>CM057456.1:679300000-681800000 GCA_016271365.2 Neoceratodus forsteri | reverse complement strand
TGTCTGAAATGTAGAATGCATGATCAAGAACCTTACATCTTGGGATCTGCCAACTTTCATACCAGTTGGATATACGGCTGCGGAGTTATTAAGCATGATCTGCGCGCGCATTTACACTTTCTGGTGAATTATTTGCTTGCACCTGCAGGTGTCATGGTTTGTGTGACTGGTCTGAAAACATCATGGAACATGCAGCCAGGGTCCCCAATGTACCTTTCGAAGATTTCATGAAAAAATATTAAACGGTTCAAAAGTTATTTAAAAAACAAGTTCCCATTATAAGTCAAAGGGAAAAGTTAACAAAAAGTTTGAAAGTGTCGCAAATGCAGTTTTTACTTTTGCAAATGGCCCTTTTACTTTCACAAATTCACCATTTGTTTTCAGTTGGCGATCAGAAAAATGCTTGGCATTTAAATTTGGGACCCTCTAGCAACACAATTATTTTTGTGCTTACCTAGTTGGACCCTACGGATGCTAGGCATGTCTTTATTTTGAGGATAAACACCCTAGAAATACGTTTTTCAAATTTCTGGAAAAAGTATTGTCGCACTCACGAAAGTGTCGCAAATTTTTGCGAAAGCTTTCGCAAATCACGACACTACTTTTCCAGGCTATGGCAAAATGATGGCATTTATTTGCCACCCTACTGCAAAAGAACGGTTTGGTCTTTTGGGCTAAAATTTGGAGAGAACACTGCCAACATCTCACAGATGTGCCTTACAGTGCTTTGGTGAAAAAATGTTACAGGTCGACAAGGTTATGGCACTCCAAAGTTGACACTTTTTCCCATAGGATAACATTATGGCGTCTGCCGCATTACAGGAATCCTTTGCCGCCCTGCTGCAAAATAACAGTTTGGTCTTTTGTGCTGAAATTTGGAGGGAGGAAAGCCAACATCCCACTGATGTGCCTTTTCATGGTTTGGTGAAAAAATATTACAAGCCGGCACAGTGATGGAACTCCAAAATTGATGCTTTTTCTCCATTGGATAACATTATGGCGTCCATCGCGCCTTTCATGGCCCGTATCTCAGAAACAGTGCGAGATATGGAATTTTGGTCACAGAAATGCTTTGGGGGGAGCTAAGTGCAAAACTAGCCAGGAAAGTCATAATTCATATGAAATTCAAATTATTTTCTACGTCGTACAGTTCCTGAGATATACAGTAGTAGCCACAGACACTGCAAGCTATTTCCCGAAATTTCTGTGATATTTCCAGAAATATCTGATGCTTTTTGCATTTAAACAGTAGGGGCAGCAGAGAGAAACTCCTCAGAAATTTTGTAAAATATCTGGAAATAGTTTGCAATGTCTGTGGCTACCACTGTAAGCAATTTAATATTCCAAGTCCTCATTTTCTGCTCCGAGGCCCATTGTTATATATACATTCTTTGTTTTCACTGTGTTTTCCAATGCATTTTTGGGGAAAAGAAGGGTGTGCCCTTTTGTTACTGTGCCAGTTAGTACTTCCAGTTGCATTTCCGTTACCGCTTGTGGCACAGTTTACGCCGCACTGTAAGCAAGCATGGTTTATGTCATTGTGTTTGCATTTCCGTTTCATTTCTGTTTCCTTTGGTATTATTTTTGCTGTTACTGTTACCATTTGCATTTACAATTGCAGTACCATGACTGTACGCATAGCGGTTTGCGTTTCTGTACTCTCTTGCATTTGCATTTCTCTTTTCTTCAACGTTATTGTTGCTGTTACTGTTACCATTTGCGTTAACAATTGCGGTTCCGTGACCATGCACATTACAGTTTGCATTTCCATATGTGCCGCCTTTCCCATTTCCATTTCTGTTTCCTTTGGCATTATTCTTCATGTTAACTTTACCATTTGCATTTACTATTGTGGTACCGTGCATGTGCGCATTACGGTTTGCGTTTATGTGTGCACTTGCATTCACGTTTCCGTTTCTGTTCTATTTCACATTCTTTTTGCTGTGACACTTAACATTTCCATTTAAAATACTGTTGCCATCACTGTTCGCATTACCAGTTGCATTTTCATATGTGCTTCAATGTCCGTTTGCGTCACTGTTCGCTTTGACGTCACTTTGCCCTTGCATTTCTATTAATGTTTCCTTTACCATTTATGTTTCCGTTACCATATGTGCCACTGTTGGCACTTCTGTTTGCATTGCTGTTCCTGTTACTATGTCACAAGACATCATATGGCGGGAGCGAAGGGCCCTTCCCGCCACTGCATTACTTTCACTATTTGTTGTCATCATCATTCTCAAAAAGAAGGGAAATTAGAGGCAAAAAACTCCATTTAATGCATCAGTTAAGGTTGTTCCACAGCGACAAAAGTGAGGAAATGTGGTGTTAGGGTTGAAAACCCTAACTCCGCATTCACCCCC
This sequence comes from Neoceratodus forsteri, assembly GCA_016271365.2. NCBI lineage: Eukaryota > Metazoa > Chordata > Ceratodontiformes > Ceratodontidae > Neoceratodus > Neoceratodus forsteri. The sequence continues at coordinate 681,797,637 of CM057456.1, read as the reverse complement.
CACCCCACAGCACCACATACACACACATAGACACACTCACACACACACATGCAAGTAGGAGGGAGGACCAAGGCAACATGACCAATCACAGACAACCAGCAGCAGCGGACAGAAATAAAATACAACTGTCTAAATGTACTACAAGACATCCCCACCACCCCAGACCAGGTACTGCATGCTCACTGGAGATTCACAGCAAAACTGGGGCCATGTACACCAATGGTAGGTATCCCTGATCGCAGGTGCACACAAGTTACCACACTTAGGACTTGCATGGCCTTAGCTTGCAATGCCCATGTCCCGGCACACCATGTACTGCACCCTGAGTGGACAGCCACAGCAACAGTAATGCCATGGACATCTATGGTATATCTTCCTCACTGAAGGTACACACAAGTTAACACAGTCAGGAATTGGAGGACCTCTGCCACGCAATGCCCCACCCCCCAGACCATGTACTGCATACTGAGTGGAGAGCCATGGCAACACTAAGGCCATGGACATCTATGGTATATCTCCTTGATTGCAGGTACACACAAGTTAGCACACTTAGGAATTGGAGGACCTCCGCCAGGCAATGTCCCACCTCCCCAGACCAGGTACTGCATACTGACTGGAGCGCCACAGCAAAAATAAGCCAATGGACATCAACAGTGCAACTCCCACATTGCAGCTGTACACAAGTTAGCACACTTAGGAGTTGCACAGTCTCAGGGTGGCACTACACCCCGGAGAGCACTTACTGTATCCTGAGTGGACAGCCACAGGAAAACAAAGGCCATTGACATCAATAGTACACCTCCCTGACTACAGGTACATTCCAGTTAGCACAGTTATGAGTTACATGGCCTCAGCCAGGCAATGTACCCCCAAACCCCAAGACCAGGTACTGCATCCTGAGAGGAGACCCACAGCAAACCTGAGGGTGTGAACATCAATGGTACACCTCACTGATTGCAAGGACACTCAAATTAGCACAGTTAGGATTTGCATGGCCTCAGACAGGCAATGCTCCCTTGACCAGGTACTGCATCCTGAATGGACAGCCACACATGGCCATGCGTATATCAGAGCATGACTGTGTGCCTGCTGCTGGTTGTCTGTAATTGGTTGTGTTGCTTTGGTCCTCCCCCCTACTTGCATATGTGTGTGTGTGTGTCTGTGTGTGTGGTGCTGTGGTGCTGGAGGGGTGGGGGGTGAATGCGGAGTTAGGGTTTTCAACCCTAACACCAAATTTCCTCACTTTTGTCACTGTGGAACAACCCTAACTGATGCATTAAATGGAGTTTTTGGCTCTAATTATATATATATATATATATATATTTATAAAATGGGTAGGGAAATTGCAGCAATATCATTAGCTGACCACCATCACATGACCGTGTGTATATCAGAGAGCGACCGCACACCTGCACTTTTACCCCTCCAAAACAATTTTGACATTTTATAAGATAGATAACCACTCTGAGGTGTCTGGTCGCTCCTGATATATGCATATGATTGGCTGTACGACCTCGCCTTCCTCCCGGCATAACGCACACCAAGGCGCGATACCAGAGCACGACTGCACACCTCAGAGTGGTATATCTATTACATATTCATTGCAAAAAAACTTCATTTAATGCATCAGTTAGGGTTGTTCCACAGTGACAAAAGCAAGGAAATTCGATGTTAGGGTTGAAAACCCTAACTCCACATTCCCCACCACCCCTCAGCTCCACACACACAAACTTATGCAAGTAGGGGTCAGGACCAAGGCAGCACAACCAATCACAGACAACCAGTGGCAGGTGACAGAAATAACATACAACTGTCTGCACATACTACAAGACACATCCATCATCATGGGGCAACAACCGTGGCATTTGAGTAGCCATGGGTGCACAGAGTGTTGTGCACACCTTCACAAGCTCACATGTGACAACAACAGTACTGTGTACAGAATTCCTATGATATACATTGTTTGGTTATGCTGTGATAATATCATGAGGTATCAATAATAGAAGAAAACATGTATTACATGATGCATAATCTAATGTGGATATAGGCAAAAAATAGACATTATAGGACCCTTTTAGTAACATGTACTGTTCAATGTACCCTTGTTCAAATCAAGATGGGTTGGTCACATTGAGACACACATGTTGCATGAATAATTATTACTAGTCACAAATCTATAAATACATGTAGTACTCAATAGTTGCATGACAGTTCTGTTATTTTTGATTCACATAAGTGTGCAGAATGAATATTTTTTTATTTTTCTGCCACATGCACAACTACTAACAGAACTAACAGTGGTATAAATGCTGCATGATGTTCCCACCTGATGATAATAGTCATATTAATGGAAATATGTTAAATGCTTTGTGTGATAATGTGAACCATGGCCCATGATGATATTTAACAGTTTGCGAGCTACAATTCCACATAGCTGCTGAGCTCTTTAGGATTAGATGACAGTGCAGCAGTACAGTGTTTATAATTGTATTTGGATACACTATTTAGTACTGTTACGGTAACATTGGGAGCCATCTACACACATGAAAGACAGGTGTAAATAGTGTCTAATATTATCCATTCATAAGTACAGAGGTGGTAACATGTTGTGCTTGGACAGCACTGTTAACACATATCTAGGAATGTGCATATAAGCAGAAACATGCATTTGCACTTACAAAGTCACAGCAAGGCAAAGAGAGTGAACTCCTACCATGGAATAGTTTGCGTGGCACGGTCCCATATACAGCTGCAAAGGTTCAAATAACAGTGGAGAATGACTTGTAGATAATACTGTACTGATCCAATTATTTCTTATGGCATGGTAAGATCAGTGGGTACTTAGACACATTTAAACTGTCTTACAGTGATCTGTGCTACTACACAGTCATGAAGACAAGCATGTAACATGAGTCCTTTGAACACTACGCTACACAGCAATATATCAAATAGTAGAGGAGCACACTTTGCTCTTTTAAGTGAAACATTTTCCACAATTCAGCTATTGTGTTTTGTGACCATGTGAACTTTCGGGTCTGACAGTGCCACACAAATCTTCAATTCTACTATGTAAGATAATGGTACAGCAGTACTGTGCAGAGAATAGTGTACTGGCTCATAATTGTCTTATTCCAGGGTAACATCAGGAGACATTAATAGTCAACAAAGGCCCCTAAGACCACTGCCAGATATTGGTATGCTATTAGAGTTATGATTATCAACACACTGTCATTCAGAAGACATAAGAAATCTATTACATATAAAAAAATGTATTCTATGCTACAGCAACAACTGATGGGCAGTATGAATGGATAGGACGAAGTCACTTGGATGGCAGCAGAACTTCTATAGTTGTTCTTCATGATGATGGATGTGTCTTGTAGTATGTTTAGACAGTTGTATGTTATTTCTGTCACTTGCTGCTGGTTGTCTGTAATTGGTTGTGTTGCCTTGGTCTTGCCCCCTACTTGCATATATATATATATATATATATATATATATATATATATATATATATATGATGTGTGTGTGTGTGGGTGGAGCTGGGGGGTGAGGGGGAATGCGGAGTTAGGGTTTTCAACCCTAACACTGAATTTCCTTGCTTTTGTCACTGTGGAACAACCCTAACTGATGCATTAAACTGAGTTTTTTTGTCATGAATTTCCTGTCTTTTTGGTAAATCATAACACCATACTATATTGTATATGTTGTTGAAAATGTGCCTCCCTTTGTGCACCACAGACTCACCAAGATATAGATACCTTTATCAGAATAAGTACTCATCTTATACTATTCATGAATCAATAGTTCATGTGGTTCTCCTTTTACATGAAAAGGAAATGATGAAGTAATGTAATAGCAGATTAATATGTGCATCACATGTACCAGTAGCACATGTACTGTAGTAAGTAGGAAATCTGCACAGATGAACATCTTGCTCTTTGTTTCTATGGTGTAATATGCCAGCAAGAATATACATATTACCACTGTAATTTTATATATAAAAAAACACACGACACAGGTAAATAAGACTTAAAAAAGATTTATTGCCCAATTAAAAGTTGATAAAAAAGGCTGAATTAAAAATCCAATTGGTACACAAAATCAGTCTCACAAAACAATTGTAAAAAAGTATTGCACCAAAGTTTAAAATACTTGTAAACAGTATGGCAGGTACTTCATGAGCAAGATGTGACAGTAGTACACAATACATGATCACATCTACCACAGTACTGTCTGCACACTGCTTACATGCATCAAACAGTAATGATGTTATTGTCATTGTGTGACTGATCGTACGAATGTTTCTGGGGTGGGTGAAAAACCAGATGCCAACTGTTTAAATAACAGCAGCACAAACACATAATGCTCTCTTAAAAAAAGATAGATGTGAAAGCTATTTTAAAATATTTATTTGTAATATATATTTATGTGTAGACAAACACATATATATACACATACATATACATGGAAAGACATATAGATATATGGGTGCATTTGGAAAATTCCCACCCGATCCCTCATTAGAGGAGATCAAGAAATATTATCAGGAACATAAAAATTCAGTTGTTATCAGTGAAAGTGTCTGATGTACAACAGTGTACTATTCTATACATACATTTAATTAAGTTGACATACCGCAGGGTGCCCCTTTCTCCCTTGGGGCAGATCAATCAACTATATAACGGATTGCCTCACCGCGAAGTATCATACCACTCTGGACAATACTGCCCTGACTCTGAAACTAATGACTCCTGCAGCTACCTAGCTAGTCTCTGAATCTTCTGTCTCCTACAGCTGCATAGCTACAGGACCTAATCACTGTTAGCCTACTGATTTGCTGCTTAAAAAAGGAACTGTGATTGCATAGTTTTAAATCTTACTAACTCCTGCTGATAGATAAGTTCTGGATAAGAGGTTTCCCTGCACAACAGTTTATAACTAGCCTTCAATTCCTGAGTTAGACAGGGAACCTTGTATCTTTAATGCATCACTGGGAAATGCTAATTGTACCCCTGCTTGTTGGTCTGATTTTGATGTTTCCCCACTAGAGCTAATCATGATAACTAATAGCTGATCAGACAGGGAACCTTAAACTTAAAGGTAGTGTGCTGTGTTTGTCTAACGTAACCAGGCTGGTGGCCTGAACCTGCTCTGGTATCCGCTAGAGACGTGCTGCATGTGAGTGCATCTGCCGGCATCAGTTGCCAGAACCAGGTTCCATGACCTACTAGGCCAGGCACCTGAGATCCAAGTGAGGAACCCAGAAAATTTGCAAGATGAATCCTGGGAACATGAACAAGGGCATCTTCCTGGCATCAATATATATCCTGGCTCTACTAGGGACGGACTGGCTCATTAGTAGTATCTACTGCCCCCCCGTATGCCTGTGAGGGGTCAGGAAAGCACACAGTAAGACACTACAGCTGTCCTTCTCCTAGGTGCAACATCTTACTCCTTGTGGTGCATGAATTCTCTAGGAAAGGGATCCTGTACAGATCCCTTCTCCTCACTAGGAGCTTAACCCCCTGTCCGACTTTACAGGGTTTACCACCCCTATCCCTCGCTGTCTGGCACTTGCTAGCAGTGCTGTTGCTACTGGCGGGGGACATCCAACCAAACTCAGGCCCAGGGACACCTAATGTATCAATTTCCTCTCCCCTAGATAAGGTCTAGGATGGAGCCAAGGGTCTGAGGTTGGTGCATATGAACATTTGCAGCCTGAGGCCTAAGATCCATGAAGTCCAAGCATGGCTGGCAGTATACAAACCAGACATACTAGCAGTCTCTGAGACTTGGTTAAAGCCCTACATTCTGGATCATGAGGTAGCTGCCTCTGGATAAGCCTTCTACAGAAAGGACAGGCCCTCGAAAAGGGGGGTGGGGTTCTTACACATGTAAATGACACAATTACATCCTCCCTTGTTAGCAAGCCCCATGGCATGACCGAGGACATAGAAGCAATCTTTGTACGACTCATGCTAGGTGGCGCTAAGCACCTCACAGTAGGCTGCACATATAGCCCCCCTACCAATGCACTCTGCTCTCTGGACACGCTCCTGAAGGACACAGCAGTAGATACTGCATCTGAGCTTATCTTATTGGGTGACTTCAATCTAAACTGGGCCCAAGAGGTGAAGTCTGCCATAAATGGAATATTACATGACTCCCACCTTGCCCAAGTCATCTCTCTACCGACCAGAATGAACCATAAATCGGGAAGGCACTCTACAATTGACTGGGTTCTGACTTCAACCCCTAGCAATGTAAAAATGGCTGGCACCCTGGCTGATGCCTTGAGTGACCACTCGCCGATATTTGCTATCTGGAAGAATAAAGTCCTGCCCAGAGTGATTACTACTAGGGACTACTCTAATTGCCATCCTGATCAATTCATTGGCTACTCATATGGCATTGACTGGAGCCCAATAGGACTCCTACCTAAACTGGAGTAGGCAGTTAAATTTTTCCAGACAACCCTCACCATAATCGTTGACCTTTTAGCTCCAATGAAAACCCACAGAGTAAAGGGAAGCTGCTACAAGTGGATCTTGCCCTCTCTAAAAGCTCTGATGTCTACCTGTGACAAGGCCTAGAAAAAGTTCAGGAAATCGATGCTACCTGCGGACTTTGCCAGCTATAGGGCCCTTAGAAACCAATGCAAGCATGCCATAAAGATAGCTAAAAAAGACTTTATCACCAACCTTCAAAAAACTAACCTAAGCAATCCTAGGTTCTTCTGGTTGTATATTAATAAACTCCTCAAAGGGAACAAAAAAACTACACCTGGCCCAATCATGGCTAATGGGCAATTAATTGAAGAGGGATCACTCATTGCAGAGGCCCTTAACAGCTACTTCATGAACCTGGATGCATATAAGACTGGACCCCCTGACAACAGGAGTGAGCCTAATGCACAGGGGCCCCCAAATCTAGACCTCCCTTTGTTTCACTTGAGGCTGGTTAGGGTAAAGGAGGTTTTGAACATCCTTAAATCCCTGCACTCAAGAGGATCAGGGGGCCCCGATGGGATCCAGACTAGAATCCTCAAGGATGGAGCCCCAGCACTAACTAAGCCCCTTACCTGGCTGATAAACCGGTCTATTATGGAGGGGTCTGTACCTGAGCTTTGGAAGCAGGATCTAGTGATTCCCATACACAAGGGAGGGTCAACAGAGCCCATAGGGAACTACAGGCCTATCTCCTTGCTGTGTGCTATTGCGAAAGTTCAGAAGAAGCTAGTCTACTCCCAACTCTGAGAATACCTGGAAACCCACCGGGTAATCTCTCCATCACAGCACGGCTTCAGAGCCAAGCATGGGACAGATACTGCGCTAACCAAATTCTCGGCTGAAGTACTGAGCAATAGCGACTCAGGGGCCAGTACAGGTGTGGTCTTTATAGACCTCTCCAAAGCATTTGACTTGGTAAACCACAAACTCCTACTACAAAAAAATGTGCTCACTTGGGCTTGACACCCATGCACTGGGATGGTTTGAGAGTTATCTCTCTGGACATACCCAGAGGGTCAAGTGGAAGGGTAATGTCTCCAAGCTTGCACCACTCAAAGAGGGGGTACCACAACGGTCAATATTCAGCCCCCTTCTTTTCACACTGTTCATAAATGAGCTGCACACACACTGCGGGAGCAGCAGTGTTATCCAGTATGTGGATGATGCGGTCATTTACAGAGCCTCCCATAACTTAACAGAGCTGGAAACAGCCCTCCAAGAGGACATCCTTCAGATGGAGGACTGGATCACTCTGAACACCAACAAAATGAAGGTGATGCTGTTTGGGCCTAGATCCCTGGGTCCTGAGAGGTCACTGCTCCTACACCTTCAGTCGGGGGGGTGAAACACTTGAGGTCATTACCTCCACCAAATACCTTGGACTTACCCTGGACTAAGGCTTCACACTAAAAAATCATGTAGACCAAATCACCAAAGCCATCCATGGGAAAACTCGGAATTCTCTACAGACTAAAGGACCAGATTATCCTCGAAGCTAGGGCAGCCATCGTGGCTAGCGTACTTCTCCCAAAGCTCACCTATGCGGCTCTGGTTCTCCAGGGTGTGGCCAAGATGGAGCTAGGCAAGCTGCAGACCTTGTACAACAAGATAGTCCACTTTGCCACTCTGTCACACCCAAGGATTCACCATTGTGAGGCCCAAACAAGGCTCAGGTGGCCGTCTCTGGAAGCTCACCTCATCTACCCAACCCTCTGCCTTACTTTTAAGTTAATGGGTCCCACACCTCCCCCTAGCCATAATGGTCTCATTAGCATTAAAATTAGCCCATGGGAATCTATGTACCTCAGGCCAAACCCTCCTTGTGGTGCCCAAGACAAGGACTAAAGCCAGGTCCATGTCCTTTGTGTATTCCACCCCTTCCAACTGGAACATCCTCCCCCCGGAGGTATGGGAGGCAGAGTCTATCACCAGCTTCCAGTCAAAGCTTAAGGCACACTTGCTCGATAGGAGCATATGGCTATGTTATAGGACCTGACCATTTAAAGCCATCCTGGTAGGTCAAAGCACCTCCCGCAAAGGATGGCGAGCACTTATGTACCATCATATCCCCCTTCCTCTATGCCCATAAGGAAGGTACCATATGTCCTCAGCAACTGCTTTGCCTTTACCTCGAGCACACTCAATCTCAACATGTACTTGATATGTAAAATGTTTTCATTATGTGTAACTTCTATGTCCTAACTGCATGTATGTATTCCACTACTTACCGCTTGTAATCCTTTGAAGTCTTTTTGACAAATAACATTATAATTAACTGAGTATACTGATCTATTACCTGTTAATAATTGTTACTCCTGGGTCGCCCCCGGAAAAGGGACCTCCAGGGCCCAGTGGGCCTACCAGGTCATCAAAATTCAATAAATAAATAAATAAATATTACAAAAACCAAAATCAAATAGCATATAGTAACAGTAACTATATAGAGCAGTGAAAATGATAACAGCAATGATCAACATTAATAGTGAACACAAGAAGTATGTATGTCACTAAAGACTTGTACTTACAAAAAAGTAAACGGTTAACAGACTGGTATGAATGTGAGATTAAATAATTTCCTATTCAGAAAATTTCACATCATGAGAATAAACAAATATGCATCACAACACTCTACTATCAATGATGACTATATTAAATATCTACAAACTAGAAAAGATCTACTAAATATCTATGTTATATTTATTAATATATTAACAATACCTTGAAATAGTTATGAATGCAATAATGTTAAACAGTAAAATATTGAAAATTGTTTAATCAATTAAGTTAAATAGTAAGTAATACAATTACTTAAAACCTAACAGTACTAACTGTAATCAAGCAATGTATTAATTATAATATATACATATGTACAACACAGATGTACAGCAAAACAGGGATAGTACTTCACTGTTGCAACACAATATGGTGGTATTCAGTGAAGAAGCAAATGGACAAAAAAAAAGAAACACAAGCCACACCTGATGATACTCAATATGTCACAGAGTGATGTCTATTTCAGAGTATTGTACTCTTAAGTACAGGTCAGCAGATCATGTAAAAAAACAGAGTTCAATAGTGGTGACACAGAAGTGCCACAAACAGCAGGATGTCTTTTACTCATGAAAGATCCAAATAATGTCATGATGCTGGAAACTCTTAAAAAAGACATATATTACACAATTTTGTTTATGCACATGGCCCAGTATTGTGCCTTAGTAGAGGCACACAATTGGCAATGATGTCATCTAGTACTTGTTATGGCTGCATACAACATACTCATAAGAAAAGACAATGACACAAGAGTACAACCAGATAGGAATATCTCTTTTGACATTTTAAAGTCTTCCTTAGACATGTAAGTGTGGTTTCTCTAGTGACTGCAAAAACAGTTGGTGCCGATTGAAGACCACTGCAACTATTTTCAGTGTGTCACTGATCAACACAACTATCTTATAAGTCAGATTGAGTAAACATATGCATGTAAACCACGTGATATGTTACCAGTGTAATCATCAGTGCAGATTTGCATGGAAAAAATGTTAATCTAGCAGAACTCACTCTGCAACAAAATGGACAGCAAGATATGTCACATGTTGTGTGACTATTCCTCTGATGCATGAAGATTGTAGTAATTCTTCAATATCAGCACATGTGCATTTTGCAAGTGTCGTGGTAGTCTCTGTTTGAAAGTGCTCGTTGAGTCATTGCATTCAACCCAGCCAGTTCTGTACCTCAACAAACAAGTGCAATGTTCAGAATGTACAGACTGGCCACAGTGGTAGATCACAGCCTGAGTGTCAAACACTGCTTGGTTAAAAACAATTCTACCAGCTGTGAAATCTGTGATAGGTGTGTCAACTCTGAGCCCATTAGAATCAAATCTGTGCAATATAAGCATAAGATATTGAGATGAAGTCCTCAGACGTATGGACTGAGTACATGTACCTCCACACCTTTCACACAAGTGACCACTTTCAGCATTAGTAAACAGCTGCTGGAACTTGACACTTTTAGTCTGAGGCATAAACAGAGAAACCCAAACCATGTCTTCAGTAGTTTCTCACTCTGAATGACCACATGGCACACATGCATATCTGGTAACATATGACACAGTGAAGTACTGACACATTGGAATCCCCTCTTCATCCAAACTGTTAATGATGGCCATCATAAACTAACTGGCATCCTGCTGCATGTTAGCTGCAAATGTACTGCATCCATCATATGTACCTAACACCTACCGTAGAGGTGTCAGTGACTGCACGTTGTTTGACTGATCAGAAGCCACGTTGACAACTTCTTTCAATGTCTTTGATAGGGGAGTGTCTTGTGAAGCTGATATTGCCTGCACAAAGTGAGGCATATGGAGAAAAGCTTGCATAGCTGAATTAGCATAGCAGTTTACTCTAGTACTGTTATCGAACACTGGGACAACAGCCATGCCAAGTGACTTCTGAACAACAGCTGGTTCTGCATCTGCATTTGCCATACTGACCATCTTAGTACTCAGCACAGTTGATTCATTTGTGGCAGCTCATTTTCTCTTGTTGCCAGGTGAAGCTGTGACTGTAGGATGTGAGACAGCCATATACTTAGGTAGTGGTATTAGAGACATCTGTGGCTGATACAGAGTACGTAATCTGTACTCGACAATACATCACTTGTCAGCATGTATCTTCTGATGTGCGAGTGTTATGATGTGCAACCCAGAAAGACCGTGGATGCGTGAAAGTGCGACGTAGCTCATGCCATCTTTGAAAATGTCTGTCCCTATGTCCACCATTGCTGAATCCAAACTCAAGCCCTGAGACTTGTGAATTGAAACAGCATATACAATACATATTGGGAACTGTTTTTTGTTCACATAAATATCCTTAAATACCTGGAACTTAACACAGGTATGATCAATCTGCACTGGCTGTTCCATGTTGTCCAAGTGGACAAGTGTTTCGATAAACATCTTCTGAACATTGCAAATGAAGTCTATGATGTGACCCATGGCACTGTTCACCATGCCAATCTCAACACCAAGATTACACCATAGCATGATGCGCACATTCTTACAAACTAGAAGAACAGCTTCCAGGCCAGCTGTGTGTGTAACATCTGATTTCAGTTCAGAGAGTCATTCAGTCATCTTCACTACTAGCTTCTGACTTAGAATGACATCATCAATTGTATCAACAGCATGCAGTGTTAGAATGTCTTGATTCTCTCTCTGCAACATGACACTGTTGAACTCAGCACATTTCTTAAGTCATGGCATGAGACACACAATGCATTTGCCCCTGGAGTATACATTGCTAAAAACATCATAACCTGTTTCTATAAATGTAGCATCCATTCTGATTCTTCGACCATGTAACATTGAAATATGCTCTGGTGACAAAGAACCAGTACGAGCTTGATCCAACAATGCCTTATAAGCCAGATCACCAATCTGCCACATGTTCTGTCACAGCTCGACATAGGTAAATAACTCCCACAGGTTAAAACCTCCAATGCAGCCTAGTGTATTCTTAGCCTGCTTGACAGTCAGAGCTGCAAAGACATGTTCTGCATTAACTGATGTAAGCTGTAAAAGGTCTTCAAATACAACGATGCTTTTACCACCAAATGCATCTCCATAGTCAGTCCCCAAAATCTCCTGTAGATATAGGTGTATACAGGCAAGCATCAAATTAGAGATCATACTAAGCTTATCAATGATGAGTAATTTCATCTTAGTAAACATAGAATGAAGCTGAAATGCAGCCTCAAATGACAGCTAACGGTACTCTGTTGCATTGCCATGCTCCACTAGCAACATGAAGAGACGGTGCAACGTAACTCCACCAATGTTGTATGCAACCAGTCCAGTGGGAGCACTAACAGCAACAGACATTGATGAGCCTGTCAGTTTCTGTATTTCAGCCATAATGGCCTCTATAAGGAAGCTCTTTCCTGTACCTGCTGAGCCACTAACAAACATCAGTAGTGGCTTGTGGTCAAGACAGTCACATTTCTTTAGTTCATGTTCTATCTCATGCCAGACAGCATCAGTAACTGTAGAGTGCACCACGCGTTGCTGCTCCTTGAGTCTCTCTCTCTCAATTCTGCTGGGTCAACACTGTAGTGTGTGCCATGTTCCATAGCACTCTCCACTTCTGACACGACTACTTCTGGGACATTCAGAGGCAGAGGTTCTCCAAGGATACCTTCTCCTTCTGGATCAAGATTGTCCTATGAAGTGACAGGAGTGTCCTCCTCAAGTTGTTTCTGTGCCTTCTCAAGCTGCTCCTTCTCAGTATCTAGTCTCTGTATATATGCATCTGAGTATTCACTTTTGAATGTCTATTAACTGTGATTGAATTCTTCCTCGAATGTATCACAGTCACCTTTTAATTCAGACTCATTCCTTCAGGGTATAAATAAAAATAGGAGAGCAAAGTAGTAATGCTTTCTGCTCTCAGATGTGCCTAGATGTAATTTATAGTGGTCAATGAGCCAAAGCTTATGTCTCTTAATGAGATAGCCATCCACTCCTTTGACCTTGTAAATGTCACATGTACAATCAGGTGAGACATCCGTCTTGTAGTCATACCACTTAGCCACCTCAAATAAACACATTTGATCCATGTCTTTGTGTCTACATGTCAATGAGGTTATTCTTCAAGATATGTCTTGAAGAGGGTCTATTGAGAGCCAGTTCCTCAATCTCAGTGTGAGGAATAAGTACACGTTTTCATTTCTCTTTGTAGTTTACACTGAGAAAGTGCACAGCATCAGATTTGCCATACAAATGTGTACAGATCAAGCGATTGCCGGCCTCATAAGCATCACATTCTCTGTGTGATAGGGTCTTCAATCCCAGTGACCACAACTGTGATGTCAGTGACTTGCTTGAACTGGCAATATCTTCCCAAAGATCTTGCAAGCTAGTCTGTTCATGTTTGGTAATGTACAAAGTGACATACTGAACCACAGCCGAGTTGTCAGCCATAAATTGAACATCTATGTTAGCTTGCCACATTAGAAGAAGAGTGGGGTTGTAGTCATTGATGTACACCTCATTCTCATCTCTGGGTAACTCATCTCTGGGTACCCTCTTGGTTGATTTTGCCTTCAAGTGGTGTTGTATAGCTGAAAACAGATCATTCATGCAACCATCCTGACCGACACGGCTGGGAAATCTGAAATGACATCTTGTATACCAATCAGATTCGTTTTTCACTACCCAGTGGCAGTATTATGCACAAATATGACATTGAAACTTCTGCACCAACTTCCACAGTGTAGGACTGTAGTACTTGTCAGAATGCGGCAAGTGATGTATTGCTTAATGAATGCTAGCACTTCTGCTGCTTCATGTTCGCCTGTGCGTGGGTCATCCTTGATCCACAGTAACATATGGATATGAGGAGCTCCTATTGCCTGATATTCCATCCTCCAGAAGTAATGCTCTACAATATCAAGAGGCGGATTGTTCTTTGACAAAATGAAAGTCAGAATATCATGGAATCACTTGTGAAAGTGTCTAGTCACAGACACTGGGTCATGTGAGCACATTTCTCCAAGAGTCATTGATGAAATACCTTCTACATCACAATTTACCCACTTCAAGAGTTCAATAACCTCATCCCAGGCATACTCAGCACAGCTGAGTGTGAGAAACCATGTGGCTGCACCATACTCTCACATCATAATCATCACCTCAGAGTGTCTGCGATACTAGTATTCTTTGGTGCCACATAGACTTGACAGAATGGAAGACAAATTCACTTGCACATTTTAATCCTTCTGCTTTAATTTCTCCAGGAACTGTGCAGCTGTGATTCTATCTGGTGGAGTTGTCAGCTGAATAGTATGTGCAATTGATGCAGACAGTATGCTAATCTCACTCTCCCACAGGAGACGAAACAGGTACTGTATGTTGCATCTGAAGTTGCCATCCTTACTGAGCACATGGCTAGTACAGTACTCAGCACCTTCTACATGCACTTCTCTTTCATCTAGGTGTCCACCTGACCCTTTTGGGAATAAATATGGGAAACAGCGTGCTTCCAATGCTGCTTCCCAAATGTTAACAAGCTCACCTTCCACCTGTTTCATTTGATAGAGATCAATGTTGTCCCTTACTGGATCTCTACCATGCAGTGGGTGAATTGTGTACTGTTCATACACATTATCATTTGTCTCCACATTGACCTTCTCAACCATTGGTCTTGTGGTTTCCAACACATCATGTTCAACAGACACACTAGTCATGCAATCAGTATCAAGGTCTGCATAAAAGGGATTGTTGCTCTTCAAATAAGTAAGCGCAAGCTTCACCTTTTCTACATTGACAACATCCTGCCAAATGACCTTTGACTTTGTTGGAACACTGTTGACAAGAATCACAAAAGTGTCCTTAATGGAGATCGCCTCTACATTTTCCTGCAGAGGAAGTGGAAGCTACATTACAGAACCCTTAAGAGATCTAATGAGTTATTTTTGTGGAATGTTCTGTGTCTTTGTATTCAGATGTAGAATAGTTTGAAATGGTGTCATAGTCTGAATAAGAATCTGTTCAAACATATTCAATGTGGCAATCTCAGCTGGTGTAACATGTGCCTCCATATTGTTCAAGAGTGACCTTGGTGGCAGAATGTTAGCCTTCACTTTGGAGAAACAGTGCTTGCACATCACAATGATTGGGTCTAACTGAAAGTCACACTTTAACAGCAGAAAGGCTGACAGTCAAAACCACATGTCATTGTACAGTGACAAGGTTTCCAGGTTCACTGTGACCATTTGTTTTTCGTAACAGGGGTGGTCACATGACACATATATAGAGTAAAATTTATCTGTCTTTGCCAACTCAAATTTGGCAATCGATTTCCCAAACTGCTTGAGGATATCCATTTCTAAGACAGACATAGAATTTCCATCAGCAATTGATGACTGATCAATCACAGTATCTGTCACACTGCTGACACGTCGCAGCTGTTTCAGAAATGTCATGGCACCATGCATGGCACTAGACTGCAGTAACTCATTCAAACGAGTGTACTGCGCAACAACTCGCTGCATCTCATAGACCCTACACACAAAGTTTTGCATGCTCAATTGATGCACTCCCAGCATCAACACGTGGTGAAATACACTGTCACAAACACCACTATCTAGACATGCAAACGAGTGACCCATAAGTCCAGTATGTGGATGAACCTCACAAAGGTCGATACTCTCAAACAGTTTATGTCTGTCTTTATGATCAGTAATGACAAACAGGTTGATAAAGTGCTATACTTTGTCAAATGACATTGCCTTCGGTTGCAAGTCACATCACACATCCATGAGAGACAGTGATGCTTATGAGGCTGAACAGTTGCCTCACACTCATCATTTGACTCAATTGCAGTGTCATCACACACACTGAGCACATTACACAGTTTACCGGACTCATCAATGCAAAAGTTGCTGCCCTTTTTCTGTGAGTAATATGACTCCTCCCAGAAATACGCCTCTGAGTGCTATGTGTGCAGCCAGTGACCTGTGAAAACATCACAGAAATTGTGTTGGTTCAAGACAGGATACCGTTGTAGCCTCATCTTAATCTCATACACAACTTTTCTGAACTGCTCAAGTACATGTGATATCTTACGTCACAAGTGCTGAAGAACAAATACTGCTCTATTAACAAATGTATGTACACTGAGATGCAATTTCATCAAAGAGAGATGACTCTTCAGTTTTTTGCACTCACATCTCATTACAGCAGCAATAAGTCTGTCAATCTTAGCTTTAGAAGCTAGTGATCAAAAATACTTTTTCTTCCTCAGATGTCCATCAGCAGCCACAGGTTTACATCGCTGCTTAGTATGCTTCTTTATGCTTGCCTTTGCAACACTGGTGTTCCATCTCAAAGATTTCTGCAACTGTTGCTGGGGTTCACATTTTTTCCTTGCAAATGAGAAAGTACGTACGTTTTCTGTGGAGTGTGCAACCTGTGTAGTCACTCCTTGAGCGGAATGCTGAATGGTTTTACGTCTTGAACTACCATCAGTGGTTTTTGGACCACTCTTTAGCAACAGTGAACTACTATGATACCTGTTTAGTCTCTGCATAGAACTCCATTTTTGTTTAGAGGGCATCTTTTGTCTCTGGAAATTTACAGTAGTCTGGAAAAATCTTACATAAGTATCAGAAATCTGCATAAGAAATAGAAAAAAACCCCAAATATTTAGTGTTGAACTGTTTTTTTTTTTGAGCTACCGTTACATAGTCACCCACACTGCCCACGTGTCATGTAAGAAGAATAAATAGTACTGCTTACAAAATATTGCACACATTATTACTCTAAAAACTGGACACCATTAAAACCAATCTACAATGTTTTAAAGTGTCGCAGAACAGAACTCACTTATAACATGAGAATAAATATCTAAACATGTCAAAACTAAATTATTGTCACAATCTGACTCATCTCCAGTATTTATTTTTTTAAAAACTGTATTTTACAACATTTTCAAAAGTAGTGTTGAATGTGCGACAGTGTCGCAAAATATGGTGTCATGTGCGTGAAAGTGTCACAACATGTAGTGTCGTGTGCATGACACTGTCGAATATAGTGTTGCAAATATAGTGTCGTGAGCATGAAAGTGTCAAATAATCACATTAAAATAACACCCTCTTTAAGGCTAAGCCAATCAGACACTGCTTCCTATTTGACTGACAGACGCTGGCACTAATGGAACGTAACATTGATCAGGCCATCTTAGGCAACCAATCACAAGCCCTGAAGACTGGAGAAGAAGAACTTAGCAGCCATCTTAGACAAAAACAACAGAGCCTGCTTTACACTGTGTAAGTACATCACATTTTCTAAACAATTTTTCTAGCATTATTTAAACTCTTAACATAAAAACAGCATTAAACAAATTGTTTTTTACTGCTGTATTTGACTATAATAATCTAAATAACTTGTTATGCTGTAAAAAGAAGTTATAACTGTTTAAAGTCAGAGTGTCAATCAGTACTTACTAGCACAGATAGAGCTGAAAATGGAGGCAGAAAGCAAGCAGCATGTGTATCATAACACAAGAGGCAACCAATCATAGACCTCTGTGTAGCTGTGATTGTCTGAACTAGCCTATGAAAATGTAGTATTTTCCCACCTAGAAATCTTACAACATTTCTGCTTGACAGGCGCTGCAGCTATTCAGTGTAGTCATAGTCAGTGCATCCACTGTTTTGGTTAGCCATGAGAAAGCATTAACCAATAACTTTCAAAATCACTGTGTTTTGGGACAGCCCACCAAAGCAATGTTGAAGGAGAGAGGGAAATTTCACTTTCATATTCAGATGTGACTAGACACTGCAGGAAAAACACTGATTTTTTTGGTAGCTCTCTGTCCACTTCTTAGCTTAAAAACTCAGAATGGCAGAAAACAGCAAATGGACTGTGTAGGTTGTCATCAGCAGTATAGTAAGGTGAGCTTCAGAGTATGCGCAGAGAAGTGATTTTGGCAAAGACCTGCAGATTCCAAATTGCTCTGTTAAGTGGTTTTGCAGGGGTGGCATGAGGTTGGAGCATCTCATGCCAACAACGCACTGACTTCTGAGGACTCAAGCTCGGCCGGACATACTGCTGATTCATCTCTGAGGCAATCATTTGGGCACCAAACGATAGGCAGATTTAGTGTCAGAGGAAAAATTGAACCTTGCTTCCATTTTGGGTATGTTACCTGCCTGTAAGATATTTTTTTCTGATATTACAGAGCGTAGGGTCTGGCAAGCAGAACAGCACATGTACCTGCTTGACAGAGCACAGAGAAAGGTTAACATACAAATATCTGGATATCTGCGCATGTCTGGGATGCACACCATATGTCACCCTGAAATTAAGTATTGTAATGATAGGCTATACCTACCAGATGGTGTGCACTTCTCACCTGCCAGCAATTGCCTTTTCCTGGGAGACCTTCTAGATGGAATACTCACAGTCCTCTAAAAATATCAGACTGTTAACACAGATATCTTCACAAAAAAAAGGCTCTTTTAAGAGTCACAAAACCTTGGTCAAAAAATAGAAAAGCTGCATACATAACACACACAACACAAACACATGCTATCTCACTTTCACACTACTACACAAACTTAGATGCATGAACATGTTCAGAATTGTAACATAGATTTCGCTCCTGTTAACATGATATAGTATAAATATCTCACTATGTGATTTCAGTATACATATAAGGCACAGTTAAACATGGCATCGCGGAGGCAGTACTGTGTTGTTAATCTCATATAATCTAACAATTAGTGTAGCCATATGGCATTACCTGTTATAATAACTATAGAATCATAAAATTATGCTTTCTGTACATCTATAGTCAAAAAACTGAACAGAGCACAAATGTACACACATGTAACAATATATCACAGTAACATACTGTTGTCTCTCTCTATTTATTGCAGCTTCAAACAAGAAAACATTGAGCATGAGACTGTGGAGTCTGAGGAAGGTGTGCTGCCTGCTTGAGGCAGCTCAGGCCACAGGCAATGCCAGGATCCTGATGAGGAGCACTAATAGGAAGCTGGATACAATGTAGAGGCACACAAACGGGTATTTGCACCAGATTTTAAAGGTTAAAAATAAGAACCCAGTCATGTGCAAAAGGAAGTGGAAGCTGTTGTGCCACTGCTTCTATGTACTAAAGAACAGAGGGAAGGTACCGGAGAATGATATGTGCTGGTACTACCTTGGCCATGAGATGTGGGAGGCTGCTGGAAAGTCTGCTGTAGAGGAGCGCCTAACACACCATGAGTAAAGAAATCATTTGTTACTCAGCATAGCATATTCTTAAACAGGAATCACTAAGAAGCTGACTGTTGTGCTGGATAAGATAATACCTCAAGTACTCAGGCACGAGCCCAGATGCTCACTACATCCACTACCTAAGGCATCACATTATCCCACCACATCACACAGCTTCAAGGCTGTTATTGCCATAATACAATGGTTTGTTGTAATACAGAGTGTAAAAAAAATGTGAATTTGTGTGTTACTCCAATCACGGTGATGTCCCATTGATGTATATCATCTCACTCTTACAATGGGTCTGTAGTCAGGGTGCAGTACCTGGTGTTCAGTGAGGGGAAGGGGTGGTAATTGGCTGGCTGACACCATGAACTCTTAAGTGCCCCAACGTATATCTTCCTGAAATCAGGGTGATATTTTGTTGATGTCCATGGCCTTAGTTTTTCAGTGGATCTGCACTCAGGATGTAGTACCTCTTCTGGGAGGGGAGTCCATTGCATGGCTGATGACGCGCAACTCCTAACTGTCCTAACTTGTGTGCCCCAGCAACCACAAATGTGCACCGTTGATATCCATGGACTTTCTTTTCCTGTGACTCTACACTCACAATGCACTACCTGGCCTGGTGTGGGGGGGGGACATTGCCTACATGACACCATATACTGTAACTCCTAACTGTCCCAACTAGTGTGTTACTGCAATTATGGAGCTCTACCGTTAATATCCATAACCTTTCTTTCCTGTGAATCCCTACTCAGGATGCAGCACCTGCTCGGGGTTGCCTGGCTGTACAGCTCCTAACTGTCCCAACTAGCCTGTTACTGAAATCATGCAGCTGTACATTTATATCCATTACTTTTATTTTCCTGTGGATCTCCACTCTGGCTGCAGTACCTGATCTGGGGGGATTGCCTGGCTAACACTGTGCGACTCCTAAGTGTTCTAAGTTCTGTGCCCCTGGAACCACAAAGGAGAACCATTGATGTATATGGACTTGACTCTGTACTCAGGATGTACTACCTGACCTGGAAGAGGGGGAGGCAGGCATTGCCTACCTGACACTGTCCAACTCCTAACTGTTCCAACCAGTGTGTTATGGCAATTATGAACCTATACCATTTATATCCATAACCTTTCTTTTCCTCTGTGTCTACACTAATGATGCAGTACCTGATATGGGGCGGGTGGGGTCATTACCTGGCTGACACTGTGCAACCCCAAGTGTCCCAACTTGTGTGCCCCTACAACCACGTAGGTGCACCATTGATGTCTATGGATTTTCTGTTTTTGTGACTCTCCAGTCAAGATGCACTACCTGGCATGGTGGGGGGCGGCACTGCTTAGTTGACACCATGCAAATCCTAACTGTCTCAACTAGTGTGTTACTGTAATCATGGAACTGTACTGTTTATATCCATAACATCTGTTTTGCTGTAAGTCTCCACCCAGGATGCAGCACCTGCTCGGTGGGGGGGGGGGAATTGTCTACCTGACACCATGCAACTTCTAACTATCCCAACTAGTGTGTTACTGCAGTCATAGAGCTGTACCGTCTATATCCATAACCTGTTTTCCTCTGAGTCTCCACCCGGGACACTGTACCTGCTTGGGGGGGTCATTATCTAGCTGACACTATGCAACTCCTAACTGTCCCAGTAGTGTGTTACTGCAATAATGGAGCTGTACCATTTATATCCATAACCTTTGTTTTCCTCTGAGTCTCCCAGGATGCATTACCTGCTCAGGGGGGTTGTGGGGGTAAGGGGGGGCATTGCCTGGCTGACACTGGACATCTCCTAACTGTGCCACCTAGAGTGTGACTACAATCACAGAGGTGTACCATTTATATCCATAACTTTTATTTTACTGTGGCTCTCCACTCAGAATGCAGTACCTGATCTGGGGGGGGCATTGCCTAGCTAACAGTATGCAAGTCCTAACTGTGCCAACTAGTGTGTTACTGCAATCATGGAGCTCTACCATTTATATCTATAACCTTTCTTTCCCTGTGACTCTCCACTGACCACACAGTACCTGCTCAGGGTGGGGGGGTCATTGCCTGGCTGACACCGTACAACTCCTAACTGTACAAACTAGTGCGTTAGTACAATCATGAAGCTGTACTATTTATATCCATAGCTTTATTTTCCAGTGAGACTCCACTCAGTACGCAGTACATAACCGTAGGTAGGGGGGCATTACTTAGCTGACACCATGCAACTCCTAAGTGTCCCAACTATTGTGTTACTGCAATCATGGTGCTGTACCATTTATATCCATAAGCTTTGTTTCCCTGTGAGTCTCCACTCAGCATGCAGTACCTGCTCAAATGGGGGTGGGTGGGAGGACGTCATTGCCTGGCTGACACCGTACAACTCCTAACTGTCCCAACTAGTGTGTTACTGCAGTCATGTAGCTGGATACTGTAAATAAGCTAGCTAGTACTGTTCTACTTTAGCTAGTATTGTTCTACTTTAACATGTTGACTGAACTATTTATGTATAAGTAATCTGTATATTACGACTGTAACCATTGTTTCCCATTGTTGTATGTTACCCCCATCCTCCGACGTGGAACCTTTGTAAATGAGAAGTTCCTGCTCAAAGGTACTTGTAATCCTAGAGTTTAATAAATAAAATAAATAAGTAACTTTTACATCCATAACCTTTATTTTGTTGTGGGTCTCCAATCAGTATACAGTACCTCATCTGGGGGCATCTTAAGTAGCAGACAACACTACCATTGTTGAAAGAAATTTGTTTTAAATAACTGAAGACACACATAACACACTCCATGAATATAATTATTATCTTTCATTCACAGGACATCAGAGGCGCTCCCCACCACATCGTGAGGTAGTACCGGCCCAAGCTGAGGCTGTGGAGGCTGAACGCTCTGACTCAGTGTCATCATTGTCAATTCAGAAGGTAAGAAAATCCTAGTAAAAATGATTTGAATAGTTGCTCTCAGTACTTGTTGTGCATCACATTCTTGATCCTCTGTAACCGCTCAGCTTCTATAACATTGCTGTGTAACACAGTAGTTTAGTTCTGACTCTACACTCACAAGCCAGAACCTTGCTGACCCCATGCAAGTCCTAATTATGAAGCATATGTAGCTCTGCAATCAGCAAGGTGTTCTGTTAATGTCAATGTCAGTAGTTTTCTTGTGGCTCTCCACTCAAGACACAACACCTGTTCAGTGATGAATAGTTCATACCCTGGGTGTTGCCAGGGAACTCCTAACTGTGCAAATGTCTGTATCATTCATGTTCATTACAGTACATTTGTTGCAGCACTACAATCAGCCCACAGTACCAGTTTTCTTTTAACACTATTGCCTACATCAGAACATCCAACTACTAAGTCTCCTAACTCAGCCACATTACCTTGGTAAGAACACGTGACTGAAAACTACATTAATTTGTGAACACCTCATATTACAGTGGTGTTCCATTGATGCACATGACCTGACTTTTCATATATGTCATTAGCTGGTTTTATCTGTACAACCCCTCAGTGCCTTAATTATGGAAAAAGCATGACAGGATATGGGTGATGCTGAGTTTACCTATGCCTGGTGTGGTTCAATCACAAGACCACAGTCTGAGTGACCAAACATCCAGCCGTGGGTAAATACCAGCATTACCCACATCCCAGAGTGGTTCATTGCACCCATACAATGTGTGCCTTGAATGTTTGGTATAGAAAAATGAAGAAAAATATAATTTTTTTGCATTTGCAATGTTTTTTATTAACTTTATCCTTATGCTAGAATACATAGTCTTGTTGTACCATTGTCAGTTTTCTCTAGAGCAGCCATGATGTTAAATTGATTCCCTCCCCATCCCTCCAGAGAGCCATGTACCTCCCCCCACATCTCTCGAGTCCTCCAGATAGCCGTAGTGCAAATGCCTCTCTACTTGTAATGTTGCTGTATGCTAATCTTGTCACACAACATCAGGAGGAATCTGATTACATAGCCTGTGTGAAACAATACTAAAAGTCATTCTCCTGTCTTGTACACATCTCAAATCACAGACATGTAATAAATGTTCATGCCTCTATTTTAGTAGTGTTTATATACTAAGGAATTAGTATATTATTTGTTTATCCATTGATGAAATCTCACAACTAGAAGTTGTGAGCAGGCACATGATTAACTGTGGTACATTGCACGATGCCGAAATCATAACATTAATAGATATATAAGACAATAACAGCATTCTTTGCTATGTATATATTCAGATGATCCATATTAAATGATCTATTTTATGTATTTTCCAGTGGTCAGGGAGACTGTTGCCACACCATGGATGCAGACGAAGCAGGAGCCTGGCACCAGTGCTGTACGTACGTCTTGTAACACAAACACATACAGATGTTATTAACTGCTAACCAGACTATTAGCACGTTATATTCTAGGCTATGTTAACTCAATCATTAAAGCTGTACAATTGATGTGCATGGCTTTACTTTTGCTGTGATTTATGTCTCAGGGTACAATATCTGGTCTGCAGTGAGCAGGACACATTGCCTCACTGAGTCCACACAACTCCTCAGTGGGCTAACTTGTCTCTAACTCCAATCAAGAAGCTGTACCGTTCATTTCCATGGCCTTTGTCTTCCTGTGCCTCTCCACTGAGGAAGCAGCACCTGGTCTGGGGTGGTACATTTCCTATCTAACACCATACAACTCCTAACTATACAAACTTGTGTACACCTGCAATCAGAGAAGTGTATCATTGATGTGCATGGGTTTAGTTTAGCTGTGACTATCATCTCAGCATGCAGTACCTGATCTGTTGGGGTTGGGAGCTATTCTGTGACTGACGACATGCAACTATGAACATTTCTAACTTGTCTGTTCCTGCAACTAGTGAGGCATACTGTTGATGTCCATGGAATTTGTTTTCCTGTGACTCACCACTCAGGATGCGGTACCTGTTCTGAGGCAGTGAGAGTGGATTACCTAGATCAGCCCATGCAACCCCTAACTATTCAAACTAATATAAACCTACAATCACGTGTGGATACCATTCATATCCATCAGTCAGTCTGAGTGTGGTTCTCCATTCAGGATGCAGCACATTGCCATTGGGGGGGGTGTTACATAGCTGACACCGTCCAACTCCAAAAATGTCTTTAGTTGTGTGTTACTACAACCATGGACATCTACTATTGATGTCCATGGCATTCCTATAACAGTGACTCTTCACTCAGCATTCACTTCCTGGTTAGAGATGGCACTAGGGCATTGCCTGTCTGAGCCTCAGCAAATACTAACTTACCTAACTTGTGTACAGCTGGAACCAGGCAGGCGTACCATACCTGTTTTCTTGTGAATCTCCATTCAGAAAACAGTACCTTTCCAAGTGCGGGGAGAGGGGTAGCCTTGCCAGTGTAACGCCATGTTACTCCAAACTATTCTAACTTATGTCTTACTGCAACCAAAGACATGTACCATAGATGTTCATGGCCTTTCTTTACCTGTGACTCTCTATTCAGCATTCAGTACCTGGTGGGGGGGACATTGCCTGTTTCATACCGTAAAACTCCTAAGTGCTCTAACTTTTGTGTTGTTGATGTCTATAGCCTCAGTTCTGCTCTGCTTCTCCACTCAGGATGCAGAACTGGCTTGGAGGGTGGAGGTGGGGAGACAAATTCCTGCCTGACATAATACAAGTAGTAAGTCTCCTAACTTCTCTGTTCCTACAATGAGTAACATATACACTTGATGTCCATAGCCTTTCTTTTTTTTATGTGGCTGTCCACTCAAGATGCTGTACCTGCTATGCAGCAGATGGCAGGGGGAGAGGTCAGGGGGCCTTGCCTACCATGACCCATACAACTCCTAACTATACTAATTTGTATGAATCAACAGTCAGAGCCACATACCCTAAATGTACATGATGCCACTTTACCTGTGGGTATCCACTTAAGATACAGTACCTTATCTTGTTGGTGGGTGGGGGAGTGAGCATGAGCATTCATTGCATAGTTCAGGCATGCCAACTACTCACTTTTCTCCACCTGCAATCAAGGAGGTGTACCATTCATCTACATTGACCCAATATACCTGTCACTGTATAGTCAAGATGCACTACCTCTCCACAGGGTGGAGGAGAAGTGAAGGGGGTCATTGCCTGACTGACGACAGACAACTCCTTATCAGCATAAGTTCTGTCTATCTTAACCAAAAATACGCAGCTAGAACCATTGTAAAGAAATCAGCCCCAGAAACCACATCTCATGAGATTAAACAGAACCAGCAAAGTACATTTGTCACTGTTAAATGTTAATATATGTTTTTTTCTGTTTACAGATCTACCACGGACTAAACGGTGCACTGTACACTGCTGCTGTGTTCGAAGACTTGAGCACAAGGTTGACTGTCTCAAAAAAGAAGTACTAGGCCTGCGAGAGGGACAGGCTAAAATACTGTCCCTCCTCACAGCACAGCAGGCAACAGTCAACCTTGTGCTCGAGCCTGTGGACACAGCAGCAGGTAGCAGTGCATGATTCAGCACTGCTTCACCTGCAAACATTTCATCCAGGCTCCCTGACCACTGATGAATAGCCTCCACAGCTTTTCTGGTGTCTCCCCCCCCGGCGCAACAGCTTCCACTTCCAGTGTGCCTCCACATGTATTCAGCTTCCTGCCTGAGCCGTTTCAAGCAGCAGCACACCTCCCTCTAAAAAATTAACGTTAAAAAATCTTATGCCTTAAAGAATCATTTTAATTTAAAGTTCATTTAAAAAGGAGAATAGAATGTTTACAAAAACTTTTATAATGAATATTTATTTTATACATAAATGTATTTTTGTTTTTGTAAATTAAAAATAAAAAAGGTTTTATAATAAATAATTATTTTTACAGAAAAAAATTATATTTTTTTTCTAGATTATGTTAAGCTGGTTATTTTTTATATTTTTGTAACAATCGTTTCTCAAAATCAAAGTTTAAAAATGAATATTGTTTAGAAAATATATCATTTTTTTCCTAAATTATGCAATAATCATTATATTTTATGTTGATTTCTTATTCTTCAATACAATTATTGTTAATAAAAACTGTTACTAAATATTTTCTTAAAAAAGCGTTTTTCTTCTACAATTTTGAATGCATGACTATTTTGCACAGCTATTGCCATCCTAACTTGCCTGCATGCCATAGAAAACCATTAACAACATTTTTTACCATGCCTGACTTTCACAATGAGTCTTGACTCAGGGCATAGTACCTGGTCTGGGGGGGTAATTATCTGGCTAACACCGTGCGACTCCTAAGTATACTAACTTTTCTGTTACTGCAATCGTAAGGTCTGCTATTGATCTCCATGGCCTCAGTTTAACTATGTGTGTCCACTCAGGGTCCAGTACCCAATCATGGGAGGGGGGAAATTGCCTGGCTAATGCCATGCAACCCTTACAAAGACCCATCAAGCCATACAAAGACAAAGGTACTGGATTTTAGGAGGGCTGACTTTGCCAAAATGGGCGAGTGCCTAAGGAATGCACTAGCAAATGGGCAGGAAGGAGGGGTGGAAGAACAATGGGGAATAATAAAAACTGCCATCACAGAGGTAACAAGCCTTTGTGTAAAGCAAATAAACAAAATGAAACGAGGTAAGAAACCACTATGGTTCTCAAAGGAAGTGGCAGTGAAGGTTCAAGAGAAAATAAAGCATTCAGGAAGTACAAGGAATCACAGAAGGAACAGGACAGAGAACTATATCAGTTAAAGCAAAAGGAAGCTGGAAGGCAGTTAGAACAGCAAAGGCCCAAACTGAGGAAAAGATAGCCAAATCAGTTAAGAAGGGGATAAAACCTTTTATAGGTACATCAGGGGCGAAGGAAGACCAAGGGAGGGATAGTGAGGCTTAATAAAGGGAGGGAGGGTGGGCAGAGGTGACTGTGAAAAGGCAGAGATACTAAACAAATACTTTTGCTCAGTATTTACAAAGGAAGAGGAGGTACCTAAAACAAATAGTAGAAACACTCTGGATACAGAAGTTGATACCAGCCCATTTACAGAAGAAAGGGTTCTGAAAGACCTCTTAAAACTGAAGGTGGACAAAGCAATGGGGCCTGATGGGATTCATCCCAGAATTCTAAAAGAACTAAGGGTAGAACTATTGACACCACTGACTACCCTCTTTAACAAATCATGGGAGGATGGGGTGGTACCTGAGGACTGGAGGAGGGCAGATGTGATTCCTCTTCACAAAAGTGGGAGCAAGGCAGAAGCAGGAAACTACAGACCTGTTAGTTTAACCTCAGTGGTAGGGAAAATGATGGAATCACTTCTGAAGGAAAGAATTGTTGAGTATCTAGAGGCCAGAGGGGCACAGGACCCAAGGCAGCATGGATTCACAGTGGGAAGGTCATGCCTGATAAATCTGATAGATTTCTTTGACTGGATGACCACAGTAGTTGATCAGGGAGGGGCTGTGGTCATGGCCTACCTAGACTTTATAAGGCATTTGACACAGTCCCACACAAAGATTAATATACAAGTTAGCCAGCCTGGGAGTGGGTCCCAAGATGACAGCCTGGGTAAAAATTGGCTGGAGAATAGGACACAGAAGTAATAGTAAATGGAGTCCACTCTGAAAAGGGGTTAGTAGTAGGGTACCGCAGAGTTCAGTATTAGGACGGTCCTCTTCAATGTCTTTATAAGCGACATTGCAGAGGGACTGGAAGAAAAGTATGTCTCTTTGCAGATGACACAAAGATCTGCAACAGAGTTGATGCACAAGGTGGGGTGGAAAGGATGAGAAGGGACTTGGCAAGGTTAGAGGAATGGTCAAATGTATGGCAGCTTAGATTCAATGCTAGAAGTGCAAGGTAATGCACCTGGAAACAAAAACCAGGGAAGAGTACACAATGGGGGTGAGATACTAACAACAACAAAAATGGAAGGGACCTGGGGGTAGTCATATCAGACGACTAAAGGTGGGCAAGCAATGTGAGAGGGCAGCAAGGAGGGCTGGGGAATACTGGGATGCATAGGGAGGCATCACCAGTAGAAAACAAAGTTATTATCCCTCTGTACAGACAGCTGGTGAGACCACATCTGGAATACTGCGTGCAGTTCTGGAGACCCAATCTCCACAAAACATAGACAGGATGGAAGCTGTCCAGAGGAGGGCAACTAAAATGGTGCAGGGTCTGCACCGGAAGACATATGAAGAGAGACTTAAGGAGCTTAATATGTATAGCCTCGAGGAAAGGAGGGAGAGGGGGACATGATAGAAACTTTCAAGTACCTCAAGGGAATCAACAAAGTCCAAGAGGGTAGCATCTTTCAAAAAAAGAGGTGTGCAAGAACAAGGGGGCACAATTTGAAGATAGAAGTGGGGTGGCTCAGAGGTAATTTAAGGAAGTATTTTTTCACAAAGAGGGTTGTGGATGTATGGAATGGCCTTCCAGAGGAGGTTGTGGAGTCAAAAACAGTGGTGGAATTCAAGCATGCATGGGACAGTCATAAGGCAATTCTAGAGGGTGGGGGTAGAAAGAAGTAGGCTGCTGGTTAACTAGGATCTGCAACTTATCCATCAGGTAGGGAAATGGGCAGACTGGGTGGGCCAAGCGGTCCTTATCTGCCGTCAAATTCTATGTTTCTATGTTTCTGTGTTTTAACTGTCCCAACTTGTGTGTTCCTGCAATCAAAGTGGTGTACTGTTTATCTTCATGCCCTCACTTTTACCATGACTCTCCACTCAGGATGCAATTTCTGATGTGTGGGGGGTATTGTCTGGCTGACGCCATGCAACTTCTAACTGCCCTAAGTTGTGTGTTACTACAACCAGAGAGGTGCACCATCAATGTCCATAGACTTTCTTTTACTATCACTCTCTACTCAGGATACACTACCTGGTCTGGAGGGGGGCGGCATTGCATGGCTAACACCATGCAACTTCTAACTGTTCCAACTTGTGTGTTACTGCAATCATGGACCTGTACCATTAATATTGATAACCTTTGTTTCCCTGCTAGTCTGCACTCAGGATGGAGTACTTCCTGTCCATGGGGAGGCATTGCCAGGCTGATGCCATGCAGTTCCTAGCTGTTCTAACATGTGTTCTCCTGCAAACAGGAACGTATACTGTCAATGTCTATAGGCTTTGTTTCCTGTGCATCTACACTCAACGATACAGTACCTGCTCTGTGTCTCTGTGGTGGGGGTGAGGCATTGTCTGGCTGACAGCATGCAACTCCTAGCTGTCCTAACTTGTGTGTCCCTGCAACCACAGAGGTGTACCACTAATGTCTATGGACTTTCTTTTCCTGGGATTCTCCACTCAGGATGCACTACCTGCTCGGGGGGGTATTGCCTACCTGACACCATACACTTCCTAACTGTAACAACCACTGTGTTTTTGTAATCATGGAGCAGTACCATTTATATCCATAACCTTTCTTTCCCTATGAGTCTACACTCAGGATGCACTACCTGATGTGGGGGTGGGGGGTATTGCCTGGCTGATGCTGTGCAACTCCTAACTGTCCTAAGTTTTGTGCCCCTGCAACCAGAAAGGTGCACCACTGAAGTCTATATATTTTCTTTTCCTGTGACTCTCCACTCAGGATACACTACTTGGCCTGGGAGGTGTGGGCTGGCATTGCTTAGCTGACACCGTACAACTTTGAACTGTCCCAACTAGTGTGTTACTGCAATAATGCAGCTGTACCATTCATAGCCATAACTTTTCTTTTCCTGTGATTCTCCATTCAGGATGCAGTACCTGATCTGGTAGGGGTGGGGATTGCCTGGCTGACAGCATGGAACTCCTAACTGTCCTCAGTTGTTTGACCCTGCAACCACAAAGGTGCACCATTGATATCCATAGACTTTCTTTTCCTATCGCTCTCCATTCAGAATGCACTACCTGGTCTGTTGGGGGGAGGGCATTACCTGGCTGACATCATGCAAGTCCTAACTGTTCCAACTTGTGCAAACAGGGATGTATATCATTAATGTCAATAGCTTTTGTTTCTTGTGGATCTCCACTCAGGACACAGTACCTGCTGCATGTGAGTGTAGTATGGGGGGACATTGTCTGGCTGAAGCCATGTAACTCCTAACTGTCCTAACCTGTGTGTCACTGCAGCCACAGAGGTGCACTGTAGTGTCTTACTGCAATCATGGAGCTGTACCATTGTCATCCACAATCTTTCTTTTGCTGTAAGTCTCCTCTGAGGATGCAGTACATGCTGTGGGGGTGGGTGAAGAGCACACAATTCCCTGCTGATGCCATGCAAATCCTAACTGTCCTAACTTGTCTACCCCTGCAAGAATGAAGGAGCACCATTGATGCCTATACACTTTCTTTTCCTGTGACTCTCGACTCAGGATGCACCACCTGGCCTGAGGGGGGGCTGTTGTCTGGCTGACACCATGCAACTTCTAACTGTCCCAAGTACTGTGTTACTGCAATTATGGACTGTACTGTTGACATACATAACTTTTGCTTTCCTATGAGTCTCAATTCAGGATGCAGTACATGCTCTGGGGCTTGCACCATTTCCAAGATATGGGCCCCGAAAGACACAACAGATGCTGCATAGTTAGTCTATGGGAAAAAGTGTCAACTTCGGAGTACTGTAACTTTGCATCCCTGCAATATTTGTTCACCAAACCACCGAAAGGCACATCTGTGAGATGTTGGCTTTCTTCCCTCTAAATTTCAGCCCAGAAGACCAAACCATTCTTTTGCACCATGGTGGCAAACAATTCCTGTCATTTTGGACATAGTGTTGAAAAGTGGTGTCCTGATTTTAACACCTTTCGTAAAAAAGTTTGACAGTGTCGCAGGTGCGGCACTACTTTATGACATCACTTTTTCAAAAAATTTGAAAAACATATTTCTGGGGTGTTTAACCCCAAAATAAAGACATGCCTAGCATCCTCAGGGCTCAACTAGGTAAACACAAAAAGAAGTATGTCCCTAGATGGTCCCAATTTTAAATCCCAAGCATTTCTGTGATCAGTAACTGAAAACAAAATGGCAGATTTGTGACACTACTTGGGTCATTTGTGACACTAAAAACTGCATTTGCGGCACTGTCAAACTTGTTAACTTTTAACATTGACTATAATGGGAAACTTGTTTTTGAATAACTTTTAGACTGCTCAATATTTTTCACAAAATCTTCAAAAGGCACATCAGGGACACAAATGGTAAGAGTAATGCAAATGCAGAGTGCAAACAGAAGCATAAAGTATAACATGTCTGACTATGGCGTACAGCAAGCTTGCTCAAGCAAGCCAGATGCGAAATGTCACATGTTCCTTGAAGCTTTGGATCAGTTGAAAAAAACATGCAACCTGTAGGCACGAGCAAAGAATGCGTAAAAAACATAAATGCACCCCGGGATGTTGCTTAATAACTCTGCAGCCATAAATCCGACCGGTACAAAAGTTGGCAGTTCTCAAGATCTATAGTTATGCCCCATGCCTTCTAAATTTCAGGCAAATCCATTGAACGGTGGCAAATTATTTAGGTGCAGAGTTTCACCATTTAACCTTAAATGGGGTACTCAACCCTAACTGTGGTAGCACCATCATGCTACAATTATATATATTTATTTATTTAGCTTTTGTTGATCGGGTAAGTGCACTAGACAAATCCTGCCTATTTTCAGACATGACCGGGGGGATACAGATGAATGCCGACTGACCTTGAACCAGATTAAACTGTTGGTGGTATTTTTAGTGAATGAGGGAAATTTGGCCAGGACACCGGGGAAATTCCCCTACACTTTTCGATAAGTGCCATGGGATCTTTAACATCCACCTGAACTACCACCACTCCAGGCAGATGGGACCTCGGTTTAACGTCTCATCCGAAGATGGCACCTCAAGTGCAGCACCCTCTCATGCTGCACTACAGTGTCAGTACTGGGATATTAACCCAAGTGCCAGGCGTGGAACTGAACCCACAGCCTTCTGATCTCCCAGCATCAGAGCGAGGTGCTACCTACTGAGCCACTGACACTGCTATATATATATATATATATATATATATATATATATATATATATATATATATATATATATATATATATATATCTCTAGATAAATATATATATATATATAGATATATATATATATATCTATATATATATATATATATATATATATATATATAGATATATACATACATTTATATATATAGATATATGCTATAGTGGCACAGCAGTGCCACTATAGTTAGGGTTGAGTACCCCATTTAAGGTTAAAGTGTGAAATTTTGCGGCTTAATAGCTTTGCACCATATGACAGATTTACCTGAAATGTGGCATGCACAGAGTGGTACTACTGATCTCTGGATCAGCTAAGTTGTGTAATGGTCAGATATACGGTTGTGGAGCTATAAAGCGCAACAGAAACTCATATTTATGCTTTTTTGTGCATTCTTTGCTTGTGCCTACAGATTGCACGGTTAGTGTGACCAGTCTGAAAACTTCATTTAACATGGTCTCCAATGTGCCTTTCGAAGATTTTGTGAAAAAATATTAAACAGTTCAGAAGTTATTCAAAAAGCAAGTTTCCCATTATAGTCAATGGGAAAAGTTAGCAAAAAGCTTGACTGTGTCGCAACTGTGGTTTTTAATGTTGCAAATGACCCCTGTAGTGTTGCAAATCTGCCATTTTGTTTTCAGTTGCTAGTCACAGAAATGCTTGGCATTTAAAATTGGGACCCTCTAGGGACACAATTCTTTTTGTGTTCACCTAGTCGAGCCCTGAGGATGCTAGCTATGTCTTTTTGGGGGGATTAAACACCCCAGAAATATGTTTCTGAAATTTTTGTAAACTGCAGCGTTGCAAAGTAGTGTCACACTTGTGACAGTTTCATGATTTTTTTTTGCAAAAGTGTCGTGATTTGCAATACTACTTTGCAACACTATGCCCAAAAGGATAGGAAATCTTTGCCACCCTGCTGCAAAAGAACGGTTTGGTCTTTTGGGCTGAAATTTGGAGGGGAGACAGCCATGACCCTATGGATGTAACTCTTTGTAATTTGGTGTCAGAATATGACAGGGCTGCGAAGGTACAGTACTCTGAAGTTGACGATTTTTCACGTAGGATAACATTACGGCGTCCACTGAGCCTTTCGGGGCCCGTATCTCAGAAATGCTTCGAGATATGGACTTTTCATTGGAAAAATCCTTTAACCAGCAGGAAAGTCATAAATTATGTGAATTTTTTAATTTTTTCTACGTCGTATGGTTCCTGAGATTTAAGCAATTTAGTACCTGGTCAACAAAAACTAACTAAATAAATAAATAGCACTTATCCCTCCGCATTCCCCTACCACGGGTCATGCCTGAAAATAGACAGGATTTGTCTAGTGCATTTACTCGGTCAACAAAAACTAAATAAATAAATAAGTATTCCAAGTGTCCATTTTCTGCTCCGAGGCCCATTATTATGCATACATTCTTTGTATTCACTGTGTTTCTCTGTGCAGCTGTTGGGGAAAAGAGGCTGTTCATTTTTGTTACTGTTACAGTTA
Source organism: Neoceratodus forsteri (assembly GCA_016271365.2). Lineage (NCBI taxonomy): Eukaryota > Metazoa > Chordata > Ceratodontiformes > Ceratodontidae > Neoceratodus > Neoceratodus forsteri. Next base: position 681,763,814 of record CM057456.1, on the reverse strand, counting down.
GCGTTTCCACTTGCATTTCTGTTACCGTGTGCATTAGCATTCCCATCTACGCCACCGTGTGTGTTACCCTTTGAGTTTTCATCTACGCTTGCATTTGCGTTACTGTTAACATTTGCGTTTCCCTTACTGTTTTTGTTTGCATTTCCTTTTGCATCATCGTGTGCATTTCTATTTGCATTTGCATATGTGCTTCCATTTGTGTTTGCATTTCTGTTTGTGTTTCCTTTGGCATCATCATTGCTGCTACTGTAAATGTCGGCATTTCCAATTGTGTTACCGTGACCGTGTGCGTTACCGTTTGCATTTCCATATGCGCTTGTGATTCTGTTTTCATTAACATTTGCACTTGCATTTCTATTACTATTTGCATTATTGTTTACGTTTGCGTCACCATATGCGTTACCATTTGCCCTTGCGTTTGCATTACTGTTACTTCACTATTTATAGTGCACATTCTCAAAACAAGGGAAATTCATGGCAAAAAACTGTGTTTAATGCATCAGTTAGGGTTGCACCACAGTGACAAAAGGGAGAAAATTCTATGTTAGGGTTCCCACCCCCTTGCACCTCACCCCCACCCCACACCCACCAACAGGCATCGGGGTGTGCGTTGGGGTCATCGGTCATAACTCTCACCCCATTCTCCCTATACTGCACCACCTCAGCTTGCTTACACATGGGATGGAGTAGAGAGTTGGGACCTACCCGATACTATAACAATGAAGCTGGGTGGGGTGGGGTGCAAGGGGTGGGAACCCTAACATTGAATTTCCTCACTTTTGTCACTGTGGAACAACTCTAACTGATGCATTAAACAGAGGTTTTTTTTGCCATGAATATATGTGTACAGATATATATTATACATACAGGGAAAGAGGGACATAACAGTACATTCCAGCATATGCAGAGCCAAGGAGAAGCATCCTAGAAAAGTGTACAAAGCAATGGGGCCCAGTAGCTTGCAACAAAGGGTACTGCTGCAAGATTCAGGGCACTTGCCAACCCCACCTAGAAGACCTTTTCACTTAATACTCAATACTGGAAGGGTGTTTGAAGACTAAAGCAAGGCTAATGTAGACCATTACACATGCAGAATAGTAGGTAGCTTATGGAACATTACTATCCATTCAGTCTCACCTCATTGGTGGGGAAGGTAATAGAGGCATTTATAAAGGAGGGCTGGAAAAATACCTGGTAAGCAGCAGTCTGCAAGATCAGTACTAACACAGATTCAACAATTGGAGGTCATTTTACACCACCATGATTGAAATCTTCAATAAGATGACACAGCCGATCGATCAGGGAGGGGCAATAGACATGGCCAGTCTGAACTTCAGTAAGGCCTTTGACACCATCCCTCACAGAAGGCTGCTAAATATGCTGGACAGCTTATGATGGGTAGAACAATACTTAGCTTTGTAGGAAACTGCCTGTTGGACAGAAGTCATGCAATTGAAATAAATGGAGTGCACACCAGTGAGAGGTAGGGTGACCAGTGGCGTACTTGAGGGGTCAGTTTCTAAGCTCCTCTTTTTCAGTATTTATATCAGTGACTTAGCAGAGGGTTTATAATCATTCTTACAACATGTACCACTGTATGTATTTTATATAATTTCTTAATTTGTAACTATCTGCTATATAAAACATTTACTTATTTCTCTTTATTGTATTAAACATATTTTTTTTAAGAAATAGAGACATCTCAACTATATCACTCATAATAAACTTATATTATTTCATTCTTATGAATTTCCCACCCCCTTTTTTCACATTTCTCATTGTCAATATAACTATTCTTTCACAGCCATATTTGCTCTTGCTAGAGTTTGTTCTTTCCAGTTTCCCCTGGCCTGAATCTTTTTTAATGGAGAGAGAGGGACTTCAGCTGAAAAAAAGAACTGAGTCAGGATGATTCCAAAAAGTGCTTTTTCTAGTGAATTCCACTGGCTGGATCAAGGACCAAGTTGCTTGCTAAGCTGCTTAACTACTTCTTCTTCCTGAAATATTTACTATGCACTGGTCCCCCAATGGAGTGTATAGATTCTTCCAGCCAGTGACAGTCTCTCATGCTCTTTTAGTCTGTCTATCTGATCCCTCCTTTCCACTGCTCCCCTTCCACACTTCAACACTGGTATTGTGATGTGAGTGGTATGCTTTGGTCCTTCTCTGCTCTTTCTTGCTCCCTCCCACTGCCATGTTCACTAGCCAAGACTGGTCCCTCCCACTGCCGTGCGTGCCATTGCCAGTGAAAAATCACACAGCATAGTGCGATCTGAAGTGATCAGAACAGGAGACACTGTTTGGAAGTGGCTCAATTGCCACCTATGTTGCCGGCTGGGGGGACAGATTTCCTCTGAACTGGCTTGTCCACCACTAGTTCGAGTAAAGAACCCAGGGTGCCTGAAAGGGAGAGCCCTAGTGCTATAGATGGCACAGCAAATAAAAAAGTTGCTGAAGTGCTGGTGTCATCAACACCAGCCAAGAAAAAACAAAAAGAGAAGCATTTAACTGCTACTCCCCCCTGCAAGGGACCAGGAGCCTGCAGAAGGAAAGGAGAGACAGGCCACTGCTACTTCCCTTGTAAGGGACCAGGAGCCTGCAGTAGAAAATAGAGTTATGCCCTCAATCAAGCACATTACAAAAATGTGGCAGTTCTTCTGGGCCTTTCAAACCATGGGAAACCTAGTCATAGTTCTTGTCCCCCCAGGCTCAGTTCAACCTGTCCTGGAGGAAAAGGATGAAGATGATTAAGAGAAACTAACTGAGCCTTAAACTACCACAGAACAGGACATTGGTTCCCCATCCCATCTAGAGTTAATGAATATTTCTCCTCAAATTCCTCTTTTGTAAGGCAGATGGTGGATACCCCTAATGTCCCCTCCACTGAGACGGAGGAGGATATAGAGGAAACTGACTATATGAGCACGCTGGGACTCACCTCTTCCAGGAGACTATCAGTATCCATGCACAAATCCCTCAGAAAAGTCATAAGCAAAATCTTGGCTGCACCAAATTCTGCTCCTGGTGTTGGTAAAATACTTGAGAAAAGTAAAATAGGGTGTAGAGTTCTTGTATGCCCACCCAGAGAATGAGGGAGTGGTTCAAGTGGTTGTATGTGAAAAGTCAAATGTGTCTTTGGCTGCAGTGCCCCTTGAAAAAGATTCCAGGAGAATGGACTATATGTTAATGAAGGTTTATACCACTGCAACCTTACAGGCAGCCTATATAGCAAATACAGCCCAATATCAAAAGGCACTTGGGAACACTGACATCATTTTAAGTAAAACGGTCGACAATGAGGTGGGTGATGATTTGACAGAAACAGCAAAATAAGCCCTAGAGGCTACTAAGTATCAGTTCCACATAGCAATGGATGCTAATGACACTGCTTCAAGAGTCTTGGCCCATTCAGTTGCCCTTTGGATGTTTGCCGAGTCATGGACAACCATTTTAGCAGAGGACACAAAAGTCAAAGTAATGAATTTTCCCTTTGAGGGGTACTCTCTGTTGCTTGACAAGACAGATGCCTATATATAGCATTCTAAATATAGTATTCTGGTGTATTCTTTGGGTAATCAGGAAAGTTGCCAAGCAGCATGCAGCAGACTTACTCCAACTTCAGCAAGGCATTAATCTCGATGTCGCAAAGAAAATGTCTGAAGAAGAGAAGGATTTGGGAACAGCTAATGAAACAGTAAGGTGGGCTGGAAGTTGATTGGAGAGGAGGTAGTAGAGAGTTGTGGAGCATGAGATCAGATCAATGGAAGGAGGAGTCACCAGTGGCGTACCAGAGGGATCTGTCCTGGACCCAGTCCTCTTCAATGTGTTCAACGACAGAGAAGAGAGAATCCAGGGCAGGTTGTGTCTGTTCCCAGATGACACTTAACTATATGGTAGAGCTGACAATGTGGAGGGAATAAGAGAAAGACAGAGAGACCTGCGAAGGCAGGAAAACTGGTCTAAAGTATGGTAACTGAAACTCAATGCCAAAAAGTGCAAAAAGTGATGTTCTAAGGGAACAAAACCCCCAGAACTGAATATTGGGAGGGAGGGAGGAGTTCAACTAGACATAACATCAGAGGATACAGATCTAGAAGACATTGTTAGTGGCTCCTTTAAACAATCCAGCCAATATAACAAAGCCTTCAGCAAGACTTACAGGATGTTAAGGCACATTGGGAGGGGGTTTGACAGCTGGAAACAGGAGGTACTGTTATCTCTATACATGTCATTGGTGAGACCACACCTGGAGCACTGTGCCAAATTTTGGAGCCCCCACCTGAAAAAGGGCATCAACAGGCTTGAAACAGTACAACGTAGTGTGACCTAGATGACTCAGAGCCAGGAGGGTAGATCCTATGAGGATCAACAAAAGGCACTGAACATGTATTCTCTCAAAACCAGACCAGGAAGGAGGGACAGGATAGGGACTTTCAAGTTCCTGAAAGGAATAAACAAGGTAAACTGTGAAGAGCTGTTTACCAGGAACAGAGAAGCTAGGACATGGGGTCATGAGTGAAGGTTAATGTGAGAAAGGTTTAAAAAGGATGTGCAGAAGTACTATTTTACAGAAAGAGTGGCTGAGCCATGGAACGCTGTGCTGGCAGAGGTGGTGGGTGCCAAAACCATGAATGGCTTTAAACATGACTTGGACAGAGCCAAGGGTATGGTAGCTACTCAGAGGGATGAGGGAGGTGGAAACACATAGAACAATAGGGAGAGTAGAGTAAGTGAAGACCCCACAGGGACAACAGGTTCCAGGCTCTGATAGGATAATATGGGCCGACTGGATTAACCACTGGTATTTTTCTGCTGTCATCATCTATGTTTCTGTAATAATAATGTGGATGAACAGAAAACCACCTGCAGTGCTCTGACTCAGAAGGAGAGAGCTTAAATCTCCTTCAGGCCTTATGGAAGGAGAGGCAGGGGTAGGCCCTATTACCAGATACCCTACTCGTACTATGAATATCCTGTGCAAAGGGGTGCCCCAAGTGGCAGAGGCAGGAAAGGTACCAAGCAGAGTTAAGCACTAGCTCTTAATCCTCAGTATAAATAGAATACCTGACAATGTAGTCCTGGTCACCATTACTGTCCTACCAGTAGGTGGGTGCCCAGCCCACTCCTTTCAAGAATGGCAAGTCATAACCATAGGCAAGTGGGTGTTGAAAGTAATCTCTCAGGGTGTGGCTCATCAGTTTGTAACATTTTCAAAATTGAAAGCTTCAAGAATTGTTCCCTTCCTGAGACCAGAGATACAAATCCTACTGGAGCTAGAAGTAAAAAAAATTGTTAAAGCTCCAAGCTGTAGAAAAGGGTCCTCCCTCCCAGTGGGGAAGAAGTCCATTTTCCAGGTGCTTTCTGATCCAAAAGAAAAATGGGGAATGGTGGCTTATTCTAGATGTAAAGTTCTTGAACAGGCATATCAGGAAATAAAAGTTCAAAATGGTGACGCTGGGCACAGTGATGCCATCTGAGCAAAAAAGAGAGTAGTTTGGTTCCTTGAATCTGAAAGATGCCTACTTTCATATCTCAATAAGGCCCTCTCACAGAAAATTCCTTAGGTTCAGGCTGGGGTTTTGTCAGTACCAATTTGCAGCACCGCCATTTAGCCTAACTTTAGCAATAAGAATGTTCATGAAGTGTCTAGCTATATCAGTGTATCCTTACCTGGAAGACTGGCTAGTCACAGGCAAGCAAAAGAGTAAATGGAAAGATCAATAGCTATGGTAAGAAGAAACTGGGAAATGTTGGGCTTCCTCCTTACTCTAAAAAAAAATCAAAGCTAGAGCCCAGGCAAGTGCTGGCGTTCATAGGTGCAGAGTTCAACCCCCTGCAAGGAGAAGGCTTTTTTTGCCACAAACAAGGGTAGAAAGTCTAAGTTCCACCATAGAGTCATCCCAGGTACAGTAGGTATAAGGAAGCCTGCCAGGGACTTCCTACAGCTCTTATGCTGCATGGCAGCAGCAACAGCTGTCATACTATAGGCTCATCTGCAAATGAGAGATGCTCAGCATCATTTAAAAAGATACTGGCACCAAATCACAGAATCCTTAAGCCATCTGATTCCTGTCTCAAAGCAGCTACTTCACACTCTAGAGTGGCACAAGGAAAGGGACAACCTCAGGGAAGCAATCCCTTTCCAGAAAAGCTTCTTCAGCACTGATCCTAACCATGGATGCCTCCTTCATAGAATGGGAAGATCATCTGGGGGAGAGAGAGTGCAGAGAGTGGAGTCTGGGATCCTCATGAGAGAACTGAACACATAAGTGCTGCTAGATCTTATAGAAGTGCTCTTGGCAATGCAGTCCTCTTCCCCTCTGTTACAAGGTCAGACAGTCCAGATCAGAGCAGACAACACAACAGCACAACAATGTATTACATAAACAAATGGGGAGGCACCTGATCCACAAAGCTCTTTACATCAGTCATGTGGATTTGGAACCTGGTACCCTCCATGGATGCCAAACTTTCAGCAGCCCATTTGCTAGGAAAGTAAAATATCCTGGCAGACTCTCTGAGCAGAATAAGCCAGGGCAACCACGCATGGTCATGGGACAGACAAGTGGTGAACACAATATTCTGGAGATAGGGCATTCCAAAGTTAGATCTGTTCACCTCTTGGAACAACTACAAATTACCCAGGTTCTGTTGCAGACCATCCTCAGAAGGGTCAGCACCACAGGATGCATTGACACTCAATTGGGAGGGAATGGTTCTGTATGCTTCCCCCCATTCCCTCTCATTAGGAGTATTGCTGAAGCTAAGGACGGAGTTAACAACAATGATCCTGGTAGTCCCAGACTGGGCCAACCAACCATAGTACTCCCTTCTCCTCTCCTTGTGCAACAGAATCCCATCTCACTGCCTCTGAGGCATGAGCTACTGACCCTGTTATGGAGCAGAATGAAGTTTCCAGACCTTAGAACCATGCTCCGGAAGGCATGGTTCTAGAGGATCTAGACTACTCAGGTTTGAATCTCTAAAACAAGTTGTTACAAAGCACGAGGGCTGCCTGAAAACAATCCACCAAAGAAACATATTCCTCCAAGTGGAAAAGATTCTCCTTGTGGTGTTTTAGCAAAAATGTCCACCCCTCTAAGGCAGGTCTGTCTACGGTACTAGACTATTTGGAGCACTTACATTCAGCTCAGACTCATATCTTCCACTCTGAAAGTGCATTTGGCAGCTCAATGTCTGCACTTATCTCAGCAGGGCAAAGGAAAACTCTTGCAAAACAAGAAGGGCCAGATATTCAAAATGTAGCCCCAGGGCAAAATTAGCCCTGCATGGTGTGCTAAATTAGCCCCGAACCATTTGTATGTTATATTCAAAGGAATAGGCCTGGGGCTAAAGCAGCTGACTATAGCATGCAAATGAAGTTGTGCAAACAAGGCTGGGAGTGCAGTGCAATAATAGCCCGGCAAATAAGACAGCTCTGAATATAGCATCCAGGAAGTGCAAACCACAACAGCAGCCCAATGCACGCAGACGTGGAGGAAGGTAAAGGTGAACTACGTGGCTAATGTGTGTGCCAGCAAAGAAGTGGATGCACTAATGCTGCAAACAACAATGCAGGTCAAATACTGTAGAGCTGTGTCATGGTTCAGACAGGTTTATGTGGCATGAATACATTTGTGCAGTTCTTGCACAGCACTAGCATGTTTGCCTGGTGCTAGGACATTCCCCAGAGAAAAAAATTGGTATATTCAAAAGCGACATGCAAATGAGCCTATTTAGGCAGTTTGTGGGCAAACATCCATATTAACATCTCATTACAGCCTGATTTGCAAGTAGATTGCCCAGCGCTATTGCAGGGTCCCACAACTCCACCTGTAGGTCAGTTTGGAGGTACAGGGGCAGGTTGAGTCTGCTCACAGCTCCACCTGTATGTCAGTCTAGAAGAGCATGGTAGTAGCTACAGGCTATGTTTGTACACATCTGCATAGTCTATTGTGTCCCAGGGGACTACACAGCACAGGCACAGGTGGTGGTGCTGCATGCAACAGTCAAACTGTAGTTTCTGCTGCAGTGCACAGCAGACGCTACAGTAACAAGGTGGCTGGTAGTATGAGGGACACAGCAATGCCTATGGTGTGTAGGGCATCAATGACTGCTGCACTCCACACAGTGACAGACCCATCTGGCAGGTGTGTTCTGACAGTGGACATTACTGTCATGTGACCCCCAGAGATTGCACCACTGGCATGGGATACTCACAGTGATATACACACAGCTGGCTCTGTATGCTGTGGTGTCTATACAGATCTGTGGTATATGGCCCGGGGGGGGGCACATACCATCAGGCAGGCACACTGGTGTCAGGGTATTCCATACACTGAACCATTTGCACTGCGTGGATGGTCCCAGCCTTGTGGCAGCACCCAGTATGTGGTGCAGTTGGCCACCTATACACCCTCCCCTCCACACCCTCCACGCCTCCCGTGCTGCATGTGTGTGCTGGGTTGTGTTGGGTTTACCCCAATGGGGGGACTGGAGGTGTGTGCTGTAGGGACACACCACCTTGGTGTCCACTGGGTGCTGGGGCTCCCAATAATACCTGGCATGGCTGGGACCTATGCCAGATGATGGCAACATAGGAGGTGCTGTCTGTGTGTAACATGTTTCTACCATGTCTGGTTTCTTTCTATATTTATTTATTACCTTGTTGTCCGGGTAAGCACACTGGGCCAAGGCACATTGTCAGTAACTACCCAGAGCCACTACATGTGCAGCTGAGGTGATACAGAGTACACGCAACACATGCCATTAACAACAACACACAATTCACAACGTGCACATAGTGTCACATTGCAAACCATTTCTGCTGCAGGTGCTCTTTTCAGCTCAGTTCTATCAATTTATTTTATTTTATTTATTTAACATCAGTTTAACAACCTTTGAGCCAGAGGCTCATTTACAAAGGTACCTCGTCACAGAGAGGACAAACAACGGTACAACAGACAACAGATAAGGCAGCAATACAGAGTACAAAGTAGGCATCAGTAAAGTAAAAGGCATTTGTAAGGCAGTATAAAAAACGCATACAGGTGAGTTTAGCATATTAGACAGTGGATACAGGAAGATCAATTTAGTAGACGGATAGGAAAGGCTGAGAGGAGGACACCAGTGGGAGAAGAGAGAAGACAAGTGAAGGTAACGCTAGTCAGGAGGTAAGAGTGCAGCTCAGCGAGCATTGTCGGGGAGAGAAGTGTTACGGGCAGCAACAGCTGTGTGAAGTGAGCAGGTGATTTCTGAGGCTGTATTTAAAGCAAGATAATGATGAGGCATCAGTGATTCCAGCAGGGATGGTGTTATACCAGGAGGGGGCTCTATAGGGGTAAGCCCTTTGACCTTGTGAGGTTCTCGCCCTCGGTATAACCAGTGCAGCTTTGCAGGAACTACGGGTATGCACTGTGGGATTTGCTTGGTGGATAGTGTCTGACAGGCCGGGGGGATAGATCATGGAGAGCTTTATAGGTTAGTTGGCAGGTTTGACAATGACTGGCTGGCTGACTTCTAAGCAATATAACTGCATTGTATTCCATGGTTTGGCTGCCTGTGCATATGGAGTGGCCCAGGGTGGCCAACCGCCCACGTTGCCTCCTCATTGGCTGCATATAGCCTTGTTCCCTGCTGCTACTGTGTCCATACCCCCCCATCCTTGGTTTTTCCAGAGTTAAGACTACCTTTTCCTCTGCAGTAATTTGCACTGCACAAAGTGTTGTGCAAAGTTGCGCAAACACACTATGTATGGTGCTAATGCACTGAATATAGCATAGCCTCTGTATTCATGTACACGCCTCTTCTCTTTGCACATTGCATACATTATACTTTTACCTGGGGCTAATGCAGTTTGCTCATGCTATTTGGTATTTTGAATATAGGGGACCCTCGCAAACCTGGTGCAAACCTGGTACAAACGGTTTGCATCCAGTGCAAAGTTTTGAATATCTGACCTCTAGTGCTTAAAAAGTTTTTTAAAGGTCAGCAGCACATTTAACCCCCAGTGAGGGAGCCAGTCTCACCTTGGGATCAGCCTCAATGTAAAAAGGACACTGAGCCGCTACCTGGACAGAACAAAAGATGACAGCACTGGCTGCTCTCAGCTATTTTTCACTTATGAGGAAGCTGGTAATGATAAGCCAGCTGTCAAAAGGACTATCTCTTGAATAGTTTCTTGTATCCAGTTCTGTTATAAGACTGCTGGGAAACAACTTCCCCTTGGCCTAAGGGTGCATTGGACAAGAGGCACATCTGCCTTTGTGGCAGCTTCATGGGATTTCGCTCTTGCAGATATTTGTAAGGCAGCTACCTGGGCTACTGTACATACATTTACAAGGTACTACTGTCTGGATAGCTTCATTTGGAGGGATGCTAGCTTTGGAATTGCTATCCTTCAAAATCTTTTCCGTAAATAAAGTTCCAGATGCCCCACCCCCCCAAGGTACTGCTATGAAATCTGCTGGTAGCCCTCCCCCATATGGGCCTACCTGTTTTAAGCCATGGCTACGTGCTCCCCACAGTGCTGTTTGAGAGTCCAAGGATTCAGACCCATGCTGTCCTTTTGCGGTCTCGGCTGCCTGGATTGCTGGTGCTCGGTCTGTCGGCAGGTGGGCTGGGTGCCAGTTCCAGGCCTCTGGGAGCATTTTGAGGTCCTAGTCCAGTTTTATGGGTCAGCCGGGCTTGGAATTGGGAGGAGAAAATATAATAAACAAATAATGTAACTAGTTGTGGCAGCTCGTGCTCTGCTCTGCACATGCGCAGCCGCCAAGGAGGGAAATTTAGAGAAGCAACTGCTCTGTTTTACAGGACATAGCTTGTCACCGGCTGGTACCTCTTGGGGATAATGGGAGGGCTAGCCTGTGGTTCAATGTGGGGAATAGCTCCTCCCACAACCTCTACGTAAGTCCTCCTCTAACACACCTCCCTTGCTTAGAGAGTGTTTTTTCCTAGGCTGCTGCATGGCTCATGTGGCTGTGTCTTGCCTTTCTGCTGCCTGGTTTGTTCTGTTCCTTTCTCTCGCCCCTCCCCTGCCTGGTTCTGTGCTTTTTGGTGTTCCTCCTCTCATGTTCCCTTCCACTTTTTGTTCTCCTTTACCCTATGGCTCTGGGCTCCTTTTCTGTTTTTTTTGTGCCTCCTCTCTTTTCTTTTTGGGCTTTATTGCTCTCCCTGCCAACTGCCCTTCGTCTGCATTGCTTCTCCTACCTGGGTCTGCCTTCTGCTCCTTCCTCTTGATGACTGCTCCACCCATCGATGTTTTAGTGTGGCCTCCATCCATTCTTCCCTCCAGTGCTATTTGCCTTCTCCCTGACTCTCTAGTCTGTGGCTCCTTGCCCTGCCGCTCCCTCCTGCAGTCTCCTGCTACCATTTCCTCTAGCGGTCTGCCGTCTCTTTTGCACTGACTACACCCTGCCTGGCCATTTACTGCTAGCTTCTCATTCATGTTCTCACATATTCCACGCCATTCTGCTTGGGTCTTAAGCGTTCTAGCGCCATACCATATATCAGCAGGTACGTATTTCTTCTTTCTCATTTCCACACATACAAAACATTCACGCTCTTCATTTAATGTCTGCATTTATAAACGTATTATAGCTACAAATTTCTCCCTGCTCCAATCCAGGCTGTGACTTGGCATGAGTGAGACAGAGAGTGTCAACATGAGAGAGTTGGGGGCAACTGAACAAATCCCTATGGTAGAATGCCTGAGTGGCCTCGCTAATGGGGGCAATCAGCACTACAGCTCTGCTCCCTATGTGCTTCTAATATTCATTATCCATGTTCATTTGTTTCAACCCTTTTATGCTGCACCTTGTATGTGACGCGGGGGGGGGGGCATTTAAGCATATCCTTGGCCGCACACTTTAGTGCTATTAATCCATCACCACAGTGACTCACAACCCCAGCAGTTCCTTATGCATCATTTTGCTTCTTCATGCTACCAGCTATTCATTCATTCGCCATTCCATACACTAAACAGGGTTGGGGGGGGCAGCCTTCAGGAGTCATCCTAATTTCTCCAGTACAGCAAATTACCTATAACCACCACTACCTGTGTGATAGCCAGCTACGCTTTCAACCATCAGTTAACCAAATGCCTTTATGGTTCATTGTGCACTGTACCTAAGCATTCACCAATTTCTGTATGTGTCAATTACATGTCTCATTTCATATTTTGTTCCATGTAACCATTTCCAGAATTTATCCATTCCTCTTAATCTGTTTCCTATTGTATATCTCTTATCCTTGCAGCAGTTTAGTGCATTTTCCAGCCCATACCAGCAGTATTCTGGCCTGCATCCCTAACTCACACTTTCTTAGGTGCCGAGCGAAGGTAGGCTTCCCTTGTCTACCGGGGATGGGAGTCCATTACAATCATTTCCTTCTACTACTTACCAGACTGAAGTCCTCTGTCCCTAACTCTGCTGGACAGCATCGAGTAAAGGTTAGCTTGCGACAACCAGTGATGGGAGTCATGTCTACCATCTACAGACTTTTACCATGCCTTCTCTACCTCATACCAGTTGCCTACCTCATACAGGTTGCCACTTCCCTTCGGGAATGGAACTTACTCCTATTATCAGCTTGACATCCTCCATCCCTAACTCTGCTTGGCAGCATCAAGTGCAGGTTAGCTCACCCCGACTAATGGGGCTTGGAGCCATGTCTATAATCTACTGAGTCATACCATACCTTCCCTACCTCATACCAGTTGTCAATTCCCTTCAGGAACGGAACTACCCCCTATTTACCAGCTCAACATCCTCCGTACCTAACTCTGCCTTAGCAGCATTGAGTGCAGGTTAGTTCACCCAACTACCAGGGATGGGAGCTATGTCTCCAATCTACAGACATACACTTATCCTGTCTACCTCATGCCAGTTGCCGCTTTCCTTAGGGAATGGAACTCTCACACTCTGTGTACCCTCATCATGCTACTTCTGCTGCTTCAGGTCACTATCATCCACCTCTGCCATCCCTGATGGTTGCCTGAGTCTATGGTCTACTGCTTCATCTTGTATGTTCTCAGCCTGATACACAGCTGCTGCTCCCTTCAGGAGCAGAACATTGCTGACTTGCTTCTCCGTCTTATCTCATCTGCAGCCTAGAACCTTCATCCTCTCTACCAACTTCCTTGGCCAGGAACCTGACTCTAACTTGGACTGTCTCCACTGTTTGCATCTACACTGATGCAAATTGCTATTTTCTATTCTGGACTGGAACTTCTTTAGCCCAGTTATCTTATTGTTCTGCATTCACTAGCCAAATCCAGTCTGGATCATCTTGCATAGAATGTCCCATCTAGACACATGTCTTTCCATTCTGATACTTTGCATGTGTTTTCTCTGCCTGCTACCCAATGCCTCGACCCTTCTGGACCTGGACCTCTTACTTCTACCTGTGACTTCGACTGCAGAACCTGAACCTCTTCAACCTGTTTGCCTCCATCCTATCAGTTTGCCACTTTCCTTCAATAGCAGGACCCTTCTGCATTTGGGTGACTCCACTCGCCATCCCACTGTACCATGGACCTTCATTCTCTAGCCCCTTTGGCCTCCTTTCTCTTATCATTTGGATCCTGCATTCACTCCCCTCTCTCACTCCAGGTCAACTACCTCATGGACTTCTTTGCTGCAGGTTACTAGTTCGGCTGTTGTATAAACTTGTTTTCTTACGGATTTGGAACCTTGTCCTTCATCGCTCCAGCATCTTCCATCATTTTCTCTGGTTGCTTCTAGCCTTCGTCAAATTGGGACTCCTGTTGCTCTTAGTGCATGGCTTGGCTTCTTGGCCTTCCATGGATCGTCATCCAATGCCTTGCTTCAGCTTTCCTGCAGTTCACTGCTGCTCACCAAGGAACTGACGTTGTCCCGCTCCTTGCTGCTCTGGATGTCATCCAGCTTTGCCTCGCCCATAGCTTCTTCTGCTTCTTCCTCCAGTTTCTCAGGATCCACTCCGTACTTCCTTCACCTTTGAATGGCTCCCTTCTCCTCTTTGCCTTGCTGGTTCAGGGCTTCATACTGTTTGTTGTGACTCTTTTGGGCCTTGTATCCTATCTCTGACCAGTACTCCTAACAAGTCATCTGCTTTTCCATACGATCCATCCCCTACTTCTACTCCTGACCTTCTAACAGTACCCTTCCACTACTCGTTTGATCATTTATTCATTACTCTGGAGTAATACTACTGCCAGCAAACATTCCTTGGCTCACATACCCCATAGACTCTTACGTTATCATAGAAGTCTCTCACTGCCCATTCAGTTCTTCACAATCATTCATGGAATCCCATTCACCTGGACAATAGGAAGATCTCCATCTCTATCAGATATACCCTCCGATCCCTGTCCATCCAATCACCATGACTCCCCAGATGCCTCGTCTCGTTGGCCATCCACATACATGGAAAGGACTTAAATCCTTTTGTTATATGTAGACTCAGTAATCAGCATCGCTTCTACAGATACCGGGAATCCCAAGATAACCCATTCTACTATAGACATCATCAATTTTACCTTATGTCACCTCTTATTTTGACAATGACTCTGATGACCAAGTTACTCAACTCCTACTTCCCAACAGTCATTGCTAGTTTTAGGAACTGCACAGATATTGTCCAGAATATTCATCATAGGTTCTCCACCACCAAGCTGATTCCAGACTCCACGCCATCTAAACCTTCTATTTCACCCCTGGATATCATTATTCCTTACACTATTATCTGCACCTTTTTACCTAGCACCTGCAGCTGGGGCAGCAGTTCTTTCAGCGGACCCTTCAGCCTCTTGTTCTCAAAGTACCTTTGTTAATCTCTACAGTAAAGATCATCACTGAGAACTGGCTCTCCTGAATATTAACTGGCAATCTGTAACAGCCAAGACAAATTCACCAACTCAGCCTTGCACCCCAATCAGTATTAATCAGCTGTAGCATTAAATCCTATGGCATCCTGCATTTATCGATCTCATTACCAATCCAGCCTACAGACTCTTCCTCTCAGCACCCCCAAGCTTCTCTCATGTACTTCAGCATCAGGATTATCTGTAAACTTAACCACCATGCCACCACAGTGCATCTCCAAAATGATCACACCACAGGAATACCCACACTTACTTCAGGCAGCATACCAGCAGAGAATTAAGCATAAAGTCATGAACATCATGACCAAAGAAGTCATCTATTCCTTCTACTGAATTTCCAATCATTCCTCATATATATTAGGCTGCCATCTGAACGGCTCTGCAAATCATCTTCTAGTGCTTTACTAATCACTTATGGCATTATTCTCATCAGGCACTCAAGCTCTCCTCTACTCATTTAACTCTGGGATATTTACCTAGTGACTTTTTGCTCACTAATCAATTCTTTACCTCCAGACTTACTTGAATATCAAACCCTATAAGAATTGGAGCAGTCACTCATATGAACATACGAAATTTGCCAGCAGATAAAGGCCTAGAGATCTATCAAGTCTGTTCGAATGTGCAGCTAGCACCCCTTATTCTGCAGCTGCCCCTTCCTTCCACTCTTCCCCTTCATTAACCCTCCCCCTTGTCCTGTCCCATCCTTGTTTGATGCAGTCCACTGTTCTACTGCATACCACTTCAGCAGGTAACGCATTCCACCCAGCCACCACCCACTCTGTAAAAAAGTGTCTCCTCATCTCTCTCCTGAACCTTCCTCGCTCCAGTCTCATATCATGGCTCCTGGTGGCCCTCCCCTCCCTTACTTTGAAAAGCCCCTCTGTACCCATCTTGTTTATTCCTTTCATGTATTTAAAGGTTTCAATCCATGTCACCCTGTCTCTCCCTCTCCTCAGTGAGTACATGTTCAACTCCTTCAACCTCCTCTCATATGATAAGTCCCCCAGCCCCTTGATCATCTTTGTTGCTCTGCACTGCACCCCTCCAGTAACTTAATGTCCCTCTTCAGATACGGATGCCAGTACTGCACACAGTACTCCAGGTGTGGTCTAACTAATGACCTATACAGTGGCAGAATCACCTCCTACTTCCTCGAGGATATACCCCTTGCAATACAACCCAGCATTTTGTTGGCCTTTGCAGCTGCCTTCCTACATTCCTACACTCATAACTTTACTAATCATCACAACAACCACAGTGTCCTGTCTGGTCTTATATCAGTCAGATCTTGCTCTCCTGACTCATAATGCCCATACAGCCCTTTGGACATGCATACTTTATCACTTTAGAAACATGACCTACTTTAGTCCTTCTTTAACAGGATCTGCTTTACGCATAGGATTTTACCATCCCTACAGAAAAGACGTAATTCTTCATCTTCAGATCATCATTCAAGCTGTATCATCCTTGGATTGAGAATGAACCATCATCTCCAGCGCACTCAAAGACTCTCCTACAAATTCTACTCTATGGATGTTTTCTTAGTGACACCTTGTTCAATATGGAGTTCCTAGCCTCTAGACCATACCCTTACATTCAAGTCTCTCACAAGTTGGATCATTCACCAATGACTTCTTCTACCATTGCATTTCCATCATTTCCAGTTTAGTACCTTATCAATCCTGCCATGGGCCCTCTGCCTATTAAAATTCTGTTGGACAAGCATCATTGATCATCTTGGAAACTTGGACTTCCTTCATCCTCCTTCACTCAGATTTACTTCATACTTAGGATTCTATTGCTCATTCAGAACAGATCTCCTCTTCAACTTCAGGATCATCATGTGATTGGTACCATCCATGGATCAAAGATGGATAATCACCTCTCCTAGCAACTCACCAACCTCAAATTAGCTATGGTTACTAGAACCTAGATCCTTCTCTATTTAGTATGCCCAGAAAGACAGGCAGACTTCCGGACATGGGTCCTCAAAGGTTTCCTCAAGATGGAGTTTTTTCCTCTCCTGAGTGCCAGAGGGTCATACTCTCCATGAGTTGGAGGAGGTATCTTTTTGGGCCTCCTGTTTCCTACAAATTACTATCTACATACCTACCACTGAAAAGTGAGAACAGAGTAAAGCCACAAAAAGTACTACAAGTTACAGAAGCACTATATACCCCATCTCTACTTATTGCTAGTCCACACACATTGAATGTGAGGGCTTGCCTGAGGTTCAATGTGGAGAATAGCTCCTCCCACAACCTCTACATAAGCGCTTCTCTAACACACACCCCTTGCTTAGGGAGTGTTTTTTCATCCACCACCACCATCCCCTCCTCCTTCTTCTTCTCTGGCACTCTTCTCACCCTTGCTCATGGGCCTTCTGTTCCCTACAAATTACTACCTACATACCTACTACTCAAGTGTGGAAATAAAGTAAAGGCACAAAAAGTACTACAAGTTACACAAGCACTATATACCCCATCTCTACTTATTTCTAGTCCACACACATTGAATGTGAGAGCTTGCCTGAGGTTCAATGTGGGGAATAGCTCCTCCTACAACCTCTACATAAGCTCTTCTCTAACACACACCCCTTGCTTAGGGAATGTTTTTTCATCCACCACCACCATCCCCTCCTCCTTCTTCTCCGGCACTCTTCTCACCCTTGCTCATGGATCTTCCGTTCCCCGCAAATTATTATCTACATACCTACTACTCAAGAGTGGAAATAGAGTAAAGACACAAAAAGTATCACAAGTTACACAAGCACTCTATACCTCATCTCTACTTATTGCTATTTCATAAACATTAAACTGTAAATAGTGATATTTTGGGACTACTTATCCTAGATGGCTTTGGGCGCATGGGTGGTTTTGGGGCACAGGATTGTGGTCCAGATTGGACCTTTGTTTTGGCTGGACTATGTTTTGCCTTCAGGAAAAGAATAAAAGCGTTTGTTTAGTGCCTTTCATGGAATTCTATTGGAGAAAGGTCAGTGTGGGGGCGATTGCCCATTTAGCCATGGGGTCATGGTTTGGTTTTTTTGTCTCCGGTGGCAGTACAGTAGTCAGTTACAGGATGTGGCAGTGACCATTCTATTTTGGATCCCCATTGTTGGGGCTGGACTCAAAATCTGCATGTGTGGAAAAGCAGAGTGGAGATGAGGGAAAGCCTGCAAGGAGCCTGCATCATGGGGGTGGGCTGAGGTTGTCAGCCCAGTGGACCATTACTGATTGCCACTCCCTTGATGCTTATGAAATAGAAGTGGGAGAAACCATTTGTTGCTAGGTATCAGTGGGGGAGATGAAGTGAAAAGTGCATGACATCAGAGAGGTTAGGGGATCTAGGGGTCTGGGCAAAGCCCCTGGTTCAAGAAACTATTTTGTTGTGGCACAATTATGTATAGACTGGCAATAGAGGTCCTAGGAGGTTGAAGAGAGGCTTGGGGCAGCCCCCTTGAGTCCACATACCTCAGCTAGAGACTTTCTAGTTTGAGGAAGAAAGACTGATGATGAATGATTGTATTTAATGGCCTGATTCAGCTGCTTAGTTTTAGCTGCCTGTGTTTGGAGTGTGGCTGCTTAGTCCGTAAGGTAGCTGCCTGGAACTTAGTTTCTGAAGTGACCTTCATGGTTCTGAGCAACAACTGAACTTCTCAGTCCAGAACAACCTGATGGGTGTTCTATGGCTCCATGGAGTGACTGCTTCTGTTCTAATTAACTGTTCATTAAATGGGATCCTATGTTTCCGAAGTTCAGAGTCTTGCTTCATTTGTTCATGGGAATGGACTGTTTTGCTGTTAACAAGATGTTGCCTCCATAGTCCCAACCCCAGTGAGTGTCCAGGGTGTTCAACAGAAGAGCCACAGGACCATCGAGGAAGACAGTGAGAGGCCTGCCTGGCAAAGTCTGTCCACAATGGCCTCTGAGGTGAAGATGGCAAGGCCAGATAGGTGAAATCCTGTGGGTTTTATCTCTGCATTCAACCAGCTGGCACCCAGAGGTCCAAGGGCACCCCAGTTTCATCAGGTCTGGTAAGCCAGGCTGACCAGGTATGTGGACTCTTTCTGCTGTATATCACCCCCCTTGGATTTTTAACATTGGCAGCACTGTTGGATTCATGTTGTTAAAAGAAAAATTTTCCACATTAATAATTATTCCTTCTAATGGGTCCAATACTGAGCCTTACAAACCCATTCCTTCCTTCCTTCCTCTCCTTCTAGCACCTGATCAGAAAAAGTGTCTGACAAAAATGATTTGTTTCTGTTTGACAATGCTGCTTAAACATTGATTACACAGCTAATATTTTTAAAAATGTAATTTTTTTAAATGATCTGGGGAAAGAGCCTCTAATTTGTTTTTGCTTGAAATTTTGATCCAAAATTTTCAATATAGACTTTTTAATACCCCCACCTTATGATCAAGACAGGTATTTTTTAACTCTTGTTCAAAAGGTGATTCCACAGAGTAAGTGCAAAAAGCAAAAAACCTTTTCTATTTATTTTTATATTACTTTTCCTATGCTAGAAAAACAAAAACTATGTACATCTAGCCATGTTCCATCTTTTAACAAATTGTTAAACAGTCCTATTCAGTCATCATCTATAACTATAAATCAGAAAGATATGCAAGCCCAAATTAAGGTAGTACCAGAAGATCCTATTTTCCAAGATTTCAGTGCCCACTATCAACCTTCAAATTTATCTAGTCATGCATTAACCTGCCCTTCATCTACTAATATCCCCCAAGACAGGTACTGGTATTAAGGGATTCTATAAGTAAACATATAGACAGAGCTATATGCAACCTGGATAAGTTAAATCGTACATGTTCTAGTTTCAGAGGTGCAAAGGTAGCGGACATTACTAAAATAGTACCAGAGATTCTAAAACAAGCAGGAACAAATCCTTTTTTTATAATTCATGCTGGCACTAATGATACAAACCGTTCTGACTTAATACATCTACAGCAGGACTTTGTAGCACTAAATAATTTACTAGTTGAAACTGGATGTACAGTATGTTTTTCAGAAATATTACTGGTACCCAGAGCCACACCTGCTATTACATAAACAATCAAATCTATAAACGAGTGGCTTAAGAAATGGTACTTTTCACAAAACATTTCATGCATTACACACTGGGAGAATTTTCATGATAGAAACACCCTTTTTTGCTGGGATGGCCTGCACATTAGTCAAAGGGGTAGCTCTTTGCTGGGTAAGAGTATTACAACCATTATAAATCAGAATTTAAACTAAAAAGGATGGGGAGAATGGGACATTGCCCAAGTCTCTAAAGCACAATTTAGCAACCTCACCTGACAACATATGTAAATTTCTTAGTTTAAATGCAAGGTCACTTAATCTACTAAATTGGGGGAACTTGAAGCTAAATGTAACATAATGAATTTGGGTGTCATTGCAGTGACTGAAACCTGGTGGGACTCTGCATCTATATGCTCTAGAAATATTCCTAACTATAAACTTTATTATAAAAACTGCCTTGATAAGCATGGTGGTGGAGTATGTATTTATGTTAGGAATGACATCCCTCCTTATGAACTTCATCTTCCTTCTTCCACTGAGAATCCCTGGGTTAACATTCAATTAAAAAAATCAGTCACATATTACCATAGGAAATTGTTATATACCTCTATCAGCAAATATGGAATATACCTCTAATCTCCTTGAAGAAATTCCCAAATTGGCAGATAAGGGAGATGTTATTATCCTGGGAGATTTCAATATGCCATCAATTGATTGGAGTACTCTTGTTGGACATACTAATATTGAAAAGTATTTAATAAATATCATAATGGAAGCAGGGCTTGAGCAACTTGTTAAGGAACCTACAAGGGGTCAAAATATTTTAGATCTTCTCTTTACCAATATTGAACAAAAAATTAATAATCTTCAAATTAGGGACCCCCTTGGAAATAGTGATAATGTTTCCATTCTGTTTGAAATTCCCTATGAATCTGTACCCCCTAGAGGGTGCCTATTAAAGAAAGATTATAACAGAGCTCATTTCAAAGCTATTAAAAAAGAAATTGCAAATATCAATTGGGAAACCTTGCTCTCTAAATTACCAACTGAGGAGGCTTGGAATTCATTTAAACACATACTAAGTAAATTAGAAAATCAGTATATACCAATTAAAATAATTTATAATAATAAAGGGAAGATCCTAATATGGTTCAATAAAGCCATTAAAACCTAGATTAGGCTTAAAACTAAATTGTTTAGTCACCTGAAAACCAGTTTACAACCTCATAAAACGTATTATTAATTAAATATAGAACAGCAATTAAAACATTGAAAAAATGATAAAAACAGCTAAAGTTAATCTAGAATTTAAATTGGTCTATACAAACGACTGTCATAAGTCACTTTATTCTTATCTAAATAATGAAAAAGGAAACTCCAGAGGAATAGGCCCAATATTTAATATGGGAACTAAATGTGAGTCAGATGTTGATACTGCAAATCTTTTTAATAAATACTTTTGTTCAGTTTTCTCTCCATCTGATAAAAATGTTTATAGAGCATCTCATTCTCTACCTTATTCAATCACTCAAGTAATTAATATATCTAACATTTTGCAAGCACTTGGTAAATTGAAATCAGCAACAAGCCCAGGCCCTGATAACATTCATCCAACATTTCTTTAGCCGACTTACCAATTTATTTCCCTTCCATTGTTAATCATCTTTAATAAATCACTACAAGAAAGTCTAATACCTGACGATTGGCATACAGCAATTGTTACACCAATATTTAAAAAGGGAAATCGAGGAAATGTTGAAAATTACTGTCCCATTAGTTTAACATCTGTTGTAGGGAAACTAATGGAGAAGATTATTAAAACAAAGTTAGAAGATGAGGTTAAAACCCGAGGTATTGTAGGTTTAACTCAACATGACTTTATGCCAGGTCATTCATGTACTACAAATTTAATTGCTTTTTATAATATCATTAGCACACACCTTGATAATGGGATTTCTACAGATGTAATATAACTCTACTTCAGTAAAGCATTTGATAAGGTACCACATGTTAAACTCCTACAGAAATTAAAAACATTTGGCATCTCAATGTGCCTTGTTGACTGGATAACTGATTGGCTTACATGTAGAACCCAAAAAGTCAAATTTAATAACATTTTATCTTACTGGGGTTTGGTTATGAGTGGGGCTCCTCAGGGCTCAGTGTTGGGACCAACACTTTTCAAAATATTCATTAGTGATATGCAAGCTGGACCAAATAATTATCTTTCAAAATTTGCTGATGACACCAAATTGGGGGGTAGGGTTAATGACCCCAAAAGTTTGGAAACACTTGTTATGGACTTAGGGAAAATAGAACACTGGATAATTGAAAATAAAATGTTTTTCAATCATGATAAGTGTGTGGTTCTTCATTTTGGAAGAAATAACCCAATGCATGATTATTATCTTAATAATAATATTAAACTTAAAAGATCGAGTTGTGAAAAATATTTGGGGATATTGATATCTAACAAACTTACATCTAGGGAACACTGTTTAAAAACAGCCAAAATGACCAATGGTCTCTTAAAGCAAATTAAATGTACTATCATTACCCGTACTGAACAGTGTATTATTCCCCTGTATAAGACCTTTATAAGACCTTATGTTGATTATGTCTCCCAGTTCTGGAACCTCTATCTTAAGGGAGCTATATCTTGCCTGGAACAAATGCAGAGAAGGGCAACTAAAATGGTTCCAAGACTTACACATCTTGATTATACTACAAGATTGAAACTTACTGGTCTATATTCATTAAAAACTATGAGAAAAAGAGGTGATTTATTACTAATCTATAAATTATGTCAGTCACCCACTCTTACGAGCCAATGTGGATTTATTTATTCAACCAGAAGAATAGTACCTAGATTACATAATAAGCAGTTAGAAATACAATCCTTTAAAACTAACACAAGAGGAAATTTTTTCACCATAAAAGCACCAAGGCTATGGAACACTCTGCCCCAAGAATTAATCACTATATGTAGCTTTGATACATTCAAAAATAATTTGGATTTATGGATAAGGGAGAACTTATGTTAAGTTTGAGAATGATCCACAAATTGTGGGGGACAATCTCAATGGGCTACGGCCTTCTTTTGTCCCTAATACCAAGTAATACCAAATAATTTGAATAATTACACCTATTGTTTTCATGAGATAGGGTGAAAAAAAAACATACTGAAAACCAATAGCCCAAATTTTGTAAAACAAATATGAAAGTTTGAGCAGAAGCTCAAACGCATAAAGAAAAAATGAACCGGACTCGCCTTGTTTTCATTCAGTTCGCATTTGAGGGACATAATCTTTATCTAAGTGATCCCTGGCTGTTGTTCATATAGATACCTTCCTAAACTACAGCTTCCCCTTCCATCTGACCAGCCCCCTCCTCCGCACCCCCTGCTTACAAGTTCTTCCTCTTCCTAAATCAATTATTCACCAAATTCTCTGCCTTATGAACAATGCATCCCCTACTCACCTCTCTCCCCTTTGTTCTGCTCATATCCCTCTGTTTACCACCTCCACTTCGATCAATCAATCAATCAATTAATCAATCTTTATTTACCTAAGTGAACATCATTGAGAAGATGAGCCTTGGCATTCACATATATAAGTACAGGCAACAGTATATACAATGTTACAACAATTGGGAGTCCAACAACACAGTAATTCAAAAAAAGAAAAAAGATAGTAAATACACGATAGGTACAGGGTAGGGATATATACATTGTTACAACAAATTAGTGTTCATACCATGCAGTAATACTAATGTAAGCAAGGAGAAAGTGCACATATTTTAGATGAAAGTAGATTACATATTATGGTACAAAAATCTATGTACATTAGCTGCGACAGAAACCTATGCGGCAGGAAAGGGGGAAGGGAAGGGAGAGCAGAAAGAGGAACGGGGCAAAACAAGAGGGGAAGAAAGAGTGATATGTTTGGGGAAGGCATTACATAGTTTAGGGAATAGGTCAGGGTAAAGCTACAATGTGAAAAGGAGCAGGGCACGGAAAAGAAATAAGGGAGAGGACCTTACAATAGAGAGTAGATAGGTGCAGTAAGAGTCCCTTTAATGGAAGCAAGTACAGGTTTCCTAAAAATAATGTTGGTAAAGGAATCTGAAGAAGCCCAGTTTCACAGGGATTAACAACTTTAGAGTTTTCTGTATTGTGTTCCAAATGACAGGAAGAGCATGACTTATTGCAGATTTACCATTTCTGGTTCTCACCTTAGGGATGAATAGTGAGATGTAAAAGGGGCTTCTCAACATGTAGTTTCCAACTCTACAGGTTGGCAGGCAACTCATGATATAATGTGGGAGCATATTAGTGATTGCTCTGTAGGTCCAGAGCACTGCATTCTTTTGTCATCTGAATGTTAGTGAGCTCCACCCTACCTTGGCATAGAGCTCACTGTGGTGTGTGGCATAAGGCAGACCAGTTATAAATTGAATAGCTCAATGGTAGAGTATATCCAGGTTAGAGAGTGAGAGCTTTGGGCCTTGGCCATACAGGAAATTGGCATAATCTAAAAGTGGTAAAAATGTAGTCTGGACCAACCTAGTTTTAGCTTCTGGCATAAGTAGATTTCTAATACGGAAGAAGAGCCCAAGTCTCTGTTTCAGTTTTTTTGAGAGTTCATCGATATGATGGACAAAGGACAATTTGTGGTCTATCCAAAACCCAAGATACTTAAATTTCTCAATGAACTCCAGTGGCTCACCCAGTAATGTGTATACAAAGGGAGCAGAACCAGGGGGACTGTGTTTATTTGCAAAGGTAGAGGGGGCAAGTATCATAGCCTTGGTCTTTTCTGCATTTAGAAGGAGCTTTAATTGAAGTCGATTTTTCTGTAAATGATCAAAGTCTCTTTGGAGATCACTGCAGGCAAGATCCAGAGTAGTTCTGGCAATATACAAGACAGTATCACCTGCAAACAGGTGAATGTTTGTTCTCTACTCATCTATTCCGAATAACTCTCCCAACCCCATCACTTACTATCTCCAATCCCCTACCCACATCGATGTTATCATTCCCTTCCTGACATTTGAAATATGGTCTCCCTCTACCACTATTCCTTTTGTGGCTTTGATTATGGTGTCCACTTTCAATGTGGTTCTCCACCTTCTTCTTTCACACTTATCCACTCCCTTCAACTCAAAACTCCCAACCCCCTCGACAGCCCCTTAAAATATCTAAGCTCCACTTTCTCATACTCACTCTCCTTTGCTCTCCACTGGGAATATCCACCCCAACCCAGGCCTTATTGCCCCTTGCTTGTCTGTTACCTCCTCCTCTGCTACCTCCCCCAGCTCTCTTCTCTCAGTCCTCCCAAAGGGCTTAAAGATCCTACATTTAAACACCCACAGCTTGTTGCAAAAATAGACCAGATTCAGACTATGGTGTGCACTCTAAAACCAGACATTCTGATCATCTCAGATACTTGATTAAAGAGCAGTATCCCTGACCACTCAGTCTCCATTCCTGGCTACTCACTGCTAATGCAAGACTGTGCTGGCAGGCGTGGTAGTGTGGCCATTTATGTCCTAACCTCCGTCCAGCATTCCATCATCTACTCATCCTTCAATCCTGAGACCCATGATGCCCTAGCTATCCATGTAACCTTCCTCTTCACTCTCCCAATCTTCATAGCTGGCATATACTGCTGCCTAAATGCTCATCTTTTGGTCACGCTAGACCTCCTAACCTCCATCACTTCCCTTGCTCACTCTGGGGAATTATTCATCCTAGATGACTTCAATATAAATTGATTGTCACCTAAAACTACCAAAATTAAAAATTAAATTGGAGCCCTAAATCTCTCCCAACTGATCTCTGAACCCACCCACCAAACCACAAGACACAACAACACTCCCTACTCAACTGGGCCCCTTACCTCCCACCCCCACCTTGTCATCACCTTTGGCATCCTCCTCGATGCTCTCAGTGACCATAATCCAATAGTCATAGTTAGGAAAGTCCACAGAACTAAATCACCACACAAAACCATACAACTATGCTATTTCAAGTCTCTTGACCTTGAACCTCTCTTGAGTAACCTGGCCACTTCTGACTGGTCCCCCTAACCTCCTTCCCCTCAGTTGATAAGGGCCATGCCTTCTTCAAAGAAATCTTTCTTGTAAACTGGAACGCCTTTGCCCCACTCAAACAAACCAGAGTCAGAGGTTACCACTTATCTTGGATAATCCCTGAACTTCTGGGCAGCCTCAGGGCTAGAGATCAAGCCTGGAAGTGTCATAAAGCTACCCAGCATCCTAGTGACATTGTGAACTTCTGCATGCTCAGAAATGCTTGCACCAGGGCTACAAGGTTAGTCAAGTCTGAATATTTCAAACCTGCCTTCATCACCAAAATAAATTCCCCTTCAGAGTTCTGGAAGGTGATGCACACCCTATTTACCACCTCATCTTACCTGCCACCCCCAGTACTTAAATAGCTCACTAGTGTCCAACCCAGCAGCTGTAGCTGTGGAATTTAACTCCTACTATACCTCCTGCACTACTGAGCTACTGAAATCCATCTCCTCCTACCCTTCCTCCTCCCCACCCTCTACCGGTGTGCCCCCTCCTCCACCCTCCCACCTTCCCTTCTCTTTCACTACTGTAACCCCAAATGATGCCCTAAGTGCCATTCTCACCATCAGCACCTCTAATGGTGCCTCCCCTGATGACCTTGACCCAAAACTTCTCTTTCTCTCTGCTTTGGCCATTGCCTACCCCCTCTCAATATTCCTAAATCTCTCTTTCTCAACTGCCTCAGTCCTCTCTTCATGGAAACATGCTGTAGTCCTCCCTCTACC
Organism: Neoceratodus forsteri; assembly: GCA_016271365.2. Classification (NCBI taxonomy): domain Eukaryota; kingdom Metazoa; phylum Chordata; order Ceratodontiformes; family Ceratodontidae; genus Neoceratodus; species Neoceratodus forsteri. The sequence continues at coordinate 681,737,075 of CM057456.1, read as the reverse complement.
CAAAGGGGGTGACTCCTCATCCCCTGGCAACTATTGCCCCATTTCTCTTCTACCTACCCTTGCCAAACTTCAAGAACACATTGTCTTCTCCCAACTCACCTCTTTTCTATCTGACACCTCCTTTTTCACCCCTTTCCAGTCTGGTTTCAGGAAAAAACATTCAACCACCACCACCACCACCTGTCTCCTACAGCATACAGACTCCATCCTAACCGGGATGGACAATGGCCAAATTACATCTGCCATTTTTTGTCGGCCTGGCCAAGGCCTTTAACACCATCTCTTCCTCCCTTCTCATCGACTCACTCCCAGCAGCTGGCCTATCTCCCTTCACCACAAACTGGTTAGAGACCTACCTTATTGGAAGAACCCAATCCTGGATGTCACTTCCCCTTCCCTCATGATAAACACTGGAGTCCCCCAGGGTTTGGTATTAGGGCCCTTCCTATTCTCTATCTTCTTAAATGACATTCCCTCTGTTTGCTCCACATCCTCCGTTATACATCTGTATGCCGATGATACAGTCCTGTATGCATCTGGCTCCTGTTCTGTTGAGGTTACAACCAGTTTACAGCAAGACTTCACCAAGGTTCAGCTCTGGTTTGCTAATCATAAACTTTTCCTCAATGCCAAAAAGTCTGTCTCCATGACCTTTGGCACAAGGCAGAGACTCTCTAGGTTCCCCTCCCTACCCATTTTTCACACCCTTGAGGGGACTTTACTTGAGGATACTTCTTCCTTCAGGTACTTAGGTGTTTGGCTGGATCAATACCAAAACTGTTCTGGACATATTGACACCATCCAGAAAAATCTGCGATCCTAGCTTGGTGCCCTGCTCAGGAACCATAGTTGCATCCCTCCTATGGCTAGGCATGAGTTTGTTCAGAAGATGATACTGCCCATTTTTGACTACAGTGACATAGTCTGTGGTGTTGCTACTCCTAGTCCTCCCTAGCCAGACTGGACACCCTCTTCAATTCCTTCTGCTGCTTTGCCCTGGATGCCCCCCTTGCACCCATCACTGCAGTCTTTATTGTGCCCTATCCTTTCCCTCTCTTACAAATAGGTGACTCTCCCACTGTGCTAAATTCACCTCCAAGCACTGGTTGGGTGAGCTCCCTTCCTACCTTACTTCTTCTTTTATAACACCCCCCATCCTCCCATTCACTTAGATCAACTGACTCCCATACCCTGGTTGTCTCCCACAGATCCACCCAAATTGGCCAATCTGGTTACTCTCACCACCTCCCAAAAATCTGGAATTCCCCCTTCCCCCAAATCCGGCATACTCCATCAGATCTGCCCTCAATAATTACCTTGCACCTAGCTGCTCCTGCCATGTCCCTCCCTAATTCCCTCCTTTAAGCCCTGGACAAACCCTACTCCTCTACCTTCACCTTCATTTTGCCCTGTGCACACCCATGCCCCAAATCTCTAGCCCTCCCTCCTTTCCCCTAATTGTTCCCCCTTACTAGCCTCCCTTGATCTCTCACAGAATGAAAAGGACCCTGAATGCTCTCCATGGGTCCCTCTCCTTCCCGCCAAGGGGCTTATATCTCTCATTTGCTCCCTTCCCTCTCCATCTTAAAGGGGTCTCTCTGGAACACTGCCTTATCCCCTTCTCTCTGGTCCCCCAGTCCCCTTGCAGGGTTTCTTGCATCCTGAAGGGGTCTCCAGGGACACCATTCTTCCCCCTCCTCCACCTCACCCCTCCCTCCCCTTTCCCCCTTTTCTTTCACATAAGCACTTATTTACTTATTAACCCAGCACTTATTACTGTCCACTCTTTCTACCTATCATGTGCAACACTGTTGTTACACTGTTTGCAACACCTGCCTTACAACTGTATGTTAATGTTGATCTTTTAACTTGAATGTTTAATGTCTCATTACAGTTGTACCCCTTCCCCCCCAGGTCATACCGGGAGACAAGCAACTTGTTGCTCAGTGTGCCTTCTTGGTGAAACATTTCAATAAATAAAATAAATTTGGGCAAGACAGAGAGAGCATCACTGGCAGTCACTGAGAGGATTGCACTGTAAGACCATAGTGAGGTAAAGTGAGGAATGGGGGCTGGTGTGGGTAGTGGTAGTGGAAGACATTGCTGGACAGCTTTCTGTTTTCAGGTTTAAAAAAAGCAAAAAGAGAAACTATGGCAGATGTTTTTCTTTATTTCAGGGACCCGACACTTGGGATTGGGAACTGTAGTGTCCGTGTATGTTTGGCAGCACAGGGGATGGGCACCCTGGTGTCAGACCATGGAAGGGGTGTTATTTACTGGCACCAGGAGTTGGGCACCACAGTATTAGAGTATAGCAAATGTGTTGGTTGTCAGCACCGGGGGGGGGAATTGGGCAACCCAGTGTCTGATTGTGTGGGTTGTTGTTTGGCAGCACCAGGGGTTGGGAAACCCAGTGTCAAACCATAGCAGGAACGGTTGTTTGGTGGAACCAGCTGTTGGGCACCACTGTGTCAGACCATAATGGGGGTGTTATTTGGCAGCACCAGGGGTTGTGCACCTAGGAGTCAAACATGAAAGACATAAAAATATTAATCACCCTCCAAAACCCTTGAAACTGTGACAAATGAACATTCCCACCATCAACATCTCTTACTTCATATTGAAACAACATTATTGTTTTAAAGTAACCTACTGCAGGATCATATTAAAAATAACAAACTATTTGTATTTCACAATGTGAGTCTTTTACCCCACCCACCCAATATTTTGCTATAGTTTATCACAAACCTCCTGTCCTAAAGAATGCATTTCTTAACCATAGACCTTATCAACTTCATCCTGAATTTTAAACAAAACATCTCGCAGTTGCATGTCTGTATTTTGAAGAAATCTTAGACATCTCACCTGCTTTAAAGACCATTTTATGTAGGCTAAAAGCCTAAAACTACTTAAAGTGTACCCCCTGCCACTTCTGCCAGTCATGCAGTATCTGTCCTAATATCAATAAATCACGTCATCTGACTAAACATGTCTTTATTCCACAATGCTGCTAATGCCTGCCAGAAACCCTGTACACGTACATACTCAAAATATGTGTTTTATAGTTTCTAGCTGTCCCTGACATGTCTGTTCACCACATCCTCTTTCTCCTATCTGTTCATGTTTTTGGTTTCCTCTAACATTCAGTTTTTGATACCCACACAGCCATATGACACCTTGCATCTTTAATGGTATACTAGGCTTTGTTTAACTTGCCAATAGTTGTTCAGTATTAATATTTCAAGATACAGTAAACAAAGGCTCCTCAAAATAACATCTCTCCACAACTGCTATATAAAACATTTTTTTCTCCTGGTTCAAAAACCATCAAAGCTCAATTTTCCATGTCCTGATATATTTCAAAGTTGTTTGTAAATAAGTTGGAAGACTTTTTTTTTCAGAAACATGCCATTTCCCCCTACCCCAGACCTGTAAAAAGGGGTATCCCCACAATGTCATACATAATGTCCCTACTTCAGTTTCCTTCAACACAAGAGGCCGTATGGAACTATAAAAAAAATTACAAAATAAATGCATCGGGGGTTTATCATGTTTAACCCACCTGCCTTCCAAACCCTGTCTGTATCTACTCTCTTCACTGGTTTCAATCTGGTACCCCAAAGCAGAAGAAAAAAAAGGCTCATCACTTCTGCATGCATACTGTATGGCAAAGGAAAAATATGTGAAACATACAGAAAAATTGGGGCTATATATGCCCTAAGCAGAAACTCCCTTTTCTTTCTTGTCATCTTCCAGGCCTGCCTAGATGTCACTTTCTGAAATGCCATATCATATACACTATTCCAGTTTAAGCTTTCAGCCCCTGCTGTACCAAAATAAATCCCTAACATTTTTACATTTCCTTTCGTCATTGGTATGGAAAAGGTTTTAACTTCCCATGCAACACCCAAAATCAGTATTTTTATTTTCCATATTAATATGGATTCCTGTAACAGCCTGTAACTCTCCTATCACCTGAAGAACTCTCCTTCCAAAATTCAAGTCATCCACTGAAAATATACAGTTATCAGCATAGGCCGTGACTTTGTTAAATACCACCCCTGCCTGATTCTTAATTGGCATAACATCCTCATCTGTTTCTATCATCTGCAAGAGTGGATCCAATCCAAACTCATACAATATTGGACTCATTGGACAGCCTTGTCTGACCCCAGTTTTGAAGCAAATGGGGATACCAAGATGTCCATTAATCAAAGGAGTGACTTGTACTTCTGTGTACAATGTTTGAAATAATCTTATCATAAATTCTGGGACACCATAATGCTGTAATACCACCCAAATGTGCTCCTGTCATTTAGCATCAAATGGTGTTTCTTGATCTACTGACAGTATATACCCTTCCAAATTTATTGTTAACCCTTGTTCAACGATCTCTCTTCAGAAATTACATTATGAATAATATTTTTGCCGAATTGCACAGGTTTGTACCGAATAATCAATTTCTGTGCCAATTTAGCCACTCTGACTGTTAATATTTTTGTTAAGATCTTATAGTTTGAAGTTAGCAGACTGAGAGGCCTCCAATTTTGATATCATGTGGGTCCCATTTTTATAAAGAAAAATCATTATCCCAGCCTTCATCCTTGGCACTAACCTGTTCTGATTCCAAATGGCTTCATAAACCAATTCAACAAGGTGCCAAAACATTGACAAAACTCTTGTTGAAGTTGTTTGGAATGCCATCTTTACCAGGTGTGGTACAGGTAGTTAGCCCGACCACTGCCTCCCTGATTTCCAGCTCAGTAATGGGAGCCACCACTACTTGCTTCTCCTCCAGTAACAAGGGAGATATCTCCAGATGTTGCAAAAAGGAGTCATTTTGCTCCAGTCCCATTTTCTGAAACTTAGCATGTACATGAGCCTGAACCACATGCTGTAGCCCCCCTCTATCATCCACTAGCATCCCTTTATCATCCTTTAACACAGTGATAACCACTTTCTGTGCTCCATATAAACCTAGGTCATATGGGTTGACCTGTTCTTTAGTCCCTTTTGTCTGAAATTTCTGTTTTTTATCTGTTCTGTATTCCTCCTTGTGGTATTCACACATTTTTTTCCTTTACCATCTGGAGTTGACCCTGTATGTCACTTCCTGTCTCATATGTCTTAGATAGTAACTGTAGATATTTTGCCCATATGCCCAGGTATTATATGTATTTAGATTTGGCCCTGGTACCCATCTGAATAAACCAAATTTTCAGATCTGTCTTAGTGTCCTCCCACCACTCAATGGGACTGTCATACAAGAAGCTTATGTCAGCTCGTAATTTCAAAAAATCACCAATGTTTTTCTGAAGATCCTCCTCCTCCTGTAATATTTTCACATTCAACTTTCATTATCCCCTCCCCATTGGAATCCTCTACTGTTGTCCTATTAAGACCTTTACTCCACATCATCAGAAGTCTCCAAGGGTGGGAGGACCACGTGATGGCAGCCTGAACAGATGCACTCTCCTGAGCTCCCGAGACCATGCCTAAAAAAAACAACAACCTTTTTTCTGCTAAAAACCTACAGTATAAGAAAAGAAGCAATCCTGGCACAAGTATTGCATCGGAACAAAACCAAAGCAGCTTCACTGCCAAAATTCCAAAAAATGGAACAAGAAATAAAAAATTCGCCACCCTCTCACATGCCACCAACTACTCCCACTAGAGAAAAGGCCTCCAAGTGCTCTAAGGCTGCACTGCCAGAGATCATCGCTCTGACTAACAATCAGACCACCTTGACTGAAGAAAAAATTTTCGAGGGCTTAACTCCACTAAAATCCTTGCTGGATCTTCTTACCAGGGACATCCAGGACATTAATGTTTCTGTTGCAGCACTTACTCAACATACACCTGACAATGAAACATGGATTTCATTGCTGGATGACTGGAGGGCCAGAACTCAGCTGGAGCGTACATCCCTGCGGCAGAGAATTAAAGCAATGGAATGAAAGCTGGAAGACCTCGAGGGGAGGTCATGCAGAAATAATTTGGTAATACTAGGCTTGCCAGAAGGGGAGGAAGGCACATCTCCGATAACCTTTGTGCAAAAATTCTGCTCTAAGATAGTGGGTCCTTCTCCCAATAAGCTGAATTATGTTATTGAATGGGGGCATAGAGCTCTTCGCCCAGTGCTTCCACCAGGTGCTCCACAGGCCACTAATTTTCCAGGCCTTAAATTTCCTTGACAAACAACATATTCTGGGAAAGGTCTGGGAATTAAATGCTGTTCAGTGGGAAGGCAAACCTATTAGAGTGCCCCAGGACTTACCTAAGACAATTAGGCAGAAGCGTACGGAACTGCATCCCGTTATGGTTAAACTGATAGCAGTAGGCAATCGCTATTGAGTGAAATACCCAGCCACACTGCAAGCCTTGCATCGAGATGTATGGCTCAGCTTTGACACTGTGTAGCAAGCCAGGGTCACTCTGAAAAGCCACTATCCTGACCTGTTTAAGTGAGGAAGCTCTTATATCTTAGCAAGTATGAACACTGGATATCTGGGAAGTAATTTCTATTTAGACTAAACTTGAAGTCACCCTGTTGAAATAACATTGTGCATTGGGCCTAAAAATAATTTGGAAGCATTCTGTATGTGTGGACATATCCTATGGCCCAAGCTCTTGTTTATTTACAATGAAGAACTAACTTCAAGATCCTTTTGACTTTGGGTTTATATGATTCACCGCTAGTGACTGCCCTTTTGTTTTTCTGAACCCTAATTTAGACCATCTTGCCTTGAACAGTGGAATAATACAATATTTATTTTTTGCTTAATGTTATTACTGCAACTCCTTTGTTTTTCTGGCTATGTAGTTTTGAGGGTCTAATTGTTTCACGGCGCTATCTGTTCCCCATATCTTGGTCACAGTCAATCTCTGTGACACAGTTCCTAACTGTGTATCTAAGCACCAGAGATATGAGCCAATCGGATTAGATAGAGCTACTTCAGTTTCTTTCATTTACTTTTCCCTGCACTGATGCTAGGCTGGACTTGACCAGAAGAAATGGCCCTTATGACTTTATTTGAATAAATCACATATCATGGACTAGGAGTTAAATCAGGCTTCATCTCCAGAACTTAACATTATAATCTGAATGAGTATTACTGACCAGCTGTTTGAATGGGTCATAGTTCTTCTAATAATGTTGTGGTTACTTGGTTTAGCAGTTTTGCTTGAAGTTACTGCACAAATGGGTGTGAGGGAGGGGGAGGGAGGGAGGGAGGAGGAGGGAGGAGGCTTTGAATGGGGCTGGAGTCAGGAACATTGCGGTCCAACATTGTTTTGTGGACAGTCGTAGGAGTGGGGAGTACTGATGTATATAATTCTATGCTATTTGAAAGGTGTAATGGGAAAAATGTGTTTGGGACTTGTTTGATGGTAGGGAGGGGGAGTATATGGGACATTGTTTGCATTTCTGAGGGGGGGTCGAGGAGTAGCCCATTGGACTAGCTCTCTACTGCACAAATCTTATTTAAACTATATTCCCCTTGTGTACCTAAGCCAAAGAACTTCTGTCAATGCAGTACATATCTTGGGATGTTAAAGGGGAACGAAACAGAGGTAAAAGGTACCAAATATTAAAACATCTTCAGATTCTTCAGTGTCAGGTGGTGTTCCTACAAGAAACACACCTTCTGGCAATAGAACGCTTTTCCATTGTCAGAATGTGAGTCATGTATTTGCCGCTGGAGCTCCACCGAGCAGAGGGCGTGGAAATATTACTCTTTAGGTGCACCAATTTAAGCTTAAAGTATAGCATTGTAGACCCTGAAGGATGTTACATCCTAATTCATGGGACATTAGATCATACCGAAATATTAATGGTTGGGATCTATGGACCTAACATTCCATCTCCAGAATTCTTTTCACATTTGGTCACTCTGCTAGCCCCCTATGCTCATTTGCCAAGACTCTTAGTGGGTGACTGGAATGTTACCCAAACAGCTGACCTGGACAGGTTGTATTCCAATTCCAAACATGTATCCCTCACACAGGTTGCCTTAAAATAACATATGGAGATGGGTGTCTCTGTGATCCATGGCAAATTATGCACCCAACTGACAGCTGGTATACCTTTTACTCCCTGGTGCATAAGTCCTACTTATGTTTGGACTTTTTTCTGATTAGCATAAGCTCTTTACCAGGAATATTGGATGGGGGAATTTCCCCTAGGGTCCTATTGGACCACTCCCATATTTGGTTAGAATACTCACCCCTTCCCAATATTAAAAGGGACCACATATGGAAATTAAACGTTCAACTTTTAAAAACCCTCAGAATTTGGAAAACATAAAAACCTTTATTGGGCAATTTGTGGAGAATAACATGGAGCCTATACCAGACATTGATAAGATCTGGTGCTCTTTCAAATGCACCATATGCAGGGGAATTTATTAGAATGGCTGCCCCCAGGAAGAGGAAACACGAAGCCCACCTACAGTCTCTGTTGGGAAATATTAAAACCATTGAACAAGACCCACAGTTGGATTCCTCTGACATAAAACAAAATACCCTGGCACAAATGCAGCATCAATATGCCAATGTCCTTAGGGAGTGGGCAGAATATGCCATGTTGAAAACCCACTCCACATATGTGGACCAGGGGGATAAGGCAGGCCATCTGTTAGCCTTGTGTTTATGGCAGCAGGAAGCTTCCTGTCTTATCCCACCTATATCATCCCAGGAGGATGGTTCCCTTAAGACATCTCCAAGATATTACAAACAAATTTGATAAGTATTTTAGCCAACTATACAGTCCCCAAATTAACCCACCCACTGAGACTGCTACTCAAGCATACCTAAATGCTATTTTGTTGCCAACTTTATCTCCTGAACAAGCAATATTTCTGATGTGCCCAATTTCTTCTCTTGAAATTGTCACCGCCGTCAATTCCATGCCCTCTGATAAAGCCCCTGGGTTCTCCTAGCTTTTATAAAATACTGGTCAATGAGTTAACCCCCTTTTTACACCAGCTTTTCACTTTTCTTTGTCAAAAAGGGCTTACTGATTACTCCCTGCTAGAGGCCTTAATTATTGTGCTACCCAAACCTGGCAAACCTATGGATAAGGTTACTAATTACTGTCCCATTTCCCTCATGAATTATGACATGAAGATCCTTGCTAAGATACTCTCTGCTAGAATCATGCAGGTTTGGGAGGATCTAATTGGGCCTGAACAGGTAGGGTTCATGAGGGACTGGTCCTCCACTGACCACCTGAGGAAACTGGCACATGTTTTCTCCACATCCAGGGAGGCTGATTTACCTATGGCACTGGTCTCCCTGGATGCGGGGAAAACATTTGATAGAGTGCAATGGTTTTTTTTATTCCTAGTAATGAAGAAATTTGGATTTCCTTCCACCTTTATTAGTTGGATTCAGGTGCTACTGTATACACTAAGTCACAAGCAAAGCTGTACAATAACGGGGTGCTGTGAAAGGGTTTCTATCTATTTTTTTTTTTATTTAGTTATTTAACCAGGTATAGCAAACTAAGCTGAAAGCTTTTTTACAGGAGCGACCTGGGAGCACAAGGAGGTTAAGTGACTTGCTCAGGGTCACACAGTATGCAAGTGGAAGCTGTGGGATTCAAACCCAGGTCTGGTCTCCTGGATGTCACCGGATTTGCAGCTCAGAGCCTGAGACCACTGCCATACTGCCTCCTATCTATTTCGTGTACTCAGCAGGGATGCCCTCTATCTCCCTATTATTTCATTTGTATATTGAACCCTAATTTGTTCCCTCAAGACCTCTTCTAATATCACTGGAGTCTCGGTCTGCAGTTTTGAACTTAAAATATCAGTATATGCAGATGACATCCTACTGCACTTAACCCATCTGAATTCCCTATCCCTGAGGTGCTCAGTCTCATTAAAAGTTTGGAATTTCTTGGGATATAAACTAAATTTAGATTAGACCAACATTATGACCTTAAACACTAGGACTATTCCTGCTGAGTACCCTACTTTGGTATGACCTGGTCCACAGAATTGAAATATTTGGGCATCTTTCTGTCCCAGAAGCAATCAGTGATGAAGGGCTTAACCGTGATGGAATTGTAAATACCGTTAAACAGGACCCCGATAGTTGTAACTCCTTGCCCCTGTCACTACAAGCCTGTATCAGTGTAATTAAGATTAATATACTTCCCCCCATCTTCTACCCTATTAACATGTTAAATCTTTTTCTTCCATGCTGTTGGTTCCATTGACTCCACTCTGCTATTTCTGGATTCATTTGGAAAAAGAAAATGCCTCATAAAGCATATGTTAAACCTGGGCCTCTGAAATACCTGGGGGACTCAAATTATCCGATTTCTACCTATACTACCTGGCTAGTCACCTTTCTAAATACGCACAGTGGCCCTTGAACCGGGAGCATGAGCCATCCTATGTATCACTCTGGTTGCTGATTGAAAGGCAGCAGCTCCAATCTTTTGAAATTTTCCTTAACAGCCTATACTATTCTCATCCTAACCAGTTGCTGCCTGGCCTTAAAGGCAGAGTTATTCACTACTCGATATGGCTCCATGCTCAACTGTGTTCGGTAATGCAATACAACCATAAGCAAGATATTTCACAACCACTGTGGGGTAACTTAAATCTTAGAATAGCTGGGAAAATGTTATCCCACTTCATTTATCCACAGCTGAAAGACAAAGTGGTCTCTGATCTCCTGGTGAATGGATGGATTCCTAATAGTGGGGACCTTTTGACCCAACTCAATCTCCCTAGGGGTGTATTTTTTATATGTACTAACTCTGACACATGCTGGTTACCTGGTTTGGGATATCAGAATGTGCTATAAATAACAGCAACTTATCTCCCAAGCAATGACCCAATCCTGGAAACCTCATGCTGTTTCCCAACTTGTCTCCTCAGTGTTCGCGCAAGTGTTTCTTGAGGTCTCAGGTAACTTGAACTACTGGGCCTCTGTCTTCCCCACTTTAAATCCCAAATGGGAGAGTATCTTGAACAATATATATAAATTTGTATCCAATGATAAACAGTGTCTTACGCAATTCCATATGCTACGTAACATCTACTTCACCCTGGTTCATCTAAACAAGATGGGTAAGCTCCCCACTACGCAGTGTTCTAGATGCAATGGAGCTGAAGGAAATCTTCTGCACTTACTGTGGCAATGCCCTGGGGAGCCCTGCTCTGGAGCACAATTAGAGATAACCTAGACCCTCTGCTAGGGCTACAGGATTGTTTTTTCTCCTGAGACAGGTATAGTAGGTAATCTAGCTACCATTCCAGTACTGGAAAGAAGATTCCACATTTCTCTAATTTCACTATCTGTTAAAAGGTTAGTGCTCCATTATTGGGTAGACCAAGAAGACAGTACTTACATAGAATAGATGAATGAGGTCCTGTTTAATCTACGTGTTAAAAAAACAGTTGCTGGGTTGTGCTATCGCATACCATCCTACACCAAATAATGGGGTAAATTAGAGGACCTTCTGACACTACAACAGCCTCCCTATAGTGTCTCTAACTGTACAGGTAATGATAACCTTATCCTTCCATTGTAGTCTATATTTCTGACCTAGGACCTCCTTTCATAGCTTAAGATATGTTCCCACTTAATTGGGCTATATCTCTTTTCATTTTCCCCATACCCTTCTGCCTGTTGTATGATTCTGTTGTAGGACATTATGACTGTTGTATGATTCTGTTGTAGGACACTATGACTGTTGTATGATTCTGTTGTAGGACACTATGACTGTTGTATGATTCTGTTGTAGGACACTATGACTGTTGTATGATTCTGTTGTAGGACACTATGACTGTTGTATGATTCTGTTGTAGGACACTATGACTGTTGTATGATTCTGTTGTAGGACATTATGACTGTTGTATGATTCTGTTGTAGGACACTATGACTGTTGTATGATTCTGTTGTAGGACACTATGACTGTTGTATGATTCTGTTGTAGGACACTATGACTGTTGTATGATTCTGTTGTAGGACACTATGACTGTTGTATGATTCTGTTGTAGGACACTATGACTGTTGTATATTTTATTGGGCATGCCTTCAGGGGGGATTAGTGGGAGTGAAGAGGGAGGGGGAGGCCTGGGACAGGAGAGGTGGGAGTTAGTAGATACCTGTTTGATATGTAGTAGGTTGTACTGTGTTGTATTGTGCTGCGCTTAGTATGTATATATACCCCTACTGTACCTGTATCAATCCTCCTGATCTGTACCATGTTTTTGGGCACATGCATCTGTATGATTAGAATGTCATGGTGTTTTAAGATGAAAATAAATAAAGTATATACATTTTTTTTTAAAAAGAAGTCTCCAAGGGTAATACAAAAACTACTATTCTTGTCATCCTTTCCAAAAGGAACCAAAAATCTATCCTTGAGGATAAGCGTCCTATAAAAAAAGTATGGCAAGGTACTACCTGTAATATATCATACACATCTCATCACCTATTTTGTTCTAAAATGTGTTTTAAAGTGTTGGTATCACTAAATATTTTTTGTATCTTTCTTCCCCAAGCTCTATGTGCAAGCTCACAATTAAAGTCACCCCCCCACAACACCAACATTTGAGGTGTGCAGGTAAGGTTCAATCTCACTGAAAAGGGCTGATCGTTCCACTTTTGTCTGAGAGGCGTATACATTAATCAGACAATACACAATGTGATGCAGGACCATATCTATAATTAAGACCCTACCTGGGTGAACATCAAGTACCTGTAAATCCTTTATTTCAACCCCCATAAATAGAAAGCCTAAGCCAGTACACTGTTCTTCCCCAAGTGACCACAAGGAAGAGCTCCACCTCCAACCCCTCTGTGCCTCCCTAATGTCTGCTAAAGTAGGCAGCCTAGTATCCTGCAGAAAAACAACCTGCCCTGTACCTGCAGCTAAACTTGGCAAAAGTTACCTTTCTTTTTTCCTGGGACTTCATACTATTTACATTTACTGTGATAAAGGTAATGCCTCCATCCATGAAAGAAAAAAGAGTTTAACAAAACACATAAGGTGTGACACTAAGGAAACCAAATCACTTTCTTTTTTTTCTTTTCTTTAGCTTTGGTTTATCACTTATGCCAACGTTCTGTGTTGCCTCTGGTTGTGAAGAGGTAACTGAAAAAATGCCAGAATCCATGCCCTCTTCTTCAACTTCCTGTTCTAATAGTATAGCATAAGAATTTGCCAAGGGGGCCCGGTCAGAATCTGAACGTGCTTGCTGTGCCTCCACTTTCCCAGATCTTGATTGAGTTATATGTTGAAAAGAATGCTCATGTACCACCTCTGAAGGAGGCATATAGCTCACTAACTCAGGACCCTCTGGACTTGCCCCTGCTTCTGTATTAGAGCCTTCCTATACAATTACCATGGAGCGTGGGGGGAGAGGGGAAGGGGTAGGCCGTCTATGTTATCTGCCACTGGCATGTCTATTTCCACTCCCTGTTCTGTGCCACCCAATTCTTGTGACTCAGGCAGCAATACAGGGGCTGATAACAGCCTTTCCTCACTTTCTGCTATGGGATCTCCTTCCTGGTCCTAGCCACTCTCTGTGGTTGGGGTCTACAGGGGTCAAGTTCATCATTAAATCATGAATCCGCATATTCCCTTTTGGGCAGTGGCTATGTAAACATCCTGTACTGCCCTTGTGGCCTGACTGAGACAGTTATGAGGCACTCAGGAACAATTACGGAATGTATGCCCATGTTCCTCACACAGATTGCATTTCTTAGGCTGCTGACACTGTGCACCAATATGACCCACTTCCCCACTTATGCCACATTTTTGCTTCTCGCAAGCGTTACTTAAATGCCCCATATCCCAACACTTAAAACAGGCTTTGTGCTGACCTGGGTAAAACAATTATCCCTCTATCCCTCCCTAAGAAAAAACAATTAGGCACATATTTAGTTAAACCTTGTTCAACATAACTTGGTATTTCTAGCCCCAGGTCCACAAGTGTGTTCATCATCTAAGATAGGTTCAGGATAACCTTTGACGTTGTTGCAACCAGTACATAATGTCCACAGTGTTTACCCTCTCATTGCAAAACAGAACCATTATTTTTTTTGTCATGGGCTTTGTTAATGGAATTGCCAAAAAAAGCTTCCATAAGGAGGGGGTGTTTTAGCGTTTGGTATTGTTTCCAGAATCTATCAAGCCCAGCTGAATGTTTAAAACTGACATCAAATAGAGAGTTCCCTGGTACATGTAGTAAGGCATATACCTTGTAGGCATAACATTTCATGCTGCCTTTAAGTAACACCTGACCCACAAAATGCCTATCCGGGACATCAGACATGTCCCTGCAAAATTTCAGTCAGACAGCATTCCTTTTTGCTGCCAGCTCAGATGCATGTCTTACAGTATCAGGAAAAAAATGCTCACTAACTTTATTATGCCATACATTTACAGGTTTTTGTCATACTTGTTCTGGCCTTTTTTGGGCCATAGGGACCCCAGAATCAACCTGGTCCACCGGGGGCCCATGCTCCTCTGTCCCTGATTGGGGATCAGTTTCTCAGACAAGAGTATATCACCCTCCAGCTCTCTAATTACAGACATAGCTGGATTCTGTCCCAAATCTAAAGCCATCAGCATCCCAGGTGCTTGGAATTTTTGCCCAGAAGTTAAAAGAGACACAGGAGTCACCGTAGTCACTGTGGGCTGAATAACATTCTGTGTAATTAGATCAGATATCATGAAATCTCCCAAAGGGTCAGGAAGATTAGCATCCCAACCAGTACTTGCCAAGTTCTTCACCCATGCAGCGGCTTCCAACGCAGATGTTATCCAGCCTGCTGGAGTGGTAGAAGGGCCAGCAATAGGTTCTGAGGTACCACTCATCTCCGAGGAGGGAGTCTTGTGCCCACTTTCAAAAATCATAGATGGACCTTTTTTACTTTTTCTGGTCACATCCTTTCCAGTCCCTTTTCGTCCCCCTTCACCCAATGAGACACCTATGTTAAACTGTATCTGTTTCACCTGTAGAATGTGTGTCTTTTTGGCTACTAGTTTCTTTACTAGTGATGCCCTCTTGCTGCACCAATTTCCCCTCTTGCAATAACTACTCTGACTGGGATTCAAACTGTGTTACCTGCTCACTGCTCCCATCTGAGACTCCTGCCTCCATAACGAGGTTACCTGCATCCTCAGAGAGTGTATGCTGTCCTTCTTCATGCTTGATGCTGCATCCTGCTCACACACAGGGTCCTTGTGCAGTGCTCCTGCTTCATCACTCGTCCATTCTCCTTCCATCTCCTGTGCAATCACAGTCCCATCCTGCTGTTGCTTCAACTCCTGTACAAGGCATTCCCTTAGCTCATGGAGCTTATTTTCCTCTTCCACGGTTCTGTTCCGAATATCCTCCTCTGCTGCCATCTTACTGCTTGCAATAGGCTCATCTGAAACCTCGCAGTCCATAACTGAAAGCCGAGAGTCGTCTTCCAATTCGTCCATCTGATCTGCTGCCAAAACAAAAGGGTCCTCCATCGCAGGTTCTGCACCCATGGCTGTCTCTGTCAGAGGGAGGGACAAGGAGGAGACAAGCTCCTCAGCCACCCAGACATCCTGCTCCAATGCTACCTCAGGAACACTGGCCACCACAACATCAGCCACAGCTCCCCCTACCGGAAGAGTAGGGGTGTTTATTAAAGGAAAAATCAAGCAATAATTCAAAAACAATAACTCTTCATACATAGTCACAATAGCTGGGGTTTATACTATTTAGCCTAAATACTGAATAATGAAAAAGGAAAAAAATAATAAAAATAACAATGCAATCTTATTTTAGCAATCACAAGAATTATTAAATTATAAACTTAAACAGCATAATAATAATAATAATAATAACTTTATTTCACTTAAGTGCCTTTCAAAATAACAAGGCGCTTTACAAAAAGATTAAAACAGCAGTAATAAAATCAGTAGGCACAATAATAAATAGTCTGACAGGTCCTTTCATTCCATGCCACTAAAGGTCTGATGCCATAGAAAAGTTTTCAACGCCTGTTTGAATCCACCCACAGTTGTGTTCTCCCTTAGCTGATGAGGTAGAGAATTCCCGACTGAGCGGAGCTCCCGACCTCTGAACAGGTGCGAGACCTGGGGGTGATCATTGACGATCAGCTGACATTGCGTGCGCAAGTGTCAGCGGTTGTTAAGGTATCCCTTTACCATCTTAGGAACATCGCTAGGATCAAGCACCTTGTTCCATCCGGCGACCTACCCATTCTGATCCACGCCTTTGTGACCTCGCGTCTGGACTACTGCAACACCCTTTACTTTGGGCAGCCTGGGGTTGATATCTGCCACTTGCAGCTAGTGCAGAACTCGGCAGCCCGATTGTTAATGGGGACTCCCTATTCCTCTCATATTACACCGGTGCTCCGAGATCTGCACTGGCTTCCGATTCAGTGGTGGATCAACTTCAAAATCAGACTTCCAACTTATAAAGCCCTACACGGGTTGGGCCCTGATTACCTGAAAGAGCTTCTGGTGCCTTACTTGCTGACGTGACCACTCCGCTCGGCCAACGAGGGGTTGCTAGAGATCCCAAGGGTAACTTTAAAATCCTCCAGTGCCCGAGCTTTTATGTTTGTGGCGCCAACCTCTGGAATTCTCTACCACGTTGGATTAGAGAGTGCATGACGGTGGAGGGTTTTAAAAAGGGCCTAAAGTCTTTTTTATGGAGTAAGGCATTTGCAGATAACTTGGATGCCGATTAATTGGTTTGTAGTCAACTCAGTTTTTAATATGTTTTAGTATGTTTTATTCTGCATTTTATTGTAATGCACCTTGGTTTTGAGAAGGCGAGATAAATAAAGTTTATTATTATTATTATTATTATTATTCCAAAGGGTAAGGCCATGTACATAAATGCACGGGCACCAGAAGATTTCAAAGACACCCTTAGAATCTCCAGCAACCCCATATCAGCCAAACGGAGCTGTCGTTCAGGGCAATAGGGAACAAGAAGCTCCGACAATAATAAATTGATGCAAATGCATGAAAGGTAAAGGGAAATCAAAACCAAATCCTCTGGAATATATACATTCTGTCCAACCACATGGACACAGAGTTACTATGTACCAAAGAAAACCCTTAAAAAATAGGCAAAGATTACAGTCTTGTTAAAAATCACAAGAATACTTCAATATTGCATTAAACAGGACAATAATAATCTAGTCATGCTACAGAAGGAGAATGAATGTGCTCTGTGTCACTGGAGTGTCCAAATCTGTAATCCATGACATTTGTCTCCACCTGGATTATAGATCTCCCTGTATAAATATATTGGTTTCAGTTGCATAAATGCTGTACAGTTCATACTGTATTTTTTCTATTAATGCAGTATGATTTATTTGTTTCTGCTATATATATATATATATATATATATATACATACACCACATATATACCACTTAATCACTATTAACACAACATGTAAGGTACTCCTATTCCATCTTAATGCTTCTCTAGCGTAATGACTGAACACCAGTGCTTCATAAGAAATTGACCTAAACCAGGATGTGTCCCATTCTGTGGCTAAAAAATCCCCAAAACCTTGAATATATGAACATGTGAAAAATAGGTGTTCCATGGAATCCAGTTCCTGATAACAGTGTGGCCTACTACAATATCTATCCTCCAACTGCTTGTGTTTATGATTTTCTTTTATGTTGATTTTCCCATGGCAATTTAACCAATGCAAATCCCACATTTTAATATGTATTCTGGATTATTTTACAAAATGCAATAATGAGGAGATATGAGAGTCTGGACAATTAGGGAATATGATTGCTTCGGTAAAAAAGTTCCCTGCACCCACAGATAGACTTCCTTCCTTGATTTTGTGATCAGCATGGAACATGTAACCTGCCATTGTTTAATTTTAAAAAGGATTCCCTAATATACTTGGGGACAGCTGCAGACCTTTTTAGCTGTCTCAGTTGACCTTGTTCCCGTTGGGATAACCACACTGAAGAGGGGGAATGAAGCAAAGAGACACAATGCTGTCCCGAAAAAACTAATAGTGGTCTTAGGTTTGTGTAGACAAAAATACTATAGAAAAAGGATATGGGGTTGATCATCCCTAGTCCTCCCTGCTGTAAGGATAAATAAGTGATATTCCTTTTGATGGAATTCAACTGACTACCCCATATTGCCTGAAAGAAAATGCTCAAAATAGTGATTTCTAACTGCTTGGGTGGTGGAAAAATGTGACAAATATACAAAAGGATTGGTACCAAAAATGTTGAGATCGTCAGCATATGTAATTACTGTGAGCTGCAAAGTCATGTCTCTAAGCACTATTTGTTGATTGTGTTCAAATTATTAAGGTGCCTCAAAAGTGGGTCTATGCTGAAACAAAATAAAAGAGGACTCATTGGACAGCCTAGCCTCATCCCCTGCCCCACTGTACACATGGCCCCCTTCCAGCCCTGTACTATAGGGGTCACTGTTGCTGTTCTAAATAAGCACTTGATCCAATCAATAAATGTTATAGGGACCCCATATTGGTTCAAAACTGCCCATAAATAATTATTAAGTGAATCAAATGCTTTCTTTGATTTAAGGTTAGCACTACTCCCTCCAACATTCCTCTCTGTCCCTGTTCACAACGTTCCCTAAGGAGAATAAGATGATCAGCTATTTTCCTACCTGGTACTGAACGTGCTTGAGCAGGTGAGAGTAATAAGTCTGCCATTCTTAATAATGTAGAATTTAGAATTCTAGCCAACAGTTTAAAATCATTATTGAGACGAGTAATAAACCTCAAATGTGTCATATCCCTTCTGTCCCCTTTTTCAAATAAATATACAATTTGCCCACTAGTCATTCTAAGGGATGTGATTGGTATTGCAAAAAGTGATTAAAAACCTCTGTTAGTTCAACCAACAGTTTACTGCCAATAACTTGATGTAGTTCATTGGTTAGACCATCACTTCCCGGGGATGTATTGACTACTAATACATCTAAAGCCTGTTTCAATTCTTCTGATCTCGTAAGTTGTGTCAGCTGCTCTCCCTGTTTCACTGAACACTTTGGGTTATCAAATCAGAAACAAATTCCTCTTAATTTTGACTGTCAGTGTGCGTGGGTGCAAAGGTCAACTGAGTGTAAACATCTACAATTCTCCTAATTCCCCTGGGTTCTGTACATAGGTAATGAGCACTGTCCCATAGCTCTTCCATATACTTTTGTTTATGGTTGGAGTTGCAAATTTCATATGGGCAGGTATATTCCTTTCTACCTTGCATCGAAAAACTTTTCTGGTTCTGCATGTTTTGGGCTTGGGTCTGATAATAGGATGTCATTTTTGTTTGACCTGGATTTGAGACCCACAATCATGGCCTGTAGTTTATAAAACAGTCACTAGCTTCTGCAAATGCATCCTATGCTGCAAGTATTGGTCTTACTCTTTATTTCTTTTTTCATTAGATACACATTTTAACAAGCTCATCACTTCTAAAATAATGTGTTCCCACCACAGAGGGGAGTCACTATACAATTCGTAGACAGATAGTCTAGCTTCAAGAAAGCATTCTAATTCTTGCAAGACCACTGGGGCTTCTAACAAGGAACAGTTAAATGTCAATGTCCCAGAGTCAAAGGTGAACTGAGTGTGTGTGCCTACTGACACTCTCAATACTTCATGGTCTGAAAATTCAAAATCTTGAAGGTCTGCAGCTTGAATTGGAAGTGAGGGGGGAATAAAAAAATAATCAATCTGTGTTGCTAATGGTCCCTTAAAAAAAGTAGGGACTGCTAACCCTGGTAATCGATTATAGACATCTGTCAGTTGTGTATCCTGAACCATTTTTTTAGGGAATCTATATCACAAAAAAATGTTTGAGCCTTGGCTGTTTTCCTTCTACCTGCCAGGGACATACCACAATTAAAATCACCTCCCAGAATTATATTGTGTGAAGAATATAGATATGGTTGGAGAAGCTGGAAGAGAGACACTTTTTCTGCCTTGGTCTGTGCTGTGTAAATAGTTATTATTCTAAACAAGGACCCATGTATGCTGACTTCCACAAGCAGCGCTCTACCTGGTGAAATATCCAACACTCTTATCAGATGGAACTGGATACCAGATAACAATATTTCAATACCTGAACAAGGATTTGGACCCATTGACCAATAGGAGGGTCATACAAGTCATAACCTGGTTCCTTCCTTAATATCATGCAGTGTGCATACCCTAGTATCTTGCAACAGGAAGATGCCAGAACCACAAGATCTGAAATATAAAAAAAACGCTTGTTTTTTCTTGTGGTTCTTTACACTATTGACATTGCAGGAATATAATGTGAGATGCTGCATTGAGGAATGTGAAGGGGTTTATCACTCAAGAGGGTTGCTTAGAAGCACTCCTTGTTATCCTTGTGTGCTTAGGTTTCACTTCAGCTTTTGAGGGTGGTTGTGAAGGAATAGTAGCTGTGGTTTCCATTGGTAGGGGATGCTCCCTATCCGAACTTACATCTGGTAAGGAAGCCCAGATAGAGGAGTCATCAGACTCATTTGCCGGACATTTCTGGAAAATCTGTTAATGCCTCAAACCTATTGGCAACAGGAACCCCTGAAGTCTTTTGTACATTTGGGGACAGTTTAGACCAATTTTGTCTATGCCTAGAGGCCTTCTGAGCTGACTCTGGCTCTACTAGGTCCTGGGGGTGGGAGGGTATCTCCCCAATCATATGCTCCTTTGCTGTATGAGGAATAACTGTGCTATCACAGGAGCAGCAGGGAGCGGGGTTCAGTAGCCTGCTTAGGTCTATCTTCCATCTCTACCGTGTGGACTACCTGGCCTTCATATAGAGTCTGTCCCTGTCTTTGTTGTATGTTGGGAATCGGAGGGGGAAGGGAATGTGCCGGTACAGGGGGTCTACCTCTGGATCTCTGGGCAAGCTCTGACTCTCTGTTCTTCACTATCAGCCTGATTTGACTGACTGTGTGCAGCCCAAGGACATGTGAGATAAGAACAACTCTTGGTGTCACAGAGATTACACAGTTGCTAATTTCTACAGTGACCACCAGTATGTCCCAGTTCCCCACACATGGTACATTTCAGTTTATTACAGAGGCTGCTAATATGTCCTGTTTCACCACACCTGTAGCATGCTTTGAGCTGCCCGTGGTAAAACAACACCCCCCCCCAATCCCTCCCAATAAAGAAGCTATTAGGAAGGTGCTGGAGACCAGTCTCAGCTGTGTGCAAAAGAACATGCACTTTCCATCCCCCAGTCCAAATTTTCATATAATCAAAAAAAGAATTCAGGTTTCCTAAAACAGGGCATTTCTGGTTGAGCCGGTAAAGAAGGTCAATGATGCTGACCCCTTCATTCTGGAAGAGTACAGTTATCATTCTGTTGGCTGGTTTAGTCAGTGGTATTACTTTAAAAGGAGACCACTATGGGGTTGCCTTCACATGATGATACAGTTCCCAAAATGTTTGTAATCCGCTGTTCAACTTCAAGCTGACATCAAACGTCTGCTCGCCAGACACATATATAAGTGCATATATTTCAGCTGGTGTGTATTTCATGGTATCAAATAATAAGGTTTTTGCAATGTACATGCTGTCTGGGAATATCTCCAACCCTCTTTTGTAAATCAGTCGTATGGCATTATGCCGTTTAGCAGAGAACACCGTCTCACGAAAAAAGGATGCATAGACATGATTCCCCCTTGACTGTTGCTGATTCTCTGAATTTGTTGTGCCTGGGCCAACAGGTTGGTCAGGCCTTGATGTACTAGGATTAGGGTTCTCCCGGCAAGGTGCTGTTGCCTCCGTTTGTACTGGAGTTACAGGGAGGTCTTTAGCTTTAGGCATTACACTACATTGTAATTGTGTGTGCTGAGTTAGTAATAGAAAGTCAGGTAAATATAGTGGTGATACTCAAGGCCCCTGGAATTCTGCAGTTCTGTGGTTGCGGAATTTGCCGCAGAATTTGCATCATGCCGCAGAATATATCTAGTGCCGCAGAATTCATTGTTTTTGGTGAATTTTCATATAAATATGCTGTTTTTCCATAGTGCCAGGCTTTCTTTCCCACCTTGTTTATCCTGACGCTCCTCCTCTATGCTCAGCATATGATGTCATCGATGACATCACATCATATTTAGCCAATGACAGGACTGCATTCTGCCAGAGAAATGAATAAATCATGCCGCAGAAATCAGAAAATGTTGCCGCAGAAGTCAAGGAGCCCTGCCGCAGAAATCAGAAAATTCTGCCACAGAACACCAGGGGGCCCTGGTGATACTGCAGTATTAGACAATTCTGTGTGACTCATATGTCCAGTATTAACAGTAACATCAATAGGAGCCTTACTGTATCTATCTAAGTCATTGTCACATACCCTTTTTTTTGGGCTCACCTGTGTGCAGTGCAAGTAGGGGGTTGCACATGCATGGACTCAGCACATCCCGGGCTGAATATCAGGATGTGCAGAGTATGCATGGGCATGCCCACCCTACCTGCGCTGCATACATTACTGATGTGCTCCAGCGTATCGGATTTGTGCCAGGCTCAATCCCCATTTGAATATTATGCCGGGGTGCATCAGTGGGTTGCGCATGGTGCAAAAGTGTTGCGCCATGTGCAATCCTTCTGAATATACTTTATCACAATTGTTATTAATTTTTCCTTTTTTTTGTCTCCCTGCCTCAGCCTGCCCTTGTTCTCACTGACCCTCCCAACCCCATCACCCTGGTTTCCCCAGGTCTTATCTGCCATTCCCCATAGTCTCCAATGGTTATGCCATCTGTGACAGGGGATGGGAGTCCCTCAACCTGCCAGAAGCAGGATTCAGCCATGGGAAGTGCCTGAGTCACCGGGTGTGGGGCCTGTGGAGGTCAGTGATCTTCCAGCTTGGTTAGGATTTTTTCCTGCTTTTCTCCCTCATGAGATGTGACATGCACTGACATCAAGGCACATACACTAACATCTGCCACATCTTCCCCTCCTCTGCAGCTCTAGCTGCAGCACCCCTCACCTCCACCACGGGTTAGCCAAGCACCGAGCTCTTACCCACACTTGTCCCGAAGGACAGCAGTTCTTCTCTGTCCAGTCTGTCCTCCAACACCTCAGGATCATTCTTGAAGCTGGGTCGCTGGCATCATGAGCAGTAGTGCTACCTCTGTGCCATACCAGTTATTAATTTTTCTTAAATTTTCCAAGGGTACTTCTGGTGTATGGTCAAAACAAAATAAAACAGAGCACCAGTGCCCCCCCAAAAAAAAGCTTTGAAAGCGTGCAATAGATTGCAGTTAACTCTTTTTCATACTTTGCCTTCTGTCAATCATTTTAACATCCTAAAGGGGTTCCTGGTCTCATCTTTCAGCCCAGTCATGAGAAACCCATCCACCGTTGACAAGGTGGCCACCCCATCATCTGTCAGGTAACTAAACTTTACATTTTAACATGCCACTATGAACTGAGGTTCCACTGCTTTCTCTCTTTCTTATGTGGAAACCACCCTCTGGCTTCATCTTTCATATAGTGTGTTCTAGCCCATAAGAGGATCACAGGTGGCCACTGAGGAGCTTATCAATTAGGAGAAGGCCACACATGTCCTGTTTTTAATGCAAAGTTAAGAAAAGCAAAGCAAACTTTTAGGGAACTCATTCCAATGGGCTCCGAGTACTGTGCGATACATAAAACAATACAACAGCATATACTTCTAAACCATAGACATTAAAGGAATGCCCACAAAATCTGTAAAATCAACATTTTAATACAACTGAACTATTAAAAATGAATAACTAAAATAGATAAAGTAAAATGCAGAATAAATACAATAAAATACAAATAGCAGACCTAGGGTTATAAACTGAATGCTAGGATAAATCAAAAGCTGCTGTAAATAGATGGGGCTTTAGACTCCTTTTCAAGATCTCCAGTGAGGGGGGCCTCCCTCAGAAATCTGGGAAGCAAGTTCCACAGGGTCAGATAAGGAACACCAAAGGTCCCTCAACCTGAGGATTGTAATCAGACCCTGGGAACTGCTAGGATGCCTGCTTCAGAGGAGCAGCGTGGTCGGGAGGTCTGGTAAGGAGACAAAAGGTCTTGAGGTAAAGGTTTTGCAAGCTCAACCCTGACTAACACAGAGATTTTATTAAACTTCTTACACATTTTTCTTACCTTTTGCAGGGATGTTCCTGGTGACCAGAATTAAAATCAAACAGTTATAGTAGCAGTGCTCCCCCCTCCAAAAAAAGCAGCTTGAACATCTACAATACATTTAAGATATTTTCATTTTCTTAAAAGGTGGGTACCCTGGTGATGTATACAGTGTTGGGGGAGGGGTGTTAGCTAGAAGGGTAATTTGGGTGCTCTGGCATCAGATTTAAGAGATGGGTGAGCAGTTGGGGGTTGGGTGATACCTGCTGCAGAACTAATTGCTCACCATCAATTTTATTGAAAAGGTGGTCTGGTATGTGTGGGGGGGTGATACCAGTTGCAGGAGTGAACACCCATTGCCAGTTTTATGTAACAGCTGGGTCAGACAACAGGGGGATACCAGCAGTGGGATTTAACATTTGATGTGGAGGCCACAGATAGGAAAAAGCAAGTCTCTGCCATTCTCTATAGAAACATAGAAACATAGAATCTGATGGCAGATAAGGACCGCATGGCCCACCTAGTCTGCCCATTTTTCTACCTAACAGATAAGCTGCAGATCCTAGTTAACCAACAGCTTCTTCCTCCTACCCCCCACTAGGACTGCCTTATATCTATCCCATGCATTCTTGAATTCCCCTACTGTTATTGACTCCACAACCTCCTCAGGCAGGCTGTTCCATGCATCCACAACCCTCTCTGTGAAAAAATACTTCCTCACATTACCTCTGAGCCGTCCCACTCTATCTTCAAATTGTGCCCCCTTGTTCTTGCACATCTCTTTTTCTGAAAGATGCCACCCTCTTGGACTTTGTTTATTCTCTTGAGGTACTTGAAAGTTTCTATCATGTCCCCTCTCTCTCTCCTTTCCTCAAGGGTATACATATTAAGCTCCTTTAATCTTTCTTCGTATGTCTTCTGGTGCAGACCCTGCACCATTTTGGTTGCCCTCCTCTGGACAGCCTCCACTCTGTCTATGTCTTTGTGAAGATGGGGTCTCCAGAACTGCACACAGTACTCCAG
Source organism: Neoceratodus forsteri (assembly GCA_016271365.2). NCBI lineage: Eukaryota > Metazoa > Chordata > Ceratodontiformes > Ceratodontidae > Neoceratodus > Neoceratodus forsteri. Next base: position 681,711,922 of record CM057456.1, on the reverse strand, counting down.
ATGGGGTCTCACCAACTGTCTGTACAGAGGGATAACAACTTCCTGTTTTCTACTATTGATGCTTCTCCTTATGCACCCCAGTACATCCCCCCCGCCTTCCTTACTGCCTTCTCACATTGCTTACCCACCTTTAGGTGATCTGATATAATTACCCCCAGGTCCCTTTCCATTTTTACTGTTGTCAGTATCTCACTCCCCATTGTGTGAAACATGAAACATAGTACTAAACTGTAGCACATATGAAAGTGGTAATTGAGAGCACAGATATGGAATGAAATGCAGGAGAAAGGTTTCAAGCAGGAATTTGGAGTTGCACAATAAAACACACATCCTCCTTGTATTTCAAGCCATGTGACTGGGCAAGGACTTCAAAAGGAAAAGGCAGGGTGTGAGTGGCATTAGGGAGGAAATTCAGTATTCTGAAGTTGTGATAGGTGGAAGAAGGACATTCCCAAAAGGCCTTCTCACAGATCAGACTGATACTAATATGTTTGCATGCTTTACAAGTGAACATGAAAAGGAGTGGCTACTGAGGAGTTCTTACCCTAACTAAAAATAGTTTTTTTTTTTTGTTTGTATTCTAAGGAAATTTGCAGCACCCATTCTTGGTTTAATTCATCTGTATTTTATGCCTTTGTATATGGTGTGTTTATAGGACTGGAGAATTAATTGTTTACTTAAATCTGACATTGTTTCATGACCTTGGTATTTCATCTAAAAAATAATGATCTCAGTTAGCTATTTTTATGGTTACAGTGGGCATAGCACTACACACATTTTGCTATGACAGTATAAAAAAGGGAGCTCTCCAGATTCCAAACAGACTAATTAAAATTGCAGATTTTGTACAATGACTCCTCTCAGAAGAAGAAGAAGAAGAAGAAGAAGAAGAAGAAGAAGAATCAGCATTTATATAGCACTTTTCATACATCCAAAGTGCTTTACAAGCAATGCTAGACTGAATGTGTGGTGGTGGTCATATCACACATTATCACCCACACACAGCCTGGATAATTGCATGAACAAGTTTATGGGAAGGGGAATGTTGGCCAGGATACTGAGAATGTTCCCTACTCTTTGCAAAGAGTGCCCTGTGTTCTTTTACTTCCACCTGGACACCCACCAGGACAACACCAGGAAGGGCAGAAGGGACCTCAGTTTAACTTCTCATCCAAAGGACAGCACACCCCAGCAGTACAGCACCCCCCAATACTGCACTCAGATGCTAGCAATTTTTAGGTGCAAGTCCAATCCCGGTGTGGGAAGAGAACCCATGACCTTCTGGTCCAGAGGCGGATGTGCTACCAACTGAGCCACGCTGACACCTCTGCTGTGTTTATTCAGCTGAGCAGTGTCGCACTATTTGGCTGCATGTCAGCCCCTCCCCTTATCTGCCTGCATGTGCAAGTAGTAGTGAGCATGTCATGAAGAAGAGAGTGACAAAGTAAGGAGAACTGGTACTGGCAGCGCTTTAAGTCAAGCTCTATGGATTAGGGAGTTTGTGGGATATGTGTCATTTTTTTCATGCCTTATAGAATAAAGGAAACAAACAGCAGCACAAACATTCCGTGTGACTACTATACAAGGGAGGATTCGGAAACATTAGACAGTGCCACTGGCAGAAGAGATGGAGGGAGACTGAAATGTGTGAACAGCAGTGGAATGTGTTGCAAATACATTTTTGTTTCAGTGTAACAGCTGGCATGTATTTAGAGCTAACATTTCCTAGTAAGATTTCCTGAGCTTAAATGAACCCAGCTGCTCCAGAGCCATCTATGAGTGAAAACGGATTGCTTAGTAAGACTTGGAATTAAAGGAAAAAGGAAATACGTTACAGTTTGAGTACTTCAGGTGTCTTTTTTCCTTTGATTCCAAGTATTGCTAAGCAATCATTCACTAATAGCACTGGCAGCTTTCACTTCCACCACTCAGATAGGATTTCGTCTCTGGAGCACTTGGTTTCATTCAAGCTTGGTACGACAGTGTTAGAGACCTGCTACAGCTCGTTAATTATAACATTAGGAAGAAAATGCAGGGATGTGGTAGATGGGTTTCCAGGCACTCTGAACCCCTCCCCCCACTACAACTATCCTCTGTTACTGACTTTTTCCCTAACTGAAAGTCTTCCCTGGAACTTTTTTTAATTAGTAAAAACTGAAGTTTTGATTAGGAAAATATAATTAATGTGACATTAACCATCCATGCCTAAAGCTTCTTACCCAGAACAGGTAAACATTTGGATTATATGCCTCTAAGTTCTGCTCATTTTCAAAAAAAAAATATTGCCTGTCCTCTCTCTCTTGCTCTCTCTCTCTCTCTCTCTCCCCCCCCTTCCTGTGTACTTACCATTCATCACATGCTGATCTGCAGTCTTCAGAACTACATTAGTGTGCGACTACAGATTCAGATCCGATAGCCTGTTAATCCATTCACAATATAAAATAAACACTTGCTCAGCACTTTGGTGTAAGAGGTAATGGCCACCTGACTAATTACCTCTCAAGAAAGGCAGCATTGTCTTTGAGATTTACTTTGTTAGTTAGTCTGATAAGGGTGGCTAGCACTGCTGGCCAGTACCATTGAAATTAGATTGGGCAGGGCCATCTGTTTGAAAAGTTATCCATAGGGATTGCATGGGAGGGAGGGCACTCACAGAGTTTTGCAGTCGAAAGAGAGAGAGAAGAACTGAGGTCTGATGAATGATTCCACTTGCCTATTCAGCTGTATATAATCCAGTGCTGCTTTGGGGGATTTTGTTTGCATTTTCTCATGGTGGGAGAGGAGCACTAATGTCTTTCCAACTTGCCTACTAGAATGAGTTTGAAAGTCAGGAGGTGCAGACAGCTGCATTTAAATATACAGCTGTAAATACAGGGCAGCTACATGATGACTATTCACATACAACTGTCTAAAGCACAAGGCCTGGAATCAACTCCCCTCCCCATTGAGCTGATACAAGGATCCTGGTGAAGTAGCCAAAATCCCCCTTTCAGAGATCAGACTGGCACTGTGAACTCAAGCATGGTGCCATCAACCCCCGTGTCTCAAAAATTAGGTTGACACAGGAAACCCAGTACCAGCACCCCCCCCAACCGATATTGGGGTAGCACCAGGATCCCAGCCCTGATGCCTGTAATAATTAACAAAATATTTATTTCAAATAACCCCCATCCCATCTCTGATCCTCAGCACCCACCTTGAACTGAAGTGACAGACTTAATCCCCTTTCATCCTCCTCTTCGATCTTTGAGCTAGCATCACAATTCATGCACAGTTTCCTCATTTCCACTTTGTAACAGACTGGAATCTAAGTTCATGAGGGAACAGAACCTATATATTGCCCTGCCTTGATATAGCAACATATAAATGTCTACCTGCTTGATGTCAGATGCAAGTCTGCCATGAAAGGGGGTAAGGGGAGGAGGTTTGCTCAAGTATTGAAGATAATACTCAGCCATGGATCCTGTTACTTCAGCATGGATGTTAAGAGTGGTGTGAATGTGGTGACCAGAGGGATAAGAAAAGATTGATCTATGGTATTAAACAGCTAGTGTACTGCCTAAAACTAATATTAGATTTTAAAAGCAGCCAACCATTACCTTTTATATCTGAGGTACTTTGTCTTTTCCCTTTGTTTAATTAGACTATTGTTTACCTGACGTTAGTAGGTGTGATATATGAAACAGCTCTTAGCCTGGCAGCTGACATGTCTTGCTCTACTGTCATCCACTACATCATTGTGATTGTGATCTCACTGACTGTGACATCACTGTTACTTAGGAACAAGTGAGTGACTGCCAGGTCACTCACCTGTGATGTCACTGTCAGTGACATCATAATGCTGATGATGTAGTGTGGATAAGAAGAGTTAGCTGTGTCAGCTACCAGACTAAGAGCTGTTTCGCACATCCGGCACAATATTATCACATAAAGAACTTCCCAGTGAGCAAAAGGAAAATACTTTAGAAATAAAAAAGTTACAACTGACTGCTACTTAAAATGTTTATTATTTTCCTGTCAGCCTGTTTTGGCTCCACTAGATCTTTAAGGTGGGTATTGGAGAGGGGATGGGTATGGAGATGAGTGCTGAGGCCAGAGAGATAGGGAATCTGGAATTTATTTAAAAAAAGTTAGATACATACATAGACAGTGTCGGCAGATAAGGGCCTAGGGCTCACCCAGTCTGCTCATTTGAGCTTGTAAGTTCAGTTTGTTTTCCTAGAAGTCTGTTGCCCCTTACCCCTGACCTCCAGAATTCCTTTATGTCTATCCCATGCATTCTTAAATCCTGTGATTGTTTCAGCCCCCACCACTTCCTCTGGCAGGGTGTTCACTTGTCCACCACCGTTCTGTGAAGAAATGCTTTCTTATGTTTCCTCTGAATCGCCCTCCCTCCAACTTCATCCCATGCCTCTAGTCCTGGAACATCTTTTTCGCTTAAAAATAGTGTTTTCCTGCACCCTGTTCCTCCCTGTAAGATACTTGTATGTCTCTATCATATCCTCTCCCTCCTCTCCTCCAGGGAGTACATGTTCAGTTCCTTCAACCTGTCTTCATAGGACTTGTGATGCAATCCATGCACCATCTTTGTTGCCCTCCTCTGAACCTTCTCTACCCTGTCTATGTCCTTACGTAGGTATGGTCTCCAGAATCGTACACTGTTATGATTGTTGTTGCTGACGTGGGGGAGAACAGTTTGTATTTGTGCAAGGGAAGGTGGAGGTTGGGAGTGCTTAGTGCTGTATACAATATATGTATAATAAAATATATGTAAAGTGAGATTTTTTGTTGCATTAGTAATTATTCTAAATACTCTTGGCCTAATTGGTACAGGTAGCCAATGCTTGTTATACAGGCCGTAATGATTAATGTAGTAGCCCTGTTTACAAAGTTGTCCTGTTACAGTGTCATTGTTATGGGGCTATTTTCAAGGTACATGGATAAAACACACATATTCCTAACAAGCTCGTGGCAAGATTTAAAATAGAATGTTAAGTTGAAAATGTACATACATCAGAAAGTAAAGATTTTCTAGAGCAGTAAGTCATTCCTTGATCTAAAAACAGGCACATGTTTCAGACAATTCCTTGTTTATGGCATTTTTTGAAAGCACCCAGTTTTAGGATTTTCAGATGTTTGCGGGCAGTGAGTTCAAGGGGACTGGGGAGGGTAGGTAAGATTTATTGCTTATCATAATATTCGATACAAACATAAGTAAACATCATGTACATTCTCTTATAAAATATGTGTTATACATAATAAATATTTAAAATGCTTTTTGCCTTTTCTTACATCTGAGTATAATGACTGAAAGATGCTCAAGCCATAGAAGCACATCCACATTCTCTGTATCAACAAATTCTGGCCAGAGCTGATAGGGCTGTGATGAGCTGTCAAGTGAGCAAAGTCACACGTGTGCATAGAAATTACTGAATGCCCGGGTGTAATTTGGTCATTTTTTTGAGATATTGCATCAGATTTTCAACATGGCCTTTTTGGGACCTTTCCTCATGGAGAGTGTCAGTGTCATTTTGTTCACTTGTACTGAATGGTGATTTTGCAGAGTGACTACATCATTTTGTGCCACAGGTGTGAAAACACATTTCAGGCAGGATGTGATAAATGACAGTGTCACCCCAAGGGGGTGCTACCCCAAAGGCTACTACCCCTGCCTGCTCTGACGTTAACAGGTTGAGGGGCCTGGATCCGATGGCGGGTGCCTCTACTCAGAGGTCGGGGTTGGAACAGTCTACTATGACTTGGTTACAGCCATCTGGGTCACTGCAACCCCCCTTTCTTCCCACTAGTGGCCCACACAAGTCAACCACTGTACCCTCTCCATATACACTTATCCCCTGCTTTGGTTCAATCTGCTTGGTTCTGGGGACCCCCTGTAAAGTAAGATGCAGTTATGCAATAACCACTGTACAGTAATTCAACATAGTCACACAGTTCAGTCAGTATACCTCTGCAAAACAACCAATCTGATTTATTTAGAGGGAGATAACAAAAACTAGGAGAGATCAGTTAATTAGCTTATCACTCTAAAATATATATATATATATATATATATATATATATATATATAGCACTGTGCACAGGCCAAACCTATAAGTCACTGTCTCTGGGTACCCAGGCCATAAAAGGCTAGCCTCTCGATACAGCTGGTTGGGGCCCTGATGCCGAAAACAAGCACTTGCTTCCTCAGAGGATGAAATAGAGCTAGCAGGCTCAGTTCGTGTAGCCCATAAAGCAGCCAGACAAATCTTGCCCTCACTATGAACATCTGACAGGGAGCTACCCTGATTTAGTACTCACAACTCCAGCCAAAAGAGCACTCTCTCACACCACTCGCAGGACCAAGCCTGGGATTCAGACACTTTTCCACACATTTATATGAAGAGCAGAGGGGTACCATACCAGTCAGCTGCTGTATACTTCCGATCGCTTTCACTGCAAAACACCGTGCCCAGCGACGCAGCTTCACTTGTCCTGACAAACCGAGTGCGACTGAAGCAGATTCTCCAGTCCTCTACAGGGAGAGCCTGGTAGGTAGCTCTGCACTTGCACAGCCTCCTCTGATGGTAGCCTAGCGGATTTAGTCTGAGCTGTACAGCGATACAACCGCCCGACTCTGGCCTTCCACCCGCGCTTCCCGCGCAAAAACTCAATGGCGCAAGATCCCAGTGCTCCTTCCTCACTCTCAGCCGCAACACCTCGGCCTCTGGGCAGTTTAGGCAGGGAACTCAGTTCAGGTGCCACCCGATCCCATTGGTGGGATGCAGATGCCAGTTACTCACTACCGCCCTCATTGGTGCAAACAAGGCGCCATAGTCCAGAACGTCACTTCCCAGAATTACTAGCTGTATCCCCATTAGTCAGTCAGCTCCATTTAGAGTCCTGAATCTGGTTGGTTTCTACTTACTCCATTTTAGATACCCCCTTGCTATTATTGGACCCCTCGAACTGTCCTGCTCCAAAATGGAGGGGCACAGCACACAGAGTCCCAGCTGCAACAAGGGCAGGTTAAACAAAACTGCATTTTCACTATTACTCTAAATGATTGCAGGCAAATAGTTACATCTTTCGAGGGGGCTGCCCTTGCGCTTTCAGCGACAGCAAAGGGGGCAATTACAGTACAACTCGACCGGGACTCGAGCAGGGGAAACATACAGTGCCCCTCATGAGCAATGATTATGTCTGCAAGCAGACAGCTCTTAAAGAGACAGTACGTGGAGACTCTACAAGCACTCACGGAGCCATTCAAATGGCTTAAGTGCCGAATGCCAACCACCAGGGGGAACACTTAGGCAGCTCCTAGAAGGCTTTTAGGAACCCCCATTTGTAGGGGGGTTACAACCTTCCTGGCCTGGAAAGAACTTGGCGTCCATGTCAAGTAGTTACCCTTAAATGACTTTAAGGCAAAACAGGTTACACTAACAGCACATCACCTAGGGTTACTTACACTGGTACTGTACTACACAGTTCACTATTGGTTATACAACATTACACATACAGACAACCTTTTTCTTTTATAGGTCAGGTCATTACTTCCTGCTCATGACAGTCAGCTAGAGGGAGCCCCTCCCTATCAGCTATGTGTAGGCTAAAGGGGGAGGGGCACCATAATCAGAGGGTGATACTAATAGTTGAGAATCATTTCCCAGGGTCAATTTAGGCAACGAGCTCGGGGACTCGTACACCCCTTTATGGACCACATTCAAAGGCAGATCCACAGGCTGATCCAAGGACTCATAACTCAGCCTCACTACAGGCTGTACTTCTTAGTCAGTCCATCTAGGGGTTTCATATAAAATTTCTGAAGGTTTTGACTCCCTTTCTGCCCCACTGGGATGGGTCAGGGAAACCACTACAGGAGGAGGGGACCCAGAGTCCATAGTACCTTCTGGGCCTTGTCCTACCATTTCTGAGCTTGCAGTATCTGGATCAGTGGGGGAGATCTCTAGTACTGGCAGGGAACCATCAGGGCACTCAAAATACTCTTCAGGTTCTGACATATCACTGGCTTGCTCCCCCACATCACTTCCTTCTTCTGAAAATTCAGACAGTTCAGCCAGGCCAGACAGTTCAGCCAGGCTCAAGGATCCCACCTCTTCAGCTTTGATGTTACTCACTTCATCCTCTGGGAGCATGGGCTCCAGAGACAAAGCTGGGGACTCAGAGAGTCCAAGAACCCCAACTTCGTCCCCAGAGTTAATTAGGGGATTGCCCCTAAACAGTTGACTCAGTTCATAAGAGGGGTAATACTCAATGTTATTCTCACTGTCTTCAGACAAAGACTGGCAATGAACTTTATCAGACAGGGGTGAAGGCCTCTTCAGTTTGATTTCTGAAGAGTCAACCAATCTTAGTTTTTTCTTGGCAGCAGCTCTAGTTACAGGCCCAGGGGGGTGACATTGGAGGTTCAACTTCTATCAAAATGTGTCCAATTGTCAGCAGATGATTTCTGTGTATAGTTTTCACATCTTTTGAATTGTTTACAGGCTGCACTTTATATACAGGTAAATCTTCCAGTTTTCCCACAACAATATGAGGGAGGTGATGCCATCTGTCAGCAATCTTATGTTTGCCATGCAATCTCAAATTCCTCAGTAGCACTCTATCCCCTTCTCTCAGTTCCATTGCTTTCACTTTCTTATACCTTTCCTTATTAGCCAGGTTTCGCTTAGCAGCCATGGTCTGGGCTAGTTAGTAGGCATGGTTGAGTTGGGCCTTCAACTTTTGTACATACTGTAGATGATTTGCTGCTTGAACCCCATCAAGAGAAACCCCAAAACATACATCCACTGGCAGTCTAGCTTCTTTCCCAAACATCAGACTGTATGGGGAAAATCCAGTGGCATCACTTTTGGTGCAGTTATAAGCATGTACCAAGGTGCTAATCTGCTGGCTCCATCTAGGATTGTCTTTAGATTGCAGTGTGCCCTCATATCAAGCAATGTGCGGTTAAACCTTTCAGGTTGGGGATTTCCCTTGGGATGATACGAGGTGGTTCTTGACTTTCGTACCCCCCCACAAGGATAGCATTTCTTTAATCAGGTGGCTTTCAAAATCTCTCCCCTGATCGAAATGGATTCATTGGGGGGGCCCCATAGTGAACAAAGAAATTCTCAACAAGGAATTTAGCTACTGTGGTTGCTTTCTGATCTTTAGTAGTTAAAGCCTGTGCATACCGGGTGAAATGATCAGTAACTACCAATATATTACTGATGTTTCTCAGATCTGGTTCTAGACTCAGGAAATCAATGCAGACCAGTTTCATAGGGGCACTAGTAGTGATGTTAATCAGGGGTGCAGCCCTCTGAGGCAAGGTCTTTCTTTGTAAACATCGGCTACAATTTCTGATATACTGCTCCATATTAGCCCCCATTTTGGGCCAATAAAATCGGGACTGCGCTAAGTCAAGGGTTCGGTCTATGCCGAGGTGTCCCATGTGATTGTGCAGGGACCTCAACACCATTTATCTAAAAGCAGTGGGCAACACCAGTTATTGTTTGTCTACTCACCCCTCTTTGTCTACGGTCTCTCGGTACAATAGCTTATTAATCAGTTTCAACTTTGATCCTTCTTTGTACAACAGGGCAGTTCTCAGGTCAGTGGAATGCAGTTTTGACACATCTCTCCCTCCTTGCAGAGCTTCCAAGGCAGTTTTTATCATGGGATCTCGGGACTGAGCCCATTGGAGGCTATCATTGTTGAAGTGGGGCAGCGCACTAGTGTCTAATGCAGCAAAATGACAGTAAGCAGCAGGTATGCAGTTTTCAGATGGCTCCAGGCAGTCCACCATGCAGTCCACAGTGTCAGGAGTCACCTGTTCCTCCTTGTCAAATTTCTGGCAAAGAGCTCTTATGTCAGGTTCTGACAACCAGACCCAGTCAGCTCGGGACACAGGCCTCTGGGAGAGAGCATCAGCATCTATATGGTTTAGGCCTGCTCTATATTCAACAGCGTAGTCATAGGTACACAATGTGGAGAGCCACCTATGGCCAGTGGCATCCAGCTTAGCTGAGGTCTGCACATATGTCAGAGGATTATTATCAGTTTTCACCAATATCTTAGCATCATATAAGTTGTCATGAAATTGATCAACAATGGCCCACTTCAGACCAGGAACTCTAGTTTGTGCACTGGATCATTCTTTTCTGAAGGAGTCAAGTTTCTGCTGGCAAAAGCTACAGGTCTTATACCATTTGGGTGCTCTTGATATAGCACAGCCCCCAATCCTTGCAGACTGGCATCAGTATGAAGAACATATGGCTTGGCAGGATCAGCATAGGCCTGCACTGGGGCATGGGTAAGTTGATACATAAAGTCATGGAAAGCTTCCTCACAATCAGCAGTCCAGCGTGTGCCAAACACATAATTTGGGCAGAAATAATTTTTCTCAGTCTCAGAGGGCACAGCTTTCTTATACTTTTTTGTGGGTCAGGGCATATCCCTGCATAAGGTTAAGCAGAGGGCGGATCACTCGAGAATAGTCTTTGATAAATCATCTATAATATCCACAAAACCCCAGGAACCGTTACAGCTCCTTCAAATTCTTTGGTTGAGGCCAAGTAGTCAAAGCTTCCACTTTGCTGGGGTCGGTCTCTATGCCTTCAGTGGATACTATGTGGTCCACATATTTTACAGAGGTTTGAAAAAATTGGCATTTATCTATAGATAATTTGAGACCAAAATCTTCCAGTCGATCCAGGACTTTGAACAACCTGCTTTCATGTTCTTCCAGGGAGCTGCCAAACACTATGACATCATCTAGGGAGACTAAACATTTGAGCAAATTCATGTCCCCCACAACATGTTCCATCAAACGCTGAAAAGTAGCAAGGGCACCCGAAATTCCTTGGGGCATCCGCATAAACTCATAGAAGCCTAGTGGACAAATGAAAGCAGTCTTTTCTCTATCCTCCGGAGTCATTGGGATCTGGTAGTACCCACTGCAGAGGTCTAACATGGAGAACCATTTACTACCATTTACACAGTCCAAGGCATCCTAAATGCATAGCATAGTATACTGGTCTGGTATGGTTCGCCTGTTTAGAGTATGGTAATCCACACACATCCAGACAGTTCCATTCTTTTTTCTCACTACTATAATAGGTGAGGCATAGGGGCTTATGAACTCCTGTATCACCCCAGCTGAGAGCATCTCCTGCAGGTGTCGCCTTATATCGTCTACATCAGCAGGGGCTAGACGTCGAGATCACTCATGGAAAGGTCACTCATCCTGTAGCCAGATGTGATGGTCAGCTCCTTGCACACATCCTACATCCCACTCCTTCAAGGAAAACACCTGTTCCCTCTGGGCGAGCCTTTCACTGATCCTTTTCTTCCACTCTGCTGGCAGTGGGGAATCACTGAAATCAAACAGATCAGGGGTCACTCGGTCACTTCTCCCGGGAGTCTTGTTGTGGGGCGGAATAGCAGTATCTGTACAGTGCACCATGGCCAGAGTGCAACACCGTTTCACCCGAATCTCTCGATCAGATACATTATGCACTCGAACCATTACTCTTCTGGCAAAGGCATGAGCTCTAGCAGGTAAGATACTGGGTTTAACCAACAACCCCTCTGGCAGCTTTCCCTTGCCTGGTGCATCCAGCATCAATATTTTATTCTTAACATCCTTTTTAATCTGAACGTCCCCATGTAGAACACACTGGACATTTGGGGCTAGTAGCAAAGGTTCTCAATCCTTCTTCCAGACGACACCCGCCAGGCCTTCGGGTTCCACCTGGCTGGCCTTTCTCTGAGTCACATAGGCCTTCTGAATCAAGGCAGGTATTCTGAGAGCTCTCCCAGTCCTGGACATCTGTTTTTCAGAGCATAGCTGTGTTAAGTGACCAAACATGTAAGCATTGGTTCCAATTAACAAGGGCACCCCATCATATAGTCCAGTGGGGTGACACACCAGTGCCAAGGTTTCCACTTGTTCAGCCACCCCACCTACAGAAGTAGGAAAAGACAACCAGATCCGTATATACCCAGAATAGGGGTAGGCCTTATCACTCGGCCCCCACACATGTAGGCCATCCAAAGCCTGCAGAGGCACCTCAGGCAAGTGCTTCTGATACCAGTCCTGAAACATAATGGTCACTTGGGAACCACTGTCTTACACAGCCCGGGTGGGTACTCCATTCACTCTCATGGTGGTTTCCATTGAGAGACCCACTATGTTAGACCATTCAGAGTGCATGGTTTTGGCAGTCACTTGGGCATTGTCCTGGGTGACAAAACTCTACCGTGGAGGCCCTCCTGAGGTCTGGCATAGGCCTTTCAATGCCAAGCTACTAGCCTACTGTTAACTTTCCTTAAGTTCTCAGGTAACCAGAACTCTGTCTGAAAGTGTCCATCCTCCCTACAATGGTAACAGAACTTAGTATGTCGAAAGTCTTTGTGTTGTTGGGAGGAAAATATCTTGCCTGCCAAGTGTCATCGGAGCTCGGAGGGCTTCTCTTGGCCAGGTCGCTTATTTCTAGATAACCCAGGTTCCCAAATTTGGGGTTTGGCAGTATTGTGTCTCAATTCTCTCACCATTTAGTGTAGATCTCTAATCTCAGCCTTCAAATCACTCTCCGCCCGTGGATCAGAGGAGACAGCATGCACCCCAACTCCACCCTGAGTCTCTGGGGGCACAGAAAAAGCATCAGGCCCCTAGTTCAATCCCCTCGAGGGGTGGGTCTCATCAGGTTCACTGGGCTCAGGGGTCTGACATAAATTCACGGCCCCCACATAGGGTTCCCACCCTTCTTCATCGGTCTCAGCCTCTTGAATCTCTCATCAATTGGCAGTACTCAGGAGGTGGCCCCGGTCATGTAACTTGGTTTTAGCAATATCACACTGGAAAACCTAGCAGACTTCAAGATATGCTCCAGCCGGACCTGATTCAATGCTGAGCATTTACCCCCATAAGCTTTTTGCAATGCCCTTTCCATTCTGGTGATAAAGGCCAACAGTTTCTCATTCCTCCACTGTTTAGCTGACTTGAACTTCCACAACAAATCTTCCTTAGTTTCAGTACTCCCAAACACCCTCTCTAAGGCAGAAAGGTACTCTGTTACAGTGGCTTTGGGGCTAGTAGCCCTCAAGAAACGAATAGCTTCCAAAGCTGGGCCCCTCAGGCTCTACATCAGTCCCTTTCATTTCTCCCCCTCAGAGCACTGCCACTCTTGGACTAAAGGGGTAGCATAGTCCATCCAAGTCTCCAAATCATTTTCTCCCGAGGGCACAGGCACAGTACCAGAAAAAAGTTTCAATCTTCGATAGGAGTCTAACTGTATGGGGGGAACTACCATAGGTGGGGAAGCCAGGATAGAACTCTTAGAGGACCCGGGAGGTATACCCAGGGATGATTGGGGGGTGGGATTACTGGAAAGTTCTAACACCTGTAGTAATTCCTGAGTGGTCCTTCCTTCTGCAGCTAACAGTTTAATCAACTTATCTTTAAAGCTGTTAGTCTTGGGGACCCTCTGGGGTGACTGAGCTGCTCCAGACATGAATGACCCTACTCCCTTTGGAACACCTTCCGGTAAATCACTGGGGAACCCTCTAGGGTCTATAATTGCACTACATAACAGCAGCACCTGTAAGGTCTGGTTGAGTAGGTCGGCCATTCGCCTCTTCACCTCTACCTTGCCCAAACAATTAACATCCTCAACTGCAGACACAAGGTCAGCGTTCTTTATCCCCAGAGGTACATCTAGCTGTAACACAGTTTTCTGGGAATCCAACCTTCAGCTTCCCCCACCCCATCAGTTTATGCACCAACATCTTAACAGGGTCTAACTTAATTTTAGTCATATCCCTTCCAGTTTTTCCTTGGGTTTGGCCATGGTGGGGTAGTTCATATATTCAGCCACTAGGGGAACGCTAATTCCAGCGGTGCCTCCAATATGTAACCCCTAGGGGCGCTATCCTCATGGGCTACTACCCCTGCCTGCTCTGGACGTTAACAGGTTGAGGGGTCTGGATCCGACGGCAGGTGCCTCCACCCAGAGGTCAGGGTTGAACAGTTCATCACGACTTGGCTACAGCCCTTTGGGTCACTGCAACCCCCTTCTTCCCACTAGTGACCCACACAAGTCAACCACTGTACCCTCTCCATATACACTTATCCCCTGCTTTGGTTCAATCAGCTTGGCTCTGGGGACCCCTGTAAAGTAAGATGCACTTATGCAATAACCACTGTACAATAATTCAACATAGACACACAGTTCAGTCAGTATACCTCTGCAAACAAACCAATCTGATTTATTTAGGGAAGATAACAAGAACTAGGGGAGATCAAGTTAATTAGCTTACTACTTAATATATATATATATATATATATATATATATATATATTATGGTAGCACGGTAGTGCTACCATAGTTAGTTGAGGAGCCATTTCCATGTTAAACCTAAATTTTGCACCTTGACAACTTAGCAAACCGTTTGATGGATTTGCCTGAAATTTGAATGTGCTGATCAAGACCCATAGGCCTTGGGATCACCAAGTTTCGTACTGATCGGATATACGGTTGCGGAGTTATTAAGCGTGATCTGTGCGCCGCGCTTATGCTTTTCTGGAATTCTATGGTCGCTGCATGGTCGTGACGGTTTATGTGCGTGATCGGTCCGAATCTTCAGGGAACGTGTGCAAGGGTCCCCATGTGCCTTCAAGATTTGGTGAAAAATATTAAACGGTTCAAAAGTTATTCAAAACAGTTTCCATTATAAGTCAATGGGAAAAAGTTAACAAAAGTTCGACAGTGTCGCAATGCATTTTACTTTCACAAATGGGCCTGTTACTTTCGAAATCTGCCATTTTGTTTTCAGTTGGTGATCAGAAAATGGTTGGCATTTAAATTTGAGACCTCTAGCAACGTAATTCTTTTTGTATTTAGCTATTCGGCCCTGAGGATGCTTCCATGTCTTTATTTTTGTAAAATATATATATATATATGTGTGTATATATATATATATATATATATTTATATATATGTGTATATATATATCTATATATATATATATATATATATATGTATATATATCTATCTATATATATATATATATATATATATATATATATACTGTATATATATCTAGGGCACTGTGCACAGGCCAAACCTGTAAGTCACTGTCTTTGGGTACCCAGGCCATAGAAGGCTAGCCTCTCGATACAGCTGGTTGGGGCCCTGACACAGTAAACAAGTACTTGCTTCCTAAGAGGATTAAGTAGAGCCAGTAGGCTCAGTTCGTGTAGCCCATAAAGCAGACATACAAATCTTGCCCTTACTATGAACTTCTGATAGGGAGCAACCCTGATTTAGTATTCACAACTCCAGCCAAAAGAGTGCTCTCATACCACACGCAGGACCGAGCCTGGGATTCAGACATTTCTCCACACATTTATATGAAAAGCAGAGGGGTACCATACCAGGCAGCTGCTGTATACTCCTGATCACTTTCACTGCAAAACACCGGGCCCAACGACGCAGCTTCACTTGTCCTGACAGACCGAGCACAATTGAAGCAGATTCTCCAGTCCTCTACAGGGTGAGCCTGGTAGGTAGCTGTGCACTTGTACAGCCTCCTCTGATGGTAGCCTAGCGGATTTAGTCTGAGCTGTATGGTGATACAACTGCCCGACTCTGGCCTTCCACACGGCATCCCGTGAAAACTCAACGGCGCAAGAGCCCAGAGCCCTTCCTCACCTCAGCTGCAACGCCTGGACAGTTTGTAGGAACTTAGTTTGGGTGCCACCCGATCCCATTGCTGGGATGCAGATGCCAGTTACTCACTACTACCCTCATTGGTGCAAACAAGGCACCATAGTCCAGAATTTCACTTCCCAGAATTACTAGCTGCATCCCAATTAGTCAGCTGGCTCCATTTAGAGTCCTGATTCTGGTTAGTCACTACTTACTCCATTTTAGATACTCCTTGCTCCTATTGGACCTGCGAACTGTATTGGTCCAAATGGGGGGCACAGCACACAGAGTCCCAGCTGCAACAAAGGCAGGTTAAACAAAACTGTATTTTCACTATTACTCTAAATGATTGCAGGCAAATAGTTATATCTTTCAAGGGGCCCCTTGTGCTTTCAGCGACAGCAAAAGACGGGCAATTACATTACTGCTCGAGCAGTACCGAGGTGGGAAACACACAGTCCCCTCATGCACAATGAGACAGCTCTTAAAGAGACAGTACGTGGAGGCTCTACAAGCACTACAGAGCTATTCAAATGGCCTAAGTGCCGGAACATCAATCACCGGGTAACACTTAGGCAGCTCCTAGAAGACTTTTAGGAACCCCCATTTGTAGGGGGGTTACACCAGCTATACTGTTAAAAAGGAGGTATGCAAAAATGGCAATGTTGAAAATGTGGAGTGAAAATATTAAAAATTGGCAAAGTTAGGAATGTGCATAGAAACTGCGCAACACACACACTAGTAACGCAGTCATTTTGTGAATTTCTCTCATCAAATTTGCAACATGGGCTGTTCTGGATTCCACCTCATGAGCAATGCCACTGTCATTTCATGAACCAGTCCCAAAAGGTGGTTCTGTACAGCGACTGCAAAATCACCTTTTGGGACAGAGTAACGAAATGACAGTGAAAGTTTTCATGAGGTGGGGTCAAAAGAACCCCATGTTGAACATTTGAGGCCCAGATTCCCCAAAATGGCTGATTTATCAACATAAGTTGAAAACTTGTATACAAACCAAAATCTGGAGCACTCACACCCATCTTCAAATACCACTAGGGTGCTTCAAGTAAATTATAAACTTTTATTAAGTATAAAAATAACACATATCGCCTGACGCGTTTTGGATAGAATATCCTTTCTCAAAGCCTTTGAGGAAAGCTCTTCTGTCCAAAATGCGTTTATAATTTACTTGAAGTGCCCTGGTGGTATCTGAAGATGGGTGAGAGTGCTCCAATTTTTGGTTTGCATATGTGATTTGTTTTAAGTGTGGAGCACCATGTTTCCTTGTACACACTTTTTGAGAAGAAATAAGTTGAAAACCCCATTGAATGGCATTATAGCTTGCTTATCTTTGATTCTTCAGTTCATGGTCTGACTTTGAGAGTGCAGACATGTCCCAGTCCAGAGAAGATGGCAGTGCCAACTTCCAGAGGGTAAGTATGGGGTAAGGGAGGCCTAGCGAGGAGGTGGGTGCTCAGTGGGAGGGTGGGGTGAGGGGGACTGGGGTGATGACAAGTGACCATTTTCTTTTTACAGAAAAAATATGCCAGGGGACCGCTTTTATTTACAGGAATGAAAAATTATAGACATTTTGGCACACTGGGGTGGGCTCCCAGTGTGCCACATGAGTGTGTGTGTGTGGGGGAGGAATCACATCGGGGACTGAAAAAATCTCAGACATTTAGGCACACTGGGGTGGGTTCCCAATGTGCTGCATGAGTGGGGGGGCATGTTGTGGGACTGTTTTCTTTATTTACAGGACACCAAAAAAGAAACATACATTTAGACACACTGGGGTTGGCTCCCATTGTGCCACATGAGTGTGGTGGGGAGGGTACATGATGCCACATAGGAATTGAGCACCCTGATGTTGACAGGGGGTGGGAAAAAATACATTTGGGCACACTGGGGTGGGCTCCCAGTGTGCCACATAAGTAGGGGGGGCTACATAATCCTGACACGGGGATTGGGGACCCTGATGATGCATAAACAGGAATGGAGGGAGTAGGGAGGACAGCAGCAGCAGTGGGAAGGTGTGAGACAGTTTTGTTAGTTGCTGGTGCAGGTAGTGGTGATGCAACTACACATGTGCGGCACTCAGTGAGTCGCACATGTGCAGTTCATGCCCCAGAATGCAGAAGTAACAGCTGAAATAATGTGACTGTTATTCTGTAGTGGCCGATCATGACAGAGGATTTCAAGCTCTGTTGGACTTTCAGGAGGATACTTCCAAAAGTCCAAAGGAAGGGTCCATGATCGGCCGTCTTTAGAACTACTGCGCTATCCCAAAATGGCTGTAGGCTCCACCCACAACCCTAAAAAGGGAAACTACCATAGAGCATCTACAGTATTTATTCTGATTCTAGGACCTGAAGAAAACCCTATGAAGAAAGACTGAGGGAGCTCAACATGTATTCCTGGAAGATAGAAGGAGAAGGGACATGATAGAGACCTTCAAATACTTAAAAGGCATAAATAGAGTTCATACGGAGGTCTTATTCAGCTTAAAGGAAGGGTGGACCAAGGGACAAAGTCTTAAATTGGCGGGGAGATTCAGGAGGGAAATGAGGAGACACTACAGAAAGGGTGGTGGCATGGTGGAATGACTTACCAGAGGATGTGATATAATTGTAGACTGTGGGAAGTTTTAAAATGGGTTGGGATAGTGTCAAAGGAAAGGTTAGTACAGAAGGGAGGCTAGGAAGGGTGGCGGTGGTGGGCATGGATATTCAGGAGGGGGGACTTGTCGGGGGGGGGCTACAGTAAAGTATATTGCATGCTGCACACCCAGGCAGACTTGATAGACCTTTAGGCCTTTTTCTGCCAGCATTTTTGTATGTTTGTATGTATGTAACAATCTTCCTAGCCATTTGGACCTAGTTTTTATATAATAAGGATAAATCATAAGTACATGAACCAAATCCACCTGCTGAATAGATCCACATGAACTTATGTCAGTAAGACTTTATCCGCTCACTTGTTATATCTCTTAGTCAAAATTGCACTAGGGAATGTGCCAGGGTGAAATGTTGCAATTGCATTGATAAGCTCCTTTCTACTGTCCTGCCTAGCTGGTGCTGGTCTATCGCCTTCGGCCATAAGTTGGTTCACAGCCTACCTACAAAACAGAACCCAATCTACAAAAATAACTGATTGCACCCCCCACACTCCCCATTACCACTGGTGTCCCCCAGGGCTCAGTCCTCAGCCCCATTCTCTTCTCCATTCTACTAAACGATCTGCCAATGGCTTACTCCACTACCTCTATACACATGTAAGCTTGATGACGCTGTCCTCTTTACTCCGCCACTCCCATGAAGAAGTCACCTCTAATCTCCAGACCAATTCTCAACAAAGTACAACACTGGTTCAACTCCAACCAGCTCTCCCTGAAAGCCAAGAAGACAGTCTCTATGTCCTTTGGCACTAGATAGAGACTATCCAGACTTACATCCCCCTGATCTCCGCACTTAAATAACACCACCCTGGAAGACATGCCTCCTTTAGATACCTAGGGTCTGGCTTGATCGCCACCTCTTCTTCTCCACCCATGTGGACACCATCCTATCAAAACTGTGCCCCAAGCTCGGTGCCCTCTATAGAAACCATGCCAGTCTACTACTTCCTGTGAGACGCGACATAGTCCAGAAAATGATTCTTCCTTCCTTCGACTACTGCGATGTTGTCTACAGCTCTGCTTCCAAGTCCATCTTATCCAGACTAGACCCTCTCTTCAATGCCTTCTGTCACTTCGCCCTTGATGCTCCCCCCCCGCACCCATAACTGCAAGCTTTACCACTCACTGGCCCTTCCATCCCTGAGTAACCAGCGCCTACTTCACAGTGCTAAATTTGTTTCTAACTCTGGCTCGGTTCCTCCCACCTTACCTTGTTTCCCTCATCTTCCCCACCAACCCCAGCTCATGCCCTCAGGTCTACTGACTCCAGGCAATTAGCTATCCTCATTGAAGAACCTCCGAGGCCAATCAGCCTTCTCTTACCACCTCACTATGCTCTGGAATGACCTGCCAGCCCAAATCTGCCATTCTTCCTCCAAACACTCTCCATCTTCCGCCCGCTTTAACTTCTTCACACTCAATTGTACATGCCCCTGACCCCCTGATTGACTCCTCCCCACCTGATCCCTTCCTCCTTACATGCCTGACCAGAGACTGGGCTATTCGCCTCAAATGACTGGCTTATAATAAAGTTGCCATAACAACCTTGCACTTATCCTCCCAGGCTCGTGCTCCCAGTATGCACTGCCAGCTCTGTGCATTTTTTTTTTCTCTTACTCTCTAGGTTTCGTACTTATGTAATCCATGTGTAGTTTCAATGTTAATCAAACATGTTATGCCACCACCCACGTGGCACAAGTATGTAGTGCTTCCACTTGCTTGCCTACCTAGCTACACTCATCCATGCAACCACCGCTTGATTTGTTTGACTCTAAATTTCAACCCATTGTCTGTTTTATGTATACACTTCCCATGTAACCACTGTTTTGAACTTGCTTGACTCTAACTGTATCACACTGTTTGTATTATGTATACTCCTTCCATGTAACCCCCCCAAGGTCGCACCATGAGACGAGCTTTGTTTTGCTCAGTGTGCCTCTCCTGGTGAAACATTTTCAATAAATAAATAAATAAATAAAAGCTGATGGTTTGTGACTGTGATAAGATAGGTTTCTACTAAAGGGAAATTATAAGTTAGCCAATATAAGAAGAAATCAATTTTGATTAAGTCTAGTACAGGCGCACTGCCTATCATTATCAATCAAAGTAATCTTCAATAATGGGCTATATGCAGTGGACACAGTAATCTTATTCACTGCCTAGTTCCATAAATAACTATTACCCATAGAATTTAAAGTTTTTTTGTTTTTTTTCACAAAGACTGTCCATGACGTCTGACAGTCCTTCTTCCCCTCTAGTTCCTCTACAATATCGCCAATAAAGATTCTGAAGAGGACCAGCCCCAACATTGACCCCTGTGGCACCCTGCTCATCTCCTCTCCCTTTCCAGAGTGCTCCCTGCTTACCACAACTCTCTGACTCCTGCCATTCAGCCAGTTCTCCACCCACAGAACTCTTTTTCAGAATCTACCCAAGGCTGTGCAGTTTGTTAATCAGCCTTCTATGGGATATAGTGTTGTAAGCATTTCTGAAGTCCAGATAGATCACATCCACTGCACCTTCCTGGTCCACTACTCAGTCATACTGTAGATTAGTACAATGAGTCGATGCAAAACATAGTGGTTATCCTAAATATCATAAAATTTAAAGGTAGATGTGTAAGTATATAAATGCCATATAAGGCAGTGTATGTGTGTTAGTGTGTGTGTGTAGACAGTGCACTGCTATTTTATACTAGAATATATATGCATATATGTGTATATGTATTAGTCAGCGTGTGTGTATATCACAACAATTAGAAAGTGCAGTTAGGTGGCTCAGTGGTTAATGCAAAAATTGCAAGTCTATATTCCCCCACTGTCTAGATCAGTTTCAACCTTATGCATGTCATTGCTGATTTAAATGAAGTGTCTAGTGGCAACCCCACCTCTGATGTTCCTTGGAGCCTAAAAAGAAGAAAACTGTCCTCAGTGCCTTTTTAATCTGTAAAATGTGTATAGACAGTACACTACTGTGATGTTACACCAGAATATGTATGCATATATGTATATGTATTAGTCATTTTGTGTCCATCACAACAATTATAAAGTGCAGTTAGGTGGCTCAGTGGTTAGTGCAAAAATGCTAGTTTACACATTTCTCACTGCATACAATACCATTATTTTGCAGCTGTATTGGCTCTTGCTAGAGTTTTTAAGCATTAATTTTACATTATCTATAGGCTAGCTCAGCTGAGATGCAACATCTTATTTCTAGTGAGGTCTGAGACAGCAACACTGACAAGTTAACTGCCTTGCCCAAGGCTCTAGCGGGGTTTGAACCTGGGATTTCCTGGTTCCCAAACAAGTGCTTTTACCACTAGACCACACCACCTGTCACCACTGATTGCAACTATACTGTAGCTATATAATTTATTAGAATGAGTTTGGTGAATATACTATAGGTAACTCTGGTTTCTGTTTTTCTGCCTATTAGCGAGTGTAATCTGGGGTACTGCATAAACACCAAGGCTAGAACAAATGTATAAATTGGTTTTAAGATTTTTTCTGGAGCAGCGAGCAAAATTTATTTTTATGCAGTTATATAACTGAAAATAGCCGAAAGATTATACAATTAAGGATACAAGAAGTATCATCACCATTACAAGTTCAAGTAACAGTTTATCTCCTTTTAGCATCGGAATAAATTTGAACATATAGAGAATAATGGATGGGTGACTAGCTATAAAAGGCGGTGTTATTGAGAGAAGTGAAACCATCACAACCATGAGAGTGAAGCTTGAGAGGTCTCTGTGATGATCTCACTTCTCGAGAAGAAACAGCCTTGCCATGGATGGTCACCCATCCATTATTTTTTATAGTGTATGGTTTTATTTTTGGTTTTTGGAGGAGAGGATGCCAGCAGAAGAGGAGTGGATGTCAGCTCAGGTATGGTTGACTGAGGATCATGTTGCTCCACCCCTGTTGCTCTCATGCTGCTTCTCACCGCTGCAGTCCCATTTGCCGGCAGTGCTCCTGATTGGCTTTTTTAATCTTACCGCCACAGCCTGATGTAATGCTGCATTCGAGGGACCATAATAAACTTTTACTTTCATGTAAAAACAAATGAGGCTAAACAGAGAGAGCCCTCATCGTGGCCACTGATCCCTACCACCATCTGACAATGGGGATTGCTGCTGTGTGCACACTGCTACACTGAGCGGACGTTTGACACATGGGGATTATTTTTGGTTCAGAAGTTTTTCAGCCACTGTCTCAACCATACTTCTCAGTGGCTGAGAATGCCTCACTTCAGGGAGAGGTTTTTTTGCTTGTTTGTTTGAAATGGCAGAGCATGAGGGGAAACATGTTCAATGTTGTTATACTGCAGTAGTTACATAGCTAGTGCAGCATAACAACTCTATTCTAGGGATGGATTTCATCCCAACAACATTCCACCATACACTATGAATAATTTATACATCTGGTGGGGTACCACTGAAAGACCATATGTTCCAGTGTAAAACAGTCTGTATTGTCAGGATGCTGAGCCAAGCAATAACGGTAGGAAATCCAAGAACTGCTGCTCTATCCCAGCACTAGCATCTACGATGTGAACACAATGGCACATGCAATAGCATCATGTGCATCGCATGTCAATCCTGCACCACTTAGTCACCCAAGAAGAAAGCTGAAAAAACTGTCAGACTTCAAAAGAAAAGAAAACAAATTAACAAGCGCTAGATAAATCGAATATACCACGGGTGCCTCAGAAATATGTCAGTTATTTTTTCTTGGGCAGTTGACCCTGTGACGAGAAACATGAAAGATAGAATTTGATGGCAGATAAGGACCAATAGGTCCATCTAGTCTGCCCCCTTTTTATTTTTCCCTATCTAACAAAGCCACTGATCCTAGGTTCCCAGGAAAATAAAGATTCTCACTGTAGGTGATAAGTCATAACTTAAATGAGTTTGGGCTGCTTCTAAATCAACTGGACGTTATTTAGTAATGGGGGGAGAAAGTGAATGTGGCCCTCGTGGCTTTGCCACTAGTGATGTCATAGGGTCAACCTGAACTCAAAAAAAATATTAGGCATATTTCTGAGACACCCATGCCATATCCCTTATACATTTTTGAAAATAAGAAGAGTCAAATCCCTAGGATCAACTTTTTTGTCATGGCCTAACGTATACTTTGTATTGCTTCTCATTGACATTTGAACTGTTCCAGATGTAGCTCTACATATTCTTCGTCTATTACTAAAGAAGTAAAAATCTTGATTAGAACCTGTAAGAAAACTGTATCATCAGATTATTTCTATGTTTGCTCACTTTTTATTTATATTAATTGAGTTATCTGTTAGAGTGTAAGATTTTACCTGGTCATTTGTAAATCTGTGTGATGCGTGAAAACCTATAAAAGTGTAAAATATTAAAAAATAAATAACGATGGTGCCAAGAAAATAATTCAACATCTAAGGCATAGTTCTGGATGTGAAACAGAAACATAAAACATAGAATTTGTCAGCAGATAAGGACCGCTTGGCCCACCCAGTCTGCCTCTTTTTCCTCCTATACTGTCACCACAGACCCTACCTGATCTCCAGCTACGACTTCTTTCCTACCAAAATTCCTTTGTGCCTATCCCATGCATGCTTGAAGCCCACCACTGTTTTGTCCCCACCACCTCCACTGGAAGACTGTTCCAAGTGTTCACCACTCTTAATGAAGAAGTATTTCCTTATATCCCTTCTATATTTCCCCATCCAGGCTCATTGCATGCCCCTTGTTCTTGTGCACTTTCTTCTAAAATACTTCATTTCTGTACCTTATTCAACCCCAGGAAGTACTTATAGGTCTCCATCATGTCCCCTCACTTCCACCTCTTCCAGGGTGCACATATTGAAATCCTCAGTTTCTCCTCATGGGATAGCATCAGCCCCCACAACATTTTAGTTGCCCTCCTCTGGACAGCCTCTACCCTGCCTAGGTCCTTCTTGAGATGTGGTGTCCCAGGCTGACACTGTACTCCAGGAGGGTCTCATCAATGATTAATACAGTGGTACAATTGCCTCTCTCCTTCTGTTGATGGTACCCCTCACTATGCACCCTAGTATCTCACTGGCTCTACTTACTGCCTTGTTGCATAGCATTGCCACTTTGATGTCATCCAATATGATTTCCCCATGGTCATTTTCCTGTTTAGTGACTGTCAATACCTCACTCTCATTTTATGCTCTACCTCTAGGTTTCTGTGTCCTTGGTGCATGATTTTTTATTTATGTATTTTATTTATTGAGACCATCGGATTACAACCCTTGAGTCAAGGACTCATTTCCAAAGGTTCCACATCAGGTACAATACACAACAACAGATATGCATAACACAGTAAGAGACTACAGTCATGGTACTGGCAATATGTAAGGTTAACAGTATAACAGTGAGGACGTAGCTAAGAAAGCAACAGGAGTGAGAGCAGTGCTACTACATCTATACAGCAGGGAAGCCATACAAGTCCTAAGTGGGGCTTCCGAGAGGAAGTGAGCAGTAAAAACGGTAATAAGGGTGTGGTCTGAATGCTGGTAGGTTAGTGTAAGCAGCTGGGAGACCAACTTTATCATTAACACTTAAAGCAGCAGGGCGAAGAGTATATCACAACCCAGAATCTCCTCGTCCGAGAGGCAGATTTCTTTACTTATTAGGGACAGTAACAGTGACGGGTTGAGATTATGTGGTTTTTCAGGGCTGTTTTGAAGGGGCCTAATCTGGGAATAGAGGTGATGGCCTGGGGGTGCTCATTGTACCAGGATGGTGCTCTGTGGAAAAAATACTGTTGTGCAAGGGTGGCTGTGACCCTAGGAACAGCCCATGTTAGCTTATCTGCCGCTCGGGTGTTTGCTGCGGTATGGGCAGTGCGGAGGGAGGCAGAGACTCCAGTGGGAGTGAGGCCTAGTTGGATTTTCTTTGTGAAGAGACATGTCTGGAAGAGTACTCTTTCATCTAGGGTGAGGATTTTAGTTAGCTCATACAGGGTACAGCTGTGGGTACGCTTATCCACACCAGCAAGGAGTCTACAGGTTTTATTAATGGCTAGGTGGATTTTATTTAGCTCAGTGTGGTCAGCGGCCAAGTAGATAGTTAGCCCATAGTCTACAAGGAGAGGATAGAAGAGGTGACGGCAAGGTGTAGGACCTCTGGCGGTAGGCAGGCTTTGTGCTGATACAATAGACCTATACGTATATTTATGGCGAGGCAAGATTACTAATGTGGGTGTGGAATGATAGATTAGGATCAGGTAATGCCTAGATATTTATAATGCAGTGGACCTGTTCCAGTGGGAGATGGGTTTTGGACACGATTGTTAGCTGGGTATTATAGTCCTTACTCTGGCGATGGGAAAAGAGCATTGTTTTTATCTTTTTTATGTTGACCACGAGTCTGTGGTCAGTGAACCAGTTTTCAGCGTGGTTGAAGGCAAGTTGTGGGGTGGATTGAAGATGTGTGGGTTCCAGGTGGGAGGCATACATCACTGCATCATCTGCGTAGAGCAGAAGGTTACATGGACAGGATTTAGGCAGGGTATTAAGGAAGATGCTGAATAGCAGTGGGCCAAGGATGGAGCCCTGGGGGACCCCCGAGTGGACTGGTAGGGTGGGTGAGAGGGTGCTATTTATCTTCACATTGGTACCTAGCTGTGAGGTGGCATGAACCAAGCTATGGGTCCAGGGACAGGCCAGTGTGGTGGAGAGTATTTAGGAGTAGAGGGTGGGAGACTGTGTTGAACGCTTTGGACAGGTCTATGAATACTGTCCCTTAGCAACTTCTTTATCGAGGGCATTGTGTAGCAAGTTGGAGAACTGTATGAGGGCAGTAGTTGTGCTGTGACCAGCTCTAAAGCCATGTTGTCTCCTATGCAAGATGTCATATTCAGGCAGGCAGTCTGTGAGTTGTATGGCAACGATTTTTCCAGGGCTTTAGAGAGGGGAAGGAGTATGGAGATCAGCCTGTAATTATTAGTAAAGTGGGGTCCCCACTCTTTAGTATTGGTGTGATGGTGGCTACCTTCCAGATGGTTGGGAATTGCCCTAGGCATAGGGAGAGGTTAAGGAAATCAGTCAGTGGGGGAGCACATAGTCCAGTACCAAGTTAAGGATTTTCATATCAAAGAAGGTTTTGCAGTAGTTTGAACCCCTAAGGCTTTCTTTAAGGTAAGATCTTGCTTCACTATATTAATGACCCCAGTGTAGAAGGGGGGTTAGGTATTGTTGGGTTCTGTGGTTATTGGTGTGGGCATGAAGAAGTTGTTAGGAGAACTTTGCTGAGGTCAGAAAAAGATTCATTTAGTCTGCTGGTTATTGTGAGTGGGTCTGAGGTGATGTGATTGTTGACCGTTAGTTGGGATGGGGGAGGCATTCTGGATTTTCCATTCAGCTCATTTAGGTCATCCCAGAACAACCTAGCATTCCCCCAGGATGAGACCAGGGTAGATCTGTAGTAGTATTTTTTGTATTAAAATCCAGCTGCCATACCATTGACCACTCATCAAGTTTTCTCAGGTCTCTGCACTTTCTCTATACTCCCTCTGGAGTGTCTGCTTACTGCAGATTTTGGTGTAATCTGTAAAGAAGCATACCTTCCCTTTCAGCTCTTCTGCAATGTCACTTATAAAGACATTGAAGAGGACTGGTCCCAGTACTGAGCCCTGAGGTGTCCCACTGGTCACACTCCCCTCTGCAGAGTGAATGCCATTTACCACCACCCTCTGCCACCTATCCATCAACTAATTTAATTCCCAGTTTACCACCTTTAGACCCAGCTCCAGACTGTCCAGTTTACTTATGAGCCTCCTATGTGGCACAGTTTAAAAGCCTTGTTGAAGTCATGTTGGTCATGTCCACCACCTTACCCTGATCAATTTCCTGATTACCCAGTCAAAGAACTCGATCAGGTTAGTCTGACATGGCCTCCCCCATGTGAATCTGTACTGCCTCTTGTCCATACTGGATTCAAGGTACTCACAAGCCTTTCCTTTAAGTGTCTCCATTAACTTCCCACCACTGACATCAGACTGACTGGTCTATAGTTGGCAGCCTCCTCCCTGCTGACACTTTTATGAAGCAGGACTACATCTGCCCTCCAATCCTCTGAAACTACTCTTGTTTCCAATGAGTTGTTGAATAGGGCTGTCAGAGATACAGCCAGTATCTCCCTGAGCTCCCTCATCACCCTTGGGTGTATCCCATCAGGCACCATAGCTTTATTTACTTTCAAATTTGCAAGTAGTTTCATGATTCTTTCTTCTGTGAATGGACTTTCATAAAATGGCAACGGAAAACTATGGCCCCTGATTGGTCATTAGCTGCACATTAGTGTCTAATACATCGCTAAAAACAAGTGCTCAAAAGCAGGCTGCAGTGCAAAAGAAATCAATGTGCCCCTTAAAAAATTTGTTTAAAACACACACCATTTTTTTCACTGGTTAGTGAGGAATATTGTACCTGAAGAAAGAAAAAGTTATCACCCCAGCACATCAAAGTACACATTTAAATAGTCTGTAAAGGAAATGTAAGCACTACAAATAATGCCTTTGTTTAAATTTTATTTAAAAAAAAGTCTTTGCTCACATTGTGCTGCTGCTTCTCTGAGTTCCCACCCTCTACTGGTGTAGTCCCAGCCCTCTCCTGCTGTATTGTCATTGCTTGCAGTTCAGTTTTAAAAAACACATTTGAAATACCTGCTCCACATCTACTAAATAGTCCCACACCTTCCTTTTCATTCCCACCTTAGTTTATTATAGTACCAGATGCTACTGCTTGCAGCCTTTTCCCTAACTGGTGTTCAAACATGAGACTGTCATTCAGAATGATGTAACAGCCTCTATTCTGTCCATTTGCTACAGTCACCCTTGTCCACTGCTGCTCACGCATTTCTCTCTGTTACACAAACATGCCTTTACTTCTTCATTGCTTTCCATACCATGATGAAATCTCTTTTTTAACCAATGCTGGTAAATTTATATACGAACATACAAAAAGAGCCAGCAGAAAAAGACTACCCAGTCTATCGTGTCTGCTCAGTAAGTGATGCAGGGTCTGGCCTTACAATTTACACCAATTACCCTGTCCCTCAACTGTCCCTCTCTCTCCTCTCCTTCTCCCCTTCCTTGGTCCCAAGGGTTCCCTTTGGGCTTGTCCCAGGCTCTCTTGAATGCTCCCACCACCCTCGCTGATACCATCATCTTTGGCAGCTCATTCCAGGCAGACACCACCCTAGCCATATAGAAATGCTTCCTTACATCCCTTCTGAATATACCCCTATCAATTTTAGGCTGTGCCCCCTAGAGTTGTTATTGTCACTCATTCTAAAGAGACCCTCCTTTTCACTCTGGTAATTCCTTTCATGTACTTGAAGGTCTCCATCATATCACCCCTCTGCCTCCTTTATTCCAGGGAATACGTCCCCAGGGCTCCCAGCCTCTCCTTACAGGACCTATCCTGTAACCCCATGATCATCTTGGTTGCTCTCCTCTGGAACCCCTCCAGCATGCGGATGTCCTTCTTAAGGTAAGGATGCCAGTACCTCACCACATATTCTAAATGTGGTCTTAAAAATGACCTGTACAATGGTAAAAAAATCTTGCTTCACCTACTACTGAATCTCCTTGCAATACATCCCAGCATCCTGTTAGCCTTTACCACTACCTTTTACACTGATAGGTGTGTTTTAGGCCACTTGTAGTCACTACCCCAGATCCTTTTCCTTTTGGAAGCAGTTACCTGAACCCTCCTATGTACTACTCTGTCCCAGGGTTCTGGCCCATATGTCCATCACTTTGCACTTTTCGCATTGAAACTAAGTTGCCAGATTCCTGACCATCTCTGTTCTGGCAAGGTCTCTCTTAGGTGTTGTATCCTCCTTGGTGTTCACTCTCCTACAGAGTTTGGTATCATCTACAAACAGACAAATGTTGCCTTTAATGCCTTCCCTGATGCCATTTATGAGACATTGAACAACACTGGCCAACTCCGATCCCTCGCGGGACCCTGCTGGTAACCTCCTTGGTGCTGGAGAACTCACATCAACCACTACTCTCTGTGTTCTACCACCCAACCAGTTTTCAACACATCTTACCATATTCTTCCCCACCCCTAGATCCTCAGTTTCATTATCAACCTTGTGTGGTACAGAATCAAAGGCCTTGCTAAAGTCCAGGTATATAATGTCCACCACATGGCCTTTGTCCACTGCCCTTGTGACCGAATCAAAGAACTTGATCAGGTTCATTTCACACAATGCCTGCCACAAATCCTTGCTGCCTTTCATTCTGTAGACAGTTCTCCTCTATGCACCTCACCAGCCTTTACTTTTGTATGGTCTCCATGAGTTTACATACTATCATGGTCAGGCTGACTGGTCTATAGTCACCAGGATCATCCTTAGGTCCGCTCTTGATGAGTGGCACCACATGTGCCATTCTCCACCCAGCTGAACCACTCCCAACTCCAGAGATCTATTGAAGAGACAGCCAGTGGCCCCGCCAGATCCTTTGCCAATTGTTTTAGCACCCAGGTGTGCATAACTTGCACTGTCTTACTGAAGGCGCCCCAACTAAATAATTGCTGCTTCAAGCCTCTTCTTTTCACACACAGCTCGGTCACTCTTTCTGCCAGATCTCTGTTGTGCTCCCTAATGCAAACCCAACCCAAGCAAAATAAAATAAAGACAAATCCAGCTGGCCAACCCGGTGGCACTGAGGGTTGAGGCACTGGTCATCTTATCTTGCGCTATACCAGCGACCCGTGTTCGGGAATGAGGAGGAATTTTAGTGGTCAATGCACTTCTGACCCCTGATGGTGGCTTGGGGACAGCACCGATGCTGCAAGAAAGGAACTGAATGGGGCAGGCACTGGGAGGAACGCATGCGGACGCGTGCATGCTCCTTCCACTGACGTCACTGCACATCCCACTCTCGAGGAAGGGAAATGAGAAAATGGTCCCAGTCAGCTAGATGAGGCAGCCACCTGCCACAGGCCCTGACCCTGAATAGCGCTCCCTGAATTGGATCCTGGTAGAGGTGAGTAGAGCTTGAGGGCTCCTCGCCGTCCTGCCACTGGGCGGTAAGCCATGGGGAAAGGGGCTGCAGCCTAATGTTGGGGTATGGGGCTGGACGGGTGGCTAGGATGGTTGACGACCTGGGACCCGGGGAGAAATAGAATATAAAGAAATAAATAAATCCAACTCCTGCATTGGCTCGCAACTTGCTCACGCATCTCTTGGACTTCAGGTCTGTATTATGCTCCCTCATGCAGACTTATATAAGTAAATGTAACAAAAAGAAACAAAACACTAATTTAAAGATTATGTGCATCTATGAGTGTGGAAATGGGAGGTGGAACAAACTACAGATATGGAGGTAACAGCAGGATAAATGTCCTAAGCTAAAAAAGACATCAAGTACATGGAGTTGAAGGAACTATTTTAAGTAAAATTAAGGAAAACATTTAACTTTGTAAGTATTTAAGCCTCCTAATCTTTAATTTTTATCTGCATATAAAAAAGCCCTATTTTAGAAGTGCAATAAGACACCCAGGGGTGTGCATTAGACAGTTCTAATGCACGACCAGGGGCTGAAGGCACTTAGCCTGTGGCCGTGTTCCTTACTAAGCTCCTGGCCATGTATTAGAATGGTCTAATGCACACCTCCCACCAGTCTATTTTCATGTGGTCTAGTCCCCTTTTCTTTCAATGTGAAGACTCAACAGAATTATCTATTCAGGATATCTGATTTTTCCTGCCTTCTTAACTTCACAATCCCTTCTCTTGTCTTCCTTTTTGTACTTAGGTTCTAAAAAAAGGGCTTGCCCCCCTTTGTCACCCCTTTGGCCTTCCTTTCCTCAGTTTGCATCGTTGTGCCCCTCACCACTTATCTGCTTCTCTCTACTTTTCCTGGTACACATTCCCATCCTCTTCCCTCCGTGTCTCTTTTTACCTCCTGAATGATGCCCTTTTACCCTTTAATCTTTGTAGCCACTTCCCTAGAGAATCACAGTGGTCTCTTTTTTAATCATGTTCTTGCTCACTTTCTTTGTGCAGAAGTTTGTTGCCTTTGCTATGCAATCCTCACCCCTGCCAGGTTGTTTCGGAGGCATTCATCCATATTTTTTTTTCAATCTGTCCTGCAGTCCAGAACCCTCATCCTTCTGTGGTTTGCTTCTGCTGTCATCATTATGTTAAACAACAATGCATGGTACTCACAGGTCCCCAGGTGGCATCCCACCTGACATCTGCAATACTGCTCCTGATTGTGAGTACCAGGTCCAGTATTGCCCCATCATGAGTGGGCTCCTGACTAGTTGCCTGAGAACCCACCCTGCAGGGAGTCTAGGATGTTCCTGCTTCCACCCGAGGCTGCAGCTGGGAGACTCAATCTACATGTAGTAGAAGTCCCCCTTCAGTAGCAACTCCCCTTTTCTGCCTTTGTGGCTAATGGCTTTCTCCATTGCCTTATTTAGTTCCTCCTCCTCCTTTGTTGGAGGCCTATACATCACCCAGTGTATCAGCCCAATGTATCACCCCAGTATGAAGGGTGGATCTGGCTCCTGTCTCCAGGGGGACCCACAGCATCTCCAATCCCACCACCCCCCTGTTTCCATTGCATTTCCATTGCTTTGATATCCTGCCTTACATACAGCACACCTCCTCCCTTTCCTAACCTTCCTGAACTGAGTGTAACCTGGTATGTCCATGTTTCAGTCATAGCTGCTTGCGCATCATGACTTAGTAATGGCCACAATATCCAGGTCTGCCTCTGCAATGATGGTGTCTTGTTCTGGAATTTTATTTCCAAGACTCTTTGCTTTTGCACACATGGCCCACAACACCTTGCTCCCATTCTGCTTGAAACTCCATCCTCCCCTTGTACCCTGCGTCATTTTCCCCTCTCTTTTTGCAACTTTTGTTCCAATCATTCTTGTCATCTTCTTCTCTGCCATTTTCATTAATCTTCACCCTGCGGGGTTGTCCTTCCCTTAGATCCTCCCTTTCTTCTGCTTCAGTCTTGAGGGGGAGGGTGGCAGTTTATACCCTTTGATTGTGGTTTCTTTCCCACAGGGATGCAGGCCATCATCTCTCTATAGGCCCTCATTCCTCCAGGTTGGTTCATAGTTACCAGTGTATCTGAACCCCTGTTCTCTGCACCATTCCTCCAACCACCAGTTGACGCTTCTGGTGTGGAGTACCCTATACTTCCCTTGGTCACAGACAGGCAGCACCTTGGCAAGAGTCATCTCCAGTTCCCTGAATTCTCCCTGCAGAATGCCAGCCCTGTTCCTTGCTAGGTCATTAGTGCCCAGGCAGACAATGACTTCCAGCTGTCTCCTGCCTTACCGCCCTTGCTATCCCTAGGATCCTCTGCCCATCCGGCAGAGTCACGGGAACCAGGTAGGCGCCTTACCACCTTCTATTCCCCCTTCCTGTTCCCAAATCTACCCTCCTCACAGTTGAGTCCCTCAGCAGAAGCTGCATCCTCCTCTGCTGGGTCCCTTAGCTCCAACCTTGGGGCCTCCTCTATGGAGGATCCCCACAACCTCTTTACCATTTCTTTGGGTGTCTCCTTCTGGCAGTCCCATCCCACCAGAATAGTGAAGAAATTCTGTAGTGGCTCAGGCTGGAATGTGCCCTGACCTGCCATCCCCCACCACTAATGTAAATGAGGTAATATGTTCCCTTTGGACTCAGCACACTGAAGATCTGGGTTTTAGTATCTTATCCTGGTTACTTGAAAATGTACATGTATTACAAAGCAGAACCAAGCACCTCTGCATTGTACTGTGTCTATAAACAAACAAAAGTCATCAGTTCCTTTTACTATTAACCTCACTTGCTCATAATTTTAGTCAGATACATTTTAAAGAAATGAATTCATTCCTAATAGTCTCGCAGTGCTGGGAAGTGAAAGTGTTATTCTTTGCTACACTTGGAAACAAATATAATTAAAAAAAATTGATTTTGCTCAATCTTAGGTAATCAGCAGGGTTACTATAATGCAGCCTTTAACCAGAAAATGTCACTCACTGAAGCCAGTATGGATTTAGCATAAGGAGCTCTCAAAGCCCCTACATCAGCTAGAGCTGACGCAAACAGAGAATCCCCATCTGCATGCAGCTGGAATACTAAATGCACCTCTTATCCAAACAAGAACCTGCAGTGCCATTCCTTAAATCTCCAGCTCTTAGCTGAGAGCCTGTAACAGGAATCCCTGGCTTCACCTGCATTACGGATTTCGATAAAATTCTATCACCTTTTCTGAGCACCTATTATACAATGTATAATCTCTGTGATAGAAACATAGACTTTGACAGCAGATAAAGACCCACCTAGTCTGCCCATTTCCCTACCTATAAGATAAGCTGCAGATCCTAGTTAACCAACAGTCTACTTATTCCTACCCCCCACAAGAATTGCCTTATGTCTGTCCCATGCATTCTTGAATTCTCCAACAGTTTTAGACCTCACAGCCTCCTCAGGAAGGCTGTTCCATGTGTCCACCACCCTCTCTATGAAAAAATACTTCCTCACATTGCCCCTGAGCTGTCCCCTCTTCTATCTTCAAATTGTGCCCCCTTGTTCTTGCACATCTCTTTTTCTGAAAGATGCTACCTTCTTGGACTTTGTTAATTCCACTGAGGTACTTAAAATGTCTATCATGTCCCCCTCCTCCTTTCCTCAAAGGTATACATATTAAGCTTCTTTAGTCTCTTCTCATATGGCTTCTCTTGCAGACACTGCACCATTTTAGTTGCCCTCCTCTGGACTGCCTCATCCTGTCTATGTCCTTGTGGAGATGGGGTCTCCAAAATTGGACACAGTACTCCAGATGGGGTCTCAAAAACTGTCTGTACAGAGGGATAACAACTTCCTGTTTTCTACTGGTGATGCTCACTATCCCAGTATCCCCCCCAGCCCTCCCTACTGCCTTCTCACATTGCTTGCTAATCTTAAGGTCATTTGATATGATTACCCCCAGGTCCCTTTCCATTTTTGTTGTTACTACCTCCCCCCATTGTTTAATCTTCCCCTGGGTTTTTGTTTCCCAGGTGCATTATTTTGCACTTCTTTGCACTGAATCCAAGATGCCATACTTCTGACCATTGCTCCAACCTTGCCAAGTCCTTTGTTCATCCTTTTCATGCCTTCTTGTGTATCAACCCTGTTGCAGATCTTTGTGTCATCTGCAAAGAGGCATACTTTTCCTTCCAGTCCTTCTGCAATGTCACTTATAAAGACATTAAAAAGGACTGGACCCAGTACTGACCCCTGCAGTACCCCACTAGTAACCCCTCTTTCTTCAGAGTGGACTCCATTACAATTACCTCTGTGTCCTGTTGTCCAGCCAATGTTTAACTCAGGCTACCACCCTAGGACCTACTCCCAGGATGGTTAATTTGATTATTAATCTTTTGTGTGGGACTGTGTCAAATGCCTTGCTAAAGTCTAGGTAGGCCATGTCCACAGCCCCTTCCTGGTCTACTACTTTGGTCACCCAGTCAAAGAAATCAATTAGATTCTGTCTGACATGACTTTCCCACTGTGAACTCATGCTTCCTTGGGTCCCAGCCCCACTGGCCTCTAGGTATTCAACAATTCTTTCCTTCAGAAGTGATTCTATCACTTTCCCTACCACAGAGGACAAACTGGCAGGTCTGTAGTTTCCTGCCTCTGTCTTGCTCTCACTTTTGTGAAGGGAATCACATCTGCTTTACTCCAGTCCTCAGGTACCACACCATCCTACCATGACTTGTTAAAAGGGTAGTCAGTGGTGTCACTAGTTCTCCCTTAATTTTTAGAATTCTGGGGGTGAATTCTCAGGCCTCATTCTTTTGTCCAGCTTCAGTTTTAGGAGTTCTTTCAGAACCCTTTTTTCTGTGAAAGGACTGGGATCAACCCCCCTATCCAGAGTCCTTCTGTTAATTGAATTAGGCACCTCCCCCTCCTCCTCTTTTGTGAATACTGAGCAGAAGTATTCCTTCGGTATCCCTGCTTTTTCACTCTTCCTCTCTGCCCACCCACAGTCCATTCTATTCAGCCTCACTATCCCTCCCTTTGTCTCTACACTCCTGACGTACCTATAAAAGGTTTTAGTCCCCTTCTTAACTGAGTTGGCTATCTCCTGCTTCATTTGCCTTAACTGGTACAGTTCTCTGTCCTGCTCCTTCTGTATTTCCTTATACTTCCTAAATGCTATCTTTTTCTCCTAACCTTCCCCACCAACTCTTTTGAGAACCATAGTGACTTTTTCTTTCATTTTGATTTATTTGCTTCACACAGGCTTGTTGCCTCTGTGATGGCAGTTTTGATGTTTCCCATTGTTGCTCCACCCTCCTTCTAGCCTGTTTGCTAGTGCGTTTAAGGCACTCTCTCATCTTGCCAAAGTCAGCCCTCCTGAAGTCCAGCCTCGCATTCGTATGGCTTGACTCTGTAACTGAGTTTGTCGAACCACACTGTTTGTGGTCACTTGCTCCCAGATGGCTACCCACTTCTAGATCTGAGATCCTCTCGCTGTCCCCATTTGAGAGTATGAGGTCTAAGATTGCTCCCTCATGAGTGGGTTCCAAAACTAGCTGTCTGAGGCACGCCACCTGCAAGGCACAGAATGGCCCTGTTTTGATGTGGCTGCAGCAAGCTTCAGTCAATGTCTGGCATATTCAGGTCCCCCATCAAAAGTATCTCCCCTTTTTCTGCCATCCTAAGGATGCCTTCTATCATATCCTTGTCCATTCCCTCCCCCTGACATGAGGATCTGTATACAACCCCTATGTGGATTGTGGTGCCATTTCCAGTCTCTAAGGTGACCCATAGTGCATCCTTTCCTCCCTGTTTACTTTTTTGTTCCATTGCTTTTATCCTTTCCCTTTCACAGAGAGCTACTCCTCCTCCTCCTCTTCTCCTCCTCCCTGTCTCTCCTGTAGGTTTTGTACCCTGGTATGTTAACATCCCAGTCATGGTTCTCTGTGTACCATGTTTCTGTGACTACTACAATATCTAGGCATCTTCTTCCATCAAGGCCACCAGTTCAGGAGCTTGTTGCCCAGGCTACAGGCAGTGGTACTCATTACTCTCAATTTCTTGATGGCCTTACCTTTTGCCTCATCCTGTCCTTATTGCCTTTGTTGTTTTCTCCATTTACCCCTAACCTTCTCCCTATCGACATCTCTATCTTGGTGTTTACCTCACTTACTACCCTGATTTTTTTGGGGGGAGGAGCTAGGACTTCCCTGCTTTGTTCCAGTGCCTCCCCCCTTGGCTAGTTTAAATGCTTGCCAATGAAGCATTTAAACCTATCACCTAGGACTTATTTATTTATTGAATTTTGTTGACCTGGTTGGCACACTGCGACTAGAAGTCCCTTTTTCAGGGGTGACTGGGAGGAAGGAGGGGATACAGATGGTAAGCAACTGAAATTGAACCAGATTAAGCTGCTGGTGGTATTTTTAGTGACTAGGATCCTGGTTCCCCTCCTGGACAGATGGAGACCATCGTGCCAGTATAGACCTGCATCACTCCAGGTGGGCCCCAGTGTTTGGTACAGAGTTGGCTGTGGTTGAATGCATTGTTCATCTTTGATTTTGTCATCTTTGTTAGCTCTTTTGCAGGTCTCAGCACTCATTTCCTATACCAAGATATTTAAGCCCAACTGTTTTTTTATTTGGATCATTTATTTCAGAGATGTTTGGTAAGGAGGGTGGGCACCTCTACTTTAAAAGGAGCCACTGCTAACAGCATCACTACGGTACCTTTGATTTGTTTCCAAGTCTGAAGCCTGAAGTGCCACCAGCAGCTGTCTGTCCTGTATCTCCACTCACCCCAGCAGCAGCAAAGACTGTAGCATCCATCCGAGCACGGGCTGACCTGGTGGCAGCAGTCAGTGCAGACTCTGAAGGAATTAACCATGACTGGGTAAGCGGTATGGCTCTTCTACTTAAAAGGGTGTAGCTATGGCTCTCCACTTGAGTGGCTCATGCAGAAGTGATGAGAGTCCTCGACAAGAGTCATATATGGGAGGCTTAGTGGGAGGCCGTTTAAAAGTTTATTTACATTTCTTTGTTTTAAATTGTGTGTCTTGGACCTAGTTTTACTAAAATAAAAATACTTAGGCTTTATATCACAGTAGGTTTATTTCATTCCATTTTCATTAGGCTGCATGGCAGAGCCCTGCAGTCCTCTTTGCAAGGACTAGTAGAAAAGCAGCTTGCAAACGAGCAGTTTCATGGGGTGACAAAAGTTGCATCTGCCTCTGTGCACCATGGCACACTGCGTGCTGGCACTACTTGATCCTTTTTGTTTTGTTTGGCCCTCATTCACTTTTCATTTAAATCAAGAACTCCCTGTCTGTCTGCAGCTGCCAGTTCTCTGCAAATTGCAATGCTCTGAACTTGGAAGTGGCACACCTGTGCTGGGGTAGTTATAAGTAGCCTCAAACGTGATGCCATGGAGCTCTGCCGCCAACTGCTGTAGAGGCGCAGTGAGAGATGAATTGCCAGCAGGCTGTTTCGCAACACTTCCTTGTTAATCATTTCTATTCTGTTGCTTAAAAATCAAATAACTAAGCATGAGCCACACACTAACTCTGTGTCTTAAGCATGGATTCAGTGCACTGATACCTAACCACTTGCACTGGACTTCACAAGCCATTTTGTCTGACATTGCTGATGTCTACTGATAGAGGATGAGGTGGGCAATCAGAGAAATAAGAGTTTAGCTCTGTTTCACTGAGGTTTGCATACTTTAAAGTAATAAAACACTGGTGCCACGAGGACCTGACCTGAAAGCAGCCTGTCTGCTCAGTTGCATTACGTGACTTCCTGCTATAGTCTCATGCTCGAAGAAGAAACAGTCTAAATTCATTGATGCAGTTTTGTGTACACTTTCAATGATGCTTTGCTGTGTGATTTATGAATCACTTATCAGTCCCTCTGAGACTGGAGAACTGGTGCACAGGTCCTAGTTGTATAGTCTTGCAGTTTCGTTTTGCCAGTCAGACCACAGCAGAGTCCTAGAAGAGGAGGAGCCACTTGAACTGGTGTAAGACTTATACATTATATTTATTATAGGGTGGTAAGAAGTGGCAGACACACTGAGCACAGTATACCTACTGCTGAAAATGAATGGCTTTCATCAGTTGCATAGCTGCTGCAGTGCAAATGCAGTACTAAACCAGTAGTCAGTGCAGAGCTGTCTTTATGACATGGAACAATTCTAGGACAGCTATTATGGTGACAGTCACAACAACCTATTTTAGATTTGTTGCTTTTACTGTCATCGTCTAAACAATACCAGAAACATTTATTTTTTGTATATCCCTCTCATTGTCTATATACATATTGTGTGCTTGTATATATACAACAAACTAAATAAAGCAGCATTTAAATAATACAGTAAATAAGTTACAGTAAAACGATTTAGTGTAGATGCACTGATTTGGCATAAAATGCAAGACCTCATAAACCATTCAATCTGCACTTCAAAACTCAAATCTGTTGGCTTAACGCTGTGTGTACAAGCAGTCATTTGGTTAATTTAATATTCTACTGTGTTTTCATATGTTTCAGCATGATGCCCTCTATCTCAACAGAAGACTTACCTGTGATCCTGGAACGCAATTCTGTCAGCACTAAAAATCGGACACCTCTGACCCAACAGACTACTAAATGAACAGCTTTTGGTCAGTTGCACAGCTGCCACAGTACAAATGTAGTTCTAGCCAGTCAGGCTTACTAACTGTCTTCATTTTTTGAGGTACTAAAAGTTTGTTGTGCACACCAGTTGATTGCTGTGGCTATGAGGGCCGGACTTACTCTTGTTGAAAAAATAATTATTTAGATTCAATAGTGGTGTCAATATAGACTTATTGTTAATAAACATCCATGGAGCCAAATGCCAAATGCAACTCGACATAGATGATGATTGTTTCTCTCCCGGTGCTTTGGATCTTACTGGCCTTCCTTGGATAGGGAGGCATGGTCATTTAAGCACACACATTATTTAAATATTGCTAGTAATATTATAGTGCAGGTACTTATCGTTGCAATTATTTTTAAACAGTTGAATTAATAACACTTTCAAAATAAACAAAATCCAAACATGCAAGCTAAATGTCCCATTTAAGAATTCTAAAGAACCAAATGTCTTTGCATAGATCATTATAATGTTTGCTGCCTACTTTACTGATGGTGCAAATCATAAGAATTATTGAATGAGACATTTAGCTTGCATGGTAAAATTTTGTTTATTTTGAAAGTGTGTTATTTTCGATTCAGCTGTTTCAAAATAATTACATGCCACTAGGGGCACCTGCACTGCAATTGATTAGTAGCAGTATTTAAGTAATGTGTATGCTTGAAATGACCATGCCCCTGAGGAAGGGTCATTTAGACCTGAAGCGCTTGGGGAGAGAGATTGTTACATCTATGTTGAGCTGCATTTGGCATTTAGCTTTGTGGAAGTTTATTAACAATAAATCTACATTGACACCACTATTGGGTCTGAAGAATTATTCTTTTTCTTTTTTTGGTGCCTTCTCATCACTGGCAAAATCTGCCCAGTCACGGACCCTCTGCTGCGACTCCCACATCAGCTGCCGTCCCAGTACCCCCTGGCTTACCCCCCAGGGCAGGGTCGTGGCACCCAAACCCCTGTGAAGGGTGTGGCAATCGACGGGATAGGGCGGGAGTTGGCCTGGGAGCCAATTGCAGTCGGGGGTGAGCATCATCCAGGTGGTGGATGGCAGGCTTTTTCTTGGTGTTTGTGAGGGTGAGCATGCAGTGACAACCAGCATCCACCCCACCTCTGAATGTGCTGGGTGTTGGTGGCAATACACCCAGCCTCTGCTGGGTGTCAGTGTGGTGCAGAACACTCCCATCCTCCCCTGGAGAAGGAGAGCAGTCTTCGGATGTGTAATCCTTCTCCCCCCAGCCATTCCTCTGGAGTCCCAGGTCTGTTCCTGAACCCGGGTCACTGGTGTCGTAGGTTGGCATCCTGCCCCTGCAACAGCAGGCTGGTCATGCAGAATTATTCTTTTGACAAGGATAAGACCCTAATAGCCACAGCAATCCAGTGGTGTGCACAACAAACTTTTGGTACTTATTAATTTTTCTGGGGTGGCTCCCCTTCTGTTCAGTGCACCCAGTAAACTGCAATAAATGACAGTTCAACCCTGTTTGTTTTTGATTTTTTCAGGTCAGTCTTGCATCGAGAGCTGCATCTGCCCAAATCAGGAAAAATGCAAAACATCTTTATCTGACGTTATGCACCACCACAGAAACTGTTTCTGGCATTAATTAATGATAATTTCAATCAGAATGAAAGTTATGAAAGTGCCTTGTTAGATTTCAGTGAAGAGATGTGCATGGTACAGTATTATAGTATGTTCAGGAAAATGTAATATACAGTATGCCAAGACACTATCGTGTAAAGAACGCTTTTGAAAATTCTGTGACTAATAAGAATTGTATGCTTGGATTTTATAATCAGGTTTCATCATGACTAACTTTTGAACTGGTGTTTCACTTATATAAAAAAAAACATTTGCTACAACACATGCCACATAATAAGATACGCACAAAAGTAGATGCTGGCTATTCTTTGAAATGGAAGCAGGGACATGATTGGAAGTCTCTAGCATGCTTGGATACAAAAGCCCAAATGAATGAATAAACACCTGCTGCTTGTTCTGTAAAACAGTTATCAGCTTAATAACAGAAGTTGCCAAAGAGGACATAATAAAAGAAAAATCAGTGCTGCAGCATAGATGCCTAAAAGTTTCACAGACAGCCTTGTTTATGCAGCAGGTCTTCCTTCTATGTGTCAGAATTCTGTCTTGCTTCTCTGTCTTGCTTCTTCACCCTTATCTGGTCAGTGTCAGCTTCACATAATAGATCTCATATTATTGTTGACTAATAATCACTAAAATTAATCTGCTGCTTTTTTCCTGAAAAGATATAGCATTCTAAATATAAGGTTACTAGTTAGAAATAAATTAACCTATTTCTGTGGAACGAATGCAGGAGCCAATCAAGAAGGGGAATTGTGCAGCTAGCAAAAAAAAAAAAGACTGGGGATACAGAAACACTTGGAAAGAAAATAATTAAAAAATGTGATTTTGCTCAATCTTAGGTAATCAGCAGGGCTACTATAATGCAGCCTCTAACCAGAAAATGTCACCACCTGAGGCCAGTATGGATTTAGCACAAGGAGCTCTCAAAAGCCCCTACATCAGCTAGAGCTGACGCAAACAGAGAATCCCATCTGCATGCAGCTGGAATACTAAATGCACCCTTATCCAAACAAGAACCTGCAGGGCCATTCCTTAAATCTCCAGCTCTTAGCTAAGAGCCTGTAACAGGAATCCCTGGCTTCACCTGCATTACTGATTTTGACAATATTCTATCACCATTTCCAAGCACCTATTATAAAACGTATAATCTCTGTGACAGAATCCTTACCTGATTACCTAAGGTCCTACCCAGGGACCATCAGGGTCACTGCCGTTTCCTCAGAGGTTGCCAAGAAAGAGGAGCGGTTGGACCACAGTGGGCTCAGGGAGGGTGAGGGTGGTGGAACAGAGGTGTACCCCTCCAGCTGTACCTCTCCACAAATTCTATGCCATTCTGGAAAAGTGTGGTTCCTCTATGGAGGCACCCACAGTGGAGACCAAGGAGGATGCTGTGAACCTCCACAAAGGAGACCCACAGGAGGGTGGCATGGGACCCCACAGGGGTAGGAAACAACTCCTGGTGGGGGACTCCATTGTTAGGAAAGTAGAACTGGAGGAGGAAGGGGAGAGGGACGTAAGGTGCCTGCCTGGCACCATGGCTTGGAAGGACAGGGAGTGAATCCTCAGGATTGTGGGATCAGCTGCACAGGGGAGGGAGCTGGATGTCACTGTCCACCTAGGAACAAATTACCTGGCTAAGAAAGGGATAAGAGCAGTGCAAGAAGCATTTGTGGAGATGGGGAGGGGTCTTAGACAAATAGCACACACGTTAACCTTCTCAGAGGTGCTGCCTGTCTATGGCACAGGGGAGGCTAGGGTGCTTCACACCATGGGATTCAATCAGTGGTTGAAAAACTGGTGCAGAGCTCAGGGATTTGGCTTCATTGGGGACTGGGGGTCCACCTGGAGGGATGCAGGCCTATACTGGCATATGGTCTGCATCTGTCCAAAACGGGAACCAGGATCATGGTGATAGGTTTAAATGCTTCATTGGAAAGCATTTAAACTAGCCAAGGGGAAGGCACGAAGAGGAGTAGGGAAATCTTAGCCCCCCCAAAAATCAGGGTACTAAGTGAGGTAGACACCAACATAGAGATGTCGATAGGGAGAAGTGCAGGGGTAAATGGAGAAAGTGACAAATGCAATAAGGACAGAGATGGGTCAAAAGAGGTAAGGCCATCAAGAAATGGAGAGTAATGAGTACCAACAACCGTAGTCTGGACAACAAGCTCCCTGAACTGGTGGCCTTGATGGAAGAAGGATGCCTGGATAATGTAGCAGTCACAGAAACATGGTACACAGAGAACCATGACTGGGATGCTAACATACCAGGGTACACAACCTACAGGAGAGACAGGGAGGGGAGAAGAGGGGGCAGAGTAGCTCTTTATGTAAGACAAGGGATAAAAGCAACTGAACAAAAGAGTAAACAGGGAGGAGAGGAGACACTGTGGGTCACCTTAGACACTGGACATGGCACCACAATCCACACAGAGGTTGTATACTGACCTACATGTCAGGGGGAAGGAATGGACAAGGATATGATAGAAGGCATACTTAGAATGGCAGAGAAAGGGGAGATACTGTTGATGGGGGACCTTAATATGCCGGATGTCAACTGGAGCACCTTTGCTGCAGCCACATCCAAACGCAAGAACATTCTTGATGCTCTTCAAGTGGCATGCCTCAGGCAGATAGTTTTGGAACCTACTCATGAGAGAGCAATCTTAGACCTCATACTCTCAAATGGGGACAGTGAGAGGATCTCAGATCTAGAAGTGGGTAGCTATCTGGGAAAAAGTGACCACCAAACAGTGTGGTTCATGATAAACTCAGCTACAGAGTTAAGTCATACAAAAGTGAGGGCACTGGACTTCAGGAGGGCTGACTTTGGCAAGATGGGAGAGTGTCTTAGAAAAGCACTAGCAAACAGGCTAGAAGGAGAGGTGGAGCAACAATGTGGAAATATCAAACTGCCATCACAGAGGCAACAAGCCTTGTGTGAAGCAAATAAACAAATCAAAATGAAAAGAAAATCCACTATGGTTCTCAAAAGAAGTGGCGTGAAGATTAGGGAGAAAAAGATAGCATTTAGGAAGTATAAGGAAACACAGAAGGAGCAAGATAGAGAACTGTACCAGTTGAGGCAGAAGGAAGCAGGAGGTAGTCAAAATAGCAAAGGCCCAAACTGAGGAAAAGATAGCCAACTCAGTTAAGAAGGGGATAAAACCTTTATAGGTATATCAGGAGCATAGAAAGACAAAGGGAGGGAAGTAAGGCTGAATAGAATAGACAGTGGTGGGCAGAGAGTGACAGTGAAAAAGCAGGGATACTGAATGAATACTTCTGTTCAGTATTCACAAAAGAGGAGGTGGGGCAGGTGCCTAATCCAGTTAACAGAAGCACTCTGGATGTGGGGGGGGGGTCGAAGCCAGTCCTTTCACAGATGAAAGGGTTCTGAAAGAACTCCTAAAACTGAAGGTGGACAAAGCAATGGGGCCAGATGGAATTAACCCCAGAATTCTAAAAGAATTAAGCAGAGAACTAGTGACACCATTGACTACCCTTTTTAACAAATCATAGGAGGATGGTGTGGTACCTGAGGACTGCAGGAAGGCAGATGTGATTCCCCTTCATAAAGTGGGAAGCAAGACAGAGGCAGGAAAATACAGACATGTCAGTTTGACCTCTGTGGTAGGGAAAGTGATAGAATCACTTCTGAAGGAAAGAACTGTTCAGTGCCTAGAGGCCAGTGGGGCACAGGACCCAAGGCAGCATGTGTTCACAGTGGGAAGGTCATGTCAGATGAATCTAATTGATTTCTTTGACTGGGTGACCAAAGTAGTAGACCAGGGAGGACTGTGACATGGCCTACCTAGACTTTAGCAAGGCATTTGACACAGTCCCACACAAAAGATGAATAGTCAAATTAACCAGCCTGGGTCCCAGGGTGGTAGCCTGGGTAAAACATTAGCTGGATAACAGAACACAGAAAGTAATTGTAAATGGAGTCCACTCTGAAGAAAGAGGGGTTACTAGTGGCATACCGCAGGGTTCAGTTCTGGGACCAGTACTTTTTAATGTCTTTATAAGTGATATTGCAGAAGGACTGGAAGGAAAAGTATGCCTCTTTGCAGATGACACAAAGATATGTAACAGGGCTGATACACAAGGAGGTGTGGAAAGGATGAGAAGGGACTTGGCAAGGTGGGAGAAATGGTTAGAAGTATGGCAGCTTGGATTCAATGCAAAGAAGTGCAAAATAATGCACTTAGGAAACA
The DNA here is from genome assembly GCA_016271365.2 of Neoceratodus forsteri. Lineage (NCBI taxonomy): Eukaryota > Metazoa > Chordata > Ceratodontiformes > Ceratodontidae > Neoceratodus > Neoceratodus forsteri. The sequence continues at coordinate 681,667,041 of CM057456.1, read as the reverse complement.
AAAACCCAGGGGAAGATTACACAATGGGGGGCTAGTAACAACAACAAAAATGGAAAGGGACCTGGGGATAATCACATCAGATGACCTTAAGGCTGGGAAGCAATGTGAGAAGGTGGTAGGGAGGGCTAGGGGAATACTTGGATGTATAGGGAGAGGCATCACCAGCAGAAAACAAGAAGTTGCTATCCCTCTGTACAGACAGTTGGTGAGACCCCATCTGGAGTACTGTGTCCAGTTCTGGAGATCCCATCTCCACAAGGACATAGACAGGATGGAGGCAGTTCAGAAGAGGGCAACTAAAATGGTGCAGGGTCTGCAAGAGAAGCTATATGAGAAGAGACTAAAGGAGCATAATATGTATACCCTTGAGGAAAGGAGGGAGAGGGGGGACATGATAGAAATGTTTAAGTACCTCAGTGTAATCAACAAAGTCCAAGAAGTTAGCATCTTTCAAAAAAAGAAATGTGCAAGAACAAGGGGACACGGTTTGAAGATAGAGGGAGGATGGCTCAGGGCAATGGAGGGAAGTATTTTTTTCACAGAGAGGGTAGTGAATGCATGGAACAGCCTTCCTGAGGAGGTTTTGGGCTCTAAAACTGTAGAAGAATTCAAGAATGCACAAGACAGACATAAGGCAATTTTGTGGGGGGCAGGAAGAAATGGGCTGTTGGTTAAATAGGATCTGCAGCTTATCCTCTAGGTAGGGAAATGGGCAGACTAGGTGGGCCAAGCGGTCCTTATCTACCATCAAAGTCTATGTTTCTATGTTTCTATGTTTCTATTATATTAGCTGTTCTTAATCTGTGAAATTCATTGACATCTGATGACCATACAAGGATTTCAGATCAGTTTAGAATCCCTCGTAACACAATGCAAGTCTATGATGAGTCCTGCACATCTGCTTATTATCTTGTGTTACTGCGCATTTATTTTGCTAGTCAGCATTCAGCACCCCATCAACTGTTGTACTTAACAATGATGTTGTGTTTGCAAAATAATACTGAAGAAATACATATAGAGAGAAAGTATGGCAGTCGATAGTCCTGCTGAATGTTGGTGGCAAAATAAATGCACTGTGATAAAGTAGTAATTGCTCACAAAACTGCTGAAAATAATGACAGAAAACCTTAATAGGAGATATTGGGACTGGTCACAGACTATCATACAATGACAGCTATATCAGGCTAGCAATAGAGGTCATATAATTTTTCATATAAGAATTGTTACTGTAGCAGGCATGTGGGACCTGTCACAGAACCTCATATAGTAAAAGCTAAAGGTAGCAGGTGTGCAGGACAATATATCTGTATTGTGTTATGAGGGGGATTGTAAACTGATCTGAGATTATCCTTGAATGATCATAGGATGTTACTGGATTTCACAGAAGAACAGCTATTATAGTAAGGGTGGATCTTTCGTAGAGTATGCATTGTATAATGAGTACCCATAAATGGTGATAGAATATTGTCAAATAATCAGTAATGCAGGTAAAGCCAGGGATTCCTGTTACAGGCTCTCGGTGTTATTTTCTGGTTAGATACTGCATTATAGTAATCCTACTGAGTACCTAAGATTGAGCAAAATCACATTTTATAATGCTTTGTATTCCCAGTCTTATTTCATTAGCTGCACATTTGCCCATTGTTTGCTCAGCTCCTGCATTTACCTTCTACAAAACTAAGCTAACTGATTTCTAACTAGTACCCTTGTATTTAGAAAGTCAAAAGAATAATGTAAAAAAATGCTTCAAGATCTCGTCCCTCTGTTACTGTTTGGTTCTCCTGGCTGCTTTTCTGCCATAGAAATCATAAAAATTGAATGTATGTTTTATGTTGCATGGATATCCAAATACTCACTATTACTGACAAAAAGATCCTTTACATGAAAATAGTGTTGGCAGTTTTATTAAATGACTTTGGATGTAGTGTTTCCAGTGATACTACATTGCCCCACTCTACCACTCTATAGATCTTCAATCTCTGATATAAACAAACTCTGTGCCAGAGCGATAGGGCTGCAATTGAGGAATTGAGGTTAAAATATTGACAGTTTGTTCTGTAATATTTTAGACCACATTTTCAACATAGCCTTGTTGTAACACTGCCACACAAAGAAGGGCAGAGAGAATGTTCAACTCCTGGCCTAAAGCTGATTTTGTGCAGGGATTTTGAAATCAACTTTCAGGACAAAGGAACACATTTTGGGCAGGAAATGAAAATGACAGCTGTCACATTCATGAGGTGCTATAAAGATATGGCTTTGTTGTAAATTTAAGTTAAAATATTGAAAATGACCGTTTCAAGCCTACATTCACAAAATTCAACTTAGGTTCATAACTGTATTTTTTTGACACCAACATTTCAATATAGCCATCTCATTGTGCCACCTCATGAACAAAGGTATAGACAATGTTCAACTCCTGCTTGAAAGGTAATTTCATGCATGGACCACAAAAACACCTTTTGGGACGTAAAAAAACATTTTGGCCAGGATTTGAAAAATGACAGCTGTCACATTCACGAAGTGCTGTTAAGATATGGCTATGTTGTGAATTTGGGGGAAAAATACTGAAAATTACCAAGGTTACGAGCCTGCATTCACAAAATTCAACACAGGTGCATAACTTTGTAGTTTTTTTAATATTTTTACACCAAATTTTCAGTATAGTCTTTTTATGACCCCACCTCATGAACAAGGGCAGAGAACATTTTCATCTCCTGCCCGAACAGTGATTTCACACAGGGACTGCAAAATCAGCTTCTAGGATGTAAAACAAAAATATATTTTGGGCAGGAGATGAAAAATGACAGCTGTCACATTCATGAGGTGCTGTAAAGATATGGCTATGTTGTGCATTTGAGGTAAAAATATTGAAAACGATCAAAGTTATGAGCCTTCATTTCAAAATTCAATGACATAGGCTCATATGTTTGTTGTTTTGTAATATTTTTATATCAAATTTTCAACATAGCCTTCTTAAGATCCCACCTCAAATACAAGGACAGGCAAATTTTTTCAGCTCCTGCCTGAAAGGTGATTTCATACAGGGACCATGAAATCACCTTTTGGGACAGATTTGCCTAATGTCAGCTCAACTGTTCACAAGGTGAGGTCCCAAAAAGGCATGTTAAAAATTTGGGTCATAGATATGCAAAATGCCCGCTCATGCCACTAAGTTTAAAACCCCATTGAAATACATTTAATTGCATACATGTCTATAAATTAAAATTTTTAATTTTAGAACGCTAATGACATAAAATGGCATTACCTGTAGAAGCCGGATATTAATGGCAAAACAGTGTGGCCTGTTGATTTGAACAATAAAAGTTTATCACACAAAATGAAAACCAAAGCACTGAAGACTTATGGAAGTTTTGTGTTTCAAGAGCACCCCCTATATTTTTTGTTTGCCTCCTATACATACCTATAGGTGACCGTTCAGCTATGTAAGATTGTGACTGGATAAGACTAGCCTTCAATTGTCATTATATTTGCAATTGTTATTTTGTGATCTTGTGTTTGCTGTTTGCTTTCATTAAGTGACTATTCCAGATATGCATGTCTCCACCTACTCATTAGCATACTGTTTGTACTGGTGGATTTCTGTTTTGGCTTGTTATCACATTTGTAGGCACTCTGTCCACACTTTGTATATGGATTCTTCCTTACTATCCACCTGTTTTCGGCTCACTCTGTGAGTCACCGTTCACTTTTGTGACTCACAAACGTAGTATCCTAGTCTCTTTTTCATGTCTTTTTGCTCAAATGTGGGTTCAGTGTTGATTATGATATCACATGGAATCTGTCTAGTCCTGTAAAGCCTGCATTATGCATTTTGCTTGGAGGAAAGTCAACAAGAGATTTTCAATCATATGCTTGTCCAAATGTTAATTATAAGAATCCAATATTCACACATGCCGTTGAATGAATGTTTTGTACTTGAATTGTACGTATGTGTTGCATTGCATTCATTGTTTTTAATGTTATGTCCTTGGGGCAGTGTCATGAAGGCACTATATAAATAACTATGGTATGGTATGGCATTATACACAGCATAGTATAGCAAATAGAAAAACAGAACTCTGCATCAACATGTAGACATCAAGCAAAATATGAGGATACTATTACATGCATGCTGAAACTACAAAACAGACCTTCCTTATTTTTCTCTTTATAGATACTGCCTAAACAAGAGCTGTAATAAAAAAAATCAATTCTAATGTTGTTGCATGCATTTAATATTGCCCTTTCATTTTGTGTAGCAATTGTATTACATAGAAAAGCAACCTAATTTGCTTGACCGATTGATTGTTTGATTGATCTGTAAACCATTGACCAGGAGAGGCACACTGAGCCAATACTTGGTTACAAATGAAATGGGGCATAAAGTTAAACAATACAAACAACATAGACAAAATGGTGAAGGGCAATAACTGTTTACAAGATTTGACTAAACTGCAAAAAGCTCAGAGGAGCAAACAAGTAAAACAAAGTACTGTAGGCAGCTGTATTAACCAAAGTGAAACAAAGTGGCTTTACAATGACAATGTGTAACATACAATGAGCATCGGTAGAATAAAGTGCAATCATATATAACATGTATAGATAAAGTAAGGTGTGAAATGCAGCTTGCACAGGGCGTGCAAACAGTGCACTAAAGTCTGCTAACAGTATTGTTGTCAAAATGCGAGAACAGGCAAATCCACTCTGACCTGAGGAGTGGGGTGGGAGGCAGGCCATTGAAAAAGAAGAGAGGGGCCAGAAAAGAGTTACAGCAGTAGGGGTAAGGAGCTAGTGAAGGGAGCAGGAAGTTTAAATGAGACAGGGGTTAAGTGATGGGAGGAAGAGGAGGAGAGGTGGGCAAGAAGGTGGGGGAGTAAGTAAGCACATCAAGGTGGGATGGGAGCTAAGGAACCTTTTGAGACACACACACACACACACACACACACACACACACACACACACACACACACACACACATGAGGATCCGGTATTGTGAGAAAAAACAACAGTATCCTATAGTACAGAGCCAGGTACTGGCATATTAATTATTTTGTTATACAGATTTGACAGGAGAGGGTGTGCTGTTGGTTGCTATAAATGAGCCAAGCAGCTCTTCCCCTCATCTCTTCCTACCCATTTACAGTAAAAAATAATAATTAAACAATGCAGTTTGGGCTTAAGGGAAGCTCCACCAGCCACCAGGTGATTCTCTCACTGGATGTCAAATACATGCATTTGGGTGGGAGGTGCTGCACACCGTCAGTCCATTCGTCTTTCACTCCATCCTCCCATCGCTTCTCCATCAGTGAGTGAGTCAGTCAGTGCTGTAGAAGCCTACGATTTCAGCAGGTGGGGATGTCCGTACCGTGCCACAGCAGGCAGTTACATAGAAGAGCATGAAGACAGAGTCGACCTGCTGATTGCTGACAGGGACAGTGTCCATTGTCATTTACTGTGCTTTTCACTGAACGGCAAGCTGTATTGATGCTGACATTCAGTTATACAACTGGATGTTTCTTAGTGTAATTGGCAATTTAGACTCATTTAATTTGGTCTAATAACTTCAGGAGCGGGGGCCAGCCATACCTTATCTATGATTCAATGCCCTTTCCTCTAATTAATTCTCCAACAATCGGTCAGTCAATCAATCAATAAAGTGTCCTTACTTGTTCTTCTGCTTAAACGTTGCACCCCAACCTAAAGTCTCACTTTTGCAATGTTTTCTTCCAGTCCAAGAATGCCCCAGCTAAACAGTGGCAGATGGGATCATCTGTGTGAAAATGATGAAGTAATCACCTTTGAGAATGAGGGAGAACAGGAGGGGAAAATCCAGGAGAACGTTTTTACTTGGGAAGGTTTTAGCTGATCTGAATTTTTTTCTGGTGAACGTGTCTCAGGCCCGTTCACCAGAGATGACGTCTGGTGTGTTGAATTTTTCTCAGTAAAAGCAAAGAGATCCACCAGTACCATCCAACACATCAATGTCACCACTATTTTCAATTCTCTGCCTCCTCCTGGTCCCTCTCCTCAAACCAGTCAACAGTTTGTAAATACCCTGACTCTTTTCTACTCTCTCACTTCCCATGTTAAACACAGCCGATAACAACTAAGTGTAGTCAAGACTGTGCAGTTAAAACATTATTTGAACAGAACTGCAGCACTTCTAAAAATACTATATTAGATGTGTTTCCCAGGAAGGAGTCTTAATGCCAAACTTAATATACACTAGCTTGGATCCAGTCAGTAACATCGCGACAAATAACGTGGCCAAAATAAAGCCAGGATTACATCACAGCAACAATGAAGGATTGCAATATCATTGCTTCCCCAAATTCTCACCTTAACATTGTGGTGAGTGTGTGGGAGTATATGTGTGTGTGTGTGTACTGATGTATGTATGTATGTATGTGTGTGTTTATGTGAGTTTTGCATGTGCTGTGTGTTTGTGTGTTGTGGTTATAGGGTGTGTGTGTGTTTTGTTTATGTGTGCGTGGTGTGGTATGTGTGGGTTGTGTTTGTTATATTTGTTGTGTGTTGTGGTTGTGTGGGGCGTGCAGGGGTGTGTGTGTGTGTGCGTGTGGTGTATATGCATCTTTTGTGGGAAGCGTGGCATGGGACAATTGTTATGTGGTTAGGACACTTAGTTTTCATATATAGTGTACATTTACTTCCTTTTACTAGTTGTCAGTGGTTGGATTACACACTGTCACATTTTTAAATCTGTTCATATTAAGATGCATATCTCATTTACTTGGGGGTTCATAATTCCTTTGGGTAATGGTTAATATTGATGTGAATGATGCTGTATTATGACTCTTGTACATACAGTATATCTCATTCCTACTAGTTACAGTATCTTTCCCAAGGAGAGAGAGAGGGAGAGAAAAGGAAAAAAAAGAGGGACCCGGAGGATTTCATCCTTGGAAGTTTTCATTTAGATTCCTTAGACTGATTCTGTGCATTTTTGCTATACACTGACTCTGTGTTGAAATCTGCACTTTTCAGGCTCATGGTCTCATTTTCTTGGGGGTCCTTGACAAGTATTTTTATTTGGCACTTATACTTACAAGTGATACTATCATGCATCATGTATATATGTGTATGTTTAATTTGGAGCTCTTTTTCAACTCGCAGTTATACCTAATTTCAGGATTTTGTCTCTCATTATCTGTTCTTTAATACACCAGGACACCTGGAATGTAAGTTGTAACCTCATCGTACATGTATTAGAGAGAATGCTACCCCAAGGTTTGTTTTTTTTTTATCACTAGAATGCTTTCTTAGCATTCTGACACATTTTAAAATTTACATGAGAAGAGCTCTCTGGTTGTTGAGAATTCTTGATAACCTTTGCCCTTCCTCAGTTAAAAGCATACTGGTGTTAATTAGCTTCTCTGACGTAATTTTCTGTAATGTTTTAAATGTATATGTTAAACCAATGAAAATTATTTCTGTTTTTTCAACACAATCTGGTGTTAATAGTATGGGATTTTCAAAATAACTGCTATAAAGCTTCTGAAGAAGGACTGAGTAGGCTCGAAAACTAGAGCACTTTGTTCTTTTCTGTAACATCCATGTTGGTCCAATAAAAGGTATCTAATCATTGGTTTCTGGATCTGTTCAATTACAGAAATTAGTAACAGCATTGCTTAGATGCGTCAGGTTGCAATTATGCCCTTTGTCATAAAGTAAATCAAGTTAACTATATATTTAATTAACATGACAAGACAGTTTGTTAACCTTTTTTCACAGCTAGTCAACAGTAGATTAAATCTAAATTATTCATGATGATTTTTCCTTTGGATCAGTTCAGTAGTAGATCTCTTGCTCTATTGAATTGAATCAATTGAGAAGAAAACCTAAAGAACCAAGTGATCCCAGCACCTCCATTATCCATCCCAACAACAGAATGCCTGAGGGTGAATTATGAATAACTGGGCAGTAATTAGTTTATATTTGCATACATACTTAATATGATGTGGTAAGTGAACGACGCTGGATCATTTACAGCAGTTGTATCTACGGTAATGTTTGAAGGCTGGATTTCGTTTCTTGCCTGTGCTACTGATGGTGCTCAGAGTGAGGGAGGCAAGTGAAAATAAATCAGGGAGAGACAAATTAGGAGTAGCTGGAGGGGGAAGGGATGGAATCAGAGTCATAGTCTGTCAGAGATTATATAACTGGGCTTCACTGAATGGGTTTGGGAAGAGGGCAAAGAAGCAATCATTATTAGATCTTTACTGAAAGAAAACATTATTTCAAGATTATCCTTTTCAGTTTGGGGGTAGTGCCTTTGAATCCATGCTCATGCAAAATTCACAAGACCTCCCCTCCTCTTTAGACATATTAAAGCATGCTTTTGCATTTATTATATATGTGGCACACCTGGGTAGCACTCAACAGTGTTGTCTGTTGAAATGTTTAGACTCCACCTTTCGTCAGTAAAAGATTTATAATTTTTTTTGTGCATATGACAGTTACTTTACTGCACTGTTCGAAGAGGAGAGGTCTTGTGAATTTGGGTTGAGGATGGTGCCAATGCAGATTAATTTTATTTATTTTATCCACTTATTGTATTAGCAGCCCTAGTTGTTCTGACCAGACTTTGTTTATTATACTGGGAAGATCTTAGTGGGCAGAAACCCTTTTGTGTGTAACAACAGTGGAGACAGAATAAACAATAGACATGTTCAGCGGATGCGCTTAATGAATTAATAAGTTTCAAAAAGACTGTGATTATAAATATTTAGTACAGACTGTTTTGAAAGTGTAAATAGATTTCTGAGCAGTTATAGGTATATTCAAGTTGTTATAACAACTTGTACTCTGCAGACAGACATGTCTGACCCAGATTACTATTCATTCTTGGGGTGTGAAAAGGATGGCCCACGGATGATCTCATGGACCTGCTAATTACTGGTTCTGGAAACATTTCCTGGATGCTTTGGGGGGGCTAAACCTAGAACCACCTTCTGTAGGAAATAACCTGATATTATCTTAATTTAAGGTGACCAATCAGGAATTGAAAGGTCTCATAGATCTCACAGACTGTTATGAGCAAAAAAGGCCAATGACCTGTATGATGCTCGCCTCTGTCATCAGGGGACAGGGTCTGTTTTGTAGCAAGCAAAATAATTGTCGAGTCCATTTTTAAATTCTGGCATATATTTGCTACCCACCACCTCCAGTGGTAGACCGTTCCAGACATTTATCACCCTTTAAATAAGCCTGTGTGCCCTATGCATAGAAGTACATATTTCCCCTTTGAGTTGTAGAAAGAGAACCGTAGTGTTGTAGTGCTGTTCCTTAAGCTCTAGGCCCAAACAATCCCACAGATCATTCTTAGGAAATGCTGAGAAAAGGAGATATAGGTCCCCTCTAAGCCTTCCATATTTTAAGGAGTATAACTCCAAAAATGTTAATCTGTCCTCATATGCCAAGTCATTGAGTCCAGTTACCATCATAGCTGCAGTACGCTGCACTCTCACTAATGTGTTCATACCAGCTTTGGTATATGGTGCCCATTGTTGGGCACAATACTCTAGATAGGGTCTTCCAAGAGAAGTATGAAGGGGCATCACAATCCTTTTGTCATAGCTCCTAATGTGCCTTTTAAGGCAATATAGTATTCTGGATGCAGTCTTGGCACTAGCACACTGAAATATTGAATTTCTATTGGCCTAAATATAACAGTTGGTACTTCATCAACCATTGTCTAATTCCCAAGTAGACCATGATTTGTAATGTAGTACCTTGATGCTCCACCAAAGGTAAGAGCAGTATACAAGTAAGCATTAATGGAAGACAGACAATAAAGAGAAACATGTTTCTTCTGACCACTTTTTTTTTTTTTTTTTCATTTCTGGCACAGGGTTTTCACTTTTTTCAACATCATTTTATGTTGTCACTGGTACATATCTGTATGACAACATAATACAGTTCAACTCGACATAACACTGTTGATTATGCTGTGACAATATTTTTTCCAAACTGAACTGTTACAATCACTCATAATGTACTGCTATGTAAGCAACTTGTGGTGCAATGCATTCTGGGTTCACTGAATAACATTATGTGTCCCAGCACTTCACATGAAAATGAATGTGGTAGAGAGGGAAAAAAAGTGGAGCTACAGTAATACTCAGAAAAATAGCACTTGGTCTATGAAAGTTTTTTCAGGTTGGCTCAATTCAGTACATTTGGAAAAAGAGTGCTGTACTGCTAGCATTGTTTCACAGCCACCTATTGGTCTGCCAAGGGAAATGCAGTAACAAAACATGAAGATGTACCCTAGCATACTCCCATCATGCAGTGCAACCCATATCTTGTAATACATGCAGATGAAAATGAAGAACCTAGCGAGAAAGTTAACTGCACATTTTTGAAAAGTTTTAAAATATGTTTTGAGGTTAGAACGCTTAAAGCTTATAATGAAAGCTATTTTTGCAAAACCTAAATAGCAGCCACAATATTTCCAATAGGTGTGTTCCATTTGTTTTGTACTGTGCGTACACCATGTTTAACAACTCAGCATTAAGCATTTCAAAACTAAATCAGTCTGTCTGTTCTCATTTATTCAGAGAATATTAGTCATACAATCATTGCCATGTTACAAGAGGATTAAGCCACTGATTATGGCACCTACAGTAGATCTTTTTCCTCCGTAACTTCCCTCAAAGTTGTGCCATTGAGATGGTGCTATGCTTTGGGGTTTGTTTTACCAAGGTGCATCACTGCACACTTTTTCAAGTTGAACTGGATCTTGTGCTTCCTTGACCAATTTTCCAGCTTAATCAGTTCAGGCTGCAACTTTCCAACATGTTCATGTGTATTTATCACCCTACCAAGTTTTGTATCATCTGCAAATTTAGAGATGCAGATTTCCTCTTAATTTAATTTATATGTGTGTTATATGTAGGAAAGTTAGTAATTGGTAATTGTATTAAATTATTTAGTTATTTAACTTAAGATTTGATTGCTTGTACTATAAAAAATTGAAGTATCATCTCAATGGGGCCTTTGTTAAGTTTGTTGATTTGGCACCTCAATATCCCACAACTCCCTCCCCATGCCTGAACCCCTGCTCTTGGTGTTTTAAGCTGTCTCTGTATACTTACTCCTAGAGGATATTACCTGTTGTTAACAATGTGATGGTGTTATTTGTAAACATTTACTGTCTCTCTTATTGTACCCTGGTTGCATCCAGGTTTTGTCTTATTGTACATACCAGTTGACGTGGAGCCTTTGTAAATGAGTCCTTAGCTCAAGGTTTGTAATTCTGATGTTCTCAATAAATAAATAAATAAAATAGCTTGTAGCTGAATTCTTACCTTGGAGGATGGAGAAAGTTAGGTTTAGGTGGGGCTACAAGTTGAATGGAATTGACATTGTTCACTCCAGTACAGGGACAGAGAATCAATTTACTATGACATTGCATGAGCAGTCTCCAGTGGGCACAACTAACTGATATGGCTAGAAGCTGTGCTCTAGCCACAGGGACTGGAGGGTTTTGGGGCAAGAAGGTTCAGAAAAGAAGTTCCTTCTCCAAGCTGATGTGTCAGCTGGGGATTCGAGTTCTGTCTAGGATATGTATTTTATTAAATCTATTACAAAGTGGTGACATAAGCCCTAGTCCTGGCTCACTTGTCCATAATTTGAAAAATAGGAAGAGTATTTTTTTACCCATTCTAATGTAAGGAATACTCTTCCTAAGATGGACTTAATTAGGATTTTGCCTTAGATTATGAACCTGAATTTATGATTTTTATGGAAACCTGGTTAAATGACAGACAGAAGGGTGCCTCATTAGGCATGCAAGGGTTTAATTTGATGAGAGTGGCTAAGAATAAAAGGGGGGGGGGTTAATAGATTATTCAGATAAATCTGTACCCAAATGACTTCTTTTGGGAGTTGACCATAATTGCTGTGAATTCCAGGCGTTGGAAATTAAGTTACACTCTGGGAGACCCCTTTTATTATTTGGAAGGTATAGACCGCCACATTTCCCAATGCAGATCCTGTTGTCCCTTCATGATACATTACTTTCTGATTCTTTTACACATGAGCTACTTATGGTAGGGGTTTTTAATGCTGATTGGTTGAATTCTGTAAAATCTAAACATGTAAGGTCAGTGGCTCAAGGCCTTGGTTTTGTTCCCACTCATATAAATCCTAAAACTCCTGTGGATTCCTCACTAATTGATCTGGTTTTAGCAAACTGTCTGCACAATTTTACTAAGTCAGGTGTGTTAGCTGACCTTTTTAGTCACCACAATGTAGTTTATTGTATTACAGATACTGTATAAACAAGACTAAGGGGTCACCTAAATTCATTAGTTTCAGATAATTTCAAGATTTTGATTTTTTGGCTTTCATTTCTGACCTAAAAAACTTAAATTGGGAGAGGCTTAAATTAATACCAGAAAGTGATATGGGATGGGGGCATTATATTAGTGAATTAATAAGTGTATTTCATAAACATATGCCTATTAAGAGCAGAAAAGTTAAACTTAGATCAGCTCCATGGTTTTCATCTTACTTAATGAAGTTGAAATGAGATAAAAATAGGGCTTAGGAGAAAGCATGGCTTACTAGGGCTCCAGAGGACTGTAAGTATTATAGGAAGCTTAGAAGTAACTATGTGGCTAGGATAAGAGAGACAAAAAAAAAGGCTTAAAGGGTAAGAATATCTGAGTAAGTTAGAGACCCTAAAACATTTTGGTGCATTATTAGGGACCTAAATTACAAAAAAATATAGAAACACAGAATCTGATGGCAGATAAGGACTGCTTGACCCACCTAGCCTGGCCATTTCTACCTAATGGATAAGCTGAAGATCCTAGTTAACCAACAGCCAACTTCCTCCTACCCCCTCACTAGAGTTGCCTCATGTGTGTCCACACATTCTTGAATTCCCCCACTGTTTTTGACTCTTTGATCTCCTCAGGAAGGCTGTTCCATGCATCTACAACCCTCTTTGTGAAGAAATACTTCCTCACATTACCTCTGAGCTGTCCCCCCTCTATCTCCAAATTGTGCCCCTTGTTCTTGCACATCTCTTTTTCTGAAAGATGCTACCCTCTTTGACTTAGTTGATTCCCTTGAGGTATTTTAAAGTTTCTATCATGTCCCCCCTCTACCTCCTTTTCTCGAGGCTATATATCTTAAGCTCCTTTAGTCTTTCTTCATGTATCTTCTGGTGTAGCCCTTGCACCATTTTGGTTGCCCTCCTCTGGACATCCTCCAACCTGTCTATGTCTTTGCAGAGATGGAGTTCCAGAACTGTACACAGTGCTCCAGATGTGGTCTTACCAACTGTCTGTACAGAGGACAACAACTTCCTTTTTCTACTGGTGATGCTTCTCCAATGCATCCCAGTATCCCCCAGCCCTCCTTACTGCCTTCTCACATTGCTTGTCCACCTTTAGGTCATCTGATATGACTACCCCAGGTCCCTTTCCATTTTTGTTGTTGTCAGACAAAGTCAAACACAGTTATTCAGATTTCACCAAAAGAAGAATTTGGAATAAGAATCCCACCCCCTGACAGGTTTGATAAATTCTTTGTGAAATCTGGAAATTTTGGGGGGCATTTGGAGCAGTCACTGAGGAATCCATGGCGTAAGGAAAGAGGAGGTTATTTCTCCTTCTCCTTTAGTACAATTGAACAGTACGAAGTACTGGAACTCTTGCTGGAATTAAAAGCTAGTAATAGTTGTGGTCCTAATGGTTTGACCTCATTGATGCTAGAATATTCAGCCTTTCAAATAGCTGAACCTCTTATATACCTGTTTAATTGGTCTGTTTCATCTAGTACTATTCCTCAGGCTTGGAAGTTGGTCAGGGTTGTCCCGATCTTCAAAGGGGAGGGTCCTAGTCACCTGTCCAATTGCAGGTCTATTTCCCTGCTTCCCCTTGTTTCCAAGGTACTGGAAAGACTAATGGCTAAACGTTATCAGATTACTTACAAAAACATAGTTTGCGTGATCAGTTTCAATCTGGATTCTGCTAGCATCATGGCATGGTGGTCTCTATGTCAAGGGTCTTGAATGATGTCAGTAAGGCAATGGACTCTGGGAAATTTACCAGGGCTATCTTTGTCATCCTCTTCAAGGTCTTCGATGCAGTTGACCACCAAGTTGTACTGCACAGGCTTTGTGAGGTGAGATTGAGTAGGGAGGTGTTGAATTGGTTTGTTCATATTTGGGCCATAGATGTCCTCTTCCCCACTGCCAGTAGTTAGAAGTGTGCCTCAGAGCTCTGTCCAGTGACCACTCCTCTTTTTGATCTATCTGAAGGAGCTGGGAGCTAGTGTGGAACTCACTGTATGTACTATTTATACAATATGCTGATAATACAATAGTATACACTTCTGTTTTTTCAGTACAAGAGATCCAAGTAACATTGCAAAACAGTTTCAATGGGCTCCAGGCCTTTTTTACTAATTCTAAATTAAAACTCAGTTCATCTAAAATGAAGATTATGTTATTTGGTCTTGCTTTGAAATTGAAAAAAAAATTAAGGAAATATTGATAACTGACCATTATGGAACTGCTTTTGAATGCATGGACTCCTAAATATTTAGGTTTCTGGATGGAACCATGGATCAGGTAACATGCATGTGAATAAATTAATCACCCAAGTGGGCAAAAGCGTAGGCCTGTTATATAAGAACCAACCTTGTTTAGATGCATTAACAGAAACTATAGTACAGGTACAGATTTTTCCATTATTTGACTATGCTGATGTTCTTTATGATTCTGCCTCTAGTGAAAGGTTACATAAGTTAGAGATATTATATATCTTCTTGCTAGAATAATTTAGATGTCCAGGGAGGTCCATCACTGTAAACGTTAGTCCAGATTGGCTGGATCTCCTTGCCTAATAGATGGAAATTACACAAAATATTTTAGTTTACAGAAGTGTATTGGACCTAGTCCCAATTATTTAAGCAAAAGATAGTCTCATAGGAAAATTGACTCCTCTTGAGGAATTCATGTTTATGGAAATGGCGGTACCAAGCAATAAAACTAAAAGATTCATGCACTTTTTAAGTCAGCTCGTGCCTACTTACCGGAATAAACCCCTACCTGAATTTAGAGAGTTAAACTCAAACACCCCTTCCAGTTTCAGTTTTGAAACATTGATTCTTGCCATATATATATATATATCAACTGAGAAGACTTGTTCATGCTTTGTGTAAATTATGTAGTAATTTTTATTAATTGTATAATTTTGCACACATTTGCATAATTGTTTAATTGTTGTAACTGGTTGTATAGTCTTGTATAGCTTGTTTTGTTTTAATGTATTGTATGTTTGCTTGTGTAACTCCATCCCCATGTCTAGGGGTATGATGATGGTAGAAAGGGGAAGGGAGTGTACAAAACATAACCATTGCATTACCTGACCTCCTAGGTTGGGGGTTGATTTCTGAGACACCCAAACATCTATCAGAGTCAGTCAGAGCTGTAATAAAGGAGATTAGCAACAAAACAGTCTCAAAACAAAAATGAAGGTCCAAACAGGTATTAAAGTCTAAACAGGATTATTTTTTTGGTGTCACAGCTCATGATCATATTATTAATTGGGAAATAGTTGCAACAGTCTTTAGTCTGATTCCCACAGTCCCTTTCAGGTACACATTTCCATTTTTTCAGTTTTCCTTGTACAGTTAGATTCCTGCCTAATTTGGGTAAATAGGGCTTTGCTATAGCCATTTACCATCCTTGGGTCAACATCTCCATAGGGGTATCACTTTAAACTCATGCCCAGATATTCAAAAGAGTTGAGCCATGTGCATAGGGTTGTGTACTCAAACAAGTCCGCAAATGCACCATTCTGTGATATTCAGCAGGAGGCAGTTGCACCCCCAAAATCATACTGAGCAACAGCTAATGATAATGAATGCACGCGCAACTGAAGGGGAGTGAACTATACATAAATAAGCACAGTGCGACATTCAACAACAAGTGCCATGCGCAATAGGGGAGTCAGCGGAAGTTGCACCATAGCGGAAGTGAGTCAAAATAAAAAGGAGCAAGGGAGAAGTGCAAGAACGCTACAGGGAAGCCACATGAGAGCCAAATACAGCAGGAAACTCTGGGCAGCAGGGACACACAGGGCCAGGCAGGAAAGGGCATCCAGAAGCAACAGGTCCAGGGGAAGGTGTGGGGAGCCACCGTGCAGAAAGGAGAAGTACACCACACAGCAGTGAGGCCAGCACAGGCAGGTGTTCCCGGTGCAGGGGAAGTATAGCCAGGACAGCAGGGGAATACAGAAACAGCTGCCGGGAGGTGAACACAAGCCAGGACATGGCCAGTGCCACCATCCAGATGGAGGCCTAATGAGGGGGTGGAAGGGCAGCAGGGAGGCGTGGCCATGGAAGGCCCTCGTTATGTGTCTACAGGCAGTACCAGCCTGCACCAGCTTTGAGCTATATAGTGATATGGAGATAGTGGCCCGGTACCACCTGAATCGGGCAATTCTGAGGCAGCTCTGTGAGCTGTGCAGTGATGTGATGCAGGCACCCACACGATGGAGCCATGCCCTGTCAGTGGAGACAAAAGTGACAGCTAGCATGTGCTTGCTTGCCACAGGTACCTTCCAGAGACCAACTGGGGACACCACAGGCATAACCCAGTTGGTCACATCACATCACCTCACTGAATTCCTCAGCGCACTGTTGCCACATGCTGCGGAGTGCATCCATTTCCCCAGCACACCAGTGGAGCACACAGCAAACATACAGGAGTTCCACAGAGTAACACGTATGCCTGGCATGCTACGGGCAATAGACTGCACCCATGTGGCCATCCACACACCACCTGGCCCTGAGGGGGCTGCATATATAAATCGCAAATGTGGGTCCCATAAATTGCAGTGGGTCCCAAGATGACAGCCTGGGTAAAGAATTGGCTGGAGAATAGGACACAGAGAGTAATAGTAAATGGAGTCCACTCTGAAAAAAGGGGGGTTAGTAGTGGGGTACCGCAGGGTTCAGTATTAGGATCGGTCCTCTTCAATGTCTTTATGGGACATTGCAGAAGGACTGAAGGAAAGTATGTCTCTTTGCAGGTGACGCAAAGATCTGCAACAGAGTTGATGCACAAGGTGGAGTGGAAAGGATGAGAAGGGACTTGGCAAGGTTAGAGGAATGGTCAAATGTGCAGCTTAGACTCAATGCTAAGAAGTGCAAGGTAATGCACCTGGGAAACAAAAACCAGGGAAGAGTACACAATGGGGGGTGAGATACTAACAACAACAAAATGGAAAGGGACCTGGGGTAGTCATATCAGATGACCTAAAGGTAAGCAAGCAATGTGAGAGGGGCAGCAAGGAGGGTTGGGGAATACTGGGATGCATAGGAGAGGCATCACCAGTAGAAAACAAGAAGTTATTACCCTCTGTACAGACAGCTGGTGAGACCACATCTGGAGTACTGCGTGCAGTTCTGGAGACCCACTCCAAGACATAGACAGGATGGAAGCTGTCCAGAGGAGGGCAACTAAAATGGTGCAGGGTCTGCACCGGAAGACATATGAAGAGAGACTTAAGGAGCTTAATAAGTATAGCCTTGAGGAAAGGAGGGAGAGGGGGACATGATAGAAACTTTCAAGTACCTCAAGGGAATCAACAAAGTCCAAGAGGGGTAGCATCTTTCAAAAAGAGGTGTACAAGAACAAGTGGGGCACAATTTGAAGATAGAAGGGGCGGCTCAGAGGTAATTTAAGGAAGTATTTTTTTCACAGAGAGGGCTGTGTGTGGATGTATGGAACTAGTTCTCCAGAGGAGGTTGTGGAGTCAAAAACAGTGGTGGAATTCAAGCATGCATGGGACAGTCATAAGGCAATTCTAGGGGTGGGGTAGGAAGAAGTAGGCTGCTGGTTAACTAGGATCTGCAGCTTATCCATCAGGTAGGAAATGGGCAGACTGGTGGGCCAAGCGTCCTTATCTGCCATCAAATTCTATGTTTCTATGTTTCTAAAGGCTGTGCCAGCATCAACTGCCAGGTGGTGGCGACGCCAGGGGCATAATCAATGTCTGTGCCATGCATCCTGGGGAGCACATGATACCTTCATCTGGCACCAGTTGGCACTGTGCCACAGATTCAAGAGGGGGATATCCCTACTGGCCACCTAGTGAGTGAGTATGCAACCACATGGACAATCATAGGGCCTGGGGAGCATGGTCAGAGG
This sequence comes from Neoceratodus forsteri, assembly GCA_016271365.2. NCBI lineage: Eukaryota > Metazoa > Chordata > Ceratodontiformes > Ceratodontidae > Neoceratodus > Neoceratodus forsteri. The sequence goes on along the minus strand of CM057456.1, from coordinate 681,648,842 downwards.
TGACATTGGTAGTGGCCTACATGGCCCGGGGCAGGGCGATGCTGATCACCAAATTAACCTCCACCCTCTACATACAGGTGACAGTGGATACCCACTCCATCCCTGGCTACTCACACCCTACCTGCAGCCCGCTACCCCATCGTAGCAACACTACAATGAGGCACACGCCACCACATGTAATGTCATTGAGTGGGTGTTCGGGATGCTGAAGGCACGTTCCCATTGCCTGAACACCTCCGGTGGTGCCCTACAGTACAGCCCCTCAAAGGCCTGTGGGCTATTCCTGGCCTGTTGCATCCTGCACAACATGGCCAATGAATGTGGGATAGCCATACAGATCAAAGAGGGGGACAGCAATGGGGATGATGAGGACACCGGTCACAATGGTGATGGACAGCCCCCCCTTGGGCAATGGGACCCCCGACTGCTCCAGCTGGCACAGCTGCACCAGGACACCATCACAGAGGAGCACTTCAGCCAACCCAGGTAAGTCATGGGGCCATGTGCAACCAACAGTGGCTAAGGCACAACCCACAAACATGCATGGACACACACCAGGGGTGCATTCTGTCAAGGGAAGTGGCCTGGCATGGAACCACACACACAACCAGGGATGAGTGAGGCCTAACATGCCACGTGGATGGACACACACACACACACACACACACACACACACAATGCACAAGACATGCACAAAGGGTAGGAGGCACACCGACCCAGAACACCACCCCTAGCCACACACATGTCCACAGACCACCACGCCCACTGCCTGTCCTTGTGCATGTGTCAGATGCTGAGCACCTTTGCACATTGATGTACAGTGCAATGCAGGCATCATCATGCACATGCAACTGTGGATGGCAGCCAGGATGGTGTGCAGATGGACTGTGTGTCCGTGTGCAGGGCTGGGTACCCACCCATGCAATGCCCGCTGAATGACACAATGCACACAGGGCAGCACCAGATAGTAGCCATGTTGGAAGACAGGTCAGTGATGCACCACAGTGCCCTGGCTGCCACAGATGTGTGGGCGGCCCTGCCGAGATCCGCCAGCACTGACAGGCTGACCACTGGCCGCATGGGGTGGCACCGATGGTCTTCCAGGGGTTCCACTGTGTGAACACGACCGTGCTTATGCAGGGGTCTGCAGCACACCAAACATGCCTGCACCAGGCATGCTCAGGATGCCCACAGCCGAACCCGGTGTTGACAAGGAGGGTGTATCACGATGTCAGGAATGGGGGGTGGGCAGTGCACTGCATGGTGTCTGCGATGCATGGGCACATGACTGTGTGCCCATTGTGGCCATGACAGCAGTGAATGCCTGTGTCTGCCTGTCAATGGCAGTGGTCACATCCTCCCGCAACCGGTCCCTCCCTGCCAGGATCAGAGCGGTATCTCTGCTGCGATGGTCCTCTGCCTGCTCCAGAACCGCACGGAGTGCATCCACCGATGTCGCAAACCGCATCTGCTGGTGGACTGATGCTTGCTATGCGGGTGTTCTCATCCAAAAGGTCATCTCGCCTCTTCAGCATCCTGTCCTCAGGATGTGCACAACCTGATGCCCAGCACCCCTTGAGGGTGAGCTGCACACCAGGACCAGGTCTGGGCATGTCCACAGGCAGTGCACTGACACCGCCCTTGACCCTGTACCCCAAGCCCATTGTCGACTGCTGATGCTCCCCTCTGGCTGCCACTCACCAAGGCTCACTGGTGCTTCCGCAGTGGCTGCAACAGTCCCACTGTTCTGTACACACACCAGTGCTTCCCACTGGTGCTGACATGCACAGGCTGGGACTGTGATGACAAGCAGGCCTCCAGGCAGCACCACCCACAGCCATGGCTGCAATGTTACCTGCTGTGTGGCCATCCCGCGGCACACATGTCACTGCCCATGCCGTTAGATACATCATCATCGGTGACGGACCTGGCACCAGCCCAAGTCACAGGATGCTGACATCCATGGACGCTGGCACATTGGAACATGGGCAGGGCCTCCTCCGCACCTGTTCCAACAACATCAGTCTGGACAGCCAGGCAGGCCCACTGTCACACTGAGCCACGTATACCTATAGAGGTGGAAGGGCCCTCCTTCATCTCCATCTGACTGTCCTCAGTGGACAGGCCCACCAACGCTGACCCATGTAGATGGTCAGGATCTGTAAGGGAAAACAAAGTTGTGTTACTGCATGTTACCTACCCTTCCCCCCCAATAGACAGACCATGACCTACCATGCAGTGATGAGCTACCACCCATCTGGAAGCCTCCACCTGTAATACCCTTTAATGGCACTACTCTGCATGCTTCCAGCAACCCTCTCCTCCTGTGGGTCAGGTGCCACTCCGCTGTCCCCACCTGTCGCAATTGTGCTTCCTGATGGCAGCCACCTTCTCCTTTATCCTCCTCCTGTCCATGCCCATCTTTTTCTTACACTCCTGCACGGAGCGCTGGTGGCTGCTGTGCAGGTTCACTGCACGTCCCACCTCCTCCCATGCAGCAGCATGGGCCTGTGGTGTTCCCTGCCATCTGCTGAGAAGCGGCTCCTGATCCAGTTAGGCATCAAACAGGGCATCGGTCTCAGCCTTGGTGAAATTAGGCCTCCTCCTCCTCCTCCCACCACTGTGTTCCTCCTTTCCCACAACTTGCTCAGTCATTATTTAGCCTGTAAGAATGAAAGTTGTTACCCGTGACTGTGCAGTCCCATGCATGTCCCTAAATCCACAGTCCACGCTACCAAACAGCATGCAACTCACCAATAGACTGCAGTAACTGACTATGGTCAGTGCAGCCCAATGTAGCACTTTTATAGCGCAACCCATGCAAATGAGGTGAGGCACAACTTTAAGTGGATGCAAATTGCCATTGAATGGCTGATTAGCTGATTTAAATATGACGACTGAATATCGCGCTGTTGCGCTTTGTGCAATTGTGTTGAACGTGCTGAGCCAAGAGTGCAGTTCTGTGACATGCACAGCACACACCTCACTGTACATGCCCGGGTTGCTGATGCAGGCATCTGCCACGTTGCTGATGTGCTGTGCATGGGAAGCAATGCAAGGCATGGCCACCATTGTGCCAGTGGCGCTACAGCCATGTTCACCTATATGGCGCTGTGGCACTGGGCCATCATAGGCGCACTGGGGCAATAGCACGGTAGGCTGCTACTGGAGGTAGCACGCAGGCATCCAATCGCGCTACATGCATTGGGTTCCAATGGCACTGTGCCTGTCCATGCGCCAGAGACCCTTGACCCTATGACCGACCTTTGTCCCCTAGACGCCATGCGTCAGGCATGGGTGCACCACTATTGCACTGTTCGGTGACAGCGCAATAGGGAATGGCAGCACTGTACTGTGCAGTATCTGCATGTGGTGGAGCCACACTGCCGAGTGCCATTTTGAGCCAACTGAGCAAGTGGAATGGCATGGAGGAGGGCTGCACAGTGGACCAAAGTTGAACTGACCTACCTGGTGGCCATTGTAGAGCCACTTTATGGCCCACTGTTTGGGGAGGCACCCCTGGACAGGTCCAGGAGCCAGGTGTGGAAGGAGGTGGCCAATGCCCTGGAAGAGGCCACAGGAAGGGGGCAGATGGTGGAGCAGTGCTGCCACAGGTATGGCAACCTGCAGAGGAGGGAACCAGACCTGCTTGCCCGCCTGCAGAGATGTGCCAGGAGGGGCACATGCCAAGGTCAGGTAGGTGTTATGTCCACACACCTTTATCTTCCATATGGGTAACATGGCTGTATGTGTCCGGAACATGGGGGAGGGACTGTCTGGTGTTGGCTGTGGTGGTGTTATCAGGGAATGGGATGGGTGGGTCTGGCTGGGTGGGAGTGCACATACATGGGGGAAGGGGGACTTTGCTACAGGATTGTACTGATGTTCCTCTCTCCATGCTTGCACCACAGGACCAGAGGAGAGGCGTCTAGCCAAGGAGATGCAGTGCCAGCAGGAAGACAGGGCTGCTAGGAGGGGCGACGGTCAACAGTGCCCGAGGGACCGGTCTGATGATGATGAGTGCCATACCTCCATGATTACTATTGCATTCTGTGTAACAGGGTGGGCAGTGGGGCATGGCCACCATCCATTGGCACCACTGCCATGCACGCAACTTGTTACAGTCAGCACTGTCCAGTGGCACTGCATGTCTGGGAGTGCGTCGATGGTGGTCCATGCATGCGCCGGGTACATGGCTGTGCCACTGCCTTCACACCACATAGCCAAGTCACTAAACAGCCATGGTGATGCTGTGCATGACTTGGCCAGTGGGTGTGTGTAGCAGTCCTCATGGCTGTATGAACCTTGGTGGGCAGGTCTTGTGGACATGATCACTGTGGGTGGTCACACACTATCACAGAGGCATGTCCCATGGCCGTATGCCATGCCCAGTGGGTGGGCTGTACGGGGCTGTGCATTCACACCATTTGACTGTGCTCCCTTGTCCTAGGTGTTTGCCAGCTGCAGGTCATCCATGAGGCACTGCAAGAGATCTTGCAAGTGGCAGAAGGCATCGCTGAGCCATATTAGAGGTTTGAGGAGCTGGGTGTGCGGTGGAGACACGGCAGGTGGAGTAGCTGAGTGGGGAGCGAGGCCTCAGTGAACATATATGCCCCTGATTTCTACCCCTGGACCCACCTCACACCCCTCCTTTCCTGTCCCATTTGTTCACCCCTGCTCCTTACCCACCCCCACATTGTTTGTGGCCCTCTCCCCCCATTTGTACATAGTTTTGTAAATAGTTCCTTTTGATATGTTTTTTGAATACATATTTTTTGATATGAATACTGTGGTGGTCTCTGATTTGCAGCAGGCTATAGGTGTTCAGCTGCAGTTGTCTGCATGGCGTCAGGGGTGGTGCAGTCATGGGTATGTGTGTGTGTCCGTGGGGAGGTGACTGTGGTGTGGGGGTAGCTATCAGTCAGTGTCTGTGGTGTGTGTGTTGTGCCCTGTGCACTGGATGACTGTGTGCAGTATTCCATGGTGCAACCCTGTGTCCATGGCACCCCTGTCAGCCCGTCCATGGCCTGTGCAGCTGACACCCTTGCATGTCTGTGACCTGCACAGTCTGCTGGCATGTCAGTAGTAGCTGTCCATGCAGGGCAGTCACTGTACCTGTCACAATGCTGGGCTGCCTCCTGTCACCAGTCTGGCGCATGTCTGCTTCGGGAGACTCTGTGGCCTCCGCAGTTGTTGTCCCACCTCCATGCTGTGGCTTTGTGTGTTGCAGGAGATGTGCACCACTGTCTGTGACTTGCGCTCTGGGCAAATGATGGTGGCGTACAGGTCCACAGTGCCTGCGCAGGATGGCTGGCACTCCTGTGTCATGGAGGACTGCAGGCTGTGTGTACCATGGGCCCATGCAGGGGGCTTGGTTGCCCTGCTACTGTGTCCCTGTGTTGTTGTGCCCTTGGGTATAGGTGGGTGTTTGTCCATGCACAGTGTGGCATCCGGTGTGGTGCATGCTTCCACGCACCACTTTGGGTGTCTGCGCTGGCTGTTGTGGCTAGTGCTGGGTTGGGGTGTGTTCTTGGGAGAGTGTGCAGGGTACTGTACCACTGGTGGTGGTGTCCGGGGCATGCCCTGTCCCATGTGGGGTACCTTGTGTACCGATGCATGGTCGGTCTCTCAGCTGTACTGGGAGGCCGTGCATGGTGGCACTGTGTATACTGTTGTTGCATTGCTGTGTGCTGCCACCCACTGATGGGTGCTCGTGGTGTGGCTGCCTTGCATGGTTCTGTGCTGCACAGGGTTGCATTGTCACAGTGGGGGTGGTGGCATGCATGGGGTTTCCTGCAGTGGTGGATGCTGCTCCTGGGCAGGGTGTCTGGGGGTCACGGTGCAGGGTGTGCTCTGCATTGGGGGGATGGTGTGGCATGGAGTGGTCAGCCTTCCTTGTGTACCAGTCACAGCTTGCCAGGGGGTGTGATGGGGCACCATGGCCCGGCTGTGGGTTGGTTGCTTGTCTCCATGGGCCAGTGGTTATTACAGACCTCCCCAGTTGTGCAGTGCATGGGGTGTGGGGGGACGATGTCTGTTCTGCTGTGTGTTCCTCTGCCCATCTGTGGCATGGGTGGTGGGCCCCTACTTCCCTGGTTGTGCAGTTGCATTACTGCACAGCTCTTGTGGGGTGTCCCTGGTTGCGCTATGGTGCCTCTGGACTGCTTAGCTAAACATTCCTTATTGCGCTATGGCGCATCAGATCTGCTCAGCTTCCCCTCCCTAGTTGTGCTATGGCACAGGTGGTGTGATATTCAGTAGTCGGCTGTAGGCACATCTTGGCTGGCTCAGTTTTTGAATATTGCACACACCTCTTGCACATGGGCACAATGGACTTGTATTTGCTCCTGCTATTGCACACTTTTTGGGCGCAGTTTGAATATCTGGGCCTACATGTACAACAATCATTTGTGCAGCAAAGGAAAGACTACCGTCCCTCTTGGGGTCCAGTTGCCACTGGATGGTGCCATCCACCTTCTCTCAAGAAGTGACCCCCAAGAGAAGACAGTCCAAGTCTGAATCTTTCTATTATCCCAAAGAGATTTCATTTAGAGGCAAGGAGGCAGAGCATCCCTGGGGTCTGAAATGTCACAGATATCTGCTGCACCCTCACTCAAGAACTGACCCCTGTGAGGAGAGGGTCCCAAAGTCCAAATTACAGCAGGCAGAATTCACAGGGATAGTTGTATGTTCACACAGTCACCAGCCCTCCAGCTATTAACATCAAACTGAAAAACATGGCATCAGTGGGGTGCCACATAAATCCTCAGTGGGATTCACAAATTAACTTGTTTTTTGACAGAGTACAAATTGTTGTGCACTTTAACTTTCTTATCTGCGATTGCTCATCACAGACTTGAAGCAACTGGGCACGCTGAGTGCCTATGCAGGCACATACACTGCCTCTAGACTAGAAGCATCCAGCACACTTTCCTTGATGCCTTACTGTTTGCTGACAGGAATATGTTGGCATCCCTGGTATTTCCACCACAGTTATGGCTGGAGACACAACTAAATGCCACAAACTTCAGTTTTAAAACAGAAATTTGAAATATCACTCCACAGTTTCTTTTGTTTACTCACTAAATAGCAGCCCTTCATACTGATGAAACTCAGAAGTCTCTGGAAAGGTTTTTCTCCTTATAGGAGAGGGACACACCCCTTTGAAGGGTCCTTGCTAACTGCTGCTGTCAAGAAGTAGGAGTTTTCCAATGCCAGACTCCTGAGAAAAGGTTTTCCACTCTGTGGGAGCTGGCACTGTGTGCCTGGCACCTGTCTCCCACCAACTGACTCAGAACTCTCTCATCTTTCAAAAATAACTCAGACTCCTCCCCTATGGAATGCCAGGACAGTCTAGCAGTCCTGATCCTCCAAGGCACAGAGGCTGGTACCACTCCAGAGAGCATATGCCCTCTTAAAGAAGCACTACTACTGTAAGTCCCATGGGGGGGGCCGGCGATACACTTGCATAGGTCACCATTGAAAATTAGGCTTGCTCAATGGTCATACTCTTAAAATAAAATACATTTCTACTTAAAAATGTCTTGTATGAGAACCAATTGGTTCAAATCTATAGTATCTCCCACTGCAGTACTGCTCTGATGTCAGCTTCAGGGGATTCTGGCATTTGTAGTTACGGGGGATGTCAGCCTAGAAGGAAACAAAATTAGCCTGTTACAGTTAATGTTTTTGTACAATAGGTGCACATTGGGACCAGCCCTTTGTGATGACTATTCCACTTTAAGTGAAAAATATACCTGTGGTGCTGTATCATGCAGTGGACAGTCATTATTGCTGTCTGTACTAGAAGACTGCTATTCACTGGCTTAATGTTATGAAGAATTGTTTTTTGCTGTATTGGTTCTTGTACAAAATGATGAACAAAGTGGGTGATTTGATACCTTTAGTGGACCAACAGATTTACACAATTGAGCTTTCAAACTATGTGGACCTCTTCACTCAGAAAATGGCAGCAGGTAGCACTACCCCTCATGACACCAGCAGCCTGAGTTTGGGAATGAACTTGGGTCACTGGGGGCTGGCTGGGGGGAGAAGGAGTGAGTGTTTCAGAGGATGCTCTCCTTGTTCAGGGAGGGAGGGTTCTGAGCTTCGCTGTGAGACTGACACTCAGATGATCACAGGTTGCAGTGCAGCTGGAGATGGACTTGGGAGTGGTGACATCACAGTCATTGGCATGGGGACGCACACACAGCATGCCTGTGCATGCCTAGACAACCTTGCATATGACATCTGGGGGGGGGCACTTACAGGGGAAAAAAACACAACCCCAGCACTTCCATGACAGTGATGGCCCGGATAACCAGGGTCCCCACCGACAGTGCAAGCCCTGCCTAGCAAGACCCTGAATGCCTGAGGGGGAAGTCTCTCCCACCCAACTCCACCTGGAGGCAAAGATAAGGCTCAATGGAGGTAAGTGGCCACAGCTGGGAGGTAGAAAGGGATCGGGAGGTACCTGGTGGTCCTGAGGATAGGCAGAGGAAGCTAGAGAGTACAGGGGGCATAAACAACAAGTATAAGAAAATGTCAGGCTATACAAAGAACCTAGTTTAAGTACATAGTGTAGAATTATAACAAAAACAAACCTTTTACACATGGGTGTGATAGTTCTGTGATACAGAAGAAGGATAGCTGGATATTATTCAGACAAAAACAGTCTTTGAAATCCTAGTTGGGTATAAAGCATATCCTCCCTGATGATGGAATGTGACAGCAAAAGGCTTATAAATTGTCAACAGCTTTACTTCTGTGAGAATAGACAACATTTATTTATTTAACTTTTGTTAACCAGGTAACTCTTAAATAAATAAATAAGTACACTAGACAAAACATGCTCATTTTCAGGTACTAACCAGGAACATACTATGTATGTGTATGAGTATGTGTACAGCAGTGGTACAACATTTCTCTCAATCTGATCACTCCATCTCTGACCTCTCTGTCCAGATTCTTAAAGGCGACTTCAGAAATACAGTACACTAGAAAGGCAAGCTTTTGTGGTCAGTACATTTCATGATGGAATGAATATGGACCAAAATGTCATGACCCATTACAGAATTTAAACTGACAACTGTCATTTTCTTGCCTCAGGTATAGCACATGAGCATTTCCTGTGAATATTATTCTATTAATATACATATAATTATATTTGTTATATATATTTTTGGTGTGCCTTTAAACATTAATATAGTGTATAGTGGAACGTCGTTGTTCACTGAAATCTAGTGCTCTCAAAATGTTGTTCTGCTGCACTAGTGACATCTGCAGTGCAGCAGAACCAAAAAGTGACATCTGCAGGACAGCAGAATGACTTTTCGTTCTGCTGCAGTGCAGAGGTCACACATGGTGTCCTCGAGCAGCAATCTGACAGTTAGTCTTATTTTAAAAAGAAAGATGTAGTAATTTTTTTTTTTGAGGCAGCATTCACTATACACTATACAGAACCCAAGTGCATGTGTGCCATTTAAGCGGCAGAATTTGTTCTTTCACCTTGGTACTATGATGACTGATTACCAAGCTGCGCTCTCGAGGTAATCTGTCATCATAGTACCAACTCAGTGAAAGAATAGCCCTGTTGTTAACTGTTACTCATGCACTATCTTATATATAGTGGATGGTAGAATGTTGTTATGGATAGAAATCCATAACTAGAATGGAGTTGTTATGCTGCACTAGCTATGTCATTACTGCAGCATAGCAACTTGGAATGCTGCAACATAGTTGCTTTCTTCAATCCAGTTAATCTGGAAGTTACTGTTTTTTTGAACTTGAACTTGCAGAAACATCTGCAACACTCTGTGTCAGTTAAAAAAAAAAGAAAATGTTAACATTGCTATTCTCTGTTGTCTTCTCTAGCTGGTTTTGTGTGATTTTCTATGCTGTGACTGCCCATACACTATAAAAGACTGTGTATGAGCAGTCATACACAAACAAGGAAATTCTTGTATCTTGAGTTTCCCTTGGTAACAGATTACCTCAAGAGCTGCACTGTCGAGGTCATCTATTACCAAGCAAACCTCTCGATACAAGAATATCCTTGTTATGTATGACTGCTCATACACAATCCTCTATATAGTTCTATTTATATGTTTGATCATAGGTTCTGTCTACTGGTTTCATACTTTTTGATTTATACACACTTAAGTGCTTCTGAGATTACACACACACACACACACACACACACACACACACACACACACAGAGTCTGTTGTCCATTGTTGGGGAGGAAATTAAGCTATTTACACTGTTTAGGCATTTTGAAGTTCCATTCCATCCATAGGGAGGATATGATTTATACCAAACAAGGTTTTAAATACCATTTTTGTCTCTGAATAATATCCAATCATCCTTCTTTTGTATCAGCAGAACTGTCACATCCATGAATAGAAGTTGTTTGCTCTACCAATTTAATACTATGTACTTAAACTGGGTTCCTTATAAAACCTGCCATTTTCTCATGAAGGGTTCTATGTAGTTTGAAAGCTTAGTTCTGTAACTCTCTTGTTGGTCCAATAAAAGGTATCAAATCACCCACTTTGTTCATTTTCTTGTAAAAGGACCAATACGGCAACAACCAATTCTTTACATTATGGAAGATGCTATAATCTGCCATCTCATACTGCAGCTTCATGAGATCAGGAAGAAAGAAGGTCAGATAGATAGTGATACCTAGTTTCTAAGCCAATGCAAAAAAGTAAATATTGTCCCTCAGGGCCTTACTATCCACAGTCCACTAAAAAACACTAATAATTCAAAATATGCTGAATAGCTCTGCCAGAGGACTTCTGAGAAATTGCAAAATCACCTCATTCACAGGGTATACTCTAAAAAAGTCCTTTCAAAAAGAGTTTGAAAAGATTTCTGATACACTGGGGGGAAGAACTGTTAATAAAAAAAAAAATAAAAAAAAAAACAGAAATCCAGAAACAGATCCACCTGAACTACCAGAAACTAAACAGAGAGTCGTATTTCACAGGAACAAGAAGTTCAATACCCTCCCACAACAAAGACATTACAGCAGTAGAAAAGAGGAAGACAGTAATAACATAGAACAGCAAGGTAATGCAGCTGAACATCTCTCTGTTGTTAATTTGTCCAACCACATACTGACCACTGGGGAACTATCTGTATTCTCTAAGGGACTTTCATTCTGCCCAACAAAGGAGCTTGAAAAATACAGTTCTGTGGTGAAGTCTTCTGTTGCCTGAGACTAAAAGAATTGTTTCATAACAAAGAAGAAATCCCGGACATCAGCATTCCACTGGAAAGGAAAAAGAAGCCATCTGATTTTACCTCTGAGTGGACGTAATACCAAACTGGACACTTATATTCAGAGTTTTTGTAAGAGACTCAGTTATCAGGTTGTTAACAAGCAAAAACAAATCCTCTATAACCTCTCTCCATTAGAAAAGAGAGCAATACGGTCACTGAAATCTAACCATAACATTGTTATAAAGAAAGTTGACAAAGGCTCTGAGCGAGATCTTAAAAGGAATTCATATGATTTCCATGAAGTTATTGAAAGTTACTATGAGGATCCAGTATGTAGATGAAGATTATGTTAATGAAGCAAACAGACAATTAACAGATCACATCTACTACAAGAAACTGACCAGTGATCCGACTGCACAATACACCAAGAACTATGGGACATTATCAAATACTTCCTAAGCATGTCCAAGACATAATAATTGATCTAATTCCTGGTGAACCTGGGCCAGGTACATTCTGCATGCTGTGAAAATCCATAAACCTAGGAATCCAGGGGGACCCATAGTATCTGGGAATGGTACCCTGATAGAGAGGCTGTCTGGTTTTATAGAAACCATTTTAAAACCACTTTTCATACAGACAGCTATATTACTCTATATACTTCTTGTGTTAACTTTCTGCTTTTAGGGATTTACTGCCTAATGGCATCTTAGCCATGCTGGATGCAAACTCTTTCTTCACTAATATCCCACATACTGATGGCATTTCAGCTTGTTTTAAATACTTACAAGCAAAAAAGGACAGCAGCATGACATCCTCCCTAAATTCATTGTGAGACTTAAAAAATGTATTCTGACCCACAACTTCAGTTTCAATAGTAAACATCATGTTCAAACTATGGTACAGCAATGGGCACCAGGATGGCTCCACAGAAGGCCATTATGAATTTGAAGGATTTCCTGAAACAATGTACAAACAAACCTCTCACTTATTTTTGATATATTGGTGATTTATTTATAAATTCGGCAAAACTTACTCTTGCACTTTCATCAGGAACTTAGCATCTTCCACCAATCATTAACTTTCCATTGAGTACTCTGTCGCAAGACATTATGCCGCATGGCAAAATTGCACTGCCTATACAGTGCCATATTGCCATGTGGCATAATTATTTTTTCTGTGGGGGGCTCTGCCACACCCCCACTAAAGAGTCCCAACTTTGGGGGCAACTCGAAGCTCACAAATTCAGAAAAAATGTCTAGGACCGGGAATCAAACCCAGTCCCAGATGCAGCGCTCTGGGTTCCTGTTGCTGTGGCTCAGTCCAGTGAGCAATGACAGCTGCTTGATGGCACCCACTCCCAGCAGAGGTCTTATCCTCTGCTGGGAGTGTGTGAATGATGAAATACCACGTACAGCAGTATACGCGGTATTGCACCATTCGCTGTCCTGGACAGTGCTTTTCGAGGTAGCTATAATGTCATACGCCGTTAAGCGTATGACATTATGACCTGTTAGGCTCTGACATCAGTGTCAATTTCCTGGACACCATAGTTATCATCAGAGATGGAACATCTACAGGGAACCAACGTACAGACAGATACCTACATAAAACCAACAATTACCCTAGGCATACTACAAAAATCAGTAATGTACAATTAAGTGTTTTGGTACAACCAAAGCTGTTTGAGTGAGAAAGACAGAGATAAACACCTAGCCACACTGAAGAAAACATTTACTGAACAGGGACATTGCTCTTGAGAAATTGATAGAGTTGCAGAATGTGCCACGATTATGCCAAGAGAACAATATTAAGAAAAGACCACCACCAACTGGATAACCTTGGTTGTTACATACAACCCTGATCTAGAGTCCTAAAATCATTAAGGACCTACAACCAGTATTCAGTGAGGATGACACCTTGAAATGTGTTTTCCAAGAACTACCTTTACTGTCTTTCAAACAGCCACCTGATTTATCCAACCTGATTATCAGTAACAAATTTATACCCGAGCAGAACAACATAGCAGTAGGAGGTACTTAACCCTGCAATATTCCTAAATGTAAGACATATGAGAACAATTCTACTTGACTTTATCAACACCCCCAAAACAAACAATACAAGATACAGGGGAATTATACATGTGCATCCCAGAATGTTGTTTATTATATCCGGTGGAACAAGTGTCCACATATAGGCTATGTAAGGGAAACCGGACAACCCCTTTAAACCCAAATTAACTCAAACAGGCACGACAATAAAATGGGCTTTTGTGGTCAGACTTATTTTTCTTCTCGATACATTTCATGATGGAATGAATATGGACCTATGTTTCTTGATCCATTACAGAATTTAAGCTGTCTTTTTCTTTTCTCAGGTATAGCACATGAGCATTCCCTGTGCATATAATTAGTTTTTATATACATATTATGACTTGTATTTGCTACATATATTTTTAGTGTGCCTTTAAACAACAGCATCGTTCTATTTATATGTTTGATCACAGTTTGTGTTTGCTAGCTTCATACATTTTGACTTATAAAGTGCTTCTGAGCTCACATACAACGCACACACACACACACACACACACACACACACACACACACACACATATGCACTTTTCAGTCACACTCATACACACAGTCTATCGCCCATTTTCAGGGAGGTAATTACATTATTTACAATTTATAGGCCTCTTCCTGTCACATTCCATCCATAGGAGGATATGATTTATACCCAACTAGGTTTTCAAAGACTGTTTTTTATCTCTGTATAATATTCAATTATCCTTCTTCTGTATCAACAAACTGCCACATTCACGTGTAAAAGTTGTTTTTTTGTTACCGATTGTACACTATGTACTTAAAGGTACTGGGTCAATATGTCAATCGCTATTATGCGTACGACATTAGCGCTAACCTGAAATAGCGCTGTAGGGAAGAGTGAGAGGTGCAATACTGCGAATACTGCTGTATGCGGTATTGCACCCTCTCACTACCCCAGGCAGAGGATAAGACCTCTGCTGGGATGAGGCTCCACTGAGCAGGTGTCGTGACTTGATGGAGTAAGCCACTGGCAGCAGGGAACCCAAGCACTGCATTTGGGACCGAGTTTGATTCCTGGTCCCAGATGCAGGAGAATGTTTTTATTTTTTGCACTTTTGTGTGATGTCACTGTTAACCCCCCTGGAGTTGAGAATCATATTGGGGGTTTGGGTGCGCCCCTGTAATAGGTGGTGCAGGGCATAGCCCCTACAAAAAAAGGACTTTTGCAGCATGCAAGAAATCATGCTGTATTGGCAGCATGATTTTTGCATGTGGCAGAATGTCTTGCGACATTATGACCCCATGCCATAATTAAACTGGATTCTTTGTATAGCCTGCCATTTTCTAATGAAGAGCTCTATGTAGTTTGAAAGCTTAATTTTGTAAATTTCATGTTGGTCCAACAAAAGGTATCGTATCACCCACGTTTTTCATGTGGCTAAATGTTAGTTATCCCAGGAGTTCTGCCCAATATGAAATCAGTTTGATTTTGGGCTAGTTTGGGTGCAGCTAACTGACCTGCAGAGCTAGGCTGCTGTTACATTGCTGTGGGATGAGTCTTTTCATTGTGCTGTTGAAGCTGGTACTGGGCATACTGAATACAGTATACTGCAGAAGAGAACAATGTGGCATGGTAGCGGCACTAGTTGGGACTGAGTAGGCACTTTCTTGTTAAACCCCTATTTTTGGCCACTTATAACTTGGCAGAATGTCTTGAAACTTACACAACATGTCTTCTGGCTCAGGATCTCAGGATGTGACAATTTCTGAGAAACTGAGTTTGGTGTTTTTTGTACAAGGAAGTGGCAAAAAAGTGACAAATGTGAAAATTGCCTTGTGTAAGGCCAGTTTATGCTCCACTCTGTTTCTCGGCTGTTGCAGGATCACATATGCCAAAGCTGCATTTGCAGTGACCTGTGACAATGGGGATAATTAAAAAACAGAACTATGTGGACACATAGAGGCTAACCCCAGGGCTGCTAAAGAAGAGCACCCCCTTCACATACATATAATGGATGCCCAACTCTGATATCAGAAACAATAACAAAAAAATCTGTGGCCACTTGGAGCCCAGCCCCAGTGCCACCAATAACCATCTCTGATTCTGAGACTGGGAGCCCTGACCCTAGTGCCATTAAAGACCTCTGTCCCATTTTGACACCGTGTGCTCAGCCTCAGTGCTGCCAAAGCCCCCACTTTCCATTCTGACACTGGGAGCACAACCCTAGTGCCTCCAAAGGCCATCTCCCATCCTAAGACTGTGAACCTAACCTAATGCCACTAAAGACCACCTACCATTTTGACACAGGGTAGCCAACACTAGTGCTGCTGAAGACCCCATTACATTCTGACACTGGGAGTCCAACCCTAGTGCCACAAAAGACCCCCTCCGATTATGACACTGTTTGCTCAACCCTAATGCTAACAAAGACCCCCCAATCTGACACTAGGAGTCCAACCCTAGTACTGCTAAAGACCGCCCTCCTATTCTGACACAATGTGGCAGAACTGCAGGACACTGATGATGCTGGGGGTACCACTGGACACCAGGGATACTTGGACATAGGGCAGGGTGTGGGAGGTGTGTTCAACTGGAGGCCAATGATACCCGGACATGGGGAAGAATGTGTGAGTGTACCCTGGTATTCCAGTGATACCTGGCACATGGAGAAGGGCATAAAGGGATACCAGTGGATTCCAGGAACACTTGGACATGGAGCTTTGTGTGAGAGATGGGTGCACTGGACACCAGGGATACCTGGACAAGGGAAGAATGTGTGAGGTACCATGGTATTCCAGTGATACCTGGTACATGGAGCAGGATGTAAAGGATACCAGTGGATTCTGGAACACTTGGACATGGAGCTTTTGTGAGAGATGGGTGTACTAGACACCGGGGATACCTGGACATAGGGAAGAATGTGTGAGTGTACCATGGTATTCCAGTGATACCTGGCACATGGGCAGGGTGTAAGGGGTACCAGTGGATTCCAGAACACTTGAACATGGAGCTTTGTGTGAGAGATGGGTGCACTGACACACCATGGGATACTGGACATGGGTCAGTGTATAGGAGGTGGGTTCCACCGGACACTAGGGACTGCTTGGTACAGGGGAGGGTGAGAAAAAAGTACCAGTGGACATCAGGGACTGCTAGGTACAGGCACGGGGTGAGAGTGCACATGCCAGTACACTTCTAGGACTGTTTGGTACAGGGTGAGCTAATGTCAAGGAGTGGCACTGTGACCAAATACTGCTTGCCATTGAATCATTAACAAAGCCAGCTGTAGGCGTATATCTGTTATTAAATTTTACTTTTAAAAATAAGGAAACTCATTGCAAAAAACCCTAGGTTTGTCACTTACTACAGCAAGAGAAAGGAAATGCAACTTTTGGACAAAAAAGGTCCAGAGAGCCTTGGTAAATTGGTGGTGTGGTGTTTATTGGGGTTTGAATGATTATGTAATGCAGTGTTGGCATTGCACTAACTTTAGCACCCTCTCTCCAAGCACTGATGTATTTTTCTATGCCACAAAAGTGCCAAAGTTAGGGAAATTCCAGGCCAGTGCTGCATGACAGGATCATTCAACAGAGGTGAAACACCAGAACACAGATTTATCAAGGCTCAGGGGAATATGTTTACCCTAAAACTGCATTTCCTTACTTTTATGCAGTGAGAAATTACCAAGGGGAATAGTGAACAAGCATTTGTCAGTGCCGAATGTTGGCTTGCTGGCATTGGCACTGGTAGTGTATGAGTTAGAGAGATGCATAATAGGAGTGGCAGTGAAGTATTGAAGTGACGCCAACCCCACTCCCACCCTGCAGAGACTGACTGGCATTGGGGTGTGCCTTTGAGTTATCGGACATAACGTTCACACCATTTCACCTCACCCTACCCTGCAGACACTGACAGGTGTTGTGGTGTGCCTTGGAGTCATTGGGCCTTATGCTCATCCTGTTCCATAAGGAAATACACTGAGATGGGTGCAGTATAGGAGAATGGGGTGAACTTTGGGGCCAAAGACTCCATGGCACACCTCGATGCCTGTCACTGGCTACAGGGTGGGAGTGGAGGGTGGAATGGCATGAGCATTACAGCCGATGATCCTGAGTCACACCCTGACACTGGTCAGTCTCACAGGGTGGGGTATAATGGTTGGAAACCCCAACATCCTGGGCATTTGTTGGTATATTCACTCTAAATTTTCAACATGGGCTTTTGTGACCCCACCTCATAAACAGTGGCACTATCGGTTTGTTAGCGAAGGTGATTTTCAGCGACTGAGCCATTTGGCCCACAGGTGTGAAAACACATTACAGGCAGGATGTGAAAAATGACAGCTGTACTGTTCACGAGGAGGTGTAAAAAATGGCAGTGTTGAAAATCTGGAATGAAAATATGAAAAATTGGTGAAGTTATGAGCGTGCATAGAATCTGCGCAACACACGCCTGTAACGCAATACTTTTTGGGATTGTTTTTACCAAATTTACAATATAGGCATTTTGGGACCTCCCCTCATGAACAGAGGCACTGTAATTTTGTTAATCTGTCCCAAAAGTTGATTCCCATAGCGACTCTGCCATTGTGTGCCACAAGTCGAAAACACATTTTGGGCAGGTTGCAAAAATGACAGCTGTACTGTTCATAAAGATGTGTACAAAAATGCCAATGTTGAAAATCTGGAGTGGAAATATTAAAATTGGGAAAGTTATGAGTGTGTGCAATTTGCACCACACTCATAATGCAGTCATTTTTGAATTGCTTCACCAAATTTGCAACATGGTTTTTGGGACCCACCTCATGAACAGTGGCACTGTTGTTTCATTACTCAATCCTGAAAGGTGATTCTGTGCAGTGACTGTGAAATTAGCTTTGGAACTGAGTAACAAATAACAGTCACATGTGCAGAGTGTTGTCTCAAGAACCCCATGTAGAAAATTTGGAGCCAAAATTCCAAAACATGGCTGATATATCTACATAAGTTGACCCCCCCATTGATGCCATTATAAAACTTACTGTGATTTTCTTCAGTTTATGGTCGGCTTTTGAAGAGTTCAGGCGTGCCCCACTCCACTGAAGATCGCAGTGCTGAACCTCTGGAGGTAAGTATGGGGTGAGGGGTATGGGGAGGTGGTGCACAGATGGTGGGTGCAGGTTGGGGGAGGGTGGCGGGATGATGCAGGACCATTTTCTTTTTACAGGACAAAACAAAACAGAAGTTGGGGAAGGTTTCTTTATTTACAGGTTAAAAAAATATTTTGGGCACACTGGGGTGGGCTCCCAGTGTGCCACAAGAGTTTGGGCAGGGGGACTGATGCTGATGGCATTGGGCACCCTTGTGAGCAAACAAAGTGGGGGGACATGATGCCGATAGGGACTGAGCACCCGTCAGAAAACAAATTAAACTGGGGGGGACATTGTGCCAATGAGGACTGGGCACCCCCGGTGGCAAACAAATTGAACTGGGGGGAACATGCCAACATGGGGAGTGGGCAGCCCTGCAGTCAGCTTTCGCGGGATTGTGTGGCAGACGGCAGGAGCCAACCGTATTTATTGAAATGTTTCAGCAAGAAAGGCACGTAACAGTGCCTTGTCATCTGATGCTCCAATGAGGAAACTGCACATCATAGGAGCAGAAGATTTCTTTTAACTCCGTGGCTCTCTTTGAAATTGCTGTTATCGGCAGCATTCTTGTTAATTGGTGGCTGAGGGATGCACCCACTAAAGCATTCCATGCATTGGCAACAACATTGACACACCTCTGCAATGTGCTACTGCCACAAAATGTTGCATGCACACACTCAAGCCAGCATAAAAACTGGTTGTGGTGGTGGAGTGGGTTCAAAAGGGGCATGAGGAAATACTACTTCACTGAGCAGGTGATTTCTGAGGGTGATTGCGGTAGAACAAGCTTCCAGAAAAATTGGTCAGTGATAATGGTAGTAAGCTTTAAGAGGGCGAGGGATAGACACAAAGGGCAGGTCAAGGATCAGGAAGGCGGGGTGGGGATGAGGTCAGTCATGGACTTGTAGGGGCTCGTACAACCTCAAGGGGCAGACTGAATAAACTACAAAGCCATGTTCTGCCAGTAGTTTCCTATGTTTCTATGTTTGTTCATATACAGATTTCTAACCTTTCTTACCAAAAGTGAAGTTATGCATGTGCTTGTTTTTCCCTAGGTGGCAGTGTCACCACATGGTACAATCTGGACAGGCTGTGAGAAATCAGTTTTCTACAGAACTCAGTCTTGCACTGGCAAAAGGAAGAGAAGAGGTTGTTTGCAGAGCACCTGGTAAATCTGGGGTCCAGTATTCCAACTATAAGTGGCCTGAGAAGATTCCAAGTGTAACCCTGATTTTGTCTCTCACTGTAGTTGAACCAACCTTCAGTGTGCCATTTTAAGGGTGTGTATGGCCCAGGGTGCTCTGAGGTCTAGGGCTATAGGCTGATATACTTGCTGGGAGCCCCCTGCAAAATAGTACAGCAAACTGGATCCTTTTTGCTGCCCCCTTGGGTTATAGTACAGGGCACCTTTGGTGGACAAGAAATGACAAAAACTACAAGGTTCAGACATGTCAGTCTCTTTACTTAGCAGGGATTGATCGAATTCATACAGTAAATAACGATGCATGCAGGGGTTTATAGATCCTACTTAATTTATCTTCTAGGCAAGAAGATACTGTAATCACTTACTCTCATTACCACATTCAAGATCTAAAGCCAAGAGTGCAATGTGATCAGCCTGTACACTGCTCTTGGCATCTCTGTCTGTCCCTGGCTACTTTATGCTTATTCCACCTATGGGATTTTCTATCCCTTCTCTTTGTTCCCAATTCCCTGGGCCCTCTCATAAAGCATAGTAATGGTATGTCAGATTCTGAGTGGCAGCAAATTACTTTTGGGGACCACTGGAACAGGTTTCCAAGAATCTATACTCCAGTGCCCAGGAACTCTTTTCCCCCAATTACAGTAACATCTGGCCAGGATCAGTCAGGACTCTTGCTTTTCACTTGTAGCTCCACATAACCTGCTCTCCCCTCCCAGACAAGAAGGCTACAAGTGCCCAGACATCCTCACATGATGCCGCTTCCACAGTACTTTCTCTGACATCTCTTACCTTACCAGTCCGTATCTGAAGATCTCTTTTGCTCTAGTTTCATTCCTTGTAAATGAAGACTCACACTGAATTGTACCCAATTTTTTTGATACTAAAACAACCTGCTTTGGGGAAATCCATCTCAGTCCCAAAGGTCATCAATAAGCACTTTTTGAGGGAGCAGTCATAGAAACATAGAAACATAGAAACATAGAAGATGACGGCACATAAGGACCGCAAGGCCCATCAAATCTGCCCATTTCTTTTTCTACTTTATGAATGTGCCATCAGCCTTTACTCTATCAATGACCTATCTATTCATACTCATCTGTATTGCTCCCTTATGCCTATCCCATGCCTGTTTGAAGCCCTGCACTATATTCATATCCACCACTTCCTGAGGTAGGCCATTCCATGCATCCACCACCCTTTCTGTGAAAAAGAACTTTCTCACACTACCCTTAATTGGCCTTTCTCTAATCTCATGCTGTGTCCTCTTGTCCTGCTATTTTACTTATATTGAAACATGTTAGACTCTTTCACCTTGTTAATGCCCTTAAGATATTTGAATGTTTCAATCATAGCACCTCTCTCCCTCCTTTGCTCTAGGGTATACATATTGAGCTCCGTTAATCTGTCCTCATATGTTTTCTGATGTAGTCCCTGCACCATTTTGGTTGCCCTTCTCTGGACTGCCTCAATTTTGTTAATGTCCTTGTGAAGGTGTGGCCTCCAGTACTGCATGTAGTACCCCAGATGGGGCCTAACCAGTGTCTTATAAAGAGGGATTATTACTTCCTCTTACGACATGATACCCCCCAACATCCCCTTAGCCTTACCTACTGCTTTAGTGGTCAGCTTGTATGATTTCAGGTCATCTGTGATGATGATGATGCCCAAGTCTCTTTCTTCCCTTGTGACTGCCAGCAACTCCTCCCAACCTATAGATGGCTTCTGGGTTCTCTTTCCGATGTGCATGATCTCGCACTTCTTTTCATTAAACCCCAGTTGCCACTCTTCTGACCATTTTGCCAGTTTATCCAGATTTCTTCTCATTCTGCCCACCCCATCTGGGTCATCTGCTCTGTTGCAGATCTTGGTGTCATCTGCAAACAGACAAACCATTACCCTCCAGTCCATCTGCAATGTCACTGATGAAGATGTTGAAGAGGACTGGCCCCAGGACTGATCCCTGAGGTACCCCACTTGTTACTTGCATCTCTTCTGACTGGATACCATTTACCACTACTCTCTGTTTTCTGCCGGTCAACCAGTTTGCCACCCAGCTGACCAACTTCTGACCCACCCCGAGCCTACCCAGCTTATTAATCAATCTTCTATGTGGAACAGTATCGAAAGCTTTACTGAAGTCAAGGTAGGTGACATCAACTGCTCCCCTTGGTCCACCACTCTGGTTACCCAGTCAAAGAAATCTATGAGATTAGTTTGACAAGACCTTCCCATTGTAAACTCATGCTGTCATGGATCCTGTGCTCCAATGGATTCCAGGTGTTGCACTATCCTTTCCTTAAGGAGTGACTCCATAATCTTGCCCACTGCTGAGGTAAGACTGACTGGTCTGTAGTTCTCTGCCTCCTCCCTGCTACCACTTTTGTGGAGTGAGATCACATGAGCCCTTCTCCAATCTTCTGGGACCTCTCCTGTGCTCAGAAACTTACTAAACAGTTCTGATAATGGCTCTGCTAGTTCCACCCTTAGCTCCTTTAGTACCCTGGGATGTATGCCATCAGGTCCCATTGCCTTGTCCATCCTGATCTTATCGAGCTCTTGTAGGACCCTTTCTTTTGTGAAGGGACTAGTGCACACCTCCCTCCCCACTGTGTCCATGGTGCTGAGCTGTGGGCCCTGCCCTACCTTCTCTTCAGTAAATACTAAGCAGAGGTATCTATTTAGGATAGATGCTTTTACATGGTCCTCCTCCTCCTCCTCACACATCCCCTTATCCCCTTTGACCTAAGCAATACCGCCTCTGGACATTCTCCTTTCACTAATGTATCTACAGAAAGTCTTGTCACCTTATTTTACTGTTTGTGCTAGTGTTTCCTCAGTTCAGGCCTTTGCCTGTCTTACTGCCTTCCTCTGCTTCCCTTAGGGAGTTTGGCATGCCTCCCTATCTTCATCCTGCTGCGTTCCCTTATATTTCCTGAGCATGGCCTTTTGGATCTGACCTTTTCTGCTACTGTTTTTGAGAACCAAAGTGGTTTCCTTCTTCTTTTGCACTTCCTTTTCTCTCTAACACAGTGGGATGTTGCTTCAAGTATTGCATCTTTAATGCTTGCCTACTTTGCCTGTACCCCCTCACCTATATTTCTTTTTGCCAGGGCTAGCTTAACTCTGTTGGCCATCTTATCAAAGTCAACTCTTCTGAAGTCCCATATTTTTGCCTTGGAATGGGATGATTTAGTTCTAGTGGCCAAATTGAACTATACCATGTGATGGTCACTGGCCCCCAGCTGACCTTCTACCTGGAGATCTGTGATCCTTTCCGTGTTAGTCAGTACTAGATCTAGAATAGCCCTGTCTCTTGTGGGTTGTTGAATCAGTTGTTTGAGGCCCTCCCCCTTCAGGGAATCCACCATGTGTCTAGATTTGAGAGATGTTCCTGTTGGTATTGACCAATCTGTATCTGGCGTGTTGAAGTCGCCCATTATCAGAACCTCCCCTTTAGCTGTCATGTTTCGTATAGCTTCTAACAGCAATGTGTCTATGTCCTCCCCCTGGTCTAGAAGCCTGTAGACAATCCCAGTTCATATGGTTGTCCCATTTCCTGTTTCCAGGGTGACCCACAGTTCTTCTGGCTCCTTATGTGCATTCTGAATTTCTGTAGCTTTGATCATTTTCATTGACATAAAGGGCCACTCCACCCTGCCTTTTGCACCTCGGTTTCTTCTGAACAGTTCTGGCAGTGCTAAAATCTCCCAAGTGTGGTTACTGGTGAACCATGTCTCGCTAATGGCTACTATGTCAGTTTATCCTCTGTCATTGTGCCTGCAGGTCTGGGATCTTGTTTCCCAGACTGCGAACATTTGTGCACATGATTTTCCATTGGCCAGATTTTGGTGTGCTAGTTGTTGGGCAAGGTCTGGCGTTTCCCCTGTGCATTGTGTGGGGAACTGGACCTTTTTCCTTACCTGGTGATGCAAATGAACTACAAACATGCTGAACTCCTGTTTGATCACTAGCTGAGGGAGGAGGGGTGTTCTTCCCATTCGACATATCATGTGCTGCACCCCTCTCCCCATTTGCTAGTTTAAATATTCTGCAAATACGTCAAACTTCTGCCCCAATGCACTGACTCCCTCCTTAGTCAGATGCAGTCCATTGAATTTAAAGAACTTTCACTCCCAAAGCTGTTGCCAGTTATCTACAAATTTGTGTCCTTTTTCCGGGCACCAGCCCTTGAGCCACATGTTTAACTCCCCTATCTCCCCTTCTCTGACCTTCCGTCCATCTGCCCTCCTCTCCCAGACTAGCAGGATCTCAGAAAATGAGATGCTGGATGAAATGGATAATAATTTGTCACACAGCCTGGTCAGGTGTTCCTTGGTCTCCACAACTGACGGCTGGCAAGATCATTAGTCACTATGTGTACCAGGACATCAATGTTTTCTCCTGCTCCCTACAATTTTAGCAATGTGGTTGGCTCCTCTGTACTTCCTCTCCATCCTGGTAAATCCCCACACTTTCCCTGATTACTGGGCTCTACCCAGTTTGTTCCACCATTGCCACGGTGACTGTATGTCCTGAGCACTCAGGTACAGCATTGTTAAAAAGACCACCCCCCCCCCCGCAGGAGGTGTCGAACCTCATGTTGGCCAGTGACGGTTGGTGGTACTGCACTCCTGTCCCTAGATGAGGGCATGCAGTGAGAACCAATGCCCTGGCACAAGACCTGATCCAGCTGTGGGCAGACTGTTGATGTGCACAGCTCCTCACTATCCGGCACCCTGGCACTCCACGACTATGCTGGCAGTGCCTGCAGGTCCACACCCCAACATGAACCCAGAAAAAAGTACTAGAATGACTCCCCGCAGTGCCCAATGGCACCAGCAAGAAACACCTGAGAGACAGGATGCTGCTACACCCCTAAGGTGACCTGCACCCTACTCCACTTACTTTAGGGCCCCCTAATGTCTCTACACTCCAACTATTCAGTCCCTCCACTCAACTCCACTTTCCCGCCTCATTTTACCTTATAAATCTTTTCCTAAACTCCTCCTGGATGACTAAAACACCAGAGGGTGATCAAATACACCTTATAAAATGGACTCAAGAAATCCTGTAACCTGATTGGCTACAACATCTTCTGAGCCGTATCCTTATCAGAAGATATTGTAGCTAACCGGCACTACCCTCCACTCCTGGGCCCCAGAACAACAACAAATTACTGAGCTGTGCCAGTCCCCCAAAAAATACAGGCTGGCACAGCTCACAGCAGGGAAAACTACACCTCTGTGAATCTGACAGAACCACTGCAACAGCAGACTGCTAGCAATGTGGCACAGACAGGACAGAATGATATGAATGAATGAGTGTGTTGAAGTCCTCATCCTGTACAACTATTCAATTGTTAATCCTCTTTTATCTTATTTTAATTTTAACTCACTGTTGGTCCATCTTTTTCCAGCAGCTGCAGCTGCCAGTCCCATTCCTGTCTGTTACACACTGGTTATACAAAGGGATAGTTACATCAAGGACACTACTCACTTCCTGCATAAACTTTCTGGTTTTAAGGACTTACCACCTGATACCATTTTAGCCACGATAGATGTAACCTCCCTCTACACTAATATTCCACACACAGATGGCATTTCAGCATGCCTCAAATACCTGCATGACAAAGAATTGGACCCCAGCATTGACCCTGGAGTTGTGGGTAAACTCACTGAATTCATTCTAATGCATAACAACTTCAGCTTCAACGTAAAACATTATGTTCAAACTATGGGAACATAATGGGAACCAGGATGGCTCCTCAGATGCTAATCTTTTATGGTGATTTGAAGGAGGATTTTCTAAGGCACTGTACACATAAACCACCTCGCTTATTTCATTACATTGATGATTTGTTTATAATTTGGACAGAGGGCACTGACACACTTAAAGATTTTCACCAGGATCTTAATAACCTCCACCCAACTATAAAGCTTTTCCTAGAATATTCTGCCACAAGTGTACATTTCTGGATACCACTGTCACTATTAAGGATGGTACCCTACATACCTATCTTTACAGGAAACCAACAGACAGACAGAGATACTTACACAAGAAAGTAATCACCCGAGCCACACAAAGAAATCTGTCATCTATAGTCAAGCACTTCGTATCACTGCCTCTGTTCAAATGAGGAAGACAGAGACACACACATCTGGCAATGTTGAAAAACACCTTTATTGAGCAGGGACACGCGTCCAGAGAAATTGACAGAGCAGTGGAACGTGCAACACAGGTCCCAAGAGAACAGCTACTGCAATATAAGGAACGGATGACTACCAACAGAATACCCTTAGAAGTCACATACCATCCTGACCTTGAACTCCTACGTAAGATTATTAAGGATCTCCATCCAATAATTAGTGAGGATGAAACCCTTAACTGTATTTTTCAAGAACTACCACTACTATCTTTAAACAACCACCTAATTTAGCCAACCTGATTATTAGGAATCAGCTTTAACCGGAACAGAATACCATGACATCATATGGTACACGACCCTGTCATCAACGCACATGTAAGACATGTAACCTCATTTCCACTTCAGACTGTGTGGTTACATCACAAAACAGACTATTCAGGATACAGGAATTATACATGTACATCAAGTAATGTGGTCTATTTTATCCAATGCAAGAAATGTCCTCGCACAGGTTATGTGGGGGAGACAAGCCAACAACTCCACACTAGAATGAATTCACACAGACATTCTATTAATCACAAGATGATTGAGAAACCTGCAGCCCAGCACTTCTCCCAGGATGACCACTCAATATCAGATATGTCTGTGATGGGCTTAAAAGGACATTTCAACAGTACACAACAGAGACAGGCTTCTGAAATTAGACTTATTTTATTTCTCAATATGGTGGCAGATGGATTGAACATTGATGTTGGTTACATGACACATTATTCCACTTAAACTTACACAGACCTTTACTTTAAAAGATGGACATAAACACTTTAGTTCTTCAGTGGGCCTTTGATTTTGTAAGTTTATGGTTATCTACATTGTTGACTTCTCACCTTAATACTGTGGTGAGTGCGTTTGAGTGTGTGTGTGTGTGTGTATACTGATGTATGTATGTGTGTGTTTTGTGTGTGTTTGGTGTGTGTTGTGGGTATGGTGTGTGTGTGTGTTTTGTTTGTTGTGCATGGTGTGGTGTATGTGGAATGTGTTTTGTTATATTTGTTGTGGTTGTGTGGGGTGTGCAGGTGTGTGTGCGCGTGTGTGTGTGGGGTGTGGTGTGGTGTATGTACACACATATGTGTGGGTGGAGCATGCCATGGGGTAATTGCTATGTGGCTAGGACACTTAGTTTTCACATATAGTGTGCATTTTATTTCCTTCTATTAGTTGTCACTGGTTGGATTACACACTGTCACATTTTTAAATCTGCTCATATTAAGATGCATATCTCATTTACTTGGGGGTTCATAAAAGGTGTAATTCCTTTGGGTTTTCATTTAGATTGCTTAGACTGATTCTGTGCATTTTTGTTATACACAGACTCTGTGTTGAAATCTGCACTTATCAGGCTCATGGTCTCGTTTTCGAGGGGGTCCTTGACAAGTATTTTTATTTGGCACTTGCACTTACAAGTAATACTTTCATGCATCATGTTTATATGTGTAGGTTAATTTGAGGCTTGTTTTCAACTTGCAGTTATACCTAATTTCAGGATTTTGTCTCTCATTATCTGTCCTTTAATATACTAGGACAGTTGGAATGTAAGTTGTAAGCTTATCTTACATGTATTAGAGAGAATGCCACTCCAAGGGTTTTTTTATCACTAGAATGCTTTCTTGGCATACTGAGACATTTTAAAATTTATGTGACAAGAACTCCTGGCTGTAGAGAATTCTTGATAACCTTGCCCTTCTGAGGCTCTCCAGTTAAAGGCATACTGGTGTTAATTAGCTTCTCTGACGTAATCTTCTATTATGTTTTAAATGTATATGTTAAACCAATGAGAATTATTTCTGCTTTTTCTATATAATCTGGTGTTAATAGTATGGATATTTGAAAAAACTGCCACAAGCTTCTGAAGAAGGACCAGTTGGTTTGAAAGCTAGAGCACTTTGTTCTTTCTGTAACATCCATGTTGATCGAATAAAAGGTATCAAATCATTTGTTTCTGAATCTGTTCTTAAAAGGACCAATACAGCACCTACAACATTTTTTTGCCTGTTACACAGGCATTTCTGCCATCTCCGTCCCGATTTGTCCTTCTCCCCGAGTTCCTCTTCACCTTCAAATGCTACCCGCAAAAACTCTGAACTTCCTGCTTAAAAATACAGTCCACTACTGTCACCACAAACACAAAAAGAAGTTTCTTTCTTTTCATCACCAGCAGTTACTATGAACCAGGAAGCCAGAAACCAAGTCTGTGTACAGTAGTCGCTGTGGGACACACTCGCTCCCTCAAGCCTGCGACAAGCACTCACTTCCTGATTTCAGTACCTGACTGCTTAAAAACTTCATAAAAATGGAACAAAATTGTCACTCTTTATTTGTGCCACTATTTATTTGTGACTGTGGGGGGGGGATTTGAGAGGCAGCACCATCGGAAGTCACGCTCGCACCTAACCGATAAAGTGAACATTGTGTCTCGGGGAAAGCAGGATCTCACCATTTGAGTGTATGAAAAACATCACAAAAAAAATTCTGACTGTTGAATGTAGTGAAAGTAGTAATGATACACAAATAACTTCAGGAAAACATGCACACCCTCTACTGCCAATAAAACACTTTTAAAAAGAACTTAGTAGTGGAACTATTTTTCACTATTTGAGGTGTTGAAACCTCCTTTTTTTATATTTCTGACTTTTTAATGTTTTTTTTTTAACCAATAAAATAATTACTGAAAAATGGGCCCATTTTATAAGTGCAATAACACACTCCAAGGCGTAGGTATCTCCTGATAAGAACATGCCCAGGTGCATAAGGCACTCGGCGCAAGCACCTCGTGCCTCATAATGCACCTGGGCATTGCTCTATCAGGAGATAACCCACACTTCACCGTGTGTTATTGCTTGCATATCCCTTTGCTTGACACTACAGAAACAACCCTGCCCCCTACTATAAGGAGAGGGCTGTTACACAAGTTAAGAGAAACAAACTGTGCCATCTATAGGTTGAGACTCAGGGGTGCAGAATACTGAGAAATAATAGGGGGGTCCCCCTCCATGTGTAACCCCCCCCACTAATTTGGGGTTTACCTTAATATCTTCTTGGGCTTTTTCCATGCCCACTGCCAGACTGACATCCTGTAGAGGTAATAAAGCCATCTATTTGCTTCTATCTGTTTACGTGTGAGTGCCATGTTGTGCCTCCACATCTGTTCCTTTAAGAGTCTAGCCAATATTTGTATAGTGAATGGTCTGAGCTGGGTCTGAATGATTTAAGGCTTGCGACTGGCCAGACGTCACTCTGATTTGCTTCACTCTGCAGTCGATAATAGTGCTGAGGAAGCCTGAATGGGAACTGTACTTGTTTACTTCTAACATGCTGTTGTATTTGAAATAGAGAAGTTTGTTTAACCTGCTTTCCTTTAAATTTGCCTTGCTAAATGGGAGCCACCATGTTTGGTCTGGGACTTCCAGTTGGTGGACCAACAGGACTCCAGGGATCTCGAAGGGTCCTTAGCCCAAGTGTCTCGTGGGAAGAAAAACTGTAGTTGTTGTAGTTTTTAGGTTGGCACCTAAACTGAACAGAAGGGGGAGCCAAATGTATGACTAACAGCTTCCCCAGCCAACCCAAATCCTGGACTCAAAAATAAATGCTCAGTACTGCAAAAGACAGTGGATCAGTTAGAGTTGGAGCTTGAGGAGTGAACCACTCAAGCTTTCGAGCAGCTGCTCCATGAATGGAGCGTAGGAGAATTGGCTGGAAGAAGCCTAACTTGCCTCCCTGCCACTGTTTCTCCTGCATTGACAGCCTGATTGCAGAAGTTGAAACATCCAATTTAAGACTGGAACTTCGGCAGAAAGTATCGAAGAGTTTAAAAGCACCACTTGCATTTTGGATCGAAGATTTGCTCCTGTGAACATCTGGTCCCAACTAGAGTGTGAGACTAATTTTGGATCAAGAGGTTTGCTCAGTGAATCTACTGCAGTAGCAACTGGACTGTACCTAAACAGTAAAAAGTTAATGCTGTTTGATTAAATGTGCTGAATGATTCCTGTGAGTCGAGACCTGCCTGCTCGTGACCCAATCTGTTATGCCAGCTGGAGGCTTCATCAGCAAACCAAACAAACTTTGCCAATGTGCTCATCACATCTGGGCTTTTGCCAATCTAGCCCAGACCAACTGCTTTGCACTAAAGACTGTCTTTGGTGAGAGACCGACTTTGGGGATCCAGCTCCTGCACAGAACCAACCCGCAGGTTGTGGCCACCTGTAGGATAAGGCCACAAAAAGGAGGTGTGTTGTGATGGCCCTGCTTCCCCATGCTCATTGGTGAACAGCACAAGGTGTCCATATCGCCTACAACCTTACAGCCAGCTAGTAGTGTGAGTACAATCAGGGTAGCTCCCTGCAATGAGTCATTTAATTATCTGTGGCACCATCTGATTTCTTTTCAAATTTCTGGGTTTCATGAGAGTGGGCCAACTGGCCAGGATTACAAATAATCATCTTGTTGTGCATGCTAACTGCCTTTTCTTTGCTTCAAGGGCCCCAACAACAGCTGCAATGCTGACCACCCCCAGGCAATGCCTCTGGCTAGCCAGTATTCCATTCTGGGTACCCAGTGTTGTAGAACTGTCCATTTTGGGACTAAAAGTGCATGCCAAGAGCCTGAATTTAAATCAGAATACAAATCATATAACTAAATTCACACCTCTTCCTTGTTCATGTCCCCTAAATAAATCTGATTGTCTTTTCATGCTTAACCTGGATAATGTGCATATTATCAGTCGGGTTATAGTACTGAATATGTACAGTTGTCTTGCAAGCCTTAGTTTGCAGGGGTCTCAAGGATATTGCTGAAAATCCAACCCTGGTGGTAAATGTGAAGGTGTATGCATATTATTACTGCCACTTACTGACTGTGCGTTAACTACTGCTGTTCAAGGTTCAAAGCCATTAGAAAGGTTGGTCGGTGGTTGTAGCTTCCCAGAGGCTATAACAGGGTAGACAGACACCGCAATACTGTTACTCTGTGGAGGACCTGAATACTGAATCAGGCACCTCAACCTGTGCTTAGAAATACAGGCATGGGTAGCAACCTTGGGGATAGTGCGCCTGGGGTTACATGGAAACAGAAACATCTTTGTTTTCCTCTGGCCTCACAGTACTGTGAAAAAGATCAGAGATTATTGCCTGAGCCAGCCAATGAGGAATGTGCCCTGCAGAGAGTGGCAGTGGCCTGTAAATACATTATGGGATATGGCACCAAAAAATGACAAATGAGAGAGCTCCTTTTGCTGCATCCAATTACAGCAGCCAATAGACACTGGTTTGAGAAGTGGGACATCTGCAGAGGTCTCTGAAGCTTAGCCTGCTGTGTCAGATTTACCGGAGACAGAGGGAAGCAAGTACAGATGTGCTTTTTGAAAATCAGACATTTGGTTGACTGTAGTCCAAAATCCTTGCTTCAGATTTACTTCAAACAACTGCTGAACTGCATTAATGTGCCTTGTAGAGCATTAATAATGTTGGATCTGGGGTTTCCTTGCTAGAAGTTTCAGCCTGTGATGGAGGTCAGCTGCCTCTTCATAGATTCCACTCCAGGACTTATCCTTTTAGTTAGGAGAGAAAAGTTCCTCTGTGGAGTGAAAAGGATCGTCAAGGTATTTTGCCTTCAAGAGACTACTGCATCATCTAGCACTGCTGCGATCCTTGATATGCAGTAATGCTACTGGCCTAGTTTACAGCTGGCCAGTCACCCAGCTCATCGAGAAGGATGTACAAGAATGACTGTTTCAGCTGCTTATACACCATCGTTGTCAGTACACTATCAATACCCTGCCCTTCAATGGTTTAAAGCTACAGCGTGGGGTAGATTGAGAGGTATCTGGGCCTTTATGCATGAATTAAGGCCCTGATCCAAAAAGGCTGTCACAGTATGTAAAACGATGCATACCTGGGCTGTAGAGTTTGCACCCACAGAGATACATCGGTTGGGGCAACCCGCATACCTTGACCACCCATCATCTTTGTTTGTACTACTGTGTAAGAGCTATCCTGCACAATTTTAACTTTTTATTTTATTGTTATTGATAATAAAATGCCACTTGTGAATGTTATAACTTCTCCAGGTTTGCCTGAGCTTCCTGACTTATACCTTGACAACATTTGGTATTAGAA
Organism: Neoceratodus forsteri; assembly: GCA_016271365.2. NCBI lineage: Eukaryota > Metazoa > Chordata > Ceratodontiformes > Ceratodontidae > Neoceratodus > Neoceratodus forsteri. Next base: position 681,616,920 of record CM057456.1, on the reverse strand, counting down.
GTGAGAGTTACACCATGCATACTCTAAGCCAGGACTTTTGTACATGGGTACTAGAGCAGGTAGCAGGGAAGCACAGAAGAATGGTATGGATCCTGCAACAGCAAGCCCAGCAGTGATTACCTGAAAAATGGCAGACAAACTACAAGCAGAAACAAACATCCAAACTGAGACTGTCCAGCCAGAACCAATGATAAAAGAAGAACAGGCAGGGATAGAATCTGAAAGCATGTCTGTCTTCTTCTCATTGTGGGCGATACAACAAAGAGAGTTGGAGAAGCAGAGAAAAGCAGAGATGCTGCGACAGGAGCAGCAGAGAAAAGAATAGATACAGTGATGGCTGGATGCCTTGTAAGCTATCAAAGCTGGAGAATCTGGTACAGGTCTCCAGCAGATCAACAAAATACAAACAACTTATAATACATTCAACTTTAAAAAATGTTTTGCAATTGTAGGAACACAATATGAAGAAATGGAAGATGATGGTGACACACTTAATGACTATAGCTGCAGTGAAGATGAGGATGATGGCATCGATTACTGTCATACTGATGACCCAACTGTGGATCCTGATTGGTCCTTCTCAAGTACTGAGACAGACAATTTAGACAGATGACACCACTGATGATTTCAATATGGGCTGGTATGCACACGGACCTACTGTAGTATTTATATCATAATGTACAGATGTTTGTGTATTGCTCACCATGTATTATAATTCTTAACTTAGTTGAATCCAGTAACTGATCTTTCACCAGTATTCACTTAATTGCAAGCAGTTTTTTCTTTGTGGGGGAGGGGGGCATTGGAAACATGTTGTGTACACAGTTCCAGCCACCATATGAGCAGCTACGTGTCTTTAAACCACCCATCCACAACATCATTCCATCTATTTTGTGCTCACAGACACAGGAATGTGTTACATAGATAAATAGATGCAAAGATACATAGACACTGTCGGCAGGTAAGGGCCTACGGCCTACCCAGTCTGCCCATTTGAGCTTGCAAGTTCACTTTATGTTTTCCTAGAAGTCTGTTGCCCCTTAACCCTGACCTCCAGAATTCCCTAATGTCTATCCCATGCATTCTTAAATCACATGATTATTTCAGCCCTCACTACTTCCTGTGGCAGGGTGTTCCACTTGCCCACCACCCATTCTGTGAAGAAATTCTTCCTCACGTTTCCTCTGAATCGCCCTCCCTCCAACTTCATCCCATGCTCTCTGTGAACAGTTAACAGAACAGGGTAACCCTCCTGTCTGTTTTGTGGGTTCAAATCAGACTTTGGTCTCAAGTTCTGGAGGGATCCAAACTGTGAACCTCTTGCTAGCATACCCAATGTACAGGCTCAGATAATTCTGCTCTTCGGGGGGACCAGATATTTTTCGCCTATGGGCACCTAACCAGGCATACAAAATGAACCCTTAAAAACTCTATTAAAGACCTCAGAATAAACTCTTACCTTTTCCCAGTTTGGTAAAACCAGTAAGCTTTGTACAGTGTCAACTTTAACCATGTATGCTTCACTTGTCAAGAAAAAGATTTTCAAAGGCACACCAAGTAGTCTCTAAAGTAGAGGTTTACTTAAAAATAGATAAAAAAAATGTAAAATGTAAATACAGAACCATATATCACAAAAACATACAATCATTTAAAAGAACAAGGATTAAGGGGTGTGGCCGGGACCTGATAGTGATGGCGGCGTAAAGCGCGAGCTCCGTTCTCGTTTGGTGAAAAATGGGATAGAATATGATATCTTGCCGGGTTAGATGCTAAATATAACCACCGGAAATCCTTCCCTTAATGTCGCCATCCCTTGTGTGGAGTTTTTTTGGGAAAAAGAGCGATGCCGAGATAGTTATTCGGAGAACAGATTTGTACGCATAGGCCGCGGGAGCCTGGAAAACTACTAGCTCAAACAGAGTGACACCTATCCGCATTACTCCATTGATCGCCAGTGTTTTCTCAGTGCCTGTTGAAAGCGAGCAGGCTACATTGAGCGATATACCACACTTTTGGAACGGAGATCTGGGAAGGTTGTAACTGTTGTCACTGCCATTCACCTGTCTGCTCTATACTCCTGATGGCAGGCTTGGAGGGATCATTACTGGAGGGGTGCAAGGTACAGGCCCCACTGCCTTCTAATAATGTGCAACTCAGTGAAGCTCTTACAAATATAACCAAGACATTGGGAAACTGTACTCACTAGAGTAGATAATATTGGGAACTCATTGGTCGGGAATGTAGAAGAAGTCCGCAGACTTAAGGACAGACAAAACATGCTGGAACAGAGAACGGAGGACTTGGAGCAGCAGCATCTGACCATATTGACTGTGGATAACACACAGCCCTCTATTTGTGCTTTCACACCCTCTCCCCTGACCAATTACCTGACACAGGGTCTCTCTAGATTCCACGAAACAGCATCCTGCACTTCTCTGATAAGTGACATCTCGAATGCTGACAACTACTGTCACCGGTTAACTAAGATAAAGCCAGGACTGCATTACCCAGTACTGTTAAGCTAATACTGTTTGTATATGTTCGTTTTCTGTTAATGTATACCCTCCACCCTCTGTAACCGACAAGGAGCCTTTGCAAAAGAGTCTGTGACTCAAAGGATTGTAATTCCGATTATATTCAATAAATAAATAAATAAAATATTGCAACGTTTGAGAGAGCATGAAATAAAACTGTCTCGGTTCTGGTACCGCACTTAAGACCAGGAAAACAGAAATCGTAGGAATAATGTGCACATACTGGGTGTCTCAGAGGGAATAGAAGGCCCTAATATGGAACATTTTCTGAATGAGTGGATACCTCAACTATTGGTAGACAGGTGGAAAGACCCAATTGGAGTGGAAAGAGCACACAGGATTCCAGGCAGAGCTGATTCTGGCATATATTTTAAAATACTCCATTAAAGAGAAGCTCCTGCGAGCAACCACGGACATGGGTGACCTCACCTGGAAAGGGGCCACAATCTCGTTTTACAGGGACTTTTCTGCAGAAGTTGCCATGAGGAGAAAGGAATTTGGGCCAATTAAGAAATTCTTACACGCTAACGCCTTTCAGTACAGGTTCCAGAAACTCACTGCACTCCACATCTACAAAACTGGCAAGGCCTTCCTGGTGGAGTCCCCGAGAGAGGCCGAGGCCTGGATCTCGCAACAGTGGCCTAATTTAGGACCTCAAACTACCTCTCCCAGATGCCTCTGGGCTCCTGGGGACCAAATGCTCAAGGGAACCATGGATAGAGGGAAGCGCTCACTAGGGGATGATTTAAGCAAATGGTCAGGTCCCTCAAGAGCCAGTTCCCCCAGCGGAAATGGACAAGCTTCACGGAGTATCTCAGGGGGTAACACCAAAACGCAGATCCCTCCCAACCAGCAAAAAGTCAGCAGGTCCCCTGTACTAGAGCCTAAGCAACAGCAACAGGATGTAACGGATGAATCGACCTGCTCAGTTGTAGGTAGAAGCCAACAAAGATCGAGGAGCCCCACTCAGCAAAAGGTTCCAAACGTCTCTCTCTCTCCCCCTGCCAAGTTCTCCCATGCAGAGGTGGCACAGATGTACGACCGGCACAGTACAGAAATGACTGAGGAAGACCTGATGGACAGCGATACCCCCCCGAGACTGGGCTACCAAGGTAGAGGAAGAAGAAGCTAAAAGAGCAGCAGACACGGGAATCTTACCGCCCAGACTTGAAACATTCGCAGAAGCGGTGGGAGCTTCCAATGGATCCAGTGGAGATGTGCCACCTGGGACTAACAGCTGATCATTTGGGACAGTGTCGCTAGTCAAGCATTATATAATTATTCGGGGGCTGGTACACCTTAACAAGGGGCACCCTTCCTAATCCCCTCTCTCTATGCTGACCACCCTAGGGCATTGCACTACTATTGACCAGCAACTTCCCATTTAGCCCCAAGAGAGCTTTAACGGTGGCATAAGCTACCCCAGGAATAGTTTGGAGAACTATGATCTCCATCAATGGCCTAAGGGCCTTCTAGCATTTCTAAGGCCTCAGACAATGAATCAAAGCAACCTCCCCGATCGGATAGGTGTTGGGTGAGCTAACCCAGACAAGCCTATATTACTAGAATCCTGCGCTATGTGGATGGCGATAAGGAAACCCCTCTTATCTTCCCTACCCCCCTCCCCTCCCTTTCCAGTTGGTTAAAGTATGCCTCTTCAAGGAGGCAGAAGCCCTTGATAATGGCATATTGACGTTACGGGCCAGATGAGAATGGTATACCCCTTGTGGTACCGACTCATTCCCTATACATGGTGCTAGACATAGTGTGGCACAGAGCTCGTCTAGCTTTCTCGCATGAATACGTTAGCACCATTAAATTGTGCTGCACTTATTTGGGGTGCAGATATTAGTAGCTATTAATAGATAAGTGTTTGCACTGTAAAGTGGTTAAGTTAGTTTAGGTAAATAAGAGTATCTGTGTTTCTTTCTTTAGATAGCCAATGCTGACTAAGTAGAATACGTTACAGCAGTCCAAGACAGACAAACAGTTTTACACTTTCCACTACTTAAGTACATCAGAGGATTAGAGATTTGTTAGGCCTGACCTACTGCTGGGATTTCCTTCTTCTCCTACTGTATACTACTCTCTGCTCCTTCTCTGCTGACGGAGGTGTACAGACGTGTGTGTCCCAACCTGAGGCAGTAGTAAGGTGGTTCCTGTTTCCTTTGTTGTCTCTATCCTGTATCTCTACTTGGAGGGTGAGTACCCTTGTTTTTTCTCTTTTTCCTCTGACGGTGGTCAACATTGATGGCATCTCGCCTTAACGTATGGGGGGACTGGAAGTGCGTCTTCTGGAATGTTAAGGGTCTGAACCATCTGACTAAAAGAACTAAGGTTCTACAATATCTGCGCACCTTAGGGACAGATATAGCCCTACTCCAGGAGATGCACCTCACAAGCCGTACGGTAAGTTGGTTAAAGAAACTATGGGTGGGGAAGTTCTGGCTAGCTGCGCCACCACAAAATCCAAAGGAGTGGCCATCCTCCTGAGTAGGAGGGGACCATGGGCAGCTGAGACCTACCAGTCTGACTCACAGGGGAGATGGATAGTTGTCAAACTCTCTTATCCAGGTGGTAAAACCATCATAGCCAATGTGTATGGGCACAACTCCGATAAAGGGGAAATTTATGCAGAACTCAGCCAGGCCCTCACAGAATTAGCAGAGGGAGAGGCGGACTTGCCCACTTGTATAGGAGGGGACCATAACCTGGTTCGGGATATTTTTCTGGATAAATCCCTCCCCACCCTGCAAACCCATCCCAAAGCTTGGGCAGCCCTAAATGATTTGATCACAGAATGGTCCTTAGGGGATCCTTGGAGGATGAATCACCTGAAAGGGAGAGATTATATGTTTTACTCTGCAGTACATGGTACCTATAGCCATTTAGATTTTTGGATGGCCAACAACATAGCCCTGTCAGGGATAGGAGAAGCGGACATTGGGAATATAATTATTTCGGATCGTGCCCCAGTTATGATCACTGTCTCCGCACCAGGGCAAAGGCCTCCCTCTATGAGATGGAGATGCAATCCTACCTTACTCCAGGATGAGGCTTTTAGAGAGTATATCAAGAGAGAGGCACAATACCATTTCTCCGTTAATACCCCAGGAGAGACGAGCCCAACCACCATTTGGGAAGCATTTAAGGCGGTTCTTCGGGGAAGAATTATTTCATATTCAGCAGCTAAAAATAAAGAGCGGAAAAAACAGATACAAGACTTGCAGGACTCAATTACTAAGCTGGAACATCAGTTTAAGGTATCCTCTAAGAACCAACTTAACTCCCCGTCTTCAGCTCACATTACAGGCCTGAAATTTCAGTTAAATGTATTGCTGAACAAGAAAACAGAGTGGCAACTGATGTGGTCTAAACACTGAGTCTGGGAGGGAGGGGAAAAGGGCCAGAAACTCCTAGCCTACTGGCTACGAAAGCAGCAGGCATCCTCTCGGATCCTGGTCCTTAAGAATAGGCGGGGCAAATTATTGGTGACACCGAAGGACATCAATGAAGAGATGTTCAAATTTTACCAGAAGCTCTATCAGTCTCAGAGTATGATACCACCTGAGCTTCTTTCACAGCAGCTGAGGGTCTTTTCACAGTCCACCCCGCTCCCTCACCTATCAGTGGACCACTGCAAAGATGTGGATGCCCCGATCACGACTGAAGAATTAAACGCAACCATATCCCAGGTGGTGAAAGGTAAAGCCCCTGGACCAGATGGGATATCGGTGGAACTTTACCAATTCCTTAAAATGAAGTCACTGCCCCACTATTAGAGGCTCCTCAGGAGGCCCATAAAGAAGGTTTCCTGCCCCCCACTATGCACGAGGCCCTCATTACCCTAATCCCCAAAAAAGCTTCAGACGTGTTACTTTGTACAAATTTCAGGCCCATATCTTTGATATCAGTAGTTACTAAGATACTTGAAAAAGTCTTGGCGAATAGATTATCGGGAATTCTGCCTTCCCTACTTCACCTGTCCCAAACTGGATTTCAGAAAGGAAAATCCAGCGCAGACAACATCTGGTTAGTGTTAAATCTTAAGTGGTTAGCACTACAGTCCAAAATCCCAGCAGCTGCCCTTGCCATAGACTTCGCCAAAGCATTTGACTCGGTGGAATGGGGGTATCTCCATAATGTTCTTAAGCTATATGGGTTTGGGGACTCCTTTTGCTCCTGGGTCTCCACATTGTATCATTCATCCTCGGCTCGTATTGTCACTAATAAAGACACCTCGGGCTCATTTAAGTTACAATGAGGAACTAGGCAGGGGTGTCTGCTCTCTCCCCTACTGTTTCTAATAGCTCTGGACCCACTTATCAGGAAATTTACACACACCCCCTCTTATCACCGGCATCCCTGTAAAGATGTCATCTTACCTAGTCAACGCATATGCGGATGATATGCTCTTAACCCTTTCTAACCTCCAGGGTTCCCTACCTACCATATTGACTATCCTGTCGGAATTTGCCTCCTTGTCAGGCTTAACAATAAATAAAAAAAAAAATAACCCTATCCCCTCTAAATGGAGCATGTACCAGGCACTGCTTAGCCGGTATGGACATCACTTGGGCCCCCCAGGGATTTCCGTATTTAGGAATACATATCCCCTCGTCCTGGACGGACAGAGAGTCAGCAAATTTCTCCCCCTTTTGACATCATTAGCAGCTGAGGTTCAACGATGGAGGAAGCTTAACCTAACCCTAAAAGGTAAGATTGAGGCCATCCGAATGTTTATTTTTTCTAGAGTCTCCTACCTGCTAAACAACCTCTCTATTCCACTTACGGCAAAGCCATTGAAGACCTGGACAAATTAGTCTCTTTTTTTGTGGGAGGTATGGCCCCAAGATGGGGGTGTACAAAACTACAGTCCCACAGATCCAAGGGTGGGCTGGGACTCCCATGGTTCGCAGGCTACCACCTGGCTTTCAGGATGGCTCAGGCCGTGACTTGGTTTCTTCCCGGACTACCCCCACCCCAGTAGGCCACCCTGGAGGCAGACCTGTCATTGGATAGGCCATTGCACTCTCTATTAGCTAAAAGAAAGCCTGGAGCAAAACCATTCTACACCGTTATGATAGAAACATGTAGGGCCTGGCGTAGGGGGGGTGACACTCACTGGGACCCCAAGTTCAAACTATTTCCCCCCAATTATATTTGCCCCATTATGGGATAACCCTCTTATCACAATAGAACATAAGGTATTTAAATGGTCCCTTTGGTCTGCCAAAGGTATTCATATAGTAGAGCACCTTCTCCTTCCATGCACCAGGACACTACTCTTCTTTGAACAGATCCGTGAGCAGTACAAGCTACCTCAGATGGATTTTTGGAAGTTTTTAAAGATTAGGAGGCGCTTTAACCCCATTTAAACACATGCAGATACATTCCCCTTGGCATGATGTCTTTACCTCACCTAACTGCAGGAGGCCAAGGTCTGGTAAGCTTATTCTACAAGACCCTTAGGGATGCACAACCTGATACTACCTTATTGAGTAAAACGGCTTGGGAACGTGAGCTGCTGTATCCCATATTCCCTCAACTGTGGTCTATATGCCTTAGGGATGCTCAGGCTGCATATATAGATGCTAGGACTCAACTAATTCAATTGAAGATCCTACTTAGATAGTACAGAACCCCATATTTCCTCTGTAACCTCAAAATAACCCCCTCTGATAGTTGCTGGAGGTGTCAGACTTCCCCTGCCCATTTACTTCACATATTATGGACCTGCCTGAACTTGCAAGCCTTTTGGATGCAGGTTCGGCTGACTATTCAAGGATTATAGGCAAATCCATCTCTCCTGACAATCCATCTCTCATTCTAGGAGATACCACGGCTCTGCACCCACTATCCCCCCCTACCAAGGCATGGCTTCTAGTAGCTCTAATGGAAGCCAAAAGAGTCATCCTTGTAAGATGGAAGGCAGCCGGTATCCCCTTCGCTAGTGCAGTGGAGAATGGCTGTATCTCGGTTAGCTGTCTTTGAGAGGCTTACTGCTGTGGTCCGGGGAGGCCTTAACAAGTATTACAAAAAATGGGATGCGTACTTAAACTCTCATATATGCTCAGTAACCCCTCCCCCACCGCAACCCCCCCCATCTCTTAGATAAGTTGGGGAATGGGCCCTGAGGCATCTAAAGGGGGATGTCATTATGTTCTTACCACTGTCTGATACTATATCTTACTCTCCTGTCTCTCTATTGGCTAGAGCTGAGTATTACACTTAGCCGATAGGCTGAAGTCAGCAGATTTTTAGGGCTGTACTTAGGAGATCATAACCAAGTAGATACACTAGGGCAGGGGTTCTCAAATGGTGAGGCCAGCCTCCCTGGGGAGGCCCCAATCTGTTCCAAGGGAGGCTCAAGCAAGTCTGAAAAAGTATTGTATTTAAATTTTGAATTTTATGTATTTTGTGTGAAGAGGTAAAACAAACTGAAAGAGGATAATAGTAGGTGAATTTTATATATTTATTTACTAATAGGTGACAAGAGAAGGTGAATGAGCTAAGGCTTATTTCAGGTGTACCCGGGGAAGGGTAGGGAGTGAATACATTTCAAAAGGTAACTGCAAAACAGTCAAGAAATACACAATGAACAATAGTGCAAACAAATATGAACAATAAACTAATAATGAGTGATGGTAATTGATCAATTTGTAGACTGACTGCAGAACAGCCCAAATACAAGGGTTGACCATAGAAGTGCTAAGAGCAATAGCAGGAAGAACAAAAGTAATCCCAGAGGTTGCTTAGGAGCAGGGAAGGAGGGAGAGGCAAAGTATGTGGAGAAGGTTATTTCATAGAGAGGAAACAGAGAAAGTAGTCTGACCCATGAAGGTACTGCAACAAGGGGTAACAATGGTTCAGGAATGAAAATTGCAGAGCAAGTAGGCAAGCCTGTGTGTGTGTGTGGGGGGTTACAATAAGCTGAATAATAATATTTGTTTATTTTATTTATTTGTTATTCAGACAGCACCTTTGAGTGCAGGAGCTCTTTTTCAAAGGTTCCACATCAGGATAAGACAAAGAACTGAATGTGAGCCAAATACTCGAAGGGGTTTCAATTTATTCATGGTGTACTGCGCAAAGTACAGTATGTTATTTTTCTTTGGGGAGGCCCAAGATTATTTCAGTTTTTTGGGGGAGGCTCAAAATCGTTTCCATGGATTTGGGGAGGCTCACTGTGACAAAGTCTAAGAACTATTGCACTAGGGAATAGAATGTGCCATATCATCTCTGGAAGCTTTAGTATATCAATATTAAAAGGTATAGTAATCATAGAGACTGATGAGAACAACAATACTGCTTGTATTTTAGTATAAGGCCTAAGCTTCTCAATTGCATATTAGAAAAACTAGATATTTATTGGCATATGAGCTAGGTAAGATGTGGAAGATTGTAGCAACTGTACTGACTGCTAGTCTGTAGTAACTTGGTCCTTTTGGAATAGGGCATGAATGTGCCTTTGAGGCCTGTGGATGGCTAAATGTACTTGGAAAAATAATAAAATATATGTTAAAAAAAAGAACAAGGGTTAAAAAAAGAGTGCAAAATTCCTACCACCAGACAATTAGACTTATATATCTAATGTGTCTCTTCTAATAGCGCTGATAGACAGATGTTGTTGTCAAGAGAGTCCAAACATATGTGTCTTTACAGGTCACTCACAGCATAATTAAAACACTGTCTTGAGCCTGCCTTTTCCATGATGTTACCCAGCTCCTCCTCTGTTTATCAAAAATTATACAATCAGGATGTCTATCCAGCAGGAGGTAAATTAATAAAGGTGACCTTAGCAAAACTCATGTCCCCACATAACTTTCTTTAAATAACATCCCCTCTCTGATCTCAAGTAGCTCTTCTTCCCAGGACCATCAAAGAATCTTTTATGACTTTGCACTAAAGGCCATAACCTGCTGTCTTACCCTAAACGTTATAAAAGTTTATGATTTCCCATCCTAGTAGCTGGCAAGCTACAAATAAACTAGATAAACAGGAGATCCTTAATTTAGTCTCTTCTAGCCTGTAATTATCTCCTGGCCTTCCAGGTAACACCTTGTAGCTAAAACTCTAGGAGGGGGTGTCATTCCACAGGCTGTTTCAGCATGTCTCATGAAGACACTCAATAACACATTTGTATATTACAAAAATTATGGATTAATCAGAACCAGCTGTACAAGCATCACACTCTAGTCCTGGAACATCTTTTTCCTGAAAATAGAGTATTCCTGCACTCTGTTCTTCCCTGTAATATACATGTATGTCTCTATCATATCCCTCTCTCTCCTCTCCTCCAGGACGTACATATTCAAGTCCTACAACCTGTCCTCTTAGGACTTGTGATGCAATCCATCTACCATCTTTGTTGCCCTCCTCTAAACCTTCTCTACCCTGTCTATGTCCTTATGTAGGTAAGGTTTCCAGAACTGTACACTGTACTCAAGGTGGAGCCTCACTAGTGTCTTGTATAGTGGAATTATGACCTCCCTTTTCCTTCTGGTGATGCCCCTGCCTATGCATCCCAGCATGCTATTTGCTTTACCTGCTGCCTTGTTGCACTGTTTCTCTACCTTGAAGTCATCAGAGATGATAACCCCAAGATTCCTTTCCTGCTTTGTGCATGTTATATCCTCACCCCCAACTGATATGTTGTTTCAGGGTGTTTGTGCCCCGTATGCATTATCTTTTACTTCTTTGTATTGAATTCCAACTACCAAACCCCTGACCATTCTTCAAGTTTCTGCAGGTCCCTCCTCATTCTGTCCACTCTATACCATCTGGCATGTCCACTCTGTTACAGAGCTTTGTGTCATCAATGAACAAGGAAATTCTGTCTTCTAGATCCTGCACAATGTCACTGATAAACATGTTGAAAAGGACGGGTCCCAGCACTGATCCCTGTGGTACCCACTGGTCATTCTTCCCTCTGTAGAGTGACAACCATTTACTACCACCCTCTGTGTCCTGCCAGCCAGTCAGTTACCTACCCACCACACTAATGTCCTGCCCACTCCCTTATTCCCTAGTTTGTTTAATAGCCTTCTGTGTGGTACGACTTGAATTAAAGATTTACTCATCAATTGGATCCCATTTCACTAAATTTTCTAGCTCTAGATTTAACTATCAATATGGATGAAGAAGGGGAGCTTGTTATTGACACTAAAACCTTTAGAAAAACCACTGCTACTAATTCAGCTCTTCACTTTGAGAGTGCCCACCCCCCAGCCTAAAAAATCTATACCAAACAGTCAGTATTTGAGATTGTGGAGAAACTGCAGTAGAAAGATTGATTTTGAACATCAGGCCCAAGAAATTACTAAGATTTGTAGTAAGAGGATATAATTGTGAAGATCTGACACAGGCAAGACAGAAAGTAGAAAAAATACCCAGAGACTCTTTCGTTAAGCCTAAAAGTCGGAACGATACACAAAGTGTATTGTGTACTTTCATCACTGGATATAACCACTTGGCAGGCCAAATAGGCAATATAATATACAGAAACTGACCGATTTTGACAAGTGATGATGTGGTGGGTATGGCTGTGGGAACTAAACTCAGGGTAATATTTCGTAGAGGCCAAAATCTTAAAGATAAACTGACACATTCTAGAACTAAACAAGCATTTGTCAATGCTGAACGTTCGCTTGCAGGTATTTGCAGTGGTGTTTGGCATGTATGGTGCTTTACCCTAATGCCCTATGCGATTGCTGGTATTTGCACAATAAAGTGTCAGCATGATCTTTTTGTTACCCCCATTGTGCGCTACATAGGTGGAAACACGTTTTGGGCAGGATGTGAAAAATGACAGCTGTACTGCTCATAAGGAAGTGTGGTAAAATGCCAATGTTGAAAATCTGGAGTGGAAATATTGAAAATTCGCAAATCTTTGAGTGTGCGTGGGAACTATGCAATGCACGCTCATAAAACAGTAATTTTAGGAATTGTTTCACCAAATTTTCAACATTGCCATTTTAAAACCTGTGCTAATGAACAGTGTCATTGTGATTTTCTTACTGTGTCCCATACATTGATTTCACACACCAACTGCGCCATTGTGCACTACATGGGGAAAGAAGTTTTGGGCAGGATGTGAAAAATGACAGCTGTACTGCTCATAAGGAGGTGTGGTAAAATGGCAATGTTGAAAATCTGGAGTGAAAATATTGGAAATTCGCAATCTTACGAGTGTGCGTAGGAACTGTACAATGCACGCTCGTAAAACAGTTATTTGTAGGAATTTTTTCACCAAATTTTCAACATAGCCATTTTAAGATCTCTGCTCATGAACAGTGACACTGTGATTTTCTTAATGTGTCCCATACACTGAGTTCGCACACCAACTGTGCCATTGTGCGCTACATGGGTGGAAACACGTTTTGGGCATGATGTGAAAAATGACAGCTACAGTGCTCATAAGGAGGTGTGGTAAAATGGCAATGTTGAAAATCTGGAGTGAAAATATTGAAAATTCGCAAACTTACGAGCATGCGTAGGAACTGCGCAACGCAGACTCATAAAGCAGTCATTTTTAGGAATTTTTTCACCAAATTTTCAGCACAGCCATTTTAAGACCTCAGCTCATGATCAGTGTCACTGTGATTTTCTTAATGTGTCCCATACATTGAGTTCGCACACCGACTGCGCCATTGTGCGCTACATGGGCAGAAACACATTTTGGGCAGGATGTGAAAAATTACAGCTGTACTGCTCATGAGGAGTTGTGGTAAAATGGCAATGTTGAAATCTGGAGTGCAAATATTGAAACCATGGAAGTATGCAGTGTGTTGGGAACTGCATAGCGCTTGCGCTAAATAAAACAGTCGTTATAGGAATTTTTTCACAAAATTTTCAACATAGCCATTTTAAGACCTCTGCTCATGAACAGTGTCACTGTGATTTTCTTAATGTTTCCATACATTGATTTCGCTTACACTGACTGTGCCATTTATGCGCTACATCGGGGAAACACATTTTGGGTGAGATGTGAAAAATGACAGCTGTACAGCTCATAAGAAGGTGTGATAAAATGGCAATGTTGAAAATCTGGAGTGAAAATATTGAAAATTCGTGAACTTACGAGCCTGCATAGGAACTGCGCAATACACACTTGTAAAACAGTCATTTTTTGGAATTTGTGCACCAAATTCTCAACATAGAGTGTTTGGGATCCCTTCTTATGAATGATGTCACTGTCATGGCATTATCCAAGGCTGAAGGGTGATTTCATGCAGTGACTGCGCAGTGCCTGTGCAGTGCCTGCGAAATCACCCTTCGGGCCTGAATAACGCCATGCCAGTGACATCATTCATGAGAAGTGATCCCAAAACCCCATGTTGAAAATTTGGTGCAAAATTCAAAAAATGACTGAGATATGCATAAAGTTGAAACCCCAATGTAGCCCATTATACAGCTTACCGGCATTTCCTCAGTTCATGGTACGCCTTTGAAGAGTGCAGGCGTGTTCCCAGTCCACCAAAGATTATGCACAGAGTCCGGAGTTAAGAATGGGGTGGGGGCATGTGGGGAGACTGGGTGCTCCAGTGGGTGGAGTGCGGGTTGTGGGGAGTTGGGAGGCAGCGCCCTTGGGACGTTTTTTGTTTACAGGTTTAAACAAAAAAAAATGATGATGGGACCTTTGCCATGCTGGGGTGGGCTCCCAGCATGGCAAATGGGGGCAAGGAGCTGACGGGGATTGTTTCCCTGTAAACAAACCAAGCGGGACCTTTGCCACACTGGGGTGGGCTCCCAGCATGGCGGCAGGATGGCTTGGGGGGCCATGGAGCCGATGGGATTGGGCACCCCATCAGCAAAACAAACAACTTTGCCATGTTGGGGTGGGCTTCCAGCGTGGCAGGAAAGCTTTGGGGGGGTGGCGTGATGCGCGCGGGGGGAGCGCGTGACGGAGGGGATGGCAGCGGCACTCAGTATGGCAGCGGTGTTTTCCTTTGAAGCAGAAGAACACAGCTGTCATACTGAGCTCCTGCACCCATTGGTGCAGGACCGCCACACCTGCTCAAGGGAGCAGTGCATTGGGTGGGAGAGGCACACTTCCAAGTGTGCTACTCTCCCAAAACGTTCCTTGCGCATGCACGCAAGCGAACGTAAAAAGGAAAACAAAAAATGTACTTGACTCCATACAAACTTGGCTTCCACAGAGAATGAAAAATTCCATGAATGTAAGAGGTATAATGTGTAAATATGCTATAGAAGGTGATGTTTACATACACCCTGAGAAAGATGAGCTTACCTTTGGAATCAATAATCTTATCACATGTGATACTACACATGTAGTATATGTACTTTCATGTACATGTGATTTACTATATGTTGGGAAAACTGTGAGACCGCTAAAACAACGCATCCAAGAACATGTGAGATCAATAACTAGTGCAAAAATGATACCCTGTAGGTACATTTCACATTCCTCCACAACTCGAAACCAAATGGCCTGACATTTCTGGATATAGACTGGATAGCACCAGACTTGTGGGGTGGAGATAGAGCCAATAGACTACTGAAAAAGAAAGCATGTGGGTATTTAAACTAGATGCTACAAAACCAAATGGATTGAATAATAATTGGGATATCAAGCCTTTTTTGCATAATAGATAATATTGATGTATTTTTTGAATGCTATGGTATCACTTTATCTATTCACCACTATAGTTACTACTTTTGATTCAGTATTCTGAAAGATTGTTTGAATCATTACTTAATGTAAAAATGTACCAACATAGTGATTTGCTTTAATAGTTTATTCTTTTTTTCTCTCTTCAGGTGTGTGTTTTGCCGTCCTATCTGGGCTCCTACCTACAGTTGGCATTTACCACAATGAAGTTTGGCAGCCTGACTGCTTGTTAGTCCCAGGATAAAAACACCATTAGGATGTGGTAGCTCTTTAGTTTCTCTTTATTTCCTTTTATTTACTTTTTTCATACATCATTTACTAGTGCCTATTTTGTAAAGATATTGCCATTATGACTTTTTGTAGGTTGTGTTATAATAATTTATTATTTATCATAAGAATTTATGGATTGTGCTGTATTGTAATGTTATTATCATGATGTAATGATTCCCTATAAGGGATAATTGATTATGGAAACCCTGATATGAGTTTAATAGTCATCACTACCTTGCATGGGATGCACTATCACTTTAAAAGCATTACCACTATTTAGTCATTATAACGTAGAGATTGGTGAGATATTTAACGTTCGGTTGTTCTGTTAGCATTACCCCCTTGAAGACTTGTGTGGTTGAGGTGCTAGGGGCAATCATACTGAACTCCTGCATTTTTGTAAATTGTGTGGACTTTGATATTTCAATAAATTACTCTGAAGCAGTAAATAACAGTGTACTGTGGTTTTTGTGCAGTACTACCTTTTGGATTTGTAATTTTGGAGGTTTGCCGCGTGACTTGTACTGCAGCAACTACTATCACACTGTAGTGAGGTGAAGCCTTTTTCTTGTTTGTGAAGTCCAGATAGGCCACGCCCACTGCCGCCCCGATCCACCCTCTTGTCACCCAGTCGAAAATTTCAATGAGGTTGGTCTGACATGACTCCTCTGGTGAAACCATGCTGCCTTGGGTCCTGTAGTCCCCTGGCAACCAGTTGTTCCACCAATCTCTCCTTCAGTAGTGCTTCCATGATCTTCCCCACTACTGAGGTGAGGCTGACTGGTCTGTAGTTCCCCACTTCCTCTTTGTTCCCACTTTTGTGTAAGGAACTACATATGCTGTCCTCCAGTCTTTGGGTACCTCACCTGTTTCCAGTGATCGGCTAAACAGGATTGCCAGAGGCTCACCCACCACCTCTCTTAGTTCTTTTATGACCCTGGGGTGCACCCCATCTGGCTCCATTGCTTTATCAACTCTTATTCCTTCTAGTTCCTTCAGGACCCTTTCTCGTGTAAAGGGACTTGTGTCCATTTCTGTGCCATTCACGCCTTGTACTCCTTCAGGCCCATTACCCTCATCTTCCTCAGTAAAGACTGAGCAAAAATACATGTTCAATATGGCAGCTTTACTGTTGTCATCCTCACACAGCCCCATCCTCCCCTTCAGTCTCACTATCCCTCCTTTTGCCTTTCTTTTTTCACTTATGTACCTGTAAAAGGTTTAGTCCTCTCTACCTACTGATTTTGCAATGCGTTCTTCTCTAGCTCATCTTTGGCTTCCCTTACTGACCTCCCTGCCTTCCCTTTGCTTCTCCTGGTATGTCTCCCTATCCCCTTCAGCATGTGTCTTTTTGTATCGCCTGAATGCAGTCTTTTTGGCTTTCTCTTTCGCTACCTCCTTGGAAACCATAATGGCCTCCTCTTTCTTTTCCTTTGCTAACCTGCTTAATGCATAATTCTGTTGCTCTTGTAATCCCCATTTTAAATATTGCCCACTGTTCTTCAACCCTGATTCCTGCCTCATTCCCATTAATGCATCTTTCAGGCATCTCTCCATTTTCCCAAAGTCTGCCCCTTAAAATCCAGGACACATGTTTCTGTGCAGTTTGGTTCTACTCCTTCTGTGATGTCAAGCCGTAGTGACTGGTGGTCACTGTTTCCCAGGTGCTCCCCCACTGTTACCCCATCACACTGTCCCCATTTGTGAGCACAAGGTCCAGTATTGCCTTCTGCTGAGTTGGTTCCATGACCAGTTGCTTGAAGAAGGCACCTTGATGGGAGTCCAGGATAAATCTGTTCCTGGTTGATGCTGCTGCTGGGAGGCTCCAGTCCACGTCTGGAATACTGAGATCTCCAACCAGCACCACCTCACCCTTGTCTGCCATCCTTTGAATGACTAGCATCAGCTAGCACAACTCTACTGTCACCTCCAAGGATGGACTATAGGTGAGCTGTAATAAGCCCATGTATTAGGGCTGTGTGGAATGCAAAATTCTGCCATCAAAATTGCTGCGGAATGGCAATTCTGCTTTTGAAATGCTTTACAGAACTTCCTTTTAAATTCCACAGAATTTCGAAAAAAGCATTTCTGTGCAAACTGCAGAATTTCCCATGGGTTATGTAAACCACAGAATAATTTTCAGCAGACTGTCGGAAAAGAATCTGCAGTTTATGTGAACTGTGGAGTATTATTCCACAAAAGGAAACTGTATGTGGAATGTTGAAATCCTGTAAATGATGCAAATCAGTGGAACTTTGTAAAATTCTGCAGAATTCCATTCCATCAGAAATTCAACATTCTGAACAGCCCTACCACGTATTGTAAAAATAAATATTTAAATATTATGCATATTAATTGAAATGCCTAATGGTGGCCATTGCTGTACCCCCAAAGGATGGCAGTGACAACCTCTATACATTGAAGTCCGTGAGCACTTTACACAGTGTTGCTGTTGTGTTGACTGAGAATTTATTTGTTCATATTGTTTCTGGTGGTTGCATTTGACTGTTTCTGTGGTATTTGTGACTACTGGATGTCACAAACCCACTCAGCAGGTCGGACCCTCTGCTCCCACAGTACAAACCTCCGAGCGCAGTCTTGTGAACAGTTAACAGAACAGGGTAACCCTCCTGTCTGTTTTGTGGGTTCGAATCAGACTTTGGTCTCAAGTTCTGGAGGGATTCAAACTGTGAACCTCTTGCTAGCGTGCCCAATGTACAGGCTCAGATAATTCTGCTCTTCGGGGGGGGGCAGATATCTTTTCCTATGGGCACCTAACCAGGCGTACAAAATGAACCCTTAAAAACTCTAATAAAGACCTCAGAATAAACTCTTACCTTTTCCCAGTTTGGTAAAACCAGTAAGCTTTGTACAGTGTCAACTTTAACCATGTATGCTTTACCTGTCAAGAAAAAGAATTTCAAAGGCACAGCAAGTAGTCTCTAAAGTAGAGGTTTATTTAAAAATAGATAAAAAAATGTAAAATGTAAATACAGAACCTTATATCACAAAAACACACAATCACTTGAAAGAGCAAGGGCTAAAAAAAAGTGCAAAATTCCTACCACCAGACAATTAGACTTGTATATCTAATGTATCTCTTCTAATAGTGCTGATAGACAGATGTTGTTGTCAAAAAAGTCCAAACATGTGTGTCTTTACAGGTCACTCACAGCATAATTAAAACACTGTCTTGAGCCTGCCTTCTCCATGATGTCACCCAGCTCCTCCTCTGTTTATTAAAATTATACAATCAGGATGTCTATCCAGCAGGAGGTAAATTAATAAAGGTGACCTCAGCAAAACTCATGTCCCACATGACTTTCTTTTAAATAACATCCCTCTTTGATCTCAAGTAGCTCTTCTTCCCACGACATCAAATAATCTTTTATGACTTCGCACTAAAGCGTCATAACCTGCTCTCTTCCTCTAAACGTTATAAGAGTTTATGATTTCCCATCCTAGCAGCTGGTAAGCTACAAATAAGCTAGATAAACAGGAGATCCTTAATTTAGTCTCTTCTAGCCAGTAGTTATCTCCTGGCCTTCCAGGTAACACCTTCTAGCTAAAACCTGGGAGGGGGGTGTCATTCCACAGGCTGTTTCAACTTGTCTCATGAGAGACACTTAATAACACATTTTTATATTACAAAAATCATAGCTTAATCAGAACCAGCTGTACAAGTGTCACAATCCTCCCTACCTAGACTGAATTTGGGGACTCTGTCCCCTGCATGGGATGAGCTTCCCAAATCAGTTCACTCCTCATCGATGTGAGACAAGCCATCTGAGTTCAGATTTTTTGGCTCCAGCCCTATGTAATTTTGTCATATCATACCTTTGCAAAGCAAGACTCCATCTTAGCAGTCTACCTTTCATCTTTCCCATTTGCGTCAGCCAGACTAGGGGGTTGTGGTCAGTCTGTACCACAAAATGCTGTTCATACAAGTATGGCTCTAATTTCTTTAGGGCCCACACTATGGCAAGACACTCTTTTTCCACAGTAGAGTATGTCTGCTCCCTGCGAAGTAACTTCTTACTCAGATACGCTACAGGGTGATCTTTACCTTGGCTGGATGTCTGACTCACTACTGCCCCAATAACCACATCTGAGGCATCAGTCTGAACTATAAAGGGTCTGCTATAGTCAGGACTTGTCAAAACAGGAGCACTGCACAGTGCCTCCTTCAATCTGGTAAAGGCTTTCTCACAGGTTGGGTCTCAGGTAATTTTCTTAGGCATTCTTTTCTTTACCAGGTCAGATAGGGGAGCAGCCAGGACACTGTAATTGTGTACAAATTTTCTATAGTACCCTGCTGTTCCATGAAAACTCCTGACCTGCTTCTGCATTTCTGGTCTGGGCCATGCCCGGATTACCTCTATCTTTATATGGTTAGGGCAGAGCTGTTCTAGGCCTACCACATGCCTGAGATATGCCACCTCTCCCATGGCCACCTGGCATCTCCCAGCTTTGACAGAGAGCCCGGCCCTCTGTATCCTGCCCAGCACTTCCCTAAAGTGGGCTAGGTGTTCCTCCCAGCTGGTACTAAAGATGGAAATGTCATCCAGGTATGCCTTGGTGTACTCCTCAGCACCATTTAACACCTGGTTCATCAACCTTTGGAAAGTGGCCAGGGCATTCTTCATTCCAAAAGACATTACTTTAAATTCAAATAAGCCTATTGGAGTGATGAAGGCCGACCTCTCCCTAGCTCTGTCCATCAACTCAACCTGCCAATACCTCTTGGTCAGGTCAATCATCATAAGGTAGGTCGCCTTCCCAACTTATCCAGGAGTTTGTTTGTCTGGGGCATTGGATGGGTGTCTGACTTTGTGACTACATTCAGTCCACGATAGTCCACACAGAAATGAGTAGAGCCATCTGGCTTGGGCACAAGGACTATGGGTGCCGGAAGATGGTAAAAGCTGAGGGGGCTGAGAATCAAAAGGGCACTTATGAGGGAACAAAGGGCACTTTTTCTATACTACGTCCACTGCTAAAGTTTTGGCTACAGCCACCTGTTGCACAGTTCCCTCGTTTCACCCAAGTCTAGGAGAACACTAGCAAGGGGCAACGTTTTCTCTTCACCAGTAAAGTCCTGTACAGTGACATATTTATTGGGTATAAGCTGACCTGGCTGTACTAGATCCCCTTTTACCAATGTCAGGGATGCTCCTGTGTCCCTTAACCCTTGCATCTGCACACCATTCACCATGACTGGATGCATGTGTTCCCTCATGTTCACTGGCATGCTTCCAGGGATGCACAAACAACCCACTTCCTTCCTAGCCCCCTGTTGTGTATTGCTTGCCTTTTTGGGACACTGTCTGGCAATATGCCCAGTTTCTTTACACAACCAACATTAATTTCTTTTCTCATAGAAATCTTTTCTCTTAAACCTGGGGCTAACTGGTTTCGGTGGAGGCGGTAAGGTTTTTGGCTGCCCTGAAGGTGCGCTATTCCCTTTCTGTGCTGCCACGCCCGCCCCATTCACTCTCAGAGCAGGTCTGCTCTTGGCATAGTGGTCCAAGAGTTCAGCAGCCTCTTGCACTGTTTTGAGATCTCAGTCCTCCAGCCAGGTTTTCAGCTCTGCTGGGCATGCCCAGAAAAACTGTTCTAACAGAATCACATTTTCAGTTTTATCAACAGAGTTTGCTCCAATTCCTTCCCACCAATGTTTTAAAAATTGATGTTCTTTCATGGCTAGCTCCTCATAGCTCATGTCAGGGCTTCTCCTGAGCTTACAGAATTTAGCTCTGTATGATTCAGTAGTTAATTCAAATTGTTTTAACAGTGCAGCTTTAAGTTTGCTGTAATCATCACTGTTCTCATTGTCCATTTGACCCAATGCATCCCGACCTTTCCCGGTAAGTAGCAGGGATAGCTGGAGCTCCAGGATTCTCTAGGAATTTTAGCCTGAATACAAACTTTTTTTTAAAGAATTTAAAAAGGCATCCATATCCTCCCCCTCTTTAAATTCTGCTATAAATTTGGAGTTCAATTTGAAAACCCAGTCCTGTAGTCCCAGTTAAACCCAAGCCACTTACCTGCTTGGGTGCCACTGGTTGGAGTCGTAGCTTCTCCAGTTTGTGTTGTCTCTGGCACTCACGCTCCTCAGGGTCCGCGTTTTTCTGTTCACGGTCTCTCTCCCTCTGGAACTCGAGCTCCATTCTGCGCAACTCAATTTGCAGCCTGAGTACTTCTGAATCCAGGATACTGGTGACCTTCCTCTGC
Organism: Neoceratodus forsteri; assembly: GCA_016271365.2. Taxonomy (NCBI): domain Eukaryota; kingdom Metazoa; phylum Chordata; order Ceratodontiformes; family Ceratodontidae; genus Neoceratodus; species Neoceratodus forsteri. The sequence continues at coordinate 681,595,248 of CM057456.1, read as the reverse complement.
TGCTGTGGCCCTTCACTGACAGTGGCCCTGTTGCCCTCCTCATGAGATCTGCACACTGCACTGGTAGCTAGCTTTGCCACACTCAAGGTTCGGTCCTTTCCAGTCACTGTCTGTGACTCAATGCTCTGGGTATCTGCTACCATCAGGTCACCCATGACATTCTGTTTGCTGGCTTTCACCTCAAACGGGACTCCTCTGTCCCCCACACTGCTTTAAGTAGTCTACAGTGTGTCTGCTGTAGTTGGAAGCCATCTTCTTCCCTAACTACGACTACTCTAACTTGCACTTTAGAAAAAAAAAAAAAATGGTAGGAACTTAACTGTATCGCAAGTGATATACTTCTGTCTTCTTTTAAAATAAATCACTGCCTTTTCTTTCTTTGCAAGTAGCTGACAGTCTCAAGCTGACACACTGAACAATAAAAGCTTGTAATACCAAAATGTATCACACTGCTGCTAACAAATCTGTCACAAACCCACTCAGCAGGTCAGGCCCTCTGCTCCCACAGTGCCAATCTCTGAGCGCAGTCTTGTGAACAGTTAAAACAGGGTAACCCTCCTGTCTGTTTTGGGGGTTCAAATCAGACTTTGGTCTCAAGTTCTGGAGGGATTCAAACTGTGAACCTCTTGCTAGTGTGCCCAATGTACAGGCTCAGATAATTCTGCTCCTCGGGAGGGCCAGATATCTTTCACCTATGGGCACCTAATCAGGCGTACAAAATGAACCCTTAAAAACTCTATTAAAGACCTTAGAATAAACTCTTACCTTTTCCCAGTTGGTAAAACCAGTAAGCTTTGTACAGTGTCAACTTTAACCATGTATCGTCCTTGTCAGAAAAAGAATTTCAAAGGCACACCAAGTAGTCTGTAAAGCAGAGGTTTACTTAAAATAGATTACAAAATGTAAATGTAAATACAGAACCATATATCGAAAACATACAATCATTTAAAAGAACAAGGGTTAAAAAAAGTGCAACATTTCTATCACCAGACAATTAGACTTATATATTTAATGTATCTCTTCTAATAGTGCTGATAGACAGATGTTGTTGTCAAGAGAGTCCAAACATGTGTGTCTTTACAGGTCACTCAGCATAATTAAAACACTGTCTTGAGCCTGCCTTCTCCATGATGTCACCCAGCTCCTCCTCTGTTTATTAAAAATTATACAGTCAGGATGTCTATCCAGCAGGAGGTAAATTAATAAAGGTGACCTCAGCAAAACTCATGTCCCCACATGACTTTCTTTAAATAACATCCTCTCTTTGATCTCAAGTAGCTCTTATTCCCAGGAGACATCAAAGAATCTCTTATGACTTCTCACTAAAGCATCATAACCTGCTCTCTTCCTCTAAACGTTATAAAAGTTTATGATTTCCCATCCTAGCAGCTGGCAACCTACAAATAAGCTAGATAAACAGGAGATCCTTAACCCTTGTGCCGCGGACTGATATAGCAGTTCAGAATTCCTATATGTTCTTATTCTGTTGGCAGGCTAAGGGTTAATTTAGTCTCTTCTAGCCTGTAATTATCTCCATGCCTTCCAGGTAACACCTTGTAGCTAAAACCTGGGAGGGGGGTGTCATTCCACAGACTGTTTCAGCATGTCTCACGAGAGACACTCAATAACACATTTTTATATTACACAAATCATAGATTAATCAGAACCAGCTGTACAAGCATCACACTGGACAACATTTATTTCATGATACCCCTCTTTGTGTGCCCCTGGGCTATGAGTTTCCAGATTCTGTGTTTCTAATCTAGCTCTTGCAAGTGGAGCACTGTGCCTCCAATCAAAATAAAGGTTAACTTGGAAATGTGTCAAGAGTGATACAGCCACTCTGATATGCAAGGCAAGGCAATTTTATTTATAGGACACCCATTCCCTGAGGCTTAGGGCACCTAACAAACATAAATGATATCCAGTTAACATGGCGACCATGATTGAGTGACTGCAAAAAGGGTGACTCAATCACGGCACCTGTGTTCTGGGCTACCTGGCAGGGTAGTGACAGGATAGGGGTGGGTGACTATAGTGACAGGATCTAGCTATATAGACACATGTGGGGGGGAAGGGACCACGCCACATGATGGGCAGAAGGGGAGGGAGGGTATCTGGGGTGCAGTGCATCAGATGGCTGCCGAGCTGGCTGTGGGATGTGGTGGGTAGGGTGGCAGGCTAGGATTTGGAGGGTGCTGGGTTCGGGTCTAGGGCACGGTCGCTTTTTGTGTCAGGTCTGTTTTTTATTTTTAAGTTTTACACACCCCCACGACATACCCCGAGTTGAGGATCTTTAAAAGGCTAGTGTACTGTTGAGATTAACAGTAATTTTCAGATGCAGTCAGCCATCACTTCCAATCTCTGAAGTATTTTTTATTTCCTGTTTGGTAATCAAAAGATTTTCCAGCTGGCAGTACTGGGGTGATGTGTGGAGCAGCACTCTGCCTGGAGAAAAAAAAAGTAAGTTCTGTTCCTCCCACTGCATCATCAGAAATGAGACAAAACACCTTGAGGCACCATAATCATTGCAGCCTAAGCAGTGGCTCTCACAAGCTACCAATCAAAATGCAGGAAATTGTGACATCACTAGTAACCAAAGAGAGCCAGTTCCTGCTGCTTCATGTGAAAGTTAAACCTGACAATGAGAAATGGTTCTCATTGGTTACTAGTGATATTATAGTTAGTGAGGTCTCAGTACTGATGTAGTGGGAGGAACAGAACTGACTTTTTTTCCCTCCAGACGGAGTGCTGTTCCACACATCAGCCCAGCACTGCCAGGTTGAAAATCTTCTAATTAGCAAACAAAAGAAAAAAATACTTGAGATAGAAGTGATAGCTGACCACATCTGAAATTACCAATTAATTGAGCAGTTTCCAGGCATTACCACCAATACTTTAAGTATGGGGTACCGGGGGTGAAGGGTGCAGGAGGCTGGCCCCCACATAACAGAAAACTGTTGCGGTTTTATAGTTGCTGCAGTATAGATCGCTGTTATTTATTTTTGGTGATGTACACATGCCCAAATGGTGATCGCAACATAAACACGTAAAAACAAGTGTTAAAATATTATAAAAATTAATACAATAAAATTCAGTATGTTAGCATAACACTTTTATAGTGTGCTTCAGGTTACTGGTGGTCCAGACACAGATTAGCAAGCTTTGAAGGCCTGGCTGAAGAGGAATGCTTTCAGCCTCTGCTTGAACACTTCAGTTGAAGGAGTCTCCTAAACTGGCTGGTGGAAGCAAGTTCCACAGGGTTGGCCCCACAATGCTAAATGCATGGTCACCCAACGTCCAGAGCCAAACCCTGGGAACGTTCAGAAGGCCCCTCGAACAGGAGCAGAGGAAGCGAGCAGAGGTCATTGGTGTCAGAAGCTCTGACAGGTAGCCAGGACTCAGTCTGTATAGGGCCTTATAGGTGAGCAAGCCCTCCTTGAAAAGGATCCTCCACCTGAAAGGCAGCCAGTGCAGGGCACACAGGACTGAGGTTACGTGACTGGACCTCGAAAGGCCTGTCAACAACCGAGCCACCACATTCTGCACTAGTTGCAGTCTGTGGAGGGTCCCTTCCATGACCCCGAAGTATAGAGAGCTGCAGTAATCAAGCCTGGAGGTGACATAGGCATGTACCAGTGTCGGCAGATCCTCGGGCGGAAGGAGCGGCTTGATCCTGGCAATGTTTGGCAAGTGGTAGAAACCACTTTTAACAGCAGATGACACCTGATCTTCAAAGGTCAGTCTACTGTCCAGGATCATGACTAGTTTTTGCACCCTTGGGGAAGCCACCAGTGGAGTGTACCCCAGGACCAGGCCTGTGCTAGCCCCTGGTGGCAATCCATCATGCCTGTGACCAGGCTTACTCACTAATACCTCCATCTTATCCGGGTTAAGTCACAGCCAGCTGGAAGCCATCCAGTCATTGATTTTAGCCAAACAGTTGTTAAGCACATTGACAACTCCAAGTGTTCTGGGTGCAAAAGAGAGATACAGCTGGGTATCATCTGCATAGCAGTGAATCTCCACACTGTTTTGTCAAATGATCTCAACCAGGGGCTCCATGAACACTGCAAACAACATCAGGAACAAGATCAAACCCTGTGGTACTCCACAAGAAAGAGGCACTGGGGAGGAGGAGAAATTCCCCATCACTACCCACTGCACCCTATCTGAGAGATAGAACTCAAACCACCTGATGACGGTACTGATGAGTCCACAAAACTCACTGAGCTGATCAAGAAACACAACGTGGTCTATAGTGTCATTTGCTGAAGAGAGATCGAGGAACACAGGAACTGACCTGTCTCCTCTATCTCTAGCCCTGTGTAGATCATTATGTACCCTAACCAGAGCTGATTCTGCACTGTGTCTGGCCCAAAACTGAAATGGCTCATAGATGTCTGAGAACACCAAGTGATCCTCGAGCTTGTGTGCCACTAATTTTGACAACCTTGCTCAAAAGGCAGGTTGGAGATCAGACGGTTATTCGCCAGGACGTCTGGGTCAAGGGAAGGTTTCTTCAGGAGTGTTCTCACCAGTACTTCTTTCAGTGCCACCAGGAACACCCCCTCCACCACTGAGCACCTGGAAATCCTGACGAACACTGGGTCAATGACCTCGGTGCATCCCATTAAGAAACATGTAAGGGCTGGGTCCAGTTTGCAATAAGTGTTATTCTGCTCTAAGATCACCTTAGTCACTTCAGACATCTCCACTGGCCTAAACTCCTCCCAGACAGATGGAGTGCCTCTGAACCTTACTGTCCCACCACTGTGAGGCTGTTGCCTCCCTGACAGGATCCCCAATCGAATAGTGATACTCTGTCACAGAAAAACAGAGCAAATTCTTCACACAAGGTGGATGAAAGTCTATTTCGACTGTAGACAGGCAGGATGAAGAAGCCTGTCCACAGTCTGAAAAAGTTGAGAAGGTCTGTTTTTCCCTCTAGCAATCTTCCTGGACAGGAATTCTACCTTCTTACGGGAGATTGCCCCCTGGTACTTATCGTAGTGGGCAAGCAGGGCCAGCCTGGGGCCTCTAAACAGGTCTTCCACTGGCAACACTCCAATTTCTGACCCTTGATCTTCATCACCTTGAGAGCCCCATCAAACAAGGGGGATTTCAAGTGACTGGATCTGGGTTGTATATAGACTGGAGCAATGACATCCAGGCTTTGGAAACCACCCTGCTATAGCTGGCCACCTCTCTGGTGCCAATCGCACATGCCGTGGCAACTCTAGATAGGTCAGCCAATGCCAATAGTCCCTCTGGGTGCAAGCCCTTAAAGGGCAGTATCTGACCATCTCCCTAGGGGAGAGACTTTCAGGGGGGCCCCAAATGTGAACCCCATGGTGCAGTGATCAGACCAACAGACCTGATCAGTCTTAAGATTGTTAATCCCAAGACCCAGCTGAAAACCAGATTGGGCGTGTGGTCATGCTGATGGGTTGCAGAAGCGACAACTTGTGTCAGGCCCAGTGAAGACATCAACTGGAGGAGGTCGTAACCGAAAGACAATGATTCTTCGTCGATCCAGGCATTGAAGTCCCCCAAGATTAAGCGCTTGGGGGACTCCAGTACCTGGCTGATGATGAAGTCCACACCTCCTGCAGGAATTCTCCCCCTGACCCTGGTGGGTGGTAAATGAGGAAAATCCTGCAACCTGCACCTGAACCCCCATGTACAGTGACGCACCCAAATGATCAGGGGTTACCAATGGTATACGCTGATAATAGTGACTGAATATGGGTGACCATCAAAATGTCAACTCCATGTTCAGCGCTATTGGGGTGGACTACCTGCAGTCGACCACAAGGGTAGGGGAAAGCGACTGGAAAATGGGATTGGTGAGGGGAAGGGGAAGGATAGGAAAGAGGGTTATTGTGAGGGACTGTGCCTGCTGCCACCAAGCCAGCCATGTGGTGTGGTGGTGAGAGAGGAAGGCTCCAGCATAGTAGGTACAGGGTTCAGGGCAGGGGACAGGAGGGTTTAAATTTTGCTACTGCCTGTGGCTCCAGACTTAATTTTTTTTCCTGAATTAGTTCCCCCTCTCCAACATGCACCCCCCTGGAGTTAGGAATCCTTAGGAGGTTCAGGGAGAAAAGCCTCCCATGAGGGGGGACATGGGGGCCAGCCCGACAGAAACACTTTAGGTTGCCATGTTCATTTACAGGCAAGTGTACATTGCTAATTTGCTTTTCGGTGATATACACTTGCCATAATAGTGATTGCTGTCCACATTCACTATTATGACATAAAACCATCACCAACAAGGTGCACCATGAAGCTTAGGCTGGATCTAAATATGATGGCCACTCCCCCAACCCTGTGATCCTTCCTCAGGCAATGCACTACAGAGCACTTGGTGGTGATGGTGACCTCTAGAACTGGGCCAGCATCATCGCCCAGCCAGGTCTCTGTGACACAAGCCAGGTTAACAGAGAAAATCAAGTCCGCAAAAATGGTGGCCTTGTTCCTAATTGAACTGGCATTGCATAACACTGCCCAAAGAGAATTAGGGGATGCGGCCGTTCCTCTAGCTACTTGTCCACTTGGTCTGGTGGGGACCCTGGGTACAGAGACCAAACGCCCACCTCCATAGCTTAGGAATTTCCATCCAGGCCTGTAACGTGTTTCTGCTGGACAGGAATGTAAATAATCTTTCTTTTTTTCTTCTGTGGTTTGTATATGACATCCATACACATCCTGCTCCTGTGGGAACTGTATGTATATATATATATATATATATATATACACACTGTATATATATACACACTGTATATATCTATATATATATATATATATATATATATACTGTATATGTATACATGTTACGTTCGGGTTGTGTTATATATATCTTTCTTGTACATGTGACTTGGAATGTAAATTCTGTGCTCCTATCAGTATTGTAAACATGTTCCTTTTGTATTATGTACATTTATATGTAACTGTACAATTTTCCCTGCCAACAGCAGGTCCACCTTGTAAAAGCTTGCTCTATGGTGATCACCTGGTTAAATAAAGATTTGATTGATTGATTGATTGATTGACGTCTGGCCTCTCCCTGGGCTCTGTTTAAACCCAGGGTGTCTCCTGTACTAGACGACCTCAATGCTGCTCACCCCCCCTCTACTGCCCTCTGCCACCACTGAATCAACCACCTCCTTGGGATCCCGAACTTCTTGCAGCATCTAGCTGCATTGACAGAAACCGGGAGGTCAGTAAAGGGCAGAGTTCATGGAAACCATGAGACAGCATAAGTAATTCTTGCATGGCCATGGCTGCAGCACATCTCAAGCCAAGTACCTGCCCACCTTCCTCGGTTGTCCGTTACACATGCAGAATCATGCAACCTTAAATTCAACAAAACTGCAATTAATGACTTACCACTAATAATATGATCATGAGGCAAAGCTAAAATATCAGTAACATACTTACTATACTATATTTACAAGGAATGAGGGGATGCAAAGCTCATCTGTATTTTATCGAAACTTTCACCTTGGTTGCCCAGCCTAAATTAGGTGACCAACTAGGCTCATACAATATAACACTTTAAAACAGAAGTAACAGTGCCCAAGCTCCACTAGGCAAGACAATGCAGTAATAAATAATACTGCGCATTTTGTATCATTACTACACTGCCTGTACTGTGGGCAGCAGTTTCAGTATATCAATCTATTTTCTGATTTATTGCTTGATCATTACTCATGACAACCAGTTGACAGACCCATGTCTGTTGTTTTTGTGACAGCTTCAAATCTGCTGCTATGTCACATAAAAATAAGTCCATACTGGCATTGCAAATGTGCCTGTATCAGTTATGTTGTGTCATGTTTCAGAAATGAACATTATTAGGCATTATGCCTCATTGAAGTCAATCAGCATTCTGACTTATTCGAATGATGAGTTTAGCAATTGATGTGACGTGTAGCTCAATGTGTACATAGTTACCTTCATATCTGAACACAGCTAATGTCTTTCTTTCTGTATTACACTGGTGTCTGACTTCAACGTGGATCCTCTCCAGACAAAGAACATAAACCTCTTGTTTTTGAGAGCTCACTTGTACTCCTACTGCAAATGTACTTTATCTAGGACATTGTCAGATATTTTTATAACACGTATTTGGGAGCATTGCTTCATTGCAGCAAGTTTGCAGTAATGGGCACAGATGGTCGTGGAATGGTCAGCTTAGGAATGGTACAATGCCATTAGAAAATCTACTGACTGTCTCAAATTTACTTTTATAGCTGTGGGTGGAGCCTACAGCCATTTTGTTGTCTATAGCTGGAAAAATGGAGTATTGTGGAACACATTTTGGAGTTTTCAATGTATCCTTCCACATCTACAAATCACTATGCCAAATGAAATAAAATACTCCCTTCTTTCTGTTTAGAATGCTGAAGACATAAATCCAAGCTGCTTATTAGATGGCCATTAGGTCACTGAAACAGCTTGTAAATATTGGTTGCCTATTAAGCTGGAGAATTGTTTTCCCCTTTGAAATGCAACAACTTACATATTTAAATACTTAGCATTTAAACATTTTCTAGCTACCAGCTTTAGTTGGCAGGTATTGTCTTTCAAGAAGAGTCATACCTCATAAATATCACTCTTTCCTAGCAATGAATCTAAAAATAGTTACACTGTTTTTAACCTCTTAAGACACTATCTGATTAAGCACTGTCTCAGACATATGACAGATCTTCTGTGAACTATCCAGGCTAAATGGAGGCAGTATATACAGTGGTCTAAGGCTCTGAGCTGCAAATCTGGCGACATCTAGCAGACCAGACCTGGGTTTGAATCCACAGCTTTTACTTGCATACTGTGTAACCCTGAGCAAGTCACTTAACCTCCTTGTGTTCCCAGGTCGCTCCTGTAAAAAAGCTTTCAGCTTAGTGTGCTATACCTGGTTAAACAACAAAAATAAATATATAGTAATCAGCAGGCATTTTTTAGTATGCTTTTTGGGGAAAAAAGATATTGAGCTACAGCCAACAAACACACACACACATTGTACACACCATCCACATGGCCACAACATTTGAAATAAATACTGCACTCTAATATGTTATAAAACAATAAAGTGTTTATGTCAGGTAACACAATGAAGTTAAGTTTATAGTAGATTTCCTTTAAATATTTCATATCCTATATTTTGTATCCTGTATAGCGCAAGGGAGATGCTACATCTCATTCTCATAGGGATCTTCATTTACACATTTTTCGTACTGTATTTACTCAGGATGTTCCAGATTAGATGCAGTATCTTGTTTTCAGTGGGGTCATGATTTTACCATTTTTATAATGTATTTATTCAGGGTAGCTTTGGCCAGATGTAAAATATTGTTTTCAGTGTGTTCTGATTTTACGCAATGCCGCATAATATTGTGTAGATGTAGAGCCCCATTAAAAAAAGATGCTATGTCTTCTGAGAACTAGCCAAGCTAAGTATATAGCCATCAGCAGGCATAGTCTAGGAAAATGCATTGTAAAAATATATAAAAGGAAGGCCACATTTAAATTGCCTCTCATCAGATCTGCATTGCACAGATTCATTAGAAATAATTTGTAAAAGCATCCCAAAAGCTTCCCATAGCTATTTCGGCTCTGACCAGACATGTTTTTCTGGTGGTATCCAGTGAGAATGTTGACTTTTTAAGCAATTTGAAAATGTCAATAATCTCACATATATATGATCTGATGCAACCCAGCTATCTCATTCCTTCAGTCAAGAAAGTGTGTCTAGAAAACAAGAAAGTCTTCTGCAGTCATTCAAGACAGGAAAGATAAGTTAGGAGGAGACACTTGTTGCTGTTCTCCTGGCCAAATGACCAGATTTGGCTCCTGTTCTGTTACTGATCTGGAGTGATGCAAAATCATTGACATCCAGTTAATCCAGGTTTGTTATTATAACTATTCTGAATTTGCCATGTGTTTATGAAAGTATCAGACAGTGTCACTTGAAATAATGTTTTGTTCCTAGTTAGAGCAATGAAGAGAAAAACTCCAATGCTGTGGAGCTGGAGGATTTAAAAAGAGGCCTTCAGAAACTGGAGGATGCCCGTGCCAGTGTTGTTGGCTTGACAAAGGATCAGCACATTGGTGACATGAATTTCATTAGGGGGCAGAAGCCACACATAAAGTGTTGATTGATGCGTGGCACATGGATATAGGTTAGTGATTGAAGTTATGTGGCAGTTACAGTAAAATTACAGTAATGGGTTTCCTGAATTCAGCAAGTAACATAGAAACAGAGAAACATAGAAATCTGTCAGCAAATAAGGACCCATCAGCCCATCTAGTCTACCCCTTTCCCTCCCCATACTCTCCTCTGCCCCATTCCCTTACTCCCCTCCTTTTTGTCCCTCTCTCTCTCTCTCTCTCTCTCCATGCTGTCTTCTGTCTTCTTGATCTCAATTGGTGCCACACCCTTTCCTCTCTTGCCTATTCCCATGTAGGAATCCCATGCTGTCTTGAACTTCCCCACTGAATTTGCCTCCACCACTCATTTTGGCAACTTATTCCAGGGATCCACTACCCTCTCAGTGAAGAATTGACCCCTCATGTTTCCTTTGAATTCACCTCTGTCCGGTTTTAAGCTGTGTCCCCTAGTTGTAGTTGTTTCCCTCATTTTGAAGATGCTCCCTTCCCTCACCTTGTTTATTCCCTTCAAATATTTAAAAGTTTCTATCATATCCCACCTTTCCATCCTTGTTTCCAGTGTGTACAAGTCTAGCTCTTCTAGTCTTTCTTCATATGCTCTCGTCTCCATGCCCTGCACTATTTTGGTTGCACTTCTTTGCACTCTCTCCACTCTATCTATGTCTCCCCGTAAGTATGGCCGCTAGAACTGTACCCCATATTCCAGGTATGGTCTGACCATGGACCTATACAGTGACATAATCACCTCCCTCCTCTGACTTGTGATACCCCTACTGATGCATGCCAGCATCCTGCTCACACTGCCCACTGCCTTGTTGCACTGGTTGTTACCTTTAGGTTATCTGAAATGATAATCCCCAGGTTCCTCTACTGTTCTGTTGCCTCAAGTTTCCCCCCTCCCAGTGAACATCTTGTCTTTAGATTTTTATGCCTTATGAGCATTATTTTACATTTCTTGGCAGTGAGGCCAGCTGCTACTTCTCTGACCACTCGTCCAACTTTATCAGATCTTCCTTCATTTTCTCCGCCCCGGAGTATCCAGCCTATTGCAGATCTCTGTGTCATCTGCAAATAGACACACCTTCCCATTTAAGCCCTCCACTATGTCCCCAATGTAGAGGATACATAGCATTGGTCCCAATACTGACCCCTGGGGTACCCCACTTGTCACTCTTTCCTCCCTGGAGAGAGTCCAATTTACAACCACCCTTAGAGTTCTGCCATCCAGCCAGGTCTCTACCAAGTTTATTAATTTCCTCCCCACCCCTAAACTTCTCATCTTGTTCACCAGCCTCCTGTAAGGAATGGTATCAAATGCCATACTGAAATCCAGATAGGCCATGTCCACGCCCTCCCTGATTGCATATCTCTCCTCACGTTGAAGAATTCAATCAGGTTCATTTGGCATGACCTGCCCTGTAAACCCATATTGGCTGTCATTCTGAGCCCACCCTCTTTCAGATACTGAACTAATCTTTTCTTTAGGAATGTCTCCATCAGCTTACCTACTACTGAGGTAAAACTAACTGGACAATAGTTTCCTGGCACCTCCTTCCTTCTGCTCTTGTGTAATGGCACTATGTCAGCCTTTTTCCAGTCACCTGGGACTACTTCCTTGTCTAAAGATAGATTAAACAGCTTTGTGAGTGGTGTCCCAAGCTCCTCCCTCAATTCTTTGTGCACCCCGGGATGTACTGCATCAGGACTCATAACCTTGTCCACCTTGCTTGCGTGCATGTGCAAGAAACATTATGTGGTAGCTTAGGAGAGAAGCGGTTGTGGAGGTGTGTGCACTGTGACAGGCAACAGAGGCATTGCATTTTGGGGCTTGGCACTGATGGACCAATGAAGGCACAGTGTGCTGATGACACTGACTTCCAAAAGTGCCACCAAGTTATAACGTTTTCACAACAGCAATCAGGGGCCACTTCATCATTGCAGCATCAGCTATTCCACTGCAATGAGGGAATAACCTGTCATTGCAGGGCGTAACGTCACCTAGTGTAATATTGTTTGTGATTTTGGCAGCAAGCCGCCGCCATGTTCACTAACAATATTATACAGCTCCCACTGCCAATCCTCCTCAGCAGTATGCGCCCCCCCAAAAAAAACAGTCTTTGTTTGCCGATTGGGGGCCCAATCTCCATCGGCTTCAGTCCCCTATCCCAGATTAATTTGCCGATGGGGGAGCCCACTCTCCATCTGCATAATACCCCCACAAAAAGTTGGTTTTGTGCCGGTGCCCAATCCCCCTCAGCTCTTGCGTCCCACTCATGAGTGCCGGCAGGGGATGCCCAATCCCATCGGCTACAGCTACCCCAAAAACACTGGTGGCATGTTGGAGGCCCACCCAGTGTGCCAAATGTCCCTGTTAAAAAATGCCCAGTGATGGTTTTTTTTTACTGTAAATTAGAAAACAGTCCTCGTTAAGTCTGGTGGCCCCACCTCCAACCTCACCCACCCTCTGTGCACCCTGCCTCCCCACACCCCTCACCCCAATACTTACCTCTGGAGCCCAGTGCAATGATCTTCGGTGGCCTGGGAACATGTCTGCACTCTTCAAAGCCACCGTCCAACTGAAGAAATTCCAGTAAGCTGTATGATAGCATAAATAGATTTTTTTCAACTTTGGTGCCTATCTCATGCATTTTTGGGAATTTTGGCACCACATTTTCAACATGGGGTTATTGGGACCCCTCTTCATGAGTTCATCCACTGTCATGGCGTTATTCAGTCCCAAAAGGTGATTTTGTGGTCACTGCATGGAATCACCTTTCAGGACTGATTAACAAAATGACAGTGCCAGTGTTCATGAGGTCGCCACTCAAAAAGTCTATGCTGCAAATTTGGTGGAAAAGATCCAAGAAATGACTGTTCTACGAGCATGCGTTGTGCAGTTGCTATGCATGTTTGTAACTTCACGAATTTATTTTCAGTCCAGATTTTCAACATGGTCATTGTTCTGCACCTCCTTATGAAAAGTACAGATGTCATTTTCACATCCTGGCCAACATGTGTTTCACATTTTCAATGCAGAATAGCATGGTCACTGTGGAAATCAGTGTTTGGGACACATTAAGAAAATCACAGTGTCATTGTTCATTAGCAGAGGTCCTAAAATGCCTTTGTTGAAAATTTTGTGATGAAAGTCCATAAAATGACTGTGTTACAAGCGTGCATTGTGCAGTTTCCATGTATGCTCAGAAGTGCGAGCATTTTTAATATTCCCACTACAGATTTTCAACATTGCCATCTCTTCACACCTCCCTATGGATGGTACAGCTGTCATTTTCACATTCTGCCCGATCTGTGTTTTGTACATGTGGCTCAGAATGGCACGTAGCTGTGGGAACTCAAAGTTCGGGACACACTGACAAAATCACACTGTCACTCTTCATGAGAAGAGGTCCCAAATGCTTTCATAATGGGTCACAAAAGGCTATGTTGAAAATTTGTAGTGCAAATATCAACAAACCCTGGGGCATTAAGGTTTCTAACCATAACGTCCACCCTGTACAGACTTATAGGCATCGGGTGTGCTTTTGGATTGCCAACTGTACTGCTCATGCCTCCCACCCCACCCCCCAGCCACTGACAGGCATCGAGTATACCTTGGACTCTTCGCCCCAGACTTCACCCCATTCTCCTATGCTGCATCCACTTCAGCTGCTTGTCCTTATGGAATGGGGTGACTGTAAAGCCAAACACCCCAAGGCACACCTCAACATGTGTTGGTGTCTGCAGAATAGGGTGAGGTAACATGGCATGACCATCATGGGCGACTACCCAAACACTTACCCTAATGCCTGTCCTTCTCTACAGGATGGAGGTGGGATTGGCGTGAACTTTAATACTTCACTGCAATTCCTATTCTGCATCTGTCTAACTCCTGCATTTCCAATGCTAATACCAGCATGCAAACATTCGGCATTGACAAATGCTTGTTTGTAAAGGGACTTGTTTTCACTGCCCTGCCCTCCATTCTCCTATCCCTCAGCCCTGGCCCCTTTCCCTTTTTTTCAATTGTGAAGACTGAACTAAAATATTTGTTTAACATGTCCACTTTATCTTCATTCCTCTCAATCAGAACCCCCCCTTCAGCATCATTATACCCTGCTTGCTTTTTTCCTCTTGCTAATATATCTGAATAATTGTTTGTCCCCTCCTGCTGACCTCTTTCTCTATTTTCTCCTCTGTATCTGATTTTGCCCTCCTGATTGTTTGCCCTGCCACCCGTAATTCTTCCCTGTGTACTTCTCTTTCCTCCATTCCCTGTGTAGTTTTGTATCCCGAATACTCTCCTTTTTCCCTTATTGCTCCTGCCACCTCCTTAGTGAACCAAAGTGGATTCCTTCCCCATTTCTTTTTGCCCATCTTCTTTATGCACTGCTCTGTTGCACTTAAGATTCCTCCTTTTATTGCCTCCCACAGTTTCTCTACTTCTCCTATGTTCTCCTTTCCTTCCATTTCCCTTTTGAAGATTTTCCTCATTTTCTTAAAGTCTGTCTTCCAGAAGTCCAATACCTTCATGGTGGTTTGTCTTGCCTCCACCCCCATTCTAAGACTGAACCTGACTGTTCTGTGGTCACTAGCCCCCAGATTTTCTCCCACTTCAACCTCTTCTATACTGTCTCCATTTGTCATAATTAGCTCCAATGTATTTCCCCCCTTGTTGGTTCCCTCACTAGCTGCTGTAATAGTACCTCCTGTATGGATTCCAGTAGCTCCCTGCTACTTTTTGATGTTGCTGTTGGAATCTCCCAGTTCGCATCGAGGAGATTTAAGTCTCCTACCAACAGAAGTTGACTTTCCCTACCATCTTATGTATTTCCCTAATTAATTCCCTATCTACCTTCTCCTCCTGATTTGGTAGTCTGTACACCACTCCCATATGAACTGCCTCCCCCATCCTTTTGGTAAACATGACCCAGAGGACCTCCGTTGAACCTTGACCTTCCTGACCCCCATCACCTTTATCCCCTCTTTTACATATATTGCCACTCCATCCCTTTTTTCCCTTTCCTGTTTCTCCTAAAAAGACTGTACCCTGGCATTACTACCTCCCATTTGTGGTTTTCTGTCCACCATGTCTCAGTTATGGCAATCAAGTCTAGCCCTCCCGATTACTGTGGCCAATAAATCTCCATTTTATTTCCCAGACTCCAAGCATTTTCCAGCATGCACTTCCATCTACTGCCCTCCCAATATCTTTCTCCTCGATGTCACCTGTCCTTCTGCAGGGGCGCTAACTGGGCTAGCGCCTCAGGAATTTTATTCAGCCCTTCCTAGTTTCACACACCCTCCATTAGTTTAAATCCTTCCCAAGATCCTATCAATATACCCTTGTAGCTTTTCCCTAACAGTCTATCTCCTTCCTCATTTATGTGCAGTCTATCCCATGCACATAGGTTCACCTCAGTCCAGGTGTCCCCCACTCTCCTATGTATGTGAAACCCTCTCTTTGCACATTCCTTAGCAGTGGTTGAAATCTCTTATTTGTGCAGTCAGTGTTACCCAACACACTTGTCGGTACTAACCCCACTATAGTTGACCTCCGCTATCCCTCCCACAACATCACTCCCCTCATCACCCCTTCTCTCGCATCACTATATATATAAATAACTTTCATCACCTATAACCTGTGTCCTACCAGTAGGGCTGTCCACTGCCCTGCCCAGAGGGATAACAGGACACTGTTGAATTTCAACTCTCCCCTTCCCCCTTGGATACCCCACCTACAATACCTTTCTCACCCTGCCACACTGTACCCATCCTCTCCTCCTACTCCCCTTCCAGTTAACATAGCCCTAACACACTGACCTACCCCTACACTCAATTAAGCACTTATAACTACCCCATACCCTCTTATATGCACTTTAGTCCACTCTGTCATCTCTGTTTGCATGAAAATCGTGTTCTGCCTGTGTCTCTCAGTAAATTTCCTTTCCCTTCTTCTATTCTGCCCCTTGCTATTTTTTGTTCCCTCCTTCCATTCTTCCTCTCTTTACTCCAATCACTGTAAATCTTGAATATCTATGTTACACTAATGGCTACCAGTTACTATTGTTTCACCTTACCATCTAGTGCTACATACTGTTGCCAAGTTATTAAATGCGTTCCAGTGTTACCAACTGTCACCAACTGTTGCCAAATTGCTGTATGTGTCTTCATATCTACTACAATTAACTGTTGCTTTGTTAGCCAATGTGATCCACCTGTAATCCCTCCTGCTCTCATTGTATGCAAGTAAGCAAACTGTATTCCAACATTGTAACATTTCTGTACTCTATCCCACTGTTCCCTATCCCCCCGATTGCACCGGAAGACAAGCAACTTGTTGCTCAGTATGCCTTCCTGGTGAAATATTTCAATACGTAAATAAATAACTTGTGCATTAACAATGTTTTTTGCAAAGATATAGATATACACACATACATATATACTGTAATATAGCGGCACGGTAGTGCCACTATAGTTAGGGTTGAATAGGCACTTTAATGTTAAATTCAAAATTTTGCGCTTTAATAACTTTGCAATCATTTGTCTGATTTGCCTGAAATTGTGCACGTGTGGTCTGGTACCAAAGATCTCTGGATCTGGACAGTTTTGTTCTGGTCGGATTTGTGGTTGTGGAGCTGCTGAGTGTCAAAACTGTGAAAAATCCTCACTTTTTGGCAAATTTTTTGCTCTTTCTCTATAGTCCAAATGGTTTGTTCATCTGGTCTGAAATATCTGGGTCATTGACGTGCCTTTTGAAGATTTGGTGAAAAAATATGAATCTTTTCAAAATAATTAAACTTTTTTCTTTCTCATTATATACCACTGAAAAATAGATGTGCACCATGAAACATTTGCAAAAGCCCTTTGAGTGTTGTGCTTAGGTTTTACTTTGGTTCTGTCACCATCTTGTTTTCAGTTAACAATCACGGAAAAAAATGTAGCTCAAAAAATACTATCCCTTGGTAAACACTAACAATTGGGTTTACTTAATCGGGGCCCTAGAAACACAACCCTGGTATTAGTTTTTTGCTACCATGCCCAGAAATATGATTTTAAAAATGTTCCTCCATTTTAACAAGTTCTGCAGAATTTTGCGGAAGGTCTGCAGAACATTCGCAAAAGTACTGTAGGTAAACTAGCAGGGCATTCACGAAAGTCCACAGTATGTTTATGAAAGTCCTGCAGGTAACCAATACCAAAAACACAATTTCTTTGCCACTTCAGAGAAACAAAACAGTTAGGACGTTTGGGCTGAAATTTGCAGGGCAGCAAGGCTTGCACCACAGATGTGCCTTTTGCTGGTTTGGTGAAAAAATGACACTGGCTCCATAGTTACAGCACACTGAAATTGTGAATTGTACCATAGGATAACATTGTAGCACTATGGTGCCTTTTGGCACCTATATCTTAAACGGTTCGAGATACAGATTTTCACTAAGCGCAGCTTAGTACACCTTGCACTAAGCACGTGTGGAGGTGGCAGCTCTATAAATGCAACTGTGGTGAAATTGTTTCTGAAATTCCTACAGTTACTGAGATATTGCCACATTTGCAGCACAAGGGTTACCTGGAATGGCTCTAGGCCTGTGCTATGTCTCTATACTTATGAGTAGATGGGAGTGCAAGGCCCAGAGTGCCGTGTACTACCACATATGGACTCCACACAGGGCTCTACATTATGCAGTAGTGGGAGTACAGGGCCCAGAGGGTCCTGTGATTCCACAGCAATATGCAAGATCATTAAAATATCTCTGCACTTATGTATACATGGGGCCCTGTGTTCCCTCATAAAAATCAGAGGCAATTACAAAATGTATGCATATGGGAATGCATGTCGAGAAGGCCATTGAATCACAACCATATACTAGTATTATTACACTTTCTCAAAAAGCAGGAAAATTCCTTGCAAAAGCTCTGTTAATACATTGGTTAGGGTTATGCAAAACTGGGAGCACAGGGTCCTCCTGTGCTGTGTCTCAATACTTATTGTGGGTGGGAGTGCAGGACCCAGAGGCCTGCGCTCCCACCTATGGATCCCATTATGCAAAACTGGGAGCACAGGGTCCTTCTGCGCTATGCTCCTACACATATGGGTGGGTGCTCCCACCTATGGATGCCATTTTATAAACCTGGGAGCAAAGAGAGTTCACATGATGTGCTGGGCTAGTTAGCTGCTTTCCTGCCAGCTCCTGATCACCTCCTCAACAATCTGTATCAATTCTGCTTTAAACCAAGTTAAATAGCTCAACAAACAGCTGCCTACTTTCTGTGCTGCCTATCAGTAAGAATTCTGCTTTAACTGCATCACACTTCATCCATTTTTGCCACAACTGAGGCAGAAATGAGAATGGCCTTACTGAGACATTCACCCTGGTCTTGCCTGAGAAGCAAGTTAGAAGGCCAAACAACACCAGCTATCCTCTTCCAAGTGATCGGGCACCCTGCCACCTCTGTGCCAATTACAGAAGATAGGATCCTAGAAGAACTGATACCTTTCCGAGAAATCCTTCAAGAAATAGCTGCAGACCTTAAAAATGTTTGGAGCGAACTGGGGGACTTAAAAAGTCAAATGTTGGACTCTGAAGCCCATACCAGTTCCCTGGAGTCATGGAAAGAGAGATCTGATTTGGAAATTATCAAACTGAAACAACAAGTCACCAGACTGCAACTAAAGACAGAGATTTGGAAGGGTGCAGTTGGAGGAATAACATTTTAATCTTCGGCCTGCCAGAAGGTGAGGAAGGCTCCTCCGCACTCCTCTTCATTCAGCTGCTCACTAAAGTGGTTGGCCCTTCACCACACAACCCAACTTATCTCATCGAACGAGCCCACTGAACTCTGAGACCCAGACCCTCAGACTCTGCTCCCACCAGGCCAATAATCACCAAGTGGCTAAACTGCCTGGAAAAGCAGAATATCTTAGCAAAATCTCAGGAGCTTCAAGCAATTTTATGGGAAGGTAAAAAGCTACGAATCATGCAAGACTTGCCTTTGGAAACCCATCAGAAGAGAGCTGCGTTTCACACCATTGTGTGCAAATTAATTGCAGCCAGCATCAAATTTCGCATGTCATACTCAGCCCACTTGCAGGTCCTGGTGAACGGCACCTGGGTATCCTTTGGCTCAGCTCCCCAGGCTCAATCGGAGCTCAGTATGAAGATGCGTTCCCTTTTTAAAAAAACCCAATGTTGTTTCTTAAACTTGGCGTCTCTACTTTAAGATTTCCTGGCTATGATATTAGTGTTTACCTGGTCTGCTGCCTATGGATCAGCTGCTTTTTCAGGAGGGAAGTCCTATTTTGCTGTGGAAAAGACTGTGGATGGTGCCTGTGACTTGTTTCAATATGGGCCTCATATCCAGATTAACACGGCCTAACTCATGGTGAGAAGGGAACACCACTCTACCTGTACCAGGACCTAATCAGCTTGTCTAATGATTCCCCAGGGACAGACTTTCTGGTGCATCAGACCATGTGAATTTTAGGCCCCCACCAGACTGATCCATTGTTTGTAAAATTCATAGGGGGTTGCTTTGGTGTTCCTCACCCTAGTGGCCACTTAGTGGCTGATCCAATTAAAACCATCATAATTATTTCTTGTTTGGTCCTTGCCTGGCTAGAATATCGCACGTTCAGACCCATGTCCCTCGTCCATCCCCATATTACCTTTCTGCTTTCCCTCCCCATATTCTTGCCCTGGTATTTCCTGATCTCTTTTTCATTCCTGATACCTCAAACTGCTGAGCTTCTATTTGGTAGCCTCTGACCCCATTTACTTCTTCTCTCTCTTTCCGCCTTTATTTGATCCAATGGACCTGGATGTCAATGCTTAAGGTTCCAGCACAGGTACAGACCATGACTTATCTTGTTCTCTAATGTATGTATCAGTTGATACATAGAGAACTTGGTTATCTCAGTGCTACTTTTTACAGTTGGTATTGTTGGGGAGGACCAGGGTGGCCGTTGTAGTAGTTGTGCTGGTCAGCTTCATGTACTGGATTGTTGGAGGGTGAACCCTGGATACCACCTGGCTATGGCCACTTTGCCCTATAGTCTTCTTCTCTTCATTCTTGGCTCCATTGAACCCCTGTGCTATTGTGTGGCTCCTACTAGATGTAGCTCAACCATATTGTAAATTCATTCCCAATCTGTGAGCATATGGTCTACAACTTACTATCGATGTCAGGACAAAGGTACCCAGGGTAAAATGGGTGCTGCTCATCCCCGGTTACTTCACTTCATATTATTGTGGGATTCGATCATTCAGTATGGGGCATTTGTATATATGTTTTTTTGAGGGAATGGGGGGGATTCCGGGTGGATCGTAATACTGTTCTGGATTTGTTTTGAAGGTGTGGGAGGGGAGGTGGGAGACGGTTTCCAATGGTTTGATTTCTGGACTGGTTCTGAAGGTTTACTATAGATTAAGAGCGTGGAGCCTGCCTGGCGAATATAGCATGACAGTTACTGTAACTGTGTGTGGCTCTTACAGTGTTTTGATGGGGGGAGAGGGATTTCAGGTGGGGGGAAGGGGTGGGTTGGCGTGTGCCCAAAAAGGACATAGATTCTTATTGGTTGGCAAAGGATGGTTACTCACAATGGATAAATCAAATTGCGAGCAACACAATTAAAATTGTATCATGGAATATTAGGGGAGTTAGAGATCCAGTGAAAAGACTTCAGGTTCTAAAACACTGTGCCCTGCCCAATGCTGACATCATCATGTTACAAGAAACACACTTGCTGGAAAAAGAGGCCATATGGTTACACCGACAGGGAGTAGCCCAGGTTTTTGCATCAGGGAACTCATCTGCGAGTCGTGATGTCGCACCTTTAGTTATGGGTAAGGTACCTTTCCATGCTGTTTCGGCCCTGGCTGACCCAAATGGCAGATTCATTTTGGTTAAAGGCACTCTTATGGGTACAGATGTTGTTCTTGGTTCCATACATGGCCCAGTGGGAGGTGATACCTCTTTTCTCATGGACCTACTGTAGCTAACAGACTTGCTCCATTTCTGCCCACCCCTTTAATGTTAGGAGGTGATTGGAACATTCCACCCACTCAGGACTTGGATAGATCCTACCTACCTTTAAAACCCTCTTCACCACCCCAAAGAGCTCTGAGTGAGCTCATGGATTTGCTCAGACTCTGTGATCTGTGGTGCATCCTCAACCCTTCCCACCAGCTCTTCTGTTATTATTTGGCTTTGCACCACTCATGGTCCAGACTGGACTATATTCTAATTAGTCTCTCACTCTTACAGGGCCTAAGTCAAGCCGGACTTTAGCCAATAGTCCTGTCTGACCACTTCATGGCCTGGGTGGTTCTTGCACCGGACCCGATTAACCAGAAAGATACAGCATGGAAATTGAACACCCAATTACTAAGGGACAAATCCATTATCCCTAAGCTACAATCCCTCATTCATTCCTTCACCAACCTTAATAGGGGCTCTGTACAGAGGGAGGATATGGTTTGGTGTTCATTAAGTTAGCCTCCAGGAGGAAACGACAGAGGGAAGCAGAGACTTTATCTCCCCTATCTCAAATTTGGGCAGCAGAGCTCTCTCTATCTTTGTCTACCTCCCCTGATTCATTGCAAACTCTACTAATGCTTCAAAATAAGTAAGCAGACCTGCTAAAGGAAAAGGTGGATTATACAATGGTGTGTGAAAATCCTGTAACCTCATTGGTCAAAACATGTCACATGACTGTGGGTAAATCCTGCATAACCCACAACTGAGGAATGGTATTTATAAAAAACACAATTAAACACATTTTAAATTTATTTTACACATGGGTCCATTGTATAATCACAATAAGGCACTCCAGGGTATGAGTTATTGGGTGATTTACCCACTTCTTGTGTGGTTAAGTCACTCGGCTGCATCTTGTGACACACCACACAAGGCATGGGTAAATCCCCAATAACCCACACCTATGTTCTCCTAAGGTGTGTGCACGTATGCCTCACAGCAGTCAGAAATAACCCGAACACAACTTCAGTAGTAGCACAAAGCAGCTGATAGGGATCCTCATGTTCATGAAGTAGTGACTACAGTCATCACTCAGATTTATGACTCAGACAGCAGGACATGAAAGTGAATGGGAAAGAAACATTGTATGCCCACCCCTGAGGCCACAACCCATTATCTTTAGCAAGCCAGCAGTTAACAAGCCAGACATCTTGCTCTTGCTCCACTTATTGAACAATGGAACCGATTTGCAAAATTCCAACCAATCGGCTTTGCAGTTACATCAATGTTTTTAGCTTGACACCTCTTTTCAGTAAGACAGTACTTTATAATGAACAGTATTCCCCTACTGTTCACAGAAATGGCATGTTTTATTTGTTTGGTAGATTCCCCCCAACAAAGCAATGTGAGAGATTCTCTGACATAGGGTGTATATTATATTATTTCAGTTTTAAAGTTGCACAACTTCAGTGTGATCTGCCTCCTCCCCTAGCAGCGTCTCACATACAAAATGTGTTTATAATGGATTTAAAGCCTCACTGTTGAAAGCATGTTCATTTTTTTTCAGTACAAGAAAATGGGAAAACTACAGTTTTTGTTTACAATAAAAACATCAAAGCAACATACTGCCTGTTTGTGTCATTTTTTTATGTATTTGTTGGGGGCTGGGATGGGTATAACCTTCTCAATTAGCAGGCTGAGACACTGATTGTACATATGTCTAGAGAGATGAGATTGTGGTTCTCTTTAAAACAGGGTCTCACATTATACACACATTTGAGATTCAATGAATCATTGCCTGTAAAAGGTTGCCCATGTTGGCTACATGGAGATAGTAATTCTAAAATGGACAACAAGAAAATAGCAGTGCGAAAAATTTCCTTTTAATTTAATTTCATAAATTCAAACTGAGCTTGGTATGGATCCAAAATGGAAGAGAAATACAGTCTCCTAAAATTAATTGCATCTCTTCTCTCATATCACACTGACTAACTCACTACATTGCAAAAATACATTTTAAAACCCCCACTGAGCTTGACAATACCCAGCATAGTTATTGAAAACCACACCTAGGGTAAATGACATCACATACAATTATGCATGCATCCATCAAAGATCCCATTGCTAAGTACTGCTTTAAGAAGCTGTCCAACCCTGAATACCACATTGCCATAACAGTATTAAATGATGTAATTTTGGAGTTGGCAGAGTTGTCTAAGATGTTTCAGAAAGTGGTCTAACAACAGTTGAAGCTGTACAGATTGCTAGGGCAAAAATAAAAAAAGATCAGAAGCCAGTACCTGGGTGAAACTGTCTACTGGAGTCCACCAGTAAAGCTGCTTTTGGCTAATTGCACAACTGAAGTAAGCACAACAGCAATTTTGCAATTCATTGGCTTGTAATTTGACCATCTGGACAGCTGATTTCCTGCAGGTGAACTTTCTGACTGATCTGCCTTTGATTTTAAAGCAGTGCCACATTGCAGCTTTGAGTTTGGCTTATCAAATATTGAGAGACTGTACAGCAAATATCAGGACTATTTATTTTCATCAGTGGACCAGACAGAAATTGTTAGCCAGTACAATGACTTCAGATTTATAGTTGCTGAAAAAATAAAGGGAGGATCATCAAAATCCTTTACTGACATGATCCACTTTGCTTTGACTAACATACAGTACAGCATGGTGGCTAAACTTATTGATGTATGTGCTACATTCTGAACTAAATATGAAGCTATCATGTATAGGTTCCTACTCAGTCTTATTCTTCCCCAGGAGAGATTCTCCATAGAGAGGTGCAGAGTGAGAAGATTACGATAGCACAGAGACAAATCTTGGGAGTGATGGAGGATCACATACTGAAGAAGAGAGAAGTATGGCTTAGTAGGACCATAACTATCTTTGGGTGGAAGGTTTCACTCAAGGATTCTCATAGGAAAGTTAGGGAAGATTTGTTGCTGCTCTTGGAAAGAGTATTAGGATTTTATATCTCCAAAAACATGGTGGAGTTCATAAAGTTATATGGAGATCCTGAGCCCACAACACAGATTTATATTGCATTTACAAATCCTCATACAGCTAGCAGCTTGCTTTCTCCAGCCAGCAAGCTGGATTGTTTGGGAATACATTTAGTTAACATGTTAGATTTAGGTGAAGACTTTTCATGGTTTAAACAGACTAAGGATAGTCCAGAATCAATCTTAGAGGTAGATAACCCCCTGATTGACTTTGGAAACCTAATTGACCCCAATACCTACTCTCATTTGACTGGTATTGATTAAGCCTGACAAATGCAGCCTGTAGATAATATCAAACAAATGAACTCCAAATGCCAGCTAGATTTGGATAAGGGAGCTGGGGAGTGAGATGTGGATGCCCTTTCTATACTTTCATGGAATATTGAGACCATCCACCTTAAAATAATTGACCATGAAGTAGTGAGATTTCTGGATAATTTTGATATCATTGGACTGCAAGAAACATGGTGTACAGAAAATGTAACTCCCAAATTGGCTGGATATTCTGTCTTTACTCTGCCAGCAACTAAAGATAAAAAGTTTGGAAGGTTTAAAGGGGGGTACTTCCTTTTTTATCAAAACTTTGCTAAATTTTCAGATCACTAACATTTCTACTAAGTCAGAGGGTATTTTGGCTCTAATGATTAGCAAGGAACAAGAGTACATTCTCTGCAATATATACTTGCCCACTCACAATAGAGCTACTGATCCCGATGACCTTTTCATATAGGATCTGAAAATGGCACTTGACAAATTGTCAGATAACAGTATACCTTGTCCTATAATTATTTTGGGAGACTTTAATGCCAGAATTCCTTCTCATTTCTTGGAGGATGTATATTCAGATATGATCTAGACAATATCTATAATTAATCCAAATATCTCATATACTAGGACTGCTCCAGATCTAAAAATCGAACCTCAGAGGTAGAGAATTGCTTGCGGGCTTGGCCAGTAGAAATTTCTGTATTTTAAATGGTAGAACTCAGGTTGATCTAGTCGGATCCTTACCGTATAGAAGATCTAATGGTTCTTCAACTCCTGATCAGTTTTGGACCAATTTGGAAGCAGTAAAGCTGATCCAAAAGTTAGAGGTCATGGATAGATTGGAATCAGCACACTGTGCTATTGTAATTAACATCAAATGCACTTTTGGAACTTTAGGGAGTGAGGCACAACAGGAAGAGAGTCTGGAAGTCATAAACAGGAAAAGGATTGGATGGGAGCAAGTTCATCAAGCTAGTGTCAAAGAAATTGTTAGTATAGGAGTCTTAGATGATATTCACGAGTTGGTCCTGGACAAAAGTAAGGCCTTTATATATTTTGGAGAATTAGGAAACTATTCATTCTTTACTTGGACCTAGATGTAAACAACTTACCATCCTAGGTCCCTTTATAAAAAGTCTTAGTTTAATTTGCATGCCTACAGGCAAAGAAAGAGTTTGGAGGAAAACTAAGACAGCAAAAGAAGAAAAGAAATAAGTCTGCATCAGATTTTAAATTGTTAAAGACTGAAAGAGAAAAATATAGGAAAATTCTCAAATGGGAGAGACATAAACATACTCAGGGACTTTGGGAAAAATTGAGGCAGGCTGTTTTGGATTGGGATGGAAGGTGATTTTGGAATATTGTTGCCCAGGGATACAATAGAGATGCCAATAGGATTGAAGCCTATATTACACCCGAAGTTTGGGCATCTCATTTCTCCAAGCTCTATTATTCTCACAAAGAGCAGGAAACACCTGATGCTTTCAAAATACAGGAGGATGAAATTTTTCCAAGACCTATCAATCACAGAGGATGAAAACTAGATGGCAATGATAGGCCTTAAGGCAAATAAAGCACCAGGGTCAGATGGGGTCCTAGGTGATCTCCATAAGGTTTTTACTAACTGATGGATTCCTTTTCTTCTTTTACTGTTTAATAGTCTGGTTTAATGGTACTGTTACCCTGCCAGTTGGGCAGGTAATGTTGTCTTCCCAATTTTTAAAGAAGAGGATCTGAATGACCCAAGGATGTATAGGCCTGTTAGTTTGATAGGTGTTTCACAGAAAATTTTCTCTAGGATAATTTTGGGCAGATTTCTGTCATGGGTCAAGCAGAAATCAGTATTGAATGAGGCACTGAACGGTTTCTGGAAGGACTATTCTACAGTACAACACTATTATGTGCTTCAGCACCTGATCTGGAAGTATACTAAAGTGAGAAAAAACAGATTATATTCCTGTTTTGTGTACTTCTCCTCGGCTTTGGCAGCATTGGTAGATAAATCCTTTGGGCTACATTAAGGGATCTGAAGTTGGAGGCCTCACTTCTGATGTTATTAATAGACTATATGAAAATATGTGGGCAAGGGTCCAGTATAATCAATATGGTCATCTAACTGATAGATTTGAGACAGATGTGGAGGGCAGACCGGGGTGTATTTTGGCCCCCACTCTATTTAACATCTACAGTAATACAGTCTTGGATCAGCTAGGTAACTCAGATTTTCATACACCAAAAATTAATGATCAAAGGATTGAATGTTTAGCATATGCAGATGATTTAGTCTTGCTCTCTACTTCAGTCCTCGGTCTTAAAAGAAAATTGGCTCATTTTGAAGCTCTCTGTTCTCAAAGGGGAACTAAAAGTTAATCTCGACAAGACCAACATTGTAGGTTTTGGCTGTCAAACCAAGAATATGGTAGGCTTTAGGCTAAATGGTAACCATATAGACACTGTGAAGTGTTATGACTATTTAGGTGCCCATTTTGCCTATAGCCTATCTTGGACCAAACATTTGGAGGCTATTCAATTTAAAATGGGATCTTCTGTAAGTGCCCTAAAATATTTAACAGCAAGATGGGGAAGTCATCGGTGAGCGGGGTATAAGAGTTGTTAATGCCAAAATAAGAATGAGCATGTTATATGCCTCTGAAATCTGAGGTTATGCTAAGGTTATAGAATTAGAAATAATTCTGAAAAAACTCTATAGATACAGTACATCTTAATATTTTTAAATGGAACTCCCAAGCTGTATTCTTGCCTTGGAGGTAGGACAATGTTCCTTGACTTCTCTCATCTGTGAACGACAGATTCTCTTTCTGTTGCTACTTGGTATCCCGACACACTTCCTTAAAACCACAGGGAGCACCTCAAAAAAATAGTGGCAACAGAATAAAAGAAGGAGGACCAAAGACAGCCCCCTCTCCCTATCACTGGCAGCCCTCATGAAACTACTGCTCTTTCTATTGCTCTGTATTGGTAATGTGGAAATCAATCCTGGACCTCTTGAAAGTATCACCTCTCCATCAGACCTAACCTCAATTAAAGGTTCAGTTTCCTGCATATTAATGTATGCAGTCTGTTGAAAAATTTACGTTGATACAAGCCTGGGTTGCCCATACCTTGACAGACTTTCTCATGGTAACTGAGACATGGCTCAAACCCACCACAGCGGACAGGGATGTTAACCTACCTAACTATCAGCTATTCAGAGCTGATCACCAAACAAGGGGAGGTGGAGTAGCCATATATGCAAAAGCTGGTATAGCTGTATCCTGTACTGCTGCAACATATTATGCCCAAGGAGTTTGAATGCCTATCTTTAAAAGTCTCTCTCCCCAATACAGCAGCTTTTCAACTAATTGGATGCTACAGACCCCCCTCTGCTGAGCACAAGCTCTTATCCCACCTGGGAACCTGGTCAAGCCCAGCACTGAAGAAGTCATTATTCTAGGTGACCTGAATTTCAACTGGCTCACCCAGGCAGCTACACCTTCTGGTATCATTCTGTGACACCTATGAGCTCACATAGTTAATTAATGAACCAACAAGAATAAATGCAATGAATAGTAGTAACAGAACACTACTTGATATCATGCTAGTGAGTAAACCACACCTATTCACACATGCTGGAGTGCTCCTATGCGATATAAGTGATCACTGCCCCATCGCAGGGGTAAGATCCACCAGCATAACAACAAATCCTGCAAAATTCCTAATGAGGAGGTCCAAGACAAACATCAATATTGAAGGATATCTGCATGATCTAGCTACTCCACACTGGCAAAAGTTTTATCTTGCTCATTCTGTAGAAAAAGCTCAGCAGGTGCTAAATAGCATTATAATAAATGCCCTTAACATCCATGCCTCAATCTCTAGTATCCGAATAAAAACAAATTGTCACTGGTTTTCAGCTGACCTCAAAGCTGCACTACTGAGAGAGACAAACTCTGGAAAGCGGCAAGAAAACTAAGAATGCAAACGACTGGATGATTTTTAGGAAAGCCAGGAATAGATGCACCAGGAAAGTTAGGGATGCAAAGGCTGCCTTCTACCTGGCGAGCTCGACTCTTCCTACCATAATCCTGCTAGGTTTCTGGGGCACCATCAAGGGTATGATGGGACATGATGCCAACAACCCCTTCCAACTCAACTACACAATAGTCATGGCCCTATCACTGGCAACATGGAAATCCTGGACGCATTCAATAACCACTTCACTACAGCTGGCCTTGCCTTTGACACCTCCCAGCTAACCTGCTGAGGGACCAATTAAGCTCCACTACATTGGTGATCAAAGAGTTGACTTCTTTAGCTTCAAACCTATACTATTGAAACAAGTTGAGGATCTATTATGGCATCTGGATACCAAGAAAAGTGCAGGAGCAGACTTTCTGGACCCCTTCTTTCTAAAGATGCATGCCATGTACTCGTAGTCCCCTACACACCTCTTTAACCTTTCTCTAAACTCTGTCTCTATTCCCACACTGTGGAAGACAGGCCAAGTGGTCCCCTTCTAAAATCAGGGGATCCTATGGATCTTAATAATTACAGGCCCATTTCCATTCTACCTGTGCTATCCAAGATGCTGGAGAAATTAGTGAGTAATCAGCTAAAGGCTATCTTGACAATGCTAACCTATTAAATCCAGCTCAATCTGGATTCAGGGCCAAACATAGCACTATCACTGCATTAGCCAAGGTCACACATGACTGGCAATCCGAATTGATAAAAGAATAATGTCTGTGCAGTATTCCTGGACCTGAGCAAAGCATTCAATACTGTGGACCATGAGCTGCTACTCTCAACCCTGCACTCCCTTGGCCTAGATCCACCCTCCCTTAAGTGGTTCAGATGCTACCTCTCCGGTAGGTCACAGCAGGTAAAAGCTGAAGGTGACCTATCCCCATTAAGACCACTGTCAAGAGGAGTCCCCAAGGCTCATTCTGGGTGCTATCCTTTTGCCATTTGTATAAATAACATTGATTTAACCCTTACCAAGTCCTCAGTACATCTCTTCGCTGATGACACTGTTCTGAATGTCAGTAACCCTTCACCTACAGTTGCTCACGAAATCCTACAAACAGAATTCTCCTTGTTACAACATCAGCTACTCGAGAAAAAGCTTCTGCTAAATGCAAAGCAACTAAAGCAATGAATTTCACAACTCAAAACTCTACCAGCACATCATCTTCAATCACTCTCCCCCAGCTATGCACTATACTTGGAGAAAATCTTGAGTATATTGAAAACTTCAAATACCTAGGTGTGTGGATTGACAACAGACTCGACTTCACTCACCATCTAGAAGAACTGTTAAAAAAGCTTCGCCAAAGGCTTGGCCTCCTCTATAGATTAAAACACTTCCTTAACAGAGACTCAAAGATGAGGTTAGTCCAGGCCATCTTTCTATCAGTTATTGACTATGCAGACTTCCTCTATAGTCACTGCCCCATCTCCTACCTTCACAAGTTGGATACTTTATATCACAGAGCAATAAGGTTCATTACAGATCTGCCATATAATACCCACCATTGCTCTCTTTATGACGCAGTTGGATGAGTTTCCCTTCATATCAGGAGGATCAGAAATGCAGCTCTATGGATTTACAGAGCTTTATCAAAAAAACTCCCAAACTATATCCTAGACTGCTTCAACCAGACCACTCCTAGCTCCTATGCCCTAAGAAGCAACAATATCATCCTGCTCAAATTGCCCAAAGTCAGCACCAGACTAGGGAGGGCAGCAATCAGCTATTCTGTAGCTATAGCATGGAACACCCTACAAAAATCCCTAAAACTGTCCATTATCATTCCATTTGCATCCTTTAAACAGCATTGTACAGCCTTCTTCAAAGAGAAATGCAGTTGCTACCGCTAGAGCTAGAATAGTCATCCTACAAATCTGGCTTCCAATCATATATGGCATATTCCTTCCAGCCAGACCCCCCAGTTTATGGCACCCAATAATACCTTCACCATCCTAGTATTCATTATGTTGTGTGTCTGTCATGGCCCCCATTGGGATATGTATGTACTGTACATGCTGTAGATATTAGCTTAACCTTCCTTTAACTGAGTTTTAACATGTGAATTCACTGTACATCATTGTGTTGTAAACATTATTTTCTCTGTATGTATAACTGTCTTATAAAGCATATGATATATTTGCTGTGTATCAACTATTGAACCTTGACCTTATCAAGTCCATCTTGTAAATGAGCCTTGCTCAGTGATGTTCGCCTGAATAAAGATTTGATTGATTGATTGTTAAACGTTTTTATTTTGCCCCAACAAAGATACCCCAGAATGTGTGTAGTGGAAGCCATCAAACTGGCCAGCATAGGATATATACATCCCTTTATTCAACTTATTAAGGAAACAATGATGCCAGCTGGATTGGGACACCTCTTATATAAAAAAATTACACTAGACCATTTGAGGAGATTAGGCAGGATGTCAAATTGAGGCCTATTGACTTAAGACATAAATTCTTTCTATGTTCAACTCTCCAACCTTAAACTATATGGATTTTATAAAAAAGTAAAGCTCTCATGGGGATATGAGCCATATCTCTTTTTTAACCTGTCCTAAACAAAGAAGAATCTGTACAGATTCGAACTGAAAACTATAATGCTCAATGTACTATTTCAGGCAAAGAGAGGGGGGTACTTTTTTCCGTATTGTAAATGTGGAGTGGGGACTATAGATGATCTTAAACATGTGGTACTCTTGTGTCCTAGGTATGAATCAACTAGGAAAAAACTGCTGGGGGATGTCAGCCTCCCTCTGGAGCATCTTTTGGAATATTTGCTTACTATGAAACACAAGAACATGGAAGAGATCTTTGCAAAATTTTTAATCTTAACTCATTTGTAAAGTTTATTAGGAGGACTTGAAGTTCTGTGGTGGTTTATCTGAAAAGATACTCTGTTAAATTGAATTGCACTGTAAAGATATTTAAGTTCCTTGTTTATTTATTTATTGTCTATTTATATTTACTATGTGTTTTGTCCTGATTTTAGTATACTGTAACTGCTTTATGCTGAACAATAAATTGTACTATTACTACTACTACATTCCAAGCTTCTAGTGCTGACTGTGAAAGAGGCTTCAGCCTTATGAACTGCATTAAGTGCAAAGAAACCGCTTGGAAGAAAGCCATTTAGATAGCTGATGCGAACAAAATTGTTTTCAACATCTGGTGGAAAAATGGACCTTAATAAAATTTAAGTCCACTGGAAGAATGGGAAAGACAGGAGAGAAAAACAGTAAATGTTGATTTCTAAGCTATGCATCATCAGCAGCACCCCTTTTAGATGCATGCAAGACTCTTTAAAATGTACATAGTTTACACATGTTTCCAGTTTATATTGTTATGGTGCACAATATACATCCAAGCTTCAGACTGTGTCAGAATGTATATTTAAACTTTGCATTGAGAATTTGAGTATTTGGTTATATTTTCTTCTGTTAACTGAAAATAAAATAGATCACTTGTTTGGGCCACCCAATTTGCGCACATGAATCAATTTTTTTGCACCAGGTGCCGTACACACATATCAGTCGCCCACCCACAGAGACTAAAAATTAGAGGGAACATTGACCCACACCCTGTTGTACCTTATTGCTTAAATACACCATCTTAAAAATGAAATTTAAATATGTGGACCAAGGTGAGAGAGCTGGTAAATTCCTAGCCCTATGGCTGTGCAAGCTGGAATGCTCCAGACTCATCCCCTCCATCATTGCCCCAGATGGTTCTACTAAGACTGCCCCTCATGACATAGCCCAGGTTTTCAAAAATTTTTATCATTCTCTCTATGGTCAGTGCCTCTCTCCACCGTCCTCTCAGGAAATTGAGACCTAGTTAGATTATCTCGATTTACCTTCCCTTTTCGATCATCAACATACTTTTCTGTCATCTCCAATCTCCCTGTTAGAGGTGGAGGATGCAGTCAAAGACCTAGCCCTGGACAAGGCACCAGGACTGGATGGTTTTCCTCTAATTTCCATAATACTTTCTCTAAAGACTTAGCTCTCTACTGCTTAGACTGTATAGGTACATGCTAGCTTCTGATTCCCTAGACCCATCCTTATTGGAGGCCACAATAGTTTTTCTTCTCAAGCCAGAGAAACCCCAGTTGCAACCAGCTAGTTACCACCCAATTTCTCTCATGAATTATGATATCAAGATACTTACTAAAATACTATTCTTGTGTATTAGGGCAGTATGGACTCACCTTTCAAGTTCCAAACAGGTAGGTTTCATTTGGTCAGTCCTCAGGAGATCATCTCCGAAAATGAGCCATATCTTCCAGATTGCCCAATCTCCTCACTCTCCTATGGCCCTGATCTCACTAGACACTGAAAAGGCATTTGATAGGTTGGAATGGGGTTTCTCTGGATGACCTTATGGACAATGGGCTTCCTCTTTTTTCCTTCAATGGCTTTAAACAATCTATTCCTCCCATCTGCCAGAATATATTGTAATGGGGTCTTCTCCTCCTGTTTCTCTCTTCACTGGCACCAGACAGGGCTGTCCCCTCTCACCTTTTCTTTTCAATCTTTATTTGGAACCCCTTTTTTTAGTATCAAATGATCCCCCCAGATACAAGGCATCTCGTTGCTTAACCACATGTTAACATTATTGGTATATGCAGATGATATTCTCCTTCATTTGGAACATCCTCCAACTTCTCTAGAGCATTCCCTTCAAGTAATAGCCCAGTTTAGTCCTTTCTCCAATTATAAACTAAACCACTCTAAAACTGAAATATTCCCCTGAAATCACCACACTCATAGAGCTGATTATGTTCACTTTGGTATGAAATGGTCCACACATTCTATTAGATATTTGGGTATTCTCCTATCTACAGACTCCTTGGGTACTATAAAATTAAATTTAGAAGATTTAAAGGCTATAATTCAGCAGGATCTCCAGAGGTGGGAGTTCCTTCCACTCTCTTTATGGGGACAAATCAATATTATTAAAATGAACATTCTCCCTAAACTCTTTTATCCTTTAAATATGTTAAACATTTGGCTCCCTCTCTCATTCTTTCAACATATACACTCCATTGTCTGTAGTTGTATTTGGTCGAACAAGCATCCCAGATGCTCTTTTATCAAATTAAGTCTTCCTAAAGAATCTGGTGGCCTTCGACTTCCCAACTTTCTTCTATATCACTGCGCCAGCCATTTTTCCAAGTCTGGTAGATGGCTATCCAATCCCATAGGCGATTATGTGCCAACTTGGCTCCAACTAGAAAATCAACTCTTACGACTGCATCACCTCAATGCATCAACCATCTTCTACTCCTCATGGAGAGCTCTGCCAATGACATTGCATCAATCAGTGATTGGCACTTCGCCGAGGATTTTCTCTCAGTGCTGTTCTTTTTTCAAGATTTCCCCATGGCAAGAATTTGCCCAACCTATTGACTTTAACCTCAACTTAAAGACTGATGGCATATGGCTCACTCTAGGCTGGCTACCCCAGCTACAGGAAGTCATAGTGGTGGATTTCTACTCCCAGGATTCCCTCCTTCTTTCTCCAGATATCTTCCTAAAATACAACTTGCCAAGGACACACATCTTTGAGATCTTCCAACTGAGACACTTGGTAGGTCAGTTATTTGGTACCACCCCTCAGTTATCCAGAGTTGGGCCCGTTCTAGCCCTGTTACAGGACCTCTCCCAAAACCTCATTGCATCTTCTTGATATACGTCGGTCTCTTAGCTATTGGCCATCCAGATCCCCTTCCAGGTTTTATGGTCTGGACCTCTTTGTTACCAGATATGTCCTTTAATTGGACACAATTTGGAAAGATTTATACCTTTATATCCCTCAGGACAAGCTCAGACCTACCCAATATCATATACTAAATGACATGTACTACACGCCTGTTAAGTTGGCCAAAATAGGCCATCTGCCAGACTCTACTTGCTCCAGATGTGCTAAATCAGAAGGGAACCTGTTGCATGTATTCTGGCAGTGCAAAAAAGTTGCTCCCTTATGGCAACTCATTCAATCCAGGTTGGACCATCTGTTGGGTCTAGAGGGGCTTTTCACTGTGAAAATCTGCTTTCTGGGCATATATATCAACATCTGGCTCAAGGAGCATAGATTCCATATGGCCTTAATCTCAATAGCTGCCAAAAGGCTTGTGCTTAAACACTGGTTGGATCAATTGCTCATATCTTATAGTAAATGGTTAAATGAGCTTTCAACATGTCTCAGAACAGAACATTTGATTGCTGGAGCCCGTAATAGGCTCAAGCTTTTTGAAAACAAATGGGACAAGTTACACGCATTATATTTGCATTAATAATGCATGGTCATGCTAATCTCCATGTGGCTCATTTCATCTTCTTGTTGATGTCCTTACTTATCATATTGGGCACACTTCTGGGAGAGGGAGGGGATAGGGTGGGGAAGATGGTAGTTAGTTTATTTTCTGTTAGCCAGTTGTATTGTTTGGCTACTGTACTCCCGTTGGTTTTGTTATCATAAAATCAATAAAGATACAGAATTTCAAAAACCTGGGAGCACAGGGTGCTCCTGTGCTATGTCTCTATACTTATGGGTGGGTGGGAGCGCAGGGCGCAGAGGGCATGCACTCCCACATACAGTATAGATATCAGTAGCATCACATTTCTCAAAAAGAAGGGAAATTCATTGCAAAAAAACTGTATTAATGTGTCAGTTAGGGTTGCCATTACAGTGAAAAAAGTTTGAAAATTCAATGTTAGGGTTACCAACCTATCACCCCCCATATCCCCACCCTGCCCATACCAACAGGCATCTGGGGTGTGTCTTGGGGTCATTGGTCTAACTCTCACCCGTTACACATGGAATGGGGTAGAGTTAGGTCAATGATTTCAAGGCACACCCAATGCCTGTTGGTGTGCAGTGTAGGGATGTGGGTTGTGTAGGGTTGGTAACTATAACATAGAATTTCCAAACTTTTTCATTGTCTTGACAACCCTAACTGATGCATTAACAGAGTTTTTTTGCAATGAAGATATATATATATATATATATATATTTTTTTTTTTAAAGAAGCAGTAAATCCCTAGGATCAACTTTTTTTGTCATGGTCTAACATGTATTTTTTATTTCTTCTCATTGACATTTGAACTCTCCCAGATATAACTCTGCATAAAGTGTATGGTGGAATGTTGTTCTCACTCAAAATTCCACCATACTGAAATACTGTTCATCCACACACACACAAGAATGAATGGAATGCTGTACTGATTGTACCTGCAGAACAACATTTCATTCATTTAGACTGCGAAGCTTGAGTCCTTTTTTTAAAGCACAAATGGAAAACTGTTGCATGCCAATATTTCTCTAAACACACCAAAAAATGCCACAGCGTTTTTTCAGACAACGGATCAGCTAATTACTAGTAACCTGAAAAGCTGTATCAACCAGATTTTATCTTTAAAAAGTTTTACTGACAAGTTTTGGCATATGGAAAGTTTCTTTTCTCGCTAAGCGAGACGTCTGGCTGCCATGTTTTTTTTTTCTTTAAATCCCACCCACACAAGAATGGCAACCAATGGGAGAGTGCACTGCTAATGTAGGGATGCCTAGTCCCTAGCAACCACACAACTCACCATATTATCAAATGGGAGACAACAATTTCTTTTTCATTGGAGAAAAATACATTTTGAAAGCTGAAAAAAGTAAAGTACTATTAAAATTATGTGAGAGGCACCATACACTACAAAAATTACAGGATGTATAACCCCATGCAGAATCGTGTTCTGTACCTGGGGTCTGATTCTCAGACCTCTTGAGTCACTTGAGGTCATAGGGAATCAGACTCCTCTGTGACAGAACACAGTGGTTCTGCATGGTTACCCATCCAGTATTCTCTATATTCTTCATTGGTTACTAAAGAAGTAAAAATCTTGATTAGAACTTATAACAAAAATGTATCATCAAAGTGTTTCTATTTTTGCTCAGCTTTTTATTCGTAGTTATTGAGTTATCTGTTAGACTGCATGATTGTTGTCTGCTCATTTGTAAATCTAAGTGATGCAGGAAAAACCTATAAAAAGTGTAAAATATTAAAAAACAAATAACAATGGTGCCAAGAAAATAATTCAACATCTAAGGCATTATTCATGATATGAAACAGAGACATAGAAACATAGAATTTGTTGGCAGATAAGGACTGCTTGGCCCACCCAGTCTGTACTTTTTCCCTGCCTATACTGTCTGCACAGATCCTAACTGATCTCTGACTACCTTCTCCCCCCGCTTTGTACCTGTCTCATGCCTGCTTGAAGCCCACCACTGTTTTCACCCATAGTACCTCTGCTGGAAGACTGTTCCAGGCCCTCACCACTCTTAGGAAAAGTCTTTCTCACATCCCTCCTAAAACCCTCCCTTCTGGCTTCATTGCATGCCTCCTTGTTCTCATGCACCTTCTGTTCTGAAAATACTCACCCTCCTGCACCTTATTCACCCTGTAAGGTATTTATAAGTCTCTGTCCTGTCCCTCCTCTTCCTCCTCTCCTCCAGGGTGTACATATTGAGATCGATCAGTCTCTTCTCATATGGATTTCCTTCAGCCCCACACGCCATTTTAGCTGCCCTCATCTAGACAGGCTCTCCCCTGTCTATATCCTTCCTGAAATGTGGTCTCCAGGACTGGACATAGTGCTCCAGCTGGGGTCTCACCAATGAGCAAGACAGTAGTAATATGACCTCTCTTTCTGCTGGTGACACCCCAATCTATACACTTCAGCATTCCCCTGGCTCCACCTACTACCTTGAAAACTGCATTGCCATCTTGAGGTCATCCCATATGATTATCCCAAGATCCTGTTCCTGTTTAGTGACTGTCAACACCTCTACTACCATTTTATACTCTGCCTCTGGGTTTCTGTGCTCTAGATGCATGATATTGCACTTTTTCACATTGAAACCCTGCAGCCATACCCCTGACCACTCCTTGAGTTTTATCAGGTCTCTAGACATTCTCTCCACCCCCTCCAGAGTGTTTTCCCAATTGCAGATTTTGGTGTCATCTGCAAAGAGGCATACCTTCCTTCCAGCTCTTTGCAATGTCAACTATAAAGACATTAATTAATTAATTTATTTATGTCTTTATTTAAAATGTATACCAGGGAAAGGCACACTGAGCTGAGACTCATTTTTAGGTGCAACCTGGGCAAGGGAAATGAAATAAATGCAGACATATACAGGGCTCAGAGTAACAATTTACAAGCAGAATTAGTGCAAAACCCACATTCAGTTCAAATTCAGTTGCAGGGCAACAGCAGAGTTTTCCAAGCAGGGATGCTGTCTGTTGTCTTGGATCAAAATGTTTTGTATTTGGACTACACTTTATGTATTTGTATGGCACTGTATGTATTCTGAATTGTTATGTTTTGCCTGTCTATACTTTATACGTTGAATTGCACTGGTATGTATTTCATAATTTTATATTTTTGTCTGCTCTCCCCATTTGTTGCAACCCCCCCCACCTCCCCCCCCCCCCGGGACGCTTCTGGAAACTAGCTGTTTACAGCTCATATGTCTTTCCTGGTGAAACCTTTCTAAATAAATAAGTATTGTACAGACAGACTTTGTAACCTTTGTAGCTTAGTACACCTTGTACTAAGCATGTTCCAAGAAGAATAACTTAGGTACAGTTTGGCAGACTAATATTAGGGGCAGTTAAGGGCAGAGGCAGGGAGCAGTAGGAGTGAGTCTGAGCAGTCGCTTGAATGCTGGGAGAGAGGTGGCTTGGCAAAGGGAAGATGAGATTTGGTTCCATAAGAAAGGGAGATGGAAGGAGAAGACAGAATGATCAGATGTAGAGTGAAGGTTGGAAGGCAGAAGAATCTGGACTCCCTAGAGCAGAGAGGGTAGGAGAAGGGACAGGTAGGGGAATAGAGGGAAGAGAGATAGGAGGGGAGAAATCCAAATCAGTATTTGGCAATAAAGGCCAAGAAGTGGACCTGATGACAGTGGGAAAGGGGAAGGATAGACAGAAAGGAGTAGTGGGAGAAGTGGTGAGTGTGGTAAGGGGAGTTTGTGGTGAAGCGGCAGAAGTCATTTAGAAGCATGTCTAATTTGGTAAGGGAGGAGGTGGCGGCAGTGCTGCAGATGATGTCCATGTAATTGAGCAGAGGAAGGATTGTTTTTGTCACCAGCTCTCATCAAACTAAAAGAGCGAGGCAGCCTTTGTTTTGGTACATTACTCAGAGTCTTCGGCAGAGTTTGGCATGCAGGGTGTCTATATGGATGGAAAAATCAAGCTTGCTGTCTAGCCAAACCCCAAGGTATTTGAATGCTGAGACAACTTCGAGGGGAGAGTCATCTGGAGTGGTGAAAAGAGGGGGTGATGAGAGCTTTGCAAGTTTTTGTCTCGTCCCAAAGGTCATGGAGACTGTTTTCTTAGTGTTGTCCCTCAGTTAGTTTGCCTGAAACCAACTTAGCATGATGTTAAAATCATGCTGGAGAGGGGTCTGCACATCAGGAGTTGAGGGGCCAGAAGTATAGATGACAGTGTCATCAGCATACGTGTGGATATGTGCCTGTGAGCAAACTGAAGGGAAGTTGTTGATCAAGAGGGAGAAAACGGTTGGGCCAAGGATGGATCCTTGGGTGACACCAGCGAGTACTTAGAGGGGGAATGATAGTGCGAAGCCCACCTGGATTGATTGTCACCTGTTTGTCAGGTAAGAGCTGCACCAGTTCACCACTGGTGCTGCCAAGCCAGCTGAGTGTAACTTGCTTAGTAGGAGTGAGTGGGACACTGAATCAAAAGCTTGCCAGATCAATGAAAATAGCGGCAATGATGTGGCCCTGATCCATCCCTGAAAGGATACAGTCTGTGATCCACAGTAAGGATGAAGTGGTGGAATGAACCTCTTAAAGCCAACTTGGAATGGGGACTGGGTATTGGTGGCTGTGAGGAAATCAGCAACCCTAGTGTAGATTAGGAACTCCTGAAGTTTGGCAAGGCAGGGGAAGGGGGATATCTGATGGTAGTTCCCAGGAGAAAAAGGGTCACCACCTTTGTGGAGAGGCAGGACCTTGGACACTTTCCAGGTCAAAGGGACTGTGCTTGAGGAGAAGAAAATATTCAGCAGGTGTGTGAGGGGGAGGATGATGGCACTGGTGAAGATGTGGAGGAGCTTAGGGTCAATGCCATATGGGCTATTCTTGGCAGGATTCAGGGACATGAGTGTTCTGTAGTCTTCCTGCTGGGAGATAGGGTGAAATGATAGCTGCTAGGAGAGTGCTGAATGAGGGATCAGGAGAAGGCAATGTGGGGTGGTCAGGAAGAGCAGTGATAAAGAATTTGTTGAAGGAGTCAGTGATGGAGGTGGGGACTGAGACCAGGGACCCATACACTGAGAGGGTGGGGATGACTGACTGGAAGGGGGGGGTTAAAGAGAGAGTGGATTGATTTCCAGAAATTTGAGGGAGAGTAGTGGACAGAGAAGAGGGGATCTTTGAAGTAGTCAGCCTTTGCTGTGCAGATGGCCTTGGTGCACAAGTTTTTTAGAGACTTGTACTCTTGGAAGGCAGCCAGGGACAGAAAAGATTTGTAGATAGCCCACGCCCATCATGTAGTTTTCACTGGGCAACTAGGCTGGCATTTATCCAGAGATGGTGGTTATGTTTAACCCTGGTTTTTCTTAGGGGTACATATTTGTCCAGAGACTTGTGAGGTTCATGATAAATGCACTGAGGGCAGAGTCAATGTCTGGAGCAGTGAGCCAGGGGGACCAGTCACAGCAGACTAGGTCTTGTAGTAGGGTATTGGAGTCAAGTGCCCTGAGGCAATTGTGCCATATGTATTTAGGGACTGAGTGGGAGGGACTCACCTTCCAGATACAGTAGGTCAAACAGTGGTCACTGAAGATATCGGGGAGGGTGCACTGAAGATATAGGGTAGGTTGCCTGCTGCAATGATGTGGTTGGGGTGGGATGAGAGCACCAAGTCCATTAAAGAGCACTGATCTTAGTACTGAGCCCCAAAGTACCCCAACGGTCACATTCCTGTTCCCAGAATGAATGCCAGTTACCACCACCCTCTGCCACCTATCCATCAACCAATTTTGTACTTGATTTACCACATTTGGACCCCCCCAAACTGCCCAGTTTCCTTATAAGCCTCCTATGTGGCACAATGCTGAAGGCCTTGCTGAAGTTTAAGTAGGCCACATCTACCACTAATCTAGTTCTCTGGTTACCCAGTCAAAGAAATCGAGCAGGTTAGTGTGACATGACCCCCCACCCCATGTGAATCCATCCTGCCTCGGGTCTTGTAACCTGCTGGATTCAAGATACTCCACTAGTATTTCCATTAAAAGTGTCTCCTTTAACTTCCCCACCACTGATGTCATACTGACTGGCCTACAGTTGCCAGCCTCCTCCTTGCTACTACTTTTATGAAGCAGGATTTCATTTGCCTTCCTTCAGTCCTCTGGAACTGCTCCTGTTTCCAGTGAGTTGTTGAATAGGGCTGTCAGAGGTACAGCCAGTACCTCCCTGAGCTCCCTCAGCACCCTTGGTTGTACACCATCCGGCTCCATAGCTTTATCCAAGTTCAGATTTGCATGTGCTTTTATGACTCTTTCATCTGTGAAAGGAATTTTGCTTTTATTCCTCCCCCAGTCTTCCTGCTGTATTGATGTGGTCCATCTATCTCTCCTTCCACTGTGAGGATTGAACACAAGTAGCTGCTCAGGATATCTGCTCTTACCTGATCCTCCTCTGCACAGTCTTCCCCTGCCCTTCTTAACCTCACAATCCCTCCTCTTGTCTTCCTCTTATTACTTACATACCTAAAAAGGTCTTGCCTCCCTTATTACTCCTTTCCCAGGTCTGTGCCTTTGTGCCCCTCACCACCTTACATTGTTCTCTCTGCTTTTCCTGGTACACCACTCTATTCTCTTCCCTCTGCATTTCACCTCCTGAATGCTACCCTTTTAGCCTTTAACCTTTGCAGCCACTTCCCTAGAGAACCACTGTGTTCTTTATTGTCTCCTTTCTTGTTCACTTTTAACACAGAGGTTTGTTACCCTAACTATGCAATACTTCCCCCACACTAGGCTGTCTCTGAGGCAATTACCCATTTTTTTAAATCTTCCCTCCTGATGTGCAGGACCCTCATCTTTGCATGGCTTGCCTCTGCTGCCATCCTCATCATCCTTATGCTAAACCACAATGTATGGTGCTTGCTAGTCCTCAGGTGGCATCCCACATCATATTCTGCAGTACTGTCCCTGTTTGTGGGCACCAGGTCCAGTATTGCCCCATCATGAGTGGGATCCCTGACTGGCTGCCTGAGAATCCTCACTGCAGGGAGTCTAGGATGTTCCTGCTTCTAGCCGAGATCATAGCTGGGAGACTCCAATCTATATCTGGCAGATTGAAGTCACCTACCAGCAGCATCTACCCATTTTCTGCCATTGTGCTAATGGCTTCCCCCATTGCCTTATCCAGTTCCTCCCCCTGAGTTGGAGGTCTGTATATCACCCAGCATGAAGGGTGGCTCTGGCTCCTGTCTCCAGAGTGATCTACAGCACCTCCAGTCCCTCCTTCCCCCCTGTTTCCATTGCATTTCTATTGCCTTGATACCCTCCCTTACTTACAGAACAACACCTCCTTGCTTCCTTCCTTCCATCCCTATCCTTCCTGAACTGAGTGTAACCTAGCATGGCCATGTCCCAACCATGGTTGCCTGTGCACCATGATCCCGTAATGATCACAGTATCCAGGTCTATCTCCACCATGCTGGTCTCCAGGTCGGGAATTTTATTTCAAAGACTCCTTGCATTTGCACACAAGGCCCACAACACCTTGCTCCAACTTTGCTGCAATCCCCTTCCTCTCCTTGTGTCCCACTTCATTTTCCCTCTTTTCTTGTAACTTTGTTCTCATCTTTCTTGCCCTCTTCTTTCTGCTGTTCCCATTACCCTGCACAATGGAGGTTTTCTCCCTCAGTTCCTGTCTTCCTACTGCTTCAGCCTTCTAGGGGTGGGTGCAGTTTATGCCTCAACTGATTAGAGTTTCCCTCCCAGATGGATCCTTGGTTCCCAATGTGGCTTAAACTCTGTACTCTGCACCATTCCTTCAACCATGAGTGGAAGCTCTGGTGCAGAGTGCCCTATTCTTCCTTAGGCTGCAGACAGTCAACACTTCAATAGCCTTTGTGTGCTGCCACTTGCCTTGGGTCCTTCTCCAGTTCCAGCTCACCCCCCCATTGCCTTTGCAATCCTTAGGACTCTGCCCATCCATCAGAGCATGGCATCAAGTCAGGTATCTTACCTCCTTATGTCCTCCCCCATCTGTTCCCAGATTTACACACCTCACAGTTGAGTCCCTCACCAGAAGCTGCTTCCTCCTCTCTTGGGTTCTCTACCTCCCACCTTGGGGCCTCCACTACTTCTTCTGGCAGTCCTGTCCCTCCAGAATAGTAAAGGAATTCTGTAGTGGCTCAGGCTGAGGAATGAGCCCCTGACTTGTCATCCCCACCAGACTAATGTAAATGAGGCAAGTATGTTCCCTTTGGACTCAGCACACTGAAGATCTGGGTTTTAGTCTCTGACCATGTTTACTTGAAAATGATCATGTATTACAAAGCAGAGCCAAGCACTTCTGCATTGTACTGTGTCTGTAAACAAACAGAAGGCATCAGTTCCTTTTATCATTAACCTCACTTGCTTATAATTTTAGTCACGTACATTTTAAAGAAACACAGTCATTCCTAATAGTCATGCAGTGTTGGGAAGTGAAAGTATTACTTTTGCTATTGACACAGTGTTTGGGACAAACTTGGCTGAAGTTGAATGTATTTTCATCTTTTATTTTGTCATCTTTGTTAGCACTTTAGTATATTTCAGCACTCATTTTCTATACCAAGATATTTAAACCCAACAGTTTTCTTATACAGATAATTTTTTTTCCAACTTAATAATGTCTTGTATGAGAACTAGCTGGTTCAAACCTATAGAATCTCCCACTGCAGTACTGCTCTGATGTCAGCTGCAGGGGATTCTGAGCTTTGTAGTTACAGGGGATGTCAGCCTAGAAGGAAGCAAAATTAGCCTGTTACAATCTACTATGCTACAGTAAACAGTAAGTAGACCAAAATGTTTTTGCACAGTAGGTACACATTGGGACCAGCCCTGCACTTGAGTGTGGGGCCCTTTGTGCTGACTGACTGTTCCACTTTAAGTGAAAAATATACCTGTGGTGCTGTATCATGCAGTGGACAGTCATTATTGCTGTCTGTCTAGAAGACTGCCCATTCACTGGCTAACTGTTAGTAATTCCAGGAGTTTCTCCACAACGAAATCAGTTTAATGTTGGGCTAGTTTGTGTGCAGGTAGTAGACCTGCAGAGCTAGGCTGTTAGTTGTTGTAAGATGAGTCTTTTCATTGTGCTGTTTGAGCTGGTGCTTTACATACTGTATGCAGTATATTGTTGAGGTGAACAAAATGGTGTGGTAGCAGCATTAGCTAGGACTGAGTAAACACTTTATTGTTAAACCTCTTTTGGGCTGCTTATAACTTGGCTGTTTCTTGACAGAATGTCATGAAACTTGAACAACATGTCTTCTGGCTCAGGATCTCAGGACATGGCAATTTTTGAGAAACTGAGTTTGATGTTTTTTGTGCTAAGAAGTAGCAAAAGAGTGACAAATATGAAAACTACCTTGTGTAAGGCCAGTTTGTGCTCCACTCTATTCCCCATCTGTTGCCAGTTCACACATACCAAAGCTGCATTTGGCAGTGACCTGTGACAATGGGGCATAAATAAAAAAAAAAAAACACAGAGCTGTGCAGACACCTGGAGTCCAACCCCAGTGCTGCTGAAGTAGACCCCCCCCCCCTTTACATACAGATACTGGGTGCCCAACCTTGATGTCAGAAACATTAATCAAAACAAACAAATCTGCAGCCACTTGGAGGCCCACACAGTGACACCAAAGACCCTCTGATTCTGAGACTGGGAGCATAACCCTAGTGCTACTGAAGACCCCCACCATTCCAATACTGGGTGGCAGAACTAGGGGACATTGGTGATGTTGGGAGGTGCCATTGGACACAGGCATATCTGGACATGGGGCGGTATGTGCAGGAGCATATCACGGTATACCTGGGATGTGGGGTGCAGGGTGTATCCCTGTCCTGACCCTGCTGTATACTAAAATGTGATTCCTTTGTTTCCTTCCGCCCTCAGTGTCCCCCCCACCCCACTGAAAAGCACACATCAGGAGACTGCAGGATTCACATAGCAGAGGTAAAGCCTCCTCGCCAGTAGGGTGTTACCCATTGGCACTGTGCACCAACTGCCCCACCCACCTCAGCTCTACCTTTATTGCTGCATACTGGTTACTTGTCACATGACCACCTTCCGCTTTCTAAGTGTCCACTTCCCCATTTGCAG
The DNA here is from genome assembly GCA_016271365.2 of Neoceratodus forsteri. Classification (NCBI taxonomy): domain Eukaryota; kingdom Metazoa; phylum Chordata; order Ceratodontiformes; family Ceratodontidae; genus Neoceratodus; species Neoceratodus forsteri. The sequence goes on along the minus strand of CM057456.1, from coordinate 681,550,382 downwards.
CTTATAGTTTCTGACCACTAGGAGTCACTACAGTGCCCTTCTAGCCCCTGTTTTTGCCTTCCTCGCACCATTCTGTTTACCCTCCTGTTCTCCACTCCACCTCACTTCTCCTACTACTATATCCCCACTTTAGCCCTTTTCCCATAGTTTGCTACTGTCCTCTTGCAGGTCTCAAACCCTTTACCCTTGACACCAAAGTCAGCAGCTCTACCACTAAGCCAACAAGTCAGGCTAATGTCCCTCAGTTTCTTTAAAGCTCTTAAAAGCTTTTGCCCCTCCAACCACATTGTGCTCATTATGCAACTGCTTTCTACTACCAGCACTGCCATGTGGCTTGTACTGCTAATACTAGCCCCCATCATTTTACTAGGAGATGCTCTGCATGTCTCCCAACATGGTAAGCCAGAACCACCTCTCACCTGGCTTCTCACCTTAGCCCCCCCCCACCTCTACCAGTGAACCACCCCACTCACTTTACCAATGGACCATGTTCCCCCCACCCTCCACTCCCCCATTGGCTCCACCATGGTACAGCAGTGGACGCCACTCTACCTTGCCTCTCCCTTGCTACAGGACCTACCCATCCCCATCTCCATATGCTGCTGTTCCCTCCCAACTAGTGTGCCTAAGCTAATGAAGAAATTACTAAAATTGGCATCCTTGGGCATCCTCCTGCTCCTGCTCCTCCTCTCTGGAGACGTCCACTCGAACCCAGGACCCACCTCCCCCCAAGGTTCTACTGCTAAGGATCTCATAATCATCTTCCTTAATATATGTAGCCTCCTCAGAAATTTGATTCATTTCAGGGCTGGGTTGCCCAGAATCACCCTGATGTCATCTCGGTAGTTGAAACTTGGCTCAACGACCGCACCCCAGATTCCGCAGTCTCACTTCCCGGTTTTATGCTATACCATGCTGACAGAACCTCAAAAAAGGGGGGTGAATGTGCACTGTATGTTCAGGACTCATTACAGTGTCTCGTCCTCCCATCCCCAACACTCGAACGTGGGGCCCAATCTCTCACTCTAAAGATCAGTCTTGACCCAAACAAAGTCCCACTGTTCCTTTCCACCATATACATCCTTCCCCAAAATCAGAAGACTGTTTTCCACTCATCCTCACCCATCTCCAGACACTCCCTGACGGTACTGACATCATTGCCCTCTGGGACTTTAATATAAACTGGCTAACTAACGCATCAGTCCCCATTAGGGATGCTGCAGCCTCTCAAAACCTGTCCCAACTTGTGACCGCTGCCACTAGATTCAACCAGAAGACTGGTACTGCCACTCTCCTTGATCTAGTGCTCACCAATGCATCCCACAAAGCAAACCAGGTCAGGGTACTATCCAATGCTCTGAGTGACCACTCCCCAGTGCTGTGTCACTGGTCATATAGTGTTAAAAAGCGCCCCCAAAACTAGCCTCCAATGCTGCCTCAAACCCAGCAAACTTCGGTCCCTCAGACAGTGTCTCTTAGCTAGTGACTGGTCCCCCATCAAAACCGCATTGAACATTGACTTTGCCCTCGACCATTTCATTGATACTTTCAATGATGCCTGCAATCAGTATGCACCCCTAAGCAAACAAAGAGTTAAAAGGGTTGACACACCATGGATATCACAAGCCCTGCTGGATCAGATGCGTAAACGTGACAATCTATGGCACATTGTGCTGGATACTGATAAACCCACTGATAGGCAGCGCTACCAAGAAGCATGCAATGAATGTACTTGGAGTATTCATAAGGCAAAGACTGAGTACTACCAAACCTTGCGCACTGCCACAAGGGGCTTGGACCGCAAGTTCTGGGAGTCCCTCAAAGAGCTCAGTGGCAAAACCTCCACTGCACCTCCCTCCCAACTCAGGGTCAGTGGGTCTATCACCACAAACCCTGCCCCGATTTCAGACACATTTAATGACTCCTTCTCCGACCTTTCTGGTGTTCTCCCCTCAGCTTCTTCTTCCACACACCTCAGCACCACCTTGCTTGCTCTCCATCCCCATTCCACTTTAAAGCAATATCTCAGCATGAAGCTGCCCTCTTCTACTCAAGACCCTCAGCAAATCACGTTTCAGCAGTGATACACTAGACCTTAAACTGCTTAGACTCACCTTCAACAAAGTTCTCCCCCCTCTCACCATGCTTCTGAACTTCTCCCTATCACTGGGCCAGATTCCCTCTAAATGGAAATCTGCCCTCATCACACCTATCCTTAAAAACGGTGCCCGCACCCTACCTGGGAACTACTGTCCCATCTCAATCCTGCCTCTCCTCTCAAAAATCTTGGAGAAAATTGTGGCCACCCAGCTAATGGACTACCTCTACAAATATAGCCTTCTGTGTCCTGAACAGCATGGCTTCCGCCATAACCACAGTACCACCACAGCCCTCTTGGAATTTACAAATGCCCTCCACACATCTCTGGACACTGGCCACGTTGGTGGTGTTGTTTTCATAGACCTTTCTAAGGTGTTTGCTATGGTGCACCACACACTACTCCTGGATTCCCTCACACAGATAGGCCTGTCCTCTGAGACCACTGACTGGTTTGCCAGCAATCTGTCTGAGAGTACACAGACAGTCAGGATTGCCCATATCCTGTCCTCCCCTCCAAGTCAGTTCAGGGGTCCCACAGAGCTCTATTCTTGGCCCCTACTTATCTCCCTGTTCCTCAACCTCTGCCCAAGACTTGCTCCAGGAAACTACTACTGTATGGGGACAATGCTGTCCTCTACAGCTCCCACACTGATCCCACAGCCCTCCAATCGGCACTCTAGAAATCTTTCATGGAAGCTGAATCCTGGTTCGTTCAACATAGGTTAGTCTTAAATTACAAAAAAACAAAATCCATGGTGTTTGCATACCCCCAAAACAAGAACATAGAACAACCCCTGCTCATACTGAACTCCTTAAATTACCCGTTTGAGCAGGTTAACTCATTTAAATACCTTGGTATCACCCTAGACTCTGGGCTCACCTACCATGACCACATCCAAATACTGAGTACTGCTGTCAATGTGCGTATTGGTCTACTTCACAGGTTCAAGCACTGCCTCCCACTAGAAGCTCTCCACCTAGCTGTCTCAGCATCTATACTATCACTCATAGTCACAAGGCCACTGTTTTTCGGTTTTTACCAGAAAATCCGGTAAACTTCCGGAATTAGGGCTGCCTGAAAACCGGTAAAAATGAAGATTTCATGGAATCTGGCATTTTCTATCAGATCAGTAAATCTATAAAAAAGTCTGCTTTTCTTTTAATTCCTTCCTGTACTATTTTCAGTTTGTTTTATTTAATGCTCTGTATATTAAGCCTTCTTTAATTCTGATTATTTATGCACATACTACAAGAATGATAACAGAATCGGTAAAATCCGGAAATTAGAGTAACAATCACCGGTGAAATTCTGGAATCTTAAGTCTTGAAAACGGAATTTAATTGTTTTAATCACCGTAAATCAGTGGCCTTGCTCATAGACTATGAAATCATCATCTATGGGGCAGCCTACAACACGTACCTAAACAAAATTAGACTGGCCCTTAGTAAGGCCCGTAGACTTGCTACTGGCTGCGCCAGACTCACACATACCTACACCATTTACGCCTCAACAGACTGATTAAACTTTGATGGGAGGCTCAAATATCAGGCCTGCCTTTTGCTAAAAAAATAACAGCAGGGCTACTCACACCTGCTCTCTCCCCCCTACTCCAGGCACCATTGTCCATCCACCTCACTCAGTGACAATCCACTTCAGGGTACCTCGCTGCAAGACCACTTCGGGTCAAAGAACTTTTAGATACCTGGCCCCTAACTGGCTCAACTCACTCCCAAACTCCCTCCTCACAGAACCCAGACTTGGTCAGTTCAAGTCCACCTAAGAGACCTAATCACTCATGAATCAGTCTGTGACTGCCTTTGAATCTGACCTACCCACCCCTCAACAACTATGGACTTAACTCTGGTCCAGCCACCACTGGGCGTGCTTATATTTTGACAATGGACACCTCAGTCCAGCCTAGGCCTGCAAATAACTACCAGGGCATGGCTTTGCCACCCCTGCAGTGTATGTTTTGTTACCTACTACTATCTGTTCTGTGTACCTATGTTTGGCAGCACTCTGTAACTCTGTATCACCAGCTGCTTTACTGTGTTATCTGTAACCATTTTGTAACCATTTCTGTAATTATTGTATCTAGTTGTTGCTATTGTCCCTGATGTCTCTTGTTTTCAATGATGTGGAACCTTTGTAAAGGCAGTCTTTGACTCAAAGGTGTCATCCGATATCATCAATAAATAAATAAATAAATCACGTATTCTTGGGACATGGGGCAGGGTGTAAAGATACTCACTGGATTCAAGCATACTTGGACATGGAACTTTGTGTAGGAGATGGGTATCATGGGACACTGAGGATATTTGAATGGGGCAGTGTATGGGAAGGTGGGTATGACTGGATACTGGGGACTGCTTGGTACAGAGGAGGGTGAGTGAGGAGATACCAGTGGACACTAGGGATTGCTTGGTACAGGGCATGGGTGAGTGAGGAGATACCAATGGACACCAGGGACTGCTTGGTACAGGGGATGGGGTGAGTGAGGAGATACCAGTGGACACCAGGGACTGCTTGGTACTGGAGATGGGTGAGAGAGGAGGTACCAGTGGACATCAGGGACTGCTTGGTATATGGTATGAGTGAGTGAGGAGTTACCAGTGGTCACCAGGGACTGCTCGGTATGGGTGAGTGGGAGGGTACCAGTGGACACCAGGGACTGCTTGGTATGTGGGGTGAGTGAAGAGATACCAGTGGACACCAGAGACTGCTTGGTATGGGGGATGGGTGAGTGAGGAGGTACCAGTGGTCACCAGGGAGTGCTTGGTATGTGGTATGAGTAAGTGAGGAGATACCAGTGGACACCAGGGACTGCTTGAGATGGGGGACGGGTGAGTGAGGAAGTACCAGTGGTCACCAGGGACTGCATGGTACAGGGGATGAGTGAGTGAGGAGTTACCAGTGGACACCAGGGAGTGCTTGGTATGTGGTAGAGTGAGTGAGGAGATACCAGTGGACACAGGGACTGCTTGGGATGGGTGAATGGAGGAGGTGCCAGTGGTCTCAAGGACTCTTGGTACAGGGGATGAGTGGTGAGAAGTTACCAGTGGACACCAGGGACTGCTTGGTATAGGGGATGTATGAGTGAGGAAATACCAGTGGACACCAGGGACTGCATGGTACAGGGAGGAGAAAGTGGACATGCCAATACACTACTAGGACTGTTTGGCACAGGTGAGGTATTGTCAAGGGGTGGCACTGTGACCAAGTACTGTTTGGCATTGAATTATTAACAAAGTCAGCTGAAGGTGTACTCTATATCTGCTATTACATTTTATTTCTTAAAAATAAGGAAATTGTTGCAAAAAAAACAACAAACAGATGTAGGCATCAGTTATGGTTGCCCCTTTCTACAACAAGAGAGAAAGGAAATACAGCTTTAGGGCAAAAAGTCCAAGTGCCTTAGTAAATTGGTGGTGTGATGTTTCTTGGGGTTTGAATGATCATGCAATGCAGTGTTGGCATCGCACTAACTTTAGCACCCTCTCGCCAAGCATTGGTGTGTTTTTCTGTGCCAAAAAGTGCCAAAGTTAGAAATTCCACCAATGCTGCATGGCAGGATCATTCAATGATGATGGAACAGCATGGCACAGATTCACCATTAGGGGAATATGTTACTCCACATTGCATTTCCGCACTTTGTGGCATTACCGATACCATGGGGAATAGTGAAAACTGATTGTGTTGGTGGTGGGTGGGTTCAAAAGGACACAAGGAAATAGTACTTCACAGAGAGGGTGGTTTGTGGCTGAACAAGCTACTAGAAATGCTGGTAGTGAAAATGGTAGAGCTTTAAGAGGGGAGGGATAGACACAAAGGGCAGGTCAAGGGAACAGGGAGGGAGGGTAGGACTGAGGTTGGTCATGGACCTGTAGGGGGCTCATACAACCTCATGGGACAGACTGGATAAACTGCAAGGCCTTCTTCTGCCAGTAATTTCCTATGTTTCTTTGTTCATTTACAGATTTCTAACCTCTCATCAAAAGTGACGTTATGCATGTGCTTGTTTTTTCCCCTAGGTGGCAGTGTTGCCACATGGTTCAATCTAGACAGGCTATGAGAACTCTGTTTTTCTATGGAATTCAGTCTTTCACTGGCAAAGAGAAGAGAAGAAACCAGTAGCAGAGCTGCAGGGCACCTAGTAAATCTGGGGTCTAGTGTTCCAACTACGAGTGGCCTGAGAAGATTCCAGGTGTAACCCTGATTTTTGCCTCTCAGTGTAGTTGAACCAACTTCAGTGTGCCCTTTTATGGTGTATGCATGGCCCAGGGTTCTCCCAGGTCTAGGGGTACAGGCTGATGTGCTTGCTGTGAGCCCCATGCAAAAAGCACAGCCAACTCGACCCTCTTTGCTGTGTCCTTGGGTTACAGTGCAGGGCACCTCACCCTCGTGGACAAGAAATGACCTGGGCTACAATTTCCAGACACATAAATCTCTTTACTTAGCAGGGATTGATCAAATTCATACAGTAAACAGCAACTCATTCAGGGGCTTATAGATCCTACTTAACTCATCTTTTAGGCATGGGCATATGGTATTCACTTATCTCATTACTACATCCAGGATCTAAGGTCAATACTGCAATGTAGCTCAGCCAGTACCCTTCTCGTTGGCATCTCTCGCTGTCCCTGGCTACCTCATGCTCATTTCACCAATGGGATTTTCTAACACTTCTCAATGGTCCCATTTCCCTGAGCCCTTACGTAAAGCATGGAGATGGTACGTGACAAGGTGCACCAGATTCAGTGACAGCAAACTACTTTTAGCGGTATGCTTACATTTCACCGACATGGACAAGCCCGACATCTGGAAACCTGACACCACATTCCCGACACACGGAATCCTGACATCAGAATTATGCCCATGGCGGAGTTTGTTATATTTAGTAAGGGAGTGTGGGGGGGGGGAGCCCCCCGAAACGTAACAAACTCCACCACTGGCTGTCGGGATTTCGTGCATCGTGAATTTGGCAGCAGGATACTGGGTGTTGAGGAACAGCCTGTCAGGCTCCCGTAGTAAATCCCTTTTGGCGACCACTGGTACAGATTTTCAGGATTCTATACTTCAGTGCCCAGGAACTCTCACTTCCCTACATTACCATCTGGCCAGTATCAGTCAGGGTTCTGCTTTTCACTTGCAGCACCACATAGCCTGCTCTCCCCAGGACCTTCCAGACAAGAAGGCTACTGATGCCCATACATCCTCACAGGATGCTGCTTCCACAATACTTTCTCTGAGATCTCCTACCTTATCAGCCTGTATCTGAAGGTCTCCTTTGCTCATCCACTAGTTTCACTCTTTGCATCCGAGGGCCCACACTGAATCGCATCCCATTCTATGATACTAAAACAACCCTCTTTGAGAAAATCTGTCTCAGGCCCGAAGGTCATCAGTAAGCACTCCTTGAGTAAGCACTCCTCAGGACTTCTACTTCTCCTGGTGAATCCTCACACTTTCCCTCATTACAGGGCCCAAACCAGTTTGACTCCCACCACCTCTAGAGTGAGGGTACTTCGTGAGCACTGAGGTCTGGCATTCCTAAAAAGAGCCCCCATCCTGCAAAGGAGTTGTTGAACTTCATGGCAGCCAGTGAAATTTGGTAGCACTGCACTCCTATCCCTAAGTGAGGACATGCAATGTGAACCAATGCCCTGGTGCAAGACCTGGGCCAGCTGCAGGCAGACTGCTCATGTGTTGGTGGTGGTGTGGTGGTGGTGGTGGGTTCAAAAAGGAACAAGGAAATAGTACTTCACAGAGAGAGTGGTTTGTGGTAGAACAAGCTACCAGAAATGCTGATCAGTGAAAATGGTAGTAAGTTTTAAAAGGGGGAGGGATAGACACAAAGGGCAGGTCAAGGGATCAGGAAGGGCAGGGCGCTATCCAGCAGCCTGGCACTCCACGACTCTGCTGGCAGTGCCTGCTGGATTACACCTGAACGAAACCCAGAAAAAAGTACTATGATGACTTCCAGCTGTGCCTGTTGGCACCAGCAAGAACACCTGAGAGACAGGATACTGCTACACCCCTAAGGGGACCTGCACCCTACTCCAATTACTTTAGGACCCACCAGTGCTTCTGCACTCTAGCTGCTCAGTTCCTCCACTCAACTCCACTTTTACCACCTCATTTTACCTTATAAATGCTACTTCCTAACTCCTGGATGACTAAAACACCGAGGGTGATGCAAAGACATCATATCCCCTGCTGGATACTACAGAAACAACCCTGCCCCCTACTGTAGGGAGGAGGGTTACTACGAGTTAGTGATAGAGGCTCTGCCCTTCATAGGTTGAGATCTAGGTTGAGGAATACTGGTCAAGATCAGGGGGGTCCCTCCATGGAAACAGAAACATCCTTGGTTTCTTCTTCTGGCTCACAGTACCGTGGGAAAGACCAGAGATTGTGCCTGAGCCAGCCAGTCAGGAAAGTACCCTACAGAAAGAGTGGCAGTGGCATGTAAATACGTAAGCATTAATTCATGATTTAAGGTGGCCTAACGGAGTTAATGATGGCTGAGACCATTGTGGCATGAGGCCAGAGGCCGAAAAGGCATAAATCTGTCCAACCATGCATCAACTCCCCATTAGATGCCACCTTCAGAGTGGATTAATGAGCTTGTAATATGGTCTGCAGATGACTGTATATGTCACACATATCTTTCTGGTGATCTTATATAATACACAATGACAGCAATAAAGTTTATCACTTGTTTTTACTTTTACTTTCAGAACTGTGATTGAACCTGAGTTACCTACATGTACGTTTTTTTCTCTGTTTCATATACTACTACAATTATGAGTTTCATAATGATTGCGCAACATTGGGAATATTTCTCAGCGGCTGTTCGTTTTTTTCTCGTTCCTAGGATGACCGCTGCTTTGCTGTTTCACTGCATCATGATATAACTGTGTCTCTCCTTTGCATAAATCTGGCTTACTTTCACCTCCATTGCTGCTATTGTTTGCGTGATCATATTCGGGTTCTAATACTCGCTTATTTTCGCTACTCACATTTAGCGACTCTCTCTCTCTCTCTCCTCTCTCCTGCGTCTGTACTTGCAGCTGGATAATTGAAATTAACGGTCCCATACACCATGAACTTCTTGAAATGGAATTAGTTTCCAGATCTTTTGTGTGCTCCTGCATCTTCAGCTCCGTTCCATCCTATCTCTCTGACTACTTCTGGTGCAGGTTCCTGTCTTCTGTGTGTGACAGGTCCTGTATTTTCAGTCCTTTGGAATCTTTCAATTTGTCGCTCGGTGGTCTCTCATTCATCTACCCATTGCTCCATCACTGTTTCTCCATATAAACTGAACATTTTTGACTTTCTCTCCCTCTCTACATTTCTTCCTTCCTCATTCTATCTTTTCTCCTAGTCCCTCGGTAACACTGCTCGTACTTCTTCTGTAGTATACCTACTTGCTACTTCACAACTTGCTCCCTTTCATTTCTTGTCCTCTGCTTTTTTTATTTTCTGCTCTTTTCTCCCGGGTGGTTATTTTGGTAGTTCAGGAGCAACGCTGCATTATCGTCTCTATAATGCCATGTTGCTCCTGTACCAGTTGACGGTATTCCTCCTATCACCTTTCTTCTTTACGATTGATTTTTTTTTTTTGCCATGTTACAATATGGAATACGACACCAAAAATGACAAATAAGAGAGGTCCTTTGCTGTATGAAGTTGAAGCAGCCAATAGACACTGGTTTGAGAAGTGACATCTACAGAGGGCTAAGAGGTTTTGCCTTTTTTGTCACATTTACCTGAGACAGGGAAGTACAGATGTGTTTTTTGAAAATCAGACATTTAGATGACTATAATCCAAAATCCTTGCCTCAGATTTACTTTCAACAACTTCTGAGTTGTACTAAAGTGCCTTGTAGAGATTTTGTAATTTTGGAGCATGGGTTCCCTTGGTAAAACTTCTAACTGTGAGTGAGGTCAGCTGCCCCCTCATAAATCTCACTACCAGGGACTCGTCCTTTCAGGTAGGAGAAAAAAGTCCCCTGTAGACTGAAAAGAATCATCAAGGTATTTTGCCTTCAAGAGACTGCTGCATTATCAAGCACCGCCGCAATCCTGGAAATGCAGTAAGGCTATCTGTCCAGTTTACAGCTGCCCAGCCACCATCTCATCAAGGAGGATGCACCAGAATGACTGCTTTAGGTGCTTTTACATCTTGCTTGTGAGGACACAATCAGGACCCTGACCTTCAATGGTTTAAAGCTAGGATAGAGGTTAGATTGACAGGTATCTGGACCTTTATACATGAAGGGAGTATAAGGGGTGAGAATGGTGCAGAAATGGACACAAGTCCCTTTACAGAAAGTGTCCTGAAGGAACTGGAAGTAGTAAGTAATAAGAGTTGATAAAGCAATGGGACCAGATGGGGTGCACCCCAGGGTCCTTAAAGAACTCAGAGAGGTGGTGGCTGAATCTCTGGCTATCCTGTTTCGCTGATCACTGGAAACAGGGGAGGTACCCAAAGACTGGAGGACAGCAGATGTAGACCCCTTATACAAAAGTGGGAACAAAGAGGAAGAAGGGAACTACAAACCAGTCAGCCTCACCTCAGTAGTAGGGAAGATCATGGAAGCACTACTGAAGGAGAGATTGGTGGAATATCTGGTTGTCAATGGACTGCAGGATCCAAGGCAGCATGGTTTCATCAGGGGGAGGTCATGTCAGACCAACCTCGTTGAATTTTTGACTGGGTGACTAGGGAGGTGGATCAGGGAGGGCAGTGGACATGACCTATCTGGACTTCAGCAAGGCCTTTGACACTGTGCCACATAGAAGACTATTACACAACTAGGGAATATGGTGTGGGCAGGACAGTAGTGTGGTGGGTAGGTAACTGGCTGGGTGACAGGACACAGAGGGTGGTAAACATCTGTCACTCCACAGAGGGAAGAGTGACCAGTGGGGTACCACAGGGATCAGTACTGGGACCAGTCCTATTCAACATCTTCATCAGTGACATTGCGCAGGATCTAGAAGGCAGAATTTCACTGTTTGCTGATGACACAAAGCTCTGTAACAGAGTAGACACACCAGAGGGTGTAGACAGAATGAGTAGGGACCTGCAGAAACTTGAAGAATGGTCAGGGTTTGGCAGTTGAAATTCAATGCAAAGAAGTGCAAGATAATGCATATGGGGCACAAAACCCTGGCACAATATATCAGCTGGGGTGAGGATATAGCATGTACCAAGCAGGAAAGGGATCTTGGGGTTACCATCTCTGATGACCTCAAGGTAGGGAAACAGTGTGACAAGGCAACAGGTAAAGCAAATAGGATGCTGGGATGCATAGGCAGGGGCATCACCAGCAGGAAAAGGAGGTCATAATTCCACTATACAAGACACTAGTGAGGTCCCACCTGGAGTACAGTGTACAGTTCTGAGACCTTACGTTCTATAAGGACATAGACAGGGTAGAGAAGGTTCAGAGGAGGGCAATAAAGATGGTACATGGATTGCATCACAAGTCCTATGAGGACAGGTTGAAGGAACTGAGTATGTACTCCCTGGAGGAGAGGAGGGAGAGAGGGGGGACATGATAGAGACATACAAGTATCTTACAGGGAGGCACAGGGTGCAAAAATACACTATTTTTAAGTGAGAAAAGTATTCTAGGACTAGAGGGCATGGGATGAAGTTGGAGGGAGGATGATTCAGAGGAAATGTGAGGAAGAATTTCTTCACAGAACAGGTGGTGGACAAGTCAAACACCCTGCCAGAGGAAGTGGTGGGGGCTGAGACAATCACAGGATTTAAGAATGCATGGGTTAGACATAAAGGAATTCTGGAGGTCAGGGGTAAGGGGCAACAGAGTTCTAGGAAAACATAAACTGAAGTTACAAACTCAAATGGGCAGACTAGGTGGGCCATAGGCCCTTATCTGCCAACACTGTCTATGTATCTATGTAACTAAGGCCCTGATCCAAAAAGGCTGCCTGGTTATGCACTAAAGATGCACACTTGGGCTGCAAAGTTTTGCACTGTCAGAGATACATGTGGTTGGGGCAACCCACATACCTTGACCACTCATATCCATTTGCTCCCCTTTTGTGAACAGGTTCCATGTCAATACAGTGAATACATTATGACAAGTGCAATTTCAGTGAATCTTTAATAGCGGCTAATTTCAGCAATTGGTAATGTCAGCAAGTGACTATTCAGTGCACGTATTTAGTTTTGTAATTGAAAATAACCTGTAGTAGCTAGAACAACCTGTGCCATGTTGTCTGAAGTTCTCTGTGCACGATCTCACAGCTCATTCATGACTCGGTGAGCTCCCATCTCAGAGGCATTCGGGACGTAATTGTTCACCCTAGCCACAGCCACCACATGGTCGGCTACAGTGTGTGTATGAGCCGGACACCTGTAGTGATGCATGTTGGCCACCTAAAGAGCCCTGTCACACCTGTAAGCACTTGGTCTACCTGTTTATGCAGGGGGACTATGCTCCCTGCACCCCCCATGGGGGGGGCTGCACCCCGAACCCCTACTTTAATAATATAACATCCTCCGAGTCGCCATTGACTCTGAGGATAACTCAAATGTCCATTCGCTATATTGCTGTGGCCACTGTTATTGTACTCGCTAATATTGAAATCCACTCACTGTTATTGACTCGCTATATTGAGGTGCTACCGTGTGAACACTAGAGTAGGGGTAGGGGGCAAAGGGGCATGTAGGATGCCCTGATATTGGATCATCTATGCCATGGTTCCATGGTTACAATGAAGAAACATGCAGTATTTGAATCTGAGGGACATTAACAGAAGAAATTCAAATGATTCTTTAGAAGATATATGTATATCACGTATGTTAAAATGGCAAATACTTTGTACCACTTTGACATGTGGCATTAGACACAGGTTTACTTGGATTAAAGTTCAAAGTCAAGATTGATGGGACAGAATTGTGTTAATGGAGTTTAATGATGCCGATTAGAGAGAAAATTTCCAGATGTCCAGAGCATCTTTTATGAATTTAGTTGTGATACTTTTGCCATACATGTAACCAGAAAGTGGATATGTTCAAAGCCAGCCCCGTTGCACATATGTTTTGCAATTGTGTTATATAAATTAGGGAGCTGAGTGAACTGACTACCACGTTGTAGCAAACTAGTCTGGAGCTCATAAATCTACAGTACATAAATCTGTGTACTGTCTTGCAAAAGTTACTATAAATTTGAACTTCAGAGGCTAATAAAAGTTCCAAATGAACATGAAGCAAACTGCATCTCTGAACATTTTGAGAAACAATTTGGCGTACCACAGGTTATAGGATGTATTGATGGGACATAAATCCCAATACTACCACCATCCGACAGCTACCAAAATTTCATAAATAGAAAAGGATGGCCTGCTTACGTTCTCCAGGAGTCATTGATCATAAATATTGGTAAATAGTAATTTATAATGAAAAAAGTTATATATTGTTTATGTTGGTAAGAGATATGTTTAGTAGTCCAGTTACAGTTCACAGTATAACACTAGTATCAGGACTGCTCCATTCTAATTGGCAGTCAGCTTTCTGACAGCCTAACATTAATATAAGTTAACTGTAATGTACACCTTGGTGCATGAATTCTTCCTATCAGCATTTCACTGACTGGAAAGTTGCATTCTGTTCCTGAACCAGCCTAATTAAAAATTTAGCGGATGAACTCTTTTATTAAAAATCCTTCTCTCAATGGTGAAAATATTCAAATTTTCTTTTGAAATCAGTTTTTATAATAGCAATAAGGCACTCCAAGGAGTTAGATTAACAGGCAGTTGATCACTTCCCCCCCTTGGGAAGCATAGGACTCTGCTGCATCTCATGCCACATTACACCCTTAGGTGGTGTTTGACTGTTACTCTAGTTCCTGGGAGTGCCTTATTGCTTACTTTGCTGTTCTCAAGACAGTAAATGAAATACTCTTACAAATTTAAAGAACAAGGGTTGGGAGGATGGGGTGTTAGTGAATGGTCTGTGGGTGGGTGGGACCCCTATGCCACCATTGATTAACTGTACATAGTAATGTGTGTTAAATGCCTGCTGTGTCACCGCTATGGAGCCTATAAAGGACACGCAGATTACCTTAGTGCACTGCATGATAATGAACTTATAGTGTATGGAGAGTGCTTGTTCTGTAGGAAATCTGTCCTTACTGAAATGTTGCTGCACAACAGGTGAAGGCCATGGAATACGGTTAATACCACACTGTGGCACAACACTTTAGCTCATTTTGAAACAGCACATGCTGGGCTTTTCTACAGAACAGTGGTGGCAATGGAAATGCCAGGATAAACCAGATAGTAAGTGGGGTCAGCAGCACTGATCACTCAAACTAAGGACTTTAGCAGCAGGACCAACCGGATAAGTTTTAAAAATGCAGGATCAACCAGAAAATAACTAAAAAATACACATGCAGAATCAACTAAATATTTCAAAATTTTTCATGTGAAGGAAAGCGATTCCTGCTGACTTAATCTTCTTGCTTACCGAGTGATATCACCTCCATGTTTTTTTTTTCTGCAAATCCCGCCCATAAAAGAACTTCCATCCAATAGCAGCCCTCACTATAGATGTAGGGACTCTAGACCCCAGCAACCATGCCACTGACTTTGAAGCCAACATGTTATCACTATGAATCCATGAAGTGTGTGTATGTGGGTGGGTTGGGGAGTGTTTAGAGTTACCTGTCTATGCAGTCCATTTCAGGAATAACCACAATCTGATGGCTAACACTCACCGGTACGAAAAGCAGTCAGTACAATCGCATTAGCCACACGATGCACATTGGTTTGTGCATTTCCAGACAACAATCCAGATATATGTTTTGGCTTATTTCATCCTTAAATCAACCACCATTGGGGCATTAATGCTACTAATTTTTCAAGTCATAATTTATGTATTTAAAAATAATATAGTTTCATTACTTTTATAGGTATATAAATAGATAGCCGTCATAACATCAGAATGTTTGTGATTGGCAATCCTGCATCTACACTCATGGGCTAGTTAAAGAATACATTAGTAGTCCAAGATGATTTCAGCAGCAGAATAGTATCTACCATAGTGCAACATGTTTTCGATTGAAATTGCATTTGGTATGTTGAAGGCGTGTGAAGAGTGCTTCAGAAAGAAGCAGCTTTGATAACTAGTAGACACCATATGTCATTGCCACATGCCAGACTACACTATTATTGTGAGAAGCAAAAAGATGTAATTTTACAAGGATGGGTAGAGGAAGTAAGATGCACTGAACGAAGACAACCTCAGCCAATGCCCCACCACAGTAATGCAACTTCACTACCAGGAATGAAGGCACGCCATGTATTGATGGACTACATGGCAAACAATTTCAGGGAAACAGCATCATGATAAAGCTTGAAAAACTGTACTTTGTGACTAATTAATCAAGACCATTTGTTTCCATTGTTTTCTTTATTTGAAACATACAGTCTTGTAAAATTGTATTTTTATTTATTTGTTTGCAAAAGGTTTCACCAGGAAAGACAACACGGGCTGTGAACAGCTCATTTCCAGAAGCGTCCGGGGGGTTACTATGAAGGGAGAGGAAGCACAGAGCAGACATCAGACAGTCCATTCACAACTCTTTACATTATAGAGTAGATGACTACAACATAGTAACAAGGCTTTAGTGCAGACAAAAAGTAATTATAAGTGCAAGCATTGGGGGCAGGGTTTTGGGAAGTGCAAGTGAGAGATCAAGTGAGAAGGGCAAGGGGTAGAAGGGTGGGGAAAGAAGCCAGGACCAAAGAACTAACCTTCAGGGTGCTATGAACGCTGCAAGAAGGGGCAGGACCATAAAAGAAGTGTAGGAGGATGGAGAAAAAGAGGGGGGAGAGGAGTGGGGAGAAGTTAATTGGGAGGGAGAGGGGAAAGAAACAGAGGGGGATTGGAAGTGGGCAGAGAAGGCAGGATGAGGCAAAGGGGGTGGGAGGTTTGGAGACTAGAAGTTCGGCAGTAAAGGGGCCGATAGATATATGTTAGGGGCGAGGATACTGGGTCAGCATATGAGCCAGAAGGGGAGCGCAGGTGTGAGATTCTAAGAGGAAGAAGTAATTTGGCCTAGGGTGGAGCAAATGTTTAAGGATGGGTAGGAGGCTAGGCAGAGGAATAAGGGATTGAAGAGGAGATATAAATGTGTAAAGGTTGGTAGATTAAGGGGTGGTGGGAGGAGGTGGAGCTAGGAGTAGCTGAGTGACAGAGGGAAGAAGAGGTAATAGGGATAAGGAGAGTGCAAAGGGTATAGGGACTGATAGAGTGCTGGTGAATGGAGAGAAGGGGTGTGAAGGTGGCAATGGGGGTTGAAGCAGGTGCAGTTAGGGGAGTAGAAGTTATGGAGGGCTTGGTGGAGGAAGAAGAGGAAGAAGAGAGTCAGATCTGTGGAGGAAGGGAGTTCCAGAGTTTGGGGAAGTGGTAGGAGAAGGCTTCCTGACCTATGGAAATGTGGTGATGGGGGGTGGCAAGAATACAGGAATCAGAGGACCTAAGATGGCAGGAGGAGGGGAGTGGGGGCAGAGGTAGAGGAGGAGAGGTAGGAGGGGAAGGACCCAAACCAGAACTTAGAGGTGAACTTAGTGCAATGTGAGAGATGCCTGCACTGCAGAGAAGGCAGCCTAGAGAGTGGTATAGAATGCAGTGATGAGTATGGAGTAGGGAGTTGATGGCAAAGCAACAAAAAGCATTAAAGAGGAGTCCAGTCTGGTGAGAGAAGACTTGGGAGTAGCACTGTAACCAATGTCACCATAGTCAACGTGTCAGTGGCTCAGCAGGTAGCACACTTGCCTCTGAGGCCAGGAGATCAGAAGGCTGTGCATTCTATCCCCACACCAGGCACTTGGGTTAATATCCCAATACTAACACTGCAGTGCAGCATGGGGGGTGCTGCATTCCTGAGGTGCCATCTTTCGGATGAGATGTTAAACCGAGGTCCCATCTGCTTGTTCTGGTGGTAGATCAGGTGGATGTTAAAGATCCCATGGCACTTTTCCAAAAGAGTAGGGGCATTTTTTATTGAAGGAAATCATACCATCTTCAAAATACAAAATACAGAGTCAACCAAAATAAACAGTAAATAACACATTTCCAAAATAAGAAAAGTAATCAAAACCAGAAAAACAAAATCATCTCCTGTAAAGTACATAACAGAAATAAAAACCACCAAAATTATACTTGGAGAAAAAAAAGGGGGGATAAAGAAAAAACATTATCAGAAATTTATTTCAAAGAGACCCCACAGGGAGGGGGGAACAACTTCCAAACCACTCGGGGAGACATAGAAAGAGGGAGGAAACTCCTGACCTCTATAAAGACCAATTATTACACAGTAATATGCTTAATGCATGAACTTTCATTTAGATTTAATGAAACAGGAAAGGCCTTTTCAATGAGACTTAATAAGTGACACATCAGACAGTGCAAGTTAAGACTCATATATCTTCCAAATTGCATTCTCACAGATAACTTTAAAAACAGTAAGTGGCATCCATTGCTGCCTTAGAACCCACTGTGTTCTAGCATTCCAAAAATAAAACGTAAGAACTGCAAACAAAACATGCAATGTTCCTGTATGATAATGTTTCAGCCTACCTGAATAATCCCCCCACATCAGAGTTTCATAAGACAAGGTTTATAGCCATGGAAGCTGCCACACCCTGGCTAGAAACTTCCATAGATCCTGAGAGAATGGACACAAAAGAAAAAAATGTTCTGTGGTCTCCCCTGGGGCAGTGCAGCCTGTGAAAGGGCAAGATCTTTCCTCCACTGGCTTATGTTTATTATTCCCTCTGACATTTAATTTCCTATATGCACTCAGCCAAAGTACTTCCCACAGGTATTCTGGTATGCATTTTTCCATCAAGAGTGCTAAGACTAGTTCTACTTTCTGGGGTCTATAACCTTTAAAATCTGGTTGGGTGGGGCCAGTAGTATTTAAAATATGTTGATACAACTGTTTTCAGGAGAACTGATTCAAAAAAGTCCTCTGAATTTTCCATTTAAAAGTTTTTAAACAGAAGATTTCATAGAGCCAGGTATTGATAAATGATGTGAAAATTTGGGGGGATCTGTCTCCCATTTTAACATATAAGTACGCCAGTTGTTCTGAAACCAACCATTCACCATGGAGTTTATCAGGTGATCGGGTGTTTTAATAGAATGAAAAACAAACAAGGAATGAAATAAGGCCAGAGGATCAATCATCCCCAAACCCCCGTTTCTTTGGGTAAATAAGTGAAACACCTTTTCACCAGGTTTAAATGGCAACCTCAGAGCATTCCAAAGAAAATACTGTATATCCGAGTCTCAAAACAGACAAGTAAGGGGAACACTGTACCAACATAAATCAAACTCTGGATTAAAAACTGTTTTATAATATGGACCCTTTTTTTTTTGAAAGCTTCCATCCTTTCCAAATTTTAACCTTTGCTTCACATTTCATTAAAGCTCCTTCCCAGTTTAAAAGACCAAGTCTTGAGTCCCAAAAAGGATCCCCAATATTTTCACTGGGCCTAAGACCACTGGGATATCACCAATCTTGTCCATTGTGGGGGAAGAGGGTTCTCTAGTATTACCCAGTATAAGTGCTGTACATTTATGTAAATTCAGTTTTGCTGCGGAAACTTGTGAGAAGATTTGGAATTCTCTCCTTGCTTCCAAAACACTATCTATGTCAGCAAGGGTTAAGCATGTATCATCAGCATATACTAATAGCTTCACCTCATCCCCCCTCACAGCTTCTGGCACCCCTCAAAATAGGGGATTGTCCATAATATGTTCTAACAAGGGATTCAGAACAAACATATACAATAAGGGACTTAGAGGGCACCCCTGATGGAACCCCTCCATGATAGGGCACTCTGGGCCATTCTTTCCTAGAATCAAAGGACAAAAAAATGCTTGATTGTATAACATTTGAATTTTAGCAATGAACTGGTGAGGTATCCCATAGGTCTGTAAGACTGCAAATAAAAAGGCATGATCTACCCTATCATAGGCTTTTTGTTGGTCAAGGGAAATGAACCACCCTGATTTCTGTGTTCTTAAATAATATTCTCAAATTTTCCATAGAATAATAAGAGATGTGAAATCGACCTATCGGGTAAACTACAGAATTGTAGAGGGGAGATAATTTTAGGAGCAGTCTGTCATAGACAGATATGAAGGATTTGGGGCAGGATTTTAAAATCCGTATTCAAGAGACTGATAGGTCTCCAATTCTGAAAAAGAATCCAGTCGCCTGATTTAAATAAATAAATTACCAAACTTTTAGAGAAACTAAGGGGGACCAAACTTTGCTGAAAAAAAAAAAGCAAATATCATTACCAGACAGAAAGACAATTCACTTTGAAAAATTTTATTAAAATGGAAAAGGAAATCCATCCAAGCCAGGTGCTGCTCCTTGTTTTCTAGTATGGATTACCTCAGTAATTTCCTGTAGCGAATAGGGGAATTCAGTCTGGAAATCTCATCTTTAGCCAGACAATGCTTATACAGAGATGCCAAGTACTGTGTTCTACGAAGGTCAAATATGTTTGATGAATCTTTGGTCTGCCCATGATTGGTGATTATTTTCACAAGGTCACTAAAAAGGAGACAACCTCACCATTTTCATTTTGCAGAGAACCTAGTGACTTATTAAGACGTCTAGTTTCTCAAGCCACAAAGGGGTCAGAAAATATTTTTTTTTTAAGTACCATATGTCAATTCAGCCTGTAGGGAAGTTGCTCTATCGTATTGTAGCTGTTTCATAGCAGTTTGTACAGTCTGTATCTGAGATGCTATTGTATTGTGTAATGTGGCTGGTAAAGAAAAAAGATGTTGAAGTTGTCTCCGTAAGGATAAATACTTAAAATACTGAGATTGGGATTTCAGTTTCCCAAATTGTTGTAAATATACCCTTATGTTAGTTTTAGTTTGTGCCCACCATTCACCAGTATCAGTATATAGGTCAATAACTGAAGCCCCAGTGGCTAGTATTCATCTAACCGAGAGTTGTACTAGTGGGTCCACCAGACAACCAATGTTCAGTTTCCAACGGGACTTGGAGACCAAAAAATGTGGATCTGATCCTAAAGATGTCCTTACCATCTGATGGTCAGAGAACTCGATTGGACAAACAACCGTGTCTCTGATCCTCAGATACTTTGAAACAAATACATAATCAATGATAGTGGTAAATTGTGCCCTTTTATATGTAAAGTAAGATGGGGATATAATATAATCATTACAGTTTAAAAGGTCAGCTGCCAAAACACATTTTCGAAGTGCCAGAGAGTCACAATATACTTTTGGGACTAAAGCAAACCCTCTTGGTATCCGTAGGCTGCAATTAAAATCCCCCACAATAAGTAATTTTGAAGTAGCTAGGAAGGGCTGTAAAGTTTCCAATAAGGAGACTCTAGCAGCCTTGCTTTGTTTCATGAATATAATAATATACCGGCATGGAATGTTGTCCCAATACCCATCTAAAATCAGAGCTCTCCTGGTATGAGGTCTAACAGCCAAAACAAAGAAAACCTAGTCCCCAAAACCAAAATGCCCAACCCATCTGCCCTATCTCCCTGAAGGACCAAAAGGAAGGACCACAGGGCCAATCAGCCTGAGACTGAGTGGTTTGGAAGAGGAACCCATCCATGTTTCCTGAAAACAATAAGATCCAACTTTAAATCATACAATAGCACATACCACATCTTCAGCACTCGTAGCTGCTCCTGTCTCTGAATATAGCCTCCACCTCTGCTTCTCTTGACAATGCCCCGGGCAGCTCTCCACCTAACCGTCCGTCCACCACTTCCTGTACACCATGCCTATGTTTAACCTGGCCAGTGCCAGCTGTTTCAGTGTTTACCTACCAGATTGCTCATGATACCGACTTGTGTAACACCTGTTATCAATTACACATGTACCCTGTACCCAGTTGTATTTTGTCTGACCACAATGTAGTAAAATACTCTGGCCAGGCAGCGATTGTTCTGCAAATCTTTGCTATGTAACCAAATACACAATGTATGTCTTTATGTGACGAAGTACTTTTGGAAACGAGCCTCTGGCTCAAAGGTTGTAAACTGATTCTTAAATAAATAAATAAAAATAGCGAAAAGATGGCCAGTCTTTTCCTAAGGTTCAACAAACTATGGCAGTTCAGTGAGGCTACCAGTAAAGAGTTCAGGACCATCAGGGATATTTATGCCATCTGCATTTTCTTCCTCTTTTTTTCCCCAATGTAAGGGGTTTTGGGGTTTTGGAGGAACTGCCTCCACTTCCATTTTATCTTTGTAGTCATCTTCCATTTCAGAGTCTCCCCAACTTAAGGGGCCCAAAACTTCAAAAGGGTTATCTGTGGGATCAGGAATTGTCACCTCCTTTTTTTCAGTCTACGTGAAGATCTTCTATGCAGAAGTGGAGGAGACTGGGGGGTTGGATACACTCTCAGGCACCCCTATCTTAGCCAGCGAGACATTGTCATCTGTGTAACACACTGGGTTCAGTATGGTGGGGGAAGAAATGACGTGCTCTAAAGGGAGCATCGGGCCTGAGTCTGTTTTCAATCAATCAATCAATCAATCAAATCTTTATTTATTCAGGCGAACATCGTTGAGCAAGGCTCATTTACAAGATGGACTTGATAAGGTCAATTTTCAATAGTTGATACATAGCAGATACATCATACACTTTATAAGACAGTTATACATACGGGGAAAATAATGTTTATAACACAATGATGTACAGTGAATTCACATGATAAAACTCGGTTAAAGGAAGGTTAAGTTAATATTTACAGTATGTACAGTACATACATATCCCTATGGAGGCCATGACAGACACTCAACATAATGAATATTAGGATGTTGAAGGTATTATTGGGTGCCATAAGCTGAGGATGTCTGACTGGAAGGAATATGCCATATATGATTGGAATTCAGATTTGTAGGATGACTATTCTAGCTCTAGTGGTAGCAACTGCATTTCTCTGTGAAGAAGGCTGTACAATGCTGTTTAAAGGATGCAAATGGAATGATAAAGGACAGTTTTAGGGATTTTTGTAGGGTGTTCCATGCTATAGCTAGAGAATAGCTGATTTTAGAGATAACCATTTTAGGAGGGGGCTCCACTTTAGTAGGAACAGTACTAGTCAGTGGAGGCTGTGAGGTGGGTGAAATCAGGACTTCAGAATCTGGGGGTTAGTTTGAGGTTTATTAATTAAATCCTCTGTATCCATTTTCTGTGTAGTGTTCACCGAAGCCCATGGGCAGTTCTGATATCGATGTCCAGATTCCTCACACAGGTTGCATCTCGTAGTATTGGTACACTGGTAACTGGTATGACCCACTTCTGCACAAATTCTGCAGCTTGTCACAAATGCTTGACAGATGCGTCCGTGAACCACAGCGGTAACATGCCTTTGGTTGCCCTTGGTAGAAACAGACGCCCCTGTCTCTACCCAGAAAAAAGCAGTTGGGTATGTGAACAATACCATCTTCATACTGTTTTAGCTTGACCTTAAACCTCCACCTCCCTGTCCAGAATTGTTCCTCGTCCAGCACTGCTTCAGGGAAACAGAGGACCTCACGTTTCTGCTGTAACTACGGGGATACTTTCATTGCAGAACATGATGGTGACAGTTTTCAACAATGGTTTTGTTAATGGAATAGCCATAAAGAGAGTCCAGAATGGAGAAGTTTTGAGTCAGTTATGCTTAGCCCAAAATCGGTCCAACAGATATGCTGAGCAAAAACTGATATCAAAGTTGTCCTCCTCAGATATATTAATTAATGCAAAGACATCAGCCTGGTAGAAATGCAATGATTCTTTGAGGAGATATTTTCCTACATACTGTTGATCAGGATGAGGATCTAAACCTCCTTTATATTTCAAACGGACAGCATGTCGTCTGGGTAAAGGGTCAGTTTTGTTAAGTTTAAACAACTCTGAGTAAGGGCTTCTGTGATTGTTTATCAAGAGAGACTAATCGGGGGCTGTGGTAATCACATCTATAGGCTCCTGTGATATTGGTACCTGTCCTGTATCTGTTGCCACATTTGGTAACGCTGTCGAGCCTAAAGGAATAGCAGTGTTCGTGTGTTGCACATCAGTGGGGTCCAACTGAGGTGAGAGACCAGCTGGGAGAGAAATCAAAGGTAAAGAATGGGGGGATTCATGTCTCTGTCTGGTACTGCTGTTACAGGAAGAGCCCTCCCTTGCCCCGGTGCCACTGCAAGCAGATGCCACTTGGGAGTCATGGACTGTGAGCAAGAAGAAGAGTCCCAATTCGGGTCAGGGACCCATTGCCCGATATCATTCTGAATCAAATCCACCCTGCAGTGCAAAGTCAGTCCATAGTTTAGTACATACTGCTGTTTTTGGAAGTCCAAATGCAGTCTGTATGGCTGCTGCCACCAATTCCTGTGAGGAAAAATCCGTTCAGATGGTATCTTAAGCTGGAGGATTCCCAAAGGGGTCAACAGACAGACGTTTCTTGTGAGAAAGCATAACCACATCCTTTTTTTATCTAAGTCCTCAGATTTCTGTTTGTTAGTAACCTTTTCTTCTGAGATAATCTTCAGAAGTATAACTTTTTGTTCTAAAAAATCAGAATCAGTCAGTTTGGTCTGAACGTCAGGCCTATGTTCTTGGTCCATTGCAGACATATCAGTTTGGGGCAGCTGTAGGCCAGGGGACTCTATCCCTGTAGATGCCATTTCAAGTTCCAAAATCCCCGTTCTCTGGTCGGCAGCCATGGTGACAGACAAGTCAGCCTCTCTTTTATGCTGTACACCCTGGAATACAGGTACAGCGCTAAATTCAGGAGTTGAAACATTTGCTGCTATGATGCAAACCGCAGGAGAAACAAAACCCTCTCTCACACTTTGCGGCAAGTCTACATGCTCAACATTTTCATTTAGAGCGTGACTTTGCTCAGTGACAGTCTGTGCAGGCCAAGGTTTTCCCAAATGACACACTCAGTAAACAAATGAGCAGTTGATCAGTGACATCCAACCACATTTCTGGCCATCATAGGTTGCACTCTTGTCTGCAGATACCGCTGTCCTTCAGCAAGTAGAAAATCATCACCTTCAGCTGCAGTAGTTGTAGTTAGAGAACTTTCCATCGAAATAGGAACTGATGTTTTCATAGATAATCCAGAATCTTTTGCAATAAACTTCTGTCCTTCTGAGGAGTCATCTACATCTCTAAAACATTTGGTCTCCTGTATATCTGGAGTCAGAGGGGAGCCCAGGCCCTCAGACTCCTCCACATCCACCTTCATCGGCTCACCGTTTGAACTGGCCATCCTTATACAGACAACAGCTCCCCCTACAGATGAAAAGGGGAATTTTTTTATTATAACTTCAACAGACAAATGGTTGCAAACAGTGTCAATTCACACAAAATACTGTTTAAATCATAGAAACATAGAACATAGAATTTGATGGCAGATAAGGACCGCTTGGCCCACCCAGTCTGCCCATTTCCCTACCTAATGGATACGCTGCAGATCCTAGTTAACCAGCAGCCTACTTCTTTCTGCCCCCACCCCCTAGAACTGCATTATGGCTGTCCCATGCATGCTTGAATTCCACCACTGTTTTTGACTCCACAACCTCCTCCGGAAGGCCGTTCCTTGCATCCACAACCCTCTCTGTGAAAAAATACTTTCTTAAACTACCTCTGAGCTGCCACCACTCTATCTTCAAATTGTGCCCCTTGTTCTTGCACACCTCTTGTTTTGAAAACAAATTTCATACATGAACTGCCAACATACATAATCCGTATTTGTACATAACCCCGTCCCATCCCCACTAAAAGAGCAGGGGGGGGGAACAGAAACATAAACAACATAAAACAAGAAAATTAAAACAAAAGCAAATAAGTATTCTAGTCATACATTACCATCAAATAATAATTTGATGCCCAAAGGGGAAATCATAAAATGGATATATATTGTAAACACCCACCGCCACACACATTAAACAGTAGGAGAATTTTTTATTCAAAACTTAAAAGAACATATAAACAGAACAATATTCACATCATACAAAATCAAAAGAAAGAAACATAAATAATGTGAAATCTTAAAGCAGTATTACACCATACATGCTATCCTGTACAAAAAGAATAATATAAGAAACAGGTCCCCTTCCCTCACCCAACTAAAAGAGTAGGGGAATTTTTTTATTCAAAACTCAGAACAAAATATACAAAAGTGTATTGATTCATACAAAATCATAGTGAAATAAATCAAAAACATAAATAGGTATTACAGCATACATGAACTGTCAACATACATAATCTGTATTTGTACATAACCCTGTCCCATCCCCACTAAAAAAGCAGGGGGGAACTGAAACATAATTGAGTTCTGAGAACACTCCCCTTCCCACTAAAAGTTGGGGAAAATAACAAAAGAAATAGGCAATCAACCAGTATCCAACCAATGCACAGTCTTCCATTTTTTCCTAGCAATCATCACAGGTAAAGTACTAAAATCATGTCTGCAAAGTGAAAGAATAGTCTCAGCAATCATCCAAAACAACTGTTATGGAGTGATATACACTTGTAAAGACCATCAAACTCTACTTGTCCAAATATGAAATTTAAAGCATCCTAAAATCATATGCAAAATTTCCCTATCAAAATGACTCTAAGAAGGCGGTAACACACCTAATAATAACACATCAGAAGACATATTAATAAAAGGAGAAGTAGCCCAATAACAAGCCGCTACTGACCAAAACTGGACGATGTATGGGCAAGAAAAAAACAAATGAACCAATGATTCTACCATTTCTGAACACAGATCACGCCTGGGGCATGACCTATCTGCAGTGTTCTTATGTTTTAAATTATCCTTCACAGGTAGTCTATCATGTACACACAACCACGTCACATCCCATATCTTCAGAAGCATTGGTGTAGAGCATAACATGTCAGTAATCATAACAATATCCCTCTGAGACCTCCCAGTAATAATTAGGTAAATGAAAAAAATATTTAGCTTGAATAACTGCATAAAATTCTTTCCGGGATAAGTGCCCCACCATTGACTTGGTAACCTGCCATTGTTTAAGTTTCTGAAAACAGGAAAAATAAGTGGGTAACACATTTTGCACTTGTTTTTGTTTTGCCACAGCCTTACCCCACTCCCAGGCCTCAATCCAGCTTCCCAAAACATCCAAAACCCAAGGGGATCAAATTTTTTGCATATTGGAAATCAAAGGGCGATCATTAACAAACAAAAAAATGGAGACAAAAAAACAATACGATTAACCATATTTAGACCACCCTGAGCTTTGCTCAAATATAAAATATTTCTTTTAATAGGGTTTAAACGATTTCCCCAGATTGCCTGGAAAAAAACATTAAGTACTGTACATTCCAAACTGCTAGGCACTGCATATACAGCTGCTAAGTGAAGAAACATACCTATTAAATAAGTTTTAACCATATGTACTCTTTTCAATTTAGCCATCCTCCATTTATTCTAGGTATGAACCCGAGATTGAGCAGCAGTAATAAGCAAATTCCAATTATAAACATCCGGCTGATCAATTCCAAAAAAAATACCCAAAATCTTAACTTCAGAGGCACATACCAGATTTCCATAATCCCTGGAAACCCTCTCCCACATCCCCTAAGGAAACATACTTATTGTTAGCAAAATTAATTGTTGCCCCAGTATCCTCCATAAAACTTTGCAAAACCACTTCCGTAGCAACACTAGATGGAAGATCCAATAACAAAATACATAAGTCATCTGCATATGAAACTGTAGTAAGATCAGACATAGCACTATGAAGAGAAAGGCCACTAATATGAGCAGCCCCATTCAATCACCGTAGCAAAGGATACAATGTATAGTAAGAATATATAAAAGGGGGCTAAGAGGACAACCTTGATGAACACCCCATTGACAGGCCCTATATCTTCCTATCCTACAATGGACATATGGAGCCATAACCACAGAATTATAATAACCCTTTAACCATGAAACAAAAGGAGTAGAAAAACCATAATAAGTTAAACATGCCCATAGATAAGAAAGTGAAACCCTATCAAAAGCCTTCAATTGATCTAAGCTCAATAAAAACCTTGAAATGTCACCCATAGCACTTCTATTAAACACCTCAGGCAGCAAAATCAAAGCATCAGAAATAGAATGACCCATAACAGAACAAAACTGTGAAAAATGAATAATATGGGGCAAAACCAATGCTACTTTATTACTCAACAATTTAGTCAGGATCTTACAGTTGGAATTAAAAAGTGTTATAAGCCTCCAATTACCCAAATTCTCCCTAGCACCAGATTTAAACAAAAAAATCACCAGACCCTGATTAAAAGATGAAAGATAAGACCCAGTATCCAAGCAAACCTGAAAGAAATTCACAAGTGCTGACCCAGGATAGAAAAAAATCAAAGGGTAAAGTTCATTTACCAAACCATCTCTACCAGGGGATTTCCATGTAGGTAAAAACTTAACCACAGTCTCTAATTCAGATTGAGAGAGAGGCTGTAATAAAACTGGCAATAAATCTTCAGGAACCAACACACACTCACCACCAGACAACCAAGTAGCAATTTCCTCAGTAGTTACAGAAGCATCCACTTGAATGGCAGTCAATAAATGGTCATCCAATATAGCCAAAATGTCTTAATAAGAAGATACCAAATCCTCTAAAGATGTCAATATTTGTTTCTTTATTCTTCCTATGGTGTTCACATTTTTCAAAAGAATTTATTTCACCCTTAGCACCGGAGACCCCAAATTTTTGGGCAGTCTCCAAAATCTTTCATTTGCCATGTTGTAGTTTAACCAATTCCTGCTTTAAAGACTGAATCTCTGAAAAATCTACGGCAAACCATGCTGTAAATCACATCTGCTTTCTCCAATTTACCTTTCACCTCCTTATAGGAATCACCCTTTGCCTTACCCAGCAGTCTCCCAATCTTTTTAAAATAATCTTCAATATCAGATTTTGCATCCTCCCACCAATCCTGTACTGCATCATACAAAAAATACACAGATTCCCTCGCCTGTAATAAAAAAATGAAACCTACTTTAACCTCTGAAAACTCCACCAAAGATAAATTCATTTTCCAGTAACCAAGACCTTTAGAAATATTGGGAAAGTCTGAAAAAGTAACTTGTAAAGGAACATGATCAGAAGTTGCCACAGGAATAGTAGCCTGCGATCCAAATTGCAAGTTTGGAGAAACAGACCAATAGTCAATACGAGATTTCCTAGAACCTGAAAAATACGTATACACTATCTCTTGGGAATTAGACTGAAAAATATCAATCAGCCCAGTAAGATTTAAAAGATTATTCAAAAAGTTAGAATCACAATACAATTTGGGTGATTTGACTCCCCTATCCCATACCCCCTATTAATATTAAAATCTCCGCCAAAAAGAACATTACGTTTAGTCAATAACTATGGTCTAACCTTCTCCAATAAAGCAATGCAGTCAGATTTAACTTGGGCTGCATATATATTGATAAGCTGAAAATCCAAATTTTGCACCGTGACATCAAGCAAAAGACATCTGCCTACTTCAGTTTCTACTAGATTAGTGATAAAAATGTCAGAGGTCAAAAAACAAATCCCAACCCCAGAACAAAGATCCAAACCACCACCCGACCAATAACAAGAACTCCATGGCAATGTTCGAGAAGCCAAGTCAAATTCAGCAGACATACTGTATATAATCTAGTGTCTTGAAAAAAGACAATATCACCCTTAAAATGTGAAAAAAATTCATAAGTTGCCAAGCATTTATACTAAGCACGAATGCTATTCACATTCAAAGATGCTACAGTCAGATCATACAACACTGAAAGAGGTTACATAGGCAATTGTTTCTTCCGAGCACTTTTATGTAACCCTATACAAAGCCCACTCTTCTTCCCCTGTTTCTTCGTCCCCTCAGAATGGCCCAAAGCCATATCAGACACAGGGTCATGTTGTGAGGAAGATTTAGAGGCAGTATCAGAATCTAAATCCATGGAATCATCGTCTACAGCCAGAACCTCTTACGAATTAAACGAAGGGATATCAGGAGCAACACCTATGGTCTGAGGAAGGTCCAACCCAGCAGGTGGTGCCAATTTTGAGAGACATACAAGGGGTGGTGGAGGTGCCATTTTACCTGTTTCCAAAGGTGAAGAACAGGCAGGGATATCCCTCAACTGAGGGTCAAGCACCTCGGAAACACCAGAAGTCACACAAGGAACCTTACTGGTGTCACTAGGCATAGAGCACTAAGGAGGAATCTGTGCAACTGAGCTCCGGGAAGTTCTAGGGTGCCTAGGGTCCGGAGGCACCCGACCTGCCCTGGCCATATTAATATAATAATCTTGAACTGTAAAATCCACCTCTGACATATTATGAGCAGCAAGCAGACATTCAGTGAAGGTATGTCCAGGTTTGTCACAAAAATTACATGTAGGAGAATTATCACATTCTGTACTAGCATGCCCCATATCACCACAATGAAAACAACTAATTTTATGACATGAAGTGTTGATATGGTGCACTGAACCACATTTATGGCACTTACGGGGCTGAACAGGATGAAAAAGAAATCCCTTGTCACCGCCAATGAAAAAACAGTTTGGTAGATGCTGAAAGTCATTATCTACGATGAACAATTTGACCTTAATACGCCACCCCCATTCCAAAAACCCTCAGCATCAACAATAGGCTCAGGGGTGCCTTGAACATCACACCTTTTGTCCAACCAAAGTAAAATATCTGAAATGTTAACCCCTTCATTACAAAACAAAACAGTTATAATACGAAAAGATTGTTTAGTCAAAGGAATGACTTGAAATGGTGTCCAAAGAGGGTTAGTTTTAAGGAGCGAATATTTAGTCCAGAAATGTTCCAAAACTTCCAGAGTCCGAAAATTCACATCGAAAGTATGTTCCCTGGGCGCATGAATAAGAACATAAACTTCATTAGGCGAGAAACCCAAAGACTGTTTAAGTAGAATCTTACCCACAAAATATCGGTCAGGTAATTCAGCCATACCTCCCATATACTGAATCCGAGTAGCATTTGTCCTTTTTGCCAACTCCACAGGCTTGTGAAACAGGCCTGTGTAAGAAGGCTTCTGGGGAACTGCATCTGACAGTAGTGAAGAATCTTGTACTGTCTCTGTTTCCAGATGCACTGTAGCACGCTGGACAGTATCAGGAAGGGAATCCATCCCCGGAGGCTCCAAAGAAACTTTAGGAGTCAAAACATCATTAGTCCCCATATCAGAAGGCATTACCAAAGGAGAAAATGAGGGAGAAGAGACAGGCAAAGAGGGCTTCAAACCAACATGGGTAGGAAATCCGAACTGCAAGAAATCACTCCCGAGGCAGAGGCAAGGCCTACCCGCCCAGGACCCACCTCAAACTTCGAGTCTACAACCCATGTTCCATCCGTCTTCTGAACCCAACCAGAATTTTTTAAAGCAGACTCCGACGACCAGGTCACATGTCCCGGGCAATGATAGCTCAACCAGAGACTCCATACTATCGTCTGGGGAAAGTGGCAGCTGGTCAGACGTCACACTTACCTGAGAACCCAGAAAAACCTTCGAGGAAGAGGTGTTCTGAGAAGGGGAAACAGCATCCATCCTCTTCCATTTTTTTTCATCTTGCAAACTATGAGAGTCAGTCGAAAAGGTATCCGTAACTTCAGAAATTGATTTTTGTAGAGACGTCTGCAGTTCTACATTCCCCACTAGAGCAGTCAACCCCTCGGGTCCAATGACAGACATATTCCACCTCCGTTGGTCCCCGCTACCAGTGCCAATGCTGCCTGCCAGGGAATCACTGACCGCTCCGCATTCCACAATGTCCTGCTCCAGAATGAGCGAGTACCACACACCTACAGGACAGCGCCCCCTACCCAAAGAGTAGGGGAATTTACCCTGGTGCCCTGGCCAAAATGTTCCCCCATTCACTAAAATACCATCAACAGCTTAATCTGGTTCAAAGTCAGTTGGCATTCATCTGTATCCCCCTTCCCTGGGTCATGCCTGAAAAGAGGCAGAATTTGCCTAGTTCACTTACCCGGTCAACAAAAACTAACTAAATAAATAAATAAAATTATTTTCTGAACAAGTTCATGCCTAAAGGGTACAGGTAGTAAACTGCAGTTTCTGTAAACTGCACTGAGCTTGGGGTGCAATTTTTGCAGAATGGCGTCAACGTGATCAGAAAAGTTTAGGTGTTGATCAAGCCAGACACCTAAATATTTAAAAGAGGTATAGACCTCTAAGGTTGTCCCGTCAAGGGTGTGGGGGTAGATCTGCCAAGAGAGTCTCTGCCTCATGCCAAAGATCATGGAGACAGTCTTCTTGGCGTTGAAAAGGAGTTGATGAGAACTTAGCCAGCTTTTAACATTATTGAAGTCAAGTTGAAATCTGGTAGTCGCATTACAGGATGAGTGGCCAGAGGCAAACAATACAGTGTTGTCTGCATACATATGGATCTGGGAGGAGGAGCATGCCAATGGTAGGTCATTTAGGAAAATGGAGACTAGGAGTGGACTGAGAATGGAGCTTTGGGGCACACCAGCAGAGATTTGGGGGGTGACATGGAGCCAACAATTCTGACAGATAGAGTTCTACCTACCTAGTAGGATCTGAACCAATCACAGGCAGGCTGAGACAGGCCTGCTGATGAGAGGGTATTGAGGAGGAGGGAGGAGAGACAGTGTAGAAAGCCTTTGCAAGGTTGACAAAGATGGCAGACGTGATTAGGCCTTTATCCATGACAGAATGGAAAGAGTCCATGAGTCTGAGAAAGGAAGTGGTTGTGGAGTGGTTCTTCCAGAAATCCAGACTGGAAGGGAGTGAAGAAGGAGAAGAGATCAAGAAAGGAGGATAGATGAGAGAGAACAAGGTGTTCCTTTAACTCAGCCAGAGAAGGTACAGCAGCAGCGAGATTGGGAGCTAGTTACCTGGAGAGGAGAGGTCACCACCTTTAGGAAGAGGTAGGACAGTTGCATGTTTCCAGACAGCTGGGATAGTTGCAGTGCAGAAAGACAGGTTGAGAAGATCAGCCAGTGGGCGGAAATAGTGTTAGCAGATAAGTAGAGCAGTTTAGAGTCAAGGACATTGGGAGAGGTTCCCTTATAGGGGTTGAGAGAGAGGAGTGCCTAATGGGTGTCACTTGGAGTGATTGGTGAAAAGGAAAAGCTAAAAGTTAAATTGTGATGCTGGGAGTGGACGATAGGTTGGGGGTGGGGAAAAGGGGAGAACGGAGAGGGAGGCAAGCAGGGTGGAGGTGCAGGAAGTAAGAGAGTAATTCAGTGGATACCAGTAGAGGATCAGCAGTGAGATGGTTGTTAATTTTAAGTACAGGAGGAGGAGACTTAATTTGGGGTGAGAAAAGTGAGTGGACGACTTTCCAAAATTTTGATGGGTTATTTATATTTATGCTAAAGCAGGACCAGAAGTATTTGGATTTGGCCTGCTGGATTGTTTTTGTACAGAAATTTCTGAGGGTGCAGTAGTTAGAAAGGTTGCAAGGAAGGTTTGTGGATTTTAGAGTTCTCCAAGCTAAATCATGCTCTTGCTGTAAGGACAGGAGCTCGGGGAGACCCAGGGGAGGTGATTTCCATGAACTCTGACTCGCTTAAGAGAAGCATGCTTGTTCCAGGTAGAGAGAAAGTTATCTCTGAAATAAGCAAAAGCAACATTGGTAGATTTAGCGGAGGCTATGGGGCCAGTCGATGAGGGACAGGTCATGGTGTAGTGCAGCCAGGTCAACAGTTTTGTAGGAACAGATAGTTACCAGTTTAGGAGGAAACTTAAGTCGGTGGATTTTTCTGACTAGGTAGATCATGTGGTGATCGCTAACAGCATGAGGCAGAAGGCCAGACTGGAACACCCTATGTGGGTGAGAGGTGAGTGACCAGTCCAGGAGAGTGTGATTTGGAGATTTATGGTTTTGGTGGGTGGTGTCCAAAATAAGCTGAGACAGGTTATGGGCAGCTAAGTCAATGTGAGCTTTACATAGGGAAGGAGACAACCAATCTAGATTAAGATCCCCTAGGAGGTAGAGCTCACCAGAAGAGATGAGGGACCCAATGGAGGTGATTAACAGTAGTAACGGAGTAGTGTAGACCAGGTTGGCAGTACACACCTGCAATAAAAATAGGTGGAAGGATAGAGAGAGGCTAAGGGTAAGGGCTTCATAGTTCTTGGGAATGGAGGCCAATAGGATGGTTGTGGTGTGGAGAGAGAGGTGGAGGAGTAGATTGTAACACTCCCACCCCTGCTAGTTCAGTCCTGGCATGTAACTGCATAGCCAGGAATTGTGATGGATGCATCAGAGACCTTATTTGTAAGCCAGGTCTTGGTTACTGTAAGAAAATCTGGATGCATGGCTGCTATTAGAGGGTGCAGCCGGTCAAGCTTATCGGGCAGGCTCCAAATGTTAAGGTGGAGGATTTTTAGTCCCCAGGGAGGGTAGTCAGAGTAGGAGAGGAAGGTAGGGGGGAAGTGGTGGAAGGGGTGGTGGTTATGAGCGGACAGGGTTGGGATTCATATCACCTGCGGAGAGTAATAGGAGAGTGATTATGATAAAGTGGAGCTTGGTACTCTTAAACCAGGATTGAGTACACATTTGGGGGGAACCGGGTAGGTAGCAGAAAGTGGAGAGTAGGAATTTGAAGAGACAAAAGAGGGTGTGTAAGTAACAAAGAGGTGTGCGTGGAGCAGAGGGAAGAGTAGGGCAGTGTGTCCAAGCATGATAATAAGGTGTAGGACTTATAGCAAGACTATAGTAGGGGGTAATTGAGGTAGTGAGGAAGGTGGGGGGGAAGAGTGGGACTTGAAGGTATTGGGCAGGAGTGGAGATGGAAGGGAGAGGATGATAAGAGAAACAGTGAACAGGGGCTTGGGGCAGCATGGATAGAGAACAGTGTTGCAGGAGTATGTAGCACAGTAAACAGAGCTAGGTAGTTAAACGAAGCACTGTAGTAGAGTGGCTATAGCTAAAACAACTGGTAGACAGGGGGTTAGAAGCTGTGATGGCTCGAGGCAATATTGGCCAATAGCAAGCAAGTAGGAGGGTTGAGGGCTGAGTGTCAGCACATTTAATAGAGGTCGGGGACGGGAGGGTAGGCACGAGAAGAAAATGAGCCTGCAGTTGAAATCAGGCTAAAGCAAGCAGTGGCTGAAGCTACAAATTAGAATACAACAGGCTGGAGCTGAAGCTGAGATTCCGAGGCTAATGGGTGCACCAATCAGTGAGTGAGTGTGGTGCAGCGTAGGAAGGCAGTCAATCAGGAAGACCCAGCATTGAGAGCACTGAAATATGAAAATAGAAATCCTCAGGATCAGGCCATACCTTCTTGTGTGGCACCAGGAGCCGAGGAGCTCAGAGGTGGGCGGCAGATCTTCAAAGCCACACTGCCAGCTGGAATACCTAATGATATGGGGAGATAAGAAAAAAATTTGAGCTAGATAAAGGGGAAGGAAAAGAGGGCAGGGGAGACAGCAGTTGAGTGGGGGCAGGAATAATTCACTACCAATCGCAGGACAACAGGAGGGTCGGAACCAGCCAGGGAAGACAAAGATGAAATTAAAATGAGGGGCAGAGACAACAGGAGACAGAGGGTAACAGCTAAAACAAGAGAAAATTAGGACTGAATCAGGATCAAGTTAAAGAGGGTGAGACTGGGGGCAGGGCAGGTCAGTGCTGTGAGCCAGGTAGGGGGCAGGACGGAGTAGGGCTATCAGGCAGAGAAGAGGAAAACAAAAAATATTAGGGTTTACAGGATGAGAGGCAGGAGCAAAATAGTTAAGTTAGCAGGATTACCCAGTCAGTGTATAAACCAGGCAAACAGATTTTTAAAATATCACAGCAGTACACTAGCGTAGCTAACAGAAGGCAAACAGATTTATAAAATATCACAGCAGTACAATTAGCGTAGCTAAGAGAAGTAGGTTAGGAAGCATGCAGGCAGTTACTAAATATAAAACAATAGTACAGTACTATGAAGTAGTGTGGCAAGGGAGAAAAATATGAGCTTGCAGTTGAAATCAAGGTAAAGCAAGCAGAGGCTGAAGCTACAAATTAGAATACAACAGGCAGGAGCTGAAGCTGAGAGTCCGAGGCTTATGGGTGCACCAATCAGTGTGGTACAGCATAGCAAGACATCCAATCAGGGGGACCCAGCATTGAGAGCACTGAAGTATGAAAACAAAAACCCTCAAGATCAGGCCATACCTGCTTGTGTGGCACCGGGAGCCGAGGAGTTGAGAGGCGGGCGGTGGATCTGCAAAGCCACACCACCAGCTGGAATAACCGATCAAGGGCTGCAGAGCTGCTTGTGTGGCACCAGGAGCCAAGGATCTGAAAGGCGGGCAGCGTATCTGCAAAGCTGCCAGCTGGAATGCTCAATCAAGGGCTGCAGAGCTGCTTGTGTGACACTGACAGTCAAGGAGCTGAGAGCGGGTTGGCGGATCTGCAGAGCTGTGCTGACAGCTAGAATGCCTGATCAAGAGCTGCAGAGCTGCTTGCGTGGCACCAGGGAGCCAAGGAGCTGAGAGGCGGTAGTGGATCTGGCAAAGCTGCATTGCCAAAACTCATGTGAAAATAATTTTATTTATGAAGAATTGTAATGTTATAGGCATGAATAAAAACATAATAAATGTAATATAATTACTGGCCACAATTTTTTTCCATGCAAAAATCAAGTTATAATTTGCCATTATAACTACGTCAGCCAGTTATAACAGCAAACACGCGCCACTGCGCTCTAGAGCACAGCGCGAGACACAAACAACCACAGAGTGAATAAAACAACTGAGTGAGTCACGCTCTCGCAGCTCCAGGTGTTCCCACAGACTTCGCCCCTCGATCTTGGTGGTAAGTTGCTTTTCGTGAAAAAAAAAAAACCTCTCTCTCTGACCCTGCAATAAAACAAAACCAAACAAAAAAAACGGAAACTTGACACACACTGGGGAGCCATCTCAGCAATCATATGCCAGCTCACCACAACTGCTGCTGGGTAGTCAGTTTCAATTTTAACATAAAAATGCATCTAATCAAAATTTTAAATGAAAAGTCCATTTCTTTATCCCTGGAATAAACGTACTGTAACTTGGGGACTGCACAGAAACCGGACTGCTCCATGGCTGCTGAATCTGCTTTCCGCATTTTCTTTGTTTTATTTTCTATAATTGCTGAGGCAAAAAGCACGCCAGCAATTATATAAATAAAATACATGCGAGCTTGTGTCAAGTTGATTTCACACACCCTCATTATGGATGTCTTCACAAACCCCTCGGGCTTCACCCTCAGGGTTTATGTAGCATCCACAACCTCAGATGTGTGTAAAATCTCATTACACAGGCCACCCCATATATTATTCTCTATATAATTACTGGGTAGCGCTTTTTCCCATAGGGAAACCCAGTTATAATTTGCCGCTATAACCAGCTGGGCTGGTTATAATGGCAAACACTTGCCAGGTTTCCCTCTCATCATGCATGCGCCAGTCACAGTGTTCCTTTAGTACGCAATGTTCATTGTTCCGAGAAGCAACACCCCTCACTGTCTGCATTTTTTTTCAATTTGAAAAAAAAAAATAAAGACATATTCTGGTGAATGAAAACCAGCAAAAAAGGACCACACTGTCCGGTTTCCCTCTGCACACACAAGAGTTGGCGGGTCTCTCCTCTTCATACCGAAGAACACTGCAGCTCCGCAACCACTGTTTGCTGGTAAGTTTAAGAATACCGGAAACAAACAGAAAAAATACAGACACAGCTACCTTTACTTTCTCCACTTCTTCTTACCTCACATAAGCTGAGCACTATAACTTGGCAGACCGCAGACCACTAAGACTTCTGACTAGTCTGCGGTTGCCTGAAAACTGATCAGTTTATTTTCTATGATTGCTGAGGCAAAAAAGCACATGCCAGCAATTATAAAAAATAAAATAAGGGGTGGTGTGTGTAAAACTCGATTTTACACACTCCTTCATTGTGGGATGCATTTTATAAACTCCTCAGGCTTTGCCCTCGGGGTTTAAGTAGCATCCCACAACTCGCGTGTGTGTAAAATCTTGTTACACACACCACCCCATATATTATTCTCTATATTAACATCAATATTTTTTAGTTGTACTATGACATTGACCTCTGAATAACTGGTTCTTTGAGACTAGATATTGTGGGACATATGGTGAATGACTCCTTTGATAGCCAGTGTAGAAAGGTCAGTTTAGATATTCCTACCACATGCTGATTACTGCAGTGTACAGTATCTCTGATAATCTTGGTTTGGGTCTATCACATCTAATTAGGAGAGAAAAAGAATGAGAGATATATCAGATATGAGTCCCCAAGGTGTAGCTGATTGCCACATTCACATGTGTGATGTATGCTAATTCCACCTCTGAGACCACTCTTACAGTTGTAAGAGTGGTCACATACACTTTTGTAGGATATGAGAACCGCGAACCAAAGGTGAGCAGTTCTGGTACTCTAAGAATGTATGTGAGATCACTCTGGTCTTGGTGGTGGTATTAATAAATTATTGATTGAACTCAGTCAATACCATATTACATTTTAAAAACTAACTTGAATGTGCCCATTTCCAGGGCAGCTGTGTATGAGATACTTTTTTACAGAATGAGAGTGTCTCACATGCAGAACAAAGAGTGCTGTGATTGGTCAGGAGTGCTCCACTGATCTATAATGGATGATAGCACCCTATATGGGTGAGTATTATTGAGTGACTCAATATGAGTCACTCAATAATACCGCTCATGTTTAGGGCAACCGTCATAATGGAGTGAAGGATCCTATATAGTGAGTGTAGAGGTGAACTACACTCACTATGACAGGATATAGACAGATGTGTGCCTGAACCCTGTTGAGCTGGTCATTTGGTGTAGTGGATAGAGCCAGTGCCTATAGAGCCAACAGATGTAGGTTTGAGTCCTACAGTCAGATACTAAATCTTTTTTTTAAGTCTCCTTCCCCCCCAGAGTTGATTATTTCATTTTCTGGGGGGGCATAGCCCCCCACAAGAAAAGAAGACATTTGTTTTGTTTTTGAGGACCGTCACTGTTTGCGGCAGTCTTTCTTTCAGTTGCTGTTATTCTTCGGGCGATATTTGTGTCACTCTTAGTGTGTGGCGCGATAAGGGACTCGCCGTTCTCACATAATTCTGTAATGAATTAACAAATGGTGTTGAACCCTATAATTTGCTTACATCTTGTTAAAATGAAGTGTAATCCCCTTGTTACCCGGGGTTACTAGAATCCCAGTAAGACCTAGTGGTAGGCAGGGAAGGCAGCTTGTGAAACTCCAGTTAAATGGGTTTCACACTGTCTCACTCTGTTCTCAGTCTCAGCTGAGACTGAGGGATGACATCACCAATAGAACTTTCGCAGCTGCATAAGCCACATTGGAATCTGCAGCAAAGGGAGTTGGTTAGAATGTTGGAAGCCTAGAGAAAGAGAGTCTGCAGTTTGGCTTGAAAGAGTGACGTTTGTACTCAAGTGGTGGAAACCGCTGTTTTCGGGTCTCAGTGCCCCCTCCCTCTGGGGGGGATGTAAAGATTCCCAGCAGATTCCTGGAGCAATCCCCTTAATTCTGCTAGTGGAGGAAAAGCTGCCTGTTTAGTCCAGGATTTATTTTGGAAGATGGAAGATTTGTGATTCGCCTGTGGGCCACCTGCAACTTATAGGCGAGTGTCTGCTCTGGCTAAAAGGGTATACGTTTTCTTCACCCTGGGACTTGTTTGAAAATCTAGGGATTGAACTACATATTGAGAAGCCTAGGGAAATGGGCCAAGCAAGTAAAAGTAGTGTCAAATCCCAGAGTTTTGTGAGATGCAAATAATATGTAGAGAAGATGTCACAGACGTCTACCCTTAATCTACATTTAGAAGTTCAGCAAAGGAATTGTTCAGTTTTCCAGAGAAATGGCCGGGTATGGGCTGTGGGAGCTGGTGGTGGGTGGCCCCCCCATCTTTAGTGACCAGGTCCACCTCTACGGATTTCTTCTGTGTTTTCTACTTTGCCTCAGGCACTTGGCCAGTGATGGGGGAAGTACCCAGACGTGGGATTGTAAGAAAAATTCTCTCTAAGAGTCACAGACTCTAGTGCGGTGTGGGGAGCCATGACATGATAATTGGTTCATTCTTCCAATGGACTGCGGATCAACTGGCCGGCGAGGGAGCCGGGCCTGTGAAGAAAACCCAAGTGTGTACAAGTCGGGCTGTGTACCCAAAGCTGTGTGCAAGTCCAGGCTGTGTGCCTGGTGGGTTCAGAGCCTGAGGGCTGAAAATAATTGGTTCATTCCTTAAATGGACCGTGGATCAAGTGGCCAGCGGAGGAGCCGGGCCCATGGGGAAAACCCAAGTGTGAACAAGTTGGGCTGTGTACCCAAAGCTGCGTGCAAGTCCAGGCTGTGTGCCTGGTGTGTTCAGAGCCTGAGGGCTGGAAATGGTGGTAAAGTGTTCTGTAGTCTCTAATCTGCATTACCAGGAACTGTAGCCCCCTGGGGGTCTGTCTATGCTTTGTTTGTTCAGCTAGTATGTGAATAAAAGCCACACTGAAGAATCCTATTCCTGGTTCTGGACATTACAGTTATTGCTTCCTGTGTTTGGATTTACTTGGGTGCCCCTGTGCAGAGTAGCCAAACCTAGGTCCCCTGTGCGGGTAACCTCATCCTCCCTGAACCCAGTCCCCACCAGGTACTGCTGTCAGCTTCAACAGCATGCCACCTGTCATTTTGGCAAAAAGGCAGGGGTGAGGGGTTACAGAAGGATTGTCTAATAAATACTATAAATAATAATATTAATTACCATTGTTATATAATTACTAATGCCAAAATCAATATTCATTCTAACCCTCTCTCAAGCTCAGCCCCCTTTCCCCACATGGAGCTGTCCAATTCTGCAATGATAGTCAATAGGCTACATACTACAGTATATGCTAATTAAGCAGCACAGAAAATGAGAAAGTGAAACATGCTTGCAAGACTGATTTGTATGAAACATACTCACTATAAGGAGGTCTGCAGGCAATGCTCTGTACTATAGTGTATGGTGTAATGTTGATCTACATGGAAGTCCATTTGTAGAACAGGGTCGTTGTGCTATGGTAGTTACAATAACTTCGAATGCCGATACACAGATCTTTCCTCTAGCCAGTTGTGCTTGATCCTGTTGTCTTTTTTTAATACAATTTGATGTTACATAAGCAGGTATAGATGCAGTTAACTGCTGCATGTTTAATCATTAATTTGAACCTGACATAATATATTAAGTGCCCTCCCCCCCCCCGGCCCAATGGCCAGATCACAGAATATAAACTGAGTGTCTGTAATGGGCATGGCTGCCCACACTCTAAAAAAGGTAATATATGGGCAGCCATACACAGGCAAGCCTGTGTCTTCACTGTACTGTACTATCGTGTAAGGTCAAATGTTGGGGTTGTGATTGCAATATGATAAGACAAACTTAGAGTTTCAGTTATTATTACTTAGCTGAATAATTTAGGTAAAATCTCCACTAGAAATGAAACATGATTCTCATTACTTCATTTCAATATAGACAGTGGAGCTACCAGATTGCGTTCTAAAACTGACACACACATATATTAATCAAATGTAGTCAAAACTCAGTTCTTTCTTAGCCATGAAACTTATTATGGAGATATATTTACAGCTGGTTATTATATGATAGTAATTAAAAATGAACATATTTGAAAACAAATAAATGTTATTATAAATAGTACCTCATATGATCAGTGGAGCTTAAAGAATGTTGAGATATTAGTGACTGCAATCTATTAAAAAAGTTATTTATTATTTCAGAACTCATTTGAGCTGACTATTCTCTGAATTTGATCTTCGTTTTCTCTTCCCACTCTTGACGTAGACATTGTTGTCCATGTAGGATTTAATGAGATAATGCTGCTCAGGCATCCAATGCTGGAGAATTGCATTTATTTTACT
Source organism: Neoceratodus forsteri (assembly GCA_016271365.2). Classification (NCBI taxonomy): domain Eukaryota; kingdom Metazoa; phylum Chordata; order Ceratodontiformes; family Ceratodontidae; genus Neoceratodus; species Neoceratodus forsteri. The sequence continues at coordinate 681,509,256 of CM057456.1, read as the reverse complement.
TTAGGTTCGCTCTGTGAAATAAAACCTATTAGGACAGATTTAACATAATCAGGCACGTATATATGACAATCATGAACATATGGTTCGTAACTAAAATTATCAGATGGTTGTCATAGACAACTCATCATGAATAGAACAGTCTGAGTATGGATGTCCATACATTGTGTATTATATTGTATGCGCATCATTTCCAACATCAGACAATAGGAAAGGTAGCAGTCTCAGATTTTATGAAGATTAGACAAGTATATAATAGAGCACTGATGTCAGCAAATGTAAGTGAGCTGCAGTACAGACCCAGTGCAAACATTTAAACATTTCACTCATAATAGATTTTTCAAGTGTCTAATGGACTTTATCTGCATTAAGTGGGTCACAAGGAAACAATAAATATTGAGAACAAGTCTTCATAACTTATCTTATTTAACCTTTGAAAACAAACGGAGGGATTGCGAGGATAAGGAGGAAAGGGGACAGCCAGAACTATTACTAGAGTGACTGACTTCAGGAGGGCAGACTTTGGGAGGATGACGGTCATATTGGAGGGGCACCTTACCAGAATCCAATCAAACATGGATGCCAACCAGAAATGGGGGATTATATAGCAGGGGTTAACAGAGGCCACAAACTCATGTGCAGAACTCCAAAGCAAGAAAGCCAGGTGCAAGAGGCCAAGATGGTTAAGCAGGGAGGTGCTAGGAAAGATTAAGGAAAAAAGGGCCACCTTCAGGCAATACATGAGATCCAAATAGGAGGAGGACAGGGGAGGAGGAGGTTTATCAGAAGAAATCAAGAGAGGTGAGCAGATCGGTCAAGGCAGCCGAGGCAGCAAAGAAGCTTAGGCTGGCACATGGGATAGGAGCAGGAGAGAAGGATTTCTTCTGGTACAAAAACCGTCCTCTTGCACGTGGCTTTTTTGCTTTGCAGTTTTGCACATGAGTTTGTGGTCTCTGTTAATTCCTGATTTATAAACCCCCATTTCCGGTTGTCATCCATGTCTGGTTGGATTCTGGTAAGGTGCCCCTCCAATATCACTGTCATCCTCCCAAAGTCTGCCCTTTTGAAGTCAGTCACCCTAGTCATAGTTCTGGCTGTCCCCTTACATTAATTTAAAACCACACTGTGCAGTGATTGCTCCCAGCCAGGGGTCCTCCACCTTCAACTCCTTGATGCTCTCACCATTTCTCAAAACTGTGTCCCGTATGTTTCCTTCTCTGGTTGGCTTCCTTACCAGTTGCACCAGAAAGCTGTCTTGGAAAGCTTCCAGGATGACCTGCTCCCTGATTCTTGTGGTAGCAGGAATAATCCACTCCACCCCAGGCAGGTTGAAGTCCCCACTATCTGCCCAAGCTGTTTGCACACTAAGCATCCCCAGCTTCCACGCAACCCTTAAGAAGATGGCTGCCTCACAGCCATTGCAACCTACTATCCTTCCCCATCCCCCCGTTCTTCCCCTATTCCTCCCCCCTACTCTTCTCCCCCATGATCCTGACTGCCCCATCTACCTGAGCTCTCTACATCCCTAATCATCCTCCTCCTTTATTCCCCTTTTCCAGTCTCCATCCACCACCTCACTGGTGCCTTGTCCTGAGTGTATAAAGTATCTCTATAGCCTACTACTAACCCCCTTTGTTCTCCTTTGTAATGTAGACCTGTCTGCTGTCAGACAGGTGCAAAGGATAAGGGTGTGACCCCCTCCTATAACATAGGAGGAGCCTGGGGAAGGTAGGAAAGGGTGTGGGAGAGTTGGATCTATCCCCATTTCTCTCGACAATCAGCCTCCGCTCCTCCACACAAACCTCAGACAGCCCAGTCTACAACCTTGTAACCAAATTCAATGTATTTCCACTTAGTCCAAGACAAGTTTGATTAAAATATTATACCCCATAGGCAAAAGTGTAAATCTCACTGCAGAGTTCTGATCACATCAACACAATGCCCTGATATCTGCTGCTTTACCGAGTATCGTATAACAGTTCAAATCACAAGCTATGCTATGTTTCAGTTTAATCTGTAAATCACAAGCTATGCTGTTTCTTTTATTCAGACTGGCAAAATTCAATGAGAAAAAAAACACTACCCTTAGATGCTGTCCTCTTTTACCACTCCCCTGCTTCCCTAGTGCTCCCCCCTCCTCAGTTGATCCTCTTAGCCAGTCTGCAGGGCTCGTCATTGGAAACTCCAGCCGCATACTCCAGCGTTTCTCCCACTATATTCACTCTAGTTTTTAAAGCTAGATTGTCCCACAAATCCTGATTAGTAAAGGCCCCATAAACTAAACATTGCCTGAGGTATTCCAGTGTATGTAACCCCATTGCATTTAATCGCTCCATATACCCAAGTGTCCTCATACCTATATTCATTTTAGTGTGCTGTATTCCCTCCAAGGTTCTAATCAGCTTTATTGTGCAGTGAACAAAACTGTGCACAGTAATCCATATGTGACCTAACCAATGAAGTGTACAGTGGCAGAACAACCTTCTTATCTCTGTTGTTTATATGTCTCCTAATACATGATAGGATACTATTTGCTTTCTTAGCTGTTGACTGGCAATGCCTTTTACAGCTTTGTCATTAACTAATGGAGCTTCCAGATCTCTCGCTTTTGTGGAATCTTTTAATACCTGACCATTTAGGACATATTGCATCTTCCTATTATTTTTTCCAAAGTGCATCACTGAACACTTCACAACACTGACATCTAATTAATGTGTTTGAGTATACATATCTAGCTTATTTAGTTCACTTTGAAGGAATTCATTTTCCACTGTATTCTGTACCACTAAGCCAATCTTCAAGTCATCCACGAATTTAGATAGCCATATATCTTCATTGCATTCCATTGGCCCAACATAGATGTTAAATAAACATGGTCCCAAAACTGACCCTTGAGGGACCCCACTGGTAACTGGACCCCACTGTAACTGTACACGTAAGCAATAAACCATGGCCGGGTATGTGGTTATTGGGGATTAATCAACAGCCCGAGTGCATTGTGAGGCAGAAGGCTGCAGTCTGGGCGTCCTCACAGCATCTGGGGTGTTGATTAATCCCCAATAACCACATATCCTGGAGTGGGTTACTGCACTTATAACATGGGTTATATCCAAAACATGGGAAACCCTACAGAAAGTGTTTTTTTCTCGTGTTTAGAGACTAAAAAAGTACTGTATCTTGCCACCTTGCAAAATAGTCCCTAATAATCTGATTGCTTTAATGCACATACAAATGTCAGAAATACAGTACTGACATGATTTATGACATTTGTTGTGCATTACATACTGTGTTACAGTGCCAACATGCTTCAGTTCCCCCCCACAGACACACATGTGCACTTTACAGCTGCTGAAGCTCCTCACATAAAGCTCCCCATCACTATACATCCTCATAAAGCTCCCCATCACAGAGAAAGACACAGAGAAACCTCTGCTGTGTTATGCATATGGGAGCTCCTCATTACAGACACACACACACACATGAACACACACACACACACACACACACACAAAAACTCATACCATCTTGCGCTGGGGAGGGGGGTCCAAAAATTAGTGGCCTGTTGTGTGGGATTGATTGCCCCGTGAGTCTCTGTCTCCTGACCCTCTCTGTGCCCATTACTCACCCAAGGACAGTGACACAGCCACACTGTTTCTTTACTCACCGCAGACAGCATGGGATTCTCTGCACTGCTTGCTGTGGGGAAAACCTAAATGCACTGTGAGGAGACAGGAATGGCTTCAGTACATTGTCCGCTGCTACACTACACTCTGGCATACTGGCACGGTGAGACTGCTTAGCACAACCCCGACAGTCAACATATGACCGCAGAAATCAGGGAAAAAGAACCAAATTAATTAATTAATTAAACTGCCTGTCACTGTTGGGTTTCACCTGATACTCTCATTGTCTGTCTGTCTCTCTCTCTCTCTCTCTCTCTCTCAGGGTCAGGGGAAGGGGGCCACTGAACAGGAAATCTGGATACAACATACAGCTGCTCCCTAGGTTCTGGGGAATCATTCCTGCATGACTCACTGTGGCTACAGATTCTGGTAGGGAACTGTCTCTGCTACTCTTGCTCCCTTGCACAGACAGGACAGAAGAGATCGCAGGACTGCTGAACTACATGTACTGCAGGCTGTGATCACCTCCTGCATGGCACAGAATGGGGAGAACTGCATGTAGCACTTATGCATTACATAATGATGCAGTGGGAGCACAGCGTTACTTTACTATGGGTGCCTTCTGCCCCTCTGGCTCTCTCTATTCTCTGCTGCCTCTCTCACTCACTCTCACTATGCACTATCGGGGGAGCCCAATAAATCAGCTGGGGTACAGTGTGACAGGGTTATAAGTAAATAAAGCCTCAGGATATCACTGTCTATTTGTCTGCAGCTGCACCACAATAACTGGGACACACACACAGAAAGAGTCAGTGGTTAGGCAACACTGACATGTTACCTACCAGGGGCACACAGACACAGAAAGCACCAAGGCGGGCCAGTGATATCACGGTTCCTATTGCTCTGTCACCACTGTTTTGTCTGTATCCACGTGCTCCAGACTTGCTCTCTCTGTTTTACTCGCCCAACATTGCCTGACACTAACCACTGTGGCTTGCACTCCTGTTGCTCTGTATCACCAACCCCTCTGCTGTCCCATTATCAATGTCCTATGGCCTCATCCTCAGTGATCATGAAACCCACCACAGTGACAATGCTGCCCACTGACATATTTGCACTGCAACACATCCTGTTTGGCAGAATCCCCACAGCACACAAGTAGAGCTGCTGACAATCACATCAGTAAGTAATAAAACCTGCTGTCATCCACAGATAATCTCATTAACACACAAAGAAGGGGCAGGAGAAACACCACAGTCCCGATCGCTAACTCAGGATTTTATATGGCTGCCAGCAGACTTTGGCTTTCACTGCAAGGAAGAAGACCCAGTGGAGAATATCCAGAGTTGCTCTGCCCAACCATGGATTAATGCTAACTTAATCCACAGGCATGCAGAACAACTCAGACAATTGAACTGCTTATTTTCTCAACCTGTTATAACACCCTTTGCTCTCCGTCTTGTAACCAGGATGCAATCCATGCTAGTACCCTATTATTAATGTTTAATTTACATAGTATATTTATGAGTTCCGCATGTGGCAGCAAATTAAATACTTTACTAAAATCTAGGAATATCACACTTGCAGGTTTTGCATTCTCCAATGCTTCACTGACTTTATTGAAAAAGCTCATTAAGCTGGTCTGACATGATTTTCCCTTTACAAATCCATATTGTGTGGGGTCCGACAAACTATCTGAATTAATGAGTCCTTCAATTTCTTTTTTTGCAACTCTCCCTAATAATTTCCCTAACACAGACATGAAGCTTACTGGCCAATAGTTGTTACATTGTGACTTGTCTCCTTTTTATAGCTGTGGATGGAGCACACAGCCATTTTGCTATCTGTAGCTTGAAAATGGAGTTTTGTGAAACTCATTTTTGGATTTTTCAATACATCCTTTCATATCTACAAATCACTATGACAACTAAAATAAAATAATCCCTTCTTTCTGTTTAGAATGTTGGAGACATAACTCCAAGCTGCTTATCTGATGGCCATTAGGAAACTGAAACAGCTTGTTAAATATTGGTTGCCTATTAAAACTGGAGATTTGTTTACCCCCTTTGAAATGCAACAGCTTGCACATTTAAATGACTAGCATTTAAACATTGTTTGCTACTAACTTTAGTTGAGGATGAATATCTTTCAAGAAAGATTCATACCTCATAAATGTTACCCTTCTCCAGCAAATTTTGTAAAGATTTACATTGTTTTTAACTTCTCAAAACCTATCTGACAAAATGCCAGGTCTTCACTGAACTACCCAGACTAAATACATAAATTTCTTTTTGACAAAAAGGGCTGCGGCCTGCTTCCCAAACATAACAGATAAGATCTCTTATAGTAAGAGTGTGTTTGTGCTTGTGTGTGTGTGTGTGTGTGTGTGTGTGTGTGTGTGTGTATTGTGTGTGTGTTTGGGAGAGGGGTTGAGAAACAGTCAAACTCTTGGCAAGGGAGACTTCATCTAATGAATTAACTGCTGACAAACCATGAGGATGCAGAAGCAAATGATCTGATACCTTTTATTGGACCAACACAGGGTATTTCTACGCTTTAATCATACCTGCGATCGGGTTCCAGGAGGGGGGAACCACTAGACCACTGGGTCAGTTTGCACATATCACTGCCGCAATTGGGCATACAGGAGAGGAGGGAGGGAGGGAGGGGTCCACTGGACTACCAGGGAATCAACTCTTGGGGATGGCGGCTACGCAGGGTGCCAGGCACAGTTTGCCGGGATGCCCGGCACACCACATGCAAATGGGAGCATAATGACATGCAAATGGTGCATTCTGTGCCCTTTTCAATGGTGATGCACCTTGGTGCATCACCTTTTAATATTGCCCTGCCCTGGCCGTGGCACAACTCGGTTGTGCCTTGCCCCCTCTTGTGCCACTGCCCAGCACAGTCTGAATATCTGGCCCTCAATACTTATACTGAGGAGCAAATCAGAGCTCTTTTCCCAATAAAAGGCTGCTGATATAATAAATAAAGACAAAGTCATAAATAAGGAAACAGTGGCTTATGGAAAAATCTACAGGGATTTATACAGGGTTTTGATTCTGCCTTTGTGGGAAAAACACAGGGAAAATGAGGGCTTCTTACAGAGTAATGGTTATTTGGATCTGAGAGCACTGAATATTTCTTATCCTATATTTTGTATCCTGGATAGGGCAGGGGAGATGCTATATCTCATTGTCTAAAGGATGTTCATTTATACATTTTTGCATTGTATTTACTCAGGCTGTCCCAGATTAGATGTAATATCTTGTTTTCAGTGGGGTCATGATTTTACCATTTTAATAATGTATTTATTCAGGTTACCTAGTCCAGGGCCCCCATATTCAAAGGAGATACACAGCGCATCCTGGTGGAAAAGAGAGATGTGCCGCACAACTCCAATAATGCGCAGCAGCACAATATTCAAATGTGAGGGATGCACCGGTGTCAAGGGAATGGGCCAGGGCACACACAAATGGTATGCCGTTTAAGTCGAGGGGGCAATCCTATGCATATGCTGTGCTGCAGCATATTCAGTGGGACTGTGCCCCTCACAGTCCAGAGCACTGCAACCTACAGTTAGGCCATGAATAGCTGGCTAAACCCAGCCAACCAGCCACAGGCAGACTGCAGATGTGCACCCAGGTGCACAGCAGCCTGGCAGCCCTGGTAGACTAGAGGTACCCCCTTTCCATCCCCAATCTAGCCAACTCCATCTATGAAGAGCTCCATAGTGTAGGGCCCCCCCAACCCAATTGCACCAGAGGAAACCATGGTCCATATTCATAGTCTAAAGGACTCCCATCCACCACCCCTGTACACAGACACCCTCACTCTCCCCATATCCAGCCTGTTGCAAAGACTGGTATTGTCCTCCACACCCTGCCATAGCCAGCCATTGACTGCATTGAATCCAAGCTGGGGACCTGCACTCTGGAATGACCCAACTGTCTGTACTATGCATTGGGGCACTATGCCAGCTGAGGAGTCACCAGTGTATGCAGCTGTGTGTACGTCCCTGGCAATCTGAAGAGGGAATTTACATACCTCCTATGCATGCCTTGTCAATGCTGTATCTTCCTGCTGTCATACAACACTGCAAGTCCATACTCTCCCTTGTTCCCCTGTTTAACATGCCACCCTCTGGACTTCTGAAGTATCCCGGGTACCATGGGGTGCGGTATCTTGTAATGCCATTTGCAGTATGTGTTTCAGGCTATAGACAGTTCATACACAGTTCCCCAATTGTACAAATGAATGGGAGGTCAGCTGTAACATGCCTGTTTTGGGACCTGTGTGAGTGGGTACAGCATCAGCCATCACCCACACTGAGCAGTGCAATGGCACTGGGATGATGGATCCGCATATGAGTGCCTGAGGAGTATGGCCACTGGGTGTTATCACCCACACACAGCTCATGCCTATGTATAACACATTCCAGCACTCTACTGCGAGTGCTCTGCCACCTGCCGATAAAGTAGTACAATCCCATTACATAGCCAGTCATCGCAATGAGATGGACTGGGGGGGCAGGGAGGGGGCTGTCGTGTGCACCATTGAGGGAGAGCGGGGGCCACTACACTACGGACATGGACTTTAGGTGTATTCAGGTGCAATTAGGGATGGCACTGGGGTCCCTACAATATGGAACTGATAGAGCCTGGGCTCCGGTACGATCGGGGCTGGCAGAATGGGTGGAGGGGGTGCCACTATACCACCAGAGACTTCAGGGCCTGTCCCACATGGGAGTGACTGGAGTAGGGGCTTGGGGGTGAGAGCTGCTCTGACAAATTCATCTCCATGCCAATATGCAACTGGGCTGGTAATGAACATGCATACGGCCCCTTTGCACCCTGCATTCTCAATTAGTTAATTTGCATTCCTGGGCTGGATATCATCCATGGGGGCTGCAGTGCATACTGGTATGTTCCACACACTTCCCCTGGAAGGTATTCAGTCGGGGTCACCCTGGATGCACCTGACTTGGCAGCCGCCTGCACTGCAACTCCTGTCCAGGGTCACATTTTCAACAGGAACGATGAAGCCCGCCAGGATGAAATGCAGTGTCACAGGTTTACTGCATGACAAAAGGGATTAACTGCTTTTGAAACTGCATTGTTTGCTGCAGTAACTCTACTGCAGAATTCTGCAGTGCTGCACTTCAGTCTAGTGGGCTTTACTGTATGCACACCCTGTACTGGTGACGTGTCTTCTTTGAATATTGTACAAGTGCCGACCAGCGCACCCTCTTTGTGCAACGCATCTTTCTGCTCGTGCATTGATCCAGCACTTAATATATCCCCCCAGATGTAAAATATTGTTTTTAGTACATTCTGATTTTTCACAGTGCAGCATAATATTGTAGAGCCCCACTGAAAATAAGATGCCATTTCTTCTATGAACTATCCAGGCTAAATAAATAGCAATTAGCAGGCATGTTCTAGGATCTAGGAAAACACATTGTAAAAATGTGTAAAAGAAAGACCACATTGAAACTGCCACTCCACAGATCTGCATTGTGCAAATTCATTAGAAATAATGGTTAAAAGCATCCCAAAAGCTCTCCACAGCCATATCAGCTCTGATCAGAGTTTGTTTGTATAAAGGGATTACCATAGACTTCAAATATACATAGGGAAGGTTAGAGGGTGGACTTCAATGGCTCAGGTGAAGCCACGTGTCCGATATAGTAGAGGAGGGTTGAGGTGCAGGTAGATAACGGGAACCCTTCTGGAAACTTATGATAACAGCACTGCAACACTGTTATTACAAACACTGAGTACTGCATTGCTTGTACAAGCAAATGACAAGCGAGCATACCTTGTTTTTGTCACCACAATCTGTGTCTGCTTCACCACTTCCCTGCTGTCAAAGGTGCTTGTTCCCCAACCACATCAGCACATTTCTATCACAACAGTGTGCCGGTGCTGTTATCTTAAGTTTACAGAAGGGTTGCCATTATCTACCGGCCTCTCAACCCCACTCTAATATGGAGGACATGCGACTTCACCTGAGCCATTGGAGTCCACCCTCTAGCCCACCCTAGTATATATTTGAACTCTATGAGGATTACAGTTGCCTTCCTCCAGCTTGCCACTACTCTTCCATCATCTGGTGATGTCTGAAAGATTTTTGTGACAGGGTCTGCTATGGCATCTGCTGATTCTTTGATACATTTTGGGTGCGGGCCACCAAGGCCAGGTGTTTTATTAGGATCTAATTGCTTTAACCTTGCTACTATATCTGTTTCCTGAATTACAATTTTTGAACTAGATTCTAGATTTAAACCTGAGCTGAGGGTATTACCTTTATTCCTAAAAACAGTGCAAAAAAAAGTGTTTAACATTTACACCATCTGCTTGTCATCTGTATCCACACTCTCAGATATATCTATAAGTGACCCAACCTGTGCAGATCCTCCTCTCCTATGATTTTATGTGATTATAGAAGGACATACAGTTCCTGTTTCCTTTTTCTTTCCTTATTCTTTTACATCTTGTTTTATCCCTGTAGACCTGCCATTCCTCATTTGTATACATTTAGTTTCCTAGCTCTTGTGTAAGCTTTTTTCTTTTTCTTCACGAGGGATTTCACTATGAGGCAGAATAGCAACATGGTTAAGGACACTAAACTGCAAACCTGGAGACCTGGGTTTGAATCCCATAGCCCCCACTTGCATACTGTGTGACCCTGAACAAGTCACTTAACTTCCTTGTGCTCCCAGGTTGCACCTGGAAACAAGCTTTGGCTTAGTGTTCCTTTTCTGGTTAAGCAACCCCCCACACACACACACTGTTTTGTTAAATCATCCTGATATCCTGCCTTTACGATTATATTTTATCCGTTGTGGCACATACTTGTCCATCAAATAGTTCCGTTTTTCATTAATACTTCCCATATCTCATTCAGACTCTTGTTATGCAAATCTGACTTCCAGTCCCGCTTTTTGAGTTCTTCCCTCATATCTTTAAAATCAGCTTTATTAAGACACCTTATGTTTGTATTTCCATTAACCTTGCATATTAAATCATTATTGTCAAACATTACAATAGCATGGTCACTGTCACCTAAAGGTTCTAAAGCCCTGCAGTTAGTTATTTGATTGTGCAGGTTACTCAAGACCAAGTCCAATTTGTTAAGACCCCTTGTACCGATTGTCACATACTGTTCAAAACTGAGTCTGTTAATAATTTCAGTGAAATTCTTTTCAGTTGTTGTAGTTCCTTCCCTTACATCCCAGTGTAACCCCCTTGTTCCCAGGGATTACTAGAATCCCACTTAGAATCAGTGACAGGCAGGGAGAGGCAGCTTGTGAGATGCCAGTTAAATGGGTTTCACACTGTCACACTCTGTTTTCAGTTTCTGCTGAGCCGGAGTGATGATGTCACCTTAGAGTTCTCTCAGCTGCATAAGCCACAATGGAATGCTAGCTGCAGGGGTTAGCTGTAGAATGTTGGGAGATTAGCCAGTTCGGGTAGTAGTCTGTGTGGAGAGTTGAGAAAGGAGGAGTGCTGCAGAAGGCAGCTCCTCAGACTCAGCTCTGAGAGAGAGAGAGAGAGAGAGAGCTACCTCAGGAGAAAGGGGTTGCTTGTTCTCACCCTAGAGAGGAACACAGAAGACCAGTTGTGAAGTGGTAGAGACCGTTCCTGGAAGGTTTTCCAGTGCCCCATTCCCAGAGGGATGGGAAGGAATTCCAGGATTCAGGGGCAATTCCCTGGTCCAGCCTGGAGAGGGTGAAGCTGCCTGAGATTCATTTGTTCTGTAAGTACCTGAGGCATTTTTGTGGAAAAAACCCTGGGGCACCTGCATTCCTGTGGTGAGTTTTTCTCTGACAAAGGGACACTGTTCACCAAGATTGTGGTTTGAGTAAAAGTGTCTGCGTACTGTAGGGTCTGAGGGAGACTTGCCAAGAGCAGAACTTTTAGACTGTGTATGATTTAAAAGCCTCTGCAACGGTGGGGGGTCTAGAGTAAAGACATAGCCACATACAGAACTTTTAAAGTCAGGACACCTCCGTAGCATGAAAAGTAGAATGTTAAATGTGCAAAACATTTCAAGAGAGCATCTACAAGAGTGTTTCAGAGAAAGATGTTGTAACCAGATGAATGGCCAAGTATAGATTTGGGAGCAAAAGGTGGGAGACCCCCCCATCTGAAGTAACCAGATTTATCTCTCCAGGTTCAGTTTGGGCACCTTTGTTTTCTCTCAGTGCATTTGGCCAATGCCTGAGGAAAGCACCCAGATGTGGGATTTTGGATTTCCCTGTGAGCCAGAATGTACTCATGGGTGGTTTAGGGAGCCACCAGTAACCTCCATGGAATATGGAAAAGTGTCCTAGTACTGGCCAGGGTGCTAAGTCAAAGGAAAGAAGAGAAGTGTATTAGTTCACGCCATATGTGCCCAGATTCATTCAGAACCTGAGGGTTCGCTGTGTGTATGTGCTCTGTACCTCAGTAATCTGCATTACAAGTGGAAGTAGCCCTGTAGGGGTCCATCTTTGCTTTGTTTATTCTCTGTGATGTGAATAAAAGCCACACTCTAGAATCCCAACCTGGTTTGGACATTACAATTATTGATTCCAGTGTCTAGATTTACTTGGGTGCCCCTGACCAGAAGTATAAACCTAATATAATGATGAGCAAACAGTTTTTCCCAGAGACTCAGGATGATGGCCATGCTAAATGGTCCCCCCAGGTGTAAGCCAGGTAGTTGCCACACTTGGTTTGCCTGTCTATGGAGGGCAGGCTCCGATGTAGAAGTATGGGTCAATAGAACTGTATTTCATAGTGACTGCCCCACCCCTCTCGGTGGTGCCATGCGTGAGAGGAGCAGCCCTACTAGTTGAACAAGGGGGGCCAGTGGGGGGAGGGTACATCAGTATATACCTGGCATATTAAAATCACCTAATAAAATTATTCTGTCTTCTGAACTTAGTTGAGTACATCAATCATTTTATGATTCAAACCCATTTCCTGCTTTAGTGCATCACACCCATGATATTTTTGATACCAGTTTTTGGAATTAGTTTAATCCATAGATGTTCACGGTCACCCACATCCTCACTCTCAATAGTTATTTTCTCTGTTACATCATTGGATATGTAAATTGCCACTCCTCCTCTTCCCCTTCTGCCCCGCCTATCCTTACTGAACAGTGTATAACTCTGAATCTTTCTATCCCAGTGATCTGTATCTTTCTACCAGGTCTCGGTTACAGCACACAGATGCAGCTTTTCTTATTTAACGTAATTCCTAGTTTATCTTTTTTCTTAACCAGGTTTCTAACATTGGTGAGTAACACCTTACAGTTGTTTCTTACTTTCCTTCTGGAAAAACTTGTAATTATTTTGTGCACTGTTTCAGTTGATGATACTCCTCCCCCTTTCCCCGCCACGTTTAGTTTACATATTTCCAAATGCTTGCATTTAAACTATTTCCTAGAACTTTTGAGCCATCTTTATTCAGGTACAACCCATCTCTCCCATACAATCTGACATGTTCATGACATCTGTCCCAGTTTCTTTGAGAAAGGAATCCCTCCCTTCCACATCGCTTCATCAACCATCCATTCAGATTCCTGATATTCTCTTTAGGGCTGCAGTAGGAGAGCCCTGCAGTTCTTCCACAATCACTGAGAACAAGGACTCTGCATTCCTTGCAAATGAACAACATGCTGTGGTGACAAAAAAGTCGTCTCCATGTCGGATAACATTCTGTGCTCACACAATTCTTTTTTTTAGGGGAGGACTCATTCTGTCCTGCACATCTGAAAAGTGAATGGCAGCCATTACGACCCCCTTCTGCCTGTACTGAGAGAGATAGAGAGAGAGAGAGAGAGAGACCGGGACATTTAATGCTGAATGCCTGCAGTGGGCTTTCTGTCTCGGTCTCTCTGTCTCTGTCTCTGTCTGTGGGTGTCAGTGTCACAGGTCCAACTGTGTAGAGTGTGTGAAGCCCATTTGAGCAGGTGCATTGCCCCCCCCCCCCATGATCATAGGGAGTGGAGCATGATCTCAACATTGGCTTACAAAGGCTTTGGTAGCTGCACCAGGAAGAGAGTTGGGGGGGGGGCTAGTTATCGGCAGTAGACAATGATGGGACATTGGAAGGTGTAGTTGAGCTCCCCGGGACAGAGTTTCAGAGATTGCCAGTAGGAAGATGAGGAGGTTGTGACAGCGGGTCACACATATGCAGGCAAGTATGCGGGAGAGCTGTGACCCACTTTTGAGCTGCATTATTAGCACAGCACACACGCGAGAGAGAGAGTCTATCCCAGTCTGTATGCTGTGTAACTCCCTGTAAAGAAACCAGCAGCGCCATCATGAGCTGAAAAGTACTTGTGTGGGTTGGTGGTGGTGGTGGGAGGGGGGAGACACAGCAAAGAGCATCCTGGCACTCCAGCAAAGAATGTAAGGTCTTTACCGAGGAAGTGAGTGCAGGATGTGTAATGAGGAAGGGAACACTGTGATGTCTGTTCTTGCTAAAATATTAGAAAAATCCACTGAAGGCATGCCTTGTAAAATGCTGTTTTCATACCAAAAGTAAGTTTGGTTTACACTTAGGATATAGTATTTCACTGACCTTAGTGAGGCTTATATGTAAAATGTTCTCTGTAATGGATAAGGGTAGACTAACTGGTGGTTTGTTCCTTGTCTTCTCCATGGCATTTGATTTAGTCTCAGACACTCCATATTAATAGATACATGTGGAAGTGACTGATCAGATAGTGGCACCATAGCTTGGTTCAAAGATTAAACAATGCATCTCAAGTTCTAAAAACTAGTACTCATTTATCAAAATCTGTCCCAATTTAAATTGGTGCACTCCAAGGCTCTATACATGAACCTTACCGGTTCCTAATGTGATCCAACTGAGGTGTGGGCAGTTACCATAGGGAATGTGTTGGGGAGTTAAAGTTGTCTCCTATTCATTTCATAAAACTAGTGAGTAGTGCACCTCTTCACTAGTTGATTGCATTGTCAGTGACAGTGGTAAACATCTATTGACTGTCAGGCTGAGTGCCCATGACAGGGCTGTGGATGAGTGGGGAACCATTCTAGTATGTGCATGGTGTTCCATCAGTGCTTGGCTCTGACAGGAGTCACTAAAATCACATTCATGTATCCACTGTGTGAACTTGTTCTCAGCAATGTTGTGAACAAGCAGTGAGCCATCGCAATAACATTATTCATACTTAATATTTGTATACACTGTGTAATTACTGTTCTATTGTGTCTCCTCTCCTGTTACCCCTATCACACTGGACACACCTAGAAATTGGTCATTGACCGTGTGTGCCATTCTGGCCAAAGAACGAAAGGAAGAAGAGGAGACCCGGTGATCTGAATTAATATGCTTAATTAGGAGGAACATAATGTAATATTATGGTTCTTTTTTTGTTAATGATTCTGAGCAGGAACACTTTTCCAAGAAAAAGGTTGGACTCATGGATTCACAATCAGCCAGCAGAAATTCTCAAGTCACACTGGAGCCAAACAGAAATAGTATTTCACACTGTAATTCTGAAATGTCGGTGCCTTAAAAGGCACCCTGCTGCTGCTGTTGGGGTAAACTGTTCTTTGCTTGCCTGCTGCCTGCCCCCCCCCCCAACCAAAGTACCAACAGGTGCTGCTGGCTTGGCTGAATTCTAGCTGAATGCTTCAGTTTGTCTGCTTGTTTCAGTGGATCCACTCTCCATACTGAGCAGGCAGACTAAATTCAAGTAAGCAGCTTTCATCAGCATTTTTATTTCACGACCTATTAGCAACAAGCAGAATTAAGTGGTGGCACTATCATATGTACTCTGACAACTCTGGGATCTCTGTGGTGTCTTAGCATTTGCAGCCATTGATTAAATAAGTTAAAAAGTATGCTGTGAAATGCAATGTGACTATTTTCTTGACTTCAAAACAAGCAGCTTTATCGGGGGTACAGAGTTTGAGTATCCTAGCATGGGAACTGATACCACATTTGAATAACTTTCACAATGTCCCTGTTATGACTCTTCACCTGTTTGGCACTCCAGTGGAGTCATAATGCAATTGACAGTATAGCTTTGTTAGCAAATAACTACAAATGGAATGATGCTATGGGAATCCCAGAGTTTTTCTTAGTACATACGATGGTGCCATGGACTATGCCACTTAACACTCTGCTTTCTGTTGCTTAGTAATGATTCTCTCTGATTCTCCCTCTATTCTGGCACATTTCAAGTACCTGAAGCCTAGTACATCCTGTTCTCCTGGCCGAGGCCTACAGCACAGTCTGCTGTCTATCTTAATAGTGCACAAAAGTGGCCAGGGACTCCCAGTTCTAATTTATAAATGACTACAAATGCAAAGAAAGTTGAGATTTTGTTTCTCTGATTCTCCCCTGCTTGCACTCCTTCACTGTATCTGTAGCCTGGTGCAGCCCATTCAGCCTGAGGCCAACAACATAGTTCTGTAAGATAAACCTAGTGTTCTCATGAGGAAGGCTGCTGAGCTCACTTCCATTTCATGCACACTAAATGTATTTCTGCTATGGTAACTACAGCTTTCTGGTTCTGCAATATTTCTGAGGCCAGAATGTATGCAGCTGACAGAACCACACCTCCCATAGATTAGCTTAACCTTCATTGCTGAAAAGCCTTCCCATCACCAGCTTACATTCCTAGGCTTTATAGATAGATTGAGGGGGATTTGCTGAACAGTGTGTTGTGTGTGTGTGTGTGTGTGTGTGTGTGTGTAAAGCTAGGACTGCATAGAAGCATAGAAATTGTCGGCAGATAAGGATAGGCTTTGGGGCAGACTGGATGGGCCTAGTGGTCCTTATTTGTGGCCTTTGACCCTGCTTGGTCAATGGCTCTCTTCCTCCACCCAAGGGTTCCTTTGTGCCCGCATGTTTGAACCCTCCCACTGTGTTTGCTCCCACCACCTCCTGTGGCAGACTGTTCCATGTGTCCAACACCCTTTCCATAAAGAAAAACGTCTTCACATTCCCCCGTAGCCTGCCCCCTTCCAATTTCATATCATGGCCTCTTGTTCTTGTATATCCCCTATATTGAAAGATGTCACCCCTCTGCACCTTGTTTATGCCCTTAAGGTACTTGAAGATCTTCATCGAGGAAATCTCTTGAAGCAGGTCATCACATATAGGAGTATCCCAGCTGCAGGCTTGATTCCATCTAGTTGATTTATCAGCAGTCTACCTGGGAAAGTCCCCGACACCACATGTTGTGCTCTGATAGGTATAAATGTGGATGATCCCAGATGCTCCTCCATTCTTTCCCTACCACGACCTGCATGCTGCACATTCTCCATCTGGAGTTCAGCCTCATTCGAAGGCAAAAAGTTCACAGTCTACTATTTCTTCTGTGACATTCCAGTATCATTGTGTTCCTATTGAAAATGATCCATGTCATCTATGGATTCTCTTTTTAGAAAGTGTTCCTGTGGCCAGAATCTTGCCACAGAGGACCTGTACGAATTTTATGTGAAGTGTCTGGTTCCAGCACACAATACCCATGCTTACGTCCTGTGTCAACGATTTAATAAGGCCACCAAATGTCACCTCCTCTAGATCCTTTGAGAACACCTCATGGAGCATAAAGTTGCCCTGAAATGGGAACACCACTCGAAGTCAAAGGAGTCCTCGCCCTCATCCTCTGGATCCTACCATTCGGGTAAGTATCCCTCATCATTGCGGAAGGTTGATACACAGGACAAGTCTAAAAAAACACTCTAAGAGTAAGCATACTACTCCTGTATTCTCTCCGATGGCCAGCCTACCTTTTTCTTCCTGCTTTATGGAGCAGGGCATCCTTAAAACTAACATGATTTAGCTGCCCTTTCTGAGGCAGCTACCAAGTCATCTTCTACACTGTTGATGACCTCTGACCTTTCTGCTGCTGGTTCATCAACAGCTCCCCCATTGACGACGTTGGCTGGTCCCCCTAAATTGCAGCTTCCATTGCTGCCACCTCAGTTTCAGAGTTCTCACTACGATCTGGTGCCTTTGCTGTCATTGAGGACCATGCCTGCACAGCTTGGTCAGGAACTTTGAGTGCCTCCTTATCATCGATGGCTCTACCATTGACTGCTCGTTTGGTACCACACTCAAACTCAATCTTGTCAGTGGTGCCAATTCAGTCTATGCATTCTACACCAAGTAGGTGGCTGAGCAGGTAGCACACTTGCCTCTGAGGCTGGGAGATCAGAAGGCTGTGGGTTCTATCCCCACACTAGGCACTTGGGTTAATATCCCAACACTGACACTGTAATACAGCATGGGGGGGGTGCTGCACTCCTGAGGTGCCGTCTTTCAGATGAGATGTTAAACTGAGGTCCAATCTGCCTGTTCAGGTGGAAGTTAAAGATCCCATGGCACTTCTCGAAGACAGTAGGGGAGTCTTTTATTAGAGATATCAATACAGAAGCAGTGCACAAAAAAGGATACATTTCCTGAAATGCATAACAGAAAGGAAAAACACAAATATCATACATATTACAGCAAAGCAAAAACAGCAATCCTCATAAAAAGAAAAAAAAAACCTTGGTAACAAAAAAGGAAAGAAAAACAATAAATATAACGCCATACAAAAACTAAGAGCAAATATTTGACTAAAAATTATGTAGTATATATTCCCCCAACCCCTTCCTACTCAGTACTGAAACATCACTTGAATTTAATAAAGAAAGAAAGACCTCTCCACTGAAATCATGTGACAGATAACCCAAATGCATGTATTTCCTTATCCCAAATATCTCGCAATGCATTTTCACACAATACCCTAAAAACCATGAAGGGCATTTTTTGCTGTCATAGAACCCACTGTACTCTGACATTCCAGAGATAATACTCAAGAACTGCAAAAAAAACAGACAATGTATCAGCATTATACTTCAATAATCTATAACTGTAATCCTCCCAAATCAAGGTTTCATAGGGTGTCAGCATGGCTCAGTTGGTAGCACATCCGCCTCTGGACCAGAAGGTTGTGGGTTCTTGTCCCACATGGGGATTGGACTTGCACTTAAAAATTGCTGCCATCCAAGTGCAGTATTGGGCGGTGCTGTACGGCTGCGGTGTACTGTCCTTCGGATGAGACGTTAAACCGAGGTCCCTTCTGTCCATCCTGGTGTTGTCCTAGTGGGTTTCCAGGTGGAAGTAAAAGAACCCAGGGCACTCTTTGCAAAGAGCAGGGAGCATTCCCCTTCCCATAAACTGGTTCATGCAATTATCCAGGCTGTGTGTGGGTGGTGATGTGTGATATGGCTGCCACCACACATTCAGTCACTTCACTACCAGTCTAGCATTGCTTGTAAAGCACTTTGGGATACTGTGTATGAAAAGCACTATATAAATGCTGATTCTTCTTCTTCTAAATTTTGCAGCCAAGGTAAATTCCACACTGTTGCTAAATGGATCCATAAATTACTGGAATAAATGCAATGTACTGCAAATGTTCCATGATTTCCTCCGGGGCACCACACCCCATATTTGGACAACAGCGTTCATCGTCTGGCTTGTGCTTATTGGTTCCCCTAACATTAAGTATCCCATAAGCGCTAAGCCATAGCACCTCCCACATTTGGTCCGGAATCCATTTCATATTAAGTAGTTTGATAATCTTAACACTGTTTTGCGACTGACAGTTTTTAAACTCAGGGGCTGAGGTCCCACTTTCTTCAAAACAAAGTGATATAACTATACTCTGGATTTCCCCAAGAGCATACCTTTAGTAATTCCCCTATATATATAATTTCTGAGTCACAGATTTCATAGAAGTAGGTATACCTAACATAATAGCAAATTTTGAGGGAAGATCCACCCATCTAGGTACAAAAACATTCCAATTATTTAAAAACCATTTGTGGACTAGGGTGTTGGTCAAAAGCCATAGAGTTTTTAAGGAATGAACCCAGAATGAGGAGTGGAAGAAGATGACTGGGTTCACCATTCCCAAGCCCCCTTTTTCCCTTGGTAGATAACTATAACCTCGTTTCACTGAGTTAAGACGATTACCCCATAACATGGTGAAGAATATGCTGTATAGCCGAGTTTCCATCGACAGGGGTAAAGGGCAAATGGTGCCAATATAAGTCAGGCTTGGGACCAGGAATTTTTAAATAATAGCAATCCTTTTTAATTTGGATAGTTTCCAGCCTTTCCAGGCTGCCACCTTCACCTCACACTTTTGTAATGAAATGGACCAGTTTAGGACTGCCAAATCCTGAGGTCCAAACATAACACCTAATATTTAAACCGGATCAGTTGAGACAGGGAATCTTTCCACCAACAGGAGAGGGGGGGAAGCTGCAGATCCCAGCCTAACTGCCTTACATTTAGGAACACTCAAACGTGCCCCTGAAACATTAGAAAAACACAGTATTTCGTTATTGGCCTCCATTATACTGTCCAAATCCTGAAGAAGCAGACATGCATCATTTGCATAAGCCAGGATCTTGACCTCATCCCCTGGAGTGTGTTATGTTAAACCCCGAATCCCTAGGTTATTCATAATGCGCTGTATCAGAGGATTGAAAGATAAAATGTATAATAGTGGGCTCAGGGGGTACCCTTGACGTACCCCCTGTACG
The DNA here is from genome assembly GCA_016271365.2 of Neoceratodus forsteri. Classification (NCBI taxonomy): domain Eukaryota; kingdom Metazoa; phylum Chordata; order Ceratodontiformes; family Ceratodontidae; genus Neoceratodus; species Neoceratodus forsteri. The sequence continues at coordinate 681,489,054 of CM057456.1, read as the reverse complement.
AACCTTGCAAACTGGACCGATAAACCCTTTTACATATGGGCACCAACTAGCATAATAATATAACATTCTGATTTTGTCAATAAAGAACCCAGTGATTCCATATGTTTCCAGTACGGAAAATAAAATACTATGGTCCACCAGATCAAAAGCCTTTTTTTGATCCAAGGAAATTACCCAGCCATTGTAATGTTTAGTCTGATAAAATTCCCAGAGTTCTCTTAAAATGATCAAAGGATGATGGATAGATCTATCTGGGAGACTACAAAATTGGAGTGGATGTAGTATGCATACTGCCAAAGCTCTTAAATGATGATGGCGAATTTGAGAGAGGATTTTGAAGTCCCAATTCAACAAGCTGATCGGCTTCCAATTCTGGAGTAAGGATCAGTCTCCTGATTTGAATAAAAATATCATTAGACTCAGTGCAAAAGTAGCTGGAACTGAGTTCCGTGAAAAAAAGAAATGAAAAAATCATTCTAGACAACAAGCTAGTTCTGAAGCAAAAGTCGTATAAAATTTGAATGGGAGACCATCTATACCTGGGGCCGCCCCTAGTTTCTGGGTGTGAATCACATCCAGAATCTCCTGAGAAGAGATGGCGTGAGTAAGAGAATTCAATTTAGAAGGGGGAAGTGGATGCTGTCCTAAAGGTAGAGAGGTAGGATGTCTGTCCCTGTGAAGGGATGCATTCCCTTTCCTCTACTTGTGTAATTATCTGAAAGAGGTCATTAACCGAAGTAACTAAGGTACCATCAGGCCATTGAAGGCTAGATAGAGTGGATGCCACTCGCCGGGATTTGCAAGCCGCACAGGGATCAAAAACAGAGGACTTTTGTGTTCCATGGGATAGTTGTGCTCTAATGGTGCTGACCCTGTCATATTGTAAGTCCTGCATTGCACTTCTTACAAGATCTATTCGGGAAGCAAGATCTTGACCTCCCCTAGGGGATAGAGATAATAGATGTTGACATTTTTTACATAAAGTTAAGTATTTAAAATACTGATATCAAGACTTATCTTTACCATATCTTTGGAGGACCAGGGAAATGTCAGCTTTTGTCTATAACCACCATTCCCCTAAGTCCTCATATAGCTCAAGCGCAGAGGCCCGAGTCGCCAACAGTTGTTTGACAGCATGCTAAAGGTGAGGACTCTGAAGTATTTGTACATTCAGTTTCCATCTAGTCTTCACGCTGATATGGTGAGGATCTGAACTGAAAGAAGTAATAATCATAAGATGGTCCGAAAACTCAATTGGACATATAGTAGCATCATGCACTATCAAGTGCTTTGAAATAAACATGTAATCAATGACCAAAGTGAATTGTGCCTACTTATAAGTTAAATACTTACGTGGCACAATGTAAGAATTGCAGTTCAAGAGCTCTGCCAGTACTATACATTGTGCAAAAGCTAGTGAATCACAATATACCTTAGATGGGGAGTTGCTTTTGCTAGGAACCGTCAGGCTGCAATTAAAATCCCCACCAAAGAAGACCAGTTTAGCTGTACATAAATAAGGCTGAATGATGGAGAACATATTAGTCCTCTCAGCTTTCAGTTGAAGGGCATAAACATTAATCAGCCTACATGGTTCACCATCCCAATAACCATCCAATTTTAGAACCCTCCCAGGGATGAGGTCTAAGATCCTAAATAAAGAAAAATGATTCCCGGTGAAGAGGAAACCCACCCCATCTGCCCGGTCGGTCCCGAAGGACCAGTATGAGGGGTCCCATGACCATTCTGATTTGAAGGCCTGAAGATGAGACACTGATGCCATCCATGTTTACTGCAAAAAAAACAAAATAAAAAATCAACATTAAGATCTGAAATTAATTAAAAAACAGCATGTCTCTTTTTGGGATTAATAAGACTGCGGCAATTAATAGTTGCCACTTTAGAAATACCAATGTTCATCAGTTTGAACCAAAATTAGTTTTTCTTCCTTTTCTTTTTCTTCTTCGCTGTATATAATTTCTCAGGTGGTGAGGTATGAGTTTTCACCACCTCCATCTACTTCCTAGAGTCTTGCTCCTGTTCTGAGTCCTCCCACTCAGAAGTACCAAGAATCTCATAGGGGTTTTTGGATTCTACCCCCCCACCCCGGTGAGGGTCAACCTTCATTAGTCTCATAGAGGAACTTCTCTGGGTAAGTGGAACAGGATCCACTGAAGAGGGTAATATCTCAGATGTTTTTTTTCTGATGTCAGGTCTACAAGATCTGTGTAACAAATGGGTTGCAGGAGTGGGAACGAACGTCTACCCGCCTGGTGAGGGTCAACCTTCATTAGTCTCATAGAGGACCTTCTCTGGTTAAGTGAAACAGGATCCACTGAAGAGGGTAATATCTCAGATGTTTTTTTCTGATGTCAGGTCCATAGGATCTGTGTAACAAATGGGTTGCAGGAGTGGGAATGTCAGTATCGAATTTCGTGGTAGAGATGGAGATCTACACCGGGGGGGGCTGTACTGTGGCCTCTGTAGGAATGGGGGACCCCACAACATCCACCAAGGATGACTTGTTATATAAATCCAGTCATGCTGGAGGTGGGAGATTCAAATTTTCATTGGCCTGGGCTTTATTAATGAGGTCCTCTGGATCTTAGGGCTGGGCGGTATTCACTGCTGTTAACAGGCAGTCCCTGTAAAGATGGCCCCTTTTCTTCACAGAGGTTACATCAGGAGGAATTTGTACATCTGGAATTGATGTGTCCAACTTCATTGCACAGATTCAAACTACATCGGAGTTTGTCACATATGCTGGACAACTGGGTCTGGGAACCACAACGATAGCATGCCCTAAGCTGGTCAGGGTAGTAACAGACTCCTCGATCATATCCCAAAAAGAAGCAATTAGGGATATGAAGAATCCCATCATCAGTCTGAAGCAGTTTGACTTGAAACTTCCTTCCACCAGTCCAGAACTGTTCCTTATCCAGTATAGCTTCTGGTGGGCTAAGAACCTGGCATTTTTGTTGTAGCCAGTGGTATATGTCTCCCACTGGGACACTTTCATTATGAAATATGATCGTGACTGATTTCGTAAGTGGCTTCATCAGTGGGATTGCCATAAAGTGGAGCCATAGAGGGGGAGTTCTTTACTTGGTTGTATTTTAACCAAAAGGCATTCAAAAGAGTGGCTGAATGAAAACTAATGTCATAAATATATTCTCCAGAAATATGTATAAAGGCAAAAACATCAGCAGGATAGAAATGCAGAGAATCCTTAATCAAAGGTTTCCCCACATAGTGTCGATCAGGGTGAACATCCAAGTCTCCTTTATATTTAAGGCAGACTGCATGTATCCTTGGAATGGGTTCTGTCATATTCAGTTTAAAAAATTCAGACAAGAGTGGTTTCTGAGGGGGTTCTATCGAAGAGTCCTCTATCGGAGAAGATTGGGAACTGTGCTCTGGGTCCTCACTATTTGCCTGCTTTGATGTCACAGGCAATAAAGCTGGTACTACTGAGAGATCCACACTGACAGTTTGCTCTGGATGTGAGGATGGCTGAGGTGAGATACCTTGTGATGTTGTCTCAGGCTGAGCTGGTTCCATAGAAGCATCTTGTAATGGTACAGACACATCAGGGCTGTGGGCCAGAGGCTGGATTATACATTGTTTAATATGCATCAAGACCTGCTCCCCTCGAACATTTTCCAATATTAGAGACTAGTCTGGTAAAGTAGATGACTGAGAAAAAAATGGCTACATCCCACTTAGGGTCAGAAACCTATTGCCCCAACTCATTTTGGATCCAACCCACCCCTTTTAGTGTGGACTCCATCCAGACTTTATTCTCTCCAACATATCCTTCCAAACCAAAAGTCTGTTTTATTGCAGCCATCGTTGATAAAGGGGGGGTCAAAATTATAAGGAGGAACACTATGCATAATACCCTCAGTGCTTGGTATCACAATATTCCTGTGCTGCCAAACTAATGATTCTCGATTTCTTTGTGAATAATCTGATTTATGTTTCTGTCCAGCCTCCTCCACTCCCAAGTTTTTATGCACATCATTGCTGTCCCCTGGCATTTCCTTCATGAGAAGCCTAGAAGAACACTTCAGAGGAGGGAGAATAGAGGGACTAATATCAGGAACACCATGCTGATCAGTAATCTCAGAGTAGGGGCTCATCCTTTTGGATAGCATACCAGTTTGGTAATCTGTCTGTCCTTTGTTTAGTTTATTGAGGTGCGAGGGTGTTACATTACCCATATCCATGTTCAGGGCTTTGTCAGGGATCTGAGCTGTGACACATTTTGGGCCCAACTCCATTAATTGCACCATCTCCCGAGTCATCTCTGTATCCCCCTTTGATACAGAAGAAACATGACAATTAGACTGTTGCTCCCTCCCTCCCTGCCGCCCATAGGACTCAGAGAATGACACTCCTGATAAGGAAATAAGTGAGTGCTCCTGCTCTATTACATTTTTAGCAACTTGCCTTGAACTTGTAAAGGTAAATACTGTAGCATTATGCTGTTGCCCAGGCACAGTTTGATGTTGAATAAGTGGAGGTGGTACCTGAATCTTGATTGTAGAAACTGGAGTCCTTGGCAAGTCGGCACGACGTGCAGCAAACATCAGTGTATTCTCAGAACCAGATACATTCCTTGTTCCATTGGTAGATTTAGCTAGAGCAAGCTTCAATTGTTTTTTCCTTTCTAGATGGTCTTCTTCCTCCTTGGGTAATAATCTGTGGATTTTAGAACTCGATGTCTCTGTAAGTATATCACTAGAATGCGTTTTATTTGAAGCAGTATCCATTGAATCCATGAGTACAGGGGAAGAGGCCATCACCCCTGCCACATCAGCACTTCCTCCTCCTCCTCCTCTGTCCAGCTCCAAACTGGGCTCCTCCATCCCTGCTCACAAGAAGAAGAGCCCCCTGGTGCAGGAGTAGGGGAATTTTTTTATTTGAAACATAAAGCATACACAAAATAATACTTCATCATATAAATCTGAGAACAAACAAATTAAATAGAAGTTTGTATTACATCATACAAAGAAACTAAACATGATTGCAACAGCTTTTTTTCCACATGAATTACAAAAAAATAAGAAAAAACTTTCTTTAACCAAGTATCGGATCACAGTCGTCATTTACAGACCTGTGACATACAAGCAACAAATGAAAATATGTACCATCTTCTAAAAAAGGAAAACAAAAAAACTCACAGAACCTGGTTATCAATTATTCCCAGAATACTTTGCCCACAATAGTGGGAATCAAAAATATTTATAGTGGATCAATCTTTAAAAAATTAATAAACTAAGTCACAAATGTCGAACTATCATAACTCATCTTATGTCTATGAATGCCTTTTACATATACACCTGAACAGTGTTAAAGTACCAAGTTAAACATCAACAATCCATGCACATGATGCCCAATATTTCTGAAATTTGTCCTGGGATAAATATTTTTGTTCCCTTTTATAAATAGTGTTTATGTCTGCTAGAATCTGACTTGATGTGTGTGCTCCAGTACCTAGCCTGCCATAAAAAGTATATACAGAGGGCAAATATTAGTCTAAGAGTGCTAGGATGGTATTTAGATAAAGTAACTGGAAACATTCCATACACCAACATTTCATACGATATGTGTGAGATTTGTTTCTCTTTCCATTTATGGAGCCAATGAGTCCAGAAATCTCTACCAAAAGGGCATTCGATATAAAAATGTTGCATAGTTTCTATCTCATTTTGGCAAGTATCCCTAAAGCACATTCTTTCTTCCAAAGATTTATGCTGATGATTACCTTTCACCCCAACCCCCCATGACAAGATAACCATGTCACATCCCATAACTTTGGGGGAAGCCTAGTATCTGTAAGTTGCTGAAAAATTAAAGTATTGTCCAGCTCCATATCAGTGGTATCTGTCAGTCTGGGGGTGTCAGAAAAATAGGATTGCAAGATATTACAATACAATTGTTTTCTTGACATAGTTTGAATTGACTGCTGGGTCAATTTCCATTGCTTAATTTTAAGAAATGTTGAAAATACGAAAGAGGGTATACCATATGACCAAAAGTTGCTAGGTATTTCTAAAGAAGGGCCATTCCATTATGCACATAACGGGGCTACTAACTCTACCAAAATAGAAACCCATTGGGGGGGGGAAGGATGCATCAGGGATGGGAATAAAAACTTAATAAACAAACAATGAAAACAACTCACAGAATTTATCATCCTCACTCCATCCATATGATAATCTAAGTATAAAAAAAACTCTCTTCATAAGGTTCAACCTAGATCCCCAAAATCCTTGAAAGAAAACATTATTAATTTTAGCCTCTAAGACAAAGAGTAGGGGACAAATAGTAGCTATGTGTAAGAACAAAGGTAACACTAAAGTTTTTAAAAGCATTACATGTTTTCTTTTGGCAATAGTTTTTCCTTTCCAGGAATTTGTTAGGGTGAAACCTTTATCTAGTGCCAAATTCCAGTTATAGTTGGAATCATCAGAAGTTCCAAAATAAATCCCTAGAATTTTTATTGGGCCTTGCATTATAGGAATCTTGGCTATATAGCCAGAGTCTGAAGAGGCACAGTACTCGGCATAATCTTTGCCATACTTTTATTATGATTTAACTTTGAACCTGAAAAGGTCTCTAAATCAGAAATTAACTTATTGAAACCTGCAGAAGACAGAACAGGCATGGTACATACACATAAATTGTCTGCATATGCATACGTAGTTGGGACAGATTGACCACTTGGAAGTAATAGCCTAGTTATAGCAGAACACGAAGTGAGTTTTCTCAATAAAGGATCAATCAGGAAAACATACAAGAGCGGGCTGAGGGGGCAGTCTTGTCTTACTCCCCTTTTGCCGAAAAATGCTTTACCAGGTGAATTGTTGATGTGTGGGGTGATCCACGCAGTAGTATATAAAAGTTTGATCCATGACATGAATTGTCAAGGTATATAATAATGTGCCATAACCTGGAATAAAAAGGAATGTTCTACCCTGTCAAAAGCTTTTTCTGGTCTAATGAGAAAAACAGCCTTATTGTCCTCTGAACAAGAATGTACCACATCCCAAATGTTTGACAGTGTGTGTAACATAGATCTACCAGGGACAGCACAGGTCTGTTCCTTTGAAATAATCATGGCCGAAATGGAGAGTAGCCTTTTCAAAAGTATTGCAGCCAAAATCTTATAATCCACATTAAGGTGACTCAAAGGTCTCCAGTTTTTAATCTCATCCCTATCACCTTTTTTGAAAATCAGAGGCATTATGGCGTCTGAAAAATGTTTAGGTATGGAATATGTTTTTATTATACTATTAAATACAATAGTCAGGGCTAGGGCAAAAATTTCTACGAAGGAGTGATATAGTTCTGCTGTTAAGCCATCTACTCCTGGGGAGGTACACTTTTTTTGTGTTTTAATAGCACACGCTGTTTCCTCAACTGAGATTGGGTTCACTAGGGCTTGAAGCAGCTCCTCAGGAACCTCCGGTATTTCTAAGTCAGAAAGGAACTGACCAGGATCTAAGATTTCAGATCTTGTACCAAACATCCCTTCCACATAAGACTGTACTATGTGTTCCAAGGATGTGAGAAAACAATGTTGTATACCCGTTGTGGGATCTGTAAGTTGTTTGAAAAACATTGAGGAAATTCTATCAGAGCAACTTTTATATGGATCTATAGAAGTCTCAGAAGCCTATGTACCACACTGAGCCTCAAATTTTAAAGAACTTGCCCGATCGTATTGATATTTTTCCGTATCATTTTTCAATTCCTTGATTTGCTGGGAGAGATCGATTTGTAACTCATAAGCTCTAGAAATAGTGCCTAAAAGCTGCTTTCTTAGCTTTCTGTATCTGAAATAAGTTGATCGAGCCCTAAATCCAGCAGTTTTTAGAAAATATTTCCTCAAATCAACTTTGGTATCTTCCTACCAAACAACAGGGAACTAATATGCATCTAACACAGTGATCCTTGCTTGTAGCAAATTCAAACACCCTTTAGAAATACAAAAATCATCAAGCAAAGAACTGTTTAACGTCCACCATATCCACGAGACTACCGGAAAGGGGCCTCCAGCTGGAGAACATATTAAGGCTACTGCCATATGATCAGATGTTTCGCAGGGAATCACAGAGGCCTGGGATACAGTAATATTTTTAGATATAAATAAAAAATCTATACGCGTTGCCAGTGCTCCCCTGTAATAAGTTTTAGTCCCCACCTTGTTGATAGATTTATATCCATCTACCAAATGAGCAGAGTGGATCACTTGTAACAGTGTAGCAGCATCATTAAACATTTTATGGGCATTATTGGACCTGACTTCAATGGAGAGACCGCAGTTGAAATCTCCCCCAAAATAAACCTGCCAGGTGGTACATAAATAAGGTTGTATTTTCAGAAACAAAGCAGACCTGGCTGCTATACTTTGCAGGGCATAAGTATTAATCAAATGGAAATGAATTAAACCATACTGTTCACCAATCAGGAGAACCCTCCCTGGGACCACATCTATTACCCTAGAAATTTTAAATTGATGACCAAAAAATAAAATGCCCACTCCATTGCAAGTATCTTTTCCGTGCAACCAAAAAGAGGGCCCTACTGTCCACCTGTTTCTGCCCTGCATGACCTCTTGCCTAGTTTTAAGCCTGGTGTCTTGTATAAAATAAAAATCCTGCTGCAACGTAAGTAAAAAACCTACAGTAGAAAGTTGCTTGTGAAATGATTTCATACTGCACACATTCAGAGTGCAGCACCTAATCTGAGTTAGGTTTGGCATAGCTACAAGAAGTCATTGACAGGTGGATAGCTACATTTGACCCCTGGAAAAAATTAAAATCTTCCCAATGAAAGATAGCCCTTGTGAATAGACCCTCAAAGTTACCTGTGAGGGAACTGTGCTCTCTGCAGTTTTTTCACTAGTAGGGGGTTATCCATACCATATTCTGAAGAGAGCTCCATATGGGAGGAAGTGGCTCTAGATGAATCAGAATCTTCCTCCTCACCTTCGGTGTCACCCCACTGCCATCTCTTGGCTAACATCTGAAACTTGCTGCTGGTAATAATGGATTTTGTGGGTGTATGGACTCTGATTTATGTTTACCTTTCCCTCGTTTAGCAGGAGGGACAAAACAAAAGGCACTTCAACTTGGGGGGGGGGGCATGCAATCAACCAAAACCAATGCTTGAGGACGAGATGTTTTCATCTGAGGAGACTGTTGTGCAGACTCTAAAACCTGAGCAATAGTTGCACTAATGCTGGGGGAGTGTGAAACAGAGGGTTCCAAGGGAAGGGGTACTTGTAAACTTGCAATTTCCATATTTTCACCTGGCATCGGGTCTTGCACTACAAGAGGGAGCTCCTCTTGCCATTCTACACATGTGTTTGAGATTCAGAAATTATGTTTGTGTAGTTCTGTGGGGCCCCGTCAACTCTATTGTGCTCTGCCCATGGACATTGAGGGTAATTATGCCTCTTTCATCACGCAAATTACAGTACCTTGCATTAGGACAACCTAAGCTGACATGACCATAGGTAAGGCATGAAGTACACCTGGGTTGGTCAAAAGTGTAGCTCAAATGGGTTCTAGAGTCACACTTGTGACATGAGCGTGGTTGCCCAGGATAAAAACATATACCTCTGTCATGGCTTATATAAAAGCTACCTGGAATGTCCATAACCCCTTGTTCACATTGCCTGAGCTGAACTTTTATCTTCCATCCCCTTGTCCATACAAAATCCTCATCCAAAATAGGGCGAGAGGAATCTAACACATCACACCATTGCCTGAGCCAAAACTGGATGTCATTTATGTTGACCCCTTCACTTCTAAATAACAATGTAAGAACTTTTACCAGTGGCTTAGTAAGTGGGATCAACATAAATACAGTCCATACTGGTGTTTGCTTCACTAACTCATATTGAGTCTAGAATTTCTCCAAGGTTTGAACATTCTTGAAACTCACATCATAAAGAGTCTCGCCGTTAATGTGAATAAATGCGAACAGTTTGGATCGGCTAATCCCCATAGTGTCTCTTAGCATACCGTGGAGAACAGATCTTCATGAGGGGGCCACTGAGGTGTCTTCTAAGAATTTTAATTGCACAGCATTCCTTCTCTGAGCTGGCTCCCTCACAGACTTGAACAAATCAGTCATCCTGAATGTAGTACCCAAATTATCTGTTTCAATAGCCGAAGTAAAAGTTTGCTTACTTTGTGATATGCACTGTTCATTGGGGCCCGCTGATTAGATCGCATTTCCCATGGACCTGACTGTATTCTTGATGGTTAGTGGTTGTGCAGAGTAACTTGGTACAGGTTCTACTAATGTGGAAGAGTCACCTAGAACCCTGCTAGACTTAGCAGTAAAGTTCTCGGCAGCCATTTCAATGATTTCAGCTGCAGAAATGGGACTGGGTGACGTCCAGGGTTGTCCCTCTGATGATTGCAGCCAATCTGCAGCTCGTAAGGCAGCTTTGGAAGACCAAGTAGCACCCGACTCATTAGAAATTCTGGAAGTAGGTCTTAGATGCAGCTGTGAAGGATGTGGAACATTTTGTGAGGCAGTAGGTACCTCAGGACCTTTCCCAATAAGTTTTTGTGGGTCAGCATTCATAGAATAATCAGCTTCAGTGATTCCATCTTGTGTAGATGTTTCTTCTTGTAGTAATTGTAAAATGAATTGCTTATGTTTGGAGAACATCTGCCTCAGCTGGGCTTCAGGAATATCAGCTTCTTCATGGCCGACCTGTATTTCAGTGTTTCCCATTCTATTTAAGTCAGTTGTATTGGTACAAACTTTTCCAATGGTATTTTCTGAATTATCCAAGCCTTCTATGTCTGTCTGTTGAGCTCCAGATTCAATATCACACAAAGATTCCTTAAATAAGTCATTGTCCGTAGGCAGAACAGGCCCTCCACCTCCACCTCCTGCAGCATGACTGTTGGCCATCTTGGATAGTGAAACAAAGGCTCCCCCTGCTGGCTGAGTAGGGGAGTTTCCCCAGTGTCCTGGCCAAATTTCCCCCATTCACTAAAAATACCACCAACAGCTTAATCTGTGCCTGAAAATAGGCAGAGTTTGCCTAGTGCACTTACCCAGTCAACAAAAACTAAATAAATAAATAATTAAGTTCTGCATCTCCTCCTCAGTTGGCAATGGTGGATGTCCAAGCCTTTGTGCAGACTATTCTGGGTCTCACGGAGGCCACTCCCTCTTCCCAGGGGAGTGTTCCTTTGGTCCTGGTGTCTGTACCTTCTAGGCACTCTTCTCTGTCTAGGACTGCCAGTTCTTTACCAGTAAATCTACTTCACCAAGACATGGAGATGGAGGAACCTGATCTTCAGGACTGGGAAGTTGAGGGGCAGGAGGAGGATGCTTTGGAACAGGAACCGCTGTCCCCCTTATCAATTTCCTCTGCCTCCTCTGTTCAGGATAAGACTTCTCTGGTCCTTCCTTGTTCTCCTCCAGATGACCCTAGTTTTTCTGATATATAATGATTCCTCTTCAGAAAACTTTTGAGTTCCAGGAAATGGAGCAAAACGCTTTCTGTTGGAAGTTGGCCAATTATTTGGGCCTTCCTGACTGTCCTTCAGTGGTCATTCCACCTTTGCTTGATGCCTATGAGGATGCCATTTTGGCAACAGCCCTCTTCTATACCATCTGCTCCACGTAAGGCTGACAGGACCTATCAAGCTCCTTTGGAACACCCTTACTTTACATCCCCTCCACAGGATGACTCTGGTCAGTAAGACCTAACATATCAGTGCTCAGCTTCTGGATATGGAATCCCAGAAGCTGGAAGTCATGGGGAAAAGGGTGTATTTCTCTTCGACTTTGACCCTCAGAATTTTAAATTATATGGGTCATCTTCTGAAATATCAGGAAGAAATCTTAAAAGCTACTCAAGTTTCAGTTCAGTCCCTCCCAGACGTTGTTCCTAAGAAGGATTTGCAAACTAAATTGTCCACAGCTTCTGGTGTTGGTAGACATGTTTAAGTACAGCCTATGACACTTAACTCTTCAGCCAGAGCTTCCTCAACAGGCATTTGTCTTCAGTGCCATGCCTGGCTCTGGGTCTCAGGTTTTGACTTGGATGTCCAGCAATCCATTCTCATTGCCCCCTTTAAGGGTGACAAACTCTTTGGTCTATCATCCCAGGATATTCTGACTTCTTTGCAGGCTTTGGGTTGTACATTGCAATCAGTACATTCTCTATACCATATCCAGATGAAACCCAATTACAAGGGGTAATTTTCGTAGACCTGCAAATTGACAGAAATCCGCTCCCAGAAAGCAGCCTAATAATAAAAGAAAGGCTCAAGTCTCCTTGCCAGGACCACGTAACGCTACCAAGGTGACTCGTTACATCCCCTGCCTCTAAACTGGGACAGCCTTCTGCCTGAAGTTTCTTCTTGCCTGTGGGACCAAAGCGCCATCCCACGGCAGTTGGGGCATATTCTCCCTTCAACTTCCAGGTTGGCAACAAATCACCTCAGATGCTTGGGTCCTCCAACTAATACAATCAGGCCACACCTTGGAGTTAACAAAGACCCCACCTTCTATGCCCCCAAGGGCCTCTCACTACCCCCCGACTAGGCCTCAGTTTTTGCAGAAGAAATTCAAGCCTTGAAAACAAAACTAGCAATGAAGCTGTTCCCCTTTCCCAGATGGGCAGGGGGTTTCTACTCCCATTTCTTTCTTGTCCCAAAATGTACAGGAGATCTGCATCCCATTCTGGATCTCAGAAATCTAAATCTCTACACAGAGTACAAAAAGTTCAGAATGGTGACCCTTTGGGCCCTCATGCCTATTCTGAACAAGGGGGATTGGCTCTGTTCTCTAGATATGAAGGATGCACACCTCCCATATCATGATTCACCCTGCTCACAGGTGCTTCCTCAGGTTCTGTTTCCAGGGTCATCATTACCAGTTCAGGGCATTTCCCTTCAGTCTGTCCTCTTCCCCAGGATCTTTGCAAAGTGTCTTGTGGTGGTGGCAGCCGCTCCTTGCAGGAAAGGCCTATACATCTTTCTCTACCTGGACAATTGACTTCTGAAAGTTCCATCCAGTGCTCTGCTAGTGACCACACTAGCCCAAACACTTCAACTATTCTCCTCTCTGAGAAACACGATCAAGGTACCAAAGTCCAAAATGTATTTCACACTGTCTCCTATATACAAGAACTGTACTCAATACCGCTCCGGGTTTAGCTTTCCTTCCCAGGGATGGGGCAGACATGCCTATCCAGTTGGCATCCCAGATGGTCTCCAATCGGTATGTCTCAGCCCAGGACTACCTCAGACTTCTGGGACATATGGCGGCAGTAATTTATACTGTTCCCCATGCGAGACTTCATATGAGAGTCCTTCAATGGACACTAAGAGTTCAATGGACTCAAACAACAAATATTTTGAAGCTCTTGTCCTGATTTCTTCCCCAGTCATTCGCGAACTGCAATGGTGGATGACTCTGGGTCACCTTTTCTGTGGAGTCCTGTTCCAGACTCCCATTCCTTGCTTAATTCTCACCACGGATGCCTCCTCTCAAGGTTGGGGCACCCATCTTGATGTGGTTCAGACATGGAGGTCTTGGACAACTCAGCATACTTACTTAAATATCAACATTTTAGAAATGAGAGCAGTCTTGTACACTCTACAAGCCTTTGAGACCCTTCTTCCCCAAGGTTGTCTCCAGGTTGAAACTGACAGTTCCATGGTAGTTCACTACCTAAACAAACAAGGGGTTACCCATTCTTATCCTCTATGCAGGGAAGCCATGTGAGTGTGGTAGTGGGCAATCCAAAAGAGCGTACACCTAATAGCGGTACATGTCCCAGGCATCAGCAATACTCTGATGGGTGCACTAAGAGATCCAAAACTCAAAAACATGAATGGGAGATCCTCCAAGAAGTTCTGGAGGACGCCTTTCTCCTCAGGGGTGGATCAGCCATGGACTTGTTTGCCGCTCCATGAAATGCTTAACTACCTTGGTATTGCTCACTAGAGCCAGGTCCTGGAACTTTATGGCTGGATGCATTATCTTGTTCCTGAACAGGAGGATTACTTAATGCATTCCCTTCCTTCCCTCTCATTCAGAGGGTTCTACTCAAATTACTCTGGGACAAGGCATCCATGACCCTCATAGCACCTCTGCGGCTGAGACAAGTCTGGTTCCCATTATTGCAGCAATTGGCTGTCTAGGATCCTCATCCACTCCCAATTTGCCCTGCTCTTCTGACTCAGGCCAGGGGAACTCTGCTTCATCCCAACCTCTGTTCTTACATCTTCATGCCTGGCTCCTGAGGACGTAGTCCTTTCCCGGTTCCAGGTCTCCCCTCAAGTGGCGGAGGCTCTACAGGCAACCTGTAAGCCTTCTACTCATTCCTCCTATTCAATCAAATTGAAGGGAATTTTTCTGTGGTCAAAAAATCATGATTTGGACCCATACTCACGTCTGCCTCAACAGGTTCTGGACTATTTTCTCTCCCTTTCAGAGGGTGGCCTCAAACACTCCTCTGTCAAAATCCATTTATCAGCAATCTTTGCCTTCCATATTTTTGTGGATGACAAACCTCTGACTCAACTGCAGATCATAAAGACCTTTTTGAAAGGTATTTATCTTCATTCCTCTTGTTCTGGTCCCCCTTATGACTTGAATTTTGTGCTTGAAAAACTTATATTAAAACCTTTTGAACCTGCGGCTTCTTGAGAGCTGCATTATCTCTCCTGAAAAACAATTTTTTTTAGTTGCTATTATGTCGGGTACACAGGCCTGAAAAGACAGATCAGAAAAAAGCTTTACATCCTGTCCTTGTACACTCAAAGGATAGGCCTCCCGTGCAGCAGAAATCAACATGTCCTGAATTTCTGGCCCAGCCATTTTTACAACCACAGTGTGGGGGATATTAGGATCAGAAGGCCTTACCCTAGGTGTAATTCGAAAGGTCTGCCACAGTTCAGATCACTCAAAATGTTCAGGCAAGCTCAGAGCTTCAGCGAGCCATTGTTTTAGGTAGGTAAGAAGGTTCATCCCTTCAATACCCTCAGCAAGCCTGACAATTCGAACATTTCCTGCTCGGAGTGTGTTCTCGATTGCCTCCATTCTGCCCCTCAGTTATTGATTCTTCTTAGTAAGCTGGGACGCTGTAGCTTGTGCCAATAGTGAGCATTTGTCTGCCTCAGCCACTGAAGATGTTAAGGCGTTAATGGTGGCATCATGCATTTCCAGACATGTGAGAGTCTTTTCAAATTTAGCATCCATAGTGTGCACTAAGTCCATAATTGTCTGCCATGGTGGTTCTTTAGCACCTGAGGGAGTAGTCTGATCCAGTAAGTACGCTCCCCCGCTCAACTTGTTTAATGCAGCAGGCTGCCGAGACCTGGAGGCTTGGGGCAATGCATTTTTATTGAGCCCCATAGTTGATTTTGGTATCGTTTGATAGATAATGAGTTTAGGAAGCTGAGGAGTCTTTTTAAAATGATATTTAGTGCCTTGAAATGCTGTTAAAATTGGCAAATATAGAGAAGGAATAGCAGAGCGATTAAAGGTGCTTCCTGCCTTGAAGCTGGCTCTCTGGCACCCCTCTCAGTGGTATGCTTTAGGAGCATTTCAGCCATCAATATTTGTGAAGCTGCTACTTGGTCCACGGGTCACACCTTCACTAAGCATTACTGTCTGGACATAGCATCCAAAAAAGCAAACCAACTTTGGCTGGGCTCTTCTTCAGGAACTGTTGTCCTAAACACATATCATTTTTTGCTTCCTCCCCACTTGCTTCCCAGCTGCTGGGGACTCATTCCTATATGTCACGATCTACTGCAAGAGATTTCCTCAATGAAGGCAGCACAGTTGCATAAGAACTTACTGTAACAGTAGATCTCTGAGAAAATGTCTTGCAGCAGGTCATGCTTCCCCTCTCTCCATCCCACTTACTTCCTGTTTCAGGAGGGTAATGTGCTCCTGCTCTCTCCCAAAACATTATTTGTAAGAGCTCCCTGCTTCTCCTTGGTTCCTCTCAGTTCACCTGATAACTATATCATCATTTACAGTTATGGTCACTGGGGTGGAAAAGAACTGAAGAGCATCTGGGATCACCCCCTTTTATACCTATCAGGATACAACACGTGGTGTCGTCAGGGGCAGTCTCAGGTAGACTGCTGATAAATCATCCGGATGGAATCAAGCCTGCGGCTGGGATATTCCTATATGTGATGACCTGCTGTACTGTTACAGTAAGTTCTTATGCAACTGTACTGTATCTATCATGTCCCCCACTGCTTCCTCCCCTCCTCCAGTGAATACATATTGAGGTCCTTCAATCTCTCCTCATATGATTTCTGGTACAAGCTATGTACCATCTTTGTTGCCTTTTTCTCTCGACTGCCTCCACCCTGTCCATGTCCTTTCAAAGATACAGCCTCCAGAATTGCACACAGTATTGCAGGTGAGGCCTCACCAGTGTTTATACAATGGCATCACCACCTCCCTTATTTTGCTAGTGATACCTCTGCCTGTGCACCAGAGCATGCTACTGGCCTTTGCTGCAGCCTTTCTACACTGCTTAGACACCTGTAGGTTGTCAGTAATGATACTCTATAGATCCTTTTCTTCCTTGGTGAATATCAACAACTCCCTCCATCATGCAGCCCCCTCCTGAGTTCCTGCATCCCAGGTGCATTATTTTGCACATTTTGGAATTGAACCTCAGTTGCCACAATTAGGGCCAGTTTTCCAGTTTTCTTAGGTCCCTCCTCATTTTCTCCACACCTTCTGGAGTATCTACCCTGTTGCAGACCCTCCAGCCCTTCTGCTCTGTTACTGATGTAGACATTAAACAGTACTGGCCCAAGGACTGGCCCCTCAGGCCTTGATGGAACATTTTCTAGTATGGTATCCTCTGGTTTGGTGGGGAGAGGAGTGGTGCAAAAGAGTAAGTGAGAGGGACATGATACAAAACAATGGGGGCCACACTGTGTGCGATTGCATTGCAATCTTTTTTACGGTTGTGTGGGCAGAGCTCTTCAGATGTTTGGCTATCACTGTAGGAGAACAGCGGGTCACCTCCAGAACGCGACCCTGTGTTCTCCTACAGTGATGCGGCAACATCATGACAATGCTGATTCCATAGGCGCTGACTTCCACGATGGAGCTCCCCTCCACAGCATGGTTGCCCCCTCTCCAAGGTGCACTATTTTGCGAGTGCACTTCCAGTACACCTGCACATGTGTGAGTATCGTGCATGCGCAGTTTTGCCCCGGCACCATCTTTTGAGTGGCAAACCATCGGCAATCCGAAACCGGTGCTCCAGTGTAACTGCTGCCACTCTGTGACCTCCTGTGCTGCCATCACTCCGGTATTGCCATTGCTCTGAGAGCTGTGCTGCTGCTGTGGTACCCAGACAGGTAAGAGTTCACTGCAGCCATTTTGGCTCTGACCAGAATCTGTTTTTTGTTTTTTTGCTGCAGTAGGAAACATTTTTGTCTTTTTTTTTTTGCTGCAGCAAGAAGCAATATGGGATCTGGATAAATCTGCAATATTCAGAGTATTTCTTTGCCTGCATTTTGTTCTGTATAAGTGATCAAAATTTACCATTACTGTTGTGGGCTAGTGCAACGATCTGTGGGCTAGTGCAATTTTGAATCAACTTTTCCTGCTGGCTATTATAGATAAAGGTTGACCGCTAGTTAAAAATAGTTTCATGATGAGGATCACCATTTTACTGTCTAACAAAAACATTCTTTTGCTTTTGCATGCTCGATATTAATATACTGTATTACTGGGTGTGGGGCTCTTAGTACTGACTGTCCCCCTTTAAAGACCAATTCAGCATGAGGGGGGGTGATCTCCCCATCTGCAGTTATGATAGCTTTGTGGCCATTTTACAGTCTAACAAAAGTTAAATTGTAGGGTGGGGGCAGGCAAGCACCTTTGTTTTATTCACAGGAAGATATAATTTCAGCAGGAGTTTTCGAATTGTTTGGGATGGAGGGTTACTCAGCTAGGAGGTAAGGGAGGCTTTTTTTTCTTGCCATTATGTGTGTTTAAGGGATTTTAACAGCACCAAAGACAAACAATCTATAGAAGGCTCTGGGCTTTCTTTAAAGAAGAACTCTGACCAAAAGTGCTACACTGCAGAATTAGAATAAGTATACACCCAATAAATCTCATACCAAAATTAGGTTTCTATGTTACTTTGTTTTAAAGTTATGAGCTATTTTGTAACCATGATTTCACTCCTTGTTCAAAAAAGCCAGTTTCAGTGACCAACCACTGATGATGTCATAACCTGAACTCAGTCTAGTCCTCCCCATCAGCAACCTTATAGCACCTGTTTCTCCAAAGTTTAAGAAACTGTAGCTATACTAACCATTAAAAAACTGACATAGGGTTGGCTGCAGTGCTTGTGTTTCCAGAATGCTCAGATGCATGGTACTGTACTTCAGAACATGTCAGGAGGCGGTTTTCCAATTCAGCACTGAACCAAGGCATGGACTGTCAAGGTGTTGCACAATTTTTAAATGTTTGTTGGAGAAGGTATGCAATCTCAGAATGTGGCAAGGATGTGCCATCTCAAAATGTGATGGGACACTCAATCTCTTAATGGGACACACATCAAGGAATCTGGTGGGGTCTGGCAATTTCAGAATATAGTGGGGATGCACACTGTTGGAATGTGACAGGACACATCATATTCTGAAACTGTTCGTCCCTGCCACATTTCAGAATAGTATGCACCCACCATATTTCAAAATTGTGCATCACATCCCCACCACATTCCAACATTATGTGTCCCAGCCACATTCCGAAATTGCACATCCCTGCCACATTCCAAAACTGCACATTCCTGCCACATTCCCAAATTGTGCATCCCTGCTACATTCTGAAATGGCACATCCCCTTCAAATTCCAAACTGGCACATCCCCGCCACATTCTGAAATTGTGTTTCAATGCCACATTCCAGAATTGTCCGATACATTCCCAAATTGTGCATCCCTGCCACATTCCCAAATTGTGCATCACTGCCACATTCCCAAATTGTGCATCCCTGCCACATTCCCAAATTGTGCATCACTGTCACATTCCAAAAGTATGCATCACCACCACATTCCAAAATTGTACATCACCGCCACATCCCCAAATGCATCAACCCCACATTCTGAAACTGTGCATCACCACACATTCTGAAACTGTGCATCACCCCCATATTCCAAAACTGTGCATCACCTCCACCTTCCGAACCTGTGCATCACTGCCACCTTCCAAACCTGTGTCTCACCAACACCTTCTGAACCTGTGTGTCACCTCCACCTTCTGAACCTGTGCATCACTGCCACCTTCTGAACTTGTGCATCGCCACCCCCTCCTGAACCTGAGCATCACTGCCCCTTCTGAACCTGTATGTCACAGCCCCATCTGAACTTGTGCGCCACCAACCCCTTCTGAACATGCATGCACTACTGCCCCCTTTTAAACCTGTGTGCGCCACTGCCCTCTTCTGAACCTGTATGCCCACCACCCATTCTGAACCTACGTGCCACCACCCCTTTCTGAGTCTCCTAAGTGCCACTGCCCCCTTCTGAACCTCCTGAGTGCCACTGTCCCCTTCTGAGATTGTGTCATTGCTGCATTTCACAGTTGCAACCTGGTGACATTTTGAAATATCATACCTGCAGTATTCTAAAAATGGTATACAAATTTGTCATTCTAAAGCCATGTTGGACTAGGTGGCATCTACAGGGCATCTCCGGGGAGGACAGCAGGCTGCAGGCCACGCTGGGTAGGACCAGATGTAAGGAGTGTTAGAGATAGTGGAAAACAAAACAAAAAAAATGCAGTAGCAAATAAGGGATACAGAGAGGATGTGGAGACCAGTGAACAGAGGTAAGCAAATGGTGCGGGGGAAGTGGAGGGGTCAGGATAACTTGAATTGTAGACTGGAGGGCCTTGGAGGTTGATGAACTGCAATGGGTATGGAGTAGCAGTTTTCTTGGTGACCTTGTGAAGGGTGAGGCGGTGTCTGGTGTGTAGGCAGTTTAGCCAGCTTAGAAAGGAAATAGAAAGGTTGAAATGGGATCTGGAAAGAGAAAGCAGGTATGACTTGGGGGGGGGTCAGATTGTGGCCAAGGAGGCAAGAACGGCTCCTCCACAGGATACACTGGGCAGGCACAGGTCAAAAGGGAAGGGTGAACAAATGGTCCAGAAACATCAACTCCTCAAGGGCAATGGGGCATTGGGGTGGGAAACTGGCAAGTGGCAGGGAATGGAGGAAGAGGGAGGAAGGATATGGAGCAAGACCAGGGGAGGCAGTGGCACGGAGGGGTAGCAGGGGACGGCTCAGGCAGGCAACTCCAAAAAACCTGCACTCCAAAAGTGGCTAAAGTTCATTCATGCAAACACCAGAGTCATTTACCTTTGAAGTGCTTTATTTGCCGATACAAAGTGTGTACAGAGACAAATCACTGCCACAATGCCACGGCACTTCGGGTTAGCAAACTCTTCATAAGAGGGCTCAGGCAGGGTGATGGAGACTAGGAATAGGCTTTTGGTGCTGGCTAGGGTGGTGGAGCAGGAGGATGGGGGAGGCAATATGGAACAAGGGAAGGGGAACATGAGAGAGCATGAGAGTACAGTGTACAAGGGGAAGGGAAGGAATGTAGGGGGGAATGGAGGAGGCAGGGAAGCAGAGGGGGATGTAGTGGCACCACTAACTGGGGGGGTGGAGGGGCAAATAAGGTAGAAGGGAGACAGAGGGTAGACTTAAGAAAGGGGCAGAGAGGAGGGGTAAGTTCAGTAGAAGGAAAGGGGATGGGCTGGGAAGGAAACATGGAAAGGTTGGAGGAGGAAGAGACAGGGTAATGGGGGAAGGGACACTGTAAGGCAGAGGCCCAAGGTAGGGCAAACCATGGGGGTAGGACAGGCGGTAGGGGAAAGGGTAGTCATACTGGGTGATTCAGTTCTGAAAGGGTGAGGTGGGGGGTAGGGAGCAAGGAAAACCCGTGCCTGGGTGGAGTGTATGCCAGGTATGATGGCAGGGAGGGTAGATCAGTACATTCAGAAGTGTGTGGAAAGGGGTGGGGATAAACCTCATATTGTGGTGCACCTAGGTGCAAATGACTTAGAGGGGAGTAGGGTGGAAGAGGTGCAGGAGAGGTTCAAGGAAGTTGGAAGAATCTGCACTTGGGTGGGCAGATTGATGGTATTCTCTGAGGTACTCCCTGTACCTAGGGCACGCTCCTCTACGAAGCGGAGAATAGAGGAGTTTAACAGGTGGCTGGCGGGGGTGGTTTGGAACCATGGGGTATGGGGTAGTAGGAGGGTGGGATGAGACATGGGATTAGAAGTAACTCTATGCACAGGATAGGTTGCACCTGAGCAAGGAGGGTACAAAGACTTTGAAACAGGGGTTGGATGATTACATTACAACTAAAATAACCTTTCCAGATGGAACCCACTTAATGTAACTCAATCTGCGTTAGTCTCTTTAATGGTAATCTAGTTTGACATATTATTAGGTTTAAACATTTCACAATCATGAGTTGCACCTTTTCTACCCCAGGACAAACTTTTCATCAGAAACTGATCTATTTTGCTAAATATAAATATGTATCTGCGTCAAGCGGACCCATCCTAAGTAGTTTTTTTTTTTTTTGCTTTTACTGTTGTTCTTTTGTTATGGACTATTATTTAATATCAATGTATTTGATATTTTCAATACTTTGATAATTCCAGCTGTACTTTTTGATATTATATTGTGATACTCTGATTGCAGCGAAACTGTTGTAATTTCACACTATTAAATAAAGCTGGAGTATGAAAAAACAACTAAAATAACTTTAAACTGAGAAAGGGGGGTCAAAGGGAGACTGCAAGGAGGTGTCACCAATCAGGGGAGACAGGAAGGCCTCCCCTCCCCCAGACAGGGAGGAGGGGAGACAGGGGAACCTGTCAAGGAAAGGAAGCAGGGGTGAGGGATGGGGAGAGAAGGTGCAGGGTACATGGTGGATAGTAGTATCCTTGAATGCAAGGAGCTTAGCAAACAAGGTAGCAGAATTCCAGGCAATGATGGTGGAAAGAACGGTATATATTGCAGCGATCATGGAAACCTAGGACACCCAATACCATGACTGGGATCTCACGATCCCTGGATACAAGGTGTTCTCCAAAGACAGGGAAGGGGGAAGGGAGAGGGGTGGCTATTTATGTGAGGGATGGGATACTATGTACCAGGGAGGAGGGGGAAGATGGGAAACCAGAAGCCATATGGGTACAGCCCCAAAACTCCAAAGGGTAAGAAGATTAGGATGGAGGTGGTGTACAGGCCACCGTCACAAAACAAGGAAAATGACAGAGAGTTGAGGGAGCAAGTCAGAAGGGTCAACAGCAGAGGAATTACGGTTGTAGTGGGTGATTTCAACCTACCTGGGATAGACTGGTGGACCATAACTACCACAAATGCCAGGGAACAAGTAATGTTGGAGGCTATCCAGGACAGCTACCCAGTGCAGGGGGTGACAGAACCCACCAGGGAGGGTAACATATTGGATATTGTGTTAATAAATGGGGACCAAGTCCTGGAAGTGGTGGTACAGGACCCACTAGAAGGAAACGATCCCCACGCAGTATGGTTCTTCCTCCACATGGAGAGTTGGCTAAGACCAGGATGAGAGTGGCAGACTTCAGGAGGACAGATTTTGCCAGGATGAGCAGCATCCTAGGGGGGCATCTTGATGAAATTAGCCCGGGGATGGATGCTGAACATAAATGGTGTATCATAAAGAGGGATCTTACAGAGCCCACAGACACATGTGCCAAGACACAGAGTAAGGCAGTCCAGATCTAAAAAAAAAACTAGCTGGCTTAGCAGGGAAGTGGTGGGAAAAGTGAGGGAGAAGAGAGAGGCCTTCAACAGGTACAAGAAATCTGGGATAGAAGTGGACAAGCAGTACTTGAAGAAATCTAGGGAAGTGAGTAGAGCAGATAAAGCAGCTAAAGCAGCAAGGAAACAGAGATTGGCTCAGGGGATCAGAGAGTGGCATAAGGATTTCTTCAAGTACATAATGGATAAGAGGAGTTGCTGGGACGAGACTGTCAAAATCAAGAGGGGGGGTAGGTAGAAAAAGGGGAAAGCCAGATGAAGGCACTCAAAGAGTACTTCGGCTTGGTGTTCACTAAAGAAAAGGATGGGTCAATACCACAAGGGAAAGGAGGGACAGGTGGGGTGGAGCAGAGGTAACAGATGGGGTTATCCAGGAGGATAAGGTTCTAAAAAGCCCTAAAGCCTTGCTGGTGAGCAAGGCACCGGGACCTGATGGTGTACATCCAAGAGTCCTGAAGGAATTGGCAGAGGTTTTAGCAGGCCCTCTGGCAGACTTGTTTAACACCTCTTTGGAGTCAGGGAGTGTGCCCATGGACTGGAGGATGGTTCACGTGGTACCCCTCCACAAGAGTGAGCCCAGGGACAAACTGGGTAACTACAGACCGGTAAGTTTGATGTCCATAGTGGGGAAGCTGCTGGAGACTGTTCTGAAGGAGAGGTTGATAACCT
Source organism: Neoceratodus forsteri (assembly GCA_016271365.2). Taxonomy (NCBI): domain Eukaryota; kingdom Metazoa; phylum Chordata; order Ceratodontiformes; family Ceratodontidae; genus Neoceratodus; species Neoceratodus forsteri. The sequence continues at coordinate 681,465,511 of CM057456.1, read as the reverse complement.
ACTTGGATAGTAATGGACTTCAGGACAAAAGACAGCATAGGTTTGTCTCGGGAAGATCATGTCAGACTAACCTAATCAACTGCTTTGATTTGGTCACGAGCAGTTGGCAAGGGCCATGCTATGGATGTCCTGTATCTGGACTTCAGCAAGGCTTTCAACTTTGTGCCGCACAGAAGGTTATTTGGCAGGCTGAGGAACCTGGAAACAGGAGGGAAACTAGCGTTGTAGGTTAGGAGCTGGCTGCAGAACAGACAGCAGAGGGTAGTTTATTTATTTATTTATTTATTTATTTTTAAAATTTATTTAAGAACTTAGAATTACAACTCTTTGAGTCAGGGACTCGTTTACAAAGGCTCCAAGTCAGGAGGAATAAATACATGTAACCCCCAGGTGGTGCTATCCCAAGGGCTACTACCCCTGCCTGACTGACTACTGACATTTTGAGAGACCTGGGTACAATGGCGAGTGCCTCCACCCAGAGGTCAGGGTTTGCAGTAGGTAAACTAACTTGGTCACAGCCCTATGGGACACTGTAACCCCCTTTCTTCCACTAGTGGCCCTCACAATGCATCAGGAATATGTTCACAATGTACACTTACCTCCAGGACTGGCTCTGTCGACTGGATGCTGGGGAACCCCTGTAAAGCAAGATGATACAATGCAAAAGCAACATTATAATACTTTAACATAAACGAATACCTCAGACAGCGTAACTTTGCTGAAACAAACAGATCTGATTTATTTAAGGAGCTGTAACAAGGAAGTGGGAAATCAGGTTAATTAGGTTAAACACATTAATGATCACAGTACTGTGCGCATAGTCAAGAGTTTCAAATTGTCACTTTCACTGGGTACCCAGGATGGGGGTGGGGGCAAGCCAGGATCGGTGCAGCTGGTTGGGGCCCTGTGATGGAAAAACACTGGCACAATACCCAAATTGTAATCTGGAGCCAGTTGGCTCAGTTCATGAAGAGATGAAAAAAAAAAAAACAAATAGATGACACGCTTGCAATTCGAATAACAGATGGCAGGGAACTACCCTGCTTTGTACTCACAAACTCAATGCTGGTGTAGCCCCTAGGGGGTGCTACCCTTAGGGCTACTACCCCTGTCTGCCCCTTCTGAGGCAGGGTAAGGGGCCCAGATCCGTGGATGGGTGCCTCCACCCAGAGGTCGGGGTTAGCCCAAGTAAGACTACCTCGGTTACAGCCCTCTGGGCTACTACAACCCCCCTTTTGTCCCACTTGTGACTCACACTGCATGCCCACAATTCTTTCCACCAATACACTTACCCCACGACTGATATATTTCAACTCACTCCAGAGACCCCCTGTAAAATAAGATACAGTTATATCACAGTCCCCATGCAGCAGCTCATCCACAGTGTACAAACCAGCCAGGGTGTAGTTATAACACAGCAATCTGATTTATTAGAAGGGTAGATAACAAGGGGCGGGGGGAAAATCAGGTTAATTGGCTTACACTATGACTATATACCTAGGGCTCTGTGCACAGGCCTAACCCTACAGCTTATTGTCCCGGGGTATCCAAGCCCTAATGGCTAGTCCAAACTGTGGCAGCTGGTAGGGGCCCTTTTACACAAGAAGAGAAAAAGTTAAATAAGCAGTCAGCAGCATAGTAATTCCATTTGGATCCAATGTTGCAATTCAGCAGGGAACTTCCCTAAATTAGTACTCACAATCTCCAGATAAAATAGAGTCCTCCAATGTCAGCAGGGCTGCTCCTGAATTTCACAAACCTCTTCACACATTTATATGGTAATCTCTGAACAGGCAAAGTCCTTTAATGACAGCAGGATTAACTTGAGCTCCACCAGCCTCCTCGCACATTTATATGGTTATCTCAAACAAGGCAAAGTCATTTACTAGTAGCAGGATTAACTTGAACTCACAAGCCTCCTTGCACATTTATATGGTAAACAGCAACAGCAGAGTCCTTTAATAACAGCAGGATTTACTTGAGCTCCACTAGCCTCCTTACACATTTATATGGTAAACAGCAACAGCAGAGTCCTTTAATAACAGCAGGATTTACTTGAGCTCCACGAGCCTCCTTACACATTTATATGGTAAACAGCAACAGCAGAGGGGTACCACACCAGGCAGCAGCTTCCAGGATCTCCCGATTCTACAGCCACTAACGCACTGCAACGGCAGCTTCACTGTTCCCTCGGAACAAGCGCAACTCAGCAAAGTCTCCAATACGCCACAGGTAGTGAGCCTGGTGGTAGCTGCAGGACACAGCCTCCTCTGGCCCCCGACGACGGATTTAGTCCGAATTACTTGGGATGGCAGAAAACGGCCGCTTCAGGCCCTCACACGCTTCCCGCACGAACACTCCCCAGCGCAGAAGCACAGAAGCTCCTCACTCCTCACTAGCCACAACGAATCTAACCCCCAACAGCAAGGGGCTCTCCTCTCAGTTCGGGCGCTACCCGCTGTCATTGGCTGGCTGCACATGCCAGTCACTTCCTCTGGTTCTCAGTGGTGCAGAAAAAGCGCCATAGCCCATAATACCTTTCTCAGTTACAAACAGCTCCTCTATTGGTCAGTCACTCTGCAGGGTCCCGAGGTACTGATTGGTCCAATTCAACAGTTCGGGACCAAAATGGAGGAGGCAATCGAAACTCTCTGTGCTGCAAAGCAAGGCAGGTTAGAACAACTACATTATCATTATTTTTACAGTTTATTTTAAGCAACCACCTACATCCTTTATCAGGGCTCCCCCTGCACTATTACCAATGGCAGAATGGAGCGCTCACTTGGCAGCCCGGGCGGGAGTCGAGCATGACAACACTCAAACCCCCTCCCATTTTAACCAATTTCGACTGCAAAAGGCAGCCCTTAAAGGGACAGTATATGGAGGCCTTAAAAAGCACTCCACAGACCCCCATTCCGGCGGCTTTATGCCGATTACCCACCAGGCATAGGGCACAGTAGGAACCCTCATTTGTAAGGCGGTTACACTGGGAACTGGATGGAAGGCAAATTGTCCTGGATTGCCAGGAGGAGCAGACCATGTGGAACTAGGTTCTTGTGACTGGACTCCACTGCAGTTTAAAGCAAATGGATGTAGTCTGGATTAAGCTGGGGTTTACTTCCAGCTTCATGCACTCAATTCACTGTACAGGGGATTTGAAACGCGATTCCCCACAAGCACTACACACATTTATATGTAAAAGGAAGGTACTATACCAGGCAGGCTGCTTCTCTATCCCGATCGCAATTACTGCACAATGCCCGGGAGAACACACAGCAGATTCAGTTCCTGACAGACCGAGCGCGATTCAGCAATTTCTCCAGTCTTCTACAGGGTGAGCCTGGTTTCCACTCTTCAGATCTCTTTGATTCTCTTCACAGGTCAGATTCAGTCCGAACAGGCACTTGCACAAGCTGCAGACCGAAACTTAGGGCCTTACACGTGATTCCCGCGATAAAACTACACACCGAAGAAGCACACAGCTCCTTGTCTCTTAACTGCCCAAACTGATCTCATCTTTCCCGTAGACAGAGCCGGGCATTTCCTTTGAGTTCCTCCCAGTTCAGTTGGCTGGTTTGGCTGTCACTCGCAATCAGACTCCTCCTGTTGGTGCAAAAAGCCACCAAAGTCCAAACTACAATTCCCAGAGGCATCTGCCATATAGTCCCGTTGAGGCTGGCTCAACTTAAGAGTCCAAGTTCTGATTTGCCAGCAGCAAGCTCCATTTTAAAGGTCCCCCATGGTGATTGGTCCAGTTCAGCAGTTCAATTCCAACATAGAGAGAAAACACACACAGAGTCCCAGCTGCAATAAAACAGGTTAGATAAACTCCAGTCTCACAAATGCTGCTAAATGATTACAGGCAAACAGTTACAACTTTCAGATGGGCTCCCTTTGCACTCTTAGTGACTGCAAAAATGGAGCGAATTGGCAGCAGCCTGGGTGAGATTCGGGCATTAGAACACACAGTCCCCCCTCCTCAATTAATTATGGTCACAAGCAGGCAGCTCTTAAAGAGACAGTACCAGAGGCTCTAAAAGCGCTCACACTCAAGCGGCTTAAACGTTGAACACCTCCAGACTTGGAGCATTCAAGCATTCTCCTGGAAGACTTCTGGGAACCCCCATTTGCAGGGGGGTTACATACATTAATAGCAAGGTAGAGATGACAAAGTACATGAGATCAATAAAAGATAACAGTCAAATTAAGGGCTGGTTACAAAGACCCCACGTCAAGGTACTTAGCAATTGTAAACAGACATAACAAATAATGTGGACTATAAACAACACAGTCTAAAGACACACAATGGGAAGAAACAAACTAGACAGGCTGAGAGAAGTAAAGCCAGGGAACACTGGAACACTCAACCAGGACAGTTACAGCAGTGTGAGGAGAGGAGGTGGATCTTTTTTTTTTTTTTTTTAGCAATTATTTTACCAGGTGAGACACACTAAGCTGAAAGCTTGTTTGCAGGTGCAACCTGGGAGCACAAGGAAGTTAAGTGACTTGCTCAGGGTCACACAGTATGTACCTGGGGGCTGTGGGATTCAAACCCAGGTCTCCAGATTTGCAGCTCAGAGCCTTAACCCACTGCACCATACTGCCTCCTTGAGAGCAGTTTTGAAAGGCCCAAGTCTTTGTAGGGAGGCGACAGGCTGCAGGCAGGGAATTGTACCAGGTCGGGGCATGGTAGCAGAAAGACCTCTGCGCAAGGGAGGTCCTAACTCTGGGGACTTGCAGAAGGGAGTGGACAGCACTACGAGTAGGGAAGGAGGAGTTAAAATGGCATAGGACAGAGGACAGCTCTGGGGGAGTCAAACCTGAGTTGATTTTTTTGGTCAAAAGGCATGATTGATAGATAAGCCTCTCCTCCAGGTTAAGGAAGTTAGTGAGGGAATACAGTGTGCAAGTATGGGTAAGGTGGGGGGAACCTGTAAGCAGCCGGCAGGCCTTATTGAGGGATAGCTTAATACTGTGCAGAGCAGTTCTGTCAGCGGCACCACAAATAAGTAGACCATAGTCCATGAGAGACAGAACCGAGGATGAGATGGCCAGCCTAAGAGCCTCAGTGTGGAGACTGTCATGATGGCGATACAGTAGGCCAATCCTAGAGTTGATGGTGGAGCAAAGGGAACAGATGTAGTCATGAAAAGATAGGGCGGGATCAAAGAGAATGCTGAGATATTTGAAGGAGGAGGTTTGTTCAAGGGGGAAGATGGTACTAGATATAATACGGAGTGGATAATTTTTGCGTTTACTCTGATTATGAGCAAAAATCATGGTTTTAGTTTTCTTAAGGTTCAAAACGAGCCTGTGGTCAGAGAACCAGCATTCAGCCTAGGTGAAAGAGTTCTGAAGGGCGTTTTGTAGGAGGAGAGGGTCAGTGTGTGAGCCAAACAGGACATTGTCATCTGCGTAAAGTAGAAGGTTTCCATTACAAGCGGAGGGGAGATAGAGGCTAAAAAGCAAGGGCCCCAGGATGCAGCCCTGGGGAACACCAGAATGAACCTGATGGGGGCAGAAGATGGTAGACCCAATTTTAACACACTGGGTTCAAGAGGAAAGATAGCTGGAGAACCAATCCAACACCCCCGCAAGAGGCCAAGAGGCTGGAGAGAAGATAGGAGAAGGGAGTGGTGGACGGTTTCACAGGCATTTGACAAATCAATGAAGACAGAGCCAGCAACATGACCATTGTCAACAGCACAGTGTAGGAAGTTGGAGAATTCAATGAGGGCAGTTGTGGTGCTGTGAGCATGATGAAAGCCATGTTGTTCATGGCAGAGGAGATTATGGGCAGAGAGGCAGTCAGAGAGCCGATCGGACACGATTTTTTCCAAAGCCTTGGAGAGAGAGTGGGAGGACTGAGATTGGGTGATAGTTGTTAGGGGAGGACCGTTTGCCAGATTTATGAAGTGGGGATGATCACTGCTGTTTTCCAGGCTAGAGGGAATTGACTGAGGCAAAGAGCAGTCCAGCAGTTTGGTGAGGAGGGTGAGGACATCTAGGACCCTTTTAAGCAGTTTAGTGTCAAGGGAGTCAGGATCTTGTTTCATGAGGGGAGAGGGCCTTGAAATAGAACAGGGGATGAGCAACTGGATTGCAGGAGGGAGATGGGACTGGGTCAAAAAATGTTGAGGGAGGACAGCCAAGAGGTTGTAGAAGGAACTATTTAGGCAGTCAGCAATAGTTGTAAGGGGGCAGATCTCCAAGCCAAGACCCATGACTAGTGTAGTATCACAGGGCTCAGTGCTAGGTCCTGTTTTATTCAACATCTTTATCGGGGACATTGCAGATAGGGACAGTAGTAAGATCAGCCTGTTCACCGATAACACCAAGATAGGCGTAACAGTGGACAGTGAGGAAGGGAGGCAGGAACTCAGAGGATCTAGCAAAACTTGAGCACTGATCAGATGTGTGGCAGTTGGGGTTTAACACTAAGAAGTGCAAGGTCATGCACTTCGGAACCTGAAACCCCAGGACCAGTTATTAGCTAGGGGGAGTGCAGGTGTCAACTTCAGAGGAGGAGAAGGACCTGGGGTACTAGTCACAGGGGACATGAGTGTATCAGCACAGTGCAGGAGGGTAGTAACAAGGGCCAATTGGATGCTAGGGTGCATTGCCAGGGGTATCACCTCAAGAATGGAGGAGGTTATCCTGCCCTTGTACAGATCACTGGTGAGATCGCACTTGAAGTATTGTGTGCAGTACTGGTGCCCTTACCTGAAAAGGAAGAAAGATTGCTGGAGAAGGTGAAGCATAGGGTGACAAAGATGATCATGGGTGTAGGGGAAAAGCCCTATGAGGAAATATTGAGGGAACATGTACTCCCTGGAGGACAGACGGGAGAGGGGGGAGATGATAGAGACCTTTAAATACTGAAAAGGAATAAATAGGGTCAGAACAGGAAGATTGTTATGCTTTAAATGAGGAAGGGTCATGAGTGGGCACAGTCTTAAACTGAAAGGGGGAAGATTCAGGAGGGAGATGAGGAGGCACTACTTCACAGAAAGGGTGGTGGCTGGGTGGAACGCACTGCTGGAGGAGTTGATTGCACTAAAGATGGTGGACAGTTTTAAGCAGGGATGGGTTAGAGTCAAGGGGAGTGTAAGTACAGACAAGAACAAAAGAGGGAAAAGCCTGGGGAGAGGGGATGATGGAAAGGGAATGGCAGTGGTGGGTGGGGGGGCAGCTGCAGAAGAAGTAAACTGCAAGCTGCACACTCAGGCAGACTTGATAGACCAATGGGCCTTTTTCTTTTTTTTTCGAAATTTAAGTTTATTTATTTTCACCACAAAGGCCATAACACAGACACATTGTATAAACAATAGTAAAATAGTAAACTGTGGCCCGTGTTAGGCCCCCCTCCCTAGCCCACCTCCTCCCACCCTCCCGGCTTGGCATCAACCATGAAATGATACAAGGAACAAACTTGAGGTATACAGAATATTATATGAATATATTACAGTAGCATGTTAAATTCAGAATGACCATAACCTGACGATTAGAACCTGCACGAGGGTAAGGTGAGGTAAGGGGGTCTGTGGGATAAACCCTAGGTTTTATCCCTCTTGAACATTATTGTTAGTTCCATCCTTCTTTAATTGTAACAAATAAAGTGTGTGAAAACTCTCCCATATCCGTTTATACCGGGATACTGAACCCCAGAGAGTATCTCTCATATGTTCAAGCCAGAGATTGAAAAGAAGTCAATGGGCCCTTTTCTGCTGGCGACTTCATATGTTCGTATGTTTGCTGCTGCATTCCAACCCACCCCCGTCACATTCTGAAGTACTGTACATTGCATCTACACATTATGAAAGTGCATGTGCTGACCCACCAAGTGCCAGTTTTCCTTTTTCAGATATATACTACAACTACAGTTTTAAGTAACATAAAAGAAATAAGTCATATAAGGTAGCTTGCTGGGAGGACTAGGATGTGAGTTCAGGTTATGACATCATGAGTAGCTCTTCTCTGAAACTGGGTTTTTTGAACAGGCAGTGAATTAAGGGTTACAAAATGACTTGTAACTTTTAAACAAAGTAACTTACAGATCTGATTTTTGGAATGAGGCTGATTGAGGATATGCTGATCCAAATTCGGAATTTATTGATGCCAAAAGTTTTGGCCCGAGTCCCTTAGGTGAGTTCAGTGAGTACTGATAACTAATGTAACCCCTTGGCAGCGCCACCCCCCCAGTGTTACACCCCTGCCTATTACCCTGGACATAGGCTAAGGAGTTTGGGTTCGCTAACTTACAGCATTTTTTAAAATCTTTGTGCAGTGCCTCCACTCAGGGTGCTTTACGTGAGTGAGATGGTGCTGGGTGTAGCCCCCTGAGCTGTTGCACCACCCAAGGTGACCAGTTACCTTCCCCAGACATGCTCCAATGCACAGCTCCCCACATTTCCACATTTTAAATTAAAGGCTCTCTCTAATAATATGCTCACACATGATTTCAAACAACAACAACAAGATATTTATTTTGGGGTAATAAAGGAGCTAGGAAAGAGAAACAGGAGGAGTAGAGGTTATCTTACTGTATTTACACATGTACAGAGATAATTTTGGATTTTGCTGGTGAACCCTCCAGCTCAGTGGCTACATATTAACAGGCAGACATAAATCACATTTTATCATTCGACTTAAGACATCCAGAGCCCCGGCTATCTAGCTGCTCATAAATCAGATGTTAAACATAATTATTAATAATACCCACACTGGTACCAGTCCCAGATACAGCAGAAACCCCGCAATCTCATACCATACTGGTTAAACAGATGCCACAGTCCAAGATGTTGCAGACTTGATGGAGTTGCAGCTGGTCGAGGTGGCCGGCTATTAATTTGAGGGTGGGGGCAACTTGGAAACAGATTTTTGTAAAGCAGCAAATTACTATTTACAACCACAGCAGGGATTGCCCTACACTTTAGCAGACAAAGCAGGGATTGCCCCGCATTCGCAGACTTCTGAACATTCCAGAACAAACTATGTGGATCTTACATCCAGAACATTCAGCAAATATTTGAAAGTCCCATCCAATGCAATGAGAGTGATGCTTCTGTCAAGCATCCTAAGCTCAGTTTAAACACGGTCATATCCAGTACTTTATATACCAAAAGGCATCTATCCAGAGTAAGCTGGCAATGACACTTTTATCAAGCATCCCATACTTTAGTCACAGGCAGTCACATCCAGTACATTCTATATACCAAGAACATTATCCACAAGCGGAGTCCTATCCAACACGTCTAGCCATTTAACACTTACACCAGGCGCTCTTAGACGAAATTCTGTGCAGACACAGGTACATTCTCTCTAAGGTATCTTAGACATTAATTTGCTCTAGGGCCTCCTGTCTCATGAAGTGGCAAGTGCTTCTTGGCAGACAGCTCCACGATGGCAGTACTCTAACCCATAGCTACACATTTATATGATTCACTAAACCCAGCATCTTGCTGCACCTGCAACTTAGCCATTTGGGCCACAGACAAGATGCATCCATTACTTGAACTAGGCAGTCTCTTATGGGGTTATTAGCCCAGACTGATGACTTCAATACTTCACACTTAACAGCACACATTTCTTAATGGGGCACGGAGTCCCCAAGATTACTTGCTTAGCTTCTCCCTCGCACCGGAGGTACAAGGGTACTCACTCAGGTCCTCCACGGGTCACATCCGCAATCGAAGGCATCCTGAAGACTTCGTCAGCTCTCTCACTGCTGAGGTACTTGGTCAGCGCTCTCACCACTGCATGATGTCATCTGGTCTGGTCAGCACTCTCACCGCTGCTGGACATCTGATTCTTCGGTCCACATCTTTCCCCAACGTGGGAGGGAAGGCTAGCCTCTGGAGGACAGTACTGGCAACCTCCAGACTAGCTGTTGCAGAAAGCACAATTACTGTAACTAGTTAACTGAAGGAAATAACAAATGACCTCCGAAAACTGAAAGGGACTGAATTAAGTGGCCCAGGCCTAATGGCATGGCTGGAGCCTGAGCCCCTCTCCCATGGGGGCTCCCAGCAGGCTGGAGCCTGCTCTGCTGCTCTCTCTCCAAATCTCTCTCTGAATCTCCAGACAAACTGGCAACATTGTCTCTTTATAGAGCTCCTAGCTTGACTCCTGATTGGTAGCAGGGATGGGGTGACATGTCTCCAAGTTGCTGAAGGACCTGTCAATCAGAACACTCGAGGCACAATTGGGTTGTGGAATTTGAGCCTAAAATAATGTTCCTGTAAGCCTCCATAAGCACTTGGGTGCTTACCCATGAGATGCAGTGAATGTCCCACAAGTCCTGGCTTACTATTGCTGCAATTCCAATTGGCTGTACTGCTGGCAATGGCTGCTTAACCCACTGTCCCTTATAGCAGATTAGATACAGTCCTGAATAATGTCCTGGTGCAGCCAGAAAGAAGTAATTATTTGCCTCAAATGCCCCACAGTTCTACAACTTAAAGGCTGTACTTGCAGTCACTGCACAGATGAAAAACATGGCTCTTTTACTTTTTCTGTCACTACTGCACTTATGCAAGCTCCCCTTACAGCTGCTGACAGGCTGACACACAAAGTCCCAGATACTGGAATTGCCAGAGAAACAGTACTCATTTTAACTTTAAGCACTTCTCCCCACATGTACAGTCATTCTTCAACATGCAGCAACAAGTATCATTGTTTAAAACATTTTAATTCTTTACTTTTCAGCTAGAGCTGAACATAGCTACCCTGGAGGCAGCCAGACATGCTGTTATGCATTATTCAGATGACCGGGGCCCTGCACAGGCATATTCAAATGAGCCCCGGTCAGAACTCCTTTAATTCCCATCTGAGCGGTCCCCCAGCAGGCTGTCCATGGTCACCAGGTCCCAAATAGGTGGAAGGGACCCCGGGACCCATGGCACAGTCCCCGAGGCGACTGCAAAACAAGTGGCTCCACATCAAAGGTGCTTTGCACGTCAACGCGACTCCTGCTGCTCTGGAGGCAGCGCTTTTGCAGCGGGAGCCCGCGATTAGCAGTTTAAGCCCCGAGGGGCTGGATTTTTATTTGACTGCAAGCTGGGGCACACATGAGGGCAAACAGGACCTGGGAAGCCAGAAAAATTAGAGGCCAAGTCAGGAGACGTCCAAGAGACAGCGGGAGAAGGACAGAACAAACCGGGCTAAGGTAAACCCAGACTGGCATTTCTAGGAACCCCCATTTGCAAGGGGGTTACACTAATCTGAGTACGGGGGCAGAGGGACAATGCAAGCAGGTATATATTTAGGGAAGGTACCAGCAACCCCAAAATTTGAATGACATAGTACATGAGGGTGGGATCTGAAATAGGAGCATTTACAGAACATCTACGGGGAGATCGCAAGTGAGCCTGCAGGGACTGCTGCTCACTTGTGTATGTCAGGGGGTGGGCTATAGAGCAAGCTGTAGTAGATGAGAGCTGTAAAGGGTAGTTGGGAGGAGCAAGCATTACACTTATATGGGGTAGGCTTGTAGCCTCAGAAAGGAGGGGAGACCTTACACCCAGTCTGGAGTAGGCCTGTAGAGGCAGGAATTAAGTGAGACACTAAATCATATGTAGGACAGGCCCAAAGGCAGGAAGAAGGATACACGTACAGCCTAGCTTGGGTGATATATGGCTATGCTCAATAAAACCATTGAGAAGTCATACTAAAAAAACTCATAATACTATTGTAGAAATCCATCAGAAGTATTACAAGATCTCTCAATACTATAATTATACAATGGCAAGAAAGAATCCTGGTCTCTGATTGGTCAGTCTAGGACTGGGCCCATGATGTTATCCCAGTACAACATCACGGCTCTAGTCTCAGCCTCACTGTGAACCCATAGATGATTCTTTGGAGCTACATTTGCTCGTTTTGCATCTTCTCTTAAGAAACAAAAATATTCTTTCACACTAACAAAAACATTCTTTAAAATGATTTTTTTTATTCTGTATTACAACAAGCCATTGAATAATAGTAATAATGCCCTCCACGGTGTGTGTTGTGCTGAGATAACATTACACCTTAGGTACTGAATGCACGCGGCCTCGTGCCCAACCACCTGAGGCGTGACATTATCCCAGCACAACACACACCCTTTCGGGCATTATTGCTTAAATGAATATCCACTGACAGTATTATAAGATTTCGTAATAGTATCTTTCAGAGATGTGAACTCCTTCAGCTGAGTGGGAGCCTCATGCTCAGTCAAACATGTGGGACCACCAATTGCGAGTGCCAGGAGCGGGCAGCTTTTGGTTTCAATAGTATAGTGCAACCTCCAATCGCAAGTACCAGAAGAAGCACCTTTTTGTTTTCATCTTCCAAAACTGGCAGTGGCTGTGAGACATTCACTTGCTTGATGACTTTATACACCAGCCCGCCATCAGCAACAAAAAGAAATAAGATAAGTGAAACAAAGACTGTGTGCTAAATGAACGAAAACCTACCCCCTCTTGGCAACCTGGAGTGCATATGTGGGTGTGGGATGCCTGCATTATTTAATCTCCTTGGATGCATATATTACAAAAAATTAAAAACAGGGAACTGTGTATCACTTGGCTAAAAAATGCAATGTTAAGGTTCTGGTGACATGTTAGAACCTCTCAAGCTCTGCATCCAAGGTTCACATCTCACAAGAACCTCTCAACCCCACCAAGCAGCAAAAAGAAAAAATGTTAGGGTCTTTGGTCTCTGGAGCCTTGGCAAAGCAGTGGTGGGGTGTTCCTTGATGGTTGTCAGCCATAATGCCCACCCCATTCTGTGACAAACAACATCACACATGATCTCCTTTCTTCATGCAGGGCCCACAGGGAGAAGAAAGCTACAACAAACTGTGTTGGCAACCTGTGGCGAGACACACTACTTTTCCTTTGATAGTGTCATTATCAGACAGTGGCTTGGGTCTGTACCTTGTGCTTCAGATTGGAGGCTATGGGCTGGAGGGGAGCATTAGGGTTGAAAACTCCCCAGGAAGACCCCACCATTGATTCGCTAAGGCTCCGGAGACCCCAAACCCTAATGTTTTGGGGTTTTTTTGCTGCCCGGGGGTGTGACGTTAGGGCTGGAAACCCTAACACCACATTTACCTACTTTTGTGGTGTTAAGTTACCATAACTGGTGCATGAATTAAGTTTTTTTTTTTCAAAGAATTTCCTTTCTTTGAGATGGTGGAATTGTATCCTCATTCATGCAGATCCTTTGGTGACCTGCTTGAACAGATGCAGATGCCCTGCATGAAAACCCCATCCACCTTACAAAAGTGCAGGGCCCACAAATTGCAAGGCCCTGCAGTCGGGTGCAACAACAGATGTGAAAAATTCATGGGGCTGTCTGGTAAGCTGTGGAAGTGCAGGGCCCTGTGGTCTATTTCTATGTGTCCACAGCTACAGATGCACAGGGCAAGGAGTGCATCTGTCAGCCAATGCACAGGGCCCTCTGCCACCGGTGGGGAGGAGGTGCAGGGCCCAATGCCAAGAGGACAGAGCTCTTAACTATATGGTAGCCAGACCCTTGAGGACAACCCTGCACCTTTCATACCCTAGATTGGGAGTGTTGCATAAAAGCACTATTCCCTCACACTCACCCCATGCAGCTGGGTCACTGAGCTCACTACCATGGGATCACAAAGCATACCAGTTGGGGTCAAGAGTGGCACTACACACAAAGTTTAACAATTATGTATTTTATTTTAAATTTTCACCTCAACTTTTAAGATACCCATTCTATGAGTCACCTTGTAAACATGGTATATATTATTTATAGTATACTGCCCAAAATGTCATTTCTACCAGAAGCACAAAAACACATCTCATCCAGGATTTAAAAAATGACACTTCACGTATTTGAGGTGGTATGTAAAAATGGCTATGTTGAAGTTACAACTGAACGTTGAAGTACTGCAACATTCACTCATAACCTAGGCATTTTGTCATATTTGTACACCAAATTATCAGCATAGTCTTCTTGTTACCCTACCTCATGAACCCAGTAGTGAAAATTTACAAAACCCTGGCATATGTCATTCTGCAGCATTGAAAGGTCATTCAACGCCACAGGTGCGAAAACACATTTCGGCCTGGATTTAAAAAATGACAGCTGACTATTCATGAGGTGGCGTAGGAAAAAAAATAAAATGCTATGTTGAAAATTTAGGGTAAAAATATTTTAAATTACCAAAGTTACGCGCAGCATAGTAAAATTTCAACATATGGGCATAACTTTGTCATTTTAATATATTTTGAACCCAAATTTTCAACATAGCCTTTATAAGACCCCACCTCATGAACAAGGGTGGTGAAAAATGTTCACATCCCACCGGAAAGGTGATTTTGCCAAGCAACAATGAAATTGCCTTTTGGGCTGGATTTGCATAATTCCACTAATTGTTCACAAGGTTGAGTCCAAAAAGGCCATGTTAAAAATTTGGGCTAAAATATGCAAAAATGGCAAATTTATGCATCAAAGTTGAAAACCCCATTGCAATACATTGAATGGCACTTAACTTTTATATTTTGCAGTCAGTGGCTCCAGCAGCAAGAGCTGTCTTTAATCGGAGAGTGGATCTTTGTCCTGTAACCTGTTCAGGTGAGTGGGGACATGTAGGGATGTACTGGGGGATGTGGGGTGGTGGGTGCTGACTGGGAAGTGAGGGTGTGGGAGTCAGATCAGCAAGGGACAGTTTCCTTTCTTGCAGGTTAAACAAACAAAAAAAATAACAGGGATGGTTTTCTTTATTGCAGATGGGGATGGAGATTGCAGGGTGGGGGTGCCACTAGACACCAGGGAAACATTATTTCATTACAGGATTGGAGGGTGGGGGTGCCACTTGACACCAGAGAAAGATTACAGGGATGGCAATCAGAGACTGGGGTGCCACTAGACACCAGGAACAGATTAATTATGGGGATGGGAATTGGAGGGTGGGGGTGCCATTAGACATCAGGTACAGGAATCTATTATGGCAAAAATTGGTTGACATGCAGTTCAGAAGTAATATCACATGACCAGGTAGAGAGCAAGCTGTTGGAGGTGCAAGTGTGTCTTGCTCAGCATCCTGAAGTGTGATATTCTATACTCTACCAGTGCTGTTTGCAGAAAAACTATACTTTGGGTGATAATTGTAAGAAGATCGCTCATGATTTGATCAGCGACCAGCACATAGCAAGCAGACTGGTCCAATTAAGTTAACTGGTCTGATTGGGCTAACTAGTGTCCCAGGATGTCAACTCTGGGGCTTACACACTATTCGTTCTCACTGGGAAAGAGGAAGGAAGGGAGACCATTTTTTGCATATTATCTGTGTACTGCCAACCTGCTGAGCATATACCATATACTAGTCAATTGGATAATTAGCTGGCTTTATAATCGCTCTCAGCAAGTGACCATTAATGGGAGCATTTCAGCTAGGGGTAGTGTGACTAGTGGGGTGCCACAGGGTTCAGTCTTGGGCCCTTGTCTGTTCCAGGCATTTATTGCTGACCTTACTTCTGGCTGTTCCTCATTTACTATTAAATATGCTGACGACGCAAAATAGGTGGCCCTGTGCTTTGATCATCAGGTTGTTGCCATTCAAAGGACCTAGACCATATCACAACATAGGTTAAGAAATGGGGTATGAATTTGAATATCTCCAAATGCAAAGTAATGCATTTGGGTTCTAGTAATTACAAAGTCCCTATTATTTGGATGGCATATTACTTGAGACCACATCTGATGAAAGGGATTTGGGTGTCAATATTTCAGATAATTTTAATTACAATAATCATGTACACAATATTATTAACAAATCTAATAAAGTGATATGGTCTATATTCCGTAATATTAGATCTAGAAAACAGGAAGTATTGTTGCCCTTGTTTCGTGCATACGTTAGACCACATTTAGAATATGCCTCACAGCTTTGGAATCCTTATAAAAAATCTGAATGCCTGTTACTAGAAAGAGATCAAAGAAAATATACAAAAAAAAGTTTCTGGGCTATTCGCAGTTCCTTATGAGAACAGATTAGACATTTAAAAACGTATGCCCTTATCTATACGTCGACTTCGTGGTGATCTTATGTTACTGTATGATATTATTCAAGACCCTTATTTATTGTGTGAACTGGGTCTAGAATTTAAAAACTGTGGTCATAACATCAGGGGCCATCCCTTACAATTGGTAAGAAAACCTTTTGTTAGGTCTAGCCGTAAATATTTTTTTACTGTCAGAGTTGTTGGCCCTTGGAACCGGCTACCACTAAATGTTGCTATCAGTGAAACTAAAAGTATTTTTAAAAATAGATTGGATGGTCTTATATGTAATAGGTATGACCTCTCCTATTATGTGCTGGATTAGTGTAAGAGCTTCATGGGCTTCTGCCTTCTTGCTCTTGCACCTAACCTTAGTATGAACCTTAGTATACCAGATTTACACCAGAGTTATTTTTAAGGACCTGCTCCTTGGAAAGAAGGCTTATTGTAGGACTACCTCCATTGACTGTACTGACAGCAAGAACTCTGGAACCTTGGAACAGCTGCTACAGGTCATTTTGAAGTCACTTTGAAATCACAATATAAGACTTTTTTAGGACTTATTAGCAGTTCCAAAGTAATTTGTTTACTGCTGATGTTTGTACTGTTTTACTGCATTGGGGAAGTTTTTTTTATCAGTGTTCCTTGTCTTTTTATGAAATGTTTTTGCATAAGGGTACCCCTTTTTCTCTACAACTCTGTGCAATAATAATGGTGCTAACTAGAAAGCAAGCAGCTGAGTCTGCTATGGAGGTTGAAAGTAACACCATATGCTCTGAAGTAACTAATAATAACTTAATTGACTCAACAGGCTGCAGAAAGAACTGGATTATATTAGTTCTAGCACAAGCCAGTTCAGTTCTCAGAACTGTGTAAATAAAAAACAGAAGAAATTTAAAATGGGAAAAAAACTAAAATCAAAAATCAAGGGCAGACACAAATATGTGAGCATTTTGGAAAAGTAGGGAAACCAACTGAGGATAAACTTGTAGGGCAGGAGGATAATTATGCAACAGGAGAGACTGGAGATGAGAAAAAACAGGTGATTGATCTTGCCTGTCTGAGTTCAACACGAAAACACCAAAAATATTCTTATCCCCTGATGCATATTTATATCAGAACAAATCTTATGGGGTTTCTGGGCCCACTAACAGTACATAAATAAGGCAGTTGTTAAATGGTGATAATGCCAAGGATGAAAATAAAATAAATTCAATTCATTCTATTTTACATGAACAGAAAGGGGTTTCTGACTCTATTCTGTATATTCCATCCTTGTCATTGGACTTCTCACCTGAGGGGTCCACTATGGATCAAAGAAAAGGGAACTTAATTGCTTCACCTAAAATTGTAAATACGAATTTGGGAGAGATAATTGAGGAGCTTCAGAACACTATTAGTGGTAAAAAAAATTGGACTCGGTGAATAAAATAACAAAAAGCAGATAAACGAATGCTTTTTTTTCCTTTCTCTTTTTGCCACCTTCCTTGCGTCATCCTCCACTCAATCAGAGCCTCTACAAGCCTCACAACCCTCACCCTAGCAACACAGGAGTCTGCTCCTAGAATGACCACTCACTCAGTAGCCCTAGGTACCAAAAGTTGACCCTCCCAGGTGGGGTGAGAAGAAGTTCCCCTTACCTTCTCCCCGAACAATGGTGCAGTGGGTGGTACACAACAGAGTCTGCCCCGCTGATGGTTGGCGACGTGCTCAGCACTAGAGGGGTCATTATCTAGCAGTGATGGGCTCCATTTTTCCTGTTCTAGTGAGCCTTTACCCCGCAGTTATCAGCACTCTAGGATGCATGGAGACGCAACTCCTCCCAGGGCTCTCTTCTGATGCTGCCCCTCCCATTGCATGTCCTGACTTGCACCGCCAATCTTGGGTTCATCTAGGAAATGGCGGTATAGCAGCGGGACAGCCCCAGAGCCCTTCACCAGAGAGTGAGAGCCACCATTGGATGCTCAATTCCTCTCTCCCCCTGCTGACCCCCAGCAGCTTGAGTCCGTCACCGAACCTGGGTCACCGGCATGGGGCGAGGTGTGGCATCCAGCGCCTCAACCCTCAGCGCCACTGGGCCGGCTCTAATGAATATTTTTTTTATATCAGTGTTCATCTCTTCCAGTGGGCCAGTGGCTTGTGTCAGCCATCTGTACCACTCCATGGTCATTCAAGGCCTCCTCCCTTCAACCTCGGCAGAATCACTGGAGCCGGCCTGGGGGCATCATCCTGCTGTAACACCCACTTTTCACCTGTTCTCCCCTTATTAGCCCCCAGAGCCCTAGACAAGATTGGATGTGTGCATGGAAGCATGCACACACACCTTGGCCCGGCTGACTCTGCTCCACTCACCCCTGGCCTAGTGCCTAGCTCCCTCCCTGCCTGCACCACCATCACACCTCCACATGGTGGTGGTGGTATAGGGCCAAGACAGCCAACCCCCCCTCATCCAGGAGAGGAGAGCTGCCTGGCGGATGCTCAATCTACTATCAGCCCCCCAACCCCCTGGATGACTCCCAGCAATCTGTACTCGTTTCTGACACAGGCCACCAGCATGGCGAGAGGTAAGGCACCCAGCGCCTCAGCCCTGTGCACCACCAGGCCAGTTAATGAATACTTTTTATGGTGAAACTGTAAATACTGAAACTGGTGCTGATGTACACACTGACTCAGTAAATAATCATCCTTTTAACTTAAATGAAGATCTTAAGAAATTCACATGTAATACTCATGTTGTCCATTTGATGCTTATGGATCAGCTGGTAGTTACAAATAAGAGGGAAACAAAGAAAGTATTCCAGTTAATAGTTATAGATTGGAAGATACTCTAAACAAGCTTGAGAAATTAATACCACAACAAGGTTCACCATCAATCATTTGATAGTGTTTGGAACATAACAGACCTGATTTTTTTCATGTTATTATTCCAGCCTCTCCTGTTAAAATCAAGCCCAAAAAAAATGGGGAGAAAGAACTCCATCTGCTGATAAAGATTAGATAGTGGCTGCAGAACAAGTCAATATGCCTAATTCACCCACAAATTCTGCAAATAAAAATCTGGATGGGAGGGCCTGTAAAAATAAACCCACAGAAAAGTCTGTATGTGTGTGTGGGGGGCAGTGAGAGTAAGGGATCTTATCGGGGGGGTATCTATAGCTGTAAGCTTATCTGAGTGTGATGATGGTAATGCAGAATCAGGAAAGAAGCCAACAATGGTTAATATTTTTTTGTTCCCTGGATACAGATATGATTTGAATAACTGGTGTGAAGCAATAGGGTCCAAAAATTGTCAGAATGAACAAACAGGAAATATTGGAAAGAACATAAATCCGGGTACTAACAACCCCACATTGAGCGCCCCAAGACTAACTCTGAACTGACTGACATTGATAATTGTGCAATACTTTGTTTATATGGTTTAAAAATGAGCCCCTCAAATACTCCAGGGGAAATCAGAAAAAAGATTATATACCTCTTAAGGGCAGAAACTAGGGCTGATTTAGAGGAAATGGACTTTGTCAAGATTTTGAGTGATAAGGATGAAGCTGGAGTGGATTGTTTATACATCTTTTGTACATTTCCTAGAACTGATAACCAGCTATGGATAACAACAAAGCAATCAGTAAACTGGTCCTTAGACTTAATTATGTCAATAGGGATATGGTGAATGTGAAAAGCAGCTTTAATAGGGACACTGGTTTCTCAAATCAGTAATTTTGAATTTAAAGGATTACCTAATGAAAATCCAGGGAAACTTAAGAAAACACTATGTACTGTAATATATTCATGCATGCTTTACAAGTATCTTTTGCAGATGCAAACATTTTAAATGTTTACAGATGGGAAAGGGATACCAATGCTGGACAAATTGAGGTCTTACTACAGGGGGCAGAGGCTGTGGATTTAACAATGCAAAAGGCCTCTATCTTAGATGAGGCAGGTATCCATATTGTGGAAAGTAAAATCCTGGACAGTCCCTGGCCCAAATTCACTTGCTAGAGCACTCACTCTCTTCTACATATTCCCCTGAAACCTTAACCAAACTACTATCCCTTCGAGATAAATACTTACTCTCCTCAGGAGAAAGCAGAATATTCTATTCTCACAACAAGATCCCAATATGTCGAGAAGGGTGAAAAAGCATGTCACTTGCTTGCCCTCTGCCTTCGGTAGCTAGAGACCTCTAGGGTCATCCCCTCAATCTCTGCCCCAGATGGTTACATAAAATCCACCCCCAGAGAAATGGCTGCAGTTTTTGAAAACTTCTATTCCACTTTATACGGCAAGTGCACTTCTCCACCGTCTCCTTCAGAGATGTCATCCTATCTAGAATCTGGCTCTTTGCCCCACTTCATGGAACCTCACTGCACTTTCCTTTCTGCCCCTATCTCTGTTGCAGAGGTGGAAGCTGCTATAAATAGAATTACCTTAGATAAAGCACCCGGCCCAGATGGTTTTCCTTCCAACTTTTATAAAACCTTTATTAAGGAACTATCCCCCATTTTACTCTGACTCTACCAATACTTGCTATCTGCTAAGGAGCTGGACCATCACTTCTCAAGGCTGCTATAGTCCTCCTTCTCAAGCCAGATAAACCCCCCCTTTATCCCTCGAGCTACCAACCTATTTCCCTATTAAATTGTGATATTAAAATCCTCACTAAACTCCTAGCCACAAGGATTAGGAAAGTATGGTCTGGACTTCTAAGCCCAGAACAGGTGGGGTTTGTCCCCAGAAGATCTTCTGTGGACCACTTACATAAGCTTAGTCACTTGTTCAGTGTAGCCCAGCATTCCCCCAGCTCAGTGGCCTTAATTTCTCTCGATGCAGAGAAACCCTTTGTTAGGGTGGACTGGTCCTTCCTTTGGCTTACCCTCCAAAAGATGGGATTCCCAGATTCATTTCTTCAGTGGCTTCAAATGATCTACTCTTCCCTATCAGCCAAGGTCTACTGTAATGGTATTTTTTTCTTCTGCCTTTCCCTTACGTTCTCGCACATGTCACGGCTGTCCGCTTTCTCCTTTCCTTTTCAACCTATATCTTGAACCTCTTATCAGATGGCTTAAGTCTTATCCTAACATTAACAGCATCCCTATAGAGGACCTAGCTCCTTCAATTTTGGTTTATGCCGATGACATTCTTCTTCATCTCTCTGACCCTGTCCAATCTCTTACTGAGGACTTAAATGTGATAGACCAATTTAGCCAATATTCTAACTATAAACTCAATCTTAGTAAGACTGAAATTTATCCCCTCAGTCATTTTACTCCTAGTTCAGACCTTGCCCATTGGGGATTAGGTGGGCTCCTTGTTCTCTTAAATACCTGGACATCTTTCTTACCTCTAATTCCTCATTGCTAGTGAAGCTGAAACTTGAAGACCTCCTGGTGGTGATCTGACAAGACTTAGCCAGATGGAAAAACCTTCCTATCTCCTTATGGGGTAGGATCAATATAATCAAAATGAATATTCTTCCAAGACTTTTCTATCCCTTAAGTATGCTCAATATTATGCTTCCCCTTTCTTTCTTCAAATGTATTCATTCTCTGATCACTTCCTCCATCTGGCGGGATAAATCACCTAGATGTTCCTATCTCAAATTGGGGCTTCCCAAGGCACTTGAGGATCTTCGTCTTCCTAACTTTTTGATTTATTACTGGGTCAGCCACCTTTATAAATGTGGGAAGTGGTTATCCAATTTCCACACAGCTCCCGAACCCGAAAATATGTTCTTCCTATATGGCTACAAACAAAAATTAATCTCCTTGCCCTACATAATCTCCCACCTGCTACTATGTTCTACACTCTATGGAAAGTTCTTCTGGCTCAAATTTCTACTTCCCCAACTGGTGTTTCTCTCAAAGTCCTCTCTCAAATAGGCGCCTATTTGAAAATCCCCTTAGCAAAAGATCACACACAACTAATCTTTTCTAATCCAAACATTAAGATTGGGGAATGTCCTATTCCCCTGGGCTAGCTCCCCTTACCACAGAATGTTACTGTTGCTGATTGTTATTCCCAATCTTCCCTCCTAACATGTTTGGAGCTGCTGGAAAAATTTCAGTTGGGCCCAGCTAATACCTTCAAGGTTTATCAGCTTCAACACCTGATATTACAGTAGTTTGGGTCCGCTTCAGAACCCTCTGGGTTTGGAGACCTTTGCACACAGTTTCTGGATTGGGCATGTAAACCTCATGGCACCTCAAAATTATATTTGTGGTTGCTTACTGCTCATCCCTCCCTCTTCCCGGAGGGATCCAAGATGTGGGAAACCTTGCTCCCAGGGTTAATATAAACTGGTTAAATCTATGGAAAAATCTCCACACTTATCTTTCTCAGGATCGGCTAAGACTCTCACAGTACCACATACTAAATAACATGTATTACACTCCAGTCAGGCTAGCTAAAATGGGTCGCCTCCCCTTCCCCACCTGCACAAGATGTGGTAAAGCAGATGGCACCCTTTTACACATCTTTTGGGCCTGTGAAAAGGTGTCTTCCTTGTGGGGACAAATCAAAAACCAAAGTGACCCACTTTTGGGCCTTGCCGGCCTCTTCTCCCCCGAAATTTGTGTTCTGGGTAACTTCTCACTGATCCCTGTTAAGGAAAGAAGATTCCACATGGCCCTTATCTCCTTGGCAGTCAAGAAGACCATTCTCAGACATTGGTTGGATCAATCCAACATCTCATACACTGAATGGTTACAGGAACTCTCCTTCTCTCTTTGAACTGAAAGTATGATTGCCAGCCTCCGTCACTGTTTGCCCATGTTCAACAAAAAATGAGGTAAACTTCATGCCCTTTATTTAACCTGACTTCTCAGAAGCTCCCTGAACTCCCTACCCAGAGCCCATTAATTTCCTTTTTCTTTTTTCTTTCCTTGTCTAATGGTATTTCTCAGGTTTAGTTCTTTGTGGTTATCAGGCACACTCCATGGGGGGAGGGTGTAGCGGGGTAGGTGGGTGGGTGAGGTGGGGTTTTGGTTTGCTTTTATTTGATCTTGTTTTTTCCATATCTAGTTGATCCACTGTACAGTTGCCGGCTGTGTGTATTTCTTTGTACTTAAAACTAATAAAGTTGATTACATTTCAAAAAATAAATCCTGGACAATGTATCCAGTAATAAATTTAACACAGAAGGTATGGCAGCAATGGACAATCTAAGCAAATCCTTCTCCCTATTTGGTTTGAGGAGGTTCTCTAAGGAGAACAATAGTAAACTGAAATTTATTATAAAAGATCTTTTTGAACAATTGCTAAATATTCCTATGGAAAAAGATAGCCTATCCTCTGTTACATGAATGGGGAAAGATCCTGATTGTGGTCAAATTTTAATTACAGTAAAGGCCAGTGATTTGTAAAGCAGAATATTGGATAACCTAAATATTTTAGATAGAATGAGCATAAATATTGTTGAAATTAAGAGTTCATGCAACCACGTCCTCTGAGAAACATTGTAATGAGACCCCCAAATGAATTCAAAGACCCATTGTGATGCTAAGCCAATGTTTCATGAACATAAAGAATTCCATTCTCGGCAGTCAAAATTTAATATTTCTGTAAGCAATAGATACGCTGAACTGTACAATACGGAGGGCTGACTCAAAGATAATAAACCCACTAATACCACTAGCAGAATAGAGAAAAATTTTAAGTTTAACCTACTTTCATGGAAAATATCATGTTTAACAGTAAAATATGCTGATATGGAATGGTTTGAATTTATTGAAAAGCATCACATTATATGTCTTCAGAAAACTTGGCATACACAAGGTATGGATGTCTCTTAACGGTTTTTGTAGTTCCCAGGAGCCAGGCAGGAAAAATTCTAGATTGGGGAGACCCTCGGGAGGTCTTGTTACCTGGGTCAGAATTGATAAAGAAATAGCAGTTAAACTTATTCTTAGTACACTGCTCGGGCATTTGAGGTTCATGTTCAACAATTCAAATGTTGCCTAGTTAATGCTTATATTCCTCCCTTAAACTCAAAGTACTATAATGTAGCAGTCTGGGAAGATCTAGACAAGCTAATTTACAAAATTCAGGAACAGTCAGTTCGTGGCAATATTCTTCTTTGTGAGGACTTTAATGCTAGAATTGGTCTTTTTAATGGTTATGCTTTTATTTTTTCATTTCATTTATTTTATATTTGTAGGCATAATGAGCATGTCTGCCCGTTTTCATATGTGTAATATTAATAACTGGCTTAATCACCTTTGAATTTCCTGGGGCCTCTTTGATTCCAAGTCTAATAAATCTGGTGGGAAATTGATTGACCTGCTAGTAACATATAGTCTAGCTCCCATTAATGGTAAATTAAATGGTGATGCCATAGGCGATTATACACATCATAATCTAGGAGGCCCCTCTGTTCTTGACTTTCTGTTTCGGAATGAATCTATGACTAGGTGGGATTCCTTTAAAGTTTTGAACAGAGGGGAAAGTGACCATTTTCTGTTAGTTTTATCTTGGGATGGGATTATTAGAGATGTTATTCAAAATCTACTGGCCATCTTACCACAAAAGTTTGCAAAAAGAAACTTGACAAAAATCAAGTGGGACCCGGGATGTGAGAAGAAGATTGGGTATCAAAATAATAGTGCAGGGTCTATTTGAGTAGCTACTAAACATCATCATAGAGAAACAGGATGCCATTGCTGTATTTAGATTAGGTTTTGACTCAGATAGTGATCAGATCCAGGTTACAACAACATATCAAAGGTTGTATACGAAAACAATGGAAAACATGGGGTGGCTGGATGCCATGGGCTTGCATGTAGTCCCAGTGAATCCTGGAACTGAAAACACTGTCTAAATAAAGAAGCCACAGTGAACAATACAACAAATGTAAAAACTAGGGATAAACAAAAGAATGATTTTAACTTAAGCTCACTATATAACACTTATGAATCAAATAAATATGAAGCCTTAGATCTGCAGAACAACTGACTACTGAATAGACAGGTTATTGAAAACAAAAAAAGGGGATGTTTTATTTCTGTCATGGAATGTTGCAGGACTTTCAACTAAATTAGCAGACAGTGAATGTAAAGCGTATATAAATAGATTTACAGTAATATGTCAGCAAGAAACTTGGCACACATGTGAAACTGATGTCACTTTAAATGGCTCTGTAACCTTTCATATACCTGTAAAAAAAGTGCTAAAACTGGGAGGTATACAGGGGGACTAATAATCTGGGTTAAAATTGATAAGAAAATTAAAGTTGATCTATTATATATTGAAGTGAACTTTATTTCTGTAATACTTCAGATTATTAACACCAGGTTCTGCCTTATTAATACATATATTCCACCTAAAAACACAAAATACTATCATGAAGGTATTTGGAATGAACTGGAAGATATAATGCATAAAAGCTGGGGCATTTCAACTTGCAAGACTATCTTTCTCTGCGGTGACTTCAGTGCTAGAATTTGGGGTCTTTGATGGTTATATAAATATCCCCTTTCATAACTGGTGTCATAGGGATGTGCACAAACTACAAAGACACACAGAAGATAAAAGACTTAATAAAACAGGATCTAAATTAAATGAAATACTCAAGATACATTATCTGGCCCCTGTAAATGGTAGGATCAGTGGTGATGAAAAAGGTAGTTTTACACATTTTGGCCCTTTTGGACCGTCAGTCACAGAGTACATATTCTGGAATGGAGACATGAATCAGTGGGACCTCTGCTACACAGAAAAAAAGGCAGACAGCGACCATTTCCCGCTAGTAGTAAGAGCTAAATTTATAAATAAAGATTCCAATAAGGATAATAATTCCAATAATGGAGGCAGTATAACGCAGTGGTTTAAGGCTCTGAGCTGCAAATCTGGAGACCTGGGTTTGAATCCCAAAGCCCCTACTTACATACTGTGTGACCCTGAGCAAGACACTTGACTTCCCTGTGCTCCCAGATCACACCTGTAAATAAGCTTTCAGCTTAGTGTGCTACTCCTGTTTAAACAATTGAAAAAAAAAAAAAAATAAAGCAGTACCATTACCCACGATTGAAGTAAGAAACCAAAGCAAAACTAATTGGCAGCAACTGTCTGAGACTCTTGTACAACAAATAACTGAAGCTGTCATAACTCCCCTGGCGTAGTTTGAGAATAATAATGGGCAGATCACAGACAAACTAACAGAAAGCTTTAAGACATTAAAAAGAATACTAGCAGATGCAGCAACAAATATTGGGTCAAGGAGGGTAAAAGTGACCTGGTTTGATTTTGACTGCAGAAGAGCTAAGAAAGAGCTAAATCAGGCTATTAGATCCTATAGACAATCCAAAAATGCAAGAAATGTGGGTTCCCTCCAAACTGTATACCGTTCATAAAGTTTGGGGACTGGTGGGCAAATTCATGAAGGAAGAAAAGAAATAGCTGGCCACTCCAAGTGAAAGTCAAAAAAGTTCCTTTTTAATTTTCTTCTCTGTTTTCAATCAGATCCTCATGAAACCAACATTTCACCTATTAAAGGCTTCTTAAGGGTAGTGGATCTATATTTAAACATATGTAAAATGCGTTTTTAATATATAGTTTATAATTTCTTCATAATTTGCTTTCAACAAAAAATATTCTGTTATACTTCACTCACACCACTAGGTGGCAAATGCGTGCCTATTATCTTGCTAAAGTACTCACAATTGTGTACAAACATGTTTAAACATTTTCTATGTTCTGTAATCTGTCCAAAATACGTGAATACTTCTGCTCTGTCTTTACAAGGGAAAATGACGGATCAGTGCCACACAGGAGGAGAAGGAAAAAGGGGCCTAGGGAAGGCTGAAGTGGTAATAGAGATTGAAAGAGCAAACGAGGTGCTGCTGGCACTGAAGGTGGACAAATTCCTGGGACCAGACAACATACACCCCATGGTGCCGAAAGAGCTGTCAGAGGATCTGGCAAGGTCGCTGGCGTTTCTCTTCAGTAGATCCCTGGAGTTGGGCATGGTGCTGCTGGAATGGAGAACAGCTCATGTGGTGCCCCTCCACAAGAGTGGACCCAAGGATAACCTTGGGAACTATAGGCCGGTCAGCCTGACCTCCATAGTATGTAAACTTATGGAAACCATACTAAAGGAAAGGCTGGTGAGATACATTGAGGAGAATGGTTTACAAAAGGGAAGGCAGGACAGGTTTGTGGCTGGTGGATCATATCAAATGAACCTGATCAAATTCTTTGATTGGGTCACAAAGTCAGTGGACAGAGGCCAGGTGATGGACATCATATTCCTAGACTTCAACAAGGCCTTCAATTCTGTACCACACAGGCGGCTGATAATGAAACTAAAGGATCTAGGTGTGGGGGAGAAAATGATAAGGTGGGTAGACAAGTGGTTGAGTGGCAAAACCCAGAGAGTAGTGGTGGGGGGAGAGTTCTCCAGTACCAAGGAGGTCACCAGTGGAGTCCCGAAGGGATCGGTGTTAGAGCCAGTGTTGCTCAATTTCTTCATAAATGACACCGGGGAAGGCATTAAAGGCAAGATATACCTGTTTGTGGATGACACCAAACTCTGCTGGAGGGTGGACACAAAGGAAGGGATTCAGGACCTTGGTAAACTTGAAAGATGGTCAGTAATCTGGCAACTTAGCTTCAATTCCAAAAAGTGCAAAGTGATGCCCATAGGGGCCAGGAATCCTAGGATGGAGTATTGCATGGAGGGGGTTCATGTAGCTGCTTCAGAGGAGGAAAAGGATCTGTGGGTGGTGATAACTACAGACCTAAAACACACCACTCAGTGCAAGAAGGCAGCAGCAAAGGCTAACAGGATGCTGAGGTGCATTTCAAAGGGACTCAGTAGTAGGCAGAGTGAGGTCATTTTGCCTTTGTACAGGTCAATGGTAAGACCACATTTAAAATATGGAGTGAGGTATTGGCACCCATACCTTAAGGAAAACATAAATATACTGGAGGGAGTCCAAAGGACAGCAACCAAGATGATCAAGGGGCAACAGAATAGGTCCTATGAGGAGAGGCTGGGAGTCCTAAGGATGTACTCCCTGGAAAAGAGGAGGGAGAGGGGTGATATGATGAAGACCTTCAAATACTTGAAGGGGCTAAACAGAGTGGAAAGAGAAGGTTGCTTTAAAAATGAGTGACAACAGTACCATGAGGGGGCATAGCCTAAAGTTGATATGGGGGGGAGTGAAGGTTTAGGAGGGATGTTAGGAAGGATTTCTATACGGAGAGGGTGGTGGCCACATGGAATGAGCTGCCGGAAGAGGTGGTCTCAGTAATGACGGTGGAGGTCTTTTGGAGGGCCTGGGACAAACATGTAGGAAACCCATAGGACTAAGGAGTGGGAGAAGGGAGGGAGAAGAAGACACGGGGAGGGGAGCATGGTCATTGGCATAAGCCATGGACCCAACATCATTTATCGAGCAGACACGATAGATCAAATTGGCCTTCTGCTGGCTATTTCATATGTTCATATCTGGGCTAAGGTGTAACCCATCCTTTGTGTAAAGGCTATAGTTGCTTGCAAACCCTTCCCAGTTCCTCTGAAAGAGGAAACCTTCTTGCTTGCTCAATCTCCTCAGTCACCCATTCACGTATCTTATATCTCTATTTCTTTTTTTTCCTTTTCATTATTTAACAAACAGTATAGTAAATGTATACAAGCAGAGAACATATTTTGTGGTGAGATTATACATCAGTTACAAACCATAGCATAATGAGTGGATTCATAGGTATAATAGCGATTCATAGGCCAGAATATCTACACAAAATTGCTAACAATGAAATTTACACATAAACCTCAACAGGAGGCCTGGACTTTATATAGATATAAATATAGTTACCCTAATATAGATTTCCACTTACACAAACAAAAGCAGGGCATTATAACTTACACAGTTAATAAGGGAATCAAATTAAGGGCTAGTTCCTTCTTTGAGCTTATCTAAAAATATGGTCCATATCTGATAATATTTTTTTATTTTATTAATCGACATACAGTGCACCCTTTCAATTCAATGTATCATGATCATAGCACTTAGCCAGGCATTATGATCTGGGGGATCATTATCTTTCCACTTGATTAATATTAACTTAAACGCAGTTATACAGTAATAGCCATATTAATGAGTGTTCGGGCAGTAAAATGCAGTTTGTGCATTGGTCCACCAAACCTTAATAACATCCCAAAAGTATTTTTGTTAAGTGTCTGACCAATGGAATCTGACAAGAAGGCAAGGATCTGATGCCACCAAATATCTAAACTGGGACATAAAATTAACATATGCTCCAAGGTGGTGTTCATGTCATTACATCTGGGGCATTGAGAAGTTATTTATTTATTTATTTAGATTTTGTTTACCGGGTAAGCCCACCGAGACCAATGGTCCCTTTTTCAGGGGCGACCCGGGATTAGTTACTGAAAGGACACCGAGAACAATAATTACAGCAGTTAAGTTAGTTACATTTGTTACATCACAGTATAGTGAAGTCATTTGTACAGGGGTAGCAGGAGGGTTCGCATACAGATCCATATTAAAATCAATATGTTAAAATATCACACATTATATACAGTATGTACATACGTTCAGCCAGAAATCAGAGACCACATTAGCATTTCAGGTGCAGTCAGAGATAAAGGTTAACCAGTGAAGGGGCCCAGGGGACTGGTCTAGGGAGCTAGCGGTTACAGCCACAGAGACTAAGATTTAGAAGATATAGTTTGAGTCCATTTTTAAACTGAGTAAGAGTGGTTGAAGTAGTCAGACCAGGTGGTAGGGAGTTCCATAGGTGAGGGGCAGCAAATTTGAAGGAACGTTTGCCATGGGCTGAGCGTGTTTTAGGGGTGACAAGAGGGTGACTTGCAGATGAGCGCAGGGTTCTGGGTAGAATTCTGGGTGAAAGAAGTCCTCTGAGATGGGGAGGAGGACTTAGGTAAGTAAATTTGAAAACTAGGCAGGCAACAGGATAGAATAGCTTATGCCGGAGAGAGGGCCAATTTAGCTCTTTTAGGGCGTCACAGTGATGTTTCCTAGGGGAGGAGTTAGTGGCAAAACGGGCCACACGGTTATAGAGCACAGAGAGCTTATTAAATTCCGTCTCACAGAGGAGCTGCAGGAAAGGAGTTCCATATAGGACGGATGGAAGGAGATTGCAGCAAGCAATAGCACGATGTGCAGAAGGGGATAAGGAGTTCCCCAGTCGGTGCAGGAGGCCAAGCTTTTGATGGGTGGACTTGGTTATTGAGTCGACGTGGACTTGGTAGGTCATTTCCTGGTCTAGGTGGACCCCAAGGTATTTGAAACTAGGCATGACCTCGACTCTTTTTCCTTGGTTGGTACTGATCTGGAGGAGCTGGCCTCTGTCAGAGCACAGTCGTCTTGATCCAAACAGTACCGCTTTGGTTTTTTCATCATTAAGTTTAAGGGAGTTCGCGGAGAACCAGGTCTCAAGGGCGGAGAGACTTTTCTGCAGCTTAGTGGAGATGACACTAGGTTGTGGGTCACTGCAGTAAATGACAGTGTCGTCAGCATACAGAATGAGATTGCTGCAGAGTCTGCTTCCCTCAAAATTATTCAGAAAGAGAGAGAAAAGCAGGGGGCCCAGGATTGAGTCCTGAGGTACCCCAGCAGTGACCGATCTAAGACCAGACTGTGCACCCTTCCAGCGGACCTTTTGGGACCGGTCCCTCAGGTAGCTCTTGAACCAAGAGTGAGAGTGGAGATCCAGTCCCAAGGTCTGGAGTTTAGTCGAGGAGGAGGAGGAGGTTATGGTTGACCAGGTCAAAGGCCCTAGATAGGTCAATGAAGAGGGCCCCCATTGGGGAACCTTGGTCCATGTAGGAGAGGATGTCCATAGTGAGTCGGATAAGCGCAGTGTCAGTACCATGGCCCTTTCTAAAACCATGCTGAACGTCGGCCATGAGAGAGTGCAGCTCAAGGTAGTCTTGGAGTTGATTTGAGACTAGCCTTTCCTGAATTTTCCCCAAGGGACTGAGAAGGGAAATTGGTCTATAATTTCCCAATTTGTCTCAGGGACCACTTTTGTGGACAGGTATAATGGTCACAACCTTCCACATTTCTGGGACCTTGTCTTCCTGAAGTGACCTATTTATAAGTAAGGTGACAGGATAGGCAATAGCTGAGGCGGCAGCCCTCAGGAGGCGAGGTTCAAGTTGGTCATGCCTTAGCGAGGAAGAAGGTTTAATTTTGCATAGGAGAGGTAGCACCTCTGCCTGTTTGACTAGCTTTAGGTGAAATTGGGGCCGAGGGTGAGCCCATTCATCACCAGAGTATGGGTTAGGCCCATGGGGGACCAGAGGGGGAGACCCACTCGGGGTAGAGTAGGAGGCACAGAAAGCCTCAGCAACTATGGCTGGGTCATTTGTCAGAGAGTCCCCCACTAAGAGGGAGTCAGTTTGATCGGTAGAGGAGCCCTTAATAAGTAGGTTTAGGTGACCCCAGAATTTTTAGTGGGGTTAATTTTATTAAGTCGGTGTGGGGTATAATAAATGCAGTGTAAGATGTTAAACTGAATCTGGATCATTTTAAAGGATTTGATACCCCATTCTTTACTATTCCAAATTGTGTTCCATAACTTATTAGGAATACACTGATTAGTCTTTTCTTCCCACTTCAGTTTAAGAATAAGATTAGTTTCTGTTTCTTTAGTTAACATTACAATGTATAATTTATAGATCAACTTTTTATGTTCAAGTATACATAAGATTTGTTCTATTTGGTGCATCTTTGTATTTGTCATTTTTGATAATTTTTTTGTAATATACTCTCTGATCTGTACATAACAATAAAATTGGTTATTTGGGAGATCAAATTTTGATCTGATGGACTCAAAGTTCACTACTAAATCTGAAGTAAGAAAATTACCCACTTCACTTAATTATATAAAGTTTCAGTTCCTGAATGTCTTATCTGTTATAGAAGGTTTAAAAAAGGGGTTTAAGAATATGAGTGAGTGTATGGAAAACATTTCTGGAGAGATGTCATTTTTAAGAGCTTTATACCATACATGAATAGTAGATGTAGTGCAGTAGGCTATGTTGTGCAGCTTGTTTAAATTAGTTCCAGTATATAAGCAATGTTTCAGATTCCTGTATTGGGTTCTAAATGATTCAATTACAAATAAGGGGTCCGTATCGTCCTCTACAAACCATTTGGCTGTAGTTGCAGTGTTTGCAGCAAAATAATAATAATATTTAAAACAGGGTAAGGTAAGATCACTCACCGACCTAGTGGCAATTCATTCCTCCATTTTAAGTCTTATTTTTTTCCCATTCCACAGGAATTTTTTTTTTTATTATTTGATCAAGCCCATGAAAAAATTGCTCAGATAATATAACCGGGACATTTTGAAATATAAAGAGAAACTTAGGAAGTATCAACAATTTAATAGTATTTGCTCTGCCCATTAATTTGAGTGGGAGCTTTTCCCACCTTTCTAGATTTTTTTAGTTTCTTTGACTAATGGGTCAAAATTTTAAGACTTGAAGTTTCTTAATTTCATTATCCACTTTAATGACCACATAGGTAATATTTGTAACTATCTGCATATTTATATTCTGTGGTGGAGTAAAGGGATCTGTATGTCCTTTGGACTCCAACACTTTGGTTTTGTTCCAGTTTATTTTATAACCAGAAACTGCCCCATATCTGGTAATAATATCCAGTAGACATGGAAAACTATTGTTTACGTCTTCTACATAAATGAGAGTGACATCAGCATAGAGACTGATTCTGTGCTCCACACCATTAATTACTGACCCTTTAATTAAAGGAGATGTCCTTATAGCAGAGGCTAGAGGCTCAATAGCCATAGCAAAAATAAGCAGAGAGAGAGAGGGAACCCTTGCCTAGTGCCCCTCTGTAAATGAAATGGCTATGAAAGATCCTGATTGGTCTTTACTCTGGCCACCAGGCTAGAGTATAATAACCCCACCCATTTACTAAATCTTGGACCGAATCCAAATTTCTTAATTATAGCACTGATGTATTGCCATTCAAGGTGATCAAATGCCTTTTCGGCATCCAATAAAAGAACAGACAAATTTGTTTCTGCATAGTAGTCAATTATATTGAGTAGCTGCCTGGTGTTAGATGCAATAGAGCATCCCTTAATAAAGCCATTTTGATCTGAGTGTACAACAGATGGTAGGATTTTTTTAGCTTGGTGGCCAGAATTTTTGCTAAGATTTTTACATTGGTACTGATGAGGGAAATGGGCTGGTAAGAAGAAGTAAGAAGTGGGTTTTTATCCTTCTTCAAAAATAATATGTTAGCTTCCTCAAATGATGGCAGTAACTTTGCATTTTGAAAGATGTTAACAGATACCTCCTTCAGATGTGGGGCTAACTGTTTAGCATATGTTTTATAGAAATCAGTAGACAACCCATCTGGGCCAGCAGCTTTGCCCGGTAGGAGAGTTTTTATAGCATTACAGATTTCTTCTAGGGAGAACGCCTGTTCCATATTAAAATAGTCCTTTTGTGAGATAGTGGGAATATTAATATCATTAAGGTACAGATTTATCGCCTCCCGAGAACAGCTATTTTCAGTTTTATGTATCAATTGGTAATATTGAAAAAATGCCTTATTAATGTTTTGTGGTAGATTAGTAATGTGATCATTTTGATCTTGAATTTCTATTATTAGATTATTTTGTTGCTGCAATTTTAATTGCCAGGACAATAATTTGTCAGTCTTATCCCCATGACATAATAATTAGTTTTAGTATACAGAAGCTGTCTTTCATCCTCTTGTGTCATAAGGCTATTGTATTGTTCTTTAAGGAGGAGTAATTTCTGTAAACTGCTTGCATCCCATCTGCATATGTTCTTTTTCATTCTGAGTAATCAACTGCTGTATTTCAGGCATTTTAGTTTGTCTTCTCCTGTTTCTACTTATGGTATGCTTTGTTATTATCCCTCTCAGAAATGCTTTAAAAGCTTCCTAAATGGAGCCATAATTAATTTCCTCATCTTATTATGTACAAAAAATTATATAATTGCATTTTTTATAGCCTCATAGGCCACTTGGTCCTTTAATATCATAGTATCCATTCGAAAACAGATTTTATATCTCTATTTCTTGTAACTCTTGCCCTAGGAATAGGTAAAATTTCTAAAATGATTACCTTACATTTCTTTGATTTTAAGATATTCCCCTCTTCAACAAAACTCTTCTCCATGTTGCCCTAGTTTGTTCTTCCCACATCACTGGTCCCAGCATGCAATTGAACTATTTTTTCCTCATTTCACCTTATTATTTGCTCTATGTTCTTTTTGATGCCCCCAACCCTAGTCCCTGGTAGACAGCTGATAGTAACTTGCTCTTTCCTCCCCTACATATTTATCAATCTGTAAAGCAAAGTACTGAATCACCTATGACAAATATTTCTAGATTTTCTCTTGTATTCAACTGGTGTGTCATTTCCTTTCCCAGGGTTATGGTATCAGCTTCTGACTGAGCTTCTGTATGATGTTCGCTAGTATAGTTTTCTGGATTTTTATCCACTTGCAGTTCATTTCCTGTTCCCTCACCTAGGAGTGTACATTCACTGTTCTGAGGCCCAATGCATTCCTCAGCTATAGTTCTGATCATATCCCCATTATTACTGTTATACTCATTTCACTATTGTTAGATTCCATTTCAGCAGATTTCAGCTGGGTCTCATCCCTTAGCGGTACACATCTATTTTAAGAAACAGGAATTACAAGTGTTTCTGTATCCAGTTACCTCATTTGTTGACAACTTTTTCCATGTCATTATCAGAAACATTTACCAGGGGCTGGTATCTAGTTTCTTAACTAAAAAAAGATGCTCCAATCAGATCTGATGATCAAGTGAACTTGAAATAAGGTAAGAAGATTCTATTGAATGTACTATAACATGTTTTATTGTTATCATAGCAGTACTGGATTGTGAAACTTATAAGGGGAATTTTAAATATGTTCAAATCAAAGAAGGTAAATGTGCCAGGTGGTACAAAAGGTCAACCAGGTTGCTGAGGTCGGTGATAGGATAGGTGTAGCACTGGATGCATACACTTTAGACTGGTATGTGGTGACACATGGTGTGGTACAAGGAATGTGTGCAGAATTACCTTATAGCTTAGTGTTATTCTGTCTTGCTTATTTACAGACAGAAGTGTTTCATGGTATAGATATGACTCCGAGGAACTGGGAATTTATAATAAGCATTTGGTATGTCCATTATGATATTGCATTTAAACAAAATATGCTGCACATTTAGCATATGATTTTGTATGGTTTTAATTTATCTTTTCTGTATTACATTTTTAGTTTCCCGTAGAGGAAGACATAAAGAGAATGGCAAAATGTTGGAGTATTGTTAATGGAGACTGAACTAAGCATCGTAGTGTGTGAGCGTCTTTTTGCCTGGAATGGTCCAAATCACTCATCTTGTGTTACATTTGGTCTTTGACAGGACCAGCTCTATGATCTAAGGCATATATATTCACAGTGATTAACCGCCACTGGTTTTCCATTAATTCATCACCACTGATGTGGGAATGACTGGCCTACAGTTGCTAGCCTCCCCCTGGTGCTGCTCTTAAAGAGAGAGAGAGAGAGAGAGAGAGAGAGAGATCATATGTGCTCTCCTCCACTGCTCCAGAATTACACCTTTTTCCGGTGATCTGTTGAATAAGGTTGTCAGTGGGGTTATTTGCATCTTCCAAGTTACTTTAGTACCCTTGGGAGTATCCCATCCTGTCCCACAGCCTTGTAAGTTTTCAGAGTTGCAAGTTCCTTCAGGACTCATTTCTCTGAAAATGGACTTGTGTCCACCCCTCCTCATTGTTCCTGCTGCTGTCCCCCTCCCTCCACTATAGAGGTCTGAGCAAAAGTACCTATTCAGGATGTCTGCTTTCTTTTCTCAATCATCCTCCATGCAGTCTCCCATTGCTGCCCTCCTTATCCTCACTTTTCTTCCCCTTGCTTTCTTCTTCTAGAGACAAAGAAACATAGATTTTGTTGGCAGAAAAGGACCTTTAGGCCCATCCAGTCTGCCCCTTGCCCCTGCCTAATCTGTTACCACTGACCCTAGTTGGTCATAGGTATCACTCCCTCCTATCCATTCCCTACCTAATATGCCCCGTGCCTATCCCAGGCATGCTCTAAACTCCCCACAGTCTTTGCCCTCCACTACATCTCTGGTAGGCTGTTCCAGTCTTCCACCATCCTTTTCATGTAGAAGTATTTCCACACATTTCTCTTAAACGTCCCTCCCTTTAAAGAGCTAGTGGAGCCAAAACAAGCAGAAAGAAAAATAACACAAGTTTTAAGAAGTAGTCAGTTGCCATTTTTTATTTCTGAAGTAGTTTTATTTTTCTTTTTTTTTATTAGAAAGTCTTCTATGTGATAATATTATGCTGGATCTGTGTAACAGCTCTTAGTCTAGCAGCTGGCATATCTATCTCTGTCCTGGAATTTAAAGTGACATGGGTTGTGGAGTGTGAGTTTTGGAGTTTGTGTAGTGCATTCAGTGTTGGGTAAGTTACTTTTTCTATTATTTTTGAAAACTTGCTCCAGAAAGCTTTGTGCAGTCACTAGCAAGGATGGAGAAGTACTAGAAAAAGTAATACACCTTACAGTTACGTATTTCATTTCATACAAAGACAATACAAAAGTAATAAATAACTATAACAGATTATATTTTTTGAGTAATAGGTTAGTTACTAGTTACTTTCAAATAAATGTAACCATTTACAGTTACGTATTACTTTTGTATAAAAAGACATAAGTAACTAACTGAAAGGAGTGTTACTTGTTCTAGTACTTCCCCATCCTTGCTAGTTACTGCACAGAGCTTCCTGGAACAAGTTTCCAAAAGTAACAGAAAGTAATAGAAAAAGTAACTTTCCCAACACTGAGTGTGTTGTATAGGATTTTTGTGTTTTGGTTATTGTTAGTTGTCTGACTATTGCTGCGGATGACTGGGATGTGTTAGGAAGGCATAAAGATGGTCAGGTGTTATTCTTCCTCCAGGCTCAGGGACTTCCATCCATTTGACTGTCCCCCATTACCAGCTGCAACATATATAATTTATTTATTTATTAGCTTTTGGTGACTGCGTAAGTGCATTAGGCAATATTCCTGCTTATTTTCAAGCATGACCTGGGAGAGTACAAGATACGGTCAAACAAAAACAAAACTCAGGTAGAATACATACAGTCCTTGAATACAGTAAACAACCACACAGGGATGGTCAGGTAATTAAACATACAGCAGTAAACCATCCTCACAGGGAATGAAAGGGACAGGCAAAAACAGGCCAAGCGGTACACACGAAGTTCTGAGAACAATGTTTCTAGGCAGGAAAGAAGAACAGAGGGTCAAACGAGGTTACGTACAGTCACAAGTATCAAGTGCATAAACGTAGGAGAAAAGTGCAGTCTTGAAGGAGGAGTGAGATAAGGAGCACTTCAAACCGGGAGGAAGGGAATTCCAGAATTTAGGGGTGAAGTGAGAGAAAGCTTGCTCCCCCATTTTTGTTGAGCAGTATAGGACTGATAACAGTGGAGAGTTGGAAGATCTCAGAGGGTGAAAGTGGACCACAGGGATAAGCATGGCCCCAAGACAGGCAGGGCAGGGGTTTTAGTCATGGAGTCGATAAAACAACCCAGATAGTAGGAGCAAAGGGACCTGGGAGGCAGCCAGTGTAGGGTGGAGTGGAGGAGGCAATGGTGAGTAAGGCGAGGGGTCAATAGGGCACATCTGCAGATGTTGTTGTATGTAGTGTCCCATTTATGAAGAATACCAGCATTAGGGTGGGAAAGGACAGGGAGGGCATACTATAGCCTAGGGAGTAAGACACCTCTAGCCACAGAGATCCTGGCAGTGGGGGTTAGGGAGTGATGCACACAGTAGGTGGCACTAATCTTAGTGTTAAAAGATCTGCATACCTCATTTATGGGGAGGAGAAATCCAGTACAGGATCCAGTGTCACTCCAAGGTATTTGAAGGAATCTGTGGACAAAACTGCTGCTGCATCACAGCAAAGCACACGGAGCTTGGTGGACTCAGCTTGAACCTCTCTAAAGGACCCGAAGAGCATGGCCTGAGTCTTTGGTAGGTTGAGGATTAGGAAGTTTGAGGAGAGCCAGGATTCAATCAGTCAGAATGCAGATGATAGATGAAGATTATTGTCAGGGATGGACCAGGAGGCAGAGTAGAGCACTAAGTTGTCTGCATACATGATGGAGTGATAGTGGGGAAAGGAAGTAGGAATATCATTAACAAAGATGGATAAGAGCAGTAGTCCTAGACTGGACCCTTGTGGGATGCCACTGGAGATAGGAGCCGGGGCTGAAAGAACCTTGCAGAAGGAGATGGATTGGGTTCGGTTATCGAGGTAGCTGATGATCTAGGATAAGGTGGGTCCAGAGGCACTGAGTGAGAGCAGTTTGTTCAACAGCAGTGGGTGATTAACCAAATCAAAAGCTTTGGTGAGGTCAATGTACACAGCACCAGTAAGAAGGCCTTTTTCCATGTTGGACTTGACCTTGCTGGTGAATAGGGTGAGAGCAGTAGAGGTGCTATGACCAGTCCTGAAGCCATGTTGAACAGGAGACTGTAGTTTGAAATTGAGTAAATGAGCAGAGATCTGGCGGTGAATAAGTTTCTCCAAGATCTTGCTGAGGGTAGGCAGTAATGCAA
This sequence comes from Neoceratodus forsteri, assembly GCA_016271365.2. NCBI lineage: Eukaryota > Metazoa > Chordata > Ceratodontiformes > Ceratodontidae > Neoceratodus > Neoceratodus forsteri. The sequence continues at coordinate 681,426,829 of CM057456.1, read as the reverse complement.
TGGGATGATAGTTAGACAGGATTTTAGGGTCGCCTTTCTTGAAAACCGGAACAATCCTGGCAGATTTCCAGGCCGAGGGCACCATGGATGTGCTAACAGACAGGTTAAAAAGCTGAGTAATGGGTGTCACTAGAAGAGGGGCAGCAAGTCTAAGGATCCTGGGTTCAAGACCGTCAGGCCCAGAGCTCCCATGAGAGGGAATTTTATATAGTAGCCTTTGAACCTCCTGACGCGTGATAGGGGTAAGCACCAGGGCAGGAGGTGCATCAAAGGGAGCTGGAGGAGGAGACTGGGGGCCACAAGATGCAGAAGGGGAGATATTAGGAGCCTTTGTGAAGAGTGAGTTAAAGGCGTTGGCAATGGTGTGGGAGTTATTTCAAAAAGTATCATTAATTAGCATGTCCTTGGGTGTCTGCAGCCTGGAATTCCCCAGGATCTCATTAATCTGGGTCCAGTATTTCTTTGGGTCAGAGGCAGAGGAGTGAAGGAGTTCTTGGTAGTAGTTGCTCTTGGCAGCCCAGTCCACCTTCTTGCAGGTATTGCACAAGACACGATGTACGTCAAGGTCGTCCTGAACAGAGGAAGATTTCCATTTTGACCACTGCTGGTCACGTTGCTTAAGCAGTTGCAGGAGAGACCGCTTCAGCCACTTGGTCACTTTCCCTCTGACCATATGTTAGAGAACGGAATGTGTTTGTGCTGTAAGGCAAGTAAAGTGGTGTTGAAATAGTCAGTAGCCAGGTTGATGTCATTGGTAGTGAATAGAGGAGACCAGTCAATGTGTTTTAGTTCTTGCAGGAACATATCAGGGTTAAGAATGGAAAAGTTAGCAAAGGATAAAACTTTAGGAGGATATAAGAAAGGGGATCCTCCCCTCACACAGTACACTGGGCAGTGATCACTGATTGAATCAGGTAAAACCCCAGCAGAGGAGTAGCAGTCCTTACGGTTTGTGAAGATCCAGTCTATCAATATGGCTGTGATTGTTCTGCGAGATCCTTTTATGGGATGAGATGAGTTGAAAAAGGTTGGCCTTGCTGACGGTAGAAGCAAGGTAAGAGTAGTTTGGACCCAGCCAGTCGAGGTTAAAGTCTCCCATACAGATCATCTCGTTGTTCTTGATCAAGGTAGGAATGAGTTCAGTAAGCTCTTCAAGACCCAGCTTGCTATTTCTGGGTGGTAAATATACACTGAAGATGTGGAGTTTCTTGGCCCCCCCCTCCCAAGGAGAAGGAGTGAGTGTAGTACCTCACTATTATTTAGAGGTAGGGGGGTCAGGATAGAAATGTTCAGGTGAGAGTTATAATACAACGCCAATCCTCTACCTCTTTTGGAGGAAGGTCTGTCAGCCCGGAATATGTTCTATCCTGGCAGTGTGCAGTTAAGGTTGGAGATAGTGGACTTTAACCAGGTTACAGGTAGAACAAGGATATCTGGATTATTGACCTGAACCCAGGCCTCCAGTTCAGGGAGATTGGCTGTAAGACTTTGTATATTTAGATGTGCAAAATTCAAGCCCATGGCCTGGGGCAAGAGATGCTGTCGCAGGAATAAGTTTGGTTGGGATTGACCAAAGGGCCAGGGTTGGGTTCAATGTAGATGTCGTGGCTTGGGGATAGTCAGGAGGCGGGGGGTGGGGTGTTCTGGACTTCGTGCGGGGAATGGAAAGGGGTGGTCAGATTAGGGTAGTGGGGACAAGGAGATGCCCTGGGGTAAAATGGGACTGGGATAGGTGTCCTCCCTGTCTGGTTCCCATACCCAAGGGCTCTGCTGTGAGCAGGCAGGTGGCATAGTCTTCCCCGGCTGTTCATCCTACTTGGGCAGTGTTGTGCAATGCCATATCTATTAAAAATGATACTGCTGTAATTGCAAATCTTGTTGGCACATCTGATCTGGTGTGCATCACTGAGACATGGCTGGATGAAAATGCAGGCCCAATATTGGCCTCAGCTGTTCCAGCCAGGTACTCAGTGATACACCACCTGAGGTTGGATCATAGGGGCAGGGGTGTAGCCTTCTGTTTTAGGTCAGAACTGGGCCTTGTGGATGTGCCAGTAGGGTCCATCAGCTCCTTTGAGTGTATCGTGGGTACCATCCACCCAGGAATGGGAAAGAGTTCCTGCAGGAGGTCACGGATTTCATTGTCGATGTGGTTTTGGAATTCCCAGATGGTTAATTCTGGGGGATTTCAACGTCTGGGTTGATGATGAACTCTCGCATTTTAGAAGAAACTTCCTCCAGCTTATGACCTCATTGGACCTCACACAGATTGTTACCTCTGCAACCCACATTTGTGGTCACTTATTGGACCTGGTGTTCCTCCTGGGGATGGAGACCTCTAACTTAGTAGAGGAACCAGTCAGTTGGTCTGACCATCACAACATAGGGTTCAGTTTTGTGGCTCTCCCTAAAAGGTCTGCCCCTATGGAGATGGTCTGGTACCGCCCTTTAAGGGGTGTGTACCCAGAGGGTCTAATGACAGTGCTGGACCTATTGAACTTGCCCAGGGAATGCGAGGATCCAGGGGATCTGGTACTGGCCTATAATAGGGTGGTGACAGAGGCCCTGGATTCTATTGCTCCTGTTCATGTTCGACCCCTCACTCTTTGACCAAGGTCCCCATGGTTCAATGGAACCTTGAAGGAGCTGAGAAGAGTGGATCGAAGGTTAGAGAGAGAGCGTAGCAGAAGTCTTGCCTGGAGGTTGACAGACTTAGATTGATGGACCATTATATGGTTTATCAATCGACAATCACCCGTAAGAAGGTAGAATTCCTGCCCAGGGAGATTAATGCCGTGGAAAACTGACCAGCTCAGCATTTCTGGACTGCCAACAGATTGTGCAATCCAATCCATCTGCAGCCTGGTGAACCTTGTCTCAAGAGAAGTGTGACGTGTTCGCTAATTTTTTTGAGGATATGGGTGCCAACACCATGTCTGGCATCTGTCCAGTCCCCTCTATTGGATGTTGCGGTGGTCAGCAAGAGGTCACAAGCAGCCGGTTTACCTGGTCTGACTTTGGTCCGCTGGACATTATGGATGTTGTGAGAATTTTCCAGACTCTGTGGCCAACCAGCTGTAGTTTGGATCCGGGCCCGATGCATCTCCTTGTGGGGTGCATTGATAAGATCTGCCTGGTCCTGGTTGAGGTAGTCTGGGAATCATTGGAGAGGGAGGTCTTTCCTTATCCCCTGAAGGAGGCAGTTGTATGACCACTCCTTAAAAAGCCCTCCCTTGACCCAGACTGGCTGACCAACTACAGACCTGTCTCTAACCTGCCCTTTGTGGGTAAGGTTATTGAGAAGGTGGTTGCTTTGCAGCTGGATGATCATTTATTCACCCATGACATCTATGATTCTCTCCAGTCCAGATTTAGGAAGAGGCATAGCCCTGAGGCGGCCCTTGTTCAGGTGCTAAATGATCTCCTAATAGCGAGAGATTGGAAGACCCATTCCATCTTGGTCCTCCTTGATCTCTCTGTGGCATTTGACACTGTGGATCATGATGTGCTGTTGGAGTGCCTGCAGCTCATCTGTGGACTGTCAGGTACCATCCACAGGTGGTTTCAATCTTTCTTCAAGGGCAGTATGCAGAGAGTGGTCACTGGAATTTATTCTTCTGACACTCACCCCTATCCTGTGGGGTACTGCAGGGCTCCATCCTGTGACCTATGTTGTTCACAGTGTATATGATGCCATTGGGAAACATTATTAGACAGTACAGCTTGAGCTTTCACTGCTATACAGATGATGCTCAACTGTACATGTCTTTTGTACCCGAGTGGGGAGATATCCTCTTGGTGTTTAACAACTGCCTCGCCAAGATTCAGGACTGGATGAGTGCTAGCTGGCTGCAGTTGAACCTGGCTAAAAGCAAGGTGTTGGTGGTGGACCCAGATCATCAGGAGGTGAGGCTGTCGGTGGGACAACCCTCTGGGCTTTGGCTTGGGTGTGTCCAGCTGGCTGCCTCAGATTGGGTGCATAACCTGGGATTTATCTTTGATGACAGTTTGACCCTTAAATCACAGGTGTCAGCCGTTGTCAAGACCTCATGCTACCATCTGAGGAATATCGCTCAGGTGAAGCACCTGATCTCCCCTGATGATCTTCCAATGTTGGTCTACGCCTTCATGACCTCACGCCTTGACTACTGCAATGCCCTCTACCTAGGGCTATCAGGGGTTGATATACGCTGCCTGCAGCTGGTGCAGAATGCTGCTGCCAGGCTTGTGACCGGTGCTTCTAGGACCGATCACATTATTCCTGTGCTCTGAGGACTGCACTGGCTGCCAGTGTGGTGGTGTATCACCTGCAAGGTTGGTTTGCTGATCTATAAGGCCCTACACGACCAGGGACCTCACTATCTACAAGATCTGCTTCATTCCTACTGTCCCTCCTGACCGATCTGATCCACCGACAAGGGATTGCTAGAGATTTCCAGGGTGCGATTGAAGACATCTGGGGCATGTTCTTTTGCATTTGTGGCCCCTACCCTGTGGAATTCTCTGCTTCACCGGATAAGAGAATGCATGACCATCCAGAGTTTTAAAACAGCCCTTAAAACCCATTTGTTTAACTTGGTGTTTCCTGTGATGAATTTTTAACTAGTGAGATATTTGTTGAAGTATATGGCCATCCTGCTTATTAGTTTAATCATTTGTTCTTATTTTAAAGCTGTGATTTTATCTACTGGATTTTTAATATGTTGTTTATTTATTGTTATGCACAGGTGACTTGATCAGTGGAAAGGCGACTTTTATAAATAAAAATGGTGATGATGATGATCCTCCCCTCACTACATCAACACTGTGATCTCACCTACAGTGACATCACAATGCTGATGATGTAGTGTGTTGGGGGAATAGAGATAGATATGTCGGCTGCCAGGCAGAGTGCTGTCCCACACATCGCACCTACCAACATCTGGTAAACAATCTTCTAATCAAACAAATGGAAGCAAAAAAGTACCTCAGCTATAGAAAGTAATGGCTGACTGCTTTTAAAAACCAGTATTAGTTTTAGGCAGTACAATAGCTCTTTAGCTTAATTACACCCTCCCCCACCCGTTCTAGTACCTTCTTTTTTTGGAAATAGACCCTCCACTTGCACTTTGATCACTCCTGTGAGCTACTTGTAAATTTCAATAATATCCCCTCTTGCTGTCCTCTATTCCAGGGAGGACAGGTTGAGTTTCTGCAGCCTTTCCTCATATGGCTTCTCATGCAATCCCTTCACCATTTTGGTTGCTCTCTTCTGTACTGCCTCCACTCTTTCAAAGTCTTTGTGGGTAGCCAGTTCAGTAGCATAGAGGGCTGAGGCATCATGCCTTACCTCCTGCCGTGCCGGTGACCCATGTTCACAGTTCGAGTGAATCACCAGGGGTCGGCCGGGAAAGGAGAGGACTGAGTATCCAGAAGACAGCTCTCCTCTCCCAGGGGAGGATGGTTGGTAGTCCCACCAAATGACTGCCCCTGGGTGGAGGCCAGAGGGTAGTGCAGGCCGGGGACTCCAATGGAAGGGAGGGTGCCGTGGGACCACATAATGTGTGCATGCCCCCACACATGCATGACAACTTCTGCACCCCAGCAATGGAGCAGAAGGGACAACAGAAAAATGGAAAATGCCTCGTGGCAGCAGGATGAAGATCAACCCCCCACAGGCTCTGCACTGGTGGCCTGGAGCTAATCCCACAGCCAGGAATGGCATAAAAAGGTAAGACCCCCTCCGGAAGGAGTCGAGTGATGGGGCTGGGGTGTCGATCAGAAAGGGGCTGCTGCGAAGGAGAAGGGTGCAAAAAGTATAAATAAAAAAGTCTTTGTGGTGGTGTGGCTTCCAGAACTGGACACAGAACTCCAGGTGGGGCCTCACCAGAAAGCGATACAACATCAGCACCACCTCCATGCTCCTGCTAGAAACCCCTCTCCCAATGCACCCCAGCATACTGCTAGCCTTTCCCACTGCTTTGTCACACTGTCCTGCTACCTAGAGGTAATCAGATATGATGATCTCTAGGTCTTTTTCTTGCTTGGTCACTGTAAGGTCTCCCCATATTATACATTGTGCCTGGGTTCTGCAGCACTAAGTGCATAACCTTGCTCTTTTTGGCATTGAAACCCAGCTGCCATCCACTATACCATTCCTCTAGTTTCCTCAGATCCCTTTGCATTCTCTCCACCCCTGCCTGAGTGTCAATGCTGTTGTAGATTTTGGTACCATCCGCAAAGAGACCCACCTTCCCCTCAAGCTCTTCCAGAGTGCCACTTATGAAAACACTGAAGATGACCAATCCCAGCATTGAACTCTGAGGCACCCCACTAGTTACTCTCCTATCGTCTGAGTGGCTACCATTTACCACCACCCTTTGCCTCCTATACCTTACCCAGTTCGATACCCAGCTTGTCACTGGTTTCTATCTTTCCTCATTGGCAGGATGCAGCGGTGGTGTCTGGGATTTTTTCCTCATCATCCCTGCCCCTGCCATGTCGGGTTCTGCAAGGCTCCATTCTGGCCCCCATGTTGCTCACGGTGTATATGTTACCACTAGGGGACATTATAAGATAGTATGGGCTGAGTTTTCATTGCTACATGGATGACACTTGGCTATATCTGTCTTTTGCTCCTGGGCAGCAGGAGGCGGTCTCGATGTTCAATCAGTGCCTCATTGAGATTTAGGACTTGGATGAGCGTTGACTAGTTGAGGTTGAATCCGGACAAGACTGAAGTACTGGTGGTGGATTCAGGTCACCCGGGGGGGAACTGAGCAATCTGGACAGGTCTCTGGGCTTAGGCTTGGGCATTTATAGTTGCTCACTTCAGTCAGAGTGAGGAATCTTGATGCTGTACTGAACTGCAGCCTGCCACTTAGATTTCAGGTGTCAGCTGTGGTCCAGAAGGTCTTTTACCATCTGAGAAACAGCTTCAGGATTAAACACCTAATACCCTTGGACGATCTGCCATCATTGGTCCATGTTTTTGTGACAGTGCAGCTTGACTACTGCAAAACCCTATACCGGGGGCTGTCACGGGTGGATCTTCACCACCTGCAGCTAGTGCAGAATGCTGCAGCCAGGCTATTGACTGGGTTGCCGAGATCATGTCATATTACACCTGTGCTGTGCTTTCTGCACTGGCTGCCAGTTAAGTGGCAGATCACCTTCAAGGTTGATTTGCTGACCTATAAGGAACTATATGGTCAGGGGCCCGGATACTTGCAAGACCTCCTGTGTCCCTACCGCCCCACCTGTTCCCTCCATTCGGTGGACGAGAGATATCTGGATGTTTCCAGGGTGCTCTTAAAAACTAGCTACTGCACAACCACTTAAAAATTGCTAGCTGCACAACCAAGCAGACTTGACAGACCATAAGTTCTTTTTCTGCTGGCAATTTTCGAACGTTCATATGTAAAAGCATGACGTGCTCGTGCTTTTTCTTTTACAGCACCAACCCTATGGAACTCCATCCCTCATCCTTTGAGAATTCTGTCCTAGAGATCTTTAAAAAGGAGCTGAAAATGTGTCTATTTAATCAAGCATTTCCATCTAGTCAGATTTAGTTTTAGTATTTAGTTAATGTATCCTTATTTATTGTATGCTTTGTTTTATGTAAACTGTTTTAACTGTTCTGATGATCTTGCTCGCTTGTAAAATGCCCTGGGTCAAAACGATGAGGAGCGCTATATCAAATAAAGTTGATTGATTTCTTCTCCACCCCTGCCAGTCTGTTTAGTTTCTTAACTAGCCTCTATAGCGGCACAGTGTCAAAAACTTTACTGAAGTCCAGATAGGCCATGTCCACTGCTCTCCCTCAATCCCCCTCCCTGGTAACCCAGTCAAAGAAATCTCTGAGAGTAATTTGACACAATCTACACCAGTGAAACTGTGCTACCAGTAGTCCTGCAGCCCTTTGCTTCCAAGCACTCCACAACCCTCTCCTTCAGTAGTGTCTCCATTAACCCTCCCCCACCCTACCTCACTAATGTGAGACTGACTGGCCTGTAGTCGTTAACATCTTCTAAAATCTCCAAATCAGCAGCTCTTTGCCCTCTCAAAATTTGCTCACTGTCTGGAGATACCATAGAAGTCATCCAAACCTTTAATTACTTAGGGATGTACCTTGATGCATCCTTCTTGTTAGAAGCCCATGTAACCGAGCTAACTAAAACTATCAACCAGAAACCAGGTCAGTTATATCGTCACTGCCCTCTTCTATCTTCCTCCACCTGTCAAAAAATTGCATCCACATTCTTCTTCCCCATACTATTTTATGGAGCACCACTAATGCTATCCGCTCAGCCCTCTTCTCTTGTCTGGTTCTGTCAACTCTATTTTAGGAGCGGATGCTTCGACTTAGGGGTGGAGCCTAGAAAACACCATTGTGACGTCATGGCTTCCCTACAATGGCCAGATTATGACTCAAGGCTATAATATCTCACCTTACGCTTTGTCTTCAAACTAGTAAATGTTTTTAATCCCCCTTGTCTAAGGGGACTCATCTATTGGAAAGAAATTGCTTGTCCTCTTAGGTCAGCATCGTTACTGATACTTGCAACCCAGAAACCACAGTGTCTCACAGGGAAGCAATTTTTTGCCTACTCTGCCACTTCTGCCTGGAATTCACTACCCTCTGCTTTACTCGCCTGTTCTTCCCTATCACTCTTCAAATCTGAGCCTGCATCATACCTTCTTAAATCTCCTCCCTGCATATGTTTTCACTAACCCCGACTTCACTGTACCCTATTTCTGCTGAATTCATCCTATTCCAAGACTACTTCAATGTGTATTAAAGATGTCTGTAAATATGTATATTTTGTAATTATGTTTATAAAATGGGCAGGGAAAATCCTTTATTTTGATTGGTTAGTAGTCATGCATTAGAAACGTCTAATGCATGGCTACTAACAAGTTCAGGTAACCACGGCTTCAGGTTTATGTGAGTCTAATCGAATGTTCATTTTTGAATTGCCACCATTATTTTTACAGCTAAGAGTGACATTGCTGTAACACTGAAAACCTCCTATTAAAACACGCCCAGTTCCTACAGATTACATTTTTTTATTTGCTTTGCCTACCCACCATGCCTTCATTTGCTCCCTTATTAACCTGTGTAGCTCACTGTAATTTTTATCTGATCATCTGATCAGTCCCCAAACCAACCTTGCCCTGCCTGCCACTCGCTCACAAACTTTTCTCCCACCCACTCAGCAACTCGCTGTCTCTTACCTCTCATGCCACGCACAAAAAAAAAAAGAAGCATTTACCAACACATCACAGAACTACTAGAAATAAATATTTCTTCTAGTTTTGTGCAGCTCATCAATTCCCAGCCAGTATTTATTTAAACATTAATATTAAATGTTTTCCAAATAAAACTGACTCGCACATGCTCCAGCTCTCTCAGTTGCTCAGCCGCTCTGCTTCTGTATTGGCATGGTTCACAGCATTTCTTCTAGTATTGTGCAGCACACTATTTCCAACCTGGTATTTATTTTTAGTTGTAAATAATTATCCTTTTAAGCTACATGTTCAGTATTCAGTATTCAGTAACGTTGGTAGCTCTGGAAACCATGGCAACCCCAGATACAAAGTCAGCTACGGTGGCCACAGCAGGACAAAAAGCACAAACTAAAAAAACTGGCGGAGGAACTATATTAGGTCAAAATACATACAAGAGTTACCTGTTTCAGTATTTAAAGCAACAAATATTAATTTTACATATATAAAATGCAGATCCCCATTTTATAGTGCAATAAGATAGTTGGTAGATATTTAACGCACGCATTGGTTAAACGCACTGCCTATGGCCTCGTGCCTTATTACACCCCTGACCATGCGTTAGAAATGTCTAATGCACACCCCCTCGTGTCTTATTGCTTACATATTTTCAAGGTAATAATATTATTTATATATCTGTTTATTCCACTGCATAAGATTTTGTAATCCATGAAATCATTGTATTTTCATGGCACATGGTTGTTACTTCTCTGATTTGTATTGTATTGTGTTGTGTTGTACTTGTCTCCCAGGTCGCCCCTGAAAAAGCAACTGCATGGTCTCAGAGGGCTTACCCAGTTACCAAAATTCTAGTAATAAATAAATAAATCCTCCCTACTGCTTGTGTGCAGAGGGACCACATTGGACCTCCTCCAGTCCTCTGGAACTTCTCCCATCTCCACTGAGGTGCTAAAAAGCTCTGCCAGAGGGGTGACCAGCTCCATGCTCGGTTCCTTTAGGACCCTTGCATGAATCTCATCTGGCCCCATCACCTTATTCTCCTTTAAGGCTTCCAGTCCTTCTCAGGCCCTCTCCACCAAGAATGGACTTGTGTCCACTCCCCCCCAGTGCTGACTACAGCATGCTGATCTGTCCCTCCCCACCCACTACCGTGAAGACAGATTAGAAGTCATCATTTAGTATTTTTGCTTTCTCTTGATCTTCCTCTATGCAGCCCCCCTGACCCCATGATTCTCATTGTCCCTCCCTTTGTCTTTTATCCCCACATACCTGATGACAGTCTTGTCCCCTTGTTTGACCTCCTTAGCTATCCTCTCCTCTGTTAGTGCTTTAGCTGCTCTCACCCTCCTTCCTGCCTCCCTTTGTTTTGCTAGATATATCTTCTTGTCTTCATTCTTCTGGGTCTCCTTTAGCTTTCTAAATGCTGTTTTCTTCTCCTTCAGTGCCTTTGTTTGGGAGCCATAGCATCCTCTTCCTCCTCCTTCTCATGTTCACTTCCTTCAAACAGCATGTTGTTGCCTGGGCTATACTCTCCATAGTCTTTCTCCATCGAACCTCCACTCCCCCTCTGCTTTCTCCCACTTCGAGGCAGTCTCTGAGGCAGTTTCCCCATTTCTTTAAAATCTACTCCTGTGAAGTCCAGGACCATCATCTTAGTGTGTTTGTTTTCCCTGTACTATCTGCATGCCAAACCACATGGTACAGGGATCACTTGTAGCCAGGGGACTACCCATTGTGACCTCAGCAATGTTGTCTCTGTAAGTAGCAGAACAAGCACTGCCCTGCCCCAGTGGGTTCCAAAATCAGCTGTCTGAGAAATGTCCCTTGTATGGAGTCTAGCATGGCCTTGCCTCTTGATGTAGCTGCAGCCAGAATGCTCAAATCAACATCTGGCAGATGAAAGTCCCCATAATCAAACATCCCCTTTGTGCTTTCTCCCAAGGCACTTTCTAAATCCTGCTCCATGCCACAGGTCTGTACACTACCATCTGTGAATAATTTATTTATTTATTTGTCTTTTGTTGACCAGGTAAGTACACTAGACAAGACAATTGCCTATTTTCAGGTACAGACTGGGACAGTACAGGAATTATAGATTCAAAGTACATAGGACAACATGATACAGATTGCAACAATTTACAGAGTTAGGTAAGGCATATCAAATACAGTACATACACAACAGTAGAACATATGTAGAAACTAAGGGCAGTACAATAAGTACAAATTGAGATGCAGCAGATACAAATTATTAAAGCTTAGTGCCCCAGAAAGTGATGGCCCCTGACCCTGTCTCTAGGCTGATCCATTGTACTTCCAATCCTTTATTGTCCCTCTGTATCTCAGAGGCCCATACAGCATCCTTCTCATATAAAATAACCCCTCTTCCTTTCATCCCTGCTCTGTCCTTCCTGAACATGGTGTAGCTTGGGATGGCCACTTCCCAGCTGTGGTTGTCCATGCACCATGATTCCATTATGGCCACAGGATCCCGGTCTGCCTCCACAGTGACTGCCTCAAGGTCAGGAATTTTGTTTCCCAGATTCCATGCATGGGCATACATGGCTCTCCATTCTATTTGTCCCACTGACCCTCTAACCAGCCTCCTCTTCCTGATTTGCCCCCTTATCCCCTCTTTTACCCTGGTCCTGCCCACCCATTACATTGTCTTTTGGCCTTCCCTCCTTCCCCTCTCTTCCTGCTAAAGTTTTTCCTCCAGACTTGCCTGCCCATGCCCTTCCCTTTGCTTCCATTAATCTCTGTGCAATTTCTTCTCCCTGGGTTAACCTTCCCTGTTGCACTAGTCTCTTGGGGGAATCTCTGCCTCCCTCAGTCTTTCTGCACCCCCCAGCTAGGTTAAATGCTCATTAAAGTGGCATTTAAACCTTCTACCCAGGACTGCTGTTCCCCTTCTCACATATGTATCTGAAAAAAGAAGTTTTATTCTCTTTAGCTATCCCTTTGATCAGCCATTCCTATATCTGTGCCTTTGCTCCCATCACTGCCTTTCATGTTTCCCTCTGTTTTACTTGGTATTTATTTATTTAAAAGGGATTTACCAGGAAATACATACTGAGCCATAAAGCTCATTTCCAGATGTGTCCTGGGGGAAGGGGGAAGAGAATAATTACATAATAACAAGTAAAAAAAGCAGCAAAATAAGGCAGTAAGACACAGCAATGTACAGTAACATACTGGCATAATTAATAACAATGCAAACTGATTACAGGAGGAGAGTGAGGTACCATGCACTCCCATGCTGTAAAGTAGGAACAAAACAGAGTAGGAACAGGTCGATTAAACAGGAGGGGACCACAGAGAGGAGACAGGAGGAGGGAAAGTAGTAAAGGGGAAGATGGAATAGGGTTGGGAATAGCAAGTATAGAGGAAATGGAGGGGGACAAAATTGATGGGGACAGGATAAGAGAAGGGGGATGAGAGTGGAGAAGAGAGATGGAGGAGGAAGTGGATGCAGGAAGAATGGGAATGAGGTAGAGGTAATAGAGGAGGGGAGTGAGGAGGAGGAGGAGAAAGAGGGAGAGGTTGAAGGGATGGAGGAGAAAGAGGGAGAGGTTGAAGGGATGGAGGAGAAAGAGGGAGAGGTTGAAGGGATGGAGGGATTTTAGGGGTAGGAAGGGAAGAGGAAGGGAGGGTTTAGATGTGGAAAGGATGAGTGTAGAGGTTGGAAAACAGTAGTGGGACGTGGGAGGTGCAGAGATGTGACGGAGGTTGGAGGACAGAAAGAGTGTAGGGAAAGAGGAAAGGGGGAAGGCAGGATATAAGGCTACAGGCGTTTGAAGGAGGGAGCGATGTGGACCTAAAGTAGAGAGGAAAGAGAGAATTTGGAGGAGGCAGAGTGAATTGTTAGGAGAATAGAGTTTCAGATACGAGGAAAGCAGAAAGACAAAACATTCTGTCCAGCAAGGGATTTAAGAGAAGGGAGCAGTAGGGAGCGATAGCCTGAATTATGGAGAGAGTGAGAGGAAGGAGGCATAGGGGAGAGAAGAGAGCTGAGATAACAGGGGAGTGAAGCCATATTTCCCTGTCATCCTCCCTCTGTGTTTCCTTAATTCTCCTGAATGCCACAGTTTTCCTTCACCATCTTGGACACTTCCATAGACAACCATAACCCTCTTTTTTTCCTTTTCCTTTTACTTACTTCATTCACACACAGGTTGGTTGCCTCAATTATTCCCTTCTTTATTTTCCCCACTGTGCCTCTACCACTCCCTGGAAATCTACCCTAAGAGTCAGTTTCTGTGGCAGTCTCCCATTTCTTTAAAATCCACTCCCCTAAAGTCCAGGACCCTTGTCCTCATTTGGTTTGCATCTGTTCCCATCTTAATGCTAAATCACATTGTATGGTGATTGGTGATACATAGGGGACTGCCTGCAGTGTTGTCTGCAATGCCATATCTGTTTGTAAACACCAGCTCCAGCACTGCCCTGCCACTAGTGGGTTCCTTGCAAGCTGCCTGAGAATAGCCTCTTGAAGGTAGTTCAGAATGACCCTGTTCCTTGCAGAGGCTGCAGCTGGAAGGCTGAAATCCACATCTGACAGATTAAAGTCTCCAATTATCAGCACTTCCCCCTTACTTGCCATCCTGATGATGGCTTCCCCTACTGCCTCATCAAACTCATCTCCCTGTGTCTGTATATCACCCATGTATGGATAGTGTCCCGGTACCTGTCAGAAGGATGATCCACAGCACCTCCAACTCTTCTTTTTCCTCTAGGTGCCCTTATATTTTCATTGTCTTGATTCCCTCTGCCATATATTAAATCCCTTCTCCCCTTCTTCCTTCCCTGTCTCTTCTGAACTGAGAATGCTTCGGTATGGCCATGTCCCAATCATGGGTGTCAGTGCACAACTCCATTATGGCCAAATAATCCTGGATAGCCTCTTCCCTTGATGGCCTCCATGTCAAGAATTTTATTTCCTAGACTCCTTGCATTGGTGCACATGACTCTCCCTACCTTACTCCCTCCCTGCTTGCTTCCCCTCACCATCTGCCTTAGCTGTTCCTTGAAGCTCCCTCTAAACCCCTCTTCCCTTGTTACCTTCTCCATTACTTGTCTCCTTTACTTCTTTCTTCTTGCTTTCCTGATTTATACCCCCTCATCCTCTGCTTTGTCCCCATCCTGGTCTTCTTGTGCCTCAGCCCTGGGGGAGCTTACTCTCCTATGGCTCTCTGTCCCTGCTGCTTCATGATCTGGGGAGGGTGATTGTTTCTTCCCTTTAAGGGCTCAGCCAAATTGTATTTAAACCTCCTACTAAGGACTGGGGTCCCCCTCTTGGAAAGATTGAAGGCTGTCTCTCCCGTAGAGGCCCAGAACCTCCCAGATAGCAGCATGGACAGACAGGCCAAGGCAGAGACAGAGTTAAAAATAGTGGAAGTGGTTAAGGAGGGAAACTAGCTGTTTTTGATACATCAGGGGGAAAATCACAAAAGAGATTATCATGCAGCTTAAAGGGAGGCTCAGTGGGTGGAAGACAACAGAGAAAAGGTAGAGGCATTAAATGAATACATCTGCTCTGTATTCACAATGGGGAAGGATGGACCAGTTCTGCAGGTGAAGTTGGGGATCAGGAGGGAGGAGAGAAGAAGGATGAGGGAAGAGATGGGTGCAGAGGACAAGATCCTCAAGGGGCTCAGGGCTCCTCAAGGTGGGAAAATCTCCTGGGCCAGACGACATGCCCCCTAGGGTACTCAGTGAGATGGCATCAGTTCTTGCAGCCCCCCTGACTAATTTGCTGAACTGCTTGCTGGACACAAGAGTGGTGCCAAGAGAGTGGTGGACTATTAATGTAGTACCACTGCACAAGGCAGGGCAGTGGATAAACCAGGAAGCTAAAGATCATTCAGCTTGACATTCAAAAGTTGGCAAGATGATGGAAATCATCCAGAAAGAACAATTACTCTTCTTGAGACAAACAAGCCCCAAGACAACAGAGAGCACAGATTTGTGTCAATGAGGTCATGCCAAACAATTTAGCTTATTTAATTGGATTACAAAGGCAGTGGGCAGGGGTTAAGCAGTACACATGCCGCACATGGACTACATGAAGGCCTTAGACTCAGTCCCCCATATGAGGTTGATGAAAAAGTTGGAGGACATGTGCACAGAGGAAAAAAATTGACTTAATGGGTGGCAAATTGACTTGTGGGGGAGGGCCAAAGGGTGGTGGAAGGGTTGACATTGGGTTCTGTCAGGGTCAATGGAGGTCACTAGCAGTGTCCTGCAGGTGTTGTGTTCATCCCAGTGCTGTTTAATGTGTTCATTACCAACATAGGGGACAGCCTTGCAGGCAAAATCTGTATTTCTGCAGATGACACCAAGCTCTGTGGGGGGTAGACATGGATAAGGGCATCAGGGATCTAAAAGACTACTAGGCAAAGTTAGGAGGTCTGGTGGGGCGCAAGAATATGTAAGTATGGAAAGAATGAGGATGCAGAAATATGTAAGTACAGAAGTTATTAATCTGGCTTCACAGGTGGCTGATCTTTATCAATAGTTTTGTACTAGAATAATGTTGTTATGGTGGTAAGCAAAGATGCAAATATTGTGGCTAGGAGGGCAGTGGCAGACACAAAGCTGCAGATTGCCAAGGATGTAAAAGGCGAGGAAAAATAATGATTTAGATATGTAACCCCCCTACAAATGGGGGTTCCTAAAAGCTTCCCCAGAGCTCGTTTAAATGCTCCATGCCTGGCTGGTGTTAGCGTTTAACGCTTTTAAATGGTAGCCAGAGCTTTTAAAGCCCTCTGTATACTGTCTCTTTAAGGGCTGCTTGTTCGCAGTCAATTTTAACTAAACTGAGGGGGGCTGTGTGGTTGTATGCCTGAGTCCCACCTGGGGCTGCTGAGTAAGCCTTCCATTCTGCCATCGCTAGTTGTGCAGAGGAAGCTCTCTGAAAAGATGCGACTGGTTATTAATAATAGCGTAGAGTACTACTGATAATGTGTTTGTTCTAACCTGCCTTCTTTGCAGTAAAGACTGTTCCGACTATCTCCTCCATTTTGGTCCAGAACTGCTGAACTGGACCAATCAGTACCTCAGGACTCTGTAGAGCCGTCTGACCAATAGAGACACTGCTTGTAATTTGGGAAAGGCATTATGGGCTATGGCACTTTTTCGCACCACTGAGAGCAGGAGTAAATGACTGGCAGGTGTTGCCAACCAATGGAATCGGGTATGCCCGAACTGAAAGGAGTACCCCAGGCTATAAGGGGGCAGATGCATTGTGCCTGAGAAGGAGAAAGGAGCTCTGAGCTTCTGCACCGTTGAGTGCTCACCCAGGAAGCGCGTGAAAGGCCTGAGGTGGCCGTTTTGAATTGCCAGTGCTAATCAGACCAAATCCATCGGCGGGCGGTCAGAGGAGGCTGTGTGCCAGCACAGCTACCTACCAGGCTCGACCTGTGGAGAACTGGAGAGAATCTGCTGAATCACACTCGGTCCATCGGAAAGTTGAAGCTGCCGTTGTCACACCTGAATCTGCTGTGAGTTCGTGTGGGTCTTGGAAGCAGCTGCTTGGTATGGTACCCTTCTGTTGTTTGCCATATAAATGTGTGAGGAGGTTTTTGAAGCTCAGGCTCAGCCCTGCAAGTGGTGAAGGAGTGGTTATCTGCTGGAGGTGTGAGTACTGGGTCAGGGTAGCTCCCTGGTAATCTTTCAGACAAGTGGCAAGACAAACCAAATCATTTCAGTATACTGCTGCCTGCACTAAGCGAGCCTCCTGCTCATTCTGATCTGTTCGGGACAGTAAGGTTCATTTGTGTCAGGGCCCCAACCAGCTGCCACGAGGGACTAGGCATTAGGGCTTGGGTACCCAGGGACAGTAATTACTAGGTTTAGGCCTGTGCACAGAGCCCTAGGTAGATAAGTACAGTGATAAGCCAATCACATTGATTTCCCCCCAGTCCTTGTTATTCCCCCCCTTAAATAAATCAGATTGTTTTGTTTTGCAACTATACCCTGGCTGGATTGTGTTTTACTGAGGATATACTGTGCAGTGAAAGTGTAATAACAGTACCTTACTTTCCAGGGGGTTCCCGGAGTGAGTGGAGAGACACGGGCCGGGGGGTAAGTGCACCAGGGAAAAGTATTGTCATTACTTCGTGTGAGCTGCTAGTGGACCAAAAGGAGGGTTGCAGATACCCAGAGGGTTGTGACCGAGTCAATCTTGACTGTCTTGACCCCAACCTCTGGGTGGAGGCACCTGTCAATGGATCTGGGCCCCTCACCCTGTCCCAGTTGAGGCAGGCAGAGGTAGTAGCCCTAAGAGTAGCGCCCCCTTGGGGTTACAAATTGGAGGCACCGCTGGGATTCAGCGTCCCCTAGTGGCCAAGTGAGTGAAGTGTATAAGAGATGCAGAAACTGGAGGGAGATATGTTGGCAAAAACTAAGTTGGGTCCTACTAAGACCATGGTACACAAATTGATGGGGTGGGGTGAAGCCGAAGAGCTGGACTCCCAGAAAATTGTGTTACTGTTAGATATGACTCTGGGAACCCCAACTGCTGACATTGTTTCCACAGCACAGCGTGTTAAATGGTTAGGCAAAGTGGAGGTAAAAGGGTGTATGGCTGACCTGCTCGGCCAGACGTTGCAGGTGCTACTCTTGTGCAGTGTGGCCATCGACCCCAAGAAGGTACCTCCAGTGATTTACCCGGAGGGTGCTTCGCAGGGATGGAGGCTAGTTCATATTCAGAGTGGGTCAACCACTCCTGGGGGGTTCCCCCAGATGAATAGTTTTAAAGATAAACTGTTTAAATTGCTGGCTGTGGAGGGGAGGACTACCTAGGAACTGCTACAAGCATTGGATTTGTCTAGTGATGCTACCCCTCAGGTTTCCCCAGGTACCTCCCCCTGTCCCCCTAAGAGTTCTATTTTGGCTCCACTGCCCCAGTAGTCCCTCCTATACAGCTCGATTCCTACCATAGGCTGAAACTTTTTTCTGGCACGGTGCCTGTGCCTACCGGGGAGGATGACCTGGAAGCTTGGATGGACTATGCCACCCCCTTAGTTCAGGAGTGGCAATGCTCTGAGGGGGAGAAGAGGAAGAGATTGATGGAGAGTCTGGGGCCCCGCTTTAGAAGCCATTAGGTTTTTGCTGGCCACCAACCCGGAAGCCACTGCCGTAGAGTACCTTACTGCTTTAGAGGAGTGTTTGGGAGCACAGAGACTGGGGAAGATTTATTATGGAAATTCAGGTCTGCCAAGCAGTGGAGAAATGAGAAGCTCTCCGTCTTTGTCACTAGGGTGGAGCGGGCTTTGCAAAAGGCCTATAGAAAGGGGGGAATCACAGCCACGGCCCTGAATCAGGTCAGGTTAGAACATGTTTTAAAATCTGCTAGATTCTCTAGTGTAATACTGTTAAAACTTAAGTTACATGATCAACGGGCTACCCCGCCAGAATATTGTCAGCTGATGAGGGGAAATTAGAGAGGTAGAGACCAATGAAGAGGGGTGGGAACCCTATGTGGGGGCGGTGAACCCTGGTGTGACCCTGAGCCTAGCACCCCCGAGGAGACGCACTTGTCAGGAGGGCTAATGGGTCTCCGGATTTTCCAGGCGATGTGGAATGAGCTATTTCCTCCCGACCGCACGGAGAGTGAGTTGAGGGCCGAGGTCAGAAATTTGCTGGAACTGGTGAGGAACTTGAAGCACCCACCATGTACCCTGTTAGGTCAGGGGAGCCTGAGCTACCCAGAAACCAGAACCCTGGCCCAGGGAAGACCCCTCTTCCCCCTCAGGGTCCCCAACAGATAAGATGTCCACCACCCAATAGAGATTCCCGGGACCCCAAGTTCTGTTACCATTGTGGGGAAGATGGGCATTTTCAGCCTGAGTGCCAGATGCCGGAGAATTTAAGGAAAGTCAACAGCAGACTGATCACTTGGCATCGCAGGGCCCACACTCGACCCCTCAGGAAAAGCTTTGTGACCTGGGCCCATGCTCAACCCACTGTCACTGCTGTGTCCCCGAATGGTCTGATGTGGTCAGGCCCTCAATGGAGACCCCAGTGCGAGTAAATGGGATTCCCATTCGAGCTGTATTAGACAGTGGCTCTCAGGTAACCATCATGTTTCAGGAATGGTATCAGACACACTTACCTGAGGTGCCCCTACAACCCTTGGATGGCCTACATGTGTGGGGATTGAGCGAGACGACTTATCCATATTTGGGGTATATCCAGATCTGGTTGTCATTCTCTGCATCTATGGCTGGAATGGACGAGCAGGTGGAAACCTTAGCTTTAGTTTATCCACCCACTGGACTGTATGATGGAGTGCCCTTGTTGATTGGGATGAATGCTCATATGTTTGGACGATTGGCCCAATTGTGTTCAGAAAAACAAGCATTCCAGACTGGGCGAGCTTTAAGCATACCCGCTGTGATCCAAAAGGCAGTTGCAGCTCAGGAGAAGGGTAGTCGGGAGGAACCCGAGGGTCCGGTGAGTGTAGTGTGGAAAAAGGACCCGGCTCCAGTGATACTTGCCCCGAATGCCCAATGTGTCCTGCATGGAGAAGTACGACTAAGAACAGATGTTAAGAATAAGTTGCTGATGTTGAATGCGCCTGTGGAGGGGAAGATTACCTGAGGGACTGTTGGTCAAGCACAGTATCTTACCGGCTAGGGCTCATGCTTATGTCAAGAGGGTGATGGTTCAAGTGCATAATGTGCCCGACAAGGAGCTTCGAATAAGAAGAGGGTGCACGTTGGCAAGTGTGCATTGTGCGGATACTGCAGTGCTGTCAAATAGTAAGGGTTCCAGGGCAGCTGACAGAGTTACTCCTGACCTGTTTGATTTTGGTGACTCCCCACTGCCGGCTGAATGGAAACAGGATCAGTGAGAGGCTTACCAAGAGGGACCAGGTTTTCTCCTTGAAAGAATGGGATGTGGGATGTGTACACGGGGCTGAGCATCACATTAGGCTGCATGATGAAAGGCCTTTCCAAGAGAGATCCCAGCGCCTGGCCCTGGCTGATATAGATGATGTAAGGCGGCATCTGCAAGAGATGTTGGCTGCTGATGTAATACAAGAGTCCAGGAGCCCCTATGCCTCCCCCATTGTAGTAGTAAGGAGAAAGAATGGGGCCGTTCAGATGTGCGTAGACTATCACATCTTGAATCGGCAGACCATCCCAGACCAGTACACCATGCCGCGCATACAGGACTCCTTGGATTGTTTAAATGGTAGTAAGTGGCTCTCTGTGTTGGACCTTCGCAGTGGGTACTACCAGATCCTGACGGCCCCAGAAGACCGGGAGAAGACTGCATTCATTTGCCCCCTAGGTTTCTATGAGTTTATTCGGATGTCTCAAGGGATTTCAGGTGCCCCAGCCACTTTTCAGCGCCTGATGGAATGGGCCGTGGGGGACATGAATTTGCTCGAGTGTTTGGTCTACCTAGATGATGTCATAGTGTTTGGCCGGTCGTTGGAAGAACACGAGCAACGATTATTCAAGGTCCTGGACCAGATGGAGGATTTCGGCCTCAAGTTGTCCATAGACAAGTGTCAATTCTTCCAGACTTCTGAGAAATATATGGGCCACATAGTGTCCACTGAGGGCATAGAGACTGACCCTAGCAAAGTGGGGGCTTTGACTACTTGGCCTCAGCCCAAGAATCTGAAAGAGCTGCAATGGTTTCTGGGGTTTTGTGGATATCATAGATGGTTTGTTAAGGATTATTCTCGGGTGATTTGCCCCCTCCTCAACCTCACTCAGGGGTACCCTCCTACACACAGAAAGTATATGAAGGTTGTGCGCTCTGAGACGGAGAAGAAGTATTTCCGGCCGAATGATGTGTTTGGGATCGTTGGACTGCTGAGTGTGAGAAAGCTTTCTATGACATCATATATCAACTTACCCATGCCCCGGTGTTGGCCTATGCTGACCTGGCCAAGCCATACATTCTATATACGGATGCCAGTCTACAAGGATTGGGGGCTGTATTATATCAGGAGCACTCGAATGGTCTGAGACCTGTAGCCTTTGCAAGCCGGAGTCTGGTCCCTTCAGAAAAAAATTATCCAGTGCACAAACTAGAGTTCCTGGCCCTGAAGTGGGCCATTGTTGATCAGTTTCACAACTATTTGTATGGTGCCAAGATATTGGTAAAGACTGATAACAATCCTCTGACTTATGTACAGACCTCAGCCAAGTTGGATGCCACTGGCCACAGGTGGCTCTCTGCCTTGGCCACCTATGACTATGCTGTTGAGTACAGAGCAGGCCTAAACCATATAGATGCGGATGCCCTCTCTTGGAGACCTATGTCACCATCCAATTGGGTCAGACTGTCGGAGCCTGACATAAGTGCTCTTTGCCAGAAATTTGACAAGGAGGAACAGGTGTCTCCTGATGCTGTGGACTGTATAATGGATTGCTTGGGGCCATCCGAGAACTGCATACCTGCTGCCTACTGTCATTTTTCTGCACTGGACACCAGTTCACTGCCCCAGTTTAACAATACTAGTCTTCAATGAGCTCAATCCTGAGACTCTATGATAAAAATGGTTGTGGAAGCTTTGCAGGCCGGGGGAGACGTGTCCAAGTTGTGCTCCATTGACTTGAGAACTGCCTTGTTATACAAAGAAGGGCCCAAATTAAGGCTGATTAACCAACTACTATACAGAGTGACTGTGAATAAGGAGGACCGGGTCATCAAACAACAGCTGGTGCTGCCCTCGGAATTTAGGGAACTGGTCTTGAGGTCCTTGCATAATCACATGGGGCATCTTGGCATAGACCGAACGCTTGATCTGGTATGGACCCGATTTTACTGGCCAAAAATGAGTACAGATGTAGAGCATTATGTCAAGACCTGTAGCCATTGTTTGCAAAGAAAAGCCCTACCCCAGAGAGCTGCTCCCATGG
Source organism: Neoceratodus forsteri (assembly GCA_016271365.2). Lineage (NCBI taxonomy): Eukaryota > Metazoa > Chordata > Ceratodontiformes > Ceratodontidae > Neoceratodus > Neoceratodus forsteri. The sequence goes on along the minus strand of CM057456.1, from coordinate 681,404,717 downwards.
TCAATATTACCACTAGTGCCCCTACAGAATTGGTCTGCCTTGCTTTCTTGAGTCTAGAACCAGATCTGAAAAATATCAGTAACGTATTGGTAGTCACTGATCATTTTACCCGTTATGCACAGGCTTTCCCTACTAAAGATCAGAAAGCAACCACAGTGGCTAAAATACTTGTTGAAAACTGTTTTGTCCACTATGGGGCCCCCCAGCAGATCCATTCCAACCAGGGGAGGGACTATGAGAGCCGCCTGATTAAAGAGATGCTGTCTTTGTGGGGAGTGTGAAAGTCAAGAACCACCCCCTACCATCCTCAGGGAGATCCCCAGCCTGAAAGGTTTAAACGCACATTGCTTGATATGTTGGGTACACTGCAACCCAAAGACAAGCCAAGATGGAGCCAGCAGATTAGCACCCTGGTTCACGCTTATAACTGCACCAAAAGTGATGCCACTGGATTTTCCCCGTACAGACTGATGTTTGGAAGAGAGGCTAGATTGCCCATGGATGTGTGTTTTGGAGTTTCCCCTGATGGGGTGCAAGCAGAAAATCATCTACAATATGTACAGAAGCTGAAGGCCCAGTTAAACCATGCTTATCAGTTGGCCCAATCCATGGCTGCTAAACGAAACCTGGCCAATAAGGAGAGGTATGACAAGAAAGTGAAGACAATGGAACTGAGTGAAGGGGATAGAGTGTTACTGAGAAATCTGGGACTGCATGGAAAACATAAACTTGCTGACCGATGGCATCACCTCCCTCACATTGTTGTGGGACAACTGGCAGATTTGCCTGTATATAAAGTGCGGCCTGAAAACAATTCCAAAGATGTGAAAACTATACACCAAAATCATCTGCTGCCTATCGGGCAAATTCTGCTTGAAGCTGAACCTCTAAATGCCTCCCCCTTCCGGCCTATGACTAGATCTGCTGCCAGGAAAAGAACCAAACCAACTGATTCTTCAGCAAGCCAACTAAGAGGGCCTTGTCCAAATCCTGCCGATGGAGATGATCGCCAATCTGTGTCTGAAGACAATGAAAATGATATTGAATACTATCCCTCTTATGAACTGAGCCAATTGTTTCGGGGCAATCCCCTTGTTAACTCTGAAGATGAGGTTGGGCCTTCTGGACTGTTTGAGCCCCCTACTTTGTCTCCGGAGCCAATGCTTCCAGAAGATGAGCTGGGTAGCAGTAAATCCCAAGGGGTGGGGTCCTTGAGCCTGGCTGAACTATCTGACTTTTCAGAAGAAGAAAGTGATATGGGGGAACCAGCCAGTGACATGCCGGAACCTGAAGAATATTTTGAATGCCCTGATGGTTCCTTACCAGTGCCTGAACAATCCTCAGCTGAGCCAAGTAGTGTGGGTCCTGATATAGAGGGTCATGTCCCTGAAGGTACTATGAGCACTGGGTCCCCTTCCCCTGTGGAGGCTTCCCCGGCTAGTCTCAATGAGGCTGAAATGGGGTTGGAATCTGTGGCAAGGTTTTCTGAGACCCCTAGATGCTCCAGCCGAGAAGTACGGCCGGTGGTAAAATTGAGCTATGAGTCTCTGGGTCAGCCTGTGGACTTGCCTCTACATGTGGTCCACAAAGGGGTGTATGTGTCCTCGAGCTTCTTGCCTAAGCTAGCCTTGGAGGATAACTCTAGTCTGTTAGTATTGCCTTTCGAATGCGGTGCCCCTGCTGTAGGTAACCCACCAGTAGCTGATAGGGAGGGGTTCCCTCTGCCCAGGTGTCATGGGCAGGAACTAATGACCTGAGTTAACAGGGGAACAAAAGGTTATGTGTGTGTGTGTAATGTTGTATAAACCATAGTACACTGTGAATAATATGTTCATGTATGTAATGCAAAGTGTGATATAGTGTTAATTATGCTGTTTGCCTTAAAGTGAGTTAAGGGTAACTACTTGACACGGACGCCAAGTTCTTTTCAGGCAAGGAAGGGTGTAACCCCCCTATAAATGGGGGCTCCTAAAAGCTTCCCCGGAGCTTGTTTAAATGCTCCATGCCTGGCTGGTGTTCAGCATTTAAGCCGTTTCAAATGGGTAGCCAGTGAGCGCCTTTAAAGCCTCAGTATACTGTCTCTTTAAGGGTTGCTTGTTCGCAGTCAATTTTAGCTAAACTGAGGGGGGCTGTGTGGTTGTATGCCCGAGTCCTGCCTGGGGCTGCTGAGTAAGCCTTCCATTCTGCCATCGCTAGTTGTGCAGAGGAAGCTCTCTGAAAAGATGCGACTGGTTATTAATAATAGCATAGAGTACTACTGATAATGTGTTTGTTCTAACCTGCCTTCTTTGCAGTAAAGACTATTCCAACTATCTCCTCCATTTTGGTCCAGAACTGCCGAATTGGACCAATCAGTACCTTGGGACTCTGTAGAGCCATCTGACCAATAGAGACACTGCTTGTAATTTGGGAAAGGCATTATGGGCTATGGTGCTTTTTCGCACCACTGAGAGCAGGAGTAAATGACTGGCAGGTGTTGCCAACCAATGGAATCGGGTATGCCCGAACTGAAAGGAGTGCCCCAGGCTGTAAGGGGGCAGATGCGTTGTGCCTGAGAAGGAGAAAGGAGCTCTGAGCTTCTGTGCTGTTGAGTGTTCGCGCGGGAAGCGCGTGAAAGGCCTTAGGCGGCCGTTTTGAATTGCCAGTGCTAATCAGACCAAATCCATCGGCGGGTGGTCAGAGGAGGCTGTGTGCCAGCACAGCTACCTACCAGGCTTGACCTGTGGAGAACTGGAGAATCTGCTGAATCGCGCTCGATCCATCGGAAAGTTGAAGCTGCCGTTGTCACACCTGAATCTGCTGTGAGTTCGTGTGGGTCTTGGAAGCAGCTGCTTGGTATGGTACCCTTCTGTTGTTTGCCATATAAATGTGTGGAGGTTTGGTCAAGTTCAGGCTCAGCCCTGCAAGTGGTGAAGGAGTGGTTATCTGCTGGAGGTGTGAGTACTGGGTCAGGGTAGCTCCCTGGTAATCTTTCAGACAAGTGGCAAGACAAACCAAATCATTTCAGTATACTGCTGCCTGCACTAAGCGAGCCTCCTGCTCATTCTGATCTGTTTGGAACAGTAAGGTTCATTTGTGTCAGGGCCCCAACCAGCTGCCACGAGGGACTAGCCATTAGGGCTTGGGTACCCAGGGACAGTAATTACTAGGTTTAGGCCTGTGCACAGAGCCCTAGGTAGATAAGTGCAGTGATAAGCCAATCACCTTGATTTCCCCCCAGTCCTTGTTATCCCCCCCCCCTTAAATAAATCAGGTTGTTTTGTTTTGCAACTATACCCTGGCTGGATTGTGTTTTACTGAGGATGTACTGTGCAGTGAAAGTGTAATAATGGTACCTTACTTTCCAGGGAGTCCCCGGAGTGAGCGGAGAGACACGGGCCGGGGGTAAGTGCACCGGGGAAAAGTATTGTCATTACTTCGTGTGAGCCACTAGTGGACCAAAAGGGGGCTTGCAGTGACCCAGAGGGCTGTGACCGAGTCAATCTTGACTGTCTTGACCCCGACCTCCGGGTGGAGGCACCCATCAACAGATCTGGGTCCCTCACCCTGTCCCAGTTGAGGCAGGCAGGGGTAGTAGCCCTAAGGGTAGCGCCCCCTGGGGGTTACAGATACAATTAGGGAAAAAGGAAAACAAGGCGGAACTGTCAGGCTAGCAGAGGGAAAGGATTGTTAAAGGTGATGAGCAGAGGCAAATGTACTGAACAATTGCTTCTGCTCAGTATTCACGGAAGAGGACAACGGACCTCTGCCGGACAGCATGGTATCAACGCTGCCAAATGGGTGGGAGTTAAGAAATGGTCAGGGTAGAGATAAAGATAGTATGGCTGATGAAGGGACTAGAAGCCCTCAGGGTAGTTAAGTCACCAGGCCCAGATGGCCTTCACCTCATGGGTACTTGGGGAACTGGCCACAGAATTGGTAGTACTCTTAGCCTATTTAACGAATCCTTGAAATTAGGCATGGTTCCGGTAGATTGGAGATCTGTCAGCATAGTGCAACTGTACAGGGGTCGGGGGAACAGGGAGGAACTGGGCAACTATAGGCCTGTCATTCTCACCTTCATTGTAAATAAGCTGAAGGAGTCCATACTTGGAGAAAGCTTGATGGCCTGCTTAAGGGATAATGAACTGCAGGACAGCAAGTGGCATGGGTTTGAATCAGGGAGGTCATGCAAGACCAATCTGAGAACATTTTTTTGACTGGATCACTAAAATGATAGACAAAGGACAGGTGGAAGATTTCCTCTACTTCGACTTCAGCAAGGCCTTGGATTCAGCACCATACAGGAGGCTATTGAAAAAGTTGGAGGATTTGGGGAGTGTAGCAGGGTTTAGTCAGGTAGGTAGGAAATGGGCTTAGAGGAGGTAATAGAGGGTGATAATGAACAAGGCCAAGTCCTTGGACAGAGAGGTCACAATCTGGGTGCTGCAGGGGCAGTCCTGGGACCTGCCTTATTCAATATGATCATCAGTGACATGGAGGGGGAATTGGGGCAAGTTGTCTCTCTGCTGATGACTCTAAGCTCTGTAGCAGGGTAGAATAATGAGGAAAGTGTTCAAGAGCTGTAGATAAATAAGCTGGAGAGATAGTCTAAGATCTGGCAGTTGAAAGTCAACACTAAGAAGTTCAAGGTAATGCACTTAGGGAGACAAAATCCACACAGTAATTAATGGATCAGAGGAGTTATACTGGCCTCTTAAACAGATGAGTGGAATCTGGGGTTATAATCAGTGACTTCCTCAAACAGATGAGTCATTGTAACAAAGCACATACCAAGACATCAGCAATGCTGGGGTGTATAGGCAGGGGGGTTCGTAGTAGAAGCAAAGTGATACTGCCCTTACACAGATCCCTAGTGAGGTCTTATATATAGTACTGTATCCAGTTCTGGAGTCTGCAACTGAGGAAAGACATAGACAGTTTGAAGCTGGTGCACAGAAGAGTCACCAGGATGATCCAGGGCCAGCAAGTCAGATCCTGTGAGTAAAGGCTTGTGGCCCTAAATATGTATTCTCTAGAGGCCAGACACAAGAGGGGGACATGATAGAAACAAATAAGTTTCATAAATTCATAGGAATATACAAATCTGTAGCCGTCGGCCTTTAGGACTCTACTAATCAACTAGAGAAGGTGAACTTAAAATCACCCATATATCTATCCTGGGATGATTTAAATTCATCCAGTGTGCTACTCAACACTACCTCACTTGGTAGCTTATTCCAAGTACTGACAACCCTCTGGTTTAGCCAATGACCACGTTTGTTAGTCCTAAAGAACTCCCCCTTTAATTGAAATTGATGGACTCTACCACCCCTCATCATTTCTTTACCCATACACCCTATACATTCCCATAGATCACCATCATTGAATGCCTTTATGTCCAACACAAATCGCCCCTCAATCTCCTGTACTCCAAGGAGTACTGTACATACCCAACTCCATCAACCTTTCACCATAGGGCTCCCCTGTCAATTGTCTAATTTTTGGGGTGGCTCGCTTCTGTGTCCTCTCCAGTATTTTACCATCCTTCTTGTTGCAAGGCACCCAGAACTGCACACATTACTCCAGGTGCGACCACACAAAAGAAGCATACAGCGGAATACCTGTCTATCCCTACTCTTGATTTTACCAAGAATGCAACTCAAAATTTTGTTGCATCTACTGGTCAATACTTTACATTGTTCAGTAGGAGAGAGATTATCACTTATTAGGACACCCAAGCCCCGTTTCCTGTCTGTGACTGGTAATTCTTTCCCACATAAAAAGTAAGAAGCACACCTATTTCTTCTATCAATATGCATTACTTTACATTTCTCTATGTTTAGAGATGATTTATTTTGCTCTACCCATGCTCCGATTTTATTAATTTTATTTTTAAAATGTCTGAGTCATTGCCATTTACCATAACACCTATTTTTACATTGTCTGCAAATTTGCAGCTCCAACTACAGGATGAAGTTTGCAGTGATTCAATATAAAAACTGAACAGCATGGGACCCAATACTGACCCCTGTGGTATGCCACTAATAATCTCAGTCCATGGTGAAAAACATCCTGCCACATAAACATTTGTCTTTTTCCATCTAGTCATTTTATAATGTTAATATCCAACTTAATATCCTGTAATTTCTCTATTAGGGACATATGGGTCAAGGTATAAAAATCCTTTGAGAAATCTGGATAAAAGATGTCCATGGGTAAACCCATTTCCAGGGCACTACTCATTGAGTTGAAGATAAGTTTGTCAGGCAGGACCTATCCACTCTGCAGCCATGTGCAGCAATTCTATTAATCCCGGTTTATATAAGTGCTCATTAATTATACCTTTTTTTATCCCCTCCATTATTTTGCTAATGACAGAGATTAGACTAATAGGTCAAAAATTTCCACAGTCACTCTTAGACCCCTTCTTGTGAATCAGTAAGTTTCTGAGGGGTAAACACAGAGTGAATAGCAAGGATTTATTTGTAAGGAGTACAGAAGCAGTCACAAGGGGGTATGATCAGAGGACAGTGGCTGGCAAATTCAAGATAGATGTGAGAAGTTTTACTTCATGGAAAGCATGGTGAAACCATGATTGAAGAAGTGAGGGGAGCTGCCCTAAATGGGTTTAAACATGGCTAAGAGCGAGCATGTGGATTAATAGTCTGTAGGGGGGCCACTCGGAATTGAGGGTTGAGGAAGCAGGGGAGGAGGGAGACAGTCTACCAGAGCATTAGGTTGTTAGGATGAGGTAATATAGTATGGATAGACCTGATGGGCTTGGCCTCCTTCTCCCATCAGATTCAATGTTTCTATGTTAAGGATCAGCATCCATAAATGTACAAATATTAGCAATACCGGATACAATGCATTTTTTTCTTAGAAGATTGTTTTGCAACATTTGATGGGGATGTACTGTAAGTCACTAAGCAGGAAAGGCAACTTGGGTTATCATATTTAATGACCTCAAAGTGGCAGGGTAGTGTAACAAAGCAGTGGGTAGGATGCCACCAGTGCAATGCTGGGATGCATTGTGTGAGGTGTCTCCAGCAGGAGGAGGGAGGTAGTGTTGTTAGTGTATCACTTGCTGGTGAGACCGCACTTAGAGTATTGTGTCCACTTCTGTAAGTCACAGCTCAGAAAGGGCACAGATGGAATGAAGGTTGTCCAGAATATGGCAACTAAAATGGTGCAGGAGTTGCACCAAAAGCTCACTGGAAGCTGGCCCGCTGGTGCTGAGGGTTAGGTGCTGGACACCACACCTCACACCATGCCGGCGACCAGAGTTCTGAAGCGAGCTCAAGGTGCCAAGAGTTGGCCAGGGAGGAGAAGGTTCAAGCTTCTGACAACAGAGCCCCTTCTCCAGGTAGGGGAGAGTTGACGGCTTTGGCAATAAACAGTGGGGGAACAGTGAGGGACTTCAAGAATGCATGGGACAGACATAAGGCAATTCTAGTGGGGGTAGGAGGAAGTAGGCTGTTGGTTAACAAGGATCTGCAGCTTATACATTAGGTAGGGAAATGGGCAGACTAGGTGGGCCAAGAGGTCCTTATTTGCCATCAAATTCTATGTTTCTAGTAGTATGTCTCCCAGTGGTGGCTAGGAGGTATTGAGATGCCAGCCTTCTGTACACTCGGTGACGGGACATGGCAGACATCTGAGTGGCGATCATGGGAGCGTACATGCCTCCACTGGATGGCATGGCACATCTGAGCTAGCCGACGGGAGGGGGGTACCCAAGCAGAGTACAAGAAAAGCTAATGCTGACCCAGCACCATGTCCACCATTGGATTATGCCCTCCTGTGTTCTGAAGCCTGACTGTCTTCACCTCCACCCTCAGGTCATTGGATTCATGTACAGGAGCACTGAGGAGCTGAAGGTGGCCCTGCCACAGGGGCACAGGCTGGGGGTTGCCTGAGAGGTGACCCGTGGGTGGATTGGAGGTTCAGGGAGCTCCCAAGGCAGGGGATCTCAGACAGGACAAGATCGGCAGGGTGAATGAGAGAAGTCCAGAAGCCAGTGACCAAAAGGGAAAAGAATAAAAAACAAAAAGTTATTTGAGGAAAGACTGAGGGATCTCAACATATAAAAAAGGAGAGTGAGAGGAGATATGATAGAGATCTCTAAGTACCTCATAGTGGTGAACAGGCTGTAGGAGGGGAGTCTCTTTCAAATGACAAAGAGCACCAGGACCAGAGGGCATATGATGCATATGCTGAAGCTGGAGGGGGGAAAGTTTAAGAGGGATGTGAGGAAGTACTACTAAACTGAAGAAGTGGTAGATATCTGGACTAGACTACCAGCAGAAGTGGTGGATGCCACAGCAGTAGGGGACTTAAAGCATGCTTGGGATAGACATAGGGGAATATTAGTAAATAGGCAGGGAGGAGGGAGAGTCACTGGAGACCAGTTAAGGCCTGCAGAGCCAGATCAGGCAGGGACCATCTTGGCAGACTGGGTGGAAAAAGTGGTCCTATTCTGCCAACAAATTCAATATTTTTATTAATTTAGTTTCCATTATAAATAACACATTGTCTTCTGTTTTTGATGTGCAGGCTACATCCCATTGGAGCAATTGTTATTTGTCTGACAGTGATGAACTCCCATTTGGTGATGTGAAATGGGAAAAGACCGCACAGCAGAAGGATCCATCTTGAATTCACTTTCAGCAGCACATACAGTAGATGGCTAGATAATATGCTTATATGGAATTTTCCAACTATGGCTAAGAAAAACCTAAAAACAAATTCACAGCAGATAAGGAGCACTTGGCCCACCCAGTCTGCTCAATTTTTCATTGTCTACCCTATCCTGCCACCGCAGAACCTACTTGATCTCTGGATCCCTCCCCCTTGCTTCCTAACAAAGATTTCCTTGTACCTATCCCATATATGTTTGAATCACACCACCGTTTTTGCCCCCCCCCCCAATCTCCACAGGGGCATCCACCACTTTCAGTGAAGTAGTTCTTCACATTTCAACTAAATTTCCCCCCTCCAGCTTCATTGCCTGTTCCCTTGTTTTTGTGCGTCTTTTTCTCTGGAAAAAAACCCTCCCCCTTGTACCTTATTTAACCCCTGTGATGTATTTATAGTTCTCTACCTTGTCGTTCCACCCCCTCTTCTCTCTTCCAGGGTGAACATATTCAAGTCCTTTAGTCTCTCTCAACAGGACTTCTGATGCAGCCCATGTACCATTTTAGTTGCCCTCCTCTGAACAGCCTCCACCCTGTCAATGCCCTTCCTGAAATGTGGTCTCTGGAACCAGATACCATATTGCAAATGGAATCTCACCAGCGATCTACACAGTTGCAATACCACCTCACTCATTCTGCTTGCGACACACCTCGTTATGCACCCCAACATCCCACTGGCCGTACCCGTTACTTTGTTGCACGGTCTCACCACCTTGAGGTAATCAAATATGATTACTTCCAGGTACCTTTCCTGTTTGGTGGCCATCAGTGCCTTTTCTCCCATTTTGCACTCAGCCTCTGAGTTTCTGTGCCCTAAGTGCATAATTTTGCACTTTTTCACACTGAAACCCAGCTGCCATGCCCTTGACTACTCCTTAAGTTTTCTCAGGTCTCTGTACATTCTTTCCGCTCCCTCTAGTTAACTGTATTGCAGATTTTTGTGTCACTGTAAGGAGGCATACCTTCCCTACCAATTCATTTGCAGTGTCACTTATAAAGACATTAAAGAGGACTGGTCCCAGTACTGAACCCTGAGGCACCCTGTCCTTTCCCCGAAGTGAACTCCATTTACCACCACCCTCTGCCACCTATCCATTAACCGATTTCTTACCCAGTTTACCACCTTATGACTCACCCCTAAGCTGTCCAATTTCCTTATGAAACTCCTGTGTGGTACCCTTTTGAATGCCTTACTAAAATCTAAGCAGGTCACATTCACCGCCCCACCATGATCTATTTCCCTAGTAAACCAGTCAAAGAAATTGATCAGATTTTTCTGACATCTCCTCCTCCCCACCCTCATGAATCTATGCTGCCTTGGGTCCTGAAACTCACTGAATTCAGGATAGTCCACAATCTTTCCTTTAGTAGTGACTCCTTATCTTCTCTACCACTGTCAGACTGACTGGCCTATAATTGCTAGCCACCTCCCTGCCACTCCATTTATGAAACAGAGCTACATCTGCCCTGCTCCAGACCTCTGTGACTGCTCTTGTTTCTAGTATGTTGTTGAATAGGGCTGTGGTAGCTGCAGCCGGTACACACCTGAGCTCCCTCAATACTCTTGGGTGTACCCAATTGAGCCCCACAGCTTAGTCCACTTTCAGGTTTGCAAATCCTTTCAGGACTGTCCCTTCTGTAAAATGGACTTATCTACCTCCCTGTGCTCATGCTGCTTTTATGTGGCCCATACCCTTTCCCTTCCTCTGTGATGAATGAACAAAAGTATTTGTTCAGGATGCCTGCTTTATCCTGGTCCAGTGCTGCACAGCCCCCCAACCCCTGCTCTTCGCTCACAGTCCCTCCCCTCATCTTTCTCTTTTCACTTACATACTTAAAAAAGTCTTCTCCACTTTAATTACCTCGTGGGCTAGTCTTGCCTCAGTTTGCGCCTTTGTGCTCTTCACTGCTTTGTCTGCTTCTCCTGATACACCTCCCTGAACTCTTTCCTCTGTGTTTTTTTATACTGCCTGAATGCTACCCTTTTAGTCTTTACTTTTTCAGTCACATCCTTTGAGAATGGTAGCAGTCTCTTTTTTTATGTTTGCTTGTGCTCATGCGCAAGAAACATTATGCGACAGCTTAGGAGAGAAGCGGGTTGTGGAGGCACGGCACTGTTACAGCCAAGGGAGGCACTGCATTTGAGGGCTTGGCACTGGTGGATCAATGGAGGCACAGTGTGCTGATGACACTGTCTCCAAAAGTGCCACCAAGTACAAACATTTTCGCCGCAGGAATCAGGGGCCACCTCATCATTGCAGCATCAGTCATTCTGCTGCAATGAAGGAGCGACCCATCATTGCAGGGCGGAACATTAGCTAGCGTAATACTGTTTGTGAACATGGCAGGTGGCTTGCCGGCGCATTCACAAACAGTATTATGCAGCTCCCAGTGCCGAGGGGGTGCCCAATCCCCTCGGCAGCATGCCCAAACCATCTTTGTTTGCCAATGGGGCCCCAATTCCCACTGGCTTCAGTCCCCATCCGAGTTTCATTTGCCGACGGGGGAGCCCACTCTCCGTCAGCATAATGTCCCTCCCACACACACACACAAAATGTAGGTTTGTGCCAAGGGGGGTGCCCACTCCCTCTCTGCTATTGCGCCCCCCCATATACCAACGGGGGTGCCCAATCCCCTGTCGGCTGCAGTCGCCCCCCCAACAAAACAGTAGGTTAGCACGCTGGGAGCCCACCCCCGTGTGCCAAATGTCCTGTTAAATGTCCCTGTAAAAAAAAAAAAAGTCCTGCAATGTTGTTTTTTTTCCCTGTAAAACAAAAAACGGTCCCTCGTCGAGTCCGGCAGCCCCTTCCCAACCTGCACCCACCTTCTGTACACCCTGCCTCTCTGCACACCCCCCACCCCATACTTACCTCCGGAGCCCAGCGCGACGATCTTCGGTGGACCGGGAACACGTCTGCACTTTTCAAAGCCGATCGCGAACTGAGGAAATGCCAGTAAGCTGTATAATGGCATAAATAGGGTTTTTTCAACTTTGGTGCATATCTCAGGCAATTTTGGGAATTTTGGTACCAGTTATTCAACATGGGGTTATTGGGACCCCTCCTCATGAATTCAGCCACTGCCATGGAATTATTCGGCCCAGAAAGGTGATTTCATGGTCACTGCATGGAATCACCTTTCGGGACTGATTAATGAAACAACATTGCCAGTGTTCATGAGGAGGGCTCTCAAAGTCCATATTACCATTTGGTGGGACAAATCCAAGAAATGACTGTTTCTGGCGTGAGTTGCGCGGTTGCTCACTGCAGTGCTCGTAACCAGCAGTGCAATATTTTCACTACATATTTTCAACACTGCCATTTTTCTGCACCTCCTTATGAACAGTACAGCTGTCATTTTTCACATCCTGGCCGAAATGTGTTTTCGCACTTCTGGCGCAGAATAGCGGAGTCGCAGTGGAAAATCCATGTTCAGGACACATTATGAAAATCACAGTGACACTGTTCATTAGCAGAGGTCCTAAAATGCCTATGTTGAAAATTTAGTGACAAAAGTCCATAAAATGACTGTGTTACGAGCGCGCATTGCACAGTTTCCACGCACGCTTGTAACTTCGCACATTTGCAATATTTTCACTCCAGATTTACAACATTGTCATTTTTCCAGCCCTCCTTATGAACAGTACAGCTGTCATTTTTCGCATCCTGGCCGAAATGTGTTTTCGCACTGCCGGCGCAGAATAGCGCGGCCGCTGTGGGAAATCAGTGTTTGGGACACATAACGAAAATCACAGTGACACTTTTCATGAGCAGAGGTCCTAAAATACCTATGTTGAAAATTTGGTGGTGAAAGTCCATAAAATGACTGTGTTACGTGCATGCGTTGCACAGTTCCACGTATGCTCAGAAGTGCGAGCATTTTTAATATTCCCACTACAGATTTTCAACATTGCCATCTCTTCACACCTCCCTATGGATGCCATAGCTGTCATTCTTCACATCCTGCCAGATCTGTGTTTTTGTACATGTGGCGCAGAATGGCACTGTCGCTGTTGGAACTCAATGTTCGGGACACATTGACAAAAATCACACTGCCACTCTTCATGAGAAGAGGTCCCAAATGCTTTCATGAGGTGGGGTCACAAAAAGGCCATGTTGAACATTTGTAGTGCAAATACCAACAAACACCCAAGGCATAAGGGTTTCTAACCATAATGTCCTACCCTGTACAGACTGGCAGGCATCGGGGTGTGCCTTTGGATTGCCGACTGTACTGCTCATGCCATCCCACCCCCACCCCCCAGCCACTGACAGGCCTCGAGGTGTACGTTGGACTCTTTGGCCCCAGACTTCACCCTGTTCTCCTATGCTGCACCCATTTCACCATATGTCCTTATGGAATGGGGTGACTGTAAAGCCAAACACCCTAAGGCACACCTCAACACGTGTCGGTGTCTGCAGAATAGGGTGACGTGACATGGCATGACTGTCATGGGCAACGGCCCAAAAACTTACCCCAATGCCTGTCCATCTCTACAGGATGGAGGTGGGGTTCGCTCGAAGTTCAATACTTCACTGCCATTCCTATTCCGCATCTGTCTAACTCCTGCATTTCCAGTGCTAATACCAGCAAGCAAACATTCGGCATTGACAAATGCTTGTTTCTTTTGCTTTTGCTTACTGCCTTTGCACAGAGGTTTGTTGCCTTCACTGTACCTTCCCTTAACTTAGTCCAATGTTCATCCACCCCACCCAGGAGAGGGAATTGGGAAGAAAAGGAAGCAGTGAAGAGTCAGAAGAGCAGTATAGTATTTCTCTTTAGTTGCTTCTTACCAGATTGCTGGTTCAGGAATGACTAGACACAGTAAGTAACTTCTGACAGCTCTTAGGTTTATTCAATAATCACACAGCAAATTACTCAGTAGGCCTCAGCCAGGGAAAACTATTAATACACTTTGCTCCTGCACTTCCAAAACCCATATGGTCCACCCCCACACATACCATTAGCCCAAAACTGCAGGAGGGGAGTGGAGTGGACTGAACCATTCTACCTTTATACTGGGTAGGTTACCATATACTACATCTCCCCTTCTAGTTAAAAAAAGCAATCACCTTGATTTTGGATTGCATATCAAAGAAAAAACATTACTAAGCACGAATGACATAATGGTTGAGTCTTACTTTGTGATGAGTTAGGGTCTAAAGTCACTGGTACTCAGCTCTGTTGAAATGAGTCCTTACCACCGACTCAAGTCATAAAATCTCTGAACAATTCAGGAACCCTGACCTGGTGCCCTCTTCTGGTCATCAGAGTAGACTGCACCCCTGGTACCACATCAGGACTTTCTGGCAAAGTGCCATTGAAAGCAACAGGTTCCATTCCAGGTGTCTCACACTCTTGACAAATGAATTGTTCCTGGCTATTGTCCCTGGACTCCACTGTTTGTGACAATATGGATTCAGTTGACTCATATGCTTGTTGCTGTTCAGCCTCCAAAGCAACTGTTCGGTCTCTCCTCAGGTGTCTCCTATTCCTGCAGTATTGCCCTCTTGCAGGAGTAATTACACTATAGGATCTTGGCTCCTCACGGATTCTTTCCACCATGGGAGGTTGCCACCCACTAGAAGTCTCCATGCATACCCTTTAACCTTCTCCAAATGGGGTATGTGGAGCTGCATTCCTGTTATATTATTTCTATCTTTTCTGTAGCCTTTTAAGACATTTATAGAAACATAGACATTGACAGCAGATAAGGACCACAAGGCCCATCCAGTCTGCCCATTTTTTTACCTTATGAATGTGCCAAAGGCTTTTACTCTGTCAATGTCCTATTTATTTATACTCATCTGTATTGCTCCCCTATGCCTATCCCATGCCAGTTTGAAGCCCAACACTGTATTTATATCCACCACTTCCTGAGGTAGGCTGTTTCATGCATCCACCACCCTTTCTGTGAAAAAGAACTTCCTCACATTACCCCTTAATCGGCCTCCCTCTAATCTCATGCTGTGTCCTCTTGTCCTGCTATTTTTCTTATATTGAAACATGTTAGACTCTTTCACGCACCTCTCTCTTCCTCCTTTGCTCTTGGGTATACATATTGAGCTCCATTAATCTGTCTTCATATGCTTTATGATGCAGTCCCTGTACCATTTTGGTTGCCCTTCTCTGGACTGCCTCCATTTTGTTAATGTCCTTGTGCAGGTGCGGCCTCCAGTACTGCATGCAGTACTCCAGATGGGGCCTAACCAGTGTTTTGTAAAGAGGGATTATTACCTCCCTCTTACAACTTGTGATACCCCTACTAATACACCCCAACATCCCTCTAGCCTTACCTACTGCTTTAGTGGTCTGCTTGGATGATTTCAGGTCATCTGTGGTGATGATGCCCAAGTCTCTTTCTTCCCTTGTGATTGCCAGCAACTCCTCTCCCAACCTATAGATAGCTTCAGGGTTTCTCTTCCCCATGTGCATGATCTTGCACTTCTTTGCATTAAACCCCAGTTGCCACTCTTCAGACCATTTTGCCAGTTTTTCCAGATCTCTTCTCATTCTACCCACCCCATCTGCATCATCTACTCTGTTGCAGATCTTGGTGTCATCTGCAAACAGGCAAACCTTACCCTCCAGTCCATCTGCAATGTCCCTGATGAAGATATTGAAGAGGACTGGCCCCAGGACTGATCGCTGAGGTACCCTACTTGTGACTTGCATCTCTTCTGTCTGTATACTGTTTACCACCACTCTCTTTTTTTCTGCCTGCCAACCAGTTTGCCACTCAGTTGACTAACTTCTGAACCACCCTGAGCCTACCCAGCTTATGAATCAATCTTCTATGTGGAACTGTATCGAAAGCTTTGCTGAAGTCAAGGTAGGTGACATCAACTTCACCCCCTTTGGTCCACCACTCTGGTTACCCAGTCAATGAAATCTATGAGATTAGTTTGACAGGACCTTCCTGTTGTAAACCCATGCTGTCTTGGATCCTGTGTGCCTATGGATTCCAGGTGTTGCACTATCCTTTCCTTAAGGAGTGCCTCTATAATCTTGCCCACTACTGAGGTAAGACTGACTGGTCTGTAGTTCCCTGCCTCCTCCCTGCTACCACTCTTGTGGTGCAGGATCACATGAGCCCTTCTCCAGTCTTCTGGGACCTATCCTGTGCTCAGAAACTCACTAAACAGTTCTGCTAATGGCTCTGCTAGTTCCACCCTTAGGTCCTTTAGTACCCTGGTATGTATGCCATCAGGTCCCATTGCCTTGTCCACCCTGAAGCTCTTGTATGACCCTTTCTTTTGTGAAGGGACTTGTACAAACCTCCCTCCCCCCTGTGTCCATGGTGCTGAGCTGTGGGCCCTGTCCTACCTTCTCTTCAGCAAATATTGGGCAGAAGCATCTATTTAAGATAGATGCTTTTCCTTGGGGTTCCTCCACACACTCCTCCTTATCCCCTTTGATCTTAGCAATATCCCCTCTGGACTTTCTCCTTTCACTAATGTATCTATAGAAAGTCTTGTCCCCTTCTTTTACTGTTCGTGCTAGTGTTTCCTCGGTTTCAGCCTTTACCTGCCTTACTGCCTTCCCTGCTTCCCTTAGGGAAGTTTGGTATGCCTCCCTATCTTCGCCATGCTGCATTCCCTTATATTTCCTGAAGGCCAACCTTTTGGCTCTGACCGTTTCTGCTACTGTTTTTGAGAACCAAAGTGGTTTCCTCCTTTTGCTCTTGCTTTTCTCCCTAACGCAATGGGATGTTGCTTCAAGTATTGCATCCTTAATGCTTGCCCACTTTGCCTGTACCCCTCACCTGTATTTCTTCTTGCCAGGGCTAGCTTAACTCTGTTGGTCATCTTATCAAAGTCAGCTCCTCTGAAGTCCAATAGTTTGACTTAGAATGGGATGATTTAGCTCTAGTGGCCAAATTGAACCATACCATGTGATGGTCACTGGCCCTCAGGTGACCTTCTATCTGGAGATCTGTGATCCTTTCCCCATTAGTCAGTACTAGAGCCAGGATAGCCCTGTCTCTTGCGAGTTGTTGTACCAATTGTTTGAGGCCCTCCCCCTGCAGGGAATAAACTATGTGCCTAGTTCTGGTGGATGTTCCGGCTGGTATTGACAAATCTGTATCTGGCATGTTGAAGTCTCCCATTAGCAGAACCTCCCCTCTAGCTGTCATGTTTTGTAAATCTTCTAACAGTAATTTGTCTATGTCCTCCCCCGGTCTGGAGGCATGTAGACAATTCCAGTTTGTATGGCTGTCCCAATTCCTGTTGCCAGGGTGACCCACAGTTCTGGCTCCTTATGTGTATTCTGAATTTCTGTAGCTTTGATATTTTCATTAACATAAAGGGCCACTCCCCCCCCTTTTTTACCTCGATCTCTTCTGAACAGTACATAGCCAGGTACTGTAGCCTCCCAAGTGTGGTTACTGGTGAACAATGTCTTGCTAATGGCTATTATGTCCAGTTTAGCCTCTGTCATTGTTACCTCCAGGTCTGGGATCATGTTTCCCAGACAGCGACCATTTGTGCACATGATTTTCCATTAGCCAGATTTCAGTGCATTAGTTGTGGGGCGAGGTCGAGCTTTTCCTCTGCATGTCGTATGGGGAGCCAGACCTTTTTCCTCACCTGGTGATGCAAATGAACTGCGAACATGCTGAACTCCTGTTTGATCACTAGCTAAGGAGGAGGGGTGCTCTTCCCATTTGATGTATCAGGTGCTGCACACCTCTTCCCATTTGCTAGTGTAACCCCCGGACCCCTGCCTTTTTGCAAAACGACAGGTGACATGCTGTTGAAGCTGACAGCAGTACCTGGTGGGGACTGGGTTTGGGGAGGACTAGGTTACTTGGCACAGGGGGCATAGGTTTGGCTACTTTACACAGGAGCATCCAAGTAAATCCAAACACAGGAAGCAATTACTGTAATGTCCAAAACCAGGAATGGGATTCTACAGTGTGGCTTTTATTCACATCCAAACTGAACAAACAAAGCATAGACGGACCCCCACGGGGCTACATTCCTGGTAATGCAGATTAGAGAACAACAGAACACTTCTTCACATTTCCAGCCCTCAGGTTCTAAATCCACCAGGCACACAGCCAGGACTTGCATGCAGCTTTGGGTACACAGCCCGACTTGTACACTACTTGGGTTTTCCCCACTGGCCTGGCTCCCCTGTCGACCACTTGATCCATGGTCCATTATGGGAATGAATCAGTTTTCCTTTTGGTGGCTCCCCAAACCACCTTAGAACCTTTGACTCCTAGAGGGAATTTTCCTTCCAATCCCACGTCTGGGTACTTCCCTCATCACTGGCCAAGTGCATGAGGCAAAGTAGAAATCCACAGAGCTTACTAAAGATGGGGGGGTCTCCCACCTCCAGCTCCCACAATCCATACCCAGCCATTTCTCTGGAAACTAAACAACTCTTTTGAAAGCTTGGCAATGTAGATTACTGGGTAGATGTACATCACATCTCCTCTACATGTCTTGACTTCCCCTATGTGCTGGACTTGAACATACTTTTACTTTTGGCTAAGCCTATTACTCTAGGCCTCCCACTACTTCAGTTGTCCAATCCCCACTTTAACACAGTTCAGGATGAAACATGGGCCCTTTAGAAAGAGCTGTGCTCACCCTCCGGTTGCAGGTGCCCCACAGGCAAATCACAAAATCTTCTTGTACCCCACACTCGCGGACAAAATAAGGCAGCTTCTTCACTAGCAGTAGCCAGGGGGTTGCCCCTGGAATAGCAGGCAAACTTCCTGCCCAATCGTCTGAGGGATGGGGCACAGTGACTTGTATCAGCGGTCTCCACCACTTTAAAAATAGATTACTGTGTCTCTCTTTAGGCGGAAACACACACCGTTCCCTAAATGTAGCCCTATTTCAGGGCTCAGGCTCCAAGAGCCTGAGCACGGAGCTGCTGTGCTCCTCTCACAACAATCTCCAAACTCCAACTGCCTCAGACTGACTGTTCAAACCTCCCAACATTCTACTCAAACTCCCTTCTGCATATTCCATTGTGGCTCATGCAGCTGCGATAGTTCTATGGTGATGTCATCCCTCAGTCTCAGCTGAGACTGAGAACAGAGTGAGACAGTGTGAAATCCATTTAACTAGAGTTTCACAAGCTGCCTTCCCTGCCTACCACTAGGTCTTACTGGGATTCTAGTAACCCCGGGTAACAAGGGGGTTACACTAGTTTAAATATTCTGCAAAGACATCAAACTTCTGCCCCAATGCACTGACTCCCTCTTTAATCAGATGCAGTCCATCGAATTTAAATAACTTTTTCTCCCAAAACTGTTGCCAGTTACCTACAAATGTGTGTCTTTTTTCCTGGCACCAGCCCTTGAGCCACATGTTTAGCACCCCTATCTCCCCTTTTCTGAACTTCCGCCCATCTGCCCCCTCTCCCAGACTGGCAGGACCTCAGAGAAGAAGATGCTGGATGAAATGGATGACAGTTTGTCTCCCAGCCTGGTCAGATGTTCCTTGGTCTCCACAACTGACTGGCTGGTGAGATCATTAGTCCCTATGTGTCCCAGGACATCAATGTTTTCTCCTGCTTCCTGCACGATTTTAGCAATGCAGTCTGTGTCTCTCCATGCTGATGTACCTGGGAGACATCTGACCATTACCCTCGGCCGGAGGTAGGTGTCGACTCTCTGATTCATGGAGTCTCCTATCATCAGAAGTATTTTGGATTTCATTTTTGCCTTTTTTTGCTTTGGTCCCTATTATGGGCAAGTTTTGTAGTGCTAGCTCCTGTGCTGTAGTATCCTGCTTTGCAGTGTCCCCTGCCCCTTTGTTTGATTTCGGAGATAGAGGCAGATACCTGTTTGTAGTTTTTATATAGTTTTTGGAGGTGATACACTGGTGAGCACTGAGTGATGGGGCACCTGATTTTCCCTTCCTAACCACCTGCCAACCTCCTGAACCAACTACCCTCTATGTTTGAGGAGCTGCAGTTGGATGTTGGGGAAATGGCAGGCAGTTCTTGTAATACACTTCCTCCTGAATATGTGATTTGAGGCATGCAATCTCTGCTCATGCTGCCTGATGCTGAGCCCTTAGATCTCTGATGGTCCAGCATGTAGGACAGCATCCTAAATCCTGTATAACTGCCCTTTTTAAAAGTTTCCTGCAATACCTGCAGTTAATAATCTCCTTTCCTGTTGAGTTGCTTATAACCTGGTCCTTGAAATTAGAAGGCAAATGAAAGCAAAAGTTTAATTTTTCATATTTATATATATATTTTTTTGTTTGTTTGTTTTGTTTGTTTGTTGTTGTATAACTTTTTATAACAAGTTAAATTAACTATGCCCCTTTAAGTGAAGTCACTGTTTGGATAGCCCTCCGATCCTCCCCTTCCTGCTTTGCTACAGGAAATGTCATGACTGTGCTACTCTGTAAAAGGAGTGTAGCATGGGGAGGTTGGGGATGGGGGTTGGTGAGTCCTTCCCCTGCAGAAAAAGAAGAACCATGGATGAAAGAAATGAGGAGGTAAGAACAGAAACAATCAACCAACAACAAATGCGGATGCTATCCCTCAGTCTGTATCTTGTATGTGCTCCTGTAACTAGCCCTGAAAGCTTAGCCTAATGATAGATAAAACTGTAACACCTGTAAGCACAAAAAGTAACAAAACCTGTAAGCACCACCTGTAGCAATTTAACAGAAGATAAACCTTGCAAAAAACAATTTGCTACAGAGAAAAATAAAGCAGTAATCTGTAAGCACAAAAAGTAACAACCTATAAGCACAACCTGCACAACAATATAACAGAAAGAAATACCTTGCAAAAAACCTTGAAACAGATAAAAATAAAGCAGTAATCTGTAAACACAACACAGTATCAACCTGCAAGCACACCCTGCAACTATTTAGCAGAAAATATACCCTACAAAAAAAATTTCAATCAGAGAAAAAAATAAAGCAGTAAACTGTAACACCTGTAGGCACAACACAATAACAAAATGTGATAGGCACAAACTTGAACAATTCAACAGAAAATATACCCTGCAAAGAAACAATCTGAATCCAAGAAAATAAAGCAGTAATCTGTAAGCACAAATCAGTAACAAACCTGCAAGCATACCCTGTAACAATGTAGCAGAAAGTATGCCCTGCAAAAGCAATTTGAATCAGAGAACAATAAAGCAGTAATATGTAAGACAGTAAATCTGCCTAGCCAAAAGAAGACTTAATTTTACTCCTTACTCTTATAATGTTGTTCCTTGCTCTGTCCTTATAGGCGAACCTAGAAGAAAAGAGCTCAGGTGAAGCTAGGTGCCTTTGCCAGCAAACAGTCTTCCACCCTGTGCAGCCTTGGGTATTTCAGGTCATAGTGCCTTTGAATTTGCAGGTAATGTCATCCTCAACATTCTGCCCATTAACAGTTGGAGAAGGTGTACAGTTCAGTCCTGTGACTGTTGAATTCCTAATACTGAGCAATGTGAGATGCAGGTTTATCTGATCATGCATATACTTCAGAAAGAGTCTTTTTACTGTCTATATCATTCTTTCAGCTAAACCGTTAGATTGTGGGTATCCTGGGCTGGAATGAGTTATGTTGAATTCCCACAACTTTGCAAATTACTTCATTTCATTACTTGTGAATCGTACATGATCTGCTACCAATTCCTTTGGAATTCTATGTCTTGCAAATACAGCTTTCAATTTTGCAATAACTGTAGTAGCTGTCTTGTCAGGCATTCTGAGAACCTCAAGGTATTTTGAAAAATAATGTACTACAATTAAATAGGAGTGTCCCATAAAGTCAAAGATGTCTGCACCAAGCTTTAACCATGGCATGTCAGGTATTTCATGTTGATGCATAGGCTTATTTATTATTTATTTAGTTATTTATTTACTTTTTGTTGATCTGGTAAGTACACTAAACAAATTCTGCCTTTTTTCAGGCACGACCTGGGGGAAGGGGATACAGATGAATGCCAACTGACCTTGAACCAGATTGAGCTGTTGGTGGTATTTTTAGTGAATGCTAATGATCATAGTGAATTTTAGTGAGTGAGGCTCTTTCTGGTTGCTGGATAAGAGCTCCTGGCAAGGCACACATGCTTCAACCATCATTTCTACTTTTCGATTCATGCCTGACCAATACATCACAACTCTGGCTTGGGCCTTCAACCTTTGTAATCCTTGATGTGCTGCATGAAGTCTTCATAGCATATCTGTTCTCAGCTCTTTAGGTATGATGATTCTTTTGCCCACCATTATGAGTTAATTTTCTATGTATAGATTGTGTCTCATGGGCCAGTAGTGCTGAACTTTAATGGTGACCTGTTTTTTTCCTGTCAGGCCATCCTTTGAGGTGCATTTCTTTAAGCAATTGTAAATCACTGTCTCTCTTTGTGGCCTGTTTTAGCCTCTCTAACATAGTGTCAGGCAATGTCTGTGTTGCTTGGATTGAATATATGACTTTTTTCACTGCTTTGATCAATGTCTCCCTCTGCTGGTTTTCTTGTTACTGCCCTGGACAAGGTGTCTGGAATCAGTATCTCTTTTCCTGGAGTATATATTACCTGTATGTCATATTTCTGGATTTGTAAAAGCATCTGCTACAGTCTTGCTGGATCTTTTTCTATTGGTTTGTTCAGTATGGAATACAGTGGCTTGTGATCCGACTGGATTTTCACTGACATTCTATAAACATGCTGATGAAATTTCTGTAAAGAGAACATAATTGCTAGCAACTCTTTTTCTATCTGTGCATAATTTCTTTTAGCACTGGACAATGACCTAGATTCATAAGCTATCAGGAATGATATGATAAGGGTGAGTCCCCTTACCGTTGTTGCACAGTAAGAGCTACGCAAATATCACCTGAAAAAAATGGGTGACTGAAATAAAGAAAAACCACCGTAAACAGCCAAACAGTGATGGTGCACAAAAACAAGACAAATGTCTCCTTTTTTTGTGAGGGGCATACCCCCTGAAATAAAATAATCAACTCTGGGGGGGGGGGGCTTAAAAAAAGAGATTAATTATCCGATTGTAGGACCTGAACCTGGGTCCACTGGCTCTGTAGTTGGTGGCTCTAGCCGCTATGCCAAACAGCCAGCTCAGCAGGGTTTGGGCACACACCTGCCTATATCCTATTATAGTGAGTGTAGTTCACTGCTACACTCACTATACAGGCTCCTTCGCTCCGTTAGATGGTAGCCCTAAACATGAGCGGTATTACTGAGTCGCTCATATTGAGTTACTCAATAATACTCACCCATATAGGGTGATACCAGCTATCGGTCTGTTCCCTTGTAGTAGACAAGCACCTAGTCTGTCCTTAGATGCATCTGCTTGGATTTCAATTTCCCACTTTGGATCAAAGAATTTTAATACTGGTGCAGAAGAAGTAGTCTGTTCAAGCTTTGTAGGGCTTCCTCCTGTGCTGGCTGCCACTGCCACATGACATCTTTTAAGTAGCTGCCTTAGTGGTGCAGTGAAGCTCGCTTTATTTGAAATGTACTGTGCCAAGTATTGAGTCATCCCTAACAGTCTCTGTAGCACTTTTTTATCTTTGGGAGGGGACATCTCGGCTATTGCTTCTACTTTGGCTTCATCAGGCCGTAGCCCAGTTTCAGTTATGATATGCCCCATGTATTTCTCCTCACTCACCAAATACTGTATTTTGTCTCTGCTGAACTTAACATTGAGTTCCACTGCTCTGTCCATCACTTTCCCCAGAATATAGTCATGCTCTTCCTTGGTAGCCGCTGCTATAAGCATGTCATCAGCTAGCACAAAAACACCAGATATGTCCCTGAAGTGTTCAGCATTTTTCTGCTGTAATACTTCACTCACAGATCTTATTCCAGAAGGAAGTTTATGAAATTTGTATCTTCTCCATGGACTGTTGAATGTACATAGCTCTGCAGAGTCATCATCTAATTTAATCTGCCAGTATCCATCTTTTTCATCTAGAATTGTGAAAAAAGTTTTTCCCGGAAGCTTACATTGAATACCCTCCAATATGGGGATAGAAAGGTGATGTCTTTGGACAGCTTTATTTAGGTTTCTAGGGTCCAAACACACCCTGATTTCACCTTTTTTCTTTTCATTAATTACAAGGCTATTTAACCATTGTGTAGCTTTTCTTAACTCACTAATTGCTCCAATTTGCTCCAGCTGTTCCAGTATTTATTTCAGTCTGTCCATGATTGCATATGGGACTTTCCTGCATCCATGTATCACAGGAGTAACGTTTGGGTCAGTATTTATGTGATAAACTCCTGGGAATTCTCCAAGGCCTTCAAACACTGCTTTATATTGTGTGAGAAATTCCTCTTTCATGCTTGGTGGCTTGGTTTTAAGCACTTTAACTTCATGAATCAGATCCAGGATGACACATGCCTGTTGACACAATAGGGAAGCTCCTGATGTTGTAGTGACATAAAACTGCAGATTTGCCTCTCTGTCTTGTGTCTTACACTTTAGTTTCACTTCTCCTTCAGGATTGATTCATGCTTCTCCGTATGCTATTAGGATAGTACTGGTTGGCTTTATTTGTACATTGCATGGAAACTGAGGAATTGCCTCTTTAGTTAATATATTGGCTTCAGCTCCAGTGTCCAATTTGAACTTAACTGGCTGTCCCATTATCTTCAAGGTAGTGTACCACCCTTCATCTGGTACTTGCGTCCACATCCCTTCTTGTTTTCTTTTTTTATAACACCTACAAATAGTGCTTCTGCTCCTCTGTTTTGTTGGACTTTTTGAACCTGCACATTTTTGCATAATGGTTGAGCCCACCACATTTGCGACATTCTTGTCCATATGCCAAACAAGCCTTCAGGTGATGCCCCTTGCTGCATCTCCCACACGTGTTCAACTTTTTTGCACGTATCTCATGTGTTGCTTACTGGCAGTCTGGTTTTCAGCCTATTTTACCATCCTGCCATGATTTTTTTTCTATAGCATAGATAAACGTATCAGCAGTGCCCACTGACATTGCTCATGCCTGTGCCCTTGTTACCTCTTGGACTCAGCATATGTCCACTGCTTTGGCCATCATGAAGTCTGGCAATTCCAGTAGCTTCTCTCAAGCCTGTCATTGGTGATGCTGAAAACAATTTTATCTTGGATCATTAGGTCCTCAGTCTCTTCAAATTCACAATTTCGTGCTTTTTGTCTGAGCTCTGTGACAAACTTGTCTATACCTGACTGCTCACTGAATGGGTGAACCCAAAACTGATGCCTCTCAAACACCAAGTTTTTTCTTGATTCACAATAATTCTTAAATGCTTCCATAACCTCAGCTGCTTTTTTAGCTTGTGGGTCGGCATATGTTATATTGAGGATATTGTACACCTCGAGGGCCTCATCCCCGATTGTGTGCAGCAGGACTGCAATTTTCATTTCCTCTGACTTATCATCTAACCCCGTGGCTGTGAAGTACAGACTTAATCTCTGTGCCCATTTTCTCCAGTTTTCCACAAGATTTCCAGTCAGCAATAGTGGTGGAGGCAGCTTAAATTGCTCTATACTACCAAAAATATTTTGTTGTACAGTCTTTTTTAGTAAGCTCTGCGTACTCACAAATACTGTCTTTTGTGTCTTTTCTTGGCAGTGAAAACTTTTCTTCTTACTTGTAACTGCAGCACTGCAAGTTCACTTCTGACATCAAATCATATTTCTCTTTAGTTGTTTCTTACCAGATTGCTGGTTCAGGAATGACTGGGCACTATGAGTAACTTCTAACAGCTCTGTGGTTTATTCAATAATCACACAGCAGATTAGTCAGGAGGCCTCAGTCAGGAAAAAATACTAATATACTTTGCGTGTGCACTTCCAAAAACCCATGTGGTCCACCCCCAGACATACCATTAGCCCAAAACTGCAGGGGGGAGTGAACTGAACCATTCTACCTTTTTACTAGGTAGGTTACCATATACAGTACTAGAAATACAGGATTACGAGTAGCCAGTGATGTCAGAAAACTTGGAAGGAGAAAAGCCAAGGAGTAATTTATAATGAAGCCTTTCAGTGTTATGGTGGATAAGGGATTGGACTGAGAACTGATGGACATAACTGAGGATTCGAGTCACTCAGTCATAGTTTCAGTAGTGAGTGAGCAGGCAAATATCTGCATTATAAACATTCTGTCATTCTGATAGGAGGGACTTGGGAAGTGCACAGAGGAGGAAATTAACATAGTCAAGAAGTGGGATATGAAAAAGGGTTTCAGCAGAAGAGAGGTCTAGCAAGTGGCAATACAAGCAGTTTTGCAAACCTGATAGTACATCAGTTAGTCACTTCATTTTAAAGCTTGTCTTTCTATAAAATGCTGCAGGCTGTGTATGTTAAAATACAGTAAAATCTGCATTGAAAGACACTCCAAATAAATATGTACATATTCACATAGCACAGCCTCACATCAGTGTACAATTCTTGATAATATATGACACCCATTATACATAAGGGCCCTTATATTCAAAGGTTAGCGCCAGTGCAAATGTGGTTAGTGCTGGCGCTAACCTGAATTTGCACCACTGCTCTGGGTGGGGCCATATTCAGAGGCCCCATGAGCAGAGCCTAATCTTGCCAGCACCAAGGTGTTACTCATACTACTGCTGCACTTATCCAATTTAGGGGTTCTCTCATGCATACAGATGCGGCAGTATATTGAAAGATTTGTGGCAGAAATACATGGTCCCCAGAGTGGCGGTGTTTACCACTGTCAAAAAACACGTATTTTCTGGGTGCGAAGCCCATGACCCCATACCCTAAAGGCAGGGCAGCTTACCATAGCCACCCAATTCCTGTGTCAAGGAGTCTCTCACACTTTAACACCCATCCTCTGTCCAGTGAATTAATCCCTGGTGGTGTAGTAGTCCCCTACAAACACCCATCCCCCATCCAGTACATTAATTCCTGAGGGTTTAATGGTTCTCCCCACACCAGATTGCCCATCCTTCTCTCATGCATCAGTTCCTGGTGGTTTAGTGGTTCCCCCCACCCCAATTTCCCATTCTCTCATGCACTGGATGCTATAGATAAGGTGAAGAATCTGGGGGTCACTGTGGACTCCAAGCTGACATTAGAATATCAGATGTCAGGTGCTGTCTGCTGTGACTTTTTGTATCTCTGTAACATCTCCCCAATCAAGCTCTTTCTGGAACCGACTGACCTAGCAACACTGGTGCATACCCTTGTATCATCAAGATTAGATTACTGTAATGCTCTGCACCTTGGGCTATACGTGAAGTTGCTGCATTGCTTGTAGTTGTTCAGAATGTGATAGTATGGGAGCTCCCAACCACCAGGTCAAGCATATCACACCAGTTCTCTGTGTTCTGCACTGGTTGTTAGTGCAGTGGTGCAACAGCTTCAAGGTGTGCTTGTTAACCTACAAGGTCCTGCACAGTCTGAGTCTGGACTACCTGAAAACTTCTTAATCCTATACGTTCCTGGCTGCCCCCTTCAGTCAGTGGATATAGGTCACTTGTCTGTTCCACAAGCCCATTTAAAGTTTTTGGGGGATAGGACCTTTGCAGTGTCTTTCCCAATTATCCAGAATGCTCTTTCTCCAGAGGTAAGAGGTGCTTCATCCTTGGCCTTGTTCCAGTCATGCTTGAAAATGCACCTGTTTGTATTGTGTTTTGAGTTTGGGGATGCTTTTTAATTTTATTGGTGAATTCATATGATTTCAAAATTGTAATTTATTAAATTTACTGATATTGTTTATTGTATTATTTTGTTCATTGTGAGGCACCCAGTGCCCCTGTGAATGGGCACCATACAAATACAATTGCCTTGCTATGTATCAATCCCTGGTAGTTTAGTGGTTCCCATCCCCACCTTGATTGACCATCCTTCAATCATGCATTAATCCTTGGTGGGTAAATAGTCTCCCCAGCCTAACTCTCCC
This sequence comes from Neoceratodus forsteri, assembly GCA_016271365.2. Classification (NCBI taxonomy): domain Eukaryota; kingdom Metazoa; phylum Chordata; order Ceratodontiformes; family Ceratodontidae; genus Neoceratodus; species Neoceratodus forsteri. The sequence continues at coordinate 681,377,178 of CM057456.1, read as the reverse complement.
AGTTGCCCATCCTTCTCTCATGCATCGGTCCCTGGTGGTGTAGTCATCCCACCACCCCTAATGGTTCAGCAACTCCCCCAGCCCTCAGCCCAATCGCCATTCTCTATTAAATCAATGTCTGGCACTGCCCTCCTCTCACCTCCTTGGCCATCTGCTGTCTGACAATCATGGAGCGTGATTACATACTCAAACAGAAACTAGCCTGGATGATTCTACAGGGCCTTTTGTCCCAGAATGAAAGCACACTGCTGTATCCAGACCTCCAGTGCCTACAACTCCATGTCTGACACCTGAGAACATAGCTCTCTCTTGGTTTGGAGTCTCTGATGAGGTCTTGACTGTCCTGCTTGCTGCTCAGAAACCTTCTACCAGGTACACCTACTCCATGAACTGGAAGTACATTGCTGTATAGAGTTGGATTACAACCTTCACCTGCCCAGTGCAAAGGATGCTGGATTACCTCCTGACTGACTCAATTGGGTAATCAGTACTCCTTGGTGTAAGTTCCATTGTCAGTGATTTTGGCTTTTCATGCCCTATCACAAGCAAGACAGTGGCCTAGCTGGATGTGTCCACTGGTTCCCAAGAGACTTGCACATAGCCCCTCGAGTTCACAGTCTGGTTCCAGTGTGGGACTCAGAGTCTCATGCTGGAATCTCAGACTAAAGCCCCTTCTGAGCTTACTTCTTCGTGACTTGAAGTAACAGTCTTGGAAGACCGCATTCCTTGTTGCTATTACTTTGGCCAGAAAAGTGTCCACACTCTAGGCTTTGGTTCATAAACCACGTTTTCTGTTGTTTCAGAGATTTGTAGGCATTACATATTCACAATGTCTTTCCAACTGGATCTCCCGCATGATGTTTTGTGACAGGCAGTTGAGGCATGACCTGCTGGGTACCATTACTGGGGTTGACACATGGGGCATGACAGCCTAGGTTATCTGCTTCGAGTCCATTTCAGCAGCTGATATTGGCAGGCCTGCTACCTGACACATGAGCTACACTTTTACTAAGCATTACAGTTTGTATAGGATCTCCCATAGGAGGGCAGGTTTTGGCATTGCTGTCTTACAAGACCTGCTCTCCTGATGGGTATGTCTGCTGTTTTACCAAGCACCTAGTTGAGGTAGGTACTGGTTAGTAGTTTTCTCATCTACTAAGGTTCTGTGGAGACAATCTCAAAGAAAACAGAGTATCATTATGTACCAGTTCCAATGGATCTTTGTGAGGCTCTCCACAGAGCCATAGCCTTCCCACTCAGCATTACTTTGAAAAGGTTGACCTTTCCTTTCAGCCTCTTAGCATGGTACCACATAGTGAATCTACCACATAGAAACATAGACTTTGATGGCAGATAAGGACCACTTGGCCCACCTAGTCTGCTCATTTCTCTACCTACTGGATAAGCTGCAGATCCTAGTTAACCAACAGTTATCCCATGCTGCCACTTACTGTGTGCTGGACAATGTTTTCTACATTTCTCCTGCCTCTTTGTGTGTGATTGATGGATGTTTAGAACTCCATTACATAGTAACATACAGTAGTAGCTGACGGCAGAAAAAGACTGCATGGTCTATCTAGTCTGTCCTAGAGAACAATTTACTTCCTAATTTATCTCTGAAGATCCAGGCCCCACCTGTTCTGTGACCTACCTTCCTCCCATTCTGTTTCTAAGATTCCCATGTGCCTATCCCATTCATGCTTAAATCCCTCAACAGCATTTGCACACACCACCTCTACCAGTAGTCTGTTCCAGGTGTCTACCACCCTTTCCGTGAAGAAGTACTTCTTTACATTTCCTGTGAGCCTCCCCATCCAATCTCATATCATGTTCCCTTGTCCATGAGCATCTTTTCCTCTATAGAATGCTCCTCTCATGTACCTTATTGATTTCTTTGAGGTATTTGAATCTATCCTGTCTCCCCTATCTCTCCTATCCTCTAGAGAGTACATACTGTATTTAATTCCTTGAGTCCCTCCTTGTAGCTTTTCTGATGCATGCCCTGTATCATTTTGGTTGCCCTCCTCTGCATCACTTCCCTGTGCTCAATGTCCTTCTTGAGATATTGCTTCCAGAACTGGACACAGTAATCCAGGTGGGGCCTCACCAATTACCTATACAGGGGCAATACTACCTCCCTTTTTTCACTTGTGATACCCCGCCCTATGCACCCTAGCATTCTACTAGCTTTTCCTACAGCCTTTACACACTGACTTGCCACTTTGAGGTCATCCATTATGATGACCCCCAGGTCCCTTTCCAGTTTTGTGATTGTCACCTCTCTCTCCCCCCCCCAGATGATATGTTGCCCTCGGGTTTCTGTGACCTATGTGCATAATTTTACTTTTACTAGCATTAAAGCCCAGCTGCCATTCCCTTGACCATTCCTCTAGTTTTTCAAGTCCTTACTCATTCTGTCAATCCCCTCTGGTGTGTCCACTCTGTTGCAGATTTTTGTGTCATCTGTGAACAGGCATACTTTCCCTTCCAGTCCCTCTGCAAAGTCACTAATGAAGACATTGAAGAGTAGTGGCCCCTAACTGATCCCTGTGTCACCCCATGAGTCACCTTCCCTTCCTTTGAATGTACCCCATTTATGACTACCCACTGGCTCCTGTGGCTCAGTCAATTTTGTACCCATTTTACTACTTTTGACCCCATACCGACACTGCTCAGCTTGTTTACTAATCTGTGCTGGATGGTGTCAAAGGCATTACTGAAATCCAAGTAGGCTACATCGGGGGGGGGCTCCCCCATCTGGGGGGACTTCCCTTGTCCCACAGTCAAAGAACTCAATTAGGTTTGTTTGGCACAATCTCCCTCCAGTGAACCTGTGCTGTCTCGGATACTGCATCCCATTTGCAGTCAGGTACTTCACCATACTTTCTTTTATTAATGATTCCGTAATTGTTCCCATGACTGATGTTAGGCTTACTGATCTGTAGTTCCCTCCCTCATCTTTATTACCACTCCTATGAATTGGAACTACATCTGCCCTCCTCCGGTCCCTTGGTACCTCCCCTGTTCTGGTGACTAGTTGAACACAGATGTCAGCGGAGCAGATAGCTCCTTTTTCAGTTCCTTTACTATCCTTGGGTGAACCCCGCCTGATCCCATTGCCTTATCCACTTTTAACCTCTCTAGTTCTCTGAGCATTCTGTCTTCTGGGAAAGGGCTAGTGTTCACCTCCCTTTCAGTAATTCCTTTATTCTTTATCTTTGGCCCATCACCCACCCATTATTTTGTAAATACTGAATAAAAATATTTGTTCAGTATGTCTGCCTTCTGCTGGTCCTCTTCCACACTCATCCCCCTCTCCCTTTAGTTTGACCATCCCTGCCTTGTTTTTTTCTCTTTTCACTTTTGTATCTGAAGAATGTTTTATCCCCCAGCTTCACCATCCTGGATCTACAGTATTCTTCTCTGTTTGTGCTTTTGCACTCCTAACAGCTTTTGCTGTCTCCCACAGTTTCCTCTGATATATTTCCCTGTCTTTTGGCTTCTGTGTTGCATTATACCTCTTGAAAGCTAACCATTTTACCTTACCTTTTGCAGCTACTTCTTTGGAGAATCATAGTGGTCTCTTCCTGCTCCTGTTTTTTGTAACTTGCCTTATGCAGTCTCAGTGGGTATTCAATGACAGTGGGAAACTGAAGTAGTTGGGGGGTCAGCCATGTTACATAGGCACCAATATGCAGCAAAGATGTGTATTCAGGCATGTTGATGTGGATGGTTCCATCATAGAAAAGCTTTCTGCAGGGTCCTGATTCTAATGGTCAATGGCTTACAATCTAATGTTTTAGTTAGTTAGCTAGCTAGTTAGTTAAAATTTGGTAGCCGGGAAAGGCACACTGAGCTGAGGCTTGTTTCCAGGTGTGACCAAGAGGTAAGAAACACGGATAATACAGTTATACATATTGAGAACAACAAGACAAATCACTGAAAATAAAATCAGCTAACAGAGAATACTGATGAGACAATAACGGTTGGGACAGAAAAATATGAAATATAAAAATTTACACTGGTGAATGCATAGTTTGAGACAAGGAGAAGCCAGTAGTGGAATCTGCATTTGCTGTAAGAAAAAAAAAATTGTGAGTGGGAGGGAAAGTTGTTTGGCAGGGGGTTGGGGGAAATGGAGGCAGGGGAAAAGGACAGGTGGGAACACTGGACAGAAGGGAGATGCTCAAGGAGTCATTTGAAGGAAGAGAGTGAGGGGGCTAGGTGAAGGTCAGAGGGGAGCTGATTCTAGAAGAAAGATAGGCATTAGGAGACGGTAGACTGACCTGCCTCTGAGTGGAGGTGTGGAAGAGAGCAGGATTGCAGATCCCTATAATGTGATAGGTGGGAGGAGAGGTATGAAGAAAGGGTCCCAAATCAGTGCTTTGCCATGAAAGAAGCACAGTGGACCATCCTCCTGTGTGGTAATGGTGAATAGAAAAAAGAGGAATAGAGAAGGCAGTGATGAGTGAGGAGAGGGACAGAAGTAGCAAAGCATCAGAAGGAATTTAGCAGAGCATCGAGTTTTGAGAGTGATGTGGCAGGGGCAGTGACATAGACCACATCAGCATAGTCTATGACTGGGAGAATCATTTCTGTAACCAGCTCCTGTTGGGTGGGAAGAGGGAGGCTGTCTTTATGATGGTAGAAGATTTTAAGTTTTGGGTGGAGTTTGGTACTGATGGCATCTATATGGGTGGAGAAATCTAGGTGGTTGTCTAGCCAGACCCCTAGGTATTTGAAAGCAGGAACATTTGCAAAGGGGGTGCTGTTCAGGGTGGAGAAAGCAGGGGACTAGAGCATAACCAATTTCTGTCTGGAGCCAAATGTCATAGTGACAGTTTTCTTGGCGTTTAGTTTTAGTTGGTTTGTTTGGAAGGCAAGGCAAGGTTTATTTAAAAAGATGCCCATCCTGGAGGCTCTGGGTGCCATACAAACAAATCAAACTCTGAAACAGAACAAGCAACGAATAAATGCAATAAATTAAATCACACAATATAATTAAAATGAATCATGAAACAACTATAAATAAATACTACATAAATATCTAAAATCTGAAATCTAAATTGGCCTATGACCAAATTTAAACACAAAGAATAACCTGTACAGGAATTATCAGCCCAAGTCTGGGAAGGCTTGATTATGCAAAAAGGCCTTGAGGCAGGCTTTGAATACCTCTATTGAAAGGGTCTTTCTTACAGCTGAAGGTAGCGAATTCCACAGGATAGGACCAGTGACACTAAAAGCTCTGTCACTGGCAGTTTTTTAACCTCATCCTGGGAATTGCAAGGAGGTCCCTAGAGGAGGAGCAGAGGGAGTGGACCAGTTCTGTATCCTGTTGAAATCCTCCTGCTGGAGTGGGGATTGTACATCAATGGCGGAGAGTCCCGAGTTGAAGATATAGTATTGTCTGCATATATGTGCATGTGGGAGGTAGAGCAAACAGAAGGAAGGTCATTTATAAAGAGGGAGAAGAGGATGGGGCCAAAAATGGAGCCTTGTAGAACCCCAGTAAGGACAGGAGGAGGGGAGGATAGGACATCTCCTACTTGGACTGATTGTAGCCTATCATGTAGGTAGGAGTGAAAATAGTTGACTGCGGGAGCTGCTAGGCCAGCAGATTGGAATTTGTGTATCAGGAGGGGTGGGAGTCTTAGTCAAAGGCCTTAGCCAGGTCTATGAAAATTGTGGCTGTTAAATTACCCTCTTCCATAGCCGAGAAGATGGAGTTAGTGACTCACAACAGGGAGGAGATGGTTGAGTGCTGTTTTTTTAAACTCAGCTTGCACAGGGGACAGAGTGTCAGTGAAGAAGAGGTATTCTGCTAGCCTAGAGTGGATTAGTGACTCAAGTAGTTTGGCAAGGGATGGGAGGAGTGAGATGGGCTAGTAGTTTCCAGGGGAGGAAAAGTTGCCACCTTTATGAAGTGGCAACACCTTGGTGAATTTTCAGGCTTTTGGGATGGTGGAGGTTAAGAGGGAGAGGTTTAGAATGTGAGCTAGAGGTGAAGCAATTGCAGGAGCGGACATTTAGAGGAGCCTGGAGTGGATTCCGTTGGGGCTGGTTTTAGCCAGGTTTAGAGACGCAAGAGTCGCAAAGACTTCCTGAGAAGAAATTGGTAGAAAGCAGAATCCAGCAGAAGAGGGAAAGTGGGGGTGGAATGGTTGGGGAACATGCAGGTGGAAAAGATTTATTGAATATCTCTGCTACTGGGGGTTGGAGATGGGTGAGCCATTGATTTTGAGGACTGGGGGGGCCTGATGTGCTGGAGGATCGAGGAGCTAGTGTATTACTTTCCAGAAGGAGAATTGTGATTTGGGTGTAGGTGGGACTTACAACACATTGCCTTGGAAAGATGGATTACTTTAGTGCAGGCATTCCTGAGGTATTTATATAATTGCAGATCTGTCTGGGATAGGGAGGATGTGAATTTTGTCCAGGCTTGGTCCCTGGATCTGCATAGGGCTATTAGGTATGTATCATGGGGTGATGGTGATGTTTGACACCTGATTTCTTTACAGGGGTGTGGGAATTCCAAATGTAAGTGAGGGTATTGTAGAAGAATAAGAGGGTAGCGTCAATGTCCAGGGCTGAGAACACTGGTAGCCAGTGGGTAAGATCCTGGAGGAGGGCTGCCATATCCAAAGCATGCAGGGGGTGAGACCAAATGTACTGTATTTAGGGGCAGCGTGGAGGAAAGTTTATCTTCTTTATGCCATATGTAATGCAATGATCACTGAGTACATCAGGAAGGATGCCTCCAGCAACGATGAGATGGGGGTGTGAAGAAAGCACCCAGTCAAGCAGATAGTGGGTTTGGGAGTGAGGGCTAAGTCAGGTGGGTTCAAGAATCCATTGAGTGAGATTGAGAGATTCAATCTTGAGGAATAGGAGAGCCAGTCCAGGTTGAGGTCACATAAAAGCATAGCATTATGACCCTATGGAGATCCCCACATACTGTTACTGGTGAATAATGAACCTTTCCCAGTACTCTGTGGCCCACATTTACATCACTGCTACCAAGTCCATCTGTGATCTTTAATTGGAGGGGGTGATGGTGTGGGCAGAGATAGCTACTCTTCTATATTAGTACTGGCATAGCGTGAAGCCATGCTCACAATATCACTGATGCTCTCTCTAATAGGCAAAGGTACAGACAGATAGAATCATAGAGGAGAAGCACTCACAGAGGAGAAAAAAATGAAATATCACCTACAAATGCTGCAAAAGAGCCATTTCTTTAAAAATAAGGACCAAGGGCAAGTGTAAGCTGTAGGAGGGGCCAGATCTCAGGGCTTTGCATGACTAACATATACATCTTTAGGAACCTTTATTTTACTCTGTCTACTGTCTACATTTAAAAAAGGTAAACTTGCATTTTATTTGGGAGGGGGTTAATGCCATTGTATTTTACTCTGTCAAGCTACTGCCTGCTTTTTAAAAAAGGTGAACACAGTGGGGGGGGCAGCTGCAGTTGTAGTTTACTGTCTGTCTACTGCCTGCGCTTTGAAGGTGTAAATGTTTTACTGTAGGAGGGGAGCTTAGCATTTGTATTAAACCCTGCCAGGCCACACTGTCAGCATTTTAAAAAGTCAAACTTGTTTTTCACTCAGGAGGTAGCTGCAACTGTATTTTACTCTGTAAGGATCTGGCTACTGCTTGCATTTTGAAAATAGGACTTCATTTTTCTCATGGGAAAGAGGACTTGTCATGTGGTTCTGCTTAATTTTTGTAATAATTGCTTGTCCTGTTTGATGATTGCTTTTGGTTAGCATAATCCTCCTGCCATGCTCTTGTACCCACTGATATACCCTCTCTGACCAGGTTCTGACAAATGAAGAGCCAGAATTGGTCAGAAACATTCTATGACTATCTATGAAAACAAGAATTTGAAACATTACAGAAAGACTCATTAATCCAAAGACATTCTAAATGGGAATGTTTCAAAAACCTTATTCCTGTGCTTAAATCTTGACAAAGTTGTTGTAGCTCAAAAAATGTTATGTAAAAACATTTGGCATACTTGTTTCCTCCAAACTAACTAATACAATATCTATTTTAGTCCGCAGGATCAATGAGTGTAGTGAGAGTTACAGTCAGCAATCATTGCTTGGGAAATACCAGTTGTGTCACACAAAGAAACCGCATCAGTATCCTCAGTGTGGGAAGAATTTCCATGACCTTCATTTTATTTCTGAACAACAGATTCATGAAGAAACAAGGAACTATAAATGTGAGTGTGACAAGAGTTTTACAGCATGGAAAAGCCTCATAAAACATCAGCAAATTCACAGGGGGAAGAGACCATATAAGTGTGTTGAATGTAACAAGAAGTTTGTTTATAAGAGTAAATTAGTAGTACATCAGTGGGTTCACACTGGGAAGAAACCATACATATGTGACAAATGTAACAAAGGGTTTTCCCAGAAGGGTAACCAAATAAAACATCAGTGGGTTCACACTGAGGGCAAACCATATAAATGTGCTGTATGTAATGAGAGGTTTTCTCAGAAGAGTAGCTTCATAACGCATCACTGAATGCACACTGGGAAGGAACCACATAAATGCTGTATGTGACAAGGGGTTTTCTGAGAAGAGTAAGCAAATAAGAGATCAGCAGGTTCACACAGGGGAGAAACCATATTTTTATTTATTGAGTAATCAGAATTACAACCTTTGAGCTAAAAGCTCATTTACAAAGGATCCTCGTCATAAAGGGAGGGGAGAATACATGAGTTTGGAAGTCAATAGCCGCTAAATAGGCATTGTCAGAAACATCATAGTGGGATCAGTAGCAATCAATAACATTGGTAATAGCAACACAACATAGTTAACAAAGGCAAAAGCAACAGATAACTAGAGCGTGAGTACAGGGTACATGGGGATACAGTACGCACAGCAGGGCAGACAATAGAGTGCATAAATCAAGTTAGGTACTAGTTGGAGGAAATCAGAGGTAGAAGTTATACAAGAGCTTGTAGGGAGGAACAGGAGATGTGGCTGAACATCATTCCTGATACCTTATTTGGTTACTAGGCTACATCCAGGGGAGTAAGCACAGCTGTGGTAAACACTTGGGTAGTGGGAAATAATCAGGAATAGGTAGTAGAAGAGGACTCAGAGGAGGGGAATGGTGGTTAGGCTCATGGGTAGGGAGGGTATGGAATAGGGTGGTGAGGGCTAACAAGGAGAAGGTGAGGAAGTAGAGGGGGTACATGGTACGAGGTAGGCTGTATGTGACAAGGGGTTTTCCCAGAAGAGTAGCTTCATAATGCATCAGCGAATGCACACTGGGGAGAAAAAACAATTAACAAATAACACCTCACCTTCTATTTGTAGATGACCTAAAGCTTTATAGTTCATCCTAAAAATACTTGAAAGCACAACTAAAAACACTTGAAAGCACAACTAAAAATTGTTAAGACCTTTTCTGATGATATCTGGATGACATTTGGCCTAGACAAATGTGCCAAAGCAACATTTATAGCAGGAAAGTTAACTCATAAAGAAAACATTAATGTGGTGGGGGGTTGTGACATAAAATAACTTGAGCAAGAGGGAGTGTATAAATACCTGGGAATAGATAAAGGAGCAACAACACAACATGAACAAATGAGAGTAAAAATAAGCAAGGAATATTTCAGAAGGTTGACGCTCATACTAAAAACTGCTCTGACAACACTTAATAAAGTGCAAGCTATAAACCAACTTGCCCTTCCATTGATATCATACAGTTTTGGTGTGATAGACTGGCCACAGAAGGTGTTGAACCAGCTAGATATAAAAACAGGAAAACTGCTTCATGCTCACCAGTTAATATACAAAAAACAGTGCATGCCAAGATTAAACATCCCAAGACCAGACGGAGGCATGGGCATCTTTGAGATTGATTGCATATACAGGTCTACAATAGTGGGGCTACATACATATCTACTGACATCCTTGGACCCAAACATAGTTAAGGTCCTGCACCATGAAGAAAACAAGCCTAAGATGACTTCACTCATCAAATTAGGAGAAGCCTTCAGGAGGGTAGCAGAGATGGATGATAATCCACTAGCAGATAAGGAACAGTCAGCAACAGAAAGTGCAAAGAATCAGAAAAAGGAATATAAGGACAAAGACCAACAGAAAAGAAAAAAACAACTGGAAAGTCCCATAATTATAGTGGAAAATACAGGGAGCTACTGGAACAACCACAGGTCAATCAAGCCCTGACTCATGAGTGGTTAAAAGAGGTGAATTTAGGTCACGAGATGAGAGATTGATAATGACAGCCCAAGATAGTGGACTACACACAAGATGGTTCACAAAATCCATAGAAAAAATTGGGGAAACAGACAAGTGCAGGTTTTGTAGTACAGAATTAGAAACAGTTGCCCATCTCATGGCTGGATGTGAAGTGCTCGTGGCAGAAGGTCTGTATACCAAAACACACAACAATGTAGCAAGATTGAGTCACTGGAAACTGTGCAGACACTGTAACATACGGGTAGTAGAGAAACACTGGAAACATGAACCACAAAGAATCACAGAGAATGAGGAAGTAAAGATCACATGGGCTCATCCAATACCAACTGCCAAGAAAGTGGAAGTGAGAAAACCAGATATTGTAATACAAGAAAAAAGAGCAAAGGTAGCATTGCTGATCGAAATAGCCACTCCCAGTGACCGAAAGTGTCCTGCGTACCGAAATACACAAAATCATGAAACACCAAGATATGCAATCCAAAACCAAACTGATGTGGAATAAGGACACACAAATTGTTGCAGTAGTGCTTGGAGCAATGGGACTAATCAAAAAGAACCTTCAGGCACATTTAAATATGCTACCAATATTTGTGACACCTTATGAACTTCAAAAGGAAGCCATCTTGGGGACTTTGCATGTGATGAGAAGAGCACTCTCGGCAAACATCAAAGACTAATACAGCACTGATTTCCTGAGTTTTGAATATGCCCTGGCATGAGAATGGGGTTCATTCTCGTCGGGGTACTAGAAATCCCTAAACATTGGAGACACTAACCCCGGGAGAAACCACATAAATGCTGTATGTAATAAGGGGTTTTCCAAGAAGAGTAAGCTAATAAGACATAAGCAGGTTCACACTGGGGAGAAAGAGAGAAAAATGAAACTAGAAGCTGGGTGCACAGATCCTAGCATAAAAAAGTGCCCAACCCTAACCTAGGCACTAGGGCAAGGGTTGGACGAGGTGATAGTGCTGCATTCTCGAGTAGTAGTACTACCCCTGCCACAGTTTTAGACCATGGAGAACAGGATCCCACAGTGGCAGCAGAAGCCAGAAAGCCACAAAGATTAAAAAGACTGACAGGCCAGCCCAGAGGACTGGAAAAAGTTAAGTGGACTTACGAGGACAAACTAGAAATGATGTACTGTTATTACTATGCAAAGCACCCCAAATTTCCAGTGAGAGGATATACCATAGATTTCAGAGCAAATTGCAGCAGAGAGGAATAATCACCACAGAGAAATTGAACAGTGTGACAGATGCCAACTTTAGATCCCTAATAGGACAAATAAAAAAAAATACGTAGATGATATTAACTTGGGTAGACTACAGAAAGAAGCAGGTGAAGAAGTAGCAAAAGAGAAGAAAGTGGTACCAGAGGTTTTCAAAGCTGTAAGAGTAGATGCATGGGATACAGCAAAGAAAAGGGATCTGATATGGTGTAGCATTTATGCCAAAAAGAAAGTAGCTCTTATCAGCACAGCAACAAAAACTGCAGCTATATTCGAACAGACATATAGACAGAGACATTTAGATATGGCAAACATCACGAAGAAAAGAATAACCACACAAAAGTGGAATGTAATGAAAAGTGCACAGTTTAGTGCTCTAGAAAGGCAACACATCAAAATAGAAGTCCTTGAACAATTAAAGAAAGAGGGATTTGAGGTAGAGACCCAGCCTCCACCATTATCATCTGGTAAGCCGTTACAGCAGACAACTGCTCAGCCAATACTGGTACATGAAACAAAACATAACATACTTTCTAAGGACACTCAACAAAGTGCACATCAAGTGCCATATCCAAACAAAACAGCTGAAGTTCCAGTTCAACCCATACAGACAGTGGAAGAGCCGGAACTGCTAATTACAGGAACACCCTAAACCAAGAGGAAGAAAACATGAGGAGACTTGCTGGACTTAATCAACATGGACAAATATATCAAAATACACCAAAGGGAAAGAGAGCAAACATGACGCATGACATACACAGTTAGGGAACACATAAAATGATAAACAAAGTTATTGGAACCATTCAAAGGGATCCATATGATGTCACTGAAATAAACAGAATACATTATTGTGCAGCAAGACTAATAACAAATAAAACAGTGACACAAAAGCAAGGAATGAAGAACAGAAAGACAGGGAAATTCAGCATACCACCATGGAAAAAGCAGATAGAAGGGACAATTATGGAACTAAGATCAGAAGTATCACTGCTGGAGGAGTTTAACAAGAGTAATAGATCAATGAAAGTCATTGGGAAAGTGGTGTATTAAAACAGATCAGGACCTAAATTTTACCATCTCGAATAACAAGCTTAAGATCTCTGCTCAAGCCAAGAAGCTCAGGAGATACGTAGAAAGGAACAATAAAAAAATGCAAAATAGATGGTTTAGAGAAGACCCGAAGAAATTCTATAGGGAGCTGGGAAAGAAAACAACCAAAGTAAAAACACCACTGGTAAAGAAAGAAATTGAGGAATTCTTGAGAAGCATTTATGAAGACCCAGTTGAACATAATAGGGAAACAAAGTGGATACAGGAAATAAAAGACAGCACAATAAATGGTACTACCAGGGATATGGAGTGGCCTGACATAACAGCTAAGGAGATAGAAGCGAAGATAAGGAAGGCCTCCAACTGGAAAACCCCAGGTCCAGGTGCAGTACCCAACTTCTGGCTAAAAGTACTAACATCTTTACACCAAGATTTAGCCACCTCAAAAAACTATTTATATGCACATCCTGAGTTGACACCCATCTGGTTAACAACAGGGAATACCACACTTCTTATTAAATCTGAGCCTGTCAGTCTCCCCAAGAACTATCGCCCAATAACCTGTTTACCAACAACATATAAACTATATACTGGAATCGATGCAGACAGAGTCTACAATCATTTAGATTGCAATAAACTCATGACAATAGAACAAAAAGGCAATAAAACAAAATCATATGGTACAGAGGACCATCTCCTGTTGAACAAAGCCATTATGGAGAGCTGCCAAAAATGCCGAAACCTTAGTGTAGCATGGATTGACTACAAAAAAGCATTTGACAGTATCCCACACTCCTGGATCACTAAATGTTTATGGATCTACAGGATACAGCCCACACTGATAAACTTCATCACAACAACAATGAGAAAATGACAAACCACCCTGCAACTAAATCATGAGAAAGGTCAAATCACCATCCCAAATATAAGCATCCAATGAGGGATATTTCAAGGTGACTCTCTGTCACCACTTCTGTTTTGCCTTGCCTGCAATCCCTTGAGTAGCCTAATCAACAACCTGAGATATGGATACAGCTTGAACTCCAGAAACAAAAACAATCAACAGCAAACATCTCACCTTCTATTTGTAGATGACCTAAAACTTTATAGTTCATCTGACAAACATTTGAAAGAACAACTACAAATTGTTAAGACCTTTTCTTGTGACATACGGATGATGTTTTGACCTAGACAAATGTGCCAAAGCAACATTTGTAGCAGGAAAGTTTACTCATAAAGAAAACATGAATTTGGCAGAGGTTTGTGACATAAAAGAACTTGAGCAAGAGGGAGTGTATAAATACCTTGGAATAGATGAAGGAGCAACAGCACAACATAAACAAATGAGAGTAAAAGTAAGCAAGGAATATTTTAAAAGGTTGAAGCTAATTCTGAAAACTGCTTTGACAACACGAAATAAAGTGTAAACTATAAACCAACTTGCCCTTCCAGTGATATCATACAGCTTTGGTGTGATAGACTGGCCACAGAAAGTGTTGAACCAGCTAGATATAAAAACAAGAAAAATGTTTCATGCTCACCAATTAATAAACAAAAACCAGTGCATGCCAACATTATACATTCCAAGGTCAGAGGGAGGCATGGGCCTCATTGAGATTGATTACACATATAGATCCACAATAGTGGGGTTACATACATACTCACTGACATCCTCGGACCCAAATGTAGTCAAGGTCTTGTGTCATGAAGAAAATAAGCCTAAGATGACTTCACTCATCAAATTAGGAGAAGCCTTCAGAAGGGTAGCAGAGATTGATGTCAATCCACAAGTAGATAAGGAACAGTCAGCAACAGAAAGTGCAAAGAATCAGAAAAAGGAGTATAAGGACGAAGACCAACAGAAAAGAAAAAACAACTGGAAAGCCCATAATTATAGTTGAAAATACAGGGAGCTACTGGAACAACCACAGGTCGATCAAGCCCTGAACCATGAGTGGTTAAAAAGAGGTGAATTTAGGTCATGAGATGAGAGATTGATAATGGCAGCCCAAGATAGTGGGCTACACACAAGATGGTTCACAAAATCCATAGAAAAAACAGGAGAAACAGACAAGTGCAGGTTCTGTAGTACAGAATTAGAAACAGTTGCACATCTCTTGGCTGGATGTGAAGTACTCATGGCAGAAGGCCTGTATACTGAAAGACACAACAATGTAGCAAGATTGATCCACTGGAAACTGTGCATACACTATAACATACAGGTAGCAGAGAGACACTGGAAACATGAACCACAAAGAATCACAGAGAAGGAAGAAGTAATGATCACATGGGATCATCCAATACCAACAGCCAAGAAAGTGGAAGCGAGAAAACCTGATATTGTAATTCAAGAAAACAGAATGAAGGTAGCATTGCTGATTGAAATAGCCACCCCTAGTGACTACAGTGTCCTACGTACAGAGAGACACAAAATCATGAAATACCAAGATATGCAGTCAGAAATCAAACTGATGTGGAATAAGGACACACAAATTGTTCCAGTAGTGCTTGGAGCAATGGGACTAATCAAAAACAACTTTCAGGCACATTTAAATACGCTACCAATACTTGTGACACCTTATGAACTTTAAAAGGAAGACATTTTGGGGACTTTATGTGTGCTGAGAACAGTGCTCTCAGCAAACATCAAAGATTAATACAGTACTAATTTCTTGAGTTTTGAACATGCCCTGGCTAAAGAATGGGGTCCATTCTTGCCACGGTATTAGAAAATCCTAAACATTTGGAGACACTAACCCTGGGGAGAAACCATATAAATGTGCTGTATGTGACAAGGGAATTTCTCAGAAGAATAACTTCATAACGCATCAGTGAATGGACACTGGAGAGAAACCATATAAATGCTGAATGTAACAAGGGGTTTTCTGAGAAGGGTAAGCTAATAAGACATCAGCGGGTTCACACATAGGTGAAACCATATAAATGTGCTGAATGCAACAAGAGGTTTAATCAGACGAGTACCCTCGTAACACATCAGTGAATTTACACAGGAGATGGAGTGATGAAGTGAGAAGTGATGAATCATTGGTGGAGC
This sequence comes from Neoceratodus forsteri, assembly GCA_016271365.2. Classification (NCBI taxonomy): domain Eukaryota; kingdom Metazoa; phylum Chordata; order Ceratodontiformes; family Ceratodontidae; genus Neoceratodus; species Neoceratodus forsteri. The sequence continues at coordinate 681,361,591 of CM057456.1, read as the reverse complement.
AAATAGTGACACTGGTGACAAGCTACAATTATTTCATGCTCAAGTCTTGGTGAGTACCTTCACGTGGTGGGCCCTGTTGTTAACAGAATCTCACCAAGGCGAGACTGCTGTATAGAACAAGCAACTACATAGCATGGAGAGTGATAAAAATGCAATTAGAAGCTGGGCGCATAAATCCCCGGATAAAAAAGTGCCCAACCCAAGCCTAGGCACTAGGGCAAAGGTTGGACAAGATGATAGTGCCACATCCGCGAACAGTAGTACCATCCCTGTCACAGTGTTAGACCATGGTAAACATGGTCCCACAGTGGCAGTAGAGGCCAGCAAGCCACAAAAATTACAAAGATTGACAGGCCAGCCCACAGGACTGGAAACAGTTAAGTGGAATTATGAGGACAAGCTAGAAATTATGTACTGTTACTATTATGCAGCGCACTCCAAATTTCCAGTGAGAGAATATACACTGAGACTGCACAGTAAACTACAGCAAAAATAAATAGTTGCCACAGACAAGTTAAACAATGTGACAGATGCCAACCTTAGATCTCTAATAGGACAAATAAAAACCAAAAAAGTATGTAGACGACATTAGCTTGGACAGACTACAGAAAGAAGCAGGTGAAGAAGTAATAAGAGAGAAGGAAGAGTTACCAGACATTTTCAAAGCTGAAAAAGCAGATGCATGAGACCGGGCAAAGAAAAGGGACCTGTTATGGTGCAGCATGTATGCAGAAAAGAAAGCGGCTCTTACCAGCATGGCAACAAAAGCTGCTTATATATTCAAACAGATATACAGACAAAGACATCCAGATATGGTAAACATTACAAAGAAAAGGATAACCACACAGAAGTGGAATGTAATGAAAAGTACACAGTTTAGTGATTTAGAAAAGCAACAAATCAAAATAGAAGTCCTTGAACAGTTAAGGAAAGAAGGATTTGAGGTAGGGACTCAACCTCCATCAGTATCATCTGGTACGACACTACAGCAAACAACTGCACAGCAAATGCAGTCACATGAAACAGAACAAGACACACCCACTAAAGATATTCAGCAAAGTGAACACCATGTGCTATGTTTCAATAAAACAACTGAAGTCCCAGTTCAACCCATGCAGAGAGAGGAAGAGCAGGAAATACCAACTATAGGAACAACCCTCAATCAAGAGGAAGAAAACATGAGAGAAGACCTGCTAGATTTAATCGAAATGGACAGATATATCAAAGCACATCAAAGGGAAAGATTGCAAAAACTACATGTGACACACACAGTTAGGGGACAATTGAAACAGATAAATAAGGTTATTGGAACCATTCAGAGGGATCCATATGATATCATTGAGATAAACAGAATACATTATTGTGCAGTGAGACTAATAACAAATAGAGCAGTGCCACAAAAGCAAGGAATGAAGGACAAAAAGAGAGGGACATGCAGCATACCACCATGGAAAAGCGGATAGAGAGGATAACCATGGAGCTAAGAGCAGAAGTATCACTGCTGGAGGAGTTTAGAAAGGGTACTAGATCAAGGAAAGTCATCAGGAAAGTGGATGAATTCAAAGAAAACACTGCATTAAAACAGATCAGGACATAAATGTTATCATCTCGAATAATAAACTCAAGATCTCTGCTCAAGCCGAGAAGCTTAGGAGATACGGAGAAAGAAACAAAGAGAAAACACAAAATAGATGGTTTAGAGAAGACCCAAATAAATTTTACAGGGAGCTGGGAAAGAAAACAATCAAAGTAACAACACCTCCGGAAAAGAAAGTAATTGAGGAATTCTGGAAAAGCATCTATGAAGACTTAGCTGAACATAATAGGGATGCAAAGTGGATACAGGAAGTAAAAAACAACATAGGAAATGGCACTACCAGGGATATGGAGTGGCCTGATGTAACAGCTAAGGAGACAGAAGCAAAGATAAAGAAGGCCTCCAACTGGAAAACCTCAGGTCCAGATGCAGTACCCAACTTCTGGCTAAAAGTACTGACATCTCTACACCATGATTTAGCCACCTGTAAAAATTATCTACACACATATCCTGAGTTGACACCCATCTGGCTAACAACAGGGAATACCACACTTCTTATTAAATCTGAGCCTGCTAGTCTCCCCAAGAACTATCGCCTAATAACCTGTTTGCCAAAAACATATGAACTATATACTGGAATCGATGCAGAGTCTAGTCATTTAGACTGTAAAAAAGTCATGGCAATAGAACAAAAAGGCGATTAAAGAAAATCATATGGTACAAAGGACCATCTCTTGCTGAACAAAGCCATAATGGAGAGCTGCAAAAAATGCTAAAACCTTAGTGTAGCATGGATTGACTACAAGAAAGCATTTGACAGCATCCCACACTCCTGGATCACAGAGTGTTTAAAAATCTACAGAATACATTCTACGCTGATAAATGTCATCACAACCACTATGAGAAAGTGGCAAACCACCCTGCAATTAAACCACGAGAAAGGTCAAATCACTATCCCAAATATAAGCATCCAATGTGGGATATTTCAAGGTGACTCCTTGTCACCACTTCTGTTTTGGCTTGCCCTCAATCCATTAAGTTGCCTAATCAACAACTTCAGCTATGGAAACAGCTTGAACCCCAGAAACAAAAACAATCAACAGCTAACATCTCATCTCCTCTTTGTGGATGACCTAAAGCTTTATAGTTCGTCTGACAAACACCTGAAAGCACAACTACAAATCGTTAAGACATTTTCTGATGATATATGGATGACATTTGGCATAGACAAATGTGCCAAAGCAACATTTATAGCAGGAAAGTTAACTCATAAAGAAAACATTAACCTGGCAGAGGGCTGTGACATAAAAGAACTTGAGCAAGAGGGAGTATATAAATACCTGGGAATAGAGGAAGGAGCAATAACACAACATGTACAAATAAGAGCAAAAATAAGCAGGGAATATTTTAGAAGGTTAAAGGTCATACTGAAAACTGCTTTGACAACACAAAATGAAGTGCAAGCTATAAACCAGCTCGCCCTTCCAGTGATATCGTACAGCTTTGGTGTGATAGACTGGCCACAGAAAGTGTTGAACCAGCTAGATATAAAAACAAGAAAAATGTTTCATGCTCACCAATTAATATACAAAAATCAGTGCATGCCAAGATTATACATCCCAAGGTCAGAGGGAGGCATGGGCCTCATTGAGATTGATTACACATACAGATCCACAATAGTGGAGTTACATATCTACCTACTGACATCCTTGGACCCTAATATAGTCAAGGTCCTGCATCATGAAGAAAATAAGCCTAAGATGACTTCACTCATCAGATTTGGAGAAGCTTTCAGAAGGGTAGCAGAGATTGATGTCAATCCACAAGCAGATAAGGAACAGTCAGCAACAGTAAGTGCAACGAATCAGAAAAAGGAGTATAAGGACAAAGACCAACAGAAAAGAAAAAACAACTGGAAAGCCCATAATTATAGTGGAAAATACAGGGAGTTACTGGAACAACCAAAGGTCGATCAAGCCTTGACCCATGAGTGGTTAAAGAGAGGTGAATTTAGGTCACGAGATGAGAGATTGATAATGGCAGCCCAAGATAGAGGACTACACACAAGATGGTTCACAAAATCCATAGAAAAAACAGGAGAAACAGACAAGTGCAGGTTCTGTAGTACAGAATTAGAAACAGTTGCACATCTCTTGGCTGGATGCGAAGTACTCATGGTAGAAGGCCTGTATACCGAAAGACACAACAACGTAGCAAGATTGAGCCACTGGAAACTGTGCAGACACTATAACATACAGGTAGCAGAGAGACACTGGAAACATGAACCACAAAGAATCACAGAGAATGAAGACGCAATGATCACTTGGGATCACCCAATACCAACAGCCAAGAAAGTGGAAACGAAAAAGCCTGATATTGTAATACAAGAAAAGAGAACAAACGTAGCAGTGCTGATTGAAATAGCCAGCCCTAGTGACTACAGTATCCTGCGTACAAAGAGACACAAAATGATGAAATACCAAAATATGCAGTCAGAAATCAAACTGATGTGGAATAAGGACACACAAATTGTTCCAATAGTGCTTGGAGCAATGGGACTAATCAAAAACAACTTTCAGTCACATTTAAATATGCTACCAATACTTGTGACACCTTATGAACTTTAAAAGGAAGCCATCTTGGGGACGTTGCTTGTGCTGAGAAGAGCACGCTCAGCAAACACCAAAGACTAATACAGTATTAATTTCTTGAGTTTTGAATATGCCCTGGCTAAAGAATGGGGTCCATTCTTGCCACGGTATTAGAAATCCCTAAACATTTGGTGACAGTAACCCTGAGAGAAACCATACAAGTGTGCTGAATGTAACAAGGGGTTTTCCTAGAAGGTAAGACATTATTGGGTTCACACTAGAGTACTCTCGGCAAACACCAAAGACTAACACTGTACTGATCGCCTTGGGTTCATTCTCATCACAGAACTAGAAATTCCAAAACATTGTATTTATAATATGTGTAATTGTAGGCAGTCTCTGCTTGATGATGAAGCCATAATGGCGGCTTGATTGCAGTTTGTATGTCAATGATTTTTTTTATACCTTTTGATATCCAATAAAGATTTGAAATTTAAAGAGTTGATAACCAATAAAGATTTGAAATAAAATGCAAATGGATTGGATATTCTTTTCCCTGGAGTGCAGCGGTGTTTGGATACTGTTTTGAAGTTTGGGGTAGCCATCCACTTCTGACTATACTCCTTTTGACTCTTCTGAGCACAATCAGCAAAGTTTGGAGGAGCCTACTGTGGCTACCTGGTTATCAAAAACTTAAATGCTCTAGAAACTCATGCCCTGTTATGGGTTATTGCTTATGAATAACCTCATAAGACATTGACAAATTTGTACAAGGAAAGAGCATCTAAATGTGCTGCATGTTAACAAGAGATCTGACTTCAGGGGTATCTCTTTCAGCAGGCCACACCTATAGAACTATAGATGCCAGGCACTAGGACCACACAGAAACTTTTCTAGCTAGCAATCTACCAGGGGGCCACCAACTCCGACATCATAGACCGATGTCGGCCTATCTTGTAAGAGTGTATCTTGACTAAAGGAGCTTAATATGTATACCCTTGAGGAAAGAAGGGAAAGAGGGGACATGATAGAAAATTTCAAGTACCTCAAGGGAATCAACAAAGTCCAAGAGGGTAGCATCTTTCAGAAAAAGAGATATGCAAGAACAAGGGGGCACAATTTGAAGACAGAGGGGTGATGGCTCAGAGGTAATGTGAGAAAGTATTTTTTCATGGAGAGGGTTGTGGATGCATGGAACAGCCTCCCTGAGGAGGTCGTGGAGTCAAGAACAGTGGGGGAATTCAAGAATGCATGGGACAGACATAAGGTAGTCCTAGTGGGGGGTAGGAGGAAGTAAGCTGTTGGTTAACTAGGATCTGCAGCTTATCTGTTAGGTAGGAAAATGGGCAGACTAGGTAGGCCAAGCGGTCATTATCTGCCATCAAATTCTATGTTTCTATGAGTGGGTGGCCCACGCAATCTAATCAGTTCTTTTCCTGCTGTCTATCATCACATATCAGACTTCAAGGAGATCTGCCAGTTTCAGTTGACCACCATTTCACAGATATTCTTTGTCGAACTTCTATTTTCTGTTTTTCTCTCCCTAGTGTGTCTCACTTTAGTGATAAAGTAATTTTCCTCTCCGTTTATGCCAAGCTTCACCTCCAGGAACCTATTCAAAAAGTGTGCCTGTGAGCAGAAGATCCCAGAGAAGGACAACCATGAGGCTTATGTCCTGTTGCCTTGGCCCAGAACATGACACCCAAGCTTGCGTGATCTGCTGCTTAAGCCAGGCCACCAGGAAGTGCTGAGTGCAGACCCTAGAAACTTTTCTGCTGAAGCAGAAGATTGGCCAGGTGGAGAAGGAGCTTCAGGCTCGAAGTTTCTCCACTTCCCTTTCGAAGTCCTCGGGCTTGCAGCTCTCCGAAACCTGGGACAAGTTGACAGGAAAGCATAAGAATCAAGATAAGGACCATCCTGAAGAGAAAACCCGGTCCTCCATGTCTTGATCCCAGCCATGCTCCATGCACCAACTGTGGTGAGGCCATCCTCATCGGTGGTGGCCCCCTCTGCTTCGCACACCCATTCCCCTGCAGGGCTACCATTGGCAGCTCCCCCCACCAACCTTTCGATGGGGGGCAGAAGTTCCAGGGGTTCTGGCACCCCACTGACTTCTTAGTCCCTGCTGTTCAGGCCTTTGTTTTCCTCAGATACTCAGGTGGCTCAGCTGGCCTGTTGTTGATGGGCTCAGCATTGGTGATTGTCGGGAAACAGCCTAACCCCCATCACCAAACTCAGCTGTTTCTTCAGCTGCTGTCTCTGGTCCAGAGCCTCTACCCTCTCCTGAGTCACCCTTGCCACCATTGCCCTCTATGACACCAACCCATGCTGAGGAGCTTCCCCACAGCCCCCAACCGGTGCGGCCACCCTCCCTAGCACCGACCTCAGTGTTCCTCAGCCAACACTGATGAGTCCAGTGCCGTGGACTTCCAATCCATTCTTACTGCCTTATGGGACTTCATGCAGACTAAGTTTGCTCCTCCCCAAAGTCCATCCCTGCAGCATCCCCTGCTACTCCAGCAGAACCATGCCCCACACCCCAGAACCTTGGGCCCTCCCCCCCCAGGACTTGGGGGATGAGGATGGATGTCATCTGGACCTCATTCCTCCTGATGAGGGTGATGATGGGGGAGCTACTTCTTACAACTCCTCCTCTACAGTCTCTGCCGACAGTGAGGAGATCATGAGGTATATCCTGCGATCTTTCCTGGATGACCCCTCTTTTGTCTCGGGTATGAAATAGTCAGTAAGCCATGGGCTTTGACACAGAGGAGCAAGCTTCTGCTCAATGTCGACTGGCCACTTATTTACAGCCCCACCCCCGGTCATCCCTCCCCTAATTGAGCCCTTTGAGGATGCCACCATGCCCACCTGGAATCAGCCCAAGTTGATACCTGCCATGCTCAGGAAGGCAAACAAATGATATCAGGCTCCAGCAGGAAGGCATTTCTTCACTGAGCAGCCTCAAGCAGATTTGGTAGTCATTAATGCTACCCACAACTGCACCAAGAAGCCCAAACATTTCAGTTCTTTGCCCCCTGATAAGGAGTTACAGAGGCTGAATCACATTGGTAAGAGAAACTTTGCCCCTGCCACACTGACCATCAGGGTATTGAACTACATTGCCCATATGGTCCAGTACCAAAACCAGCTCTGGGACCAGGTCCTTGAGTCTGCCTGTGCCCTTCCAGAAGACCCCCTAAAACAGCAGATGCCATAGTCTCTTAAAGCTGGTTCTGACATCAGCATCCAACTCCTTAGGGCTGCCTACAATGTTGTAGACACCTCGACCAGGGTGGCTACAGCAGGCTTTTGCCTATGAAGGCACTCTTGGTTGATGTTATCCGAGTTTAACCAGAATTTTCAATTGTCCTTTCTGAATGCCTTGTTTAGTGGTTACAAGTTCTTTGGCACAGATGTGCAGGACATACTATCTCAGGTGCAAGCCTCTGGCTGCACCATTTGTTCAATCGACTCCATGTACTACACCAACCAGCCCAAAAGTGGACAGTGAGAGTGCCCTTTCATCAGTCTGCTCTTAGACCCAAGCTCTCTAGCAGGCTTCAGTGTAAGCACTGAGCCACCCCTGCCATACCCACCCTCTCCTCCACTGTGGGGGGAAATCCCCCCAGGAGAGGAGGTGCAGCTCCGGCTGCCCCTGCTGGTTCAGCCTGACTCCTTGCCCAACCCCCGCCAAAGGCAGGAGGTTGTTGTAGGGGGTTGTTTTTCACTGTACTTGGACAAGTGGAGAAAAGTCACCAGAGATGCCTGGGTACTACAGATCACAGAAAGCAGATACACTCTGGAACTTCTGGAATGGCCTCCAGAGGAACTTCCAGTTTTGTCCTCTTACCCTCCAGACCACATTCCAGTGCTCTGGGAGGAAATACACTGCTTGTTATGAAAAAGGGTCATAGAAATCCATCCCAGAGAATCAGCAGGGCAGAGGGTTCTAGTCTCACTTCTTTCTAGTGCCCTAATACACAGAAGAGCTCAGACCTATGTTAGATCTCTGGGAGCTAAATCTGTTCATTCTGTACAAAAATTTCCAGATGGTGACACTCCAGGGTCTGCTGCCCCTTCTGCACCAGAGAGACTGGATTTTCTCTCTCGACATGAAGGATGTCTACATGCATACCCATGTGCATCCCTCCTACAGACAGTACCTAAGGTTTTACTTCCAGGGGGCACAGTTCCAGGCCTTGCCCTTTTGCTTGTCCTCAGCCCCTCGGGAGTTTACCAGATACTTGGCAGTGGTAGCAGCTGATCTCAGGTGGCAGGGACTCTGTGTCTTTCCCTACCTGGATGACTTGCTTTTCAAAACCAAATCCAGGGAGTGCCTATTACAGACTCTGGAATATACCACCAGCCTGTTCCAGAATCTGGGCATTACAGTCAACCTGCCCAAGTCAATTCTGACCCTCCGTCAACATCCTCAGTACATAGGAGCAGTCCTAGATACCTCTCAGGGCATAGTCTTCCTCCCCCAGAACCAGGCAGATCACCTTATAGCTCAAGCTTGACTGATGTACAGCAGCTGCAATGTCTCAGCCAGAGCCTTCCTCTGGCTTGTGGGCCTGATGGCTGTGGCCATAGTCACAGTGCTTCTAATCTTAGACAACATCATCCGTACTGCCACCCCTTCTGCACTTGCTCTGTCCCTCACTCCTGCCTCTCCCCCCTACCACCTAAGATCCAGTGACTCTCAGGTCATCCTGGTTCCTAAAACCCGCACTCGTATGGGTGACCAGGCCTTCCCTGCCTTCGCACTGAAGCTGTGGAACTCCCTGCCAGCCTGCACTCGCACCTCCCCATCACATTCCCACTTCAGAACCTCCCTATGGGGCTTCCTGAAATCAGCCGCCACGTGATTCTGTGCCTAAATTGCTTCTCCTGGTACCTACCTCTGATTGGCCTGTCCGTGGCTAAAACCAGCACTTTGCCTCGCTGGACTTGTTTGTGTCTCCTGTCGTACCATGACAGGTGCTCTATTACCTTGTAGTCACTGGTCCTGGATGGTAATCTACCTGATTCTCCTCTTACCCCCTGTTCTTACTTATCCTGCTGCCATGTACCTTGGTATTCTTCAAGATCATTGGGAGTCTACCGTTGCCTATTTTTCCTGGACTCTGCTGGATGCCAACTTACGTAGTTATCCATGCTACCCCACAGTTGATTTCCACTCATTGTGCTCTGTCAAATGTGATCTATGTACCTCAACTATTGTACCTTACTCGGATGTCTCTAAAGTGCTTTAATCTAGGTACCCTATTCGTATGATTTATCATGTTGCCTGAACCTAATATATGTTAACCCTGTTTATACCTGTATGCCTGATGTTCATGTATTGTTCCATTGTAACCCTCCCGGGTCGCGCCTGAAAATAGGCACTTGGCTGTCTAGTGCGCTCACCCGGTAAACAAAAGCAAATAAATAAATAAATAATAAATAACCAGATTGCACATGAGAATTCCTCAATGGACACTGAGGGTCCAGTGGGACCAGCATACTGACAACCTGGAACAGCCAGTCCTAGTCTCCTCTCCGGTCAAGTGAGTTGTTCGGAGGATGGAACCCAGCAACCTGCTTCGAGGGGTTCCTTTCCTTATTCCTTCCCTCAGCAGATTCTCACAACAGATGCTTCAAGGTTGGGGTAGTGGGCTCATCTAGAGCCCCACCAAACACAAGGGACGTGGTCCCAGCTGGAATCCTCTCTCCACATAAATGTCCTGGTGATGTGGACCATTCTTTGCCTTTCAGACCTTCCAGACTCTGCTATCCTTGGGTCTTCTGCTAGTGCAAATGGACATCAGTGTAGTCCACTAGATCAACAAGTAAGGGAGCACTCACTCGTACTCTGTTTTCCGGGAAGCAAGGAGAGACTGGTATTGGGCTCTGGTACACTGTTTAGAACTGCCAGACGTCCATGTTCCAGGTGTCCAAAACATCCTGGTGGACAGTCTGAGCTGGTCACAGTCAAAAATGCACAAGTGAGCTGCTGACCTCAGTAGCAGAAGACCTGTTTGACAGGTAGGATTGTCCAGAGTTGGACCTTTTTGTGTCCCCACTCAGTGCAAAACTGCCACTTTTTTGTTTGCTCAATCCAGGGCCTAGCATTTTCTGGTGAGACACGTTGCCCCTTTCTTGGGAAGGGAGGTTTCTGTACCCATTTCCTCCCTTCCCCCTGCTACAGAGGGTTCTGATCAAGCTCCATATGGAAGGGGCCACAATGACCCTAATCACTTCCTTCTGGCCTCATCAGATCTGGTTCCCTTTACTGCAGCAGCTGACAGTGGAACCTTTAATACCTCTTCCTCTGTGCACCTGGTTGATCTCCCAGATCCGAGGAACCCTGGTCCATCCAGACCTCAGATCCCTGCATCTTCATGACTGGCTCCTGAGGACATAGCTGTGACTCAGTTTGGGGTGTCACCTAAGGTGGCTAAGGCTAGGAAGCCTTCCACTAGGGCCTCTTACTCTATGAAGTGGATACGTTTTGTGCTGTGGGCTGCTTCATGTCAGCTGGATCTCTTTACTTCTCTAGTGAATCAGATTTTGGAGTACTTGCTGTCCATTTCAGACTCCAGTCTGAAGTACTCCTCATGTCTGCCATCTCTGCCTTCCATGTGCAAATTGATGGCTGCACAGTGGCATGACTGGAGGTGTCCCATACATTTTTGAGAGGCATCCTTCACCTGAAGCCTCCAATCCACAATCCAGCCCCGCCTTGGGACTTGAATTTTGTGTTAGAAAAACTTACTTTTACTTCTTTTGAGCTAGCCATAACACACAAGCGATGCTTTCTGTCATGGAAAGCGTTATTTTTTAGTTGCTATTACTTCTGCTCAAAGAATTTAAGAGCTAGAGGTGCTCATTTGCAAGCAGCCTTATTTGATTTTTCACAAAGACAGGGTGTCTTTGCGTACTAACCCTCAGTTTCTCTCTAAAGTGGTGTCTGAGTTTACCATAAATCAATCCATCCACCTTCCTGTTTATTACCCACAGCATGCCTATCCAGGGGAAGTATTGCTTCACACTTTAGATGTGCATAGAATTCTGTATTTCTACACACACCCCATACGAGGGACTGTAGAAAGTCCTCACAGTTGTTTCTTTCACCACTGGGAAGGAGGGCATCCCTGTTTTATAACAATGCTTGTCCAAATGGTTGGCCAACTGTATCACTTATTGCTACATGAAGTATGGCAAGGATTTTTGTGGCCACTCCACCAGAGGCATGGCCACTTCTGTTGCCTGTTTAAGGAATGGTCAGCTGCAGAGATCTGTGCTGCTGCAACTTGGAGTTCTGTCCACACCTTTACCAAGCACTGCATTCTAAACATTGCCTCTGGGCATAGGGCTGACTTAACCCTAGCTGTCCTCCAGGGTCTACTTTCGTAGGCTTGGAAAATTCTCCACCCAGACTGTGCTGTCTGCTGATAGGGTCTCATGCCATAGGTGTGGCCTTCTCCAAGATGTACCCCCGAAGTCAGATAGTACAGTTACATAAGTACTTACTAAAACAGTAGATCTGTGAGGGGATCTCTTGCATCAGGCCATTCCATCCCTCCCTCCTTCTCCCAGACCTGGGAGGTTTTAGAGTGTCTGTACGTTTTTTGCCATTATTTTCTTTTTTAGCGGGAACCTTCAATTCATCCTTGGTTCCCTCTTCTGGGACTAAGTGACTTATGGTCTGGTGAGAGAACTCAGGAGAGTGTGGGGGCCACCCAATCTTATAGGATAGCCCAGTGTCAGCATATGACGTCAAAGTGGGTGGCCCCCTGGTAGACTGCTGGCTAGAAATGTTTCTGCATGGTCCTAGTGCCTGGCTCTATAATTACATAGGTGTGGTCTGCTGCAACAGATTCCCTCACAGATCTACTGTTACAGTAAGTTCTTATGTAACTGTACTTTTTACCCAGATGAGTTACCTGATAATACATCAGTGGGTTCAGAAGGCCTGTATACTGAAAGACATAACAATATAGTGAGGTTGCTCTACTGGAAGCTATGCAAACACTATAACAGACAGGTAGCAGAGAAACACTGGAAATGTGAACCACTAGGAGTCACAGAGAATGAAGAAGTAATGATCACGTGGGATCATCCAAAACCAACTGCCAAGAAAATGGAGGCGAGAAAACCAGACATTGTAATAGAAGAAAAAAGAACAAAGGTAGCATTGCTGATCTAAATAGCCACCCCTAGTGACAACAGTGTTCTGTACAAAGAGAGACATAAAATTATGAAATACCTAGATATGTAAACAGAAACTAAACTGATATGGAAGAAGTAGTAGTAAAACATTTATTTATACAGAAGTAAAAGATTTACACACCGTTAGGGCTATTACCCTAATAATTATAAGGTGTTCCTGTTTGATATTAACATTCTGTTTAGAGGTTACTCACAAAAACAATACATGTACAAACATGGTTGGACATTAGTTAAAAAATATAAACAAAAATACTCTTAAATTTAAATATGCAGAATACTACAAAGCTCATAAATTCCTTTAAAATACAGCTCACCTACTACATACACATCTAAAGCACAATTCTTGTTTCACTGTAGTTTTAAAAACATAAGTGGAGATTTCTGCCTTATGCAATTGTGGAGGTAACACATTCCATGCACATGCAGCCTTATATTGGAAAGACATTGTTCCATAGTTGTTCTTTAGGAACAATCAGTTCTCTTTCACCTTTGTTTCTTAATTGAAAAATTATGATTTGGTTTAACTAGTTTGTCCAATAAACAAGAGGGTTTGTTGTTTTTAAAGATTCTATGTACTAAGTTGCCCAGATCCCTTTTCTTTTTATTTCCAATGGCATCCAAACTAATCTTTGATATATCAAAAAAAAAAATGGGTACTGTAGTCACATTTGAGAACAAATCTAGCCAGTCTGTTGTAACTAATGTCTAGTTTATGTAATAGGCTCTGATTTGCATAACTGTAACTATGACTCCCATAGTCTATAATGGGTATAATTAGTTGACTGACCACAGTCTATGCTCTTAGTAATAAAAGTAGATATTCGTCTTAGGGCTTCAATTCTAGTATTTATTTTTCTTGTTAAATCTTTGATATGTGGTTCAAAAGACAAATATTGATCGATGTTAATACCCAAATAGTTATAAGAAGAGACTTTTGTTAGTGTTAAACCATTCAAAGTTTATATTTCTAGTTTAGAAACTTTCCTCATACGCTGGACTAAAAACATCGATTGTGTTTTCAAGCCATTCCTGCATTATGGAAAAATCTAACTGTAGTTAAAGTTCTACCTCTGTAAGGTCTTTTCCCTCTGAAACTAATACTGTGTCGTCAGCTTATAATCTTATGCTTGTGTGGATCATATAATTTGGTAAGTCATTAAAATAGATGAGAAATAATAGAGGGCCTAATATTGACCCGTGAGGCACGCCCCATGCCACTGGAGATATGTTTGATTGTTTCCCACTCACAGTAACCAGCTGCGATCGATTTGAAAGATGAGATTGAAACCATTTACAGGGTTCTTCTGCTAATCCTATTTTTTCCAATATATCCATAAGAATCTTATGATCTTCAAGATAAAAGCTTTAGACAAGTCCACAGACACCGTGATCATGGCTCCAGCCTCCCCAAGTTGAGTAGCCACTAGATCAATGAAGTCCATGAATGCAGAGTCTATGGACAGTCCTTTTCTAAATCCTGAATATAAATTAGTTTATTGCACTTCTTAAGATAATCATATAACTGTCCATGAACTATTCTTTCCATTATTTTAGAGATCAAAAAAGTAATGCAATTGGTCAATAGTTAGAGGGGTTTAAGGAATCTCCTCCCTTAAAAATCAGGACAGCTTTAGTTAGTTTCCTTTGTTGTGGGAAAGTACCTTCCATAAGGCTCCAATTGAAAATATCTGTCAACATTTGGGCAATTTCAAAGGCAAAATCCTTTAAAAAACTATTTTCTATGTTATCAAGTCTGCTTGCTATATTTACTTTTAATTTGTTTAGTACTTTAATCTTGTCATGATTTTTTGTTTTTGGTATTTTATACCTAAACTTAGGTGATGTCTTATTTGTATATATATCTACTGTGCTTCCATTTTACTTTGGGTCACTTGCCTCTGTATCTGTACACTTTTTTCTTTTACATTTACGTTTTTTAAAGTCAGTAAGTTTGTTAAAGTATTCATTCAAAACAATTGCTCATCTATATGGTTGCAAAAGTTCCCCATTTTCCCGGATCATAATTTCAGTTGTATTTTTCATAGGGTTTATTAGTGGCTTGATCAAAGACCAATATTGTTTAGGGTCCGAAGTTTTATTTATTTTTTGTTTGTAAAACTAGCTCTTTGATTTCCTTATTTTCTGAGTAACTTTGTTTCTCATTCTTTTAAATTGATCCCAAGCTTCCTGGCTCAAAGATTTATTTGCTTTCCTCCAGAAATATATTTTTTTCCCTCTGATTACCTTTTTGATTTTATTTATCCAGGGCAAGTGGTTTGACTTTTGTGTTTGTTACTTTAAGGGAGTTAAGTTATTACAAGCCTCTAAAAACATACAAGTTAATTCTTCAACCTCTAGGTTCAGATCAGGTATCAGGAAAATCCTATATAATTTCATCTTTGATATGTAGTTTTGAAAACCAATTTGTTATTATTTTTAAAGCATCTCCTAACTCTCAGAAACTCTTTAGGATTTACTTTTATTTTCATATCAACACTAATGTTGCAGCAAGTTACATTATGGTCCCCTAGGTTAGGTGCTTTAACAATTGTTTCTAATACTAACAGGTCTGGAGAGACAAAAATAAAATCTAGAATATTACCTAAACAGTTTAGAATAAGGACACACAAATCATTCCAATAGTGCTCGGAGTAATGGGGCTAATCAAAAAGAACTTTTAGGCAAATCTAAATATGCTACCAACATCCATAATAATCTATGAACTGCAAAATGAAGCCATCCAGGGGACACTGTGCTTAGAAGAGCGCTCTCAGCCAATATCAGATTAATACAGTACTGATTTCCTGATTTTTGAATGTGCCCTGGCTTAAGAATGGGGTTCATTCTCATCACAGCACTAGAAATCCCTGAATATTTGGAGACGCTAACCCCAGGAGAGGCCATATAAATGTGTTGAATGTTACAAGAGTTTTACATCACAGAGATGCCTAATAAGAAATCAACAAACTTTCACTGGGAGATACAATATAAATGTGCTGAATGTAACAAGAGTTTTACATCATAGACATACCTAATAAGAAATCAACAAACTTTCTCTGGGAGACACAATATAAATGTACTGAATGTAACAAGAGTTTTACCCAGAAGAATTACTTGATAATACATCAGTGGGTTCACATGGGGAAAAGATCATGTAGGTATACTGAATGTGATGAGCTTCACAGCACAGAGTGACCTCCCAAGGCATCAGCGAGTTTACACAGAGGAGAGAATTTGCAATACAATAGAAGAAAGCCTTTAAAGAGAAATACCAATAGTGAAGGAAAAACAACAGGAGACACCATAACTACAGTGGAAAATATATGGATCTGCTGCAACAACTCCATGTTGACTAAGAACTCACTTTGTAAATGGTTAAAAAGAGGAGCATTCAAGCCACAAGAGAAGAGGTTCATACTGACTGCTTAAGCCAGTGGAGTGCTCACAAGGTGGTTCATCACCTGCATAGGACAAATAGACAAGTGCATGTTCTGTTTTACAGAGTTAGAAACAGTCTTCAATCTAGTTATTGCTATGAGGCATTCACGTTAGAAGGCCTATACACAGAAAGATACAGTAATGTAGCCAGACTTATTCACTAGAAACCATTCAAATACTATAATATACAGGTAGCAGATAACACTGGAATCACAAACACAAAAAGATCACTCAGAATGTAGACATAATGAACACATGGGACCACGCAATACCAACTTTAAAACAAAGATTTGGCTGCTGCCAACAAGGCTGATCTTCCTTCTTTTAAATGTTGTTAAACTTGTTCATTTTTGTAGCAGGCCTTACTCTCTCACCAGTCCATCTGATAATTTTAATGTAAGGACAACTTTCAGCGTCAGTTTTAGACTTTCTGTATATAGTGCCCAAAGAGATGACTTTCATGAAGTGGCACTGCTTTTCACTAATGCTCCCTACACTGTACACAGTGGTTCACATACATCAGGCAGTTAGTTTCATCACCCACTCACAAAATTCACTTATAGTCTCCCCCAATGTATCAACATTTTTTAAATTCTCTGATGGTCCAGGTTGGACACTGCACCCATCAGGTAGTTTGGGTGGAGGGCCACATTTTTTCCCCTCATGGTCAGGCTGGACATCACACCTGTCAGGTAGTTTTGAGGAAGGAGACAATTTATTTTTATTCACTGACAGGTTGGGCTGGGCTTGGAATTCATTAGATTATTGCGGAAGGGGGGGCAACTGATTTTTGTTTTAATTCCCTGACCACCCAGATTTGGCCCTGGACTCGTCAGGTAGTTCGGTGAAGGAGAAGGGACAGATTTATTTTATTCTTAAACAGATTCTGTTAGGTACTGGACTATTAGGTAGTTAGGGGCAGATTTTTTTCATTTCCTGATGTGCCTACTTGGTCACTGGACATTCTGCTGTACAGCATGCTGGGTTGTAGTATGCATGGCAATGTGGTCCTTATGTACACATTGGAAAGAGTGCACAGCTAAGGCACTTATCTCTTTCTCTCTTCTGTTTATTTGGGTTCCATGAGTACGCACATTGCACCATGGTGAATGAAAATGTAATAAGTATATTTGGCTCATCCATGTCTACTGTTGTAACACTAGTAGTATTCCACTGGACATACATTCAGTCAGGCTCCTTCCTCTACGATGATTGTACAAATATGTGTTTTTAATTTTTTCCTGTTCCTTGTGTTGATGTACTATCTTGATGGCCCGGGTCACACCTGGAAATGGTCCCTGGAATCAAAGTACCTTACCTGGTTACCAAATAAATAAATAAAATCAATTACCTGAGCAGCACCAGGTTGTGCATTAGAGAAAGAGTAAGGCACCTCTGGGAGTCCCTGGTTTCCACTTGCCTTGGTGGTGTAGCTGGTAGCACAACTGGAATGATATTCATGGTGGCCTGGGTTCAAAGCCTAGCTAAGGCACTTATTTCTTTCTTTCTACTGTTAGAGCTGGGATTGAGCATGGAAAGAAGGAAAGTGTGAGAAAGGGAGAGTCAAGCAGTGAAGCTTGGATTACTGGCACTTGGGGTTACAGGCTCAGAAGTGTGTGCAATCAGTCTTTTTTGGTTCAGTCTACCACACTAGTGCTCTGTGTGCTAGAGGAGACAGAGATGTTGAAACAGGCTGGTAGCAGCAGCTCCAAGTCTCCTGTGTATTGTTTGTGTCCCCACTGTGACCTGAATAGATGGGCATAGGGAGAGCAGTGTTTTACTACCCTGCTTATCACACTTTCTGTTCACCACTTTCCTGCTGCTTCTTTTTATCTCAGTTTGGCTTAATGCATGTTGGGCATGGGACCCATCAGGTAGTTGAAGGGAAGGAGAAAGATTTTTTATTTCCTGATGGACTAGACTGGCAAGATATTTGGAGGAAAGATGGACAGATTTTTTTTTTAATTCCCTAACAGATGGGGTTGGTCACAAGACCTGTTAGGTTGTTGGTCAGATTTTGTTTTATACTCTGATGGGATGGGATTACCCTGGACCTGCTAGGTTGTATGGACAGGGAGACTTTTTTTATTCCTTGAATGGCCAGGTTGGGCACTGAACCTGTCAGACAGTTTGGGGGAAGGGAACAGATATTTTTTATTTTTTGACGGGCTGCACTGGGCACTGGATCTATCAGGTTCTATACCCTGACAGGCTGAATACCGGGCATTTAGGTAGTTTGGGAGAGAGGGTTATATTCTTTGTTTTATTCCCTGAATGGGCTGTGTTGGTTATTGGACCAGTCAGGCAGTTGGAGTGGGAAAGCGCTAAATTTTTCATATATCCCCTGATGGATATAGTTGAGCACTGGATCTGCCATGTTGATGGGGGGGGGGCAGATTTATTTTATTCCTGATGGATTGTGTTGAGCACTGCATCCATCAGGTCTCTGATGGGCCAGAGTGGTCACTGGGAATTCTGCTCTGTTCTACATCCCTTGCACTACCATTTATTGGACTCACATGCCTTGTAAAACATTTTAAGATACACTGTGCATGGCTGGCCCACCAGCGCAGAGGTAGCTCTACTGTTTGTAGCACTGGTGGTCCGGGTTTGGGAGCGAACCAGGATTGTCAGCAGGGGAGAGGCAGATGGAGCATTCCAGGAAACACTCCTCTCCTCCGGGGAGGAGGGTTCACCATCCACACTGCAATACCGCCACCTGGGTGACCATGGGTGGAGGTACAGTGGGGAAGGCATAGCATGGGAGGAGAGAAGCTGGTCAAGTTCCGGATGGCATATGCCGTACGTACTCGTGCACTCCCTGGTTCTCCTAGCATGTTAGCTCCTCAGGGGATCTGGAAAAACACAGAAAAAAGCCCCACAGCCAGCCCGACAATGCCCCCTGGTGTCACTGGATGGTGACAATCGACTCTGGGTGATCTCAATTGCCAGACTGATGAAGACATAAAGCAGGTGAAGGGGAGTGAAATGGAGAATGCTCCCTCTCTTCCCGCCAGTGGGTAAACCTAGGCAATATGGAGAACGGGCATGAGAAGAGGCTTGAGAGTTGGGGGAGGCCAGGTGAGCGCCTTGGAGAGATCGAGGGGAGTGATTAGCTGTGATGAGAAAGGGGGCATAAACAAAGAATATGCAGTATAAAAAAGATGCAGTGTGTACGAAAGTCATTATATAAACCCAAATGGGGTCACAGCTCTGCTATTCTTTGTCATTTTGCATTGCAGCTATTTAGTAGCATGAAAACTCTCAGATCTCCAGGGATCTCTCTTTCATCAAGTCACACCTCTAGGACTTATAGCTGTCAGGCACTAGGACCTCACAGTAATATTTCTGTAGAAGTCAGCTAGGGGCTGTCCATAATGACATCAAACACTGATGTTCATGTGTATATGATCATGGGTAGCCCCACTCCACCCCTCAGTTCTTTTCCCACCATTGACTATACTTGCACGGACTCTACAGAGACTTTGTTGTTCAGTTGACTGCAAAAATGTCTTCTTTTTTGGTTTTCTCTCCTTAGTAGCAGCACTATTTTAAAAAGATTGCCCTCACTGTGTATGTCGGGAATGCAAGAACCAGCTACTACTTTCAATCGCTGCCACAGTAGGCAGAACATTTATTGCAGAGACGAGCATGATGTCTGTGTTTGCTGTCTCAGCCCAACTCATGATATCCAGGCCTGCAATTTTTGCCAGAAATTCAACCACGCTACCAGGCAGTGCTGCCAATAAGCCCTGTGCACCTTCCTACTGGAGCAACAGATAGCTGGAATGGAGCAAAAGCCCCAAGGGAAGACCTCTTCCCAGTCATCAGATGACTACTCAAGCTCCTAGGCCTGTAAGGTCTGGGACAGATCCTTGGGAAAACACGCTCACTTGGACAGGGAATGCAGTAAGGACTGTCCCTCCACTGGTGCACTCCTGGTCCCCACTTTTCTTCAACCTCAACTGGAGCAGCACCATTGAGCACTTCAGCATTGTCCCTTTCTGCAACCTAGGCCTCAGCTTCCTTCAGGCCAGCTTCCACAGTGAGTTCTGCAGGACTTTCCATGGCCAGCAAAGGGCCATTGACAGGTTGCCTGTGTCACCATCACCAGCCCTGCTGCTCAGATCTCCAGAATCGCAAGGCAAGCTGGCAGTGATCTCTGCCAGACCCTCTTTCACCAGTGTTGATGTTTCGACATCGGGGTTCCAGCCACCCCCATCATTGCCGTGAGGTGTCCCTGTTATGCAAGCCATTAATGTTGACATAGTGTTTTCCTTGTTTGTGGCCAGTATTTAGTACCTCCTTCCTCCATTGGGCCAGGCAATGCTAGGGCAGAATAGAGCAGCCCCCATGCCAACACCTGCCGGGACTTTGTGCCCGGTACCCTCCCAAGCACTACTTTCTACAATCCTGTCATTACTGCCTTCTGAGCCCATCGATAAGGAGCATGAATACCATCCAGGCCTCATCCCACCAGATGAGGAGGAGGATGAGGACCTAGGAGGGGACTCCACTGACAGGTCCACTATCTCCTACAGGAGTGAGGATTCCATAGTGCACACGCTGAGATCCTCTCCTGAGGACCCTTCTTTCTTCTCACTGATGAAGAAGCTCCAGGCTGCTATGGGCAAGGCCCCAAGTTTTCCACGTTCCATGGCCATGGAACTATCCGCAGAAAATTGTGGAATTGTACCTCACCTGTGGAAGTCACACCTGGCCACGAAACTACTGCGGAAGTCAAGGGGGATGCAGAATTCCCATGGAAAATAGTAGAAGCCCATCCTGGGCAGAGCTGCACTGTGAGCAGAATTACAAAATAGCCCACAATAGTGGTACATTAAAGACCGTGGCCCAGATATTCAAACTGCACCATATAGTAGCGCAAGCCCCTTCGCCACTCAAAATAGTTGTGCAGGGGTGTGGCCAGGGCGATATTCAATGGAGTTGCGCTATAGCACAACTTCTTTGAATATTGCCTCCTGGCCACACCCAATGTGCATGGCGCAGTGGAACTGTGCCAGCGCAAGTGGTCAGAATGGAGCATTGAGAGGCAGTGGCGCAAGTTCCATTGCGCCATGCACAGCACTTGCAATATTCAAAGGGTGACATGCAAATGGGGCCATAATTTATGCAAGGTGCACGGGGAGCCATTTGCATCTGATTATGGATCCATTTGCATGCCATTAGTATGCAGGTGCGCCGATCCCCGACGACTTGTGCCTGGCGCCCTGCCAGGCAGCAGCCATCGGGGACCAATGTCCCCTGCAGCCCGATCGTGGGCATAACGTTGTTCCTCCCCAGTAGCCTGATTGCAGGCACAACATTGTCCCCCTCCCGAGTAGCCCGATCGTGGGCAAAACGGTATTCCACCCCCGGTAGCCGATTACGGGCAAACAGCATTCACCCACCCCGGTAGCCCGATGCATAAGAAAACAGTATTCCCCACCCCGAGTAGCCCGATCACAGGCAGCACAGTATTCCCCACCCCTCGAATAGCCCGATCACGGGCAAAAGAGTATTGCCCCCATCCCCCCAAGTAGCCCGATCGCGGGCATCAGACCTCCCCCTTCAGTCCAATATCCCTGGTGGTCCAGTGGACCGCGAGTAGTCCAATCGCGGGTGGCATTCCTCATCCCCCCAAGTATGATATCCCTGGTGATCTAGTGGCCCCCACCCCACCCACGCACAGAGTCCTACCACCCCGCTCCCCTCCCATCAGCTGGCAGTTGGCAGCACCCCACCTGCCTGCCGACCCGCTGCCCGCCGACTGACAGCTCGGTAGGGCTACACGCCCGTGGTTCACAGCATGAGCCATGGGCGTGCACCCTCTCATACTAGTCAGTCCAGATATGTGAATGAATTCATTCACATATCTGGACTGACTTGTCTGTATGGGCTGCACGCCAGCTCATGCTCTGAACAATGGGCATCTAACCAAGCTGTCAGTCGACTTCAAGCGGCTGCAAGCGGGTAAGGTGCTGCCGCCCACCGGCTGACAGGAGGGCGGGTGGTGGGGCTCTGTGCGCAAGTGGGGTGAGGTCAATAGATCACCAGGGATATCATACTTGGGAGTGAGGAATTCCACCCACAATCAGGCTACTCACGGTCCACTGGACCACCAGAGATATTGGACTTTTGGGGGTTCTGATGCCCGCATCAGGCTACTTGGGGTGGGGGAATAATGTGCTGCCTGTGATTGGGCTACTCAGGGGTTGGGGAATACTGTGCTGTGCTCAGCATCCTGCTACCGGGGGTGGGGGAACACTGCCCATGATCGGGCTACTGGGGATATAGGTATGCCTGCTATCAGGCTAATCTCGGTCCACAGGGATATTGGACATGGGGGATGGTTCTGATGCCCGCAATCAGGGCATGTGGGGGCGCCGCCAGGTGAGGCAGGAACAAGTCAAGGGCCACCCACAAATGGCAGCTGCTGTGTTGTGCCCTGCAATGCGGCAGCTCACCTGTTGGTGGTCCTCGACTTGTTCCTTTTTTTCGGCGTAACTTTGTGCAGGCGCAGGTAGGGGTTATGCCTGCATAACTCTGCACAGCGCGGGCTGAATATCGGTCTGTGCAGTTTATGCATGGTTCCTCCCCCTTTGGTTGCTCATGCCTTCATTATCATTGCGCTGTTGCTCAGCTTGATTTGGAGGGCGCAGCTGCCTCCTGCTGAATATCACAGAATGGCGCATTTCGGACTTGCGCAGGCGCAACTCTATTGCGCATGGCTCAACTCTTTTTAATATCTGGCCCCTAGTGTATTGAAAAAGCCTTAAAAGAATGTTACAGTTTTTTCCAATATCCTTGCCAGCCTTTCTGGTAATGAAATAATGTTTTTAATAATAATAATAATAATAAAATTTATTTGATTAAGCGCCTTTCAAATATTTCAAGGCACTGTACAAATCATCATTACATTCCACATGACAATACATACACTAACAACAAAACCAGTAGAATATTAAAATAATTTAAGATACTGCAGGGAATGCCTGATTCCATAAAAATGACTTTAAGGCCTTCTTAAAACTATCCACCATTGTACTTTCTCAGAGCTGGCGGGGCAGAGAATTCCAAAGGGTGGGTGCCGCAAAGCTAAAAGCACGGGCTCCAGAAGACTTCAAATTTACCCTCGGAATCTCCAGCAACCCCTCATCAGCTGAGCGAAGCTGTCTCAGAGGGATGTAAGGTACCAGAAGCTCTTTCAGGTAGTCGGGACCCAACCCATGTAGGGCTTTGTAGGTCAAAAGACCCACTTTGAAGGTGATCCGCCACTGTATAGGCAGCCAGTGCAGAGTGCGCAGCACAGGGGTAATATGGGATCTCCTAGACACCCCAGTCAACAAACATGCTGCAGCATTCTGCACAAGCTGCAAGTGGCGGATATCAACCCCAGCAAGCCCTAGGTATAGGGAGTTGCAGTAATCAAGACGAGATGTCACAAAGGCGTGGACCAAAACCGGCAAATCGCCTGGTGAAACCAGGTGCCTAATCCTGGAGATGTTTCTAAGATGAAAAAATGAAGTCTTGACTACTGCAGACACCTGATAACAAAGGGTCAAACCAGTGTCAAGCTCCACACCCAGATTACGTACCCGATCAGAGGTAGGGATCTGATCTATCCCAAGAACTAATCCAGAGGGGGACCCTATCCCTAAACCCTCAATCCTGCGACCGGGGTCCACCACCATAACCTCAGTCTTTCCCGGGTTCAACTTTAAACCACTGATATTCATCCAGTCTTGGATATCTGTGAGGCAATTATTCAGCACCAAGATAGCGCTAGCCTGGTCAGGTGCAAAAGACAGGTGGAGCTGGGTATCATCGGCATAGCAATGAAACCTCAGCTCATACCGTCTTACAATGTCTCCGAGGGGTAGCATATATACTGCGAATAACATGGGGGAAAGCACCGAACCCTGAGGTACCCCACAGGGGAGAGAGAAAGCTCCAGAATAGCAGCTTATTTATTTGTTATTTCTTCTTTTTTACAAATGTACACTCCTTTGTGGTGATGGTCGCCATTAGCCATGAGCAAACCGGAGGTTACACCCTGGGGGGAAGCAAAGCTACTCTCGGCTGGTTGCTGTTGTTTGCGGTGCTCTTCACTCCCGAAAAAGTTTCTGCTACAGTTTACCATACAGTCCTCTTTGTTTACTTATTCCAAAATAAATTCTGTCTAAACTTAATTATGCTTGTGAATAATATATACAGATTTTCATTATTTAATGTGTGTTTCTTTAACCTTGCAGAGTTATTCTATTTTATTTCCCTAAATGCCAAAATGTTATGGTCGGCTTTAACAGAAATTAATTTGAAAAGGTGACAGACATTTCGTGGTTTGCCTTCTGATGAAAAGAGGAAACAAAATGGAATTTTGTCACAGAAACTGGACATTTTCACAGACATTAACTCAAGGTAGGCATGAAAAGATGCATGGGGTGGCCAGGAAATAATATCTCGATCATAGATGTTAAAAACTTGTGTTGTGCTTAAAAACTCTTTCTGTTAGAATCAGAGATATTCTGGAGATATTGTCGTGGTGGGCAGTGATTAAAGAGACCTCAGTGCTGAGATGCCTTGGGGATCTGAAGTTACGTGCTCTCCTGCACCCATCTCAGATTAGCTGCAGCAGTTGTAAAAGAAGAAAAAAATACTCTTAGACAGTGGTGGAAAATGAGAAAAGAGCTACTGGGATGGAAGTTGTGGACACTCAGTCAGTAATGGCCATTTAAACCATATGGGATTAGGAAATTTGAGCCGTGAAGTTTGAGTGCACAGCAATGCGGCAAAGTGACTGCCTTTTTTTTTACTTACTGGGTGGGATATTCAGAAGGGTTGCACATGGCGCAACACAGTTGCACCATGCGCAACCCACTGATGCGCCCCAGCATGATATTCAAAAGGGGAATGTGCCCGGCACAAATTCCAATGTGCCGGAGCGCATCAGTAATGTATGCGGCGCAAGTAGAGGGGGCGTGCCCATGCATACTCCGCACATCCCGATATTCAGCCTGGGACATGCTGAGCCCATGCATGTGCAACCCCTACTTGCACTGCACACAGGTGAGGCAAAAAAATAGGGGCAACAGCTGGCCACCCACAGGTGAGCTGCCATATTGCAGGGCGCAACACGGCAGCTGTCAGCTGTGGGTGGCCACCTGAGCTCCAGCGGCACCTGCATGGTAGCGACCCCCCCCCATGCCCGATTGTGGGCATACATAGTAATAGGGAAACTTCCTAAATCCCTCCCATATCACTGGTGGTCCAGTGGACCACTCACAGCCTGATCACAGGCATCAGTAATAAAATATGGCAATCCAATCCATCCCCAGTGGTCCAGCGGTACCCCCTTCCCACCTGCCCGCTGAGCCCCACCACCCCGCTCCCCCCCTGGCAGCAGCGGACAGCAGCTTCCCACACACCAGCTGCCCCGCTGCCTGCCGACTGCCTCCGTACGGTAGGGCTGTACGCCCATTGGTCCACAGCATGGGCCAATGGGTGTGCAGCCATACTACAGACCAGATATGTGAATGCTGGGGAGGCGGGATGGTAGAGGCTCAGTAGGCGGGTGGGGAGAAGTGCCCGGCTGGACCAGATGAATTGGATACCCATGACCCAATACTGACACTACAATTGTGGCTGTAAGCAGTCCACTGGACCACCAGGGATACGGAGGGTGTATATTACTGTACTTCTGCCCACGATTGGGCTGCAAGTGGTCCACTGGACCACCAGGAATATAGGACGTTCATTTACAATCACTATGCCCATGATCGGGCAGTGGGGCACTTTGCCACTTGTGCTGGGGTCGTCGGTCCCTGACGGCTGCAGCCTGGCAGGGTGCCAGGTGCAAGTCACTGGGGATCGGTGCACCTGCATGCAAATGGGGCCATAATGACATGCAAATGGCCCCAATTGCACCTTGCATGCATTATGGCTCCATTTGCATGTGCACTTTTGAATATCGCGGTTGTTGTGCCTAGCTCAACGGCACTTGTGCTAGCGCATCCCCCTGCTCCACTCTGGCCACTTGCACTGGTGCAGTGCCACTATGCCATGCGCACTGCGGGTGGTCAAGGAGCGATATTCAATGATGCTGTGCCATAGCACAGCTCCATTGAATATCACCCTATCAACGCCCATGTGCATCCCAGTTGCACTGCGCCCAGGCTTGCGCCACAGCCTGGCGCAGTCTGAATATCCTACCCCTTCTGTTTAATTTTCTGCAGTTATTCAAAGAGGCTGTTTCATGAAAATGAGTGATATTTCATTTTAGGAAGTTGCAAATAAATGACACCGCTCAGTTGAATCATTAGTTTGGGAAATGTTGGTTTGTCATAGGAATAAATAATAAAAAATGGTGTTTTAACCAGTCTGGCTATGAAATGGTAAAGACTGATTTGGCTTTCTGAGTGCTGTTAGCTTCACTGTCAATGTGGTTAATTTTAACTAATAAGCATAAATTACTTTTTTTAAAGAAAAGATTCCTGCTCCACTTTTCTCCTCCTGGTCCTGTACTGACATATGGGATACAAGCGGACAGGCATACAGTAATTGATGATAGCAATTTAAATTAGCCCGCTAGCCGCAAATCCTAAATACGCTCTGTAATTTATGCTTTTTCTTCTTGAATCCATGGGCATTGCAGGAGTCCGTGTGATGAAGAGGCTCCCTCTCTATCACAGTATTACAGTTCAAAGTGGTAAAATAATAATGCTCTCATGCTCGCTAACATTTATTGTAATTGTGTTTAATTTTCTTTCAAGACAAGCCACGTAACACACACTGCAAAGTACACATTGAAAAAGTCACGCTTTGCATTAGTGGTGTAAACAGTGTGCTGAACTGAGTGTGCTTGATTTTGAACATTTCTTAATGGTAGTTCCCATGCTTTATGCTTGATCTGTTTTTTTAAATGTGTATTGCTTTTTAAACTGTGTTATGTGTTTGGTTCTTTTTTAACTTTTGCACACTGACAAGCAATGTAATTATGTTTGATAGTTCAGCACACTCTGTACACACTGCCTGAAGCAAAGGTCAGCTTTTTTAGTCAGTACCTTTGGAATGTGTGCCATTCCACTCGTCTTGAAAGAAAATGTAACAAAACAATAGCATAAAAATGAACTGCAATAACGTACATTAGAAGCAAACACAATACATGTTTTAGGGCACAGTATTTAAAAGCGATGTGATCTAGTCAAACAGCGTAATTCATTCCCTTTATTGGTTTTGCCTGACGCAAGTGATGGAAACTGCATCACATCCATAACTTTAAAAGCTGTGCACAAGCTGCCCATCCTTAAGCTGCTTCTAGCGAAAGAATGCTGGTCGTGTTACTTTCTTAACGTTACCATCACAGTAATAAGGAGTTTACCTTTATAAATTAAGTAACCATACTAATACAGTACTCCAGAGGGAAACATGCCATAAATACATACCAGTACATTAGCTCTTTA
Source organism: Neoceratodus forsteri (assembly GCA_016271365.2). NCBI lineage: Eukaryota > Metazoa > Chordata > Ceratodontiformes > Ceratodontidae > Neoceratodus > Neoceratodus forsteri. The sequence continues at coordinate 681,334,346 of CM057456.1, read as the reverse complement.
AAAACCCTGTTCCACAGGTGCTGAAAAGTACTGCTGTTGGGTAGCCTGGGTTGGAATTGCTTGAAGTACAGGGTGGCACTAGTGGTGAAGGAGTGGTTCACTGACCGTGGCTGAGTGTATACTGAGGAGCGTTAACAAATTAATCTGCACTACTAGGACATTAGTGGGCACCAAAAGGCACAGCTTTTGGAATAAGATCCCCCCCACAAGTTTCTACAATTTGTTTGGGGTGTCTTGGTGCTGCCAATAGTCTAATGTTGAAGTCATGTTTTTTTTTTCTCACTGGAGCAAATTGCAGTGACTGACATTTATCCACATAGCTTCTGTCATCTTTTGTTGAAGTGTAACCGCGGTAGTCAAGCTTTATATTTATATTTACTGTTATTTTAAAATTTATCTTTACGCTATCTATGTAACCAAAATTAGTTTTCTTATACTTGCTTTTTCCTGAGTTAATTTTTGGTTATACAGACAATGGGAAGATTTGTTGTGGACCTGTCCGGACTGGCCACAGTAAACTGATCCCCCCCCACCACCACCACCCTTGCTGGGACCCCAGGCTAAGCTACGTACTGCTAGAAGCAGGAACATTTAAATTTTAACTGAAGCTTCTGTGGCTCTTCTGAACTCTGATCTACTGCACATCATGCTATAATGACCAGAAACAAAACAAATAATCTATCTACCTATCTGTCTGTCTGTCTGTGCATCTACTCATCTATCTGCCTTGGATTAATTTTGATATTGTTTTAATTATTTATTGATTTTATTATGTTATGTACAGGTGCCTTGGTTTTGGAAAGGCACCTTTTATAAATAAAGTTTGATTGATTGACTGATCCTGTCTGTCTGTCTGTCTGTGTATCTACTCATCTATCCTGATGTGCAACCACTCTAAATGAACCAACTGAATGCCCACCGTGATGTAAAAATAAATGTATGAAACATAGGGAAATTGTGTGTGTGTGCGTGTGTGTGTGTGTGTGTGTGTGTGTGTGTGTGTGTTGAATTCTAGAAAAATAAAATGCTGTTGCTGTGTAAGGCTTGTCTGGTGTTCTAGGCTCATGAAGGTGGTGTGTAGTGAATCTGTCATCTTTAATTTCATAGAACAAATAAAACAAGGACACATAGTTGTGAAAAGGGTTTATTAGCAGCAGAAAACCTTTCCAGTTTGTGATTAAACTAGTTTCCCTGCTCTTAGGTCGCTCTCAGTTTCTGTAATAAAAGCATATCACAAGAAGGTAGTCTGATTTACTATTCTTTACTGCTTTCATCCAAAATATCATTCTTGTTTTCCTGAAACATAGTAAGTGAAATCATAAAGACTGTTTTAATGAATGTGGCATGATATATACACCCACACATAGGAATATGTGCTGTACAGACACAAATCTATCTTGGTCTGTCTGTCTGTCTATGTATCTATCCATCTATCTATCTGTCGATCTGTCTGTCTGTCTGTCTGTCTGTCTGTCTGTCTGTCTGTCTGTCCGTCCATTTGACTATCTATCTATCTATCTATCTATCTATCTATCTATCTATCTATCTATCTGTCAAAAATCCTTCAAAAACCTTTACCAGGAATACTGATCTGTTAACAGCTCACTTCCAAATGTGTCCTGGGGGTGATGGGTATGAAATACAGTTCAAGAGCAAAAACATATATGAACATACGAACGTCTGAATTTGCCAGCAGATAAAGGCCTAGAGGTCTATCAAGTTCATGCGAATGTGCAGCTAGGCACCTTTATCCTGCAGCTGCCCTCCCTTCCACCCTTCCCTTCATTAACCCTCCCTTGTCCTATCCCATCCTCATTTGAAGCAGTCCACTGTTCTACTGCATACCACTTCAGCAGGTAACGCATTCCACCCAGCCACCACCTCTCTGTAAAAAGTGTCCCTCATCTCCCTCCTGAACCTTCCTCGCTCCAGTCTCATATCATGGCCCCTGGTGGCCCTCCCTCCCGTTACTTTGAACAACGCCCTCTGTACCCGTCTTGTTTATTCCTTTCATGCATTTAAAGGTTTCAATCATGTCGCCCCTGTCTCTCCTCTCCTCCAGTGAGTACATGTTCAACTCCTTCAACCTCATCTCGTATGATAAGTCCCCCAGCCCCTTGATCATCTTTGTCACTCTGCACTGCACCCCCTCCAGTAACTTAATGTCCTTCTTCAGATACGGACGCCAGTACTGCATGCAGTATTCCAGGTGTGGTCTAACTAATGACCTATACAGTGGCAGAATCACCTCCTCCCTCCTCGAGCATATATCCCTTGCAATACAACCCAGCATTTTGTTGGCCTTTACAGCTGTCTTCCTATGTTATGCTGAGTTGTTCATTGACCCTGTAATGAGCACACCCAGATCCTTCTCCTCCTCTGTCTGGGCTAGCTGCACTCCCCCTAGTTGGTAACTCCTCCTTGGGTTCTTCATCCTAAAATGCAGCACCTTGCACTTTTTGGCATTAAAGCCCAGTTGCCAGGTGTCTGACCAGGTTTCAAGCTTTGCCAGATCATCCTGCAACCCCTGCCATCCCCTAGGTCATCCACCACCGGCATACCTTGGTATCATCAGCAAACAGACTGATCTTGCTCTTGATGTCCCATGATATGTCTGCAATGAATATCCCAAACAACACTGGTCCCAACACCGAGCCCTGTGGAACACCACCGTCACTGCCCTTGGTGTGAGAGCTCCACACCCACCACCACCCTCTGTTGCCTTCCTGCAGCCAGTTTCCTACCCATCTCACCAGCTTTGCACCTGCCCCTGTGCCTACTAACTTCCTTCCTAGCCTTCCATGTGGCACTGAGTCGAATGCCTTACTGAAGTCCAGATACAGGACATCCACTGCATGGCCCCTGTCCAGTTGCCTAGTTACCCAGTTATAGAACTCGACTAGGTTGGTTTGGGAGGATCTGCCACGTATGAAGTCATGATGTCTGCTGTCCTGTAGTCCTTTGGCCTCTAGGAGGGCCACCAGCCTCTCCTTCAGGATCGTCTCCATTAGCTTACCCACAATGGATGTGAGCCTCACTGGTCTGTAGTTTCCCGGTTCATCCTTGGGGCCACTCTTGTGAAGGGCACCGCATGAGCCATCCTCCAGTCCTGAGGTATACACCCTGAATGTAGTGAGGCATTAAATAGGTCTGCCAAAGGTCCTGCATGGACCTCTACCAGCTCCTTCAGTACCCTGGGGTGGATGCCATTTGGGCCTGGCGCCTTGTCCACCCTCAGTGCCTTCAAACCCTCTTGAACTCTGCTCTCCATGATTTCCCCATCTGTCACCACTTCCTCCCCTGCTTCTGCCATTTCTCCCACCTTGGGTGTCACCCCCCTCTTCTCTTTAGTAAATACTGAGCAGAAGTACTCATTTAGTGTACTTCCGCCCTATCGCACCCTGCTTCCACCTAGCCCCCTCCTTCCTAATCCTTACTATGTGGTCCTTACAGCTCCTTTTCTCCCTGATGTACCTAAAGAAGTCCTTCTCCCCCTTCTTAATGCCTTGTGCCAGCCTGAGTTCCGTAGATGCCTTGGCTCCCCTTACTGCCCTTGTCACCTCCTTCGATTCTGTCAAGTACTCCTCCTGTCCTCCCCTCCTGTTTTCTTGTACTTCCTAAAGGCAGCTCTTTTCCTCCTTACCTTTCCATGACCTCCTTGATCAACCAGATTGGTTTTCTTAGCCCTAGCCTTCTTGCTCTGGGCTTTGCAGCAGGTTTTGGTTGCCTCCACTATCCCCAGCTTTATGAGCTCCCACCTCTGGTTAGTGTCCATAATAGATTGAATTCTGGCCAGGTACCCTTTTACCTCTTCCCCCATCCTCCCAAAGTCAGCCCTCCTGAAGTCCAGCACTATTGTGCCAGATTCCACTCCTTCCTTGCCCATATCCAATGTGAGCCATACTGGGCGGTGGTCACTCCCTGACAGCAGTTCCTCCGAGGTAAGTTCTCTCACAAAGTCCCCATTTGCCAGCAAAAGGTCAAGGGTATTTCCTAACCTGGTTGGTTCACTGACCATCTGCAGCAGGAAGCTGTCCTGGAAGGCATCCAGCAGTACCTGCTCCCTTCTGTTCCTGGTTGTTGGGGTGCTCCAGTCCACTCCTGGCATGTTGAAGTCCCCCACAATCACCTCACTACCCTTCTCGCAGGTCCTCCTGATCTGTCCCGCTAGTTCCCTGTCTAACTCCTCCATCTGAGATGGTGGCCTGTACTCCTCCCATTCTAAGAATCCTATTCTTGGAATCCTGGATTTGCATCCAAAGTGACTCCGTACTACCCTCCTCCCCTTCCTCCCTTACACACTTCAGTCCTTCCTTCACATATAGTACCAAACCCCCTCCTTTCCCAATCACCCTGTCCCTACGAAATAACCTGTACCCTGGTACAGACAGGTCCCAGTCATTGTATTGGGTGGCCCATGTTTCTGTGATGGCTGCAATGTCCACCTCTCCCTCTGCCATGAGAACCTGTAACTCTGCAGTTTTCCTCCCAAGGCTCCTAGCATTAAGGGTAACCACCTTCCACCCTTCCCCCCTCCTATCCTGCCCTCCTTTCCTAGCATCACCAACAGTACTTGCCATTTGCCCTTTGTCACTGTTATGGGGAGTAAGCTCATATGGTTTCCCAACCTGTGGTCTCTGCATATCTCTTCCCCAACTGCCACCCCCAACTCCTAGTTTAAATTCCCAACTTCCTCTATGTACTCCTCCATCCTCTGTTTCAACACTTTCTTTCCTCCTCACTCAAGTGTAGTCTGTCCTTGGCATAGAGACTACTGTCTTCCCAGGTCCTCCCACCCCCGCCAACAACCCATACCCTTTAGCACAACACAGGTTCTTAGCCATCCGTTAAACTCCTCTATTCTCAGCTTCTTGTTGTGCTTGCCTTTGCACGGGAAGTATCTCTGAAAAAGTTACTGATCTTCCTGCCCCCTCACATAATTGTGCTAGTTCCTCAAACCTCCTCTGGACTGTATCTACTGTCTTGTCAGCCAGGTCGTTTGTCCCAAGATGTATAATTAAATGAGGTTTGTTCCTACCCCTTCTAGCATATTTCAGAACAGACTGTCCCACCCTTTCCGCTGTCATTCCTGGCATGGCCTCCACCCAAATGTGATTATGCCTCTCCCCCTTGCTACCCCACCTAACTCCTCTTAGTATTGAGTCCCCCAGCACTAAGATTCCACCCCTCTTACTCCCTGCTTGCTTCCATTCATCTCCTTCTCTCATTTACAGCACCTCTTCTTCCTCCTGCACATTATTTTCCCATTTTACCCCTGTTGCAATTCTCCCAGCAGAACGTCCCCCCGCTCCAGTTTGGTCCAGGCATTTATCAATTACTCCTCTAATTTCATCATTTCCCTCCTCCACCTTCTTCCTCTCTAGCAGTGCACAACTATTTTCTGAAGGCCCTTCACAAATGCCCGCTCCCTCTCTCTTCATAGTAACCTGTTCTCTCCTTTCCACTCCATGACTTTTGCCACTTCTTCGCCTCCCCTCACAAGTCCCTATCTCCTCCTTCCATTTGTCTTTTGTCTCCTGACCTGGTTTCCCGGCAATTGTTCTTCCTGGCCTGGGCCCTTGTCTATGCTTCCTTCTTCTGACCCTCTCCTCCACTGTTGGCTTAAATCGCCCTCCCTCATCTCCCCTTCTTCCTCCCTCCAGTATTGGGCTAAACCCACCCCCAATCTGCCTTGCCTGTCTTAGTTCCTCCTGCAGACCCTCAATCTCCTTTCTAAGTTTTTCTATGTGGTTGCACACTAAACATCCTCCCACACTCCAGGCAATCTTTAGAAAGATTGGTGCACCGCAGTTGTTGCAGCCTACCACCCTACCCATTGCTGTCGTTGCCCACCAGCGACCCCCCACCCTTCCAGATGCAGGATACCAAACACTCCCCCAAGTCTCCCTTCTCCCTCCTCTATCAGTGCAAAACATTTTCTTTATTTCCCTTACCTCCTTATGTATAAAATATAATTAGTATGTCACACTATACCCCCAAATTGACTCAAAATTAAAAACTTCACTAAATTTTAAGGGTGTATGTTACAATATAAGCACTCGACTCTACTAAGAAAATGTCAAATATGAAGAAAAACAGCAACAAAGAATAAAAATAAGGGAAATAGTGCAACAGTTCATTACCGCAGAATTGCTGCAGAAGTTCTGTGCAAATTGGAACCCTGCCGCAGAACTTTGATCCAAAGTGCCGCAGAAAAATCGGGGCCATGGCTATGAGATTTGAAGCTGAGCAGGAAGATATCACTGGAAGAAAATTCCAGACTCTCCTTCCAAGGCTATACCCCCTCTGCTGGCTGCACTAGAGGATGCCAACATGGCTGCCTAGCATAGACCAAACATGATCCCTGCCACACCAAAAAAGGCAGACAAGCTTTACCAGGTCCTCTCAGGAAAGCCTTTTCTCACAGCCCAACCTGAAACTGACTTGGTGGTCATAAAAGCAGTTCATGATAGGTCTAAGGTGCCTAAACACCTCAGTTCCATCCCTCTTGACAAAGAGTTGACAAAAATGGACTTATGGGAAAAGAAAACCTTTGCCTCGGCCACTTTGGGTTTTAGAATTGCAAATTATCTGTCTCATATGATCAAGTTCCAAAACAACCTCTGGAAAAAAGCAAAAGCAGCAGCTCAGGCCCTCAGTGAGGGTCCTCAGAGACAAGAACTGCTCAAAGCCCTTCAGTCTGTGGCAGAAGTGAGCAAGCACCTTCTGAGGTCCATCTATCTATGATATATCTGTTGCTTCAGTCAGAGCAGCTGCCACTGCTATTTGTCTCAGAAGGTACTCTTTCTTGAGAGTGTTTGGGTTTCCTTCTGCTGTCCAGCAAAATATACTGAATGCCCCGTTCAGAGTATATAAGCACTTTGGGACAGATGTGCAGGACATCATCAATGACCTGCAGGCCTCAGGAAGGGCATTAAAGTCTATCCACTCCCTCCATCACACTCAGTCCAAAAGTAGACAGAGGACCCCTTTCATAAGGTTTCCCACAAGCCTGGATCTGGTGCAGGGGCTGACTTGTCAATCCCAACATCCACCACTGGTGCCCACTCCAAAAGCCCCAGATGTGGAGGTGCAGCCTCAGCAACTGGATCTGCTTTAGCATGACTTCTTGCCCAGCCACTCCCTTCAGTAGTAAGTCAGGAGGTGGTGGTAGGGAGTTGTTTCTCCCTTCACCTAGAAAGATGCTACCCTATGGTACCCTATTTATGCCTTTTAGATATTTGTAGATTTCCATCATAGCTCCCCTGTCTCTCCTCTCCTGCAGTGTATACATATTGAGGTCTCCCAATCTCTCCTCATATGACTTTTGATGCTGGCCCTGCACCATCTCTGTTGCCCTTCTTTGAACTGCCTCCACCCTGTCCATGTACTGACAGAGATCCACCCTCTAGAACTGGACATCGTATTCCAAATGAGACTTCACCAATGTTCTGTACAGTGGCACCACCACTTCCTTCCTTCTGTTGGTGATACCTCTCCCTATGCACCCCAGCATCCCACTGGCTCTCTGTGTTGCCTTGGCACATTATTTGGCCACCTTTGGGTCATCAGTTATAATTACCCCAAAAGCACTTTCCTGTTTGGTGACCTTCAGCCCTCCCTCCATCATGCAATCCTCACCTGGGTTCTTGCACCCTAAATGCATGATTATGCACTTGTTTGCATTGAATCTCAGCTGCCACACTCTGAACCATTCATTCAATTTATCTAGGTCCCTTCTCATTTTTTCCAACCCCCCCGAGTGTCCACCCTGTTACAGATCTTAGTGTCATCCGCAAAGAGGCACACAATCCTCTCCAGCCCCCACAATGTCACTCATGAAGACATTAAACAGGACTGATCAGTGCTTCTAGATGAGATACATACATACATTGGTGCAGAAGAGGGCCATAGAACTAGTGCCTCATCAGCAAAGGAACAAAGGGTTCTATTCTCACATCTCTCTCATCTCTCAACTGTCATAGACCTTAGCACAAATCAGGCAGTTGTTTAGTGCCCTAGGGATCGCTGCCAACCTGCCCAAGTTCATTCTGACTCCTTGTCAGTGCTTGCAGTACATTGGAGCAGTTCTAGACATGACTCAAGGTGTAACCTTCCTGCCTAGGGTGGAACATCTTTTAGCTCAGGCCCAGCTGCTTTCTCAGAGCAGGTATGTCACACCCTGGACATTCCAACAGCTGTTGGGCCTGATGGCTGCTGCCATTGTCACAGTAAGTAACTATTTATTTATGTAGCGCCCAATCCCTGGGGCTCTGGGCACTTTACAGATACAAAACACATAAAACAGCAAATCTCATTAGATAGGTCATGACAGTACCCCTGGTAAGGTTGCACATGCAGATGCCCCCAATAAACCCTGGGGGTACAGTGGGATCAGTGCACCAACGATCTAGAGCAACTAGTTCTAGTATCTACCCCTGTCTGGAAGGTGTTCCAGTGGTGGATAGACCCTAACAACTTGCTGGAGGGGGTTCTATTCCTCATCCCTTCCCCTCAGCAGATCCTCACCACAGATGCCTGGGGGCTGGGCTTGGGGGGTTCATCTGGGTCCCCATCAGACCCAGGGAATGTGGTCCTTGGTGGAGACTGCCATCCACGTAAACATTCTAGAGGTGAGGGCCATTCTGAATGCCTTGCAAGTCTTCCAGAAGCATCTGTCCCTGGGCCCTCCACTGGTGCAGTTGTACAAACTCAGTGTAGTGTACTACATAAACAAGCAAGAGAGGACTTATTCTTAACCCCTGTGCAGGAAGCCGACAAAAGTTTGGTACTAGGTTCTATGGTCTATAACTGTCAGCCATCCATGTTCCAGGCATCCCAAACATCCTAGCAGACAGGCTAAGCCAGTCACAGTCCAGAATGCATGAATGGGAGCTGCTGACCTCAGTAGTAAAAGACCTGTTCGACAGATGGGGTCATCCAAAGTTGGACTTTTTCTGCTTGCTCAGTCCAGGGTCTGGAGTTTTCTGGCAAGATGCGCTGTCCCTCTCTTAGAAAGGGCAGTTCCTCTATGCCTTCTCTCCCTTCCCTTCAATTCAAAGGGTGTTAATCAAGCTCCAAATGGAGGGAGCCACTCTAATCCACTCCAGTTCTGGTGGCACCCTTCTAGCCTCATCAGATATGGTTTGCATTACTGCAACAATCAGCAGTAGAACCTCCAGTACCCCTGCTCCTGTGCAAGGGCCTGCTGTCAAAGGAAGAGGGCACCTTGGTCCATCCGGACCTCAAGTCACTCCATTTCCATGAATGGATCCTGAGGATGTGGCCATTGCGAGATCTGGGGTATCCTACAAAGTGGCTGACATCATGGAGGCTGCCAGGAAACCCTTCACAAGGGCTACCTATTCCATGACGTGAAAGTATTTTGCTCTGCGGGCCACTTCCCATCACCTGGATCCTTTTACTTGTCCAGTGAATTAGATTCCAGAGTTATCTGTTGTCCTTGTCAGATGCAGGGCTGCAATACTCTTCCATTAAGGTGCACTTGTCTGCTGTACCAGCCTTCCATGTGTCCATTGATAGCTGTACATTTTTGTGAGGTATTCTGCATTTGAAGCCTCACATCTGCAAACCAATCCCAGCTTGTGACTAGAATTTTGTGTTAGGGAAGCTTACTTCGGCTCCTTTTGAGCCAGCCATGACTTGTGAACTACGTTTTCAGTTGTGGAAATTGTTATTTTAGTTGCTATTCTACTCGAAGGATTTCAGAGCTGCAGGCTCTTGTTTGAGCCTCCTTATTTGGCTTTCCACAAAGACAGGGTGTCTTTGCAGGTGAACCCTAAGTTTTTAACAAAGGTGGTATCTGAGTTTGCCTTAAATCAAGCCATCCAAGTTCCTTTTTATTATTCAAAGTATGCCAATCCAGGGGAAGCATTGCTCCATGCTTTAGGTGTACATAGAATCCTAAAGTGCTATCCACACAAACCATATGAGGAACTGCAGGAAGTCCTTGCAGCTGTTTGTTCCTTTCACTCCTGAGAGACAGGGCACCCCAGTTTCTAAACAGTGTCTGTCCAAATCATTGGCCATCTGTATTACTTTTTGTTATAGGAAGTATGGTAAGGAACTTCCTGAAGCTGTTCATGAACACTGAATCTCATAGCCGTCTAGGTGCATATTGTGTGATCCTGAGCAAGTCACTTAACTTCTTTGTGCTCCCAGGTTGCATCTGGAAACAAGCTTTGTCTTAGTGTGCTACTCCTGGTTAAACAATGTTCCCTTTCCCTTTTCCATTCCACCAGAGGCATGACCACTTCTGCTGCCTGTTTCAGCTGCTGAGATTTGTGCTACTGCAACTTGGAGTGCTGTCCAGACTTTCACAAGGTACTACACTCTGGACATTACCTCTAGAAGGAGGGCAGCTTCAGTCTGGCTGTGCTTCAAGGCCTTCTTTCTTAGGCCTAGGGTTTCCAGCCACCCAGACTGTCTTTCTGTCAGTACTGCTTGGGACTCATCCTAGAGGTGTAATCTGAAGAAAGAGATATCCCCAATGAAGATATAACAGTTATGTAAGAACTTACTGTAACAGTAGATCTTTGAGGGAATCTCTTTCATCAGGTCATGCCAACCTGTCCTTCATCCCCCTTTTTTTGGGCCTAGAGATTTCTTGCTCCTGCCTCTTTCTCCAGGATGTCATTCCTGTTGCTCCAACCATTCAGACAGCTGGGCACTCCATCTCTCTCTCTCCCCTTGGTTCCCTAGGGGGAGGCCTAGTGAGTATAGGCTCTGGTGGGGAACTGAGGAGGGAGAGGGCCACCCCTACTTACAGTATATGCACAGGGATGTCGGCATCCGATGCCTTCATTGGCAGCCCCTAACTGACTGCTATGGAAAAGTTTCTGTCTGGTCCTAGTTCTTCATGGCTATAAGTCCTAGATGTTTGACCTGATGAAAGAGATTCCCTCAAAGATCTACTGTTATGGTAAGTTCTTACATAACTGTTCTTTTTAAATAGGGAATTTCCTTTTTGTTTTCCAGAAAAAAAATAAAGTTAGCATTTCATTCACGAAGTTATACAGAATGAGAGATTATTTGTACTTCCTCTCTAAGCTCATTCATTGCCATTACAGTAGGGGTGGGCTAGTCTAGACAACCTGAAGACTTCTTCAATGTATAACCTAGGTCATCTGCACATTTACAGTACACAAAGTCCCCCACTTGCTTATCAGACTCAATAAAGGGGTGGTAAAATGCAAAAACAGTTTTTGTCAAAACAGGAACCTGATAAATCAGTGAATTCACATGGGGGAGAGTTTCACAATCCCAAGAATTATCGCCCAATAACTAGTTTACCTACAACATGCAGACTATATCCTGGAATAGATGCAGACAGAGTCTACAACCATTTTGACTTCAACTGATCATGGCAACTAAACAGATAAGGAATAGGAAGCATTTTCACAGTACAAAAGACACATTGCTGAACAAAGCCATTTCTGAGAGCTGAGTTGGGAAGGAAAACTAATTAAGGTAGCAACAGTACCTGAAAAGAAAGAAATTGAGGCATTCTGGAGAAACACCTATGATGACCCAGTCGAGCACACTACCAAAGCAGAGTGGATACAGAAAATGAAAGACAGCATAAGTGAGTCTACCATCAGTAATATGGAAGAGTTATAAGTAGCCACTAGGGAGACTGAAGCACAAGTAAAGAAGGACCTCAACTGGAAAACCCCAGTTTCAGATGCTGGGCCCAACTTCTAGCTGACAGCATTAATATCCTTGCATTTTGATTCCACTACCTGTAAAAAACAATTATGTGCTCGACCAGAATTAACACTCACCTAGCCAGCCCAGTGGTGCTGAGGGTTGAGGTGCAGAACGCCACACCTTGTGCTGCGCCAGTGACCCGGGTTCAGGAATGGGAACAGGTCAGCAGGGGGTCAGCAGGGGGGAGCTGGACTGAGCTGCTGTGTGGCAGCTCTCCTGTCCTGGGGAGGGTTGGCACTGATCCAACTAGCAGAAGGTGTCGGGAGGGGAGGGCACTGTTAGGTGCTTGGTGGAAGTCATGTCTCTGCATGTTTTTCTGCTTGGACTTCGGTCCTTCACATCAGTGCCCTCAGGGGGTGGGTTTAGGATCACAGCAGTCTTCTAACTAAAGTACAAAAACTCCTTACCCCAGAGCCGAGCAGCATCATCCCCATAATGGGGGGATGGGCACCTCGAACCAGCCAGCCAGCCCGGGCTGGTGGCTGCGTGACAAAATATGCTATAAAAAAAGAATTAACACCCACCTGGCTAACAACAGGTAGTCCATGTAATACACTACTCCTTATTAAACCAGATACCAAGAAATATCTCCCAATAACTTGCTTGCCTACAACATACAAACTATACACTGGAATAGATGCAGACAGAGTCTACAATGATTTAGACTCAACACTCATTGCAACAGAACAGAAAGGGAATCTGAGACAATCGTAAGATGGTGCTTCCTTTAACTATTGGTAGACAGACAAATAGATCCATGTGCTATTTTATAAAAAATAATTTTTTTTTATATTCTTGTCTTTATTACTGGAGATTTTTATATTTGTAACATTATTATCCAAAAGTATTTAACTGTGTTATAATATATGGATATGGCCAAATAATACCATCCTGTCCCATATAAAAAATCCCTATAATACAACACTCTCCAAAGTGATAATACCATTGTTGCTTCCTGACAATATTATCGTTCAGAGGTGATAATACTATTGTTTCAGCTCTGAACGATAGTATTTATCACAGAAATGACACAGCGCATGTGCAATTCTGCCTGCCACACAGACCCAGTTGCCAAGGTGCCACATTTGTTCCTGCACAGTCAAAGTGATGGCGTGCATTCTAATTGGCAGCTTTCCTCTGTGGGGCGGGCAGATCAACTTTTAAAACATGGCTGCTGTTTACCCTCACTTAGCGGACGGTCACCCTATTTCTTTGCTTTTCTGTTTTTTTTTTCATTTTTATCACGTATTATCTGCTTCTTCCTTCATTCACTGAAGAACAACAAAAGTGAAAGGTTGGAGTTATTGCCACAAAACATGCCAAATTTAAATGTGACAGATGGGGGGGGGTCATGTATTCTGCCTCATTGGCTCCCACAGCTACAAGAGGCATGTGTGGAAGATCTATTTTCCCAGGATGACCTCCTTTCTTCATCTGAAATCCTCAGTAAGTTTGACATCCCGAGAAGGCTGATTTTTAAGGTGTACCAAATAAGGCACAATATATGTACCTTGTTTGGGGTAAAATTCCGTCCATCTCTAATCAGACCTTTATTGGCTCAAATTAGTGAAAGTTCCTTAAGACCACATTCAGTTTCTTCAATTTATATTCTCCTCATGTCGCATATATGCTCCGGTCCTCTCCCTGGCTCCCCTATCTGGTCGGCCTTACTTCCAGAGGTGAACTTTGACTGGGCCCGGATCTGGAAGGATCTCTATATCTATCACTCTCAGGATGGGCTCAGACTTACTCAGTATCACATATTGAATAATATGTATTACACCCCGATAAGACTGGCTAAATTGGGCAGGACACCAGACACCACTTGTACCAGGTGTGGCAGGGAAGAAGGGAACATGGTGCACATTTTTTGGCACTGTGAGCAGGTATCCTCACTCTGGCGGGAAATCAGATCTAAACTGGATCCTTGGCTGGGATTAGACAACCTTTTCACAGTCGAGGTTTGTATCTTAGGACAATATGACGGTATCACTGTTAAGGAACGTAGATATATGGCCTTAATCGCCATCATCGTTAAAAAATTGGTCCTGAAGCACTGGATGGATCAGTTAACAATATCTTATAGTGAATGGTTAAAGGATATATCTAACTTCTTTAGATCTGAACGACTGATCGCAGGCTTTAGGAATAACATGGCAAGTTTTGACAAGAAATGGGGAAAGCTTTATGCATTATATTTGTAATGAATGTCTGATAACTCAGCTGGTTGATTATTTGCCTTGCTATAAGGGATGTCTCTCCTCCTCCTTCAAGCGATATGGATAGGCACACTCCAGAGGGGTGGAAAGAGGGATGGGGGGTTGGGGATGTGGGGGTTAGGGAGGAGGGGTGGTTTTGGGGCAGGATTAGTTAGCTGTTTTATGTATAATTAGGAGGTTTAGATCACCGCTGTACTTGTCACATGCATTATACCTGGCATATGTATAATTGTTTTACGGTAAAATGAATAAACTTTGAATTAAAAAAAATATATAAATGTGACAGATGCACGAGGGGGGCTGGGGGGTGAGTGAGTGAGCGAGCAAGCGAGCAAGCTTTCAGCCTGTCAGCACAGCGCACAGTCAGAAGCCCCACAGAAAAACACATAATTTTTAAAATGGATCCATATATTATAAAAAATAACAAATACTGTAGATGAGGGTGTATTTCTCGGCAGTAAGACAATCTCAAGGTTTTGGGAACTCTAAGAACCTCTCGAGCTTCGCTCTTGAGGTTCCAAGTCCCCCAAATCTCTTGATGGTCTTACTGCCTTGTAATTCACCCTCATCTATCTATTATTCTATTTGTAATAGCCATGGTGTTCATTCATTGTGGTTGATCAATAAACTTGATTCATTCATAAAAAAAAAAATCATTCAATCGTATGGTAAAAAAGACAAGTTACAGTCGAACAAAGCCATTGTGGAAAGCTGCAGAAAAGGATACAAGCTTAGTGTAGTACGGCTAAATTTTAAGAAAGTATTTGATAGTATTTAACAATCATGGATTATTGAATTCCTCAGAATCCACATCTGATGAGTGTTAATGAAGTTTAGTATGAAAAAGTGGCATACAGTACTACTTTGCAGATGAACTGTGATAAAAGTCAGAACTTCTCGCTACAGTAAGGGACATTCCAAAGAGATTCCCTGTCACCACTCCCGTTTTGCCTTGCCTTAAAACTCATTGAGCAGCCTCATTAATAACATAAGATTATGGGTAGAGCTTAATCTCCAGAAATGAAAATTATCCTCAAATGGCATCTCATTGTTTGTTCGAGGATGACTTTGAGATTTATTGGTAATATGACAAACAACTGAAATTACAGTTGCAAATTATTAAGTCCTTCTCTGATGACATCTGAATGTCATTTGGATTGGATAAATGTGGTAAAGCAACATTTGTTAAAGAAAATTTAACCAATACTGAAAACATCAACTTAAATAAGGACTGTAACATAAAAGAACTTGAACAGCAGGACATATACAAGTACCTGGGAATACAGAGAAAATTGAATTTCTTGGCAGAAAAGGACCGATTGGCCTACTCAGTCTGCCCACATGTTCCTGCCTAATCTGTCTCCACAGACTCTTTTTGGTCTCTGGCGACCCTATCACCTTCCTGACTCTTTTGTTATACATCTCTATGTCTCTCCCACTCATGTTTTAAGCCCCCAACTGTTTTAGCATGCACCACTTCCGCTGGCAGTCAGTTCCATGCATCTACCACCCTTTCAGGGAAAAAATATTTCCTATATTTCTGTTAATATTCCCCCCTCTAGTTTCATCACATGCTCCCTTTTCCTGGTGTTTCTTCTCATTTGAAAGAGACTTCCCCCGTGCACCCTGTTCACCCCCTGTGAAGTACTTGCAGGTCTTTATAATGTCAGCTGTCTCATTCCTCTCTTCTTGGGTGTACATAGTGAGATCTTTCAGTCTCTCCTCATAGGGGTTTCTCATGCATCCCCTGCACAATTTTAGTTGCCCTCCACTGGACTGCATCTACCTTGTCTATGTCCTTTCTGAGGTGCAGTCTCTAAAACTAGACACTACACACAGTACTCAAGGTGAGGTCTAACCATTGAGTGATATAGTGCCACCATCTCCCTCCTCCTGCTGAAGATACCCCTTCCTATGATCCCCAGCATCCCATTTGCCCTGCTCACTGCTTTGTCACACTGGCCTGCCATGTTGAGCATGTCCCTTTCCTGTTTAATGATTGTCAGTACCTCCCCCATATCCTATACTCAGCTTCTGGGTTCCTGTGCTTGCAAATATGAAAGTGAAGAAAGTTATTGGGCCAGAAGGGGTACACCCCAAGGGTATTGAGTGAGCTCAGGGAGGTACTGGCTGCACCTCTGACAGCCCTATTAAAACAACTCACTGGAAATAGGAGTGGTTCCAGAGGATTGGAGGTGGGCAGATGTAATCCCACTTCATAAAAGTGGTAGCAGGGAGGAGGCTGACAAGTATAGGCTGGTCAGTCCAACATCACTGGTGAGGAAGTTAATAGAGTCACTGCTAAAGGGAAAGATTGCAGAGTATTTTGAATCCAGTGGGTTACAGGACCCAATGAAGCATGTATTCACAGGGAGGAGGTCGTGTCAGATAAATCTGATAGATCTCTTTGACAGGGTGACCAGGGAAATAGATCTGGGTGGGGCAGTGGATGCATCCTACTTAGATTTTATTAAGGTATTCGTCAACCTACCACATAGGAGACTCAAAAAAACTGGGCAACTTAGGGGTGGGTCCTAAGGTAGTAAACAGGGAAGAATTTGGTTAATGGATAGGTGACAGATGGTGGTGGTAAACAGAGTTCACTTGAGGGAAGGGAGGGTGACCAGCAGGTTGCCTCAGGGCTCAGTACTGGGACCAGCCCTCTTTAATGACATTGCAGAGGAGCTAGAAGAAAAGGTATGTCTCTTTGCAGATGACACTAAAATCTGCAATAGGCAGACACTCCAGAGGGGGTGGAAAGAAGACCTGAGAAAATTCAAGGAGTGGTCAAGGCATGGCATCTGAGTTTCAATGCAAAAAAGTGAAAATTAACGCACCTAGGGTACCAAATCCTAGATGTGGAGTACAGAATGGGAAACAGTCAAACAGGAAAGGAACCAGTGGATAATCATGTCTGAATACTTCAAGATGGTAAGAGAGTGTGATATGGCAGTAGGTAGGGCCAGTGGGGTACAGGGGTGCATAAGGAATGGTACCACCAGCAGAAAGTGGGAAGCCAGGAGGGAAGAAGCCGCAGATTAAACAGGGTTTTTGGTGACAGGATAGACAGGGAAAAATGGTCAGACTGGGTGGGTCAAGTGGTCCTTATCTGCCATCAAATTCTGTGTTTCTAAAGGTGCATGATTTTGCACTTTTTGGCAGCGAACCCCAACTGCCATGCCTTTGATCACTTCTCGAGTTCCCTGCACATTCTCTCCACCCCCTTATGAGTGTGCATCCTATTGCAGAGTTTGGTATCATGCAGAAAGGCATACCAACCCTTCAGTTCTTCTCCAATGCCACCTATGAAGACACGGTAGAGGACTGTCCCCCGTACTGAGAGGGAGTGCAGTTTACCATTACCCTCTGTCTTTTAGCTATTAATCAGTTTCCAGCCCAGTTCATCACTTTGAATCTCACCCATAGGCTGCTCAATTCCTTTATCATCCTCCTGTATGGCAGTGTTGAAGGTTTGCTAAAGTTCAGATAGGCCATGTCCTCTGCTCTCCCCTGATCTGTTCCCCTTGCCACCCAGTCAAAGAAATTAAATAGATTTGTTTGTCATGTCCTTACCTCCAGTGAATCCATGTTGCTTGGGGTTTTGCAACCCACTGCATTCATGATACTCTACCAGTCTTTACTTCAGTAGTGTTTCTATAACTTTCCCCCAGAACTGAAGTAAGACTGTCCAGCCTTTAGTTGTCAGCCTCCTCACTGCTGCCACTCTTATGTAGATGTACCATATCAGCTCTTCCCCAGTCCTCTGGAACCACACCTGCTTCCAAGGAGCTTTTAAACAAGGCTGACAGTGGAGCAACTAGCATCTACCTTAGTTATTTTAGTATCCTGGGATGTATCCCATGCAGTCCAATAGTTTTGCCCACCCACAGAGCTTCAAGTTCTAGCCAGACTCTTTTCTTTGAAAATGGACCTGTGTCTACCTCCTCCACATTAGTGCTTCTCTCTAGAGGTCAGTCCCCTCCTTCATTGACTGTGAAGACTGAGAAGTACCTGCTTAGGATATCAGCTTTTACGTCTCCCTCTTCTGCCCTTCTAGTCCTCAACTCCATGGCTGGCAGACTGAAGTGACAGTTGGAAGGTTCAGCTCCATGGCTGGAAGACTGAAGCTACAGTTGGAAGGCTCAACTCCACCACTGGCAGTCTGAAGCTACAGTTGGAAGGCTCAACTCCACAGCTGGCAGTCTGAAGCTACAGTTGGAAGGCTCAACTCCACAGCTGGCAGACTGAAGTGACAGAAGGCTCTACTCCATGGCTGGTAGTCTGAAGCTACAGTTGGAAGGCTCAGCTCCATGACTGGCAGTCTGAAGCTACAGTTGGAAGGCTCAACTCCATGACTGACAGACTGAAGTCACCAACTAGCATTGCCGCCCCCTTACTTGGCATTCTGATAATGGCTTCCTCAAGTGCTCTATACCTAAACTGTGCTCCATACCTCATGTGCTGCATCACATGTAGACTTATGTATTTTCAAGCTGTTCTCTCCCGGGTCGTGCCTGAAAGTAGGCATTCTTATGCCTAGTGCACCCACCCGGTTACCAAAAGCAAATAAATAATAAATAAAGTGCCGTATCCATTTCCTTTTCCTATGCTGGAAGTTTGCATATTACCTCAGTATATATATATATATATTGGGCACCATAGTCAGTCTCCAGGATGACCCACAACACCTACAGCACCTGCTTTTCATCTAAGTGCCCCTGTAGAGGGGGAGTGCGAGTAACAAAAAACATTTCCTGGATACCATGAATAATGTGCTATTTGTTACTCGGTGGGGGGGGAATGAATAATCGGTGTTATTCATAGATGTTCAGCATTTTGCTATTTGGCCAGAGTTTAAGATCTCCCGAAACTTCTGTCTTATCAAAGGTCTCTTTGGAAGCTCACTGAAGGCAGATCATGTGACCCAGCACCTGCAGAAGCTTAAGGCAGGAGAGACAAATAACTTGAACTGCTGCAGAGAAAGAATCTACTTCCATTCACTTGTTTAAACTAGGTACTGCAATGACCATATAGCTAAGGCTAAAAAATTACTCTGAACTACTAAACAAAATTTTAAAAGTAGAGATGAAAAGGTGATAATGCCTCTGTATAGATCGCATTTTAGACCCTTACTCGACTATGGTAGTCCTGTTCGGGGTCCGATAACAAAGGGAAGTACAGAAAGAATAAAAAAAAATACAAAGGCAGACTATTAAATTGATTTATAATCTAAAGACATGAGAAATTTAACCTGATGTCACTTGAGACACAAAGAGTAGGGGAGACCTACTATTATGCTATTACAGAATGTAAGACAACTACCTTCTAAGTGAATTAGACTTGGAATTCACAAAGGATAATATGGTCACAAGAGGATATCCACTAAAACTAAGACCCCAAAAATGTAAAATAAAAAAAAGAAAGGCCTTCTACACACAGAGGGTGGTGAACCTGTGGAATAAACTACCCCTAGAGGTAATAATCATCAAAGACAAACAACAGTTAAAAAAAGATTAAACTCCTATATTTTAGATGGAAACCATTTGTTCTATTATGGGTAAAGTGACAGGCGCTCACATGGGCCAAGCGCCTTCTCAGCTCCTTACACCTTAGTATGCCTTAGTAAATCTTGACAAGTTTTGTTCCCACTCCAAACCCCAAGCTCAAGAGGGTAGATTTTCGGCACTTGGACCCAGAGAAGATGGCAGCATAATCTCTTCCCTCTGCCCCAGCCTGACAATCAATCGCATAGAATCTGCCACTATGCTGGACTGAGGAACCAACCTTTCCTATGGGCTAATCCCTGATACCTCTGTCACCGCTGTGTGGAACAGTTTTTCTGGGGGGAAATCATGTTCTTGCTGCTGTAATAGCACTGCACCGAAGCCGGAGCCACAGACAACACTAGGCTGCACAGGCCTCAACTGACTGTGTGTGGAGCCTTATCCTTATGAACAGGATCTCCTAGCACCACATTTCCTCCTGCTCCCCTCCTGCCAAGCAGCAGATAGTGATCAAGTGAACCTGCAATCGTAGACACACTCACAGGACCTCTACGAGCTCTGGAATTTGTGTTATAGGCTAATTGCCTACGGGTCAGAGCAGCTAGCTACACACGGTCTATAGCAGTGAGATGGATCCCTTAGCGGACAATCAAGCAGGAGTGCCTAGTCAGGACAAACTGCTAACTACTGACCAAGCCCAGGTAGGAGAGGCCCTGGCAAATATTATTAAAATGCTCGAAGCACTGCCAATCAGAGTAGACACAATTGGCACTTCATTAACGGGGACTGTGGCTGATGTACACCGGCTGGAGGACCAGCATAATGTTCTCGAACAGAGGACTGAAGAACTAGAGCAGCAACATATGCATATGTTACAAAAGCTGAGGGACCATGAGGCTAAGCTGGAGCAGCTGTGTTTCATGGCAGAGGATCAGTGGAACCGCAGCAGGAGAAATAATATATGGATACTGGGGGTACCAGAGGGGGCTGAAGGACCAAATATGGAACGTTTTTTAAATGAGTGGATTCCACAATTACTGGGAGAACGCTGGAAGGAGCCAGTGGGGGTAGAGCATGCCCATCGAGTTCCTGGCAGCCCAAATAACACTAGAGGGCCTCGGACAATTATCGCTTACTTGCTGTGCTTCTCTGTGAAGGAGCACTTGTTATGAGTTGTGAGAGATCTGGGGGAATTAACCTGGAGAGGCGATACTATTTCGTTCTACAGAGACTTTACACAGGAGATGGCGACCAAGCGCTGAGAATATAACCCACTGAAAAAGATACTAAATGCCAAAACTGTACTTTACCACTTCAAGGGCCTCACTGCACTTCACTTCTCGAAAAACGGGCAATCCTTCACAGCTGAGTCATCCAAGTAAGCCGAGGCCTGGATTCAGAGCCATTCGCCGGGCATGCTGCCTAGAACTACCTCTCCCAGATGTCTCTGGGAACCAAGAAGCTGCAAAGACATGGTTTCCAACAGGAAGGGATCCAGCTCTCCAGGGGACCTCAATTACAGACAGAATGGTCCACCCAATAAGGGCTCCCCCACTCGCAATCAGCTAGAAACCACTTGGGAAATGGAGAATGGGCGACACCAGACTGCTGCAGCTCTGTTATCTACATCTGAAAGGCCCAGAGCAAACCCCCTCCCTCAATACCAGGATCCTGCTCCATAACCGCTGCCAGCTAGACAACGACAGCAATCCAGCAATCCAGAAGCCCCCGATCACTAGTACTGGACAACACTAGTGCTTCCCCTCCTACCAAACTTCTGAGAGTGGACTCACATCCCAAGGTTGCTGAAAGGAGTTCAGAAAACCCTGGAGAGGAGTCTGACGTGATGAATGACCTGATTCCTATAGACTGGGCAACTACAGTGGAACAAGCTGATGACCTTGAGGCGGCAAGCAATGGCTTGCTTAAACCAGGACATTTGCAGAGGCACTTGCTTCACATACTACACCTACTGGAACTGTTCCGAACTGTTGAACCGGAGTTGCCTTGATGACGCATAACAGCTGCCTGCGTAGCTGCTCCTGAGCCTTTATACGCTCCTGCCATGTTCTGTATCCTCTTTAGGAAATGCCAACATGAAACTGTTACTAGGAGAACCGTGGCTTGTAAATCCACTGGTCAGATGCTGTAGATGCTGCTACTCATATGGGTCTCCCTTGATCCATGTGATGACCCCATAGAATACACCTCCCCTACACCCCCCCATGACCCATCCCTTGGCTCTAGGGTGTTAAACCCCCCCTCTTTTACAGCAATGATCCCCTCACACTTCTGGGAACATGCTTGATGGTCTTCTCTGGGTATCGCAGAAACCATATGGCAGCAAGCAACATACGCCTAGGAAGGCATGTTTAAATACACGTCATACAGTCTCTTCCGGCGTAACATCTGACCACCCTCCTCCCCCCTTTTTTTGTTTTCCTACCTGAGGATAATGGCATGAGTGGTTGACTGAGGCCCCCACCACCTCTTACCACTTCCCACTCCCCCGCCCCCATAGGTGATCTCTGCCTGTTGTCTTAGGATTACCTAGGACAGGGCAGAAACCGAGCTATTGGCGTGGCTCAATTCTCCAGATCCGGCCTAACATTTGGTCGAACAGGGTCAGGCTGGAACAGAGCACCCATGACTGGTGTGATTCCCCCTATGCCTCCATCTTGGTGACTGAAGCAGTGTGGCTCACAGGGCATTTTTGCCCCTTATCACACGCCCACCTCAGCACCAATACCTAAGTTTTTTCTTGTTGTTTGGTTGATACGTTTGTTGTTATAACACAATTTATTATAGGATAGTTACAGCTAGATATATTAACTTGTGTTAGAAAATGGGCTTTTTATTTCCTAGCATCTGATTGGCTAGTACCCTTGCCAGGGGGGTACATTAACTTTCAATAGATGCCCAGGAAATAAAAAGTACCAGTCCCACTGTCCTCTCACCCACTCAGGTATCCCTCTGCCCATTCTGCTTGCTTATTGACTAAAACATCAAAATTAAATTTAAATAAGCGCCATTTTTTTCTCTCGCTTAGCAAGAAATACTAGCCCTCACTGTAAGCTGCCTTCAAATACCCTCACATGACTAAACTTATCGATTTTTTTTTTGCCGTTTTTTCAACTCTTCAATTTCACTCGTTTTCCTTATCCTCCACCCACCCGCTCACTCACTCCCGTAAACAAAATTGGCATCGCTTAAATAGTGCACGGGATGAAATACTGATCTTGCTGTGTATTTGTTAGAGCGAGCGAGAACACAGAAGTCCGGTATGGAGAAGGTAGCGCGAGTCCCACTGACCACCACTGTTTGAAACTACAGCTCAGCAATGGTTTGTAACGGACATTGAAGAGAGCACTTCTTGGGGTGGGTTGGGGTTACTGTCACTGCGCTCACTCCGACAGACATCTTCACAAGCCCCAACCCTCTGTATTTATAAGTGAAAAAAAAAAAAGGAAAACTGCTGACGATTCACTGCTCCTCACTCCCTTCTCCATACCTCTGCCCTCCCTCTCTACTATATCCTCCTCAGAAGCTTCACTCTACTTTTGTGGGATTCGGAACACAGCGAGTAAATCATTTCTCCTAACTGCAGTCTTTTTTCACATTTGCATCTCAAGATTGCCATCTCATCACGGAGTCTCGTGCGCATTTCTTTCAGCCTCTGTCTATCCGTTACCCACCGCAACACACTATAATTCAAACTAAGGAAACAAAACAGGAACAGACAAATTTATAAAACATATCTTGCTCGAACTCTCTGTAGTCCTGTGTGTGTACGGGGGTGGGGGGGTGGCTATGTCAACATGACAACAGCCTCCAAACCCACAACTACAGGACTGCCACTAGGACACATGCGGAGGAACTATTTTATTACAAAAGAAATAAAATAAAAACAGTTTTAACATTAAAACATACATATATTTTTTCTTTAATAAAAATAATACCATGGCCCATTTTCTAAGCACAATAATGCCCTCCAGGGTGGGCAGTATGGGCAATACCGGACCGGCCAAGGGCTATAAGGCCCTCTGCCTGCGGCATCAGGCCTCATTACACCCCTGGCCGGTCCGGTATTGCTCAATACCGCCCACCCTGTTGGGCATTATTGCTTACATATATTTCTGTCTGCCTATTTAACCTACCTAAGAACTCCTTAAAGTACTCTCTATCTTCAACTCTATTTTCAGCCTTCTCTAACTATATCTCCATTGTGGCTAACTGACACGTCTGATCTAACATGAAATGGTGGTAAGGCGGTTCTTATTTTCCTTGCTGATTCTTTGTATCTCTGCATATAGAGTGAGTACAATTGTTTTCTTCTTCCCTGCTTGGTGGTGAACATTGATGACAGCACACCCCAATGCGCGGGGAGACTGGAAGTGCGTCTCCTGGAATGTCAAGGGACTGAACCACCCTGCTAAGTGCACCAAGGTTCTGCAGTTCCTGTGCACCCTGGGGACAGATGTAGCCCTGCTCCAGGAGATGCACCTCACGAGTCTCACAATGCAATGGTTAAAGAAACTTTGGGTGGGGACTGTACTGGCTAGTTGTGCCACCACCAAGTTCAAGGATGTCATCATCCTTCTTTGGAAGACGGGACCCTGGACAGTGAAGGCCCAATGAATAGACTCCATGGGGAGGTGGATAGCAGCTAAACTTTCTTACCCGGTGGTAAAGTCATAATAGCTAATGTGTATGATCACAACTCCGATACAAGTGAAATTTATGCTGAAATTAGCCAAGCCTTTGCAGAATTGACAGAGTGCAAGTCAGATCTTCCAATCCTTCTAGGAGGAGACCATAACCTAGTCCAGGACATATTTCTGGACAAATCCATCCCCACTCTGCAAGCCCACCCTTAAGTGTTAGCAACTCTAAATGCCTTGACTACAGAGTGGGCCTTAGTGGATCTCTGGAGGATGAGCCATCCAAAAGGGAGAGACTATACATTCTATTCCAGCATCCATGGTACATACAGTCGGCTAGATTTCTGGCTGGCTAATAATATAGCTATGTCAGGGATAGAAGATACAACCATCAGTAATATAATCATTTTGGATCACGCCCCAGCAACGATCACATTTTCTCCGCAGGCCAAAGCCCCCCCCCACAAGATGGAGATGCAACTCCATATTACTCCAGGATGAGACCTTTCAAGACTATATTAAGAGAGAGGTACAATCATATGTCTCTATTAATACTCCTGGAGAGACCCGATTGACCACTGTCTGGGAAGCTTTTAAGGCGGTTCTCAGGGGAAGAATTATTTCGTACTCTGCAGCCAAGAATAAAGAGCGAATGAAACTAATTCAAGAGTTACAGGGTGAGCGCACTAGGCTGGAGCACCAGTTTAAAGCTTCCTCTAAGAACCCGCTCAACTCCCCGCTACTGGCTCAGATCACAGGTCTGAAATATCAGATCAATGTGCTGTTGAATAAAAAGGCAGAGTGGCAATTGATCCGAGCTAAACATAGATTTTGGGAGGGAGGGGACAAGGGTGGGAAGCTATTAGCCTATTGGCTATGGAAATAGCAAGCCTCCTCCAGGATTCTGGCCCTTAAGAATAGGCAAAACAAATTATAGTATATGGGTGCTCTCTGTTGTGAATGGATTTCAACAACTGCTGAAATGTTGTTGTAGTACAGTTCAAAGGTCAAAAAAGTTGTTGTACTATCATTCTGATGTCACATCGATAGTACAACAACTTTTTACCCTTGACCTGCCACCTGATTGGCTCAGACAAGGCTCTCTAGAAAAAAAACAAAAAACATGGCGGCGTGATTTAGCGAGTGCCGAGCAGCTGAGCCGTCGACTTAGAAGTCGGGAATCGGGACACGGAGAGCCATACATGGCTCCCTTTCTGAAAACACAATTCCTTTTTTTTTCTCCTCGATTTTAAAATTAATGATGTGCAGAGGAGAAATTGAGAAGCTGGACGGAGGATAAGTGGCAACGGGCATGAGCAGAAGCACCAGACAGAACAGGAGCAGCGCCTACAGCAAGTAACAGAAAAAAAAAATTATAAAACAAAAAAAAAACATATACTATACAAAACAGTGGATGGGTGAACATCCACAACTAAGTCTACGTTCCCATCTCGGGCAGCTGATGATCATCAGCAGAGACCTCCTCGAGCCGCTCTCGAGGTCTCTGTGATGTCATCAACTCCCTCGATGGAAACACAGCCTTGTTGTGGATGTTCACCCATCCACTATTCTATATATTGGTGATGTCTAAGGCCATTAATGAGAAGATGCTTAGCTTTTATCAGGAGCTCTACCAATCCCAGAACACGACTCCAGCCGAGATGCTCTCTCAACAGCTGGAGGCATTTTGTCAGACCACACCACTTCACCAGCTCTCGGCAGACCATTGCAAGGACGTGGATGCCCCGATTACAGCTGAAGAGCTGCGCACTGCTATGTCCCAGATCGTGAAAGGGAAAGCCCCAGGAACAGATGGGATGTCGGTAGAACTCTACCAAATCCTCAAAGATTAAATTATTGCTCCACTGTTAAGAGCCCTTCAGGAAGCCCAAAAAAATGGTATACTACCCTCCACCATGCATGAGGCCCTTATCACCTTAATCCCCAAAAAAGCCTCAGATGTTTTACTTTGTGCAAACTTTAGAACCATATTACTGATTTCAGTGGACACCAAGATAATTGCAAAAGTCCTGGCGAATAGGCTGGCGTGCATCCTGCCTACCCTGATCCACCCCTTTAAAACTGGGTTTCAGAAAGGGAAATCCAGCGCTGACAACATCCGGTTAGTTCTAAATCTTAAGTGGTTGGCATTACAGTCCAAAACCCCAACAGCCACCCTGTCCATAGATTTCACCAAGGTGTTCAACTCCCTGGAGTGGGTGTACCTACATAACATTCTCAAACTATATAGGACCTCCTTCTGCTCCTGGGTGTCGACTTTGTACCACACACCCACAGTTCGCTTTGTCACCAACAAAGATACCTCTCGCCCATTTATGCTACAATGAGGAATCAGGTAGGGCTGCCACCTCTCTCCCCTACTATTCCTAATTGCCCTGGACCCATTAATTAGGAAATTTATAAATACCCCAGACATTACTAGTATCCCTGTGAAGGAGTCATCCTATCTGATCAATGCATACACAGATGATATGCTCCTTATCCTCTCTAACCCTCAGAGCTCTATACCTACTATTCTGACCATCTTGCAAGAGTCTGCCTCCTTGTCAGGATTAACAATAAACCAAAAGAAAACTATCCTCTCTCTCTCTCCTTTGAATAGGGCATGCAACAGGCTCTGCCTTGCTGGTACTGACATTACCTGGAACCCTCTGGGGTTTCCATACCTAGAGGTACATATCCTCTCATCCTGGAAGGATACAGAGTCAGCTAATTTCTCTCCTCCTTTGTAGTCCCTAGTGGCTGAGGTCCAGCGATGGAGAAAGCTGAACCTGACTCTGAAGGGCAAGATAGAGGCTATTAGAATGTTTATCTTCTCTAGAGTTTCCTATCTATTAAATAACCTCTCAATTCCGCTCACTTCAAAGCCATTCAAAGCCCTAGATAACTTAGTCTCACTCTTCTTGTGGGAAGATAAAGCCCAGAAACCGGGACGCACAAAGCTGCAATCTCACTGGACCAAGGGTGGGCTTGGGCTTCCCTGGTTTACAGGCTACCACTTGGCCTTCAGAAAGGCCCAGGCCACTACTTGGTTCCTTCCCCGTTCCACCCTCCCACCCCAATGGGTCAGTCTCAAAGCCGCTCTATCTACAGCCAACCCCCTGTACTCCTTATTATCTAAGAAAAAGTCTAGGGAACACCATCTTGCACCTGTCATGATAGAAACATGCAGGTATCATGGCTTAGGACGATGGCACTTACCGGGGCCCCGGGCCCGGACTACCTCCCTCCCATTATATATGCTCCACTCTGGGACAATTCTCTTATCACAGTAGACCACAAAACATTCAAGTGGCCCTCGTGGGCTGCTAATGGTATCCACATAATAGAAGGCCTTTTTCTCCCACATACTAGGACCCTTATGTCCTTTGCACAGATCTGTGACCGGTATGGGTTACCCTTGACAGATTCTTGGAAATTTTTTACAGATTAGGAGTGCCTTAACCCCCCTTTAAAAGTAATCGTCAGTCCAGTCACCATGGCATGGCTTAACCACTCACCCCTATTGTAGGAAGGGCCAAGGCCTTGTAAGCTTACTTTATAAAACCCTCAGAGACGCACAGCCTGATACTACTTTAGCTAACAGAATTGCTTGGGAATGTGAACTACAACATCCCATATCCCCACAGCAGTGGACAGATTGCCTCAGAGCTGCCCATACAGCATATGAAGATTCTAAGAGCCAGTTAATTCAATTAAAAATCCTGCTTAGATGGTACAGAACCCATTCAGTCCTATATAGCTTAAAAATTGTCCCCTCTGATCACTGCTGGAGATGTCACACTTCCCCTGCTCATTTGCTTCACATATTATGGATTTGCCCAAGCTTGCAAGTCTTTTGGACACAGATTTTTGCTGATTGCTCTAGGATTATGGACAAGTCCATTTCTCTTTGCAAGCAATCTCTCCTCTTAGGAGACACCACAGCTTTGCACCCACTCTCCCCCCCCCCCACTAAGGCATGGTTCTTCATGGCCCTGATGGAGGCCAAACGGACCATCCCACTGAGATGGAGGCAGCCTGTACCTCCCTTATTTTCACAATGGCAAACAGCCATGGCCAGACTAGCAGTTTTTGAGAGACTTACTGCTGCGGCCAAGGGAGGGCTCACTAAGTACTACAGAAAGTGGGATGCATATCTAAACTCCCACATATACTCTGTGGCACTTCCTCCACCACAAAATCCCCCACTTCCTGGCATGGTATAAGTGATAGCCAATGGGGTATTAACTGAGGGTGTCTGCATGTTCCCACCACCTTCTGCCATTATATCATACTATCCTATCCCTCCCTCTGATGCTACCTATTAACACTTTCAGTTGTTATACTGCTTTGATAGATGTTTAACAGTTGTACTTATGTAACCATAGCCAAGTATATATACTAGACATCAGAATACGCCATACCACCCTACTGCGCTCTATTATAGTAACTTTAGATATATGGAGCCTATGGAGATTGATGTGAATGTAACTATAACTCTGTCTTTTGTATAAGGTGTAAGATTTCTAATTGTGTTCAGGATAAATTAGCCCTTCATAGGTCAATGAATCTTATGACGTGTATAATATTTTAATAGTAATCCGGTTTGTTAGTTCATAGTAGTTTGGTCATACCCGAACAGGGCATGGATGTGCCCCTTGATGGCTGATTGTACATGAAAAATTAATAAAATATTATATGTTAAAAAAAGAGGGTAGATTTTCTGCACTGTAGAGTGAAAATTAGGGATTTAAGACAGAAAATATATGACGGCTGTTTAGTGTTTGTTGTGAGAGACAGGCAGGCCACAACAGCACACACGTACATGTGTATGAGTGTGTGTGTGTGTGTGTGTCATCACTGATGACCTAAAATCATCCAAGCAGACCTCTAAAGCAGTAGGTAAGGCTAGGGGGGTGTTGGGGTGTATTAGTAGGGGTATCACAAGTCGTAAGAGGGAGGTAATAATCCCTCTGTACAAGACACTGGTTAGGCCCCATCTGGAGTACTGCGTGCAGTATTGGAGGCCACACTTTACAAGGACATTAACCAAATTGAGGCAGTCCAGAGAAGGGCAACCAAAATGGTGCAGGGACTGCATCAGAAGACATATGAGGACAGATTAACGGAGCTCAATATGTATACCCTTGAGCAAAGGAGGGAGAGAGGTGATATGATCGAGCATTCAAACACCTTAAGGGCATAAACAAGGTGAAAGAGTCTAACATGTTTAAATATAAGAAAAATAGCAGGACAAGAGGACACAGCATGAGATTAGAGGAGGCCGATTAAGGGAAATGTGAGGAAATTCTTTTTCACAGAAAGGGCGTGGATGCATGGAATGGCTTACCACAAGAAGTGATGGCTATGAATACAGTGCAGGGCTTCAAACAGGCATGGATAGGCATAAGGAGCACACAAATGACTATGAATAGATAGGTCACTGACAGAGCAAAGGCCGAAGGCACATTTATAAGATAGAAAAAGAAATGGGCAGACTGGATGGGCCTTGCGGTCCTTATCTGCCGTCAACTTCTATGTTTCTATGTGTGTGTGTGTGTGTGTGTGTGTGTGTGTGTGTGTGAGTGTGTGTGTGTGTGTGTGTGAGAGACAGAAATGACAAAAAGCATGTATAAACACCTATATCCACAAGAACACAGCAGACAAATTGTTTGATCAAACATTTGAACAGAACCATATTCATGTATAAGTCAAATGTAAGAGAACATGTATACAAATGTATGTAGGGGAAATGTAATTGCACCTGAATGAAGAGAAGGTCAATTGCCAGTTGAAATTTCATAATAGGTCATGAAACTAAGGTCTACATTCAGTCCCAGATTTTGAGAGTCATGATCTGCTGCATTAGGGCATACTATCCTATTCCCAGTCATGGCCTACTGCATTAGGGCCTCTTGTCCCATACCCCATCATGGCCTACTACATTAGGGCTTACTGTTAAATTCCCAGTCCTAGCCTACTGCATTTGGGTGTACTGTCGCATACATAGTCATGGTCTCCTGCATTAGAGCTTACTGTCTTATAACAAGTCATGGCCTACTGCATTAGAGCTTACTGTCTTATAACAAGTCACGGCCTACTGCATTAGAGCTTACTGTCTTATAACAAATCATGGCCTATTGCATTAGCGCTTACTGTCTTATAAAAAGTCATGGCCTACTGCATTAGAGCTTACTGTCTTATAACAAATCATGGCCTACTGCATTAGGGCCTAATTTCCTATACCCAGTCATGGCCTACTGACTTGGAGCTTACTGTCCAATAGTCAGTGTTAAACAACTGCATTAGGACTTTCTGTCCCATACCCTGTCATGGCATACTGCATTAAGGCGTACTGTCCCATTCCCAGTCATAGCCTACTGGATTTGGACTTACTGTATCATACCCAGTTATGTGAGGAACAAGAAAGATGGCTGCACATCAAAAGGACACAGGAACACTCCACTATCAGGAGATGATAAAAATTAGTTTTTGACATACTGTCAAGCTGGTAGCCCCCGCCCCCCCAAAAAAAAACAATGTCAACGTTTCACATTACACTGATGCTTTGTCAAGATGTGACATCAGTCCTATGATATGCTTTTAAATAGTCTCGCTAGTTAAACATGCTAATACAGTATATTCAATAATATTTAAAAGAATATACACCACAGAAGCATGCACATAAATAACAATCTATACACTATATACATGAATGTAGCCATATAAATGACTAAGGAATTCATGATACGACTATTCTAATAATATCACAGCGACTGACCAATTGAAGAATAGTAAATATTGTAATGATGTAATTCTTAATAGCTTTTTATAATAAAACTAATGTTTATGTCACTGCTGTGGATGTTGAAACAATGAAATCCTATCGAT
This sequence comes from Neoceratodus forsteri, assembly GCA_016271365.2. Taxonomy (NCBI): domain Eukaryota; kingdom Metazoa; phylum Chordata; order Ceratodontiformes; family Ceratodontidae; genus Neoceratodus; species Neoceratodus forsteri. The sequence continues at coordinate 681,303,338 of CM057456.1, read as the reverse complement.
TATCATAATTAAGTCAGAGAAAATGTGTAATAAATAAGATGCTATACACATAAATTGATACCTGATTGAGAGCTGAAATGGAATTGCAATAACTGTACCTAATAATGATATCTACAACACCATATTTAAAAATCAGCCAGCAGTGTGGAAAAATATATACACAATAAATACAGTATAACCTCAATTATCCCAACCCCCCATTATACGAACCTCCAGATTATCCAAATTCATACCATGTCCTCCGAGTTAGCAATTGTTTTACTTGAGATCAGTTAGCACCAGACTAAAACTCCTGCCAGGCATCTTCACCCATATTCTTTTTGTTCTCGTTTCTTCAGTCCTTTCATCCTCACTGCTTCCCTCATCCCTTCAAGAAACCAGATCGGCGGAAGGGGGGGGGGTGGCTAACGGCTGACAGGAACACACACTACTTTTCACGCTCTGCAGACCATCACATTTAAACTTAACAAGTTGCAGTTTTGCTCTAATTTTGGCAAATTAAACCACCTACAGTTTATAGAGCACATTTTACTCAACCTGCTGTGCAAACCTGAATGAAAACAGAAATGGTGAATCTGCCACTGGACAAAGCCATAGAAGACCAGCAAGGGCAAGCTGAGTAAGCTGCATGGTGTTACAGGGTCAAGCAGCACAGATGCTACAGCAAACGGGTCTGGGGAGTCAACATAGGAGAGGTCCTCAAAGTGGTAAGTGATTCATTTACCACAAAGGTGACATTGCTGGAAGCTAAAGTGAAAAAGATAATAAAAAATGAGAGTTCCATTGAAATGAATGCTTTGTAGTACTTATACAGTATAGCACAAACCGTGACCAGCACTTCCCATTCAATTCAATTCAATGGAACCCTTGTTTTTATGAACACCTTCATTATCCAAACTAATCTGATGTCCCCGAGCAAGTTCGGATAATTAGGTTGTACTGTATACATATGTCACAATTATATCAAGTTTTCTTCTTCAGAAAAGGTGCTAGTTGAAAATGGTCATTCAGACCAGGGAAAGAACTAGCATGAAGTTTATACTGCCAATATGTTTTCCTACACATTAATTTGTTGTCCAGGTCTCCCCCCTTCACTAAGTGTCACATTTTCCAAGCCCATGAAGGAAAAGGTATGTCCAGATCTAGCATTATTAATGTGTAAAGCCAATGCATTCTCTAACTGGCCAGCCCTAATGCAATGTAAATGTTCCAAAATTCTGACCCTGAATTTCCTCGGGGCTTCTAGCATCAGACAGCTGAAGTTCAACTCCAAGAAGCACTCTGAATAGGGGAGTCAATACCAGTCCATTCACAGAAGAAAGGGTGCTGAAAGAACTCATAAAACTCAAGGTGAACAAAGCAATGGGGCCTGATAGGATTTACCCCAGAATTCTAAAAGAACTAAGGAGAGAACTAGTGACACCACTGACTACCCTTTTTAACAAATCATGGGAGGATGGTGTGATACCTAAGGACTGGAGAAGGGCGGATGTGATTCCCCTTCACAAAAGAGGGAACAAGGCAGAGGCAGGAAATTAAAGATCTGTTAGTTTGACCTCAGAGGTAGGGAAAATGATGGAATCACATTTGAAAGAAATAATTGTTGATTACCTATAGGCCTGTGGGGCACAGGACCCAAGGCAGCATGGATTCACAGCAGAAAGGTCATGTCAGATGACTCTAATAGATTTCTTTGACTGGGTGACCAAAGTAGTAGACCAGGGAGGGGCTGTGGACATGGCCTATCTAAACCTTAGCAAGGCATTTGACACAGTTCCACACAAAAGATTAACAGACAAGTTAGCCAGCTTGGGAGTGGGTCCCTGGGCTGTAGCCTTGGTAAAGAACTGTCTGGACAACAGGGCGTAGAGGGTAATTGTAAACAAAGTCCAATCCAAAGAAAGGAGGCTTACTAGTGGGGTTCAGTACTGGGACCGGTCCTCTTTAATGTCTTTATACGTGACAATGCGGAAGGGCTGGAAAGAAAAGTATGCCTCTTTGCAAACAACACGAAGATCTGCAACAGGGCTGATACACAAGGCAGGGTGGAAAGGATGAGAAGGGACTTGGCAAGGCTGGAGGAATTGTGAAAAGTATGGTAGCTTAGATTCAATGCAAAGAAGGGCAAAGTAATGCACCTGGGAAACAAATACCCAGGGGAAGAGTACACAATGGGGGGAGGTACTAACAACAACAAAAATGGAAAGGGACCTGGGGGTAGTCATACTGGACAACCTAAAGGTAAGCAAGCAATGTGAGAAGGCAGTAAGGAGGGCTGGGAGGATACTGGGATGCACAGGGAGAGGCATCACCAGTAGAAAACAGGAAGTTGTTATCCCTCTGTACAGACAGTTGATGAGACCCCATCTGAAGTACTGCGTGCAGTTCTGGAGACCTCATCTCTGCAAGGATATAGACAGGATGGAGGCAGTCCAGAGGAGGCAATTAAAATGGTGCAAGGTCTGCACCAGAATCCAGACAAAGAGAGACTAAAAGAGCTTAATATGTATACTGTGGTGGGGCGCAGGTTTATGTGGGCAGTCACAGAAAAAATGTCTCACCACTTTTTGCAATTTTCTTCAATTTTAATTGATTCTTCTTTCAAACATCACTCATATCAGGATAACATCAGAATGGCACAGTATTTTTCTCATTTTTCACTTCAATTTCGATAGCAAACATTAGAGCATCTGGCATCATCTCATTCTTTATAAGTCTTTAAGTGAGACAATATAAAAGCATAAACCTCACACAGGATATTCTGGCAGTTTTAAATCTTCCATTCGGAACATGAATCAAAACAGTTTTTCAAATAACTCCATAGAGCACTTTTCAGCAGCATCTAGAGCACACCTCTAGGCTCACCACAACAGGATTTAAGTCTCCACCTGTTTACACCTCTCTGACAAATCTCACCTCTAGCCATCTGTGCTGACAATCTCCACTACTGAGTCAAAGGTTCACCCTTTTATATCCAACTAGAGTCAGGTGACCTTCAAACTCCACCTTCACTTACAACTTTTAATTACTTTATCTTATACTCTAATCCTTTATTTTATTCCAACAAGCTTATGTATTTTAAACTCATTTAGTAACTTATTCCCTCACTCAGAGATAAGTTATTTCTGTTCCGAACATTTTAAACTCCTTTTTCCAAGACAAGAAAGCACCACCCCTTCCTAACAATACTTAAGAAGGGCTATGCACAGCCGGGCTCCTAGAACAAACAAGGACGCCGCAGTTGAAAGCACAACAACTCAAAGCTCCACTAATGCCCAAAAACCCACGCTTCAAAGCTAAAACAAAACAAAGGAAATTCATCTTCAATAGGTAAGCAGAAATAAATCTCCTTATTTTAAATGTCTAAAGCTTAAAGTTTTAAAGCGCTAATAAACCTTATGACTCACAACAGTGCAATTACTAATTGCACCAACTCAGGTAACAGAATCACCTATTTCCTAATAATGACTAAAATACCACTTGTGACCAGCCTTCACTTAATAGTGAGCTGCAACCACAAGTAATTAGATTTCAGGGCTCCAAAATGCCCAAAACACCGTAACTCCTTCGCTCTAAGAAAATCTCAGAAATACTCAAAATTAAGCAACCTCCACTCCGGAGGATATTCAGAGCTGTCCCCATAATTTTAGAATAAAGCCATTCCATTTAAACAGTATTAGAAGGCGAAATGCCTTCACAGCCATGCGCATAGTCACAATGTACTCTGTTAAAGCAGCCCAGAACCAAAGTACTAACAGCTGCTAAAACACCCACCTAGCCTAAAAACAGCTTTTACAACCATTTAGTCCCCAAACATAATTTCCCACCTAAATCTCTACCAGAACTCTAAATGTAGTAGAAAAGCGCTACTGCATTTGCTACGGGGGGGGATCTCCCTTTTCTCTTATCCACACTCAGTATAATCAGGACAACGAAGTGCCCCCAGCAGCATCTGGACAGCTATCCACGTTGTCCTTAGAAACATCCAAACAACACTCCCAAATGAATAGAAAGTTTGAAAAGCTACTCAGGCTTTCAATATTTCTAAATAGTGTTTCTTTTACCTTTATTATTTTACCAGGCTCCCAGTCAAAGCACACATGCCTGGCTCCCACAAAATATTTAAGACAATCGGGACTACAATTTCAGAAATGAATCCATCCTCCAAACTCCAATATAAAACTAATACTGACAAATCCAGAAACCGGAATATTAATTTGACCGTAATTAACGCATGCACAATCGCAACGACGTAGTTTTACCGATCAATAAATCATGATCCTAAACCTCCAAATCACAGAGTCCCAACAACAAAGACCCTTTCCCAGGACTAACCCCAAAGTACACTCTAAGGAATTAAACCCTAAAAATCCCAAAATTACTCTCTCCAGCCTCAAAGTTTTATTTAATCTCCTCTCTTAAAGGGGAAACTCCCATATGTGCTAGGAAAAGGAAAAACAATTCTCTAGCCCCATATTTCTAACCTTGGAATTTCAAACCTCACAGAGCCACTCTGTGACATATACCCTCAAGGAAAGGAGGGAGGGGGGACATGACAGAAACTTTCAAGTACCTCACGGAAATCAACAAAGTCCATGAGGGTAGCATCTTACAGAAAAAGAGATGTGCAAGAACAAGGGGGCACAATTTGAAGAAAGAGGGAGGGATGGCTCAGGGGCAATGTGAGAAAACAGCAGTTACATAAGAACTTACCATAACAGTAGATCTTCGAGAGAGGATCCTGCAGTAGGTCTTCACAAGTAGGACTGTGCCCCCTGGCATCAGGGCTGCAGGGCAAACTTGTAGCTAGCAATCATCAAAGGGGTATTGCACCTGGCATCAGGTGACGGGACGTCAGCGTGACTATAAATAGGGGCAGTCCCCCGCCCGTTCTCCAGTTCTCCCGCTGTAGTACCTTGAGTCCTGGATAAAACAAAATCCTAGGAAGGGAATAAAGAGGAAAAAACACAGGAGCTGAGGGAAGGTAGGTGGGAAATCTAAACCTACTGCAGGAACCTCTCTCGAAGATCTACTGTTAATGTAAGTTCTTACGTAACTGCTATAACTTACTTCAAGAGGGTTCCTGCAGTAGGTCTTCACAAGTAGGACTGAATACCAAGCAGTCAACTAAATAGAAGGAGTCAGAGACTAGGTTCTGGGAGGAGGAAAATGTCTGCTAGCGACAGTCTGCTCATGATAGAAGTCCTTGCAGGACTGCTAGACCAAAGCCAGCCCTGCGCCTAGAAACAATGTCCAGACTGTAATGTTTTGTGAAGTTGTGGACAGAGGACCAAGTGGCCACTGCACAGATGTCCACAGTGGACATGTTTCTAAGAAAGGCAGTGAAAGTGACCACTCCCCTAGTCGAGTGGCCCTTGACTGCCCTCGGAAGAGGCTTCTCGTATTTCTGGTAACTGTAAGAAATACAATTAGCCAGCCACCTAGATGAAGTCTGTTTGGAAATAGCCTTGCCCTGGCACTTGGGAGCAAAGGGCGATGAAGAGTTAATCCAACTTGCGAACCTCCTTAGTCCTTGAGACATAATATCTCAAGCTCCTATGCACATCGAGGGTGTGCAGGAGATATTCCCTCCTATTGGAGTACTCTGGGTAAAACACCGGCAGTTCGAAATTCTGATTGAGGGTAAATTCTGAAACTACCTTTGAAAGAAAGGAAGGGCTAGTTCACAGAGCCACCCTGTCTCTGTGGAAAATCAAATAAGGCTCTTTACAAACTAGAGAGTGAAGCTCCGAAACTCTTAGAGCTGAAGTGATCACAACTAAAAAGGGTGTTTTCCACGAAAGGTAAAGCATATCACTACTTGCTGCCAGCTGAAAAGGGGGCAAAGTACGTTTTTCTAAAAAAAAAAATTAAGATCTCGGGCGGGGGGCACAGGAGTCCAGATGTGAAGGATCCCCTTCAGAAAAGTTCTGGAAACCTCTAGTTGAGCTAGGGTTTTGCCCTCCACCGGAAGGTGGTAGGCTGAGACTGCATAGAGATGGACCCTCACAGAAGAATAACTGAGGCCCAACTCTGACAAGTGTAAGAGATATTTGAGGACCTGGGAAGCCGAGCAGGAAAACAGGTCTAGGCCTTTGGCTGTGGCCCAGATCGAAAATCTTTTCCACTTCATAGCATACATGGATCTAGTGGAGGGTTTCCTGGCCTCCACTAGGACCAAAGCGACTTTGGAGGAGACACCATAGCGTAACACCACTATGTCCAAAGGTGCCACACATGAAGGTGGAGAGGATTTGAGGTTCAGATGTACCAGGATGCCCTGCTCCTGGGACAGAAGGTTGTGTGAGAGAGGTAGAGGTACTGGGGGTTCCATCAATAGATGTTGCAGCAGAGGGAACCATATCTGCTGAGGCCACAGAGGGGCAATGAGCATCATGTGTGCTCTGCCTGTAGCTTCAGCAGAACCTTCTGCAGAATAGGAAATGGAGGGAAAGCATAGAGAAATCTCCCTATCCAAGATAGAGACAGCACGTCTTGCCAAAAAACACCATGCCCGGGAACGAGCGAGCAAAAGCTGGGTAGTTTTGCGTTGGATGGGGAGGCAAAGAGGTCTATTTCTGGCTAACCCCACTGAAGAAAGAGATCTTCCACTACCTCCTACTTTGCTTCCAACTCATGAGCCCAAGCGACCGAGTGGCTGAGACTGTCCGCCAGAATGTTGTGAACACCTGGAACATGGACTGCTGTCAAGGATAGGCCATGTTGAACATCCCAGTACCACACTCGCATCGTCTCCCTGCAAAGGTGGTACGAATGGGTGCCTCCCTGTTTGTTGATGTACCTGACCATTGCCATGTTGTCGGTCTGGATGAGAAGTGTTCCCGGAACTAGGAGGGATTGAAAGGCTTGGAGAGCATACAGCACTGCTCTCATCTCTAGGATGTTGATGTGTAGATTCTCCTACACGGAAGACCATCTCCCTTGTGTTTGATGGTCTCCCAGGTGGGCTCCCATCCTTGGTTTGAGGCATCTCTCATAAGAATCATGGAGGGGAATGGAGAGTGGAAGGAAACCCCCACCGAGAGGTTGGATGGGTACTGCCACCAAAGGAGATCCCTCTTCAGACTGTTGGAGACTAGAATCTTCTGGTCTATGTCGTGCAAGCATTGATTCCATTGGACCCTGAGGGACCATTGGGTCACCCTCATGTGAAGTCTGGCTAGTGGGACTGTGGGTATGGCGGCCACCATCAGACCCAACAGTCGGAGGATGGAGCATGTTGTGGTCCAGCGAGAGGAGGCCACCAGTGCTGCTTGCAGGATAAGGGTCTCATCCCTGTCTGTGGGAAAGAAGGCCCTGCCCTGGACCTTGTCCAGCACTGCTCCTATGAATTGGAGATGCTGGCAGGGTGACAGTTGAAACTTGGGATAATTGACCATAAGGCCAAGTCTGAGGAAAAGGCCCAGGGCGAAGGAAAGGGAATCCTTCAGACTGTCCTGGGATGGAGCTGAAATCAACCAATTGTCCAGGTATGGGAACACACAGGTGCCCTTGCGATGCAAGGTTGCTGCTACCACTGCCAGGCACTTGGTGAAAACTCTAGGTACTGAGGAAAGGCCAAACGGAAGGGCCTTGAACTGAAAATGCTCCTCCTGGAAGAAGAATCTCAGAAAGCGGTGGTGGGCTGGCAATATTGGGATATGTAGGTAAGCATCTTGCATATCCAGAGAACACAGTCAATTGTTTAGCTAGAGCATGGGCAAGAGTCCCTGGAGGGTTAGCATGCAGAAACTCTTGTATTCTATGAAAAGGTTGAACATACTGAGATCTAGGATGGGCCTCAGATCTCCCATCTTTTTGGGCACTAGGAAGAAGTGGGAGTAAAATCCCCTTCCTACTTGCTCTGGTGGAACCCGCTGTATGGCTGATTTTTACAGTAGAACTTGGATTTCCTGTAGGACGAAACTATGGTGTCCTGACGGGTAATGAGACCTGCCTGGTGGGTTACTTGGGGGTCTCTCCAGAAAGTCTATGGAGTGACCTCTTGCAGCCAGTTGTAGAACCCATGCGTCTGAGGTTACAGTCTTCCACCCTTCCAGGTGAAGGACGAGTCTTCCCCCCACTGATTCCTCCATGGGAGGGAGCACTGGGGAGCCCTTTAAGTCAGGATCTAGTGGGATAGTGCTTTGCCCCACTGGCTGCCATTGGAAACTTAGCCTGGGGGGTCTGGGCACTAGAACCGGTAGCACAACATTTGTTTTGGCATCTACCCTGGTCTGTTTGTTCCATTTCCGCTGGGGGCGATGAAAATTCTGCTTGGGTTTCTGACTCGAGCAATACATAGAGCAGATATCCTTCAGAGATTTGCCACTTTCTTGCATTTCGATGATTATGTCTTTGGTGTTGCTCTTGAATAGAACTGGATCCCTGAAGGGAGCATTCAGAAGGGTGCTCTGTACATCTTGTGCTGGTCCTGCGTGACAGAGCCAGGCAAGGCGTTTTAGACAGATACCCGTAGCTGTGCAACGTGTCACTGAATCGACCAAGTCATATGTGGCTCGCAAAGCATGGCAGCATGATGACTTATTCAGTCTGATTTTGCCAAGAAGTTTATTCCTGAGCTGTTTATCAGAGATTTCTTGGATGTCCTTTTCCAGGTCTGGCAAAGCAGACTTCTGGAAAGCCACCATGTGTGCTACATAGTTGAGTGAACGTATGGTGCAGGTAGAGAAGGTATAGATTTTGCGGTCATATTGGTCCATCTGTTTCAACTCCTTGTCGGGAGCAGAGGCACTGAGAAGTTTGGGCTGAGCCGACCTATCGTGAGCGGCAGTGATGATGATAGAGTCAGCCTTCGGTTGTGCCGTTAGGTAGGAAAAGCCTTCCGGGGGGGTGGTAAGTCCTGTCGGCTTTCTTAGAAACCACAGGAATAGATGACGGTTGTTGCCAAATAATAGATGTTAGATCTTCATGTGGCCCCATTCAGGGCGGAATAGGGAGGAGGTCCACATTAATGAGGTCTAAATGTTCAGCTAGTAGTCTGTGCTTGGGGTCCAATTCCTGGGATGCCCAACCGCAGGCCTGTTGGATGGACCGGAGGAGTTCTACGAAAGATGGATCCTTTGATGGCAATTTTGGCTACTCCTTTGACTGAGGCTCTATGCAAGAGTGGGGTTCTGAGTAGTCCCCTGAATAGGAATCTCTTTCGGAATCAGAAGACTCAGGCCTGCTTGGTAAAGGAGTGACATCTGGAACTGCCTATGTGACTCTGGCCCCTAGAGTGATCCCAGATGGCAGACCACCTGTGTCCCTGTCGGATACTCTTCTAGAAGTAGCAGAACTTCCTTATGGCACCCTAATGGTCGGGGTAGCCCTGTCAACCAGCTGGGGCTGTCCCAACTCTTGTAGGAGAAGGGACGTGGCATCTTTCCACCAAACCGGTATAGATTCCTGAGGCTCCGGCTATGGGGGTGAAGCAAGAGATGGTGGTGGTGGGTATCCTGGGTACCCCATAGCATATGAGGGGTAGCCAGGTGATTGGTACTAGTAGGGGTACTAGTGGTAACCCTGATAAGGATGAGCCTGACCTGGCGTCGGGTACCCTGGCATCGGAGGCAGGTAACCTGGCATTGGACCTCCTGGCATCGGGTAATGGGGAAACTGTGGTGGCATGTAGCTGGGGTAGTATCCCATGGGGCCCGATGAAGGAGGGGCAAAAGGCCCGGAGGGTGGTGGCACCGAGGGACTACTGGGGTCGAGGTCCATTGGTAGGCTGGAGGTCAGAAGTGGAACCCCAGAAGGGCCAGGAAGATCCTGGTCCATGATGTCCAGAAGGAGATATGGTGAAAGACCCGGCATTGGGGGCATGAAGGCTCCCGAGGGCAGGACCGAGACTGGCGAGGGAGGTAAGTCTGGGAGGACCCCTGTCAACAGGTCTGCCAGTGAGGCAGGAGTCTCATGAAGGAGGTCTGACAAGAAAGGCTCCTCTAGATCAGCCTCACTCGAAGCCTGGGAAAGTGGAGAGAATGAGGCGTCTGGCTGTGTCAGAGGGTCCTCGGAGAGAGAACCCCTGCAGGACTTGGGGGAACCTGTGAGCTCACTCTGCCAGATGTCAGGGACCACAAGGGAGTCCAATGGAAGAGCAGTCACCATGCGGTGGTGAGGTAAGCCAGCGACCGACTTAGAGGCGACAGTCTGGCAGGTGTCGGAGTAGCCAACGTCCGACTTATGGACTGCGGTCTGGCTGACAGAAGCCAGAAGGCTTGAGTCAGGCTGATCAACCTGGGCCAGGTACCCAGCAGAGGAGTCAGAGGGTGACTTAGTGGCCGAGCTAGTGACAGGCTCCGAGAAAACTTTCTCTGAAGAGGAAACCTCTGATTGCCCACTGACCTTGGTGGGGAGGTGAAGGTGTCTGATCCACCAGAGTGAAAGAAGGCCAAGGAGGTGGGGTACTCACCGGGGTGGAGGCCCCACCCAATGTGGCATCAGCTGTCTGGCAGCTTTTCCATGAGGAAGAATGGCTCCACTACCAGCATTTCTCCTTTTTTCTTTTCTCCAGGGCAGGCAAAGACAATCGTTCCCGCAGCTCCTGGAGCTCTTTTTCCATCAGTGCTAATCGTTGTTTTAATAAGTGGGCATCGAGGGTCCTCTGGTGATAGGAGTGATTGGCATGGTTGAAGGCCTGGCAGATTTGGCAATCTGCAACCTTGTGCATGGGTCTCGGGCAGAGGATGCAGCGGGAGTGGTCATCCCTGTGTGGGATCTGCACACAGCACTTGGAGCACTTTTTCTTGGGCCGACGTGAAGACATGCAATGCTGGAAAGGATCGATGAAAAATGAGTGGTAACCATGTGAAAAAATGGTGGGCAACTGAAGCTGTTTCATTGCGAGGTCCGATGATTCAGGTCGACAACGGGAAAGAACTGGAGGGTGGGCGGGGGACTGACCCTATATATAGTCACGCTGACATCCCATCACCTGACACCGGGGGCGGTCCCCTGCTGATGATTGCTAGCTACAAGTTTGCTGTGCAGTCCTGAAGCCAGGGGGCGCAGTCCCACTTGTGAAGACCTACTACAGGATCTCTCTCGAAGTAAGATGTATTTTTTCACAGACAGGGTGGTGGATGCATGGAATGGCCTTCCTGAGGAGGTAGTGGAGTCAAAAACAGTGGAGGAATTCAAGAATGCATTAAACAGACATAACGCAATTCTAGTGGGGGTAGGAGGAAGTAGGCAGTTGGTTAACTAGGATCTGCAGCTTATCCAATAGGTAGGGAAGTGGGCAGACTGGGTGGGCCAAACGGTCCTTAGCTGCCATCAAAGTCTATGTTTCTATGTTTCTAAGATGTGTAAGATGATGCATCTAGGCAAACAAAAAAAAAAACAAGAACAGCCTATTGGCTTAATGGCGTCAAGCTCAGTTATCATATGTGACACCCTAAAAAAGGACAGCCAATGCAACACAGCATACAGCTAGACCAACAGAATGTTGGGGTGTATTGGGAGAAAAGTTGATAGCAGGCACCGGAAAGTGATTCTACCATTGTACAGATCTCTGGTGGGACACTACCTGGAATATTGTGCCCCATTTTAAAAACAGGGACAGGCTAGAGACCATTCAATGAAGGGCAACCAAAATGATACACAGGCTCCAGGGGCTACCGGATGAAGGGCACCTTGAGGCGCTGAACATGTACTTGCTAGAGACAAGGAGGGAGAGAAGGGACAGGATAGAAACTTTCAAGTTCCTGTGGGGAATTTATGCTGTGCCCTACACTGAACTGTTCAACAGGGCTTCCAGCTCAAATACAAAGGGACATGAATGGAAGCTGAGGTGTGTGGGAACTTCAAGAGGAATTCAGGAAATACTTTTTCTCAGAAAGGATAGCAGAGCCATGGAATAGGCTGCCCATGTATGTGCTGGGAGCTAAGACTGTGATAGCTTTCAAATGGGTTTGGGTTAAAATGTATGCTCAAATTAAATCTGTGAGTACTTCCATGAGCTAGGTCCCAGGATTTCCAAGGGCCCCAGGAACTCACAGGCAGACTTGATGGACCATTCTTCTGCCATCACCTTTTCTATGTTTCTGTGTTTAGGAGGGTTTGCATCAGCTTGCCAACTATCAATGTCAAGCTGACTGGTCTATGTTTCCTGGTTTGTAACTTGTCCTGCTCTCTTGCAGTGGCACTACATCAATGTTCTTCCACTCTCTTCACACCACTCCTGTGTCCGGTGCCCTGGTGAGGCTGTATGTTGAGTATTGTGGGCAATTGTGGGCCCCAAATAAAAAAAGGCAATATTAGGAGACTGGAGGGCCACCAAGTTGGTCAAATTATTAAGCAACTAGAGTACGAGGACAGACTCTGGGAGCTGGGCATGTATTCACTGGAGTATAGGAGGCTGAGAGGAGGTTTGTGTGTAGTTTACAGAACATTTAAGGATTGTGATATATGGGAATGTTGTGGCTTGGAATTAAAGATGCAGTGCAAAAGCATTAGAGGTCATGATTTGAAGTTGAAGGGGACAATTACAGGACAAGACAAAGAGGAGGTTTGTTAAATCAAAGGGTGGTGGCAATTTGGAATAGTCTACCACATAGTGTAGTTCATAGTACAAGCATGAACCAGTTTAAAATCTCATTGGATGATTACTTAAATTGCAAGTGGTAGGTAGGTAAAGTTTATTGATCGACAAATGTCTTTACAAACCTAAATTGCAAGTGATAACTGGATATATCCATTGAAAAATGGCAAGTCAAAATGACTATCACTTCTGACTCATATTATTCCTATGAATCCTATGAAAACCCCTTCTTGGTTGGAGGGGTGAGCTGTTGAACCCCCTATATTCCACCTATCCACAAGCACCCAGCATAGGAAGATCTAGGACATCATGGATTATTCAGAAATTAAGCAAAAGTTCATATTTTGTAAAGATGCACGTAGACAGTCTGCTTATCTGTACTGCAATGGCCTACATTTCTACATCTGCTCAACACACACTTTTCTTGGTTCGAGGGGAGCTGGCAATCTGACTCATTTCTACTTACAGTGGCGTGAAAAAGTATTTGCCCCCTTCCTGATTTTCTCTATTATTGCATATTTGTCACACTGGATGTTTTCAGGTCTTTAGACAAAATATAATATTAGATAAAGGGAACCTGAGTGAACAAATAACACTTTTTTTTTTTACTTATTTCATTTATTTAATGAAAAAAGTTAACCAACACCAACTGGCACTGTGTGAAAAAGTAATTGCCCCCTAGTTAAATCAACCCAATTAAAGGGATAATTAGAGTCAGCTGATTGAACACAGCCAGGCTTGATTACAGCCAGCCCTGCTCAATATAAACCTCACTTATTTTGGCCCTACCATCAGAGTCACGTTGCCAGCACAAAGATTCAACAAGCACATTATGCCATGATCAAAGGAAGTTCCTGAAAAGATCAAAAAATTTATTGCCTCTATCAGTCTGGAAAGGGTTACAAAGCTATTTCTAAGGCTCTGGGACTCCATCGAACCACAGTGAGAGCCATAATCTCCAAATGGAGAACACTTGGAACAGTAGTGAACCTTCCCAGGAGTGACCTGCCAAAATTACTCCAAGGGCACAGTGTAAAATCATCCAAGAAGTCTCAAAGGATCCTAAAACAACATCCAAAGAACTGCAGGCTACTCTTGCCTCAGCTAAGGTCAGTGTTCATGACTCTCAATCAGAAAGAGACTGGGCAAAATGGGCTTCATGTGAGAGTAAGGTAAAACCACTACTAACCAAGAAGAACATAAATACTCATCTCTCATTTGCCAAGAAGCACCTGGATGATCCACAAGCCTTTTGGGAAAATGTTCTATGGACAGATGAGTCCAAAGTGGAACTTTTGGACAACATGGATCCCATAATGCCTCGCGTAAAAGCAAACACAGCATTCCACAGTAAGAACACCATACCAACAGTCAAACATGGTGGTGGTAGTGTGATGGTGTGGGATGCTTTGCTTGCCTAAGGACCTGGATGACTTGCCATAATTAAAGAACCATGAATTCTGCTCTGTACCAGAAAATTTTAAGGAGAATGTCCAGTCATCCTTCCGTCAGCTGAAGCTGAAGCGTAGTTAGGTCATGCAGCAAGACAATGATCCAAAACACAAAGGCAAGTCCACATCAGAATGGCTAAAAGAAGTAAAATTAAAGTTTTGGAGTAGCCTAGTCAAAGTCCAGACTTAAACCTAATAGAGATGCTGTGGCAGGACCTGAAACGAGCAGTTCATGCTCAAAACCTACCAAATGTTACTGAATTAAAGCAGTTCTCGAGGAAGAGTGGGTTAAAATTCCTCCACAGCGATGTGAAAGACAGATATTGAATTATAGGAAGTGTTTGGTTGCAGTCATTGCAGCTAAATGTGGCATAACCAGTTATTAAGTGTAAGGGGGCAATTACTTTTTCACACAGTGCCAGTTGGTGTTGGTTAACTTTTTTTCATTAAATAAGTGAAATTAAAAAAAAAAACAAGTGTTATTTGTTCACTCAGGTTCCCTTTATCTAATATTACATTTTCTCTAAAGACCTGAAAACATCCAGTGTGACAAATATGCAATAATAGGGAAAATCAGGAAGGGGGCCAATACTTTTTCACGCCACTGTATCTTGTCCTTAAGGGTACTGAGGCTTACTGTCTTATTTCTTATGTACTGTAAAAACAGTCTTTAATTTCTAGTCAATTGACCATTCCTTATTATAAAATCTAACTTTTAACTCCTAGTGCATGTGACCATTCTTAGGGCCCAATAAGTAAAAGGACTACATACCCTGCCTAATATAAGCACTGACAATGTCCATGTAGTAATAGTGAAAACCTTTATTTCTAGACAGGAAAATATATGTTATAACACATCATTAGGACAACGTCCTATTTACAAGATGGTCCTGTAAGTATGTCATTTCGACACTTAACACATACACTACAATGACACATTAAGATACAGTACATAATTATAATAAATACATTATTTACATACAATAATGTCCATATTACACCTGTGGTGGGATAAAGCCAAACCTCACTGTTCTAATCATATTTCATGTTATTTTATATGTGAAATACATCAGGGATGCCCATGGTGGCCCAGTCTAACTTGCTAGAGATCATGGGTACAAAGTACATGGGCCCTGGAATGATGTAACTCAGTTGCTGGGCAGAGGAACTGTTAGCTTAGTCAGGGACTGGAGTTTAATTAAACCACTTAAAAGGAAACAAAAGGGGCTAAATAAGCAGGGCTGGAAGGCCAGAAACCCATTTGTGTCTGAAGAGCCCTCTTGTGGTGCCATGCCGTCTGGATCCCTTTTGTCCCTGCTGGTCTACCCTGAGTTAAAGGGGACAGGAAATTTGTGCTAACTGGCAGCCATTCATTAAGTTCTTATTCCCAGAAACTATATGCATTCACCAAAAGTATTCATATTTAATTGTACCTGAATAAAACGTGACAGGTAAAATTGTAGTTTGCATTGTTGTGTTTTTATGGACAGCATTCTGTTACAGTTCACTTCATGGAATCACTTATGTAGAGTTTTTTTAATATGTCACAATTTGTGTACAGAATGCTAATTATGAGCTGCTGACCAATCAGAACCCTATTTAGAGTTCTGTGCACAAACCATGACATACAGTAGTTAAAACTCCAAATTATTGGTTCCATGAAGAAAACTGTAACAGAATGTTGTTCATAAAAACAAGACAATGCAAATTACAGCTTTTTATGTCTCTTTTTATTCAGGTACAGTTAAACATGGATAATTTAGGGGAATGCATATAATTTCTGAGAATAAGAACTTTATAAACAGCTGCCAGTTAGAAATGAGTTCCTGTCCTCTTTAATATAATTACAGCTGAATGGACTAACATTTGGGTAAATTGCTGTGCTCAGTTTAGCTTGATTGCAGCCACTGTCGCTTGAGAAAATGGGCGGTTTGCCCATCTTGCCAACAGGTATAAAAAATGAAATGAAATAGAATTTGGGGGTGGATCTGCTCCCGGAATTCAGGCTGAAACTGGTTTGCCTTTGGGGCCTTTGTTCCCTGCTCAGAAATGAACATTTGTTTTTTGTAAGAAAAAAAATAAAAATATTAAAAGCTGATTGGTGGTGTACCCATGGAGACGGATCGCTAGCCAACCACAGGGCAAGCCAGTAACCACTGGACCTGCCCTTTGAGGAACCGCATTAAATAGGGATGCAAGACTTTATCAGTGCCTCTTTGCCTTTCTGTCTGTTGCCAATTCAAGTTACATGTGAAGGAACTGTTTGCAATGGGACCCAGTCCTGCTAAGAGAGCAGAGACATTTTCTTTTCAAGAAATTCCCCTGGACCACAGGAATCAGCTTTCAGCTACCATTTCTAAGGACACTTTGCACTTCAAATTCAGCAACCAAGGACTTGGCGAGGTAGAATTTTAACCTCAGAATTTTAAAGTGTAGGTTTTTATTGTATATTTCCATTTTCTTTTTCATATCCTGTAACCAATGTCTAAAATTATATATCTTTAACTTATTTACTTTGTTTAGTAATTAATTAGTAAAGCTTTTGGCTTACTTTAAGATCATTCTGCCAGTGTATTTTGTGTGTGTTGTTTTGGAAAAGTTTGCTCAAACTATACTATGCCTGAATGACTGCTTAAGGGTCAAACACTACCAAAGTACAGTACCACAAGGGACTCTGTGGATGAAAAGAGAGGAGGAAATATGAAAGGTCTTAAGAAGGAGCCTGTGGGGGTTTAAACTGGTCTCTGCATTTCTGGGGAAAGACACATAATAGAGTGTATAGCCCCCCCCCCCCGAAGACCTATGCATGCCTGTGGCTTTCTGGTTCATTGTGCAGTGTCTGAGAGGGTTCTATCCCAGAAACACAGACTTGAGACTGTATTTTCACCCCCTTGCATGGAGAGAGGGAGATCTCGGATCTTCTGGTGTGCGTTCACTTGTGAAACAGCAAGCATGCTAAAAGGACAGAGGAATGGGTATCCCTGACCCTGATCACAAGAGGATTCACTGTAGCCAGGGAATTCCTGACCCACCAGAGTGGGCTTGTGACAGATTTGGTGAGTAGTGGTAGGATACGTGAACTGTTTGAACAACCATACACAAAGAGGGCAGAAATGTGGGAAAAGGGAAAATTGGCTACAATATATAGTCCCTTACTCTTTTTTTTCTGCAAGTAAAGGCAGACTAGTGGTGGTGTAGGGAAGAAAAATGACTTCCAAGTACAGAGACTACACTGTAGAAAAGCTGAAGCAGCTGTGTCAGGCTAGAAGGGTCAAGTATGATAGGCGCAGTAAAAAGCACCTCATGGAAGTCTTCGAGGCAGCCAATGAACAGGTGGTAGCCTGGGGCACTGAGTCACAGTCAGTGACTGAAAAGGACCAGAGCTTGGGCATGGGGGGTGCCAGGGAACATCACAGTGTCCAGTCTCAGGGAGGAGGACAGCTAGATCAGAGGGAACCCTGAGCTATGGCCACAGGTGATGTCCACCACAGATAAAGAGCTGGAGAAGCTGATGCTTCAGTTAGAATTGTAGAGAGTACAGCTTGCCATACAGGAGAGGCACCTTGCTCTACAAGCCCAGCAGCAGATGGATGCCCAGCAAGAAAGAAAGCAGAGAAAGTTTGAAGCCCAACAAGAAAAGGAGCAGAAGAGGTTTGAACTGAAGATACAGAGGGAGCTGCAGCAAAGAAGGCTCGAAATGGAGATGCAGGAAAAGTAGCATCAAAGAGAGTTTGAACTAGAGAAGCTGAAGCGTCAACTACCAGTGCCAGAGTAGGTAAGTGGCAGGATTGAAACTACAACTCCAGGGCTGGGGTATAATCTAAACTCCAAATTAATAACAGAATTTAAAGAAGGAGAGGATATGGATACATTTTTGAATTCATTCAAAAAGGACTGTATCCAGGCCAAGATACCCAAGAAGGCCTGGAGCTTTCAGCTATCCCTGCTGCTTACTGGCAAGGGGCATGAGACGCTAGGCCAAATGGACAATGAGGACAGTAAAGACTATGAGAAACTTAAAACTGCTCTACTTAAAGAGTATGAACTAACTCGTGAGTTCTACAGGGTTAAATTCTGGAAGCTCTGAAAGAGCTCTGAAATGATCTTTGAAGAACTAGCCACAAAGCAACAGCAGTTTTTAAAATATTGGTAGGAGGTTGGATGCTAACTCTGCAGGGAAAATTGAGGAGGTTGTGTTATTGGAGCAGTCCTTTTGGAATTGCCCAGCAGAGCTGAAAACCTGGCTAGAAGACCAGGATCCAAAAACAGCACAGCAAGCTGCTGAGCTCTCAGATCACTATGTCAGGAGCAGCACTGCTCTGAAAGGAAGTGGGGGCAGCAGGAACTGCAGGGGCCAAAGAGAAAAGTGCACCTTCAGGGCAGCCAAAACTTTCAATGTCTCTGAAGAAAGGGGAAGTCCCAAGTTACCAAAAAGGGATTTCCTGGATAAAAAAAAGTGATAAATGTTGGTTTTGTAAGCAGCCAGGGCATCTGCCTAGACAGTGTCCTAAAAAGGCATAGAGTTGACAAAGTGTTCCTTGAAAGGAGTTGGGTACACTGTGTATCCCTGAGAGTATGCCTGTAAATATGAGAGAGCACATATACCCAGTTACCATAAATGGAGTACAGACCCATAGGTTAAGGGACATGGGGGAATCTCTTACCCTGGTAGAAGGGGATTTGGTTGGGCCTGAACAACTTATTATTCCAGATCAGTTTGTAAGTGTGAGGGGATTCACTGGGAAGGAGAAGACGCTGCCTCCAGGTAGTGTTCTACTGGATTGGGGTGAGGCAGGAGAGAGTGTGTAAAAAGTGGCAGTGACAAACAACCTCGCCCTGGATCTGATTATAAGGAACAATCTCCAGAAGGGGATGATGTGTGGTTACCAGCAGTCAGATGGCCAAGGCCGTTTGTAGTTCCCTGAACCCCACAGAATCCCCTGTGGAAAAGAACAGGAGGCTGATTCCCCAGCCTGTGTCTCCTGAAAGGGAGAATGGTGAAGGAGAGGTAGGACTTTCCCAAGTAGCCATTCACCAAACAGCTATAGCAGGTTACTCTGAGGAGGGGGGGTAACAAATGATCAGAAAGTTAGGAATGGCAGTGACTCTGAATGCTCTGATGCTAGAGCAGAGGACCCAGTTTAGGAACTGAGGTGGACATGTCTCGTGTTTCGGGAAAATGTGAAGATTTGGCAGCTGCTCAGAGGACTGACCCTAGCTTGGAGAGGCTGCGGGCTTGTGCAGAATCTGATGGGACACAAGGAGGTGACATGAGACCAGGTATTTTGGGACCAAGAACTGTTGTATACACAGGACATGAGGACAGAGGAAGGGGTGATGGGCAGGCAGCTTGTCATTCCCTAGGGGTATCGTGAGTGGTTGCTCAAGGTCGCTCATGATATCCCCATGTCCAGACATCTGGGCATTGCTCGCACCATGCAGTTATCGGTCCAAAATTTCTATTGACCCAACTTCACCCAGCAGGTGAATGAATATTGCAGGTCTTGTCACTGGTGCCAGCAGATAGGGAAGGTAGGCAGTAAAACAAAAGCTGCCCTAATTCCCCTGCCCATTGTGAAGGAGCCATTCCAGAAGATAGGAATGGATATTGTGGAACCCTGGAGTACCCCAAGCTCCTTCAGGAAAAAGTATATCCTGATGGTGGTGGATTATGCCACCTGATACCCAGAGGTAGTCACCTCTCCTCTATTAAGGCAGATAAAGTGGCAGACACGTTGCTAGGGATTTTCTCCCATGTCTGGTTTCCACAGGAGGTTATCTTTGATCAAGAGGGCAATTTCATGTCAGACCTGATGAAGTGTTTGTGGAGAAGTGTGTAGTGGTGTAGAGATGCACAACACCTTAACACCCACAAGCCAATGGGCTCATGGAAAGATTTAATGGTACCCTAAAACTGATGCTCCAAGCATTTGCTGAAAAGCATGGGAGGGACTGGGAGAAATACCTTCCCCACCAGTTGTTTGCATACAGGGAGGTACCCCAAGAGTCAACAGAGTTCTCTCCTTCGAACTCCTATACAGACATAGGCTGCATGGGTCCCTAGACTTGATATGAGAAGACTGGAAAGGCAAACACACCACCCAGGGAACTCCCATAGTGGAGTATGTCCTTAAGTTTAGGTAGAAGCTGAAAGAGCTTATGGAGGTGGCCCAAAGCAACCTGTCAGCTGCCCAGCAGAAGCAAAAGGTCTGGTATGATCACAGAGCCAGAGCTTGCTCATACAGTGCAGGCCAGGAAGTAATGGTCCTAATTCTAGTCTGGAAGGACAAGCTGCAGGCTGAGTGGACGTTACCATATAAGGTAGTCCAACAGATCAATGACATGAACTATATTGTGGAATTGCCTGACAGGAGACATATCCATAGGTTGTACCATGTCAATATGATGAAGCCGTATGTAAACAGAGTCGACATGGTGTTTGCGGTGTGTAGTCCTGGGGAAGGGATGGATGAGGAAGACCCCCTCCTGGACTTGTTACAGGAAAGCAAGTGGGAGACAATCATGTTGTCACCCCAGTTGATCCCAGAACAGACCCAGGAAGTGAGCCAGCTTTTAGAGGACTTTGCCCCTTTATTTGCAGCCAAGCTGGGATGAACCCCATTAGTGACCCATGATGTAGACACAGGGATGCAAGCGCCCATACAACAGACAGTCTGCCAGGTGTCTGAGGCCATCCTAAAGGACACTAGAAGGGAGGCAGAGGAAATGCTGGACTGAGGTGTAATCCAGAAATCCCAGTCCCTAGACCTCGCCCATAGCTTTGTCCCAAAGCCGGATGGGTCTACCCGCTTTTGTGTGGACTAATGTGGACTCAATGCAATCACGAAGTCCAACACTCACCCAATGCCCAGGACAGACAAGTTATTGGACAAGTTGGGGGGGCAACCTACATAACAACCATAGACCTGACAAAGGGGTACTGGCAGGTGTAGTTGACTGCCAGAGCTAGGGAATGGTCAGCCTTCGTCACGCCAATAGGCCTTTTTAATTTAAGGTGATGCCTTCTGTGAGGAAGAACACCCCTGCCACCTTCCAATGCTTGGTAATTCAGGTGCTACAGGGTACGGAAGAGTACGCAGTGGCCTATCTAGATGATATTGCAATTTTCAGTAATAGCTAGAAAGAGCACCTGACCCATCTGAAGGAAGTGTTGGGCAGGATACAGAAAGCAGGACTAACTGTCAAAGCCGAAAAGTGCCAGGTGACCATGGCTGAGGTATCATATTTGGGACATGTAGTGGGGAAGGGACAACTATGTCCAAACCAGGCCAAGATAGAGGCCATTGAGGCATGGCCCCCACCAGAATGGCCCCCACCAGAAACCCAGAAGCAGGTTAGGAGCTTCCTTGGGACTGCATGGTACTACAGAAAATGTGTGCCAGATTACAGCACCCTGGCAGCTTCTCTGTCTAGCTTGTTAAAGAAAAAGTAACTCAAGAAAGTAAAATGGGACCCAGCATGTAACAGGGCCTTCACACAGCTAAATGCCACACTGTGCAGTACTCCTGTGCTGGCCAGTCCAGACTACACTAAGCCATTTGTGATACAGATGGATGCATCAGATGTGGAGATTGGAGCCGTCCTCAGCCAGACATCCAAACAGGGGAAAGATCATCCCATTGTGTACCTAAGAAGGAAGCTACTTCCCTGGGAGGAGGTGTATTCCACTGTGGAAAAAGAATGCCTGTTGCCAATTTAAGTTACATGTGAAGGAACTGTTTGCAATGGGACCCTGTCCTGCTAGGAGAGCAGAGACATTTTCTTTTCAAGAAATTCTCCTGGACCACAAGAACCAAGCTTTTAGCTACCACTTCTAAGGACACTTTGCACTTCAAATTCAGCAGTCAAAGACTTGGTGAGGTAGAACTTCAACCTCAGAATTTTAAAGTGTAGGTTTTTATTTTATATTTCCATTTTATTTTTCATATCCTGTAACCAATGTCTAAAATTATATGTCTTTAACTTATTTACTTTGTTTAGTAATTCATTAGTAAAGCTTTTGGCTTATTTTAAGATCATTCTGCCAGTGTACTTTGTGTGTGTTGTTTTGGAAAAGTTTGTTCAAACTATACTACGCCTGTGTGACTCCTTAAAGGCCAAACACTACTGAAGTAAAGTACCAAAAGGGGCTCTGTGGATGAAAGGATGGGAGGAAATATGAAAGGTCTCAAGAAGAAGTCTGTGGGGGTTTGAAAAGGTCTCTGCATTTCTGGGGAAAGACACATAATAGGGTGTATAAGGCCCCCCTCCCCGAAGGCCTATGCAGACCTGAGCTTTCTGGTCTGTTGTGCAGCTGCCTAGAGGGTTCTATTCCAGGAACACAGACTTGAGACTGAATTTGTACCCTCTTGCATGGAGAGAGGGAGGGAGGGAGACCTGGGATCTTCTGGTGTATATTCAGTTGTAAAACAGCGAGCATGCTAAAAGGACAGAGGAGAGGTATCCCTGACCCTGATCACAAGGGGATTCACTGTAGCCCAGGGAATTTTTGCCCCACCGGACTGGACTTGTGACAATACCAAGCCGATATATATGAACATTTGAGTTCTTGTTACATCTCAATCATGTTAGAAAACTACCTCAGTTGTGAATGATCATTACAAATGTGTTCCCATGTATAGTTTCTAACTGGACAGTGCTTGCCAAAGAAATACTGACCTCAGTTCTGGTTTCCATGTTCCTGACTTTCAGTCACAATGTTAGAAACAATTTTATGGTAATCATTGTTCAAACCATGGAACAATTACAGAATAAAGGTAGAGAGGCTCAATAAGAGATGGATGGGGGCAATTCCATTTACTTCTTCTTGATTCTCATTACCTTGCAGTTACCTAAGCATTGTGGGCATCCTGTTTAAATTACAAGACTTACAAAGAAATCAGATTTGAACCTTTTACCCGCAAGGTAGAAATTGGCATTGTCAGTCAAATTATTGATAACAGGCTATTGAGAAATAGTTTTCCAGTGCTTGCATTATCATACTTAATTATTATGTAATCACTCTGTATAACAAATCAGTTTTCAAATATTACTGCCTATTATACCATATGTAAGCACTGTCTCAGAAATGTTATTTTCCATAATCACTCTATTGTTACTTGAATTTTTGACACCTTGGGTGACCATAATCCTTGTAAGGAGAAGAGATGTAAGGAGAACTCCCCAATTGTTGACCTATCTCCTATGTGTACCATGGACATTGTCAATGCTTATATTAAAAGGGGTATTTAGGCCTTTCACTTACTACCCAGAGGTGGTCACCTCTCCTTTATTAAGGCAGATAAAGTGGCAGACGCCTTGCTAGGGATTTTCTCTCATATCAGGTTTCCGCAGGAGGTTATCTTTGATCAAGGGGGTAATTTCATGTCAGACCTGATGAAGTGTTTGTGGAGAAGTGTGGGGTGGTGCAGAGATGCACAACACCTTAACACTCACAAGCCAATGGGCTCGTGGAAAGATTTAATGATACCCTAAAACTGATCCTCCAAGCATTTGCTGAAAAGCATGGGAGGGACTGGGAGAAATACCTTCCCCATCAGTTGTTCGCATACAGGAAGGTACCCCAAGAGTCAACAGAGTTCTCCCCTTCTAACTCCTATACAGACATTGGTTGCATGGGTCCCTAGACTTGATCCAGGAAATCTGGGAAGGCAAGCATGCCACCCAGGGAACTCCCATAGTGGAGTATGTCCTTAAGTTTAGGTAGAAGCTGAAAGAGCTTATGGAGGTGGCCCAAAGCAACCTGTCAGCTGCCCAGCAGAAGCAAAAGGTCTGGTATGATCGCAGAGCCAGAGCTTGCTCATACAGTGCAGACCAGGAAGTAATGGTCCTAATTCCAGTCTGGAAGGACAAGCTGCAGGCTAAGTTAATGGGACCATACAAGGTAGTCCAACAGATCAATGACATGAACTAGATTGTGGAACTGCCTGACAGGAGACATATCCATAGGTTGTACCATGTCAGTATGATGAAGCCATATGTAAAAAGGGTCGACATGGTGTTTGCGGTGTGTAGTCCTGGGAAGGGGATGGATGAAGAAGATGCCCTCCTGGACTTGTTAGAGGATAGCAAGGGGGAGACAATCAAGCTATCACCCCAGCTGACCCCAGAACAGACCCAGGAAGTAAGGCAGCTTTTAGAGGACTTTGCCCCTTTATTTGCAGTCAAGCTGGGATGATCCCCCTTAGCAACCCATGATGTAGAAATGGGGACACAAGCGCCCAGGCAACAGACAGCCTACTGGACAGCTTACTTGCCTAAGAATTTATTTATTGAATTTTGTTGACCTGGTAGGCCCACTAGGACTAGAAGTCCCTTTTCAGATGCGACCGGGGGGAGGGGGGATACAGATGGTAAGCAACTGAAATTGAACCAGATGAAGCTGCTCGTGGTATTTTTAGTGAATGGGGGAAATTTGGCCAGGACACCAGGGAAATCCCCTACTCTTTTCAATAAGTGCCATGGGATCTTTAACATCCACCTGAACTACCACCAATTCAGGTAGATGGAACCTCGGTTTAACATCTCATCCAAAAGATGGCACCTCAGAAGTGCAGCACCCCCCTCATGCTGCACTACAGTGTCAGTATTGGGATATTAACCCAAGTGCCAGATGTGGGAACTGAACCCACAGCCCTCTGATCTCCTGGCCTCAGAAGCGAGTGTGCTACTTACTGAGCCACTGACACTGACAATGGTCAAGTACACTAGGAGTTAAAAGTTAGCTTGTATAATAAATAATGGAATTAGTTGAAAGAATTAGAAACAAGACAATGGGCCTCAGTACCTACAAGGACAAGATAAACAAGAGAGAGACAGATTGCTAGCTCCCTTTGAACCAACGAAAGTGATTGGACAGTGTGTGCTGGGCAGATGTAGAAAAGCAGGCCTTTGCAATACAGATAAGTAAACTGTCTACTGTGTGTTTTACTAATATATGAACTACTTACGTCATTGATCTTCCTATGCTGGCCGCTCATGGATAGGTGGAAGAGAGGTGGTTCAAGTGCTCATCCCTCTAGCCAAGAAGGGTTAAAAACATCCACTTGGATTATGGAAGTTGGATTCAAACCCAGATCTCCTGGATGGCTCATGAACTGTGGCGAATGGGGAGGGACTTGATCAAACCTGAGACGGAAGCCATTTGACATCCCCTGGCTTATGACAGCCAAGGTAAAATGAGACAAGGAAGCTGAACCTGAGGTAAGCCACCTTTCGAGCTATGTACCATCTAAGCTGTATAATGCACCTTCTTCCAAGGAAGGAGCAAGGAAACCGACAGAGCATTCTACTTCCAAGATCCACATGGATTAACAGTGCAGACTCGTAACTACCAAATTCAATGATTTGATGCCAGAGCTCAAATTCTGCTAGCCAGTAGGAGTGGCTGATTGTGGGAACAATTTACAGTTAAGGCATAACAGAGGCTGACTCGCCAAAGAGGGAAGTCAAAATTCATATCTTCAACTTTGGAGTCTACCTTAGACTTGAAGAATGTGTAAGTGTCTGAATCCTGATGCTTGCCAACCAAGGAGAAGATAACAGGGTTAACTCTCAAGACAGTAGTGACTGGAACAGAGGTTTCTGAACATTCCCCCCCCCTTCAGAATTGTACCATCATAAGGAAGGATATGATTTCAGGACTCTTTATGTTAACTGTCATGCTATGTGATAATCTTTAATATCTATCTCTGGCATTACTCTGTCAATTTATTCTAATTAAAATTTGGTCAATTGAAAGATCCACATCTCAGTGTCATGTGTGTGTCCACTATATTAAATGAGTTGCCAGTTGCTGGCCACTATTTTAAAGAGCCTATGTTTAACCCGGGAGGGGGAGGGTATTGTCATGTCTCTGAGACTCTCTGCTATAAAATCTAGCCAAACAACTGCAAAAGGGGAAATTTTCCCTACAACCACATGTTTTCACCTCTCTGTGTTGTGAGCAGGGGTTGTTAGGTTGCTGGATTTGGGGCCGAACTGCCAAGGGTAGAGAGGAACTTCTGCCCCACCCAGGGGCCACTAGGTCTGCCACCACTCCCCCAAAGGATGCCTAGGCAGAGACTGAGCAGATGGACCTTGATGGGCACTGGAAGGTGGGGGTGGTGGGAAGGGAGGACACTCTTCCACCTTTCCCACTGCAGAATTAATTTGCATATTGGCAGGACAGGAAAGCAGAGAGGAGGCATCTGTCACAAGGGAAAGGGCTGGAGTTCTCAGAGGTGCAGGCCCCCAAGAAGAGTGGGAGGGACCCCAGCCCAGGAGGAGGCAGCTGCTGGTGGGTGACTCTACTGTCAGGGAGATCTGGGAGAGTGGAAGGAAGGAAGGATAGCAAGGTGATGTGTTGGAGTGCTTTGGCTTCAAGGGATATAAAGTGCATCCAGAAGATTGCTACAGCAGCAAGAGGTGGGAATGAGCTAGATGTCATTGTCCAGCTGGGTAAAAATAACCTCACAAAGGATAAGGTTGAGGTAATGCAGGACAAATTCATGGAGATGGGGAGGGACCTTAAGCAGATGGCTTGCATGGTGGCTTTTTCCAAAGTGTTACCTATGTATGGCCAGGGAGATAGAAGGTTAGTCCATACCAGCCGAATTTAACAACTGGTTGAAGGCATAGTGCATGGAGGAGGGCATTGGCAACATTGGGGACTGGAAGACAGCCTGGAAGAACATGGGTCTCTATAAGGGAGATGGCCTGCATCCTTCCAGGATGGGGACTACAGTCCTTGGTGGAAGGTTTAAATGCTACTTGCATGAGTATTTAAACAAGCAAGCGGGGCCGGGGCAGTGAAATCAAGGAAGGCAACGACTACCCCTAAGAAGATGGAGCTGCAGGAAGGGAAGGCCAATGGGGAGAAAAGTGCCCTAGGGAAGGGGCACAGAAAGGCGGGATCGGGTCAAGAAAGAACACAAGCATTTGTCAGTTCTGAATGTTTGCCGCTGGTATTGCTGTTGTACCAGGTCTTGCTTGTACACATTTTTACTATATATTTACCCAGCAATGATCAGATGAGATGCAATTTCTCATTTTCAGTGGTGTCCTGCTTTAACACATCGTTAGATTGTAATTTCCCAGCTGAGGGCAATATCTACTTTTAAGTGGACTCCCACAATTTGACCTAAAGTGTCCAACAGCTTTTATGACCTGACCTTATGGTCAAGACAGGTGAAATTTTTGAACTCCCATCTAAAAGGTGATTTCGCTGAGTATCTGTTGAAACAAGTTTCAGACAGGATTTGAAAATTAACACCTGCCATGTTCAGGAGGTGGGGTTACACAAGAGATATGTTAAACATTAGGAGCCAAAATCTGTAAAAAATAAAGTCACGAGTAAAGGTTGAAACAATTTGTTTCCTCATAACTTAGTTGGTTTTTCACATTTTTAACCCAAATTTTCAACATAATCTTTTTTATCTCTCCTTCTGAGCATGACAGGTGTAATTTATAAAACAATGGCTGAAACGTCATTTTGCACCACAAGTGTTAAAATACATTTTGGGTATGGTTTACAAAATGACCGCTGTCACATTTATGTTGTGGTGTGAAAAAATGGCTGTGTTGAAAAGTTGGGGTCAGAATATTTAAAATTACCTGTTATAAGTGTGCATTGAAAAACTGCAATGTAGACTCATAAATGTTGTTTTCTCATATTATTACCCCAAATTTCCAACACAGCCTTCCTATGACCCTACACAGCCTTCGTATGAGTCCACCACATGAACAAGGGTGGAGAAAATGTTCAAATCCTGCCAAAAAGGTGAGTTTGTGCCACAAGTGTGAAAAGACATTCTGGAGAGAATTTGAAAAATGAGTGCTGTCACATTCATGAGGTGCTGTAAAGAAATTACTATATTAAAAATTTGCAGTCAAAATATTGAAAATTACCAAAGTTATGAGCCTGCATTCATACATTTCTGTAGGCTCATAACTTTGTGTTTTTTTAAATGTTTTTACCACAAATTTCCAACATAGCCTTCTTATGATCTCACCTCATGAACAAGGGCAGATAAAATGTTCAACTCCTGCCCAAAAGATGATTTCACACAGTGACCACAAAATCACTTTTCAGGACAGATTTACATAATTTCACTGCCATTGTTCATGAGGTGGGGTCCCAGAAAAAGGCATGTTGAAAATTTGGAGCAAAAATATTCAAAAATGCCCAAGTTATGCCAGTAAGTTCAAAACCCCATTGAAATACACTGAACCACAAAACTGATTTCCTCAGTTCGTGGGCCGGCGTTGAAGAGTGAAGATGTGTCTGTGATCCAGAGAGGATTACGGCACTGGACCATCAGTGGGTAAGTAAGGGCTTGGGGGAGTGTGGGTTGATGGGTGTTGAGTGGGAGAGTCAGGTTGGGGACAGTAATGGCGGTAGCAGCAACAGACATTGATGAATGGTTTTCTTTTTTACAGGGTGTTTAAAAAAAACTACGAAGGACAGTTTACTTTATTTCAGGTAACACTAGGATTACACTAGGTAACACTAGGATTGGTCACCCCGGAATTGATGTTATGTTTAGCATCATCAGAAGTGGGCTCCCCAGTGTTGCATAATGAAAACAGGCGGGGGGGGGGTAGCATCTGGCACAAAGGATTGAGCACCATTGTGCCCGAATTTTAACATGGAGAGGCAGGGTCCTTATGTTTGGCAGCACCGGCGGTGGCCTCCCTGGTCCACACAATGAAAACAGGCACATTAGGGTGCCACAGCAGGCTAATAATGGCAGATTAGCTGTGATTGCTGGGCGGCATTATAAGATCAAAGGAAAGAGACGACCTATGATTGGATCAGCTCTTTCCTATGAACTACATGAATTTTCTGCCCAGCAAGTCAGAGCAGTGTTGTGATCAGCCTAGCTGATGATTGGTGTGATGCTGGTGAGCCCCTTGCTCGCCACTCTGCATTGGACTGACAGTGTCACACCCCTCAAAAGCCACTCTCACAGCAACATGTTCACTGCACATGCACACATGGCAAACATAAAAATGGGGGATAATACTCAGGTAAGCAAAAACAGAGAACTGAAGGGGACAATTACAGGGAATGGTAAAAAGGTTAGAGGAGAGTTGGGGGAGCTTCAGGGAAAAACCCAGTCAGGAATGGGAGGAGGAAGCAGGACAGCTGGTGAGGGGGGAGGTGTGGAGAGCCATGTTCACTAATGCATGGAGTCTTGGAAATGAAATTCAAGACCTGGAAGCCATCATGGAGGAGACTGACCTGGATTTAGTGGCCATAACGCAGCCAAGGTACATGGAGCACCATCACTGGGACATAGCAAAGCTGAGCTACTCTATGTTTAGTAAAAGCAGGACAGGTAGAGGAGGGATTGTTTTATATGTGAGGGAGAAATAGATACAACCCGTCCTTGTAGTCTAGTGGATTCCCCCATTATCCCCCTCCAACAACATATCTGGTGGCATATCACCTCCAGCCCCCTAAGCCTCTCCCCAGTGGCTGGTGCACCTCCAAGCATGATACATCAACCAGCATAGCCCTCCTCTCACCTCCATGGGTCACCACTAGATGAGCTGTCAGTGAGGGTGCACGCAGTATAAACAGTCTTTATTATATACACACTCAATGAACAGCTCACATGACAGCTTACTATGGAGGTTAGTGGAGTGCTGTGCCTGTCACCTTATTAACCATGGAGGAACACCAGCCACCAAGGTGGGGGTGGGTGGGAAGGTAGCATGTCAGTGGACAGGTTGTGTCTGTGGCTACTGAGGAGGTCCACTAGATCACAAGGACACACTGCTTCTATTCAGTGGTGGTGGAAGGGGAAACCACTGAACCACCAGGGACTCATTTTAAACAGTGATAATTTACTATCTGGGCTGTGGCCATACACAGTAGATCACCAATGCCTGCACATATCAACTTGCAGTAGTGAACAGGGAGTGGGGAGACACACTAGACCACCAGGAATGGCTCAGACCAGCTTGAACAAGAGATCGGTGGGTGTCTGGAGCAGTATGTCTCCAGGGCTTAGTTTACACTGTGAGGGACATTAAGGGTCTGCTGTGCCACATGCATATGAGGCCATAATGGGCGTGCAAATTGTACTTTAGCATGCTGCATGCCCACCGGGCTCATTTGTGTATAGCCCACTGGGGTCTTTGCGCTATTCCCTTTTGGTCAGTGCTCTTCCCTGTGTGCTAAATACAGTGCAGGTCTGTGACAAAAACGCTGTCATACATAATTAAGTTTTTGAGAATATGACTTACTGATCTATTTCATCAGCATCAAAAAAAAAATATTCAGAACTGCTGTCATCCTCTGAATTAATCTCCCAATCAGAATCCATTATGTCATTTTCAAATGATGATTCTGATAAGTTATCTTCCTCTGATAATTCATCATTCAGGAATATGCTATTGAAAGTGTTGTTTACTTTACTAGAAGGGTAGCATTATGTAATGACTGCACAGAACATTTATGCTAATGATCCCATCTGTACACAATTACTGACACCAAGAAACAAAGTCCGTCTTCCTCGTGACTCTCTTGGCTTTACTGATGGTGAGTGGGACATATTTCAAAGTCTGTGTTCCCTTATTTATTTTATCCTGCAGAACAAATTAAAGAATGTGATCAGTTACATTATAAATATATATTTACTGACTGACCCCATTTATCACCCGCTGGCAGTGGCTGGCAAACTCCGTTATTCACACATGTGAGTAATGAACCATGAATAATGAAGTTTGGCCATGCACCTTGCACAAACCTCGTGCAAACCTAGGATATGCCAGCTGAGCAGCTCTGCGGGTCCTGTCTGTTGCACTTTCACCTTGCGCTGCACAAACTCTCACATGGCAAACACTTTACTGGGCAGGAACCACATTAAAACGGCACAAAGAAATTTCATTAAATATCGTAAACCTTGTGCCAAGCTATGACATCCCCACTGAACACCTCAGCGTCTTCCTTCCCACGTGCTCTCACCTTACCAGAAACCGTCAAACCACAAAGACCTTTCCTCTCAGCCTCCAAATCAAAAGTGCACAAAAAACATCATAAATCAATACCACAAACCTTGTGGAAAGCTCGGAGACACAAGCTCAGCAGCTCCTTGACTCTCTTCCCTCGTGCTCTGAGCTCGCACTGTTCAAAACCATGAAAGGGCAAACAATTCTCTCATCAGTCAACACACCAAATGGCAAAAGCTACTTGAAACAAATTCAAATGTAAAAAAAAAAAATGGCAACCTCTTCCCGCTTTACACTGGGCATCAAATCCTACTATCAAAAATTGATAGAGGAGAAAGAGAAAAAAAAAAAACACACTATAAAAAAAAAAAAAGTGACATCCATCTCTTTGAAAAATTCCCATCAGAAACCGGTGAGTCAGCAGATTTCCTCCATATGTCAATGCTAGAAATGGACAATAAAATAGCAAATTTCATATTTTCATTAAAAAGAGTTGATGGCTCTAATTATGAGCCCTGTACCATACGAGGTATCATTGCCTACCAAAAACAAATACCCTCCTCCATTTTCCATGGACTAGACAGAGTTTCCTGAAACCAGGAAAACATTGTTTGCCAAGCAAACATTTCTTTAAAAAACTCAGAATGGGCAACCGTCCATTAAAAGCCCAGCCACTGACAGAGGAAGATATAGAGAAATTATACTCTTCTAGCACACTGTCACTGTCAACACCAGCAGGCTTGCTAAATTTCATGTTCTTCCACATTGGGCTCCAGTTTACCCTATGGACACAAGAGCAATATGTTCTCTGCTGGAGAAGACATACAATTAAAAACAGATACACAAGGCCATAGATATCTGGAATACAATGAGCGACAAACGAAGACTTGTACAGGAGTCAACCCAAGAGATGTGAGAACAGTCTGCCCCAGAATTTATGAAACAACTGCATGTCCAGAAAGAAACCCTCTAGTAGCATATGAAGAATTCAAAGAAAATAGACCTAAATCCATGTTGCATCCCAATTCCCCTTTTTACTTAGCCCTGACCTATAACTATGTTCCAAGGTAGTCACTCTGGTTTAGAACCTTGAAAATCAGGCTAAATAAAATGCAAAACATGCTTAAGCAAATGAAAATATCTGTTGGCCTCCCAAACTGTAAGAGAATCACAAACCACAGCACAAGGAGGACCACCATACAAAGGTTGATAGAGCATGATGTTCTAGCTACTGAAGCTCAGCAACTTTCTGGACATAAGAACATCCAGAGTACTAACTACTCTGTTCTATCAGAAAGCAAGCAACGCAAACTATCTGGCACCCTAACCTTTTCTAAAGAATCAGGTGCAGAAAATCAGCCCTCTACCTCACATTAAGCTAGCATTGCCATTTCCTTGCAGCAGTCTACCAACCGGACTACAGATCCTCTTCAGAACACATTGCAACTTCCATCAAGGAGTATCGGTGAACATATACAACCACCCAGGGACCGTTGCAGAAGACCATGGGTCCTCTATGACTCAGACTCCGACTAGACAACAGGTAAGCCAATCTCTATACACCACACCTACCACTTAAATAACACTGCAAAACCTCCTTCTAAATCCTGCACTTTTCTCTCACTCCCTTAGACACCACTACTGCTGACCAAGATAAAAAAATGACAGAGCGAGAGAGAAACGCTGGACTGATGAGTACCCAAATAACTCAAAATAAATAAAAAATGTTTAGAACAGTTTTACAAATGTTCTCACATGAACATTTTGACAGTTATTAAAAATGTTGCTTCTTACTGCATATTTACTTGCACAAGTCTTAAAAGTGTTACAACATGTTAAAAAATTCCCTTAACTGTTTCTTACGGGCAAAAAGTACCCTCTTGTTTGTGTTTAAAACAACTTCCAAAACAGTTAAACACTGCTGTGCCACTAATTACTCTGTCTAACACCAAAAACTGCAGTTCTCAAAGAACCAGTAAATATAAAAAATTAAACTTGGGGAAGTCTGGAAAATTTGGATTTTATGCACACCCTCAGTGTGTGATATCAAAATATATGGGGCATCACACACCTCAGGTGTGCATAAAATAGAGGATAAAGTATGGGTCTGGGTGTGTAACGAGCATTTACACACGCCTGAGGAGTTTGATGCTACATTTATTTATTTTATTTTGCTTTTGGTGACCGGGTAAGTGCACTAGGCAAACAATGCCTATTTTCAGGCACGACCCGGGAGAAAACAGTTTACAGACAAACAATAAACATGTGACGCAGCACATGAAAGCAGTACAAATGGATAAAAGCAGTGTGTAATAAGTACACTGACATTCTGAATAATGAAGGTTAAGATACTGTAAATACAGGGGGGAAAAAAACAGGATTGGTATCAAAAGAAAAACAACATGGGAAGGTAGTAAGTTACAGTACAATAAGTGCCATGAAAGGTAGAGAGGGAGAGAGAGGGAGGAAAGAGGGGATGAAAGAGCGTGGCAGGTATAGATCATAAGAGGAGGAAGGGTTAAAAGGGGGTAGATAGGATGGAGATGGGGGAGAGGGCAAGAATGAGTGAGGGTTCAAGGTGGGTTAAAACAGGTGCAGGGATGTAGGGTGTGAAGGTGTTCCCGATGTAGTTTCTTAAAGATAGCATGGGTGTTTGTTTGGCGGATAGAGAGGGGTATAGAGTTCCAGTATTTTGGAGCAGTATAGGAAAACGCACGAGTGCCCATATTAGTTCTACATCTTGGAACACGAGAAGGGCTTTATCATTAGATCGTGAATTCATGAGTGGGAGGTTGTATTTCCAGTGCGGAAGAAAGGATAGGGGAGACCTGTTCTGATGACAGAGTCAATTAGTGATCCAAAGGTCTGTAGACGATAGGCGGAAGGGCTGTCATTTTAGGTCCCGACAAGGTGGCAATGAAAGCTTGAAACGCAGGAGGCAGTGGCATAGCGACAGATGTTATTATAAGGTGTCCCATTTATGAAGAGAGGATTTAGATGCAGATAGGAAGATTGACGAGCCATATACTAGTGCCGGTAGAAGGAAACCTTGAGCCACTGCTAGTCTGGCTTGAGGGGTAAGTGCATAGCTGGTACTGATAGGCACTTCCTAGCTTAGCATTTACTGACTTACAGATAATAGAGATATGAAGGTCAAGGTCAAGCGATTCGTCCAGGGTGACACCGAGATATTTGAAAGATTTGGTAGAGAGTAGAGGAGAGCTGTCCGCACAGGAGATGATAAGGGATTAGGATTTGCTTTGAGTCTGGCCCGAGAGCCAAAACAACATTGAGTAGGATTTGCTAGAGTTGAGGACTAGTTTATTCTCAGTGAGCCAGGTTTGGATACTCGCGAAATCTGATGCAAGGGGATGGTGTAAGGAGGTTGAAGTTTTTGCACTATGATAGATAACCAGATCATCCGCGTAGAGCAGAGATGAACAATTCGGTGCAGTTGAGGGGATGTCATCAATGAAGATTGTGAAGAGTAGAGGACCAAGAATAGAGCCCTGGGGTACTCCAACGTGGATAGGTGCAGGATCCGAAATTGCAGAGTTAAAGACCACAGCCTGTTGCCTGTCAGTCAGGTAGCTTTCAAACCAGGTTATGGTATCTGGGGAGAAACCAAAAGATCGTAGTTTTGACAGAAGGAGTGAGTGGTTTATCAGATCAAAAGCTTTAGTTAGGTCAATAAAAACCGCCCCAGTCAGGAGGCCTAGGTCCATGGATGAGTTAATGTCACTAGTCAGCTTTAGCAGGGCAGAGATGGTACTATGACCTTTACGGAAACCGTGTTGGGAACTGGAAAGGAGGTTATATTTTTGGAGGTATTCAATCGTTTGTGTGGTGACTAGTTTTTCCAAGATTTTGCTTAAGACAGAGAGTATAGCGATGGGACGATAGTTCTTTATTTCCTTTTGGTCTCCTTTCTTTGGAATAGGAGTGATTTTAGCAATTTTCCATATAGTTGGGACTATACCATGGCATAAGGACATATTAAAGATTGTGGTTATTGGGGAGGCTATGAAGGGGGCCGCTGCTTCCAAGAGCCTTGGTTCAAGGCCATCAGACCCAGGGCTATTGTTGTCATGGATGGTGAGAAGTAGTTTTCAACTTCTTTTTGAATGATCCGGAACCTGAAAGGGGGGTTTGAGGGTAGTGGTTTGGTGTCACAAGGGGGCAGAGCAGTGCTAGCATTTTGGAAAGAGGACAGATAGCTTGATAAATCTGAGAAATGGTTATTAAAGGCATTGGCTATGGTTAACGGGTTGTTGCAGTGTATACCGTTAAGTAACATACTATTTGTATGGGACTTTTGATTAGAGCCAAGGATAGTTTTTATGGTAGTCCAGAATTTCTTAGCATCACCAGAGGCGTTTATTAGCAGGTTCCTACAGAAGGTGCTTTTGGATAGACGGATGTTTCTTTTGCAGGCATTCCTCAGTGAACGGTAATGGCAGTAGTCAGATTCCAGCCTTGTGGACTTAAAAGATGCCAGGCTTTGTCTCTGGCCCTAATCTGGTTAGTAGATCTTTAGTAAGCCACTTGCCTGAGTGCCTCAAAGCTCTAGTGATCCATGGAGCATGGAAGTCTTGGAGCCGACTGAATTTTGTAAGGAAGCTGTCAAGGGTGGACTGGACATCTGATGCATTGTGAATGGAGGATCAGTCAATCATGGAAAGGTCATTGATAAAGTGAAAAGGGTTAAAATTGGCAAGGTTGTGAAATGTTACAAGTTTTGGGGGCAGAGATGTTCTTTTATTTGAGCTCCACATGCAGTAGATCGGGGAGTGATCACTGATTACATCTGGTAAAGTACCTGCACAGCTGATGCTATCAGGGTGGTTTGTAAGGATCCAGTATATAAGCGTGCTAGACTGAGAGGGAGCCCTAATCTGGTAGGGTCAGAGATCAACTGATGAAAACTGTGGCTTTGCACTAAGGTATGGAGGGCTTGAGACACTTTACTAGCCCAGTTTAGGTTTAGGTCACCCAATACTAGGACTTTGTTATGACCAGTGGTACTATCAATTAGTTGGAGAAGTTCTTCTAGGCCTTTTATCCCTTCCACAGCGGGTTATAGGCACAGATTAAATGCAACTTCTTTGAACCTAGTAGGAGCGTAGCATGGATTGCTTCACAAAGAGATAGGGCAGGAAGAACATTTTGGCCTAGCAGCAGCTGCTGTTTGAAGTAGATAGCAACCCCACCTCCACGCTTAGAGGCGGTTCTATCTTGCATGATAAGATTGTAGTTGGGTAAGGCACATAGATGGTCAGCAGTAGAGGGCTTTAACCAAGTTTCTGATAGGCATAGGATGTCAGGAAGGTTCTGTGCAACCCATGCCTCAAGTTCCGATAGATTACGAAGGAGGCTCCTAATATTCATGTGCGCAATCCGTAGTCCCTTTGTCTATCCAAGTCGCATTATTTGGTGACTGGTTAGTTGTTATAGGTCTCGGATTTTGTTCAATGTCCACAGATAAAAGTATTGCTAGGTGGAGGAAGTGCCATAGCTAATGATGTGAGGATAGAGTTAGGAGAGGAATTTTGCAGACTAAAGGTTTATGAAGGGAGTAGGATAAGTGGTAAGTGAGTTTGTGAGGAATAATAAGTGAGAAGGTGACAAAGGGATAAAGAAAGGATGTTTGAGACAAAATGGGCCTAGGATCGATAGCTAGAAAACAACCCAGTGAAGTTTTTTTTAGTTCTGGAGGGGACTTGGACCAAAAAAGGGTTAAAAAGGATTGTAATAAGTAGAAGAGTTGACATGTCCTTGATGTCCATATTGACTATAAGGTTAGAAAATATTTAATTGTCAGAGAGAGAGCTAGGTCTAAGAAGAAACAGGGTTAGAGGAATTAAAATTTTACTTGTTACTTTAAGACAATTGGGATGCTGGCTAATTCAATACGCCCTCTAGTTGTAGAGCAGTATAACCTGCTAATGGAAAACTGAAGAGATAGTAATTTTCCACTCAGGGGCATCACAGGGGTGTGTTAAAGGCGTGACCTCACAGGGGTTTGTTAAAGGCGTGGCCTAGCCCTATAAAGCTAAAGCTGGCCAAGGTGGGTGGGTGGGGAGCAGTGGGAGCAGTCATGGCGCGCAAGGAGCACTGGTCCTTCAGTACAGTACCGACCACCGCTGCAGGCCAGGGATCTGCAGAGCGAGGGGGACGGCTCGTTGAGTCAAGGTAAAGCAGCCAAAGAAAGCAAACTGCACTTAAAGTTAAATGTGCTTTGCTACGCTGCAGCACCATTTCCTTTGCAGCCAAATAAGCTTACTAAATGAGCTGCCGTTTAAAAGATGCAGCTTGGTGTGCTACCGTTTCGGAGAGCAGCTTGTAAAGGCACCAAATTTAAAAGGCAGACAAAGGGAGAGAAAAATGCTGTGCGAGGTTTTTGGTTTCAGCGGCAGTTACCTTCAGGCAGGGGGGTGGCTCAGGATCGTCGGCAGGAGCTCCAGGGCAAGGTGCCCTCCAACAGCCTCAGCTAAGGAGAAAGAAAAAGGGTGAGTGTAATCCTATATAGGGAGGCTACAGTCATGAGCATGTACGGATTGGAGGAGCTTTGAGAGGGGAGGAGAAGGGGACAAAAGAGAAGAAATCAAGGAGGGAGGGAACAAAGAAAGACGGCGGGTAGGATTACTTACAACGGCAGTCTGAACTTTAAAGTGATTACAACTTACAGAACAGTTCTCTACAGTATGCAGCATAGGCACTATAATACATTTCATTAACAGAAAAGTATGCGGTTTGTATCTGCGTATTTCAAATAAGCAGCGTAACTATACATAACTGTAGCTATATTACATCAGCGCTTTAAAATCCACTTTAGCCAGAGTAGAGACATGTAACATGTAAATGCCCTCCCTAAATGAGCACTCAGTCCTTCAGTACAGTACCGACCACCGTTGCAGGCCAGGGATCTGCAGAGCGAGGGGGACGGCTCGTTGAGTCAAGGTAAAGCAGCCAAAGAAAGCAAACTGCACTTAAAGTTAAATGTGCTTTGCTACGCTGCAGCACCATTTCCTTTGCAGCCAAACAAGCTTACTATATGAGCTACTGTTTAAAAGATGCAGCTTGGTGTGCTACCGTTTCGGAGAGCAGCTTGTAAAGGCGCCAAATTTAAAAGGCAGACAAAGGGAGAGAAAAATGCTGTGCGAGGTTTTGGTTTCAGGGCAGTTACCTTCGGGGCGGGCGGCTCAGGATCGTCGGGGGAGCTCCAGGGCAGGTGTCCCTCCAACAGCCTCAGCTTCAGGTGGGGCGGCTCAGGATGAGTCGGGAGCTCTGGGCAAGGTGCCCTCCAACAGCCTCAGCTTCAGGCGGGGGCGGCTCAGGATTGTTGGCAGGAGCTCCAGGGCAAGGTGCCCTCCAACAGCCTCAGCTTCAGGTGGGGGGGCAGCTCAGGATCGTCGGCGGGAGCTCTGGGGCAAGGTGCCCTCAAGCAGCCTCAGCTAAGCTACATAAACCCTGACAGCGAAGCTCGAAGGGTTTATGCGTAGCATCAAACCCCGAAGGTGTGTGTAAATTTGAGTTTACACATACTCAGACCCATGTTTTATTTTATATAATTGTTGGGTTTCTCTTTTTTGCCTCAACAATTATATAAAATAAAAAACTGCTGTCATGCCGCATACGACTACTGCATGCGGCGGCAGTCGGCTTTCACTCTTATTTGAACATTTTTTTTTCAATATTGTGATGGTGGGCAATCCAGTAGCAAATGTGGTACATTTAAGTTTTTTTTAAGAATGTTACTTATGAGTGCCCGTGGCAGTTTCTATCCATTATGGGTTTGCGCTTCGGGAGACAGTGACCGAGAATCGAGGAAGTTCAAGCGGGCGCATGTGCAGAGTGGGGGAAACCGTGCGTGTGTTTGCCATTATAAATGCTCCTTTATAACGGCAAATTACACCACGGTTTCCCTATGGGAAAAAGAGGAAGCCGTTAATTATATCCTCATTAGCCACACTTCCCTGTGTATTATTCTATATATTACCAAAACTCTATTTCATTATATGTGATATGCATTAGTACAGCACTACATTCAGCTGTGTAACACTGTTGATTGTGTCCAGGCTTATAACCACAGTACACAAATCCCTCATGTCAGTAATCAGCCCGCGTACAATGCTGAATTACTGAAGTGATACATAATAAATAGGAACCAGCATGTGTTACATGATGTTTTTTTTTTTTTTAAAAAACAATTTCTTGGGTCACTGTCAAAAGTGTCATGCGGGCAGGCAAAACATGAAAAGACACAATGAACCACACACTGGCTGTCATATTCGCAAGACACAGATGGGACAACAGGCAGAAAAAAAGCTCATACTGAACCATGTGTATTATCAAGAAGAGAGAGAGGTCAGAAATCACATGCACACACACACACACGAAGAACATAACACAGATTAATGATAGTGACTATGAGGTCATACTGTGCAGTACTTCAGGTACTGTAAAAAGTGTACTGGGTGTCTGGAGATAATGATGTTACTTATATAGAGCCCACCACCACCACCACCACCACCCCATTCACACAGCCAGCCAGCAGTGGTGCTTGAATTCTTGCACCAAAGACATTTGTACTGACAAGGCACTCTGTTTCAAGGCCAACCTCCAGAGTATTACATAGAAACATACATAGAATTTGCTGAGATAAGGGCCACTTGGCCCACCTAGTCTGCCCATTTGTCCCTGCTTATAGTATCACCGCAGATCCTACTTGATCTCTGGCCCATTCACCCACCCCTCCTCCTTTGTTTCAAGTCCAACCTCCAGAATAATGTTAATTCCACAGCCAAATTCTGGATGGCGAGTCTATCACTTTATGACCCCCCCATACCCAGTTTTCTACCTTAGCTCTCATTGTTAGTGGCTCATCAGTATCTGATCCTCCCTCTGTTGCTGCTCACTTCAATTATGACTTCTTCACTTGTGGTCTACCCTTCCCCCCCACCTTTTGGCATCTATCCTCTCATCTACTCATCTCTTAATCCCCTCAGAATCTGATTTCCTCATCACTTCCCAAAAGACCCTACAGGCCCCGTCTTCAGTCAGCCCTAGCCTGGATGGCTTCTTCTACAACTGGCAGCTACAAGTATTGAATCCCCCCTCTCAATCACCTCCTAAATCTTTCATCCTTTGCACTGTCCCTCTGTCTCAGAAGCTTGCTAAAATTCTCCCCTTCCACAAAGGAGGTGAGCGCTCCATTTGGCAACTACGCCACTTTTACCCTATCTCTCTCCTCCATTGCCTTGCAAAGCTGCAAGAGAAAATGGTTTACTTACAGCTTGCAGAATTCTGACACTACTCGTCAGCAGTCTGTACAGGTAGGAGGCGCCCTCTACCAACCCTTCCCTAGCCAAGTTGAGGTCACGCATGGCTTCATTATGGCTCCAGTCCTTTTCTACAGCTTCCTAAATGGCTTTCTCTCTGCCTGTGTCAACTTGTGTATTCACATGCATACAGAAGTCATTGTGCTCTACACCTCCAGTCCCTCAACTTCATCTGTGGAAATCTCACTCCAGCAAGACTTCCTTGTCACAGGGTTCAAGTACAGAAGACAGCAGGAATAAAAACACTTAGCAAAACTAGACAGAAGAAAAACACTATGACAGTAAAGAAATACCAAAGGACAGAATGTGTAAGAACTACTTTCATTAAGGAAGGAAAAAGTAAAGTTGATTTTACTTCTAGTGTTACTTTATGCCCCAGATATCCCTAATTTAGCACCACAGTGGAAGCTTAGCCACAGCAGGGCTGCTTTAAACATCACTACAGTTTTCTAACTGTGATAGTGTCCCTGACCCTATTATATTCCACAGTGTTCTGCACTGGTTCAAATACAACCAACTTCGAGGTCTAAAATAAAAATAGTCTGCAACCAATTATTACCAGCCAGAAACTGGCACTGCTTACCCCCATCTTCTGTACACTGGAGGGTACCCTGCTTGAAGTAGTCTCAACTTTCCAGAACTTTGGAGTGTGTTTATATGACAAGCTTGACTTCTCTGCCCACATACAGTATGTGCCATCCATGCCAAACTCTGACCAAAATGTGGGCACTATAACACAATAAGCACTGCATTTCTACACAACTCTAATGGGAGCTGGTCACCAAGATGGTTCTCCTAATTTTCAGCTATGGAGATGTGGTGTATGGCTCCCCCCCCCCCCACCTGCATTGCCTGAGTGGACATCTTGTGAAATGCTTTAAGTCGCAATACAACAAACTCACCCTCTTGTATCCACCACTGCTTCATGTACATAGTTACATAGTATTTGTCAGCAGAAAATGACCCCCTGGTCCATATAGTCTGCCCTGGTTTTAGTTTACTTCTTACTTCTTTACTACAGATCCTGCCAGACCTGTGTCCAAACTTCCCCTCTGCCCTAGAGTCACTAGTCCTTTGTGTCTATCCCATGCATGCTTGAATGCCTCGATGGTGTCTGCACCCACCACTTCCTCTAGTAGCCTGTTCCAGGGTTCAACTACCCTTTCCATGAAAAAGTACTTCCTTACCGTGCCTCTGAGTCTCCCTCCTTTCAGCCTCATATCATGACGCCTAGTCCCAGTGCTCATCCTTTTCTGCAGAAGGCTGCTCTCCCCTACCTTATTTAACCCTCAGATATATTTGAAAGTCTTTATCATGTCCCCCCCTTCTCTCCTCCAGTGAGTACATATTTAGCTCCCCGAGCCTTTCCTCATAGTTTCTTTGATGCATGCTCTGCACCATTTTAGTAGCTCTTCTCTGCACTCTCTCCACTTGGTTGATGTCCTTTGTGAGATGGGGCCTCCAGAACTAGACACAGTACTTGAGGTAGGGCCTCACCAGTGACCTATAGAGGGGCAATATTACCTCCCTCTTCCAATTTGTTATTCCTCTCCCAATGCAACCCAGTATCTTGCTTGCCTTACCTACTACTTTATCATACTGACTTGCCACTTTGAGGTCATCCGATATGCTGACTCCCAAGTCCCTTTTCTGGGTAGTTGCCACTACCTCCCCTCCTAGTTGGTATATTGCCCATTGGTTCTTTCACCCCATGAGCAGGTCCTTACACTTTTTGGCATCAAACCCCAGCTGCCATACCTTTGACCATTTCTCCAGTTTAAGTCCCTTCTCATCCTAGCCACTCCCTCTTATGTGTCAACCCTGTTGCAGATCTTTGCGTCATCTACAGACAGGAACAACTTCCCTTCTAGTCCATCTGCAATGTCTCCAATGAAAACATTGAGCAGTAAAGGCCACAGGACTGACCCCTGTGGTACACCACTTGTCACCTCCCTCTCTTCTAATCTCCCCCATTCACTACTACTTGCGGACTCCTGTTGCTTAGCCAGTTTCGCACCAACTTTACCACTTTTGTCCCTACCCTCAAACTGTTCAACTTGTTAACTAATCTCCTGTGTGAGACCATGTCAAATGCCTTCCTGATATCCAAGATGGCCACATCCACTGCTCCCCGATCCACTACTATTTTCACCCAGTCGAGGAACTCTATTTGGTTAGCTTGGCATGATCTCCCCCATGTGAAGCCATGCTGTCTTGGATTCTGCAATTTATTGTTGGTCAGGTAATCCACCATCCTTTCCAGCAACCAGTGGAGTCTCCCAGGGTTCTGTATTAGGCCTGGTGCTGTTCAATATCTTTGTATCTACTCTGCAAACAGCCAATAATACATGGATGATGAAATTTGCAGATGACAGGAAGGTGGGGGCCATAGTAAGAACACAGAATGATATACTAAACCTACAAAAAGAACTGGACTACATAGGAAACTGGGCAGAGGTACAAAAAATGAGGTTTAACATTGATAAATGTGGTGTGATGCATTTTGGGAAAAATAATTTAGTAGCAACCTACAAACTGTGTGGCAATATATTAAGCAGTGTGGAGAGTGAAATGGATTTAGGTATATTAGGCACAGAAGACCTAACACTTAGTTTACACACTACCCAGGTAGCAAAAAAGGCAAACAGAATGTTACACTGCATTTGGTGTAATACAAGTAGTAGAAATAAAACAGTTATATTCCCTCTGTATAATGCATTGGTCAGACCCTTAATGGAGTATGGTGTGCAATTCTGGAGCCCATACCACAAAACTGACATAAAACAACTCGAGAGGTGCAAAGGAGAGCGACTATAAAGATTCACCACCTCCACACCCTCTCATATGAGGAATGGCTAACAGGGTTGAATGTGTACTCCTTGGAGTACCGTAGGCTCAGGGGTGATCTGTGCCTAGTGTATTCTGCATTCCAGAATGAAGATCTCTGGAAGTGTGTAGGATTAGAAAGATAGGTTACAACTATAACCACTAGAACACATCACCAGCAACTGAAGGGTGAACATTACAAATCCAGAAAGAGGGGTTCCTGGATTAATCAGAGTCATGGCCCCTTGGAATGGCCTCCCCCTGGATATCGTTAACAGTGATACGATTGACACATTTAAAAATAAGGTTGATACCCACTATGGAGTCAGTAAACACTTGGGTTGAAATCATCCTTAAAGGCGAGACTAATTGGTGAAAGCTATTGTTTCAAATCTCTACTTATGATAATTTCTTTTATTAGTGTCTCCATTACCTTCCCTACCACCGACGTCAGGCTTACTGGCCTATAGTTCCCTGCCCCCACTCTTGTGGATCGGCACCATATCTGCC
This sequence comes from Neoceratodus forsteri, assembly GCA_016271365.2. Lineage (NCBI taxonomy): Eukaryota > Metazoa > Chordata > Ceratodontiformes > Ceratodontidae > Neoceratodus > Neoceratodus forsteri. Next base: position 681,259,704 of record CM057456.1, on the reverse strand, counting down.
CTTGTCCAGTCTCCCGATACTACCCCAGTTTTCAGGGATAGATTGAACAGGGCTGCCAGGGGAGCAGCCAGATCTTTCTTCAGTTCTTTTAGTATCCTTGGGTGCACCCCATTGGGTCCCATAGCCTTGTCCGCTCTTAATTTCTCCAGCTCCCTAAGTACTCTCTCCTCCATAAAGGGACTTGTGTCCACCACCCCCACCACCACACTCCATTCCATCCTTTCTCATTTATCTGTGGACCATTTCCCTCCCCTTCTTTCATGAATACCGAACACAAATAATTGTCAGTATGTCTGCCTTCTTCTGGTCCTCCTCCATACATTCTTCCCCTCCTCCTTGATTCTCACTATTCCTGCCTTGTTTTTTCTCCTTTCACTGATGTATCTGTAAAATGTTTTATCACCCTGCCTCACAGACTTCACTATGTTCTCCTCTGTGAGTGCTTTATCTTTTCTAATCCTTTTTTCGATTTTCTTTTCAATCAGTCAATCAATCAAAATCTTTATTTATCCAGGCAGGCACCATTGAGCAAGGCTCATTTGCAAGGTGGACCTGGTCATGAATACATCAAAGTACAGTACAGAAGCAGGTATACAAAAAGCAATAATATACAAGGAAGAAAGAAAGAAAAAGTATATACAGTGTATACAGTACAGTACAAGGTTGAAATAAATAAATAAAACAAAAAAAAACAGCATTGTTTTACAACTGAAGAAGTCAGCAGATGTACAATCAACCATAGGCATACAGCGGTTATAAGCAGAGATCTTTTGAGTGAGGCAGCCGGCAACTACACATATAGGGGAAAGAGGCCGTGTATGGGGTGGCAGGTTGGAGAGGTAAAGAGGAGGAGGGATATATTATTGACGACTGGGGGAAAAACTGAGCTAAAACCACAGAAAGTGACGATGGCTGTCGTGTACTTGTTTATTATGATAATGATGGAGGAGGGGTAGATAATTGGGACACTGCTATGGATGGGATGGGACTTTAGCCAGGCTGGAGTGGACAGGGAATGGTGGGTGCAGCAGGAAAAGTTAACAGGGAAAGAGTGAGAGCCAGGGGTACTATACTCCTCCTTTTCCTGTTCTCCCTGTGTTGTTTTGTACTTCATGAATATTTTTTTTTTTGCCCTAACCACTTCTGCTACTTTTTGTGATAACCAAAGTGTTCTCTTCCTTTTGTTCTTTGATACCTGTTTTATACATAGTCTCACAGCTTCTTCCAAGGCCTTCTTAATTTTCATCCACCTTTCCTCTAGCCCCACCCTATTTTATATCCTTGCCAGAGCCCTGCTAACTCCCTCCCCCATTTTCCCAATGTCTACTCTCCTGAAATCTAGGACTTTTGTTTTGGTGTGAAATGCTTGTTGCACAGTTCTTAACTTGAAGTGTACTGTTTTGTGATCGCTCATCCCAAGGTGCTCCCCCACTGTGACTCTGCTCACACTGTCTCTGTTTGACAGTATCAGGTACAGTATGGCTCCCCTCTCATGTAGGTTCATCTACAAGCTGTCTTAGCAATGCCCCCTGTAGCTCCACCAGGACCTCCTACTCCTATTAGTTAATGCCATTGGGATGCTCCAATCCATATCAGGCATGTTGAAATCCCCCACCAGTATTATCTCCCTCAGTTGGACATCTCGCTGATTACTTTCATCACTTCCTTATCCACTTCCTCTTTTTGTGCAGGGGGGTTTGTAGATAACCCCTGCTCTTATTATGGCCCTCTGTTCACTTTCAGTGCTACCCATAACATTTCCACCTCCCCACTGTCTCTTGATATTTCTGCGGCTTTAATACCATCCTTTATGTACAGTGCTACCCCTCCTCCCTTTTTCCCCCACTCTATCCCTCCTGAATAACGTGTAACCTGGCATCACAACTTCCCAGCCTATGTTTTCATTAAACCAGGTCTCTGTTATTGCCACTATATCCAGATCCTCTTCCACTATGATGGCTTCAAGTTCTGCAACTTTATTGCCCAAGCTCCTGGCATTTGTGGACATAGCCTTCCAGATGTTTCTGCCTGTTGTCCTAGTCCTGCATTTCTTACAGTCTATATTTTCTACTCTGTGTCTGCTGCCTGTTTCCCTTATGTTGTCCCTATTCTGTTTTCCTTGCAAATGGTCCTTTTGCAATTTCTCCCCCTCCCTGATATCCCTGCTAACTTTTGGGAGTGGACAGCTGTCTTCCCTGTCTATCAGTCTGCCCCCTCGGCTACTGTAAATGCCTACCAATGTAGCATTTAAACATTTCATTGAGGACCTCAGTACCTTTCCTGGACAGATGCAGGCCATCAGCCTTGCATAAGCCTCCATCCCTCCAGGTGGACCCCCAGTCACCAATGAATCCAAATCCCTCTTCAACACACCAGTTCTTGAACCATGCATTGAAATTCCTGGTGTGTATGCTCCTGCACTCCCCCATGTTCTTTACAGGTAGCACCTCTGAGAAGGTGACGGATTTAGCTACCTGTTTCAAACCCCTTCCCAATCTACCAAACTCCTCCTGTACTTCGTCGGCCAGGTCATTAATTCCTAAGTGGACAATAACATCCGGCTCCCCCTCCCTTCCTGCCCTCCTGGTGATCCCGAGGATCCTTTCATCTGGTAGGCACTTCACCTCCCTCTCCTCCTCCTCCCCTGTGTCTAGTTGCATAACCCTTATTATGGAGTCACCCCACAAGGATTCTCTTACTCCTCCTTTGAGCTTCTTTGCTCACCACATTGAGGTCACCACCCTGGTTGACCTCCACCACCCATCCTTTCCACTACTCCAGATGCTGCAATATGGCAGTCCCCTTTTGCCAGTGTGACATAGGAATTTTGTAGTGGTATAGGTCTTGGGATGTGCCTGTGTCCAATCTCCCTTACCTTCTCTGAGTCCACCATTGTCCAAGTGCCTCCCCTTCCTGGCATTCTTTGAGGCAATGGAGTTGCACTGGGTGGTCTCTGGATAGGGTTGAAGCTACTTCTGAACCAGTTTACTTCAGCTCCGAGTGTGGCGACCTCTTCCTTCAGTCCAGAGAGGTGCATGCAGATATGGCAGCACCTCAGAGTCCAGAAGGTTTGTCTGAATATGGCTGCCCCACTCCTCCCTATCCACCCTCTCATGTTGCTAGTCCAGCTGTGCTTCCCTCATCTCTAACTAGTGGTTCAGGTCCTTCACCTCCTACCTATCCCAACTCTGCTCACCCATTATTTATCTACTTTCAGCTGTGCTAGTGTGATAAGATAAAAGCTCTGGTAAAGTACCTCATGGTAAAAATGACAAAAAAGGTTTTTAACCACTAAGTATATAACTCAACTCAAAATGAATGTCATATGGTGCAGACAAATTATGATAAACCAAAAGAAGTATTCATATAGAATAACACATTCATTTTATGCTGTGCTTGCATGGGGGAAGGGGTACTGTGACTGAGAATCCAGTGGACAACTCTACAATCAAAGGTGTAATGGAGGGGGTGGTTGTTTGCTCTGTCAGCATTACCATCAGCTGACACCGGGTGTACAACAGATGGTCATAAAGGCTGCAGTGGCACGCATGGATGTACCTACAGTTTGACATTATGCTTGTGTTCATCCACACAACATTCAACAATGCCAGTTAGCGGCAGGCTGAGGCATGACATAAGAAATAGAAAATGATGGATGTGTGGGCAAAGGAAGAACTACCACCCTTTTATTGGGCAGTGCTACTAGCTAACATAACTGAATCTTGTTATTTTCTACATTAAGCCTGGGGAGAAGACGAGTACTTCCCACCTCCCTCAGACACTGCTGAATGTGGCAATAACTGTGGAAATACTACAGATGATTGGGGAGGTGAACACTGTATTTGGGGGTTACTTTATGGGGAAGATAACACTTATACAGGGTCATTAGAGGAAAAGAAGAAAACATCATCAGCCAGGTACAACTCAACTTATAACTGCGTCTGTCTGACAGCTAGCAGACTTCAGTGCAGAAGAGACATTGGGATTAGGATCATCAAACTCCATACAATTAATATTAGGATCAGGATGATCTGTGTCTTCAAACTCAATTGGACAGTGATGCCCTGTCACACTATCGGATAGAATCTGTGGAAAAGATAACCAAAATAACAACAGTAAACCAATATTTCAAATAAAATGTTACTAAATACAGACATTCTGAAATATGAAAAGGTGTCCATGACAAAGACACTTACATCAGTTTGATGCCTCCTACCAACTGAAGTGCTTTTCCTTTCCTTCACAGGTTTACCAAAGGAAAATACACTTAGGAGACATCTTTATCCAGATCTGAATCCTATACTCTCCTGAATACTGGGATAATTGCAAATTGATCTTGTCTGAAATGGTCAGAGCAAATGTGACTTTGCTCTTCTGGTTGCCATCCCGTGCATTTTATGCCAATAACCCATTGACTGTGTCTGTTTTTTGGTTTTTCTTTCTATCACTTGTACTATTGTTGGTACATCCAAAAGCAGTGCAGTAAGCAATCAGAAAGGTAAGCAATTGTGTTACTAATTTATTTAATTGACATAAACACAAACAACAGACTGTACTTTTCAAGTTAACAAAAGCAAATTGTTGGTAGTGACACAACTTGCTAATTTCACAAAGAATGTAGAATATGAAGGTTGTTCAAAGTGTTTGAACACACAAAGAACCACAAATAGTTAAATATAGTGGTTCTAAGTGTTGTATGCACTACACGGTTCAAACATGACAGTCACATAAATACATTGGTTAGTTTGAATGCAGAAAGCAATGAATAACCATCAAACTTGAACTGCCACAATACAATATAATGATAAGAAATACAGGTAGCTCCACGACAGAAACAACAAATGCCGATAACAAAACATGCTGATAGACCTTGAAAAGAAGAAGACTCCTGTTAGATGCATAAATGAAATGAATCATTAAGTGCTCTGAACTGGTATCTAAAACCCTCTTGTTGCCATCCAAAGCACACATCTGCATAAACACACTGAGCACATGTCAGAATGGGGTTGTACCGACAGGGGAGACAAACACAATTTTGGTTGTGTTTCATGTATTTACTTTTGGAAAGTAATGCCAGGATCAGTTAGTGATTAGCGTGACAACGTGTACATGATTGATATAACAAAACATTTCCTCAATTATCATGGTTGTTGGAAAGGGCTGTAGTAGGAAATGCTGGTGCTGCACAGAACATTCTTGTCATGCTTGGACAAGAATGACATGTACGCACTCAGCATCTGCCCAGCCAGCTCAGAAGAAAGTGATCAGCGCGAACACTGAATACAATGATAAACAGCAGGATATCTTTCTAAAGATGGTAACTGAACCTTCATTTGTGATGAAAAATGTTAATGCCAGGACAGAGACTGCATTTTCTGTTACAAATATACAGGTTTACAGCAAAAACAAAAGGGGGAATTTGATCTTTAATCAAATCACTCTTACTGGCAAATGTCTTGTTACATTCAGCACATTTACATGGTTTCTACACCATGTGAGCCACTGCTGTAGTATTACTGTAGGTCACTCTTACTGGCAAACCTCGTGTTACAGCCAGCACAAACAATCCAACACTACCCACCACATAAATGGCCACAACAGACAATGCTATAATTCAAAAGCAGTTTTAATAAGGCAAAAAATACAAAGTGCAAACTTCACAAGTACATATGCAGACTGGGAGACAACAGGCAGGACCCCACTAAACTTCTACTGGTTTGACTTCCTGATGAAGCTACGGTGAAACTGGTAGAAGTTTAGTGGGGTCTTGCCTGTTGTCTCCCGGTCTGTGCATATGCACTTGTGAGGTGTGCACTTGTATTTTTGTAGTCATATTTATGTGTTTGTTTTATTTCATTTTTGTTGACCAGGAAAAGAGAACTAGGCAATTCTGTTTATTTTCAGCCTTGTCCAGGGGTTGGGGTGGAATATAGACTGAAACCAACTGACATTAAATAGATTAAGCAGTTGGTGATATTTTTAGTGAATGGGGGAGATTTGCGATGGAGAGTTTGGAGGAGCAGGACACTGTGAATGCAGGGGAGCAGGCCTCCTTCCCTGACACGGAGATGCAAGAGGCAGTTAATGCTGCTTTAGTGGCTGCAGATTATTTTGAGTGTTCCTCGGAAGAAGAAATGGTTTTGGAAATGCCATGAAGTGAACCGTTTCACAGGTGGTTGCTATTTGCTGAAGGGAGGCCTGAGCGTGAGGAAACGGGACTAAGAATGGGACAAAATTTGCTTCTTTAAAGAGACAGTCTGTGGTAACGCCAGCACATGCTGTACCTTACGAATCTGTGGATGTTGGGAGAAGTGACTCACTGGAGCTGAACGCAGTGAGTCAGGAGCATGATGACGTGGCATCTTCCGCTCTACACAGCAGTGTCACGTTGGGAGACTTGGAACGTGGTGAACTACTGAGAGAGGCTGGCAGTGCTAACATCATTATTGATGTGTGCCCAAAGCATGCACTGCATAATAAATCTGTTTTGGCCAGATCAAGAGGCAAGCATTTGGGTCTTGGACTAAAGCCTAATCTCACTACGAATCCTGCAGCACCTACAGAGCACACTGTGGAGCCTGAAACAGTGTACTCCTTCCAGAAATACTGATTGCGACTGGGATGGAGCAAAGCTGGAGCTGTGGGTCTCCCTGGAACAGGGACTGTGTCTGAGGAAGTTGGAGGCCCTAATTGGTCTCTTGCCCAAGCATTGGAGAATGCAGGTTGGCAACAAACTGATTCTGGACAATGGTCTCCAGACAAAAATGATCCAGCATACCAGGAGACAGTATATCCTTCAGCTGCAACAGTGGCCACCAACGCAAACGACGGACTAAGCTTCACCTTACCCCATTTATGGATTGCTTGTGCACATTGGGGCTACATAAAATTGGGGTGTGGAGACATGTATAGTATGTTTTCTGTCGTTATATCAATATGTTGGACATTTGTCTTATGAAATGTTGACCTGTTTACAGTCTTTCTTTTGATCATTTGTGTACATATGATTATTTTGTTTGATATTGTAATGCAGTCCATTTCTCTTAATAAAAATTCCCCTACTCTTTTCTATTAATGCTGCTTTAACTTTACATACTGGTAGCATAATCTGAAGTTTGTTTATGTTGTAATTAAGTTCGGTTTGGTTTAATTTTTTGTAATGTGGTTTTATTTTATTTCAATATAATTCCTCTACTCTTTTCGAGAACTGCCATTGGGGTCTTTAATGTCCACCTGAACAACCACCAGAACAGGCAGATGGGACCTTGGTTTAACATCTCATCCATAAGGAGAGCAGCACCCCCCTCATGCTGTACTACAGTGACAGTATTGGGATTTAACCCAAGTGGCTGATGTGGGGGATAGAACCCACAGCTTTTCAATCGTCCAGCCTCAGAAGAGAGTGTGCAACATGCTGAGTCACTGACACTGGTTTCTCCACCCATGTGAACTCACTGATGTGTTATATATTTTTTTTTCCTGCAAATTAGACTATTGTTGCATCCACCACACTTATATGGTCTCTCCCCTTGTAAAATTGCTGATGTTTAATCAAATCTCTCTTCCTGGCAAACCTCTTGTTACACTCAGTACATTTATATGGTTTCTCCCCTGTGTGAATTCGCTGATGTGTTATGAGGCTACAGTGTTGTGTAAAGTTCTTGTTACAGTCAATGCATTTATATGGTTTCACCCCTGTATGAATTCGCTGATGTGTTATGAGGCTACTGTGTTGTGTAAACCTCTTGTTGCATTCAGCACATTTATATGGCTTCTCCCCCGTATGAATTCGCTGATGTGTCATGAGGTTTTTTTGTGCAGCAAACCTCTTGTTGCATTCAGAACATTTATACGGTTTCTCCCCTGTGTGAATTTGCTGATGTGCTAAAAGGTTACTGTGTTGTGTAAAACTCTTGTTACATTCAATGCATTTATATGGTTTCTCCCCCGAGTGAATTAGCTGATGTTTTATGAGGTTACTCTGTTCTGTAAAACTTATGCTACATTCAGCACATTTATATGGTTTCTCCCCCGAGTGAATTCGCTGATGTTTTATGAGATTACTCTGTTCTGTAAAGCTTTTGCTGCATTCAACACATTTGTATGGTCTCTCCCCTGTGTGAACTTGCTGATGTCTAAACAGATTACTCTTCCTGACAAATCTCTTGCTACATTCTACGCATTCATATGGTCTCTCTCCCGTGTGAATTTGCAGATGTGTTTTGAGCTTACTGCGTACTCTAAAACTCTTGTCACATTCAGAACATTTATACGGTTTCTCCCCAGTGTGAATTTGCTGATGTGTTCTGAGGGTAGTCTGTGATGTAAAACTCTTGTCACATTCAGCACATTTATATGGTTTCTCCCCTATGTGAATTCGCTGATGTGTTTTGAGGTAACGTTGTACTGTAAAATTCTTGTCACATTCAGAACATTTGTATGGTCTCTCCCCCATGTGAATTCTCTGATGTATTATGAGGCTTCTGTGTGCTGTAAATCTCTTGCTGCATTCAGAACATTTATATTTCCTGTCTCCTTCATGACTCTGCTGATGTGCTGGAATTAGATGAAAGTTACGGAAACTCTTCACACACTGAGGATACTGATGCAGCTTCTCTGTTGTATGGCAAAGCTGGTATTTTCCAAGTGATGATTGCTGGCTCCAACTCTCATTACACACAATGATCCTGTTGACTAAAAATAGATAGTTCATTACTATTGTCTTACAAGGAAACAAAAGTGTCTGATATATTTCCATAACCTTTCTGTTAACTACAATAGCTTTGTCTAGATTTTACCAAAGGAATGTGGTATTTAAAACATTTCCAATTAAAAAAAATCTTTGGATTAAATGATTCTTTCTGTAACATTTCAATTTATTGTTTTTATAGATAGTATTTGCAGAATAGGCTGACCAATTCTGGCTCCTCATTTGTCAGAACCTGGTCACAGGGCTATATCAACAGGTGCACCACAAAATGCAGGAGTGTTATGCTAACAAAAAGGAATACCCAAACAAGACACAAGATTATTACATAACTCAAACAAAACCACATGACAAATCCTCCTGCCCATGAAAAAAATGAAAAGTCAAATTTTCAAAATGCAGACAGTAACTAGAGCCAGATGGAGAAAAATACAACTGCAACTACCTCCTGAGTAAAAACAAGTTTCATTTTGTTAAAATGCAGATAGTAGCCTGACATGGAGTTTAGTACAAATGCTGTGTCCCCACCCCTACCCCGAGTAAAAAAAAAAAAAAAAAAAAAAAAGAGTTTGCACTTTAAAAATGCAGGCAGTAGGCAGACATTTAGTAAGTTACAAGTGCAGCTGTTCTCTCTCCAGTGTTCACCTTTTAAAACAGTAGGCAGTAACCTGGCAAAGTAAAATACAACTGCAGTTACCCACCCCCAGTAAAAAGCAAGTTTACATTTGTAAATGCAAGCAGTGGACAGACAGAGCAAAATAAAGGTCCCTAAAAAGTGTCTTTTAATCATGCTAAGCCACATTTTCTGACCAACACCTCCATCTTGCACTTGATCTTTCTCTTGCTCCTTATTTTTAAAGAATTGGTATTTTTGCAGCATTTGTAGGTGATACTTCCTTCTTGCTTGCTCTGTGAGTGCCTCTCCTCTACTATTTTGTTTGTTCATACCTTCAGCAATTACTATTAGAGACAGCCTCAATGATATTGTGAGCATAACTCCATGCTGTGCCAATACTGACATAGAACGGCAGCTATCTCTACCCCTCCAATAAAGATCACAGATGGAGCTGGTGGCAGTGATGAAAATGTGGGCCACACAGTACCATTCTATGATAGGTTTGTTATTTATCAGAAACAGTAGAGCTCTGTGAGGATCTCCATAGAGCCATAATACATTGGATTTGAAGCCATTGGCATCAGGACCTTGCAGTACGCTTTTGCATGATGGGACCACCCATATCGACATGCCTGCACACACATCTTTAATACACACTGGTGCCTACGTGGGCAGCACCCAACTACTTCAGTTTCTCTCCATCATTTATTGGAGTTCTAAATATCCACCAATCATGCACAGAAAAGCAGGAGGACTGCAGCAAACACAGCACACAGCAAGTGGCAGCATGGGATAATGGTGGTAGACTCACTATGAAGTGCCATTCTAGCAAGCTGAGAGGAAAGGTCCACCATATCAGGGAGATGGTGGGCAGAAAGGTCATTGCTCTTTAGAGATCCTCATGAAGATCTATTGCAACTGGTACATAATGATCCTACCTTATTTGAGAATGTCTCCATACAGCCATAATTACTAAGCAGTACCAACCATTTCTGGGCTGAGGGGAGGTGACTAAACTCCAGGCCAACTTGGCTAGGATTTGTGGGACCTCATCCCACACCCAGAGGCCACCAGTCTATCACTGATGCCCCAGAGGGTGACAAGGAGGAGGGAAGATTGGACTGTGGTGGGCTCTGGGAGGGTGGGGGTGGGGGTGGTGGTGGTTCAGGAACACATTCCTCAACCATTGCCAATACACAACTCTTTCACTGCTCTGAGGAGAAGAGACTGTCAAAGGGAGACACCTGTGGTAGTGGCCTGGGGGGATGTGAGGGCCCTCCGTAAGGGAGGTCCCAAGGTTAGAGGCAGAGTACCCCAGCAAAAGAGGAGACAATTTCTGGTGGGGGACTCAACTGTTATTAGAGAAGATATGGGAGCAGGGTGGTAGGGGAAGAGGGAGGTGAGGCACCTACTGGCACCTCAGCATGGCATGATGGTGGGTAAATCCTTAGGATTGCAAGGGAGGTGGGGCAGGAGGAGGAGGAGCTAGATATTACTGTCCATCTGGGGACAAATAAACCTTGCATGGGATGCAGCAGAGGTGGTACAGGAAAGGCTTAGGGGACTGGGGAGGGGCTTAAAGCAGGTAGCTTGGATGATGATTTCACTGAGGTGCTATTTGTACATAGCTAGGGGGAGTATAGGGAACACCGCAACAGGGCTTTCAATGACTGGTTCAAGGAAAGGCGCAGGGAGGAGTGTTTTGGCTACATTTGGTATTGGTGGTCCCTCTCCACAAAAGTGAGAGCCGAGAAGAGGCAGGCAACTACAGACCAGTCAGCCTGCCCATGGTGGTATGGAAGCTAATGGAGACACTGTTAGGCGAGGACTGTGTCATTCCTTGAAGCTAGTGGAGCACAGGATCCAAGTCAGCATGGATTCATAGTAGGAAGGTCATGCCAAACAAATCTAATAGATTTCTTTGACTGGGTGACCAGGGAGGTAGATCAGGGAAGGGCGGTGGATGTGGACTACTTAGACTTCAGCAAGGCCTTTGATACCATCCCACACAGAAGGTTGGCTAACAAGTTAGGCAGCATGGGGGTGGGCCCCAAGGTGATAAGCTGAGTCAGAAATTGGTTGAAGGATAGTACACAGAGCATGCTGGTAAATGGTGTTCACTCTGAGGAGCTGGAGGTGACCAGCGGGGTGCCACAGGGATCAGTCCTGGGACCAGTCCTCTTCGATGTCTTTATAAGTGACATTGTGGAGGGGCTGGAGGGGAAAATATATCTTTTTGCAGATGACACCAAGATCTGCAACAGGGTTGACACTCCAGAGGGGTTAGAAAAAATGAGAAAGGACCTAAGCAAGGTGGAGGAGTGGTCAGAAGTGTGGCAGTTTTGATTCAATGCCAAGAAGTGCATAGTCATGCACTTGGGGAGCAGAAATTCAGAAGAGGTATACAAAATGGGGGGGGATGTACTGACAGCCACCAGGCAGGAACGGGACCTGGGGGTACTCATATCAGATGACCTAAAGACAATCAATTTGAGAAGGCTGTAGGGAAAGTCAGTAGGATGCTGGGGTACATTGGGAGAGATATCACCAGCAGAAAGAAGGAGGTGGCTGTAACACTGTACAGATCACTGGAGTACTGTGTCCAGTTCTGGAGACTACATCTCTGGAAGGACATAAACAGACTGGAGGCAGTCCAGAGGAGGGCTACAAAGATGGTGCAGGGCCTGCATGAAAAACCTTATGACGAGAGGCTAGGGGAACTCAATATGTATTCCCGAGGGGGGGGGGGAGAGATATGATAGAAGTATTCCAGTACCTCAGCAGTATAAGCAAGATACTGTACAAGAGGGCAGCATCCTTCAAAAAAGATGTGGAAGAACAATGGGTTATGAAATGAAGTTAGAGGGAAGGAGGATCAGGGGCAACATGAGGAAGTACTTTTTCACTGGAAGAGTCATGGATGCTTGGAATGGCCTCCCAAGGGAGGTGGTGGAGGCAAACACAGCTAGGGAATTCAAGAATACATGGGATAGACAGAAGGGTTCCGTAGCGACAGGAAAAAAGGGTGAGCTGCAGATCAACTAGGATCTGTGTTTCGAAACAGGTAGGCAAAATGGGCAGACTGGGTGTGCCACACTGTCCTTATCTGTTGTCAACTTCTGTGTTTCTATGTTACCGGGAGGGATGGAGCCCTGTACAAGGGACATGACCTCCATTCAAGGGACATGACCTCCATCCATCAAGGAGGAGACCAGTGGTCCTGGGTAAAAGGTTCAAATGCTACTTCAGTGGACATTTAAACTAGCCTAGGAGGAGGCAGAAAAAATGAGGGAGACAGTGAATGCCCCTCTCACAAAATGGAGCAGGAGAGAGGAGAAGCCCAATAAATTTCCCAAGAGTAGCGGAGGCACAGAGACAAGGGAAGAAAAGATGGGAGAATAGGAAGGCAGATCTTAGGCTGATAGTACAGCTAAGGTGGGTTGATAGAAGGAGGATGAAAAGGGGGCTACAGAACAAGGGACAAGGAAAGGGCAAAAGATGGAATCAGGAAGGGGGACAATGCAGGGGGATTGTAGAATCAAAGAAATGGAGAGCCATGTGTGTGACTGCAAGGAGCCTAGGAAATAAATTTCCTGACCTTGAGGCAACCAATTTGGAGGCAGACATGGATTTGATGACCGTAACGGAACCATCATGCACCCACAAACACAGCTGGGATGTGGCCATTCCAGGATACACCATGTTCTGGAAGGACAGGGAGTAAAGGGGTGTTTGCTTTACATATAAGGGAAGGCATAAAGGCCATGGAGCAACAGGGACACCAGGGGAAGAAGGAAGAACTGGAGGTTCTTTGGGCTGGGTTACAGACAGGATATGGAGCCTTTATCTGTGTGTGCGTGTGTTTGTGTTGGGGGGGGGTTGTACAGATGACTAACCCAGGGGGAAGATGTTAGACAAGTTTTTTTCGGAGAGACCACTGGCAGAATGGCAAACAAAGGGGAGGTACTGGTTATGGGGGAATGTTAGTCTGCTGGATATAGACTGGAACACTTTGTCCACAACTACATCAAAAAGTGGAGCCATCCTCAACTCCCTTCATGGGGCACTTTGCAGGCAGCTGGTTACAGAACCCACTAGAGATGGGGCAGTGCTGGAACTGGTATTTACAACCAGGGACAGCATTGCAGACTTCACAGTCGGTAGCCTCCTGGGTACAAGCTATAACTATATGGTGTGGTTTGGTATACAGATTGGACAAGAGAAAAATCACACAAGGACAAAGGTCCTGGAATTCAGGAGGGTAGATTTAAAAGAAATGGGTGACTGCCTCAGTAAATACCTTGAAGGGGGGAAGGTCGGTGGGGAGGGTAAGTGGAGGCAAAATGGAAAAGAATCAAGGAGGGAATAACTAAGCCAACAGCAAGCTGCTTAATGGAAGGAAGCAAGGGTATGAGGAGGAAGTCACTATGGTTCTTGAAGGAGGTCACTAAGGTGGTAAGGGGGAATAAAAAAGCTCCTAAGAGCAGCAGATCAAGCATTTTCTGCAGCAACAATGTAGGTAGGGAAAAGGGGCAGACTGGGTGGGCCAAGTGGTCCTTATCTGTCATCAAATTCAATGTTTCTGAGACTTCCGGTGATGTCAGCAGGGTAATGACGGCTTGACTCCTGAGCTCTACCTAACCCCCCGATCTAAATCGAAATTAATCTGCACCTGACAAAAAGAATTCGCCGGCAAAGAGTACCAGAGCAAAGGTTCAAACACAGAAAACCTTAGATACTCCGGTACAGAAATTGAATGGACTGATCCAGATGGATAAATTGAGCCTGGCAGTAGACGCGGCAGAGGGGGAGCTAACCATGGTGCCGCAGGCCTCACAACCGGAGAAATGGGCCGATCTTGTAGCGACAATAATGCAAACAGCCAAAACAGTCAACAAGATTGACCAAATACTCACTGGTCTCAAAACAGATTTTGAAAAAATAATGCACCATACAGATCAACTAGAATTGGGACTCACTACAGTATCAGAACAATCGGACTGACATGACCACCTTATATTATACCTAATGGCCAGAGAGAGAGAACTAACCTTCCATCTGGATGACCTGGAGGGCCGTAATAGGCGACAGAATCTTTGTCTGTATGGGGTGCCTGAAGGGGAGGAAGAAGGTTCACCGAATACAATAGGTTTTATTCAGGACCTCCTGCGATAGGTGTTGTGATTGCCAGTGGACTTTGACCTCTCAAACGATAGAGCACACAGGTCCTTGAGGTTGTGACCCAACGCTGGAGCAAGATCAAGATCTTTTGTATTTAAAATGTTGTCCTATGAGACGAAAGAAGAGATCCTTCAGAGGGCCTGGAGACAGAGGGAGCTCAAATTAAAGCAGCACAGACTGAATCTAGACAATGATTACACCACGGCCATTCAGGAGAGCCGACGGGTGGTGTGGCCTATCTTGAAACAACTTAGGCCAAACATATTAAGGTGCAGATGCTGTACCTGGTGCGACTGAGAATCAAAACAGAACAAGGCACCAGAACTTTTTCAGATGTGCTCTGGGAATCTAGACTCCCTCAATGGTAAAAGAGCAGCTGGAAAAGGAACTTTTGTGGTCTGCATGGACCGTGGTGCACAAAGGAGTCTTGAAGCAAGGAGGCTCCCACAAAAACTGCATGGCCACGTTGAGATCGGATATCGGTGACCTACTGAAGACATATGCGTCCCCGACACAGATTGATGGATTGATGAAATAGGCCCAATCCTTGACTTCAGCGGGGGCACCAGCCACAGACGAAGACGACACCGAAGGAATGGACACCTCGCGCAGAGATGCAGAGCGGTAAGGGAGAATATCTGAACTTTGCAAGGCTTTAAATGGTCCACAATGTACGGACCAAGAGCTCCTCGAACACCCTGGGCTTACATATCCTTTTACAGACTGCCAAAAGTAGTAAAATACCTGAAATGTTGTACTAAATATGACTGAAGGGGGAAACAATTGTATATATTGGGAAATACAATATAGAGCTATGTTGTGCTCCCTTTCTGCATTGTATCGCAGGTAGAGTAGACATTTACTGTGATACAGGGGAATTACCCAGATGCGCAGAGGCGGGAAGCTTAGAAGATAAGATTGACCTACTTACCAGAAATACTAATGAGGGAGAGAAATGGGAAGGGGGATCTCTACAGCTGGCAGGCCAAGGTCGGGGACATGCAAGTTTCAACATGGGCTGGAACTGAGCTGCCCGGAGTCTGTCTCCTTAAACTTTAAACTCTAAGGGCCAGATATTCAAAGCTTTGCACGGTCCGCAAACAGTTTGCACAGGATTAGCGCGGGTCTGTCATATTCAAAAGGCCAACTAGCGCGTGCAAACAGCAGTAGCGCCGGGAAAAGCATAATGATATGCAAGGGGCATAGTGAACATGAATAAATTCACTATGAGATATTCAGCGACTAGCACCACGCTAAGGTGTTTAGCGTGGCATAGCACGACCCATAGCATGGTACAATTTACCGCCCACGAAAAGCTGGTCTTAACTCTGGGCAAACAGCTTTTTACGTCATTGGTGCATTGCGCGGTGCTTGCACAGGATTTGCACGGCTTGCACGGCCCTAACATAGGAATACAACACTTAGAAAATCCCAGGTGTGGCCACAAGGCTGGGACACATTGCTCAGTGCACATGGGCCAGTAGTGGGATTACGCCACCACCTGTGTGCCTGTCGGATCCTACATGCCCCCCCCAGCCACCTACCACACAACTGTACAGATGCCACAGCACACACTGCTGGCCATGTACATGACACTGTGTGCATCCCATGCCACAGGTGCAGCATCTGTGGATCACACAACAGCGTGATAGTACTGTCCACTGTCAGTAATTACCTGCAAGCTGTGCCTGTCACTGTGTACAGTGCAGTGGTCATCACTATCCTACATACCATAGGCAGTGCCATGTCCCTCACACTACCAGTCCTCTTGCTACTGTAGTGTCTGCTGTGCACTGCAGCATGACCCACAGTGCGATGGTTACATGCAGCACCACCACCACCTGTGCCTATGCAGTGTTGTCCCCTGGGGTACAATATGCTATGCTATGCTGTACTGTTTACATGAAGCCTGCAGCTATCATGCTCTGCCTGACTGACCTACAGGTGGAGCTGCAGTCGGACCTGGCCAGCCCCTGTACTTCCAGACTGACCTACAGGTGGAGCTGTGGGACCCTGCAGTAACGCTGGGCAAACTGCATGCAAATCAGGGCATGATGAGATGCTAATGTGGCTGTTTGCCCAGAGACTATCTAAGTAGGCTCATTTGCATGTCACTTTTGAATATGGCAAAGTGTAGCACCAGGCTAACATGTTTGCACCGGGCAAACCGCTTAGCTCTGCACTAAAGCCGCGCTGCGCTAACAGTTTGGGGAATATTTTACCATTTTGATCACTGTTCTTTCACATCTGCTGCTGCTGCCTGCAGCTGTACTGGGTCCACGCATTCGCCGGAACACACATTGGCCACATAGTTCCTCTCTAGCTACCCTCACGTCGCTGTGTACTGTGTTGTTGTTGTTGTTGTGGTTTGCACTTCCTGGTTGCTATATTCAGTGTTGTCAAATTCCAGGGCTACGGTTGCCCTGCACTCCCAGCCCAGTTTGCACGGCCTTTTTCCCATGCTATATTCAGAGGCTGTTTGCCCCGGGCTATTCCTTTTGAATATAGCTTGCTTTGTGCTCCAGGCTAAGTTTGCACGCCAGGCAGTGTTAACTTAACCCAGGAGCAAAGCTTTGAATATCTGGCCCTAGATCTCCAATGTGAACCCCCTTTTCCATTTATCAGCCTAAGCTGTGCTTTACTGACCCAGTAACATAACAATAAACGCCCCTAGAAATACAACCTCTCTAGTGTTCAGAGATATAAGGCAGCAAATGATATACATAGACAAGCGTCAATGAAATGGGGGGCAGGGAAAGGGCTATGTGGACTAAGCAGGCTTTTATGTAGACCTCTCTTAAGCCTGCCAAGTGCTAGCTGATGGAGGTATTAGCCGTGAGGACTGTGGGTTAAATCCTGCGTGATCCTGGACTGCGGCTGTGCCCTAAACTAACAGGGAGCTTAGGTGCCATTATAAGAGGCACCACTCGAGCAGGAGACACCCAGCTCGACCAAGGAAGACTAAGTTTATAACCCACAACACCTGGACTGTTGGTTCCTTGTTTCTAGTTAAGTGTTCTGGGTAAAGTGTATTGAAAGTTCTATATACATATACACTACTGTTATCTTTCTGTTTTACTTGGTTAGGGACAAAAGGGGAAACCCAGCATCTCGCAGATGTTGTTGTTTACAGTTCTCAAAGAGGAATGGTTGAGACTGGGTTTACAAACTTCACTTCAACCCAGGGTATATCCAGATTTTCACAGAGGATCATATATACAGAATTGTAAAATCAGCCAGAGGGGCCTTTAAACAATGGTTAATATAAAATAATTTTAAATATGGATAGTCCCAGGGTATCTACGGTGTCACATAACTAGGTAAAACTGTGTCATGATGATAACTATGTCTGTAACCTCCATGTAAGCCTGAATAATCTTGTAACCAAATGTATTTCCACTGTATCAAAACATGTATTGTTATCCAGGGTCGCCCCTGAAAAAGGGACCTTCGGGGCTCAGTGGGCCTACCCGGTCACCAAAATTTAATAAATAAATAACTAATATAATATTAATGGCAGCAACAAACCCATTAAGAGAAAACAGATAATAAAATTCCTTACACAACAAAGATGTTTGGTCGGTTTCCTTCAGGAGATCCACCTCTCCCTGAGCGAGGCACTGAAACTTAAATCCAGAACATTTCCCATGATATACCACACCTCGCTGGAAAAAATGAAAAAAGGGGTGTGGCTATCCTCCTGGTGGAAGATCTGCCCTTTGAGGAAGAAGAAATGATAGTGGACCCAGGTGCATGATACATTATAGTAATGGGTAAGGTGCAGGGTACTTGGGTCACACTAGTAAATGTTTATGCCCCATCGGGATCCCTCACTGTATTCTATTCACACTTAATCCAGCTGGTATTTGAAAAGGCCAAAGACCTGCTTATTATGGGTGGGGACTAGAACTTAACACTTAACAGAAATCTAGACACAATCTCAAGGATCCCAAGAAACAGAAATAGAATAGTTAAACAGTTCTCAAAGCTACTGTCAGATATGGGTTTCTTGGATATCTGGAGGGAGAGATATCTTAAAGCTAAGGATTTTACATATTATTCACCCAGATTTCAAATCTATTCCAGATTGGATATGTTCTTCACATTCTCTAGAGACCTGTCCATATTCAGGTCTATGTGGGTGGGTTCAACCATACACTCAGATAATCAACTAGTGTTTGGGGAAACAGACCTCCAGCTCCCCAAAAAGAGCACACACTGGAGACTTAATGTCTCACTATTAAGAGATAAAGATACAGTCTCTGCAATACGAGACACAATTCAATAGGCAGTTGAAACAAACTCTAATCAGGATGTTTCCCCACAGATCCTCTGGGACACAGTAAATAGGTTGGCTAGAAGTAAGCTGATCTCCATAGCCACACATAAAAAAGGGAACACCAGCAGCAGAAGAACTCTCAAACGGAACAGCTTAAAGTGCTTGAAACCCAGCAAAAACCAAAATGGGACAAGCAGAGAGCTGAAGAACTCAAACAAACAAAAGGTAAAATCCAAAAATTGCTAAATGTGGAAACTGAGAAAGCTCTTTGCTATCGCAAACAAAAATATTATGAGGGGGGACCATGAGCTACCAAATCCCTGGCATATAGATTGAAACAGCAGTCAGTCAAATCATATATTACAAAGATCAGAAACCCTAGATTGGGCAGTCTGCTGGATAAGGGAGATCAGATAGCGAAGGCCTTTGTAACCTACTACCAAACTCTGTATCGGCCCTAGCTGGAAACTACACCTCAAGATAAACAAAGCTTTCTCAAGGACTTAAACCTACCCATGCTGACCAAGGAACAGGGAAGACCCTGACGGCAGGCATTACCCGCATTGAAATGACAAATGTCATACACAACACTAAAACTGGGAAGTGTCCTGAGCCGGATGGCTTTGAGGGGGAATTATATACAATTTTTGTGGGGGAGATGGCCCCTTTGCTGGGGATGCCTATAATGCAGTGAGGAAGGATGGGGGCAAGGTTCCGTTCTCGTGGAACTATGCCACAATAACAGTAATCCATAAGGAAGGGAAGAATCCCACTGAATGTGGGTCCTACTGACTTATATCTTTTCTCAATGTGGATTATAAGTTGTTTACGGCTATTATAGCCGAAAGACTTCAAACATTTCTCCCACAGATAGTTCATATGGCTCAAACTGGGTTCGTGACAGGGAGACAGGCTCCTGATAATGTCAGAAGGACTATAAATGTTATAAATAACATCGGCCGTACACGCATGCCTGCGTGTTTAATGAGCTTGGATGCAGAGAAAGCATTTAATAAAGTATCTTGGAATTTTTTATTTCTGATATTGGAACAACTGCGCTTTCCGAAAAAATTCATTACTGGTCTTAAGGACTTACATGCGGACCAGCAGGCGTGTGTCAGGGTTTATGGGGGGATATCGGATAGGTTTTGCTTGGGAAGGAGAACGAGACAGGGCTGTCCCTTGTCACCTATGCTATTCGCCATTTATATTGAACCCCTGGCCATGGCCATCTTAGTACCTCAGGTCTGGGAAGTGCTCAAAGAATTTGGTCGTCACTCTGGCTATAGCCTAAATAAAATGAAAACAGAAGCTATCTGCTTTCTATATAGACCATCCCCAGAAATCACATGGCTTCTTCCGCTAAACTGGATGGCCACCAAAATTAAATATTTAGGGGTGTATATATATCCAAAAATCTAAAACTATTTGATGCTAACTTCTCCCCCCTCCTTGAGAGGGTCAATCAGGACATTTCCAGATGGAAACATGTAAATTTCCCAATGTTCTCACGTATACAATCGGTGGCAGGGGATTATATCAGACTACAGATAGGCATCAAGGAAACCCAGAATAAAACTCTCAATTATGTCCTCAGACAAAGCCTCAGGAGGTACAGCATAGCCGAACCTGGAGGACTACTACCTAGAGGCCCAATTACGGTTTGCCCTTCTCTGGACGACAAAGGGATATGAAGCCCACTGGAAGAAAATGGAGGTTGAGGCAGCAGATAGGGCCCCCCCGGAGGCAAGAGTTGTGGACAGGTCTCTTAATTATCAAATGAGAGATATCTCTCTCCTGACGATTAGAAACACCCTCAGAGCGGCCCATAGAATTTGGACAAAATATGACCTCTCTAGAGAACAATGGCCCATGCAATGGTTTGCATGGAGTGACACATTCAAACCCTCCAAGCTAGACCATACATTTAGACACTGGGCATGGAGGGGGCTGGTCACACTGGGACAGATGATAACAGAGGGGGAAATAATGACCTTTGCACAGGTTAAAGAGAAGTTTCATCTGCAGAATAGAGATTTCTTCAGATATCTGCAAGTTAGAAACCATACAGTCACAAGTCAGCAAAGCACAAAATCAACAACCCAGGTTCAAACACAGATGGAGGCAATATATGCAATATAAAACCAAGTGTTGCTGAAGGGTCACATCTCAGTGTTATACAAAGCCTATAGAGGGCTATATCAAGCATGTACCCTGCCCTTGAGATGAAAATGGAAAGAAGCAGCAGAAATCCAGATGACGGAGGTAGAATGGGGCAAGATCTTTCAATCAGCCAATAAAAAACGTGCTCACCCTCATGGCAAGAATTTGCCTGGAGGGTCAGGTCACGGTTCTTCTACTCTCCAGCCACACAGGGGAGGTGGGGGGAGACACAAAACAGGGCATGCTGGAGACAGTGTAATGAATCTACTGCCCATCACATACATATTTTCTGGCTATGCCCACCTCTACAAACATACTGGACACAGATTAAAAGAGCCCTAGCAAATATGTTTCCTATTGCCTCAGATCTTGCCCTCCCACATCTAATATTGGGTCTCTCACCCCAGAGATCAAGGGGACAGAGGCACTATAGCTTTGGAGCATCCTACTGGCAGCCGCTCACAAAGCAATCACCAAAAAGTGGTTGTCAGTAGAACCTCCTAGCTATGGGCAATGAAGATAAATGGTCCAAGAAATTATGGGGATGGAAGAACTAACCCACAGGATCAATCTGAGAACACAGGTGTTTGTTCGGAGGTGGCCCAGATGGCTGCTCTGGAGGGAAAGGCAGGAAGAGCCTGACCAGACTGGAGAATAAGAAACTGATTACAACATAAAAGATTAGCCCATGAGATAACCTAAAAGGAATGAAATGTAACATGTGAACAATTCTGTTATGAGATGATGTGTCCAGAAACTGTGATGTAAGATGGTTTTTAAATGATGTACCCTGAATTGTCAATAAACTTGAATTTAAAAAAAATAAATAAATGTTTCTATGTTAAGTACAAGATGACCCAGATGGAGGGGGACAAAGAAGTATACACCTAGATAAACAAAGGGAAGCTTGAAGGAGGGGAAGGGCAGCTAAGGCAAAAACAGAGGAGAGGATTGCCACAGAGTTCAAAAAGCATGATAAGACTTTCTCCAGGTATATGAGTGAAAAGAGGAAAGCAAGGGGTAGTGAGGATGTGGGGGGGGGGTAGGTTGTGCAGAAAGTCATAAAGAAAAATCTGACATTTTAAATGAATACTTCTGCTCTGGATTCACAGTAAAGGGGATGGATCAGCATGTGTCAGCAGGCACTGTGGAAGAGGGAGTGGACACAAGCCCATTCTTGTACAAAACACAGAAACAGAGAAATATAGAAGTTGATGAAAGATAAGGGCCTCCAGGCCCATCCAGTTTGCCCTTTTTCCCTACCTACAGTGATGCTGCAGGCCCTAATCAGCCTATGGTCCTCCCCTTATCCTTCAAGATCCCTTTGGGGCTATCCCATGAGTTCTTGAAATAACTGTTTCTGCCTCCACCATCTCTGTTGGTAGGCTGCTCCACTTATCCACCACACTCTCTGTGAAGAAGTACTTCCTCACATTACCGCTGAACCTCCCCCTCTCCCAACTTCATATTGTGCCCCCTCATCCTTAAGTATCTGTTTTCTTTGGAAGATTATTCCCTCCTGCACCCTGTTTTTCTCTAAGGTATTTGAATGTTTCAATCATATCTCCCTTTGCCTCCTGTACTCCAGAGAGTACATATTTAACTACTTCAGCCTTTCCTCATAGGGTTTTTGATGCAGGCCCCTAATTATTTTGGTGGCCCTCTGTACTGCCTCTACCCTGTTTATGTCCTTTTGGAGATGGGGTCTCCAGAACTGGACACAGTACTTGAGGTGTGGCCTCACTCATGATCTATACAGTGGGATTATTACCTATTTTCTTCTTCTGGTGATTCCCCTGTCTATGCATCCCAGCATTCTGCTAGCCTTCTCTGCTGTCTTGTCACACTGCTTAGTTACCTTCAGGTCATCAGAGATGACTACCCCAGATCCCTTTCCTGCTTTGAGCCTGCTATAGCCTCCCCTCTCAGTTGGTAAGTTGCCCCTGGGTTTCTGTGCCCCATGTGCATTATTTTGCATTTTTGGGGGGTTGAAACCCAGCTGCCAATCCTCTGACCATTCCTCTAGCCTCTTTTGGTCTCTCCTCATTCTATCCACAACCCCTGGTGCGTTCACCCTGTTGCAGAGCTCTGTGTCATCTGTGAACAGGTATACCTTCCCTTCTAGACCCTCTGCAATGTCACCTTGTCAAGACACTAAAAAGAACTTGGCCTAACACTGATCCCTGAGGCACCACACTGGTCACTCTGCCTACTCCAGAGCATATTCCATTTACTACTACCCCCTGAGTCCTATTGTCCAGCCAACTATCCATCCATCTTACTACTTTAGAGCCTACTCCTAGGTTCCCCAGCTTGTTTATTAGCCTTCTGTGTAAAGCAGTGTCGAAGGCCTTGCTAAAATCCAAGTATACCACATTTACTGCTCCCCCATGATCTACAATTTACAGTATTCTTACACACAGAAGTGTAAAACGGGAACTGGAAGCCCTAAAGGAAAGCAAAGTAATGGGGCCAGACAGGATTCACCCAAAGATACTAAAAGAACTGGGCACAATGCTAGTCACCCCTGTGGCAACACTATTCATCACCTTATTGGAGATGGGGTATGTTCCAGAGGATTGGGGGAGAGCCAGTATGCTCCCTCTGCACAAGGGCGGCAGCAGGGAGGAGGCTTGCAATTACAGGCCAGCCAGTCTCACATCAGTGGTTGGGAAATTAATGGAGACCATGACTGAAGGAGAGGGAGATGGAGTACCTGGAGGCAAATGGGCTGCAGGACCATCAGCAGCATGATTTCACAGACGAAGGTCATGTCAAACAAATCTCATGCAGTTCTCTGATTTGGTGACCAGGAGATGGCTTATGGGAAGGCAGTGGATGCAGCCTATCTGGACTTCAGCAAGGCCTTTGCCACTGTGCCACACAGGAGGCTACTGAAGAAACTTAGCAACTTGGGGGTTGGGTAAAAAGGTGGTAAGCTGGGTATCAAACTGGCTATTTAGCTTTATTTATTAAGATCTCAGATAACACCATTGAGCAGATGCTCATTAAGAGGTTCCACACCAGTTGACAAAAGACAGTAAGGTACAACAGCAGAGGCAATATACATCGTTGGTACAGAAAGCCAAAAACAGTACTGCACAGGCATAAAAACGGCTTAGGCATTATACAATGTATGCCTACATCTTGAAGTTAAACACACAGTATTAAAAAATATGTATTTAGGGAGAGGCAGACGGAAATGACAGAGAGGAGAGAACAGAGAGAGGGAGAGGGTAGTGGGATAGGGAAGGCACTGAGATGGGGGTGGAGTGCTGGCAGTGCCCAAGGTGGGAGGTAGGGTGGGGGTCACAGAAGTGCTGAGGTTGGGCTGCCCAAATGGAACAGTTGGTAGGGTGGGTTAAAGTGCTGATGGTAGATTACTGATTGGATGTAGAATGGCTATAGAATGGGTCTGACCAGTTCTGGCTCCACATTTGTCAGAACCTGGTCACAGGCAGTACACCAATGGGTACAAAACATTGCAAGAGGGTTGTGCTAACCAAAAGATGTAACCAAACAGAACAAACAATTATTATGTAAATAAACAGAATCACATGACAAATCTTCCCCCACGAGAAAAACGCAAAGTCACATTTTCAAATTTTGGCAGTATCCAGAGACCAGCAGAGTAAAATACAACTGCAGCTACCTTCAGAGTAAAAAACAAGTTTCAGTTTATAAAATGCATATAGTAGCCTGACACAGAGCTTACTACAACTGGTGAGTCCCCTCTCCCAAGTAAAAAAGAAGTTTATACTTGCAAAATTCAGGCAATTAGCCAACAGAGTAAAATACAACTACAGCTGTCCCCCCATGTTCACCTCTTTAAAAAGCAGGCAGTAGCCTGTCAACAGTTATCCCCTAATCTGGGTGAAAAACAAGTTTACTCTATGTACTGTATACTACTGCCTGCATTTAAGAAATAATAAAGTAATGGTCCTTAAGAAATATCTCTTAATCATGCAAAGCCATGTGGTCTTGCCAGTACCTCCAGCTTGCTCCTTATGTTTACAGAAATGGTACTTTTACAGCTTCTGTAGGTGATACTTCCTTCTTTCTTGTGCTGTTAGCATCTTACCTCTACAATTTTGTCTGTTTGTGCCTTCTAAAGCATCAGTGATATTGTGAGCAAGGCTCCATGCTGTGCCAGTACTGACAGAACTGCAGCTATCTGTCCCGACCCCATCACCCCCCCCCCGAATTAAAGATCACAGGCAGATTTGGTTTTAGTGACAGAAATGTAGACTACACAGTACCATTAAAGGGAGGGGTTTGTTATTCACTAGAAACAGTAGCTCTTCATGAAGATCTCCATAGAGCCATAATTCATTGGACTGTAAGCCACTGGCCATCAGGACCTTGCAGAAAGCTTTTGCATGATGGGGCCACCCACATCAACATGCCTGCCTACATATTTTCAGAGCACACTGGTTCATATACAACGTGCGTGGCCCTCAAATACTTCCAGTCCCTGCCATCACTGAATGGAGATCTGTCCAACAATCATGCAGCGAGAGGCAGGAGGAATACAGCAAACACTGCCCAGCACACAGCAAGTGGCAACGTGGGATAATGGTGGAAGAATACGATGAAGTGCCATGCTAAGAAGTTGAAAGGAAAGGTCCCTCATATCAGGGGAATGGTGGGCAGGAAGGTTTTGGCTCTATGGAAAGCCTCACAAAGATCTATTTAACTGAAACATAAAAACAGCTTACTCACCTGTAACAGTAGTTCTAGGAGTGGTATATGTTGTTCATCCACACTCTTTGGCATGTCCCCTTCCGCTTTAAATCTCACCAGAAGTCTTCAAGCTGGCTCCTCCCACCCACTCAGATGGTATATACCTCAGCTCCACCCCATGATGCCAGATCTTAGCCCGCTGGAAGCCAGGTTGTAGGCGTCCGCAGCAGGGGAGGTCAGGTGGGTCCCTGTGGATGAACAACATATACCACTCCTAGAACTACGGTTAGAAATATAGAAGTATAGAAACATAGAAAACTGATGGCAGATAAGGACCGCAAGGCCCATCCAGTCTGCCCATTTCTTTTTCTACCTTATGAACGTGACATCGGCCTTTGCTCTGTCAATGGCCTATCTATTCATACTCCTCTGTATTGCTCCCTTATGCCTATCCCATGCCTGTTTGAAGCCCTGCACTGTATTCATAGCCACAATTTCCTGAGGTAGTCCGTTCCATGCATCCACCAACCTTTCTGTGAAAAAGAACTTCCTCACATTACCCCTTAATCGGCCTCCCTCTAATCTCATGCTGTGTCCTCTTGACCTATTTTTCTTATATTGAAACATGATAAACTCTTTCACCTTGTTAATGCCCTTAAGATGTTTGAATGTTTCAATCATATCACCTCTCTCCCTCCTTTGCTCTAGGGTATACATATTGAGCTCCGTTAAACTGTCCTCATATGTTTTCTGATGCAGTCCCTGCACAATTTTGGTAGCCCTTCTCTGAACTGCCTCAATTTGGTTAATGTCCTTGTGAAGGTGTGGCCTCCAGTACTGTACGCAGTACTCCAGATGGGGCCTAACCAGCGTCTTGTAAACAGGGATTATTACCTCCCTCTTCCGACTTGTGATACCCCTACTAATACACCCCAACATCCCTCTAGCCTTTCCTACTGCTTTAGTGGTCTACTTGGATGATTTCAGGTCATCAATGATGATGACGCCCAAGTCTCTTTCTTCCCTTGTGACTGCCAGCAACTCCCCTCCCAGCCTTTAGGTGGCTTCAGGGTTTCTCTTCCCTATATGCATGATCTTGCACTTATTTGCATTAAACCCCAGTTGCCACTCTTCTGACCATTTTGCTAGTTTATCCAGATCTCTTCTCATTCTGCCTATCCCATCTGGATCATCTACTCTGTTGCAGATCTTGGTGTCATCTGCAAACAGACAAACCTTACCCTTCAGTCCATCTGCAATGTCACTGATGAAGATATTGAAGAGGACCAGCCCCAGGACTGATCCATGAAGTACACCACTTGTGCCTTGTATCTCTTCTGACTGTATACCGTTTACCACCACTCTCGGTTTTCAGCCCATCAACCAGTATGCCACCCAGTTGACCAATGTCTGACCCACCCCGAGCCTACCCAGCTAATTAATCAATCTTCTATGTGGAACAGTATCGAAAGCTTTGCTGAAGTCAAGGTAGGCAACATCAACTGCTCCCCCTTGGTCTACCACTCTGGTTACCCAGTCAAATAAATCTATGAGATTAGTTTGACAGGACCTTCCTTTTGTAAATCCATGCTGTCTTGGATCCTGTTCTCTTATGGATTCCAGGTGTTGCACTATCCTTTCCTTAAGGAGTGTCTCCATAATCTTGCCCACTACTGAGGTAAGACTGACTGGTCTGTAGTTCCCTGCCTCCTCCCTGCTACCACTCTTGTAGAGCGGGATCACATGAGCCCTTCTCCAGTCTTCTGGGATCTCGCTTGTGCTCAGAGACTTACTAAACAGTTCTGATAATGGCTCTGCTAGTTCCACCTTTAGCTCCTTTAGTACCCTGAGATATATGCCATCAGGTCCCATTGCCTTGTCCACCCTGAGCTTATCGAGCTCTTGTAGGACCCTTTCTTTTGTGAAGGGACTAGTGCACACCTCCCTCCCCACTGTGTCCATGGTGCTGAGCTGTGGGCCCTGCCCTACCTTCTCTTCAGTAAATACTGAGCAGAAGTATCTATTTAGGTTACAGGTGAGTAACCTGTTTTTCTAGGAGCATGGATATGTTGTTCATCCACACTCTTTGGCAGACTCCTAGCAGTTCCCTGGGAGGAGGGAGGCAAGGCGCACACCCCCTACTTAGGGAACAGAGATTGGAGAACTGAGGCCCCAAAACCAGCATCCCAGCATGACTCAAGGTTGATGTGGTAGTGGGTGATGAAGGTGTTTGCTGACTTCCAGATAGCAGCCCGACAGATCTCCTGGATAGGGATGTCCCTGGAAGCAGCCACCGATGCAGCAGTATGGTGGGTAGAATGAGCTCTTATCCCTTTGGGAGGCAAGTTGCCCACCAGCTCGTAGTACAGACCTATGCATGATGTGATCCATCTTGCAATAGTCCACTTTGCTGCAGGTCTGCCAAAAGCGGCTTCAGCGTCGATGACAAACAGCTGGCGAACCTCTCTCTGAATTTCCGCCGTCCTCTCCTTGTAATGGGGAGAGCATGTCTCAGGTCCAAAGTATGGAGCCTGTACTCGGCCTCCGAGGTGTAATTAGGGTAGTATACCGGCAGAGTTAACACCTGGTTAAGGTGAAACTCTGACACCACCTTCGGAAGGAATTTCGGGTTGGGGCGTAGGACAACCTTGTCTCTGTGGAAGACCAGATAAGGGGAGTCCACTGAAAGCGCCTGGAACTCTCCTGTCCTTCTGGCAAACATGATAGCCACAAGGAAGGCCATCTTCCATGACAAATGTGACAACTCACACTTGTGCATTGGTTCAAATGGCTTGCCCATGAGCTTTGCCAGTACCAGCAGTAGATCCCATGGAGGTGGAGGTTCATGCACCGGAGGGGATATGTGATCCAGGCCTTTGGAAAAGCGCCTGACCACTGTCTCCTGTGCCAACGTTGGCTGACTGGCCCGCACCCGGTAAGCAGAGATGGCTGCCAGGTGCACCCCAAGGGTCAATGACTGTAGACCCCCTTTGGAGAGAGACCAAAGGAAGTCAAAAATGTTAGCCACTGAACAGGACAAAAGGTCGAGGCCCTTGTCCTGATACCTAATGGAAAACCTTTTTCCATTTGAAGGCATAACATTTCCTGGTCGATTCCTTTCTGGATGCCTTCACCACAGTGTAGACATCTTTGGAAAGACCCAAAGCCTGGAACTCTAGCTGCTCAGGTACCAGGCTGTGAGGTGCAGGGATTGAAGGTCCAGATGGAATACTTTCTCTTGATTGAGTGATATCAGGTCTGGGTATGCTGGAAGCCAATCTGGGTGCCTGCAGCTGAGGCTGAGGAGAACTGGATACCAGAACTGGCGCGGCCAGTGTGGGGCTACCAGGATCACCTTTGCCTTGTCCCTCATCACCTTGAGGAGCACCTTGTGGATCAAGGGAAATGGAGGGAAGGCGTAGAGGAGGTCTGGGGTCCATGGCCTCGAGAAGGCATCCCCCTGCAGCAAGCCCTGCTGAGGGGGGTGGGCATGAAACAGCCTCAGCTTGGTGTTTTCCCTGGAGGCAAACAGGTTCACCATCGGTTTAACCCAGTGGGAGAACAGGCTGTAAGCTACCTCTGGATGGAGAGACCACTCGTGGGATGTCTGGCCTAAGCAGCTGAGAGCATCCGCCAGGTGGTTCGAGGCTCCTGCCACGTGGATGGCTGGGAGGTCTGCCTCTAATTAGCTCACGAGGGTCCAGATGCAGAGCGCCTCCCTGCATAGTAGACGGAAGTGTGTGCCGCCCTGTTTGTTGAGGTAGCACATGGTCGTGGTATTGTCCATCAGGACTTGAACCACTTGACCCCGGAGCTGAGGAGCAAAAGCTGACAGTACTGGTCTGACTGCTCTGAGCTCCAACAGGTTGATGTGGCATCGGGACTCCCCGGGGGTTCAGGGCCCGTGGGCCCTTTCGTCCCCCATGTGGGCTCCCCAGCCCATGAGAGAGGCATTGGTCGTGAGGACAACCGTCGGCTCGGGGTGGACAAATGGGATCCCTTCCTGCAACCGGTCTGGGGTGGTCCACCACTGGAGAGCATCCCACATCTTCTGGGTTACAGTGATCATCTGGTCGAAATGACCATGGCGCTAAGTCCACTGGGTGGCCAGCTCCCATTGGAGGGGGTGCATGTGCAACCAGGCCCAACGGACAACTGAGGTGCACACTGCCACATAACCCAGAAGGCACAGAAAGTCCCAGGCAGGGCACAACTGCCCAACCAGAAATGATTGGGCAAAGGAGGAAAGAACCTCCACCCTGTCCGCCGGGAGCCGAGCTCTGGCTTAACCAGAGTCAAGCTCTGCCCCGATGAAGCCCATCACCTGAGAAGGCATGAGTTCCGACTTGGCCTCGTTGATCAGGAGGCCGAGTTGAGAGCAGTTTGGAGGGCCAGGTCCCTGGACCTCTCCACCTCCTGTTGAGTGGAACCTGCTAAAAGCCAATCATCGAGGCAAGGATAAATCCAGACCCCCCAATGCCAGAGATGGGCTGCCACCACTGCAATGTATTTGGTGAAGACCCGTGGGGCCGATGACAGGCCGAACGGTATGGCTCGGAACTCGTATAGAGTCCCTTTAACCCTGAAGCGGAGGAACCGCTGATGGGACAGATGGATTGGGACGTGAAAGAACGTGTCCTGCAGATCCAGTGAACAGAACCACATGTTTCGCTCCAAGAATGGTGTGATCTGGGACAGAGTGACCATCCAAAAGGTGCGTGACCTGAGATATTGATTCAGGTCGTGCAGATCTAGAATGGGGCACCAGCCCCCCATACACTTGGGCATGAGGAAGTACCTGGAGACAAAGCCTGGGTCTGCTGGAGAATCCGCCACTGGAGCTACTGCCTCCTTGAGGAGGAGCTGAGCAATGTTGTCTCTGAGAACTGACTGGGTCTGAGTGGATACTCTTTCCTCCTGAGGGGCTTGGCTTGGCTTGGAAGGTACTGCTCAAATTCCAGAGGCAGTCCCTGACTGACCACTTCGAAAATCCACCTGTCCAAACTGACAACTGACCAGGTGGAATGGAAGTGGCAGAGCCGGCCCCCCCATGGGAGGATCCACAGCTGAGGTTATGGGAGAGGGGTTGACAGCCCCGTCCCATCACTGAGCAGGCTTGGAGGAGGCTCCAGGGCCTGAACCTCGGCCTTCTTTACGGGCCTGTTGGGGTCCGGGCTTGGGCTGAGGGCACCAAGTTTCAGCCTGCTGCTGATGCTGGTGCTGCTGTCCACCTTGAAAGGAGAACTGCTGGGCCGCAGGGGAAGAATGCAGAGAAGGCTTCTTCTTTTTCTTCTGCTGGTTCTTGCCCAAAGAACTCCTGGCAGAAGTAGCATCCAAGGTGGCACTGGACTGCTCAATGCACTGAAGGTGACTGGCCACTCCTGGGCTGGACAAGTTGGTCCTGAGGAAGGGCACATCAGCTAGTTTGTGCTGGGTATCTGCCGGAAAGGAGGAGAGCCTCAGCCAAGCCCTGCGACAAGAGGCAACTGCGGCAGCCATCGAGCGGGCACAAGAATCCCCAATGTCCAGGGTTCGTCTGAAGCTGCTGTTTGGCAACAGCCCGGCCCTGATCCTGGACCTGCTTGACCATGGTCTGCATGTCCATGGAGAGATGTGGGAGGGTTTCATCTAGCGACCCTAGAAAGGCGTGAGAGAAGTGTGCCATGATGACGGCTGAACTTGCCTGATGAAGGCCCAAGGAGGAAGTCGCACAGACCTTCCTGGCTGAATGGTCCAGGAGCTTGGACTCTTTATCAGGAGGTCGGTCAGTATCGGCAGAACTGCCAGTATGCTTGAACAAAGAGGCGGTCACCAGTCTCTCAGCCGAAGGGTGCTCTGTGAGCCCCGCTAGGGACCCCATGGGCACCACGTAATTGCGGGCCATGCAGGCAGATGGAGCTGGACAAGAGGTAGGACGCTGCTAAAGTTCAAGGGCTGGGCCAACAATAGCCTTAGCCACAGGAAAGGCCTCCGTCGGGGTATCCCCTCTCTTAAGGATGTCTGTAAGAGGGTACTCCACCTTTTTCTGGATTGGCTCCAAGGGGCATCCCTGTAGATTCAGAGATGAGGCAAAGGATCCCTTGAAAAGACGAGGGACCTTCCTCCGTTTCTAGGCTAACGGTTGATTCATCATCACCTGGATGTGAATGCAAGCCGCTGACGTCCAAATTCGAGGAATCCAGATATAACGGTCTACCACCCAGGTCACTTTCGACTCGCCGAGAGCAGTCCGGGATGACCGTGACCGACAATCGCCAGGGAAGCCCGGTGTCTGGTCTGTCTTCCTTGGAAGGAGCTCCTCCCACAGGCTGTTTGGGCAGTTTTTCCACCACAATTGGCGGAAAGACCATTTTGGGCCGAGCAGGTGGTTTTGCCGGCTCCGCGGGCTGAGGAACCGATTTAATCAGCGCCAGAGGAGCCGGCTTTGGCCTAGGAGGTGAAAGCCAGGTAATGGCCAGTGTAGAAGATGGAGTGGGCTTGTGCCTGGTCAAAATTAACTGTTGCCACATGAGGTCCTTGTAGCATCGATGGAGTTTCCGCCGGAGCCTCTCCTCATTCAAAGAGGATGAGGACGACCAATGGTGTCACCTCTTTTTAGAGCACTTATGGCACTTCCTTGGCCTGTCGGACAAGGAGGTCCGAGACCGAGATCAGGCGAGCCGACTCAGTCACTCGGGAGACACCAACGGGACCGGTGACCTCTTGGGATCAGGGACAACATCATCAATGGGAGTCCCAGCAGGCTGGATCTCATCATCTGGAAAGACCAGATTAGTGGTTCGATCGAGGGAATCGTCGACCGGAGTCGGCGATATCGGATCGATAGGATCGATCACGATTTCAACTTTGTCGATCGATAATTCGGTCGACTGACCAGATAGCAAAGTCGAAAAACCTGTGGCCGAAGAAGCAATCTCGACCGATGTCGAGACCGCATGCTCCTGGGACCGAGATCTCTCCCGGATCCTTCTCCCGCTTACGGGATCGAGAGGAGTGCCAGCCTGCAGGTGCCACTCCCTTGGTCGAGAGAGACTGGCACAACTCTCAGAAGGAACCCGAGAAGGTGGAGCCCAAGTTGAGTGGAACGAAGAAGCTCCGAGAGGAATCTGCAGCATGAGCCGCTTCCTCCTTGAACGCTTGCATGTGTTCCAATTGCTCAGCGGAACCCGCAGCCACAGAAACCGCCCACCAAGCCTCCTTGGATTTCACTGGAGGGTTCCTCTTCTCCGGCCTCCCCAGCTTCAGGCATGTGAGATGGTTGTCGAGGACGTTGGGATGAAAGGCAAGACACTGATTGCATTTCGAGGTGTCATGGTCGACACCGAGGCAATAGACGCACACGGTGTGGGGATCGGTGCGCGACATCTTCTGGCCGCAAGGGCACCGACTAAATCTGGGGGAAGACTTATCTTCCATGACCGAAGTTGCACAGTAAAGCGAATAAGGCAAATTTTTGGTAAAACCGAGAGTTTGCAAGCCAGGGCCTACAAAATGCGTGAGCATGAGGGAGGCAACCTGAATCTTCCAGCAGAAAGGAAGATCTGGCATCATGGGGCCGGGCTGAGGTATATACCACCCAGGTAGGTGGGTGGAAGGAGCCAGCTTGAAGATTTCCAGTGAGATTAAAAGTGGAAGGGGACATGCCAAAGAGTGTGGATGAACAACATATCCACGCTCCTAGAATGATCCTATCTTCTTTGAGAGTATGAACATACAACAAAGCCAGCAGAATAATGCCATTAGGTCTATCTAGTCTGCTCATGTTGCAGGTCCTCAGCATTAGCTACTGACGCTACATCAGTGAGGGTCTCCATAGAGCCATAATAGATTGGAAAATTAAACGGCAGATTATCATAGAAACATAGAATGTGTTGGCAGAAAAGGACCCGTAGGCCCATCTAGTCTGCCCTGTCTATTACTACACCCTGGGCCCCATTCGGTCACAGGTGTCATTCCCTCCCAGACTGGCCCATCAGGAGAGCAAGTCCTATAAGACAGCAAGGTCAAAACCTGCTCTCCTGCGAGAGATCAGATCCAAACTGTAATACTGAGTAAAAGTATAGCTTGCGTGCCTGGTAACAAGCCTGCCAATATCAGCATCTGAAACTGACTGGAAACGGGTCACCAAGGCTCCCATGCCCCATGCGCTATGTCCAGTAATGGTACACAGCCCGTCCTGCCCCACCTGCATATAGCAGAACAAAATACAGTAGATCCATTTGGAAAGACATAGAAACATGGAAACTGTTAGCAGATAAGAACCGCTAGGCCCATCCAGTCTGCCGTAAGCCCCGTACTTGATTACAGCTTCAGACCCTCCCTCTGCTTTACCTCTATGGTTCCCTGATGCCTGTCCCATGCATGTCTGAATCCAACCAGAGTGCTTGCTCCCACCACCTCTTGTGGCAGACCATTCCATGCATCCACCACTCTCTCCGTGAAGAAGAACTTTCTCACATTCCCTCTTAACCTGCCACCTTCCAATTTCATGCCATGCCCCCTCGTTCTTGTACCCCTCCTGTATTGGAAGAAGCCTCCCCCTGCACCTTGTTTATGCCCTTGAGGTACTTGAATGTTTCTATCATGTCCCCTCTCTCCCTCCTCCAGTGAGTACACATTGAGGTGCTTTAATCTCTCCTCTTAAGTTTTGTGGTGCAAGCCCTGTACCATCTTAGTTGCCCTTCTTTTGACCTTCTCCAGCCTGTTAATGTCCTTTCGAAGGTGTGGCCTCCAGAACTGCACAGAGTACTTCATGTGAGGCCTGAACAGGGTTTTATATAATGGCATCACTGACTACAGTCTTCTGCTGGCGATACCCCTGCCAATGAACCCCAGCATGCCACTGGCCTTCCCTGCTGCACTTGTACTTTGCTTTGATATTTTCAGGTCATCGGAAAATATAACCCCCAGGTCCCCTTCTTCTTTGGTGACTGTCAGCAACTCCCCCAACATCATGTAGCTCTCTCCAGGGTTTCTATGCCCCAGGTGCATAATTTTGCATTTCTCTGAATTAAACCTCAGTTGCCACTCCTCAGACCATTTCTCAAGCTTCCCTAGGTCTTTCCTCATTTTCTCCACCCCTTCTGGAGTATGCACCTTGTTACATATCTACGTGCTGTGAAACCATGCTGCCTAGAGTCCTGGGAACTGATGGTCTCTAGGTGTCCCACTATCCTTTCTTTAAGCTGTGCCTCCATGATCTTTCCCACTACTGAGGTGAGAATGGCTGGGCTATAGTTCCCTGCCTCCTCCTTACTGCCGGATTTGTGTAGAGGGACAGTACAGTTACATAAGAACTTACTGTAACAGTAAATCTTCAAGAGGAGCTCTTGCAGCAGGTAACGCTGTGGGGTCCTGGCGCCTGGCAACTTAGTCTTTAAGGTGTTACCTGATGCAACAGCGAATCTCGAAGTAAGATCATATGTGCCCTCCTCCAATCCTCTGGTACCACTCCTGTGTTTAGTGACTCTGTGAACAATGCTGCTAGAGGTGCCACTAGCTCTTCACAGCTCCCTTAATATTCTTGGGTGTATGCCGTCCAGCCCCATTGCTTTGTCCACCTTCAATTTAGAGTTCTGGCAGTACTGTCTCCTGTGAATGGACTGTTGTCCACCACCACCCCGGCAGCATCTTTTGCTTAGCTGTGGTCCCTGTCCCTCCCTCTCCCCCCTCCCATGAATACTGAACAGAAGTATCTATTCAGTATTTCTGCCTTACGCATATCTCCCTCCTTACACGCCCCTTCATCCCCTTTGAGCCTAACAATCCCCCTCTTGTTTTCCTTCTTTCGCTGATGTACCTGTAGAATGTCTTGTCCCCTTTCTTTACTGTCTGCACTAGCCCCTTCCTCAGTCCGCACCTGTGCTCTATTTACCACCCTCCCTGCTTCCCATAGACACTCTAGGTACGCCTCCCTGTCCTCCTCTCTTTGGGACTCCTTATATTTCCTGAACAGTGATTTTTTTGCCCTTAATTTGTCTGCCACCTCTTTCGAGAACCATAGTGGCTTTCTTCTTTTCTTGCCTTTGGAGACCAATCTGATGCACTGGTTTGTGACTTCCACTATGGCTCCTTTTAGGTACTCCCACTGCTCTCCCCCTTCCCCCTTTTCTCCAGGGCTGTTTTATGATTTTTTTATTGGAATTTCGGAAACAATCTTTTGAGTAAGAACTCTTTTACAAAGGGTACATGTCTGTTAAACAGTACAAATACAGACACAATTGAATTTGCAGTACAAATACAGACATAGCTGAATTATCAGTACAGGAAGTAAAAAAAAAAACATAGAAAACAGCTAAGAGTTTCTTATGAGTTTCATTAAGAGTTTAATACCAAGTGCTGTATGGCATAAGGAAGTATATGAGAAAAATGTAGGATAGGGAGAGAGTGGTTAGTGACTAGAGCGTGGGGATAGCGCAGTCCCGAAAGAGCATTGTCACATTTGTCTATTATGTCTATTTTGATAGCTCTTCCCATTTCAGCGAAGTCTGCCTTTTTGAAATCCAAAACCTTTGTTCTAGTGTGATTTGTCTGGATCCCTGTCACCATACTGAACCACATTATGTGGTGAGCACTGGATCCCAGCTGCCCTTCTACCCAGATGTGTGCAATTCTACCCCTGTTGGTCATCACCAGATCCAGAATCGCCGTGTCCCTGGTGGGATCCAGTACAAGCTGCCTGAGCCCTGCCTCCTGTTGGGAATCTAGGATGCCTCTGTTTCTGGCTATAGCAGCTGACTGGATGGTCCAAATCCACGTCTGGCATATTGAAATCCCTCATCAGCAGAATTTCACCTTTCATTGCCATCTCATGTATTCCATTTACCAGCTCCCTGTCCTGGAGGCTTATATATCACCCCTGTGCATACTGCTGTGCCATTACCAGGTTCAAGGGTGTGACCAACAGTGCCTCGGCCTCTCCCTGCTTATCCTGTATCTGTGTTGCCTTTATACCTTCCCTGACATACAAGGCAACCACCCCCCCTTTTTCTACCCTCCTCATCCCTCCTAAACAGAGCATAACACGGTACAGTGATTTTCCACCCATGATTTGTAGTATACCAGGTTTCAGTTATTGCTACTATGTCCAGGTTTGCCTCTGCTATCAATGCCTCCAGGTCTGGGAGTTTATTTCCTAGGCTTCAGGCATCAGTTACAATTGCCTTGCATGTTGTGCATTTTAGATTACTCCCTCTGCCCGTTACTGCTCTCCTGTTTCCTTTCCCGACCACAGTTACCTTTCTTGTGTGGGCCCAAGCCCAGCATTTTGTCCCCCTCCCCGATATCTTCAGTTGTGCTTGCCGACAATTTATTTTCGGCATGTGCATGGGGTGGTCCTCAATCTCCTGACCCTCCTGGCTCCACCCCTTGGTCAGTTTAAATGCTTGCTGCTGAAGCATTCAAATTTGTCACTCAGGATCATGGTTGTCTTCCCGGATGGATGCAGGCCGTCATCCTTATACAGGCTCACATCTGTCCATATGGGCACCCAGTCTCCCATGAAGCCAAACCCCTCTCTTCCACACCATTCCTTCAACTAGGAGTTTTTTTTTTTTTTTTTTAACCAGGTATAGCACATTAAGCTGAAAGCTTTTTTACAGGAGCGACCTGGGAGCACAAGGAGGTTAAGTGACTTGCTCAGGGTCACACAGTATGCAAGTGGAAGCTGTGGGATTCAAACCCAGGTCTGGTCTGCTGGATGTCACCAAATTTGCAGCTCAGAGCCTTAGACCACTGCGCTATACTGCCTCCTTTCCAGGAGGTTTAATTTCCAGATACGGAGGGTCCTAGCTTCCCTCCTGCTGTGGACAAGTAGAACCTCCGAGAAGGAGACGCAGTGTGTTACCTGCTTCAGGCTCCCCCCCAGCTTCCTGAAGTCCTTATTTACTCTGACTAACTCCACTATGTCTCCTTCCACGTCATTCATCCCAGGTGGATGATGACATCCAATTCCTCCCTCCTTGCTATTGCCCTTGTGATCCTATTGATCCGCTTGTCATCCTTCTATGCCGTGCTTCCCGGGATGCACTTGACCGCCCTGTCCTTCCTGCTAGGCTCCCCTAAAGTAGCTCCCTGGACAATTGAGTCCCCCACCACTAGAAGCTTCCTCCTCCTCTGGGGTTCTCGACCCCCCTTCCCTTGGGCTCCATCATTAAGGACCCGCTCATCCTCCCTGTTTTCAGCTGCAGGTGTACCTGTGGGGCTGTCCCGCTCCTGCAAAACAGCATAGGAGTTAGTTAGCTGGATCTGTTAGGGGATGTGCCTTAGACCCCTCTCCCTCACCCTCCCTGAGCCCACCGTGATCCAACCACTCCTCCTGCTGGGTATCAAGGTTTACCTTGTGGAGCCAGTGGCCTCTGGGTGGGGATAAAAGGCCCCTGTAACCTGGCCAACTCGGCTCGGAGACAGGTGACTTCCTCCTTCAACCCAGAGAGGTGCCTGCAGATAGGGCAGCATCGTAGCCTGCAGAACGTCTCCCTGAAGACAGCCGCTCCACAACCACTGCACTGCACCACTCCCTTCATGTTTCTTGTGGCTTTCCCCTGTGTAGCCTTTAACAACTAGCTCCTCCCCTTCCTGGGTAGGTACTTCCTGATCAGCGTACTCACCTACGGTCCCTTGCTCTATACATGGAGTAAGAGCCTAAGGGTGGGTGGCTTGAGGGGAGGAGGGGTGTACATCTGGCCACGTCCAGAAACAATCAGTTCCCCTTCCTGCTTCAAGAGCCTTGCTCCTCTGACACAACCAACCGAAAATCAGTGTCCTACAAATAGGTCCCCATTGTTTGGGAAACAGAGTACTCCTGGTTCCAAAGACAAAGGAAACAAGCAGTTGAGAGGAATAGGCACAGTCCTTTGCCAAGGTCCAGATAGTACCATAAGGTTCTATAGACATCCAAGGAGTGGGGTGAATTTGTAATGACAACCAATCTCTGTGAAACACCAGAAAAGGTGATTCATGAACCAAGGCCTCTAGTTTGGACACTTTTCTGGCCAAAGTAATAGTGATAAGGATTGATGTTTTCCAAGACTGATACTTCAAGTCACAAGACGAAGCAGGTTCATAGGGGCTTTAGTCAGAGATTCCCTCACATGGCTCAGGTCCTAAAGTGGAACCAGTTTGCAAATTGGAGGTGTTACATGCAAGAGATCCATTAGGAACTGGTGGACTACATCCAGCTAAGTCACTTGCTGGTTTCTGATGGGGCACGTAAAGCCAAAATGACTGACCAGACAACCTTCATCAAGGAGTACTGCAAACCATCGGAGACAGTCAGGAGGTAATCCAGCAACCTCTTCACTGGGCAAGTGAAGAATAGCATCCAACACCATACAGCAAAGTGCTTAGACTTCAGGGGTAGGTGTGCCTTGTGGAAGGTTTCTGAGTAGCAAGCAGAATAGCCACAACCTGTGCAGAGACTCCAAACCAGAGATCTATTTATCAGGAACCAGACATAAAGCTGCAGGGACTGAAGGACTAGATACAGCAGTATGGTATCATTCTGGGACAAAAGGCCCTGCTGGATGAGCAGTTC
The DNA here is from genome assembly GCA_016271365.2 of Neoceratodus forsteri. NCBI lineage: Eukaryota > Metazoa > Chordata > Ceratodontiformes > Ceratodontidae > Neoceratodus > Neoceratodus forsteri. Next base: position 681,220,541 of record CM057456.1, on the reverse strand, counting down.
TTACAGAGGTGGGGACCAGATGGTTCCTCCTTGAGCACGTGATCACATTGTATAATTGTCAGATGGCAGTTGGCTAAGGAGGCAACAGGAGGGCTGTGCTAGGCACCCATTTAATGGAGAATGGCAATCTGGGTGGGGGGTGAGGGGTGGGAGTCCTTGGGGTGGAGGAGAGGGTTGGTGAACTGTCAGGGGGCTGGCTGAATGGTTAAACCTCCAGGGACTGATGCATGAGAGAGGGATGGGCGAATGGGGTATGGGAGAACACTAAACCATCAGGGATTGATGCATGAGAGAAGGATGGGTAATAGGGGGGTGGGGTAACCACTAAACCACCAGGGACTGATACAAGAGAGAAGGATGGGCAGTCAGGGGTGTTAGGGGACCACTAAATGATCAGAGATTGACACACTGGACACAGCATGGGTGACTGAGTGGTGAGGCACCACTTGACACAGGGGAGGCAGCTGTAGTACAGCTGCACTGCATGAGGGGGGTGTTGGCTTAGAAAAGATGTGGTTCTAAGCAGCAGTACATTGCACCAATCTGTGGGCTGCCTACCTCTTCTGCAAACCTTTCAATATGCCACTGGGTTGGTATGCATGAGGAACCTCCTCATTTACATAGGCACAGCGGTACAAGTAGTGCGCTGGTGCTGGTGGGTTTGGGCATAACTCTGGGGCCCTCTGAATATGGCCAAGGCTGGAATGCTGGTGCAAACTCAGGTTAGCACTGGCATTAACCACAGTTGTGCCGGCACTAAGCTTTGAATATGGGCGCCGTTATGCACAATATATTTGGCACAGTATCAAGAATTATACGTTGATGTTAGCCTGTGCTATATGAATATGTACGTATGTTTTTTTGGGGAATGTCTTGTATTTTAACATACTGTAGTAGCATGTACCCATACCATGTCTGGAGTAAGTATAGGCTGGCACTCCAGACATGGTACAGGAATCAGTATATCAGGAACTAGAGCTGTTAAATGCTCATAGTATATATTTCTGCAATACACTCTCTGGCAGCTGATCCTCGTGTCTGACGTCAGCTGTGGGAGGCTCTGGGATGTGCCCCTAGAGGCGCTTATCATGAAATGTCAGGCAGGAGGGATGGCAGGATCAATCAGATAAAAGTATATTACAGCATCAGAATACATGGTAAAATTTAACTTTTTTGGTGAAATGCCTAATCTGGGGCTGCCCCACACTAAGATGTGTGGTAAACATTGATGGACCTTTCCCCTTAAAATACTGCTCAACTTTACTTCTTTCAAGGATTCTGATATCATAACTGCCTACTCATAATCTCAAACTCTGCTCTTCCAACTCTAGACTGTTTCCTCTTTTTCCTAAGTCCCTTTCAACCATAGCTGGAAAAATTCCACATAAACATATTTTCTAGCCATCTACTATGCATACTGGTGGGAGTGACTTCAGGACGATCCTTCTGCTGAGCAGTCTCTTCCCCCTTCACATCACCAAATGGGAGTTCCTCATCCCTCTCAAACAGCAATAACAACTGCTCCAATGGAATGTTGTAACCTGTACATCAAAAACAGAAGACAATACAAGTGTTATTTATAATGAAATCTAGATAAATAGAAACAGAGAAACATAGAATTTGTCAGCAAAAAAGGACTGCTTGCCCACCCAGTCAGCCAAGATGATCCCTGCCTAGTCTGTGTCCACAGACCCTAACTGGTGTACAATGACCCTCCCTCCTCCCTGGCTATTTTACTAATATTCCCCTGTGTTTATCCCATGCATGTTTGAAGCTCCCCACTGTTTTAGCCTCCACCTCTTCCAGTGGTAATCTAGTTCAGACATCTACCACTCCTTTAGTAAAGTAGTATTATTTCACATCCCTCTTAACTTCTTCCTCGACAGCTTATTGCATGCCTTCCGGTCATGGCGCTCTTTCTCATTTGAAAGGTCCTCCAAGGCTCATACACTTCTGTGATACTTTAAAGCTTGACTCTACGCAGCTTATACAGGAGGTTGCAAGCACAGACTTGTCTCAGTTGTGGGCCACCAGTGATGTAAACCAGGCCCTCTCTTTCTTCAGTGAGGTCTTCCTTAGTATCCAAGATAAATATGCACCTAAAACCACTAGGTGAATACATGGTCCAGTCATTAAATGGCTGGACCGACCCCTGCTGGCACTAATAAAACAAAGGGAAGTCTGTTGGTTTACCTTTCAGGTCCCTAAGTCTGCTCCTGATTGGACAAACAGTGCAACAGGATCATCCAACATAAAAAATGCCTGCATTACAAGTCACCATTTGACTCATTGGCTGGCAATCCAAGCCAGTTCTGGAAAAACATTAAGTAAGTCTGAGGCCAGTCCTGTAACTTCACGCCCAAGGACCTAACTATTAAAGGGGTCAACTGCAATGACCCTGTTACCATAATACGTTCAACCTAAGCTTCATTTACCTCATGGCCTACACAAAGTCCTTCCCTCTCCCTGTTGTCTCAACTCCTAGTCCTGTATGGATAATGCCTACCCCTGTCAAAACCCCACCCCCAACCTTAAGGTGGCAACATGTGCTGAGGTACATAAACACCTCATGAGAATCCCATTGTCAAAGTCGGCTGGCTCTGATGATACAGAAACAAAAATATTGAGAACTGCTGCCAAGGAACTTGCTGTAACAGTTACAAGAATCTTCAACATGTCTTATACATTGCACACTATACCTGACCAATGAAAGATCTTGCACGCTGCACCATTGTTCAAGAAAGGTGATAGCAAAAACACTGGCAACTACAGGTCCATAGCAATACTTCTCGTACTCAATAAAATACTTGAAAGATTGGTAGCCTCTCACCTTAATACATATAATCTCCTGTCTCCTGCCCAACATGGTTTTCGAAAAGGTCGCAGCACCACCACTGCCCTGCTATCACTTACTGTCAGTACTGCTTCGGCTATGGATAGGGGTGAGCTTACGGTGTTTTTTTTTTTACCTCTCCAAAGCCTATGATTTGGTTCACCATTCCTTTCTCTGTGGAAAGCTTACCACATTAGGTGTTTCTTCCACTGCCCCAACATGGTTTAAAAACTATCTGGTAAATAGGTTCCAACGTGTTAAATTTGGCATCTCTCTGTCTGACCCCACTTCCATCTAAGTCGGGGTCCCCCAAGGATTTTTACTGGGCCCTCTCCTTTTATCTCTCTTCCTATCAGCATTATTCATGCCAGTCTCTCACATTACACTCCCATTTTGTATGCTGATGACCTAGTCCTTTTTACGAGCTCCTGCAATGTCTCTGATCTAAATCATCAGCTGTCTTCTGATCTACAATCAAGTCAAGAATGGCTCCAAACTAACAGATTCCTCACGAATATCACCGATACCCAGGCCATGCTGTTCGGTTCAGCTCCGAGAGTAAAACATGCCTCTCCCCCTGATGGTGACGTGTGATAATGGATCCTGTCTTACCACTACTTTCTCCTTCAATTACGTAGGGGGTCACACTTGACACCCCACTGAACTTCTCAATGCATATAGCAGCTGTCAATAAGGCAGTGAACATCAGGTTGGGGCTGTCCTACAAGATATGTAACAACCTCATGCCTAAAGCCTGACTAGCCATCGCCCATGGCACTATGCTCCCCAAACTTACCTAAGGGATGTCTGTCTACTACTTGGCCTCCAAACCCATCTTACAGAAATGGGATGTGGCCTACAACAGTATCTGTAGATCTGCCCTGGCAGCGAACAGATATACTCACCACTGTGTTTTCTACTTTAAAAATTGGCTGATTTCCACCATCTACCCTGCGCAACTTCACTATGGGAAATGTTGTTCATAATGTTGTGACTAAACAGACACCACTGTCCCTAGCCTCTGTTCTTTTGCCTTACAGTGTATCCTATCTCCTAAGGTCTAATATCCCTGGTTCCTTGGCTACCCCAGAAACCAGAACTAAGTTAGAGGAATTGGCCTTCTCCTATTCTGCCTCTGCACTCTGGAACTCCATCCCAGCTGTGGTCCATCTGTGCTGATCCAACCATGCCTTCAAGACTGGATACTGCTCTCTCCTGCTCAAGACCTCACCATGAACACGTCCGTAGATTGCAAAGGACCAGCAGTAAATTGTCTGAATTACTGCACTTGTGTATATTGCGGATTACTAACTTCAAATGTGTGAAATCGATCCCTGTATGCGTTGCTTCTCTTTTATTGCTGTACCTTACCCCTGTACCTTGCATTATGCTCACCACATATCATACTTGGGCTTTGGTTTAGTTCACTGTATTACTTCTAGGCAATTGTTTTTAATGTTGTTTCTGTCTTTTTGTTCTTTGTATTATCTCTGGGCAACTGTATAGCTCCTTTGCATTTCTTGTACACTGTTGTGTCAATCTCCACTGTTGTGATCTCCCAGGTCATGCCTGAAAATAGGCACATTTTCTGTCTACTGCACCTACCTGGTAAATAAAAACTAAATAACTACAAATACTCCCCTTCTGAAACCTGTTTATCCCTGTGAGGTACGTGTAGATCTCTATCATGTCGCCTGTCTCTCTCTCTCTCTCTTTCTCTTTCCTCTCTTCCTGGGTGTACATGTTGAGATCCCTCAGTTTCTTCTCGTAGGGCTTTTGGTGCAAGCTCTGCACCTTTTTAGTTGCCCTCCTCTGGCCAGCCTTCACCTTGTCTATGTCCTTTCTGACTTCTGAGGTGCAGCTTCCAGAACTGGATGCAATATTCCAGGTAAGGTATCACCAGTGAGGGATACAGTGGCAACATCACCTCCCTCCTCCTGCTGGAAATACCTTTCCTAGTGCATCCTAACATCACACTGGCCCTACCACTGCTTTGTCACACTGTCCTGCCACTTTAAAGTCATTAGACTTGATAACCACAAGGTCCATTTCCTGCTTTAACCCCGCCAACGTCCTATACGCAATGTCTGGGTTAAATGCTGCAAGACACTCTTGCAAGAAAAAATGCATCCTACCTATTATTGCTAGTATTTGTAAATTTATGAATGATTATCCTTAACGTAGAAACATACAATCTGATGGCAGAAGCACTGTACCTATTCTTGCTAGAAATTGTAAATTTATGGATGATGGTCCACAACACAGAAACATAGACTCTGATGGCAAGAGACTGAGGGGTCATCAAGTCTGCCCATATTATACTACCTCACACTACCAATACACCACACTGGTGGCTTGTTGCCCTCTCCCCCCGCTCCCTCAACCCTCAGTCCTGAGTTTCCCCCGTAGAGATAATGAATCCCCATGCCCTGTCCCAGCTATGTTTAAACCCATTTAACCCATTTAGGGTAGCTGCCCTCACTACTTTAACCACAGTTTTCATCACCCTTTCCATGAAGTAAAACATCTTCATGTCTTACTGGAACTTGTCCACCACCCTCCAATCATGCCTCCTAGTGGCTGCTTCTCTATTACTTACAAATAGATCCTTGCCATCCTGTTTATACCTCTCAGAAAAGTATTTGTTTCTGTCATGTGTCCTCGTGCCTGGCCTTCATTTTTCATTTAATTTTATTTGAAACAAAGGCCTATGGATAGAATTGTCTGTTTTCATAGGTGACCATACATAAATACAATACAAACAAAACAAAATAAATATACAACTTATGCAAAACAATTACATACAGATTTGTTTAAATACTGTATCAACGATTGTGCAAATTGCTTATAAAATGTGAAGAGGACATGTCCCATGACTGACTCGTGCAACACTCAGACTGTGACCTCTCTGTCCGGCTACTTGGCCCTATTCACGACTACCCTTTGTTGCCACCCCATGTCAATTTCCTACCCACCTGAATAAGCTCTGCTCCACTCCCCAAATCCTCCAATTTTTATGGCAGCTTCCTATATAGTACTGAATCAAAGGCCTTACTGAAGTTAAAGTACAGCAAATCTACTACCTATCCTTTGTCTATCACCATGGTGATTCAGTAACCAAAACAAACAACAACAAAAAAACCAAAAACATTATCATGTTGGTCTGGAATGACTTCCCTGACACAAACCCATGATGCTTGCTGTCCTGAAGTCCACTGTCCTCTACCTAGGCCACCAAGCTTTCTTTGACTATGGGCTCCATCAGCTTACCTACAATGGAGGTAAGGCTCACTGGCATGTAGTTGCCCAGGCCCCGAGAGGTAAGAAAGGAACCAGTCAATAGCAGGATTTGAGAGGTCAGCAGAAATCAGCTTATCCAGGTGGAGAGGGTGGGACACTGTATCACAGGCCTTGGCCAGATCGATGAAAATGGCAGCTGTGATGAGCCCCTGGTTCATTCCTGAAAAGATAGAATCAGTTACTGGCAGCAGGGAGGAGACACTGGAGTGATGCTATCAGAAACTAGACTGGAACAGGGAGAGGAAATTGATGGAGGATAGACAATCAGAGAATCTAGTATAGACAAGCTGCTCTTGTAGTTTAGTGATGGAAGGGAGAAGGGAGACTGACTGTAAGTTCTCCCCTTACTACATCACTGAAAGAGTGGTAGATGCCTGGAATGGACTGCCAGCAGAAGTGGTGGAGGCAAAAATAGCTGGGGAGCTTCAACCATGCATGATATAGAACTATGGTAATATTGCTGAATAAACAAGGAGGTGTGAGGGTAGCCAGAGATCAGTTAGGGCCTGTGGAGGCAGACTAGGCAGGGACCATCTGGGCAAACTGGATGGGCCAAGTGGTCCTTTTCTGCCAACAAATTATATGTCTCTATGTACATAGAAAACATATATCTCACACGTGATTATATGGCCTCTGGAATCACCCCTTCATTTTTTGCATTTTCCTTTTCCTCATATGTCTGGGATCATCAAAGGACCAAGCTGCCTCCAGTCTATATAGTCAATCAGTTAACTCTTCATTCATGGTACAGCTGATATAACATGTGCTTTAAAATGCAGTAACATGCCATCTATGATACACATAATAAAAAATATCTAAAGCAAGACAGCTATTTACTATAAATCATTAGCTGTACTAAATACATAATCCAGGCATTTTAATTCATAGAAATGTAGAAACACAGAATGTGTCAGCGGAAAAGGACCAGTAGGCCCATCTAGTCTGCCTTGTTCTCCCTGCCTAACACTTAATAATTCCAATTATTAATACACAGTTAATTTTCTGATTTTTTTTCAGACAGATAGAAAAAACATCTCCCAATTGTGGTCACTGGACTTCAACAAGGACCCCTTCATTTTTCACATTTTCCTGTTCTCCATATGTCTGGTTATCGGGAAAGGACGATGCTACCTCCAGTCTAAATAGTCAATCAACTGACTAATCAGTCATGGTGCAGCTGATTTAATATGGGCTTTAAAGTGCAGTGACATACACTTTACAATACATATAACAAACAAATTCTAAGAACAAGACAGTTGCTTACTATCAATCATTAGCTATAAAAATACATAATCTAGACATTTTAATTCCAATTATTAATGCATAGATAAAGTTTTGGATTTAATTTTGAGACAAATAGAAAAAACATATCCTACTTATGCCCATATGACCTCTGCAAATCTCCCTTCATTTTTAACATTTCCTGTTTCTCTTATATCTGGGGATCAGATCAGCAAAGGACCATGCCCAGGACCAGGGAATTCAGGGGAGACAGAGGTACGGTAAGTCACCATGGAGACAGGTACAGTGCCTTCAGAAAGTATTCACCCCCCTTGGATTTTGTCACATCTTGTGATGTTGCAAACTCAAATTAAAATACATTTATATGGGATTTTTTTGTCACGTATCTACACAAATTACTCTATAATGTCAAAGTGGAATGAAACTTCTGGAATTTTTTGTACATGTAATTTAAAATAAAAACCTGAAATGTCCTGATTTGATAAGTATTCACCCCCTTTGCAATGACACTCCAAATTGAGCTCAGGTGCATCCAATTTCCTTGTGAGATCACTCTAAATCTTGAATGGAGTCCACCTGTGGTTAGTTCAAATGGTTGACATGATTTCAGAGGAAATACACCTGTCTATAAAAGGTCCCACTGTTGACAGTGCATGTCAGAGCAGAAACTCTACCATGAAGACCAAGGAGCTGTCCGTAGAACTCTGTGATAGAACTGTGAGGAGGCATAGATCTGGGGAGGGGTATAAAAACATTTCTAGGGTGTTGAAAGTTCCCAGGAGCACAGTCAAGTCCATCATTAGGAAATGGAAAGATTACGGAACCACCCAGACTCTTCCTAGAGCAGGCCGTCCTCCCAAACTGAGCAACCGGGTAAGAAGGACCTTGGTCAGGGAAGTGACCAAGAACCCAATGACCACACTGACAGAACTACAGAGTGCCATGGCTGAGATGGGAGAACCTGTCCAGAGGCAACAATCTCTGCAGCACTTCACAGATGTAGCCTCTATGGGAGAGTGGCTAGACGGAAGCCACTCCTGAGAAAAGGCCACATAATAGCATGCCTGGAGTTTGCAAGAAGGCACGTGGTAGACTCTGAAGCCATGTGGCAAAAGATTCTCTGACCTGATGAAACGAAAATTGAACTCTCTGGCCTGAATGCAAAGCGCTATGCCTGGTGCAAACCGAACACAGCTCATCACCCGTGTAACACTATCCCTACTATGAAGCATGGCGGTGGCAGCATCATGTTATGGGGATGCTTTTCAGTGGCAGGGACTGGGGCACTTGTCAGGATAGAGGGAACAATGAATGGAGCCAAATACAGGCACATCCTTGAGGAAAACCTGCATCAGTCTGCAATAGACCTTGGACTGGGGCGAAGATTTACGTTCCAACAGGACAACGACCCCAAGCATACAGCCAAAGCAACACTGGAGTGGCTTCAGAACAAGAAGGTGAATGTCCTTGAGTGGCCTAGCCAAAGCCCAGACTTGAATCCCATTGAGAATCTGTGGAAAGACTAAAGATTGTGGTTGACTGACGCTCCCCATCCAACTTGACAGAGCTTGAGCAAATCTGCAAGGAAGAATGGTCGAAAATCCCCAAATCCAGATATGCAAAGCTGATACAGACATACCCAAGAAGACTCAAAGCTGTAATTGCTGCCAAAGGCACTTCTACAAAGTACTGACTCAAGGCGGTGAATACTTAAGTAAACAAGATATTTCCATTTTTAATGTTTCATAAATTTTTGTTACACAATAAAAATATTTTTGCCCCTTTAAATTGTTCAGCATGCTGTGTAAATCAAGGGGGAAAACTATAATTTCAATGCATTAAAAATTCTGGTAGTAACACAACAAAATGTGACAAAATCCAAGGGGCGGTGAATACTTTCTGAAGGCACTGTAATGGAGCCACTATTTGCACTGGAGTGATCTATAGTACAAATAGTGGCACTATAGTGATCTACAGACCTCTAGCACAGTGGGAGGAATTAGGTAAGGTACTGGTGGAAGCCATTAGCAAAATGGCAGAAAAGGGGGAGATGCTGCTGGTGTGGGACTTCAGCCTGCCAGATGTAGATTTTAGCCTCCCTTCACAGCAGCAGATTCAGCTACAAGCAGGCATATCCCGCACTCTCTGCAGGCAGCATTCCTCAGGCAACTTGTCAGTGAACCCACTAGTAATGGGGCAATACTGGACCTGGTAATCACTAACAGGGACAATGTGTTGCAGATGTCAGGTTAGGAGGCCACTTGGGAACCAGTGAACACCATACAGTGAGGTTCAATATACGGGAGGCTGCAACTGAATCACACAAGGTTGAGGGTCCTGGACTTAAGGAGGGCAGATTTTATAAAGATGGGTGACTGCTTCAGGGATGACCTGGCATGGGGGAATGGCCTGTGTGGGGCAGAAGAACCATGGACAAAGATACAAAGGAGTATAGTAAAGGCAACAAACAAGTGGGCAAAAGCAAGAGGAAAAAAAGACAGGTATGGTTCTCAAAAGAGGTGGCTGAAAAGGTAAAGGCTAAAAGGGTAGCATTCAGAACATATAAGGAGACACAGAGGGAGGAGGATAGGGAGGTGTATCAGGGGAATTTAGGGAAGCAGGGAAAGCAATAAAGAGCACAAAGGCACAAACTGAACAGAAAATAGCCCAAGAGGTAATGAAATGAGACAAAACATTTTGAGGGCATGTAAGTGAAAAGAGGAAGACCAGGGTGGGATTATAATGTTAAAAAGGGAAGGGGGTACTGTGCAGAGGGGACCAGGAAAAGGCAGACAGCCTGAACAAACATGTTATTTAGTTTTCACAGCAGAAAGATAAGGGGAAGGGCCACAAAAAAGTAACAGAAGCTTTGGAGGGATGGAGTGGACACTGGTCCTTTTCAGGAGGCAAGAGTCCTGAAGGGACTTGCTAATCTGAAGGTGGACAAAGCAATGGGGCCAGATGGGGTATTGAGGAACCTCAGGGAAATACTGGCAGCACCTCTGACAGTTCTATTTAACAGCTCAATGGAAACAGAAGTGGTTAGGGAGGACTTTGTGAAGAGGGTGGATGCAGTTTCACTACACAAAAGTGGTAGCAGGGAGGAGGGAGGAGGCTGGCGATTATAAGCCAGTCAGCCTGACATCAGTGGAGGGATGGTTAATGGAATAAGAGCCAAAGGAAAGTATTGTTGAATATATATATATTTTTTTTTTTTGCAACTTTTTATTGTAGGTTTTTCATGTGACACATACAGTGACCAATATCACATCCAGATTTCAATCATGGATTGCAAATAAAACATTAAAGCAGTCTAGACCAGTATCTCTTCATGATCAGTACATGTAAATCTGGGAATAGAACCAGATATTCAACATGGCATAATAACAAAGTTAAGGCATATGTTTATTAATGGTAGGATGGGACCTCCCTCACCCAATCCAAAGCTGACTTGAATTTACAATTCTCAAGAGGGTCAGCCTGTCTTTATCCCTCTATGGCTCCTCCCACTCCCCCTCAAGGAACTATGTCTGGTTGATGCCTGGAGATATACAATAACCAAATCATCCATCTGTTCCTAAAAAACAGGGAATCGGTCATGTATCTGAGCTGTCGTGCTTTCCATGATAAAAATATCATAAATAAGATCTTCCCAGTGTTTTATCTGTCATGGAGATTGTTGCAACCATAATTTTGTTACTGCTTTTTTAGCTGCTGCTAATAAAATATTCAGTAGGTAAAGATGATGTTTCTGTTTGAAATGAGAGGGGTAATGTAAGAGTATGGCCATCTCCGGCATCAGCTCTCCCACCTCAGGAAAAGTTTCCCTCAGTGCTTTTTCCAGGTCACCCCAAAAGGGGGCCAACACAGGGCATGACCAAAAAATCATGGGTATGCACTGACACTTCACATCCACATCCCCTTCAACATGCAGAATCCCTAGAGGAGTGCAATTTAGCAGTGATTTGCTGGGTGTGCAAATAACGAATTACCACCTTCCAGCTGACTTCATGCCAAATATTATGTTATAGTATGTTGTTTGCTGCTGTCTATGCCAGATCTCTCTCCAGTACTGTGGTGTCAACACTATTGAGAGCTCCGTGTCCCAATTAGATTGCCCCACCTTCATTACTGAGGTAGGAGCTTCTGACAAGGCATGATAATATCGTGACACCAAATGAGTGGGAGAAGAATCTCTCTGTACTGTCAGGAGCAACTGGAAAATTGGTGCAATAGATTGAAGGTCAACTGTAAGCCCGATAGTGTGACTTATGAAATGACATATTAGAAAATATCTGTAGTGGTCCGAGTGTAAAAGATGAAACTCTGCCTGCAGACACTGGAATGTGTTAAACAACTCCATTTGATAAATTTGGCAAGTCTGGACTAGCCCTAATCTAAACCAAGTGTGAAATTTATGATCAAGTTTCGTGGGAAGAAAGGTGGGAATACCCCAACCACCTTCCTCCAGCCACATTTACTGGTTTAAGAAAGCCCTCCAATGTTTCAGTAAGTTTGCTGTGTAAATGAATGGTTCTGGGGCATTAGAGTCTCTATTGTCTGAAAAAAATTGTACTCATCCAGTTCTATCTCAGCCAACGTGCGCTCCACCTGTACCCAAATAGGAGCCCGGACCGGTAGTATAGCCCAGTGAGTCATATGGTTCAGGAAAGAGGTCAGGGATTAATTATACAAATTAAGTAAAGACAAACCCCCCTCCAATCTTGGCAGCTGAAGTTTTTTTAAGTGCAATCCTAGGACGCTCCCTCCCCGTTACATAGAAAATTTGAGATCATCCTATCCCATCTGCTCAGGTCTGCCTTAGATGGTATTAATGGATTATTCTGAAATAAATAAAGCAACCTGAGCAAAATGTTGATTTGAATTGTATGAATTCTACTTATTGACAAAGGAAGATGGCGCCAGACTTGCAACTCAGATTTTATCTTTTCAATTAAGGGGAGTATATTTCCGATTATAAACTTTAATGGATCGGGGGTCAGATAAATACCCAGATATTTGATATGTATTTAGTTACATTTATTGGGATACTGAAGCTGTAACTGGGGGGAAGGGTGGAAATAAATTTGCAGCACCTCTGTTTTCTGAGGGTTAATTTTATATTCTGAAACTTTTTCAATGTTAAGAAGGCACTGCTCTAGAACTGGTAGTGTTGAAGTTGGGTTGGTAATGTATAATAATAAATCATCCACGTAGTAAGTGATTTTGTGAAGATGATCTCCTGTGGAATACCCCTGGATCTGTTGTGTGTGACGGAGGAACTGGGCCAATGGTTCAGCATATAAAGCAAATAAGTAAGGTGACAGAGAGCAGCCCTGTCTGGTGCCCTGGGACAATTTGAAACATACAGAGTAAGAGCCATTAACTTTGATCACAATGTGAGGGTCTGTATATAAGCCCTTAAAGTTGTTCAAGAATTCTTGAGGAAATCCGAATTTGGATAGGGTATGCTGTAAAAAGAGCTAGGACACCCTATCAAATGCCTTTTCAGCATCCAGGCTAAGGATTAATAGGGGCATTCTAGTATGATGTGCATGGTTAATGATATACAGGGTTCGTTTTATACTGATGGTAGTTTGTCATGTTTTAAAAAATCCCGATTGGTCTGGATAAGTGTAGGGAGAACAGAGTCCAGTCTATGTGCAGGTATGCGTCTATATATTTTATAATTTTGGTTCAGGACTGAGATAGGGCGATAGGAATTGCATAAATGGAGTGGCTTATCAGGCTTTAAAATAGCTGAAATAGAAGTCTGTCGCCAAGATACGGGATATAGGGCTGTCTCGTGACTTTTCTGAACAGAGATTCCTTTACAGAGTCTAAGATAGCATTATAAAATACGTCCCCAAAACCATCTGGGCCTGGACTCTTCTCTTTCTTCAAATTTGTAAGAGTAGTAAGTAGTTCCTGTTCAGAAATAGGACGAAAAAGGGATTCCTTCTGTATGTCTAAAAGAACAGGAAGCTGTATTCCATCCAAAACATTTTTAATGGACTCCTCTGATGGAGTCGACTCTTAAGTGTATAACTGTGAGTAATAACAACTAAAGACTCTCAAGATCTGGGAAGTGGTTGTAACTAGCCTTCTCATCTCTGGGTCTTTGATCTTCATGATGGATATCATGCTAAATCACTTTTGAAGACGGTGGGCCAGCACCTTCGAGGCCTGAGACCCTCCCTTCTTGGTAGCGCTGCTGAAGTCACAAGGCCTGCTCTGTTTCATACAATCAAAATTTTGGCTTTTATTCTGGGTTTGTTGAATAAGCAGAGTCAAAGAATGATCCCCCTGCATATGGGCCCTCTGGAGAAACTTTAGTTTCTCCTGTTACTCATGCAATTGTGCCTCCCGTTCTCTCTTCTTCCAAACAGAATAAGAGATAATGTGGCCCTGCAGAACTGTTTCTTTTGGTATCCCACAGTATCTAAGGAGATATGTCCTCTGATGTACATTTTCAGCAATACTGTAATTCTAGGGACTTCATTCTTTATCATTTTGAGGAAGGCAGGGTCTCATAATAAAGAATCATTGAGTTTCCAATAAGAGATTTTAAATTCTTTTTCTATATCAAGCGTCAAACAAATAGGGGCATGGTTCGACAAATAGATACTTTCTATTTCAGAGGTGTGTACCCAATCCAAATGTTCCCTGCTTATAGAAAAATAATTGTGTCTTGAATAATGCTTATGGACATGAGAATAAAAAGAAAGTTGCCTAGTGGCTGGGTGTAAATGTCTACACATTTTGATCAGCCCTCCCTCCTTAAGCAGACGCCTTAGATGCTTCTGTCCAGATGTAGATGCAGGGGCGCAGGGGGCAGAGGTGTTCATTGCCAGATTTAACAAGCAATTAAAATTGCCTTCTATAAGAAGAACCCCTTTAGTATTAATAAGAATAGCATCTACAGTACTAATTTTGAATAGAGGAGGCATCACTGCCCGGAGGTACATATAAACTGCAAACAGTTACCAGCTTTATCATTAATAGTACCCGAGGCAAGTGCTAATCACCCCTCCTTGTCTGAGTATTGTTCTGTCAATATAAAAGGTGAGTTTTTAGGAATTAATACCACTGCCCCCCCCCCGCACCTCCCAGGTTTGTAGGACGATTCAACAATACAGGTTAATATCCCAATACTGACACTGTAGTGCAGCATGAGGGGGGGTGCTGCACTCCTGAGGTGCCATCTTTCCGATGATACGTTAAACCAAGGTCCCATCTGCCTGTTCTGGTGGTAGTTCAGGTGGACGTTAAAGATCCCATGGCACTTCTCGAGAACAGTAGGGGGAAGACTTTATATCAGAAATCATACAAAACCCCCCAAAAAACAATCAATACAGTGAATCATAATACTGAAACAGCAAGAATTCAAACAAACAAAGAAACCTCTCCTCCAAACAACAAAAGAACCAAGAAAAAAAAAATAATGTGTCAAATAAACAGTAAAAAATTGAAAAACCAAAAAAAGACATTCAGGTAACAGGAACATCAGTATCCGTGATCCATAAACTATTCCACCATCTAGCCTGTAATACCTGCTGTGTCAACATTCGGGATTCTAAAAAATAAATCTTAGTTCACTTCATACTTTTTGGAAAATTTCTGAATGATTAATCACTTTTTGTTGTGATGTAAATATACTTCTAGCATTCCAAATTTACCATTTAAATAATGAAAAATCAACATGTAATGTCCCCTTATCCCATTTACTCCACCCAGAAGTGTATGCCCCATAAATCAAAATTGGATACGAAACAGTAGAGAATATATTATCCCCCACCTCTTTAGCAATGAATGTCCAAAAATGCTGAATATATGAACATAAAAAAAATAAATGTTCCATAGTTTCCAACTGGTTACAGCACATAGGTCTAGAACAAATCCCTTCCTCCACCTTTTCATGTTTCTGGTTAGCCTTAACGTTTAAACGTTCATGACAACAAAGTCACAAAACATCCTTTACCTTTATAGGAATGCGTTTCTCTATTAACAAATGCTCCAAGGAGAAGCTTTTCCACTGGGCATTTTGGAAAAAAAACACGTTTTCATGAAATGCTGTTTCTAAAACTTGTGCATATACTTGTTTTTTGTACAGCGTAATTACTGCCAGACTGGATATTTTCCATACCTTAAGTTTTACAAAAACTGCTCTTAAAAAAGGGGCCACAGTACTATGATTTTTCACCACCCGGAGCACACCACCCTCCCACAAGGGAAACCAAGGTAAGACACTATTATAAACTAAATCACCCCAATAAGTATTCGTATTAATCAGTAAAGGTCTAATATTCATGAAAAGAAACTGACAAAAAAAAGAAAAGCACTGGATTCACCATCTGCTGACCTCCCTGTTCCAAAGGAAGATACAAAATATTCCATTTAATAGGATTCAGCTTACTGCCCCAAAAAGCCTGAAAAAAGAGGCAGTACACTGCCGTTTTCCTAGATTGTGGAATAGGAAAAATATTTGACGCATACAAAAATATAGGCACTAAAAAGGTCTTAATAAGGTAAAGCCGTTTCTTTTTACTCATCATCCACAAATTCCATTTCTTAACCAATTGTATACCCATTTGTAGTTTAATATCCCAATTAATCAGAGCCATGTCCCCGACACAGAAATGTACCCCTAATATTTTAATGAGGGTCTGTGCCAAAACTAACACCAGCACTCTGAGAAGGCAAAGCCAGATGGCCCCCCAGTGCCCTGCCAGAGCATTTGGTCATGTTCAAAGCCGCTCCAGAAACTGATCCATAAACCTTACATAAACGGAGAGTTTCTGCCACAGATGATTGATCCTTGACCAAAACTACCAAATCATCTGCATATGCAAATGCGGTGTAAGGTAATAGATGTTGATCTACTGAAATCCTGTGAATATGCTTACATGTATTTAATACCCGAAGCAGGGGGTCAATCGCAAAGACATATAAAAGGGGGCTCAAGGGGCACCCTTGTCTGACCCCTTTAGTCAGGTGAATCAATGGGCCAAAGAAACCATTTATTTAGGCAGTTACTGTAGCAACTCTGTATAATGCCTGAACCCAAGAAATAAAAATCTGAGGGATACCATAGCAAGCCAGGGTATGACAAAGAAAAGTATAGTTACGTAAGAACTTACCGTAACAGTAGATCTTTGAGAGAGGCTCTTGCAGTAGGTAATTACATATAGGACCAAAGCCGGCAGGCGTCAGGACCCCACGGAAAAATTTCTAGCTAGCAGTCTCTGGCGGGGGACCGCCCCCACGTCAGGTGACGTCGGTATAAAGGGGCGGTCCCCCACTCCTGCCTTCCAGTTCTTTCCCGCCAAAGGCCAAAAAGGCGAGACGAGAGAGAAGCAGATATTCCTTCCTGGAAAAGGAGCTGAAAAACTAAGGGGATGGAGGGTGGTAGGTATTACCTACTGCAAGAGCCTCTCTCAGATCTACTATTACGTGTAAGTTCTTGTGTAATTGTACTATCTTACTTCGAGAGGGCTCTTGCAGTAGGTAATTACATATAGGACTGAGTCCCAAGCAGTCTGGAACAAAGAGAAGCACACGGAGGAGGAAACTACTCATACAGAGATCCTCTGGCTGAAGAGGGCTCAAGAAAGAAGCCCTTGCAGAAAAGACAACCTGAAGCCAGCTCTCATGAGAGGCAATGTCCAAAACTGTAGTGTTTCATAAAGGTATGGACAGAAGTCCAAGTTGCAGCTGCACAAATGTCAGCCACTGACACATTCTTGAAACAAGCAGCAGAGGCCGCGACATCCCTGGTGGAGTGACCCCTGACCTGACCTGGCAAGGTTTTGTGATACTTGTCGTAGCAGAAAGTGATGCAATGAGCCAACCATTTGGACAAACATTGTTTGGAAACAGCATTGCCCTCTCTTTTGCTGGCAAACAAAACAAACAGTTGGTCAGTCTTTCTGAGATCCTTCGTCCTGTTGGTGTAGTATCTCAGAATCCGATGAACGTCCAGAGCATGTAAAAGATACTCCCTGTGATTGGAGTGCTGTGTGAAAAACGCAGGCAGTTTAAAGGACTGGTTCAATGTAGATTCCGCTATCACCTTAGGGAGAAACTTAGGATTGGTGCGCAACGCCACACGTTCCTTACGGAAAATCAAATATGGAATTTTGCACATCAAGGCCTGAAGCTTGGAAATACTTCGAGCAGAAGTAAAGGCCACTAGGAAGAGTCTTCCACGAAAGGAACTTAAGGTCTGCTGAGGCTGCCGGTTCAAAGGTAGGCAGCGTAAGCTTCTCGAGAATTAAATTCAAATCCCAAGGGGGGGGGGCAGGAACCCGAATGGGGGGTCTCTGATGGAGAACCCCTCGTAGGAAGGTCTTCGCGACCTCCAGTTGAGCTAAAGTTCTGTCCCCAAAGGGAACATGATAAGTGGCAAGAGCTGCCATATGAACTTTCAAAGAGGAATGACTGAGACCCAGGTCGAAGAGATAACGCATGTAGTCCAGTAGTCGCCTGACAGGACAGGAGAAAGGCTCCAGGTCTTTGGATGAAGCCCAAATGGAGAACCGTTTACATTTCATGGCATAGGTGGAATGAGTGGACGGCTTCCTGGCTTCCATCAAGATCTCTGCCACTTGTGGGGAAACCCCAAAACAGGCTTGTGCTACGTCTGTAGGAGCCAAGCATGCAGCTGAAGGGACTTGAGGCCGGGGTGGACCAGGGATCCCCGATCCTGGGTCAACAGTAGTCGTGAAAGTGGAAGAGGAATCGGAGGTTTCTCTGAGAACTGTTGCTGAAGAGAGAACCAAACTTGCCTGGGCCAGAAGGGAGCAATGAAAATCATACGGGCCCCTTCTGAGGTGAGCTTGTGCAGGATCCTCAGAATCAATGGAATTGGGGGAAAAGCATAGATGCATCTGCCCTTCCAGTCGAGAGACACAGCGTCTCTCCAGAGTCGCCCGCACCCTGGAGCGAGCAAGCAAAAGGTGGGCAGTTTTGCATTTAGAGGGATGATAAACAGGTTTACCTGAGGGGTTCCCCAACGAGGAAGACTGTCGCTCTGCTATTTCCTGATCCAATCCCACTGAGAGGTTGTGCCGCAGGATTGGCTCATGTGATCTCTGCCAGCAATTGTCTACCCCGGGACGTGGACTGCCGTGAGGTGAAGGTTGTGGAGGGTCGCAAATTCCCATATCCACATCGCTTCCCGACAAAGAGGGTAGGAACGGGTCCCCCGTTTGTTGAGGTACCAGACTACACTCATGTTGTTGGTCTGGAAGGCCAGATGACTGGGAAGCAGAAAAGGGCACAGTGCTTGAAGAGCGTACAACACCGCTCTGAGCTCGAGCACGTTGATGTGAAGTGTCTGCTCGAGTTTGGACCAAGAGCCCTGGGTCTGCTGGGATCCCAAATGGGTTCCCCAACCTTCGCCCGAGGTGTCCGTTGTCAGCATTTGGGAGGGAGGAGGAAGACAGAAGGGAACTCCCCGATAAAGGTTCTCCTGAACCAACCACCAGTGCAAATCCCGAGGCATCGGGGTCGAGACTAGCGCCTTTTGGTCCAGGTCATCGACCAATTGATCCCACTGAAACCGATCAGTCCACTGAGAGATTCTCATGCGGAGCCGTGCATGTGGAACTGTCGGAATTGCAGCCGCCATAAGCCCCAGGAGCCGAGGGACCGACCTGGCGGTAACCAGTCAATGGGAGGACAAGTTGCTTGCCTGAGCCTGGAGGGTGGCCACCCTGTCTGGGGGCAGAAAGGCCATACCAGTGGTCGTGTCCAGAATCGCCCCGATAAGCTGGAGGCATTGCGATGGGATCACATGGGATTTTGCCTGGTTGATGGTAATACCCAGGCTGGTAAGACAAAGGGAACGCAGGAGTTCCTCCCTGGATGGGGCCACCAAGAGCCAATCGTCCAGGTACGGGAAAACCTGAACTCCCTGAGTATGCAGGTGGGCCGCCACCACAGACAGGCATTTGGTGAATACTCAGGGGGCCGAGGAAAGACCAAATGGGAGGGCCTTGAACTGGTAGTGGTCACCCTGGAAAGCAGACCGCAGGTATTTGTGGTGGGAAGGGCGGATAAGGATATGCAGGTATGCGTCCTGCATGTCCAGAGCACATAGCCACTGTCCCGGCTGAAGGAGGGGCAGAAGACTTTGCAGGGAGAGCATCCTGAACCTTTTGCACTCCACGAACAGATTCAGGGAGCTGAGGTCTAGAATGGGCCTCACGTCTCCTGTGTTCTTGGGGACTAGGAAGAAATGGGAGTAGAAACCCGTCCCCCGAAGAGGGGGAGGGACAGGTTCTATTGCCTCCTTCAACAGAAGGGAGGAGATGTCTTCCTGAACCCTGAGAAGATGTTCTGGGGAGTAAGACAACCTGGTTGGGGGGGGGGGGGAGTTCTGGGAGGTTTCTGAAGAAACTCTATGGTGTGGCCCTCTGCTATGAGCCGGAGGACCCAAGAGTCGGAAGTGATCCTCTCCCAACCCAGCAGATGTAGGGGAAAATTTCCCACCTACCGGTTCCTCTGGATCGACCAGAGGCTGTGGGAGAGGGAATCAGGAGGTGTGAGGCAGCGCCATGACTGGAGCTCCCGCAGCCGTTTGGGTGGCTGGGGGTCTCGCAGCCACAGGGGCCCGGTGTTTGTTGGCCAGCTTTCCTTGTGGTTTCGCCTTAGGCCATGCGTGACAGCGAAAGGAATGACGCTGCACTTGAGGGGCTCTGTACATGGAGTCCACCTCCTTGAGAGCAATGCCCTTCTCTCGCAGTCCGGTAATGATGTCCTTGACATCACCACCGAACAACACCGAACCTCGGAAGGGGGCATCCTGGATGGTGGATTGCACTTCCGAGGCTAAATCTGACACCCGAAGCCAGGCATGTCACCGCAGGCTCATGGCGAACGCCAAGCTTCGTCCAGTAGTGTCCACCCCATCGTAAGTAGCGAAAGCAGCATGTCTACCTGGCCGGATCGCAAGGAGTGGTGACCAGGTCTGCCACTTCATGTTTAGTCTGTGACTGAGGAAGGGAGTCCAACTTGGCTTCCGCCTCGCTAAGGATAGCCTTCTGGTAATCCCCCATGTGAGCCACATAGTTCAAGGCTCTAATGCCCAGAGCAGAAGAAGAATAGACCTTCTTGCCATACTGGTCCAGAAGGCGGGATTCCTTATCGGGTGGGGACGAGCTCAGGTGTTTCGGGTTAGCTGAACGGCTGTGGGCGGCGCTGATCACGACCGAATCAGCCTTGGGGTGTGATGTGAGAAAGTCAACCCCCTCGGGAGCCTGATAAAGCCTATCCCCCTTCCGAGGAAGGGGGGGCTAAAGCCGACGGTTGTTTCCAGATAGTGGAAACGAGGTCCGCGTGAGGCTCGATCCAGGGTGGAACTAATGTGGGAGCGACCTTGGGCAAATCCAAATGGGCAGCTAGCTTCTGCCTCTTTGGATCTGGCTCCAGAGATTTCCACTGATGAAGAGCCTGGATTTTGCTTAGCAACTCCGCAAATGAGGGATCCTCTGGAGGGGACTTCCGAGGAGTCCTAGGCCTGGGCTTGTCAGGATTGCGAGGCTTGTCCGGATCGCAGCTGTCATCAGAATCCTCTGATAAGTCCAAAGAAGAAGAAGAAGATGAAGACCCCTCCCCACTCGGGGGAGGAACATGGCCCCAGGGGGCAAGGTGCCACCCCCAGCCTTAGACCCCATAGCAGTGTCTCTGGGGTTGGGGGGAGGAGGGATCTCTCGGCCCCGGCGACGGGGGTCCGGGACTGGGTCCATCATCAGGAGGCAGCTCTCCACCTCCCTGGTGAGCTGAGTCTTGGCCTCAGCCCACCAAGAAGCCAGAGTCTCCCTCAGATCCAGCAGCAGCTGAGGAAGCGGTGGAGGAGGGGGAAGGGGGGATACAGATACTGGGGTTATCTGTAGAACGAGTATCCACAGTCCAACGGCAGGAAGCCTGGGGTCGGGTACTGAGGCACCGGGTACTGCGGCGTCAGATACTGCGGCGTCGGGTACTGCCGTGCCGGATACTGAGGAGCGGGATAAGACGGCATCGGATAAGACGGCATAAGATCTGGCACCAGGGGTCTACCGCGGTAGAAGGTCCTGGAAGCGGGCACGGGACAGGTGGCCCGGCGGGCGTCGGGTCCGGCATCGGGGTGATGTCTGGTAAGGGGACGTCGGCCGGCATCCAAGGGTCCGAAGTCAGGCCATCCGGTCCTATGGGAGGGAGGCCTGACGGAGGCACTGAACAGTCCCCAGCCTCATCCGGGGGAGGGACGGAGGGATCCCCCGGGTCCAGCTGGGGAGACGCAGGGGCCTCGGGCAGCAGACGTGAAGGCTACGGGGAGCCAGCGGCGCCGGATAAATGCAAGGGATCTGGCGGAGGTTCCGGCGCTGAGCGACCGCCGGACTGGCCGGCGGGCATCTGACCAGTGGAATCCAGGCAGGCATCAGAGGAGCCAACATCCGACTGATCGGACCCAGCGCCCGAAGAAGGCCGTGCAGGGGAGGTGACCTTGATGGGTGGCTTGACGGCTGTGCGCTGCCCCGAAGGGTCGAGTGGCTTAGCATCCGGTTCCGGGCAGACATCGGAGGTGCCAACGCCCAACTTACCGGAGAGGCTCGAACTAGAAGGACACTCAGGGGCGGCCTTACTGGGAGCAGATGCCTCCTTTGTCCCGGTGGCTCTCGACTGGCCCGAGCGCGAACCAGTTGGGGGGGGACTGATGCCGTCTCAGACACCACCAAGACGGCCGTTGGGGAAAGGACCCCCGGAGGGGATGTTACCTGAAGGGTGGCAACCCAAGCCGAAGTCGTCGCAGCTGCGATTGAGGAATCCCAGTCACGGTGCTTCTCTTTCTTATTCTTCTTAAGGCCCTCGGGGGAGGTGGAAGCCTTTCAGAGCTTTTTCAGCTCCTTTTCCATGGAGGACATCTTCTTCTTTAGGATGTGGGCCTCCAGGAACCGCTGCCTTCTTCTGCGGGTAGCCACGATGAACTTCAGGCAGTGCTGACAGGAATCCACGGGGTGGTTGGGGCCTAGGCAGATAAGACACCGAGAATGGCCATCCTTGTGCGGGAGTTGGGCACTGCATGAGTCGCACTTGTTTTTGTGCTTGGACGTGGTAGGGGACGACATACACGGCAGGTAAAAGAATCCTGACGAATATCTTAGAAAATTTGAAAAAAACGACGGTATAACTACCGACGACGGACTGACGAGCAGTGGAACTTAACCGTGAGGCACTGTCGAAAGAAAACGGCAGGAAAGAACTGGAAGGTGGGCGTGGGGGACTGCCCCTTTATACTGAAGTCACCCGACGAGGGGGCGGTCCCTCGCCAGAGACTGCTAGCTAGAAATTTTTCTGTGGGGTCCTGACGCCTGCTGGTTTCAGTCCTATATGTAATTACCTACTGCAAGAGCCCTCTCGAAGTAAGATCTTATGGTTAACATTGTCAAAGGCCTGTTTTTGATCAAGCGACAAAACAAGCCCTTCCAAATCCGAAATATCTTTTCTTGCAAAGATTTCACGGAGCAAAATAAGCTGATCACTGATTTTCCGACCAGGTACCGTGCCAGACTGTAGGGGTAAATTAAGTGCTCTGTAAGTCTTAAAAGCCCAGCCGACAAAATTCTGGACAGTAATTTAAAATCACAGTTAAGAAGACCAATAGGTCTCCAGTTAGCCAAATCTGTTTTATCACCTGGTTAAAAAAGGAAAATCACTATGCCCCCCGCCATCTCCAAAGGAATGGTGCTATGATCCAGATAATAGTTAAACACTAGTGCAAATTCACTGGAAAGTTCTGAAATGATCAACTTATATAGCTCCAAAGGCAACCCATCTTTCCCCAGTGCTTCTCCTGGATTTGAGGAAGAAACAGCCCATGCCACCTCTCCCTGAGTGATGGGCAGCATGAGATTCTGTAACAGCCCTGGTGGACCATGTGGAAGCTCAATCCCCTCGAAAAGCCGTTGAAATGGAAGCATATTCTGCCTACCCTCCATAAACAAGGTTGTAACATAATCCGTCACCACTTGTACCGTACGGGGGGTCGTAGTGTGTAGTATACCAAAGTGATCACATATGGCTGAAAATGTTTTCTTTTTTTATGTTCCTGGCTAGCCATCATGGGACATGAGGATACAAAGGACCCTCCTCTCCCATATTGCTGCTGCATTTCCAAAGCAGCAGCTTGTTTATAATGGAATTGAAGCATCTGATCTTTAATACATCGAATTTGTTCTGTAAAATTATGCCTAGTAGATTGTGCCAGTGACAAAAGGTGCTGCAACTGTTGTCTCTGACCCAAATATAATTGATATTCAGATGTCCGAACTCTTTTCCCAGATGTGATTAATAATTGCCGAAGCTCCACCTTAGTATGGGCCCACCATTCGGCAGGGGAATCATATAACTCAAACAATGATTTTCTAGAAATCAAAAACTATAAAACCTATTGCTGAAGGTGTGATTACAATAGGAGGGACGAATTAAGTCTCCAATACCCGGGACCATGTGAAGCCACATTATGACCTAGTTGAAGTTGTAACATTAATGATCTGAATATTCAACCACCAGTACATTGGTTTTTAAACAAGAAAGGGTTTGTGAAATAAAAATAAAGTCTATCCGAGTCAACAGAGCATCTTTATAAAAGGTCGGCTCTCTACAACCCGTGTGGGGGAAAAAAAGCTTCTTTAAGATTAGCTGTATGAATGGCTCATCTTAGAAGAGACATATCACAAAATATTTTAGTGGTGGATGTACTCTGACCCCTGTCCTGCTTTCCCAGTCTGCAATTAAAATCCCCCCCCCCCCCAAATAACAGGCTGAGTGGAGTGGCAATAAGGACGAACCAGTGTAAATAAAGTAGTACCTTCTGCTTTTGATTGAGGAGCACAAGTATTAATGATACGGTAATAATCCAAGCCAAGTTTAATATCCAATATCAGGGTCCTACCCGGCTCTAAATCAATCAATTTCAACACCGTAACAGAAAGCCTGTGAAAGAGTACCCCCACCCCAGAACAGGGAACTAATCCGAAAGACCAAAAAGTGGCCCCTGACCCCCATTCCTTGTTAGCTCGACAAATTTCTTCCACAGAATGTAACCTAGTGTCTTGAAGTAAAAATAGCTGGGGCACCTGATTTCAGATAGTGGAACACAGCCCCTCACTTTAAATCAGTTTTGATACTATTAACATTTGTGGGAAATGAACACAAGGAATGCAACATAAAACATGGGTAAGGGAGCAACAAATCCTACAACTATGGTGGTTTTGCCTTCACCCTGCCTTGTTTTTTCCCTTGTGACTGACTCCTCCCTTTTTTTTTTTCTTTCCCCTTTTGGGACATTGCTTAGGCCCTTCAGTGTCACTTATATCTGAATCAGTGGGCTTGTCCAGATTCTGACCCTCCAGGGATTGCCCCCCACCTCTATGTCAGAGGTGTACAGCGTACCAAAAGCCTGAAATCTATTACTGAGTAATATTGGGGATATCTTGGGTACCTTAGAGGCAGATTGAAACCAAGCCTGTCTCCTCCTCAATGCCATTCTGGTACCCCTTTCACCTACTGGAACCGGAGGACCTGGAGGAGGCATGGACTGATCCTCAGTCATGACCTGCGGCAGAATAGGGACAGAACCAGTACAAGGTGGGGACTCTTCCTCTCTTGAAGTCCTGGAAACTGCTTCTACTGGGAGCTTCACAATGTTCAACAGAGGGGGAAGGGGTAGGCTGCTCCTGCTGAGAAAGAGAGGCCTCAGTCCCCATCCTCAATGTAACTACTCCTGTAATATCAGACTGAGGCTGGCTGTGGGGTAGATCATGTCTATCTATCCTGGAAGTATAATTGTTCCGCTGTGCCACAGTACCCACTAATCCTTGTTCTTCTGCATCAGCCAGTGATGCAGTGATGTACTATGGGCTACTTCCGGGCAGGCTGAGTAAGCGTGACCCTTACTACCACATAAATTGCAAGTCACCTCCTCCCTACAATGGTAACTACTGCGTCCCAGAGCTTGACAAAAATTGCACCGTAGTTGATCACAGGCACTACTAATATGCCCTGGCTGCCTGCACTTGTAACAGGTTTTGGGCTGGCCTGGGTAAAACAGTACACCCCTGTCCTTCCCCATAAAAAAACAATTAGGGAGGTGTTGTGTCCCAGAATCACTAGATCTAAGAATGCCACGAACCTTCCACTTCCCAGTCCAAATCCCTTCAGTATCAAAAATTGCTTCTGGCAGGCCCAACACTGTACATTGTTTTTTAAGCCAGTGCAGCAAGTCTGTCACACTTACCCCTTCATAACGGAAAAGTACCGGTATTACTTTATGGGTAGGACGTGTGAGAGGTAGAACCTCGAATGGGGCCCACAAAGGAGTATTTTTAACCAGCTGATACATATCCCAAAATTTTCGTAACCCGCTTTCCAGTTTAAAACTAATGTCAAAGGAGTTTTCTCCAGAGACATGAATTAAGGCATATAACTTGGTGATATTAAAAAGCATGCCAGCTTTCAAAAGGGTTTTCCCAAGAAACACCCTATCAGGAAAAAGGTCCATACCCCCTTTGTACACCAATCTAACAGCATTATGCCGTTTAGCTGGGTACCGTGTTTGTCGAAAAAAGGAGGCATAGGGCCTAGGATTAGGCTTGTCCTGTACCGATCTAGCACCCACCCTTACCCCCCCTTCAGTCCCATGACTAGGAGGCACGTTTCTATCTTCTGCAGGAATTTTATGTGGGATATCGGAAACATCAGAAAAATCACTCAGCATATCCCTCTCATTATCAAAATTTGGTACCGTAACATCTATATTAGACTGTAAAACATTTAAAACAGGGTTCTGAGTTAGCTCAAGATCCGAAGGTAATGTCAGTGGTGAGCGTATTTCGCCCTGTACATTAGTCATTACAGATGCAGATACAGGGACCTGTTCCATCGTCGCTGCTGCCGATCCAGGGTTGATGGCAGCCACAGGTAAAAGTCCAATGCTGACCCCAGGGATTCTGATAGGAGAGAATCCCGAGATCCAGTGCTGAGATTCCGGTGATCGTACCCATCCTGCAGCGTGCAGGGACTTGTCTACTGACCAAGGGGTCAAGTCCTCAACGGGCATGTCCACCCAAGATAATTTACTAAGAGTAGCCTTCTTTGTGATGCGATCCTTCCGTCCTGATTCCTTCAGGGCTGAAAATGAAAAAAACAGTAGCCTCCGACTGGACCTGTAGAGTAGTCTGGAACACTGTAGGTACAACCAGCTGCGGCAAAACCGGCATCTCCGTGTCTCTGTCGGGAGGCTCGATTGCACCTTCAGGCAAGGCCTGACCTGGATTTAAGGACTTTTTCAACTCTGGTGGATCGAATCCTGGAAGCGCCGATTCCAAAGCGCCTTTCTTCAAAAAATACAGTTCCTCTGCACACTTCAACTCCTCTCACAACGATGCAGCTGTCGGCTCCGAAATCAACAGGGCTCCTGTTACAGGCCCTAACCTTTTCAAATCGGGCACTTTGGAGCCTTCCTGCAGCATCTCACTTGATCGATTCGGTAGACTTGCCTCACAGCCAACTAGCCCAGTCGATTGAAAAAAACTTCAGTCTCCACACTTTCCTGAGCTGAGGAGGAGACCAGCTCCTCAAGTCTGCCACCCATCCATCTCCATGGCCAGCAGAACAGGGAGTGAGTCAGCCATTGGAAACGGCTATCACTCTACAGTGCCCCCTGCCAATGAGTAGGGGAATTTCCCCAGTGCCCTGGCCAAATTTCACCCCATTCACAAAAATACCAGCAACAGCTTAATCTGGTTCAAGGAAGTTGACATTCATCTGTATCCCCCTCCCCCGGGTCATGCCTGAAAATAGGCAGAATTTGTTTAGTGCACTTACCCGGTCAACAAAAAAGAAATAAATAAATATGAGTGAATCCAAATGTAAGTAACTTCTGGTGTTCTGCACTAGTCAAGTGCATTTCTTGTAACAGTACTATATCTGACTTAAATCTTCTGAGGAATGAAATGGTTCTAAATCTCTTAACTGGTCCAGTTAACCCATTAACATTATGAGATATAAGTTTGAATTTAGTACTCATTTTATTTACATACTGAATTTCACTGTAGGGAGGCTTTGTCCTGCCTCGCGTCACACCTCGTTTAAGCCAGTAGACTATTTCTACTATCCCTCCCCTTTCATTAAACCACATTAGTCCTCTGACTGCCTCTGCAATATAAATATACCCCTGATGGTTAAGAAGAAAACACCAGGTATTATTGATGTATGAGTCACAATTACTTATTCTAAAAGTACCATTAAAAAATTTTTAAACCCAAACCAAACTCAAAGGCTAAACCACAGCCTAAGAATCAATAACCCAGATAAGAACTGCGAAACTGGCAAACTGGGCCATATAACAAAACTTGGAGTGGAGGGAAATGTGTTCTTCATCACCCCCCCAAACCAGTGCTAAACTACACCTAAAATATGCAACTTCCAACAGAGAGGGCAGTAAACAAAATGCCCCTATAGTTGGCAGTGTATCCAACTGCTTGGGGAGACAGTCAACCGCAGTCAAGGGTCGGGCTCTCCCAAGGAACACTATGCCTAGAGTATGGGAAATCAGGAAGGCTGAAGGTAGTAGGGGAAAAAAATAATAATTGTAGGATACAAATGAAGATGGAAAAAATAGAAAAACAGTCATCTCAACTAGTGTGTGCCCACTACCCGAATGCCTCCCTGTCCCCCAACTATTTCTCTTATTATACTTTACATTAGGAGGGCACGGGAAGTTCAGTAGACTGTGAAAAAAGGAGAAATACGAAGGCTCCTAAATAGCAGATCTTATAAAGAGAAAGTCTTTAATTAACCTCCTTATGGAAATATATAAGCCCAACATTTTATCTGCAAATAACATTAAACTTGTAGTGGAGTACAATCTGCACAAAAATGCTTTTCCAATTATCTAACTATCACACATAAAAAAATACCCAGTAGAGCAAAGAAACTATAAAATATAATTATAATTAAAAATGTCCCCCCGGAGTTCAACCGACTGCAGTAGTTCAAAGGGACAGTCACCCACTAATATCCAACACTCAATATCCATGAGGATAGGCTGTTACTATCCATTGTA
This sequence comes from Neoceratodus forsteri, assembly GCA_016271365.2. NCBI lineage: Eukaryota > Metazoa > Chordata > Ceratodontiformes > Ceratodontidae > Neoceratodus > Neoceratodus forsteri. The sequence goes on along the minus strand of CM057456.1, from coordinate 681,192,054 downwards.
AATACCATAGTTCCAAAATGATCCATCGTACTTGAAGTTGGATCCTGGTCTGAGTTCAATCCGCAATCATCAGACATTGCCACCTTCGAGGTGCTAATGTAGGTTTTTCAGGAATTCCCCAGAACTTCACATGTTCCAAAACTCAAGGGGAATAAAAGAAGATATACGGGTGTGAGTGTGGGGAAAGGACATCTGCCCCAGAGTCAGGGAAGGGCCCAATCCCACTCTGTGCACCAGCCACTAAACTGCCCCAGTACATGGAGGAGGGCAAGGGAAGCCCCCTCCCCCCGGTTCCCTGCACAGCCAGCCCCCCCAAGACACAACTGCCACCGCCAAATCCTCAAAATTGCTCAAGCAACCCACCAGTGAATCAGTCTGCTCAATTACTACCCCTGCAGACTGTAATCTCTGTTGGAGCAGCTCAATAGAGCAGGTTTCGCCAATGATCCGTGGAGATCTGTGTTAAAGGTGCACCTCCATGTAATCCCAAACACTACTGTCTCCCTATTGAACCGAGCCCCTAACTGAAATGACCTTCAGGCCTGTAACAAACATTGCCTGTGATAAATCGGAAGAGAGAAAAGAACATTCTTGGGAGAGAAGGTGTCCGGAGTGCCGCCACATTATCATGAGGCAGCCTCCCCTACTTACCCTCTGTTCCTCAAACTAAATGTAAGTCAGGGAGTCGCCTCAGAGCTACATAGTGAGGAAAAACCTCAGTGGGTCACATATAGCTCTCCTCTATGCTTGTGTGCCCCAAGGCTCAGACTGCCCACGACCGAGGAAGCTCCCCATCACCACCACCAGACAGACCATAGCCGGGCAACAACAAGCTGAGACCCCAGCCCCTCTGTCCCCCAATCTCCCCCATGCCCCAAGGAAAGAAAAGGGGTCACAACCCCCCATATGCAAACCCTACTCACAGTCTCAGTAACAGCTAGCTTCAATCAGCTTCAGATCAGGTCTTCTGGTCCGCCCGAAGATGTTGGATAATTTGTCGTAGTGTATCCATTGTGGATTGTCGGACCTCTGGATCCATTGGTCATGGACTATTTGATTGACGACTATCAGAGGAGTGTTGCAGGAGTGACCCTCTAGATGAAATGTTGTGACCCCGTTTTTAAGGCCTTCTACTGCTTCATCTGCAGAGGCATAATTCTGTTGGCCTTCCAGTTATTGTACTATTAAATATGCTGGGTATGGCGTATAGAATTTTAACTTCTTCTGTTGAAGTGTTGCACAAATAGGGATATATTCCCAGCAGCATTTTATCATCTGGGGAGCGTAATCATTATCAAGAAAAACTCGAGTAGTCCCATAATGAACCTGTCCCTGTCACCAGGCTTTATGCAAGATAAGCTCCTTGGTTTGAAAACAGAGGAATCTCACTATTATAAAGTGTGGTCTGGCTGAGGGACGAGTGGGCTTGGGGCCAAGAGCCCTATGTGCTCTTTCAATTTTCAGCTGAAAGTCAGAATCCAATGTTAGGAAAGTGAGAAGAAAAGTCTCAACAAAACCCATCATATCTCTACCCTCAGAGTTTTCTGCAATGCCGTAAATCCTACTATTTTTCTGACAATGTCTTTTTTTTAGAGCCCTCTTGTCTCTCCTCCATATGTTGTTGAGCTGTGGCAAGCTGAACTAATGTGGTTTGCAACTGAGTCACCTTGTTTAACTGCGTCCGAGAATGTTCTTCTATCGAAGTTACTTTGGTTTCAAGATTAGAGACATCAGCTCGTAATGAAGCCATCGCATCTTTAAATGTAGTAAACTTTGCTCTAAATTCTTTCAACTCTGACAAAATTGAGTCAAGTTTGCCATCTATGCCTTTTTTTTTTTTTTATTAATTTAGCGGCAGATGTGGTGAAGCGCCAGGAGGCCTGAGAATGTTCTGAGACTGCGGAGTCTGACATGTCTTCAGCTGAGCCCTCATCTTCAACTGGTAACAGTGCAAATCTATTTGTCCCTCCTTGATGCCGGGTAGAAGCCATACCATGTGAGTTACTAATGTTTCAAAAAGTTATAGTTGGATCAATTGAACGAGGATGGTTTGCACAGTCGGGTGGTAGAGCTCTCCATTTAAGTGGCCATATGGGGAGATGACGTCACCGAAAGTCCAGGATTGTTGAATATATTAAGTCCTGTGAGTTATAAGAGCCATGGCAGCATGGTTTCATGAAGGGATGTCATGTCAAATGAATCTGATAGATTTCTTTGACTGGATGACAAAGGATTTATTGCTGGGTGGCGCATGGATGTGGCCTACCTAGATTTCAGTAAGGCTTTCGATACCATTCCACATAGGAGATTAGTAAGTAAGCTGGGTAGATTAGCAGTAGGTCCAAAGGTGAAAGGTAGGTCCTGATTGATGACACCCTAACCTTCACAGAGCACATTGATCAGGTAGTAAAAGAAGTCAATATTAGACTCTGTGTCCTATATAGACACCGACAACACCTTACACCCCCTGCCCTCCATCTCTCCGTAGCTAGCTCAATCCTTTCCATAATAGACTATGGCCTGGTAGTATATAGCAGTGCCTTAAAGCGGGTGTCTAAGGCTCTCAACAAAACCTGCAGTCTAGTCCTTGGGGCAGATAAATTAACCCCCACCTGCACCTTATACAAACAAACCAACTGGCTTAACCTTAGTGACAGGATCAAACTACAAACCTGCATTCTAGGTTACAAAACACAGCTAGGTCTATCACCCCACTGCATTCTCCAGATCATCCAACCAGCCCACCCACAACATAACACTAGGGGCACTGCTAGATGCACACTCAACGTCCCTTTCAGGAGGACATCTCTTGGCCAGTGCTCATTCGCTTACGAGGCTCCCCTATGGCTAAATGAGCTCCCAATTGAAGTCAAGCTAGTCAGAGAACTTGTGTTTGTAAACACTACTCCGGTTCTTTAACTCACCGATTCGCACCAGTTGACCCCATAAGGTTACACTGGGGTCAATTTGACTCACTAACTTCATACTTTGATAAAACCACGAACCAGCTCTCATTCTATCAGTTGCCCCACTCCACAGCATGCTCTTATTGTTCCTATAATCCCCAACCATCACTGGAACCCTCCCGGCGATAACCCTAGCCTTTCCCCCCTTACTACTGACTCATCAGCCTAACTTTCCCTAATCCTCAGTCTGACCCTCCACTAAATTTCTCCTCTCCCCCCAAGACCTCCAGACTCCTCCCCCATGCCTGCTCTAGCTCCATACTGTCCACCCCTGACATTTTTCCTCCCTACTCTTCTCTTTGTCCTACCACCCTAACCTGCCCGTACCTCTAGGTCCCTCTTCTAAATCTCCCCTCTCCACCCTGTTTTATACTCTCCCTCTCCACTTTCTTGCTGCTAATAGATTCCTTCAGTTTAGTATACTGAATCTAAGTCAAGGAACAATGCCTGGGTACCATGCAGCTACTGGTACATCAGCAACTGTTTCCTGACTCCTTGCATACTGATTTGTCCTAGCTAGAATCCCTATGTTAGATAACTGTATCCTTGGCTCTGTAACCTGTGATACTGTAACTGTTCTCTTGTCTCTGGAAGTGGAACCTTTGTAAATTAGCTCCAAGCTCAAAGGTATTTCTGAAGTAATAAAAAACAAAAACAAAAAGAAAGGTGGTAAACCAGATAAGAAATTGGTTAGGGGATAGGCAACAGAGGATGGTGGTAAACAGAGTTTACTCCAAGAAACGGAGGATGACCAGTGGGGTGCCTCAGAGATCAGTACTGGGACCTATCCCATTTAATGTCATTATATGTGACATTGCAGAGCAGCTGGAAGAGAAGTTCTGCCTCTTTGTGGATGACAGCAAAATATGCAATAGGATGGAGAGTCTGGGGGTGGGGGAGTGAAGAGACCTGAGAAAACTAGAAGAGTGGTCAAGAGTATGGCAGCTGGGTCTCAAAGCAAAAAAGTGCAAAATAATGCACTTAAGGCACAGAAACCCAGGGGTGGAGTACAAAATGGGTGGTGTTGTACTGACGACCACAAAGCAGGAAAGAGACCTGGGGGTACTCTTATGAAATGACCTAAATGTGGCCAGTCAGTTTGACAAGGCAGTTGGAAGGACTAGCAGGATGCTGGGATGCACAGGGAGGGGTATCACCAGCAGAAAGAGGGAGATGGTGTTGTCACTGAATAGATCCCTGGTAAGTTTCCACCTAGAGTACTGTGCCCAGTTCTGGAGACCAGAGTGTTATCCATGGTCCAGCACCCCGATTGTACCCCACCTCGCAGACAGCAACACATACAGGTATATGTAGGTACATGTACTAACCTTAGGACAAAGACACTTGTCATATAAGTATAAGTGTCAGGATCTGTGTTCTACTATATTTTACGAATGCATATCATGCTCCATTATGTTTTATCAATGTATCTTAGTCCTGGGAGATGCTTTCCATTATATTTTTACTGTATAAATCATAAGTTAGGCAATAGTGCCACCTTTAGTGCTAGTGCATCACTGTAACTGCAAGTGACCTTGAAGACCTATAGACATCCCACTGTTCATGCGATCTCTGCAAGCTAAGCAACTTCTCATGTTAGTTAGGATGGTTACTCATGCCACCTCCTACTGTCCAATTATATACTTTTTATGTATCTTCTTTAGCAGTAACCATGGTTATCATCGGGATATAAGACCCCTTGCAGTACGTAGCTTCTCTGAGACTAGAGACTGCACCTACGTAGGTAAGGAAAACTGGAAGCTCTCCCAGTGTATTCACTGTTGGTAGTAAGCCTGTGTTATCATTTACCTGTAATAAATTACATTTATTACATGTGCACTATTTGTCTGTTGTCTACTCCTTTGTGCCGTTCCAACAAGAACCTGAGAAAGGTAATTTTATTACTCCGTCACATTTGGCGACCATGTGCAGGTTGAAGGTGCAAAAGAAGATTCCATTCAATTTATTTTGAATGTTGAGTATTATAGTGTGACTTTCACCTACTTGGACCTACTCGTGCTTACAGTGGTGGTGATTGTGGCGAACACACTCTGTCTTGGTCTCAGGCATGGCAGACCCACACTGGACCTCTTTACACTCCCTCTGTGAGTGACAGCGTACCACCTTGGCATCACCACTCACCCACCGGGGACCGGAAAGCGGTTGATGATGATGCCAAGGATTTTGTCCAATTTTCCAACTGCTTATTTGTTTGTTTATATACCCCGTCTTTGTTATGTCTGACTTGTACACAGAACTGAGACTGGATGTCTCAAACTACCTCACATCCCATGGCGGATGGACAGATTTTGCACTAGACGCAAAATCTGCAGAAAAACCATTGCTGCTAATATCTGACCAATATTTAGAGTCCAAACAAATAGCCAAGAAATACAACCTTAAAGGTCTTTTGGTTGCAGCTCTACATACCGCTGTTGAGCGTCTCACAGCAAGGTGTGCCTCCCTTGACTTGCAAAATTCCGCTCTGAAAAAAAAAAAGATGGACTGCAGGCATCAGAGTTACAGAAAAAGGAACAGAAACTAGCGGAGGAGACACAGTCATTCTGTGATGCCAATAACAGACTGTTACATTGTACTGCTCAAGACTCTGAGCGAGAAATTTGTATGTTGAGAGATGATTGTGAGAGGTTGAAATGTGATAAGAAACAGCTTATTTGAATGATATTTTGAGTGATACGAATGATGGTTTGAGAGAGGAGAATGTTGAGTTGAAAAAGGAGTATCAGAGAGTGAATCGTGAGTTGGAGAAAGAACTTAGGGAAAATGTTGAATTGGGCGCCGCGTATAGAGTGCTGCAGCGTGAGGTTGAAAAAAGTACTGAGCAAGGCACTGCAAGAGTTTGTCACAAGAAATGTAGAGAAAAGATGGTGAAGCTGCGCCATCAATGGGAGGTTCTTGACGGCCATGTTAAGGCCATGAACGGGTTTCAGTATATACCCATTGAGACTGCGTCATCTGGCAATGATGACTCTGACTTTGATGATGAGACATGCCACGTCACACGCAAGTCCAACCCCCATGGTGGTGTAATTTCTGCCAGCCACTCACAAGATGGTGCCTACATTGGCATGCACTCCACATTGCCATGTCTACACAAACATGGCAGAAGCCAAGCACAACGCCAAGATGGTGGTCCCCATGACAAAGGCGGAGGGCCTGAATTCTGTAATGCACTTCCCCTTGCTCTCTCAACAGGGGAGACATGGAAGAAGTCCATGGCCTAATTCAAGAGGCTCTTAGTAACATCACAATACTGGAGGACCAAAGGAGCACCGTCCAGGAACAAATTGACAAAATGCTCAAAGAAACTGTTAATCAGGACCATGTGTACAAGGCAGTCGCCGATGCGGAAGCAGAAGCTGCACTTCGCGGCGCCATGGAACGTATTGAGTTGAATGTGACCACTCATACTTCCAATCCCTTGCAAGTTGCTTACTCTGTCCAGCACATTGCCAAAGTATTGGAGAGATGGTCCCAACTAACAATCTCAGCTACCACTTTTCCCAGGACTTGGATATTAGAAAATGGGAAGTATTGCCAATAAACTTGAGGGATCATAGCCCCATAACATGTACTATGAATCTCTCTATCCCATTAGTACAACAAAAGAATGTTTACTGGGTCAGAGATCTCAGGAATTTTAATGAAGTCAATTTTAGAAATACTCTTAGAGAATTTAATTGGGACAGATTATTTTTGATTCCAGATATCAACCTAGTTGTTCAGGATTTTAATGATTCTTTGGAATCTATGATTCAAAAACATGCTCCAAATGTTCAGAAATGTAAGAGAGCAAGAGAAGATCCATGGATAACAGATAAAATAAAGAAACAATTTAGGATTAGAGATAGAATATGGAAAAAAAGCTAGGAAAACAAAATCTTTAGAAGATTGGGGGAGTTTTAAACAATGGAGAAAAAAAATGTTGTAAAAATGTTACAAATGCAAAGAAAAAGTACCACCACCTTGATAAATTAAATAAGGTAAAAGATCAAAAAATGTTTTGGAAATATATTTCTGAAATTAATCACTCTACCAGAACTACAAAAGAGATCAGATTACTGCAAGGAGAAAAGTTGATTGATGAACCAATGGGAGTGGCTACAATATTAAACTCCTATTTTGTTGAATTAGGGGATCTAAGTATACCCCCACCGAAAGAACGTACAGTTGACTTATCAATAAATAAAATAATTGAGGAATTAAAAACAAAACAAGTAGTATAACCAGAAACCAAATTTAATCTGAGACTGTTAACTTTGAAGGAAGTACAACTAGAATTACAAAACTTAAATATTAACACAGCTTGTGGTCTGGGTGAAATTGAGGCAAGATTTCTAAAAATTGGTGCAGATGCTCTTGCACCTATAATAACTTATTTATTAAACTGGAGCCTTAGTAGTTCTACTGTCCCTGAAATATGGAAAAGCGGAAAAGTAATACCAGTCTTTAAGGGTGGGGATAGTACTGTACCATAAAACTATAGACCCATTACTATATTCCCTGTGCTTTCAAAAATAATGGAATGTAGAGTCCATTCTCAACTAACTCAATATTTAGAAGAAAATGCAATATTATTTGATAATCAACATGGATTTATACCTAGTAGATCCATGAACACCACCCTGATAGACTTCCATAATCTGGTTGTAACATCTTTGGACCAGGGGAGAAGTACCGGGGCAGTGTTCATGGACCTCAGTAATGCATTTGACTTGGTCCAGCACAGGAAGCTCTTGGAAAGGCTTTGGCAGGTAGGGGTACAAAAGGGTACACTGCAGTGGTCTGCATCATACCTGGCTGGCTGTAAGCAATGTGTCACTAATGCAGCAATGGTTTGGAGCCTTGAGGAAATAAATTGGGGGGTTCCTCAGGGATCAATTTTAGGACCATTGATGTTTAACGTTTACGTTAATGATTTGGTGCAAAATATTAATAATACAGAAATTAGGATGTATGCAGACGACACAGTATTACTAGTTTCAGCCACAAATACTGAGGAACTAGAGCAGAAACTGCAGGGGGACTTGATTCAACTGGAGGGATGGATGAGTGACTCTGGACTGCTCCTAAATGCAAAAAAAACCCAGTGCATGATATTTTGCTCGGGACATGTTAAGAGTTGACCACAGCTGCAGATCCACCTACTGAATGGTATTAAAGTGAAGGGATACAGATACTTGGGTGTACAGATGGACTCACACATTACGTTTAAAGATCATATCAATACTCAGGTCAAAAAGGTAAGCCAAAGGCTAGGGGCTCTCAGAAGAGTGGCATGAGTACTTTCAAGGGAAGCTAGAGAGAAGCTGGTTAAGCAGATGATAATTCCAGTTCTAGAATATGGAAACCTATCTATATGAACTCCACCCAAAAGTTATTAAATAAGATAAACCAAGCATACTACCGACTGGGTAAATTCACTACTAAGAGTAAATACAAAACTCACCACTGTATAGTATATGATCAATTACACTAGTTGAACCCAGATGCTCAAAGAAATTATATCTGGTTAACTATTTGTCACAAATTTATATTTTCTAAAAGTAAACATCCTCTAGCAAAATTTGTTAAATTTCATCAATCAAATATCCTCTAGCAAAATTTGTTAAATTTCATCAATCAAATAATTTGAAACATCAAAGAAGAAATGCTAATATAAAAATTCCAATGTTAAAATATCATAGCAAAATTGGAGAGACAAAGTTGCACAATAAAATAGCTGGTCACTGGAGCAACTTGCCAAAAAACTTAAAGACTATAAATAATCCGTCCATTTTTAAACCTAACCTGGTGAAATATTTACAGACTGAATGTACATGTTATGTATGATGCTGATGTTAAAGATATGCAGATATGAATGTCAGAATTTGTATGTTTAATGTTTGTATTTAAGACAGACCCTGTTTGGTCGATGTATGTATTTTATTTCATTTATATTCTGTACTCTAAGAACACAGGACTTTAGTTGAAAACAGGGCCTTTCGTCCTAACCTATTTGTTCCTGTATAAAAATAACGTTTTATCATATCATATCACTTGGAGAAGGTGCATGCCTGCTGCGAGAAGCTTTCTCTTCAACCCGAATACCAGGTTCAAGTCTTGTGACAGACGATCGAACCTACCCTCTGGGCCAAACTCCCAGAGACAGTACGCAACTCAGACACTCTTGTGTAGGATGACATTGCTGCGGCCCTCAATGCTGCCAACTCCCCGGGTGTTGTAGGAGCTCGCTTGACCTACAAGGTTAAGCAGAATGTGAAAGAAAGCTCCGTGGCCTACCATCAATGATTATGGCTCGCATACTAGACTGGCAAAGGCCTTGCAAGGGAACTTGCAGATCGAGACCAGATTGAATACAAGGATCTGTACATCTGGAATATGACTCCGGCCTTGTGGGAAAAGGTTGAACTTAATGTTTACCCAAATATCAATTCTTTTGTGAACATCCTTACAAAAATGGAGCGTGCCTACCAGGTTTACCTCTGCAACCTTGCTTCCAGTAAAACCAATAAGGCTGCTGCAATACAAGCCCCGGCAGCACAAGTGGCTGCAGTACAGCCTACCTCTGATGCCCCTATCCACTACATCATGGAGGGCAACAGCCAGAAAAATGATACCCCTTCTGACAACAGCCAGTCGCACAAGGGGGGGGACCAGGACTACAAAAACAACAGAAATAGAGACAGGAGCAACTGGAAAAACCCAAATGCCCAGCAGTACAACCAGAGCTGTAAAGGCACTACTTAGTGAAGTCTCAAAGACAAAAATGATGCCCTCTGCAAATTGTTGGAGGAGATCTGTGCTGAGAGAGCAGCTAAGTCTATGCAAACCATAGCAGCCCTCACCCCAGCCACGGCACAGCCACGCGGTCAGGGGAATCCTTTCCTGCCTTTGGCTACCGAACAAACGAACAGTGAGGGAAGAATCCTTTCGTGGCATCGGCTACTAACCAGGCCGATGCGACAACGAAGGGGGAACCATGTGTGCAGGCCACAGTCACGCCTGTGATGTCACAGGTACATCCGTATCCTATGCAAGACATACAGGAGGCCTTGAACTATCCTGCAGGCCTCAGATTCCAGGAACAGGATGATGATTACGATTCTGAAAATGCAGATTGACAATTACAGGCCCCAGTCTGGATTGTGAGTGACTTGATTGTTGACACAAACGGACAGCCTTGTGTAAAGGCCACGGTCGGGGGCCGCCACCTTACCATGCTTCTGGATACCAGAGCAGCCATGTCTGTCCTCCATGATGAGGACCCAGCCTCATCTGCTTGGTCTACCAGCTGGAAGACCAGTGCTCTGGGTGTAGATGGTACCCAGCTACACACCTACCGATCTGTTCCTTTACCTGTGGTGGTAGGCCACCTCAGAACAGATTTTGTCTTTGACCTCATGGTATTATGTCATCTCCCCAGCATATTGGGAACTGACTTTCTAGCACTACACGGCTGTGTAATGGACCTAGCCAACTGGCTACTCCTTCAGATCAAAGGACAATGTTATGCTGTCACCATTCCAGACTCATACGTGGTGGCAGCCATCTCCCATAACAACAAGAAGTATGATGTCATGGCTTTGTTCAAAAGTCATGACCTGTTTCCTGAGCTTGCACCCTTGCTGCAAAAACATGTTGACATGTTTGCCACCAACAAGCACAACTGTGGTAGGATGCATACTACCACTGAAATCACAGGACTCAACCTCCTGTGAGGCAGAAGCAGTATCCATTCCCTGCTGAAGCCTTACCATCACTGAGGGAGACCAGCCAATCACTGCTACAGCAAGGACTGATTAGGACCTGTGTCTCCATTGTTAATTCACCCGTTTGGCCTGTGAAAAGCCAAATAGAGCTTGGAGACTCACAACTGATTACAGAAAACTTAATCAAGTTACCCCCAGTTGCGCCCCAACAGTATCATCAGCCTCTGATGTGCTCAAGCTGTTGACACCTGACAAAAAGTGGTTCACAGCTCTTGACATCTCCAATGGGTTCTGGTCACTCCCATTAGCACAGGAAAGCCAATACAAATTTGCTTTCAATTTTGATGGATGCAAGTACACCTGGACCTGTCTTCCCCAGGGATTCCACAGCAGCCCTTCCCTCTTCCATCTCCATATGATGGATGCCCTGCACAGGTTCTCCACACCCCAGTGTCTACTGCAGTACGTGGATGACTTGCTTCTAGCAACCACCATGAAAGAAGATCATTAGGCCCTTCTAGATGAACTTTTGTCTCTCCTCAGGAGAGCAGGCCTCAAGTGCAACCCCTCTAAAGCACAACTGTGTGAAAAGGAGGTAATTTTCCTTGGCCTATGAATCACAGACCAAGGCAGAAGCCCAGCTGTCAAGAAGATCCAGGGCTTGCAAGATCTGCCACTTCCTACTAGCGTGGCAACATTCAGATGCTTCTTAGGAATGGTAAGCTACTCCAGGGATTTTATCCCTGACTTTGTCTTGAAGGCTGCTCCCTTGTATGGGCTTCTGAAAAAGGACGTCCCATGGACATGGGGCCCCACCCACACTGAAACTGTAACACAACTCAAGCAGGCCTTAGCCTTAGCCACAGCACTGATCAATCCTAACCCAAATCTTCCATTCCATTTGGAAACTGCCGCTTCTGATGTGGCCATGTCTGCAGTGCTGGCACAAAAGTACAAAAGGTACTTCAGGCCCATTGCCTATGCATCTCAGATGCTGTCTCCAGTAGACAGAAAATATAGTCTCTGTGAAAGAACACTTTTGGTAACCTTCTGGGCTGTCAAACATTTCATGTACATCATTGGGTATGCACCTATCATCTTGCATACCTGCCACACCCCAACCAACTTCTTGCTTTCAGACAAAGTAAAAGATGGTCCAGTTTCCAACACCAGACTTACCCACTGGTCTTTGCTTTTGCAGGACAGGGACATCAATGTACTACCTGCATAAATGCCATCCATCTTGGCTCATGGCCTACTTTACACAGGTAAGCCCCATGACTGTGCACTCAAACCTCCTGACTTACCTGAGCTGGGACCATTCTTAATGGCTACACCAGATGTTCAAGAAGATACCACCATGTATTATGTCTTTTGCAATGGCACCGCCTCCTATGTGGATGGAGAGCAGGTAGCAGGATTTGATGTGCTCATATTAGATCAAGATGACAATTTCGGGCGCATTTCCAGGAAATGCACTGTTATCTCCTCACAGTATGCTGAATTGGCAGCTGTGGCCTGTGCCTTAGAGGTCATGCCCCTTGGTGACAAGGATGCCATCATCTTTGCAGACTCTAACTGGGTCTGTTCTTCCCTTACTGAGTTTCTACCATTCTGGGAGAAAAATAACTTTACATCCTCTGATGGCACACCTGTCAAATACAGGGATCTGTTTGTGTATATACACACGCTGACACAACAGTTTGCTCATATACTGTATATCCACAAGGTAAAGGCTCACTGTAAATCTGACCCTTACCACAATTTCAATGATCGAGTGGCCTCGCTTGCCAAATCAGGTGCTCGGGGGGGGGGGACATGGACAATGACTCACTCAGTAGTTGTGGCAGCTATTTTCTTAGCCGCTAACATTAGGCAGAAACCAGTACCAGAACCTCCACTGGACCTTTCTGCTGCACAGAAATCTGACCCAGAGCTAAAAGATGTGTTCAAATTCCTGGACAAGGGAACTGAACAACAACTATCTGTTGGTAGTCAATACAAGTGAGACACTGACAACATACACTTGTCTAGTGACCAGAAGCTCATCTGGTATCGGAACGAGGATACAGGTGACAAACTGTGGGTTGCACCACAATTTTTGCGAACCAAATTCATCCATATGGTTCATGGTCCCCTCACTGGTGGACACCAGGGGGTAGACAATACTCTCCAGAGACTAAAAAACATCGTCTGGTGGCCTGGCAGGCCAAAGATGTAGAGCACTATGTAGACAACTGCATAGTGTGTGCCCAGAACAATCCAATTTCGGGGAAAAGAAATGCTAAATTGTTGCCACAAAGGCAGACTGGACCATGGAATGTGATACAAAATGATTTCATTGGCCCCCTGACCAACTCCAGCAAGAACAAAAAGTATGCACTTGTCACAGATTTGTTTTCTAAGTGGGTGGAAGCATTTCCCACTAAGAATAACACGGCAAAGACAACTGCCAAGATCCTGGTGGATCAATTGTTCTCCAGGTGGGGCCTATCTCTAAAGGTAGACTCAGACCAGGGAATCAGTTTTACAGCTGAGTTGATGAAGCAGACACTCCAACTACTTGGGAGTCGATCAGAAATTCCCATATCCCTTACCATCCTCAATCCTCAGGCCAGGTACAAAGAGAAAACAGAAGAATCAAACAGATGCTATGCAAATTATCAATGACAATCCCAAAGATTGGGATTCCTTCTTGCCACTACTACTGATGACAATCAGGGGCACTCCTGCAGCAACTACTCAGTGCACACCTCATGAGGTTATGACTGGTAGAGCCATGAGATTACCTGAGCACCTGTTGATTGATCTCCATACACCTACTGCAGATAGAGTATCTGTGGACAAGTATGTTGAAAAGCTTCATGATGACATCATGAAGACACACCTGTTCCCTGCTAATCAAATGGGCAAGGCTCAACAACAAGCTAAAGCTCATTTTGATAAGCATGTCAAAGAAGTCGACTGGCAAGTTGCTGACGAAGTTATGCTCCTCCAATACAAACAACCAAATCATTCATTTGTCAGCAAATGGGAAGGCCCATACCCCACTGTCAACAAACTCAGTCCTGCTGTCTTTCAGGTCTGAGTTAAACAGCAAAAACAGACCACCGACAAGTGGTTCCATGTTAATCAGCTCAGGTTGTACAAAAGTGCCTAAATTACTTTTCCTAACCCACTTAGGGCGGAATAGTACCCCTCACTTAACAGTCCTTTTCTGTTTTCTTTCAGGTACACTGGCAAGATGGTTATCTTGCACCTCCTCATCCCAGTGGGACTACACACTTTGACTAGTTCTCAGAACAAACCCCTATCGACTGCACATAAACAACCTATATAACATTTTCTTAGCAAACTTGAACACTCAGCCCCAATGGGAGTTCATATTAATGTGCCCAACAAAATGACTACTGTTAAGGAAGGCTCAGACGCCTATCTTAATGTCATGGTAGAAGCTCCAGACAAATCCACACTCTCTATTCAATGGGAAACTGATCTTAATGGTTACACACTCCCTGTAGCTCGCTTATTCAAAGGTACATTCCACGGATGGCCTAACACAGACATCTCACAAAATGGTACACTCTCCATTCGACAGACTTCTCCTAGACCCACTGGTCATTATAACCTTACTAGTCTCATAGATCCTGCCTGGTGTGATCACCTCACCTCTGAGGAGACACATGCTTTCTGTCTTCACAACTATGTAGCTACTGAAGCTCTGTTTCTGTCTGTAGTCCCACCCACTGAAGAAGAAATCACTGACTGCCCTCCCCAGGAGGAAGGTCCTCCTAGTGGTTTGCCCGCCATTTCCCTTCTAGATGCCCTGATTAATAATGTACAATTTATGCATGTCCCAGTTATTTTCAATCTTACACATTGGAATATGGCTGAAATTTGTCTCTGTCACACGACCAATATCTTAACATTTTTCAGTATGATGCTGACAGACACTGTAGCTGTTTACCAAACCTGCACTAATGATCCAGTTAGTGGACCTCATACCACTGATCACGCAGGAGTTTTTAGACCCGCACCTAATGCTAAAGCTAGACCACGCACTAGGTGTGATACTGCAGATGTTACCGGTGCAGCAGGCACCGTCTCTGACCTTTTTGGCTCAGGCATGTCTATTTGGAATAGAGCAGATATAGCTGCTAATAAAGCACAAACACTTAATTTTCAGCAAGCTGTTAAAAATGATATCCTATCCCCACTGTTACATGATGTAGATGATTTAAGTAAGGAAGAACATTTTACAGTGTACAATATGCAGGAAATTGCCAAAGGGTTCAATGATACTAAGAATAAAATTAACTGATTTTTCACAATAACAAGGAGGCAGACAAGCAATATATTGCCCTTGAACTTTTATGCTCCATTTATGGTTCTTACATAATTGCCACTGTTAACAATCTCTTCAGGGACTTGGAAACAGGACACATTCCAGATCTTATTCATGATAGGAGAATGGATAAATGGTATTGTCCTCATTGCAAATCGTATGGCTGCATTACTATTTGTTTAGCAAATTCTGTTAACATTTCTATGTCCACAGCTCGAAACCTTGGATATGTCTCACGATATCCAAACCAAGACTTGCTCAATACGTGATAATAAGTTTATTACCTTTACGGTGTCACTACCACGTTTTGATCCTGACACCTCTGTCTTCAACAAATTGGCTGCAATAAATTCCATCAGATATCTTAATGAAAACATTTACCGAGAAAGAACTGACCTTCCTTCCTTATTGGTTTACCATTCTGTTCTCCATGCCTGGGTGGCACCCCAAATGAACTGTTGCACCAAGAAAGGATATTACTACCTGTGCCGCTGTGACGTTTTCAATATTATGAAACCTGTCTGTGGTTACTCTCCAGAACATCTTGACTGGGTCTATACATTGGGTGGTGAATTGCCATCCAATCTGACTGATGTTGATGAGGATAATGAATCTGAATCTCCATGAGCTGCATCTTCAGTGCCCGATGCCGAAACAGCTGCATCGCAAAGCTACCTGGAAGAGGTACATCGCTTCACTTCATGGCTCACCAACCAGTCCTTTTCTTGTCCTATACATCTACAGCGATGGAGGGTTCCAACAGTTAGAATGACTTACAATTCCGATAGGCAGTATTGTGTTGTGACAAATCATAAATCCTTTGCTTATGGTCAAAAATCTTGTGATATTTCAACTCCTAACTTCTGTTTTACTCCGCAGCAGAAAACAGTTATAGGTCACACAGTCATTCCTCCTGTTCCTCTCCCTGAACCAGATGATATTGATACCGATCCACAATACTTGCTTGCCTTGTCTCAATATTTGCCAGTGTTTAGCGTACACATTGATCCTTTTACTCTTTCTTTGAAATCTCTTTTAGCTAGGAAAGTTTTGCATTGGATTTATATTAGGAATAATATTACTAAGGCTGGTGATGCTCTTAATGATCTTATTCATGATGGTGATTTAAGTACTGCTCTACCCAATACTTGGTTAGAACACACTTTTAAAGCTTTTGTTATTATCCAAACATTTTTTATTGTTTTTCTGATATTAACCCTTTTCTGTCTGCGACGTACTCTAAGACAACATCGAGAGCAACTCGAATTCCGGTACAAGGCTTGTGCGTCGGGCTTGTAAATTGCCTTTTAGCTCCATCCTATTACTTTTTTGTGGTTGTTGCCTTTTCTTCTGAAGACAATGGGAGGGGGGCATGTTATCCATGGTCCAGCACCCCTGATTGTACCCCCACCTTGCGGACAGCAACACATATATGTAGGTACATGAACTAACCTTAGGACAAAGACACTTGTTGTATAAGCATAAGTGTCAGGATCTGTGTTCTACTATATTTTACTAATACATATCATGCTCCATTATGTTTTATCAATTTATCTTAGTCTTGGGAGATGCTTTCTATTATATTTTTGCTGTATAATCATAAGTTAGGCACTAGTGCCACCTTTAGTGCTAGTGCATCACTGTAACTGCAAGTGACCTTGGAGACTTATAGACATCCCATTGCTCAGGCTATCTCTGCAAGCTAAGCAACTTCTCATGTTATCATGCCACCTGCTACTGTCCAATTATATACTTTTTATGTATCTTCTTTAGCAGTAACCATGGTTATTATTGGGGAATAAGACCCCTTGCAGCATGTAGCTTCTCTGACACTAGAGACTGCACCTACATAGAAAAGGAAAACTGGAAGCTCTCCCAGTGTATTCACTGTTGGTAGTAATCCTGTATGATCATTTACCTGTAATAAATTACATTTATTACATGTGCACCACTTGTCTGTTGTCTCTTCCTTTGTGCTGTTCCAACAAGAACCTGAGAAAGGTAATTTTATTACCCAGTTACAACAGGCTCGATTTTCAAAGCCCAGGGAATGATGCAAGGTGGCTGCATCAAGCATAAATGATGCAAGTGGCACCTTTTGTCAAAAAAATTTGGCATTCCCAATTTTCGAACATGGTCTGTGCCAGAAAATGGAGCCGCTGCAACAAAGTGGCACTGCAGTAGCCTTGTGCTAGAAAGCGGGGTGCAGCAGGTTGCAAGACAGCTTGTGCCATTGTGAGGCTGCAACATCCCCTTTTTTAAATTTTGCAAGGCCCTCCGTAGGCTCAACTTATACCAGCCATGAGGTGGTCTAAGTGACTTTCACCAGTGCCACACACTGCGGCAAAGTGGGGGAGGGACTGAATATGGAGTAGGAGGCAGAAGGAGCACAGGAGGTGGCATGTGGGAGTCAGGGAGACTGCTGGGCATGCAAGGTAGTGATATGGCACCCGGTGGTGTGTGTTTGCTTTTGCATTAATGTTGTACATGTCTATCAATTCGTAGTAGTGTACTACAAAGTACTGTACCTATTACTTATACTGTACATACAGAAACGGATCTAATCCAACACATCCAAGGGGTCCAAGTGATATTTCCAAATAAAGTGCCATTATAGTGAACCATAACACAGCAGACTCTAAAACTGTTCAGATATACAGACCTATATACCTATTATTGGGGGTGCCATATGATTGTTACGGTCTGTATAAACTGAACAGTTGTGCAGTCTGCTGTGTTACTGGTCAGTATGACTGGGAGGCCCCCTTGATAGAGGTGTTTAAGGGGAGGCTAAAGGCCCACCTCTTCAGTCTGGCCTTTGACTGCTGTCCTTTTTAGTTCTGGCCAGTCCGTTGAATTATGACTTCTGGGACCCTTTTATTGTTGCAGAATATTAATTTCATTATGGTTTTAATGAGGTTTTATTATATGTTTCAATTTATTGTTGTATTTTTTTTTCATGTTCGGCGCCCAGAGCCTCTGGGATTGGGTGCCTTATAAATAAAATTGCCTCATCTTGCCTATGATGCCGTGTTATTCAGACATATCACTTGGCCCCCCTTAGATGTTGGATTAGATCTGGTTCTGTATTTACAGTAACAGTAATTGGTACAGTACTTAGTACACTACTATAACCTGAGAGATATGAACAAAATTAATACATGAGTAAACACACCCCGCCAGTGCCACATCACTAGCTTACTTGCCCAGCTGTTACCCTGATTCTCCCTATGCCACCTCCAGTGCCCTTACTAACCCTGTCCTCCTCCAGGCAAGCAGTTTCACCCCCCCCAACCATCCCGGCCCCTCCAGTGTTGCACCGAGTGAGGGGGGGCCAGATCCCTACGACAATTCCCACAGGTCGCCAACTGTTTGGCCCAGCTGTTGACTTGCAGGAAACCCAGGAAGTTTGGCACCAGGACCCTGATTTTTCTAAAAATCAGGCACAGGGTCCCTGGCACACCCAGAGTTTGCCACAGCCCTGGAGTGATGCAACTTGCATTGGTCTAAGAGCGGTTTAAAAATCAAGCTCCACATCTCCAGCAGGACACAGACAGAGCAGAGGGGATTTAGAGGAGAACAACTAAAATGGTGCAGGGTCTGCATCCACAGCCCTACAAGCAGAGACTAAAGAACCTCAATATGTATACCCTGGCACAGAGGAAGGAACGAGACACCTTTAAAGAGCAACTTTCTTGCTCTATTACAAAATGCCCCCCAAGAAGCAAGATAAACCCTCACCTGGCCCAAAGCCAAAATTCTTCACATATTTTGTTTCTCAGTAGCCCCTACTTCAGAAGTGAAGGGATTGTAATTTTGGCTCTGTGGAGCTGAGCTGCAAAGATCCATTCCACTTCCTGGCACTGCTTCAGCCTGCAGTCTGCCCCCAATCCACCCCACGCTACGTCATTTTGTGAGATCACTATTCGAAGAGCGCAGGGGTGCATTCCATATACTTGAATGGGGGCAGTTTTTTTAAAGTTAAATTTTAGAACTTTAGATTGCCATTCAGAACTAATTATGGTCACCGATTAACTAACAAGGTCCTTCTTAGTAAAAATCCAACTAAGTCTTAAAGATGCACAAAATTCTGATCAAGCCATATCCGCTCTCTGGCTGTAGCTCCCAACTGTCTGCCTTTTCCTCAAGATTGCTGCTTGCTGCTGGCTAGCAAGGAACAGGGAAAGTGTGTATTGTAAGTCAAGAGAGCTCTCTGAATGAAGCACCTACTTCACAGTCCAGGCAAAGACCATTTAAGACTTACAGACCTAACATTGTCAGCCATAAGGTGGTCATTCTGGCCCCAGCGTGGTCACTCTGGCCTCCCTGGGTTGTCATTTAGCTCCAAGGTTGGCCCTAGGGTGCGTACTGAGGCAAAGAGACTTGTCATTTTGGGCCCAGGGTGGGCATTGAGGCCCCAAAGGTGATCATTCTGGCCTGAGGGTTGACACTGAGGAACAGAGGATGGGCATGCTAAGCCTAGGGTGGGTGGGAACTGAGGTACAGAGACTGGTAATTCAAGTCCCTTGAGTGTGCATTCCGGCCCCCAGGGTTAGCATGCAGCCCCCAAGGGTGGGCACTGAGGCATAGAGGGAGGGAACCAAGGAACAGAGGATGGGCACTGAGGCACAGAGGGAGGGAACCAAGGCACAGAGGATGGGCATTTGGGCCCTAATGAGGACATTCTGGCCCCAGAGTGGGCATTCCAGCTATAGGATAGGTATTCAGGCAGAGCAAGTGTGAATTCTGGCCCCGGGATAGGCATTCAGTCTCTGGGGTGGACACTGAGGCATAGCCTGGAAGTTAGAGTAACGAGCTGTGAATAAGCTTGGTACAGCCAGCAGATCTGGGTTTGATTCCCACAACCTCCACACGCATACTGTGCGACTATGAACAAGTCGCTTAACCTCCCAAGTGCTCACAGGTAACCCCTGAAAACAGGAACTTGTATCTACTGGGCCTTCCCAGGCTACCAAAGAATTAAAAAAAAGTGAGCAATGAGGTACAGTGAGTGAGCATTCCAACCCCATGGTGGGCATTATGACTTCCAGTGTGTACATTCAAGCACCAGGGTGGGCAATGAGGCACAGTAGGAGGGCCTTCTGGCCCCTGCATTGTCACTGAGGGAAACAGTGTGGGTCTTTAGTTCTAAGACAGATATTCTGGCATACAGGATGGTCATTCCAACCCCCAGGGTGGGTAGTCTGGCCCTAGGGTGGACAATGAGGCACAACAGGTGGGTGTTCTGGCCCTAAGGTGTGCACTGAGGCAAAGCATGGGCATTCCAACCCTATGGGGGCTATTCTGGTCCTCAGGGTGGGGATTATCCCCTTAGCAGGCATTGTGCTCCTAAAGGTGGGCCTTGTGTCCTTTATGTGGCCAGTCATACACTCAGGAGGTCACTTTATCAGGTGATGATCTTGGGCTGGGGCAAGGCAGCCATTCCAGTGAGTGAGAGGTCATCTGTGAGATAGGGTGGCTGTTCTTTCTCCATTCTGGATATTACATCCACCCTCCAAGAGGTAAAATCCAAAACAGCTGGAATGTGCAAATATGCATATTACAGTACTTCTGGCCATTCCAGATTTTAACCATTCCAGTGGTTCTGGCATTCTGGAATTCATTGATATCCTCACTGAGATCTCCTAATGTGGGACAGCTGAGACGTTCCTTCTATATGTGCTAGGGAGGGTATTTTATATAACTCTCAACTGTCCCTCATTACAATAGATATCCCTCATTTTCCACCTCAAAAGTGCTTTATCCTACATCCCTCCCACAAGAAAGGTGCTGCCAGCACAATAGGTGCTGAAAACCATGACTTTTAAATTATAAATTCATAATATTCTAACGTAAATCAAACTTAAAGCAGCAGTGCACAAAACTTAAACAAGCATTTGTCAATGCCGAACGTTCGCTTGCAGGTATTTGCAGCGGTGTTTGGCATGTATGGTGCTTTACCCTAATGCCCTGTGCGATTGCTGGTATTTGCACAATAAATTTTCAGCATGACCTTTTTGTTACCCCCATTGTGCGCTACATAGGCGGAAACACGTTTTGGGCAGGATGTGAAAAATGACAGCTGTACTACTCATTAGGAAGTGTGGTAAAATGGCAATGTTGAAAATCTGGAGTAGAAATATTGAAAATTCGCAAACCTACGAGCGTGTGTGGGAAGTGTGCAATGCACGCTCGTAAAACAGTCATTGTTAGGAATTTTTTCACCAAATTGTCAACATTGGCATTTTAAAACCTCTGCTAATGAATAGTGTCACTGTGATTGTCTTACTGTGTGCCATACATTGATTTTGCACACCGACTGCGCGTTATTGTGCATCGTGAAGTGGAAATACGTTTTGGGCAGGATGTGAAAATGACAGCTGTACTGCTCATAAGGAGTGTGGTAAAATGGCAATGTTGAAAATCTGTAGTGAAAATATTGAAAATTTAAAACTTAGCGAGCGCATGAGAAGTGCACAACGGACGCCAGAAAACAAAGTTACTTGTAGGAATTTTTTCACGAAATTCAACATAGCCATTTTAAGACCTCTGCTCATGATCAGTGTCACTGTGATTTTCTTAATGTGTCCCATACATTGAGTTCACACACACCGACTGCGCCATTGTGCGCCATACGGGCGGAGACATGTTTGGGTGAGATGTGAAATGACAGCTGTACTACTATAAGAAGGTGTGGTAAAATGGCAATGTTGAAAATCTGGAGTAGAAATATTGAAAATCATAAACTCATGAGCGCATGAGGAACTGCACAACGAGGCTCATAAAATAGTCACTTTTATGAATTTTTCCACCAAATTTTCAAAATAGCCATTTTAAGATGTCTGCTAATGAACAGTGTCACTGTGATTTTCTTAATGTGTCCCATACATTGATTTCGCACACCAACTGCGCCATTGTGCGCTACATGGACGGAAACACGTTTTGGGTAGGATGTGAAAAATGACAGCCATACTGCTCACAAGGAGGTGTGGTAAAATGGCAATGTTGAAAATCTGGAGTGAAAATATTGAAAATTCGCTGAACTTACGAGCCTGTGTAGGAACTGCATAGCGCTGCGCTCAGTAAAACAGTCACTGTTTGGAATTTTGCACCAAATTTTCAACATGGGGTTTTGGACCCTTCTTGATGATGTCACTGTCATGGCAGAGTTCAGGGCCTGAAGGGTGATTTCAGGCAGTGACTGCTAAATCACCCTTCGGGCCCAAATAACGCCATGACAGTGACATCATTCATGAGAAGGGGTCCCAAAAACCCCATGTTGAAAATTTGGTGCAAAAATTCCAAAAAATGCCTGAGATATGCAATAAAGTTGAAATCCCCCTATCTAGCCCATTATACAGCTCACCAGCATTTCCTCAGTTCACGGTCGGCTTTGAAGAGTGCAGACGTGCCCCGTCCACGAAGATCATCGCGCCAGCTCGGAGGTAAGTATGGGGTGAGGGGGGTGGGGAGGCTATGCGAGGTGGGTGGTGCGGGTTGTGGAGGGGGAGGAGACTACGTGGGACCGCTTTTTCTTTACAGGTTTAAAAAACGGACTATGGATCGCCACACGCTGGGGGTGGGCTCAGCGTGGCAGAAATGGCTGGGGCCGTAGGAGCCGACGGGGATTGGGCACCCGCCAGCAAACCACGCGGGGCCATAGGAGCCGACGGGATTGGGCACCCCCATCTGCAAAACAAACGGACGCTTGCCACGCTGGGGTGGGCTCCCAGCGTGGCAGCAGGATGGCTTGGGGCAGTGGAGCCGACGGGATTGGCACCCCATCGGCAACAACGTTTGCTACGCTGGGTGGGCTCCTGCGTGGCACCAAAGCTTTGGGGGCGGCGGACGTGAGGGGGCGGCGTGACGCTGGTGTTATGGCAGCGGGTTTTCTTGAAGCGAAGACCACCGCTGTCATACTCAGCTCCCCGCACCCACTGGTGCAGGACCGCCATGCCTGCTCAACGGAGCACTGG
The DNA here is from genome assembly GCA_016271365.2 of Neoceratodus forsteri. Classification (NCBI taxonomy): domain Eukaryota; kingdom Metazoa; phylum Chordata; order Ceratodontiformes; family Ceratodontidae; genus Neoceratodus; species Neoceratodus forsteri. The sequence continues at coordinate 681,169,034 of CM057456.1, read as the reverse complement.
ATTGCAAGGGAGAGGCACACCTCCAAAGTGTGCTACTCTCCCAAAACGTTCCTTGCGTATGCGTGCAAGCGAACATAAAAAACAACAAAAAAAAGTATGAAAGCAGATTCTTAAAGTGTTCTGAGATTGTATCTTCATGTTTGATTATGTGTAACACAATTTTTATAGGGTCAATGTTCCACATTGTCCTACATTTTGAGTGTCAGTAATGGTACATATGAGTAACTTAAAAGACATATGAATGTGATGCACTGCTGCTTTTAACTCTGCATGAATGAAAGCAGATTTCCGCAGTGTTCTGAGATCGTACCTTCATGTCCAATTACGTGTAACTGCACAAATATTTTAGGATCAATGGCCGAAACTGTCCTACGTTTCGAGTGTCAGTGTCTCAAAAAGGTTGAGGTATGGTATCTTATGTTGTTTATCATTCTGTTAGTATGGCAGACTTGACCGAACTACTCCAGAATGGGCTTATTTCGTGCACTTGTAGTGCCACCACACTCATAAAGAGAAAAGAAGAAGAAGAGAGGCACGGATAATCTATTAGTCTCAAGTACTCAACTGCAACATTTGTCAATGTTTCAAGAACGTAATCAACACGTCGGGTTACTTATCAGCACTGTCAGAAATCAGGTGACAGGAACACCAGGAAACCACAGCCGAACACACCACCATTAGACAAAGACCTTTTATTACTGCTTACTAAGCCAATATTTTTCTACAAGTATAGTTATCATGTGGTTGAGAAAAATTTGTTTCTAATAATTGCCTTTTCTTCTTCCTCCATGTTCAACCTTTGCAAATCCTCTGCTACCCTGCTGCTAGGCAAACAGAAGCTGCTGACTTGTTGCTATGGAATGGCCCTCTCTAAGAAAGACTAGGCAGGCAATGAGACCGGCGATTCACTAACCTGCCTGCAAGTGCAACAACATGTTAGACTCCCTCATAGGGTTAAGACCTGTCCTGACTCTGGCAGGACAGTTGTGATTTAGACAGCGGTGTCCTGCCAAAAATGATAAACAAATGCAACGTGTGGAGACAAGACTGGATTTACATATCATTAGGCCCTGTGCTCAACATTTAGCATGAGTACCCTCCCAGGCAGTTGTTCCATAATGTAAATGTGACTACTATTGCAAATTGGGCAAACGGGGTCTGTACCTACTAATATACTGAACTACTCCACTAAAGAGCATCTTGGCATGACACTGCACAATTTCCATAGTGCTATATCATGATATCGACTCCAACGTGAACACTGTCTATAATGTTCCACCCACAATCTCAGCTCTCACCTTAAGGACCACTTCTGGATTACTGAGATTTTTATGTTTTGGTGCTGTGGTACTGTACTCTCCTGGTGATTTAGTGCCCCTTCACAAACTCCAGTCCTTATACAGTCCCTGGCATCACATAGAACCCCTTCCCTTTCTCAGTCCCCCCCCCCCCATATGCTACTTATTACTATCTGGTCCCTCACAAATTCCTGAGACCCTCTAGCTAGTGGTTGAGAGCAGAATTCTAACATCCATACCACCTGGTTGTATTGGTTCTACAGCCAGGAGGCATCTGAAAACTCTGTGCTCACCACTGGTGAGGGATGTGATATTTTCTGCATGGCCCTGCAATCCATTTACATGGCGACTCCTACCTCTTGCTCTACATGGTTATAATGTCAGTAGCAACCATGCAGAAAAAGGCTTGCAATCCCATAGAACATAGAACAACAGGATCGCTAATGGTTTACTGGGGCTAAGTGGTCAATCTGACCACTTTGTGACAGTACCATGTACCCAAGTACTGGGCCACCTGTCTTTGAAGTGGGCCCCCAGTACATCTTGGGCCCTAAGCACGGGCATAGTTTGCCTATATGTAAATCCAGCTATGTGTGGTGGTGTGGCAGAAAACCTGTGTGCAAGTGTGACAACATGCTAGACTCCCTCATAGGTTTACCACCTGTCCTGACTCTTGCAGGACAGTTGTGATTTGGGTAGCGGTGTCCTGCCAAAAATGATTAACAAAATGTTACGTGTGGTGCTGTGATCCTAATGTTATAGTAGAAATGTCTTTACTTTCCTCAAAATGTTGCAGAAAACTGTACTCAAACAAATTAAAATGATAATACATAGTATAAGTAAACTTAATTATTAAACATGACATACCGGGGCGGGGGAAGAGACCGCTAGACCACCTGGGGCTGCTAATAATTGAAAGTATTTTTTTATGCTGGAGTTCCGTGCGCATGCACACGAAGCTCGAGTGGCCATGCTGTCACAGCAGATTGTGCCATGTTTTGTCAGTGCGAGAAATAGTGCACCCGTGGTGGACTGTTTTGGAGTTGCGAAATAATCATTCTGAAACTCCAAAATGAAAGCGTTCCAGGATGTGAATCCGATAGCTCATTTTTAGAGCTACCGCAAAACATCTGCAGGCTCCTCCCACTGCAGCCATAAAAATGGACTCTGAATCAAATCAGTTGGCAATGGCAAAGGCAACAAATAAGGCTACTGCACACAGTGATGAGCAACTTAAAGGGCTTTTGAGAACCGTATAATTTGCTGCTGAAAATAAACTGCCAAACCCAATGTTTGTCAAATGTGTTCAGTTTCTGAAGGCAATGGAATGTCCATTCATGAAAGACCCCAAAACAGATGGGGCTGGACTGTCCGAAATGCATGAGGCCATTGCACAAACCATGGTGGAGAAGCTGGACGCTGCTGTGAAGAATAGCCCAGTGGAAAGCCTGAGACATCAGCAACAGCAAGAGATTTAGTTTATATACGAAACTTAGACACCACCACCACATATACTCACTTTTATTGCAATGTATAAGTTAGTGATGGAAAACATGAGCCTATTTATGGGACACTTTGTCAACTTCTAAATGACAAGGCCATTACTGGTACAACAGTTGCTGCTGTCTGTATCGATGCAGCATCAGCTATGACCGGTGGTCTTCAAGGTGTAGTGTAAAAACTAAGAACTGATTATAACCCTGAATTAACTGGAGTACACTGTACAGCCCATCGGTTAGCCTTGTGTGCCAGTGATGCAACTCAGTTCGTGGAACAGGTGAAAATATATCAGCGAGACTTGTAGTCCATTTTCATTTTCTTGAGTGGTTCTGCTATCAGAAGCAACAAATTGCATGAACTACAGAAATAGCTGAAAGCACCAGGCCTGAAGTGCTGTCAGCCTCGTGCAGTTTGATGGATGCCCATTTATGGTGCAATGTCTGTTGTGTGCAGGACTCTTAAATAATTAAGAGATATGTTAGAACATGTGTCTTCTTCAAATTCACCGGGTGGTAACAAATTTAGCAAAAGGACTGTTGCTGTCTGTACATCAGTCTAACGTTGTGGCTCTTTCTCACATAATGCTGGACATTTTGTCACATATTGCTTCTCTTTCAAAATATTTCCAAAGGGGAAACGTCAATTTTTTCAGTGCACTACCAATGGTCACGAGTACTAAAGAGGCTGCAAGGTCTTTAACTGAAAACCCAGGTTCATCAGAGAGAGAGTTTTTCAGTACTGAGCTTAAAAGGTAGTAAATACAAAGGTGATAAGCTCTTCAACGTTCATACTTAGACACCAGCTTTTGTCAATTTAAAAAGCACATACATCAGTGCTTTAACTGATAAACTGGGCAGATGTTTCCCCAAGAGCCCTTAGACATATTAAGCTGTTTCTCCATTTTAGAACCCAAGAGAGCTGCAGTATCGAAACAAAAACAGCCAGATGATTTCAGTAAGTATGGCGAGAACTCTCTAGATAAAATACTGAAGCACTTCCACTTTTCTGACCTAGTTACAGAATCTGCAAAAAGGGAATTCATTTTACTAAAGTAGGTCATGGTCTCAAATGACTACTAGCAATCTCTGTCATTCCAGCAGTTTGCTGAAAGCGCCTCCAGGTGTGTTTCCAGAGTCTGAAAAGTGGTATCAGATTGTTGAAAAGCTGTATCAGATTGTTGAAAAGCGATATCAGATTGTTGAAAAGCTGTATCAGATTGCAATGGTCATACCTGTGGCTAGTGTAGAATGTGAATGTGGCTTCAGTACTCAAAACCGAATAAAATGAAAATTCAGGAACTCTGAACAATAAAAGCTGAATGAAAATCTCAGAATTGGGTGGCAGTAGAGGAGCTGTAGATTTTGAACAAGCTGCACACACATGGCCAAACATGAAGAGCAGAAGAAAAGAGTTAGACCTAAGGCTGTTCATGTACCAGACCAAGGGAGCCAATTTAAGTTTAAGAGAAGGAGGTTTTAGCTCAGTATTTTGTGTTTTCATTCATTCGGCTGCTATTTCACCGATCGTCCTGCTGTGTTTAGTTTCTGTTATTTTCACATACTTGTTACTGTCGGTCAAGTTGCACCTGAAGTCCTCCGAGTCTGTCAACTTAGAACCCCAAAAAGGAAGAAATTGAAGACCAGAAGACACTGAATTGTTAGTACAATGTTTACCAACACTCACACACAAAAGCAAACAAAATATGAGGGTTTTTTTTAGGGAATCCCCCAAATGCCTTCTCTCCCCAAAAAAAAAAATGTGGGTTCTCTCCATTTGGTAGAGCCAGGGGGAAATCCCCCAGACCCCAAACTGACTTTTAAGTCATGTTACAGTTATTATGAATCATCTAATCAGAAAGGCTATTACTTCATTTCTTTTTGATACTTTCCCTAGCGCCATTTTAGACAAGATATATATATATTTATTTATTTATTTAAAAGTTGGTAACCAGGAATGGCACACGAAGCTGAGTCTCATTTCCAGGTAAGACCTGGGGAAAGGGACAAATGCAGTGGAAACAGTATATATAATGCAATTCAATACATAATTAGAAGCAACAAAGAGAGCATGAAGCAAGAAGACATTGGTATCAACAATCAGAGAGCAAGTCGAAAAAGCAATATATAAGTAGAATAAGATTCCGGACAAAAATCGAACAGGTATGTGTTCATGTGGCTAAAACCAGCATGAGAACCTTGTCCATGCACTTTTGGTTTGTCCTTTCTACACAAAAGCTTGACTTAAATGAATTGGAAAATTCTTGGAAAATCAGAGACCTGACAGATCCTATGGTAACAGCCCTGCTTACCTTGGAAAATAAGGATACCCTCTTAAGACAGGGATATTTTTTAAAGTATATTTGTAAATATAAGACAAAACTTGACAAGTAAGAAATGGTTAAATGTATTGTGTAATAGGATTCATGTGCAATATAACTGATGTTCATTTCTTTAAATGTCATAATGTCACAATTGACAAACAGTTTACCTGCCTGCCTCCCCATTCTTCCTCCCTTGAATTTCCTTGCAACTGGTAAGGTCTTTTTTTTTGGGGGGGGGGGCTTCTCTGCTTCCCTAGCCCTTTCTATCAACTACACTGGTCTCTTTTACCCATTTCTTTTTGTTGCCATTCTCATGCATAACTTAGATATCTCAAGAATGGACCCATTTATTGCCTTCCATCTCCTCCACACCTTCAATGCTGTCTACCTCAAATAATGCGTCCCAGATCAAGTCCCTCATCCTGTTGAAGTCTGCCCTTCTGAAATCAAGAATCTCAGCCCTCGATTGGGGCTTTGTGGTCCCAAGGGTCAGCTCAAACTAAATAGTTATGGTCACTGGACCATACTGTGTCTCCTAACCACACAAGTCCTGCCACCTCTGAGCTGGAGAGAACTACAACAAGAATGATGGCCTGCCTGGTGGTTCCTTAATCAGCTGCATCAGCAGACAGTCCTGGAATGTATCCAGCAGGGCCTGACCTCTGGTGCTGCTGGCAGAGGGAACATCCCAATCACTATCCAGCAGCTTCAGATCATCCACTGCCACTACCTCGCTCTGTACCACACTCCTTCCTATTTCTCCCCAAAACTCCCATTCCCTCTCCTTGTCTTGACAGTCTATAGATACCCCAACTGTAGTTTCTTGCCTTAGGCCAGCATGAGCTACCTTACATCCACAATGACTGTCTCCCTCTTACTTCCCCTGATGTATCAGCCTTGATGCTTTTGATATATGGGGCTATGCCCCCCTTTACCCTTTCCTCTATCTCTTCTTAAACATTATGTAATCACGGACTGTCAGGTTCCAGACATTATTTTCTGAGGCCCAAACTTTTTCAGTTGCTATGAGGTCTATGTCTGCCATCAGTGCCTGGATCTCGCCAATTTAATTTCCCAGACTTCTGGTGTTAAGACAGACCCCCTTCCATATAACACCTACTCTCCTTTTACTTTTCACTTGTCTTTCTCCCTTAGTCTTCTTAACTTCTTGTTTTTCATACTGACTGCAGGCCTTGTAAGCACTTCCTCCTTAGTACCTTCCCCTAGCCTAATTTGAACCTCAACCTTATTTTTACCGGGGTGTGGCCTGGCATCTAACAATGGCAGTAACTAATTAGCTGAGCTCCCACTGGCATTGAAATAAACAACAAAAAGGATTTATTTGAACCTCTTTTCGGAAAAAAAAAAAAGATAGCTAGAGTTACCAGGGATCACGATGTCCTCTGTAAAATTCACAAAGAAGCAATCTACTTTATCTTTCAAGACCCAGGATTGTGGTGGAGCCAGAGGTCCGGAGAGCTACACCAGGTCTCAGGTGGCATCTGCAGAGAGTAGCACTGCTAAAGATTTACCAGAAATACCATTATCAGCATTACCGGCGATGATAAACTTACAAAACAAAGTAAGAACTGGTTTTACGAACATTATAACTCAGATTACCCATTTGCAGATGAAAGTTAATTCCCTAGCTGAAACATCTGCTGTTCATACCACCTGTCTGGATGATCAAGAAAAATGGATCAGCGACCTAGAGGACCTAGTAGCCGACATGGAGGAGAGAAAAAAAAAACACAGCAGGAGCAGATGGAAAGTCTTTTTATCCGGGCAGGAAGATCAAGAAAATAGAGTCCAAAGATCAAACATAAGAACTGTGGATTTGCCTGAAGGACTGGAGGGCAGAGAAGGGGGCTGTGTTATACAAAAGTGGTTGACATAGAAATTGGGCATGGAAGCGACTGCAGCGGACTATGAATTTTGGCGTGCCCACCTTACAGGTCCTCCCCACAAACCAAGTGAGTGGCTGAGGCATTGCTTAATTAAATATTTGAGGTTCCCTGAAAAGAAACAATGTTGCAGGCAGTGAGAGCCCAGAGTCAGATTCCGACTGAAGGTAGCTTGGTATCCATCTTCCAGGACTTTTCCCGTGAAGTACAACAAAAAAGGCAAAAATTCACCATGGTCAAGTCATCCCTGCATCAACGAGGATGGGATTTTGCATTATTGTACCCTGCAAAATTAAAAAATCAACAAGCCTGGTTACCCACTGCAGTTGTTTACCAAGCAGAAAATGTTGTCAATACAACAGTGGCTACAGCAGAAGGATGCTCAAGAAAAAGGGATTGACCTGCTGCACCCACCTGAGTGATTCAGTTTGCAAGAGTTGTAGAGGAATTTATGCGCTCTAGTGTCATTGCTGTGGCGGGTTGCGGGGAGCCATTCCAATGACAAACTATTTTCAGTATTACTGACTAAACTTGTCTGCCTCTCTCCCATGGGTGCACCCACTGGTAGAGGTATTGTGAATGACTGTTGACAACAATTGCCCCTGCAGTACCACTTGGGTTTTATGTTCGCTTTTGTGTCCACTAACATGATCTTTAAAATGCCCACATACCATATAACTTTACAGAGCATGGGGACCGCATGGTGAGATGGAGGTTACTTGTTCTTTTTCCTGCTGGTCTACAATGGCTGGGGTTTGACAGCTGGAATGTTTGGAATGCATGAGATACTCCAATCAGGGACTGAGTGGATGTAAACACCCTCTTTGGTTGCTATCAATTTCAGCCTCACAAACGTGGCTGTCATGGCAACTTAGACCGAGTGGAAAGACAATGGGGTGTTTAACACTGGCTCTGTTTTAACTTCTCAGAAGGTCCCTGGTACTCTTTTGTGAGGATCGGGACCTATTTGAGATGTAATCCCCCATCTGACTGGCTAGGAATCTACCGCAGAGTTATGTAACTTTTGCTTGTTTGCTTTACATCAGTGGTTGGGTTCCGGCAAGGGAAGGGTGGCTTCCTCGAGTCACTTAGTCTGTTCAACGGCTCAACACGGAGACAGTATGATACCCTTAGACCATGGCAGGGACTGCGGGTGTCAGCGAGGATGAACACTATGTTGCAGTCCTGACTGTTTAAATAAATAAACTTGGTATTGAGCAAACAGTTGTTCCTTGATACTGCATGGGATATTAAACAAATCTATGTACAAGTACCTTGAGCCTGCACCAGTGGAAGTGACCTTGGGGGCATGAGGATAAATGCTATGCCTGACCCACAACCTGGGTCCAATCCAGAGCTAATGTTGGATAATCCAGATTAGTTTTTTTAAGACTCCCAATGCGGTCGGGGGCAGTTTGGAATGCGTCAGGCCAGCAGTGTCAGTGGCTCAGTAGGTAGCACACTCACCTCTGAGGCCAGGAGATCAGAGGGCTATGGGTTCAGTTCCCACATCTGGCACTTGGGTTGATATCCCAATACTGACACTGTACTGCAGCATGAGAGGGCTGCTGCACTTCTGAGGTGCCGTCTTTCGGATGAGACGTTAAACCAAGGTCCCATCCGCCTGGATTGGTGGTAGTTCAGGTGGATGAGAAAGATCCCATAGCACTTATCGAAAAAGAGTAGGGGAATTTTTTATTTAAATAACATCAAGAACAAACTAATTATGAACAGTGTTAGGTCACACAAAATAATATACAAATCAGATGGCAAACAAATTAAATAAGTATTATAGTCATACATTATCAGATCAGTGTGTGAAAAAAATTATGTAGCAACCCCCCCCCCCACTGATGAGTAGGGGAATTTTTGTATTATAATAACATCAAAAACAAAATAATTTTAAACAGTGTTAAGTCACACATAAAATAAAGTACAAATTAGAAGGTTAACAAAATCAAACAAGTATTACAGTCATACAGTATTGAATCAGTATGTAAAAAGAATTATCCATCAGCCTCCCCCTCCCCCCAAAAGAGTAGGGGAATGTTTCAATGAACAGAACTAAAAGGTAAAAGGAAAACAAGCCAAAATACAGAAAGCACATTTGTAGAATTTACGTGATAGGAAAATCATTATCTGTTACCCAAGGTAAATTCCTCCAGTGTGACCTCAATTGAACACGACTATATCGTCCTGATTCATATTTATAAATATTTAACAATTCAAAAGGTATTTTTGTAAAAGTTCCTTATAAGAGAAATCTTTCTGCTGTAAAGTAAAAAGATACCTGTGTTGCCAAATAAACCATTTGCAGACAGCAAAAATAATATGCAATGTACCATGATCCCATTTGTCCCAATCAGAAGAATAGGAACCATAAATCAAAATATTGTAATTTACACATTGGAAAGCTGGTTCCTTCCAAACCGTAGCAACATAACTCCAAAAATGAGATATATACGGACACAGAAAATATAAATGTTGTATCGTCTCAAAAGCTTGAAAGCAACCAGGACGTGAACAATAACAATCATGCAACTGTTTATGAAATTGATTCCCCTTAACATTAAGTTTTTCGTGACCACACAACCAAGTGACATCCCAGAATTTGGGAGGAATTCGATCATGAAAAATCAAAACTTGCAAAGACAAACGTAGCTCACTTGGACATTTCAGAAAAATAACAGACTCTGAAAAACATGAGTCTAGAACAGATTTGTATAAAAATTTTTTGTTCTTTGAAAATATCCAGCCACTGGGAATTTTCCATTGTCGTAGTTTAAGAAAAACTTCACAGTGATAAGGTTGTACACTGAGAAGTGTACTAAGGCAGCGTAATCTGCCATTCACCCACTCAGAATATCATAACCCTATGGACTGTAAAAAAAGACTGGTCCACAATTTAGGAAAATTTGTTAATAAAAGGTAAAAAATTTGAAAAAAGAAACTGACAATAAAAAAAAAAGGAGAGGATTTATCATATTCAGGCCACCTTGGGATACAGGTAAATACAGAATATTACACTTAATAGGGTTAAGACGACTACCCCAAACAGCTTGGAAAAAAATGCTAAATAAAGTAGCTTCCCTCTGCTTAGGCGGGGGAAAAATGTTACTCAAAAATAAAAATAAAGGCACCAAGTACGTACGTATTAAATGAATACGTTTCAGTTTAGAAAATTGCCATCTATTCCAATTTTGTACCATAATTTTACCCTTGTTTAAAAGAATATCCCAATTATAAATAGCAGGTGTGGATCAACCAAAAAATATACCCAAAATCCTTATGGGGTGGGATGTAAATTTAATATCACACAAAATCGTCTGTTCAGGAAGCGAACCATCCAAGACATACCCAAGACATTTGGACAGATTTAGAGCTGAACTAGAAAAAGAACCATAAAAGTGGCACATATCCACAACAGAATAAACAGAAGAAACAGTAGGGGTGCATATGCAAATATCATCCGCATAAGCAACAGTCGAAAAGGGTATCAACACTCCAGGAACTGAAACAGGGGGAATTGATTTATTCAAGGTACGTAACAAGGGATCAATACTATATACATACAATAACGGACTAATCGGACAACCCTGCCGAACTCCCCGCTGCACCGGAAGCATAGGTCCTAGGTGTCCATTTACCAAAGGAGATACAGTTGCAGACTTATAAAGTGTCTGCAACCAAGAAATAAAAAGGGAAGGAATGCCATAATGTTTTAATGTAACCCATAAAAAATTGTGGTTTACAGAATCAAAAGCCCCCTTTTGGTCTAGAGATAACACAACACCAGGTAAATCAGCAGTAGCGGATCTGTCAAAAATTTCACGCAAAAAAAGCAACTGATCAATTATAGATCTATGAGGGAGTGTACAAAATTGTGCGGAAGAAAGTAAATAAGAAGACACAGTCAACAGTCTAGTATTTAAGATTTTCATTAACATTTTCAAATCAACATTTAATAAACTAATTGGTCTCCAATTAGAAAGAAACTTCCTATCACCTTTTTTATACAAAAAAATCAAAACACCCCTCATTAGTTCTAAGGGACAGTCAGAACCAGTTAACAAATCATTATAAACATCTGCAAATTCCTGAGACAATTGAGTCCCAATAAATTTATAAAATTCAGCAGTTAGACCATCCAGACCAGGTGCTTTATTGCTAGAAAGGGTATGTATAACTTGAAGGACTTCCAGCGATGTAATGGGTTTAACTAAATTGGACAACAATAAAGGAGGGCAAAGAGGAATCTCAACACCGCTGAGATAAACCTGAGAAGAAGCTTGGCTCTTTAAATCCACAGCCTGAGCTGTGAAAAGAGCTGCTGTGTATGACTTCACCTCAGACATCAGCTCAGCTTGTGTAAATTTTTCCAAACCATCACTCCCCAGTAAACTGGAAATAACTTTTTTCCCAACCCTTTCCTTGGTACCAAGAAAGGGACAAACAGTGGCAAACCCACCATGAGTACCGAACCATTGTTGAAAATGTAAAACATTCGATTGATGTTTATGAAATGGTACCATTTTCTCTTTAAGATGTTTAATTTGGGAGGAAAAGTCATGCGCAGTAGTCTGGGCCATAGACATAACCTTCTGTAATTGTGCACGAAATTGTAAATAAGAAAAATATGCAGCAGAGCGCTTGAATTTCCCAATCTGTTTAAACAGAGAAATAACATCCAGTTTAGTATCCATCCACCATACAAGTGGATTTTCATACATCTCGAAGAGAGACTTTCTAGCCACTATAAAATAATTTATGTGTTGCAAAATGTCCTGCTGCTATAACAGTTGGGAATTCAGCCTCCAGAGGCCCCTACCAAAGGAAAAAGCTTCCATAGACCCAACCATGATCCATAATGCACAATGATCGGAAAATTCCACAGGGGTAACCCATGCAGACCATAAAGGTAAATTCCTGTTAATAAAGAAAAAAAATCTATCCTAGTAGCTAAGGCACCCTTATGAAAAGTAGGCGTCGAAGATGTATGTAACCGGGTGTACGCATCAATCAAACTTGCAGTGTGGACCACTGTGGCCAGACAAGACATATCACAAAAACTTTGGTAGTTTTAGCATCCCTGCCCCTATCTTTAATAGACAATCCACAATTAAAATCCCCACCCCAAATAACATTAAAGGAAGTATGAAGATAGGGTTGTAAAAGGCGGAAAAGATCCACCCTGGTTGCTTTCGTTTGAGGTGCATAGATATTGAGTAACCTGTAACACGCCCCCTGGTGTACAATATCGACAAGTAATGCTCTACCAGGAACCAGATCAATCAATTTCAAAACTTTCACAGTCAATGTAAAGAGTATTGCAACCCCAGTACATCTATCAGATCCCAGTGACCAATACGAGACCCCCAATTGCCAACGTTTTGCAGCACCAGCAATTTCAGTAACAGTGTGCAAACGCGTATCCTGTAAAAAAAATACATGACACTGTAGGGTACCCAGAAGGGAGAATAATGCAGATTGCCTTATCCGGTTTTTAATACTGTTCACATTAAGAGAACATAAAGTTAAAGAGGAAGCCATTTAAGCAATCATGAAAACTCAAGGAGGTTAACGTTTATTTTTTTTCTCTTTTTTCACCACCAGAGTGTGAGATTTCAGAGGAAGGGTTGAAAAAGAAGCACCTTCTGAGTCTGCTGCCTCCGATTTACCCATAGAGTCCAGTCCGGACTGGGAAGATTCAGAGTCAGCATCAGATACATCCTGTGCAAGAAGAAGGGCATGAAAACGGTTAGTCTTAGGAGTATTGAGTAATTTTGGTACTTTAGAAGCAGGTTGGACATGATGGGTTTTACTCCGTGTTTCTCTAGAAAGAAAAGGAAGAGTCTGAGGGAGGAGAGTGGGGGCATAGAACATGAGTCAGGAGAAATGGAAACCTGAGGCGGGGGGGCAACGGCATATCTGTGCCTAAAGTCGGAGAGGGGATAGGGACTGGAGAGGGAGTTTCAGAAGGGACAGAGAATTTCAAATTTGGGGAAACCAAGGTATCAGGGACAGCTAGTACAACAGGGGCAACATGTATAGCAGGGGCCGTAGAGAGAGTGCTTCTGGTATGTTGTGCAGTGGAAATTAACTGTCTTTGGTCTTCAGATGTTTGGGCTTCTGAATGTTGGTGAGCCGCCTCAGGCAAGTAGCATAAGAATGTCCAGGGCAGCACATAGGAACATACTGCTATATTCCGACAGTGTTCCCAAGACATGACCTAAAGAATTACACAGGGTACATCAAGACGGTCACAAACACTGCTAATGTGACCAGGCTTCCCACACCTATAACAAGATTTAGCTGTCCAGCGTAAAAAAGGACCCCTCTATCTTGTCCCAAAAATATGCAATTAGGAAGATGCTGCAATCCATCATCAGAGGAACGTAGGATAACCCGAACATGCCAACCCCCACTCCAAATATCCTCAGAATCGAAAATTGCCTCAGGATGCCCCAATACTGTGCACCTCTGTTTTAACCAAAAAAGTAGATCTACAACACTGACACTCTCATTTCTAAAGAGAACTGTGACAGTTTTATGAGCAGGTTTAGTAAGGGGAAAAACATCAAAGGGGGACCATAAGGGGGTCAGTCTTACTACACAATATTTAGCCCAAAATCTTTCCAAACCATATGAAATTTAAAACTGACATCAAAAGTTTTCTCCTCTGATACATGTAACAGAGCGTACAGTTCAGCTGAAGTAAACTGCAAGCTTTCTTTAAGCAATTATTTTGCCACAAACGATCTATCAGGAAAGACATCCATCCCTCCTTCATAAATAAAACGAACTGCATTATGTCTTTTAGCTGAATAAGTTGGAGAATGAAAAAGAGAGGCATAAGAACGTGTGGATGGTTGTCCCAAAGTAGGCACAGTGTCTGGAGAAAGGCCTACTGAGTCATCCAAAGGATCAGCAAAACAGTCTTCCGGAGAAGGGAGTTGTGAAGCGTCTCTTTGTGGGGAAAATCAGGTACTGGATTCTGAGTAACGGATAGTTCAGGAGGAAGGGCTAAGGGAGAACTTAATGCTTTCGAGAGAGAATTTTCGCAGCAGTCTTAGTAAGTTTGGGAGTCAGAGGCCAGCAGATCGTGGAGGGAGACACTAGAGTCTGCCAGATGTACCCCAGGAATTACAACAGGGAAACCAGAATCCATCTACCTGTGTCGGGAGCAGAGCCCAACCAGCCGAAGTCAGTGACCCAGAAACTGACCAAGGAGTCTCTGCGTCAGCAACCTGGTCAGCCCAGGAACGTTTATGGTCAGTAGAAACTTTCCTAGTAACAGGTTTGAAAGTACGTCGTTCTTTCGCATTGAAAGAAAAAATGGTGGCATTCTGTTGAGTAGAAACTGTGGAAACATACACAGTACCTGAAGTAGGTGGTGCAGGGCAAAGAGTAGTCGGAGATTCAGCCGGAGTCATAGAAGCCTGTAAGTCAGCGTCTAGTGCTTGCTGCGCAATAACCTCGCTGTCAGACAGCATTTGCTCAGCTGTCAGGGTAGTTTCAAACGGCAGTTCCACATTCCGCAGCTGACGTGGAATCAAAGGCTGTACCAGAGCTTCAAAAGCGGGCTCAGAAAGGCATTCAGTAGATTCAGAAAAGGTAGAAGGCAAACTCAAAGGAAGCTGTGTCCTCTCAGGCAAGGAACGTGTAGAAATCGCAGGGTCATGCGTAGTGTCCAGTTCCATTGAGGTTTCAAAAAAAAACATCCTAATCGACGGTTTCAGTTACAGAAGTCAAAACTGGCCCCCTGGCCTGCAGCACGTCCTGCTGCAACAAAGGCTGCTCATCAACTGAGCTTTCCATCTCGACGGTCAGCAAGTCCCCCTACTGGCAAAGCAGTAGGGGAATTTCCCCAGTGTCCTGGCCAAATGTCCCTCATTCACTAAAAATACCACCAACAGCTTAATCTGGTTCAAGGTCAGTTGGCATTCATCTGTATCCCCCTCCCCCGGGACGTGCCTAAAAATAGGCATGATTTGTCTAGTGTACTTACCTGTTCAACAAAAACTAAATAAAAAAATAAAATAAAAATAATAAGGAGTACACAGATCTGGATTGGACCTAACAAAAAACTCCATGTGGCATTCTTAATTATATGCTACCATGGTTACAGGTATGGGATTCTGAAGGTTGGCTGTGCAGAAGCTGAGGAGGGAGATGAATATAGGACATGCTATTATTGGGATTCCAATAAAGTACACCCAATAATTGTTATAAGTAGATTAGATCCATGGATAGTGGCTACGTAAGATGGGACAAGACAAAGAGCAAGGGGAAAATAGGGACTCATGGTGGATGCAGACAGATGAGCAGTGGGGAACTAATGATGGGAGTCAAGATAATAAAGGGAGTGATGGAGGGAAAAATGTGGGGGGAGATGGCAACTCAAAGGAATGGAGTGCTGAAGGGCTAGTGAAGAGTGGTAGAGAAGCCCTGGGACTGGACCCTGGCACATTCCATTTTGCATAGGTACAGACACCATGAGGAAAGCACTAAAATGAAAATCTTTGCTGTGGTTTTTTTTGGGGGCATGAAACCCCTGGAAATCTAAGTCATTATCAGTGTTGAATCATTTCATTTTTCTTTTCTAGCTGTGAGGCTACTGAGATACCAGATGTGGGAACAACATTTGAAATTAATGCAGCTGATTAATAGTTGGTTCAACAGCTTCCTCTGCTCTTTTTTCAAGTTGGTGAACGACCTATCTATATAGTTACTTTGTGCATAATCTGTTGTTTTAAGATGATGTGCTAAGTAGATATGTTTCTGTTTACTACTAACAAATATGCCATTCAGGCATGGTTTACCAAACTATAGTGGGAAATATCACTGTACAGCTAAAGGGGGGAAGGATACCAAAAGTTATAGCAACAAGTTTGGGGAACTGAAGGGAGGAGGAGAGAGAAAACTGTTGGGGGGGGGGGGGAGTTAATTTTTGTTCACTTTTTCACACTGGTTGTTTTATTGTGCCAAAGTTTTTAGAAATGTTTAAAACTTGGCTATATAAGAACATAAGAAAAGCGTCAGCAGATGGGGACCATGTGATCCATCTAGTCTGCCCAAGAAACTACCCCCATCCCTATGCAGCCTTCGTCCTAACTTATTCTTTATATCTGTACCATGTGAGTTTGAACTCCCCAATTGTCTTTGATGCTACCACCTCCTGGGACAGACTGTTCCACGGGTCTATCACTCTCTCTGTGAAGAAGTACTTTCTGAGGTTGCTTTTGAACCTTCTTCCTACCAGTCTCACATTATGCCCTCTCGTGCGTGCTGATGTGCAGATTGCCTGTCTGAGCTGCGTTAAATCCCCTCACGTACTTAAATCATGTCCCCTCTGTTTCTTCTCTGCTCAAGGGAGTATAGGTTCAGCTCCCCGCATCTTGCTTCATATGACCATGTGACCTCTGCACTGTTTCCAAATGGTCAATATCCTTCTTGAGGTGAGGTCTCCAGAACTGAATGCAGTACTCCAAGTGTGGCCTCACCAAAGACCTGTAGAGGGGCATGATAACCTCCATCTTTCTACTAGAAATACCTCTGCTTATATATCCGAGGATGTCGCCCACTTTCTGTGCTGCTTTCTCACATTGTTTTCCTATCTTTAATTTGACAGTGATGATTATGCTGAGATCTCACTCCATTTGTGTCTCCTTAAGTTGATGTCCTCCCACTGTGTTTTTTTTCCAGGGTTTCTCTTTCCCAAGTGCATTACCTTACACTTTTTGGCATTAAATTGTAACTGCCAGTCCCTGGACCAATCCTCTAGCCTTCTAAGGTCAGCTTCCACGTTGTCTGCTCCTTCCCTTGTGTCCACTCTGTTGCAGAGTTTTGTATCATCTGCAAACAGGCAAACCTTCCCTGTTAGTTCATTCGCTATGTCTGCTATAAATATGTTAAACAGGATCTGTCCCAGTACTGATCCCTGTGGGACGCCACTGGTCACCCTACCCTCCCTTGACAATGATCCATTGACTAGCACTCTCTGGGTCCTATCGTTGAGCCAGTTACTGATCCAGTTGACCATCTTCTGGCCAACTCCCGTATGTTCCAGCTTGTTCATTAGCCTCCTGTAAGGGACGGTGTTAAAAGGCCTTGCTGAAATCTAGGTATTCAACATCCACCGCCTCTCCCTGGTCCAATGTTCTGGTGACCCAGTCAAAGAAGTCAATCAAGTTGGTTTGACAAAAGCGTCCTGCTGTGAAGCCATGTTGCTTTGGGTCAATTTTTCCAGTATCTGTTAGGTACACCATTATCCTCTCTTTTGGTAGTGATCATGATAAATTGTCAGTCAGACTAGTCACTACATGTAAGAATGTGAGGGTTAACATCTACGTAGTATGGAATGATGATTACAAGCTAAATATATGCTCATGGAATATTAATGGTATAAAACCACACTCAAAAAGAAAAAAACAAGTATTGAGAAGGATGAAAGCAATGTGGTCTGATGTTGTATAGCTACAAGAGCCCCAGATGGCCCGCAAAGAAGGTGTCCATACATCCAAGAACTGGGGGAAGGGGGCACAATGGTTTTGATCATACTGTACTTCCAAAGCTAGAGGAGTTGCAATCTGGCTAAGGCCAAGATTTTCTGGGGTGGTTACAAAAGTTAATTGTGACAGTGGGGGTAGATTTGTCCTTATCCAACTTCAGCTGAACACAGGACAGTTCTTAGCAATTGGCTTAGTATATGCTCCAAATATTGATAATTCCACCTTTAACCATCTGTCAGTCAAAATGGCAGGGTTCACGGGTCCATGGGTACTCAATGGAGATTTCAACTATGTATTGGACCCAATACTTGATAGATCCTGCAGGGCAGCGGGGCAACCAAGTAGGGGTGCCAGGGCTCTACAGAGCGTAATGGAGGATCACAGTCTGTTTGATTCTTGCTGGCACTTAATCCCTAGTAGAAGGGAATACTGTACTCTTCTTTCTTGTACTCTGCAAGGAGTTATACTAGACTTCATCTTGCCCTGGTCTCTCAGGATTGTTTACAGACCTTGGCGTCCATTACATATGGTTCTATATTCATCTCGGATAACTGACATGCATAGATGGCTCTGTTGAGCCCCCAGGTCTGGAAATTGGACCCCACACTACTCAAAATGTCGAGAATTTAAAGATTTTATGAGGGACCAAATCAGATTTCCTGACAAATAACTCCAAAGGGGAAACCTCTTCCATGATACGGTGGGATGCTTAAAAAGCAGTACTGCGTGGGGGAATAATTTTGTTCTCCTCCCATAAAAAATGAACAGAGGTCAGCAATTGGCTAACATAGAAGAGCAGATTAAAAGAAATGAAAAAAAAAACATCTAGAAAATCCAACTTCGGAGAACTACCACTCATTACAAAAGCTTAAGTGGCAGTACAACTCCACAAGTTCAGCAAATTTAGAAAGGGCTATTTTGCTCACTCAGGCTGGTGTATATTTCGAGGGAGACTCGGGAGGAAAGATGCTTTCCTGGCAGCTTCGAAATGAGCAAAGTGGTAGAACCATAGCTCAGATTAATGATAAGGATGGGAATGTATATCATGGAGACAGCGTAATAGGGGAGTGTTTCTGACAATTTTATGAAGATTTATAGAAGTCAGAGATGGCCGCTCTGGACTCGCAGCTGTACTCTTTTTTTTCTTAAGGGCTGATATACAACAGATTAAAGAAGCGGATAGAGTTTTATTAGAAGCACCTGTAGAATGGGAGGATATCAGCAAGCCGACATCTCACCTGAAAGTGGGGGTGGGGGGCTTTGGGTCCAGATGGATACCCAATTGATTTCTTTAAAATTGTTAATGCAGAATTACAAGAACCCATTCAAGATATGATTAAGGAAGCACTTGATACAGGAATATTACCCCCCACCACCAATTAATGCACTCTGCCACTGTAACTGTACCGCCCAAGTCAGGAAAGGACTCCAACCAATGCTTCTCATATCACCCCATCTCACTATGAATATTTGCTTATAAAATTATAGATAGAATAATTACGAACATACAAATTTGCCAGCAGAACAGACCTACTGGTCTAGCAAAGATTGCTCGATTGTGCAGCTAGCCCCCTAGTATGCAGCTGCCCCTCCCCATCCCCCTTAGCTCCCCTTTGATAAACTCCTTGCCCACCCTCACCCACCCTGTACTCTGTCCCAAGCTTTTTAAAGCAAACACATTTTGCTTGCTATCACACCTTCTGGTAGTGCATTCCATCTTGCCACCACTTCTATAAAGAAATGCCTTCTATCTCCCTCTCCTCCCTCTGTTCTTAGTCCATGCCCCTGTGTCCCTCCTCTCTCAGCTTAAACACCCCTTTGCCCCCTTGTTAATATCATTCAGGTACTTGAAGGCCCGATCATGTCCCCCATCTTGCCTCTCTTCCAGTGTGCACATATTCAGTTCCCTCAGCCTTATCTCATAGCCCATTCCCCCATCCCCTGAATCATCCTAGTCACCCTCTGCTGCACTCCCTCCAGCAGATTGACATCCTGTCTTAGGTACAGCCTACAGAACTGCAAACAGTACTCCAAGTGAGGCCTGACCAGTGACCTGTAGATGATCAAGATCACCTCTCTGTGCCTGGACGCGAATCCCCGTGCTATGCACCCCAGCATCCTGTTTGCCTTTGCTGCCGCTCTCCTGCATTGGGCAGAATTGTTCATGCTCCCCGCTACTAATACCCCAAGGTCCTTTTCCTCCTCAGTGATCCCCAGCTTGATCCTCCCCAAGGCAGTACTCTCTCCTTGGGTTCCTGGCCCCAAAATGCATCACCTTGCATTTCTTTGCATTGAACCCCAGCTGCCACTTCCCTGACCATTCCTCCAGCTTGGTTAGGTCCCTCTGTAGTTGCATCCATCCCTCTGCTTCGTCCACTACTGCAACCATTTTGGTGTTATCAGTGAACAGGCTAATCCTGCTCACCACCCCCTGCCCAATGTCTGAGATGAATAGCCCAGACAGTGCTGGACCCAGCACCGAACCCTGCGACACCCCGCTTATCACAAATCTAGTTTCCAAGACTTCCCCCAACACCACCACACATTGTAGCCTACGCCGTAGCCAGTTTGAGATCCAGCATGCCATCTTTGACCCCACTCCCACTCCTGCCAACTTCACCCCTAGTCGCCCATGGGGCACTGAATCAAAGGCCTTGCTGAAGTCCAAGTACAGCACATCCACAGTATGGTCCCCATCCAACTCCCTCGTCATCCAGTCATAGTACTGTATAAGATTGGTTTGGCAGGATCTCCCTGAATTGAACCCGTGCTGCCTCCCGTCCTGAAGGTCACTGCTTTCCAGAAATGCCACCAGTCTTTCTTTTAGTATCGTCTCCATGAGCTTTCCCACTATAGACATCAGACTGACTGGCCTATAATTCCCTGGCTCGTCCCTTGGACCGCTTTTCTGTAACGGTACTACATGGACCATCCTCCAGCCCTGAGGCACTTCTCCAGTTTCCAAGGAGGTGCTGAACAGGTCCACCAGTGGTTCTGCTAGAACCTCTGCCATCTACCGCAGCACCCTGGGGTGGATACCATCCAACCCAGTGGCTTATTCACTTGCAGGAAGGCTTTAACAAATCCTGCCCTCTGTTATCCACCCTGATCAACTGGTTTCAGAAAGGGTAAACAGGGAAGTTTAATGTCAGGTGGACATTGAATATTCTATTTATTTATGACTTTGGTAACGGGTAGGTGCACTGATCCCAGGGACCATTTTCAGGCACGACCCGGGTCACTTACAATGGCACAGAGTTAAAATAAGCAACATTACATAGAAAGTAGGCAGTTTAACAGTGACAAAAGTAACAACAGAAAAAAGGTTACAATGGAACACTATTAAACAGTGGTTGCAATGATACACAGATCCACAGGATCTGGTTGCAGAATACACAAGTCCAATATTCATATACATAGTAGACATACATAATAACGAATTTTGATGTACAGCAAGCTGTATAGGAAACCAGTGAGTGTACATTTGTGTAACTTGGATGGAAATGGATAAGAAGGGTAGGGAAGGGAAGGGGTTGGGGGAAATTAGAGAGTCAACAAATGGAAGGGTGTAAGGCATGAGACTCAGGTGAGCACTGGGAAGTTGAGCAAAGGAGGGCTATCCAGGGAAGCAGTGGCAGGAGGAATTTTCCATGAGCCAGTCTCTGAAGTGAGATTTGAACAGGCAGTGTGTGTCGACAGAGTGGAGCTCAGCAGGCAGTCTATTCCATAGTGTGGGGGCTGCCACTGACAAGGCTCTACCACCCATCTTGGTGGATACCATGGGAACTGTCAGAGGAGGGGTGCTGTTCGAGTGGAGGCAGTGATGCAGAGCTCGGACCTTGAGGATGGCTGCAAGGGGAGATTCCTGGCCAGTGCGGATGGTGGAGTCAAACATGCAGCAGAGGGCGAAGTCAAAACGGCCTTGCAGTGGGAGCAATCCGAGAGAATTGCAAAGGGCACAGTGGTGGGTAGAGAAAGGGGCAAGCAAGGCAAAATGACAGGCGCTGTTGCAGGCAGAGGATAGCATAGCCATTAGGGTTGTGGATGTCCTAGCATAGATAGAGGAGCAGTAGTCTAGTATAGGGAGAAGCTTACCCTGGATGATGGCAAGTCTGGCCTCAGGGGTGAGGTATTGCTGGACTCTATAGGCTGTACCTAATTTTTGGTGAAACCTACGAATTAAAGAGTTGATGTTCAGAGAGGGAGAGGGAGAGGAGGGTCAAGTAAAGACACCTAAGTATTTGAAAGTATTTATGTCCTCTAGGGCTTGTCCGTACAGGGAAGACAATGTTAAGTGGTGGTGGGGGGAGTCTTCAATTTTGTAAGGAAGGGCTTGGATCCAAACAACATGGATTTCATTTTTTTGGTGTTTACCAGGAGGAGATTAGGTACAAACCAGTTGTGGGCCGCAGCACAGTTCAGAGAGAAAACTGAAGAAATGCTGGCGAGACTGTCAGACGGAAGGGAGTTAATGAATAGGGAGAATAGGAGGGGCCCCAGAATGGAGCCCTGGGGGACCCCTGTAGAGACAGGCAGGGCCAATACACATGAATTGAGAGTGGTCAGTGAGGTAGCTCCAGAACCAGTTTGTTACCTCTAGAGAACAGCCAAGTCTACTTAGTTTGGAGAGAAGGAGGGCATGGTTGACCATACCGAAGGCCTTGGAGAGGTCAACGAAGACTGTGTCGGTGGCCTTACCCATATCCATATTCATGACGATGTGGTCGGTCAGCAGTGCAAGGGTGGTGGTGGTGGAATGGTTTTTGAGGAAACCATGCTGTTGACTATACAGGCAGTTGTATTTGCCTATGTGCTCAACAAGTTGATTATGAATTGCTTTCTCAAGTAATTTACTAAGGTGGGGGAGGATGGAGATCAGACGATAGTTGTAAGTGTTTTGGGGATCACCAGTTTTGAAAATGGGGATCACTTCGGTGGTCTTCCAGGGGTCAGGCATGGAGGAGATGGAACAGGTGAGGTTAAAAATAAAGGTGAGAGGTTTGATGATGGCTGGTGAGATGAGCCTTAGGAAGACTGGGGATAGGCCATCCGCTCTGGGGGAGCCATGACTGATGAGGCTTTTGAGGAGCTTAGTGGTGTCAGCACTAGAGAGAGCTTTGAAGTAGAAAGAGGGGGTTGGGATATGGGTGGCAGTGCTGGTGGAGGTCGGCAGAGGGTTTTGATAGGGGACCAAGCTGTTTGGCTGGCCAAATGGGAGTTTATTCAGGTACATGGATAGGTCAGTGAATTTGTCATTGAGTACCCTAGTCACTTCTAGTGGGTCGGTAACCAGGCCATCAGGGGAGTCCAGGTGCAGGGCTACCTTGCTGGAGTGGGGGTTTAGAAGAGATCCAATTGAACTCCAGAATTTCCTGGGGTCTCCAAGGTTAACCTTTTGGAGATTGCGGAAGTGTGTCTGCTTCAGGGATTTAGCAAGATGCTTACATATATTTCTCCTGCTCCTGTAGGCATCCCAGAAAGCAGGAGAGGGGGATGCTTTGTAGGTGGGCCAAGCATGATCCCGATCTTTCATGAGGGTAAGGACATCCTTCATGACCCCACGTGAGCAACCACCTCTGACTCGTCTTGTAGTGACAGGAACTGCCGGTCCTCCAGAGTCGTTAGGGTCTGCATGAAAAGGGTTGCTGCTGGAGTCGCATCAGAAAGTGAGTAGAGAGCAGACCAGTTCAAAGACCAGCCCTCCTCAAGGAGGTTGGGGGTGTTGGAGTTGTGGAAGTTTCGGAAGGATAGGTATTTGGGAGGGGGACACTTGAGTTTGGATGACCAGAGGAGATAAGTCGGGGAGTGGTCGCTAATGGAGTCTGCCATGATGCCAGCATGCAGTGCATAATCATCCCTGTAGCATGGAAGTTGTGCTCTCAGGGGTACACGGCGAGGGCTTGATACTTTAGCACTAGACGCTGAAAAGACATTTGATAGAGTAGAATGGAGACATCTTTTTGAAACATTGTGAAGATTTGGGTTGGGGGAACCATTATTAAGTGGATCTTGGCACTGAACAATATACCGATAACACAAGTGATGGTTAATGGGGTGCTGACCAGGCCACTCCTGCTAACCAGAGACACCAGACAGGGCTGCTCACTATCTCCTGAGTTATACATAATGTCCTTAGAACCTTTAGCAGCAGT
Source organism: Neoceratodus forsteri (assembly GCA_016271365.2). NCBI lineage: Eukaryota > Metazoa > Chordata > Ceratodontiformes > Ceratodontidae > Neoceratodus > Neoceratodus forsteri. The sequence continues at coordinate 681,145,349 of CM057456.1, read as the reverse complement.
GATTAGGAGGGACACAAGAATACAGGGTTATGTATCAGGAGATACACATCACAAAGTGGCCTTGTTTGCTGTTTGTTGGTGTACTTACAGGATCCACAAAAAAAGCATCCCAATACGATGCGATATACTAGCAGACTTTGGGGCCTTATCAGGCCATAAAATTAACTGGACAAAAACTGAATTGTTTTTATTAGGAGATAATAAACTGGGCCCAATGGCTAACTCACAGTTAAAATTAAAAATGGTTAAATATTTAGGTATAATGATTCCTGAAAACCACTCAAATCTTTACAAAGAAAACTTTGTGAATCTTCTTACAAACATCAAGCATGACTGTGATAGATGGGAGGGCTACCAATCAGTTTAATAGGCTGCATTCATAGAATCATACAATCATGTCGGCAAAATAAGACCATTCGGCCCATTGAGTCTGCCCGAGATAGGCTCCCTAACCTCCCATTTACCTCCCACCCCTCTGCCCTCTCTCTCCCCTTCCTCCCTTCCCTAGTCCCATGTAGTTATCCCACACCCTTTTGAATTTCTCCACTGTACCCACCTCCACCACCCACTCCAGCAACCTTTTCCATGGTTGTACAACCCTCTGAGAAGTAATGCCCGATCACATCCCCCTTAAATCTGTCCCCCTCCAGCTTATATGCATGCTCTCTGGTGGTTTTGTTTTCGCTCAGTCTGAAGATGCTATCCACCCTCACCTTATTTATTCCCTTCATATACTTGAAGGTTTCCACTATGTCCCCCTACCATCTCATTTCCAGCGTATAAAGACCAAGCTCTTCCAGCCTCTCCCCATATGGTCTCCCCTGCATCCCCTGGATCATCTTGGTTGCCCTTCTCTGTACTCTTTCCAGCCTATCATTGTCCCCTTACAAATGGGGCCTCCAGAAATGAACTCCATACTCCAGCTGTGGTCTGACCAGTGTTTTAAATAATGGCATGCTCACCTCCCTCTTCCTACTAGTGAAGCCTCTCCCAATGCATGCCAGCACTCTTGTTGCTTTCCCAGCTGCTCATTCACACTGACACCTAGCCTTTAATGTGTTTGTGATCCAAATCCCCAGGTCCTTTTCCTGTTCTATGACCTGCAGTGACCCCCCCAGGCAGTAAGTGGCTCTTGGGTTATTCCTTCCTATGTGAATTATTTTGCACTTTTTTGCACTGAATTCCAATTGCCACTTCTCTGCCCACTCCTCCAGCCTACCTAGATCCTGCCTCATCCCCCTCGGAGCGTCCAACCTGTTATATATCTTCGTGTTGTCCACGAACAAACACACCTTTCCATTTAGACCCTCCGCTAAGTCCCCTACATACACATTAAACAGTATGGGCCCCAACTCCGAGCTTTGTGGCACCCCGCTCATCACCCCTAGTTCCCTGGAGTGCTTTCCATTGATCACCACTCTCTGGGTCCTCCCACCCAACCAATTATCCACCAACTTTGTAAGCCTAGCATCCACACCCAGACTGTTCAACTTGCTTATCAACCTTCTACGTCGGATGGAGTCGAACACCTTCTAGAAATCCAGATAGACCACATCCACTACCCCCGATAGTATACCTCCGTAACTCCCTCAAAGAATTCGATCGGGTTGATCTGGCAAGACCTGCCACCTGTGAACTCATGTTGGTTATCATCAATCAGACCCTCCTCCTCCTCCTCCTCTAGGTACCCTACCAGCCTCTCCTTTATGACAGTCTCCATCAGCTTACCTACAACTGAAGTCAGACTGACTTGGCGGTAGTTGCCAGGCTCCTCCTTTCTCCCTCCCTTGTATATCAGTACAACCTCTGCCTTTTTCTAGTCTCCTGAGACCCTCCCCAATTCCAAGGATAGATTAAACAGCTTTGCCAGAGTCCCTGCCAGATCCACCCCTAGCTCCCGAAGCACCCCTGGGTGTACCCGGTCAGGTCCCACAGCCTTGTCCGTCTTTGTTGTTCCTATCCCCTCCAACACCTGCTCCACTGTGAAGGGACTTGTGCCTGCCTTTTTGCCCTCCCCTTTCTACTCAATACAGGCCCTTTTCCTTCCTTCTCTGATGTGAAAACAGATGTAAAATATTCATTTAGAAGGGATGCCTTCTCCTCTTCTCCTACAACTGTTTTACCCCCCTTCCCTCTAAGTCTTGAAATCCCCTGCCTGTTTTTCCCCTTATCACTCACATACCTACAGAATCTTTTGTCACCCCTTCTCACCTCCCTAGCTATTCTCTCCTCCGTGCTTGCCTTTGCCTTCCTTATTGTGCTTTCCGCTTCCTGGAGTTTATCCTTATAGACTGTCCTTTCTGCTATCCCCTGTGACCTTTTGTAGGCCTTAAAGGCCTTTCTCTTCTCCAAGACAGCCTCCCTACCCCTTGCTGTGAACCACAACGGTTTCTTCCCCTTTTGCGTTTGCTGATTTTCCGGATGCATTGCTCTGTGGCCCTGAGAACTCAGCCCTTAACTGCTTCCCACAGCTGCTCTACCTCCTCCAGCTCTTGGATCCCTGCAATCTCCCTCCTTAAGATACCCCTCATTTCCTTGAAATTTGCCCTTCTAAAGTCAAACACCCTGGTAGATGACCTGCCCAATTCTGCCCCTGCCTGGATGAAGAACCTGACCATCCGGTGTTCACTGTCCCCCAAGTTTTCCCCAACCTCAACCTCCCCTATTCTGTCCCAGTTTGTTAACATGACATCTAGTGTAGCCTCCCCCACAGTATGTTATTTAACTAGCTGGCTTAGGAGTGCATCCTACAGGGATTCCAATAAGCCCCTGCTCTTTTCCATTGTGGTCGACAGAATTTGCCAGTCTACATCTGGTAGGTTCAGGTCCCCCACCACCAGGATTTCCCCTCTCCTGGCCTTTTCCTGTATCTCTCTAGCCAATTCCCGATCCACTTCCTTGCCCTGATGAGGTGGCCTGTATACCACCCCTATCCTTACTGCCCCCTCTTCTTACTCCCCAATGTAACCCAAAGGATCTTGGCGGATCCCTTGTCCTGCCTACCTTCCACTGCAACTATCTCCTCCCGCACATACAGTGCTACACTCCCCCTTTTTTTACCCTGTCTGTCCCTTCTAAAAAGACTGTACCCTGGTAGATACACCTCCCAGCTATGGCCCTCCGTCCACCATGTTTCTGTTACTGCAATTAGGTCCAGGTTATCCAGCTCCATCACCACCTCCAAGTCTGCCATTTTATTCCCAAGGCTCCTGACGTTGGCTAGAATTCCCGTCTAACCTCCCACCCTTATAATAACCCCACCTTATGCTGTCCTTTGTCTCTCATGTTGGGAGAGTGCAGGCTGGGTCATTCCCACTAGGCTGAGGATCCTCTTCCTCCCAAGTGCCGCACTGTCCCTGTCTAGTTTAAATCTCAGTCTGCCCCCAGCCTCTCATCAATGTACCCCTGCAGTTTTGCTCTTGGCAATCTAGCCCCCACGTCATTTATGTGTAACCTGTCTCTTGCATACAGGTGTTCATCCACCCATGTATCTCCCCAGTCTCCCAGACATGTGAAGCCCTCCTCCCCACACCACTGCCTCAGCCAGAGGTTAACATCCTTTACCCTGAGTTGCCTGGCCGTGCTAGCGCAATGCACTGGCAGGACTTCTGAAATGGACAGGGAGCCGACCAGTCCCTTACAGCCCTCTGCCAACTCCCTGAACTTGCTTTGAACCACCTCCACATCATCCCCTGCCAAATCATTTGTGCCCAGATGCACTATTAGGTGTAGCTTCTCTCCCACTAGATTGACGCAGTCTTTTATCCTGGGGAGTGCCCCTCTAGTCTCCGTTACTGGATCACAAAAAACTGACTTCCCCTTAAAGACGACATCCTCCTTTGCCACTGAATCCCCTTAATGATTGAATCCCCTTATACAACCAATGCCCTAGGCCTTTCTGCCCTCAGACTTGCCCCTACTCCATTGATCTGCCCTTTCATGCACCTTGCTCCCAGTGTAGGCACTTCCCACGCACTCTGTCCCCTCCACTCTGGCCACCTCCTGTCCCCTTTTCCTCCTCCCCTTCTTTGCTACCGGCTTCCATTCCTGTCTCCCTTGGAATGTCCTCCCCTGTCTGAGTCCCGGCTCCGGATCCCATCTCCCGCCACCCCCTCACCATTGCTCTACGCTTTTCCATACTCTCCTCCCTGCTTCCCTCTTGTGCTGCATATTCTCCTCTATGCCCCGTGACCCTATCACCAGTTTGTATGCTACCACGCTTGTCCACCCCTTCGCCGCCCCTACTTCCCCTTCTTGTGCACCCCTCTCAATTCCCCTTCCCTCACTTGGCCTTCTGGTGCTCACTGCCCCCTTTCCCCTCGTTCCTTCCTTGTCCCTAAACCCAGTCAGAGGCCAATACCTGTTTGACTCTACTGTATATCTCCTATCCTTCCAAAATGCCTTTATCTCTTTCAAAACTTGCCAATTAGAGTACCTGCATATTTTTTAGGCAGTTCATGTGGTGTGGAAAAACTATCTGAATTAGAGGGTCTATATTGCAGTTCCCCTTAGGAAAGCAGGACTTGCTCTACCGAATTTTAAATGTTATTATTGGGCTGCACAGAAAACTTTCCTAGACAAACCTCTCCTTGACCCCATACCTGCTTGAAGGCTCCTGGAGGAGGAATGGACTGGGGGGGGGTATACTCAGGGGTGCTCTGACCCCTGTTCTTAAGCAGCACATAACTCTCAAGGGTAAAAAGCCTTCCACAAGTACTCTGTCTAGAATATGGGTGGGGATGCATAAATATATACGGCATTCAAAAGGCCTATCCCCAAATACAATGTTATTTAAAAGTTTTATAGGAGAAAAGGGCTGCAATGTTTTTTTTTTTGCATCAAACCTTATTGGAGACTGAACAGTCATGTATGTGCTTAACCACTTCAGCCCATAAAGCATCATCTATAGTTATATTAAGGTCACACTCCCATTTTGCGCTAGACTTCACCACTGGTTCAAGCACTGAGCACAGAAATAATTTATACAAAGCAGAAAGGGTAGATAAGCCAGGCTGTGGTTTGTATAAGAGCTCCTCTGTGGGTGACAGTTTTAGATTAGAGTCCTTGAAGTATTGCCTGATCTTTAAATATTTAAGCAATAAGACGACAGGTGATACAGACACCGCTACTCCTGGTGATAGCACCGTCCGTGCTTCCACCACCCCAGAGTGACGTTTACACCATAACGACACCTTGGAGTGCCTTATTGCAATTATACAATGGCTCGATGTTATAGAAAACAAAAAATAAAAATAAAAATGTTTTTAGTAGATTTTTAGTGAGGCAGTGTATCTTTGTTTCCGAAAAAAAAAAAAGTGGCTCATAAGGATCATCCAAAAAATCAATACAGTGATGTTATTGTGTAATAACATCACTGTCCCAGGCACACATTGACCAATCAGAGTCCAGAAAATGTTCTTGCCATTGTATAATACTGAATATCTTCCATGGGGACTACATACTGTTGTTGCATTTCCTGGAAGTATTTAGTCCTGCCTCCATAAGGCAATTCTCCAACTGTCAGCACCCTTAGTTTATGCCACCTTAATAAGCTACAGAGAATTCAGTTGAATTTTGTATATCAAATGTATTTGACCCCACATAGAATACACAGGATCTCTCCTGACAGGCTAAGCTATTGCCCAAAATGTCAACAGGAAGAAGGGGACTTTTTGCACATGGCTTTAGCATGTACTAAAGTACCTCCCTTCTGGACAGAGATCCATTCCATTATGCAAAGGATATTAAGGAGTACATTTCCAAAAATGTCCTTAGAATTTATGTTGGGTGTGGAATATACTCAACTAAATAGCCCCAGACACAGACTGTAGAGTATTGTCTTAATAAATTCCAGGAAAACTTTACCACAACACTGGGCTAGTATCACTGCCCCAAGTATTACTCAATGGCTTAGTAATTTGATAATGTGTATGAGACTAGAAAAGTGGCAACAAACTGCTAATGGCATGCCCGTAGTATTCTAGAAAATCTGGCAACCATTATTGGATGCCATTGGTATGGGAATAATTTCTGGATGAATATTAGGGTAGACTGTCTTGTAACCAAGGTGGTGCTCCTTTGCCTTTATTTGTAGGGCAACTCTGTTCCATTATTTATGCTTTATGAACACACGCACACAAAAGAGATATATCATTCCATGATACCCATGTATTTGAATGTAACAAATGGTCACAGATTCTGTACCAGAAAAATGTTATGATAACTGTATTCCGAAAAGTGACTATGTATTTTTGTCATTAAGCCTTTTCAATGAAAAATGTTCTAGAACAAGCATTTGTCAATGCCGAATATTGATTGAGTTGGTCTGTTGAGCTCACTCAGTGCCCCCTGTCACTTGCTCGGTCTGTTTCTCCTGGCGCTGCAGGCTGCTCTTCTGTACTGGGCTCCTGCCTGCGTTGGCACCTTTTTCTGCCCACTAAGAAATCTGCAGCTGTCCCGACAGAGCTCCGTTGAGGTGGCTCAGTCCCCCTCTCTCACTCGCTCATTCTGTTTCTCCTGGCACTGCAGACTGCCCTTTTGTACTGGGCTCCTGCCTCTGTTGGTGGCTATTTCTGCCCACAAAGAAATCTGCAGCAGTCCCGACACAGGTCCGTTGAGCCTGCTCACTCCCCCTCTCTCACTCGCTCATTCCATTTCTCCCGGCGCTGCAGGCTGCCATTTTGTACTCGGCTAGTGCCTGCGTTGCCACCTTCTTCTACCCACACAGAAATCTGCAGCAGTCACAACAGAGCTCCACTGGGCTCGCTCCTCCCTCTCTCACTCGCTCATTTTGTTTCTCCCGCCACTGCAGGCTGTCCCTGTTGTACTGGGCCCCTGCGTGCATTGCTGCCTTTTTCTGCCCACAAACAAATCCGCAGCAGTCCCAACAGAGCTCCGTTGAGCTCACTCACTCCCTCTCCCTCACTCGCTCGGTCTGTGTCTCCTGGCGCTGCAGGCTGCCCTTTTGTACTGGGCTCCTGCCTGCGTTGGTGGCTTTTTCTGGCAACAAAGAAATCTGCAGCAGTCCTGACACAGCTCCGTTGAGCTCGCTCACTCCCCATGTCTCACTAGCTCGTTCTGTTTCTGCCAGCGCTGCAGGCTGGCCTTTTGTACTGGGCTACTGCCTGCGTTGCCGCCTTTTTCTGCCCACAAAGAAATCCGCAGCAGTCACGATAGAGCTCCATTGAGCTCACTCACTCCCACTCTGTCACTTGCTTGTTCTATTTCTCTTGGCATTGCAGGCTGCACTTTTGTACGGAGCGCCTCCTGGCTGCGTTGGCACTTTTGTCTGCCCACAAAGAAATCCGCAGCTGTCCCAACAGAGCTCCATTGAGGTTGCTCAGTCTCCCTCTCTCACGCGCTCATTCTGTTTGTCCTGGCGCTGCAGGCTGCCCTTCTGTACGGGGCTCCTGCCTGCATTGGCACCTTTTTCTGCCCACAAAGAAATCCGCAGAAGTCCTGATAGAGCTCCGGTGAGTTCGCTCACTCCCCCTCCCTCACTCACTCACACTCCCGTTCTGTTTCTCCCAGTGCTGCAGGCTGCCCTTTTGTACTGGGCTCTTGTGTTGGGGCCTTTTTCTGCCCACAAAGAAATCCATAGCAGCCCCGACAGAACTCAGCTGAGCTCAGTCACTCCCCCCTTTCACTCGCTCAATCTTAATCTGTCCCAAACACTGATTTCCCACAGCGACCGTGCTATTCTCCAGCAGGAGTGCAAAAACATAGTTTAGCTAGGATGTGAAAAATGACAGCTGTACTGTTCATAAGGAGGTGCGAAAAAATGCCAGTGTTGAAAATGTGGTGTGAAAATATTACAAATTTACGAAGTTAGAAGAGTGCGTGGAAATGGTTCAATGCACACTTGTAACACAGTCATGTTATGGAGTTTCGGCACCAAATTTTCAACATAGGGATTTTAGGACCTCTGCTCATGAACAATGCCACTGTCATTTTCTTAATCTGTCCTGAACACTGATTTCCCACAGTGACCACGTTATTCTGCGCCGGAAGAGCGAAAACACATTTCGGTCAGGATGTGAAAATGACAGCTGTACTGCTTATAAGGAGGTGACAAAAATGCCACTGTTGAAAATCTGGTGACAATATACAAATTCAAGGGTTACTAGTGCTTGGAAGCGTGTAACGCACACTTGTATCACAGTCATTTGATGGGCTATCATCACCAAATTTTCAACATAGGCATTTTAGGACCTCTGCTTATGAACAGTATCACTGTCATTTTCTTAATCTGTCCCTAACAGTGATTTCCACAGCAACCAGCTATTCTGCGCTGGAAGTGCAAAACAAATTTCAGCCAGGATGAGAAAAATGACAGCTGTACTGTTCATAAGTAGGTGTGGGAAAATGGCAATGTTGAAAATCTGGGTGAAAATATGATAATTTGAAGGTTACGGTGTGTGTGCAAAATGCGCAGCTCGCGTAACAGTCATTTTGTAGATGCTCACTGCAAATTTTCAACATAGGCATTTTAGGACCTCTGCTCATTAACATTGTCACTGTCATTTGCTTAATCTTTCCCGAACACTGATTTCCCACAGCGACCACACTATTTTGCGCTGGAAGTGCGAAAACACATTTCAGCCAGGATGTGAACAATGACAGCTGTACTGTTCACAAGGAGGTGTGAAAAAATACCAATGTTGAAAATCTGGTGTGAAAATATTTCAAATTCGCGAAGTTACGAGTGTGCATAGCAACTGCACAGCGCACACTCATAAAACAGTAATTTATTGGATTTTTTCCCACCAAATTTGCAAGATAGTCTTTTTGAGAGCCTACCTCATGAACACTGGCACTGTCGTTTCATTAATCGGCCCTGAAAGGTGATTCCACACAGTGACCGTGAAATCGCCTTTCCGGGCTGATTAACGCCATGCCAGTGCCAGAATTCATGAGGAGGGGTCCCAAAAACCCCATGTCGAAAATCTGGTGCCAAAATTCAAAAAAATGACTGAGATATGCATCAAAGTTGAAAAAACCCTATTTATTCCATTATACAGCTTACCGGCATTTCCTCAGTTCATGGTCGGCTTTGAAGAGTGCAGACGTGTTCCTGGTCCACCAAAGATAGTCACACCAGACTCTGGAGGGAAGTGTGGGGTGAGGGGGGTGTGGGGAGGCAAGGTGTGCAGTGGGTGGGCACGGGTTGCGGGAAGGGGCAAAGGAGACCGCCGAGGGACCGTTTCTTTTTTTCACAGGTCAATAAAAAAAAAAAAAAGACATCACCAGACCGTTTTTTGTTTTCAGTGGCATGTGGCACGCTGGGGTAGGCTCCCAGCATGCCAACAGACTCGTTCTTGGAGGGGGCAGCTGTAACCGACGCGGGATTGGGCACCCCTGTCGACATACAAAAGGGAGGGGGCCACATCATGCAGACGGGGATTGGGCACCCCGTCGGCACTAAAGGGGCGCAAGAGCCGAGGATTGGGCACCCCTCGGCACAAATGATCTAGGTGCTTGTGGGGGAGCATTGTCGCACAGGGTGGACTCCCTGCTCAGGCACATGAAACTCGGGGCTGGCAATAATGCTGATGGGAGTGGGCTCCCCGTCGGCACATCAAAGGGCAGGGCCACTGAAGCCGACGGGGATTGGGGCCCCATCGGCAAACAAAACCTGTTGTGGGCGATGCCGAGGGGATTGCCACCCTCGGCACTGGGATTACTATTGTTTAGAACACGCAGCAAGCCGCCGCCATGTTCACAAACAATATTGCACTTGGAAACCTTCCACCCAGCAATGACGGGCGCCACCATTGCAGCGAATGGCTGAAGCTGCAATGACGAGGCAGCCCCTGACTGCAGTGGCTGAAACATTTCAAGGTTGTGGCGTGCTGGCTGAACTAGTGTCAGCAGCAGCGTGCCACGGCATTGGGGAAAGCTGGCCAAGCCTTTAAAGGCTGTGGGGGCATTGGCCACAACAGTGCCGTGCCTCCACAACCTGCTTCTGAAAACTTGACGCAATATGTTTCTTGTGCATGCGCGCAATCAATATTAAAAAACCAAAAACTTATTTTTACCCACTGGGCTGCCGCAAGCCCCGAATTAGGGGGAATAGTAGTTAGGTTTCCTTTCCTCTCTCCTATCATTGTGGCTCCCCTAGCCTCTGTCTCTGTGCAGGAAGTTTAACTGTTTATTGAAGATTTCAAACTTCTGCCCCAACACACAGACTCTCTCTCTCTTGCCAAAGGAAGGCCATGATCCTTGAAGAACCTCCTGTCCCAGAAGTCCCATAGTCCCCCACAAAGTGGTACCCCATCGCCTGACACTATCTCTTTAACCACCTATTAAACTCCTCAATCTTTGTCTCTTTCTTTTCATTGTCCCTTCTCTGATCAACCACTGGACTACCACTATGCCATCTCGATTTCACTCGAGTGACCATTTCCTTAACTTCGCTTCCTAAGCTAACCTCAATACCTCCATCCTCTGAATAGCTGAGGATCTGGTAATGATTTTTCACTGGAAACCCAATTGGTGCATGATACCTGTACTCATCTGTTGAGCCCTACCTCCCTCCCCCTCCCCTCCCAACTAACCTCCAGCCCACCTCGCATAACCTTCTCTCTCTCTGTGCTAGAGGAATCCACAGTCCTGGGACCTTGGCCTCCTGCACCATCCTACCAGTCACTCACCCCTGCCCTTCTACTAATTTGTTCAGTTATGCCCTGAGAATCTGAACCTTGACCATCATGAACCCTAGTCTCCTGCACGCAATGCAACCCCCAACTTTCCAGAGTCTGCCTAGAAGTACCACTATCCCACAGCCCCTGCAGCTTACAAACCTTCCTCTTCCTGTTTCCTTCATGAACATTGCTCTGTTCTAGCCCTTTCCCGAGCTGTTTTCCCACAAATCTAGAAAAAAAAAATAAACAAATGCAGCAATGTCCTCCCGCTGTGGGCTTACTTAGATAAGGTGTCATGTCTCCATGCCTCTTCATCCCTACACTAGCGAGGGTGTAGCATCACTATTCCTTCCTGCCTCTACAGTCCTTTCTCAGATAGGGTGTAGTGACTCCCCTCTTTCTGCCTCAGCACTCATACCCCAGATAGGTTTAGTGTTTGCTCCCTATTTTCCCCTGACAACCCTTTACTCCCCTGACAACCCTTCACTTTCCCCCACTACAGCTTGCACTATAGCCTACCTCCCTGACCTCTACAGTTCAGCAGCATCCCCTATGGGCTTAAGGTCTCCCCTGTGGATATACTGCAGAAGCTCCTAGGTCAGGCAACACACTCCTGCTGCTACAGGGTAACTTATGCCTACCTCATATTTGCTAGCCTGGCCTTCCACTGCCTTGTTATTAGTCATCAGTCCTCAGTGAACTCACTCCCCTAAAAACAAAGAAAGTCAAGAACCTTCTTTAAGAGTGCGACAGAAATGCCTCAGCATTGTTACCAGCTGAGACAAAAACTGCCCCTTGGGTTCCTCGCTCACATAGCAGTTCTTTGTCAGGGATTTCTAATTCATTGCCACCACCTGATTTTTACCTGGAACCAGGAAACCACCCTTTACCTCCTTTGGCTCAAGGTCAGGAAGGTCAACACAGTAACTGTTGGTAGAGTGCCGTTCAGAGACAGACTGCCAACAGAGTCTAGCAGAAACAATAAAATTACCTTTTTTAAATAAAACAGGCAGTCACTAGTTTTATCAAACATAGATTTTGTACTAGAAGTGCTACAAGTATTTACAAACAGGATATGTTTACTGAAAAACAAAAGGTTTACAAGTTTACTCAGAATGGAAAATAAAGGATGTAAGACAGTTGATGTATAGGAAAATCTCAGCTTTCACCTAGACCCCTTCACCTGCCACTAAATGCAAAAGACACTTTCCCTAACTGTACTGTCTTACCCTTCAGCTAGTCCTTGGCAGGGCACTCTTGCCTTCAGATGTTGAGTGTTCCAGAGAGAGGGAGTTGACCCATTAGCTCCCTAGCTCCCTAATTTATTCCCGGAGTGGTCTCACCCCTTTGAGTGGAAGTTCCCCACTGTTTCCCAACCCAAAATGTGTGTGTGTGTGTGTGTGTGTGTGTGTGTGTGTGTGTGTGTGTGTGTGTGTGTGTGTGTGTGTGCATGACGCCATCCGGATCAACAGATTTCCTTCACACCTAGACATCTTCTGTCCAGCTTTACAATCTTGCTTTTCACGATGTCTGAGGTGTTTAAAATTGCACCCTCACATCTGTCAGGATGTGCAGCTTAGATTAGCTCGTGGGAAGGTTACACTGAGTAGTTAACCAGTATTTCGCACAAGACCTGCCTGGACATGTGACTTGTATCGCAAAATGTGGAGGAGTAAGCGGAATGAACTTTACATACTGCTGCAGTTTTTGAAGTTACACGAATGTTACAACAGAATCCCGAAGTCAGTCCGTTCATCCCATCACCCTTCCTCTGACATGCTATAAGAATTGAAGTATTTATAGGTCAAACCATCCCCCACTCATCAAGATCCCACCTAAGAGACTGTGTCTATTCTTACCTACTGAAACCATAGTTTCATAATTCTGCACCATAACTTCCCTGTGAAGTTCCTTCTCCCGTTTGCTTAACATTTTCCATTCCTCTTCAGAAAAAGCAACAGCAACATCATCAAAGGCTTCTGGAACCTGAAAGGACATGATGCATGTTTATTTATTCTTGATTTCACAGCACACATTAAGAAATCTGCAACTTTCCAAAAGAAAGAGGATGGCCACGGTTAAGATTTGCAGCCTAAAATACTAAAAGGCCTTGCTGACACTCCAGCAACAAGTGAAGATGGATACAGCAAAAACAGTAATGTAAGGCAGACAAGGGTCAAAGCACATCTGGGACAGGGACTAGAGGAAGGGGGTAAGTGAAGTCAGCAAAGTCAGAGATGGTAGACCTAGCCAGTGAAAGGCTGTTTGTCTGAATGAGAGGAGTTTTGGGAATGAAACTGCTTTTGGCCTGGAGGGAATTCCCTGAAGATTCAGATATGTAAAATACAGCAGTCAGTTGAGAACTGTCTGTGAGGGAGGTAAATATCCATAAGCCCAAAGGTCAAGGTGAAAAATGTATTTGTGAAATGTACTGTTCCTGTAAAGTGGTGCCATCTGGTTGCAACATTTCAGTCACGTGGGAATCCTGGAGTGCAGGTCAGCAGGGCTTGTGCCCCTCACTATACAAAATCTGGCTGCAGTGCCCCATGTGGCAGGTGGGAGTTTGGGATCACTTGGCCACCAGATCATGTTGGGGAGGTTCAGCCTGGTATTTGTACTATTCAGTGAGGATTCTGGACATTGGGGGACTTTCAGGTGGTCCATGTCTGCCTTACACTGTATTACAAGCAAGCAGGCTCGCATCTGAACCATGTGTAACAGTTGTGCATTAAGTAAGGGGATATAGGACAGACCTTTTACTGGCAAATGAGTCTGGGGTTCAGATACAGAAATGGAAGAGTCCACAAATGTATACAGGGGTCAAGGTGCCTTGTAGAAACCCCTCCCACTGACCTCAGTATTACCATAATGAAGGATACGTGACATGATGAAATACCAGAGCTTCTGAGCTCTACAGCAGTAGTAGTAGAGTTTATTTCCGGCTCCCATCCTTGTAGGCTCAAGGCACCCTTACATCAGACTAAACAAATAAAGACAGTGAAAAGAGCAATCAACACACAATACACAAAAACTCAACAAACCCCTTAAAACTATAAAAACAGACAGATTCCAAGGCTGTCTAATAATGCCACAGTGAGTTCCTCAGGACCCAAAGGTCTGCTCGAACAAGAAGGTCTTCAGATGCTTTTTAAAGAATTCTATGGATGGCACCTCCCAGAGGTACCCTGGCAATAAATTCCAGAGGACAGGGGCTACCACTTCAAATGCCCAGTCCCTAGAAGATTTTAACCTGGCACTGGAGATCTCCAGGAGGGCCTCTCCGGCTGATCTGAGAGACCGAGATGGGGTGTAAGGATGCAGGAGCTCCTTTAGGTAGCCCAGACCCAACCCGTGTAGAGCCTTGTAGGTCAAGAGACCTACTTTAAAGGTGATGCACCAGCATACCGGTGGCCAGTGCAGCTTGCACAGCACCAGTGTAAAATGACTGAACCTTGAGTGTCCAGTCAGCAACCGGGCCACTGCATTTTGCAGAAGCTGCAGGCACCACATTGCACCTCCTCTGACCCCGAGGTAGAGTGCATTACAGTAGTCAAGCCTCAAGGTGATGAAAGCATGTACCAGTGTGGCCAGATCGTCGGGGGGAATATGGGACTTAATTTGGGAAATGTTCCAAAGATGGTAAAACACAGTCTGGACAACGGCTGACACCTGAGCATCAAGTGTCAGCTCGTTGTCCAGAAAAACACCCAAATTCTTCACCTTTTGGGAGGCCTCCAGTTCGGTCGGGCCAATAAAAAACCCCAACCTATCACCAAGGGCCCCCACTCCTCCCCTTCGACCCAGCTGAACCACCAGCACCTCAGTCCTCCACGGGTTAAGTCCCAGCCAGTTCAACGATGTCCAAGCCCGGATCGCGGCCAAGCACTCATGTAGCACGTCAACCACATCAGGTCTCCTGGGTGCAAAGGACAGGTAGAGCTGAGTATCATTGGCATAACAATGAAAACTCAGCTCATACCACCTTATAGCCTTGCCCAGGGGCAGCATATACACTGCGAACAACATGGGGGAGAGGACAGAACCTTGGGGGACTCCACAGGGCAGGTCCATTTGGTCTGAGGAATAATTCCCCAGTACCACCCTCTGCGATCTACCCCAGAGAAAGGACTCAAACCAGCTGATGACCTTGCCAGCGAGTCCTGCATACTCCCTCAGCCTGTCCAACAACACCCCATGGTCCACAGTGTCAAACGCTGAGGAGAGATCGAGGAGAACAAGAATTGTTCACTCTCCTCTATCCCTTACCCTACGCAGGTCATTCAGCACCCTGACCAATGTGGTCTCCATGCTGTGCAAGGCCCTAAATCTGGACTAGAATGGTTCATAAATTTGGAAGTCCGTGAGGTGACACTCAAGCTGTTCCACGACCATCTTCTCAAGAACCTTCCCCAAAAATAGTCACTGTGATGAATTTGTACCTAACTAAACAAACCACCTCAGTAAAGGATCACATATGAACTGCCATTCTGGGTGTAGGGTAATCATTTATAACAGTTTCCCAAACTCTGTCTCAGTTGGACTTTGAAAATAACGGTAGTTGGCTGCAACTATTCAAAGACAGCTCCCAGTGTGCTGTAACACCAATAGAGCCGTAAGTATTGGAGTCATTGTAAGCCATGCCATGCCATGCCCGCCCCCATCAGGGCATATGCAGAACTGTCTGGCAGGCCGGGGAAGGGGGACTTGTACAAATAACAATAGTTTGTCACAAACTGGTTCTCCCAGAACTCAACCTGCACAATACTGCCAGCTCTCAGGACCCGTCAGATGCCTGAATGGTCACCACAATATACTGCCACCACCCAGTTTGACTATCACTTAGGGTATCTTTAGGTCACAATCCCACCACAGCCACTGCTCACACAGTGACCTTTCTCAAAGGACAAATGACCCACCCCTTTTGACTGGGGCCACTCTTTCACCTGCTCTGTTCTAGGTGCAGATTTGCTTTGAACAGTTTAGTAGCCTCTATCTTCAGAAACAGATCACAGACCTATCAGTTACAGCAGGTTATCTACACCTTTAAAAAACACAGTCACGGCCGGCCCACCAGTGCAGCGGTTGGATTTCCGCTTGTGACCCCAGCGACCCAGGTTCGGAAACGGACCCGGGTCGTTGGAGGGCCGGCCAGGGGGAGAAGGATTGAGTGTCCTTAGACTGCTCTCTTTCTCTGGGGGGAGGGTGGGTGTGTGTGTTCGGTGTCTAGTGACACCCAGCGGAGGCTGGGTTGCCGCAAGCATACCGACGTCTGGATAACTCAGGGGCAGGGTGGATGCCGGACGTCATTGCACGTCCCTGCCCCTGCTTACAGGGGAAGAAAATCCTGGGCCTGGCTCATCCTCATGATGCCCTGCCCCCGGACCACTCATCGCCTCCAATGCCGGCCGCAACCCCGCCCTCTGGGGGGCAAGCCAGGGGTGACTGGGGAAGAGCGCTGGCGATGTTCGGAGGTGGAGGTCCCGGGGGTCCGTGACCAGGACAGATACTTCCGACAGCCAGGTACCGCTAAAAGCATAATAATTAACAAAAAAACAAACAAAAAAAAACACACAGTCACAGAGAGCAGGAAGTATATTAAAGTAAGTAAGTAAGTAAAATGTATTTCTATAAGGAGCCCTTCCCAAGCTCAAGGTGCCTTTGCAAAATTATATAAGCATAAGCAGCATTTAAAACCACAATAATAAATAACATTTTATATATAACAGCTTCAATATAATTTACATTAATCAAATGCTTCATTAAAAAGGAAGGTTTTTAGGGCTTTTTTAAAGCCCTCCACAGTCAGGCTATTTCGTATCTGGCAAGGTAGAGAATTCCACAGGGTAGGAGCCATAAAGGCAAACGTTCTTCCACCAGATGTTTTTAAGGTTACCCTGGGAATCTCTAGTAATCCCTCGCCAGAGGATCGGAGGGAGCGGGAAGGGCAGTAAGAAGTCAGGAATTCTTCCAGGTAGTGGTGTCCCTACCCGTGTAGGGCTTTATAGGTCATCAACATGACCTTGAAAGTGATCTGCCACTGTACCGGCAGCCAGTGTAACTCGTGAAGCACAGGTGTTATATGGTTGGACTGTGGGCTTCCAGTCAACAACCTAGCCGCCGCATTTTGCACCAGCTGCAAGCAGCAAATATCCACTCTCGGCAGCCCTAGATAAAGGGCGTTGCAGTAATCAAGACGACTGGCAACAAAGGCGTGGACCAGGGTAGGAAGATCCTCTGATGGAACCAGGTGTTTCATCCATGCTATATTCCTTAGATGGAAAAAGGATGATTTGACCACGGCCGACACCTGCGCCCTCAGGGTCAGACCCTCGTCAAATATAACACCAAGAATACATACCTGGCCAGATGCCATAAGCGGGGTCTCCCCCAGAAATAAACCTGAGGGTTTTCCCGCCAATGAACCTGACATCCTCACCCCCGGTTCCACCACCAATACCTCTGTTTTTCCCGGATTCAACTTCAGCCAATTGGTACTCATCCAATTCTGTATCTCCAGGAGGCAGTTGTTGAACAATGTACTTGACTCAGACTCCTGTTCAGGCACAAAAGACATACAGAGTTGAGAATCATCGGCATAACAATGAAACTTCAACCCATATTGTCTTATAATGTCCCCCAATGGAAGCATGTACACCACAAATGACATGGGGGACAGCACTGAACGCTGTGGCACCCCACAGTGTAGACAGTGAGAGGCCAAAGAATAAATCCCCAACACTACTCTCTGACTCCTACCCTGCAGGAAAGATTTAAACCAACTGTGGACCACCCCCCCTCAGTCCACAGAAAAACCAACGGTGATCGAGCAGCACCCCATGATCCACTGTGTCAAATGCTGCTGAAAGATCAAGGAGAACCAAGATAGAATGAGTTCTCCAATCTCTCACCATCAGGAGATCACTCAGTACCCGAACAAGAGCCATCTCAGTACTATGCCTTTTCCTGAAGCCAGATTGGAGAGGGTCATAGATACTGTGGATAGTTAAATGGTCCTCCAGCTGCAATACAACCACCTTCTCGACAATCTTTCCCAAAAAGGGAAGATTCGAGACCGGTCTGTAGTTTTCTGGGCAGTCGGGATCAAGGGAGGAGTTTTTCAAAAGGGAGTGTACTTTTGCCTCCTTCAAGGGATCAGGAAAGATCCCCTTCTTCAGTGACACCGCAACTATCCTAGTAAGGATGGGCCAATAATCTCTTACGCCCCACAAGTAGATGAGTAGGGCCCGGATCCAACCTACAGCAAGTAGGCTGCAAAGTCTGGATGATCCTCACTATATCCATGACTGCTGGTTGACTGAAGGTGAACCAAGTCACTTGGGTATTTCTGCCCCTCGGTTGATCACTGTAAGACCCTATGGGAAGGCGCTGGCTGATCTCATTCCTGATAGTGGACACCTTATCATCGAAGAACATCGCAAATTCCTCACACTGTAATTGTGACAACGCTCGAACAGCTTGAAGACAGACTGGATTGCACAATCTGTCCACAGTCCGGAAGAGCAGGGCCGGTCTATTCCTCGCTGTAGCAATTTCCCTGGACAGGAACTCTGCCTTCCTATGGGAAATTGCTAACTGATAGGTCTTATAATGATCTAACGGTCTAAGCCTGTCCACTTCCATGTGAGTTTTCCGCCAGCATCTCTCCAATATTTAATACCCCAAGATATTTACATACAGTACAGGACAACATGCACTAATGACTGGCTGGTCTAGCCATTTCTTTATAGTAAAGAATTAGCCTCTTTTAGATCAAATGGGCTCACTTACCTGTTGATACCCAGAACACAGAGGGCCAGATATTCAGAAAATGGGGAAAGCGCAGCCATTTGTGCTGCACTTGCCCCTGCACTCCCCCCAGCACTTGCAATATTCAGACAGATAGCAAGTGGTGATATCTGACTGACTATCTGTCTATGTCGGTGCAGTGCTAAGTGAATCTATGCAGCCCCAACACAGACCAGAGTTGCATATCACCCACTGGCAAGAGAACTGCCCAAAATGGGATAGTGGCAAGTCACTTGTGGGCTGTATTCATCTTGAGCATTCAAATGAGCCCACTGGGCATGCAAAGCACTAAGGGGTCAGCTGCATGTCCATTATGGGCTCATTTTGCATGCGTAGCAGCACCTTACTGTTACTTAGAAAGGTCAAATGAGAACCGTGGTGGTCCAGTGGTTCCCCACTGATCACTCACAACAGAACAGAGTAACCCTCCTGTCTGTTTTGTGGGTTCGAATCAACCTTTGGTCTCAAGTTCTGGAGGGATTCAAACTGTGAACCTCTTGCTAGCGTACCCAATGTACAGGCTCAGATAATTCTGCTCTTCGGGGAAATGCCAGATATCTCTCGCCTATGGGCAACTAACTAGGTGTACAAAATGAACCCTTAAAACTCTATGAAAAGACCTCAGATAAACTCTTACCTTTTCCCAGTTTGGTATTACCAGTAAGCTATACACAATGTCAGCTTTAACCATATATACTTCACTTGTCAAAGAAAGAATTTCAAAGGCACACCAAGTAGTCTCTTAAATTAGAGGTTTACTTTAAAATAGATAAAAATGTAAAACATGTAACTACAGAACAATATATCACAAAACCATACAATCACTTAAAAAAAAACCAAAAACAAGGTTATAAATACAAACAAAATCTCCTACCACAGTACACTTAGACTTGTCTTTTTAATGTATACCTTCTGACAGTGCCTGATGTTGCTTTTTCAGAGTCCAAACATGTATGTATCTCTAAGTGGAAAATAGAATACTGCTTAAAACTGGCTTTGCCAACCTCTTTGCATGAGGTCACCTAGCTCCTCCCTGTCAGAATATAAACATTATACAAAACAGGATGTCTTATCATTCAGAAGGTAAATTAAAGAGGTGACATCAGCAAAAACTCACTTCCCCATAACCCTTTAATCTAGTGCGTCTTTTTGCCCTTCACAGACATCAAAGGAGCGTTTATGACTTAGCACCTAACTGACATACCCTGGTTTCTTCCTCTAAACGTCATAAATGTTTATGATTTTCATCCTAGCAGCTGTAAGCTCTAATTAAACCAGATAAACAGGAGATCCTTAATTTGGGTCTCTTCTAGCCTGTAATTATCTCCTGGTTTTTAGGTTAGCAGCTTGTAGTTGAAACCTGGGGGGTGTGTGGTCATCCCACAGGCTGTCTCAGCATGTCTCATGAGAGACACTCAATAACACATTTTTATATTACAAAAATCATAGAGTAATCAGAACCAGCTGTACAAGTGTCACAGTTGTTGGACAACATAGTTATACAATAGGGGTGCAAAGGATGGGAACACAAGGAGGCAAATATAACAGAACATTACAGGTAGTGAAAACGGGCGATTCAATTTAACTCAGCTGGTATATAGGCAGTACTGACAGTACAATAATGCAGCAACAAGTGCCAAGTAGTACCAAGCGCTAATAGATTCAGAGGTGGACAGAAGTGCGAGGGAAGGGGGGAAGGTGTCAAGTGCTGCAATGTGATAGGTGGGGTGGAAGGAGGAGAATGGGGGGCAGTCAAACCCATTTCCCCTTCAGGATGTTGAGAACCATGCAAGGGACTGGGAATTATAACATACGAACATATGAAATTTGCCAGCACCCCTTATTCTGCAGCTGCCCTCCCTCCCTCTCTCATCTTTCCCTCCCTTGACCCTTCTCCTGCCCTGTCCCAGCTCCTTTGAAGCAGTCCACTGTTCTACTGGATACCACTTCCGCCGGTAACGCATTCCTCCCAGCTACCACCCTCTCTGTAAAAAAGTACCTCATCTCCCTCCTGAACCTTCCTCCCTTCAGTCTCATAACATGGCCCTGGGTGTCCCTCCCCTGCCTTACTCTGAACAGCCCCTCCATATCTGTCTTGTTTATTCATTTCATGTACTTGAAGGTTTCAATCATATCCCCCGTCCCTCCTCTCCTCCAGTGAGTACATGTTCAACTCTCTCAGCCTCCTCTCGTATGGTAAGTCCCCAGCACCTTGACCATCTCTCGCGCCCTGCACTCACCCCCTCCAGTAACTTAATGTCCCTCTTCAGATACGAGCGCCAGTACTGCACGCAGTACTCCAGGTGCGGTCTAGTGATCTATACACTGCAAAATCACCTCCTCCTCGAGGATATACCCCTTGCAATGCAACCCAGCATTTTGTTGGCCTTTGCAGCTGCCTTCTTACATTGTGCTGAGTTGTTCACTGACTCCGTAATGAGCACCCCCAGATCCTTCTCCTCCTCTGTCTCGGCTAGCTGCACTCCCCCAGCTGGTAACTCCGCCTTGGGTTTTTCGCCCCAAAATGCAGCACCTTGCACTTTTTGGCATTGAACCCCAGTTGCCAGGTGTCTGGCCAGGTTTCCAGCATTGCCAGATCATCCTGCAACCCTTGCCATCCCCCTAGGTCATCCACCACCGCTTCCATCTTGGTGTCATCAGCAAACAAACTGGTCTTGCTCTTGATGCCCAATGATATGTCTGCAATGAATATCCCAAACAACACTGGTCCCAACACCAAGCCCTGTGTAACACCACTCGTCACTACCCTTGAGGATGAGATTCCCCACCCACCACCACCTTCTGCTGCCTTCCCTGAAGCCAGTTCCCTACCCATCTCACCAGCTTTACACCCGCCTCTGTGCCTTCTTACTTACTTCCTTCCCAGCCTCCCATGCGGCACCGAGCCGAATGCTTTACTGAAGTCCAGGTACAGGAGGACATCCATTGCATGGCCACCATCCAATTGCCTAGTTACCCAGTCACAGAACTCCACCAGGTTGGTTTGGCAGGATCTGCCACTTAGGAAGCCATGCTGTCTGCCGTCCTGTAGCCCTTTGGCCTCCAGGAGGGCCAACAGCCTCTCCTTCAGGATAGTCTCCATCAGCTTACCCACAATGGATGTGAGGCTCACCGGTCTGTAGTTCCCCGGTTCATCCTTGGAGCCGCTCTTGTGGAGGGGCATCACATGAGCCATCCTCTAATCCTGAGGTACACACCCTAAGTGTAGTGAGGCACTGAATAGGTCTGCCAAAGGTCCCACCAGAACCTCTTCCAGCTCCTTCAGTACCCTGGGGAGGATGCCATCTGGGCCGGGCGCCTTGTCCACACTTAGTATCCTCAAACTCTCCAGAACCCTGCCCTCTGTGATTTCCGCATCCATCGCCCCCTTCCCCTCTTTTTCTGCCATCCCTGCCCCTTGGGTATCACCCGCCCCTTTTTCTTAGTAAATACTGAGCAGAAGTAATCGTTTAGTGCTTTTGCCTTATCACCCCCTGCTTCTACCAAACCCGCCTCCATCCTTAACTTTACTATATGGTTCTTATAGCTCCTTTTCTCCCTGATGTACCTGAAGAAGTCCTTCTCCCCGTTCTTAATGCCCTGCACCAGTATGAGCTCCGTAGACACCTCGGCTGCCCTTATTGCCCTTGTCACCTCATTCGATTCCTTCAGGTACTCCTCTCTGTCCATCCCCTCCCTGTTTTTTGTACCTCCTAAAGGCAGCTCTTTTCCTCCTAACCTTTACATGACCTCCTTGCTCACCCAGCTAGGTTTCTTTGTCCTAGTCTTCTTGTTCTGGACCTTGCTGCAGGTTCTGGTTGCCTCCACTATCCTCAGCTTTATGAGCTCCCACCTCTGGTTAGTGCCCATATTAGGTTGAATTCTGGCCAGGTACCCCCATCCTCCCGAAGTCGGCCCTTCTGAAATCCACCACCCCTCTTGTGCTGGAGCCCACTCTTTCCTTACCCATATCCAACGTGAACCATACTGAGTGGTGGTCACTCCCTGCCAGCAGTTCTTCCACCCTCAGTTCCCTCACAAACTCCCCATTCGCCAGCTTGAGTTCAAGGGTATTCCCTAACCTGGTTGGTTCACTGGCCATTTGCTTCAGAAAGCTGTCCTGGAAGGCATCCAGCAGTACCTGCTCCCTTCTATTCCTGGTTGTTGGGGTACTCCAATCCACTCCTGTTATGTTGAAGTCCCCAACGATCACACTACCCTTCTCACAGGTCCTCCTGATCTGTCTCGCTAGTTCCCTGTCTAACTCCTGTGTCAGAGAGGGTGGCCTGTACACCACTCCCATCCTGAGAGCCCTATTCTTGGAATTCTGGATTTGCATCCATAGTGACTCCATACTACCCTCCTCCCCTTCCTCCCGTACACACTTCAGGTCTTCCCTTACATATAGTGCCATTCCCCCTCCCTTCCCAATCGCTCTATCCCTACGAATTATCCTGTATCCTGGTATCGATAGGTCCCAGTCATTGTATTGGGTGGCCCATGTTTCGGAGATGGCTGCCATGTCCACCCCCCCGCCATGAGAGTCTGCAGCTCTGCACTTTTCTTCCCAAGGCTCCTAGCATTCAGGGTGACCACCTTCCACCCCTTCCCCTTCCACTCCCTCACCTCCCCTCCTTTACTAGCATCACCACTAGTACTTGCCCTTTGTCACTGTTATGGGGGGTAAGTTCATATGGCTTTCCAACCTGTGGTCTCCGCATGTCCCTTGTCCACTTGCCACCCCCCACTCCTAGTTTAAATTCCCAACTACCTCTATGTACTCCTCCATCCTCTGTTTCAACACTTTCCCTCCTCGCTGAAGTGTAGTTTATCCTTGGCATAGAGACTACTGTCCTCCTAGGTCCCTCCTCACCTCCCCCACCAGACCATACCCTTTAGCATGACACCAGGTTCTTAGCCATTCATTAAACTTCTTTATTCTCAGCTTTCTTGCTGTGCCTGCCCTGGACACTGGAAGTTTCTCTGAGAAAGTTACTGATCTTCCTGCCTCCTCGCATAATTGTCCTAGTTTCTCAGACTGCCTCTGGACTAGATCTACCATCCTGTCAGCTAGGTTATTCATCCCCAAATGTATAATTAAATGAGGCTTCTCCCTACCACTTCTAGCTTATTTTAGAACAGATTGTCCCACTCTTTCTGCTGTCATTCCTGGCATGGCCTCCACCCAAATGCGACTATGCCTCTCCACTTTGCTATCCCACCTGACTCCTCTTAGTATTGAGTCCCGCAGCACTAAGATTCCACCCCTCTTACTAACTGATTGATTCCCTTCCTCCCCACCTCTTATTCCCGGCTCCTCTGCTTCCTCCTGCACAATAGTTCCCCCTTCCGCTCCTGTTGTAATTCCCCCAGCAGAACTTCCCCCCACTCCAGTTTCATATGGACTTCTATCAGTTACTTCTCCAATCTCATCACATCTCTCCTCTTCCTTTCCCTCTAGTACTGCAAAACAATTTTCTGAAGACCCTTTTCCTATGCCTGCTTCCTCCCTCCTCATACTAGCCTGTTCCCTGCTTTCAGCTCCATGACAGTTGCCACTTATCCTCCTCCCCTCACCAGTGCCTTTCTCCTCCTTCCTGTTGTCTTTTTCCCTTGACCTGGTTTCCCCCGATGCCACTCCTCTTGGCCTGGGCCCCCCTTGTCTTTGCTTCCCTTCTTCTGACCATCTTCTCCCCTCCTGCTGGCTCAAATTGCCCTGCCTCCTCATCTCGCCTCCTCCCTTCCCCCAGTGTTGGGCTATAACGTCCTCTAGTCTGCCTTGCCTGTCTTAGCTCCTCCTGCAGACCCTTTATCTCCTTTTTAAGTTTCTCTATTTGGTTGCACACTAACCATCCCCCCCACCTTCCACACAATTTTTAGAAAAAGACTGGCGCACCGCAGTTGTTGCAGCCTACCACCCTACCCATTGCTCTCGTCACCCACCAGCAACTCCCACCCTTCCAAATGAAGGATACTCAATGCTCCCCCAAGTCTCCCGTCTCCCCCCACTATCACTGCAAAACATTCTTTGAGAAATGGAGGACAAAATAGGAAGAGTGGGGAGGCAGGGAAGGTAAAAAGCAGAAGGGATGTGTGTTTGTCCTGTGTCTATATTTGAATTATTCCCTGGTGGTCCAGTGGCTCCCCCACCTCCCAATCCTCCAGTATTTATTATAGCATGTCCTGGTAGTCTAGTGCTCCCCCTAATGAAGCCCCCTCAATAAATAACGCCACTCACATTCCACCTCCCCACACCCCACTTTACCCTGGAGTACGACACTCATAACAGTTACATACTGCAATATGGTATGCACGTTCACTGACAGCACATATGGTGGCTGGCCACAGAGATGCGAGGAGTGCTCTGCTGGTTAACATACTACCTGTTATAAGTGCCAGACACCAGGATAAGGGGGGTGCAGGGAGGTAGGATATGAGTGAGCAGGGTGGGTGGGGTGTTGTTTGGGGGGGACACTAAACCACCATAACATGCTATAATAAATACTGAGGGATCAGGGAGTGGGGGAACCACTGCACACCAGGGAATAAGTCCGATATAAACAATGGGCGATCAGGGAAGACCACTGGACTACCAGAGAGTGATATACTGAATACACAGTAATGGATGATGGGGGAGCAGCATGCATTCCAGCCACCTTGCCTTGGGGGGTGGGCTTAGCACCCAGTTAAGAGAAGGCTGTCAGCAGCAGTTAAAGGCTCCATTTGGGGGTCTGTTTACTGCTACTGTAAACCATTAAATATCCCGCTGTGCCAGTATGCATGAGGGGGACTTCTGCATTTGCTTAGGCAGAGTGCCATTTTAGTGTCTTAGTGCTTCCAGGTTTGGAAGCACTTCTAGGGCCTCTATTACCCCACCAGGAATGTTAGCACAAACCTGGGTTAGCGCCTGCACTAACCATACTGGCGTGGGTGCTAACCTTTGAATATTAGAACCAGAATCTTTTAGATCAAAAGACCTCAGCTATCCACTTCTAGCCTGCTTCCACTCTGTAAGAACACAGGGATGCTCAAACTAAAGCCCTTCTAGCTGAATGCTCCCACCTTGGCACAACAAAAGGGAAAAGAAAATGCTTTTCCAGTTCCCCTCATATATCTCATAGCAGCTAAAATATTTTACAGGAAAAATAGATGATGCTAAAAATATGGCATTGGTGTCAGAAGCAGGTACAGGAAAAGGGGGGTGGGGAGATCAAGTCAGGACAGGATTACTTTGGCTCTAAATGGTGGAGAAGAGAGACAACTAAAGAATCTATGGTATCAGGCAGAGATTACAAAATCAAGGTAGGATTAACTCAAAAGTTAGAGTACATACACACCTTTAAGCTACTTAGGTGTTGGAGAAGGTGGCTGTACCTGTTAACAAACATGAAGGATTAACTCAGCTCTAAAAGGTAGAGTGCAGAGACAGCTAAGGAATCTATGGTACCAGGCAAAGATTACAATATCGGGGCAGGATTAACTCAACATGTAGAGTGCAGAGACAGCTAAGGAAATCTATAGCACCAGGCAGAGATTACAATATCGGGACAGGATTAACTCAACATGTAGAGTACAGAGCAACTGAGGAATCTATGGCACCAGGCAAAGATTACAATATCAGGGCAGGATTAACTCAACATGTAGAGTGCAGAGGCAGCTAAGGAATCTATGGTACCAGGCAGAGATTACAATATCAGGGGAGTATTAACTCAACATGTAGAATGCAGAGACAGCTAAGGAATCTATGGTACCAGGTAGAGATTACAATATCGGGGCAGGATTAACTCAACATGAACATTGCAGGGACAGCTAAGGAATCTATGGTATCAGACAGAGATTACAATATCAGGGCAGGTTTAACTCAACATGTAGAGTGCAGAGGCAGCTAAAGAATCTATGGTACCAGGCAGAGATTACAATATCAGGGCAGTATTAACTCAACACATAGAGTACAGGGACAGGCGAGGAATCTATGGTGCCAGGCAGAGATTACACTATCAGAGCAGGATTAACTCAACATGTAGAGTGTGGAGACAACTGAGGAATCTATGGTACTAGGCAGAGATTACAATATCGGGACAGGATTAACTCAACATGTAGAGTGCAGAGACAGCTAAGGAATCTATGGTACCAGGCAGCGATTACAATATCGGGACAGGATTAACTCAACATGTAGAGTGCAGAGACAGCTAAGGAAATCTATAGCACCAGGCAAAGATTACAATATCGGGGCAGGATTAACATGACTCCACCTGGTGGAGTGCAGGGATAAATAAAGAATGCATGGTATATGGGAGGAGGATAGAGTACATAATCAGGATAGCATTATCTCAGCTCCAAGAGGTAGAGTACAGGGACAATTAAGGAATGGATGCACCAGTCAGAGATTATAAAATTAGAGTAGAATTATATCACTTCTAAATGGTGGAGTGCATGTGCAAATAAAGAAGGAGCTGAAAGTGGGGAAGAAAGATTATGGTATTGGGAGAGGGTTGATTACAAAACCAGGGTAGCATCAACTCTGTGAGGAATACACGGCACCACTGGGAGAGAGAACAAAATCAGGGTAGAATTGTCTCAGATGTAAGAGGCAGAGTGCAGGGACAATTAAGGAATGGATGGTCCAAGAGGAGGGGAGCTAACAAAATCAGGGTGGAATGATCTCAGCTGTAAGAGGTAGAGTGCAGAGACAATTAAGGAATGGATGGTACCAGTCAGTGATTACAAAATCAGGGTAGAATTAATCTGTTCTTAATGGTGGCGTGCAGAAGCAATTAAAGAATGTATGGTACTGGGGGAGGAGAGATGACAAAATCAGTGCAGAATTAAGCAACAGAAACACAGTCTGTTGGCAGAAAAGAACTGCTTGGCCCACCCAGTCTGCCCTGAAGGTCCCTGCTTAGTCTGTCTCTGCAGACCTTACCAGGTCTCTGGAGACCATTCCTCCTCCTCCCTCCTTATTTAAACAGTCCCCTTTGTCTATCCCATGCATGCTTGAAGGCCGTCACTGTTTTCACACCCACCACTTCTGCTGGGAGTCTGTTCCAGGTGTTGCCTACCACACTTTCAGTGAAGAAGTGCTTCCTCACAGTGGCGAAGAGGGCCGAGGCACCTTTTCCCATACCAACGACCTGCATTCAGGAACGGAAGCGGAGCAATCAATCAATCTTTATTTATCCAGGTGAAACACCATTGAGACAAGTCATTTACAAGGTGGACCTGGGGCAGGTACTGGTACAAATACAAGACAAGAATAGGAAGTATGATACAAGGTACACGAGGCAATAGATAATAGATACAGTGCTGCAAATTAGGTTACAGAGTGCACTTGATATACATTAGAACAGAAAAGGGATACATATGTACAAAATATAAATAACACACATAATAAAAATGTACAATTCCTACAGTGGATAAGATCATATGGGAATGGAAGTTTAACTGTCAGAAGGAGTACCATAGGTGATTAATTAGTGAAAACAGTTGCAAGATTCCTTAAATGCCCTAGCAAAAAGAATTTAAAAGTGGGGTATTTTCACTGGTAGTACAATTTTCAGGGTTTTTTGTACATTATTCCAGAGGACAGGGAGACAGTGACTTATGGCCGCTTTGCCAAAATGCGTTTTAACCTTAGGAATAATGAGGGAGGTATAAGAAAGGCTTCTTAGTGGGTAACTCCCCACCAGGCAGAGAGGGAGGCAGTCAGAGATGTATTTAAGAAGCTTAATGGAGATGACTCTAAGTGTCCAGAGGATTGTGTTTTTGTGGCGTCTGTAACTAAGAGAGCTCTAATCTACCATAGAATAAAGGGTGCAATGATGCGTGGAGTATGGTGCATCAGTAATGAATCTAATGGCCCGTTGGTAGAGAGTATTAAGTTTCCCCAAGGCCATAATTGGTACATGTCCATATAGGATAGCAGCATAATCCAAGTGTGGTAAGAAGGTGGTCTGCAGCAGCACTAGTCGAATTTTGGCCTCCTGTGTAAGTAGCTGCTTTATCTGGAAGAAGATACCTATCCTCTGTCTTAATTGTTTAGTTAGGTTCTCGATACGTTCCGAAAATGATAGCCTATCGTCAACCCATACACCCAAGTATTTAAAGTCTGACACAAATTCTAAGGGCTCACCAAAAAGCGTATGAATAAGAGCGATTGAGGGAGTGCCCTTGGTTTTGTTAGTGACTGCAGAGGGAGCAAAGAGCATAGCCTTAGTTTTTTTAGCATTTAACAACAGTTTCAAATGCAGTAGGTTTACCTGCAGATGGTTAAATTCAAGCTAGAGATCTTTGTAAGCCAATTCAGGTGTAGGCCTGTCTAAGTACAGCACAGTGTCATCAGCAAATAGGTGAATCCTAGCGTCCTTGATTCCATCATTTAAGTTGTTAATATAGATGGCAAACAGCACTGGTCCTAAAATGGACCCTTGAGGCACTCCTCTTTGCACAGTTTTCAGCGTGGAGAGATTGCCCTCTGCTTTGACTTGTTGACAGCGATTGGTAAGGTCATTAGAAAACCAATTAGTAGCCAGAGGGTCTACTCCAATGATACGCAGGGTGGTCAGGAACAAGTCATGGTCCACTGTATCAAAGGCTTTGCTAAGCTCAAGGAATAGGGAGCGTACATACTTTTTTTTTTTTTTTTTTTGAAATCTCTTTTTATCCTCCTGGTCACCCTCGTCACTCTACTCCTTCCGGCTAGCTCAATGCCCTCCAGTCCCCACTGAGTCTGCCCCTAGAGTGCCTTCTCTGGTGACTCCTACCTGCCTCCTTCACCTTGCACAGCGGGGTCTGCCCGTGGCTGCAGACTGGGTGGCTGGAGTGGCCGTCATCCAGAGTGCTGCGGGTTGTTTTACGGTTTTTCTCCGTCCTCCCCCTCCCTCCCACTGAGGACGCCGGCTCGAGCGGAACGTGCTTACGCACGCCCGCTGGCGCCGAATGGCTGCCCCCTCCCCGACCCCCGATGGGGCCGGGCTGCTGCCCCGAGCCGTGCTTCCACCAGCTCTCCCGGCGCCGGGTGTATTAAACACCCCGTGTCCTCCTCAAGGAGGAGAGCATCCCGCTGGGACGCCGATCCTCCTTCCCCCTGGGACCTCGGGCGACCCCGAGTCCGCTCCCCGAACCCGATACGCCACGTGGCGCGAGGTGTGGCGCCCAGCGCCTCAACCGTCAGCGCCACCGGGCCAGCTCGCGTACATACTTTTTGTCATCTAATGCCAACTGCCAGTCGTTGGAGACCTTAGCAAGTGCAGAGATTGTACTGTGGTGAGGTCTAAACCCAGATTGTGCCATGTTAAGTAGATTTTGATTCTCAAGGTGTTACCTGAGTTGTGAATTCACTACTTTTTCCAATATTTTGGACAAGACAGGAAGTAAGGAAATTGGGCGATAGTTGTTTAGGTCACTGGTATCACCAGACTTAAAGAGTGGGATCACTTGTGCAGTTTTCCATATTGAAGGGAGAGAACCCTGCATAATGGACAAATTAAATAGTTGAGTAATTGGGGCAGCTAAAGTATAATATCCTAACTTTAGATAATAAGGCTCTATTTGATCTGCACCAGGGCTTTTCCTGGTGTCGATGGCCAAAAGGAGATCCTCGACTTGCTTCACAGTGACAGGGTGCAAGGTGAAAGCTGGTTTAGGATTTAATAAGCTAGGATTGAACCATTCAGGTTTCTGAACATATAGCTGTGTTTGGAGATTATTGGCCAGCGAGGAGTCGAAGGCTAATCCTGCTGTGGCAAAATGGTTGTTAAGAAGTTCTAGAATTGATTGCTTATCAGTGGTGGAATCACCACCCACAGTGATTTTTTGGGGAAGACAGTGCACTGGAGAGTAGCCTTCGAGGTCCTTTAGTGTTTTCCAGAATTTCTTTGTGTTATTCAAAGCAGTATTCATTTCTGCTTAGAAATACCTTGCTTTCTCAGTTCTAGTGAGCTTGGTGCACCAGTTTCTAGCTGCTCTGAAGGCTGTCCAATCAGTTTCAAGTTTAGTTTTTCTTGCCTTTTTCCACAAGGAGTCCCTGTGCAGCAATGCAGCTTTCAATCCACCTGTGAACCGTGGGCACATTTTCCTTTTTGTCCTGATTTTTACTAGGACAGCATGTTTATCTAAGGCCCTGAGCACTCTTTTATGGAATTGCTCATATGCAATATCCACGGTTGGTGCCAAGTAAAAGTCCTGCCAGTTAGCGTATTGGATGTCTGAGCAGAAAGCAAAAGGATCGAAATTCCTCCAGCATCCCTTAAAGATGTACTTAGAGGGTGACACTGCTTTAAGAATGGACCTCACATAGGCCATTGCACAATGATCACTGATGTCATTAAAGAATGCACTTGCAGGGAAAAACATGTGGGGTTTGTTAACTAGTATTAAGTCAAGCAATGTGCTTCACTCTGGGTTTCTAACATTAGGCTGGGTGAATTCAGATTTGATTTGTGCAAGGCCAAAATTGTCACATAAATCTTTTAGGGGTTTGGATGCTACAGAAAGCCAGTCCATATTGAGGATACCCAAGAGTATCACTTCAGAGGAGAAGGAGTCTAATACATCACTCAGATGCTTCAGTACTTTAAGTCCTGCAGCAGGAGGCCTGTAACATCCAATGATATGAAGAAAGACTGTGTGGATGAGCTAAACTTTTAATGTAAGACATTCGAATTCCTTGGCCAAGGTAATGGAGTTTACTACTGAGGTAGCATATTTGTCCCAAATGTAAATTGCCACACACCCACCTCTTGAAGGCTCGCTCAGGGGAGTGAGGCTCAAGTGTCCACCGGACTGCTTTCCTCCATCAGGGAGTGGGGACTTCGTAGCTCGGCAACCGATCGTTACCCTGAGGAATCCTGGTGGAGGTGTATGCGAGTCACTGCAGCGGAGAGGGGGGGCTCCGTGATAGAGCACCAAGGGCATGACTCCATGGAGGCGGGGCATGCACATTGTGCACACTACATGTCACGTGAGGAGCCCAGAGAGGAAACCTAAGGAGGAAAACCTGGGGGAAGGGTCTCATGAAGCCCTGTTCATCAAGCCGTCGGCCCACCCACTCTCACAGGATTGGATTCTTGTCTGGATTGATCTCTGGGTTGGGGAGGACAGCCCTCCCTTCCCAGCCCCACCGTGGGAAGGGGAATCTGTGGAGGATACTGGTCTGGTCCTGAGGGGAGTAAGGGATGGCCGTGGCTGACATGACAGGGAGGAATAACTGCCTGTCCTGCCAAGAGGAGCATAAATACAGTACCTAAATAGCAAAAGAAAAAACTGCTTCCTCACATGCTTCTTGAACTCCTCCCTTTTCAGCTTCAACACATGCCCTCTGGTTCTGGTACACTTTCTCATTTGTAAGAGTCTCCACTCCTGCACCATGTTCACCCCCATGAGGTACCTGCAGGTCTCTATCATGTCCTTTGTCACTCTTCTCTATTCTAGGGTGCCTGCTCTTTGTTGTGGTGGGCAAGGCGCCGCGTGTGTTTCCATGCCTCCTGGTGTGGCTTGGGGTGGTGTTCGGCCCCGGAGGGTTGCCATGGCAACAAGAAGGCGGGCTGTAAGGAACCATGGTGGCCACATCTTACTGGGCATGCGTGGCCACTGGGAAAACAGGGAGAAAGAAGGCAGGAACAGAAAATTTAATGGAGCAGCTGCTCCGGTCCCAGGTCCGGTTTTCTGACTTGGTCTGCTTGGGACCATCTGGGGCTCAGTAGGACATGAAAATGG
The DNA here is from genome assembly GCA_016271365.2 of Neoceratodus forsteri. NCBI lineage: Eukaryota > Metazoa > Chordata > Ceratodontiformes > Ceratodontidae > Neoceratodus > Neoceratodus forsteri. The sequence goes on along the minus strand of CM057456.1, from coordinate 681,113,187 downwards.
TTAAAAATTAAAATTGTAAATTGCTTTTTGGTGGTCCGTGCTACAGGGCATGCACGCCCACCTTTGGGGAAATTTAAAGGAGCAGAGGCTCCAATTTGGGGGTAAGTAGTTTTCGGTGCCAGCAGATGCAGTGTTAGGGGCAATTTGTAAATAGTTTAGTGGGGACTTCAGGTACCAGTCATAATTGAGGGAGCACAATGAGTTGGCACCTATGAGGCTGGTCCCTGACTGGACCTGGGAATTTTTTGGCACCTGTTTGGGAAGGATATATGAGTGTGTGTTGGCGCCACAGGGGATATTTTGGCCGGGAAAGTGAGAGTGGGCAGAGTGAGGGTGATTGCACGCCCTGCCATTAAGGCTGCGGTTTGTGTTTTCCTTATTTGGAGTCAGCAAATAGGTTGGGACAAGAACGTGGCGGCAGCCATGGATTTTGTGAGCCCCTTTTAGGGCTGGCCTGTTCATCTAGTCCCCAGAAGGGACAAAAGAAGAACTTCTGCTACCAGTTCAGCCCCTTGAGAGGGACAGAAGGAGAAAGTGTGCTGCCTGCACAGCAGACATGAGGTATGGAGGCTGTGTGGGCCAACGGGTCCTGGGCAAGCCCCTGGTCCTAGACTGCCCCTCTAGCTGGGACTTTTGATTCCTAGGCTCTATGCCCTAAGAGGAGTACAAAAAGGGTGGCTTTGTGGGGTCAGCCATTCCCTGGAGGTCCGTGCTCCTCACTGGGAGCTTTGAGAAGAATCTGGAGGAAAGGATGGTGGTTTTGCTGCCTGCTGTGTTTAAAAGCCTGATTTGGCCATAAGTGTTGCTGCTTGCATTTGGACTTTAGCTACCTAGGATATCAGTAGCCACCTGAACTAACTTGTTCATGTATGTGATCTCTTCGGTCCAGAGCACCACTAGCTATGATGTGACGTAGACGGTCTAAAGCAACTGAACTGTTTTGTTTGCTCCATGGAGTGACTGTTCATGTTTTATCATCTGTTCATTAAATGGGATCCCCTGTTTGCTGTAGTTTGGTGTTTGCCTCATTTATTGAAGGAACTGTTTGCTGCTCAAAAAAGTTTGCCTCCACAGCTAGCCACCAGTGTGCTCCAGGGTTGATCCCAAAGACGCAGCACACGATTGAGAAGGAAGTCGTCGAGAGGCCTGCCTGGTGAAGACTGTCTACAAAGGCCCACTGGCGAAGCTGGCAAGGCCAGGCAGGTAAAGATCTGCATCACCTCTTCAGTGTTCCTGCTTGTCGCCTAGAAGGTTCAGGGGCACCCCTGATGGGAGTTCATCCATCACCAGTACCACCCGTGGGACTCAGGTACTGTTTTTCCTGTTATAAATTCTGGACTATGGTTTCTTCACAGTTGTATAGTGCCCCCCTCCCACCTTTATATCAGCTGGATACACCTATACACTAGGAGAGTGGGTCTTACATTAGTCACAACAGAAGTGATGTTAAACAATGGGTGTTCAAAAACAAAAAGAAATACTGATAAAATCTGGTCCCAGCCATACAGAAAGGAGCACTCCTTTTATTATTTTAAATGTGAAAAAAGTACTAAAGCAGAAAGAAAATGAAGAAAGAAAGGTATCAGCCGGCCCGACAGCTCAGCGGTAGGATTTCCACCTGCGACATCGATGACCCGGGTTCAGGAACGGACTCGGGTGTCAGAGGGCCAGCCGGGGGGGTGGCCTGAAAGTCCAATGACTGTTTGCCTTCTTCTGGGAGGGAGGAGGGTTCATGGCTCGGAGTTGGCTGGCCCCTGGTGGAGGCCGGGGGCATGGCAACATGTGCCTCACTGCGGAAGGGAGCGTGCCAGACATCGACTTGCACCTTAATGTCATGTGGCACGTCACGCTCCCCAAGAGAAAAACTGGAAAAATAGCCCCCTGATCGACCGGATAACGGTCATCGGTCCCTACCACCACGAAGCCCTGGACAGCCCGGACCGACCCCAGCAGCACCTTGGCCAATAAGGATGCGCCTACAGGTGCCTTCTCCCCTGGCCCATCCGATGAAGGGAAATTTTGCCTGGGGGCACTGCAATATGAGGCTGATGGCAATGGGGGGTGGAGAGGCAGGGATGCACCTAGGTGGCCCGAGGAAGAGGCCAGTCAGGGATGCATGGAGAGGTGCCAGAAGAAGAAAGATATCATATAAAACAAAATAAAAAAATACAGGTCAAAATTTTCACTGCTATCATGCACTGCTGCTTTACGGCTACTAAGGATAATATCAGATGCAGACAGAATATTCAGAAGCACAGAAAGATATACACAGAAAAAGATACAAAGTCAATCAAGTCAGGACACCAAAATGAAAACATAACATTTGAAAAAGAACAGCCTTGAAATGCCATAGTCTCTATATAAATTAATTCAGTTTATATGAAATGCAGTAATGTTCCACTACTGTCATGTGCCCAGTTTATGCTAAGCAGGACTGAATACAGTAACTTCTTACCTCCAATTTCATGATCCTCTGTTTCAGTTTCCAACACTACCTCCTGGCATACAAAACTACACTGTTTAGAAGTGTGAACAGATGCAGCTCTTCAGCACTTGGAAGCCTTTGTATTTGGAAAAGAATTATTGTTCACAGAAAAAGAGTTCCTTCTGTAGCTCCCTTTGTGCTCCACTCTGTGCGCCTGTTTCTAGCTGTTCTCAGAGTCTAAATTTCACTTCCTGTCCGTCTCTGGAATTCGTCCCTACTGTTCATATAACTGATTAATATTCATAGTGTGCTAAAGCAGGGGAGGGGCCTGGAAGGAGGTTCCTAAACATGGTAATCTCTTAAAGTGGCAGGACCACACTGTAGTGTTTAGAGAAATGCGGTTGTGTCTCTTTAGCCATGGAGGCCTCCAGTACCCGACTCCCCCGCCCTATTCTGCCCCCTTTGTGGAAAAAAAGACACATACCTTTGGGTTCAAAAATCTGCAAAACAATTTTATTCAGAAATCAAGTCATATAATTGCATACATGGCACATTATTTTCATAGCTGCCACTTTTACCAAAATTCATTGGAAATCTGACCCAATGGCAGAGAATCTCAGAGACAGATGAACCCTTGAGCCATTTCACCAAGAACAAGCATTTGTCAATGCCGAATGTTGCTTGCTTCTATGTGCTGTTTAGGTATTTGGAAGTCATTGGAGTGCAAATATTGAAAATTTGCGAACTTATGAGCGTGCGTAGGAACTGCGTAACGCACGCTCGTAAAACAGTCATTTTTAGGAATTTTTTCACCAAATTTCTAACATAGCCATTTTAAGACCTCTGCTCATGAACAGTGTCACTGTGATTTTGTTAATGTGTCCCATACATTGAGTTTGCACACCGACTCGCCATTGTGCGCTACATGGCGGAAACACGTTTTGGGCATGATGTGAAATGACAGCTGTACTGCTCATAAGCGGTGTGGTAAAATAGCAATGTTGAAAATCTGGAGTGAAAATATTGAAAATTTATAACTCCACGAGCCTGCGCGAGGAACCGCGCAATCCACACCGTAGAAACAGTCATTTTTAGGAATTTTTTCACCAAATTTTCAACATAGCCATTTTCAGACCTCTGCTCATGAACAGTGTCACTGTGATTTTCTTAATTTGTCCTGTACATTGATTTCGCATACCGACGCGCCATTCTGCACTACATGGGAAACACATTTTGGGTGAGACGTGAAAATGACAGCTGTACTGCTCATAAGAAGGTGTGGTAAATGGCAATGTTGAAAATCTGGGTGAAAATTTGAAATTTACGAACTTACGAGCCTGCGTGGGAACTGCATACGCACGACTCATAAAACAGTCATATTTTGGAATTTTGCACCAAATTTTCAAGTGGATTTTTCATGAATGATGTCACTGTCATGGTGGTATCCAGGCCGAAGGGTGATTTTGCAGTCACTGCGCAGTCACTGCGCGAAATCACCCTTCGGGCCCGAATAACGCCATGACAGTGACATCATTCATGAGAAGGGGTCCCAAAAACCCCATGTTGAAAATTTGGTGCAAAAATTCCCAAAAATGCCTGAGATATGCAACAAAGTTGAAACCCCCTATCTAAGCCATTATACAGCTTACCGGCATTTCCTCAGTTCGCGGTCGGCTTTGAAGAGTGCAGACGTGTTCCCGGTCCACCGAAGATCGTCGCGCCAGAGTCCGGAGGTAAGTATGGGGTGAGGGGGGCGGGGAGGCTGGGTGCGCAGGGTGGGTGCGGGTTGTGGGAGGGGTCGGAGACGCCTCAGCTGGACTGTTTTCGCTTTTTCAGGTTAAAAATCAAAAAAGACGTCTAGGATTGCTTGCCACGCTGGGGTGGGCCCCAGCGGGCACAAGGACATTGGCAGTTTCAGCCGACGGGGATTGGGCACCCCGCCGCCTATGGATTGATTGCCACGCTTGGGGTGGGCCCCAGCGTGGCACCCAGAACTGGGAGACGAGCTCAGCCGACGGGATTGGGCACCCGTCAGCTACACAGGACGTAGGGGCGCGACGCCCGCGTGTCGGGGGAGGGAAGCTACGCTTTATCTCTGCTCACTGAAGGAAGCGAGTTTCTTTAATCAGAGTAAGCACGTATTTTGAGCTTGTCACAGACAGCTCCAAAATGCATTGGCTACAGGGCCCGCGCCTGCCAGCTCACTGACTGAATTGGAGGAGGAGGTGACACACCTCCGAAATCTCCGATGATGGCACTATGTTTCTTGCACATGCATGCAAGCAACATAAAAATGCACTCATATTCTGTATTTTGTATTCTGTACTTTTGCAAACTGCATTTAGCCTGTTATCCTCCCCCTCGCTGAGATGGTAACCTTATTTATGTAATACTATTGTGCTTCGTTGGAGCCTTTTCTTCTTTTGTTGCATATAACTGTTTTAAACTGTGTGGTTTTGTTCTAGTTGTGCTCTGTATACTGATATGAGTTTGACCTTGTTGCTGTGTGTCTGTTACGCAAATTTGTTTCATGTATTGGCTTGTTTTTGCTACTGAACTCTCCTGGGTCATACCTGTAAATAGACATTTGCCTACTGTACCTACTAGGTAAGCAAAAATAAATAAACCGCTGGGCCACTGACTCTGGAGGGTCACTCCCACGTCCACCACCTGCGAAGATTGTGCACACTCCCTCCAAATGCACCCCCAACCCCATTGACATGGCAGGAATCCACCCCCTCCCTCCCTTTCCAACCCTCAGCTCCACAGTTTTAGGCCTGCATGGGGATGAGATACCTATTTTAGCCAGCTTTCCCGAGGCACCCTACCTACCTCAGGCGGAGCATAAAAACTCTTGTCTGTGCTCCATCCCACCCACCAGATCTCCTTGTCACCCTCAAAACTGTCTGCAGACTTTCCAATGTAGAGGGCCAGAAGGTTCCCTAGACAATTACAGGACAGGACAGACGAATCTAGAAGAAGAGGCAGGAAGCTTACTCAGTGACCAAGATGCAAGAGTTTTATTTACCAGAGACAGTAAAAACAAGATAATGATTTTCTACAATGCGACAGGACAATAACAATAACCAGCAAACAATACAATTAGGACCAACAATTGGTCCAATCAAGAACAGGGGGTTAACCCCTTTGAGTCCAAGTCCTACGTGCACTTGGCCGAGATAATGACACCTGATGGACCAAGCTTGGGCTTTCCTCTGTGCCAGCTGATCAACAGAGGGCACTGACTCCACAAAGTGCTTGTTACGAATAGACCATAACAGGGCATCCCCCAGATGAACAACACACAAAGGAGGAGCACTGCTAGCTGGACGATGAAGAACTTGGCGATCCCCTTCGACTCTGGTTAAGAAGCTGAAGACTTCTGGTTGACAGATGGTTCCCTGGATGATCCTCTGCAATGACCACTGGCAGTTCCACAGACCCAGATGACCTCTCAACAAGATGACTGCTGATGGAAGGATCTTCAGGCTACCTCTGTGGGGCGACACAGGCATGCACACACTTATGCACGGCCAGCGAAATAATAAAAGGGCATGCACGACGTTAACTGTGGTCCCTAAAGCTTGAGCCGGGGTGGCTCCTAAGCTGACTCACTACTGGATACCTCACTAATGGTTCTCTACCACTTACCGTCACAGGGCTGATGCTGGAACACTTGTGGTGGGACTTCGGCCCAGGCTGGCATCACTGGAGGTGGTTCCACTGCAGATAGTGGACGGGCCAGGGACCTCCCTGTGTCAGCATCAGGCTCTGGCGAAGCCGGTCCAGACAACAACAGTAAAGCTGGCTGTCAGGTACACCATGGCGCAATTTGATAACAGTTCAGTAGCAAGCAAACAGTTCAGATTTTTATATCAGACAGTTCAGTTTTTGCACAGGATACAGTCTCTAGGGGTGCTAGGCTGGCAGCAGTACAGTTCAGTTTGGGTGCTGGGCCACTTAGGCTATAGGACCATCCCCCCTCTCCTAGCTGGTGCTGTACCTTTGCAGATCCCCTCTACTGTGGCTATTCCTGCAGAGCCAACCCCCTTCATTTACTGTCTTAACCATCCCGGTGGCAGGGTCTATGGGGCTCCCTGTCCTGAAGCCTTTTCCCTCGTGTTTAGCCTCTCTTGGCCAGGGGATGGCTATGAGCCTTTGCCTCTGGTCCTGCCCCAGGCACAAATGGCACCATGGCAAGACAAAAAGGGCTGGCCAACCCACTGCTCTCTCCCTGGGGCCTTTACCATGTGGTGCCCCTCTAGTGCCAGCAGTGCTCTGCTAGAATAAAATAACCTTGCTGGGCTCTGGCCACACCCGGAGTCTTCTCTCTTCCCGTCCCTCTGGGCCTTCATACGAACATACGAAATTTGCCAGCAGATAAAAGCCTAGAGGTCTATCAAGTCTGCTCGATTGTGCAGCTAGCCCACTGCTTGAGTTTTCCTGATTCCCCTTAGGCTGTCTGTCCCCCCCTGGAAGCTCACCATGCCTCCCTTCTCCCTACTAGGGCTTTGGCCCCTTTACTTTCCCCTACACTCCCCCCTACTAGGGCTCTGACTCTTTACGTATTTATTCCCTGGATACTCTGTTCCTTTAACATTCTATTTTCTCCCTCCCCCCACTTGCCTAGTGCCTGTGGCGCGAGTGTAATACAAACTGGGCACTTGGCCCACTCACCGCCATGGCCCAGGACTTCTGTGGTGCTGGGATGTCCGAAAATGTGGCCAGGGAGTTGCACTCCCACCCGGCTTCTTTTCCTTTACTGCAGCTGCTGGGCAGTGGAACTAAAGGTCCAGGGTGTGTTTTCCTGCCTGGATGCAGGCCTACACAGGCACGACGTTCTGCATCTATCGGGGAGGGGAACCAGGATCCTAGGTGATAGGTTTAAATGCTTCAATGGCAAGCATTTGAACTAGCCAAGGGGGGAGGCACTGAAAAGGAGAAAGGAAATCCTAGCCCCTCCCAAAAAAATCAGGGTAATTAGTGAGGTAAACACCAAGATAGAGCAGTCGATAGGGAAAAGGGCAGGGGTAAATGGAGAAAAAGACAAAGGCAGTAGGGACAGGGATGAGGCAAAAAGAAATAAAGCCATAAAAAAATGGAGGGTAATGGTACCAATGCCTGTAGTCTAGGTAAAAAGCTCCAAATGGTGGTCTTGATGGAAGAGGATGCCTGGATATTGTGGCAGTCACAGAAACATGGTACACAGAGAACCATGACTGGGATGTCAACATACCAGGGTGCACAATCTACAGGAGGGACAGGGAGGGAAGAAGAGGAGGAGGAGTAGCTCTCTATGTAAGGGAAGGGGATCAAAGCAACAGAACTAAAGGGTAAACAGGGAGGAGAGGAGGCACTGTGGGTCAACCTGGAGACTGGAAATGGCTCCACAATCCATACAGGGGTTGTATACAGACCTCCGTTTCAGGGGGAGGAAATGGACAAGGCAATGATAGAAGGCATTCTTGGGATGGCAGAGAAAGGGGAGATATTGCTGATGGGGGACCCGAATATGCCAGATGTTGACTGGAGCACCTTTGCTGCAGCCACTTCCAAGAGCAGGGCCATTCTCGATGCCCTGCAGGGGGCATGCCTCGGACAGCTAGTTTTGGAACCCGCTCGGGAAGAGAACTATCTTAGACCTGGTACTCTCAAATGGGGACAAAGAGAGGATCTCTGATCTTCAAGTGGGTAGCCTTCTGGGAACAAGCAACCACCAAACAGTGTGGTTCACGATAAACTTAGCTGTAGAGTCAAGCCACACAAAAGTGAAGGTACTGGACTTCAGGAGGGCTGATTTTGTCAAAATGGGAGAGGGCCTCAGAAAAGCACTAGCAAACAGGCAAGAAGGTGGGGTGGAGCAACAATGGGGAAACATCAAAACCGCCATCACAGAGGCAACAAGCCTTTGTGTGAAGCAAATAAACAAATCAAAATGAAAGAAAAACACTATGGTTCTCAAAAGAAGTGGTGGGGAAGGTAAGGAGAAAAAGATAGCATTCAGGAAGTATAAGGAAACACAGAAGGAGCAGGACAGAGAACTGTACCAGTTATAGCAGAAGGAAGCGGGTAAGGCAGTCAGAATAGCAAAGGCCCAAACCGAGGAAAAGATAGCCAACTCGGCTAAGAAGGGGCATAAAACCTTTTATAGGTACATTAGCGAGCAAAGAAAGACTAAGGCAGGGATATTGAGGTTGAACAAAGAAGAAGGTGGTTGGACAGAGAGCGACAGCGAAAAAGCAGGGATACTGAACGGATGCTTCTGCTCAGTATTCAGAAAGGAAAAGCTGGGGGAAATACCTGATCCCGTCAATAGAAGCACTCTGGATAGGGGGGTTGATATTAGTCCTTTCACAGAAGAAAGGGTTCTGAAAGAACTCTTAAAACTGAAGGTGGATAAAGCAATGGGGTAGATGGGATTCACCCCAGAATTCTAAAAGAACTAAGGGAGGAACTAGTAACACCACTGACTACCCTTTTTCATAAATCATGGGGGGATGACGTGGTACCTGAGGACTGGAGGAGGGCGGATGTGATTCCCCTTCACAAAAGTGGGAGCAAGACAGAGGCAGGAAACTACAGACCTGTCAGTTTGACCTCAGTGGCACGGAAAATGATGGAATCACTTCTGAAGGAAAGAACTGTTGAGTACCTAGAGGCCAGTGGGGCACAGGACCCAAGGCAGCATGGATTCACAGCGGGAAGGTCATGTCAGACAAATCTAATTGATTTCTTTGACTGGGTGACCAAAGCAGCAGACCAGGGAGAGGCTGTGGACATGGCCTACCTAGACTTTAGCAAGGCATTTGACACAGTCCCACTCAAAAGATTAATAAACAAATTAGCCAGCCTGGGAGTGGGTCCCAGGGTGGTAGCCTGGGTAAAACACTGGTTGGACAACAGGACACAGCGGGTAATAGTAAATGGAGTCCACACTGAAGAAAGGAGGGTTACTAGTGGGGTACCGCAGGGTTCGGTACTGGGGCCGGTCCTTTTTAATGTCTTTATAAGTGACATTGCAGAGGGACTGGAAGGGAAAGTATGTCTCTTTGCAGATGACACAAAGATCTGCAACAGGGTTGATACACAAGGTGGGGTGGAAAGGATGAAAAGGGACTTGGCAAGGTTGGAGGAATGGTCAAATGTATGGCAGCTTAGATTCAATGCAAAGAAGTGCAAAGTAATGCACCTGGGAAACAAAATCCCAGGGGAAGAGTACACAATGGGGGGTGAGATACTGACAACAACAAAAATGGAAAGGGACCTGGGGGTAGTCATATCAGATGACCTAAAGGTGGGCCAGCAATGTGAGAAGGCAGTAAGGAGGGCTGAAGGGATACTGGGATGCATAGGGAGAGGCATCACCAGTAGAAAACAGGAAGTTGTTGGCCCTCTGTACACAGGACAAGATTAATGGATGCGGGGGCCCTACTCCAAGTCATATTTTGGGACCCGGGTGGGGGGGCCCTAAATGCCAGAATCCCACTCCTGGAGCACCAGGCACACAGAAACCTTGTAAACGCCAGCAATTCATCAATTTAACAATTAATCTCTAACTTAGTGGTGAAGCTAAATAGAATCCTTTCAGAGCAATGTGGTTTTGCTACAAGATTTCTGATGAATGATTCATCAAATAATTCAAATTCAAGCAGTGAATATAGTTGGTAGCCCCCCCATGGCTATAGAATCTTGCAGCCCCCTGAGCCCAGGCTAGTAGCAGTAACAAGCAATCCTCACCCCACGGAAATGCAATTATTTTCTTGTCTCTGTTTTTTTAGTAATTTTTTGTTTCAATTCAATTAACTGCTGTTAAGTGTTCCCTTCCCACTGTTTCCAATCCAACCAAATCATCCACCAAATCCAAAAATCATTGAAGTCAAGACAAAATAAGAAAGTCAATATGACAGTGTTGGCACTTAGCACGCAGTAAGTAACAACATACCTGGGGATGTGGCCTGCCCTGACAGACTGGTCGGTCATCGGACTTGGCCCAGGACTCCTTACAGGACCAGAGGCCTAGCACCAGCACTGACTGACTGACTACAGTCATCAGCACTCGATGAGTGCACACCATCTCTCCAACTCTCGAAGTCAGAGTCGTCATTGACATCCAAAGAAAAGAAGTGTTGAACGGTGGCAAATCAGATGACTCCGGCCCAGCCATCTCTCTCTACTAGTAGTCTGTAGTTTTCTTCAATCGAAAGTGAGACAATCTCTGACCAACCATTATCCACTCGTCCTTCTCCGTCCTCGACTCCCCATTGCCCGGCCACACACACTGACACCACTCACATGCACGCTGATTCCCGCTCCCCAGTAGCCACACTTCCAGGAGGACCTCTGAGACATGGTTGGCTGTGGTGGTGGGGTCAACGTGTACTGATCGTGGACTGCTCTGTGCTGTGCTGTGCAGCTCACCCTGTCCCCCCCCCCCGAGAGGTGGAGCTGGAGAGACTGAGAGACTCGCTGGAGTGGGGGACCTGACTTGGGGGTGCTTTTCTTTTTTGACAATGCTGTGAATGTGATGATCCCAAAGCCACTCAACAGTACAGCAAGTATGGCCGGTCCGAGGTCAGCAGCTGTGGTCTGCCGGGTACGGAAAAAGGAAATAAAGTTAAATTAAACAGTGAGGGGCCCCTGCTGAACCACGGGGCCCTACACCATGGCGTAATCTGCATACAGGTTAATCCAGCCATGTCTGTACGGACAGTTGGTAAGACCACATCCGGAGTACTGTGTACAGTTCTGGAGACCCTATCTCTGCAAAGACATAGACAGGGTGGAGGCTGTACAGAGGAGGGCAACCAACATGGTGCAGGGTCTGCATCAGAATACATATGAAGAAAAACTAAAGGAGCTTAAGATGTATAGCCTCGAGGAAAGGAGGGAGAGGGGGACATGATAGAAACTTTCAAATACCTCAAGGGATTCAACAAAGTCCAAGAGGGTAGCATCTTTCAGAAAAAGAGATGTGCAAGAACAAGGGGGCACAATTTGAAGATAGAGGAGGGACGGCTCAGAGGTACTGTGAGGAAGTATTTCTTCACAGAGAGGGTTGTGGATACATGGAACAGCCTTTCTGAGGATGTCATAGAGTCAAAAACATTGGGGGAATTCAAGAATGCATGGGACAGACATAAGGCAATTCTAGTGGGGGGTAGGAGGAAGTAGGCTGTTGGTTAACTAGGATCTATAACTTATCCATTAGGTAGGGAAATGGGCAGACTAGGTGGGCCAAGCGGTCCTTCTCTGCTGTCAAATTCTATGTTTCTATGTTCCTATGTTTCTATGACCTGTTTGCTGGTGCACCCTTTCGGTCTGGCTGCCATTTTCTTCCCCCCTCGCCGATCAGGGCTCTGCCCGAGGGGAACAGGTCGCATTGGGGAGCTGCAACCCCACCTGACCGACCCTGCTGCTGCTACCACAAGAACCAAAGCTGGAGGGGAGCAACACCAGGGGAGCCATGGACCCAATGCAGGTACCAATCGTTTTCTTCTGTCCATGCTCCCTGCATCCTCCACCCTCCTGACTATGCCACAGACTGCCCTGGATGACCACTCACCAGCCCTTTTGTAGGGCAGGGCAGGTCCTGACCTCTGGCCAGGGGATTGGGCACACAAGCCCCACAGGGAAGGTCTCCTGCCCATGACCCCCCTTCCCAGTGCTGAATGGCATGAAATAGAACAAAGGGACTGGGTGGGATATGTAGGACTGCAGGTTGTGGGGGACTAGAAAGAGAGAAAAAAAGGTATCCATGTCGGGGAAAATGGTCCCTCTTTGCTGTGCCCCCCCCCCCAACTTCAGGGTACTACACCAATATATAGGGGAAAGGGGAAGTTGCTTAACCAGGAAAAGCATATTAGGCAAGGCAAGCCAAGGCAAATTTTATTTATATAGCATCTTATCCTGGGGCTCAGAGTGTTTTACAATAAAAACATACCAGAGAATTAAAATTAAATAATTTTAAAGAAAACTAAAGACTTTTTCAAAGAGAAAACATTTTAAAGAGGCTTTAAAGGCCTCCTTCGATCTGGCTACACATATATAAGGAGGAACAGAATTCTACAAAGATGGTGCATCAGTGCTGAAAACTCTGTCGCCTGATCTTTTAAGGTGAGAGGAAGGTACAACAAGCAAGCAAGCCTCAGTGGAGTGTAGGGGTGGATAGGTCAATACAATACCATGAGCACTTTAAGGTAGTCAGCTCACGAACCAGGTAGGGCCTTGTAAGTTAACAAGCATATCTTGAAGGCGATGCATGAACTCACAGGCAGCCAGTGGACAGCGCACAGAACAGATGTGACATGAACCCTCATTGAGGCACCAGTCAACATCCTGGCTGCAGCATTCCGCACTAGCTTCAGTCGATGTATCAGTCCTCAAGATAGTCCTAGGTAAAGAGCATTACAGTAATCAAGTCTACCAGTAACAAAGGCATGGATGTCCATAGCCAGATTATCCAGCATCAAGAACAGCCAGATCCTGGCAATATTCCAGAGATGGAAGAACCCGTATCTAACAACCAATGACACCTGCTGTTTAAGGGTAAGTCAGTCATCTAGAAAAATGCCAAAATCTTTAACTGCACTTGCCACCGACAGGGGCTGCCCACCAACTACTGGGACGAGCAACCTCCTGTTGCTCACCCCAGTAAGCTAGAGTTTGTTTCCAGGTGTGACCTGAGAGCACAAGGAAGTTAAGTGACTTGCTCAGTGTCACACAGTATGCAAGTGGGGGCTGATGGGATTAAAATCCAGGTCTCCAGGTTTGCAGCACTGTGCCCTTAACCACTGCACTACACTGCCTCGTTATATAATGGATTCTAGCAAGTTCTGTAGGGAGAGATTAAACATGTTGCATCCGATAAAGGTGAATTCTGTTCCCATGGTAAGACATCAGACGTGATGTCAGATTTCCTTTGTGTGCCACAGCTGTGTCAGCTGTCTAGCATATAAACTTACACGTTTTTATTCAAGTTAACCCATGCCATGTCAATGGTCTTAGGCTCCATGGTGTGGCACTATACCAAGTGGGGCAGCATGTCCAACCCCACCAGGAGCAACAAGGCCAACTGGGGAGCCCAATCCAACTATATGCACAGCATGAACTTCAGCATCACCTGCACCCCTATGTTGTTCATCCAAGACGTCCACTTACCCAAATTTCTTTTTTCTTAAATGAATGCTGCGCATGTCTACCAGTGAGCAGCAGGAGCATTTTGGGTTTCTTTCTGTTTACTGTAGTATTGTAGATTGTATCAGACTAATTTTGCTTACATCTAGGCTATTTTTTGTTACTTCAAATCCCAGAATCCCCTGTAGCTGACATCATAGCAGTAAGCAGCAGTGGACTATGCAATAGCCTGCAGTGCATGTTGAAAGTTTATATAAGCTCTGCTCTTTCATTTGCTAGTACCGCTGTCCTGTCTAGGCTCAGAACAATCACATTAGACTTTATTTAGCCCCTGGAATAAAGCAGAACTGGAGAACATGTGATTGGAAATCATAAAAGCTCTAACGTGCACTGCAGGCCATTGAATCCTCCACCCACCCACCCCCACTCTGCTCTGATGTCAGCTGCAGGGGTTTGGGGGATTTATAGTAACAAGATGTCAACCTAGAAATAAACAAAATTAGTCTGATACAATCTACTATACTACAGTAAACAGTATCATAGGAATTATAGGAATGTTTTGAGCCAGTACACATTATCCATGTGCGACTCATCATTTTTCAATGGGTTGGTGTAATAGTCTTACCTCCCAAGTATTGATCTAATGATGCCTTAAATATATCCATAGTAGCACTATTCACTAGGGTTACTGGTAGACTATTCTATATTTTCACAATCCTTTGGTTAATCCATGCCCCTCTTTTGTTAGTTCTGTACATCTCCCCCTTAACTGATAATTATGGGTCCTTGTATCCCTATTTACTCTTTCCTTTCCAAGCCTATACACTCCCACAAATCATGTTCCCTAAATGCCCTGAACACTAGACATAACTCTCCCCTTAGTCATCTGTACTCCAGAGAGAATAGTTCAGCTCTTTCAGTCTCTCCTCATATGTGAAGTGGGTTATAGAGCTTATCCTTTTTGTTACCCTTCTCAGAACCCTCTCCAGAAGTGCAATATCACCTGAGTTGTGGGGTGCCCAAAACTGCCCACAGTACTCCAGCTCTACAACTTGTGTCTGGTAGCTTTGATTGATTGATTTATTATCAAAATAATATTGCAGCTATACACAAGCACATGCAAGTTGAAGTTCACATACATTCAAATATATAAAAAACACATATAATACATAAGCAATAATAATTATATTAGATCATACTTACACAATTGAAAAAGAGTATCTACAAAATTCCATAAAGCTGCATACCATAGCTAATACCATGCAGTCCTCTGTCTGGTCAGAACAGCTTGCTTTTTATGTTGATTGCATGCATGCGCAAGAAACATATTGCGGCAGGTTGCCAGAAGCAGGCTGTGGAGGCACGGCACTGTTGTGGCCAATGCCCCCACAGCCTTTAAGGCTTGGTCGGCTTTCCCCAATGTTGTGGCACGCTGCTGCTGATACTAGTTCAGCCAGCGTGCCACAACCTTGTAAGGTTTCAGCCGCTGCAATCAGGGTCCACCTCATCATTGCAGTGTAAGCCATTCCGCTGCAATAAGGGAGTGACCCGTTACTGCTGGGCCAAACCTTGTAACAGCGATATTGGTTGTGAATATGGCAGCGGCTTGCCACCGTGTTCACAAACAATATTAAGCACACATCCCCGCTGAGGGGGTGCCCAATCCCCCTCAGCGGCATGTGCCCGAGTGATGTTGCCGACAGGGGAGCCCACTCCCCGTTGGCATAATGTAATGCCTTCCCCTTTTGTTGTGTACTGACAGGGGTGCCCAATCCCCCGTTGGCTACAGCTGCCCCCTACCAAAAAAAGAGTCCGTTGGCATGCTGTGAGCCCACCCTAGCGTGCCACATGCCCCTGTTAAAAAAAATGGTCCCACAATGTTTTTTTTTTTTTTTTACCCTGTCAAAAAAGAAAACGGTCCCTTGCGGTCTCCCTGCCCCCCTCCCACAACCCATACCCACCCACTGCACACTCTGCCTTCCCACACCCACCTCACCCCAAACTTACCTCCAGAGTCTGGCACGATGATCTTCGGTGGACCGGGAACATGTCTGCAATCTTCAAAGCCGACCGCGAACTAAGGAAATGCCGGTAAGCTGTACAATGGAATAAATAGGGTTTTTTCAACTTTGATGCATATCTCAGGCATTTTGGGGAATTTTGGCACCAAATTTTCAATATGGATTTTTTGGGACCACTCCTCATGAATTCTGGCACTGTCATGGTGTTAATCGGCCCCGAAAGGTGATTTTGTAGTCACTGCGCAGAATCACCTTTCGGGACTGATTAACGAAATGACAATGCTCATGAGGTGGGCTCTCAAAAAGCCTATGTTGCAAATTTGGTGGAAAAAATCCAAAAAATGACTGTTTTACGAGCATGCATTGCACCGTTTACACACACGCTCGTAAGTTCGCGAATTTACAATATTTTCACTCCAGATTTTCAACATTGCCATTGTTCTGCACATCTTTATGAACAGTACAGCTGTCATTTTTCACATCCTGGCCAAAATGTGTTTTCGCAGTTCCAGCGCATAATAGCGTGGTCACTGCGGGAAATCCATGTTCATGACACATTATGAAAATGACAGTGACACTGTTCATTAGCAGAGGTCCTAAAATGTCTATGTTGAAAATCTGATGACATAAGTCCATAAAATGAGTGTGCTACAAGCGTGCGTTGCCCAGTTTCACTTACACACCGTATTCTCTCGCAACTTTGCAATATTTTTTGCTCTACATTTTCAACATTGCCATTTTTCCATACCTCCTTATGAACAGTGCAGCTGTCATTTTTCACATCCTGGCCAAAATGTGTTTTCACTTTTCCGGCGCACAATAGCTCGGTCGCTGTGGGAAATCAGTGTTCGGGACACATTAAGAAAATCACACTGACACTGTTCATGAGCATAGGTCCTAAAATGCCTATGTTGAAAATGTGATGAAACTCCATAAAATGACTGTGTTGTGAGCATGCATTGTGCAGTTTCCATGCACCCTTGTAACTTCACAAATTAGTGATATTTTCACGCCACATTTTAAACACTGTCATTTTTCCACACCTCCTTATGAACAGTACAGCTGTCTTTTTTCACATCCTGGCCCAAATGTGTTTTCGTGCTTCCAGTGCAGAATACCACAGTCGTGTCGGAAATCAGTGTTTGGGACAGGTTAGGATCGAACAAGTGAGGGAGCAGAGTGACCGAGCTCAACTGAGCTCTGTCAGGTCTGCTGCAGATTTCTTTGTTGGCAGGCAGCAGCCCAGTACAAAAGGGCAGCCTACAGCACCAGGAGACACAGAACGAGCGAGTGAGGGAGGGGAGTGAGTGAGCTCAACGGAGCTCTGTTGGGACTGTTACTGATTTCTTTGTGGGCATAAAAAGGCAACAATGCATGTAGGGGCCTAGTACAAAAGGGCATCCTGCAGCAGCGGGAGAAACAGAACAAGCGACTGAGAGAGGGGGAGTGAGCGAGCTCACTGGAGCTCTATCATGACTGCTGCAGATTTCTTTGTGGGCAGAAAAGGGCGACAATGCAGGCAGGAGCCCAGTACAAAAGGGCAGCCTGCAGTGCCAGCAGAAACGGAATGAGCGAGTGAGAGAGCGGGAGTGAATGAGATCAACAGAGCTCTGTTGGGACTGCTACAGATTTCTTTGTGGGCAGAAAAAGGTGCCAACAAAGGCAGGAACCCAGTACAAAAGGGCAGCCTGCAGTGCCAGGAGAAACAGAATGAGCGAGTGAGACAGGGGGAAGTGAGTGACCTCAATGGAGCTCTGTTGTGACTGCTGCAGATTTCTTTGTGGTCAGAAAAAGGCGGCAATGCAGGCAGGAACCCAGTACAAAAGGGCAGCCTGCAGCGCCGCGAGAAACACAGCGAGCAAGTGAGAGAGGGGGAATGAGCGAGCACAACCAAGCTCTATCATGACTGCTGCGGATTTCTTTGTGGCAGAAAAAGGAGGCAATGCAGGCAGGAGCCCAGTACAAAAGACCAGCCTGCAGCGGCAGCAGAAACAGAACGAGCGAGTGAGAGGGGGGAGTGAGCAAGCTCAACGTACCTGCGTCGGGACTGCTGCAGATTTCTTTGTGGTCAGATGAAGCCGCCAATGCAGGCAGCAGTCCAGTACAAAAGGGCAGCCTGCAGCAGCAGGAGACACAGAATGAGTGAGTGAGGGAGGGAGGTGGAGGGAGTGAGTGAGATCAACGGAGCTCTGCTGGGGCTGCTGTGGATTTCTTTGTGGGCAGAAAAAGGCAGCAATGAATGCAGGGGCCCAGTACAAAAGGGCAGCCTGCAGCAGTGGGAGAAACAGACCGAGCAAGTGAGAGAGGGGGAGTGAGCAAGCTCAGTGGAGCTCTATCATGACTGCTCCAGATTTCTTTGTGGGCAGAAGAAGGCGGCAACACAGGCAGGAGCACAGTACAAAAGGCCAGCCTGCAGCACCGGCAGAAACGGAATGAGTGAGTGAGAGGGGGAAAGAGCGAGCTCAACGAAGCTCTGTCAGGACTGCTGCAGATTTCTTTGTGGGTAGAAAAAGGCAGCAACAGAGGCAGACACCCAGTACAAAAGGGCATCCTGCAGTGCCAGGAGAAACAGAATGAGTGAGTGAGACAGGTGAAGTGAGCGACCTCAATGGAGCTTTATCATGACTGCTGTGGATTTCTTTGTGGGAAGAAAAAGGCAGCAATGCAAGCAGGAGCCCAGTACAAAAGGGCAGCCTGCAGCAGCGGGAGACACAGAATGAGCGAGTGAGGGAGGGGGAGTGAGTGAGCTCAATGGAGCTCTGTTGGGACTGCTGCGGATTTCTTTGTGGACAGAAAAAGGTGTCAACGCAGGCAGGAGCCCAGTACAAAAGGCCAGTCTGCAGCGCCAGCAGAAATGGAACAAGCGAGTGACAGAGGGAGAGTGAGCAAGCTCAATGGACCTGTGTTGGGATTACTGCAGGTTTCTTTGTGGGCAGAAAAAGCCATCAATAGAGGCATGAGCCCAGTACAAAAGGGCAGCCTGCAGCGCCAGGAGAAACAGAATGAGAGCATGACAGAGGGGGAGTGAGCCACCTCAACGGAGCTCTGTCAGGACAGCTGTGGATTTCTTTGTGGACAGAAAAGGGTGGCAATGCAGGCAGGAGCCCAGTACAAAACAACAGCCTGCAGCACCGGGAGAAACAGGTCGAGCGAGTGACAGGGGATCAGTGAGCAAGCTCAACAGACCAACGCAATCAACATTCAGCATTGACAAATGCTTGTTAATTGTCCTTTGCTACACAACAACTACTACTGCTGGGTCAGCCATGAATTATAAAGCACTGAGAGGGCAATAAACAAAACAAACTCAATGGTGACCCTTCCCACAACATCATGGAAACAGGACCCACCACTCCATCTATAAATATCCAGGGCCCACAACCTATATCAGATCTATATGTGAAACAACATAATTTAGCAATAATAGGAGAGTGCAGCTATGCATGTGGCACCCTTGGCTACAAGGTCAGCAATAAGTTCCACTCCTTCAAGAAAAAATCCCTGAGGCCAACACCAGGTCTGAGGGAATCTTAGAAGATTTACAATAGTTTTACTCTTCTTGTCTAGAAATATCCACCCAGTCCCTGGCCCTATAGGCAATCTTGGTTCAGGAACAAATCACAAAGGGAAACTATAGTCTCCCTTAACCTAGGAAGCCTACTCCGAAAACTTACTCTATTTGAAGCCTGGGATTCACTTGTACAACCTGATGTAATATCCCTGACTAAAACCTGGCTCATCCCCCCCCGCCCCCAAATCCCTGATGCTGTCCTCACCCTGTCTGGCTTTAATCAATTAGAGAGGACCGGAAGGGTAAACATGGGGGAGGCTGCCTAATCTATTTAAGGTCAGACCTAACAGGCTCTAAAATAGAAATGAATGGCCTAACTAAAGACTGTGAATGCCTGGCAGTAAAACTCCGGGGGGGGGGGGGACACAAATCCCTCATTATTATGACAACCTACATACCCCCAGGCATATATCAGTCTGTCCTCAAATCTTTCACTAGATACTTTAAACAAACTAGTTGAAACTGAGGACCTATAGTCACTGGAGACTTCAGCATTATTTGGTCTGCCAAATCAAGCTTTGCCCATGGGGATTTAGTGGCCATGTTATTTCTTTCCTTATTAGTTACTGAACATACTAAGACCAATTATATAACGGTCACCAGAACCTTAATTGACTGAATTTCGGCTGGATAATAGAAGACATTGTGTTACCTGATTCTATCATTGATCACTTCCCAGTTCAATGTGAATGGACTGCTAAACAGTCCAAGATGCCCCCCCCCCCACCAGTTCACCACCAGTTGAGTCCTTTGCAAAGATAAGAAGGTTGACTTTAAGATGTACAGTGAAGCCTTCCAGGATGAAGCGCAGCACTGCAGAATTCTGCAGTAGAGTTACCGCAGCAAATAATGCCGTTTCAATGGGAGTTAATCCCTTTTGTCATGCAGTAAACCTCTGACTCTGCACTTCATCATGACGGGCTTCACTGTACATGGCTCAGATATACTGGAGCTACCTTGATGATGCTGCTTGCCAAATTTGATCAGCTCCAAGCCTAAGTTAGCCAACATAACCCCGATGCCCTCTCCTTAGTTGAAATCTGGTTTACACCCAGGTCTCAGACTTGTCAGTAGCCTTAACTGGGTACACCCTCTTTAGGCTGGACAGGATAGAGAAAAGGGGCAGTGGGTGTGCTTTTTACATCAGAGACCAGATACGATGCCACACACTCTCCCAGTTCGACTCTGGGAATACAGCACAAGCCTTGACTATCAGGCTGCTGTTAGGTGCCCAAAGCAAAACCCTAACCATTGTCTCCATTTATATTCCCCGTAGGGATCACTTGGTGGGTTTCCACAAAATAACTGAGTATATTAATGGCTTTAAACAAAACTGGGAGGTGGTTGTCCAAGGCGACTTCAATATAAATTGGATGCCGCTGGAGGCTGCCCAATATAAAGATGCCCTATCTAGTATTAACTATACCCAAATGGTTGAAACACCCACCAGAACCAATTACCACACTTGGGACCAGTACCTTGCTCGATTAGATTCTCACAAACCAACCTGACCAGCTCTCCATCACCACCACCACCATCCTCACGGATGCGTTGAGTGATCATTCCCCCATCTTCAGCCACTGGGCTAATAAGGTCCCTAAGTCAAACTCCAAGTTCAGTTTGAGTCATGCCCTCAAGCGTGGACAGCTAAACTCATTTAAGGCCTTCCTAGCCACACTGACTGGTCCACCCTAGCCTCTGTCACGGACATAAACCAGGCACTGGGCTACCTTATCTCTAAGTTCAACGATGCATGTGATATCTTTGCTCCCACACGTAAATGCAAAATCAAGGGAGTCCACAATCCTTGGGTCTCCTCTGCCCTGCTGAATCTTATGGCCACCAGAGACCATCTCCGGCACAGAAGGCCACAAGCCTCCAGGCTGATATCCTGAATTACAAAATGGCTAGAAACCTCTGCACCCATGAGGTCAGACTTGCCAAGGCACATTATTTAAAGGAATGCCTCACTAACAATTGGGGAAATGGATGAATATTCTGGGAAAACATAAGGGACTTAACAGGGAAGGAGAATAATTCCTCACCCTCCATGCTCCTGGTGAATGGGAACAGCACCCAGGATCCCCAAATCATCACCAACACATTTAATAATGCCTTCACGGACCTTACCAGTATACTACCACCAGATCTCCCTGACACCCCAGTTGGTAACATTCATGAACCTATGACCACTTCCAGTGAGTCCCCTGCTAGCATTCCTCACTTCTACCTAAAGGCAATCTCTATGTCTGAAGCTAAAAAATACCTACAACAGGTGCTTGGCAAATTTTGTTATAGCAGCGGTGCTCTGGACCTTAAGCTACTTGCCCTCACCCTAGATGTAGTGCTTAATACTTTAACTAAACTCTTGAACCTCTCGCTAAGGCTTGGTAAATTCCCCCAGGTATGGAAAGCCACTGTGGTCTCCTCTGTCTACAAAAGTGGGGACAGGGCTCTCCACTCCTATTACTGCCCAATTTCAATATTGCCCCCCCTCTCTAAGGCATTAGAGAGATTGTCTCAGACCAGTTGGTTGACCATTTAGATAAGTACGGTCTACAATACCCTCAGCAACATGGGTTCCGTAAGGAACACAGCACCTCGACTGCCCTGTTGGAGTACTCAAGCTTCCTGCACAGAGCCCTAGACAACAGTCAGATTGCATGGGCAATTTACATCGACCTAACAAAGGCCTTTGATGCTGTTAACTATAACACATTCATTAAAGAGCTTCTCTCCGTAGGCCTCTCACCTGAAGCTGTAGGTTGGTATCTTAGTAATAGGTCCCAACAAGTCAAAATTGATGGCACCCTCTCTGATAGCCACTAGGTCCAGACTGGCATCCCTAAAGGATCAATTCTTGGTCCCCTACTATTCTGCCTCCTCATCAACAGACTCCCTTCAGTATGTAAAGAACGAATTTTGCAATATTCCGATGATGCTGTCTTCTACTCCAAAAGCCCTGACCCACACATCTTAGAAACCAAATTATAACAAGATTTCACCACAGCAGAAGCTTGGTTGCCCAAATACAAACTCCTGCTGAACTACATAAAAACTAAAGTAATGCTATTCCTTAACCCTCGTAGTAAACATAGGAATTCCCAGTTGACAATCCTGAATATAGTCCCCCATTGACCAAGTGCAATCTTTCAAATATCTAGGTATCACACTTGACTACTCCCTATCATTTGCCCCTCATGTGTAGATCATGTTGTTAAGGTTGTAAACCCTAAAATTGGCTTGCTCTACAGGTACCGCCACTGAATGACCCATGGGGCATTGTCACTGGCCATCAAATGTTCCATCCAGTCCATTATAGATTATGGCCTGGTGATATATGGAGCAGCCTCTGACTCCACCCTCAAAAGAATTGGTGTTGTCCTTCACAAGTCTTGCAGGCTGTTTCTTGGTACAAGTTGCCTAGCTCACACTTGTGACCTCTATGCGCATTCCATTTGGCTCACACTGCAAGAGAGAGTGCAGTTCCAGGTGTGTCTTCTAGGTAAAAATACCTGCCTAGGCCGTTCCCCTCCTGCCATCCAGAGCCTACCCTCTGTCGCACCCAACCCCCACTACACAAAGGAGTCTAACTCGGCAGTCGCTGCTTGTTCCCTTCTGTCAGACATCTCAAGCGCAAAGATCTTTCACATACTGGGCACCGCGATGGCTCCAGGTACTACCCCTAGATATTACCTGCGAAACCAAGCTAGGCCCACTTAAGAGAAAACTATGCATATACCTGTCCAGCCTGGGCAGCTGTGACTGCTAGCCCCTCCTCTCTCACCTACCACCCTCCTTAGACCCTGCCTCCATCTGCCCCTACCCCTATCCCCCCTCTCCTTCACTCCCATTGCACCTTCCCCTTCCCCCTCCCAGCCCTATCCTGGCCCACCCTCTTCATTTCCTCTGCTGGCATTTATTCCCCTTCCACTCTCTTCTCCTAACCTCTCCACCCATGCCAGATAAAGATATATTAATTCTGCTTCAACTTGTTTTGTTTTAATTGCTGTACATTTTGTTTTAGACTAAGAACCGTACTGTCCTTGATTGCTGACTTCCCTTGTTTGCCCTGCTCTACTGAACATCAATGCACTCTACTGTTTTGCTCCACTCCCCAGTTGTACTGAATACCTCATTTTCCTTTGCTGATGCAGAATCGATGTTTACAATGTATTTTACCTGCTTCCTATTCATCAATTGTATGCCCTGCAGATATGGATTCTATGTAAATTATTCTGGTCCTACTGTGTACTGTTTGCCTTGTTCTCTTTGTTTTAATGTGGAACCTTTGTAAAAGTGCTCCCAAAGGTGTTATCAAAGATCTCAATAAATAGACAAATATAAAGATATGGACTCTGATCTAGACTACTTTATTAACAAATTCACTGCAGGTTGTGACAAATTTGCCCCTCTCGAAAAGTGCAAGGTACGAGGTACCTCTGCTGGATGGTTACCCCAGAGCTCATAGCCCACATGCATGAAAGGGACAACATGTGGTATCGGATGAGAGAAACAGGGTCCCCTGTGGCCCTCAAAAGGTACAAGGAAGCTTGAAATAGGTGCACCAGTAGGATAAGGCAGGCAAAATCAGTATACTGCAAGGACCAGCAAACTAATGAACTAGAGCAATGGGAAAACATTTTGGGATAACATATCTGGAGCTCCTGAGTAAGGGTGAAAAACAGCTCTCTAAAATATTCAATATTGATAGGGCTGACATCCTGGATTCAACTGAGATAGCAAACAAATTTAACACAACTTTCGCAGACCTCAGCTCTCATCCATCCCAGTCGGACACCAGGGTCATGAGACAGTGATGGGAAAGGAACACCAGGCAATAATTATCAAGATTCAGGGCACCCTAAATTATATTTCAATCCTATCTCAACAAAAGTTATCCTAAAGTATGTCAAAACTGTCGCAGGTAAAACCAGGGTAGGGGGTGATATGAAAGATATGAAACTGCTGACCCATGCCATTAAAGAACTTGCCCTCCCTATATCTAAATTATTCTATCTCACTATGATACTCCCAGTTCCCTGGAGTATGGAAAACTGCATTGGTCACACTGGTTTTCAAAAAATGGTGACCACGCCAACATGATTAATTACAGACCAATTTCAATACTCTCCCCCCATCCAAGGCCCTTGAGCGAATCGTATTGGATCAACTAGTCACCTGTCTGGGTAAACACAATATCCAATTCACACAAAAGCATGGATTCACAAAGCTTAATAGCACAAGCACTGCCCTTATAGAGTATACCAGCTACTTGCATAAGGTCCTTGACAATGGTCTCCTGGTGGGAGCCATCTACATTGACCACACTAAGGCCTTTGACATTGTCAGTCTCAAGCTGCTGCTTAGCAAGCTCCACTCATGAGCTGTCTCAGGACAAAATGGCCTGGTTTCGGAATCTACCTCACCGATTGCTCCCAGTGTGTAAAAATCAATGGTTCCTTATCAAGTGACAAGAGTGTCTCACTAGGCCTGCCCCATGAGTTCAGTACTTGGCTCCCTCCTACTTGGACTGTTCATTAACAGCCTCACTGATGCGTGCCAGTCATCTAAGGTACTCTTTTACACTGATGATGCCATCATTTACACCAGCAGTGCTGAACAGTGTAAAATCTGTACTGACCTCCAAAACAACTTTAAGTCATTAGAGAAATGATTTAGACACAACAGATTGGTCTTACACTACAAAAACACAAAAACCATGCTATTCTCAGGACCGCATGTGAAAAACAAATTCCTCCCCTAGGCATCCTCAATGACAAGGGGCACAAATTAGAACAGGCAGAATCCTTTCGGTGTGTAGGTGTTACCCTGGATAATACCCTATCATTCTCCCCTCATGTGAATAATATTGTTAGCATGGCCAACAGAAGGCTTAGTGCACTGTATAGGAATCACCTCAACCTCACCACAGAAGCCAGGTGTGTTGTTGTATCAAGCACAGTCCTATTCATCCTTGACTAAGGCCTCCCAGTCTATACAGCTGCAAGTAACTTTGTACTAAGCAGAGTCAGGATGGTGTATAACAAAGCCTGTCACTTTGTAATAGTGGCTGACATGCTTGTCCATAGTAGTAGTAGTAGTAGTAGTAGATTTTAATTTTTTCGGGCGCCCTTCCCCAAAGGCTCACAAAGTATAAAACTGACAAACAGCATAAATATATACAAACAACCATATAAAATAAGAATATATGAACATACACACATACCAATTGCCAGTGGTAATGGGCCGTGACGGTCTATCATGTCTGCTCAAGTGTGCTGCTTGGTTACATACCAATATGTAACAATAAATAACACTCACTAATATATAAATACTCCATGTCAATCAGACACAGAAGTGATTGTCACAATCCAATTGCTTCTACACCCCAAAGGCTTGTTGGAAGAGGAAAAATTTTAAATTCCTTTTAACTATTTCTAAGGAGGGCACCACCTGCAGGTACCATGGCAAGGAATTCCATAGGATTGGGGCAGCCACTTGAAATGCCTGATCCCTGGAGGATTTTAACCTTGCTCTAGGATCCTCCATGAGTGCCTGTCCCTCTGATTGGAGACAGTGACCCAGAGTGCAGGGATGCAGAAGCTCCTTCAGGTAACCTGGACCCAGCCTGTGCAGGGCCTTGTAGGTCAGTAGACCAATTTTAAAGGAGATGTGCCAGTGCACCAGCAACCAGTGTAGTTCGTGCAACAACAGCGTAATGTGACAAGATCTTGAAAGGCCTCTCAGTAGCTGTGCCACAGCATTCTGCAGCAGCTGCAGGTGTCGCATCATACCCCCTCTGACCCCGAGGTAGAGTGCATTACAGTAGTCAGGCTTCAAGGTATCAGACTTATGCAGTACTGTGGCCAGAATGTCAGGAAGCATAAGTGATTTAATTCAGGTGGTATCACGCAGATGGTAGAAACCATTCCAGACAGCAACTGGCACCTGAGCATCCAGTGTCAGCTTGCTGTCCAGAACAACACTCAAATTCCTCACCTTAGTGGAGGCCCCTAGTCTGGACATGCCAATAAAAGCCCTAAATCCTCTCCAGTTGCCCCCCCATTGAACCAGCTTAACCACCAGTACTTCAGTCTTCCCTGGGCTGAGTCCCAACCAGTTCGATGATGTCCATGCCCGGATCTCAGACAAGCATTTATTCAGCATGTCAACTGCATCAGATCTTCCCGGTGTGAAAGACAAGTAGACTTCGGTGTCAATCAATCAATCAATCAATCTTTATTTAACCAGTTGGAACACCACTGAGCGAGCTCATTTGCAAGGCGGGCCTGGGTAGTACACATAAGTAATATAACAGAATAAGAGAAACACATTGTCAGCTCAACAGAATAACATGGACAACTTGAGGAAGATTAAGGCACAGAGTGATATAACAACTCAGGATACAACAAAAATAAAGAATTTATATACAATAAGCACTCATATAGAACAGTTGTTAAAGAGATTCACCAAGTTATATACTGATTCTCATTTGCACCCTATATATGGGTGCCTTACCTCAAGGGAATTCTTTCTATCTCCTGATGTCCATAAATGGTGAAATAGTTTATGTGTAAAAACACTCGTAATTTAGTTACACCGGGTCCCGGAGGACTTCCTGGTCTGAAGAGCCACCCACGCTCCACTCCCATGCTCAGCAAAGTGATGACTTAGGGTTCAGCTGTTGGGCTGACTATTGAGGCGTCTGTAGCCGCTGTTCGTCAACCGGCTGGGGGTATCTTTGCTTCTTTAAGTGAATGGGCTTGTGTGCCTGCCGTGACTGCTCCCCTGAGTGACTGCCTGCTTGGAGTTTTCGGTTTTCGATCATGCTGTGGGGATCAGCTGCCGGTGGACTGTGCTAAGAACTGTTTTGGTCTTCCCTGCCTGGATTTGATTCGGATCCCTGCTGTGTGACTGATCTGCTGGAGAAATTATCTTGCCTTTTCCTTGTTTGGATTCGACCTTGATTTCTGTTTGTGTTTGATCTGTTGGAGAACTGACTTCCCTGTCCCTGCCCTATTCCTTGACTTAGGGGTGGTGAGAGTGTGGTTGCACATTTATATTTTTTTATATAGTTATGGATTATTGTTTGGACTCATTTTATGAAGAGCACCCCACCATGTGAGAGGTGGTATTGGGGGAGTATATAACATGTTTAATATACTGACAATTTGCTGGATTGTTGCACGTGAGAGGTGCTTCATTGAACTTTAAAATACAAATTGTGTTTTCTTTTTAGTATCCAGTAGCATATGATAACATTGACATTGTGTTATTTGATGTTACTTTATTATTATATTCTTGTTATTTGGGTTACTTTTGGGTTGGGGTTTAATTTGTGATTGGGTGGGTTTTTATTTTATGTTTTGTTAGATTGTCTGTTTTATTCTGCTCCCCCTCTGTGAGAGAGAGTGGAGAGTGTTTTTATTTATAGTTTGATATTTATAGGTTTTTGTTTATTTTTGTTTTCTTTATATTTGATTTGATTAATGATGGTTGGGCATTATTCCCCCACTAGGCTCAGGGAACTACGTCCTTTTGAGTGCCCACCACTGTCATCCAATACCTATTTTAGGTGTCGTGCGTTGGGCATCCTGAGGAGGCATGGACGAAGGTGGAGAGCCGGGCCTGGTGAGGGACAGGAAAGGGGAGGGCGGATTGGGGTTTTTAGGGTCCAGGAGACGCCCTGGGGTGAAATGGGGTCAGGATAGAGGTTACTCTTGTCTTGTCCTCATACCCAAGGGTTCCGAAGCAATCGAACAGGTGCAGAGGTCTTCCCCGACAGCTCATCCTGCCTTGGCGGTGTTATGCAATGCCAGATCAATTAAGAACAAGACAGCTATTATTGCTGATCTTGTTGGTTCATCTGATCTGACTTGCATCACCGAGACCAGGCTGGATGAAAATCCAGGCCCTATACTGGCCTCTGTAACTCCAGCTGGGTTCTCGGTGATACACCGTCCAAGGCTGGATCGTAGGGGCGGGGGTGTGGCCATTATGTTTAAATCTGAGCTGGGCCTTGTCGATGTGCCATTGGGAAACACCAGTTCCTTTGAATATATCCTGGGTGAGGGTGCAGGCTATGGGATTCTCCTCATCTACCATCCACCAGGTGAAGGTGGAGAATTCCTGCAGGAGATTGCAGACTTCATCGTCGACCTGGTGCTGAGGTTTCACAGACTGATACTTCTGGGCGACTTCAATGCCTGGGTCGATGATGAACTCTCTCATTTGGGTCAAAATCTCCTCCAGCTGATGAATATGCTGGGCCTGACACAGGTCGTTACCTCCTCTACCCATACAGGGGGTCATTCATTGGACCTGGTCTTTCTCTTGGGTATGGAGATCACTGATTTGGGGGTGGAACCAGTCATTTGGTCTGACCATTA
Source organism: Neoceratodus forsteri (assembly GCA_016271365.2). Classification (NCBI taxonomy): domain Eukaryota; kingdom Metazoa; phylum Chordata; order Ceratodontiformes; family Ceratodontidae; genus Neoceratodus; species Neoceratodus forsteri. The sequence goes on along the minus strand of CM057456.1, from coordinate 681,084,645 downwards.
CACCATAAGGTTCAGTTTCAGGGCCCCCTCTAATAGGTCTGCCCCTACGGAGATGGTTCAGTTCCGCCCTTTAAGGGGTGTTAACCCCAATGACCTAATGGCGGTGCTGGATCTATTGAGCTTGTCGGGTGAATGCATGAGTCCAGATGATCTTGTATTAGCCTATAATAAGGCTGTGGGAGATGCTCTGGACAAAATTGCTCCTGTTCGTGTTCGGCCTCTCACCCTCCGTCCAAGGAGCCCGTGGTTTGATGGCTCCTTGAAGGAGTTAAGGCGAGTAGGCCGAAGGCTGGAGAGAGCCTGGGGGAAGTCAGGCCTTGATGCCGACAGACTTAGATTGATGGCACATTATGATAGCTATCAATCAGAAATCACTCGTAAGAAGGCAGAATTCCTGTCCAGAGAAATTTCTGCTGCACAAAATCGACCGGCTCAGCTTTTCCTGACTCTGGACAGACTGTGCAATCCAGTCTGTCTTCAGCCTAGAGAAGCTTTTTCTCAGCTAAGATATGAGGAGTTTGCTCGTTTTTTTGCGGATAAGGTTGATGGCATCAGGTCCGGCATCGGTCCGACCTCTCCTATGGGGGATTGCGGTGGTCGACTAGTAGTCGCCTGTCCTCGGTCTGTCTGGTTAGAGTTTCACTGGCCAGAATTCAGGGACATTGTGAAGATCATCCAAACAATGCGACCAACTAGTTGTAGTTTGGATCTGGGTCCTACACCGCCTTTAGTAGGTTGTGTAGAAGTTACCTACCCAATCCTTGCAGGCATTGTCTGGAAGTCTTTGGAGAGGGTTTTTTTTCTGACCCCCTTAAGGAGGCAGTAGTTCAACCACTCCTTAAAAAATCCTCCTTGGACCCAGATTGTCTAGCTAACTACCGGCCTTTCTCTAACCTGCCATTTGTTGGTAAGGTTATTGAAAAGGCAGTTGCGTTGCAATTGGATGATCACCTTATATCTCACAATGTCTATGATACTCTCCAGTCTGGTTTCAGGAAAAGGCATAGTACAGAGACTGCCCTTGTCTGGGTATTGACGACCTCCTTATGGCCGAGATCAAAAGGCGCATACCATTCTGGTCCTTCTTGATCTATCTGCTCATTTGACACTGTAGACCATGGAGTGCTATTGAGCGCCTTGGGTCCTTTGTGGGCTGTCTGGTACAGTCCTCAAATGGTTTCGTTCTTACCTCATGGACAGGTCTCAGAGAGTTGTCACCAGAATTTATTCCTCTGGCGCTCATTCCCTGCCTTGTGGGGTACCACAGGGCTCCATCTTAGCTCCCATGTTGTTTGCAGTGTATATGCTGCCATTGGGAGAAATCATCAGGTGATACAGTCTGGGTTTTCACTGCTATGCAGATGATACTCAGCTGTATTTGTCCTTTCTCCCTGGTCAGGGTGATACACTCTCTGTACTTAATAATTGCCTTGATGAAATCAGACTTTGGATGAGTTCGAGCTGGTTGAGACTCAATCCGGATAAGACTGAGGTATTGGTTGTGGATCCAGGTCGTCTGGGGGTGGGTATGGGAGCTGGACAACCATCAGGTTTATTACTTGGTGGTGTACCACTCTCTACCTTTGGACAGGTGCATAATCTGGGGGTTATTTTTGATGACAGTCTGACCCTGAAATCTCAGGTGTCAGCTGTTGTCAAATCCTCTTTTTACCATCTGAGAAATATCGCCTGGGTAAAACATCTGATCCCCTGGAGGACCTTCCAACATTGGTCCACGCCTTTGTCACTACTCGTCTGGATTACTGCAACTCCCTCTACCTAGGGCTACCAGGGGTTGATATCCGCTGCCTCCAGCTGGTGCAGAATGCGGCAGCCAGGCTTTTGACTGGGACTACTAGAACTAGTCATATTACGCCTGTGCTCCGTGAACTGCACTGGCTGCCTGCTTGGTGGCGGATCACCTTTAAGGTTGGTTTACTAACCTTTAAAGCTCTACATGATCAGGGACCCCATTACCTGAATGATCTCCTGATTCCCTACTGCCCCCTCCGTCCTCTCCGTTCTGCCGAGGGATTGCTGGAGATTCCCAGGGTTCAATTAAAGCCATCAGGATCCTGTGCCTTTGCTTTTTCAGCACCAACCCTATGGAATTCTCTACCTGGTTGGTTGAGAGAATGTCCAACCGTTGATAACTTTAAAGTTGCTTTAAAAACATATCTTTTTGATTTTAGCTTATTTGTGTTAGTTGTGGCTGACTTTTAATTGTTTGGATTTTATTAATTTTAATGTTTATACAGTGCCTTGGTCTTGAAAGGCGCTATATAAATAAAATTGAATTGAATTGAATTGAATGACGTGATGCTAGGGAGAGCATGGGGGTGCACTCCATTATAGTGAATGGGCAGCAGCTTTCTGAGAATTTTTTTTATATTATAATGGTCACTTGGTGATGAAACATGGGCACCGGTCGACTGACAAGGGCCATGTTAGTCAACCAGTGCCCACATTCCATCACAAACTGACCATTTACAATATAAAAGCTGCTCAGAAAGCTGCCTCCCATCACTGTAATAAATGGCATACGTTCTCCTAACTCCTATCAAATTTTGCTGGCCGTCGAGTGGAGCGTGGGTGGCTCTTCAGACCAGAAAGTCCTCCAGGACCCGGTGTAACTAAATTACAAACATTTGTACACTTAAAATATTTCACCATTTATGGACATCTGAAGATAGAAAGAATTCCTTTGAGGTAAGGCACCCATATATAGGGTGCAATGGCTGAGGCTGGTGAATCTCTTTAATATAAACAATGTTGCAGGTATTGGAATCACCCTGCTAGGAAATGGGACAGAAATGTATGGAGGCACATAGAATAATGGAAAGGGAAGGATGAAAGGCAGGAGGAAGGATGAGAGCTACTAGTACCACTGTAGTGGTAGCAGTGCTGTTAGCATCAGGGAAAACATTTATAGGGCTCAGAGAAGGATCTTGCGTAAAGCATTTTGAACTTCACAAGATTAATTGGATTAACCAGTTTTAATGTTTTTTGGGATTTTATTCCCTAACTGGGGCAGCATGTAGCTGAAGGAAGCTCTACCGAAACGGGATTTGACCTTAGGTATAGATAGTGAAATGTAAGAATAACTTCTCAGGTATTATTTTGCCTAATGCGCAGAGGGGAAGGCAGTCAGAGATATAGAGGTGGAGTTTCTTGCTAATTGCTCTGTAGGTCCAGAGTATAGCATTCCTTTGCCTCCTGAATGTAAGTGATGACCAGCCCACCAGGGAATAAAGTGCACATTATACTATGGTCACAAAATTACAGTATTTTGATTGGGTGACTGGCAACTAGAACCCATTGTAAATCCCTGCATTACCAATGGGAAGAGGTGCCAGTACCCCTATGATGACCACAACCACGAGCTATTTCACTGCTTTTGAACTCTGCAGTTTGAATCCAGTGCCATTTTTCTCTTGCCGAACAGCCATCAGTAAATCAACCCAAACCCCGTAAAAATGGACACAAGTTTTGAATTGATTGACTCGGCCGAACTCGACTCAATTTTCTGATCGCTAACTCAAACTGAAGTACCCGTCATTGACTTAGTTCCCCATAACATACCTCAAGTAGATGTAGATAATCCCATTCCCATCTCAGCAGCAGAAAGGGCCACAGAAATCACTGAGTCAGTGGTAGAGTCATCCCCAGCAGCAGCAGAAGCATCACAGGGAAATGTCTCCTCCCATGGGTCGGATGGCAGCACAGCAGGGCCATCAAACATCATAACTGTAAAAAAAAAAAAAAAAAGGTCATGCAATTGTGTCAGACCATGACATGCTCAGGTTAGAAATAGAATGCAATGAGGAGACAACATTAAAACAAACTAGATGGGCCGCAAATGTTTTCAATGACTGAAGTAAACAAAAGGGAATAGCAGTCGACTTGCAAACCATTTCACTTCCTGAGCTAAATAATATTTTAAGAAATTTCTGTGGCTCAGTTCGAAACACTGAGGGCAATGAATATGTGATAAGCAGCTTTGTTAGCTTGAGGTCAGGCGTTAATAGGCATCTAAATTACCCCCCTCCAAGTCGATGTGTAAACATAATGCTAGACCCAGCTTTCAGTAGCTTTAATAATGTTTTCAAGGGGGTAGCCAAGAGATACCGTAGACAAGGCAAGGACAAGGCAGCACACCATCCACCCTTGACTATTGAAGAGCTCAAAATTCTCCTTAATTCCTCAGTATTATCCCCAGAAACAGGCCCTGGGCTAGTCGGCAAGGTGTGGTGGATATACAATTTCATTTTGCGAGGAGGGGAAATGAAGGTGTTAGGAATCTGACAGTGCAATCATTTGAAGTGAAAACAACTGAAGAAGAGGATAGATACCTAACAAAAACCTTTAACAAGGAAACAAAGAACCGCAAAAAGTACTATGACCCCACAAGACAGCTCAATCGAGGGTACATGTTCGAGCAGCTTGAAGATGCCCTGTGTCCCCTTTCAAGCTACCTTAAGTATGTCTCAAAGCTGCCTCACAATGCCGTTTCTCTGTTCTGCCACCCAAAATGTCAGTCTCAGGAAGTATTGGACACACAGCAAGTCTGGTACAGCAGTGAGGCAATGGCCATAAATTACCTAGGTGGTATGTTAGCAAGAATATGCAAAGAGGCCCACTTGTGCACCATCTACACAACCCATTCCCTACGTGCCACAGCTGTCACCTTGCTTAGTGATGCAGGGATGGAATCAAGGCAAATAATGGCCATAAAAGGCCATAAAAATGAATCCTCCCTAAGATGATATTGGAGGTCAAGCATACAGGAATTTAGGCAATGGGAGTCAATAATAGCTGGTGACAACAGCTTACAACAAGAGGAAAAACAAGCATTTGTCAATGCCGAATGTTTGCTTGCTGGTATTAGCATTGGAAATGCAGGAGTTAGACAGAGCAGAGTAGGAATGGCAGTGAAGTACTGAACTTCACGCCAACCCCACCTCCACCCTGCAGAGACAAACAGGCATTGGGGTATGTGTTTGTGTTGTCGCCCATAACGTTCATGCCATTTCACCTCACCCCCTCCTGCAGACACTGACAAGTGTTGAGGTGTGACTTGGGGTGTTCAGCTTTACAGTCACCCCACTCCACAAGGACATATGCTGAAATGGGTGCAGTTTAGAATGGGGTGAACTGTGGGTCTGAAGAGTGAAGGTACAGCTCAATGCCTGTCAGTGGCTGGGGGTGGGGGGTGGGGTTGGAATGGCATGAGCATTACAATCAGCAATTCAAAGGCACACCCCTGATGTCTGTCAGTCTGTAAAGGGTGGGACGTTATGGTTAGAAACCATAACGCCCCAGGCATTTGTTGGTATTTGCAGTACAAATGTTCAACATGGCCATTTTGTGGCCCCCACATCATGAAAGTATTTGAGACCTCTTCTCATGAACAGTGGCACTGTGATTTTGTCAACGTGTCCCGAAATTTGAGTTTCCACAGCGACCATGCCATTGTGCGCCAGATGCACGAAAACACAGATCGGGCAGGATGTGAAGAATGACAGCTGGTACCATTCATAGGGAGGTGTGAAGAGATGGCAATGTTGAAAATCTGTAGTGAAAATATTAAAAGTGCTCAAACTTCCGAGTGTACATGGAAACTGCGAAACGCATGTGCGTAACAGTCATTTAGTGGAATTATTTCACCAAATTTTCAACATAGGCATTTTGTGACCTCTGCTCATGAACACTGTCACTATGCTGTTCTTAATCTGTCCCGAACATTGATTTCCCACAGCAACTGCGGTATTCTGCGCCCAATGTGTAAATGCATATTTCAGGCAGGATGTGAAAAATGACAGCTGTGCTGTTCATAAGGAGGTATGGAAAAATGGTAATATTGAAAATCTGGAGTGAAAATACTACAAATTTGTGAAGTTACAAGGGTGCATGGAAACTGCACAATGCACACTTGTAACACATTCATTTTATGGACATTTGTCACCAAAGTTTGAACACAGGCATTTTAGGACCTCTGCTCATGAACAGCGTCACTGTGATTTTACATACGAACAGACATACGAACATATGAACATACGAATCTGACAGCAGAACACACCAATCGGTCTATGTAAGTCTGCCTGAGTGTGCAGCTAGCACCATAGATTGCAGCTGCCCCAGTCTCCTCCCCCTCAGTTCCTCCCCAGCTTTTCCCAGCCCTGCCCCCCCTGACTCTTTCTCTTGCTTTATCCCACTCCTCCTTAAAGCTATTGACTGTCCTACATGTTACCACCCCCTCTGGCTGCATATTCCAACTAGACACCACCCTCTCAGAGAAGTAGTGCCTCTTCATTTCCCTCTTGAAACGTCCCCCTTCCAACCTTAGTCCGTGCCCCCTTATCTCTCTTCCACTTCTCAGTTTAAACACTCCCTCTGAGCTAGGTTTATTACCCCTCAGGTAGTTAAACACTTCAATCATATCCCCCCATCCCTGCTCTTGTCCCATGTGTACATGTTCAGGTCCTTCAGCCTAACTTCATATTTCTTTCCTTCCAACCCCTTTAACATTTCTGTTGTCCTCCTTTGCACCCCTTCCAGTAACTTTATATCTCTCCTCAGGTATAGCCTCCAGTATTGCACATAGTACCCTAGGTGTGGTGTGACCAATGATCTGTAGAGAGGTAGGATCACATCCCTGTGTCTGGATGAGAACCCCCTTGCAATGCATCCCAGCATCCTGTTTGCCTTCACTGCTGCTTTCCTGCAGTGGGCCGAGCTGTTCATGCTCCCAGTTACCAACACCCCTAGGTCCTTCTCCTCTTCTGTGATCCCTAGCCAATAGTCCCTCTTCTGGTTGTTAGCCCTGAAGTGCATCACCTTACACTTCTTTGTACTGAATCCTAGCTGCCACTCCACCGACCACGTCTGTAGTTTGGTTAGGTCCCCCTGCAGTTTTTCCCATCCATCCTCTTAGTCCACCACCGCCCCCAATTTGGTATAATGTCCGAACAGACTAACCCTGCTCCCCAGTCCATGTGCTATATCAGAGATAAAGAGCACAAATAGCACCGGGCCCATCACTGACCCTTTGTGGCACCCCACTTGTCACTGCTCTTGGTGCCGAGAGCTACCCTACCACCACCACCACCCTCTGCACTCTCCCCTGTAACCAGTTCTCTATCCATTTAGTCAGACCACCTTCCACCCATATTCCTCCTTCTCCTCACTCTTCTCCTCCTTGGCTTGTGTTCCTCCTCCCAGTAGTCCTCACCCTTTCTCCTCCTTTTTATTATCGGGTGGTGGTGCCTTCTGTATTACACTCAGACCACTCTGCCCGCCCCCTCCCAGGGTTACTACGCCTCTGCCTTTACCTGTATCTAGGGGGGTGAGCTCATTAGGCTCCCCTGTCCGGATCTTTCTACCATCCTCAGTCTTTTGCCCCCCCCACTAGTTTAAATCCACCTTAGTAGAGATATACCCCTCTAATCCTGCCTTTATTACTCCCCTTCCCTTCCTGCTCAAGTGTGCCCTGTCCCCCGTGTACAAGTCACTATTCCCCCTAGACCCTACCACAGTTAATCACTAACTCATAATTTTTGGTGTGGCACCAATCCCTCAACCACTCGTTGAACTCCTCAAACCTAGCCTTCCTCCCCATGCTTGCATATGGTACCGGCAGTACCTCTGAGGATGCCTCCGGCTCCCCCACTCCCTCACACTGCCTGCTCAACTACTCTAACCTCCCCTTCACTACTTCCACAGCCCCCCCACCAAGTCGTTTGTACCCACATGCAACACTAATTGAGGTTTCTTCCTTCCCCTCGCTGCACACTTGAGCAGTGCCTGCCCTGCCCCTCCTGCAGTCAACCTGGGGATAGCTTCAACTCAAATAAGGCTGTGCCTTTCCCCCCTGCTGCTTCATCTCAGCTCTTTCAGTATAGAATCCCCCAGGAAGAGTACCCCCCATCCCTTACCCCCTTTTCTTTCTATTGCCCCTTCCACTACCCCAGTATTCATTCTTGTCTGCCCCTTACCCCCACCAGCTGCTCCCTTTGTGTCTTCTGTATCTGTACCCCCTACTTCCGCCTCAACCCTTTTCTCTGCCTTTTTCCTCTCATCCCCCTTAAACCCCTTCCCAGCCTGACTACTTCCTACTGGGCTTCCCTTGTTGACCTCCCCTCCTTCCCTGCTGATTTCCAACCCCTCTCCTATCCCCACTGTTGTCAATTTAGAGCTCCCATTCCCTTCTACCCTGATAGTGATGCCCCTCCCATCCTTCCCCCTTCCCATAGCCTTCTCTCCTCCAGTCACCACCCCTCCTTCCTTACTAGCCCCCCTTCTACCATTTTGTCCTCGCTATCTCTTCCCCTACCTGTTGCCATCACTCTCATGCCCCGCTTGTCCTCCCCCCTTCAGTATGTTCCTGCTCCCCCTCTCTCACCCATAGTAGAGGTTTGAATCTATTCTAGTTGATAACCCTCTACATCTCTTCCCCTATCGGTTTCCCCCTACTTGTTCCCTCCATGCCACCCTGGTCTCACCCCTGGTCCTCCTACCCACAGCCATCTGCTCTCTCCCTGGTACTCCTGTGGTCTCTTCCTCCCCATCAGGAGACCCCCCTCGCCTCAGGCACCCCTCCCTTCTCCTTTCTTTTCTGCTAGTGCCACTGATACTGTGGTCAGGTTGACTCCCTAGTTGTTCTTCCTCTGTCCCCTTGCCATCCCTATCCCCCAGCCAGGATGCCTACCATACTCATCTGCCCTGTCACTTAGACTCCTCCTAACCTCCACAGTTCCTCCCTCAAACTAGCCAGTTGTCTACAGACCATACACCCCCCATCCTCTAAGCACAGTCCAGGATCATGGTAGACCCACACCCTGTACACCCCACCACCCTTCCAAAGATGTCCACCCTATTGACATGTGGCACCTGTCCCATTTTGGCCCCCATCTTATGTTACGGGCTCTTACTCCCAGGTTCTGTACCCTACTACAACTGTTAGGTCCCTATTTACTCAAATTCCTGCCCCCCCCCACACCCATTGGTCCTCCTACTGCTCCATTGCCGACTGGGTTAATTCAGTCTCAAATCTCGTCCATTAGATACTGTATTACTGTAGCAATCCTAAAGCCTCCTTCTCCGTTTTTCATCCCTCAGCTACCATACTTTTTGTTCTCAGCTCTCATACAGTATCACTTAGCCCAGTTAGAAATCCTATTGCATTCCAAGTATTACTCAGCTCAGTAAGAGAAAGGAAAAGGACAAATAAATATGTATTATTACAGCAATCATAACAGTATAGCTCAATATTTAGCTCAGTTAGAGAAATAAAAAGAACAACTAAATCTGTATTATTACAGCAATCCTAAAAGCATCCAATCATTGCTTTGTCTCCACTCCAGAGACCCTGCTGTAATATAGGACCACAGAGGACCCTGGGCGGGAGGGTGGGCAACTATAAAGTCCTGGCAGAGCTCCACTGAGCTCGCTCACTCCCCCTCTCTCACTTGCTCATTCTATTTTCCCCAGTGTTGCATGCTGCCCTTTTGTACTGGGTTCCTGCTTGCGTTAGCGCCTTTTTCTGCCCACAAAGAAATCCGCAGCAGTCCCAACAGAGCTCCGATGAACTCGCTCAATCCCCCTTTCTCACTCGCTTGTTCTGTTTCTCCCGGCACTGCAGGCTGCCCATTTGTACTGGGCTCCTGCCTGTATTGGCACTTTTTTCTGCCCACAGAGAAATCCAAAGCAGTCCCAACAGAGCTCCGCAGCGCTCGCTCACTCCCCCTCTCTCACTTGCTCGTTCTGTTTCTCCTGGCACTGCAGGCTGCCCTTTTGTACTGGGTTCCTGCCTCCATTGGCACCTTTTTCTGCCCACAAAGAAATCCGCAGCAGTCCTCACAGAGCTCCGTTGAGCTTATTCACTCCCCCTCCCTCACTCGCTCATTCTGCTTCTCCCGGCACTGCAGGCTGCCCTTTTGTACTGGGTTCCTACCTGCATTGGCACCTTTATCTGCCCACAAAGAAATCCACAGCAGTCCTGACAGAGCTCAGTTGAGCTCGGTCACTCCCCCTCTCTGTCTCGCTCGATCTTAATCTGTCCCAAACACTGATTTCCCAAAGCGACTGTGCTATTCTGCGCCAGAAGCACAAAAATACATTTTGGCCAGGATGTGAAAAATGACAGTTAGACTGTTCATACGGAGGTGTGAAAAAATGCCAGTGTTGAAAATCTGGCGTGAAAATATTACTAATTTGCGAAGTTACAAGGGTGTGTGGAACTGTGCAATGCACGCTCGTAACACAGTCATTTTATGGATTTTCATCACAAAATTTTCAACATAGGCATTTTAGGACCCCCTGCTCATGAACAGTGTCACTGTGATTTTCTTAATGTGTCCCGAACACTGATTTCCCAGAGCGACACAGCAGCTATTCTGCACCGAAAGTGCGAAAACACATTTCAGCCAGGATGTGAAAATGACAGCTATACTGTTCATAAGAAGGTGTGGAAAAATGCCAAAGTTGAAAATCTGGAGTGAAAAAATTGCAAATTCGCGAAGTTACAAGCGTGCGTAGCATCTGCATAATGCACTCTCCTAAAACAGTCATTTTATGGATTTATTCCACCAAATTTGCAACATAGGCTTTTACAGAGACCATCTCATGAACACTGGCACTCTCGTTTTATTAATCAGTCCTGAAAAGTGATTCCGCACAGTGATAGCGAAATCACCTTTTGGGACTGAATAACGCAATGACAGTGGTCGAATTCATGAGGAGGGGTCCCAACAACCCCATGTTGAAAATTTGGTGCCAAAATTCCCCAAAATGCCCGAGATATGCACCAACATTGAAAAAACCCTATTTATGCCATTATACTGCTTACTGGCATTTCTTCAGTTGGCGGTCGGCTTTGAAGAGTGCAGACGTGTTCCCAGTCCACCAAAGATCATCGCGCCGGCCTCTGGAGGTAAGTGTGGGGTGAGAGGTGTGTGGGGAGGTGGGGTACGCAGTGGGTGGGCACAGGTTGGGGGAAGGGGTGCAGACAGCAAGGGACCGTTTTCTTCTTTATAGGGTTTTTAAAAACACAATGGACATTCGGATAGTTTTCCCTTTTACAGGTACATTTGGCTCACTGGGATGGTCTCCCAGCGTGCCACCTGAGTGTTTTGGGGGCTGTGGCCGACAGGGGGATTGGGCATCCCGTGCGGCCGCGTAAGGGGAAGAGCTGGGGATTGGGGAACCCCCGGACAAACAAATCGGAGGGAGGCATTATGCTGACGGGAGGGCCCCAGCTGGCAAATTTAATGGGGGGAGATTGATGTTGACTGGGACTGGGCCTCCTGTCGGCAAAGAAAGAATGTTGGTGGGCGCATGAAGCTGAGGGGGATTGGGCACCCCTCGGCAAACAACAAATGGGGGAAGGGGTTACAGTGTGCCAACTTGGAGTGGGCTCCCCCATCGGCAAATTACTGGGTTGGGAGGGCAAGGTACGCCCTGAATGATGGGTCACTCCCTCATTGCAGCAGAATGGCTGATGCTGCAATGACGAGGCGACCCCTGATTGCAGCGGCGAAAACCTTTCAAGGTGGTGGCACACTGGCTGAACTAGTGTCAGCAGCAGCATGCCACCACATTGGAGAAAGTGGGACAAGCCTCAAAAGACACTGGGGGCATTGGCCACAACAGTGTCGAACCTCCACAACCTGCTTCTGCAGCAAGCTGCCACAACATGTTTCTTGTGCATGTGTGCAAGCAAACATAAAAAGCATTGGTCAAAATGTGCTGCATGACATGTACTACTACTTTAACTTATAAGGTCTTACATGGTTTGAACCTGAAAAAAATCATTTTTATATGCCACTGCCCTCCTTCTCCATGCCAATGAAGTGGGCTTTTTGGTATTATGATGCTCAAAACTCAAGCCATCTGGTGACAGAGCCTTGGGGTGGTGGTGCCCCTATTATGGAACTCTGCCACCACGTGTTCATGTTACTACTTGCTCCCTAATTGGAGACCTTTTAAAAAGCACAAACATCCCATTTATTTGGCTTTGTCTACAATACTTGAACATGCAATGTATTTATTGTAATGTTTATTATTTTTAAATTTGCATTGTGTATTTGTTTGGTTTGTTTGGAAGGCACTCTGAGCCTTCAGGATAGGGCAACATAAACATAAAATTGTCTCGCCTTGCCCTGTTGCTGTACTTGATTCCAGTACATGTGTTTTCAAAAACAACAATGTTTTTTAAATCACTTAGCACCTGCCTCCATTTCCAAACATTTCTTTTTTCTCTGTCTTTACCCACATTTATTAGATGGGCTGATTGCTTACCATGGAATACATGAATTAAAAATTCTGCATAACCCACCTGCCTGCAATACACACACACACACACACACACACATCACTCACTCACAGTGTTTACCATGAAACACAAAAATCCCAATCCTCACACACTCTCTAAACAGAAGACCTAATTATGGTGGCTGGCCCAGTGGCGCTGAGGGCTGGGTGCTGGACACCTTACCTCACACCACATCGGCAACCCATGTTCAGGAGCGAACACGGACCACCAGGGGTCGGCCAGGGAAGAGAAGGCTAGAGCGCCAGACAGCCACTCTCCTTCTCTGGGGGGGATAACTTGCAAGCTCCCACCATGATAATGCCACCTGGGGGAGCTCGGATGGTAGGTGTAGTAGAGAGAGAGGCATCTCCTCATTGATTGGCCCTCATTGCATGCCGACAACAGGGGAAGAGTACAGGGAAAAACACCCCCATCTCACCTAGGTGATGACTCCTCACTGCGCACCATTGGATCATCGGGGCAGACTCCACTGTACAGGTCCACAATCAAGAGTTGGGGAGTTAGGGTCTCTCCCCAACCCACACCGGGAGGTAATCCAGGCATCAAAGGTACTATGTGGCACCAAGGTACTCTTGGGCAGACTCTGGGGAGAAGAAGGACCGCGCAGTAGTAGAGGAAATCTGATTGAGTGGTGAGTAGGGGCAGTAAGATGGATAAATACAGAGTTAAAAATCAAAACAGAAGACCTAATTATGGAGTCAGGGCCTCATTTTATGTCATCTGTGGCAGCACAAGCATCAGAAATCTCCCTGATAATTTATTTAAAATTGGTAACCAGGAAAGGCACACTGAGCCAAGATTCGTTTCCAGGTATGATCTGGGGGAGGGTCTTACAGAAGGAACAATATTACAAAACATAATGTGGTTATAAAGGGAAACTAATATAGATGAAATGGCAAATGAAGTGACCAGAAGATACCTGCATGGAATAATGCAATGAAATGTGGACAATAAAATGCATAGTACCTGTTGGGGTAGGTGACAGTGCTAAGCAGCATCGGTTGGGGGGGTCAGAGCAGGACAGGGACAGAAGAGAGAGGAGAAGAGGTCAAGATGGGGGTTGACAGAAACAACAGGGTTCAGGAAAATGCTTTAGCTGACATCCAAAGGCAGAAAGTGAGGGGGAGATGCAAAGGGGAGAGGGGAGCAGATTCCAGAGGGAAGGGAGGCAATAGGAGAAAAAAGCTTGTCCAGCAGAGAAGCGAAGGTGGGGAACAGAGAAGGTACAGGATATCCCTGGAGCAGAGAGAGTAAGAAGAGGATGGGATGGTGAGATGAGTGAGGAAAGGTATGAGGGAAAGGATCCAAACTAGTATTTAGTGATAACAGTGGCACAGCAAGACTCATAGATAAGAATGGGGGATTAATGGTAAGCAGTGGAACACTAGAAATTTTAATGATGAGTAGTAATTTATTTTTAAAATTGGTGTAGGTGTGTAATGAAGAGATGTTGGGGGGAAATCTTTCAATAATTAGTTTGTTTTTTAATTTAAGGCAGTTTTAATTTTTATAGTGGCAGTTGAGATTTTAGTGATGGGGAAACTGCAGCTGTTTGAAAGTTTAAAAGTTCCAAGACGTAGGTGTAAGGATTGTATTGTTGATAGTGAGATTGACTGGTCCATCTGCCATGTGGCGTTGCAGAATTTACCAATGGGTAAATACCCAAACTGCCAATCAGATTGCAGGATTTTTCCTACCCATTTTATATAAGGGTGCTATACATCAGTGCTCACGAGTCCATCCACCAGCAGGCGAATGTACCCCATTCAGCATATGTCTCCTCTCTGCCAGCTCAGGGTGAAGAATTTCCAGGGTTGGTTACTTCAGAAAACCCTGAATCTCCTGCACTGCAGCTGAGTCCCTGGGCCAGCTTCTCAGATGTACTCGTGTTAAAAAGTTGCTACTACTGCTGTTGTTGCTCCCGGTCATCTCATAACCACTAGCATGAGTCACCCAACACACAGCACTTGTAGTCATGAGATGGCAGACAGCAGCCACTCTTAAATGCCTTCCAACCAAGTCCAGCACTCCTGGAGAGCAGTGCTGACAAGACATGAATTTGTTTTGAGTCCCTATGCTGTGTGGCCTCCAGTAGATGGGTGGAAGAGAGTTGGGATCAAACTTGGAGAGTGTATCATCAGGTGGGCTAGGGAGAGGGTCAGAGGTAAAGTGGATGCCCACCCTCCTCCACCCCAAGCCCAGAGTGTTGAAATTGTATTCCATCCACTGAAAAGGTCATACAGAAATCTGACCAAATGGCCAGGGACTTGGAGCATAGAAATCAGTGACAAGGTCTGGTATAACTTCACAAGAGAGGACTAAGACATGTTTTACATGTTATTTTTTTCTGGATTTTGGTTCCAACTAGACCTACAGTATTTTCTGATGTCTGAAAGCATTTTTCAGTCACTTTGACATCACCTTGTTTATTGCAGGCATCTCACTCATCTGTCCTCTCTGTCTATTCTAGATCTTCCCTGCTTGCATTTGATTCACACGCATAAGTATTTGAAGATAATGATTAAAATCTCTCTTTTATGTAACTCCCCTTCAGATGGGGGTTACTGGACTGCCTGCTTGCTGCCTCCTGTTTATTTTTTGTTTTAATTCTTTCTGTAATGTTTTGCTGTTGTTATTCTTTCTTTCAATCAGAATTCCCCTGGACTGGGAGAACTGTGAGTAAAACAGGGCTTGCACTCCATCACGCACTATCATAGTTATTGGGAAATCATTAATAGGATTATGCCATGCGGATGGGACTATTAATAGTATACCCGTTGTGGGATGTAAGAGTTTTTGAGTTTTGTGATCTAAGTTGCAACCAATCATCACTAATCTAATTCTGTGTGAATGCATCACTATCGGCCAATCATGTGCAGTGTCATCGGGCCCACACCAGTTCCACAGCTGGGCACCCAGTGAGGCATCAGGAACTCCTTAGTACTGTCTAAAGGGTTTAAACAGTGGCATCAGTGGGGAAAATGTAGTACCAACTAGGGTTGTTTGGAATCCAACCCACGGATTCAGATAATTTAGATTCTGGCCTTTTATTTTTGGAGTTGGGATTTTTAGTGCTGAGGGATAAAAATCCTAATTCAAAAAAAAAAGGCTCGGATTCAGAATCCAGTTTTATTTCCACATTCCAGTACATGTCCTCTCCCACCTAGCACACAGCAAAAAGATCCTTGTAGCTGCAAGGAAGATCTCCCCCGTTCTCCTCCCTTGTCTCTTCCAGGCAGGCTTCTTCATACTTACAATTACCTTACTATTTGGGCTGCTGCTAAAAGGATGGGTCATGGCAGATCCTCCTCTGTTCTGTTAGGTGGTATGTGGGTGTGCAGGTGGCATAGGTATGGATGCTGGATAAGCCATCTGTCCATAAATTGATTCCATGAAGTCAACGATCCACCAAGAAGACCCTCCTCCTCCCCAGTTACCTGCCACTACAGGCCAATTGGCCCCAATATTAGCCAGTCATCCCAGTCCCAGACTACTGTAGTACCATCAAACAACCAAGGTACCGAATGGAACCTGTCCCAAGTCCTGAATCCCAGCCACAAGCCTGACCCAGTCAGTAACTCTCAAGTACAAACTCTGTTTTATTATTTTCCTTACCACACGCTTTCACAGACTGAGATGAAAATGTCATACTATTGTTTGTTATTACCACCGGATCTCTTTTTTCTATTGAGGGTTCCATTGTGGCTCCATTCATTCTGAACTTCATTTTCAGATTCTTGTTGCCAGTATATCACCTTGCATTTTTTGGCATTGATGATTACAGTACCTGCTATGTTCCTGACCAGTGTTCAGGTCTGCACATCTCCCTTCCTGTTGTTTATCTCCTCATTGGTGTCTACTCTTCTCCATAGCTTTGCATCATCTGCAAATAGACTCACGCTGCTATGCAATCCTACTTTAAAATCTCATAAACATATGAAATAGTACTGGTCCCAGTACTGAGCCCTGGGGTACCCCACTCAGAACCTTCCTGACATCTGAGAGTTTGCCATTTAAGATAACTCTGTGTTTTGTCAGACAACCAGTTTCCAAACCACCTAGTTGGTTTACTTCTGAGTCTTCATTCCCTTATTTTTGTATTAGACTTCTGTGAGGCATTGAATATAAGGCTTTTACTAAAGACAAGGAAAATGATGACTGTTGCCTAATTCCTTATTACCTCCTGAATCTCTGTGTCAAAGTCAACCAGATTTATTTGACTTGACCTCCACTTTTTGAACCCATGCTGATTACTTTCCACAATCCATTTTCTTCCAAGAAGTCCTCTATCTGCTCTTTGATGTCTGACTTCAGCAGCTTTCCCACTATTGACATCAAACTCACAGACCTATAGTTAACAGGTTGTCTCTATCCCCTATTCTTCTGAAGGTGGAACACATTTGTCACCCTCTGGTACTCGGTCACTTCCTTGGATACTAGTTATTTGGTAAACATATCTGCGGGGGGGAAGGGTTGCCAGTGATTGGCTCATCTCCTTCTGTACCCGCAAGTGCAACCCATCTGGCCTGAGTGACTTGATCAAATTTAGTTAATGCATGTGGACCATCAGTGCAGTGGATGAGTTACTGCTCAGGACCCTGGTCATTGGGGGCCAGCCGGTGGGGAGGAGGATTTAGCATCCCAACAGATGCTCTCCTCTGGGGAGGAATAGGCTTCTGTCCTCACTGCTATATTGCCACCTGGGTGACTACAGGTGACAGTGTAGCAGAGGGTGCCGGGGAGGGAGACAAGCAGGCTGGGAGTCAGTGAGGAAGCATGCTGTACATGCACCTGTTCCTTGGTTCCCCTAACACACTTGAATCTCGGGGAGGGAGAAGCCAACAAAAGGCCTCAGCAGAGCGGGATGACTCCGCCACTCCTCTTTCAGGCCTCGCACCACCAACTGTGGCTCCTCTTTGCAAATACGCTGGCTTATGTTGATTTGAGGGATCTGTAGCCCTCCAGGACCCTGATGACAGAGCCTCGCCATGACGGGTGAGCCACAGGAGGCTAAGAGTGGAGAGGGTAAATCCCAGAGAAGGGGTCGGGGGGCTGGGGATCGAAAAATGGTGAAAAATGGAGCAGGCTAGTGGAAGAGGCATTTAAATAGAGAATATAAAAACAAACTAGTAAACGCTGACACTTCGGAACTTTTGTCTGCCTTCAGGTAGAGATCCTAAACATTTTATTATGAATACTGAGCTGAAATTTTCATTTAATAAGTTGACCTTTTCCATATCATCTTCTACACTTTTATCCCGTCCTTTCTGATCCTCTCAATGTTCTCCTTTGTACTCCTTTTTCCATATATCTGTAGAAGGCCTTGCAGTTACATTTGACTCCTTTTGCTGTCCTGAGTTGTGTGCTTTAGTCCTCCTTATAGTATTGGTGGCACTGTCTACCTTGTTTGGTTCCCTCTTACATACCTTGTCTCTCTTACTGCTTTACATACTTATTTACTGAACCCAAGTGATTTATTTGTTTTTTTGCTCATTTCACAAATCTTACACAAGATTGGGTGGCCTCCAATATTACATTTTTATTTGTTCCTACTTATTCTCTGTCCCCACTACTGTATTTCTGTCCTCTAGCTTGTTGTACATTATCAGATTTTGGAAACGACAGAGCTGGATTTATTTTGCTCACTTCAAAACATTGTATTGAAACTGATGGTGTTATGGCACTCTAACTTACTGATCATCATTAGTAATGTTTCTAGCTATGACCTGGTTGCAGAATACTAGGTCAAATACCCTCTCCCTTCTGGGTGGACCATGCACCCACTGTCAGAGGAAGTTGTCTTGCACCAATCCATGAACCTTTGGCTTTTTTGACTGCTGCTGCATACGTTGTCCATAAGTTGCCCAGGTAATGCCAGGGAGATTTAAGTCTCCCATGATCATGGTTTTGGCCTGGCCTGCAGCTTTTGATATTTCACTTCCCATTGCTTTATTCTATCTACCTCCTTATTTGGTGGGCTATAAAGTACAGTACCTTAATTGCCTGTTAACTGTAGCTAGAGGGCCTCTAACCCCTCACCCTCCTGCCCTAGACTGACTTGCCCTCAATTACTATTAATCTGCCCTTTACATAAATTGCCGCCACATTTTCCCTGGCCTTCCTGGCCCTTGTAAATAGACCGTAGCCTGAGATACTTCAATCTCAGCCATTGTTCTGATTTTCTCAAATCTCTGTGATAGTCATGACATTCAGGTCATCCTCTCTAGTTATTGCTTGCAGTTCATCTATTCTGTTAGCAAGTGCGAAACTACAGACCCCGTTTGCACCCTCTGGCAGCTGGACTGACAACTGACATAGATTTTGAAACCAAAATATGTATATTTTTTTCAGAATAACCTTTTCAGTTCAGAAATGAGCAGGGAATTTGCAAACACATACATGTTCAAACAAATGAATTTTTCACAGAACTGCCTTTTTAGTTCAGACAACAATAGTTATGAATAAGCGTGTGGTGAGGATACAGAGGTGGGTGCAAACAAACTGATAAATCAAAATAAACATCAAAGTAAGGCATGAGCAATTGTTACTAGGACACTAGGGGGGAAACAGTGAAGGTGAAGGCAGGCAAAGTTCATTCACTCAAAAATACATAAATTGTAATGGATTGGCAAAGCATATAAAATAGAGAACAATGTGTGTGTGTGTGTGTGTGTGTGTGTGTGTGTGTTGCTTACTTGTGCCAGATACCCTCTCTCAAACCAAAACAGGAGTGAAGAATGGCTGTAGTGAAACTACATACCTTAACAGACTCACATATATACCTTAATTCTCCACTGTTGGCCAGAAACAAGGGAAGCCGTAGTGGAATAAGAGCTACAAAACTAGCCACTGACTCCAACTAAATGAATATCCAGTCATGCAACACTGACTCAGTGCTCCCATATTGATTTGGCATTTTCCCTGTAACTCCAGGGTGATATTCCTGTGTTTTCCTGTAGATTACATTATTTCCTATGGAAGCTGAATTGCTCTGTTTTCCTGTATAACCAGTGCAAGTCTATGGGTAGAGCTTTCCTGTAGATGCCTCCAAATCCCTGTAAAATACAGGAATCCCTGTAGATATGGGAGCCCTGCTGACTCCACACATATAACTGTGCCTCACACATATCCATCACCAGCCACAGAGTCATTAACTGGGTAGGGCAGAAAAGCCATGCTCAGCTTCCCTCACTGTGACAAAATGGAGAGCTGCATTTTGGACAGTGGCCTCGCCATCCCAAGTGAGCAGCCAGGGATCACAGCAGCAACTTTAGTGGCAGCCGTGTAGGGCCTGCACTAGTCAAGATGGACAGATACCACTGCACCACACATCAGGGCAACCTGAACAATGCCCCAAGACAAGTCAAGCAAACTAATATACCTCTGTCAAATGTGCAGCAAAGAAACAGTCCAGTCAGATACTTGACTCTGGTCACTGTAGCAATCACAATAGAAAAGAATCAGCACACAACAGTAACATTTAACAGCAAGCTTGGCATGTGGAAGAAACTATGTTTAGGGTAAAATGTGGGGCATCTGTTTGCATTTTAACAGGCTTACTATTACCTTGTACTACACTATAATATAGTGCTGCATCTGACACTTCCTGTTCCAGGTGGCCCCAGTACTGATATTCAAGTCTGGCACCTTGCTCCACAGCCTGACCTGAACTCTTCACTAGATGACACCACCTCTGAAAACATCCTGACAGCAGGCCTGCACCTGGGGCTGTTTGTTCTTTTTATCATCTGAATTTTATTGCATGTTTCTGGTTCACAAAAGTATGCACCATCGTATAAAGAAAATAGTAGCGAGTATTTGAAGTCACTTCAGATGTGCTGAATCTGAAATTAAAAGACAGGCAAGCATATTCTTTAGAATTCTAAACTCAAACTTCTGTTATTCCTGGTGCAACTCTGTTGCAAAGGTGCAGCCAGCAGTTCATACAATTATTTCTGAGAGGCACACACTTGCCAATTTATGATCAGAAGTGCACTGAAGTAGGCATTGCTAGAATCTACAATTATTTGCTGAGCTAATTGGTAAATGTCTGCCTGCATTTAGGGAACTAGCAACAGCAGTAAAAGTGGATTGGATCCAGCCATACCTCAGCTAATTAAAACAAAAATATATATCGATTCCCAAATTATTTAAGCACTGCATTAAGCAGTCAGAAATGGGGGCAGCTTATATCACACAGTCATGGGCCAAGTCGAATGTGCCAAAATTCAACTCCTGAATGATGCCAACTGTAATTATTTTTAAAAACAATTGAAAATTAAAGGCAATTAAAAAACAAGCATTTGTCAATGCCGAATGTTTGCTTGCTGGCATTGGCATTGGTAGTGTAGGAGTTACAGAGCTACGTAATAGGAATGGCAGTGAAGTATTGAACTGAAGCTTACCCCACCACCACCCTGCAGAGGGTGACAGGCATTGAGGTGTGCCTTTGGGTCATCAGGCATAATGGCCACGCCATTTCAACACACCCCACCCTGCAGACACTGACAAGTGTCACGGTGTTCCTTGGGGTCTTTGGCCCTTATGCGCAACCGATTCCATTAGGAAATACGGTGAGATGGGTGCAATATAGGAGAATGGGGTGAACTTTGGGGCTGAAGAGTCCAAGGCATACCTCGATGCCTCTCACTGGCTGCAGGGTGTGGAATGGTATGAGCATTACAGGCAAGAATCCCAAGTCTCACCCCTGATGCCTGTCATTCTCTACAGGATTGGGCGTTATGGTTGGAAACCCTAATACCTCAGGCATTCATTTGTATTTTCACTCCAAATTTTCAACATGGTTTTTTTGTGACCCCACCTCATGAACAGGGGGAATATCAGTTTGGTAGCCAAAAGCTGCTTATGCACAGCGACTATGGCATTTAGCACCACAGGTACAAAAACATTCCAAACAGGATGTAAAAAATGACAGCTGTACTGTTCATGGGGAGGTGTAAAAAATGGCAATGTTGCAAATCTGCAGTAAAAATATTTAAAAACTGGTGAAGTCACGAGCGTACATAGAAACTGTGCAACGCACACCCGTAATATAATTAGGTTGTGAATTTTTACAGCAGATTGTCAACTCAGGCATTTTGGTGCCTCCGATCATGAACAGTGTCACTGTGATTTTATTTATCTGTCCGAACAATGATTTCCCACAGCGACCCGCATCTATGTGCTGAGCGTGTGAAAACACACTTCAGCCATGTTGTGAAATGACAGCTGTACTGTTCATAAGGAAGTGTGGAAAAATGCCACTGGTGAAAATCTGGACTGAAAATATTACAAAGTCATGAACTTACGAGGGTGCGTGGAAACTGCGCCAATGTTCACTCGTAACACAGTCATTTTATGGACTTTTGTCACAAATTTTCAACATAGCCATTTAAGACCTCTACTCATGAACAGTGTAACTGTGATTTTCTTAATCTGTCAAAACATTGCTTCGCACACCAACAGCACCATTATGCGCTACGTATGTGGCTTACATTTAGGCGACATATGAAAAAATGGCAGCTGTACTGTTCATAAGGAAGTGTAATAAAATGGCAATGTTGAAAATCTAGAGTGAAAATAGTAAATTCGCAAACTTACAAGCATGCACAGGAACTGCGCAACGCAAGCTCGTAAAACAGTCATTTATAAGGAATTTTTTCACCAAATTTTCAACATAGCCATTTTAAGACCTCTGCGCATGAACAGTGTTACTGTGATTTTCTTAATCTGTTCTGTACATTGATTTTGCACACCGACTGCGCCATTGTGAGCTACATGGGCAGAAACATGTTTTGGGTGAGATGTGAAAAATAACAGCTGTACTGCTCATAAGAAGGTGTGGTAAAATGGCAATGTTGAACATCTGGAGTGAAAATATTGAAAATTCGCGAACTTAGCATGCGTGAAGTACTGTAGAGACTCACGCTCGTAAAACAGTCATTTTTGGAATTTTTCACCAAATTTTCAACATAGCCATTTTAAGACCTCTGCTCATGAACAGTGTCACTGTGATTTTCTTAATTTGTCCTGTACATTGGTTTCGCACACCGACTGCGCCATTGTGTGCTACATGGGCGGAAACATGTTTTGGGTGAGGTGAAAAATGACAGCTGTACCACTCATAAGAAGGTGTGGTAAAATGGCAATGTTGAAAATCTGGAGTGAAAATATTGAACATTTACGAACTACGAGTGTGCATAGGAACTGCGCAACACACGCTCGTAAAACAGTCAGTTTTGGGAATTTTTCCACCAAATTTTCAAAAAAGGCTTCTTGAGAGCCCACCTTATGAACACTGGCAGTGTCATTTTGTTAATCATTCTGGAAAGGTGATGTTGTGCAGTGGCTGCAAAATCACCCTTTGGGCCCAAGTAATGCCATGACAGTGACAGCATTCATGAGAAGGGGTCCCAAAAACCCCATGTTGAAAATTTGGTGCAAAAATAACAAAAAATGCCTGTGATATGCAATAAAGTTGAAAAAACCCTATCTATCCCATTATACAGCTTACCAACATTTCCTCAGTTCGCGGTTGGCTTTGAAAGGCGCAGGCGTGTTCCTAGTCCACGAAGATCGTCGCCAGACTCTGGAGGTAAGTATGGGGTGTGGGGGGTGTGGGGAGGTAAGAGATGCGCAGTGGGGGGGTTGCGGGTTGTGGGGGGGCAGAGAGACTGAGTGGGACAGTTTTTGCTTTACAGGTTTTTTTTTTTTTTAAAATGGCAGCCTTGGGACATTTGCCATGCTGGGGTGAGCTCCCAGTGTAGCTCAAGGATGACTGGTTGGGGGTGGGCGTGGATCCGATGGGGGTTGGGCACCCCGTCGTATAGCAACTTGCCATGCTGGGGTATGTGGCAACCAGTACTCTTGGGGGCAGTGGAGCCGGCGGAGTTAGGCACCCATTGGCTATACAGTGTGTGCATGCGGGGGGGGGCAGCACACAGCATGCATGCGTGTGTTTCTGTGTGTGTGTGTGTGTGTAGGGGAGCTGCGCACGAACAGGTGATATCTGATCGCTGCTCACTGAAGCGTAGCTCCCCCTTTCAACTGTAAGCCACAGCATTTTGGAGGTGTCATAGACAGCTCCAGCATGCATTGAAGGACTGGGGCCGCGCCTGCCAAAACACTGACTGAATTGGAAGAGGGGGTGACACACTTCCCAAAACTCGGATGATGGCACTATGTTTCTTGCACATGCGTGCAAGCAAACATAAAAAATGACATGCCAAAAGAAAAATGTGCAACCACTTCCACACCTTCTGACATCCCATCCCCTTTCCATAAGCAAGCGGCATTAGGAACGGCCACATCAGAAAAGCAAGAAACGTCAGAAAATAAATACAGCCCAGATTTTAAAGAAAACAACATCCAAAGCACTGTAAACAGCAATGTCAAGCAAACAGTGGTAAAAAAAACCAGACATCATTATACCCATGAAGAATGTCCTCCTCAATCCTTCCTCAGAAACCTGATCTGACAGCACGGTACCACTACATGAGAACATAAAAAAACATCATCACCCAGTTGCAAAGTAAAGCAGTGCTGTGGAACAGAGGCGTGGGAAACCTATTCAATTATAGAACTGTAAGTGTGTATTGTTCCCCACGGTAAACCTGTTTCCAACTCACTGCAAGATAAATTTAAAAAGTCAGTAAAATAAAAAGACCACAGTATAAAAGTGCTTCGTTGCTATTTCCTCTACAGATTACCACTGGAGCATGCACAGAGACATCCACTCCAAATGACATGTAGATTTGAAAAAATCCGAACTATCATAAAAACAAACAATAAATCATACAGTCCTTAGCAGAAGTATGAATGTGTAGGATAAAACATTGCATGCATATCTTCTTGCATTAAAATGTTTTCTTTTCCCTTGCAGCTTCCACGAGGAGAAAAATTGTCAAACTGAAGACTCCTACTGCAAAGCGAGGTACCACCCACTGCACATGTACAGGTTCAACGCACCAATGGATGTTAAAGAAACATGCCCTCAGTGAGACTTTGTTTGTTTTAAAGAAACATGCACTTGTTATGGGCATTGTCTTCAAAACTATCAATTCTGAATTATCAGCATAGAAAATAAAAGTGTGCAACACATTGACTCAACTAACTAAGCAAAATTAACTAAAACAAATATTGGGATTTATTTGTCTAGCTATTGCAACACATGCAGCCTAATTAGTAGAAAGCAGAACAGTATCTAAATAACAAACACAGTTTCAGATGCAGTTTAACAAAAAGTAAGACATGTTTATTAGTAACAGTAACAGGTTAATTCATTGACTAAGAGAATGTAAAAATCAACTTATTCAATCAGTTAATAAAAAAATAACAGTTAACAATACACTGAGTGATGTTCTCTGTAAGATAATAAAAAATGTTATTTGAACATAAAATCAGAAAAATGTGTGGGACTATTTTATTCAGCGTAGGGATATGTCGATGATTTAAATGTTTTTTAAACAATATAAAATATTACAAAGTGTATATTACTATCTATGAACCTGTGTGACCATGTTATAACTGCAATAGGTCACTCCAGGGTGTGGGTAATGCAGGTATTTACCAACACCTGACCTGGTTTAGCCACTTGGCTGATGGCCTCATGGCCGAACCACGCCAGGTGTGGGTAAATCCCTGCATAACCTACACCCTGTCATGGTATACTGCTTAAATGATGTGTGGTGTAAGCTGCACCACAGATGAAGCGTAAGGCTGTGTGGTACAGGATACTGAGCTTTGCTAGAACTGACCCTGGAACTTGACTATAGGGGAAGTCAGCATAGTCCAAGGGAGCTAGGAAAGTGGTTTGTACCAGCCTCTTCCTAGCCTCTTGGGTCAGCTGATATTTAATTCTATAGAATGGGCCAAGCCTTTGCTTCAGTTTTTTTGAGAGTTCCTCTACATGCTGGATGAAGAAGAGTTTGTCAATCCATACCCCTAGGTATTTGAATTTCACAACATAATCCAGTGATTCATCAAGCAACGTGGTGATAGGTGGCACTGGGCCAGACATGAAGGAATTTGAGGCCATAACAAGCTGAGACAAGAACATGGCCTTAGTTTTCTTGGCATTTAGGAGTAGATTTTGGTTAAGAAGGTCACATTGTAGTATATTGAAATTTGATTGCAGGTCCATGCAGGCACTCTCAAGGGTAGGCGTGGCAATGTAGAGGACCGTGTCATCAGCGAAAAGATGGATGCTGGATAACTTGATTCCATAGTCAATATTGTTAATGTATAGTGTGAAAAGTAACGGTCCCAAAATGCAGCCCTGCGGCACTCCTCTGCTAATCAGTTTCAGCAGATCACCAACTGCTTTGACTTGCTGCATACGTTCTGTCAGGTAACAAGAGAACCATTTCAAGGATAGTGCATCCAATCCAATATTGTGAAGGGTAACCAAAAGCAGATCATGGTCCATGGCATTGAATGCTTTACTTAAATCAAGAAAGACTGTGCATACATGGTTCTTTATGTCAAGGGCTCTCTGCCAGTCGTTCATTATCTTTGCAAGTGCTGAGATTGTACTGTGATGGGGTCTAAAGCCTGATTGGACTGGATTAAGCAGGTTGGAAGCATCAAGATAGTTTCTGAGTTGATTATTGACTATTTTCTCCAGCAGTTTGGAGAGGATGGGAAGTAAGGAGATCAGCCTGTAATTGTTGAGGTCACTTGGATCTCCTGATTTGAAAAGAGGCATGACTTGAGCAGTCTTCCAGACTGACGGGAGTTCACCCATGCCATGGGACAAGTTGAAGAGGTGTGTGATTGGTGCTGCCAAGACTCAATGACTGAGCTTTAAAAAGTATGGTCCAATAAGATCCGCTCCCACGCTTTTTCTGGTATCCAATTGTAGGAGCAGGTCTTCCACTTCTTTGAGTGTAACAGTGTCATCAGCTTAGCAATGAAATCCCAGCCCATACCATCCTATGACCTCACCCAGGAGCAGCATATACACTGCAAATAACATGAGGGAGAGGACAGAACCTTGCGGCACACCACAGGACAGTGCCATCGGGTTTGAGGAATAATTCCCCCAAACCACCCTCTGGGACCTGTCTTGAAGAAATGACTCAAACCAGCTGACGACCTTGCCAGTGAGTCTGACATATTTCCTCAGCCTGTCCAACAACACCCCCGATCCACAGTGTCAAATGCTGATGAGAGAGCAAGAAGGATAAGAATTGATTGCTATCCTCTATCCCTCACTCTCA
The DNA here is from genome assembly GCA_016271365.2 of Neoceratodus forsteri. NCBI lineage: Eukaryota > Metazoa > Chordata > Ceratodontiformes > Ceratodontidae > Neoceratodus > Neoceratodus forsteri. Next base: position 681,058,095 of record CM057456.1, on the reverse strand, counting down.
GTAGATCATTCAACACCCATACTAAAGTGGTCTCCATGCTGTGCATAGCCCTAAATCTGGACTGGAACAACTCATAAATCTGGAAGTCCATGAGGTGATTCTCAAGTTGCTCTGCAACCACCTTCTCAAGAACCTTCTGTAAAAGAGGAGGATCAGGAACAGTCAGTAATTTACCAAGATGTCTGGGTCCAAAGATGATTTTTTCAACAGGGGCTTCGCAAGATCCTGTTTAAGGGGCTCAGGCTAAACTCCCATTGCTAAGGAACACTAGACAATCTTGACAAAAACCAGACCCAGGACTCCAACACAGTCACCAAGTAATTATGTCGGGCCTGGGTCCAGGTTGCAGAAGGTTGGTTTCAGCCTCGAGATCACCCCACAGACCTCCGGTGTTGTCACTAATTGGAACTCTCCCCAAGGCGACTGAATGCAGCTCCTCACCCCTAAAACCTGACCCTGTCAGATAATGACATTCCAACTGGAGAAATCCTAGCCCTAATAGAGGACACTCTGTCTGAGAAGGACTGAGCATACTCCTCACATTTTCGAGCTGAAAATGCTCTAACAAGTTCCAGACAGGCTGCATGTAAATGCCTGTTCACAACCTGGAGAGCTGAGCTGGTCGATTCTTCCCAGCTGCAATCATCCTACACATAAAAGCTGCCTTTTTTGTGTGTGATTGCATCCTAATACTAATCATAATGAGCCATCTCTGAACCAGCCTGTCCTCCTGGGCCCTGGTCTTCCTCCAACACCTTTCTAACCCCCCCCCCCCGGTTTTCAGCACCCTTAGGTCACCGTCAAACCAAGGCAAGTCAAGAAGTGAAACCAGCAGGCATACATGGGCTGATAGCAGATGATCCAAGGCCCCTGTGACAGCCCTATTATAGACTGACACGGCTTCCTCTGGACCCTCCGCACACACCTCCAGCACAGATGAAATGTCCAGATCTGCCAACAGTCCCTCCGGCCATAGCCCTTTTAAAGGGTGGAACTGTCCCATTTCCACAGGGGAAGGGACATTAAGGGGGGGGGGCTCTGAAGCTGAATCTGATGGCGCAATGATCTGATCAGACAACTGGATCAATCTTGAGGGTGTTAATCTCAAGCCCCACAGAGAACACCAGGTCAAGCGCATGCCCAGAGCAGTGGGTCCCAGACGTAGTTTCAAGAGTTAAGTAAAGGGCCTTTATATTAGACAGGAAGTCCCTGGCACCAGAAAGAGCCTCGTCATCCACCCATGTGTCAAAATCGCCAAGAACAAGCCATATCAATGATTCCAAGACCCTCTTGATGATAAAGGCCGTCACCTCTTGTAGGAAACCCCTGTCCCATCTAGGTGGATGGTAGACCGGGAGAACCCTAAAATTCCATTCTGAGGCCACCATACACTGCCATGCATTCAAAAGAATATGTGTTCCCCACTGGGTTCACCATCAGGCCCACATCTGACCTAAAACAAATGGCGCCCCCCATTCCTTCCTCAGGCAGTGAACCACAAAGAAACCAGCCAGGGCCGACGCCTCCAACACAGGGCAAGAGGTGTCGCCCAGTCAGGTCTCTGTGATGCATGCCAGGTTGACTGACACCACCAGCCCAGCCATTATGGTGGTCTTATTTGCCATCAACCTGGCATTGCGCAACACTGCCCGAACAGGATAAAAGGTGGAGGCTGGTCCCTCAGCTACCTGGCCACTCAGTCCGAAGGACTCCCTCGTCAGAGAGACAAGACATGGGGGGCCCCGTTCTATCTGTTTCCCCATCCCAAGGTGTCTCCTGGTCCCCACCACCAGAGTTAGCCTCTCTACAATCACTTCCCCTTTAAAATTGTGAACTGTGAACACTATTTTGTACTGCTTGTAATGTGACTAGGAGCCTTTGTAAATGAGTCTCTGACTCAAAGGTTTGTAATTCTGATACCTCTAATAAATAAATAAATAACCCCACCCCACTCACAATACCCAACTCCCTAGACCACCTATGGAGTGTGGCCAAGAAGGGTGGGTCATGGAAGGGTCACAGGGCTTTTAAGAAGGAGGTGGAGTAACAAAGCCCAGGGTCTGAACTAAAAAAACATTACTCCTTGATAAATGTACTACTCAATTCTATAATGCACTTAAATTAAAAAAAAACAAACAAAGAAAACACCCCAATAACTAAATCACATACACCACTCACACAACTACTCATAGGCACCTCACTCACTCCAGTGTCATCTTATAAATCTCAGGCTAATAATCCTCCTCCCACCCTCAACCCTATGAACTATACTGAGTATCACATCCAATAAAATTCATGACAGTTGTATAGGGAGTCCAAGTCCAAGGAGAGATAACGAATGTTCATGTGCAGATCTCAGTCCCATAAAAGGGCACTGCAAGTGAAGATTCAGTCACCGGGTAAAAGGCCCACAATAGACCTTAAGGTATTGATCCACAGGGGGAAACAGTACTTGAGGAAGCAGTTCCTGAGTAACAGTACAACAGACAGCACAGGGACTCTCACCCCCCCCACCCAAAGGCAATCCCAGCTCTTAGTCACACAACAGGCCCTCTAGTGGCCCCTTGCTCACCTCAGGCTCCGAAAACTCCAGAGCTACTTCAACAACTTAGCCCCTGACAGGAGATGACGAAAGAATGCAAGTCAGTATGGCCCAAGGAATCCCAGATCCAGATCGCATTTAAGGCCCTCTCAATGCCTTGTGTTTACCTCCCAGCTTACCTCACGGGCCGACTCCTCCGACTTGCAGGGCCAGTCAAGATCTGGTGGTCCTCCTCCATGGGCCCAGATCCAATAATCCTCCTCAGTGGGCCCAACTCCAGAAACAAGTGTCACCTCAAACCACAGCTTGCCAAGCTCTCTCCTTTTACAAGGAAGCCTCCTGGGGCAGCTAAGTGGAAGACAGCCACCAGGGCATTCCACTCCCTCAATCCTCTGGCTATTCCCACAGCTCAGTGTTGGAAATGGCTGACCCCTTGCTTCCACTTCTCCATCTGCTCAAACTCCACAGTCCTCCAGTTAGATTGCAGCACCAATACCTCAGGGAACTGATTCTATTCCTCACCACCCAGACAGGAATCACCAGGGTATCATTCCTTGGAAGGGATCCCAACAAAAAATAATAAAACTAACTTCTATCTCTAACTCACTATTGCCCCTCACTAAACATAGAAACATAAAATTTGACAGCAGATAAGAACCGCTTGGCTCACCTAGTCTGCCCATTTCCCTACCTAATGGATAAGCAGCAGATCCTAGTTAACCAACAGCCTACTTCATCCTACCCCCCACTAGAAATGCCTTATGCCTATCCCATGCATTCTTGAATTCCCCCACTGTTTTTGACTCTATGACCCCCTCAGGAAGGCTGTTCCATGCATCTACAACCCTCTCTGTGAAGAAATACTTCCTCACATTACCTCTGAGCTGTCCCCCTCTATCTTCAAATTGTGCCCCTTGTTCTTGCACATCTCTTTTTTTGAAAGATGCTGCCCTCTTGGACTTTGTTGATTCCCTTGAGGTATTTGAAAGTTTCTATCATGTCCCCCCTCTCCCTTCTTTCCTCGAGGCTATACATCTTAAGCTCCTTTAGTCTTTCTTCATATGTCTTCTGATGCAGACCCTGCACCATTTTGGTTGCCTTCCTCTGGACAGTCTCCACCCTGTCTAGGTCTTTGCAGAGATGGGGTCTCCAGAACTGTACACAGTACTCCAGATGTTGTCTTACCACTTGTCTGTACTGAGGGCCAACAACTTCCTGTTTTCTGCTGGTGATGCCTCTTCCTATGCATCCCAGTATCCCTCCAGCCCTCCTTACTGCCTCCTCACATTGCTGGCCCACCTTTAGGTAATCTGATTTGACTACCCCCTCAGGTCCCTTTTCAATTTTGTTGTCGTCAGTATCTCACCCCCATTGTGTACTCTTGCCCTGAGTTTTTGTTTCCCAAGTGCATTACTTTGCAATTCTTTGTGTTGAATCTAAGCTGCCATACATTTGACCATTCTTCCAAACTTGCTAAGTCCCTTTTCATCCTTTCCACCCCACCTTGCATATCAACCATGTTGCAGATCTTTGAATCATCTGCAAAGAGACCTACCTTCCCCTCCAGTCCCTCTGCAATGTCACTTATAAAGACATTAAAAAGGACTGGCCACAGTACTGAACCCTGCAGTACCCCACTAGTAACCCTCCTTTCTTCACTGTGGACTCCATTTACTATTACCCACTGTGTCCTGTTGTCCAGCCAGTGTTTTAACCAGGCTACCACCCTGGGACCCACTCCCAGGCTGGCTAATTTGTTTATTAATCTTTTGTGTGGGACTGTGTCAAATGCCTTGCTAAAGTCTAGGTAGACCATGTCCACAGCCCCTCCCTGGTCTACTGCTTTGGTCACCCAGTCAAAGAAATCAATTAGATTTATTTGACATGACCTTCCTGCTTTGAATCCATGCTGCCTTGGGTCCTGTGCCCCACTGGTCTCTAGGTACTTAACAATTCTTTCCTTCTGAAGTGATTCCCTCATTTTCCCTACCACTGAGGTCAAACTGACAGGTCGGTAGTTTCCTGCCTCTGTCTTGCTCCCACTTTTGTGAAGGGGAATCACATCCACCCTTTTTCAGTCCTCTGGTACCACACCATCCTACCATGATTTATTAAAAAGGTTAGTCAGTGGTGTTACTAGTTCTTCCCTTAGTTCTTTTTGAATTCTGGGGTGAAACCCATCAGGCCCCATTGCTTTATCCACCTTCAGTTTTAAGAGTTCTTTCAGAACCCTTTCTTCTGTGAAAGGACTAATATCAACACCATCTCCAGAGTGCTTCTATTGACTGGATTAGGTCTCTCCCCCTGCTTTTCCATTATGACTACTGAGCAGAAATATTCTTTCAGTATCGCTGCTTTTTCACTGTTGCTCTCTGGCCAACCACCTTCCTCTTTATTTAGCCTCAGAATCCTGACTTCATCTTTCTTTGCTCCCTAATGTACCTATAAAAGGTGTTATTCCCCTTCTTAACCGAGTTGGCTATCTTTTCCTCAGTTTGGGCCTTTGCTATTCTGATTGCCTTCCCCACTCCCTTCTGCTTTAACTGGGACAGTTCTCTATCCTGCTCCTTCTGTGTTTCCTTATACTTCCTGAATGCTATCTTTTTTTCCCTTACCTTCCCAGCCAATTCTTTTGAGAACCATAGTGTTTTTTCTTTCATTTTGATTTGTTTATTTGTTTCACACAAAGGCTTGCTGCCTCTGTGATGGCGGTTTTAATGTTTCCCTATTGTTGCTCCACCCCACCTTCTTGCCTGTTTGCTAGTGCTTTTCTGAGGCACTCTCCCCTTTTGATAAAATCAGCCCTCTTGAAGTCCAGTACCTTCACTTTTGTGTGGCTTGACTCTACAGTTAAGTTTATCGTGAACCACACTGTTTGGTGGTCGCTTGTTCCCAGATGGCTACCCACTTCAAGATCAGAGATCCTCTCTCCATCCCCATTTGAGAGTACCAGGTCTAAGATAGCTCCCTCCCAAGTGGGTTCCAAAACTAGCTGTCTGAGGCATGCCTCGAGAGTGGCCCTGCTCTTGGATGTGGTTGCAGCCAAGGTGCTCCAGTTAACATCTGGCTTAACAATCCTAATCTAAGCCTTATCGCTAACTAATACTGGTATGAATTAAATATAAGTAAAAGCAAATAGTTCAAAATGGAACAGACAAAGCAGGAGTTAAAACACTTAAAAAAAGCAAGGAATATAGCAAGGGAAAGACGGACCCCCTAAATGACTCCTGATGTACAGCCCAACATGACCGCCATCTTCCCTCAACAACTGGCTTCTCCTACAGGGCGTGCTAGACCTGTCTGCTTGCACAAAAAGACACTGATGGGTCTTCCCCCCTGGCTATTCAAAATGGTTTTTGTCTCATTAACAATCAATACAACGCCAGCAGCATGACTAGGAATGCCCTAGAAACATAGTTCTGGAGAATGAACTTGGTTAAATGTTTCTTTGCTATAAGGACATCTTTGTGGCTGAATGAATTATGTGAATCCCTGACAAGTCTTCCTAAAACTGCCTACTTCAAGAATGCTCTGAGAAATGGTCTCACATCGAGCTCCAAGTGCTGCTGTTTCAGTTAATATGTATACCTATCTTACAATGTAACTCTTTTTACATTTTTTGTGCTTGCACAAGAAACATTTTCCTACAGAGAATGGCATTTCAGAGGTGTGTCACTGACTAGTCCAATGCAGATCAAGCTGCGTTGGGCTCATCCTTGACAGACCAATGATCACACAACCAAAGTATGACAGTGGTTCACAGTTTATGGGCGGAAACTTTGTGTAGTTGAAATGAATGAAGCACTCCAGTGAAAGAGCACTTTGTCTATTTCATTTGCATAACACTGTCCCCCTAGTCACTCTGTTTTCCTTGCTGTCTCCCCCCCGCCCCCCACCAACACACAACTTTTATCTCGTCTGTTCCCCTGTACCTCATTCCTCCCTTGTCATCCCTCATGTCTGTTCATGTTTTGGGCATTTACAACACCAATGCAAACAGCTAACATTTGGCATTGAGAAATGCTTGTTACACATTTGGGTGACTGATGTTGTCTCACCCCTCCTGGAAACAGTCTGCCTGTCCTGCATCTCCTTCCTCCATAGTATAGTGCAAGTTCTAAGAAGAAGTGTTGACATTTAGCATCCCCCCAACCCACCTGAGTTTGTGAGTAAAAGAATCTTGCACTTCCTGTTTGGTCATGATGACAGTGCAGTTTGTTTTCTTCTGGTCAACCTGTAAAATTTCTATGGTCAGCCAAGCTGCTTCCAAGCAAACCCCGCCCATCTCACCACTATAGAAAAAAGGGACAAGCCTTCCATCAGTTCTTTACAAATCAGCCAGCAAGGACCATGGACTGTGTTGCTTTCTCTAAATAAACACTTACTCTAACTTCAACTCAAGCTGGTTCGCTACATTATAGAGAAGATAAGGAGAACCTGGGAGGAACAGAACTATCAGTTCTGTGGCGTGAGATAGAGCCCAGAATCCCCAGCAGCGTTGCAGGCACAGTTCCTGTGGGACTGGTGTGAATGGGGGGAGTAGGCTGAATTTATTATTTTCCAGACCTCCAAGTAGAACTTTGTATATTTTTAGTATCATTATTTGGGGCTGGAGGTGTAAACATGGTCTATAGATTATGTGGATAACCAACAGCTACACAATGTCCAGGCCTGGTATGTGATAACACCGAAAGCAGTCTTGGTGGAGTGCAGTGATATTGTTCGGTGATAGTGGAGATGTGCAGACCCAATTACACTAGTTGGTTTCTCAGGATTGCATTATGGCCCTGTAGTTTTTTTTTTTTTTTTTGTTTGTTTGAGTGCCTCCTCCAACACCACTATGAAATCTAGGTAGGATAGCATGGGTCTAGTATGATTTCCCAACTCCTGTATGTCCGGTAAATTCTCACCAGGCACTGATTCCCCGAAATGTGATTGCCCATCTAGTTTCTTTTGCTGAATATCAAATTCCTGAAAATAACGGCAATGACATTGTGGCTTTCAGACAGACAACATGGATAAAACAAAAGTGTAGGTAAAATACAATTGAGGAGCAAGTGAAATTGTACAAACGAGCACTCCCCATAGTCCGTCAGCAGCACCGTGCTGTGGTGAGAGGGAGAGAGTGTCTGCCAGAACATGTTTGGATGGTGGAGACAGTGATAGAGAGTGTGACCGTGACAACAACAGACCATAACAGTCACCTGGGGGAAATCTCTGTCACTGTTCGAGTGTTCCTGAGCAGCAGTTCCTGACCAGAAAAGATATCCTCACAGTCACCGCCCTTCCCCAAGCAAATGTGTGTAACTGGTGAACTCCCTGATGTAAGTCCCGTAACAGCCACTAGAGAAAGTGGCACAAGAACAGGGCAAGCACAAAATGCAGTCAGCAGTACAGCACGCTATGGGCACAGGAATAAAGAGTGAGTGAGAGGCACACAGTGGGAGAAAAAGATGAGTCAAAGTAAGAAGTGCTGGGCTGTACATTGTAGTTGGCTGCTCTGTGGTAGTTGTGTTGTCCGGCATTGCCGTAAAGTCACAGGCAAGAGATAGAGAGGGGAGAAACAGTGAGTGAGCTAAATATGTTTGATACCCCCCGGCTGGGTATTGACAAACCCAATCTGGTGGAATGTCCTTTGTATATGTCGGAAAAAATACTGATGGCAAAATTAGTAGTGGGAAGCTAACCTTGATCTGCAATCAGTGTTGGGGATATAGATGGTGGGCATATGTATGTTGGGAAAACATATGGATCCCCATAGCGTACCTCTATGCTACACAGTACTAGCTTTATGGAGGTTCTCAACTAGTGCCAAGTGGGTCTGCAGATCTCTAGTTTCACTGGACATTAGAGTTACTTTGACGTCGTGAAGTGGTGATCTGGTAAGTCACCCGAGGGCTCTAGCCCACTGCCAGCATTCCAGCAGTAGTGCCGTGCATCTGCAAAACTTTCCCAGACTTGCCTAGTCACTCTAGCAGTGACCCTGACATCCCATGAGTTTTTTTTCCTGATAGATCTGAGCACTTGCTCCCAGTATTTACTGTTACACCTGAACAGCAAATACAAGCAAGCAACGTTCAGCATTGACAAATGCTTGTTTGCTGCTGTTATAGCTAGTTTCATTCATGTACTGAATGCATCCTCTGGTTTGCCACTGACTATGCGCCTAGAGCACTTGAACTCAAAGGTACTTTCTGAATGAATACATAGACAAACAGTAAGTAAATTAAAATGTTTCTGCATACAATGTGCACATTGGAACTGGCCTCACACTTCAGTGTGGGACCATTTGCCGTGACTGTTCCCCATTACTGGAAAGGTTGGCAGTGTGTCTTACATGAAATGGACTGCAAGGCCATAGGCAGAATGGACTCACAGGGGGAGGAAGGTCATGCCAGATGAACCTGATTCATTTCTTTGACTGGGTGACCAGGGAAATAGATCAGGCGAGGGCAGAGGACATGGCTTCTCTGGACTTTAGCAAGGAATTTCACACTGTGCCACGCTTGAGACTGATTAAGAAATTGAGCAGACTAGTGGTGGGCTCCAAAGTGGTGAACTGGGTTGGAAATTGGTTAATGGATAGGTGACCGAGGATTACCAGCACTCGCTCTATGATGGAAAAGTGACCAGCAGGCTGCCGCAGGTCTCAGTAAGTGACATTGCAGATGAACTGGAAGGAAATGTATTTCTTTTTGCAGATGACACCAAAATCTGTCATAGAGAGGAGAGCAAGAGGGGACATGATAGAGATCTACAAGTACCTCACTGGGGATGAACAGGGTGCAGAAATGGAGTCTCTTTCAAAACAGGAAGAGCACCAGAACCAGAGAGCATGTGATGAAGCTTGAGGGGGACATTAAAGAGAAATGTGAGGAAGTACTACTTCACTGAAAGAGTGGTAGATGCCTAGAACAGACTGTCAGTGGAAGTGGTGGAGGCAAAAACAGTAGATGGCTTCAACAACACATAGGATAGATGTAAGGGAAACAGAAACATCTAGTCTGTTGGCAAATAAGGACCACTTGACCCACCCAGTCTGTTGATTTTTTATGTGCCTATACTGTCCCCACAGACCCTACTTGATCTCTGGCTACTTATCACCCTCCCCTCCCAGCTTTCCAAAGAAGATTCATATGTGTCTGTCCCATGCATGCTTGAAGTCTACCACTGTTTTCACCCCAACACCTCAAATGGAAGACTGTTCCAAGAGTAAACTGCTCTTTCAGTGAAGAAGTACTTTCTTACATTCCCTTAAATTTGTCCTCTTCTAGTTTCATTGTATGCCCCTTTGTTCTCATGCATCTTCTGTTCTGAAAAACATTCCCCTCCTGTGCCTTATTTACCCCATGCAGTATTTATAAGTCTCTATTATGTCCCCCCCCCCTTCTCTTCTCTCTTCTGGGGTGTGTATATTGAGATCTCTCAGTCTCTCCTCATAGGGCTTATGATGCAGCCCCTGCACCATTTTAGTTGCCCTCCTCTGCACAGTCTCAACCCTGTCTATGTCCTTCCTGAGATGTGGTCTCCAGAGCTGGACATAGTACTCCAGGTGGGCTTTCACCAATAATCGATACAGTGGCAACACCACCTCTTTCCTTCTGCAAGTGATACCTCTCCCAGTGAATCCCAGCATCCTGCTGGCCCTGTCTACAACCTTGTTGCACTGCTTCTCCACCTTGAGGTCATCAGAAATGATTACCCCAAGTTCCTTTTCCTGTTTAGTGACTGTCAATACCTCTTCTCCCATTCTATTCACCACCTCTGGGTTTCTGTGCCAATTTTTCTCAGGTCTCCACTATTTCTCGCCATTCCCTCTGGAGTATCTGCCCTATTGCACATTTTGGTGTAATTTGAAAAGAAGCTTATCTTTCCTTCTAGCTCTTCTGCAATGTCACTTATAAAGACATTGAAGAGGACAGGTTCCAGTACTGAGCCATGATGTACTCCACTGATCATTCTCTCTTCGTTACAGTGAGTGAGTGCATTTTGCTGCCACCCTTTGTGACCTATCCATCCATCCATCCACCAATTCCATACCCAGTTAACTCTTTTGCTCCTGGTGGATATTTTAGGTCCATTCCAGCAATGGATGGTTCCGACGCCATATGGAATCTATGGGAATGAATGTGAAACCACTGTGAGTCCCACCCCAAAACTGCCCCATTTCCATATAAGCATCCTATGTGGCACGGTGCTGAAGTTTAAGCAGGCCATGTCCACTGTCCCCCATGATCTATTTTCTGTCCACCTAGTCAAAGGAAATGGATCAGATTTGTTTGACGTGACCCACCCCCCCATAAATCCATGCTGCCCAGGGTCTTGTAACCCGCTAGATTCAAGATACTCCACTAGCCTTTCTTTTGAAAATGTCTTTATTAACTTCCCCACCGATGACGTTAGATTGACTGGCTTATAGTTACCAGCCTCCTCCCTACTGCCACTATTTTACAATAATTTAAAATCCAGTAGTTATCCAGGGCAAGTGTTTCTATGTTTCTATACCAGTATTTTGAGATGAGGGCAGCACAGTGGGATGGAGGATTTGCATGAGCAGTGATGAGAATGAGAGGGTGAGTTGGTAACAAAGAAAGCATTGCAGAGTATCCAGTCTGGCAAGGGAAGTGGAAAGAGACCAGTTTTGGTGACCAGCTCCCAGTAGACCTGTGGAGAGTAGAGGAATCATCTGACAACAATCTGACTTGTCTGGAAGAGGGTGCCATTTGGAAGGGATGTGTACATTTTTTAATTGAGGGGTGTAAATGTTGGAGACTGTGTACAAAATGGAAATTTCTGGCTACACTCCTGGACCATGCATCTCTGCGCTGAAAGTGTGAAAACGTACTTCAGCCATGTTGTGAAAAATGACAGCTGTACTGTTCATAAGGAAGTGTGGAAAAATGCCACAGGTGAAAATCTGAACTGAAAATATTACAAAGTCATGAACGTACGAGGGTGCATGGAAACTGCGCAATGCTCATTCGTAACACAGTCATTTTATGGACTTTTGTCACCAAATTTTCAACATAGCCATTTTAAGACCTCTGCTCATGAACAGTGTAACTGTGATTTTCATAATCTGTCCCAAACATTGCTTTCGCACACCAATAGCACCATTGTGCGCTACATGTGCGAAAACACATTTTGGGCGACATATAAAACATGGCAGCTGTACTGTTCATAAGGAAGTGTAATAAAATGGCAATGTTGAAAATCTGGAGTGAAAATAGTAAATTTGCAAACTTACGAGCATGCATAGGAACTGTGCAACGGACACTCGTAAAATAGTCATTTTTAGGAATTTTTTCACCAAATTTTCAACATAGCCATTTTAAGATCTCTGCTCATGAACAGCGTCACTGCAATTTTCTTAAATTGTCCCATACATTGATTTCGCACACCAACTGCGCCATTGTGCGCTACATGGGCAGAAACATGTTTTGGGTGAGATGTGAAAAATGACAGCTGTACTGCTCATAAGAAGGTGTGGTAAAATGGCAATGTTGAAAATCTGGAGTGAAAATATTGAAAATTCGCGAACTTATGAGCATGCATAGGGACTGTAAAACGCACGCTTGTAAAACAGTCATTTTTTGGAATTTGTTCACCAAATTTTCAAGATAGCCATTACAAGACCTCTGCTCATGAACAGTGTCACTGTGATTTTCTTAATTTGTCCTGTACATTGATTTCACACACCGACTGCGCCATTGTGCGCTACATGGGCAGAAACACATTTTGGGTGAGATGTGAAAAATGACAGCTGTACTACTCATAAGAAGGTGTGGTAAAATGGCAATGTTGAAAATCTGGAGTGAAAATATTGAAAATTTGTGAACTTACGAGCGTGCGTAGGAACTGCTCAATGCACGCTCGTAAAACAGTCATTTTTTGGAATTTTTCCACCAAATTTTCAAAATAGACTTCTTGAGAGCCTACCTTATGAACACTGGCAGTGTTGTTTCATTAATCAGTCCCAAAAGTTGATTTCATGCAGTGACTGCAAAATCACCATTCGGGCCTGAATAACGCCATGATAGTGACAGCATTCATGAGAAGGGGTCCCAAAAATCCCATGTTGAAAATTTGGTGCAAAAATTCCAAGAAATGCCTGAGATATGCAATAAAGTTGAAAAAACCCTATCTATCCCATTATACAGCTTACCGGCATTTCCTCAGTTCACGGTCAGCTTTGAAGAGTGCAGATTTGTTCCCGGTCCACGAAGATCATCATGCCAGACTCTGGAGGTGTATGGGGTGAGGAGGGTGTGGGGAGGCAGGGTGCATGAGGGTTGGTGCGGGTTGTGGGGCAGGAGACTCGTGGACTGTTTTTCTTTACAGGTTTTTTTTTTTATTATGACTAGGCGCGATGTTTGCTAGTGATGGAGTGGGCTCCCTGCTGCAGCACCCTGTACTTGGGGGGCAGTGGAGCAGACGGGGATTGGGCACCCTGTTGGCTATACCATGAGTTGCCACACTGGGGTGGGCACCCAGCGTGCCATGTGGAAGGCTTTTGGGGGGGAGCGCAGCACTGCCGATGGGGGATTGGGCACCCCTGTCGGCTATACAGTGTGTGTGTGTGGGGGGCAGCACACAGTATGCGTGCATGTGTTTGTGTGTGTGTGTGTCTGTGTGTGTAGGGTGAGCTGCGCATGAGCAGGTGATATCTGATCGCTGCTCACTGAAGTGTAGCTCCCCCTTTCAACTGTACGCCACTGCATTTTGGAGCTGTCATTGACAGCTCCAGCATGCATTGGAGGACCGGGGCCGTGCCTTCCAACACACTGACTGAACTGGAAGAGGGGGTGACACACCTCTGAAAACTCGGATAATGGCACTATGTTTCTTGCACATGCATGCAAGCAAACATAATAACACTGAATACTTTAGGAGACGGTTGTTATTAATAGCAGTAAGGATATGGCAACTGCACTAATACTTATTACTGGTTTTATTTCAGGTTGGAGAACGTAGTAAGGACCGCAGGATTTTTTCGATGCTAACAGAGTAGAGAAAAGCTAAAACAAAATAATGACATGCATGAGCATACCATTGATTTTGACTTGTGATCTCAGTATCACAGACTAGCGAATAGGGTGCACAGTAATATAGTTATTAAGTAATAGAGAGATGCAAGATGAATAAATGATTTGTGCAGCTGTGAGCAGATCAATACGAGATGACCCTTTTGACCTCCCAATCTTTAAGTGTTTGAAAATGTGACTGATATGACTGAACACGCTTTGAAATTAAGTATTCAGTGTGACGAGGTTGAATGAGGCCTTGTCCCATTTGTTATGCAGATAGAGTTAAATGCAAGGATCTCATCTATTCTTTCCTTTTCTGTCTCCTGTCTGTCTAGTTGCACAACCAAATTTTCTTGTGAGACCTAGGAACTAATCACTCTGACGGTTTTGTGATTCTTCACCTCTCGTTATTTCTCTGTCTTTGCTTGTTGTTTCTGTCCTTCCCCCCCTGCATATCTGCATTTATAAAAACATATGTGAATATTTGTGTGAAACTGTAAGTGATACTGGGATTCCTTTGTTTAAAACTGTGTATACTTATACTGTTGAAATGATTGCAAAAAGCTATTTGGAACTCAAGGGGTTAACCTGAGATGCAGTTTTCAAGCCCTTTGCAGGGTTGTGAACAAGAGGTCAGTTCTGGGTCGCTATGTACTGTTTTGCTGTACCTGCAAAGAAACTGACAAAAGCATTCTGTAAACTGACAAGAACATTCTGTGAGAAGCAGAACGTCTCTTTAACAAGGTTCCAAGGCAAAGACTTATAAAAAGAGCAGCAATGCTTTTGCTAGGGAGAGAAGGACAGTGAGAGACTGAGACTGAGATTTGAAATTGAGATGAAACACTCAGAAGGACTTTGTTTTCTCTGTTTATTCTGCCTTTGTAAATAGTTATATTAAACAATTTTATTTTTTATTTCACTGTAATTGATAAAAATAAAACAATATTTGCAAATTTTGAAACTGCTCCTGGTCATCCTGTGCTTTCTGATCTGTGCCTCAATGGCATTCAGGTGTAAAATATCTTGGTATGAACTTTTGTTAGCAGAATTCTAGATGTTGACCTTTTGACCTCCCAGTACAAAACAGGACCAAAAATTATTAAATGCATAAGCACACATATAAATTGATGGTGTAAATGAGTGGTCCTGTATCCATACCCTAATCAATTGCAGTTGCCCTATACTAAATACTATGAGCACATATATTAGTTCATTTGCATTGTCTAACAAATGCTGTGGTTGCTATATCGAGGTAGAACTTGACTTTTTAAATGCTGTTTAAATGTTTTCTGGGTGTTGTGTGCATATCAATAATTAATTAAGAGGGACCACCTGTTTTGTAAATGTATAAAATATATCTTGTGACACAAGACTGGCCTCCCTGAGGAAGCACTCATGCGTGAAACCGGTTGGGGCAAATGAGTTGGCTGTTTACTTCTGTGATGGGCGTTAGGTGCTGTACTTGTGTCTGCAAGGAATAAAACCACTAATTTTCATTGTACTTGGTGTCGGTGCTCGTTCTTTGGGAAAGCCTGCTCGACCATGCAAGCTGCAGGCTCTACGATGCTGGTTCAACAACACTTTTGTCGACCAGCATCACATCGACAGGATTTAGGTCAACCACAAGTTGCGGTAGACATAAATCCTGATTGTCTCTCAGTCCTGCTTTTCATAGGGGACTTTGCCCCCCGAACCCCCATTCGGTGGGGGCTCAGCCCGCTACACCCCCTTTACTTTAGATTCTTAGCTCCGAGTCAGAGTTAATTCGGAGAGGGGGTGCAGGACCGGGAGACATTGTGCCCCTGTGTCAGGTGCACCAATACAGAGACCTGATGGCAAACTGTTAATTTTGCCAACAGCGATATATGTCGCTGTGTTGGTGTTGCTGTCAAGGGGCTGGTATACCCAAGCGGCAGCGGTTGGCTTGCACTCCATGTTAGCACTATGGTGCTTGACTGTGAAAGCCACTTAGGCAGCCCTTGTATGGGTACCCTTCATGTGCTCTGACCCTCAAGATGCCAGAGAGGCTAATTGGGGGATTCTGAGGCACACTGGAAGGGGAGGAGAAGGAAAAAAATTAAAACTTTGAAAAAAAATTCCTAAGCACTATTACTTCAAGGTACGCTACACCTTTAAGAACAGGGAGGTTGCTGAATAATGTAAAGCCCTGCCTGCTGCTTGGGGGGACTGTGTTTCAGAGCTAGCAGCAGGTGGGGTGCTATGATCATGAGTCTGCCACTGGATCGTAAGGTAGAGGTGGCTCTTTCAAACCATGGGTCATTCATTTTTAAAACACTTTGAGAGTCCCATAAGAAGACTCTAAAGTTGAAACTGTGAATAAAAGGAAGTCATATTTATCACCCCTGACCCCTGCCTCCACCAATCAGCATCTGAGGAGCCTTGGAGGACTTAGCAATGGCTCCTGGGAAGGGGGTGAGGACTGTGCTCTTGGCATCTTTATAGCCAATCAGGCATCAAGTGGACTTCATACCTAATAATTTAGCAGACAGACAGCTGTTTCCACCAATGGGATGCCACCTTTCTTGCCTTGGACTCCGGAGGAGTATTCAGTTCAAAGCAGTTTGCTGGAAGCTTTCTAGCTGTGAGGAGGGATTGAACTGTGTATCTGCCTTACATTGAAGAACTGCCTTTGGTTTAAACAACCAGCATTGGGAGGCATCTTCAAATAATTTCCTGTGTGAATCCTGAGCACCAAGAGAAGAGCCACAGTCAGTGGACCATCTGGGGAACAGGCCAGGTAGCATCACAGCCGGGCACTATCCATCATCTTCCCCCGGGGGTTTGATGCCTGGATGTGTGGGGTGAGGCGCGTGGCCCTGGTCCCCAGAAATTATCTGTTCCAGCACCTGTGAAGCTGCAAATGATGACAAGCTGCAGGAGCCTGCCACCCTGCCAAGGTGAACCACTGCAAGAAGCCTGCTGCAGCCAAAAAGGCTGAAAACCTGCTTGTACAGCTCGAGGCCCCAGTTCTGCTAACTGAATCTATTGCTGTTGCCCATACCCTGTGTGAACTGTGCTTCAGAATCATGACTAATCACGGGGCCTGCACAGTATCTGAGAAAAGTTGCTTTAAAAAGTTCTATTAGCTACTGTGTTTGGCCAGCAGGCCAGGAGTCATTAATTCTTTTGAAATATGTTGTTTGCATCAAAATTCCAGGCATTTGTGTTGCCAGGTATTTTAATAAGTACACCAATGTCAGCCTAACAGCAACCCAGACAGACATTTAAGTGACTGGGAAAATCTCTTACCAGAAAGTAGTGTGGAACTTGAGTGATGTTTGTGTATGCTGGTGGGGATGGGCATCATTGTTATTAATCCAGTTGGGTTTACTGAGAATGTTGCTATTCAACTGCTAGCATGGTTGTTTTCCTACATCCAGTGTTCCCTACCCTTCTCCTAGCCCTTTTTGTAAATACATTGTTGTTAACCTTTTAAACACTGTCCGTGAGCATATTGTTAGAGATTGCTAATAATTATGTGTGTTTTGAAATATTGCTACAAAGGTTGGTAATCCATGTTTGGTGTGAATGTGAGGGGAGGTGGGTATGTACAGCATCCCAGGGGGTTGTACAGTAGAGACAGTTGGCCCACTTTAACTGTTCTCTGTGGGGAGGCACCGTGCAAACTATCTTTTATTGGAAAATAACCCACCCTTCTGTCCAAAACAGAGCTCAGGCCCCTCAATCTTGTTGAGCCTGCAAGGCAGGTGTAGTAACCAACAATTACACGGTAACCGGTTATATTAGTACTACAGTGCTGCCTGGGAACTCACTCGGGCCAACGCAGTGTTTTGGAGCACAATCTGGTATCTCCAGCACCTATGCAGTAAATGTAACATTTTTAAAAACATGTTTCAGCCATTCTGGAGGTGGCCATCACGTATGTATGGGGAAAGTTACTAGGAAGAATAATGTAAAAGACCAATATGGTTCTCGGAGGAAGTGAGGAAGGTGGTGAGGGCCAAAAAGAGAGCCTTCAAAAGATATAAAGAAAAACAAGGGGTGGAGGAATAGGGGGACTATCAGAAGAAGATAGAGGATGCAAAGGGTTTGGTCGGGGGAGCGGCAAAGGCAGACATAGAGCTGCACACTGCTGAGGGTGTCAAAGGGGGAGAAAAGGATATTTTTTTAGGTGTTTCTTTCCAGGAAATAAAAAAAGGGGGGAATCACAGATTTTCTGAGGGGGAAGGGTAGTGAAGAATGACAAGCAGAAGGCTAATGTTTTGAACAATTGTTTCTGCCCATCATTCACAGTGGATGATGAGAGGCCAATACCAGAAAATGCTATTAGGAGTTCCATAAGGGGCTGCGGCGAATAAGATGGGTGGTGGTTATGGGCAACAGAGTGAGGAAGGAGCTAGAAGTCCTCAATACAGATAAGACACCAGAACCTGACAGATTACACAGGAGGGTGCTTATGGAGCTGGGATCAGAACAAACTGAGCACCTGGCTGAGCTGTTCATGTGCTCATGGGAGACTTGTGTGTTGCTAGGGGATAGGAGGTCTGCAGATATGATTCAGCTCCATGACAGGGAAACAGGGACGATCAAGGCAACAGGTCAGTATTACCTTCATTTTGCCATAAAGCTTTTTCTCTGGTGCTTTCAGCTATCAGCCCTATCCATGCCTTTCCCAATGAGCCAACAACTCTCTTGGACTTATCTGCCTGGCAAAATTACCCATAAATTGCCCCTGTGGGGGGTGGAGGTGGGGAGGTGGGATGACCGACCCTCCCCAGAGTCTATACCCAGATATGGAGTAGCAGTCCAGGTGATGACACGGGTTGGGGATGGCTGCCTCTCCCCTGAGACTATATATAGATATGGAGCAGGAGTCCAGGTGATGGCATGAGTTGGGGATTTCTGCCTCTCCCTTAACACTATACCCAGATATGGAGCAGAAGTCCAGGTGATGGTGCAGGTGGGCAAGCTGGGCTTCACTGAGCATGTATTGCTTCTTTCATTTTTCCCCCAAGACTCCTCTTGCTGCAATGCGGACAACACTGCATACCACATGGGAGCACACATTGACTGTGCCAAACCACAATCCCTCTATGTGTGCTTCTCCCCTAACACTATATCCAGATATGATGCAGGAGTCTGGGTGATGGCATGGGTGGAGATGTCTGCCTCTCCCATAACACTGTACCCAGATATGGAGCAGGAGTCCGGGTGATGGGTGGAGATGTCTGCCTCTCCCGAAACACTATACCCAGATGTGGAGCAGGAGTACAGGAGATGGCATATGAGGAGATGTCTGCCTTTCCCCTAACACTATACACAGATATAGAGCAGGAGTTCAGGTGATAGCACGGGTGGAGATGTCTGCCTCTCCCCTAACACTACACCCAAATATGGAGCAGGAGTCCATGTGATGGTATGGGTGGAGATGTCAGCCTCTCCCCTAACACTATACATAGATATGAAGCAGGAGTCCAGTTGATGGCAAGGGTGGAGATGTCAGCATGTCCACTAACACTATACCCAGATATGGAGCTGGAGTCCGAGTGATGGTGCAGGTGGGTAAGCTGGGTTTCACTGATCATGTATTGCTTCTTCCAATTTCTCCCCAGTTTACCCTTGCAGCAGTGCGGACAACAGTGCATGCCACATGGGAGCACACATTGACTGTGCCAAACCACAACCCCATTCGGTGTGCCTCTCCCCTAACACTACATCCAGGTATGATCCAGGAGTCTGGGTGATGGCATGGGTGGAGATGACTGCCTCTCCCCTAACACCATACCCAGATATGGAGCAGGAGTCCAGGTGATGGGTGAAGATGTCTGCCTCTCCTCTAACACTATACCGAGATATGGACCAGGAGTCCAGGTGATGGCATATGTGGAGATGACTACCTTTCCCCTAACACTATACCCAGATATGGAGCAGGAGTCCGGGTGATGGCATGGGTTGCAGATGTCTTCCTCTCCCCTAACACAATACCCAAAAATGGAGCAGGAGTCTGGTTGATGATACGGGTGGAGAAGTCTGCCTTTCCCCTAACACTATACCCAGATATGGAGCTGGAGTCCGCATGATGGCATGGGCGGAGGTGTCTGCCTCTCCCCTAACACTATACCCAGATACGGAGCAGGAGTCCAGTTGATGGCACAGATGAAGATGTCTGCCTCTCCCCTAACACTATACCCAGATATGGAGCAGGACTCCAGGTGATGGGCGGAGATGTCTGCCTTTCCCCTAACACTATACCCAGATATGGAGCAGGAGTCTGGGTGATGGCATGGGTAGAGATGTCTGCTTCTCCCCTAACACTATTGCCAGATATGGAGCAGGAGACCGGGTAATCGCACGGGTGGAGATATCTGCCCCTCCCCTAATACTATACTGAGATATGTAGAAGGAGTCCGGGTGATGGTGCAGGTGGGTAAACTGGGCTTCACTGAGCAAGTACTGCTTCTTCCATTTTCCCACCCATTTCCCCTTGCTGCAGTGTGCACAACACCACATGAGTGCACACATTGACTGTGCCAAACCATAACTACTCTCTGTGTCTCTCTCTCCTAACGCTATACCCAGATATGAAGCAGGAGTCCAGGTGATGGGTGGAGATGTCTGCCTCTCCTCTAACACTATACCCAGATATAGAGCAGGAGTCCAGGTGATGGCATGGGTGGAGATGTCTGCTTCTCCCCTAACACTAAACCCAGATATGGAGCAGGTGTCTGGGTGATGGTACGGGTGGAGAAGTCTGCCTCTCCCCTAACACTATACCCAGATATGGAGCTGGAGTCTGCGTGATGGCATGGGCGGAGATGAATGCCTCTCCCCTAACACTATACCCAGATACGGAGCAGGAGTCCAGTTAATGGCATGGGCGGAGATGTCTGCCTCTCCCCTAACACTATACCCAGATACGGAGCAGGAGTCCGGGTGACTGCATGGGGGGAGATGTCTGCCTCTCCCCTAACACTATATGCAGATAAGGAGCAAGAGTCTGGGTGATGGCATGGGTGGACGTGTCTGCCTCTCCACTAACACTATATCCAGATATGGAGCAGAAATCCAGGTGATAGGTGGAGATGTCTGCATCTCCCCTAACACTATACCCAGATATGGAGCAGGAGTCCGGGTGACTGCATGGGGGGAGATGTCTGCCTCTCCCCTAACATTATACCCCAATATGGAGCAGGAAACCTGGTGATGGCATGGGTTGGAGAAGTCTGTTTCTCCCCTAACACTATGCCCAGATATGGAGCAACTGTCCAGTTGATGGCACAGGTGGAGATCTCTGCCTCACCTCTAACACTATACCCCAATGAGGAGGAGTCTGGGAGATGGCATGGGTAGAAATGTCAGCCTCTCCCATAACCCTATACCCAGATATGGAGCAGGAGTCTGGGTGATGGTGTAGGTTGGAGATGTCTGCCTCTCCCCTAACACTTTTCCCAGGTATGGAGCACGAGTCCAGGTGGTGGCATGGGCGGAGATGTCTGCCTTCCCCCAAACACTATGCACAGATATGGAGCAGGAGTCCACATGAGGGCATGGGTGGAAATGTCTGCCTCTTCCCTAACATTATACCCAGATATGGAGCAGGAGTCTGGGTTATGGGTGGAGATGTCTGCCTCTCCCCTAACACTATACCCAGATATGGAGCAGGAGTCCTGGTGATGGCATGGGTGGAGAAGTCTTCCTGTCTCCTAACAATATAGCCAAATATGGAGCAGTAGTCCTGGTGATGGCATGGATGGAGATGTCTTCCTCTCCCCTAACACTATACCCAGATATGGAGCAGGAGTCCGGATGATGGCATGGGTTGGAGATGTTTGCCTCTCCCCTAACACCGTACTGCAGATATGGAGCAGCAGTCTGGGTTATGGGTGGAGATGTCTGCCTCTCCCCTAACACTATACCCAGATATGGAGCAATTGTCCAGTTGATGGCACAGGTGGAGATCTCTGCCTCACTCCTAACACTATACCCCGATGAGGAGGAGTCTGAGAGATGGCTTGGGTAGAAATGTCTGCCTCTCCCGTAACCCTGTACCCAGATACGGAGCAGGAGTCTGGGTGATGGCGTAGGTTGGAGATGTCTGCCTCTCCTCTAACCCTATACCCAGATATGGAGCAGGAGTCCAGGTGGTGGCATGGGAGGAGATGTCTGCCTTCCCCCAAACACTATGCACAGATATGGAGCAGGAGTCCACATGAGGGCATGGGTGGAAATGTCTGCCCCTTCCCTAACATTATACCCAGATATGGAGCATGAGTCTGGGTTATGGGTGGAGATGTCTGCCTCTCCCCTAACACTATACCCAGATATGGAGCAGGAGTCCGGGTGATGGCATGGGTAGGGGATGTCTTCCTCTCCCCTAACACTATACCCAGAAATGGAGCAGGAGTCTGGGTGATGGCATGGGTTGGAGATGTCTGCTCTCCCTAACACTATACGTAATTATGGAGCAGCAGTCTGGGTATGGGCGGAGAGTCTGCCTGTCCCCCAACACTGTACCCAGATATGGAGCAGGAGTCGTGGTGATGGCATTAGTGGAGATGTCTTCCTCATCCCAAACAATAGCCAAATAGGGAGCAGGAGTCACAGTTAAGGTATGGGTGGAGATGTCTGCCTCTCACCTAACACTGTACCGCAGATATGGAGCAGGAGTCCTGGTTATGGGTGGAGAAGTCTGCCTCTCCTCTAAAACAATACTCAGATATGGAGCAGGAGTTTGGGTGATGGCATGGGTGGAGATGTCTTCCTCTCCGCTAGCACTATACCCAGATGTAGAGCAGGAGTCTGGGTGATATCATGGATGGAGAAGTCTTCCTCTTCCTAACACTATACCCAGATATGGAGCAGGAGTCCAGGTGATGGCATGGGTTGGAGATGTCTGCCTCCCCCCCTAACAGTATAGCTAGATATGGAGCAGGAGTCTGGGTGATGGCATGGGTGGAGATGTCTGCCTCTCCTCTAACACTATATCGCAGATATGGAGCAGGAGTCTGGGTGATGGCATGGGTTGGAGATGTCTGCCTCTCCCCTAGCACTATACCAGATTTGGAGCAGAAGTCCAGGTGATGGGTGGAGATGTCTACCTCTGCCCTAACGCTATACCCAGATATGGAGCAGGTGTCCAAGTGATGGCGGGGGGGCGGGATGTCTGTCTCTCTCATAACACTATATCCAGATATGGAGCAGGTGTTCGGATGATGGCACGGGTGGAGATGCCCTTCTCTATCCTAACACTATACCCCGATATGGAGCAGGAGTCCAGGTGATGGCATGGGTTAGAGATGTCTGCTTCTCCCATAACTCTATGCTCAGATATGGAGCAGAAGTCCAGGGGATGGCATGGGTGGAGATGTTTCCCTCTCCCCTGTCACTATACCAAGATATGGAACAGTAGTCTGGGTGATGGCATTGGCGAAGATGTTTGCCTGTCCCCTATCACTATACTCAGATATGGAGCCGGAGTCCAGGTGATGGCATGGGTGGAGATGTCTGCCTCTCTCCTAGCACTATACACAGATATGGAGCTGGAATCGGGATGAGGGCATGGGTGGAAATGTCTGCTTCTTCCCTAACACTATACCCAGATATGGAGCAGGAGTCTGGGTTATAGCATGGGTGGAGATTTATGCCTCTCCCCTAAATCTATACAAAGATATGGAGCAGGAGTCCAGGTGATGGGTGGAGATGTCTGCCTCTCTCCTAACACCATACCCAGAAAGGAGCAGTAGTCCTGGTGATGGCATGGGTGGAGATGTCTTCTTTTCCCCTAACACTATACCCAGATATGGAGCAGGAGTCCTGGTGATGGCATGGGTTGAAGATGTCTTCCTCTCCCCTAACAATATACCCAAATATGGAACAGGAGTTCGGGTGATGGGTGGAGATGTCTTCCTCTCCCCTAACACTATACCCTGTTATGAAGCAGGAGTCCGGGTGATGGCATGAGTTGGAGACGTCTGCCTCTCCCCAACACTATACCACAGATATGGAGCAGGAGTCTATGTGATGGGTGGAGATGACTGCCTCTCCCCTAACACTATACCCAGTTATGGAGCAGGAGTCCTGGCGATGGCATGGATGGAGATGTCTTCCTCTCCCCTAACACTATACCCAGATATGGAGAGGGAGTCCAGGTGATGGCATGGGTTGGAGATGTTTGCCTCTCCCCTAACACTGTACCGCAGATATGGAGCAGCAGTCTGGGTTATCGGTGGAGATGTCTGCCTCTCCCCTAACACTATACCCAGATATGGAGCAACTGTCCAGTTGATGGCACAGGTGGAGATCTCTGCCTCACTCCTAACACTATACCCCGATGAGGAGGAGTCTGGGAGATGGTATGGGTAGAAATGTCTGTCTCTCCCGTAACCCTATACCCAGATATGGAGCAGGAGTCCAGGTGGTGGCATGGGAGGAGATGTCTGCCTTCCCCCAAACACTATGCACAGATATGGAGCAGGAGTCCACATGAGGGCATGGGTGGAAATGTCTGCCTCTTCCCTAACATTATACCCAGATATGGAGCAGGAGTTTGGGTTATGGGTGGAGATGTCTGCCTCTCCTCTAACACTATACCCAGATATGGAGCAGGAGTCCTGGTGATGGCATGGGTGGAGAAGTCTTCCTGTCTCCTAACAATATAGCCAAATATGGAGCAGGAGTCCTGGTGATGGCATGGATGGAGATGTCTTCCTCTCCCCTAACACTATACCCAGATATGGAGCAGGAGTCCGGATGATGGCATGGGTTGGAGATGTTTGCCTCTCCCCTAACACCGTACCGCAGATATGGAGCAGCAGTCTGGGTTATGGGTGGAGATGTCTGCCTCTCCCCTAACACTATACCCAGATATGGAGCAATTGTCCAGTTGATGGCACAGGTGGAGATCTCTGCCTCACTCCTAACACTATACCCCGATGAGGAGGAGTCTGAGAGATGGCTTGGGTAGAAATGTCTGCCTCTCCCGTAACCCTGTACCCAGATACGGAGCAGGAGTCTGGGTGATGGCGTAGGTTGGAGATGTCTGCCTCTCCTCTAACCCTATACCCAGATATGGAGCAGGAGTCCAGGTGGTGGCATGGGAGGAGATGTCTGCCTTCCCCCAAACACTATGCACAGATATGGAGCAGGAGTCCACATGAGGGCATGGGTGGAAATGTCTGCCCCTTCCCTAACATTATACCCAGATATGGAGCATGAGTCTGGGTTATGGGTGGAGATGTCTGCCTCTCCCCTAACACTATACCCAGATATGGAGCAGGAGTCCGGGTGATGGCATGGGTAGGGGATGTCTTCCTCTCCCCTAACACTATACCCAGAAATGGAGCAGGAGTCTGGGTGATGGCATGGGTTGGAGATGTCTGCCTCTCCCCTAACACTATACCGCAATTATGGAGCAGCAGTCTGGGTGATGGGCGGAGAAGTCTGCCTGTCCCCTAACACTGTACCCAGATATGGAGCAGGAGTCGTGGTGATGGCATTAGTGGAGATGTCTTCCTCATCCCAAACAATATAGCCAAATAGGGAGCAGGAGTCCGGGTTAAGGTATGGGTGGAGATGTCTGCCTCTCACCTAACACTGTACCGCAGATATGGAGCAGGAGTCCTGGTTATGGGTGGAGAAGTCTGCCTCTCCTCTAAAACAATGCTCAGATATGGAGCAGGAGTTTGGGTGATGGCATGGGTGGAGATGTCTTCCTCTCCGCTAGCACTATACCCAGATGTAGAGCAGGAGTCTGGGTGATATCATGGATGGAGAAGTCTTCTCTCCCTAACACTATACCAGATATGGAGCAGGAGTCCAGGTGATGGCATGGGTTGGAGATGTCTGCCTCCCTCAACAGTATAGCTAGATATGGAGCAGGAGTCTGGGTGATGGCATGGGTGGAGATGTCTGCCTCTCCTCTAACACTATATCGCAGATATGGAGCAGGAGTCTGGGTGATGGCATGGGTTGGAGATGTCTGCCTCTCCCCTAGCACTATACCAGATTTGGAGCAGGAGTCCAGGTGATGGGTGGAGATGTCTACCTCTGCCCTAACGCTATACCCAGATATGGAGCAGGTGTCCAAGTGATGGCGGGGGGGCGGGATGTCTGTCTCTCTCATAACACTATATCCAGATATGGAGCAGGTGTTCGGATGATGGCACGGGTGGAGATGCCCTTCTCTATCCTAACACTATACCCCGATATGGAGCAGGAGTCCAGGTGATGGCATGGGTTAGAGATGTCTGCTTCTCCCATAACTCTATGCTCAGATATGGAGCAGAAGTCCAGGGGATGGCATGGGTGGAGATGTTTCCCTCTCCCCTGTCACTATACCAAGATATGGAACAGTAGTCTGGGTGATGGCATTGGCGAAGATGTTTGCCTGTCCCCTATCACTATACTCAGATATGGAGCCGGAGTCCAGGTGATGGCATGGGTGGAGATGTCAGCGTCTCCTCTAACATTATACTCAGCTATGGAGCAGGAGTCCAGTTGATGGCAATGGTGGAGATGTCTGCCTCTCTCATAACACTATACCCAGATATGGAGCAGGAGTCCAGATGATGACATGGGCGGAGATGTCTGCCTCTCCCCTAACACTATACCCAGATACAGAGCAGGAGTCCAGTTGATGGCTCAGATGGAGATGTCTGCCTCTCCCCTAACACTATACCCAGATATGGAGCAGGACACCAGGTGATGGGTGGAGATGTCTGCCTTTCCCCTAACACTATACCCAGATATGGAGCAGGACACCAGGTGATGGGTGGAGATGTCTGCCTTTCCCCTAACACTATACCCAGATATGGAGCAGGAGTCTGGGTGATGGCATGGGTAGAGATGTCTGCTTCTCCCCTAACACTATTGCCAGATATGGAGCAGGAGACTGGGTAATCGCACAGGTGCAGATATCTGCCCCTTCCCTAATACTATACTGAGATATGTAGAAGGAGTCTGGGTGATGGTTCAGGTGGGTAAACTGGGCTTCACTGAGCAAGTACTACTTCTTCTATTTTCCCACCCATTTATCCTTGCTGCAGTGTGCGTAACACCACATGAGTGCACACATTGACTGTGCCAAACCATAACTACTCTCTGTGTCTCTCTCTCCTAACGCTATACCCAGATATGAAGCAGGAGTCCAGGTGATGGGTGGAGATGTCTGCCTCTCCCCTAACACTATACCCAGATATAGAGCAGGAGTCCAGGTGATGGCATGGGTGGAGATGTCTGCTTCTCTCCTAACATTATACCCAGATATGGAGCAGGTGTCTGGGCGATGGTACGGGCAGAGATGTCTGCCTTTCCCCTAACACTATACCCAGATACGGAGCAGGAGTCCAGTTAATGGCACAGATGGAGATGTCTGCCTCTCCCCTAACACTATATCCAGATATCGAGCAGAAATCCAGGTGATGGGTGGAGATGTCTGCATCTCCCCTAACACTATACCCAGATATGGAGCAGGAGTCCGGGTGACTGCATAGGGGGAGATGTCTGCCTCTGCCCTAACATTATACCCAGATATGGAGCAGGAGTTTGGGTGATGGCATGGGTGGAGATATCTGCCTCTCCCCTAGCACTATACCCCACTATGGAGCAGGAAACCTGGTGATGGCATGGGTTGGAGAAGTCTGTTTCTCCCCTAACAGTCCGGGTGATGGTGCAGGTGAGTAAACTGGGCTTCACTGAGCAAGTACTGCTTCTTCCATTTTCCCACCCATTTCCCCTTGCTGCAGTGTGCACAACACCACATGAGTGCACACATTGACTGTGCCAAACCATAACTACTCTCTGTGTGTCTCTCTCTCTCCTAACGCTATACCCAGATATGAAGCCGGAGTCCAGGTGATGGGTGGAGATGTCTGCCTCTCCCCTAACACTATACCCAGATATGGAGCAGGAGTTCAGGTGATGGCATATGTGGAGATGTATGCCTCTCCCCTAACACTATACCCAGATATAGAGCAGGAGTCCAGGTGATGGCATGGGTGGAGATGTCTGCTTCTCCCCTAACACTATACCCAGATATGGAGCAGGTGTCTGGGTGATGGTACGGGTGGAGAAGTCTGCCTCTCCCCTAACACTATACCCAGATATGGAGCTGGAGTCCGCATGATGGCATGGGCGGAGGCGTCTGCCTCTCCCCTAACACTATACCTAGATACGGAGCAGGAGTCCAGTTAATGGCACCGATGGAGATGTCTGCCTCTCCCCTAACACTATATGCAGATAAGGAGCAAGAGTCTGGGTGACGGCATGGGTGGACATGTCTGCCTCTCCACTAACACTATATCCAGATATGGAGCAGAAATCCAGGTGATGGGTGAAGATGTCTGCTTCTCCCCTAACACTGTACCCAGATATGGAGCAGGAGTCTGGGTGACTGCATGGGGGGAGATGTCTGCCTCTCCCCTAACATTATACCCAGATATGGAGCAGGAGTTTGGGTGATGGCATGGGTGGAGATATCAGCCTCTCCCCTAACACTATACCCCAATATGGAGCAGGAAACCTGGTGATGGCATGGGTTGGAGAAGTCTGTTTCTCCCCTAACACTATACCCAGATTTGAAGCAGGAGTCCAGGTGATGGCATGGGCGGAGTTGTCTGTCCCTCCCCTAACACTATACCCAGATATGGAAAAGGAGTCCAAGTGATGGCATGGGTGGAGATGTCTGCCTCTCCCCTAACACTATACCCAGAAATGGAGCAACTGTCCAGTTGATGGCACAGGTGGAGATCTCTGCCTCACCTCTAACACTATACCCAAATGAGGAGGAGTCTGGGAGATGGCATGGGTAGAAATGTCAGCCTCTCCCGTAACCCTATACCCAGATATGGAGCAGGAGTCTGGGTGATGGAGTAGGTTGGAGATGTCTGCCTCTCCCCTAACACTTTATCCAGGTATGGAGCAGGAGTCCAGGTGGTGGCATGGGAGGAGATGTCTGCCTTCCCCCAAACACTATGTACAGATATGGAGCAGGAGTCCACATGAGGGCATGGGTGGAAATGTCTGCCTCTTCCCTAACACTATACCCAGATATGGAGCAGAAGTCTGGGTTATAGCATGGGTGGAGATTTATGCCTCTCCCCTAAATCTATACAAAGATATGGAGCAGGAGTCAAGGTGATGGTGTGAGTTGGAGATGTCTGCATCTCCCCTAACACTATACCGCAGATATGGAGCAGGAGTCCGGGTGATGGGTGGAGATGTCTGCCTCTCTCCTATCACCATACCCAGAAAGGAGCAGTAGTCCTGGTGATGGCATGGGTGGAGATGTCTTCTTTTCCCCTAACACTATACCCAGATATGGAGCAGGAGTCCTGGTGATGGCATGGGTTGGAGATGTCTTCCTCTCCCCTAACAATATACCCAAATATGGAACAGGAGTTCGGGTGATGGGTGGAGATATCTTCCTCTCCCCTAACACTATACCCAGATATGGAGCAGGAGTCCGGGTGATGGCATGGGTTGGAGACGTCTGCCTCTCACCTACACTATACCGCAGATATGGAGCAGGAGTCTATGTGATGGGTGGAGATGTCTGCCTCTCCCCTAACACTATACCCAGATATGGAGCAGGAGTCCTGGCAATGGCATGGATGGAGATGTCTTCCTCTCCCCTAACACTATACCCAGATATGGAGCAGGAGTCCGGGTGATGGCATGGGTTGGAGATGTTTGCCGCTCCCTTAACACTGTACCGCAGATATGGAGCAGCAGTCTGGGTTATGGGTGGAGATGTCTGCCTCTCCCCTAACACTATACTCAGATATGGAGCAACTGTCCAGTTGATGGCACAGGTAGAGATCTCTGCCTCATTCCTAACACTATACCCCGATAAGGAGGAGTCTGGGAGATGGCATGGGTAGAAATGTCTGCCTCTCCCGTAACCCTATACCCAGATATGGAGCGGGAGTCTGGGTGATGGCGTAGGTTGGAGATGTCTGCCTCTCCTCTAACACTATGCACAGATATGGAGCAGGAGTCCAGGTGGTGGCATGGGCGGAGATGTCTGCCTTCCCCCAAACACTATGCACAGATATGGAGCAGGAGTCCACATGAGGGCATGGGTGGAAATGTCTGCCTCTTCCCTAACATTATACCCAGATATGGAGCAGGAGTCTGGGTTATGGGTGGAGATGTCTTCCTCTCCCCTAACAATATAGCCAAATATGGAGCAGGAGTCCAGGTGATGGCATGGGTTGGAGATGTTTGCCTCTCCCCTAACACTATACCACAGATATGGAGCAGCAGTCTGTGTTATGGGTGGAGATGTCTGCCTCTCCCCTAACACTATACCCAGATATGGAGCAGGAGTCTTGGTGATAGCATGGGTGGAGATGTCTTCCTCTCCCCTAACAATATAGCCAAATATGGAGCAGGAGTCCGGGTGAAGGTATGGGTGGAGAAGTCTGCCTCTCCCCTAACACTATACCACAGATATGGGGAAGGAGTCCTGGTTATGAGTGGAGATGTCTGTCTCTCCTTTAGCACTATACCCAGATATGGAGAAGGAGTCTGGGTGATATCAAGGGTGGAGATGTCTCCCTCTCCCCTAACACTATACCCAGATATGGAGCAGGAGCCCGGGTGATGGCATGGGTAGGGGAAGTCTACCTCTCCCCTACACTATACTGCAGACATGTAGCAGGAGTCAATGTGATGGGTGGAGATGTCTGCTTCTACCCTAACACTATACCCAGATATGGAGCAGGAGTCCTGGTGATGGCATGGGAGGAGATGTTTTCCTCTCCCCTAAAACTATTCCCAGAAATGGAGCAGGAGTCTGGGTGATGGCATGGGTTGGAGATGTCTGCCTCTCCCCTAACACTATACCGCAATTATGGAGCAGCAGTCTGAGTGATGGGTGGAGAAGTCTGCCTATCCCCTAACACTGTACCCAGGTATGGAGCAGGAGTCCGGGTTAAGGTATGGGTGGAGATGTCTGCCTCTCACCTAACACTGTACCGCAGATATGGAGCAGGAGTCCTGGTTATGGGTGGAGAAGTCTAATTCTCCTCTAAAACAATACTCAGATATGGAGCAGGAGTTTGGGTGATGGCATGGGTGGAGATGTCTTCCTCTCCGCTAGCACTATACCCAGATGTGGAGCAGGAGTCCAGGTGATGGCATGGGTTGGAGATGTCTGCCTCCCCCCTTACAGTATAGCTAGATATGGAGCAGGAATCTGCATGACTGCATGGGTAGAGATATCTGCCTCTCTCCTAACACTATACACAGATATGGAGCAGGAGTCCACTTGATGGCATAGATGGAGATGTCTGCCTCTCCCCTAACACTATATCGCAGATATGGAGCAGGAGTCTGGGTGATGGCATGGGTTGGAGATGTCTGCCTCTCCCCTAGCACTATACCAGATTTGGAGCAGGAGTCCAGCTGATGGGTGGAGATGTCTACCTCTGCCCTAACGCTATACCCAGATATGGAGCAGGTGTCCAAGTGATGGCGGGGGGGTGGTATGTCTGTCTCTCCCATAACACTATATCCAGATATGGAGCAGGTGTTCGGATGATGACATGGGTGGAGATGCCCTTCTCTATCCTAACACTATACCCCGATACGGGGCAGGAGTCCAGGTGATGGCATGGGTGGAGATGTTTCCCTCTCCCCTGTCACTATACCAAGATATGGAACAGTAGTCTGGGTGATGGCATTGGCGAAAATGTTTGCCTGTTCCCTATCACTATACTCAGATATGGAGCCGGAGTCCAGGTGATGGAATGGGTGGAGATGTCTCCCTCTCTCCTAGCACTATACACAGATATGGAGCTGGAATCCGGATGATGGCATGGGTGGAGATGTCTGCGTCTCCTCTAACATTATACTCAGCTATGGAGCAGGAGTCCAGTTGATGGCAATGGTGGAGATGTCTGCCTCTCTCATAACACTATACCCAGACATGGAGCAGGAGTCTATGTGATGGGTGGAGATGTCTGCTTCTCCTCTAACACTATACCCAGATATGGAGCAGGAGTCCTGGTGATGGCATGGGAGGAGATGTCTTCCTCTCCCCTAACACTATATCCAGAAATAGAGCAGGAGTTTGGGTGATGGCATAGGTAGAGATGTCCATCCCTCCCCTTACACTATACCCTGAAATGCAGCAGGACTCTAGGTGATGGCATAGGTTAGAGATGTCTGACTCTCCCCTATCACAATACCCAGATATGGAGCAGTAGTCTGGGTGATGGCATTGGCAGAGATGTTTGCCTTTCCCCTATCACTATACCCAGATATGGAGCCGGAATCCGGGTGAAGGCATGGGAGGAGATGTCTGCCTCTCCCTTACTACTTTACATGCATAAGGAGCAGGTGTCCTGGTGATGGCTTGGTTGGAGATGTCTGTCTCTCCCCTAGCACTATGCCCAGATATGGAGCAGGAATTCGGATACTGGCTTGGGTGGAGATGTCTGCCTCTCACCTAACACTACACAGGTATGGAGCAGGAGTCCAGCTGATTGCAAAGGTGGAGATGTCTGCCTTTCCCATAACTCTATACCCAAATATGGAGCAGGAGTCTGGGTTATGGGTAGAGATGTCTCCTTCTCCCCTTAGACTGTACACAGATTTGGAGCAGGAGTCCCATTCATGGAACTGGTGGAGTTATCTGCCTCTCCCTAGCACTATATCCAGATATGGAGCAGGAGTCGGGGTGATGGCATGAGTGTAGATGTCTGCCTCTCCCCTAACACTATTCCCAGATATGGAGCAGGAGTCTGGGTGATGGGTGGAGATGTCTGCCTCTCCCCTAACACTATTCCCAGATATAGAGCAGGTGTCCAGGTGATGGAATGGGTGGAGATGTCTGCCTCTCTCCTAACTCTATACCCAGATATGGACCAGGAGTCGGTGTGATGGCATGAGTGGAGATGTCTGCCTCTCCCCTCACACTATATCAAGATATGGCGCAGGAGTCCGGGTGATGGCATGAATTGGGGATATCTGCCTCGCCCCTAACACTATACCCAGATATGGAGCAGGAGTCTGGTTGATGGCATTGGTAGAGATGTCTGCCTCTCCCTTAATACTATACCCAGATATTGAGCAGAAGTCCGGGTGATGGCACGGGTGGAGATGTCTGCATGTCCCCTAACACCATACCCAGATTTGGAGTAGGAGTCGGAGTGATGGTGCAGGTGGGCAAGCTGGGCTTCACTGAGCATGAATTGCTTCTTCCATTGTCCCCACAGATTCCCCTAGCTACAATGTGGACAACAGTGCATGGCACATCAGAGCACACACTGAATGTGGCAAACCACAACCCCTCTCTGTGTGCCTCTCCCCTAACACTAAATCCAGATATGATGCAGAATTCTGGGTGATGGCATGGATGGAGATATCTGCCTCTCCCGTAACACTATATCGAGATATGGAGCAGGAGTCCGGGTGATGGGTGGAAATGTCTGCCTCTCCTCTAACGCTATACCCAGATATGGAGCAGGAACACAGGTGATGGCATATGTGGAGATGTCTGCCTCTCCCCTAACAATATACCCAGATATGGAGCAGGAATCTGGGTGATGGCTTGGGTTAGAGATGTCTGCCTCTCCCCAACACTATATCAGATATGGAGTAAGAGTCCGGGTGATGGGTGGAAATTTCTGCCTCTCCCCTAACACTATACCCAGATATGGAGCAACAGTCCAGTTGATGGCACAGGTGGAGATCAATGCCTCTCCCCTAATACTGTACCCCGATAAGGAGGAGAAGTCTGGGAAATGGCATGGGTAGAAATGTCTGCCACTCCTGTAACCCTATACCCAGATATGGAGCAGGAGTCTGGGTGATTGCAACGGTTGGAGATGTCTGCCTCTCCCCTAACACTTTACCCAGTTATGGAGCAGGAGTTTGGGTGATGGCATTGGTAGAGATGTCTGCCTGTCCCTTAACACTATACCCAGATATTGAGCAGATGTCCGGGTGATGGTACGGGTGGAGATGTCTGCATGTCCCCTAACACCATCCCCAGATATGGAACGGGAGTCCGGGTGATGGTGCAGGTGGGCAAGCTGGGCTTCACTGGGCATGTGTTGCTTCTTCCATTTTCCCACACATTCCCCTTGCTACAGTGCGGACAACAGTGCATGACACATTGAAGCACACACTGAATGTGCTAAACCACAACCCCTCTCTGTGTGCCTCTCCCCTAACACTAAATCCAGATATGACGCTGAATTCTGGGTGATAGCATGGATGGAGATGTCTGCCTCTCCCCTAACACTATACCCCGGTAAGGAGGAGGAGTCTGGGAATTGGCATGGGTAGAAATGTCTGTCTCTCCAGTAATACTATACCCAGATATGGAGCAGGAGTCTGGGTGATGGTATGGGTTGGAGATGTCTGCCTCTCCCCTAACACTATACTCTGATATGGTGCAGGAGTCCAGGTGGTGGCATGGGTGTAAATGTCTGCCTTTCCCCTAACACTATACCCAGATATGGAGCAGGAGTCCACATTATGGCATGGGTGGATATGTCTGCCTCTCCCCTAACATTAAAGCCACATATGGAGCAGGAGTCTGGATTATAGCATGGGGGGAGATTTCTGTCTCTCCCCCAACACTATACAAAGATATGGAGCAAGAGTCCAGGTGATGGCATTGGTTGGAGATGTCTGCATCTCCCCTAACACTATACCACAGCTATGGACCAGGAGTCTGGGTGATGGGTGGTGATGTCTGCCTCTCTCCTAACACTATACTGAGATAAGGAGAAGAACTCCTGGTGATGGCATGGGTGGAGATGTCTTCCTCACCCCAACACTATACCCAGACATAGAGCAGGAGTCCGGGTGATGGCATGGGTTGGAAATGTCTTCCTCTCCCCTAACAATATACCCAAATGTGGAGAAGGAGTCCGGGTTAATGGTGGAGATGTCTGCCTCTCCCCTAACACTATACCGCAATCATGGAGTAGCAGTCTGGGTGATGGGTAGAGATGTCTTCCTCTCCCCTAACACTATACACAGATATGGCCCAGGAGTCCAGTTCATGGCACTGGTGGAGATGTCTGCCTCTCCCCAGCACTATATCCAGATATGGAGCAGGAGTCGGAGTGGTGGCATGGGTGGAGATGTCTGTCTCTACCCTAACTCTATACCCAGATGTGGAGCAGGCGTGCGTGTGATGGCATGAGTGGAGATGTCTGCCTCTCCCCTAACACTATATCAAGATATGGCGCAGGAGTCCGTGTGATGGCATGAGCTAGGGATGTCTGCCTCTCCCCTACCACTATACCCAGATATGGAGCAGGAGTCTGGGTGATGGCATTGGTAGAGATGTCTGCTTCTCCCTTAACAGTATACAAAGATATTGAGCTGGAGTCTGGGTGATTGCACTGGTCGAGATATCTCCATGTCCGCTAACACTATATCAAGTCCTGGTGATGGCATGGGAGGAGATGTCTTCCTCTCCTCTAACACTATACCCAGAAATGGAGCAGGAGTCTGGGTGATGGCATGGGTTGGAGATGTCTGCCTCTCCCCTAATACTATACTGCAATTATGGAGCAGCAGTCTGGGTGATGGGTGGAGAAGTCTGCCTGTCCCCTAACACTGTACCCAGATATGGAGCAGGAGTCCTGGTGATGGCATGGGTGGAGATGTTTTCCACTCCCCTATCAATATAGCCAAATAGGGAGCAGAAGTCCGGGTGAAGGTATGGGTGGAGATGTCTGCCTCTCACCTAACACTGTATCGCAGATATGGAGCAGGAGTCCTGGTTATGGGTGGAGAGGTCTGCCTCTCCCATAAAACAATACTCAGATATGGAACAGGAGTTTGGGTAATGGCTTGGGTGGAGATGTCTTCCTCTCCACTTGCACTATACCCAGATATGGAGTGGGAGTGTGGGTGATATCATGGGTGGAGATGTCTCCCTCTCCCCTAACACTATACCCGGATATGGAGCAGGAGTCCAGGTGATGGCATGGGTTGGAGATGTCTGCCTCCCCCCTAACACTATAGCTAGATCTGGAGCAGGAGTCCGCGTGACAGCATGGGTGGAGATATCTGCCTCTCTCCTAACACTATACACAGATACGGAGCAGGAGTCCACTTGATGGCATAGATGGAGATGTCTGCCTCTCCCCTACCACTATATCCAGATGTGGAGCCGGAGTCTGGGTGATGGCATGGGTGGGGATGTCTGCCTCTCCCCTAGCACTATACCAGATTTGGAGCAGGAGTCCAGGTGATGGGTGGAGATGTTTACCTCTGCCCTAATGCTATACCCAGATATGGAACAGGTGTCCAGGTGATGGTGGGGGGGGGGATGTCTGTCTCTCCCATAACACTATATCCAGATATGGAGCAGGTGTTCGGGTGATGGCATGGGTGGAGATGTCTGTCTCTATCCTAACACTATACCCCGATATGGAGCAGGAGTCCAGGTGATGGCATGGGTTACAGGTGTCTGCCTCTCCCATAACACTATGCTCAGATATGGAGCAGAAGTCCAGGGGATGGCACGGGTGGAGATGTTTCCCTCTCCCCTGTCACTATACCAAGATATGGAACAGTAGTCTGGGTGATGGCACTGGCGAAGATGTTTGCCTGTCCCCTATCACTATACTCAGATATGGAGCCGGAGTCCAGGTGATGGCATGGGTGGAGATGTCTGCCTCTCTCATAGCACTATACCCAGATATGGAGCTGGAATCCGGATGATGGCATGGGTGGAGATGTCTGCATCTCCTCTAACATTATACTCAGCTATGGAGCAGGAGTCCAGTTGATGGCAATGGTGGAGATGTCTGCCTCTCTCATAACACTATACCCAGATATGGAGCAGGAGTCCGGGTGATGGGTAGAGATGTCTTCCTCTCCCCTAACACTACACTCAGATATGGACCAGGAGTCCAGTTCATGGCACTGGTGGAGATGTCTGCCTCTCTCCTAGCACTATATCCAGATATGGAGCAGGAGTCGAGGTGGTGACATGGGTGGAGATGTCTGTCTCTCCCCTAACACTATTCCCAGATATGGATCAGGAGTCCGGGTGATGGGTGGAGATGTCTGTCTCTCCCCTAACACTATTCCCAGATATGGAGCAGGAGTCCAGGTGATGACATAGGTTGAGATGTCTGTCTCTACCCTAACTCTGTACCCTGATATGGAGCAGGCATGCGTGTGATGACATGAGTGAAGATGTCTGCCTCTCCCCTAACACTATATCAAGATATGGCGCAGGAGTCCTGGTGATGGCATGAGCTGGGGATGTCTGCCTCTCCCCTACCACTATACCCAGATATGGAGCAGGAGTCTGGGTGATGGCATTGGTAGAGATGTCTGCTTCTCCCTTAACAGTATACAAAGATATTGAGCAGGAGTCCGGGTGATTGCACGGGTAGAGATGTCTGCATGTCCCCTAACACTATACCCAGATATGGAGCAGGAGTCTGAGTGATGGTGTTGGTGGGCAAACTGGGCTTCGCTGAGCATGTATTGCTTCTTCCATTTCCTCCTCAGATTCCCCTTGCTGGAGTGTGCACAACAGTGCATGCCACTTCGGAGCACACATTGAATGTGCCAAACCACAACCCCTCTCTCTGTGCCTCTCCCCTAACAGTATATCCAGACATGATGCAGGAATCTGGGTGATGGCAAGGATGGAGATGTCTGCCTCTCCCATAACACCATAACCAGATGTGGAGCAGGAGTCTGGCTGATGGGTGTAAATGTCTGCCTCTCCCCTAACACTATACCCAGATATGGAGCAGGAGTCCCGGTGATGGCATATGTGGAGATGTCTGCCTCTCCCCTAACACTATACTCAGATATAGAGCAGGAGTGCAGGTGATGGCATGGGTGGAGCTGTTTGCCTCTCCCCTAACTCTATACCCAGATATGGAGAAGGATTCCAGGTGATGACATGGGTTGGAGATGTCTGCCTCTTCTCTATCACTATAGCACAGATATGGAGCAGGAGTCCAGGTTATGGGTTGAAATGTCTGCCTCTTCCCTAACACCATTCCCAGCTGTGGAACAGGTGTCCTGGTGATGGCTTGGGTGGAGATGTCTTCCTCTCCCCTAATACTATACCCAGATATGGAGCAGGAGTCCAGGTGATGGGTGGAAATTTCTGCCTCTCCCCTAAAACAATAACCAGATATGGAGCAGGAGTCCGGGTGATTACACTAGTGGAGATGTCTGCCTCTCTCCTAACAGTATACCCAGATATTGAGCAGGAGTCCGGATGATGGGTGGAGATCTCTACCTTTCCCATAACACTATTTCCAGATATGGAGCAGGAGTCTGGGCTATGGCATTGGCAGAGATGTTTGCCTCTACCCTATCAGTATACCCAAATATGGAGCCGGAGTCCGGGTGATGGCACGGGAGGAGATGTCTGCCTCTACCTTACTACTTCACACACGTAAGGAGCAGGTGTCCTGGTGATGGCATGGTTGGAGATGTCTGCCTCTCCCCTAGCTCTATGCCCTAATATGGAGCAGGAATTCGGATGATGGCTTTGGTGGAGATGTCTGCCTCTCCCCTAACACTACACTGGTATGGAGCAGGAGTCCAGTTGATTGCAAAGGTAGAGATGTCTGCCTCTCCCATAACACTATACCCAGATATGGAGCAGGAGTCTGGGTTATGGGTAGAGATGTCTCCTTCTCCCCTTAGACTTTACACAGAAATGGAGAAGGAGTACCGTTCATGGCACTGGTGGAGTTGTCTGCCTCACTCCTAGCACTGTATCCAGATATGGAGCAGGAGTCGGGGTGATGGCATGAGTGGAGATGTCTGCCTCTCCCCTAACACTATTCCCAGATATGGAGAAGGAGTCCGGGTGATGGGTGGAGATGTCTGCCTCTCCTCTAACACTATTTCCAGATATGGAGCAGGGGTCCAGGTGATGGAATGGGTGGAGATGCGAGCCTCTTCCCTAACTCTATACCCAGATATGGACCAGGAGTCGGTGTGATGGCATGAGTGGAGATGTCTGCCTCTCCCCTCACACTATATCAAGATATGGCGCAGGAGTCCGGGTGATGGCATGAATTGGGGATATCTGCCTCGCCCCTAACACTATACCCAGATATGGAGCAGGAGTCGGGGTGATGGCATTGGTAGAGATGTCCGCCTCTCCCTTAACACTATACCCAGATATTGAGCAGAAGTCAGGGTGATGGCATGGGTGGAGATGTCTGCATGTCCCCCTAACACCATACCCAGATGTGGAGCAGGAGTCGGAGTGAAGGTGCAGGTGGGCAAGCTGGGCTTCACTGAGCATGTATTGCTTCATCCATTTTCCCCGCAGATTCCCCTAGCTACAGTGTGGACAACAGTGCATGGCACATCAGAGCACACACTGAAAGTGGCAAACCACAACCCCTCTCTGTGTGCCTCTCCCCTAACACTAAATCCAGATATGATGCAGAATTCTGGGTGATGGCATGGATGGAGATGTCTCCCTCTCCGGTAACACTATACCCAGATATGGAGCAGGAGTCCGGGTGATGGGTGGAGATGTCTGCCTCTCCTCCAATGCTATACCCAGATATGGAGCAGGAACACAAGTGATGGCATATGTGGAGATGTCTGCCACTCCCATAACAATATACCCAGATATGGAGCAGGAATCTGGATGATGGCTTGGGTTAGAGATGTCTGCCTCTCCCCAACACTATACCAGATATGGAGTAAAAGTCCGGGTGATGGGTGGAAATTTCTGCCTCTCCATTAACACTATACCCAGATATGGAGCAACAGTCCAGTTGATGGCACAGGTGGAGATCAATGCCTCTCCCCTAATACTGTACCCCGATAAGGAGGAGGAGTCTGGGAAAAGGCATAGGTAGAAATTTCTGCCTCTCCTGTAACCCTATACCCAGTAATGGAACAGGAGTCTGGGTGATGGCATTGGTAGAGATGTCTGCATCTCCCTTAACACTATACCCAGATATCGAGCAGATGTCCGGGTGATGGTACGGGTGGAGATGTCTGCATGTCCCCTAACACCATACCCAGATATGGAGCAGGAGTTCAGGTGATGGTGCAGGTGGGCAAGCTGGGCTTCACTGAGCATGTATTGCTTCTTCCATTTTCCCCACACATTCCCCTTGCTACAGTGCGGACAACAGTGCATGACACATTGGAGCACACAATGAATGTGCCAAATCACAACCCCTCTCTGTGTGCCACTCCCCTTACACTACATCCAGATATGACACAGAATTCTGGGTGACAGCATGGCTGGAGATGTCTGCCTCTCCTCTAACACTACACTGAGACATGGAGCAGGAGTCTGTGTGAAGGGTGGAGATGTCTGCCTCTTCCTTAACACTATACCCCGGTAAGGAGGAGGAGTCTGGGAATTGGCATGGGAAGAAATGTCTGTCTCTACCGTAACACTATACCCAGATATGGAGCAGGAGTCTGGGTGATGGCATGGGTTGGAGATGTCTGCCTCTCCCCTTACACTATACCCAGATATGGAGCAGGAGTCCAGGTGGTGGCATGGGTGGAAATGACTGCCTTTCCCCTAACACTATACCCAGATATGGAGCAGGAGTCCACATTATGGCATGGGTGGAAATGTCTTCCTCTCCCCTAACATTATAGCCACATATGGAGCAGAAGTCTGGATTATAGCATGGGTGGAGATTTCTGACTCTCCCCCACCACTATACAAAGATATGGAGCAACAGTCCAGGTGATGGCATTATTTGGAGATGTCTGCCTCTCTCCTAACACCATACCAAGATAAGGAGAAGAAGTCCTGGTGATGGCATGGGTGATGATGTCTTCCTCACCCCAACACTATACCCAGACATAGAGCAGGAGTCCGGTGATGGCATGGGTTGGAGATGTCTTCCTCTCCCCTAACAATATACCCAAATATGGAGAAGGAGTCCGGGTGATGGGTGGAGATGTCTGCCTCTCCCCTGACACAATACACAGATATGGAGCAGGAGTCCTGGTGATGGCATGGGTAGAAATGTCTTCCTCTTCCCTAACACTATACCCAGATATGGAGCAGGAGTACGGGTGATGGCATGGGTTGGAGATGTCTGCCTCTCCTCAACACTATACCACAGATATGGAGCAGGAGTCTATGGGATGGATGGAGATGTCTGCCTGTCCCCTAACACTATACCCAGGGATGGAGCAGGAGTCTGGGTTATGGGTGGAGATGTCTGCCTCTTCCCTAACACTATACCCAGGTATGAAGCAGGAGTCCTGGTGATGTCATGGGTGGAGATGTCTTCCTCTCCCCCAACACTATACCCAGATATGGAGCAGGAATCAAGGTGATTGCATGGGTTTGAGATGTCTGCCTCTCCCCTAACACTATACCACAGATATGGATCAGCAGACTGGGTGATGGGTGGAGATGCCTGCCTCTATCCTGACACTATACCCAGATATGGTGCAGGAGTCCTGGTGATGGCATGGGTGGAGATGTCTTCCTCTCATCTAACAATATAGCCAAAAATGGAGCAGGAGCCCAGGTGAAGGTATGGGAGAGATGTCAGCCTCTCACCTAACACTATACCGCTGATGTGGAGCAGGATTCCTGGTGATGGCATGGGTGGAGATATCTTCCTCTCCCCTAACACTATATCCAGATATGGAGCAGGAGTTCGGGTGATGGCATTGGTGGAGATGTCCGTCTCTCCTCTTACACTATACCCCAATATGGAGCAGGACTCCAGGTGATGGCATGGGTGGAGATGTCTGCCTCTCCCCTATCACTATACCCAGACATGGAGCAGTAGTCTCGGTGATGGCACTGGTGGAGATGTCTGCCTCTCTCCTAACACCATACACAGAAAGGAGCAGTAGTCCTGGTGATGGCATGGGTGGAGTTGTTTTTTTTTCCCCTAACACAATACCCAGATATGGAGCAGGAGTCCGGGTGATCGCATGGGTTGGAGATGTCTTCCTCTCCTCTAACAATATACCCAAATTTGGAACAGGAGTTCGGGTGATGGGTGGAGATGTCTTCCTCTCCCCTAACACTATACCCAGGTATGAAGCAGGAGTCCAGGTGATGGCATGGGTTGGAGACGACTACCTCTCCCCAACACTATACCGCAGATATGGAGCAGGAGTCTATGTGATGGGTGGAGATGTCTGCCTCTCCCCTAACACTATACCCAAATATGGAGCAGGAGTCCTGGTGATGGCATGGGTGGAGATGTCTTCCTCTCCCCCAGCACTATACCCAGATATGGAGCAGGAATCCGGGTGATGGCATGGGTTGGAGATGTCTGCCTCTCCCCTAACACTATACCGCAGATATGGAGCAGCAGTCTGGGTTATGGGTGGAGATGTCTGCCTCTCCCCTAACACTATACCCAGATATGGAGCAGGAGACCGGGTGATGGCAAGGATGGAGATGTCTCCCTCTCCCCTAACAATATAGCCAAATATGGAGCAGGAGTCCGGGTGAAGGTATGGGTGGAGATGTCTGCCTCACACCTAACACTATACTGCAGATATGGGGAAGAAGTCCTGGTTATGAGTGGAGATGTCTGCCTCTCCCCTAGCACTAAACCCAGATATGGAGCCTGAGTCTGGGTGATATTATGGGTGGAGATGTCTCCCTCTCCCCTAACACTATACCCAGATATGGAGCAGGAGTCCGGGTGATGGCATGGGTAGGGGATGTCTACTTCTCCCCAACACTATACTGCTGACATGGAGCAGGAGTCGATGTGTTGGGTGGAGATGTCTGCCTCTCCCCAAACACTATACCCGGATATGGAGCAGGAGTCCTGGTGATGGCATGGGAGGAGATGTCTTCCTCTCCCCTAACACTATACCCAGAAATGGAGCAGGAGTCTGGGTGATGGCATGGGTTGGAGATGTCTGCCTCTCCCCTAACACTGTACCGCAGATATGGAGCAGGAGTCCTGGTTATGGGTGGAGAAGTCTGCCTCTCCCCTAAAACAATACTCAGATATGGAGCAGGAGTTTGGGTGATGGCTTGGGTGGAGATGTCTTCCTCTCCCCTAGCCCTCTACCCAGATATGGAGCAGGTGTCTGGGTGATATCATGGGTGGAGATGTCTCCCTCTCCCCTAACACTATACCCAGATATGGAGCAGGAGGCCAGGTGATGACATGGGTTGGACATGTCTGCCTCCCCCCCTAACACTATAGCCAGATATGGAGCAGGAGTCCGCGTGATTGCATGGGTAGAGATATCTGCCTCTCTCCTAACACTATACACAGATACGGAGCAGGAGTCCACTTGATGGCATAGATGAAAATGTCTGCCTCTCCCCTAACACTATATCCAGATATGGAGCAGGAGTCTGGGTGATGGCATGGGTTAGAGATGTCTGCCTCTCCCCTTGCACTATACCAGATATGGAGCAGGAGTCCAGGTGATGGGTGGTGATGTCAACCTCTCCCTTAACGCTATACCTAGATATGGAGCAGGAGTCCAGGTGATGGATGGTGATGTCTACCTCTGCCCTAACGCTATACCCAGATATGGAGCAGGTGTCCAGGTGATGGCGGGGGGGTGGGGGAGTCTGTCTCTCCCATAACACTATATCCAGATATGGAGCAGGTGTTCGGGTGATGGCATGGGTGGAGATATCCGTCTCTATCCTAACACTATACCCCGATATGGAGCAGGAGTCCAGGTGATGGCATGGGTTAGAGATGTCTGCCTTTCCCATAGCACTATGCCCAGATATGGCGCAGAAGTCCAGGGGATGGCTTGGGTGGAGATGTTTCCCTCTCCCCTATCACTATACCAAGATATGGAGCAGTAGTCTGGGTGATGGCATTGGCGAAGATGTTTGCCTGTCCCCTATCACTATACTCAGATATTGAGCCGGAGTCCAGGTGATGGCATGGGTGGAGATGTATGCCTCTCTTCAAGCACTATACCCAGATATGGAGTAGGAATCTGGATGATGGCATGGGTGGAGATGCCTGCGTCTCCTCTAACATTATACTCAGCTAAGGACCAGGAGTCCAGTTGATGGCAATGGTGGAGATGTCTGC
Organism: Neoceratodus forsteri; assembly: GCA_016271365.2. Classification (NCBI taxonomy): domain Eukaryota; kingdom Metazoa; phylum Chordata; order Ceratodontiformes; family Ceratodontidae; genus Neoceratodus; species Neoceratodus forsteri. The sequence goes on along the minus strand of CM057456.1, from coordinate 681,014,542 downwards.
CTCTCTCTTAACACTATTCCCAGATATGGAGCAGGAGTCCGGATGATGGGTAGAGATGTCTTCTCTCCCCTAACACTATACACAGATATGGACCAGGAGTCCAGTTCATGGCAGTGGTGGAGATGTCTGCCTCTCCCCTAGCACTATATCCAGATATGCAGCAGGATTCGGGGTGGTGCCATGGGTGGAGATGTCTGCCTCTCCCCTAAGACTATTCCCAGATATGGAGCAGGAGTCCAGGTGATAGGTGGAGATGTCTGTCTCTCCCCTAACACTATTCCCAGATATGGAGCATTAGTCCAGGTGATGGCATGGGTGGAGATGTCTGTCTCTCCCCAACTCAATACCCAGATATGGAGCAGGCATGCAGGATAGCATGAGTGGAGATGTCTGCCCTCCCTAACACTATACCATGATATGGCAGGAGTCCGGGTGATGGCATGAGTTGGGGATGTCTGCCTCTCCCCTACCACTATACCCAGATATGGAGCAGGAGTCTGGGTGATGGCATTGGTAGAGATGTCTCCTTCTCCCTGAACAGTATACAAAGATATTGAGCAGGAGTCCGTGTGATTGCTCGGGTGGAGATGTCTGCATGTCCCCTAACACTATACCCAGATATGGAGCAGGAGTCTGAGTGATGGTGTTGGTGGGCTAACTAGGCTTCGCTGAGCATGTATTGCTTCTTCCATTTCCTCCTCAGATTCCCCTTGCTGTAGTGTTGACAACAGTGCATGCCACATTGGAGCACACATTGAATGTGCAAAACCACAACCCCCCTCTCTGTGCCTCTCCCCTAACAGTATATCCTGACATGATGCAGGAGTCTGGGTGATGGCAAGGATGGAGATGTCTGCCTCTACCATAACACTATACCCAGATATGGAGCAGGAGTGTGGGTGATCTGTGGAAATGTCTGCCTCTCCCCTAACACTATACCCAGATATGGAGCAGGAGTCTAGAAGATCGCATATGTGGAGATTTCTGCCTCTCCCCTAACACTATACCCAGATATAGAGCAGGAGTGCAGGTGATGGCATGGGTGGAGCTGTTTGCCTCTCCCCTAACTCTATACCCAGATATGGAGCAGGAGTCCGGGTGATGGCATGGGTAGGGGATGTCTACTTCTCCCCAACACTATACTGCTGACATGGAGCAGGAGTCTATGTGATGGGTGGAGATGTCTGCCTCTCCCCAAACACTATACCCGGATATGGAGCAGGAGTCTGGGTGATGGCATTGGCGAAGATGTTTGCCTGTCCCCTATCACTATACTCAGATATTGAGCCGGAGTCCAGGTGATGGCATGGGTGGAGATGTATGCCTCTCTTCAAGCACTATACCCAGATATGGAGTAGGAATCTGGATGATGGCATGGGTGGAGATGCCTGCGTCTCCTCTAACATTATACTCAGCTAAGGACCAGGAGTCCAGTTGATGGCAATGGTGGAGATGTCTGCCTCTCTCTTAACACTATTCCCAGATATGGAGCAGGAGTCCGGATGATGGGTAGAGATGTCTTCCTCTCCCCTAACACTATACACAGATATGGACCAGGAGTCCAGTTCATGGCAGTGGTGGAGATGTCTGCCTCTCCCCTAGCACTATATCCAGATATGCAGCAGGATTCGGGGTGGTGCCATGGGTGGAGATGTCTGCCTCTCCCCTAAGACTATTCCCAGATATGGAGCAGGAGTCCAGGTGATAGGTGGAGATGTCTGTCTCTCCCCTAACACTATTCCCAGATATGGAGCATTAGTCCAGGTGATGGCATGGGTGGAGATGTCTGTCTCTCCCCTAACTCAATACCCAGATATGGAGCAGGCATGCGTGTGATAGCATGAGTGGAGATGTCTGCCTCTCCCCTAACACTATACCATGATATGGCGCAGGAGTCCGGGTGATGGCATGAGTTGGGGATGTCTGCCTCTCCCCTACCACTATACCCAGATATGGAGCAGGAGTCTGGGTGATGGCATTGGTAGAGATGTCTCCTTCTCCCTGAACAGTATACAAAGATATTGAGCAGGAGTCCGGGTGATTGCTCGGGTGGAGATGTCTGCATGTCCCCTAACACTATACCCAGATATGGAGCAGGAGTCTGAGTGATGGTGTTGGTGGGCTAACTAGGGTTCTTGAGCATGTATTGCTTCTTCCATTTCCTCCTCAGATTCCCCTTGCTGTAGTGTTGACAACAGTGCATGCCACATTGGAGCACACATTGAATGTGCAAAACCACAACCCCCCTCTCTGTGCCTCTCCCCTAACAGTATATCCTGACATGATGCAGGAGTCTGGGTGATGGCAAGGATGGAGATGTCTGCCTCTACCATAACACTATACCCAGATATGGAGCAGGAGTGTGGGTGATCTGTGGAAATGTCTGCCTCTCCCCTAACACTATACCCAGATATGGAGCAGGAGTCTAGAAGATCGCATATGTGGAGATTTCTGCCTCTCCCCTAACACTATACCCAGATATAGAGCAGGAGTGCAGGTGATGGCATGGGTGGAGCTGTTTGCCTCTCCCCTAACTCTATACCCAGATATGGAGAAGGATTGCGGGTGATGACATGGTTTGGAGATGTCTGCCTCTCCCCTAATACTACAGCACAGATATGGAGCAGGAGTCCAGGATATGGGTGGAGATGTCTTCCTCTCCCCTAACACTATACCCAGATATGGAGCAGGAGTCCAGGTGATGGCATATGTGGAGATGTCTGTCTCTCCCCTAACACTATACCCAGATATAGAGCAGGAGTGCAGGTGATGGCATGGGTGGAGCTGTTTGCCTCTCCCCTAACTCTATACCCAGATATGGAGAAGAATTCCGGGTGATGACATGGGTTGGAGATGTCTGCCTCTCCCCTAACACCATACCCAGCTATGGAACAGGTGTCCTGGTGATGGCTTGGGTGGAGATGTCTTCCTCTCCCCTAACACTATACCCAGATATGGAGCAGGAGTCCGGGTGATGGGTGGAAATTTCTGCCTCTCCCCTAAAACTATACCCAGATATGGAGCAGGAGTCTGGGTGATTGCACTGGTGGAGATGTCTGCCTCTCTCCTAACACTATACCCAGATATGGAGCAGGAGTCCGGATGATGGGTGGAGATCTCTGCTTCTCCCATAACACTATTCCCAGATATGGAGCAGGAGTCTGGGTGATGGCATGGGTGGAGGTGTCTGCCTCTACCCTAACACTATACCAAGATATGGAGCAGGAGTCCTGGTGATGGGTGGAAATCTTTGCATCTCCCATAACACTATTCCCAGATATGGAGCAGGAGTCCATGTGATGGCATGAGTGGAGATGTCTGCCTTTCTCCTAACACAATATTAAGATATAGTGCAGGAGTCTGGTGATGGCATGAGTTGGGGATGTCTGCCTCTCCCCTTACACTATACCCAGATATGGAGCAGGAGTCTGGGTGATGACATGGGTCGAGATGTCTGCATGTCCCCTAACACTATACCCAGATATGGAACAGGAGTCCGGGTGATGGTGCAGGTGGGCAAGCTGGGCTTCACTGAGCATGTATTGCTTCTTCCATTTTCCCCACAGATTCCCCTACCTACAGTGCGGACAGCAGTGCATGCCACATCGGAGCACACACTGAATGTGCCAAACCACAACACCTCTCTGTGTGCCTTTCTGCTAGCACTATATTCAGATATGATGCAGGAGGCTGAGTGATGGCATGGATGGAGATGTCTGCCTGTCCCCTAACACTATACCCAGACATGGAGCAGGAGTCCAGGTGATGGGTGGAGATGTCTGCCTCTCCCCTAACACTATACCCAGATATGGAGAAGGAGTCTGGGTGATGGGTGGAGATGTCTGCCTCTCCCCTAACACTATACCCAGAAATGGAGAAAGAGTCCAGGTGATGGCACGGGTGGAGATATCTGTCTCTCCCCTAACACTATATCCAGATATGGAGCAGGAGTTTGGGTGATGGCATAGGTGGAGATGTCCATCTCTCCCCTTAAACTATACCCTGATATGCAGCAGGACTCTAGGTGATGGCATGGGTTAGAGATGTCTGACTCTCCCCTATCACAATACCCAGATATGGAGCAGTAGTCTGGGTGATGGCATTGGCAGAGATGTTTGCCTCTCCCCTATCAGTATACCCAGATATGGAGCTGGAGTCCGGAGGATGGCACAGGAGGAGATGTCTGCCTCTCCCTTTCTACTTTACACACATAAGGAGCAGGTGTCCAGGTGATGGCATGGTTGGAGATGTCTGCCTCTCCCCTAGCAATATGCCCAGATATGGAGCAGGAATTCGGATGATGGCTTGGGTGGAGATGTCTGCCTCTCCCCTAACACTACACAGGAATGGAGCAGGAGTCCAGTTGATTGCAAAGGTGGAGATGTCTGCCTCTCCCATAACTATATACCCAGATATGGGGCAGGAGTCTGGGTTATGGGTAGAGATGTCTCCTTCTCCCCTTAGACTATATACAGATATGGAGCAGGAGTCCTGTTCATGGCACTGGTGGAGTTGTCTGTCTCTCCCCTAGCACTATATCCAGATATGGAGCAGAAGTCAGGGTCAATGCATGAGTGGAGATGTCTGACTCTCCCCTAACACTATTCCCAGATATGAAGCAGGAGTCCAGGTGATGGGTGGAGATGTCTGCCTCTCCCCTAACACTATACCCAGATATAGAGCAGGAGTCCAGGTGATGGAATGGGTGGAGATGTCTGCCTCTCCCCTAACTCTATACCCAGATACGGACCAGGAGTCCATGTGATGGCATGAGTGGAGATGTCTGCCTCTCCCCTCACACTATATCAAGATATGGCGCAGGAGTCCGGGTGATGGCATGAATTGGGGATATCTGCCTCGCCCCTAACACTATACCCAGATATGGAGCAGGAGTCCGGGTGATGGCATTGGTAGAGATGTCTGCCTCTCCCTTAACACTATACCCAGATATTGAGCAGAAGTCCGGGTGATGGCGTGGGTGGAGATGTCTGCATGTTCCCTAACACCATACTCAGATATGGAGCAGGAGTCGGAGTGATGGTGCAGGTGGGCAAGCTGGGCTTCACTGAGCATGTATTGCTTCTTCCATTTTCCCCGCAGATTCCCCTAGTTACAGTGTGGACAACAGTGCATGGCACATCAGAGTACACACTGAATGTGGCAAACCACAACCCCTCTCTGTGTGCCTCTCCCCTACCACTAAATCCAGATATGATGCAGAATTCTGGGTGATGGCATTAATGGAGATGTCTGCCTCTCCTGTAACACAATACCCAGATATGGAGCAGGAGTCCGGGTGATGGGTGGAGATGTCTGCCTCTCCTCTAACGCTATACCCAGATATGGAGCAGGAACCCAGGTGATGGCATATGTGGAGATGTCTGCCTCTCCCATAACAATATACCCAGATATGGAGCAGGAAGCTGGGTGATGACTTGGGTTAGAGATGTCTGCCTCTCCCCTAACGCTATACCAGATATGGAGTAGGAGTCTGGGTGATGGGTGGAAATTTCTGCCTTTCCCCGAGCACTATACCCAGATATGGAGCAGGAGTCCGGGTGATGGCACGGGTGGAGATGTCTGCCTCTCCCCTAACACTATTCCCAGATATGGAGCAACAGTCCAGTTGATGGCACAGGTGGAGATCAATGCCTCTCCCCTAATACTGTACCCCGATAAGGAGGAGGAGTCTGGGAAATGGCATGGGTAGAAATGTCTGCCTCTCCTGTAACCCTATACCCTGACATGGAGCAGGAGTCTGGGTGATGGCAACGGTTGGAGATGTCTGCCTCTCCCCTAAAACTATACCAGTTATGGAGCAGAAGTCTGGGTGATGGCATTGGTAAAGATGTCTGCATCTCCCTTAACACTATACGCAGATATCGAGCAGATGTCCAGGTGATGGCAAGGGTGGAGATGTCTGCATGTCCCCTAACACCATACCCAGATATGGAGCAGGAGTCCGGGTGATGGCATGGGTTGGAGATGTCTTCCTCTCCCCTAACAATATACCCAAATATGGAACAGGAGTTCGGATTATGGGTGGAGATGTCTTCCTCTCCCCTAACACTATACCCAGATATGGTGCAGGAGTCCTAGAGATGGCATGGGTTGGAGACGTCTGCCTCTCCCCAACACTATACCTCAGATATGGAGCAGGAGTCTATGTGATGGGTGAAGATGTCTGCCTCTCCCCTAACACTATACTAAGATATGGAGCAGGAGTCCTGGTGATGGCATGGGTGGAGATGTCTTCCTCTCCCCCAACACTATACCCAGATATGGAGCAGGAATCCGGGTGATGGCATGGGTTGGAGTTGTCTGCCTCGCCCCTAACACTATACCCAGATATGGAGCAGGAGTCTGGGTGATGGCATTGGTAGAGATGTCTGCTTCTCCCTTAACAGTATACAAAGATATTGAGCAGGAGTCCGAGTGATTGCTCGGGTGGAGATGTCTGCATGTCCCCTAACACTATACCCAGATATGGAGCAGGAGTCTGAGTGATGGTGTAGGTGGGCTAACTGGGCTTTGCTGAGCATGTATTGCTTCTTCCATTTCCTCCTCAGATTCCGCTTCCTGCAGTGTTGACAACAGTGCATGCCACATTGGAGCACACATTGAATGTGCCAAACCACAACCCCCCTCTCTGTGCCTCTCCCCTATCAGTATATCCTGACAATATGCAGGAGTCTGGGTGATGAAAAGGATGGAGATGTCTGCCTCTACCATAACACTATACCCAGGTGTGGAGCAGGAGTCCAGGTGATGGCATATGTGGAGATGTCTGTCTCTCCCCTAACACTCTACCCAGATATAGAGCAGGAGTGCAGGTGACGGCATGGGTGGAGCTGTTTGCCTCTCCCCTTACTCTATACTCAGATATGGAGAATTCCGGGTGATGACATGGGTTGGAGATGTCTGCCTCTCCCCTAACACCATACCCAGCTATGGAACAAGTGTCCTGGAGATGGCTTGGGTGGAGATGTCTTCCTCTCCCCTAACACTATACCCAGATATGGAACAGGAGTCCTGGTGATTGCACTGGTGGAGATGTCTGCCTCTCTCCTAACACTATACCCAGATATGGAGCAGGAGTCCGGATGATGGGTGGAGATCTCTGCTTCTCCCATAACGCTATTCCCAGATATAGAGCAGGAGTCTGGGTGATGGCATGGGTGGAGATGTCTGCCTCTACCCTAACACTATACCCAGATATGGTGCAGGAGTCCTGGTGATGGGTGGAGATCTCTGCATCTCCCATAACACTATTCCCAGATATGGAGCCGGAGTCCATGTGATGGCATGAGTGAAGATGTCTGCCTTTCTCCTAACACTATATTAAGATATAGTGCAGGAGTCCGGTGATGACATATGTTGGGGAAGTCAGCCTCTCCCCTTACACTATACCCAGATATGGAGCAGGAGTCCGGGTGATGACATGGGTCGAGATGTCTGCTTGTCCCCTAACACTATACCCAGATATGGAACAGGAGTCCGGGTGATGGTGCAGGTGGACAAGCTGGGCTTCATGAGCATGTATTGCTTCTTCCATTATTCCCACAGATTCCCCCACCTACAGTGCGGACAGCAGTGCATGCCACATCGGAGCACACACTGAATGTGCAAAACCACAACACCTCTCTGTGTGCCTTTCTGCTAGCACTATATTCAGATATGATGCAGGAGTCCGGGTGATGGCATGGATGGAGATGTCTGCCTGTCCCCTAACAATATACCCAGACATGGAGCAGGAGTCCGGGTAATGGGTGGAGATGTCTGCCTCTCCACTAACACTATACCCAGATATGGAGAAGGAGTCTGGGTGATGGGTGGAGATGTCTGCCTCTCCCCTAACACTATACCCAGAAATGGAGAAAGAGTCCAGGTGATGGCACGGGTGGAGATATCTGTCTCTCCCCTAACACTATATCCAGATATGGAGCAGGAGTTTGGGTGATGGCATAAGAGGAGATGTCCATCTCTCCCCTTACACTATACCCTGATATGCAGCAGGACTCTAGGTGATGGCATGGGTTAGAGATGTCTGACTCTCCCCTATCACAATACCCAGATATGGAGCAGTAGTCTGGGTGATGGCATTGGCAGAGATGTTTACCTCTCCTCTATCAGTATACCCAGATATGGAGCTGGAGTCCGGAGGATGGCACGGGAGGAGATGTCTGCCTCTCCCTTACTACTTTACACACATAAGGAGCAGGTGTCCAGGTGATGGCATTGTTGGAGATGTCTGTCTCTCCCCTAGCACTATGCCCAGATATGGAGCAGGAATTCGGATGATGGCTTGGGTGGAGATGTCTGCCTCTCCCCTAACACTACACAGGTATGGAGCAGGAGTCCAGTTGATTGCAAAGGTGGAGATGTCTTCCTCTCCCATAACTATATACCCAGATATGGGGCAGGAGTCTTGGTTATGGGTAGAGATGTCTCCTTCTCCCCTTAGACTATATACAGATATGAAGCAGGAGTCTTGTTCATGGCTCTGGTGGAGTTGTCTGCCTCTCCCCTAGCACTATATCCAGATATGGAGCAGAAGTCAGGGTCATGGCATGAGTGGAGATGTCTGATTCTCCCCTAACACTATTCCCAGATATAGAGCAGGAGTCCAGGTGATGGAATGGGTGGAGATGTCTGCCTCTCCCCTAACACTATACCCAGATATGGACCAGGAGTCCATGTGATGGCATGAGTGGAGATGTCTGCCTCACCCCTCACACTATATCAAGATATGGCTCAGGAGTCCGGGTGATGGCATGAATTGGGGATATCTGCCTCACCCCTAACACTATACCCAGATATGGAGCAGGAGTCCGGGTGATGGCATTGGTAGAGATGTCTGCCTCTCCCTTAACACTATACCCAGATATTGAGCAGAAGTCTGGGTGATGGCACGGGTGGAGATGTCTGCATGTCCCCTAACACCATACTCAGATATGCAGCAGGAGTCGGAGTGATGGTGCAGGTGGGCAAGCTGGGCTTCACTGAGCATGTATTGCTTCTTCCATTTTCCCCGCAGATTCCCCTAGCTACAGTGCAGACAACAGTGCATGGCACATCGGAGTACACACTGAATGTGGCAAACCACAACCCCTCTCTGTGTGCCTCTCCCCTAACACTAAATCCAGATATGATGCAGAATTCTGGGTGATGGAATAAATGGAGATGTCTGCCTCTCCTGTAACACTATACCCAGATATGGAGCAGGAACCCAGGTGATGGCATATGTGGAGATGTCTGCCTCTCACCTAACAATATACCCAGATATGGAGCAGGAATCTGGGTGATGGCTTGGGTTAGAGATGTCTGCCTCTCCCCTAACGCTATACCAGATATGGAGTAGGAGTCTGAGTGATGGGTGGAAATTTCTGCCTTTCCCCGAGCACTATACCCAGATATGGAGCAGGTGTCCGGGTGATGGCACGGGTGGAGATGTCTGCCTCTCCCCTAACACTATACCCAGATATGGAGCAACAGTCCAGTTGATGGCACAGGTGGAGATCAATGCCTCCCCCCTAATACTGTACCCCGATAAGGAGGAGGAGTCTGGGAAATGGCATGGGTAGAAATGTCTGCCTCTCTTGTAACCCTATACCCTGACATGGAGCAGGAGTCTGGGTGATGGCAACGGTTGGAGATGTCTGCCTCTCCCCTAAAACTATACCCAGTTATGGAGCAGAAGTCTGGGTGATGGCATTGGTAAAGATGTCTGCATCTCCCTTAACACTATACGAAGATATCGAGCAGATGTCCGGGTGATGGCAAGGGTGGAGATGTCTGCATGTCCCCTAACACCATACCCAGATATGGAGCAGGAGTCCGGGTGATGGTGCAGATGGGCAACCTGTGTTTCACTGAGCATGTATTGCTTTTTCCATTTTCCCCACACACTCCCCTTGCTACAGTGCGGACAACAGTGCTTGACACATTGGAGCACACATTGAATGTGCCAAAACACAACCCCTCTCTGTGTGCCTCTCCCCTAATGCTAAATCCAGATATGATGCAGAATTCTGGGTGATAGCATGGATGGAGATGTCTGCCTCTCCCCTAACACTATACCTAGACATGGAGCAGGAGTCCATGTGAAGGATGGAGATGTCTGCCTCTCCCCTAACACTATACCCCGGTAAGGAGGAGGAATCTGGGAATTGGCATGGGTAGAAATGTCTGTATCTCCCCTAACACTATACCCAGATATGGGGCAGGAGTCTGGGTCATGGCATGGGTCGGAGATGTCTGCCTCTCCCCTAACACTATACCCAGATATGGAGCAGGAGTTCAGGAGGTGGCATGGGTGGAAATGTCTGCCTTTCCCCTAACACTATACCCAGATATGGAGCAGGAGTCCACATTATGGCATGGGTGGAAATGTCTGCCTCTCCCCTAACATTATAGCCACATATGGAGCAGGAGTCTGGATTATAGCATGGGTGGAGATTTCTGCCTCTCCCCCAACAGTATACAAAGATATGGAGCAACAGTTCAGGTGATGGCATTGGTTGAAGATGTCTGCATCTCCCCTAACACTACACCACAGCTATGGAGCAGGAGTCTGGGAGATGGGTGGAGATGTCTGCCTCTCTCCTAACACTATACCCAGATAAGGAGAAGAAATCCTGGTGATGGCATGGGTGGAGATGTCTTCCTCTCCCCTAACAATATACCCAAATATGGAGAAGGAGTCCGGGTGATGGGTGGAGATGTCTGCCTCTCCCCTGACACAATACACAGATATGGAGCAGGAGTCCTCGTGATGGCATGGGAGGAAATGTCTTCCTCTCCCCTAACACTATATCCAGATATTGAGCAGGAGTCTGGGTGATGGCATGGGTTGGAGATGTCTGCCTCTCCACAACACTATACCGCAGATATGGAGCAGAAGTCTATGGGATGGGTGGAGATGTCTGACTCTCCCCTAACACTATACCCAGAAATAGAGCAGGAGTCCTGGTGATGGCATGGGTGGAGATGTCTTCCTCTCCCTCACAATATAGCCAAATATGGAGCAGGAGTCCAGGTGAAGGTATGGGAGAGATGTCTGCCTCTCACCTTACACTATACCGCTGATGTGGAGCAGGAGTCCTGGTGATGGCATGGGTGGAGATGTCTTCTCTCCCCTAACACTATATCCAGATATGGAGCAGGAGTTCGGGTGATGGCATTGGTGGAGATGTCCGTGTCTCCCCTTACACTATACCCCAATATGGAGCAGGACTCCAGGTGATGGCATGGGTTAGAGATGTCCGCCTCTCACCTAACACTATGCCGAGATATGGAGCAGACGTCCAGGTGATGGCATGGGAGGAGATGTCTGCCTCTCTCCTAACACCATACCCAGAAAGGAGCAGTAGTCCGGGTGATGGCATGGGTGGAGATGTCTTCTTTTCCCCTAACACCATACCCAGATATGGAGCAGGAGACCGGGTGATGGCATGGGTTGGAGATGTCTTCCTCTCCACTAGCAATATACCCAAATATGGAACAGGAGTCCGGGTGATGGCATGGGTTGGAGATGTCTGCCTCTCCCCAACACTTTACCGCAAATATGGAGCAGGAGTCTATGTGATGGGTGGAGATGTCTGCCTCTCCCCTAACAGTGTACCCAGATATGGAGCAGCAGTCTAGGTTATGGGTGGAGATGTCTGCCTCTCCCCTAACACTATACCCAGATATGGAGCAAGAGTCCTGGTGATGGCATGGGTGTAGATGTCTTCCTCTCCTATAACAATATAGCCAAATATGGAGCAGGAGTCCGGGTGAAGGTATGGGTGGAGATGTCTGCTTCACATCTAACACTATACCGCAGATATTGGGAAGAAGTCCTGGTTATGAGTGGAGATGTCTGCCTCTCCCCTAGCACTATACCCAGATATGGAGCAGGACTCTGTGTGATATCATGGGTGGAGATGTCTCCCTCTCCCCTAACACTATACCCAGATATGGAGCAGGAGTCTGGGTGATGGCATGGGTGAGGGATGTCTACCTCCTCAACACTATACCACAGACATGGAGCAGGTCTATGTGATGGGTGGAGATGTCTGCCTCTCGCTTCAACACTATACCCAGATATGGAGCAGGAGTCCTGGTGATGGCATGGGAGGTGTCTTCCTCTCCCTAACACTATACCCAGAAATGGAGCAGGGTCTGGGTGATGGCATGGGGTGGAGATGTCTGCCTCTCCCTCAACACTATACTCAATTATGGAGCAGAAGTCTGGGTGATGGGTGGAGAAGTCTGCCTGTCCCTAACACTATACCTAGATATGAAGCAGGAGTCCTGGTGATGGCATGGGTGGAGATGTCTTCCTCCCCTAACAATATAGCCAAATATGGAGCAGGAGTCCGGGTGAAGGTATGGGTGGAGATATCTGCCTCTCACCTAACACTGTACGATATATGTAGCAGAGTCCTGGTTATGGGTGGAGAAGTCTGCCTCTCCCTAAAACAATACTCAGATATGGGGCAGGAGTCTGGGTGATATCATGGGTGGAGATGTCTTCCTCTCTCCAGCACTATACCAGATATGGAGACAGGAGTCCAGGTGATGGCATGGGTTGGAGATGTCTGCCACCCCAACACTATATCCAGATATGGAGCAGGAGTTACGTGATTGCATGGGTGGAGATATCTGCCTCTCTCCTAACAATGTCAGACGAAGTCCACTTGATGGCATAGATGGAGATGTCTGCTCTCCCCAACACTATATCCAGATATGGAGCAGGAGTCTGGGTGATGGCATGGAGTTGGAGATGTCTGCCTCTCCTTGCACTATAGCAGATATGGAGCAGGAGTCCAAGTGATGGGTGGTGATGTCTACCTCTCGCCCTAACGCTATACCCAGATATGGGCAGGTGTCAGGTGATGGCGGGGGATGTCTGTCTCTTCCATAGCACTATATCCAGATATTGAGCAGGTGTTCAGGTGATGGCATGTGGTGGAGATGTCCGTCTCATCCTAACACTATACCCCAATACGGAGCAGGAGTCCAGGTGATGGCATGGGTTAAGATACGTCTGCTCTCATACCTATGCTCAGATATGGAGCAAAGTCCAGGGATGGCTTGGGTGGAGATGTTTCCCTCTCCACTATCACTATACCAAGATATGGAGTAGTAGTCTGGGTGATAGCATTGGCAAGATGTTTGTCTGTCCCTATCACTTTACTCAGATATGGAGCGGAGTCAGGTGATGGCATGGCGGAGATGTCTGCCTCTCTCCTATCATTATACCAGATATGGGTAGCAATCTTGATGATGGCATGGGTGGAGATGTCTCATCTCCTCTAAAATTATACTCAGCTGTGGAGTAGAGTCCAGTTGATGGCAATGGTGGAGATGTCTGCCTTCTACAACACTATACCCAGATATGGAGCAGGAGTCCGGATGATGGGTAGAGATGTCTTCCTCTCCCCTAACACTATACACAGATATGGACCAGGAGTCCAGTTCATGGCACTGGTGGAGATGTCTGCCTCACCCATTAGCTTAACACAGATTAGGAGCAGGTGTTCGGGTGATGGCATTGGTGGAATGTCCATCTCCCCTTCCCCTATACTCCCAATATGGAGCAGGACTCCAGGTGATGGCGTGGGTTGAGATGTCTGCTCTCATCTAACACAATGCCCAGATATGGAGCAGGACGTCCAGGTGATGGCATGGGTGGAGATGTCTGCCTCTCCCTATCACTATACCCAGACTTGGAGCAGTGGTCTTGGTGATGGCACTGGTGGAATGTTTCCTCTCCCTATCACTATAGCCAGATATGGGCCGAGTCCGAGTGATGCTGCAGGTGAGATGTCTGCCTCTCCCCATTGCTTAACACAGATAAGGCAGGTGTTCAGGTGATGGCATGGGTGGAGATGTCTGCCTCTCTCCTAGCACTATACCCAGATATGGAGCAGGAATCTGGATGGGCATGGGTGGAAGATGTCTGCCTCTCCTAACACTAAACATGGGTATGGAGCAGGCGTCCAGTTGATGGTAATGGTGTAGATATCTGCCTCTCCCCAAACACTATAGCCAGATATGGAGCAGGAGTCTGGGTGATGGGTAGAGATGTCTCTCTCTCCCCTTACACTTTACACAGATATGAAGCAGGAGTCCAGTTCATGGCACTGGAGGAGATTTCTGCCTCTCCCCTAGCACTATACACAGAAATGGAGCAGGAATCTGGGTGATGGCATGGGTGGAGATGTCCGCCTCTCCCCTAACTCTATACCGAGATATGGAGCAGGAGCCCAGGTGATGGGTAGAGATGTCTGCCTCACCCTTAACACTATTTCAGATATAGAGCAGGAGTCCAGGTGATGGAATGGGTGGAGATGTCTGCCTCTCCCCTATCACATACCGAGATACTGACCAGGAGTCAATGTGATGGCATGAGTGGAGATGTCTGCCTCACCCTCACACAATAATACAGATATGGCTCAGGAGTCCGGTGATGGCATGGATTGGGATATCTCCTCACCCTAACACTATACCCAAATATGGAGCAGGAGTCCGGTGATGGCATTGGTAGAGATGTCTGCCTCTCCTTAACACTATACCCAGATATTGAGCAGAAGTCTGGGTGATGGCACGGGTGGAGATGTCTGCATGTCCCCTAACACCATACTCAGATATGCAGCAGGAGTCGGAGTGATGGTGCAGGTGGGCAAGCTGGGCTTCACTGAGCATGTATTGCTTCTTCCATTTTCCCCGCAGATTCCCCTAGCTACAGTGCAGACAACAGTGCATGGCACATCGGAGTACACACTGAATGTGGCAAACCACAACCCCTCTCTGTGTGCCTCTCCCCTAACACTAAATCCAGATATGATGCAGAATTCTGGGTGATGGAATACTTGGAGATGTCTGCCTCTCCTGTAACACTATACCCAGATATGGAGCAGGAACCCAGGTGATGGCATATGTGGAGATGTCTGCCTCTCACCTAACAATATACCCAGATATGGAGCAGGAATCTGGGTGATGGCTTGGGTTAGAGATGTCTGTCTCTCCCCTAACGCTATACCAGATATGGAGTAGGAGTCTGAGTGATGGGTGGAAATTTCTGCTTTCCAGCACTATGCCCAGATATGGGACAGGTGTCGGGTGATGGCACCGGTGGAGATGTCTGCCTCTCCCTAACACTATACCCAGATATGGAGCAACAGTCCAGTTGATGGCACAGTGAGAGATCAATGCCTCCCCTAATACTGTACCCCGATAGGAGGAGGAGTCTGGGAAATGGCATGGGTAGAAATGTCTGCCTCTCTTGTAACCCTATGCCCTGACATGGAGCAGGAGTCTGGGTGATGGCAGCAGTTGAGATGTCTGCCTCTCCCTAAAACTATACCCAGTTATGGAGCAGAAGTCTGGGTGATGGCATTGAGTAAAGATGTCTGCATCTCCCTTAACACTATCGCAGATATCGAGCAGATGTCGGGGTGATGGCAGGGTGGAATGTCTGCATGTCCCCTAACACCATACCAGGATATGGAGCAGAAGTCGGGTGATGGTGCAGATGGGCAACCTGTGTTTCACTGAGCATGTATTGCTTTTCCATTTTCCCACTCCCC
The DNA here is from genome assembly GCA_016271365.2 of Neoceratodus forsteri. Lineage (NCBI taxonomy): Eukaryota > Metazoa > Chordata > Ceratodontiformes > Ceratodontidae > Neoceratodus > Neoceratodus forsteri. The sequence goes on along the minus strand of CM057456.1, from coordinate 680,998,964 downwards.
TTGCTACAGTGCAGACAACAGTGTTGACACATTGGAGCACACATTGAATGTGCCAAAACACAACCCCTCTCTGTGTGCCTCTCCCCTAACGCTAAATCCAGATATGATGCAGAATTCTGGGTGATAGCATGGATGGAGATGTCTGCCTCTCCCCTAACACTATACCTAGACATGGAGCAGGAGTCCGTGTGAAGGATGGAGATGTCTGCCTCTCCCCTAACACTATACCCCGGTAAGGAGGAGGAATCTGGGAATTGGCATGGGTAGAAATGTCTGTATCTCCCCTAACACTATACCCAGATATGGGGCAGGAGTCTGGGTCATGGCATGGGTCGGAGATGTCTGCCTCTCCCCTAACACTATACCCAGATATGGAGCAGGAGTCCAGGAGGTGGCATGGGTGGAAATGTCTGCCTTTCCCCTAACACTATACCCAGATATGGAGCAGGAGTCCACATTATGGCATGGGTGGAAATGTCTGCCTCTCCCCTAACATTATAGCCACATATGGAGCAGGAGTCTGGATTATAGCATGGGTGGAGATTTCTGCCTCTCCCCCAACAGTATACAAAAATATGGAGCAACATTTCAGGTGATGGCATTGGTTGAAGATCTGCATCTCCCTAACACTATACCACAGCTATGGAGCAGGAGTCTGGGAGATGGGTGGAGTTGTCTGCCTCTCTCCTAACACTATACCCAGATAAGGAGAAGAAGTCCTGGTGATGGCATGGGTAGAGATGTCTTCCTCTCCCCTAACAATATACCCAAATATGGAGAAGGAGTCCGGGTGATGGGTGGAGATGTCTGCCTCTCCCCTGACACAATACACAGATATGGAGCAGGAGTCCTCATGACGTGAGAAAGTCTTCCTCTCCCCTAACACTATACCCAGATATTGAGCAGGAGTCTGGGTGATGGCATGGGTTGGAGATATCTGCCTCTCCACAACACTATACCGCAGATATGGAGCAGGAGTCTATGGGATGGGTGGAGATGTCTGACTCTCCCCTAACACTATACCCAGAAATAGAGCAGGAGTCCTGGTGATGGCATGGGTGGAGATGTCTTCCTCTCCCACACAATATAGCCAAATATGGAGCATGAGTCCAGGTGAAGGTATGGGAGAGATGTCTGCCTCTCACCTTACACTATACCTCTGATGTGGAGCAGGAGTCCTGGTGATGGCATGGGTGGAGATGTCTTCTCTCCCCTAACACTATATCCAGATATGGAGCAGGAGTTCGGGTGATGGCATTGGTGGAGATGTCCATGTCTCCCCTTACACTATACCCAATATGGAGCAGGACTCCAGGTAGTGGCATGGGGTTAGAGATGTCCGCCTCTCACCTAACACTATGCCGAGATATGGAGCAGACGTCCAGGTGATGGCATGGGAGGAGATGTCTGGCTCTCTCTCAACACCATACAGAAAGAGCAGTAGTCGGGTGATGGCATGGGTGGAGATGTCTTCTTTTCCCCTAACACCATACCCAGATATGGAGCAGGAGTCCGGGTGATGGCATGGGTTGGAGATGTCTTCCTCTCCACTAGCAATATACCCAAATATGGAACAGGAGTCCGGGTGATGGCATGGGTTGGAGATGTCTGCCTCTCCCCAACACTTTACCGCAGATATGGAGCAGGAGTCTATGTGATGGGTGGAGATGTCTGCCTCTCCCCTAACAGTGTACCCAGATATGGAGCAGCAGTCTAGGTTATGGGTGGAGATGTCTGCCTCTCCCCTAACACTATACCCAGATATGGAGCAAGAGTCCTGGTGATGGCATGGGTGTAGATGTCTTCCTCTCCTATAACAATATAGCCAAATATGGAGCAGGAGTCCGGGTGAAGGTATGGGTGGAGATGTCTGCTTCACACCTAACACTATACCGCAGATATTGGGAAGGAGTCCTGGTTATGAGTGAAGATGTCTGCCTCTCCCCTAGCACTATACCCAGATATGGAGCAGGACTCTGTGTGATATCATGGGTGGAGATGTCTCCCTCTCCCCTAACACTATACCCAGATATGGAGCAGGAGTCTGGGTGATGGCATGGGTAGGGGATGTCTACCTCTCCCCAACACTATACCACAGACATGGAGCAGGAGTCTATGTTGGTGGGTGGAGATGTCCTGCCTCTGCCTAACACTATACCCAGATATGGAGCAGGAGTCCTGGTGATGGCATGGAGGAGATGTCTTCCTCTCCTAACACTATACCAGAAATGGAGCAGGAGTCTGGGTGATGGCATGGGGTGGAGATGTCTGCCTCCCTAACACTATACTGCAATTATGGAGCAGAAGTCTGGGTGATGGGTGGAGAAGTCTGCCTGTCCCCTAACACTATACCTAGATATGAAGCAGGAGTCCTGGTGATGGCATGGGTGGAGATGTCTTCCTCTCCCCTAACAATATAGCCAAATATGGAGCAGGAGTCCGGGTGAAGGTATGGGTGGAGATGTCTGCCTCTCACCTAACACTGTACCGCATATATGTAGCAGGAGTCCTGGTTATGGGTGGAGAAGTCTGCCTCTCCCCTAAAACCATACTCAGATATGGAGCAGGAGTCTGGGTGATATCATGGGTGGAGATGTCTTCCTCTCCCCTAGCACTATATCCAGATATGGAGCAGGAGTCCAGGTGATGGCATGGGTTGGAGATGTCTGCCACCCCCCAACACTATATCCAGATATGGAGCAGGAGTTCGCGTGATTGCATGGGTGGAGATATCTGCCTCTCTCCTAACACAATACGGAGCAGAAGTCCACTTGATGGCATAGATGGAGATGTCTGCCTCTCCCCTAACACTATATCCAGATATGGAGCAGGAGTCTGGGTGATGGCATAGGTTGGAGATGTCTGCCTCTCCCCTTGCACTATAGCAGATATGGAGCAGGAGTCCAGGTGATGGGTAGTGATGTCTACCTCTGCCCTAACGCTATACCCAGATATGGAGCAGGTGTCCAGGTGATGGCGGGGGATGTCTGTCTCTCCCATAGCACTATATAAAGATATTGAGCAGGTGTTCAGGTGATGGCATGGGTGGAGATGTCCGTCTCTATCCTAACACTATACCCCAATACGGAGCAGGAGTCCAGGTGATGGCATGGGTTAAAGACGTCTGCCTCTCCATAGCACTATGCCCAGATATGGAGCAGAAGTCCAAGGGATGGCTTGGGTGGAGATGTTTCCCTCTCCACTATCACTATACCAAGATATGGAGTAGTAGTCTGGGTGATAGCATTGGCTAAGATGTTTGTCTGTCCCCTATCACTTTACTCAGATATGGAGCCGGAGTCCAGGTGATGGCATGGGCGGAGATGTCTGCCTCTCTCCTAGCACTATACCCAGATATGGAGTAGCAATCTTGATGATGGCATGGGTGGAGATGTCTGCATCTCCTCTAAAATTATACTCAGCTGTGGAGTAGGAGTCCAGTTGATGGCAATGGTGGAGATGTCTGCCTCTCTCATAACACTATACCCAGATATGGAGCAGGAGTCCGGATGATGGGTAGAGATGTCTTCCTCTCCCCTAACACTATACACAGATATGGACCAGGAGTCCAGTTCATGGCACTGGTGGAGATGTCTGCCTCTACCCCATTGCTTAACACAGATTAGGAGCAGGTGTTCGGGTGATGGCATTGGTGGAGATGTCCATCTCCCCCCCTTACACTATACCCCAATATGGAGCAGGACTCCAGGTGATGGCATGGGTTAGAGATGTCTGCCTCTCATCTAACACAATGTCCAGATATGGAGCAGACGTCCAGTTGATGGCATGGGTGGAGATGTCTGCCTCTCCCCTATCACTATACCCAGACTTGGAGCAGTGGTCTTGGTGATGGCACTGGTGGAGATGTTTACCTCTCCCCTATCACTATAGCCAGATATGGAGCCGGAGTCCGAGTGATGGCACGGGTGGAGATGTCTGCCTCTCCCCCATTGCTTAACACAGATAAGGAGCAGGTGTTCAGGTGATGGCATGGGTGGAGATGTCTGCCTCTCTCCTAGCACTATACCCAGATATGGAGCAGGAATCTGGATGACGGCATGGGTGGAGATGTCTGCCTCTCCCCTAACACTAAACATAGGTATGGAGCAGGCGTCCAGTTGATGGTAATGGTGTAGATATCTGCCTCTCCCCAAACACTATAGCCAGATATGGAGCAGGAGTCTGGGTGATGGGTAGAGATGTCTCTCTCTCCCCTTACACTTTACACAGATATGAAGCAGGAGTCCAGTTCATGGCACTGGAGGAGATTTCTGCCTCTCCCCTAGCACTATACACAGAAATGGAGCAGGAATCTGGGTGATGGCATGGGTGGAGATGTCCGCCTCTCCCCTAACTCTATACCGAGATATGGAGCAGGAGCCCAGGTGATGGGTAGAGATGTCTGCCTCACCCTTAACACTATTCCCAGATATAGAGCAGGAGTCCAGGTGATGGAATGGGTGGAGATGTCTGCCTCTCCCCTAACACTATACCCAGATACGGACCAGGAGTCAATGTGATGGCATGAGTGGAGATGTCTGCCTCACCCCTCACACTATATCAAGATATGGCTCAGGAGTCCGGGTGATGGCATGAATTGGGGATATCTGCCTCACCCCTAACACTATACCCAAATATGGAGCAGGAGTCGGGTGATGTCATTGGTAGAGATGTCTGCCTCTCCTTAACACTATACCCAGATATTGAGCAGAAGTCTGGGTGATGGCACAGGTGGAGATGTCTGCATGTCCCCAACACCATACTCAGATATGCAGCAGGAGTCGGAGTGATGGTGCAGGTGGGCAAGCTGGGCTTCACTGAGCATGTATTGCTTCTTCCATTTTCCCATAGATTCCCCTAGCTACAGGTGCAGACAACAGTGCATGGCACATCGGAATACACACTGAATGTGGCAAACCACAACCCTCTCTGTGTGCCTCTCCTAACACTAAATCCAGATATGATGCAGAATTCTGGATGATGGAATACTTGGAGATGTCTGCCTCTCCTGTAACACTATACCCAGATATGGAGCAGGAACCCAGGTGATGGCATATGTGGAGATGTCTGCCTCTCACCTAACAATATACCCAGATATGGAGCAGGAATCTGGGTGATGGCTTGGGTTAGAGATGTCTGCCTCTCCCCTAACGCTATACCAGATATGGAGTAGGAGTCTGAGTGATGGGTGGAAATTTCTGCCTTTCCCCGAGCACTATACCCAGATATGGAGCAGGTGTCCGGGTGATGGCACGGGTGGAGATGTCTGCCTCTCCCCTAACACTATACCCAGATATGGAGCAAGAGTCCTGGTGATGGCATGGGTGTAGATGTCTTCCTCTCCTATAACAATATAGCCAAATATGGAGCAGGAGTCCGGGTGAAGGTATGGGTGGAGATGTCTGCTTCACACCTAACGCTATACCGCAGATATTGGGAAGGAGTCCTGGTTATGAGTGAAGATGTCTGCCTCTCCCCTAGCACTATACCCAGATATGGAGCAGGACTCTGTGTGATATCATGGGTGGAGATGTCTCCCTCTCCCCTAACACTATACCCAGATATGGAGCAGGAGTCTGGGTGATGGCATGGGTAGGGGATGTCTACCTCTCCCCAACACTATACCACAGACATGGAGCAGGAGTCTATGTGATGGGTGGAGATGTCTGCCTCTCGCCTAACACTATACCCAGATATGGAGCAGGAGTCCTGGTGATGGCATGGGAGGAGATGTCTTCCTCTCCCCTAACACTATACCCAGAAATGGAGCAGGAGTCTGGGTGATGGCATGGGGTGGAGATGTCTGCCTCTACCCTAGCACTATACTGCAATTATGGAGCAGAAGTCTGGGTGATGGGTGGAGAAGTCTGCCTGTCCCCTAACACTATACCTAGATATGAAGCAGGAGTCCTGGTGATGGCATGGGTGGAGATGTCTTCCTCTCCCCTAACAATATAGCCAAATATGGAGCAGGAGTCCGGGTGAAGGTATGGGTGGAGATGTCTGCCTCTCACCTAACACTGTACCGCATATATGTAGCAGGAGTCCTGGTTATGGGTGGAGAAGTCTGCCTCTCCCCTAAAACAATACTCAGATATGGAGCAGGAGTCTGGGTGATATCATGGGTGGAGATGTCTTCCTCTCCCCTAGCACTATACCCAGATATGGAGCAGGAGTCCAGGTGATGGCATGGGTTGGAGATGTCTGCCACCCCCCAACACTATATCCAGATATGGAGCAGGAGTTTGCGTGATTGCATGGGTGGAGATATCTGCCTCTCTCCTAACACAATACGGAGCAGAAGTCCACTTGATGGCATAGATGGAGATGTCTGCCTCTCCCCTAACACTATATCCAGATATGGAGCAGGAGTCTGGGTGATGGCATAGGTTGGAGATGTCTGCCTCTCCCCTGACACTATACCCAGATATGGAGCAGGAGTCTGGGTGATGGAATAGGTCAAGATCTCTGCTTCTCCATTAATACTATAGCCAGATTTTGAGAGGAGTCCAGGTGATATCATGGGTGGAGATGTCTGCATGTAACCTAACACTATACCCGGATATGGAGCAGGAGTCCGGGTGATGGTGCAGGTGTGCAAGCTGGGCTTCACTGAGCACGTATAGCTTCTTGCATTTTCCCGCAGATTCGCCTAGGTACAGTGCGGACAACAGTGCATGCCACATCAGAGCACACACTGAATGTGGCAAACCACAACACCTCTCTGGGTGCCTCTCTGCTAGCACTGTATTCAGATATGATGCAGAAGTCTGGGTGATGGCATGGATGGAGATGTCTGCCTCTCCCCTATCATTATACCCAGACATGGAGCAGGAGTCCGGGTGATGGATGGAGATGTCTGTCTCTCCCCTAACACTATACCCAGATTTGGAGCAGAAGTCCGGGTGATAGGTGGAGATGTCTGCCTCTCCCGTAACGCTATACCCAGAAATGGAGAAGTATTCCAGGTGATGAGTGGAGCTGTCTACCTCTCCCCTAACACTATACCAAGATATGGAGCAGGAGTCCATGTGATGGCACGGGTTGGAGATGTCTGCCTCTCCCCTAACACTATATCCCGATATGGAGCAGGAGTTTGGGTGATGGCATAGATGGAGATGTCCGTCTCTCCCCTTACACTATACCCCGATATGCAGCAGGATTCCAGGTGATGGCATGGGTAAGAGATGTCTGCCACTCCCCTATCACTATACCCTGATATGGAGCAGTAGTCTGGGTGATGGCATTGGCAGAGATGTTTGCCTCTCCCCTATCAGTATACCCAGATATGGAGCTGGAGTCCGGGTGATGGCACGAGTGGAGATGTCTGCCTCTCCCCTGCTACTTTACACAGATAAGGAGCAGGTGACCAGGTGATGGCACGGGTGGAGATGTCTGCCTTTCCTCTAGCACTATACCCAGATATGGAGCAGGAATCCAGATGATGGCTTGGGAGGAGATGTCTGCCTCTCCCCTAACACTACCCAGATATGGAGCAGGAGTCCAGTTGATGGCAATGGGTGGAGATGTCTGCATCTCCCCTGACACTATAGCCAGATATGGAGCAAGAGTCTGGGTGATGGGAAGAGATGTCTCCTTCTCCCCTAAGACTATACACTAGATATGGAGCAGGAGTCCCATACATAGCACTGGTGGAGATGTCTGCCTCTCCCCTAGCACTATATCCAGAAATGGAGCATGAGTCTGGGTGATGGCATGGGTGGGGATGTCATCCTCTCTCCTAACACTATACCCCGATATGGAGCAGGAGTCTTGGTGATGGCATGGGTTGGCGATGTCTGCTTCTCCTCTAACACTGTACCGCAAATATGGAGCAGCAGTCTGGGTGATGGGTGGAGATGTCTGCCTCTCCCCTAATACTATACGCAGATATGGAGCAGGAGTCCTGGTGATGGCATGGGTGGAGATGTCTTCCTCTCCCCTAACAATATAGCCAAATATGGAGCAGGAGTCTAGGTGAAGGTATGGGTGGATATGTCTGCCTCTCACCTAACACTATACCACAGATATGGAGCAGGAGTCCTGGTTATGGCATGGGTGGAGAAGTCTTCCTCTCCCCTAACACTGTACCCAGATATGGAGCTGGAATCTGGGTGATGTCATGCGTGGAGATGTCTTCCTCTCCCCTTGCACTATTCCCAGATATGGAGCAGGAGTCTTCATGATATCATGGGTGGAGATGTCTCCCTCTCCCTAACACTATACCCAGATATGTATCAGGAGTCCTGGTGATGACATGGGTTGGAGATATCTTTCTCTCCCTAACACTATAGCCAGATATGGAGCAGGAGTCCGGGAGATTGCAAGGGTGGAGATATCTGCCTCTCTCATAACACTATACATAGATACAAAGGAGGAGTCCACTTGATGGCACAGATGGAGATGTCTGCCTCTCCCCTAACATTATACCAGATATGGAGCAGGAGTCCAGGTGATGGGTGGAGATGTCTGCCTCTCCCCTAACACTATACCCAGATATGGAGCAGGTGTCCAGGTGATGGCAGGGTGGGAGATGTCTGTCTCTTCCATAAAACTATATCCAGATATGGAGCAGGTGTTCGGGTGAAGGCATGGGTGGAGATGTCCATCTCCATCCTAACACTATACCCCGATATGTAGCAGGAGTACAGGTGATGCCATGGGTTAGAGATGTCTGCCTCACCCCTAACACTATGCCCAGATATGGAGCAGAAGTCCAGGTGATGGCATGGGTGGAGATGTTGCCTCTCTTCTATCACTATACCCAGATATGGAGCAGTAGTCTCGGTGATTGCATTGGCGGAGATGTTTGCCTCTCCCCTATCACTATACTCAGATATGGAGCCGGAGTCCGGGTGAAGGCATGGGTGGAGATATCTGCCTCTCCTCTACTACTATTCACACATAAGGAGCAGGTGTCCAGGTGATGGTATTGGTGGAGATGTCTGCCTCTCCCCTAGCACTATACCCAGATATGGGGCAGGAATCTGGATGATGGAATGGGTGGAGATGTCTGCCTCTCCCCTAACACTATACACAGGTATGGAGCAGGAGTCCAGTTGATGGCAATGGTGGAGATGTGCCTCTCCCATAACACTGTACCCAGATATGGAGCAGGAGTCCGGGTGATGGGTAGTGATGTCTCCCTCTCCCATAACACTATACACAGATATGGAGCAGGAGTTCTGTTCATGGCAATGGTGGAGATTTCTGCCTCTCCCCTAGTACTATATCCAGATATGGAGCAGGAGTCGGGGTGATGGCATGAGTGGAGATGTCTGCCTCTCACCTAACACTATTCCCAGATATGGAGCAGGAGTCCGGGCGATGGGTGGAGATGTCTGTCTCTCCCCTAACACTATTCCCAGATATGGAGCAGGAGACCAGGTGTTTAAAGTGTGAAGATGTCTGCCTCTCCCCTAACACTATACCCAGATATGAAGCAGGAGTGCATGTAATGGTTTGAGTGGAGATGTCTGCCTCTCCCCTAACACTATATAAAGATATGGCGCAGGAGTCCGGGTGATGGCATGAGTCGAGATGTCTGCTTCTCCCTTAACACTATACCCAGATATTGAGCAGGAGTCCGGGTGATTGCATGGGTAAAGATGTCTGCATGTCCCCTAACACTATACCCAGATATGATGCAGGAGTCTGGGTGATGGCATGGGTGGAGATGTCTGCCTCTCCCCTAACTCTATACTCAGATATGGAGCAGGCGTGCATGTGATGGCATGAGTGGAGATGTCTGCCTCTCCCCCAACACTATATCAAGATATGGCGCAGGAGTCTGGGTGATGGCATGAGTTGTGGATTTCTTTCTCTCCCATAACACTATACCCAGATATGGAGCAGGTGTCCAGGTGATGGCATGGATGGAGATGTCTGCATGTCCCCTAACGCTATACCCCGCCATGGAGCAGGAGTCCGGGTGATGGTGCCGGTGGGAAAGCTGGGCTTCTCTGAGCATGTATTGCTTCTTCCATTTTCCCCTACAGATTCCCCTTGCTACAGTGAGGACAACAGTGCATGCCACATTGGAGCACACATTGAATGTGCCAAACCACTACCCGTCTCTGTGTGCCTCTCCCCTAACACTATATCCAGATATGATGCTGGAGTCTGGGTGATGGCATGGATGGAGATGTCTGCCTCTCCCGTAACACTATACCCAGATATGGAGCAGGAGTCCGGGTGATGGGTGGAGAAGTCTGCATCTCTCCTAACACTACACCCAGATGTGGAGCAGGTGTCCAGGGATGGCATATGTGGAGATGTCTGCCTCTCCCCTAACACTATACCCAGATATAGAGCAGGAGTCCAGGTGATGGCATGGGTGGAGATGTCTGCCTCTCCCCCAACACTATACCCAGATATGGAGAAGGAGTCCGGGTGATGGCATGAGTGGAGATGTCTGCCTCTCCCCTAACACTACAGCACAGATTTGGAGCAAAAGTCCTGGTTATGGGTGGAGATGTCTGCCTGTCCCCTAACACTATACCTAGATATGGAGCTGGTGTCCTGGTGATGGCACTGGTGGAGATATCTGCCTCTCTCCTAACACTATACACAGATATGGAGCAGGAGTCCATTTGGTGGCGCAGATGGAGATGTCTGCCTCTCCCCTAACACTACATCCAGATATGGAGCAGGTGTCCGGGTGATGGGTGGTGATGTGTGCCTCTCCTTTAACACTATTCCCAGATATGGAGCAGGAGTCCAGGTGATGGCATGGGTGGAGATGTCTGCCTCTCCTCTAACACTATACTCAGATATGGAGCAGGAGTCCATGTGATGGCATGAATGGAGATGTCTGCCTCTCCCCTAACACTACACCCAGAAATGGAGCAGGAGTCTTGGAGATGGCATGGGTCGAGATGTCTGCCTCTCCCCTAACTCTATACCCAGATATGGAGCAGGAGTCCTGGTGATGGCATGGGCTGGAGATGTCTGTCTCTTCCCCTAACACTGTACCCCGATTTGGAGCAAGAGTCTGGGTGATGGTGCAGGTGGGCAAGCTGGTCTTCACTGAGCATGTATTGCTTCTTCCATTTTCCCCCCAGTTTCCCCTTGTTGCAGTGCGGGCAACAGTACATGCTACATGGGGGCACGTATTGACTGTGGCAAACCACAACCCCTCTCTGTGTGCTACCAATACTTGCACTACCATCAGACCTCCACATGATAGCAGTTGATAGCTAGACCACAGATCTCCCCTCCCCAGCAGAGGACAGCAACCCTCGGGACACTCTAGCCTCTCCTCTCCAACTGACCCCAGCAATCCATGTCCCCTTTCTGAATATATGTCACTAGCATAATGTGCAGTAGCACTACTGCTGAAACCCTGGGCCATCTCAGTCTTACCTCCATTGCTGGTAAGCTAACAGAGACCCTGGTCCACATCTCAGAGAGGACATAGAGTGGAACCTGGCCAGATGAAGACAACTAAAATGGTGCAGGGTTTGCAACAGAAGTCCTTCAAGGAGAGGTTATAGGACCAAAATATGTACACCCTGGACCAAAGAGAGAGAGAAAGAGGTGGAATATGACAGAGACCTTTAAAAACTTCATGGGGTAAACAAAGCACAAGAGAGAAGTATTTGTCAGGAAAAAAGGTGCTCAAGGAAAAGACGTCATGATAAGAGTTAGAGGGGCTAGATTTGGGAGAGATGTGAGGAAGTACATCTTCACAGAAAAGTGGTGGAGGTGACAACTGAGGTAGGATTCAAGAATGTATGGGCTAGACATAAGGAAATCTTAGGGAAAGGGAAGGGGGTGAATGAGCTGAAGATCAGGTAGGATCTGTGGTGATATTATAGGCAGAGAAAAATGGGCAGACTAGGTGGGTCAAACGGTCTTTATCTGCTGAAACATTCTGTTTCTGTTTCTCTATGACAACCTGGGTTCAGTTTATTTTTACTTAAAATGTGGTGGCTGATGTGGTGGCTGAAAGGTTCAAACACAACTTAGAAGCATAGAAGCTGTTGGCAGATAAGGGCCTCCTGGCCCACCAAGTCTGCCCTATTTAGCCTACCTATAGTGACACTGCAATTTGTACTCGGTTGCTGGTCTCCCCCCCCCACTACTAAAATCCCTGTGTGTCTATCCCATACATTCCTGAATCCTGTAACTGTTTCTGCCACCATCACCTCCACTGCTAGGCTGTTCCATGGGTCCACTACCAGTCCAGTGGCGGATCTCCTTCAAAGTCAGGTACTGACATACAAAGCCCTACACGGACTGGGCCCTCACTACCTGTAAGAGTACCTGATTCCTTATCACCCTGAGAGACCACTTCGCTCGGCCCGACGAGGCATTGCTAGAGATTCTGAGGGTGACTTTAAAATCTGTGGGAACCCTGTCATTTATATTTGTGGCCCCGACCCTCTGGAATTATCTACCCCGTCGGATTGGGGAGTGCATGACCATGGGGGGATTCAAACAGGCTCTAAAAACATTCCTGTGGAATAAGGCATATAGTGAAGATGTTGGCCAACATGTCTGTATTTATTGAATGTGATGATGTTTTATATGTTTTAATTGTTCTGATTGTTATGCGCCTTGGTTTTGAAAGGTGCATTATAAATAAATAATTATTATTATTATTATTACCCTCTCCACAAAGACATTTTTTCCTCCCATTTCCTCTGAGCCACACCCCTTCTGTCTTCATAGCGTGACCCCTTGTCCTTCAACACCTTTTTCTTTTGAAAATGTATTTATTTATGTATGTGTGTATTTAAAATGTGTTAACCTGGAAAAGCACACCGAGCTGAGGCTCGTTTCCAGGGGTGACCCAGGGGAGAAAGGGAACACAAATTACATAACAGTGGGTACAGATCATGCAAAAAGTACAATAAATAACAGCATAAGTACAATTATAACAATAAGTGCAATAATTACAACAAAAGTACAGGCAATTACAGCATGAAGAGCCAGGAAGGGTACAGATAGCTTTGCAAGACGCTTTGCAGAGAAGGCAAGTCACAGTATGTACACAAGAAAAGCTTCCTTCTTGTACCTTTTTATGTTGCTGGCACGCATGTGCAAGAAACATAGTGCCATCATCGGAGATTTCGGGGGTGTGTCACCTCCTCCTCCAATTCAGTCAGTGTGCTGGCAGGCGTGGCCCCTGTAAGCCAATGCATTTTGGAGCTGTGTATGACACTCTCCAAAATGCAGTGGCATACAGTTGAAAGGGGAGCTACGCTTGAGTGAGCACCAATAATGCTGCGGCTGCTCATGCGCCCCTCCCCTCCCCGACATGCAGCCGTCGCGCTCCCGACGCACTGTATAGCCGATGGGTGCCCAATCCCCATCGGCTGAGCTATCCCCCAGTAGTAGGTGCCACACTGGGAGCCACCCCAGCGTGGCAAGCAGTCCTTGCCGCAGGGTGCCCAATCCCCGTCGGCTGAACACCCCCTTCTTGTGCCACGCTGGGAGCCCACCCCAGCGTGGTAATAAATACCATGTCTGATGGGGGTGCCCAATCCCCGTCGGCTGAACACCCCCAACGTCCTTGTGCCACGCTGGGAGCCCAACCCAGCATGGCAAATGGTCCCATAACGCCTTTTTTTTTTTTTAACCTGTAAACAAAAATGGTCGCGCGGAGCATCTCCCAACCCTCCCACAACCTGCACCCACCCACTGCGCACCCAGCCTCCCCACACCCCCCTCACCCCATACTTACCTCCGGACTCGCGCGATGATCTTCGGTGGACCGGGAACACGTCTGCACTCTTCAAAGCCGACCGCGAACTGAGGAAATGCCGGTAAGCTGTATAAAGGGCTAGATAGGGGTTTCAACTTTGTTGCATATCTCAGGCATTTTTGGGAATTTTTGCACCAAATTTTCAACATTGGGTTTTTGGGACCCCTTCTCATGAATGATGTCACTGTCATGGCGGTATTCAGGCCTGAAGGGTGATTTCAGACTGCGAAATCACCCTTCGGGCCCGAATACCGCCATGACAGTGACATCATTCTTGAGAAGGGGTCCCAAAAACCCATGTTGAAAATTTGGTACCAAAATTCCAAAAACTGACTGTTTTATGAGCGTGCTTTGCGCAGTTCCTACGCAGGCTCGTAAGTTCACGAAATTTCAATATTTTCACTCCAGATTTTCAACATTGCCATTTTACCACACCTTCTTATGAGTAGTACAGCTGTCATTTTTCACATCTCGTCCAAAATGTGTTTCTGCCCATGTAGCGCAGAATGGCGCAGTCGGTGTGCAAAATCAAAGTACGAGACAGGTTAAGAAAATCACAGTGACACTGTTCATGAGCAGAGGTCTTAAAATGGCTATGTTGAAAATTTGGTGAAAAATTCTAAAATGACTGTTTCTGACGTGCGTTGCGCAGTTCTACACAGGCTAAGTAAGTTACATAAATTTTCAATATTTTCACTCCAGATTTTCAACATTGCCATTTTACCATACCTCCTTATGAGCAGTACAGCTGTCATTTTTCACATCCTGCCCAAAACATGTTTCTGCCCACGTAGCACACAATGGCGCAGTCGGTATGCGAAATCAATGTATGGGACACATTAAGAAAATCACCATGACACTGTTCATTAGCAGAGGTCTTAAAATGACTATGTTGAAAATTTGGTGAAAAAATTCCTAAAAATGACTGTTTTACGCGTGTGCGTTGCACAGTTCCTACGCAGGCTCTTAGGTTTGCGAATTTTCAATATTTCCACTCCAGATTTTCAATATTGCCATTTTACCATACCTTCTTATGAGTAGTGCAGCTGTCATTTTTCACATCTCACCCAAAACGTGTTTCTGCCCATGTAGCGCACAATAGCGCGGTGATTAATAATGAAATCAATGTATGGGACACATTAAGAAAATCACAGTGACACTGATCATGAGCAGAGGTCTTAAAATGCCTGTGTTGAAAATTTGGTGAAAAATTCCTAAAATGACTGTTTCATGCGTCGTTGCGCAGTTCCTACGCAGGCTCGTAAGTTCGCAAATTTTCAATATTTCCACTCCAGATTTTCAATATTGCCATTTTACCACACCTCTTTATGAGTAGTACAGCTGTCATTTTTCACATCCTGCCCAAAACATGTTTCAGCCTATGTAGCACACACTCGGCTTAGCTGTGTGTGCAGACTCAATGTATGGGACACATTAACAAAATCACAGTGACACTGTTCATGAGCAAAGTCTTAAAATGGCTATGTTGAAAATTTGGTGAAAGAGTTCCTAAAATGACTGTTTTATTTACGTGCTACAGTTCCTAACAAGACGCTCGTAGAAGTTCGCAAATTTTCAATATTTGCACTCCAATGACTTCCAAATACCTAAACAGCACATAGAAGCAAGCAACATTCGGCATTGACAAATGCTTGTTTATACCTGTGAGGCACCTGAATGTTTCTTTCACATCGCCCTCTCCCTCCTTTCCTCCAAGAAGTACATATTTAATTTCTTTAGCCTTTTTCCATAGGGCTTATGATGCAGGCCATACACCATTTTGGTAGGGCAGAGGTGGTACAAAAAGAGAGCTAAGTCCTTGCAGAGATGGGGCCTGCAGAACTGTACACAGCACTCAAAGTGTGGTCTCACCAGTGATTTGTACAGGGGTATTATTACCTCATTCTTTCTGCTGGTGTTTCCCCTGCTGATGCAGCCCAGCATCCCGCCACTGCCTTGTCACATTGTTTAGCTACCTTCAGGTCATCAGAAATTATCACCCCCCCCGCTCCCTTTCCTGCTTTTTGACTGTTAATACCTCCCCTCCAAGTTGATATTTTGCCCCTAGGTTACTGTGCCCCATGTGCATGATTTTGCTAAAGGACCTCAATATGTACATCCTGGAAGACAGGAGGGAGACAGGGAATATGATAGAGACCATTAAATACCTCACGGTGTAAATAAGGTACAGGAGGGGAGTATTTTTCAGGGAAAAAAAGGTGTTCTAGAACAAAGGACATACTATGAAACTGGAGGGGGTAGATACAAGAGAGATGTGAGGAAGTACTTCTTCATAGAAAGAGTGGTGGATTCCTGGAACAGCCTTCCAGTGGTGGTGATAGCGGGGACAAAAACAGTGATTATCTTCAAAAATGCCCGAGACAGGCACAAAGGGATCATAGAGGTAAGGAAGGGAGGGAAAAAGGAAGTGCCGTAGATCAAGTAGGGTCTGCAGCAAACATGAAGGTAGAAAAACAAAAAAGAAAAATATGGGCAGATTGGGAGTGCCAACGGTCCTTATCTACTATCAGATTTTATGTTTCTATATTATGGGGATATGCCCTAGGCTATACTCAGTTCAGGAAGGACTGGATGGGAAAGAAAGAAGGTGTGTGGTGCTTTGAGTGCAAGCTTAAAGGTGACACAGATACAGGGAATGCAGGGGGAGGTAGAGGTACTGTGGATCACCCTGAAGACGGAACGGAGCCTCTATTCATACTGGAATGATCTACAGGCCATTAACATGGGGAGGAATCTCGTAGATAAGATACTTGTGGAAGCTACTGGCAACATAGCAGTAAAGGAGGAGGTGCTGCTGAGGGATACTTCAGCCTGCCAGATGTAAATTGGAGCCTCCTAGCAGCAGCTTCAGACAGAAGCAGGGATATCCTGTACTCCCTGCAGGAAGCAGTCCTCAGGCAACTAGTCAGTGAACCCACTCATGATGGGGAAATACTGAACCTGGTACTTACTAACAGGGAGAGTGTTGCAGACGTCAAGGTGGGAGACCACTTGGGGACCAGTGATCACCGTATGGTTTGGTTCAATATAAGAACAGCAGTGGAATTGAACTATACAAGGGTGAGGGTCCTGGACTTCAGGAGGGCAGAATTTATAAAGATGGGTGATTGCCCCAGTGATGACCTGATGAGGGGAATAGCCAGAGTAGGGTGGAGGAACAGTGGGAGAAGTTAAAAGCTCAGCACAATATTCAAAGAGCTCCCTTTGTTTCTTGGCACCGCAGTCTGTCGACAGACCCACTCCACAACCACAGGGTTCATGGAGTGAGCCAGAACCTGCTCTCTTTCTGCTTGTCTCCCACAGCACACCAGGGAGGACGGTTGTTTGTACTCCACCAATCAGATGGTTTCAGGTGTAGGATTTCAAACAGTTCCATTTGCTCCAGGCAGTTCTACTTAGGAGGCAAACTGCAGAGAGTTATGAATGTAGAACAATACATTGGAAGAAACAAGATTACTAAGGTGAGTAATTTTTTTTTCTTGACACCGCAGTCTGCTGTCGGACCCACTCTACAACCACAGAGCTCACAGAGTGAGCCAGAGCATGTTCTTTTTCTGCTTGTCCCACCCACCTGACAGCCCACAGACCCTCAGAGCCCAGCACATCAGGGAGGACTGTTTTGTTTGTACTTCACCAATCTGATGGTTTGAGGGATGAGACTTCTCCACTCATCCATACTGCTTGACCAGCCCTGCATAAGTGGCCTGTCTGTGCAGCTGCCCATTCATGCTAAGGACTGTGCACTAAGGACATCGAGGAGTCTGCCTGGAGTCAGCTATGAGACAGTCAGTCAGTCAAGCTGCCCCAGAGACACACTACACAGCCACCTAATCCTGCCCGTGGTAATGTACTGTAAGCTGTGCCTCTATCAGTACGCCAGACTCTAGTCACGTCAGTATACTCAAAGTGTAATTGCTGTTTGCCTTCTAGCAGTCTGCACCTTCATATTACCATCGCCTAGTATCCACTGTATTCTAGTTTTGTTAGGTAGCTAGCCAAGTCTTTTGTTGCATCTGTTTTAACATTTTGAACCATTGCTACAGGTCCTATTCTGCCCACCTGCTGTTTCAATTTGTATTGATGCCTATTACCTACTTGCTTTGTTTGGTCAGCTTACTCTCCAGCTAGGGTTGCCTCTGCTCTTGTATTAGTTTGCTACACTAATCATAACAATCCTAACTGCAAAGCTGCTGGGTCTGTTTTGTATTTTAAGCCTATTCCCCTCTCTGCAGCTGAATGCTCCAACTGGTCATTATCTGTGCTAACTCACATACTGTTTCTTCTACTTCCTACTCCTAACCTGTTCTATTTGCAGTGGTGATTGCTTATCCCCGCATGCTTCTTTTCCTGTTGCTCTTCTCTTGTCTCTGGTCACCTACTGCCTCAGCCTAGTCACCCTCTTCCTCCTTTCCCTATCCTCCCCTTCCATCAGAACCCCAGCACCATGCTTCTCTGGCTATCTGTCTTCCTCATCTTGCTTCCCCTTCTCCCCCCTCCTTCTCCAAAGTCCTCTCATGTTTCCCCTTGCCCTCTTCCCCCTCCCTAACATTTTACTTCCCCCTCCTATGCCCTTTCTCATCCCCTCCTCCCGTCTTTCCACCTTCTCCCCCCCCCACCTTCTTATATCTTTACTCCCCTAACCACTATGTCCACCCTGGTCTTCATCATAGTGCCTCCTTAAACCTTGAATTTCTCCACTGTTCCTCTCACTCTCTCCTCTGTGCTCCTCAGCTATCTGCCCCCTTCATTATAAAAGGCAGAAAGCCATCTTCTTTCTCTTCCTCCTACTTGTCCTCCTCCTTTTGGCTGGCAACAACCCTAGCCTGCCCCCATTCCCTTTCTATTCCTAAAGGTCCTAGCTTCTTCCATTTCAGTGCAAGAAGTCTCCTCCCTAAGCTGTACTCCCTCAAAGTATGGGCCTCCCTCAACTCTCCTGACATCCAGTGTATTTCTGAAACCTGGGAAACCTGGTTCTTTTCTAGAATCCCAGACACACTTAGCCCTCCTAGACTTCCGCCTCTTTCACCAGGACAGAGGCAAGTGTGTGGAGGAGTTCCCATATAAATCTTTCAAACCTTCTCCTGCTCCATCTCTCTCAAAAGGGTCCTACCTTCCTTCAGCAAGCTCCTGCTAGTTAGGCTTTCCCTTGCCTTCACCCACCCCTATCTTTATCAGTATCCTATATTCCTCTCCTAAGATCTCTAATTCTTCTCTCCTCAACTGCCTCTCTTTACTTCTCTCCCATTCTGCCTCAGGTAAACTCATCCTCCTCCTTGGAGATTTCAATGTTGACTAGCTCTTCCTCACCTCTAAGTCCATTCTCTACACTACTGAGTCCCGCAGTGTCACTCAGTTAAGTACCTAACCCATCAGACTCAACCCGCACTCCTTGAATCACTCCCTCCTGGACTGGGTGCTGTCATCCCATCCCAGTGCATCATTGCTGCAGGTGTTTTATCAAATGCTTTCAGCGATCTTGTCTTAACTTATTTTATTTATTTTTTTATTTATTAAACTCTAGTATTACAAACACCTTTGAGCAAGAACTGCTTGTTTACAAAGGTTCCACTTCAAAGGATGGAAGGTTAACATACAAACAAAGGTAAACATTAATACAGAGTCTCAAAACAAAATACCGTATTTCAAGCGGAGAGACAGCAAAAGGATAGGAAGGCCAGATGAGCACCCAGTAGGGGTGGGAGGGTTGGGGTCAGGAAGGAGTGGGCAGGCTGAAGGGCCATTGTCTGGAGTGGGGTTGGTACAGAAGCCTTAATGGTAGAGGGGACAGAAGTCTGAAGTGCTAAAAGATGGGAGGGTCTGGGTGAGAAAGGGGAGGAATGGGGGGAGGGGTAAGGTGAGCAGGAGGAAAGGGGAGGACAAGGATAGTTGGCTAAAGGGAGTTTAGGGCCACATGATGTCAGGCGTGATTGTAGCGGTTGATCAATTAGGAGAAGCAGTCACATTGGCTGGTAGTAGAGAGGTGAAGTCGTTGCCTTTTAAATGGGTTAAGCATGGTAGCTGAAAGGGATTCCTTGTTGAGTGAATTAAACCACTGGGGGGCCCTGTAGGTGAATGACCTTTGGCCCATAGTGGTCCGGCATCTGGGGACTTGGAAGGTTTGACTTAGTGTACTTCGGGGTGTGTTGGGTGTTGCAGTGGGCAGTCAGAAGCTTTTCAACTCCAGGTGGCATGATGAAGGTTTTACAAGGCCTCCTCTTCCCCCAGTCTGGTACAGAGCCCATGGAGTTGCCACCAGTTAATCTGCCCTGCAATTTTGCCCCAAACTGTATTGTGGCCTACCGACTGCCATATATGACTCCTGCCAGCAAGTGGCTCCAGAGCGGACAGCCGGCACAAGGTCTCCTCTTTCCCCAATCTGGTACAGTGAGCTCATGGAGTTGCCACCAGTTAATCCACCCTGCAATCTTGCCCCAAACTGTTCTGTGACCTACCTACTGCTGCATCAACTCCTGCCCGAGTGTATCACCTCCAGAGCAGGGATAAAGCAACTCGGCAGCAGGCTCAGGGATAAGGCTGACCCGGACCCTTTTGTCCCTCCCAGTACAGTGCTTCATCACCTGAGCCAGCCCGTGAACTAAATAGGGTCCCTTTCAACACCCACCAGCCCATTATAGATCAGCCCAGCTACTCACACTGTAACCATTTGAATTGGGTGGCTCAAGGTGAAGCATGCAACGGTACAAGTCAGCCAAGCCACTGAAGTAGCCAGCCAGTACAACGATCTGCTCCTGTAATTCACCTTGAGTTATGCTGCACAAGCGGACTCCATGTGGCACAGTAAAAAGTCCAACACGATGGTATCCAGAGCACCATGACACTAGCAGGAAACATCAGAGGCAACAGTTGGCTGATGCGGTCACGTGGGCTATGAATGGCCAATGAGACCACACAGTTTTATTTGTGTCTCCTTGCCTGCAGAGCTGTGTCAGACCAGATGGGAGGCACAGAGTGGAAAAAGAAGCATTGTTCACAGCATAAACTCGCACATACGCATTAATAATCTGTTTTGCAGCCACTGCCATCGACACAATTAGGTAAATAAAAACAGGTAATTAATATCAAACTTAGAAAATTATGATAACTAGTGCAGCAAAAGCAAACATTTCACGGTGGGTGTGGGGTTAAGAGAAGTTACAGGGATCAGGAGAAAGTCAGACATTTAATAGAAATGAAATTTTGTGAAAATGACCGAATGTTCTTTTTCAGCCTGTATTCACCCGCACGTTATGTACAGGGCGACCTGTGGGTTAGGACCATCACCCACACATACGCTGCCCCCCACAACACATCACAGTCCTCTAGGGCAGAACAGTAAAACAGCACAGGAATAGCAGTGTCACAGCTGCTCTTTGCATGTTTTTTTTTGATACTGTGGGGGGGGGGTGTCGTGTGTCTGATAGCTTGATGACCAGCACACCACATGGTCTCTTTTCATTATGATTATTCACACCGCAGGTATATGTAGGGTTCACTATAGTGATCCAAATATCCTGCTATTATGCTGTGGCTTGCATGGTGCAGATATACTTATGTTGTTATGGGGGGGTTACTACTTAAGGTGTTCGAACACACGAAACTGCAAGCTGAAACAGGCAAGACGGTCCATCAAGTATGCTTGAATGTGCAGATAGCACCCTTACTTCACAGCTGCCCCACCCCCATCCAGCATTCACCTTCAACCCCACCCTGTCCCATCCTCTTTTGAAAATACTTACTGTCTTACATGATGCCACATCATCTGGCATAGTCTTCCATTGCACCACAACCCTCTCCATGAGAACTTTGCCTCCTCATTTCACTCTTATATCTTCCCCCTCCCAGCTAAGACACTGAGCTTTCAAGTACCTCCCCCTCCTGAACTTAAAAATTATTTCAGTACTTGTCTTGTGCATCCCCCTTAATTACTTAAAGGTATCATCCACCCCCCATATCTCCTCTTATCCAAGAAGTACAAGGAGTACAAATTCAACTCACTAAGTTTATTCTCGTATGATATCTCCTCCAACCCCTGGATCAACTATGCCACTCCGTGGAACCCCTTCCTATAATATGACATCTTTATTCAGATGTGAGCACTAGTAACACATGCAGTACTCTAGGTGTTGTCTGACAAGTGACCTGTACAGAGGCGGGATCGCAAGGCTCACCTCCCTGCTTCTTGAGGAGATTCCTCTCACAATACATCCCAGCATCCCACTGGCCTTGGCAGCCAACTTCCTGCACTGCTTTATGTTGTTCATGTTACCCATTATAACCATCCACAGATCTTTTTACTCCTCAGTGGTACCTAGCTGCACTCCTTCCAGCTGGTGACCACCCCTTGGGTTCCCTGCTCTGAAGTGCAGTAACTTGCACTTTGTAGCATTGAACCATGACTGCCACTTTTCAGACCACGCCTACAAATATGTTCGTTTGTCATGCACCCCGGTCACACTACTCTGTCATCCACTACCGGCCCCCACTTGGTGTCTACAGTGAACAGACTTATCTTATTCCTGTCATTCTGAAATGTCTGCAATGTATATCCCAAACAGCATCAGTACCAGTTCTGATCACTGTGGCACCCTGCTCGTCACGACCCTTGGAGATGAGAGATCCACCCCAACACCATCTTCTGTCTCCTGCCAGTTCTGAATGTACTTGGACATCTTAGTCCCCACCCCCACATATCTTAACTATACCACAAACCTCCATAGCGGCACTGAATCAAAGACACTGCTGAAGTCCGAATAACTGACATGCACAGAATAGCCATTGTGCAATTCCTTCGTTGCCCACTCATAATTCACAGGTAGATTGGTCTGACAGGACCTTCCCAGAGACAAACCCATATTGCTTACCATTCTTGAGCCCATTGTCTCCCAGATAGGTCACCAGCCTCACTTTAAGTACTGTCTGTATTAGCTTCCCCATAATGGATGTTAGGCTTACTGTTCTGTACTTTCCAGGTTCATCCTTTGGGCCACTTTTATAAAGGGGCACCACGTGGATCATCATCCAGTACTATGGTACACATCCTGTAAATCATATGCCCTGGGATCATCATATCCCATTCCTGGTATTATATGGCCCATGTTTACATAATGGCAGCCATGCCCCCCCCCAACACACACATACACAGTCTGCCAATAGAGCCTGTACATCTGTAGTTCTGTTCCCCAGGCTTGCTGCAGTCAAGGAGACCACCCACAAACATGCTACATTACCATCCATACCCCATTTCCCCCTCCTCTTTCATCACCCTTTCACCCTTCCCTGATACCCTCCCTGTTTGCACTGGGGAGTAAGCTCCTTTGGCTACCCTCTCAGGAGTCCCCATCTGCCAGCTGTCCACTGGCCACCCCCTCTCCTACTTTAAATCTACATTTGATGCTGTGTACTCCTCTAACCTCTGTTGAAACTCCCCCTGCCCCACCTGCTCAAGTGTAACCTGTCCCCTTCGTAAAGATCATTATTATCCAATAACATGCCCCAGACTCCCAGTATCATACTACTTGGATCAACATCATTCCCCCAGCCAACTACTGAACTACCCTATCCTTCCTTTCCTCACTGTACTCACACTGGGTAGTAGGAGTACCTATGTGAAGGCTTGTGATCCCCCTACCTCCTCACACAGTGTTCCCATTTCCTCAGAGCGCACCCTAACCACTTATACCTTCTCACCCACCAAGTCATTCTCACCCGAGTACACTCCAGCATGTGGTTTCAGCCATCACCTCCCTGTGCACTTGAGAATAAACTGCCCCCACCCTGCCCGCCATCAGAGCAGAAACAGACTCGACCAAGGTGCAGCTATACAGTTACCTCTTACTGCCCCATGTGACCCCCTTCAAAAATGGAGTCTCCCAGCACTAGTACGCTCCTCTTTGCATTTCTCTTCCTTTCCCTATTCCATTTATGTTTCTACCTGTTTCTAAAGCCCACCCTGTCTTGCACATTTGTAACTGTATCCTTACCCTTAATGACTCCCCTAGCATCCACCCTGCCTTGCCCCTTCCCTGATGCCCCCTGTATCTGACATGCCCCCCTTCACCCCTAAAACTGTCACATTGTCCTCATTTCCCCCTATCTCTGCACTAGGCCCCCTCCACCATCTCCCTCCTCTGCAGTGACTGTATTGTCCTCATCACAGTGACCTGCCCAACCCAGCACAGTGGTTAGGAGGCACAACTCGGACATCACCATAGTGAATATGGTAATTTCATATTACGTCAACATGTCAAGACTTTCATCTGTTTGGGAATGGGATTCCAGCCTCACTCACACATAGGATATTACAGTAAGAGTATTTCAATGGAAGGGCACACTCTTTTGTTAGCCCATACATCCACACAAGGTTTGCCACTGTATGACCATGGCAAGTGAAAATGCAGCAGTGTGGCCTTCAGTATCAAGCCTAGAGTTCCCATGTCAGTGAGGTTGCATGACATATGGGGTGGACAGAAGTTGTTAGTCATATGGTCCCCTCAAGACAGAAAATCACAGCGTTAGTGTACTTCTGCGATCAGATGGCATTGGCTGGTGCCCCTCCCCTGACATTGGTATCCCACATTGCCATGAATGCTATCTCAATTGGGATGTCTCAGTCCTAATGCAGAAAAAGAGGAATACCTTCTTCTACAGTCAGTCTGTTGATTCTACCTGGCAACATCAATCAGCACTAGAGAGGACGTGGGGAGATATGAATGAGATTGATGGGGCCAGGTGTAGAAGTTGTGAATTATGGTATAGTGCATGGTGGAAGGTCATTCTCCACCGGAAATCCATTGTTGTGAGAAACTGTGCGTCACACATTAGTGGCCGTTAGCGGTGCAGTAGAATGATTTTTTCACTGCACTGCGAACGCCACTGTGTCCTTAGGCAGCATTTGACAGTTAGGGCTCACTCCATAGACAGGACACATAGAGAAAGCAGTAATGTCGGTGGCAGTACTAATGTTTAGCATTAAAACTTTAAAAATGTAAAGTTCTTACACAGTTAAAATGTCAAGCGTGAAAACATTCAAAATGTAAAGTTCTTTTTTCCTTCTAGTAACGCAGTAAAAATGTTTTGAAGCAGAAACATGCTGTAGTGATTTTTTTTCCCAAAAAACGACGTTCCGCCATACACTATAAAGAAAAGTGCATGGGGAACAGTTGA
Source organism: Neoceratodus forsteri (assembly GCA_016271365.2). Taxonomy (NCBI): domain Eukaryota; kingdom Metazoa; phylum Chordata; order Ceratodontiformes; family Ceratodontidae; genus Neoceratodus; species Neoceratodus forsteri. The sequence continues at coordinate 680,974,069 of CM057456.1, read as the reverse complement.
CAACAGGGCATCTTTCACCTTGTTGGCACTATGACGACAGACTACCTCTCGAGCTGTGCTCTCGAGGTAATCCGTCGTCATAGTGCCAGCTCGGTGAAAGAATAGCCCTGTTGTCAACTGTCCCCCATGCACTATATAATACAAACACATCCAAATAAACATTCAAGTGGAAATGATGCTTCCTTAACATGTTACCATGCATTTCTACAATCAGAGCCAAACGTAATAGCCTTGATTCACTTTTCACTTTCAGAAAGAGGAACATGCCATTGCAGTTCTTGGGTGCTGAGCTGGCACTTTCAGCACAATAACATGGGGGAGAAACAAATGTTGCCTATGTTCCTTGGCATACAGTAATTGATAATTAGTAACTTGTTTGATAATACTGTGACTTTTAAAATGACATGCAATAATTGTTGCTGAAACTTTTCTGTCTCAGGTTTTCATTCTAGTTTGAGACATGATTTGAAGATGGCAGAGAAATCTAATTCGACTCCTGCTTTATACAAGCATTACCCATGTGGAAGCCATGTAATTCCCAAAAGAACAAAAAGTTGACTGGGACAGACAGTGTAAGTATTAACTGGAGTTTCAAAATGAATAGATGTATACATATAACTAAATATATATATATTTATAAAATGGGTAGGGAAATTGCTTGGGGTTGATTGGATTTTTATCATCACATGACCATACATATATCAGATCGTGACCGCACACTTGCACTTTTACCCCTCTCCAAAAACAATTTTGACATTTATAAGATAGTTAAACTACTCTGAGGGTGTGCTGCCATGTCTGATATATACACGCCTTGGGTGGGTGACACACTCGACCTGCGGCCGTAATGGCCTTCGCGCACCAAAGGCGCACGTATATCAGAGCAGACTGCACACCTCAGAATGGTTTATCTTATTACATATGTTACTAAATATATATATATATATATATATGTATATATACACACACACACAGTATATATATATATGTTATCGGATATATGTGTAAACATACATATATATATATATATATATATACAGTATATATATACATATAGATAATACATATGTATATGTGTGTGAACATATCTGTATGTATACACACATGTGTGTGCGTATATACTGTGTGTATATATATATATATATATATATGTAATAGATATACCACTCTGAGGTGTGCAGTCACGCCTGATATACTATCGCTTTGTGTGCGCTGCACGCACAAGGCCACAGGATTTAGCACGAACCACCCAAGGCGCATGTGGTATCAGAGCACAACCACACACCTCAGAGTGGTTCATCTATCTTATAAAATGTCAAAATTGTTTTGGAGGAGGTAAAGTGCAGGCAAAGCGGTTGCACTCGATATACGCACGGTCATGTGATGTGTTTTATCCAATCAGGTATGCTATTATTGATTGATTTTTCCTACCCATTTTATAAATATATATATATATATATATATATATATGTGTATACTGTCTTTCAGATGAGACATTAAACCGAGGTCCCATCTGCCTGGATTGGTGGTAGTTCAGGTGGATGCTAAAGATCCCATGGCACTTATTGAAAAAGAGTAGGGGAATATTTTATTGAAAACTCAAAAGACAATATACAAAATTGTATTACAGCATACAAAATCATAAGAAAAGAAATCAATAACAGAAATAAATGTCACCACATACAGAAAAAAAAAATAACTGTAATTATACATAAATCCCCATCCCTTCTCCACCAGAAGAACAGGGGATGATAATCATTCAAAACTCAAACCTCCATATATGGAAGTAGATGAAAAATCGAAAAGAAAAAAGCCATAAGTAAATACTTCAGGCTATGGAGATGTAAACAGAAAATAGCAAAGGTCAGCATATGTGTTGAATACCTCAATCTTATGGAAAAAAGGCCCCAGTACTGAGAAAATCTAGATTTAGTAGTTGCCGTTGCTGAATTTACCCCTTCAAGTGGGCGTAACAAAAAACTGGACAATTACATTCATTGTTTCCGCCAACAAGTCAGTGGTCAGATCCTTACTAGGCAAAAACAGGCCCATTATAACCTTTCTCCACTGGAACAGAGAGCTATAGGGACACTGAACTCAAACTACAACATTGTCATCAAAAAAGCTGATAACGGCTCTGCAGTGGTGATTTTAAACAGAGAGGATTATATTAATGAAGCTAATAGACAGCTAACTGATCTTACATACTACAGAGAACTAGAAAGTGACCCCACTACAAGATATAAAGAACTACGTGGCTTAATTAGAACTTTTCCAGACCATGTCCGAGAAAACTAACAGACCTCATCCCTGCTGAACCCAGGCCAGGGACATTCTACATACTGCCTAAAATACATAAACATGGCAATCTGGGAAGACCCATAGTCTCTGGTAATGGTACCTTGACTGAAGGGATCTCAGGGTTTGTAGAGACCATTTTGAAGCCGCTGGTTATGGAAAGAGACAGTAATATCCAGGACGCTACGCACTTTTTGCGTGTACTTTCTGGCTATAAGGAGTTACCACCTGATACCATTTTAGTGACAATGGATGTAACATCCCTCTATACTAATATTCCACACACAGATGGCATTGCAGCATGCCTTAAATACATACATGAGAAAGGACCAGAACAAAACATCAACCCTGAAGTGGTGGGGGAACTTATGGAATTCATTTTGACACGTAACAACTTCAACTTCAATGGTAAACATTATGTTCAAACTATGGGAACATCAATGGGCACCAAAATGGCTCCACAGTATGCTAACCTCTTTATGGCTGACTTAGAGGAGGATTTTTTAAGGCAGTATCCCCACAAACCACTGGCTTATTTCCGTTACATTGATGATTTGTTTATCATCTGGACAGAGGGCACAGATGCACTCAAAGATTTTCATCACAAACTTAATCTCCATCCTACCATAAAGCTTACCCTGGAGTATTCTGCCACCAAGGTTAACTTTCTGGACACCACAGTCACCATTAAGGATGGAACGTTACATACATGTATTTACAGGAAGCCAACAGATGGACAGAGATACCTGCACAAGAAAAGTAATCACCCAAACCATACAAAAAAATCTGTCATGTACAGTCAAGCACTCCAATGTCACCGTATTTGTTCAAATGAGGATGACAGCGATACACATTTGGCTACGTTGAAAAACACCTTTATTGAGCAGGGACACTCTTCCAGGGAAATTGACAGGATAACAGAATGGGCAACGCAAGTACCAAGACAACAACTACTTCAATATAAAGAAAAGACAGCTACAGACAGAATACCCTTAGTAGTCACATATCATCCAGACCTTGAACGTCCGCGTAAGACTATTAAAGACCTCCACCCAATATTTAGTGAGGATGAAACCCTTAATTGTAATTTTAAGGAACTCTCACTACTATCTTTTAACCAACCACCAAATTTAGCCAGCCTAATTATTAGGAGCAAACTTTCACCAGAACAGAATACCATGTCACACAATGGCACACGACCCTGCAATCAGCGCCCCTGTAAAACTTGTCAGCTCATTTCTACCTCAGACTGTGTGGTTACATCACAAAACAGACAATTCCAGGTGCATGGGAGTTATACATGCACGTCACGAAATGTTTATTTCATTCAGTGCAAGAGATGTCCACAAACAGGTTATGTAGGAGAGACACGCCAACAGCTCCGCACTAGGATGAACTCGCAAAGACATACTATTACAGCAAAGAAGACTGAAAAACCAGTGGGGCACCACTTCTCCCAGCCTGACCACTCAATCTCAGATATGTCAGTAATGGTCTTAAAAGGAAATCTCAAAAACACACAACAGAGACGAGCTTTTGAGATTAAACTTAATTTACATCTCAATATGTTAGCAAATGGGATGAACGTCGATCTTGGTTTTATGGGACACCACAGAAACTGACATCCACAGACCTCTTCTTCTTCAGACTGGCATATTATAGGACTTCAGCATGTGTGGGATGTGGGTGCGTGTGTGTATGTATGTGTTGTGAGGTATGTGATATAACAGATGTGGGGCTTGCTGTCATATTGAGGTAGGCCTCTATTTAGATACATGGAGTTAGAAACATAGAAACATAGACTTTGACAGCAGATAAGGACCACTAGGCCCATCTAGTCTGCCCATTTCCCTACCTACAGGATAGGCCGCAGATCCTAGTTAACCAACAGCCTATTTCTTCCTACCCCCACAAGAATTGCCTTATGTCTGTCCTATGCATTCTTGAATTCTCCCACAGTTTTAGACCCCACAACCTCCTCAGGAAGGCTGTTCCATGCATCCACTACCCTCTCTGTGAAATAATACTTCCTCACATTGCCCCTGAATTGCCCTCCTTCTATCTTTAAATTGTGTCCCCTTGTTCTTGCAAGTCTCTTTTTCTGAAAGATGCTACCCTCTTGGACTTTGTTGATTCCACTGAGGTACTTAAAAGTTTCTATCATGTCCCCCCTCTCCCTTCTTTCCTCAAGGGTATACATGTTAAGCTCCTTTAGTCTCTCCTTATACGGCTTCTCTTGCAGACCCTGCACCATTTTAGTTGCCCTCCTCTGACTGCCTCTATCCTGTCTATGTGCTTATGGAGATGGGGTCTCAGAACTGGACACTGTACTCAGATGGGGTCTCACCAACTGTCTGTACAGAGGGATAACAACTTCCTGTTTTCTGCTGATGATGCCTCTCCCTATACATCCCAGTATACCCCAGCCCTCCCTACTGCCTTCTCACACTGCTTGCTAACCTTAAGGTCGTCTGATATGATTAACCCCAGGTCCCTTTCCTTTTTGTTGTTGTTACTACCTCCCACCCATTGTGTATTCTTCCCTGGGTTCTTGTTTCCAGGTGCATTATTTTGCACTTCTTTGCATTGAATCCTAGCTGCCATACTTCTGACCATTCCTCCAACCTTGCCAAGTCCCTTTTCATCCTTTCCACGCCTCCTTGTGTATCAACCCTGTTGCAGATCTTTGTGTCATCTGCAAAGGCATACTTTCCTTCAGTCCCTCTGCAATGTCACTGTGAAGACATTAAAAAGGACTGGACCCAATACTGAACCCTGCGGTACCCCACTAGTAACACCCCTTTCTTCAGAGTGGACTCCATTTACAATTACCTTCTGTGTCCTGTTGTCCAGCCAATGTTTTACCCAGGCTACCACCCTGGGTCCCACTCCCAGGCTGGTTAATTTGACTATTAATCTTTTGTGTGGGACTGGGTCAAATGCCTTGCTAAAATCTAGGTAGGCCATGTTCACAGCCCCTCCCTGGTCTACTACTTTGGTCACCCAGTCAAAGAAATCTATTAGATTCGTCTGACATGACCTTCCTGCTGTGAACCCATGCTGCCTTGGGTCCTGTGCTCCACTAGCTCTAGGTACTCAACTATTCTTTCCTTCAGAAGTGACTCCATCACTTTCCCTACCACAGAGGTCAGACTGACAGGTCTGTAGTTTCCTGCCTCTGTCTTGGTCCCACTTTTGTGAAGGGGAATCACATTCGCCTTCCTCCAGTCCTCGGGTACCACACCATCCTCCCATGATTTATTAAAAAGAGCAGCCAGTGGTTTCACTAGTTCCTCCCTTAATTCTTTTAGAATTCTGGGTGAATTCCATCAGGACCCATTGCTTTGTCCACCTTCAGTTTTAGGAGTTCTTGCAGAACCCTTTCTTCTGTGAAAGGACTGGGATCGACTCCCCTATCAAAGGTTCTACTGTTAATTGGATGAGGCACTTCCCTCCTCTTTTGATGAAAACTGAGTAAAATATTCGTTCAGTATTCCTGCTTTTTCACTGTCCCCCTCTGCCCACTCACCGTTCATTCTATTCAGCCTCACTATCCCTCCCTTTGTCTTTCTACGCTTGCTGCTGTACCTATAAAAGATTTTATCCCCCTTCTTAACTGAGTTGGCTATCTTTTCCTCAGTTTGGGCCTTTGTTATTCTGACTTCCCTCCCTGCTTCCTTCTGCCTTAACTGGTACAGCTCTCTGTCCTGCTCCTTCTGTGTTTCCTTATACTTCCGGAATGCTATCTTTTTCTTCATGACTTTCACAGCCACCTCTTTTGAGAACCATAGTGGCTTTTCTTCATTTGATTTGTTTATTTGCTTCACACAAAGGCTTGTTGCCTCTGTGATGGCAGTTTTGATAATTCCCCATTGTTGCTTCACACCTCCTTCCAGCCTGTTTGCTAGTGCTTTTCTGAGGCACTCTCCCATCTTGCCAAAGTCAGCCCTCTTAAAGTCCAGTACCCTCACTTTTGTATGGCTTGACTCTGTAGCTGAGTTTAACATGAACCACACTGTTTAATGGTCACTTGTCCCCAGATGGCAACCCACTTCTAGATCTGAGATCCTCTCACTGCCCCCGTTTGAGAGTACGAGGTCTAAGAGTTATAGTGTGTTACAATTCTTACTTCACCCACATAATGAATATCAATTCCTCCTTACTTTTTATCTTTGCCCGGGGGTGGGATTGATTCCATTGCACCATATTCAGATTACCTAGCCTGTTACTGTACATACAGGAGTGTTATCATAAACTGTCACATATAAAAATTTTTTTTAACTCTGTATATATTGGGGTGCATGATCTGATTTGCATGGAGGTCCTGGACGGATCTTTTTACATTAGGCTAATATTGTAGTAATTTATGGATATGTAGGTATGTTAGACCTCTGGTCTTACTCACATGCTTTATATTTACTTCTAGTTACCTTTTCCTGGGGAGGGTGGCAGGTTTATTTCATGGTAGTTCTATTCAGAATCCTTGGAAATGTTACTATGCAGATAGTAGTATGGTTAAATAGTGTCACATTTTTGCTCTGTAGGTATTAGGAGACATGAGCCCTTTTACTTAGGATTTCATGACAAGTTGAATTCCTTTGGGGAACAATTGCAGTGACTGATGTGAATAAAGGTTCACTAGGAGAGAGAGAGAGAGTGTGTGTGTGTGTGTGTGTCTGTGGGAGAGAGAGAGAGTGAGAGAAGGGAGAGAGAGAAAACATCTCCTTGAAGCTAGGTATCCCACCCCAACATTATGGTGATGTGGGGGTGGGGTAGGATGTATTGTTTGTATGAAGAGGAGGAAATAAATCACATTTTTATCTCTCTTTTTCAGATTCCTTAGACACTTGTGGTACATCAAGTTGCTACATTCTCAGTCTATATTGACATCAGTACATATCAGGGTAATGGTCTTAATTCCTTGAGGTTCCTCGACTAGAGTTTTTTGTTTGACACTAATATTGTCAATTTACATTTATATTTAAATTATCATTTACATAGTCCCGTCACTACACTAGAGGTTTTTGAAATTTCTTGGGCCTTATATCTAGCTTGAGAGTACAGCTGGGTGACAGGTCCAGCTAGGTTTTACACATCACACAGTGTGCACTGATGTTTTTAAGACAACTTTACTGGTAAATTCTTGTCTATCATGCAGACATTGAAACTTCTTGGAGCCCCAAGACAATCTTAGTTTGTCTTTAATCTGGGTGGGGGTTGCCTTTCAGTAATCACATCCTTATACAAACTGTGACACTCATAGCTTGATTTAACAGTCATTTGATTCAGCAGTGTTATCTTATGTCAATTAAATTTATATGCAGTAGGATTCTTTGTATGTGTATGTTCCACCAAGCACCTTTGACCCGGGAACCCTCCTGGCTGAAGGCAGTATGGTACTTAAACTTCTCTGACATCACCTTCTGTATTTTTTTAAATGAGTATTTTGAACCAATGGGGATTTTTATGTTTTTTTCTGCATGATCTAGCTGTTATACATATTGTATTTTCTAAACAATTGCCATTAGCTTCTGAAGAAGGACTGGTTGGTCAGAAAGCTAAAGCACTTTATTCTTGTTGTTACATCTATGTTGGTCCATTAAAAGGTATCAAATCATTTGCTTCTGGATCTATTCTTGCAAGGACCAATATGGCAACTACTAAATCTAGATTTTGGCTTGATTTAAGAATCATCTGCTCCAGCATTGTTATCTTATGTCTATTAAATTTATATGCAGTAGGAATCTTTGTATGTGTGTTCCACCAAGCACCTTTGACCCTTGGACACTCCTGGCTGAAGGTAGTATGGTGCTGTTAAATTACTCTGACATCATTTTTTGTATTATTTAAATGAGTATTTTAAACCAATGGGGATTTTTTCTGTTTTTTCTGCATGATCTAGCTGTTAAAAGTATTTTTTTTTCTAAACAACTGCCATTAGGCTTCTGACGAAGGATTGGTTGGTCCGAAAGCTAGAGCACTTTATTCTTGTTGTTACATCTATGTTGGTCCATTAAAAGGTATCAAATCTTTTGCTTCTGGACCAAAACTGAGATGCATATACCTGAGCCATAATATAAACTTCAAAAACTGGGAATTATATTACAGTACTACAAAACATCAAACGTACTATAGTATACGAAACACCTTATGATCTTAAAAAAGAAAATATTTGAAAAAGTGAAAAAAAGTGAAAAAAATGTTACTTAATGACCTATGGTTTTCTCCAAGCATATGTATAGCAGCACAATAAAAAAAACCCTCACCCTGTATCTAACCAAGACATGTTCCTCCACCATAATTTATACAAATCAGGTAAAACTCTATTCTGTTCCATAACCTGCCACTTCAATATTGCCTTCTGCAATAATAGAACTACTTGTTCTCCTGATAACACTTGTTGCCAAAGAGACCAGCCGCACCTAGCTAGCCAAAGCTGATAACTAATAAAACTCATCAGCAGTCGAATAGTAATATCAACACATTTGACCCATGCTCCAGGGAGTACCCCATCAAGCCAAATCCATGAAGGTTGATTCCGGAAAGGATTCAGAGGCCATTTTCTATGGAAGCTGTCTAGAGGAGGGCAACTAAAATGGTGCAGGGTCTGCACCGGAAGACATATGAAGAGAGACTTAAGGAGCTTAATATGTATAACCTTGAGGAAAGGAGGGGGGGGGACATGATAGAAACTTTCAAGTATCTCAAGGGAATCAACAAAGTCCAAGAGGGTAGCATCTTTCAAAAAAAGAGGTGTGCAAGAACAAGGGGGCACAATTTGAAGATGGGGGGCTCAGAGGTAATTTAAGGAAGTATTTTTCACAAAGAGGGTTGTGGATGTATGGAATGGCCTTCCAGAGGAGGTTATGGAGACAAAAACAGTGGTGGAATTCAAGCATGCATGGAACAGTCATAAGGCAATTCTGGGGGGGGGGGGTTAGGAAGAAGTAGGCTGCTGGTTAACTAGGATCTGCAGCTTATCCAGTAGGTAGGGAAATGGGCAGACTGGGTTGGCCAAGCGGTCCTTTTCTGCCATCAAATTCTATGTTACTATGTTTAAATACATCCCAAAATGTCACAGCAAATGGGCACTCCAATAAAAAATGAGAAAAGGTCTCTATGGTTTCCATACAGATATTCCCTTTAGGAGTGTACGTTCGTTAATGCCTTTATGCTTCAAATTGCCCTGAACCCCCAATTTGTGGTGTGCACATAACTATATAAAGGCTCTCATATAATATGGAAGTCTTTTACTGGATAAAAAGGAGTTTATCAAGGAGTGTTGGGTGGCCAATAAGTCGATGTACCAAGGGGAGACATAATAAAAATTCCCCATTATCCAACTATACAATTATTTCTTTGAAAGTGTACAAAGGGACATTTTCTGAATTTTCCAAGCTTTTAATTTACTTATTACACCCAGGAAGTGTCCTGGTAAGTGGGCCACCCATGTCTGTCGTGGGAGAGGAATAATCGGGTCCCAATCACTAAAAAGGAGTCCGATCACATCCTTTACCCAAGGGATCCAATCCTTTGCAGCATTTGTCAGTAATGGTACAAAATTAAAAAAAAAATAAAAGTCACATAAAAGAAAACTACTGGGTTCAACATACCCAATCCCCCTTCCTTTATAGGTAGGTAAGTGACACCTCTCTTGACAGGATTCAATCTGCTGCGCCATAAACATTGAAAAAAAAACACTATAAACTGTGGCCTCCATATTCAATGGGGGGACAGCAGCCAGATACAAAAAATGGGACAATAAAAAGATTTTAATTAGAAAAATACGTTTTCCTTTGGTCATCTGCCATTTATTCCAATGGGCTATTGTTTCTTTAGTTGATGTCAAAAGTTGTTCCCAATTGTACTGTTGGGGATCATCCCCACCAAAATAAACACCCAATATCTTTCTATTGGTCATGTCTATAGGAATTCCACAAACAAGAGATACATCACTGGCATCATACCCAAAGGGTAAAATCCCGCTTTTCTGTGTATTAATTCTGGACCCAGAAAGATTAGTAAAGTCACATAAAAGGTCACGAGCGGCTAATGCAGAAGGTCTGTCTGCCAAAAAGAGTTCCAGATCATCTACAAATGCCAAAGCAACCACCTGCCTATTTTCTGATCCCACTGAAAGTCCAGTAATTGTTTCCGTCCTATATAATGCATGCAATAATGGATCAATAAATAGAACATATAATAAGGGGCTGAGAGGACACCCTTGCCTTACCCCCCATGAACAGAAACTGCAACACCTACCCATCCATTAACACTTGGTATCAGGCTTATTCCAGTACAACAAATCTGTAACCAAGTGATAAAAAGGGATGGAAATCCAAAGGACTGCAATGTTTCCCACAAATAGTTGTATTTGACCCAATCAAAGGCTTGAGATTGAGCTAAACATACCAGATGTCCAAATAATTCCTGGTTATCTCCCTTTTGTAAAATTTCCAGAATCAAAATTACGGCATCCTGGATCCATCTCCCTGGTATGCCACTATATTGGGAAGGATGCACTACCAGATCTAAAATATTAGCTAATCTATTGCTAAGAACTTTCATTAAAATTTTACAATCAGTGTTCAGAAGCGAAATCAGCCTCCATTGTTTTAAATCTCCCCGACTCCCTCCCTTAAAAATCAAGATCAAAAGGCCCTCCAACATATTTTTAGGGAGTTTCTGTTTGGATAAGCCATCATTTAAACACATACAGAGCTCAGGTCCTAAAACATCCCAAATATATTTATAGATTTCATGCAGGAGACCATCAGACCCAGGTGTAATACCCGGTTTAAGTGACCAGATTACATTTTTTAGTTCTGCCTGTGAAATGGGGTTAATCAGAAGAGTTCCAACATCCTGTGGCAGCTGGGGTAGATTTAATTCCTCCAACCACTGTCTCATTTTCTCTACCGATAAATGTTGACTATCAAAAATATGAGAGAAATGAGAGGTAATTTCTTTTAAAATATTCACCTTTTTGTGCACAGTACTACTAGAAGAGGTACACAAATACTCCATATTATGGTGGTCACGTAAGAGTTGCATAGAATGAAATGGTAGCGTGTCTTTCTTCTTACCACTAGTGTCATACTTTTGTTTATATTCTAAAGATCTTAGGGCTTCAAGCTGTTTCCTTGCCAATACAGTTTTTAGATGTTTAATCTTCTGCAAATCTTTGCTCCTAAATCGTATCAGAAAGACGTCCAGAAGGCAATACTTTTCCTCAAAAAGGCTATTTCATCATTTTGAAATTCCCCATTAATACGCCCTATTGTACGAAGAAAGGAATATATCTCTGCTTTTGTATCTTCCCACCAAGTGGAATTGTCATCATATAAAAAAACACAGATTTTCTTGCTTGTAGTACTGCTAAAAATTCTTCACATACCACTGGAATAGACAGTAATGAAATATTCAATTTCGAGGTCCCTGGCCCCCTTCTTACCTCAGGGAAGTCACTAATGACTAATGCCAGTAACGTATGATCAGAAGTAGCTATGTCTTGAAGGAGAAATATTTCAACATTTGTAAAGGCAGATACAAAGGAATAATCAATTACAGAGGCCTGCGGACCACAAAAATATGTGCAACGCTCTATTATCGGGAGAGAACCAAAGGCATCAATCAAGCCCACATCACTAATCAAATGAGCCAGGTACTGAGCAGCACAATATATTTTTTATTTGGGACAGGGGTAGAGCACTGGGCCAAATTAACATTAAAGTCCCCTCCTAAAACTACCAAAGGGGATGTCTGTAATAAGGGAGAGAGAGAGACTGAAAAAGAAGTACTCTCATACTTTGTTTGAGGTGCATAAATATTTATGAGCCTAATCAATTGGCGTGCCCATATTATGTCCAGCACCAATGCTCTGCCTGGCTGCACCTTTACTTAACTTTGGAAGAAAAAAAATCCCAATTCCTGAATACTGGTCCTCCCCCTGGGACCAAACACTGTCTTCCCAAAGCCACGTATCAGAAGCCGAAGACCTCTCAGCCACTGAGTGTAACTGTACATCTTGAAAAAAAATACAATCCAGGTTGGCATGCAAAAAATAAGAGAAAGTACTTTGTCTTTTACTCAATGATTGAATGCTATTAACATTCAAAGATGCTACTCGAAAGGAGAAGAGATCCCTAGATTAAACAGGAAGGGCCCTTCATTTCACTTTACTTGAGGCTTTTGTAACTCTTCCACTTTTAGAGCCCTGAGCCGAATGATCAATAGAATCCAGGCAGTCACCCTGGGAGTCTGCCATCACTACTCCTTCAGCAAGGAGATCTACAGGGTCTAGGTCCTAAGAAATGTCTGTCAGCACAGAAAATTTATTTATGTCCTCCACAGGGGCCACCAGTTCCGGTTCCTCTGTTTACCTTTAAGTTTAGCAGATTTCCCTTTCTAGCCCTGTACCAAGGTAAAGCCCGAACCACTGGCAGTGGATTCAGGGGGGGGGGGTTCTAAAGTCGAAATGTTAGGAAGATCATTAGAATTACTCTTACATGAAAGGGTCCAATATCAGGTAATTGGGGTTCCTGCCCTTCCTCCTCAATCAAGGGGGTTGATACAGGACCTTTTTCAGTAGCAGGTACCCCTGGAATCAAGGATATTTGAGTCGCCACAGGGCCTGGGCCTTGTTTTACTGCCAGATGGATAAAGTGATCCTGAACCCCAAATTCAGCTTCCTTTGTGTTTCATGCAGCAGAGGGGCAATCATCAAATGTATGGCCTAAGTCATCACAAAAATTGCACTTAGGCTGTTTAAAGTAGTGGGCACTAGGATGGCCTAGTTCCCCACAATAAGAGCACTTCAAAATGTCACAGGAGGTGCTGATATGTCTAGATGAGCCACATTTGAAACATACCCTTGGTTGTCCAGGATAAAATAAGAAATCTTTGTCTCGACCAATGAAAAAACAATTGGGCAAATGTATCAAGTCCTGCTCATTATGGTGCAATTTTATTCGGAATTTCCACCCTCCATTCCGAAACCCCTCAGCATCCAAAATGGGCATGGGATTACCCTGAACATCACATCTCTTTTCCAGCTAGTGTACAATATCCACAATATTAACCCCTTCATTTCTAAACAAAATGGTGATGACACGGAAAGGCTGTTTAGTAAGGGGGAAAGACTATAAAGTCCGACCACAGGGGATTGGTTTTCAAATTCATATATCTACACCAAAATGTCTCCAGTAGTGCAGGAGTGCGGAAGCTAACATCAAAGTTGAACTCTCCCTGTACATGTATGAGGGCATACACCTCCGAAGGAGGAAACCCAATACTCCTTTTTAGCAGGACCTTGCCCACAAAAAATCTGTCAGGGGGGTTTTCACGAGGGCCTACATAATGTAGGCGAATTGCATTTCTTCATTTTGCTAGTTCTACTAGCTTGTGGAAATGACTAGCATAAGAGGGATTAACCGGTTCCCCAGGGTGGAGGCCTAGTGTGGGGGTCAGTAATAGTAGGTGCAACTGGGGCTTCATCAGGGCCTATCACTTCAATACATACGTGGCTTTCAGAAATAACAGCAGACTGAGAAGTAGGTAATGGTAGGTTAGTAGCACAAGAAACAGAATTGGCACTTATCTGCTCTGGTAAATGAGAGGCAGGTCCAACACTGGGCTTCCAGTGCTCGTCGGAAAGTGGGATCCAGCCTGCTGCAAGCAGGGCCTTATCAGGAGACCAAGATCCAGCCTCTCCTATACTCCAATCTTGCCACGGAGATGAGGGAACTGATTCAGGTGAGTCCGTGGAAACATCTTCAGCTGAGAGCAGCTTCGCGACTCCCCCGCCGGAGACTGCGGTTCCTGGAGATGTGTCTGAACGCTTCCGATCTTCCACTTGCCTCATATGTTCAGACACCAGTTGTTCACTTACACACAGTAACTCACAACTAATCACTGCTGCTTTTGTTCAAGACTTAATTGATCTTCTGGATTTTCTGTCAAGGAACCACTGCTGTGGACGTTCTGCTGGCCACTCGCCTGGTGCATTCCAGCCGTCCCCATAGCGGTTCCATTCTCCTGAATACTCATGCCATCCTGCAAGATCTCATGGGCTCGCACAGCCCCAGCCATCCATTCGCCACCAGTCCTGACAGCAAAGTGAGATGTCTCACCGTCCAACAGGCCCACCTACTAGCAAGAGTAGGGGACTTTCCCTGGTGTCCTGGCCAAATTTCTCCCATTCACTAAAAATACCACCAACAGCTTAATCTGGTTTAATTTCAGTTGCTTACCATCTGTATCCTCGGTCGCCCCTGAAAAAAGGAACTTCTAGGCTCAGTGGGCTTACCGGGTCAACAAAATTCAATAAATAAATAAATATATATATATATATATATATATATATATATATATGTGGATGGGTACATGTGCTTGGGTACTAACACAGATATACTGATAATTGGATAACACATCTGTGGAGGATTGGTGCACAGGTGAATAAGATCCTGTTCTCCCACAAGAAAGGCAGTTAGGAAAATAGCACAGCATGTGAGCAAATGTGACTGAAGGACAGTTAAGATTTGAGGGCCCTGTGCAACAAAACTCCATAATTGTAATAATGTCACAGTGGGAGCACAGGGGAATTAAGTAGGGTGGGACTATCTGAAAAAGAAATGGCATTCATTTCACAGAAACTACATTAATGCATTGGTTAGGGTACTTACTAAAGCGTCAAAAGTATGTAAATGTGGTGTCAGAGTTTCACACCGTGCCCCCTCTCCCTCAATCAATACCTCAACAGGTGTCAGGGGCAGAGTGGGACAAATAGGGTCACCAGGCCACCAAATGCGAACTATTTCCCCATTCTGCCCACTTAATTTTGACTAAAAGTCGTCATTCAGGCGAGTAATGCTTGTGGAAGCAGTACACATGCACCTTTTTTTTTCATTTCGTTCCCAAGTGCAGCTGTCCTTGCACATGCGCAGTATTTCTTTTTTTTTTCCCCACTGAGCATGTGCAGATTAGTCTGTGACTCCGAGTCCGCGGCCATGCAAGCATGATCCCGAATTGTAGTGCGCCGCGCAGTTCCCCATCAGCCAGTATGCTGATTGCTGAACTTGGAGAGAGCAAGCCATGGGGACTCTTGGAGTCTGCGCAAGTCGACTCGAGAGGGGATGGACTCGTGCCCAGATGACAGATCACAAGGTATGATCTAGCAGATGGCAGGCATTCACATGTGTGTGCGGTTAGGTATAAATGCTGTGAACGCTGCTGCCCACCATTTCGTTGACTGTTTGTGAGGGAGAGGACAGAGCATTCTTGTGTACTACTGCAGTACATTGTGATTGTGTCTTAGAACTTAAGAATTTAAAGAATTTAAATCAAAAGCCATTTTAAGGGCTTAAGTTGGAAACATCTACAATTGTTCACTGGGGAGGGGGGTAATATATGTTTGTGAGGGAGAGGAGAGCATTTTTTGTGTACTACTGAAGCACATTGCGATTGCATCTTAGAAATTAAATTAAAAGCCTTTTTATGGGCTTGAAAACATCTACAATTGTTCTCTGTGGAGAGGGGGGGTAATATTACAGTATCAGATTCTGTCGAAAGTAGGGAAAAAACATTAAACTGGCATTTGGCAATTTAAACTATATGACCACGAAGTATGACAATGTGCTGCTGAAGTAAGGGGGAGGGGAGCTGCTTTGCTTGCTCTGAGGGGGAAAAAATCCATTCTGTGCTGGTTTTACTGTGTTGCAATGCTGACTCGAAGTGCTGCATAAAAAAAAACTCAGAGTTGAGACTAGTGAGAGAGACCATTTTAAAGAACTGCATTACTGAGTTCAACTTCAGGCAATAGGCATTGCAAGAAAAGTTAAGAAAGTTAACTCAAAGTAGTAGATCTTGTGCTGACTGAAGAAGGGGAGCTTAAGTTGCTTGACAGTCCAGGTGGGAGGGCAAAGCTACTTATCTGAGCACCACAGTCTATTTGGGAATCTTGTCCTGTGATTTTGTCAGGCTTTTTTGGGTAGGACCGGTGGGACCACTCACTGATAGAACAAAAAAAAAAAAATACAAGCTTGCTACAACAATATGTCCGGACTACCACTCGTGTGCATTTTATTGGCAGTCTGTTTTGACAGTCCACCTGTCTCATTGTCCAGTGTTGTAGTGGTTGTGTTTGTGTCAGGTTGTGTGTTTTCGGGACGGGGTTGGGGGACCAAAAAATACAAAATGAAAGCTTGCCACAATTAATGATACACCCATACTAGTACTACCTGTGTGCATATCATTGACTGCGTCTTTTGTTGTTTGGCTATCCACCTGTCTCGTCCAGTTCTCTTGAGGTTGTGTCAGGCTTTTTTGAGGGGACCAATTTAAAACAAAAAAAAAATTAACGCTTGCCACAATTAATGAAAAAGGCATAGCTATTATAACCTGTGTGCAAAAATATTAGTGACAGCCTCTGGTTGTGTACTACAAATATCAGTCCATCCAAGACAAGTCCATCAGTCTCACTCACAGTCACAGCTGCAGCCAGTCCTCCTGGTTGTGTCAGGCTCAGGCAGGCATCCAAAAACTGTCTGCTGCTGTGCTGCTGCCATTACCAGCAACCACTCATTGTTTTTCATTCTGTTTTGGGATTGGAGTAATAAAAATGTCTGGAAAAAGAAACAAAAACAACAACCTAATTTGTTTTCCTTTGGCTTTATTAAACCCAGTCTGTGCGTTGTGGATGAATTATGTAACAAAACCATTCAAGTCATCAGTGACACTGACAGTAACATTGTCGATGTTGTTGCTGAGGAGGAACATGTGAAATTAAATCCTCCAGTTGGTAACGCTGCTGCTGCTGTTTCTTCTATTTCTGGAGGAAGGGGCAGCCAGGGTGACGTCCGCGACTCCGACCATATTGACAGACCATCAGTAATGGTTACTGATATTGTTCAGGTTCCTAGTGTTTCTGGTACTTCTAGTAGTGATTCTGTTGCAGATAGTTCATCTTCCTCAAGCTCTCTTGCCTGAATAAATCCTACCAACAGGAAAAAAGATTCAGTGAAACGCAAATTCAGGGTTGAATGGTCACGGGAATTTGACTGGCTTCAGTATGAGAAGCAAAGCAACACTATGAGTTGCAAGGTGTGTAGGAAGCAACCCCATCTGGAAGATCATACATCTGTGTTTTTTGTTGGTAGCAGTACTTTTAAAATGGAATCTACAAAAATTCATGATGCAAGCAGTTCCCATGTAAAATGCATTCTGGCTGAAAGGGCTCAAAGGGCACCTGAATTTACACCTATGGCTTTTTGTTTTCAAAAGATGAATGTTGCAATGAGAGAATCCATGTGGTGTCTTTTTAATGTTGCCTGCTTTCTGGCATCACGGGATAGGCCATTTCGGGACTTTCAGTTTCATACTTCACTGTTACGCAAATGTAATATAAAAGTGATTGAACAATACACAAATCACAAGAGGTGCAACGAGTTTGTGCATCATATTGCAGTAGTAATACACAGAAATACAACTGAAGAGATAAAAAAATCTCCTGCTGTTGGACTGTTAATAGATGGAAGCACTGACAGAAGTGTGAGGGAATTTGTGAATATGTTCATCAGTTATGTTGATGAAGATGGTACTCCAAATACCTCCTTTATTGGTACCGAGCTACTAGGGAAAGCAGATGCCGATGGATACATTGCAGCATTAGATTCACTCTTTAACAAACTTAACATCCCTTTGTGGAAAACTCTTCCATGGATTTCTGGGATGGCCACTGATGGTGCATCAGTCATCCGAGGTCAACGTGGCGGAGTCACAGCAAAGTTACAAAACAGTGGCCTGCGTTAATTGCTACACACTGCATTGCACATCTTTTACAACTGGCCATTCTGGATGCCCAAAACATATGCCAGAAGTTCACGAAAATGAAAATGGCTTCAGGGCCTCAGTATTAATTTATCATTCTTCTCACCGAAGAATGAAATCCTTGGAGGAGGCTGCTAACACCCTTTTCATTGAACTGAAAAAAATGGTCAGCATTTTCACAGTGCGCTGGGTCAGTTCGCACCACAGTGCTGTGTCAGCTCTTCTCTACAACCTGCCAGCAATAATTACACACTTAGAGAATACTGCAACACAGCACAGTGGGACTCCTGATGCAGACAACGCTAAAGGACATTTGAACTTTGTAAAAAACAAAAAAAAAATGTGGTTCTTGGCCTTTCAACAAGATTATCTATCTATTCTTGGAAGGCTTTCTCAAAATTTCCAAAAAAGAGTCTTCTTCTTACTCAGGTACCGCCACGGTTAGAAAGCTACATTTTGGAGCTCATGACATTGAAGACCAATGCGGGCCCTGCAGAGGCATAGTTTTTAGAGTATGCCAGTTTGGAGGGCAGACTTCTTACTGGTGGTATGGATGGCAGCAGCACTCCTCAAGCTCCTCCACCAGGCATGACTCAAAATGCGAGTGAACATCATGTAGTACAGAAAAATAGGAATAAAAGGCAAAAAAGAACCAGGCAGGCCACTGCTTCAGGCCTTCGACCGGGTGGATCACAAACTACTCCTCCAAAAACTCCTCCACTTAGGCCTAGATGCCCACGTCCTCAGTTGGATAAAAAGCTACCTCATAGGTCGGACTCAGAGAGTCAGGTGGCAGGACAGACTCTCCAAACCTCAGTCACTAACAGAGGGAGTTTCACGAGGGTCCACACTCGGGCCCCTTATGTTCTCATTGTTCGTCAACGAACTGCACATGCACTATGGATGCAGCAATTTAATCCAATACGTGAATGATGCTGTTATTTACACATCCTCCAATAACCTGGGTGACCTATCCAGTTCTCTCCAAAAAGATATTTATATAATGGAGACGTGGCTCATTAACAACAAAATGATCCTTAACACCAAAAAAACCAAAGTTATGCTGTTTGGACCAAGAGCCTTAGGACAAGACAGATCACAACTTCTCCAACTCTCATCTCTGGATGGCAACAAGCTAGAAGTTGTTCCTTCCACAAAATACCTCGGCCTCATCCTCGACCAAGGCCTCATAGTCAAACAACATGTGGACCAAGTCACAAAAGTAATTCACTCCAAACTTGGGTTACTATATCGGGTTAAGGATCTGCTAACCTTTGAAGCTACGACTGCTATAGCAGCGAGTGCCTACTTCCTACATTGACTTTTGCTGCCCCAGTCACACAGGGTATCTCGAAGTGGGAATATAGTAAACTACAGGTTCTATACAACAAAGTGACCCACTTTGCCACCCTATCCCACTCAAGGAGCCACCACTGTGAGGCGCTAGTAAAACTTAACTGGCCATCCTTCGAAGCACGCTTCAGCTACCCCTTGCTCTGTCTGGCCAAAAAGATAATTAGCCCTTCCCCTACCCCTAGCCTCGAAGGACTCTTCATAGTAAAGAGTAACCAGTGCAGTCTTAGGTCTTCAGGCCAAATGTTGCTTGAGATTCCCAAGGCTAGGACTAAGGCAGGCCAGAAATCCTTCTCTTTTACTGCCCCGTCCTTATGGGAACCACCTCCCACTGGAGGTGAGAGAAACCCTACAGTGCAGTGCTTCCGCACCAGACTCAAAACTCATCTCCTAGCTAAAAGTGTATGCCAGTGCCACTACACCTGACACTACCACCACGACCCGTAACTCCACCCCCACCCCAACAAGGTAGTACTAACTTTTTTTTTTTCTTTTTTCTCCTCCTACTTCTACAATTAACCACCCTAATGCCCTTTTTGAGCCTTTCCTATGGAACCCAAATGTTGTTTCACCTACCTGCTTGACAAATGTTTATTGCTCTAAATTACAACTTACCAATATGATCTACAATAGCCTAATAACTACTGCTATGTGAAACTGTATACCCATGATTACCTATGTTATGTTACTGCACTAAGTTCATATATGTCTGTATTAGTAATCCTGGGTTGCCCCTGAAAAAGGGATCTTCGGGGCCCAGCGGGCCTACCCAGTCATCAAAATTCAATAAATAGCCAAGGAGATTGTTTCCAGTGAAAATGCCCGCACACTGATCAAGGAGAAAATATGCAACAGTGTGGTTGGATTCTTATGTGACAGATTTGAGCCCATGTGGCAGTTGGAAGACTACAAACGATTTTCAGTATTTGACACAACTGTTTGGCCTTCTCCTGATGAGCCTCGCTTTCTAAATTTTGGTCAGGAATCCATCACAGGGCTTTGCCAGATGTACATGCCATTCCTGAAAAAGCAATACGGTTCAGGGCAACTTTTATCTGTTCCAGAGCTGGAGGACACTTAACTTGACAGAGAAATTACACAAAAAGTTTTGGAAGAGTGGCAAGATTTCAAAAATGCTGTAAAAAATCAAAATACAGAGCATGCATTAAGAAAGGTTCACCAAAATTTAGAGAGATTTGGTCTGTTAAGGTTGTTGATCACAATTTTTCAGGTAATGCCAGTGAGTACAGCTGCTTGCGAAAGGGGATTTAGTGCTCATAATAGGATTAGAACAATATCTCATAGCAATCTTATCAATAGCACTATGGACGATCTACTGATGATCAGTTTAAATGGACCAACAATAGCGGACTTTAATCCAGACCCACCAATTGATCACTGGTACCATCAACACCAGGATATCGGCATCTTTCTGGGCATAAAGTCACACATCCAGAATCAGATGTAATGCACTTGGAAGCAGAAATAGATGAGGAGTCAGAGTCAGACGCGAGGAGTTGAGTTCAAAGGACACAGACAGTGGTTGTGTTGGAGTGGGATGTGGGAGGTGGACCGATTTTGAAGAAGACAGTAACAGCAATATAAATACTGTTAGCAATCTGTCAGCCATAGTTTCTAGGAAGCATTTACTTATTTTCTGCCCTTGCCCTCAAAATCTAATTTCAGTGATGATGACCCTACAGAGGTGGATTGGGGGTGGTAACAGCATAGCAGCAGGCAGCAGCACATGTCTGGCCATGTAATGAAAAAAAAAGTCACAAAAAAAGTACCCCCCCTCAAAAAAAAAGAACACACAAAACAATAAGAGAATCACAACATCTGAAAGGTTTTATTGGTTTATTTTATAAGTCAAAAAAAACCAAATGCAGTGTACACTTCGCACTAGGAGTGGAATTGTTTTCACTTGTAAATCAGCAGGTTCTGGTCAGTCAGTTAGACAGGCAGGATTTTCTATTTGTACTTTATAAATTCTCCCTCCTGAGTATACTTAATGTTGTTCTGGCAGGCTAATTCTCACCAGAATCTCTGGTAAACACATTCTCAAATGTAGGTTAATAGACAATTCCTCATCTGAAAGGCAAGTTAAAAAAATGGCTACCATATTTTATAGGATAGCAGTTGTAAAAAAATTGGCCACCTAAAAATATTTTTGGCCACTAGATTTTGAGGTATGGTGGTTTGTCCCACCCTGGTCGAGGGTGTATATTGGTGTGATGAATCCTAACTGTCACTGCATTATCCTGCAATCTACCATATAAGCTGTCTTACATGTGGAATCAGGTGACAGGTCTGATGACGCTAATGCACACCTTCGGCACCCATTGAGGCATGGGGGGTTGGGGTGTTAGAGCTCAAAACCATAGCACCTCATTTCCCTACTTTTAACACTTTACTAAATACCATAACTGATGTGTTACTGCAGTTTTGGAGCTGTTTATATATTTATAGATATATAATGTCTATGTATGTATGTTTTATTTTGAAGGGAGCTGTTTATATATTTATAGATATATAATGTCTATGTATGTATGTTTCATTTTTGGGGGAGCTGTTTATATGTTTATAGATACTGTATATAATGTCTATGTATGTATGTTTTATTTTTTGGGGGGAACTGTTTATATATTTATAGATATATAACATCTATGTATGTATGTTTCATTTTTGGGGGAGCTGTTTATATATTTATAGAAATATAACGTCTATGTATGTATGTTTTATTTTTGGGGGGAGCTGTTTATATATTTATAGATATATAACGTCTATGTATGTATGTTTCATTTTTGGGGGGAGCTGTTTATATATTTATAGATATATAACGTCTATGTATGTATGTTTAATTTTTGGGGGAGCTGTTTATATATTTATAGATATATAACGTCTATGTATGTATGTTTAATTTTTGGGGGAGCTGTTTATATATTTATAGATATATAACATCTATGTATGTATGTTTCATTTTTGGGGGAGCTGTTTATATATTTATAGAAATATAACGTCTATGTATGTATGTTTTATTTTTGGGGGGAGCTGTTTATATATTTATAGATATATAACGTCTATGTATGTATGTTTAATTTTTGGGGGAACTGTTTATATATTTATAGATATATAACGTCTATGTATGTATGTTTCATTTTTGGGGGAGCTGTTTATATATTTATAGATATATAATGTCTATGTATGTATGTTTTATTTTTGGGGGGAGCTGTTTATTCATAACAGTTCTGTTTCAGTCTGCAGAACGTCAATGCAAGTGTGATGACCAGAAGAATCACAGAGAAAGAGGTAACAACATTACCGTTATGGAATTTATGGTGTGTGTCAGCAATGTGAGAACTGGGGATACTCATTATTTGTCACAACAAAGGGAATGGGAGGCCCACACACCCCGCATGATCAATTCATACCCAGCAGAACAATGAATACAGAGGAAATTCTTTTACACCACGATACTGCTTCCAAGGTACACTTGTATCACTGCTCGTACTTTGTTCTTGAGGCACATTTTCAGCTGCCCGTGCTCTTCCAGGACTGTAGTCCATGTGTCAACCACTGTCTCAGATACCAAAATAAATATCATAATGGTTATCCTTGACATTTTGCCACTCCAACTTCTGAATGTTCAACATGAAACTTGATCCATGGTTAACTTCAAAGGTGGTCCCTGACTGTGAACCTCTTGTACCAGTGATCTGGTTAAATGTGTCCGTCATAGCCACCATCCCAGTTCTTCTGAACACGTAATATATATAAAACTCCATTAGTATTCCCTCATTGCTTCTCATATGTAGGCACCGCATTGTTGTCGTAGCATGCAGTGCAATGTATACATCTATTTTTACTGCTCTCGCAATATGTCCCTATGAATCCTGGTTGCATTAAGTAAGGTGTAATGTAAACATTTCCCATGGCCAGGGTCAATTATGTCCCTCTTACTGGTGATAACCATCCAAATACATCCATGCAAGCAGATAAAATTACATACCATTGGGTTCATTTTTTCTTTTATGTTATATACTTTGTGTCATAACATAAACCAATAAAGATGTTGAATTTCAAAAAAAAGAAATTACATACCATTGTGCTGGACTGACTATCCACACTGCCAGTTCTCCACCCACCAGGTTATTTCTGGTCACACCCTAAGCTTTAAAAATGATTAACCAGTGTTCTGTGGTGGACATACTCGAAACATTGCTGAGGTCAAGATAGACCATGTGCAGCGATACCCATGAAGGTGTCCTGCAGTAGCACACAGTGCATCCTCCCCATGCCACACGGTTGCCCTTGTAACACGACCCTTTCAGTAAGTCTAGTACATATCCAATCTGCTGTGGACATTACACATTTCTGAGAGTGGAATACATCAAAACTGCATTCATAACACCTGCCCGGTGGTGCTGAGGGTTGAGGCGCTGGACGTCATACCTCGCTCCACGCTGGCGACCCGGGTTCGGGAACGGACTCAGGCTGCCAGGGGGTTGGCAGGGTAGAGAGGGATTGAGCATCTGTAGACTGCTCTCCCTCTCTGGGGAGGGGGGACACCAGCTGTCGGCACATTAGTGACCTCTGGCAGAGGCTGGGGATTGGTGCGTCGGCACTGCATAGAAGGGGGTTGGATTGGGGCATGATGCTGGGAGGTAGCCCATGTGGTCATGTGTGCGTCCCCTCCATTGGTGTCATTGCATGCCCCAGGCTAATGCTAGGGACAGAAAAGTGAAAATGGCTCCAGTCATGATGGCATGATGGCTGTCTCAGGTGGACTGTTCGGCTCCGAAGGTGCACGGCACATACTGGATCCTGTTTCCTGTAGAGGGGCATGGGGGTCTCTCCGCCACCCCATTGTGGGGGGACAAGCCATAGGGGTAGAAGCTGTGAGACCTGAATGGGAGCTGGAGGGATGTTTAGGACAGTGGCCTGAAGACCGAAGGAAAGCCAGGACGTCAAGGTAGGCAGACTGGCCAAGGGAGAAAAAGTACTAATAAAAAAAAAAACTGCATTCATAGGTATGGGGGTGTTTGATAACCAGTGCAGTGCAAGACTCAAAGCTAAGGATTGTTAAGTGTCACTGAACTGAGATTGTGGGAGGATTAATCAACGTAATTGATTTCACTTCTCAGTATGCTCAGTTGCACTATTTTTGGTGTGGTGTGTTCTTAATGGAGTTGTGGTTCAAATGAAAATAATGGATAAATACTCTTATCTGCTGTCTGCCTTATGGGCATGTCTGGGATGTGTGGAGTGTCTGGTTGGGTACCGCTTAAAAGATAAGGAGACAAAGGTCTTACTCTAATGTTGTGTTGAAAATGGCACCTAACTTCTCAGTGCAAGACCTCATACATTTATTGGTGCAAGCACCACACCATGAACCTGGATTACTACACTGCGTTGCATCACAGATGCTGTGCATCTGTACTTCTTAGGTACCATTCTTCACATCAGACAAGAAACTGCATTCTTTTCTGGATGTTTATCCACCTGCTGAAGTGTACATTATGTATTTATTGATATACATAACCAAAACAATAAATAAATGATGTACAGCTAAGCAGATGGAGTAACATCCACAAAATAACTCAGTTGATTGTGTGATTTGATGGATGGCACTGAAGAACTACAGATGCCTAGCTTATTATGTGATGCAACACGGTGCCAATATTGGGTACTGACTCAGGTTCATAGTGTAGTGTTGGAACCAATACCTATATGAGGTCCTGGCCGGAGAGGTGATTGTGTAAACTAAAGAAAAACTGATACCCTGGTTGGTCTCATAAATGTTGTACGCCCCTCAGAAAAAGACATCCAAGGGTGGGAGATGCTTGAGCAAGCAGCAGACCTATGTGGCAGACATGGCAGTAATCCAAGACAGCTCTGTAAACAAATATGTTACTTGCAGCAGCAGAACTAGATAAAATAAATAGGTATCTCTTGTTAAACTGTCTTCCCCGTGCTATGTTGAGCACTTACCTTGGAATCCTTCCTGTTTTTATTGTACTATCTGTGGTAGAGCTGTGCCCCCACCCCGAGTTTGGGTTTGAGGGAAGAGACGCTGTACTGTCTTCTTTATATCCTCCTTTAAGTCTGTTGTGCAACAGCACCTTTCTTTCCTTTTCTTTACTATCATGTAGGCTGACCACCTACAAATCTCCCTTCTAGTTTTCCTTTCTGTCTCTCCCTCTCTCCCTTTGACTCAGGAGAGCACTACCTACCACCACCTGGTTTGCCTGCTTGACTGGCTGCTATGCCAGTAAAATAAATTTGTCAAAAAGCCCTGTTTTTGAGTGCTAGAAGCAGAGTCGCTCTGTTAAGCCATTCCTGTAATGTGCTAGCGCTATCTTGCGTTCCTGCATGAACATGTGCAGGATCACAGCGCTATGTAGCTGCTATAATGAAAAGTGCAGCTTTTGTGACTAGAAATAGCACCTAGGTATTTGTCCCTTTATGTCCATTCCAGTACCTGTGTTGCCTACCGATGTAGGTTGTCAGGTAGTCTTATAAAAAACATTCACATATTTGTGCCGATGTAGTACAGTATGGTCTGCAAGCCAGCTGGTACACACTGTGCACCAATAGGCTTACAGATCATACTGTGAGCTGTCATTCAGCAGGTGGCCGGGCAGTATGCAGGTGAGATTCAGCCACCCGCCCGATGATGGGGGAGCTGGGTGGCCAGGGTCCTCTGTGGGGGTGGGGAGGGGTACCACTGGACCACCTGGTATATGTGTTTGGGACAGATGCTCATGATTGGGCTTATGGAGGGAGGTGGGGTACTACTGGAACACCAGGTATTTTTCTGCGTTACAAATGCCCATGATCAGGCTTACAGAAGGGAGGGAGGGGGACCACTAGACCACTGGGTTGGGTGTTACTATTGGACTGCCCATGACTGGGCATATGGCGGGGGGGGGAACCACTAGGCCACTAGGTTGGGTGGTACTCTTCAAATGCCTGTGATCAGGCATATGGATGGGAGGGAGGGGGTACCACTAGACCACTAGGTAATAAATCTATGTTAGCAATGCCTGCGATCGGGCACACAGGAGGGGGGGTCCACTGGACTACCAGGGACTCACCTTACTATGTCAGCAGCTATGCTGGGTGCCAGGCGAATTGCGCTGGGCGGCCCTGTTCACTGCATGCAAATAGGGCCAAAATGACATGCAAATGGCCCCATTTGCACCATGCATACATTAAGGCCTCACTTGCACGTATACTTCTGAATATTGCAGGTGATTCACCCAGCGCACCTGCATTTGCACTGGAGCAGTCCCATACATCCATGTCTAGTGAAAGTGCTGGTGCATTGTACTTGCGCACTGCGTATTCTATGCCATATTCAATGGTGATGTGCCTTGGTGCATCACCTTTGAATATCACCCTGTCCTGGCCCCAGTGCATTTCAGTTGCACTGTGCCCCCTCACGCGCCACTGCCTGGCGCAGTCTG
Source organism: Neoceratodus forsteri (assembly GCA_016271365.2). Taxonomy (NCBI): domain Eukaryota; kingdom Metazoa; phylum Chordata; order Ceratodontiformes; family Ceratodontidae; genus Neoceratodus; species Neoceratodus forsteri. The sequence continues at coordinate 680,947,124 of CM057456.1, read as the reverse complement.
AATATCTTACCCACTGTGTTTTTCTTTCTGAGACTGTCTTTTGCTCTAGGAACTAAGCCAAGATAACACTTCTGTTTGATAACTCACCTAACTGTGCAGTGCAGGCCTTCTCTTAGGGGCTAACGCCCCTTTGCTGTCTTGTTTTTAGTCAAGAGCTTCTGTCACTCACAGAAGGTGGGTGGGGCTTCAGGAGGAAAAATGTTTAAAAATCAAATGTTTGCTTTCCTTTTGTGTATATAATGTTCCTAATATACATATTTGATTATGCCTTTTTCTATAACATGTTACTTTTATATTTTTATTTTAGTTTAACAACCTTTGTTAGATTAGGAGGCGGAGCCTCTTACATCATGTGATTCCTTTGTATAAAAAGGATCCTTTTATCAGTCAATGCAGATCAGTTCAACCTTGGAACAGGCTAAGATAACACAGAGGGTGGACTAATATCAGGTCCAAATTGTGTAATGTTTGTTTGAATTTTTTTGTTGTTATTTTAATTTTTGTTTCTGTAAATAAGTTCACACTTCTGTGTGATTTCTGCACCTACTCCTTGTGTCAGTGCTTTACTCATTCAACCCATTACAACAGTGGTGTCAGAAATGGGATAGGTTGGTGGTCCAGGCACAAAAGGGGACACCAATCACAATATCTGCCCACATATCCAGAGTAAGCACAGGAGTGGTACCATGGAGGATAAACCTGAGATGTTGGAGATGGAGACAAAGATGACTGGGGTGATGACCAGATCTAGGGTGGAACAGACTGGGGAACCACTACTACCTGGTCTTCTTTCAGAAACCCGTCCTAAGGCGAAGAGAGATGCAGCAGTGAGGGTGAGTTTTTCTGACCTTGGTGAGGAGGAGTCAGTTTAAGAGCCACCCATCTATGTCCCGCCAATGGACATAGCAGAATTACTGAGATGGTTGGCTGTCCACCAACTTGAAATGGAGCGATAAAGGAAATGAGACCTCCAAGAATGAGAGCAGAAGAGGCGAAATCAGGAGCAGAGATGGGCGGAGACCCTGAGGGCACTCTAGATCATTGAATCTGGTAATAGGGGGAAGGACACCAACCCCAAAGACATTAAATTGACTAAGATGGCTCCCACTGATGAAATAGAGGCTTACCTTACCACATTTGAGAGCGTAGCCAGAGCTTGTGGGTGGCCCCAAACTCAGTGGGTTGTGAGACTTGCCCCTTATTTAACTGGAAAGACACAACTGGTTTACAGCAACATGGACCCCAGACATGCTGAGAAATATGAGCTAAAGAAAAAGGAAATCTTGAGACATTATGATATTAATACTGAGACTTATAGGCAAAGATTTCACTCCTTACACTACCAACCCTCATACACCCCCAGAGAGACCTTCATTAGGTTAAGAGAACTCTGTGAAAAATGGTTGCAACCTGAAGAAAAGTCCAATACTGAAATCATAGAGACTCAGATTGTAGAACAGTTCCTTCAAATTATTCCTAATGATGTGCAACATAATCCAGAGTCGGCAAAGGTAGCTATCACCTTTGCAGAGGACTTTTTGTCAGCAAGGCCATCTAGCAAAAGGAATGTCAGAGGAGAATCTAACACCTCTGCAGTTAAATCTTCCCCTTCTTCCTCCCCCCCCCCGCTGGACAGAGTACTGGCCAGTATGAAATAAGATCTGGGAGAGGAGGGAAGAATAATTCTACAGAGATCATTTGCCATAACTGTAATGAAAAGGGACATATCACCAGGTTTTGCCCTAAAAAGAAATCAACTCCGGCACACCAGGCCCTATTAACAACAGGATGCTCAGTGACTGAGGTAACCATCAATGATACCACTATGTTGGGTCTTCTAGATACTGGAAGTAAACATACCCTGATCCGCCCTGAATTGCTGAGCCCTAATTATAAAATCAAAACACCAATGGATGTGATACGTATTCATGGGGCGACACACAGCTACCCAGCTTCAAATGTTGAATTCACTGTAAAAGATCAAAAGAACTCTGTGTGTGCAGGCATAGTTCCCAACTTGCCTATATCTGTGGTTCTTGGGTATGAATTCTCTGGGTTTGACTCTTTACTTGTTACAAAACACCATATGGCAGCTGTTACTACTAGGGCCCAAAGCCAGCAGGAACAACTGTCAGGGGACCAGGGGACTCATTCTCCTTCAATGAAGTCAACACGGGTACCCCAGGAAAGATTCAGAAGATCAAGAGAGAGAGAAAAGGACTTTAAAAACTCTATGGAAAAATAAAGGACTGAATGAAACACCTGTTGAATTAAATGTAGCTAAAAATGTTATTGCCATTGACCAGAAATGTGATGCTTCCTTAACCTCTTTTTTTCAGTAGGTGGGCAAACTACCAAGTAAAGGTGCCCTCGAAATGGTTGTTAAAAATTACATTCTTTATAGAAGGTGCGTTCATCCAAAAACAGGGGAAACAGTGGCCCAGTTAATGGTACCAGCAACATATTGAGAGCAGCTACTGTATTTGGCACATGATTTGCCTTGTTCAGGCCACACTGGTAGGGATAGGACTCTGACCGGTTTATTGCAGCATTTCTAGTGGCCGACTATCCATGTCCAGGTGGCTGAGTATTGCAGATCATGTGCAGAATGTCAAAAGGTAGCTCAAATAGGGAAACGTGATCTGGTACCCTTGGAACCCCTACCACTGGTAACTATGCCATTTGAAAGGATGGCTGTGGATATTGTAGGCCCAACTGAAAAAAGTGCTAAGGGGAATAGGTTCACACTTGAGGTATTCAATTATGCAACTAAGTACCCTGAAGCTATACCCCTATATTCCATAACCACTGAACGGATTGCTGAAGAATTGGTTAAAATCTTCAGTAGGTTAGGAATAACTAAAGAAATATTGATCGATAGGGATAACAACTTCAATTCAGCCCTACTTAAAGAACTCTACCATCTGTTGGGGGTAATAGCAGTTTGTACATTACCCTATCACCCCCAAACAGATGGATTAGTGGAGAGGTTCAACCAGACTCTCAAATGTATGCTGAGAAAATTTGTGCATGATGAAGGAAAAAATTAGGACAAGTACCTTCCCTTATTACTTTTTGCCTATAGAGAGGTCCCCCAGGCCTCAACTGGGTACTCCTTACTTGAACTTTTGTACAGACAGAATCCTCAGTGGCCCCTTGACATTGTCAAAGAGTATTGGGAGGAAGCACAGGAGGTTGGAACTACCAGTATTGCTGAGTATATGATCCGACTAAGAAACCGACTGGTAAAATATATGGAGGAGGATCACAAAAATGCTAGTCAGGCCCAAACAGATTCAGAAGCATTATTATGATCAAAAAGGTTCTGATAAAGAATTTCAAGAGGGAGATAGGGTATTGTTATTATTGCCAATGACTGAGAACAAACTTCTCATGAAGTGGCAAGGGCCCTATAAGGTCCTTAGGTGGGTTAGCAAGGTCACTTATGAGATTGAGACACCAGACAAACACCCAGGCAAGCAAATGTATCATGTCAACTTCTTGAAAAAGTGGCAGGAAAAATCTGAGCCCTCAGCTAGCATGCTCATCATGCCAGAAAAAGGAGAAACTAACATGGATGTGGCATATAGACGGTTAGAAGAAGAAGGCCAGGCAGGAATAAATGAGCTGGATATAAACCCTACCCTAGTTGAACATGAAAAAAGGGAATTGATGCAGGTACTTAGGCAGTTCAATACAGCCATTACTAAAGAGCTTGGGAAAGCTGTGGGCTTCTCAGAAGGAACTAGAAGGGGGACAGGATCAGATCTACAGTACAGTAGCTTCTTGTTTTACATTGTTTTTCATGGATTCTACTTGGTAGAATGTTTATTTTCTTTCCTACTACTAAGGGGCTAGCAGGGTATTGTTTGGGGCTGTTGGAATTTTGAAACCTGCTTTGGTAGCTAAAAGTGGGCTCATTTGTTTGGTTTACGTGTGGCAGGCTGCATTTGTAGAGGCCTATTTCTTCTTTAAACATAACTGGTGTAATTTAACTGGTCTGTTTCTTTGAATTGAGACCTATATCTTCTAATTCCAAACCTATTTTGATGTATTGTTGGTGAAGCTGTTTGAATTGGTGTCCTGTTTCTTTGGGTAGCAAACCTATGTTGGGGCTTTGAGTAGAATTGATTCATTGTTGCTGGCTTCACTAGCTGCAAAGTTTTGAGTGGGGAAGGTGCAATTGTCTGACTAGAGGCCTCAGTTACCTGATTGTTTCCGGAAGATTTGGGCTGGTCCCACCCCCCAAACCCCTCACCCCACCCACCCCTGGTCAATTATTCCCTTTATACTAGGGGTTCTGACATCACTCTCAAACAGGCAAAGGATTTGCACTCTGTCATAACAGAAGCAGACATCCAGGAAAGGAACTGTAGCAAGTGAAGAGGTGACTGCTCTCTCAGTGGAAGGGAAGTAAATGCAAATCTAGGCACTTTCTTTTGTACTACTTCACATTGTTATTGCATTGGGTAAAGGGAGGAGTAGGAGTTGAAGAAGGTTGTGCAATGGCTACTTAAAGTATTTTTGAGTGTGGATAGGAATATAAAAGCAGTTGCTCAACATATCTAAACGTGTGCAACAAAGGAGGTAAGGAAATAAAGAATGTTTTGCACTGATAGAGGGGAGAGTGGGACTTGGGGAGTGTTTGTATCCTGCATCTGGAAGGGTGGGGGTCGCTGGTGGGCAACCACAGCAATGGTGTAGGTGGTAGGCTGCAACAACTGCGGTGCACCAATCTTTCTAAACATTGCCTGGAGTGTGGAGGATGTTTAGTGTGCAACCACATAGAAAAACTTAGAAAGGAGATTGAGGGTCTGCAGGAGGAACTAAGACAGGCAAGGCAGATTGGGGTGGGTTTAGCCCAATACTGGAGGGAGGAAGAAGGGAGATGAGGGAGGGCAATTTAAGCCAACAGTGGTGAGGAGAGGGTCAGAAGAGAAGCAGAGACAAGGGGCCCAGGCCAGGAAGAACGATTGCCGGAAACCAGGTCAGGAGACAAAAGTCAAATGGAAGGAGGCAATAGGGGCTTGTGAGGGGAGGCGAAGAAGTGGCAAAAGTCATGGAGTGGAAAGGAGAGAACAGGTTACTATGCAGAGAGAGGGAGCGGGCATTTGTGAAGGATCTTCAGAAAATGGTTTTGCACTGCTAGAGAGGAAGAAGGTGGAGGAGGGAAGTGATGAAATTAGAGGAGTAATTGATAAATGCCTGGACCAAACTGGAGTGGGGGGAAGTTCTGCTGGGAGAACTGCAACAGGGGTAAAAGGGCGAATAATGTGCAGGAGGAAGAAGAGGAGCTGGAAATGAGGGAGGGAGATGAAAGGAAGCAAGCAGGGAGTAAGAGGGGTGGAATCTTAGTGCTGGGGGACTCAATACTAAGAGGAGTTAGGTGGGGTAGCAAGGCGGAGAGGCATAGTCGCATTTGGGTGGAGGCCATGCCAGGAATGACAGCGGAAAGGGTGGGACAGTCTGTTCTGAAATATGCTAGAAGGGGTAGGGACAAGCCTCATTTAATTATACATCTTGGGACAAACGACCTGGCTGACAAGACAGTGGATATAGTCCAGAGGAGGTTTGAGGAACTAGCACAATTATGTGAGGGCAGGAAGATCAGTAACTTTTTCTGAGATACTTCCGATGCCAAAGGCAAAGCACAACAAGAAAGCTGAGAATAGAGAATTTAACGGATGGCTAAGAACCTGGTGTTGTGCTAAGGGTATGGGCTGTTGGGGGTGGGAGGGACCTGGGAGGACAGTAGTCTCTATGCCAAGGACAGACTACACTTGAGTGAGGAGGGAAGAAAGTGATGAAACAGAGGATGGAAGAATATATAGAGGAAGTTGGGAGTTTAAACTAGAGTGGGGGTGGCAGTTGGGGAAGAGATATGCAGAGACCACAGGTTGGGAAATCATATGAGCTTACCCCCCCATACAGTGACAAAGGACAAATGGCAAGTACTATTGGTGATGCTAAGAAAGGAGGGCAGCATGGAGGGGGGAAAGGGTGGAAGGTGGTTACCCTTAATGCTAGGAGCTTGGGAGGAGAACCGCAGAGTTGCAGGTTCTCATGGCAGAGGGAGAGGTGGACATTGCAGCCATCACGGAAACATGGGCCACCCAGTATAATGACTGGGACCTGTCTGTACCAGGGTACAGGTTATTTCGAAGGGACAGGGTGACTGGGAAAGGAGGGGGGGTGGCACTATATGTGAAGGAAGGACTGAAGTGTGTAAGGGAGGGAGGAAGGGGAGAAGGGTAGTACGGAGTCACTTTGGGTGCAAATCCAGGATTCCAAGAATAGGATTCTTAGAATGGGAATGGTGTACAGGCCACCATCTCAGATGGAGGAGTTAGACAGGGAACTAGCGGGACAGATCAGGAGGACCTACGAAGAAGGTAGATGTGGTGATTGTGGGGACTTCAACATGTCAGGAGTGGACTGGAGCACCCCAACAACCAGGAACAGAAGGGAGCAGGTACTGCTGGATGCCTTCTAGGACAGCTTCCTGCTGCAAATGGTCAGTGAACCAACCAGGTTAGGGAATACCCTTGACCTTGTGCTGGCAAATGGGGACTTTGTGAGAGAACTTACAGTGGAGGAACCGCTGTCAGGGAGTGACCACCACTCAGTATGGCTCACATTGGATATGGGCAAGGAAGGAGTGGAATCTGGCACAAGAGTGCTGGACTTCAGGAGGGCCAACTTGGGAGGATGGGGAGTGGTAAAGGGTACCTGGCCAGAATTCAATCTAGTATGGATACTAACCAGAGATGGGAGCTCATAAAGCTGGGGATAGTGGAGGCAACCAAAACCTGCTGCAAAGCCCAGAGCAAGAAGGCTAGGGCTAAGAAACCGAGCTGGTTGAGCAAGGAGGTCATGGAAAAGGTAAGGAGGAAAAGAGCTGCCTTTAGGAAGTACAAGAAAACAGGGAGGGGGAGGACAGAGAGGAGTACTTGACAGAATCGAAGGAGGTGACAAGGGCAGTAAGGGGAGCCAAAGCATCTACGGAACTCAGGCTGGCACAAGGCATTAAGAAGGGGGAGAAGGACTTCTTTAGTACATCAGGAGAAAAGGAGCTGTAAGGACCACATAGTAAGGATTAGGAAGGAGGGGGGTTGGGTGGAAGCAGGGTACGATAAGGCGGAAGCACTAAATGAGTACTTCTGCTCAGTATTTACTAAAGAGAAGAGGGGTGACACCCAAGATGGGAGAAATGGCAGACGAGGGGAAGTGGTGACAGATGGGAAATCATGGAGGGCAGAGTTCGAGAGGGTTTGAAGGCACTGAGGGTGGACAAGGCGCCAGGCCCAGATGGCATCCACCCCAGGGTACTGAAGGAGCTGGCAGAGGTCCTTGCAGGACCTTTGGCAGACCTATTTGATGCCTCACTACATTCGGGGTGTGTACCTCAGGACTGGAGGATGGCTCATGTGGTGCCCCTCCACAAGAGTGGCCCCAAGGATGAACCGGGAAACTACAGACCAGTGAGCCTCACATCCATCGTGGGTAAGCTAATGGAGACTATCCTGAAGGAGAGGCTGGTGGCCTCCTAGAGGCCAAAGGACTACAGGACAGCAGACAGCATGGCTTCATACGTGGCCGATCCTGCCAAACCAACCTGGTCGAGTTCTATGACTGGGTAACTAGGCAACTGGACAGGGGACATGCAGTGGATGTCCTGTATCTGGACTTCAGTAAGGCATTCGACCCAGTGCCACATGGAAGGCTGGGAAGGAAGTTAGTAGGCACAGGGGCAGGTGCAATGCTGGTGAGATGGGTAGGAAACTGGCTGCAGGGAAGGCAACAGAGGGTGGTGATGGGTGGGGAGCTCTCACACCCAAGGGCAGTGACGAGTGGTGTCCCACAGGGCTCGGTGTTGGGACCAGTGTTGTTTGGGATATTCATTGCAGACATATCATGGGACATCAAGAGCAAGATCAGTCTGTTTGCTGATGGTACCAAGATTGGCGCGGTGGTGGATGACCTAGGGGATGGCAGGGGTTGCAGGATGATCTGGCAAAGCTTGAAACCTGGTCAGACACCTGGCAACTGGGCTTTAATGCCAAAAGTGCAAGGTGATGCATTTTGGGATGAAGAACCCAAGGAGGACTTACCAGCTAGGGGAGTGCAGCTAGCCCAGACAGAGGAGGAGAAGGATCTGGGTGTGCTCATCACAGGGTCAATGAACAACTCGGCACAGTGTAGAAGGCAGCTGCAAAGGCCAACAAAATGCTGGGTTGTATTGCAAGGGTATATCCTCAAGGAGGAGGAGGTGATTCTGCCACTGTATAGGTCATTAGTTAGACCACAGCTGAGTACTGCGTGCAGTACTGGCATCCGTATCTGAAGAGGGACATTAGCTACTGGAGGGGTGCAGGCAGGGCGACAAAGATGATCAAGGGTCTGGGGACTTATCATATGAGAGGAGGTTGAAGGAGTTGAACATGTACTCACTGGAGGAGAGGAGAGACAGGGGGACATGATTGAAACCTTAAATACATGAAAGGAATCAACAAGACGGGTACAGAGGGCTGTTCAAAGTAAGGAGGGAGGGCCACCAGGGCCAAGATATGAGACTGGAGTGAGGAAGGTTCAGGAGGAGATGAGAGACACTTTTTACAGAGAGGGTGGTGGCTGGGTGGAATGCGTTACCTGCAGAAGTGGTATGCAGTAGAACAGTGGACTGCTTCAAATGAGGATGGGACAGGACAAGGGGGAGGGTTAATGAAGGGGAAGGGTGGAAGGGAGGGGCAGCTGCAGAATAAGGGGTGCTAGCTGCACATTCGAGCAGACTTGATAGACCTCTAGGCCTTTATCTGCTGGCAAATTTTGTATGTTCGTATGGAGTAGAACGCCATATGCACACCTCTTCTCCTCCTATCAGGCAAAAACCATATAGATGTCCTGAAAGGGTGAGAGCAGAGGTATAACAAGAAATTCAAAAAGTGAGAAAACTAGGTATTATTGAACTCTCAGAAAGTCAATGGGCATCTCCCATTGTAGTTGTTCCGAAGAAGGAAGATGGTATCTGCCTGTGCCTGGATTTCAGGAAACTAAGCCTGGTGTCCCAGTTCGATGGGTACCCGATTCCTAGGATTGACGATTTGATTGACTACATAGGTAATGCCCAGTATATTACAACATTGAATTTAACCAAAGGATACTGGCAGATTCCTTTGGGTCAATTATCTCACGAGAAAACCGCGTTCAGTACTCCCATGGGCCTATTTTAGTTTGTGACATGCCTTTCAGTCTACATGGAGAACCAGTAACATTTCAGGTATATGAATCAGCTTTTAGCCCCCCATACTGCATATGCGGCTGCCTAACTGGATGATGTTGTCATCTTTAACCCAGGTTGGCAGACCCATATGGAACATTTAATAGCTATTCTTGAAACTATCAGTGGGACTGGGCTGACCATTAACCCTAGTAAATATGCAGTGGCCATGAATGAGACACGTTATTTAGGTTTTATCCTAGGAAATGGTCAGGTAATGCCAGAACTATCCAAAGTAGAAGTAGTAGCTAAGTGCCTGGTGCCCCAAATGAAAAAACAGGTGAGGTCATTTTTAGGGCTTGCCAGCTATTATAAGAGGTTTTTGCCCAACTTTGCTACTGTAGTAGCCCCCCTTACTGACCTCACCAAGAAAAGATGTGGACCACTGTTAAGTGGATGCCAGAATGCGAACAAACATTCCAGTCCATTAAGATTGCCTTATGTTCCTCACCAGTCTTAAGGTGCCCTGATTTTGATAGGCCCTTCGAGGTACATACAGATGCTTCCAACATGGGTATTGGGGCTGTTCTGAGTCAAACTATTGATGGGGAAGAACACCCTATCCTATATATTTCCTGGAAACTTCATGATAGGGAGCAGCACTACTCAACCATCGAAAAAAATGCATAGCCATCAAGTGGGCAATAGAGGCCTTGCCTTTTTATTTGTGGGGAACTGAATTCATACTGGTTACAGACCACAACCCCCTTTTCTGGATGAACCAGATGAAGGATAAGAGTGCGAGAATACTCAGATGGTACCCAGCACTGCAGCCATACAAATTCCATGTCAAGCATAGGCCTGGATCCCAGCATAAAAACATTGATTTTATGTTCCGCTATGCTGCAGGCCTGGAAACAGACCCTTGTAATCTGAGCTATATTGACCCTGTAAATACGTAAATATGTAAATTTGTAAATAGAAATAGGAAGATAGGTCTTGTTTTTTTTTTTTGCTTTGTTTTTCTTTTGGGTGTATGGTGTAAGGAAATAGGACTTAAGATAGTTCTGTAGATAGCCAAAAGGGTAGTCTTTTACCTTTACAAAGACTACACACCTCAGGGCAATTGTTTGTTGTTTATAACCTTTATTCATGGTTGTGTAACCGTGAGTGGTATTGGTGTACTAACACCATTTGTATAAGGGTGCCTGGGGGTGGGACTTCTAGAGAGGGCAGGTGGAAGTCCCAGCAATCCCCCCTTGGGTTGTAACTAGGGGATCCCCTTTTCCTTTTGCAGGATTCCTTCTGTAGGAAACTAGTTGGTTTCACCCCTAGTTTCATTCTGGGGAGGATGGCATGTGGTAGCACTGTGTCCCCCCATCCCATTTTGGGTTTGAGGGAAGAGACTCTGTACTGTCTTCTTTATATCCTCCTTTAAGTCCGTTGCACAACAGCACCTTTCTTTTCTTTTCTTTTCTTTACTTTCAAGTAGGCTGGCCACCTACAAATCTCCCTTCTCGTTTTCCTTTCTGTCTCTCTCCTCTCCCCTTGCCTCAGGAGAGCGCTGCCTACCACTGCCTGGTTTGCCTGTTTGACTGGCTATTATGTCAGTAAAATAAATTTGTCAAAAAGCCCTGTTTTAGAGCACTGGAAGCAGAACCACTCTGTTAAGCCATTCTTGTAATGTGCTAGCACTATCTTGCATTCCTGCACAAACGTGCTCAGGATCGCAGCGCTATGTTGCTGCTATAATGGAAAACGCAGCTTTTGTGACTAGAAATAGCACCTAGGTATTTTTCCCTTTATGTCCATTCCAGTACCTGTGTTGCCTACCGATGTAGGCTATCAGGAAGTCTAAAAAAATAGATGTTTGCCTCAAGATGTTTGAAAATAGAGAAAGAACATGGTCCAGTGTTAACAGTGAGAGAAGGGGTTGGTATCCACCTTCCTATCTCTTTGTCTTATTGCAGAGTTAAAATAAAGTGTTTCCCAGATAAGTGCCCTTTCCTGAGTGTCCTTACTGTTCAGGGTAAACAGGACTAAATAAAATAGAAGTGATTAATTTATTGCTCTTGCACTGCTCCTTTGAAGCACTGAACTGTGGTTGTCAGCTCTGTTTTGTATACTGTAGCACATACAGACACTGTCTCCTGCAAAGTCAGCTTTTTAAAAATTCCAAAAGGTAGCAAACTGCCCTAAAATGTAGCCGCTAACTGCTAAATATTTACTCTGTTGCATATTATGTGTGGTTCATAGCTCGGTGCTTATGTAACATATTGGAATGATGTAGATGGTTGTTGGATACAGAGGCCAGCATAGACAATTTGTGCTTAGGTACTTGGATGCTTGAATTGAGGCGTTTAATAATATTTGATGGTTTTGGCCTTTCTCTGTATCCCACCTGTAGGAAGGAGGCTTGATTTAGAATTATGGAGCCCCCCCGATGGGAGAAGAGTGCCGCAGAAGGAGGAAGTGTCGAGGAGGATGGAGGTTGAGTGCGACTCACTCTAAGCAGAGCAGGAGTTAGTTGTTCTAATTAAATAGGCAGTGGGGGAGGAGTTCTTCCCCCACATAATCCCAGGAATTCCTTCAATTATGTGTGGTTCATAGCTCAGTGCTTATGTAACATATTGGAATGATGTAGATGGTTGTTGGATACAGAGGCCAGCATAAAATTATTTGTGCTTAGGTACTTGGATGCTTGAATTGAGTTGTTTAATAATATTTGATGGTTTTGGCCTTTTTCTATATCTCACCTGTAGGAAGGAGGCTTGGTTTAGAATTATGGAGCCCCCCCAAAAATAAATAAATATCAATGATTGTTCAGTAACTGAATGCTGAAGAAGTCATGCATAACAACTTAATGATAAGAATAGACAATCACCTCCTCCAACTCCGGAGAGTGTGACCAGTAGCACTCATGAGTGGAAACCCCCCCTTGAGGGGAAACCTCTGAGGACCCATGGCTACTGACCTGCCCATCCTTCTGGGCATACTAAAGGAGAGAGATCCTAATTAAATATATTAATCAGCTAATCTGAATTCTAATTTGTAGAATTTAATCCGGATAAACGGAGCTTAAGAAGAACTGAATTGTAAAAGTCCAGTGAAGTAATTTCCTCCTAATAAAGTCCAAGTCTGAAATTCCATGTATAATTTGGAAGGATGGAGAGTGGATATGAAGAACCTTCCTCCAGTCTTCAGTTGATAGAGGGCATAATCCAGAAATGTATGATGGTGGAGATGAAGTTGATGACTGGCAAATTCAATACAGAAGACCAGACGCAGATAGTTACATCCAAACTTGACGTCAATGAGGCAGGATGAATAGAAGTAGATGCCTTCCTGATTTCTAATAGAGGGCTGGTAGTACGTGTAATGAGAGAAGGCTTATAGCCAGGCTAGCAACTAATGAATCCAGTTCTGATAAGTGAAGTATAGTCTTAGGAATTGATATAAAGGCAACGGCTGTAGAACTGAGCTGAAATAATGTCAGGCTGTAGAGCATAATCAAAAACACTGGTGCAAGGTATGAAGCATCCAAGTATTAGTAGAATATGGTGAGCCCAAATAAGCAAGGCAGTAGGACTGCAAATCTGAAGTGAGAGGCAGTAGGAGCAGGATTGCACCAACGAAGGCAGATGAGAAGGAGCAGGATGCGGCAATCAGCCCTTGAAGTGCAGCTGAAACGATAGCTGGTGAGGTAGGAGAGAGGCGGCTGATTCCAGTAGGTAAAGGGCAGCCAGATCCAGGAATGTCTACCAGTAGAATTTGAGCATGGAAGATAGTCTATTGACGAGATGCACAGCAATCCCTCAGCTGGAGGTACGAGAGGCCAGTAGCTCTAGGTAACAGGAATGCAGCTATACCCATGAAGGGCAGCTAATAAATTAGAAGTGGCATACAGCCTCCATGAGACACATCCGGAATCATCTTGAGCATGGTAGTATTGTAGCCGGAAGGCAGATGTAGAGAATGTAAAGATGCTGAGAACCGATGTATCCAGAGGAAGGAAGGAAGGGATCACATGGAAGAGACTGAGGCAGATATGGCAACTGGAGGAGAGGAATAATCATCCAAATTGAAGATATGCAAAGTTCGAGGCAGGAAAACCAGACGAGACCCGAAGGCCAAATCAAATGAAGTCGAGTAGTCACAAGGTCCAAATTTGGTAGAGCACAAGCAGGATAATGAAAGGTTGTAAGGAGCACCAACTAAGTGTCTAGGAAAGCGAAGCAGTAGCAGTTCCATAGCTGAGGCAGCAGGGCAAACATCCAAGAATAGATGATGAAGATACACTCCAGTAAGGAGCCACCAGCTGGTGAAACGACAGCATGTATGCATATAGGAGAATGTGTGAAACTCCAGGCCTTGAGCTGGGAGAGGCAAAATTAGAGCAGAATGAGGAAAACCCCCCAGCCCGAAGGGCGAAGGCAGGTCACAAAAGCAGAAGATTAGTAGGCAACCTCCCAGCCCGATGGGTGAAGGCAGGTTGTAGAGGTAAGAATCCCCAGGCCCCGAGCTGAACGAGGCTGGCAGAGTAGAAGTAGGGAAACCTCCCAGCCCAAAGTACGAAGGCAGGTCGCAGAAGCTGGTGATCAGTAGGAAGACCTCCCAGCCTGATGGGCGAAGGCAGGTCGTAGCAGCTGGTGATCTGTAGATAAACCTCCCAGTCCAAAAGGCAAAGGCAGGTCATAGAAGTAGGTGATAGAGGTGCAGCAAGAAAGGAGCAAAGCACCTCAGGGCTCATATGGCATAGATCAGACAAATACGATGACGAAGTTCTGGCTCCAAGGGCGGAAGAAGTAATGACCGGATAAGGTAATAAACCCCTTGAAACTATAATTCTTCAATGTAAGGCAGTTGTCCATCCAAGGCAAATGGAATAAAGCCATCTGGAAGTCCAGATGGAGACGAATGTAGGGATTCTGGAGAAGCTGAAGCATTATGGTGAGGAGCAGCTAAGAGTATCGAAGCAAAGATCTTGACACACCTCAAACAATCTGATGGAAGGAGGGGGCGTAGGAGCGTATTTGGAAGGCAGGTCGGAAGGCAGCTTTGAAGAGCATCCATGGGAACTAAGCAGAGCTAGCCCAATGCTTGATGAGAGTAAACACAGGATCTGTAAATCATCCATGAATTGTAGTCAAGCCAGTGGCCTTATAGGAGATAGGTAGGAAGGAGCTGCTAAGCAAGGAAAGCTTACTTCGGTTGCTTATGTTGGAACTTGAATTCAGCCAGAAGCAGGACAGAAGCGGTGGACCAAGTGAACTGGAAAGCTAACAATGTCAGCACAGGGAAGGGAAGAAAGTACGTAAGCAGCGAACCACAAGTGAAAAACTGGGCATTACAGGGAAGATAGGAGAGCTGCCATGCCCGCCGAAGAGTGCAGCAGCTTAGAGGTCCAGATGCTACAGAGAAAAGGAGCACTATGAGAAGAAACAATGTGGTAGCCAGTGGTATCCTGAGCCGGGCAAGCCATGTCTGATGAGGGAGCAGTCCTAGGCCCAGTCCAGGGCATTAGAAGATCAGGCAAAGTCCATAATGAGAGTAGTGTCGGTCCCAAAGAAGGCAGGAGTCCAAACAGCAGGATTGGACATGTACTTGAGTCCTTTAGCAGAAGTCCCAATGCAGTACAGCATATGCAGAAAGAAACAGCAATGGCAGCCCAAGACCAGGAGGGCTAGGGAAGGTAGGTGAACAGAGGCTACATCCCGGAAGACTTGCCAGATGAGTGAAATAAATACAATATGTAAAGTGTATGCGGACAGTAGGAGACACTAGATACTCGGACCATCCAAGATCTCCATATAGAGTAAATCCAGAGAAATCCCAAATGAATGCTGAGTAGAGCTGGCAGAAACTTCAAATTAAGAAGAGGCATGGAGGCTGAGGAAAACAATTGGTAATGGCTGCGAGCACTGCAGTAGCATCAAAGCCAGACTGCGTATAGTGAGTCCTAGTCAAGCATAGGCAGTACGGAAATGGCAGGCAGCTGCACAAGAAAGAAACATTCACTCCTGGTATCGGCGGATGGTCCAATCCGGCAAGTGACTGGAGTAGGACAGCAGCTGAGGTGAAGGCAATGAGGCAGCCAGAGGCAGCGGCCAGTAGAATTCAGCAGACAGGGAGCGGCTGCAGGCGGAGCCGAGCGGAAACTGCTACCGAGGTAGGAATCCAGTCAATGTAGGCAGCCGGTAGAGAGAAAGGGGAATGCAGGGACTGAGGCAGAATGATGGACGAATGTGACTAGAATGACTGAGGTAGCGAGGAGCGCCGGCTGCATGGAATGGAAACAAACAGTGGAGACGCAAGGGAAGGAGTAGCAGGCAGCAGACAGGCTAATAAAGCAGGGAAGTGGAGGTGGGAGAAAGGACATGAAAGCAGAGAACTCTCCCCCTAAAATGAACAAGCAGGCAGCAATGACAGACAAGGGGAAGGAACGAAGGAGACACAGGGAGGGGAACAGAAGGGAGGGTATAGCCAGAAAAATGGAGGAAGAACAGATAATGAAGGGAAGGTAGGCAGCCGGCAGCAATGCTACGCGCAAAGTGACTGAGTGCAACTCGCTCTAAGCAGAGCGGGAGTTAGCTGTTCTATTTAAATAGGCAGTGGGGGAGGAGCTCTTCCCCCACATAATCTCAGGAATCCCTTTCAATTATTGTTATACCTTTCAGGTTGTTTTGAGATGGCGTTTGCCCTGAGAGTGATTAGTTGGCACCAAAAACTCTCACAGGTTCACAGAGCCATCTTGTAAACAACCTAAACTGGTAAATATTTTCCCGGAGGGTTTCTCTTGCAAATTAATGCTGTTTTCTTGAGAAACTCCCTCTGTGACCAGCCAGCTTGCCTCATTCATTTCTTTTTAAAGGTGTCTCTTTTCCTCCTCCTTTATAAACAACAAAAAGTCTTACCTTGCAACAAAAGCCCTGTATTGAGGTAACAGCCTGTACTGCAGTACAAGCAAAGCCAAGCTAAATAACCTTGCTGTGTTTTTCTTTCTGTGACTGTCTTTTGCTCTAGGAAGTAAGCCAAGATAACACTTCTGTTTGGTAACTTACCTAACTGTGCAGTGCAAGCCTTCTCTTAGGGGCCAACACCCCTTTGCTCTCCTGTTTTTATCCAAGAGCTTCTGTCACTCACAGAAGGTGTGTGGGACTTCAGGAGGAAAAATGTTTAAAAATCAATTGTTTGCTTTCCCTTTGTGTATGTAATGCCCCTAATATATATATATATATATATATATATATATATATATATATATGCCTTTTTCTATAATATGTTTCTTATAAATGTTTATTTAGTTTAGCAACTTTTGTTGGATTAGGAACTGAAGCCTCTTACATCATGTGATTCTATTGTATAAAAGGGATCCTTTTATCAGTCAATGCAGATCAGTTCAGCCTTGGAACAGGTTGAGGTAACACAGAGGGTGGACTAATGTCAGATCTAGACTGTGTGATGTTTGTTTGAATTTTTTTTAAAGTTATTATTTTAATTTTTATTTTTGTAAATAAATTCACACTTCTGTGTGACTTCTGTACCTACTCCCTATGCCAGTGCTTTACTCATACAACCCAGTACGACACTGTCCCCACATCATTTGCGCTATTTTTGTTTGTTTATGTTTACCTTTCTCCCACACATAACTGAATTCGAACCCTGTGCTGCCAACTACACATGCGCTTGACTCCTGGCACTAAACAGGGGCAACGGGAATGCGCAACACAGTGTCCTGTGGAAGTAAGCAAAACACATGATGTCACATGAAGGGAGAGTTTGGTTGCAAATTAGGCAGCATGTCTCCATATTTACTGTGTGGATCCACAGCAATGTAAGTACATTTTTAATACCAAAAATACTCTATATCACTAGAAATAATATTTACAGATGTGGAAACCCAAACTATGTGTGCATGCATCAAGCACAAAAGCAAATTCAAAATATCACTTCATGACTGTCTAATACTGCTGCTTTAAAGTACTGTACTTACTAAATTCTTAAAAAGTGACGACCTATGTAGCCACTGTGATGTTAAATACTATGTCTGTAGCTAAATGCTATGGTTGTGCCAAAAGAATGATTTCATAAAGTCCTTGTGAACTGTGATTTGTTGTAGTTTTCAAATGATTATGGCAGTAAGCGCTGATTCCCTTGATTTTATTTTGCTAGTGTCTTGCTTTTAAAAGTGCATGCTTATAACAAAAGGATTCCCCTATTTTAAGGGACCAAGGAGAAGCATAGATGACACTGAAAAGATTTGCGTACTACAAGACATCACACAAAAAGAAAATATTAAAAAAGCAGTGTTAGACAAGTCCCTGGCAGTACCATTGAAAGCATCAGTTATGAATGTGGAAGTGATACAGAAGAAAGAAAAGAAACTTGCAGTTTCTTTAGCTTGGAATGTAAAAGGCAGGTTAGAACAAAAGAACTTGAACAATGTCAGAATAGTACATTACTTCTGAGTGGAGAGCAGAGTCAGAAGAGACCATTATCTCAATCTGCACAAGTCGTCAGTGACAACAATGTAGTTCACAACAGTGACAACCTTGATTTCAATGTAAGGCATTCCACCAAAGAAGCAGAAAAGACAATACAGAGCTATCACCATGTAATACACAGTAATAGGAACACAGATGTTCATCAGACAATGCATGACAATCATGAAGACAACCTTCTGAAAGGAAGAAAAAAACACGTAGCTACGTGAATGTCATGGATAGGGATGGTAACAAACATGACGAAATCAGTGTAAGACATTCCTCAATACCAGCAGGAACATCTGACAGAACTAGACACATGGTGGATTCCCTGCAGGGGAGGGCCTCAAACAACTGGTACAACAACCTACAAGAGACAGGGCTATCTTAGATCTAGTACTGACTAACAGGGAAAGGATCACAGATCTCCAGGTAGAAGGTCACCTGGGGCCAAGGACCATCACATGGTATGGTTCAATTTGGCCACTAGAACAAAATCATCCCAGTCCAAAGCAAAAATATGGGACTTCACAGGAGCTGACTTTGATAAGATGACCAACAGAGTTAAGCTAGTCCTGGCAAAAAGAAACACAGGTGAGGGGGTACAGGCAAAGTGGGCAAGCATTAAGGATGCAATACTTGAAACAACATCCCATTGTGTTAGACAGAAGAGGAAGTGCAAAAGAAGAAGGAAACCACTGTGGTTCTCAAATACAGTGGCAGAAAACGTCAGAGCCAAAAGGCTGGCCTTCAGGAAATATAAGAGAACACAGCGGGATGAAGATGGGGAGGCATACCAAACTGCCCTAAGGGAAGCAGGGATGGCAGTAAGGCAGGCAAAGTCCCAAACTGAGGAAACCCTAGCACGAACAGTAAAAGAAGGGGACAAGACTTTATATAGATAAATTAGTGAAAGAAGAAAGTCCAGAGGGGTTATTGCTAAGCTCAAAGGAGAAAAGGGGGCATGTGAGGAGGAGGAAGACCCTGTAAAAGCATCTGTCCTAAATAGATACTTTTGCTCAGTATTTACTGACTAGAAGGTCGGGCAGGGCCCACAGCTCAGCACCATGGGCACAGGGGGGAGGGAGGGAGGTGAGCACTACTCCCTTCACAAAAGAAAGGGTCCTACAAGAGCTCACTAAGCTCAGGGTGGACATGGCAATGGGACCTGATGGCATACATTCCAGGGTACTTAAGGAGCTATGGGTGGAACTAGCAGAGCCATTAGCAGAACTGTTCAGTGAGTCTCTGAGCACAGGAGAGGTCCCAGAAGACTGGAGAAGGGCTCACGTGATCCCGCTCCATAAGAGTGGTAGCAGGGAGGAGGCAGGGAACTACAGACCAGTCAGTCTTACCTCAGTAGTGGGCAAGATTATGGAGGCACTCCTTAAGGAAAGGATAGTGCAATACCTGGAATCCATGAGGGCACAGGATCCAAGACAGCATGGGTTTACAAAGGAAGGTCCTGTCAAACTAATCTCATAGATTTTGACTGGGTAACCAGAGTGGTGGACCAAGGGGAGCAGTTGATGTCACCTACCTTGACTTCAGCAAAGCTTTCGACACTGTTCCACATAGAAGATTGATAAATAAGCTGGGTAGGCTCAGGGCGGGTCAGAAGTTGGTCAACTGGGTGGCAAACCAGTTGACGGGCAGAAAACAAAGAGTGGTGGTAAATGGTATACAGTCAGAAGAGATGCAAGTCACATTTGGGGTACTTCAGGGATCAGTCCTGAGGCCAGTCCTCTTCAATATCTTCATTAGTGACATTGCAGATGGACTAGAGGGTAAGACTTATCTGTTTGCAGATGACACCAAGATCTGCAACAGAGTAGATGATCCAGATGGGGTGGGCAGAATGAGAAGAGATCTGGATAAACTAGCAAAATAGTCAGAAGAGTGGCAACTGGGATTTAATGCAAAGAAGTGCAAGATCATGCCCATAGGGAAGAGAAACCCTGAAGCCACCTATAGGCTGGGAGGGGAATTGCTGGCAGTCACAAAGGAAGAAACAGACTTGGGCATCATCTCCACCGATGACCTGAAATCATCCAAGTAGACCTCTAAAGCAGTAGGTAAGGCTAAGGGGATGTTGGGGAATATTAGTAGGGGTATCACAAGTCATAAGAGGGAGGTAATAATCCCTCTTTACAAGACACTGGTTAGGCCCCATCTGGAGTACTGCGTGCAGTACTGGAGGCCACACCTTCACATGGACATTAACCAAATTGAGGCAGTCCAGAGAAGGGAAATCAAAATGGTTAATGGTGCAGGGACTTCATCAGAAGACATATGAGGATAGATTAACAGAGCTCAATATGTATACCCTTGAGCAAAGGAGGGACAGAGGTGATATGATCGAGACATTCAAGCACTTTAAGGGTATTAACAAAGTGAAAGAGTCTAGCATGTTTAAATATAAGAAAAATAGCAGGACAAGAGGACACAGCATGAGATTAGAGGGAGGCTGATTAAGGGGTAATGTGAGGAAGTTCTTATTCACAGAAAGGGTGGTGGATGCATGGAACGGCCTACCTCAGGAAGTGGTGGCTATGAATACAGTGCAGGGCTTCAAACAGGCATGGGATTGGCATAAGGGAGCTATACAGATGAGTATGAATAGATAGGCCACTGACAGAGCAAAGGCCGATGGCACATTTATAAGGTAGAAAAAGAAATGGGCAGACTGGATGGGCCTTGCGGTCCTTATCTGCCATCAACTTCTATGTTTCTATATTTCAACTCAGAGCATGTTTACCACATAGAAAATGGACACGACACTGTGACTGGTCACAGTTTGGACTGGTTCAGTGGCAGATTGAGAGACAACACAGTGACAGAATGTGTTGTGTACCATACAAAATGGAACATCATGCAACTGGCAATACGGGAGAGACCATATGTGGACATGGACGCTATTAGAAAAGACACAAATCACATTGTGACGACATGCACTCTAATAGTGATGGGAGCCCCAATGAGAATGAATATCACAGAGACATGAGACACAGCTGGACAGTTAAGGTAAAGGAACACAAGAGGAGGTTATGGCAGTGCAAAGAGTAAGTGCAGCAGAGAAGTTGGATATTAATGGACATCAAAATGGTGGCACACAGCATTGTAGTGACATGTACTCAGACTCTGAGGAAAAACACAGTAACAGAGAACATTGTTCACAAGATGATACACAACTTGAATGGCTGGAAGAAGGGACCAATGAGATTAAAGCCAATACAGCAGATAGTGCAGCTGACAATGTGAGTTTAGCTGTACAACATACACAAGAAGGTGCAGGGAATTACAATATGTACTCGGATACTAACAACGTCCACGATGAAAGTGATTGTCATACACCACATGACAGAAATTGTGAATGGTTAATAGAAGGCCCAGAACAGGAGTTGCACCAGGGGAAAGTAGGAATGGCAAAGGAAACACTGAAGGTTACACAACATGAAAAAGGATGCCGAGCACATTCTATTGACTTGTCCACAGATACTGACGAGGAACATGATGAACATGCAGATAGCACAAAAAATGACACACATTGTGAAAGGTTAAGTTAAGTCTTAGTGGAATACTTTTAAGACATATGATGGATGTAGAAAATGACAATAACAATGTTGAAACAGGCAAGGACAAGAAACTGAGAAACAAGTTACAATGCCAACTGACGACACGAACAGTGAGGGACTAGGAGATGGATCAACCACATCTGACTGTATAAATCCTGAATGGGAGGCAGCACATGGGTCACAGAACTCATATGTGACACAGTATATACATTAACAGTATGCAGAGACAGGAGATATGGAATTCCATATGGCTGACAAGCGCACTTACAAATTGGATGGAGATGAGGGAAGAAGACATCTAGACCTACCAGTTATTCTGAGTCAGGTAAGTGTGTAATGTTTATCAATGCTGTGTCTTGAAAGGAACTCCAGACATTATCAAAGTCAAGTTAGGACACCAAGTAAGAACTGCAGCTTGTTCACTGATGGAACCTGCAGAAAGTGATAGATAAAATACAGACACATGAGCAATAGTATATTATAGTACTGTTTATGGTTAGGGCTTATTGTGAATGGAAAACAAAGATTTTCCAAATCTTGTTGTAGGACAGTTCAAAAGTCCAAAAAGTTGTTGTACTATTGTTCTGACATCACAATGATAGTACAAAAATTTTTTAACATTGTCATGCAACCTTATTGGTGTAAACTAAATGCCTCACTAAAAATTCAGGAAAAAAAAATGGCGGCAGTACTAAGCAAGTGGATGAGTGAGCGTTTGAAGGAAGTTCGGACACAGACAGCCATACTTGACTCTGTGTTTCCAAACTGTCACTATTTCAAGTTTTTTCGTTGTTGTTATTTTCAGCACTAACTGCGTTTTTTTATGGTTGGAAGCACCTGAAGCAGAGAAAACGGAAGCAAGGGTCAGGACAGGGATACAGCAGGTCTCCAGCAAGGACTGGGTGCAAGCGGGACTGTTAAAACAAGTTATGAAACTTTGTAAATAATGTTTTTTTTTTTTTTATTTATGGGAACTATATACTATATAAAATAGTGGAGGGTCACCCATCCACAAATAAGGCTGTGTTTCCATCTCGGGCAGTTGATATCTGCAAGACCTCTCTAGCTTCAGTCTTGAGGTCTCTATGAAGTCATCAACACCCTTGATGGAAACACAGCCCTGTTGTGGATAGTCATCCATCCACTATTCTATATGTGCATAATGGGATTTAAAATAATCAATAATGTGGGTTACTTAAACTTACACTCATTGATATATGCACCTCTTGAAGATGCTGCAGAGCATCTTACTGGTCCAGAGCAGTCTCCAAAAGAAGACTCAGTTCCATGTACGCAGTGATGTATTGTTTCTATTGGTCACAGCCATGTTTTCCCCAGTCAGGAGTTAAGCTCCTGCTCTGCACATCGCACTGCCACCATTGCCTGCTTAAACATCTAGGCGGGTCTGCACAGCAGAAGCAAAGCAACAATGATCTCATCTAAGCAAGGCTCAGCTTACCACCCAAGTCGGAGTCATGTAGGCAGCCACACCACCCTGGACAATCAGGGCAGTAGGAACAGCAAGGCAGGCTGTCATTCACAGGGACATGGATTTTGAAAAATACTTCCACTGGCATCAGGACTTGCAGTCACATCCAATGGCTATACCACCTCCCACATGACCTGTAGCCACTCTAGATCATCCAACCTAGGACACCTAGGGGCCATTCACATGCCACCACCCCAAAAGTGAGCCTACACTCTCAGTCCTACCATCCCTAGTTTGTTACCAAACTAGTAATATTGTTTTAGTTGTTTAATCAGGAGTAGCACACTAAGCTGAAAGCTTTTTTACAGGTACGACCTGGGAGCACAGGGAAGTTAAGGGCCTTGCTCAGGGTCATACAGTATGCAAGTGAAAGCTGTGGAATTCAAACCCAGGTCTGGTCTGCTGGATATCACCAGATTTGCAGCTCAGAGCCTTAAACCACTGCGCTATACTGCCTCTCTATTGGCATAGACCAGGAATGCCTTGATACTATGCCAGTAATGATGTACAGTAATATACTTGTGCAAGTAGCAGAACTGGGCAGTCATCAGTTGTATACAGTGGTATTCACATAGGTGTTTTGTCCCTATACAGAATGAAGAGTAATCAAAACCAATTTAAACGATGGAGCAGAACTACCTTCTCCTACTTGCTCTGAAAATGAAGCACCAACTTAGTGATCATGCGCTTGAAGACATTCTACGAATTATGAACTTTATGACTGGTGATTGCACCATTCCCAATTCTATGTATCATTTTAAAAAATTATTTTCACATAGTAAAGGAGTAGTAGAATTGTATTATATATGCAACAATTGTGAATTGCTTTTAGGTAAAGACATAGGGCAAGATATTCAAAGGAGTTGTGCCTGGAGCAATTGAGTTGCAATGGCACAACTCCAGTAATGAGCCCCGGGGCTACATTCAAAAGGGGGAATTGCACTGCAAAATTGTCAATGTGCCACGCAGCAAAGTTCATGTATGTGGTGCAACTCGAGGGGGTGTGCCCCTGCATATGCGGCACATCTCGATATTCAGTCCAGGATGTGCGGCGCATCTGCAGGCACATCCCAGAGATGTGCAGCATACATGGACACAAAGTTGAGCCCATAAAAGAAGGCCCAACTGGTAACCATCCACAGGCGGGCTACTGTAGTGCAGGGTGCAACACAGCAGCCGCCAGCCGTGGGTGGCAACCCCCCCAAACACCGTGCACAAGCTCCCATCATATGCCCTGGTAGTCTAGTGGCTCCCCCCTCTCCACCCATAACCCTGATCATCGTATAAAAGTAATATGTAATTTCCTGGTGGTCCAGTAGTACCTCCCTCTCCACCCGTAAACCCGATCACCATAATAAAGTCAGATTTAGAATCACTTGTGGTCCAGTGGTACCCCCAACCCTACCCACACAGGACTCCCAGCCCACCCAGCTCCCCCAGTCATTGGTGGGTAGCAAACCCACCCCATACCTCCACGGCTGCCTGCTGAATGACAGTTTACAGTATCTGCTGCAAGCACATTGGTCTACACTGTGGACCAATGGACTTGTAGTACATACTGTAATAGTCATTCACAACTTTGTGATTGAAGTCATTCATTCACAAAGTTGTGAATGACTATTACAGTATGCACTGCAAACCCATTGGTCCACACTGTGGACCAATGTACTTGCAGAACATACTGTAAGCTGTCATTTGGCAGGCACCCATGGAGATATGCAGGTGGGTTTGCTGCCCGCTGATGATCGGGGGGAGCTGGGTGATCTGGGGATCCTGTGTGGGTGAGGGGGTGGAGTACCACTGGACCACCAGGGATTTTAAATCTGACAATATTATAGTGATCAGGGTTACAGGCAGGGAGGCGGGAACCACTGGATCTCCACTGACAGCACCGCATGCTGTGCCGGGTGCCAGGCCCATTTCGCTGGCCAGACCTGCACAATTCATACAACTGGGGCTATAATGGCATGCAACTGGTCCCATTTGTGCCTTGCATGCATTATGGCCCCATTTGCATATTTGTGTCTGAATATCAGAAATTTGGACATGGCATGTCTCTGATGTGCTGGCGCATTTCCAATTATTGGTATTCAGACCTGTCTGGGGAATGAACTGGCGCACTATATTTGCGCCATGGGCATTTTTTAATATATTCGGACGAGATGCACCATGGCACATCTCTTTTGAACATATCCCTTTGTTGCTCCAGCGCAACTCAGTTGCATGGAGCAACCACTTTCACCATTGCCTGGTGCACTTTTAAATCTCTAGCCCATGTACTGTGGCTCATGCGCCTTCTGTGGTCAGAGCTGGACTGCTACTTAGAACATTAGCAAAGGTTCTTTGTTCTTCTATATGTCTATCAGGCATCAAATACAGACACTGCTTAGTGACACAGAGTTACAGATTCAGTTGGCAACATGCAGTAGCCAGTCTACCACTGGCACCTACTCTGACATTCAGGGTGGTGCTTTACATAAAGCTCTTCTCAGGGGTCATAGCAATGTCTATCCATTAATTTTAACTGTGATGGCACTCCAGTATTCAAGTCTGCTCAGTATAGTGTGTGGCCGGTACTGTGTGCTAGCAATGAACTGCCCCAAGCTAAGATTAAAGCACATTAAGATGGCCTCGCCTTGGTATAGGTGCAGAAAGCCTGAAATAAATGTTTACTTTCAGCCATGTGTGGAGGAGTGCTGCAGTTTACTGGAACATAGCGTTAGGTGGGTGAGAACAGAAAGTAAGGAAACTGTCCGTTCAATAATTGTGTGTGCAGCAGCAATATGTGATTCTGTAGCCAGGCCTCTTCTGTAAAATATGATGCAGTTCAATGGTCAATACGGATGTGGTTTCTGCATGGACCAAGGCATAACAGTACAAAAAGGAAAGGAAAGTGAACTGTTCAGGTATTCCCTTACAATCAAAACTCAGTTTTAAGAAACCACAAAGAAACAATCAGACAACCAAAAGTAGCAGTTGAGACTAGAAAACCATTTTATGGAATAAAAGGACCCAGTGCACTGATGTGTATTCCCAGCTTTGATATAATTGACAGATCTGTTCCAGATAATATACACTGTTGTCTTCTGGGTATGGCTCCACAGATGATGCATGCGTGGATTGAGACCAAGAACCATACCGAGCCATTTTAGCTTGGGTTACAAATAGAAATGATAGATTCCCATCTACTACCCATAAAACCACCATACAAATTCTGGACAGCTCATGCTTGGATTATTTTTTCTAGTGTCCCAGTTGTGAAAGGCATTCTGCCTGAACTGTGTTTCTTGTACTGGTATCTATTTGTAGAAGGAATATCAATCTTAAAAGGTCAGTGCATTATTATGGAAGAGGTTGATCATTGCAAGAATGTTTTTATTCATTTTGTTGTACTCACTGAAAAACTGTATGGCAAACAGCACGTCAGCTTCAGCGTTCATCTCACTGTACACTTAGCGAAAAGTGTGAGGGACTGGGAACCACTGAGGGCCCATTCTGCTTTTCTGTACGAGTCCTACAATGGACATATACAGTACTAGCCATGATCCAAGAGTCTCAGGGAGTTCCATTGCAAAAATGTCAAAAATTCTGCTGGAGAAGTGTCTTCAATTGTTTGAATATAAACTATACGGAACACCAGCAGAGACAATTTTCAGGTCATTTACATCTAATGATGCCACAACTATGAAAAAATAGGGAACGTTACTTTAATTGGGACACCAAAACTACAGAAATCAAAAAGTACTACCATGCATTGTACAACTTTGCAGGACACACTGAACACGGAATACTTGTAAAGCAGTATGACAGAATTATTGCTCAAGGGGAAATAGTACATTCACAACTTTACAACAAGGTCCAAAAGCATAGCAGTTTCACTGCCTTACTTGCAGATGGCAGCCTTTTCAGTATAGAAACCTTTCTGGTTGTCAGTCTTGGCAATGGAGAAAAATGCTATGCAGTCGACGATACCTGACAGTAGTTCGCTACAGCTTTTGTTATGATGACATAACAAACATAAAACTGACACACATCAAAACCATTTCAACAAATAGGGAACAACTGGTTGCTGTTGACTGCAATTCAGTTAAAAAATAAGTATTTGTCAGAACTGAATGTTTGCTTGCTAGTATTGGCATTGGTAGTGCAGGAGTTAGAGATGCATAATAGGAATGGCAATGAAGTATTGAAGTAACACCAATCCCCACCCCCACCCTGCAGAGACTGACAGGCATTGGGGGTGTGCCTTTTGGTCATTGGCCATAACACTCATGCCATTCCACCTCACCCCACTCTGCAGATACCAACAGGTGTTGCAGTGTGCCTTGAGGTCTTCAGCCCTTTACACTCACCCCATTTCAAAAGGAAATAAGCGGAGATAGGTGCAGTATAAGAGAATGGGGTGAATGTTAGGGCCAAAGACCCCAAGGCACACATCGATGCCTGTCAGTGGCTGCAAGGTGGGGGTGGAATGGGTTGAGCATTATGGCTGACAGCCCCAAGTCACCCCCTCCAATGCATGTCAGTCTGTACAGGGTGGGTGTTACAGTTGGAAACATTAATGACCTGGCCGTTTGTTGGTATTTTTGTTCCAGATTTTCAACATGGGCTTTTTAGGAGCTCACCTCATGAACAGTGGCAGTATCATTTTGTTACTCAATGCCAAAAGGTGATTTTGCACAGTGAGTGTGCCATTCGGTGCCACAGGTACGAAAACACGTTTTGGGCAGGATGTGAAAAATGACAGCTGTACTCTTCATGTGGAGGTGTAAAAAAATGGCAATGTTGAAAATCTGGAGTGAAAATATGAAAAATTTGTGAAGTCACGAGCGTGTGTAGAAACTGCACAATGTACACCCATAACACAGTTATTTGGTGGATTTTTTAACCAAATTTTCAACATAGGTATTTCAGGACCTCCACTAATGAACAGTGTCACTGTGATTTTATTAATGTGTCCTGAACATTGATTTCTCACAGTGACCGTGACATTGTGCGCCACATGCACGAAAACACATTTCAGGCAGGATGTGAAAAATGACAGCTGTACTGTTCATAAAGAGGTGTGATAAAATGACAATGTTGAAAATCTGGAGTGAAAATATTAAAAATTGTCAAAATTACGAGCGTGCATGGAAACTGCACAACACATGCTAGTAACACAATCATTTTCTGGAATTTTTCCACCAAATTTGCAAGACAGGCTTTTTGGGACCCCACCTCATGAACAGTGGCAGTGTTGTTTCATTAATCAGTCCTGAAAAGTGATTCTGCGCAGTGGCCATGAAATTACCTTTCGGGACCGAATAATGAGATGGCTGTGCATGTGTTAATGAAAAATTCAAAAAAATTGCTGACATATTCACCGGCATTTCTTCAGTTCGTGGTTGGCTTTAAAGACTGCAGACGTGTTACCACTCCACCAAAGATTGCAGCGCCAGACTTCCAGAGGTAAGTATGGTGTGGGGTGTGTGGAGAGGTGGGGTGCGCAGAGGGTGGGTGCGGTTGGGAGAGGGGCACTGCCGACAGCGAGGGACTGTTTTCTTTGTTTCAGGTACAGAGAAAAAAAAACTAAGACTGCAGACAGTTTTCTTTCTTTACAGGTGAAAGAAAACAAATATTGGGCACACTGGGGTGGGCTTCCAGTGTACCCTATGACTTTCAGGGGGGCGTGATGTTGGCCACACTGGGGTTGGCTCCCAGTGTGCCACACAATGGGGGTGGGGCAGGGACAGGAACATGCCAATGTGGTCGGCTTTCCATTAAACAGAGGCACACTGGGGTGAGCTCTCAGTGTGCCACACAATCTGGGAGGGGAGGCTTCAGGAAATGGAGAGACAGTGGAATCAGTCAGATGCACTGACTGGAACAGTGAATTGGACTGGACGGAGAGTCAGAGTGAGAGACCCAGACCGACCGCAGCCTTCTTCTGCCCTCCTCGTTTCTCAGTCTCGAGTGTGCTCAGCTCAGAGCTCATTGGGCAGTGTGGGCTCACTCTCCCACTCAGCTCTTTTTCAAAGTGTGGTCCAGTGTGGTCTTTTCATAACTTCAGACAGCTCTCCCTCTTGACTGGATCATGCTCTCACTCTGCAACTGCTTCTCCACTCTGTCCCATCTAGAACTCCACAGCCTGAACTGCAGAAAAGACAGTGAGGGTCAAACTTGGCAACAAGCAGCAAAAGGACTAGAGAAAATTAGTGAGGATTAGATCACAGCACTTTTTTGAGGATTCCTTTTGCAAATGCCGCCTGCCACCAATCTGCCACCAGCTGTCAAAGTTTCTGCCACTGCTGCTCACTTTCTCACTGTGCCCTCAGTTGGTTGGGACTTGGTGCGCTCCCCTTATTGGCTCTTTCTCTTGATTGGCCCCTGCTGTGGATCCCTTGCTGCTAGTTATTCAGTTCTCAGTATCTGATATGCCTGCATGCAGACTGTTAACAGGTGAAGGAGGAGCTGACGCTGCAATGACGGGGCGCTCCCTGATTGTAGCAGTGAATTTATTTCAAGTTGGTGGCACGCTTTAAAACTGCTGTCATAGACAGCGTGCTCATGAATTGGTGCCGAACAGATGATCCCAAAATAGCACTGCCAGCATTCGCCACAACACTGACACGCTTCTGAAACCTGCTACTACCACAAGATGTTTCTTGTTCATGTGTGCAAGCAAACATGAAAAGTGTGTTGAAGTCAATATCCCAGAACAGCGATACATACTGTTGGGGATCATGATGGGCAGGAGTGTGGTATGGAAAATATTTTCACTCCTGCAACATGATACTCACAAGAGGCAAAGCCATGAGTAAGAGTATCCAGAGGTCACTCTGCAGGAGTGAAAATATTTTCCATAGCACGCGACTGCATATTGTGTGTGTGATTTATACAGTAGGGGTTTCAATAGCTTTTTTTTTTCATTTACTTTATCTTCTGGAATAAACAAAGACACAGGACAAAAAAGGAAAATTCTGCTAAAACAAGCTGAAACACTGTCTTGCCATTTGGGACGAAGCAGGCTGTATTCCTTGGTAGCTGAGGTATTTGAGGATGTGGAAGATTTCGCTCTTTTTTGACTTCTTTTCTAGGATGAAACTCAAGCTGCTGTTTGCTTGCTTTGGGGCTTTCATAGAGTGTGCAAGATGAAAGCGAAATAGGGACTTACAGGTGCAATACAACAGGGATTTCCAGAACTTTTTTTTTTCACTTTATCTTGTGGGATAAGCAAAGAAGACACAGGACAAAAAAGGAAAATTATGCTAAAACAAGCTGAAACAAGGTCTTGCCATTTGGGATGAAGGTGGTTGTGTTCCTTGGTAGTTGAGGTATTTGTGGATGTGGAAGGCTTCGCTTTTTTTGGCTTCTGTTACAGTATGAAACTCAGGCTGCTGTTTGCTTGTGTTGGGGTCTTTATAGAGTGCACAAGATGAAAGTGAAAGAGGGACTTACAGGTCCAGGTGTGACAGGTGAGCTATATTCGTGTCATTAATTTCATGAAAGCAGTTCCAACACTTAGGCAGAATCTGAGTGTTGCTCGGTGACATCAGCGCAGTTGAAATAAATGCTGATGAGATAAGTACATTGGGCCAGATATTCAAACTGCGCCAGGCTGTGGCGCAAGTTTGGGCGCAGCTCAACTTGGCTGCGCAGGGGTGTGGCCTGGGCAATATTCAAGGGAGCTGCGCCACGGCTCAGCAGCTTTGAATATCACACCCTGGCCACCCCCACTGTGCATGGTGCAGTGGCACTGCGTCAGCGCAAGTGGCCAGAGTGGAGCATGGAGATGTGCTAGCGAAAGTGCCATTGTGCCATTCACAGCACCAGTGATATTCAAAAGGTGACTTGCAAATGGAGCCATAATTTATGCAAGGCACACATGGGGCCATTTGCATGTCATTATGGCCCCATTTGCATGCAGGGTGCGCCGATCCCTGATGACTTGCACCTGGCGTCCTGCCAGACAGCAGCCATGGGGACCAACACCCTACAGCCCGATGTGAGCATCTGTGTAAAATAGAAAGATTCTGTCCTATATCCTGTGGTCAGTGGACGCTATGTGCTGATCACGGGATTTGTACAGAAACAAGGTCAATATCCCTGGTGGTCTAGGTGCTCCTTCCCACCCGCCCACTGAGCCCCACCGCCTGCCCCGCTCAGCCGGGCGGGCGCAGTATCCCACCCGCCTGCCACCCCGCGCCCACCGACTGACACTAGGCTGCATGCCCATTGGTTCAGCATGAGCCATTGAGCATGCAGTCTCATTGCATCACACATTCCAGATTTCTTCTCATATCTGAATGTGTAGAAGCTGCACGGCCATGCTCACGCCAGAACCAATGGGCATGCAGCCCTACCGAGGTGTCAATTGGCGGGCGGCGGGTGGCAGGTGGTGGGGTGCTGTCGCCTGCCGGGCTGACCAGGGAGGGAGTGGGGTGGTGGGGCTCAGTGGGCAGGTGGGGAGGGGGGGTACCCTAGACCACCAGGGATATTGGACCTTTTGTTTTCTGTACAAATGCCTGTGATTGGGCACATAGCGGTCCACTGGACCACCAGGGATATAGGATGGGATCTTTTCTATTATTACACAGATGCTCGTGATCGGGCACATAGTGGTCCACTGGACTACCAGGGATATAGGAACTTCTATCTTTTTCATACACAGATGCCCGTGATCAGGCATGGGGGCGCCACCAGGTGCAGCGGGAACTCAGGTGGCCACCCACAAGTGGCAGCTGCCATGTTGCGCCCTGCAATGTGGCAGCTCACCTGTGGGTGGCCATCAGTTGTTCCTTTTTTTTTGGCTTAACTTTGTGCTGGCGCAGGTAGGGGTTGCGCATGCATGGCTCTGCACATCCCGGGCTGAATATCGGGCTGTGCAGGTTAAGCATGTGCACGCCCCCCCACCTGTGCCTGCATACATTACTGATGCACTCTGGTGCACTGGGATTTGTGCCGTGCACTTTTCCTTTTTGAATATCGCGCCGTGGTGCATCAGTGGGTTGTGCATGGCACAACACTGTTGCGCCATGCGCAACCCTTTTGAATATCCAACCCATTATGTATAAATACCAGGCAGCAGGATTCATCACACTGGGGTGGAAATAACAAGCTTTATCACACTCATTGACCAGTCACCCCTATTGTATAAAATTGGGTCTGCATCATGCCCAATAACGTGGAGTGCAATAGATAAGCTGAATACATTGGGTATTACAATACAGCCCAATGAGAGTACAGAGAAGGCATATATTGCAACATATCAGGTACAATACTGCATTAGGGATGCATACCTGCTAAAGACACATAACACATGAATACAACATAGGACAATGTTCAGTCAATGGGCGCTATGCACTATTGGGGTGGAGGTACGTGAAAAAAAGTGCATACCACGCCCCCGAATCTGTGCACCCATGGACAGGTGCACCCATGCCACCATTCACTAACACCAGCCACCTGTCCACAGCTCTACCCCCCCCCCAGCATGCAGAACTCCACAGGGCAGCCAGGGGTGAAGTTGCGGACCCAGGTGGGCATCAAATAGGATGCCTGTAACATGTCCCAAAGTTGATCCCTTATAAGGACTGGCATGGGTCTGAGTGCATGAATGCCAACCGCAGGTACCCAGACCTATGCAGCCACGGTCATCCGTTGCCAGGATCTCCCCATGCCCAGCCCCTACAGCATGATTCCTCCCCAACTACAGTCACACCCCAGGGTGTCATGCCCATGCCCCCCGCCATACAACACATCCCAGGCACCGGGCAGTTGTTGCCCCCCTCTTAACACACACAGGTCCATGTCTGACCAGGCTGTACACCACAGCCCCCCCAGCAGAAACCCGTTCCCAGGCACTGGGATAATGCACAAACCCCCTACCAATATGGCTATGCCCCATCCCCACAGAGAATGGCTCCCATGCACAACCCAGCCTCCAGCAGCAAGGCCCCCCTGCCAGTAAGTGGTGTCAGTGGCCCCCACCCACCCCAGCTCCAACACCACCACCTCCCTCCCTGGACAGGTGGTGACTCATAAGGTGCAGCCAGTGGCACGACCCTCAACACATCTCCATGGCCACCAGCTGTCCGAGGCCAGCCAGGAGTGCACTGCCTATATATAGTGATGCGCTCCCAACTGCCCTTCAATGGCCATCTGCCTATGTAGTGACTGGAGGGACGTGCTACTGGCCATCCCTCGTGGGGTGGCCTCTGCCTGGGTATGTGAGTGGGGGGGCTGCCTGCCCACCTGGACCTGGACCGATGTTCCACTGGTGAGGGTGGGGGTTTGCCTACTGTGCTGGAGCAAGGGCTATAATGTGGTCAGGTCTGGAGAGCCAGCACCTGGGTATGGGAGGGAGCGGGGGCTCGGCTATGTGTGCGCGTGCTGGGGGGAGATGCTATGATTCCAGACTGGCAGGGATAGGGATGTCTGGAGAGGGATATGGCTGGTAGGACTAGCATGAGCACTGATGTGTGTGTGGGGGGGCACCAATATAATATTACCAGTGGTGGGTCTGCCGTGTATATCTGTGGGGGGGCATTACTAAGGTGGTCAGGCAGGTGGGTGTCAGTGTCTTTTCCTGTGTATATAGGGCAGTTACAGCATGATCCTCCCTGCCATAACCTGTGCCCAGCTCCGCACCCATGTGGCCAGCATTATGTGGATTAGTCAGTACCGCGTAGTGCTGACACAGAGCCAGAAAGCCCCACACCCGCTCCCCAGCGCGTTGCAGTCTACGTGGCCAGGGATCAGGTATGTAACCCCAGTGTCCCATTTTTGAATGCCGTGAGGCCACCACTCTGCCTCATACACGCTTATGATGCCAACGCATCCAGTTTACATGGGCATGTTGGTATTGTGCATAGGGCCCAATATGTGGGGGCAGGCATAAAGGGTACACAGATACACACTTCTGACCACTAAAGATGCATGAAGTGTGGCACACTCACTCACCTCACAGTTTCAGTGTTTGTCCTCATTACGTGGAGTTCATCAGAGGTGTAAACCAAAATTTTCACACACAAACTAAATAACTCCATCAAATTCAGAGTTAGTGAATTCCCCCTCCCCAACAGCATTTTAGTAATACAGCACCATCAACGTTCAAACTACATATTTGGAAGATTTTTCTTGCTAGGGCTAATACTGCCTGACACCAACAATCTCAGGTCTATTGTATATTTTATTATGATCCCTACTATATGGTGTCCCACCCCACATGGACAATCAACGTACCATTTCAACATGACATCAAAAATATGAGAGGACTACTGAGACCGCATTTCTAGTCACTGGCTCACTATTAGATTAATTCCTATCATCCAAACTATCTAGTAGCCACCACACAGTCCAATCAACAGCATGCTAAAGAAGTGTTCCCCTCCAACAATAGACAGCATGCCAAATTAGGATCTATTACGAAATGCTAACATTCGGTCTCCTGAACTTGATAAGTCTGAGCCCGAGAGACCGAATGTTAGGAAACGGACAGGTCTTAGTGTAATGTGGGGAGCAAACCCCCTGTGCCCCTTTCACTCCCTGTAACTAAAGTAACCAACTCTGAGAGGGAGCAGACCTTGGAGTAGGTTATAAATGTTATTGGAGGGGCAAACAGCACTGGCAAAAAGTTTCCCCTCCAGGGAACAGAACCCAGGTTGGAGCACCATGCTGGTTGAGCTGCCAGTGGCCTAGTTCTTCACACCATGGGAGCAGCTTGGACAGCTTTTGCATCCTTCTGACTGACTAAGGGTAGGGTAGCGGTTTGTCACATCTGCTATCATACCTGTCAGGCAGGTGTGTGTCGGGCGGGTGTCTATCGGGCTACCTCACTCAGGATCCTATGTCAGGATTCCAAGTGTCGGTATTTCATTCTACTCCACCAACTTACATGATAATCATTACTGTCTACTGGCCACCCTACCTATTGCTATCACAAAACATATAGTTACTTCTTGGTACTGGCTCCCCAAAACAACAAACAAGCATGTAGTGGTACAGCAGCACCATACTCCACACCTAGAAGCAAAGCAGGCATCTGACACAACAATCCACTGTCCTCCACAGCCAGAACACCCACCTGCCTGAAAATTAAAAAGTGGGTGGTTTTACAAACATGCGCTTATTTATTGCAAGCTTTGTACTTTTCATACATGTGTTAGGGGCACACTGAACAGCAGAGGGCAGTTCCGCTCACTGTCAATAGACTGGAAAGCACTGTGGCATCAGCATTCAACCTCAGTCACACCATGCCACCAGACAACTGACAACCCTCTGCTGGTCTCTGTGCCCTGACAGACCCACAGAAAGGAGTTCAAGACTGTCACAGAATGAGTGCATGATTGTAAAAGCATGCACTCAATCATTGACAAGTCAGACAAAGGGACAGTCATGGAGGGAAGGGCTACGCCAATCATCCATTCATGATTACGATGGAGTATGGGAGTGAGGTGGTGGGGATGCACCACACAACAGGGTGTGTTACATGCACAACAGGCACATTTTGAGGAGGGACATGGACCATAGACAGCAGTACGTTTTATACTTATATTCATTTACAATTAGAAATAGTATGGCCACCCATCGGCACTGAGTACTGCAGATATCAGAGCCTCACCTGACACCTTAAAGGAGACACAGGGCTAGGAAATAATCGGACTAGCACAAAGGGATAGCTACATGATGGAACAGCATCCATTAATGGCTCTTCTCATTCAGGGAAGTTGAATGGTACAACACACTCCTTGTCTGCAGACTTGCTGGGTGATGTAGCTATAACACCGTTTAAAAATGTTAGTGCACAGTGCTTGAGTACATAAAATTTCTTTACGTCACACACCTGCTGGGTCACATGTCTGCTGGCCGCACGGACAAGTAAAAGAATGTGATCAGAAGCTAGGTACCACGCTGAACTTATAATGTCAGATGGCAGCCCTAGCACCTGTAACCATGTGGATCCCTACACTTAACACAGAGGGGGGGAGTGGGGGTTGGGATTAGGGAAACAACACAATCAAAGAAGCCGCTGGCAACAGAGTCAAAACAGTGATGTGCCACAAAACATAACGCTGACTATCATGATAGTACATCATGATAAATTTAAAAATTAGCATGATATTAAAAAAAATTCAAATCATGACATCCCTAATTTAAAATAGCAGCTTATTAAGAAAATATATCTTTGTGTTGCTAATCTTGGGTTGGTAGAAAATGAAATATGTACTCAACAAAAAAAAAAGGTTTAAAAAGGATGCAATGAAAAATATTAATTTAGATTCCACCACTGCTAAATTTCTGGAGAGGGTACGGTGCACCCTGATCTTCATTATTACTGGGAACACCACTACCTACTGTCCCATGACCCTCCCTGATCTCAAACTATTTTATTTAACATGACCATATCTATCAATCACACTTCAAGCAAACAACTGTTTTAACCTGCATAACTTATTTTCAGGCATACACACCTATCTAACAGTATTTTAACACATACATCTTAAGTTTCCACACTGAATCTGAATCTTTTTTTTTGCTCCTCAGCTCCGGGACCAGCCACTCCTTTGGGCCTACCTATGCCTCTCACTGCCACACTGCCCCGATGAAGCCACATGCCACCCCACATTACAGCTCCCAGGTAACCTGGCATAACCCTTTGCCAGATAGGTCTCTCTCCTCTGAGGGGGAAGACACCGGTGGGGGAAGTCAGTGCAATTCCTGCCCTGGGTGCTGCTGTGGTGGACCATGAACTGCCCGGGATCTCACAGCAGCAGAAAGTAGTGCCTGTCATCCAGTTAACCACGAAGCTCCTTTCCACTTTGCTACCCAGGGAGCATGGTGTGCCACTAACGTCAAGGTGTATGCCGACATTCACCACACCCCATTAGTTATCAGGACCCAGTGCATTGCTATACTCCCAGCCTCCGTCAGAAGTCAGCAAGCACTGGGTTGTCTCCCTGCTCTCCCCCCAAGAGAAGGCAAGCAGTCATCTGACGCTCAAGCCCTCTCTTCCTGGCCGGCCCACCAGTATTCTAGGTCCGAACCTGGGTCACCGGCATTGCAAGTGGAAATCCAACTGCTGCACAGATGGGCTGACTCATTAAGTCTTGATTACATGCACCCACAGCCCTGTGATTTTTTCTCATCTGAGACACACTTTCGGCATCCTATTCGCTGACTGCTCCACAACCATAACTCCCAAAGTATGAAGGGAAACAGGGTTTTGAATATAATCACAGTAATTTGCTCAGTGGCTTAATTGCACTGAATACTGTATGTAACCATCATATGCAATACATTGGTGTTAGGGTTAGAAATGCTAACAGTTCGATACACAGAGACAGTTACAGGACAAAAACAGTTGAGCACTTGCAACAAACTCACATTAATACACAGAGGCAATATAGTGCAGTGGTTTAAGGCTCTGAGTTGTAAATCTGGTGACATTCAACAGACCCGACCTGGGTTTGAATCCTGCAGCTTTCAGTTGCATACTGTGTGACCCTATGCTCCCAGGTTGTGCCTGTAAAAAAGCTTTCAGCTTAATGTGTCTCACCTGGTTAAATAACTACAACAAACATACATAATGTAACACTTATTAAAGGAAAGTTGTCATAAACCCCATTTTCCTGCAATCCACTACTCACCTGCCAACTTGCAGTGAGAGAGTTTAGTGTCTGTTGTAGGGCATGTCTTTCAGTTAAAATTTGTATTTTCATGTCCTGGAGTGAGAGATGCCATGTCACAGTTTGTAGCGGCAAGAGCCGCAACCTGCAAGCAAATTAAAATCCTCATCTTGTTGTGCTAGCCGAACGTCAGATTGTGACGATCGTGCAGATAGTAATCGAAGCAAAGAATAAGTTAGGAAGCAGGTATTTTTTGAGCTCTACCTTTAGAAACAAACTCGTTGGAAAACAGAGCAGTATAACCTATTTAATTGTGTTACTGAAATTTGTAGCTCTGAGTTCAGGCATGCGCGGTAGAGCAAGGTGCTACCGTGCATGCCCGAACTCAGAGCTGCAAATTTTAGTAACAGAATTAAATAGGTTACACTGCTCTGTTTTTGACGCGGCTTGTTTCTAAAGGTAGAGCTCAAAAAATACTACCAAGCATACATTTCTTTTTGCTTCATTGAAACATGCCACGATCGACACAAAGCAGCATTCCAGCACACAACAGGAAGATAACCAAGCTCATCAGGTCAAGCATGGTCTTCCGGTGCAGCAGCACTGTCAGAATGGTGCTTCCAGGACAGCCCGAGCAACCCCCATCAAGGCAAGTAAAAATTGCAATTGCATACCATATGTTGGCTGCAGAATTAAAACAACACAAAGATTGTGCTAATCGGAGGTTTCTGCAGCCCTAGTGATTGGCACAAGAGTTTATAACAGCTTTCCTTTAATAACATATATTGTTCCACTGTGCTAATTGTGTACTGAATAATAGAACTTGGATTTAAAAACATTTGGTTTTGTAGACATGATGAGCACAAATACCTGCTTTCCTTCATTTTAAAATGTTTATTTGAAATAGAACAGTACAGATACAACCTTCCTTGTATACTTGACACTTCCATACAGGGAAGCAGTTGCAGGAAGATGATTGGTAAAGCGCTTATGAGTGAGAAAGTAACATCCATGAATTAAATGAAGGCAATGTCTCACTATGCTTTATTGTCTGTGTACTAAACACATATTTATAATAAAAATGATGTTAAGGAAAAAAATGTCCTTTTATGTTCATAAGGAAAAACTATTTATTTTCATTTATGTCAAATAACTTCAAACTTAAAGACAAATTCATATCAATTACAATGCTACTTTAAAAAAATGTTTAATAAAACAATGCTGAAATCCAAGACAAAGGCTGCTGTTTCTCATTTGAAGATAACAGTGAGGAGGGTGCATTAAAAGTACGTAGCAAATATCCATAACTGCGCAGCTTTAAAACACACAAAGTGTGACGTGAACAAATATGCATTGGCATTTGAACACCAATTCATCATTACTAAATTCTATAGCACACACACATTTGAAAGAAAAGCTGTATCTGTATTATACAGTTATACATATATGAAAATTACAGTATTCAAGTAAACAAAAAAAAACATATTTTTAATATGATTTCATTGGAAGCATATATTGAGATCATTTTATGAGAAATATATGGCATGCCTCAAATTATATTTTTAATATACCAATCATATAATTCACATGTCTTCCATATATTAAAAATATATCTTTTTTCTGTGTGGGGGAGCCTAAACTGCACTTCCTGTCTGCCTCGGAAATGTGTCCTCCCCCACACTGATTTAAACAACTCATTAATATTCATAGTGTGTAGCAGCAAGGGAGGAGCAAGAGGAAGGGGTTGTTAAATATTTAAAGAGACAGGATAGCACATCCAACTTTGACTTCTTTCCGCCAGGAGAAACTTTTGTTTTATTAAATTTAAAATCTGGTGGCTGAGAGAGGTACACGCTGAGCCAA
The DNA here is from genome assembly GCA_016271365.2 of Neoceratodus forsteri. Taxonomy (NCBI): domain Eukaryota; kingdom Metazoa; phylum Chordata; order Ceratodontiformes; family Ceratodontidae; genus Neoceratodus; species Neoceratodus forsteri. Next base: position 680,907,888 of record CM057456.1, on the reverse strand, counting down.
AGCTCATTTCCAGGTGTGTCTTAGAGACTGGACTTAGAAGATACAAGTTAACTGTTTCTATTAAGTCCTTTAAAAACAAGCTTGTGCCTTGATAAAACCTTCAAAGAACCATGTTCTTTAGACTCAATTTAGCTTCCTTTGCACATTTTCCACTTGTGGTACTTTATTGTTTCTGTTTTTTCTTGAATTCCACCACTTTCCTATACACTCTTCCTCCCTATGTAACCCCTTCCATGGGTTGTACCTGGAAATGGGCTCTGGATCAACAGATCTCTCTTTTGGTCAACACATTTTACATAAATAAATTGAATTTATTTTTCAAACTTTCCCACGTTTTTTTTACTAAACTGTATTTCCTTGAAAACGGGACATCACTGTTTTTTGGTACCAGCGATCCTAAAGTCATTGTGGAGCCCTCTGTTCATGGGGTGCCCCAACAAGAGTAGCCAATCTGTACTGTAGTAGTTTCCTATTTTCCTGTTACTTATCTCTCCCTAACCTGTTCCTATGACAGCCACTCAGACTGGTTTTGACTAGATTATATTCCCCTGGCCATCGCTGTCCCTCCCTCACTTACTCCCCTACTTTAATTAATTATTATAATTGACATTGCTTTACAACTATTTTTGCAAATGTATACTGCTATTTTAATGTTTCTACTACTTAAACGTTTGAATGATTTATTACAATTAACACAGTAAATTGTTGTAATTTTGATAGTTTGTATACCGTGTTACCTGATTATCTTCCTGTTGAAGGTCTTCTACTATGTCTGCTGTGCCCTGCCTGTACAGGCATAAAACAGCCCTGTACTATGCATGCAATTGCTGTACTCTGCCTGTACAGACAAAAAGTAGCCCCTGTACTAAGCTTATAGCTATTGTACTCTGCATGAACAGGTGTAAAGCAGCCCCTGAGCTATGCCAGTAGATCCATGGGCGTAGGCAGGCATACTCCAAGCACTCCATGGTGTGCAATTTTATTTCGGGGGAGGAGGGTAGCAAATAGGCTCTGAACTGCTTCCTTTTTCAATGAAAACTAACAAAGAAAATATTGAACCTTTCTGTAATTTTATTCATAGGAGTTGAAACTAGAAGGACCGGTCACTAATACTCTCCTTGCATCCCAAGGACAATACAACTTTACAGGCTCTGAACTGGTATGTGGGTGTCTTAGGGACAAATGCATGGCATTTGTATTTACCCATGCATGGCAACAACCACTGTCATGAGATATAAAAGTTGTATTTATTGTGCCAAATGAGGCAAAAAACATGGTCCTGGTGTACATTTGTATATTGTCTGGCTACACCCCGGGGGGGTGGGGGGTAGCAGTGAGTCCACTTAGTGTGCAGATCTGAAATCCTTGGTTACACCCCTGAGTAGATCCTGTACCCTGCCTGAACAGGGAAAAAGCAGGTCCTATGCTGCAGATGTAGCTACTGTATTCTGTCTCTACAGGCATAGCGTAGGCCCTGTCCTGTGCTTGTGGCTATTGTATCCTGCCTGTACAGGCAAAAAAGCACTGTACTGTGCTTGTAACTACTGGACTCTGCCTGTACAGGGATACATGCTTAAAGCAGATCCTGTACTACACCTATAGCTACTGTATCTTGCCTGTGCAACCATAAAAACAGAACCAATACAATGTCTGTAGCTACTGTACTCTGCCTGAACGGGCATAAATAAGGCACTGTGCAATACCTGTAGCTACTATAGTATATATTCTGCCTGTACAGGCATAAAGCAAGCCTTGTGCTATGCCTCTAGCTACTGTACTGTGACTGAACAGGCATAAAGCAGGACCTGTGCTATGTCTTCAGCTACTGTACTCTATCTGTACAGGCATAAAGTTGGCCTTGTACTATGCCTTCAGCTACTGTACTCTGCATGTACAGGCATAAAGCAAGTCCTGTATTATACATGTAGCTACTGTTTTCTGAGCAGGCATAAAGTAGGCCATGTACTATGCCTGTAGCTGCTGTACTCTGCCTGTACAGGCATAAAAGAGGCCTTGTACTATGCCTGTACTTACCGTATCCTGCTTGTGCAGGTAGGGGAAGGGAAAGAGGAAAAAATAGGGAATGAATACTAATAGCATATACAGTAGTTCAAATACATTGATTCATTACCATAGAACATAGATTAGAAGATCTGGAAGAATAGGGAATAGTTACAGAGTGCATACAGTACAAGTTGCACAAGTCTTTAACATACTGCATATGTTAGAGGATAAAATGAGTCAACTGGGTAGAAAATAGATAGCCATTACAGCCCCTCCAGGAAGCCTCAGCAATTGCACAGATCGTTCTGGATTTATATGGAGGTGCAATGTGTAGAAAGAGTCTAATAGTTAGTCCTCCTGCACTAACTTTATGAGGATACAATTACAGAACTTCTGTCTTTCCACAGTTCCTAGCCTGTGAAGCCTGCTCCAGAGGTGGAGGGGTGGGGGGCTGGGTAATTTTGCAGGGAGTGGAGCCTTGGAGTCATCCAGGGATACATGCCAGGCAATGAGGACAGGCCAGCAGAGATTCATAATGGGACCTCATCAGAGCCTTGCTTGTTTTGGGGGAGGGAGAGGCCTTCACTTTCAAGGGTAGGTTGTTCCAAATGTTTGGTAGCTGGTAGCTTTTGAGGCTTGGCTTAGCATGTGCTGGTGTTGAAAAGAATGATTACTTGACAAGGGAGGTGGTATTTGTGCTTCCATAGACTATGTCCCTATAGTCCAGAAGGGGGAGGATGGATAGCTTAACAACCTGTTTCCTAATATTTAATTGAAGGCAGCCTTTTACTCTGTTGAGGGCACCAGGTATTGCAAAAGACTTTGCTACTACCTGGGAGATGTTTATAGTCAAGGTGCTGGTCTAGGTGAAGTCCAAGGTATTTATAGGTGAAGAATGTCAATCTAGACAGGTTCCATCCAGGAAGCAAAGGGAAAAAGATGGGAGGAGGAGACCTAAGCTATTTCCTGAAGCCAAACATCATGGAGACTGTTTTCTTTTGCTTCTTGACAAGTCAGTTCTCCTGGAACCATTTTTGGACCGCAGTGAAGTCCTATTGAAGGGATCTCTCAATGGAGGGGGCAGAGGAGCCTGATGAGTAGATTATGGTATAATCAGCATACATGTGGATACTGCTGGTGGAGATAGGCGGAGGAGGCAGAGGGAGGTCATTTATAAAGGTCGTGAAAAGCAAGGGCCCCAAGGCCAAGGCTTGCGGGACCCTAGTGAGACTGGTAGGGTGGGGGAGGAGTTTGAACCTAGCTTGTTAGATTGAGTACAGTTGGACAAGTATGACTGGAACCATATAAGATCTGTTGGGAAGGCAACAGAGTTTGTTAGTTTGTGTAGGAGCCATAGATCCATGGTGTTGAAAGCCTTTACATGTGTATAAATATGGCCCCCATGACTAGCTCCTTGTCCATTTCTATACATTGCACCACCATAAAAATACAGAATTATCTGTGAGATTGCTGAAGCTTTCTGGAGAGGCTATAGTGGCTATCTATTTTCCCTTGTCCATTTTTATATGAATGTGGTCAGTGATTCTGACTAGAAAAGTATAGATTGAGAAGTTGGAGTGGAATCCTGATTGGTATGGTGTTAGGAAACCAGTTTGTTCATAAAAGTTAAATAATTGCTTGCTGACAAACTGCTCAAGGGAATTGAAAAGGATAGGCAGCAGAGAGCTGGGACAGTAGTATGCAGGCGAATCAGTAGGGCCACCATCATGGATCAGTACTATCAATGCATGCTTCTAGCTACATGGGAAAGCACTGCTGCATAGGAACTAACTAAAAATGTGGGCAATGGGGACAGTTATTACTGATGCACCAGTTTTTATACATCTGGCTGAGATGCCATTAGATTCATTACTAGGCGCTGCATTTAGCACTGTTAGCTTTTTGTGGACAGTCTGAATTGCAATCACCTGCAGGCAAAAGCTACAATTAATACTGTGAATGTCTTGTGGGGACTTGGAGTGGTTAGGGAAAAGGGCCAAGGGGCCTTCAGTGAAGAATGTTTTAAGGGTTTCAGCAGTCAAGGGGGGACCGTGGGTGGACTGAGATCCACTGGGGGAGGTTGTAGGGTTGATTAACCTGTTGACTGTCTTCCAAAATTTAGAGGGGTCTAAAACATTACAGAATAACTTGTTCTGGAAATAACCGGCCTTGATTCATCATGTGATCTTACTGCAGCACTTCCAGAGGGTAGTGTAGGCTTACCTGTGGTGGGCTCACCCACTTGATTTATGCCTGACCCAGGCTGAGTTACATTGTTTGAATACATCGATTATGTCTGAGGTAATACAGGGGATGTGGCGGCCCCAGACTCTAGACTGCTTAACTGGGGTGTGTCAGTCACAGACATCTATGAAGGTAGAGGAGGAGTACCCCATTGTCTCTTCTGGGTTGTGGGCTGACAGGAAGGGGGCCCAGTTGGTTTCAAGGAGATCCCGTATGAATCTGTCAGGGCAGAAAGATTTGAAGGCTCTCACAAATGTTAGTCTTGGGGACACTTTTGTGATTTTTATTTTCCCACACATAGTAAGTCATGCAGTGATCGCCGAAGATATCTGTCAAGGTGTCAGAGGTTAGGATTATTTGAGGGCGAGATACCAGCACCCAATCTATCATACTGTGGTTTGCAGATTTGGGGTTAAAGTAGGTGGGGAAGGAGATTAATTGGTACAGGTTCAGGGCTTTGATGTTTGAATGAATGTTGAGCTTTGGGACAACTGACCAATTAATGTTGAAGTCACTGAGCATGATGCATTGTCCTTTGGGAATGGGCTCCAGGACTCTTTGAATTAGATTCATGGCAACATCGTAAGGGATACCTCAGGAGCAGTAGAACCCTGTTATATGCATTGGGATAGAGTATGGGTGGGTAAGGACCCTGATATGAGTTCATGTGATTTTGGGGTGGCTTCTCGGTTTGTAATGGAGAAGCTATGGGAGCATTCTGAGGAAATGAGGACACCTCCCCCTCACTTAGCATGGTCCTTCCTGTGGGATGTAAACCCTGGAATGTCTATGGTAGAGGAGGGGATGCAGGCTGAGAGACAAGTGTTGGTCAATATCAGGAAGTCAGGCTGGTTTAAAACTGCCCAGGCTCTAGCTAGGTCAATTTTGGGGAGGAGGCTCCTGACATTGTGCAGTACAGCTCATAACCAACCAAGTCAGCATCAGTAGGGTATAATGCTAAGCAACAGCATAAATGCAGGGGCGTTAAAGGCAAGAGCACATACTGTAATGTTGAGGAGAGTAATCATGGACCTGACTGAGTGGTAGTTCATGTTTGGGGCTATACCATTACATATTCAGCAACATAGTATATAACCTATCCTAGCTGCAGATATGAGCATGCAGACAGAGGGTGTATTTATTTATTTATTGATTGAAATGCTTTACCAGGAGGGCACACTGAACAACAAATTGCTCGTCTCAAGGTGCGTCCTGGGGGGTGGGGTGTACATGTGAATAGACTACAGAGATTGATACAGTATCACAAAATACACATTTGGAATAGCATACAATTAAGAAATAAGTAGGCAACATGATTATTCAAATGACGTACCAGGGGAAGGGAAGCAAAGGGGGAAGCTGGAAGGCAGTGCATTAATTAGAATACAAACAGGTCTAAGGAGAGCTCGTCTACAACAGGACTGACAGTACAATAAACTTCAGTACATCAGAAGTGCAAGTTATAATACAAGTACATTTTAGATTTAGAGACAACCAGTTTAGTGCAGAGGAGTACAGTGGAGGGAGAGGGAGATGAGGGTATAGGAGAGGGGTAGAAGGGGAGAAGAGGTGGGAGGCATTTCAGGAACTGACCCCTTCAGGATGTTGAGAAGCCTGCCAGGGGGTGGAACAAGGTGAAGATAGAGGTGAGGGAGAGAAGAATGTAGGTGGTGGAGCAGAAGGGAGGTGGATAAATAGGTAAGAAGGGGAGTGGAGATGGGAAGCATACCAAGGAGTGACCACTTCAGGATGCTGAGAACCCTGCCGGGGGGGACAGAACAAGGTGATAGAAGAGAGGGAGAGAAGAAGGTAGGTGGGGGGGCAGAAGGGAGGTAGATAGATAGATAGGTAAGAAGGGGAAGGGAGAGGAGGGGAGGTGGGAGGCATACCAAGAACTGACCCCTTCAGGATGCTGAGAATCCTGCCAGGGAGCAGGACAAGGCTAAGAGAGAGGTGAGGTAGAGAAGAAGATGGGGGGCAAGAGGGGGTACCCTTAAGTTATGCTGAGGCTCACTATCCTGACACTGACCTGCCCAGGCAGTATTGCCTGACAGATTCAATGTCCAGACAGTGAGCATCCCGGCATGCAAAAACCCAATGGACGTTACAGAGATATGATAGCAGATGCGACGGCATCCTACCTTACCCCTGTGGATGGAACTGAAGTTGTGGAGGTTTCGGGAGGCTGGCCAAGCTGCCCCAGTGGTGTTGTGGGCTAAACCACTAGCAGCTCAGCCAACATTCTCTGGGAGATGCGGTTCGATCCTGCTGCTGCATGCTCAAATTTTTGTTGGCTGTTCATACCCCCATAACTATTTTTCCTTAACTCCGAGATCCGCTCACCTTTGGAGTTATATATATTAGTTATGGAGTGGGGGCAGTGCACCCCACATGGGGAGTTCTGGGGCTAAGCCCCACTACTTGCAATCAAGAGGTTCAGTCAGATGTCCGAAATCATATTCAGCATCTGATTGACTTGGGAGTTTCAGTTTGGGCCAGTGGGGTTGGTATCCTGAGACTCAAGAAACTGAGTTTAGGGATACCATAGTGTATCCCAAGAGGGAGGGAGGGAGGTAGGTAGATAGGTGGGGGGACAGGAGGGAAGTAGGGAGAGAAGATTGGTAGCGGAAGAGGTGGAATAAGGGACGTGAGGATACAATTAGAAGATTGGGAGATTTGGGGTGAATAGACTGGAGTAGAATTTTGGGAGGAAGTTAAGGTGGATTAAAGCAGGAGCAGCTAGAGGAGAGGTAGTTGTGTAAGGCAGATCTGAGGGAGTAGCAGGAAGAGGAGTGGCATATTTGAGGGGGGAGATGGAGTTTCCAGACTTTGGGGAAGTGATAGGAAAAGCCAGACTGTCCGAAGATTGTGGAGCGGCGGGGGACCACCAAAATATGAGTGTCAGTAGATCTGAGGAAGAGGGTGGGTGGGGGTGGAGTTGAGAGGGATGTGATGAGATAAGGATGGAGTTCACTAAGCCAATATTTAGAAGTGAGTTTGGTGCAGTGGGAGAGGCACTTTTTAGCAAGTGGGGGAAAGGACAGGGCATGATAGAGATCACAATGATGAATCCGAGAGGAACGTCAAGAACAAAGAGGCAGAAGGAATCAAAGAGAGTGTCCAGTCTGGTCAGGGAGGACTTGGGAGTGGCACCATAGACTACGTTGCAGTAGTCAAAAAATGGGGAGTAACATTTTCTGGGCAAGTTCACACCTTGCTGTAGGAGGGATGCGACTACGGTTTCTATGTAAGGCACCAAGTTTGGGGCGCAGCTTTTTCAGAATGGCATCAATATGTCCAGAGAAGCTGAGGTGCTGGTCCAGCCAAACCCCATGGTATCTAAAAGAGGTGGTATCCTCTAATATTTTCCCATCCAGGGTGTGGAAAGAGGGCAGGTTAGGGAGCCTTGAGAGTCTCTGCCTAGTTATAAAGCTCATGGAGACTGTCTTCTTGGCATTTAGGAAGAGCTAATGGAACGCAAATCAGAGTTGAACCTGGTGGAAGTCATGCTGCAGGATGGCTATAACATTAGCTGGGCATTTGGCGGTGGTATACAAGACAACAGCATTGGTGTACATGTGGATAGAGGAGGAGGGGGAGCAGACTAATGGCAGGCCATTTAGGAAGATGGAGGAAAGAATGGGACCAAGCACAGAGCTCTGTGGGACTCCTGTGGTAATGAGGGAGGGGAGATGGAATCCTAGACCTTGACAGATTGGTTTCTGCCTGTGAGGTAGGCCCTAAACCAGGTTGTGGTGGTTTGGAAAGACCGACTGTCAAGGGGGAATCAAAAAGGAGGGCATGGGCGACAGTGTTGAATGCCTTGGTGAGGTCGACAAAAGTGGCTGAGGTGATGAGGCCATTATCCATCCTGGTAAGGATGGAGTCAGCGAGCCTGAGTAGGGAGGTGGAGGTGGAGTGATTCTTCCAAAAACCATATTGGAACGGGGTGAAGAAGGAGGAGTCAGTCAGAAAGGTGGTGAGTTGAGAGAGAACCAAGTGTTTTTGGAGCTTAATGAGGGTGGGGAGGAGAGAGATGGGACGAAAATTACCAGGAAAAGTAGGGTCATAGCTCTTGGGAAGAGGAAGGACCACAGCATGTTTCCAGGACATTGAGACAGATGAAGATGAGAAACAGAGGTTTAGGATTAAGGAGAGAGGCTAGGCAATAGCTGGGACTGAGAGGTAGAGGAGCTTAAGGTCAAGGTCATTGGGTGAGGAGCCTTTAGAAGGGTTAAGAGAAAGGACTTTCAGTGTTTCATCTGGGGCGATTGCTGAGAAGGAGAAGGAGGGAATGGGAGGAGGAAGGGTGCCTAAGGAGGTGGATGTGAGAAAGGGGAGGGACTTTAGGAGAGCCGAGGCACATGAAGTATAATAGGAGTTGAACTCCTTGGCTACTAGGGAGGGGTCAGATACAAGAGGGTTGCTTATTTTAAGCATGGGGGGATGAGATGTGGGGTGGGAGAAGAGGGCTTGGACCACTTTCCAGAATTTGGAGGGGGTGCTGATATTGGAGTGGAAAGCTGACTTAAAATACTCAGACTTGGCTAGTTTAGTTGCTTTAGTGCAAGAATTTCTTAGTGGTACTTTGCATAATCAGCGGAGAGCTGGGATGCCTTTTGCTTCCTCCAGGCTTAGTCTCGTGCCCCAAGGCGGGCCAGCAGTTCTGGGGTTAGCCAAGGAAGGGGGTTGCTGCAAACTCCAGCTTGTTTGAAAGGGGCAAATTTATTCCAGGCTGTAAGGAATTTTTCTTCAAAGCAGGTGAGGGCATGGTCACCAGAGGAGGCAGAGATGAGAGGGGCCCAGTTGGAGAGGGCAAGATCTTGCAGGAACGGGTCAAGGTCTAAAGAGTTGAAAGAACAAAGTTGCAGGTTTTTATGCTGGGGTTTGGGCCTGTGGATCTTTTTAATCAGGAAGATGGGGTGGTGGTCACTGAGGGCATCTGGTGGGTTACCAGATTTAATGACTCTTTGGAGGTTGGAGGTGAGTGCCCAGTCTATCAGGGAATGGTTTTGTGTTTTAAGATTTGGGCGAGTGGGGTCTTGGATGAGTTGAGCAAGATTTTGGGCTGTTTTGTTTTGTTTAGTTTTTGTTAACCAAGTAAGGTATCATAGCCATAATTATGACTATTTTCAGACATGGCCCAGGAGGTTATAGACATTTTAGGCAGTCAAACAATTTACAGGTGTATTTCCTAAAAGCCTCCTAGGAGCTTGCCTAAGTGTTCCCCCTGCCTGCTGGCGTTCAGCGTTTAAGCCGCTAGAATGGCACTGTGAGTGCTGGTAGAGTCTCCACATACTGTCTCTTTAAGAACTGTCTGCTTGCAGACATAATTAATGCTTTTCCAGGGGGCTGGTGTTTCCCTGCTTGAATCCCACCGGAGCTGCGGAGTAATCACTCCATTTTGCGGTCGCTGGAAGCGCAAAGGGAGCCCATCTGAAAGCTGTAACTGTTTGTAATCATTTAAAGCATTAGCAAAATTGTAGTTTGTTTAACCTGCCTTTATTGCAGCTGGGACTCTGTGTGTGTTGCTCCTTCATTTTGGACCTAAACTGCTGTGCTGGGCCAGTTGGGTTAAGGAAGCCCTAAAATAGAGATTGCTTGGACCAACCAGAATTTGGACTCTCCGTGGAGCTGGTTTACAAGGGGAATGTATAGCTAGTGATTCTGAGAAATGTAGTTTGGACCTTGGCGCCTTTTTGCACCAACAGAGGGAACTTTGGAATGATTGACAGCCGAATCCACCAACTGGACCTGTTGGAACCTAAGGAAAATGCCCTGTACTAAGGCTGGAGAGTCAGATTCGGTTTGATTGTGTAAGGAGAAGGAGCTCTGTGCTGCTGTGGCATAAAGTTCACACAGGAAGTGCGTGAGATGCCTTGAAGTCAGCCTACAGCCGTTAGAGTGTGTTAATTGGGCTGAACCCAAATTCAGAAAAGAAGCACCAGAAGTGTGGAAACCAGGCTCACCCTGTAGAAGACTGGAGAAATTGCTGAATTGCACTTGGTCTGTCAGGAACTGAAGCTGCTGTGTGTGCTCCCGGGTATCTTGCAGTAATTGTGATCGGGATCGAGGAGCAGCCTGCCTGGTATAGTACTTTCCTTTTACATATGAATGTGTGTGGAGCTTGTGGGGAATCGCTATTTCATGTCCTCTGTACTATGTGCTGTGTAGTGAAGCTGGGGGCCCACCCCAGCTTGTCTCAGACTAAATCCGTAAGTTATCAACTGCCTAGGGGTTCAGCCACATGGACCCTGTTTCCACACCTTGCTACTTCTGGCAATCCAGAGAATATCCACCATCCGGTTCTCAGCTTGGGTATTGTGAGTACAAATTAGGGTATTCCCCTGCAGTCTGTTGTCAATCACAAGTGTGTCACCTAATTCCTATTGTTTCACTCTTTATGGACTGAGCCATCTGGCTCTGGATTACAATTGGGTACTGTGCATTTATTTTCTTCCTACAGGGCCCCATCCATCTGCACCTGCCGGCCAACCCTGGGCAACAGACCTGGCTAGCCCCCCCCCCATCCTGGGTACCAAGAGAGTGACATTTTGGACCCTATATATACGTGCACAGTACTGTGATTTGAACTTGGCCAAAACTAATCAACCTGATTGCCCCCCCGCCATGTTACTGTTCCCTAAATAAATCAGATTTGTTGTTATTATACTATATACTGTCTGTGGTGTTGGTACTTATGGAAACAATATTGCCGTTTGCTGTGTATATTGATTAACCTTGTTTTACCAGGGGTCCTCAGAGATGTGCTGCAGAATCAGTCTCGAGGGTAATTGGTGCCTTATGAGTGAACAGTGTGTACATGTTGGGTATTGGGACTGTAAATCCTATGTACTGTGTGAGCCACTAGAGGGAACCAAAGGGGGTCGCTGTATCCCAGAGGGCTGTGATAAAGTTAGTCTAACCACTACAAACCTTGACCTCTGGGTGGAGGCACCCGTCGGAGAACCTAGTCCCCTCAACCTGTCCGTAGTTAAGCAGGCAGGGGTAGTAGCCCTTGGGATAGTGCCACCTGGGGGTAACACAGATATTCATACAGAAGATGAGCAACAACATGAAAGAGAGAATCTACAAGATATTGTAGGTAATGACAGTGATGATATGATGCTGGAAAACAGATAAGAAAAATGTACAGAGTTCATACAATCATAGACACTAGAAATTTTAGAATGTTATGTCATTACAAGTCCTAGATGTGGTGGGAGACATCAGTTTAGATTAAAATCACCCAATAAATATAACTCACTTGTGTGAGAGAGGGAAATTATGGAGGTAACAAGTTCTGAAGCAACAGTGGGCTGGATCCCGGGGTGGCAGTAGATGCCTGCTATGAAGATTTGAAATGGAGAAGGGCTGGGTAATTCTAATGGCAAGGACTTCATATGCAGCAGGGAGGAAGGCTGAGAAAATTGAGGATTATATTAGTGAGGACAGTACATACATAGCTACCCCATGACCTTTGATGGCCCTATCCTGCCTAGAGATGAAGTAGCCGGGGATGACAATAGAGTGGTCAGGGTTCTTGTCATTGAGCCAGGTTTCTGTTATAATTAGAATGTCTGATATAACTGAGACAGCCATTGTTTGCAAAAGGTCAATCTTTGATATTAGGCTACAGATGTTCAGGTGTATGATTTTCAGCCCATTAGGGAGGGCTGGAGGCACTTGAGAGTTTGGCACATGGGAGGTGGCGGTGACATAGGAGGGATTAGGGGCTTTTGGGCCAGGGTTAGGATGAATTTTACCTAAGGCCAGTAGGAGGAGGGCAATAATGAGGAAGTAGATTTTGGGGCATTTGTGGAGGGTCGAAGATTTAAGAGATGTTAGGGTGGAGCGGGGGCTAGGTGTATAGGCGATTAGGAGATGGAGGAAAGCAAAGTAGCCAGGTACTGAGAGAATAGTAGCCAGAGGGGGGGTGAGGGAAATAAGACTATAATTCAAGAGGGGGTGATGGGGTTATAGCAAAGATTAGGGAAGGAGACAGGAGAGAAGGGGGAAAGGTTGTATCCAGGTTTTTAAGTTTGAAACCTGAAATGTAGGAGTGGATAAGGTGAGAATGAGAATCAGAAGGGGTGGAGTAAAGGAAAAGGGAGTGATCATTTTAGGAAGTAGATGAGGGGTCATAGGCTGTAAGAAAGGAGAGGAGGGTGAACAGATGAAAGGAAGAATGACTGGAAGGAATAGGTAGGGTTATTGAACTGAATCTGGCTAGAACTGGGAGGTAAAGATCAGAACTGACAAGAATTCACAGGTAGCCAGAGTGAATACCCGTGAGGAAATCAGCAGGGTACTGGTTACAATGTAGAATTTGTTAAAACTCTGAATATGCCAACTGTGTACTTACAAGTGGAAGGCTGTAGGCTGGGGGGGGGGGAGACAGAGCTGCAATTTGGTAGGTAGAGTCATAGGGTGGGGTCCAAAGTGCAACAAGAGGATTTAAAGAGTGTTGGGGGTGGGGATGGGTGAGCACGAGAAAATCTGAGTTTAAAAATAAAGCGTGATACAGCTGAAAATGCTATGAAGTTTGTTCATGGAGCAAGTGCAATGGGGCAGCCAATCAGCGATAGCATGGCCAGGGAATGGCGACTCACTAGTAGGCTGAGCTATGGTGCCAAGAATTAAACCAAGCTCTATGGAGGAACGTACCTGCAGTGAGGAGTCTTTTGGCAGATTTTCAGTGGAGCGGGCGGCAGTGGAGAGCCACACCGCTCCAGACTCAGGGGCTCATACTGTGGGAAAGGAAAAAAGAGAGGTGGGGGTTAATTTAGCAAGAGGAAATAAGATGGCGGGGTAGCCAAGGAACAGCAAAGTGCCAGGGAGCAGGAAGTGTCACAGATTAATGCTAAATCAGGGGGCCGGAGCTGAAACAGAGACATCAGAACAGCTGAGGACTGGAGACGAATAGGGGAGAGAAAAGTATGCTTAAAATTGGGGTGGGTGGGTCAGCAGAGAGGCAGGCTGTGAGCAGTGGGTTCAGACAGGGTGGTCAGTGCTGATGGCTGGAGGCGGTTAGAGGAGGAAAGAGAGAGCAAAAAGAGTGAGGGCTCAAGAGGAGGGTTGCCAGAAAAAGTGAAACTTAAATCGATTGTAAACAACAGTATAAACAGCAAGCAGTAATAAAAGCAATATATAGGCAATACAAGGAATGTTACAGCATGAGCTACGATTGGGCCCGATCCATTAACTATTTAATGAATCAGTACATGGCCTGATCTGAATATTTGAAAATGTAAAGAAAATGGGTTACATAAAGCAGTGCAAGATTTAGGACAGCATGAACAACAGTTGAAGTCTGGGGCTAACCCTTTATTTGTTGAGCAACACAGTACGTAGTCTGTACTAGCAACAACTAAAGGAAGCAATATTATGAGGTTTATCGTAGGCAGTGCAAGACATGGACCTGCTTGAGCTGCAGTTTAGGACTCTGAGCAATGTCGGTAAAATCTGAATCTCAGTGCACTAGTTAGAGAATGTAGTACCATTACACAGCCTGCAGTATATGGCTTGTTAGCTAAGCAGTGATTGGTGTCATTATTTAAGCAATAATGCATAACAGGGTGTGTGTTGTGCTGGGATAACCTCACGCCTGGGGTGGTTGGGCATGAGGCCACAGGCCGAGTGTGTCCAACGACCCCAGAAGTGAGGTTATCCCAGCACGACACACACCCTGGAGTGCATTATTGCTATTATGCAATGGCTCATTGTTATACAAAATAAAAACAACATTTAAAAGTGTTTTTGGTAGATTTTTAGTGTGGCAATATATCTCTGTTTCTTAAGAGGGTGGCATCCAAAGCATCAAATCAATACAGTGAGGCTGTGCTCTGAGACTAGATCCATGATGTTGTACTGGGATAACATCACGGGTCCAGTCCCAGACTGACCCATCAGAGGCAAGCATTCTTTCTTGCCATTGTATAATATAGCATTGGTACTACAACACTCCACACAACCTAGCACTGGAGAAATTATGTAATTGGCAATTTACAGTTCAAATCATGACCTGACCTATATCAGTGATTAGAAAATGGGCACCGCATATCTTGCATCCTGATTGACTGATACAGCCTGGCACCCAGGCTGTTATTTCTTAACAATGCCCTGCTAAACACAAGTCCCTCATGGCAGCACCCATCAAATGATGGTATCCCTGTGCCCGCATGCCACTGGATTCTGACTCTGAATTTCCACGGTCGATCTGCTGCCATTTTTTTCTCTTGCATAGTGAGAGAGTTGGCACCCCCACGTCTGTTTGGTACCCTTACATGTAAAAAAACAAACAAAAAAAAACACTTTTTCTGGCAACCATAATAATTTTCCGGTGGCAGCAGTCCCCGACCCTGCTCTCGCACCCCCCTCTGTGTTTGTTAGCAAACGGTTGCCACACCCCTATGAAGCCAGTAACTCAGCTTTTTAAAGTGCCAATAACAAAATCACCCCCACAACTCCAGTGGTATTCAGTGAGACATTTTTTGTGTACAGTACCTCTGCTTTTTCTTCTCTGCCACAGTTTGTGTCCCGACTCCACACTTCTTGTGTGATCCACCACCTGAAATGAATGCTGGTTCATTCCCACTGCAGTGCTGAGATACTTGCTCCCACTCACACCCTACCACCAACAACTATTTTTGTTTCTTAAACCAAAATTGGAGGCAGTTTAGCGCAGTGGTCTAAGGCTTTAAGCTGCAAATCTGGTGACATTTAGCAAACCAAACCTGGGTTTGAATCCCACAGCTTCCACTTGCATACTGTGTGATCCTGAGCAAGTCACTTCATCTTCTTGTGCTCCCAGGTCGCTCATGTAAAAAAGCTTTCAGCTTAGTGTGCTATACCTGGTTAAACAACTAAATAAATAAAATAAAAGTGTACAATGGTGCTACCACCGAACGCTTTCACTCTCGATCAGTAATTTTGGGGCGCAGTGTAAACAGAAAACACATTAAGAAAAATGTAAAATGAAAGTAAATAAAAAGTGTCACAAGCAACAGCACCATCTACTGGCAATTCAGCCAATAAAGGGACTATTTTATCGAAACTGCTCTTGCTGTTCATTTTCATTAATATTTTAACTCCTTTTCCTGCCCAAATCATTAATAAAAATATAGCAAGAAACACCATTTTCTAAGTGCAATAATGCTTTGCAGGGTGCACTTTATGGAATGTAATGGATCTTCCAGGGACTATAAAGCCCTCTGCCTGCAGCGTTGGGCCTCATTACACCCCTGGGTAGCCAGTTATATTCCAATAACTCCCACCCTGTCTGGTATTATTGTTTACCAATTGCAGTCTTTGTGTGCAGTTCACTGTGGAGGGAGACACTGCAGTCACTCATTGGTGGGTAAGCACAATGGAGCAGATCCAAAGAACTGAAGTACAATTAGGATAAAGCAGGCCCTGTACTATGTGTGTAGCTATTGTACTCTGCCTGTATAGGAACAAAGCCAGTCCAGTACTATGCCTGTAAATATTATACTCTGCTTGCACAAGCATAACGCAGGCCCTGTACTATGCCTATAGTTACTGTACTCTGCCTGTACAGGTATGTAACCACCCAGTCCCCTGGGGTTGCTAGAGTCCCATCAGTGTCAGTGCTAGGTAGGGAAGGCAGCTGGTGAATAACTAGTTAAATGGGTTTTTCACCTACTCTCTCTCTCTCTCTCTCTCTCTTGTTTAAGTGGTCTCAGTCAAGATGAGAGAGATAAGGTCATTTAGAACTCTCGAAGCAGCATAAGCCACATCAGCTGGCTGTGAGTGGGGAGTTTTAGAATCTTGGGTTAGGATGGAGTCAGTAGTTGAAGTGTGAGGAGTGAGAGCTGCTCTGGGCTCTGAGAAGATGATATGATTTACTTAATCCACAATATTTTCTGGCCTAAAGCCCCACCTCCCAGAACAATTCTCTCAAGATCATTTAAATCCCTGGATCTTTCCGCACTGCTAAAGGACCTGACTGCCACTGATTGGTCACCCATCTACAGGGGCCCCTTCTATCGATGATGCAAGACTCTATTTCAAACATAAGTTCCTAGCTGCATGGGACATCCATGCACCTCTCAGACAGTGTCAGCTGAGGGTTGCTCACTTGCCGTGGATCACTGCTGACATCATGTCCCTCACCAGAGCCAGAGACCAGGAATAGAAGACTTTCAAGGACTCCAGTTCCCCTGTCTACCATGCAAAATACCATTCCTTGCGCAATGCCTGCACTAGGCAAATCAGGCAGGCTAAGGCCTCATACTTTAAATCTTCCTTCCAGGCTAACATAAGCCATCCAGCAAAATTCTGGAAAGTGGCCAAATCCCTCTTCTCCCCACCCTCTCAGACCCCCTCACCTGCATTGAATGTAGGCTGTACTGTAATAATGGACCCTCTAGCAGTAGTAACTAAATCTAACACCTATTTCATGAGTTGCACCTCAGCACTGCTGTTGGCTCTCCCCACAGTCCAGACAAACCAGTCCAAATACCCTGCGGCAGCTACTCCCACAGAAACCCATTCCCCCTCTGCCCCTGCCTTCTCCTTCTGTCAAGTCTCCCCATCAGCTGTTTTGAAAGCTTTGATCTCTTTAAACCTGAACAAAGGTAAATGCCCCACTGGTCTGGATTCCAAGATGCTCTACCTAGCTGCCCCTGCAATTGCCACCCCCCCCCCGGGTGACCTCTACAATCTCTCCTTCTCTGTTGTCTCAATTCCCTCAGAATGGAAACATGCTACTGTCATCCCGTTCCCAAAGGGAAGTGACTCCTCTGATCCTGGGAACTACCATCTTATTTCCCTTCCCTCCATTCTGGCGAAACCTGAAGAGAAATTAGCTCTCTCCCAACTCTCCTCTTTTCTCAACTCCTCCTTCTTCTCACCCTACCAGTCTGGCTTCATAAAGTCCCACTCCACAGCCGCTTCACTCCTATGGCTCACCGACTCCATCTTGGATGGGATGGACAAGGGTCACATCATCTCCTCTGTTTTGGTGGATCTGGCCAAGGCACTCAACACAGTTTCTCATACCATCCTGCTAGACAAGCTCTCCATTGCTGGGCTATCTGCCAAGGCCACCAGTTGGTTCCACTCCTACCTGGTAGGCCAATTCCAATCTGTCAGAATTGGTGGTTCTGCCTTGCCCTCCCTCCCAGTTACCACCGGAGTCCCCCAAGGCTCGGTCCTCAGCCTGATCCTGTATTCCATCTTCCTTACTGACATGCTCACCACCTGCCCACTCACATTCATACATATGTATCCAGATGATACCGTCTTGTATGCTTCTGGACCTTCAACCACTGAGGCAGCAATCAAGCTGCAGCAGGACTTCAACAAAGTCCAGCTCTGGTTTCGCACCAACCAGCTATTCCTCAATGCCAAGAAAACTGTCTCCGTGACCTTTGGAACGAGGCAGAGAGTCTCTCAGTTTAAAACCAAACCCTTCTTCCACACCCTGGATGGGACTATTTTGGAGGCTTGCCCCCCCTTTAGATATCTTGGGGTCTGGCTAGACCAGCATCTAGACTTTTCTGTACACATTGATTCCATCCACAAAAAACTCCACCCCAAATGGGGTGCTCTCTACCGCAATCATGGTTGCATCCCTTTGCCTGCTCGTAGAGCACTCATTCGAAAATTATCCTCCCCATATTTGACTATGCAGATGTAGTTTACAGTGTCACCCCCAAGCCCAGCCTAGCCAGAATGGACCCTCTGTTCCACTCTTTTTGTAGATTCACCATTGACAGCACATCCTATCCACACCACTGAGATCTCTGTCTCTAAATCTGCCCTTGCTCCATGACCACCGATGGGCCCACTGTGCCAGGCTCACAGCAAAGTACTGGTCCCAGTCCTTGCCTCTGTACCTGGAAGCTGTGCTCAGATCCCATATTGCGCCGGCATATTCCCTGAGAAATGCTGACACCCGTCTCCTGTTTGTACCACGCATGTCGTCGTCATCAGGACAAGCAGTCTTCAGACACCGCATGCCCAAATTGTGGAACTCGCTCCCTCCAAGCATCCGGCTAATGACTCCCTCCTTGAACTTCAGTCATCTCATAAATGAACACTTTACTACACCATGTGAGTGTGTATAGAAGTGCACAAGTACAGAACAGTATTGATTTCGCTTCTAGCTTGCCTTCTGTCTCTTCTGTTATCTCAAGTGCTGCTCTGTATATATTAATGTACATAGCTGTGTAACTTATGTTAGTTTAGCCATGTTTGTACTTACCTCCTTATACTGTGTTGCAAATGCACTGTATGTATAATATGTTTGTTTCCATGTTCCCCCTCCTCCAGGACGCACCTGGATTCGAGCAGTACTCTGCTCAGTGTACCCTCCTGGTAAAGCGTTTAAATAAATAAATAAATAAATAAATAAATAAATAAAGAGGAGAGCTTAATTTCTCACCCTAGTCCTGAAAGTCACCAGCCTGCCAATAGATGTGGTGGAAACTGTTGTCTACAGCAGGAGCTCCTGATTTTCATCCCCAGAGAGATGAAAAGGATTGCTTGAGAATGAATCTTAGGGGCAATCCCCTATATGATCCAGGACACTTTGAAGCTGCCTGTGTCATTCTAACTGACAGTAGATCTGACTTTGTGCCTCCTGAAGAAAGTACCTGTGCTTGGTGTTTCTCTCTGAATAAAATGGAAAAGGTACACCAGTTCTGTTCTAAGTTTTAAACTTTTATCAGTTTAAAGTTATCTGAAAATTGTAGGGTCCACAGGCAGACTAATGCACATTGTTTAGGACTTTAATTTCTACACTCCTGGAGTAGTGTTTTTCATATGCTGGTTGTGAAAGTTCATTCCAAGATGCATTTTCCTACATGTTTCACAAGAAGTTTTAAGGTGTAACTCTGAAAGCTTGGCTGGGTATGAATATAGAAGCAAAGGGTGGGCAGCCCCCCATCTGGAGTAACCAGTTCAGCACTACAGGTTCTGTAAAGGTGCCTGGTTATTCAGGACATGGTGGCCAATGTCTGAAGAGCAGTTTACCCCCCTGGTGTGGATTGTGTTAGCAATGAGACCCTGTGTGCTCCATTGTGGCCAGTTGCCACTTAACGAGGTTTTAATGTCCTATTCCATGTAGAAAATGTGGGCTCAAATGTGGCCAGTACCACTAGAAGAAAGGTTCTTGTTGTGACCAGTGCTACTCGAGGAAATATTCAGGTAAGGCCAATGCCAAATAAGAGAATTCAATGTCCTTTGAAGTATGGGAATACGTACAGCATCTGTCAGAAACAGTCATTGTGTAGTTCTGCAATGCCTTGTGCCACACTATGTAAATCTTGGGGGTCCACCCTTTCTTTAGAGAACATCTTTTGGAATAAAGTCACACTCTAGAACCCCAACCTGGTTTGGACATTTACGTTTTTGTTTCCTGTGTGGAATTACTCTGTACCCCTCCAGAAGTATAGGTCTAGCATAGCCCTAGCAAAAAATTCTCTCCTCAGGACCTGGGTTTTGGTCTCAATTGTATTGCTTTTGTACACCCCCACCCCTTTTCTGACCTCTAGAAGTAATGAGCCTGGTATACATTCTCAAAGCTAGGGATGGTACCAATTGCTGAAATATGTTCATGCCCAGTCAAGGGTACTAGGGTAGCTAACTGTATAAAGTAGTGGGGGGGTTACAAAAAATTGGGGCTCATCCAAAGATGTTGTTTAATTTGGGGAGAGAACCAGATATTTTTTGCTGAGGGTATGTCTAGCATCTTTCTATGTGGTAATCAATTCAGTGCTTTAGAGTAACTGGTAATTGCTATTTTTCTTTTAAACTTAGATTGCAGGCTTTTAGTGACATTGTACTTTCTTTGTTGTCTTTACTTTTGTTGTCTTTACTTAGAATTGTTTTTGGGCTGTTGAAAATTTAAAATGTAGTGGTGGTGTAATTCTGTGCTGTCTTTAACTGCTGCATATTTATGCCCTGTTAAATCTGATTGACAGGAGCTAAACACAGGGGAGTGAAGTAGGAGGGGCATAAGGGGGAAGAAGCCCACCCTCAGCACGACAAGTGTTTTGACTCATTTATTTATTTATTGGTTTCTTTTCTTTTTTTTAAAGAAAATTATCTGAGGATCAGTGGCAGGATTTTTAGGACAGTAAATTAATAAAAAGGGAACTAGGAGAGCTTCAGTAGCAGACAAGTAGTGGAATAGCAGTATAATTGCAGTATAATGTGGGGAGTGGTGCAATGCAGTGGCTGTGGGGCAGCCATATTCAGGCAGACCTTCTAAACACTGAGGTGCTTCCCTATCTGCATGCATCTTTCTGGACTGCGGGATGAGGTAGCCAGACTCAGAGTGGAAATAAACTGGGTCAGGAGTACCATCACCCCTATCCAGAGACCACCCAGTCCAATGCAACTGCCTCAAAGGATGCCGAGAATGAGGAGCACTTGGATGACAGTGGAAGGGTTAGAGTGGTCAGGCAGAGGCACATCCCAGATCCTATTCCACTCAAGAACTTATATGCCACACTGGCAAACGAGGACAACCAAATAGAGGTACCCAGAGAAGTGGAAGGAAAGGATGTGGAGGTTAGCCAAGGAGGTGACTTCAGCGGGGAAAGCAGTGGACCCCAGAGGAGGAGGAAGTGAATCCTGGTGGGGGACTCCATCATAAGAGGGATCCAGCTAGGAACACAGGAGGGGGAGGACAGGGAGGTGAGGTGCCTACCAGGTGCCATGACATGGAGGGATGGAAGGAAGATCCTGGGGATCACTGGGAAGGCAAGACGGGAGGGTGAGCTGGATGTCATTATCCACCTAGGTACTAAAGACCTGGCAAATGGGGAGCCAAAGGAAGTTCAGGAAGAGTTTAGAAAATTGGGGAGGGGTCTCAAGCAAGTAGCTACCTCTGTCACTTTCTCAGAAGTACTTCCGGCGAGAGGCAAGGGAGAGCATAGGAGTGCATGCACCAGGAACTTTAACTCATGGTTGAAGAACTGGTGCTGTGAGGAAGGGTTTGGATTCATTGGTAACTGGGGACCCACCTGGAGGGATGGAGGTATGTTCAAGCCTGATGGCCTGCATCCATCCTGGAAGGGAATCCAAGCACTCAATGATAAGTTAAAAGCTACATTGACAAGCATTTAAACTAGCAAAGGGAGTGGCAGGCCAGCAAGGAGGGTACCTACTTGCTCACCCCCACAGCTAGCAGTGGGAACCAGTGAACCAGAGGAGTGGCTATCTCTGCAAAGCAGTGTGCAAAAGATGGAGATTAGTGCCCAAGAGGTGGATAGGCAGAGAAAGGGGCAAAATTCAGCAGAAGGGCAGACAGCAAGGAGAACCAGGGATAAAGAACAACCAAGGAAGGGGCTGGGTAGAACAGCGAAACAGTCTAGGGAGGCCAAATTATGGAAAGCCATGTGTGTGTAACCCCCCTGCAAATGGGGGTTCCCAAAAGACTTCCAGGAGCTTGCTTGAATGCTCCAAGCCTGAATGGTGTTTGGCGTTTAAGCCATTTATCAGTGAGTGTTTTTAGAACCTCTGGTACTGTCTCTTTAAGAGCTGTCTGCTTGCAGACATAATTAGTTTGTATGGGGGACTGTGTGTTTCTTTGATTGAGTACCACTCAGCTGCTGCCAATTCACCCCATTTTGCAGTCACTAGGAGTGCAAAGGAACCTGTCTGAAAGATGTAACTGATTGCCAGAAATCATTTACAGTAATAATAAAATTACAGTTTGTCTAACCTGCTTTCTTTGCAGTCAGAACTGTCTGCCTAGTTCCCATTCTGGTTTTGAACTGCTGAACTGGACCAATCAGTGTGGGGTAAACTAGCTCTAAAATGATGCCTTGACGAATCAGAACTTGGGACTCATAATCTGAGCCAGCCACAAGAGGATTGTATGGGCAGTGACTCTGGGAGATGTAGTTTAGACTTGGTGCCTTTGGACCAACAGCAGCAGTCTATTGTGGTGACAGCCAATCCAGTCAAGAACTGGGAGGAACTCAAAGGAAGTGCCAGTTTTTGTCTGTTGGGAGTTTCAGTTTGAGATCTGAAAGTGAAGGGAAAGAAACCCTGTGCTCCTTCAGTGCACAGTTTCAGTCAAAAACGTGTGCAAGGCCCAGAGTTCCGGTCTACAACTTGTGTAACTGCTTGTTAGGACTGAATCAGTCCTGTGAAAAGAATCAAAGGATCTCTGAAGAGAAACCAGGCTCACCCTGTAGAAGACGAAGAAATTGTTGAATTACACTGGTCTGTCAGGAACTGAATCTGCTGTGTGTTCTCCTGGTTATTGTGCAGTAATTGCGATTGGGATACAGATGCAGCCTGCCTGGTATAGTGCTTCTTTTTTTACCATAAATGTGTGAGGAGTCTCTTGGAGATCAAAAGTAGCCCTGCTGACATTGAAGGACCATATCTTCTTTGGAGGTCGAGTATACTAATTCGGGTCGCTCCCTGTTGAATTGCCACATTAAATCCAAATGGAATTACTGTACTGCTGACTGTTTAATTTTCCTTTTCTCTGTTGAAAGGGCCCTACCAGCCTGCCTGGGTTTGGACTAGCCACTAGGGCCCTGGTACACGGACAGTAACTGGTGAGGGATCAGGCCTGTGCTACAGAGCCATGGGTAGATAGTAAAGAGTGATAAGCTAATTAACCACAATTTCCCCTGTCCTTGTTATATCCCCTAAATAAATTAAGAGCTGTTTGTTTCAACAAAGTTATACTGCCTGAGGTATTTGTCTATGTTAAAGTACTGTACTGTGATTGTTGCACTGTATCTTATTTTACAGGATGTCCCGGTGCCTGAACCAGCCTTGAGGTAAGTGTATACTGTGAAGGTAATTCTGCTATATTTGTGGACCACTAGTGGGAAGAAAGGGGGTTGCAGTGTCCCAGAGGGCTGTGACCAAGTAAGTTTAACTATTGCAAACCCTGACCTCTGGGTGGAGGCACCCGCCATTGGATCCAGGCCCTCAACCTGTTAGTGGCAAATCAGGCAGGTAGTAGCCCTGGGATAGCGCCATCTAGGGGTTACATTTTGGAGGCTCACCGCTGGGATTGTGTGTCCTCTAGTGGCCATATTTACAAACCACTGTTAAGGAAAAAAAATAAATAAATAAATAAAAGTACCCGACAGAAGTAGCTGTGCACCGGCTGGTGGAGTGGTGTACTGGGGAGGAGATCGACCCCAAAATGCTATCTTATCTGGACATCCCCTGGGTATCAATACGGACACTGTGCAGGAAGTACTTTCCAAGGTGGAAGGTTTACAAAATCCTGTGTGGTGTGGTGGGTGACACGCTAATCTGCTCACCCACACTTTCCTGGCCTAGTAGGTTAAGGATCCCATAGATGGCTCAAAAGTACCACAGACCATTACCCAGAGGAAGCCCTCACTGCCCAGAGTGATAACTAAGACAGTAAAGACCAGGGGGAATGAGCCCCCACCACTATCTGGAAACTTTGAGGAGAAATTTGCTAAATGGTTGCTGGGAGAAGGAAAACTGTGGAGGACTTGAAGAAACTATTCTTGCCACCTGGGGTGTTCCTCCCCAACACCCTCTCCTGCTCCAGTACCCGTAATGGTGGCTGAACCAATGCAGACTCCTATTTCTGCACCTGCCATTAGTCACGACTCTTGCAGAAGGTTGAGATCTTCTCTGGCACCTCCCACCCCAGGGAGATGACTGGGAGAGACCTGGATAGACTATGTTGCCCCCAAGTGCTAGAATGGCAATGCTTTCGGGCAGAAAAGCGAAGAGGGTTAGTGAGCAGCCTGAGGTCCTGCCCTGGCTACCATCCGTACAAACGGGCCAGCAACTCCTGAAGTACTGCACAAGCCTATCTTGAGGCCTTGGAGAATGTGTATGGGAGCCCAGATTCCAGATGAGGACCTATGGTGGAGATAAGAAATGCACAAAGTACCAAGGGAGGAGTTGTCTGTGTATGTCTCGCTGGAAAAATTGTTGCAAGAATGCCTCAGAAAGGTAGTTGCCAGCGATTGAACTGGACGAACCAGACTGGACAGAATCCTTAAGTCTGCCCCTTCTCAGAACTACTGTTGCTTCAATTCACGCTGAGCAAATCGACTGGAATCCCCACCTCCTATGGATGAGTTAATGAGAGAAATTCGAGGAGTTGAGAAAAGGCGACCTCGGGAGGGACCTGCACCAATAGCTGTGGCTATGACCGAGTGACTGAGGTGGCCCATCAAGTGAAGTTCAGGGGCAGAGGTTGGCAGTCAATGTGGAGTGCTCTGATAAGGAAAAAGATATGCCACAATGGAAGAACTGGCTGAGAGATCCGGGGAATTCAAAACAGTCCCTTTATGAAGGCCACGCCTGCAAATGCAGGACCCGACCTATATCCGACTGCATCTGCTATGGGGTGGGATACCTACCCATGTATCTCCTGCTGATAACAGCTCCGAACTCGATTCCTTGACCATGGAAGTGGAGAAACAGTGAGATGTCTCCAAATGCTTATCACGCGCAGACAGAGATGGCACCAAGGGGTTTCCAGTTAGTAATACCCGCGCCCTGGCTCCCGTGTGTGGCACCCTCGGCCAGCTCAAACTCCAAAAAGTATGTTTTGCTATAATTGTGGGAAGGATGGGCACATGAAAGGGAATGCCAATCCCCAAAAGACACTGACAAAGTTGCATATAGGCTACAAGGAGAGCTTCGGAGAACAAATCAGTGTTAAGAGGTGCAAGAAATGATCCCAGTGAGGGCACCAAAATGCTAATTCCGTCCTTTGTGGCAAGGTCAGTTGCCCAGGCCCCCACTACCGCCTCTCAGACTGAGTCCAGAATAGTGGGTCCCTCCATGGAGACCACTGTAAAGGTAAATGGAGTGTCTACAAGAGCTATATAGACAGTGGCTCCCAAGTGACAATTATGTTTCGAATTGGTATCAGAAGCATTTGTCAGGCGTGCCATACAACCATTAGAAAGGACTGCATGTATGGGGTTAAGTGAGAAGGCCTACCCTAATTCTGGGTATATCCGAATTTGGCTGTCTTCCCCACCTCCATGGCTGGAGTGGCCGAACAAGTAGAGATCTAGCCTTATGTGTCCCCACTGGACTGTATGATGGTGTCCCTTTGTTGATTGGAACAAATGCTCCTATGTTCAGAAGGCTGGCACATTTGTGTTATGAAAACAGGGTCAAAGACTAGTAGAGCTTTAAGGTTCGGCTTTAATTAAGAAGGCCTATGAGGCACAGAGAGAGATGAAAATATAGAACCAGAGGAACCAGTGGAATTGTATGGAAGAGGATCTGGTCTCTGATCCTGGCACCAAATGCCCAGTGTACCTTACGAGAGAGGTCCGTATCAGAAAGGATGTTAAGAAAAATATTAACCATTGGATGCACCAGGCGTGGAAAGGGTGCCAGAGGACTGCTAGTCAAACCTAGTATTGCCAGCTAGAGCCCATGCTTATACCAGAAGGGTAATGGTCCAAGTTCATGTGTCTGAAAGGAGACATTCGGTAAATAGAGGTTGCATCCTGGCTATATGTGCATTGTGCAGACACTGCAGTGCTACCCAACAGCAAGAGTTCAGGGAAGAATGACAGAGTAGCATGACATTTGATTTAAGCAACTCCAGCTGCCAGCTGAATGGAAAGTGAGGATCAGTGAGAAGCTTGCCCAGAGAGACCAGGTGTTTTCTTTAAAGGAATGGGGCGTGAGATGCGTGCAGGGCTGAGCACAATATCCGGCTGCATGACGAACCATTTAAGTGAGAGAGGTCTCGACGCCTGGCACCTGCTGATATAGATGATGTGAGGCGGCATCTGCAAGAGATGTTAGCTGACTGGTGTAATACAAGAATCCAAGCCCTTATAGCTTCCCCATTGTGGTAGTGAGGAAAAAGAATGGGACAGTAAGGATGTGCGTGGATTATCGCACCTTAAACCGTGGACTATCCTGATCAGTACACAATGCCCCGCATTCAGGATGCTTTGGACTGCCTAAGCGAGACAAGTGGTTCTCTGTGCTGGATCTCCGCAGTGGGTACTACCAGATCCCGATGGCCCCAGAGGACCGTGAGAAGAACAGCCTTTATCTGTCCAGCTAGCCTCTATGAATTCATGGAGGATGCCTCAAGGGATTTCAGGATGCCCCAGCCACTTTTCAGCGATTGATGGGCGTGCAGTGGGGACATGAACTTACTAGAGTGCCTGGTATACCTAGATGATGTTATTGTGTTTGACGCTCACTGGAGGAGACATGAGCAGATTATTTAAGGTATTGGATCACTGGAGGACTTTGCCTTAAACTGTCCATTGATAAGTGTCAATTCTTTCAAACATCAGTAAAGTATGTGGGACACATAGTATCCACCGAGGAATAGAGACAGACCCAAACGAAGTTGAGGCCTTGACCCTCACAGCACACCCAAAAATCTAAAAGAACTACAAAAGATTCCGCAAAGTTCTGTGGTTAGTATCGATTTTCATCAGGACTATTCAAGAGTGATCCGCCCTTTATATACATAAAACAGGTATCCCAACCCACAAAAAATACCAAAAGTCAGCGTCCCTCAAGACTGGAAAGAGTGTATTTTCATCCGGTGAAGTATTTGGGGCCGCTGGACTCCTGATTAATGAGACTACTTTTCATGAGATCATATATCAACACCCATGCTCAGTGCTGGCCTATGCGATCAAAGAAAACCTTCGTCCAGCACTGATGCTAGCTTGCAGGGTTGAGAACATGTTGTACCAGACACGAGAATGGCCTGAGACCAGTGGCCTTTGCCAGTAGAAGCTGACCCCATCCGAAAAGAACTATCCTGTACATAAGTTAGGTTCTAGCTTTGAAGTGGGCTATTGTACAGCCAATTCCATAGTGCTTGTATGGGGCTAAAATACTAGTAAACGACGTAATCCTTTGACCTATGTGTACGGCAGACCTCTAATAAGTTGGATGCCACTGGCCACAGGTAGCTTTCTGCATTATCTACATATATTCTTGCTCTCGAATACCGAGCAGGTCTGAACCACATAGATGCTGATGCTCTCACGAGGCCTGTTCCCCAGAATGATTAGGTCCGATTGGCAGAACCTGACATTCGGGGCACTCTGCCGAGAAGTTTGACGAGGAGGAACAAATGTCCAGACGGCATGATGGACTGCATGGTGGATTACTTGGGACCCTCTGAGAATTGCATACCTGCTGCTTGTACTACTTTTCTGCTTGCAATAGACATTTGGTACACTGCCTCAGCTGGACAATGGCAGTGTCCAGCGAGCTCAATCCCGCGTCCTATGATCAAATCAACACAGAAGCCTCTATGCAGGAAAGATGTGTCCAAATTACGCTCCACTGATTTGAGAACTGCACTATTATACAAAGAAGGTCCTAAGTTAGAAACGATCAATAAACTGTTATATAGAAACAGTAGACAGAGGGGACAAGTAAGACAGAACAACAACTGGTGCTGCCCACTGCCTTTTCGAGAGACTCAGTATGGAGGTCCTTGCACAACCACATGGGCACCTTGGTATAGACAGAACACTTGACTTGGGTGAGATCCAGATTCTATTGGCCTAAGATGGGGGCTGATGTGGAGCAACACACACGAACTTAGTGATGCTGCTTACAGAGAAGCTTTGCCCCAGAGGCTGCCCCCTTGTTAACATAACCACCAGTGCACCCATGGAGCTGGTCTGTATTGATTTTCTGAGTTGGGAGTCAGATCAAAAAGAAATATCAGTAATGTGCTGGTGGTCACTGACCATTCACGAGATATGCCCAAACTTTCCCCACCAAGACCAGAGAAAGCATCCACTGTAGCCAAAGTACTTTCGTGAAAACTTTTTTTTATTCACTATGGGGACTCCACAAAGAATCCATTTCTGATCAAGGGAGAGACTTTGAGAGTTGTCTGATCAAGAGATGCTTTCTCTGTGGGGAGTGAAGAAGTCCAGAACCACTCCTTACCACCCCAGGAGACCCACAGCCTGAACATTTCAACCGCACTTTGCTAGATATGCTAGGCACCTGCACCCAAGGACAAGCCTAGATGGAGCCAACAAATTAGCACCCTGGTACATGCTTATAACTGCACCAAGTGATGCCACTGGGTTCTCCCCTACGCCTGATGTTTGGAAGAGAAGCTCGAGCTCACGGTAGATGTGTGTTTGGGGTCTCTCCTTGATGGGGTTCAAACTGACAACTATTTTACAGTATGTGCAAAGTTAGAAGGCCCAGCTAACTCATGCAGTACCAACTGGCTCAAACCACTTGGCTGCCAAAAAATCTAGACCAACAAAGAAAGATGATAAAGGTGAAAACACAGGAACTCCAGGAGGAGATCGAGGTATTGCTAAGAAATCTGGGACTGCATGGCAAACACAAGATTGCTGACAGATGGCACCATCTCCCTCACATTGCTAGTAGGCAAACTAGATGATCTGCCAGTGTACAAAGTAAGGCATGAGAACAATTCAAAAGATGTAAAACAATGCATAGAAATCATTTACTACCATTGGACAAATCTGATTGAGTCTGAGCCCCCAGAAGATGCCCCTCTGGACCAGTGACTAGGGCTGCTGCTAAGAAAAGATCAAGAAGTCTGCACCTACAGAACGCAGAGTTAAAGTGTTCCCCCACAAGTCCCAGTTGAGCATGACTGTCAGTCCATATCAGAAGAAGTGAGAGTGACTTTGAATACTATCCTTCTTACGAACTGGAGTCAATTGTTTGAGGGCAATCCCTAGTAATCATACTGGAGACAAAGCTGGGCCTTCTGGACTGTCTATGCCCCCAACTTCATCCCTGGAGCCAATGCTCCCAGAAGTGAAGTGCAAGCATCAGATCAGATGAAATGGAATCATTGTGCATGGTTGAACTGTTTGAGCTTCTCAGGGGAGAAAATGATAGATTGGGGGCAGACTGGTGATACACTGAACAAGAAGAGGTATTTTGGTGCCTGACAGTCCACTGCCAGTCAAAGCTCTCCATGCGAGCCAAATGTTGTGGACTCAGAAACTGTAACTCCTGGAGCTGAAAGTGCCCCAAGTTCTAGCCTCCTACCCCATGGAGACTCCTGACAAGTGTGGACAATGCTGAAAATGAGGCTCAGAGTGCAGAGATGTAACAGTTCCCCTAGAAAGACTGGTCGAGCTGTAAAGCCTGTGGTGCACCTCAGTTATGATTCCCTTGGGAGGCCTGTGGTTGCCTCTCAATGTTGTCCATAAAGGAGTGTATGTGTCCCGAGCTCACTGCCCAAACTGAGCATCAGTGCTACAACTCCAAGTTACTTGTGTTGCCCTCTAAGTGGTGCCTTGCCCCATCCAGCCCCAAGGTAACTGATAGGGAAGGGTCCCTCTCTTCAGGTTTCATGTACAAGAGTAGCTAATAACGGGTTATGGTACAATGTGTGTTATACTGTGTAAAGAGTGACGTGCTGCAATGTTTCAGAAATGGTTCTTGGTAAAATGATGTATTGACTGATGATTACATGTGGAGCCTAATGCAAATGTATATGGTTGCAGTTGAAACTTATGGGGTACTTGCTTGACGCGGACGTCAAGCTTTTCCCAAACCAGGAAGGTGTAACCCCCTACTGCAAATGGGGGTCCCAAAAGACTTCAGGAGCTTGCCAGATGCTCCAAGCCTGAATAGTGTTTAGGCGTTTAAGCCATTTATCAGTGAG
Source organism: Neoceratodus forsteri (assembly GCA_016271365.2). Lineage (NCBI taxonomy): Eukaryota > Metazoa > Chordata > Ceratodontiformes > Ceratodontidae > Neoceratodus > Neoceratodus forsteri. Next base: position 680,878,016 of record CM057456.1, on the reverse strand, counting down.
TGTTTAGAACCTCTGGTACTGTCTCTTTAAAGAGCTGTCTGCTTGCAGACATAATTAGTTTGTATGGGGGACTGTGTGTTTCTTTGATTGAGTACCACAAGCTGCTGCCAATTCACCCCATTTTGCAGTCACTAGGAGTGCAAAGGGAACCTGTCTGAAAGATGCTAACTGATTGCCAGAAATCATTTACAGTAATAATAAAATTACAGTTTGTCTAACCTGCTTTCTTTGCAGTCAGAACTGTCTGCCTAGTTCCCATTCTGGTTTTGAACTGCTGAACTGGACCAATCAGTGTGGGGTAAACTAGCTCTAAAATGATGCCTTGGACTGATCAGAACTTGGGACTCATAATCTGAGCCAGCCACAAGAGGATTGTATGGGCAGTGACTCTAGGAGATGTAGTTTAGACTCGGTGCCTTTTTGGACCAACAGCAGCAGTCTATTGTGGTGACAGCCAATCCAGTCAAGAACTGGGAGGAACTCAAAGGAAGTGCCCGTTTTTTGTCTGTTGGGAGTTTCAGTTTGAGATCTCGAAAGTGAAGGAAAGAAACCCTGTGCTCCTTCAGTGCACAGTTTCAGTCAAAAAACGTGTGCAAGGCCCAGAGTTCCGGTCTACAACGTGTAACTGCTTGTTAGGACTGAATCAAGTCCTGTGAAAAGAATCAAAAGGATCTCTGAAGAGTAAACCAGGCTCACCTGTGAGAAGACTGAAGAAATTGTTGAATTACACTCGGTCTGTCAGGAACTGAATCTACTGTGTGTTCTCCTGGTTATTAATGCAGTAATTGCGATTGGGATACAGATGCAGCCTGCCTGGTATAGTGCTTTCTTTTTTTTACCATATAAATGTGTGAGGGTCTCTTGGAGATCAAAGTAGCCCTGCTGACATTGAAGGACCATATCTTCTTGGAGTCGTGAGTACTAATTCAGGGTGCCCCTGTTGATTGCCACATTAAATCAAAATGGAATTACTGTACTGCTGACTGTTTAATTTTCCTTTTCTCTGTGTGAAGGGCCCCTACCAACTGCCACGGTTTGGACTAGCCACTAGGGCCTGGGTACCCAGGGACAGTAACTGGTAAGGATAGGCCGCACACAAGAGCCATGGAAATAGATAATAAAGTGATAAGCTAGTGATCCTGATTTCCCCTGTCCTTGTTATATCCCCTAAATAAATCAGAGCTGTTTGTTTCAACAAGTTATACTGCCTGAGGTATTTGTCTATGTTAAAATGCTGTACTAGCGATTGTTACTGTATCTTATTTTACAGGATGTCCGGTGCCTGAACCAGCCTTGGGGTAAGTGTATACTGTGAAGGTAATTCTGCTATATTGTGTGGGCCACTAGTGGGAAGAAAGGGGGGTTGCAGTGTCCCAGAGGGCTGTGACCAAGTAAGTTTAACTATTGCAAACCCTGACCTCTGGGTGGAGGCACCCGCCATTGGATCCAGGCCCCTCAACCTGTTAGTGGCAAATCAGGCAGGGGTAGTAGCCCCTGGGATAGCGCCATCTAGGGGTTACATGTGCAAATGCTAGGAGCCTTAGAAACAAGATGGAAGATCTGGAGGCTGTCATGGTGCAGTCAGACCAGACATTATGGCCATCACTGAAACCTGGTGCAATGATAACCACGACTGGGGGATGGCCATACCTGGCTACAACATATTCAGAAGAGACAGAGCAGGCAGGAAGGGAGGAGGAGTGGCACTGTATGTGAAAAATGGCATAATGGCCACAGAGATCCAGGAGGAGCAAAATGGGGGAGAGATACTGTGGGTTAAGCTGGAAAGGAAAATGGGGACAGCCATCCGTACAGGTGTGGTTTATAGACCACCAGCCCAGGAGGAAGAAACAGATAGGGAGTTGATGCTAGCCATCCAAAGGATGGCAGACACGAGTGAGGTAATACTGGTTGGAGACTTCAATATTCCAGACGTGGACTGGAGCATCCCAGCAGCAGCATCAACTAGGAGCAGATTTATCCTGGACTCTCTTCAGGGTGCCTTCCTCAAGTAACTGGTCATGGAACCAACTCAGCAGAAGGCAATACTGGACCTTGTGCTCACAAACAGGGACAGTGTGGTGGGGTAACAGTGAGAGCACACAGGGAACAGTGACGCCAGTCACTGTGGTTTGAAATCACAGAAAGAGCAGAACCAAACCACACAAAAACACGTATCCTGGATTTTAGGGGGGCAGACTTTTGGAAAATGGGGAGATACTTGAAAGAGGCATTAAGGGAAATTGGATAGGAATCAGGGGTTGAGGAACAGTGGGAAGTATTTAAAATGGGGATTACAAGAACAACAGAATTATGCATTAAGCAGGTTAACAAGAGGAAAAGGAAGAGAAGACCATTATGGTTTGCCAAAGAGGTAGCAAAGAAAGTGAAAGCCAAAAAGATTGCATTCAGGCAATTCAAAAAGACACAGGTAGAAGGGGATAGGGAGAAGTACCAGGAGAAGCAAAGGGAGGCAGGGAGGTCAGTAGAGGCCAAAGCTCAGACAGAAGAACATTGCAAAATCAGTGGGTAGAGGGACAAAACCTTTACAGGTACACAAGTGAAAAAAGAAAGACAAAGAGAGGGATAGTGAGACTGAAGGGGGAGGATGGGGGCCGCGTGGAGGATGACAACAGTAAAGCTGACATATTGAACAGGTATTTCTGCTCAGTCTTTACTGAGGAAGAGGCGGGTAATGGGTCTGAAGGGAGTACAAGGGGTGAGAATGGTGCAGAAATGGACACAAGGCCCTTTACACGAGAAAGGGTCCTGAAGGAACTGGAAGTTATAAGAGTTGATAAAGCAATGGGGCCAGATGAGGTGCACCCCAGGGTCCTTAAAGAACTAAGAGAGGTGGTGGCTGAACCTGTGGCTATCCTGTTTAGCCGATCACTGGAAACAGGGGAGGTACCCAAAGACTGGAGGACAGCAGATGTAGTCCCCTTATACAAAAGTGGGAACAAAGAGGAAGCAGGGAACTACAGACCAGTCAGCCTCACCTCAGCAGTGGGGAAGGTCATGCAAGCACTACTGAAGGAGAGATTGGTGGAACATCTGGTTGTCAATGGACTACAGGACCCATGGCAGCATGGTTTCACCAGGGGGAGGTCATGTCAGACCAACCTCATTGAATTTTTTGACTGGGTGACTAGGGAGGTGGATCAGGGAGGGCAGTGGACATGGCCTATCTGGACTTCAGCAAGGCCTTTGACACTGTGCCACAGAGAAGACTATTACACAAACTGGGGAATATGGGTAGTGGGCTGGACAGTAGTGTGGTGGGTAGGTAATTGGTTGGGTGGCAGGACACAGAAGACGGTGAAAAATGGCTGTCACTCCACAGAGGGAAGAGTGACCAGTGGGGTACCACAGGGATCAGTGCTGGGACTGGTCCTATTAAACATCTTCATCAGTGACATTGCACAGGGCCTAGAAGCCAGAATTTCACTGTTCGCTGATGACACAAAGCTCTGTAACAGAGTAGACACACCAGAAGGTGTAGACAAAATGAGAAGGGACCTGCAGAAACTTGAAGAATGGTCAGGGGTTTGGCAGTTGAAGTTCAATGCAAGGAAGTGCAAGATAATGCATATGGGGCACAAAAACCCTGGCACAATATATCAGTTGGGGGTGAGGATATAGCATGCACCAAGCAGGAAAGGGATCTTGGGGTTATCATCTCTGATTACCTCAAGGTAGGAAACAGTGACAAGGCAGCAGGTAAAGCAAATAGGATGCTGGGATGCATAGGCAGGGGCATCACCAGCAGGAAAAGGAGGTCCATAATTCCACTATACAAGACACTAGTGAGGCCCCACCTGGAGTACAGCGTACAGTTCTGGAGACCATACCTACGTAAGGACACAGACAGGGTAGAGAAGGTTCAGAGGAGGGCAACAAAGATGGTACATGGATTGCATCACAAGTCCTATGAAGACAGGTTGAAGGAACTGAACATGTACTCCCTGGAGGAGAGGAGGGAGAGGGATATGATAGAGACATACAAGTATCTTACAGGGAGGAACAGGGTGCAGGAAAACACTATTTTAGCGAAAAGATGTTCCAGGACTAGAGGGCATGGGATGAAGTTGGAGGAGGACAATTCAGAGGAAACATGAGGAAGAATTTCTTCACAGAATGGGTGGTGGACAAGTGGAACACCCTGCCAGAGGAAGTGGTGGGGGCTGAAACAATCACGGGATTTAAGAATGCATGGGATAAACATAAAGGAATTCTCAAGGTCAGGGGTAAGGGGCAACAGACTTCTAGGAAAACATAAACTAAACTTGCGAGCTCAAATGGGCAGACTGGGTGGGCCATAGGACCTTATCTGCTGAGACTGTCTATGTATCTATGTATCTATGTAATGTGGTAGCCCAAACAAAAAGGAAGCTTTGGACAAGAGGATTTTGCCCAGAAAAGTGCCATCCAAATGTGCTACTTGAGTGCCAGCTAGAACAGAAAAGAACAGAGTGCTGCTTGTATGTTGTCAACTTGCAATAGACAATAAAGCCTTGTAGTGTGTGTCCTAGTCTCTGCGTCAAAAGTGTTTGCAGAACTTGTAAATTGCAATTTTCAAATGCCAAAAGTAGTGTGGACTTTGAGAAATGTGCCCTGAAAGTTTCATGTGCTTTGTGTGCAAATTGTGGGAGACACTAGAGAAATTGCCAGAAACTGTGGAGAAAATGGTTAAAATGGCACTCCTGCCACTGAAATTGCTGCTGAGAAAAAATGTTGCAGATTGCAGTTTAAATTTGCTCATGCTCAATGATCACCATGAAGGAAAAGTGAACAAGAAAAGAGAGAGGCTCATCTGCACGGCATCGAGTGATTGGTGCTACTGCATGCAGTCCTGCCCCCTGGCCAGCGTCTGTGCACTGCAGAGTATTTGAGAACGCAAGAGACAGAGAGAGACAGAGAGGCACGCAAGCTGGTCAGACCAGGATCAACCATTGAGGGGCTTGTGAACATTTTAAAGTGTAGTAAACAGAATTTTACTGTGTAATTTCAGGCTCAACCCATTGTCTAACTGACTGGGACAGGGAAAGGGAGCATTGTTTAACCCGGACTAGCACACTATGACAAAGTTTGTTTCCAGATGCAACCTGCGAGCACAAGGAAGTAAGTGACTTGCTCAGGATCACACAGTATGCACCTAGGTGGCTGTGGGATTCAAATTCAGGTCTCCAGATCTGCAGCTCAGATCTTTAACCCACTGCGCTATACTGCCTCAAACTGGACTCAAACTGGAAAGTGAGGGACGCATTCATGGCTACAATTGGTGGGACTGCCAGCCGGTTTCAATCCAGAGGCCTTTCTAGGATCTGCACCAGGCAGAAATTTTCCATCAGAGGAAGCCAGCTACTGAACTCAGTGAGTAAAATCAGTTCACTGTGCAGCAAATGGTGTATGATTATCAAGTCAGCTGAATCTGTGTGCAAACAGTGTGATTTTTTTGCAAAGGACTGTGCGTTGTTAGAGCAAGTGCAAGAAACAAAAATTCTGAGCATAGACTGTGAGCAGTGATAATGGGTTCAGCAAAAGTAAATTGCTCTAATCAAAAAGGGACTGTGAGTTGTGTAGAGAGAATGCAGCAAACAGGCAATCCTGTGCCAAGAAAGACTGTGGGGCTTACAAGTGACTTTTAGCATGTGGAAATAGTCCTTTGAATTGATGCTGATCTCAAAAGTCAAGTTTAAAATTGTATGAATGTGCTGAAATGTACCAGCAGAGATATCAACTGAGGTTTTGAGTAAATTCCGTAGCCAGAAGGTCGGAAACACAGTTTTAGCCAGTGAACAGAGTTTGATACATTATGAAAGTTACCGCTGCCATTACAGGACAGGCTCAGCAATGTAAACACAGCAATAGGGAGACATTTTGTAAGACAGAAAAGAGACTAGTGAGCAATTCAGTAACAACAAGTTTGTGTGTGTTTGCTTTCAGACATGACTTTGAGAACACCCTAATAGCCAGATCATGCCCAAGCTATGATCACAGAGGAGGTGGCAGCACTAAGAGAAATAGAGAGAGAGAACTTTCTATGGTGAAAGGTTGCCTCCAGATGTAGCAATCCCTAGCTATCCAGTGAGACTGTGCATTGTGTTCTTGAAGGCTGGAAGGGATGTGTTTCTGATAGCCCACTGTTCAGATTGCCTTGTGAAGTATGGAATGACCAGGGGTGCAGTGCCAGAGAGGACATCATAAATTTGTTTGGCTCCTACATTGACCCAAGTAAGAGACTGTGCATGTAGCAGCACGTAGCACCAGGTTGAACCTGTTGGGGAAAGTTCCACAGAGTGAGCCACAGAACGAGAGAGTAAAACTGATGTTGATCCACTGCAAAGGCAGGAACAGAGAGAGGTTTCCACACCTGTGTCCCAGGTGGACAGTGCAACTAAAGGATCAGTGTATCCATGGAAGCAGGGTCTGAGTCCTAGTGTAGTGGGGGAGGACGAAGTACAAGAGACACTGAATTGAGAGGTGTCTACCTCCACACCCAGTGATGAGTGGAATGTTTCGGGAATGAGGACATTTGCTCACTCTTGGGCTCAGATCAAGAGTGAGGAAGAGGAGAATGAAGAAATGTATTTTCATGTTAAGGGCTCCAGTGAGTCACCTCAAGTTCTTGCCTCAGAGGGGCCAGAGAGAGAGAAAGAGAGAGAGAAAGAGAGAAGAAGGCTCCAGTAACCTGCCCACAGAGATGGTAGGGGACAAGTTCTTTCAATCTTTAAGTATGTGACACTGGCTCAACCAGGACTGGCCACCCACAAGCAGGGCCACGGGTTGCAGGCTAGTGAAAAGTAGCAAAGCGGAGAGACTGGTACGTAGGAGGGCTGACACTCTCTATGGACAGTCCTTTCCTACCTTTCCTTGTTGAGTATGGGAGGAACTCGAACAGGACAGGCAATCCTGGTTGTTGGGAGAGTTGGATAAGAATGTGTACTCTGGTGTAGCAGAATGCGACAAGGACAAAGTCATAAATGATCAACTGAAATTCTGGAGAATGGCAGGACTCTGTTCATGGACACTGTGCGAATTATGGATGGGGTTAGGAATGACACATTCCACAATATCAACTTTGAACACCCAGATAGGGTCATAGTCCTCACCCCACACCCTGAGTGGTACTACCTTTAATGGTACCACTCCCTGTGGACTATGTCCAGCATGCCTAGAGGGAAGTGAGCAGGGGCAGGCCAGTTGCCTGTCATCTGGAGCAGCAGTATCCTAGGAGGAAGATACAGCTCTTCTGGTATTCCAGGATTCTTCAGGTTGATCCAGGTTAATCATCCCAGCAGTGTGTTCTTGTTTCATTGTCTGGCCTTCTAGATGACATCAACCCAACTTTTTTTCTGTTTTATCACCTAATTTTTCAGATGACATCAATCCAGCTGTTTTCCTGTCCCACCATTTGGTTTCCAGATGACATAATTCCAGTAGTTTCCTGTTTCATCATTTGTTTTCCAGAGGACATCATTCCAGCAGTATACAAAGATGCCACCTGGTCTGAAGGGAGAAGGTCCTCAGCTCATAGAAGTAAGGTTATTCTTTGTTTTCAGTCTTCAAGGAACTGGTAATACCAAATGTTCAGTTTTCTTTACTGACTTTGCACAACACATCCTACATTTGAAGACTGTCCACAGAACTGTAATGACTGTCATCAGAGACTCTACCCATGGATTGCAGTGCTATACAGGCCCAGTCCTGTCCAAGAACTGTTCTTCAGAGGGCTGCGGCCTAGGAGAGACTCTTTAATGGACCTTGACTATAGGCAACAGCCTTTTTGTCACTAGGTGGGACTTTGTCAGGCCTTCCATCCCCAGAATGAGTTGTATAAATGTCTTCTTTCCATTTTTTACTTTTGTAGTTTTATAAAAACATATTGTTGGGGTTTTCTAGTGTTCAGGTGGAGGTTTAGGCACTGTGTGGTATGCAGAATGTGTTTTTTTCTCTTGTAGGTGTCCCTGAGGAAGAAAAGGAGAGAAGAAGAGGATGCTGGAGCTCATTCAAGTTCCCCTTTTCTTAGAGTTTTTAGGATTGTCTGTGGTTAACAGGGTGTTAACTTGTTTTCTTCACAGGTGAAGATTGTGGGAACATTTTGGGAAATGTAATGCAATGTAATGTGCATTTCCTTGTTTTTGTTCTCAGGTACCCTGGGAAGTTGGGGGTAGGTTCCCCAGTGGGCAGCCCAGTCAGATAGATTTTCCCTAGAAGGAGCTCTCACTTCTGGTCTATTAGGGCATGCTTCAATCAGTTTTTTGGAGCTACAGAGTATCCACAGATAGACTGTAGGGTAGTGGGTGAAGTTTCATCAGCCAGCCTCTGTGCCTTTAGTGTTGCCTGCCTGTGCCTGGCACATGGTAGGGGAGAAGTAGGGCTACCTCCCCATAGGTATCACAAAGGGTAGGATGGCCTGTGCCAGGTAGAGAGATGACTGCGGACAGTCTTTTGCTAGGCAGGGGTAAGTGTAACCACTCAGTCTCCTGGGGTTACTAGAATCCCATCAGTGTCAGTGCTAGGCTGGGTCCTGATCTGCAGAAGGGATTATCAGTTCTGGTCTATTAGGGCATGCTTCAAGCAGTTCTTTGGACCCACTGAGTATCCATAGATAGATAGATTGTAGGATAGGGGTGAAGTTTCAACAGCCAGCCTCTGTGTCTTTAGTGTTGCCTGCCTGTGCCTGGCACATGGTAGGGGAGAAGTAGGGCTACCTCCCCATAGGTATTACAAAGGGTAGGATGGCCTGGTGCTGGGTAGAGAGATGACTACAGGCAGTTATTTGATTGGCAGGGATGAGTGTAACCACCCAGTCCTCTGGGGTTACTAGAATCCCATCAGTGTCAGTGCTAGGTAGGGAAGGCAGCTGGTGAATAACTAGTAAATATGTTTTTCACCTGCTCACTGTCTTGTTTACTTGGTCTCAGCTGAGATGAGAGAGATGAGGTCATTTAGAACTCTCCCAGCAGCATAAGCCACAGCAGCTGGCTGTGAGTGGGGAGTGTTAGAATCTTGGGCTAAGGTGGAGTCAGTAGTTAAAGTGCGAGAAGTGAGAGCTGCTCTGGGCTCTGAGAGGAGAGCCTAATTTCTCACCCTAGTCCTGAAAGTCACCCACCTGCCAACAGAAGTGGTGGAAACTGTTGTCTACAGCAGGAGTGCCTGATTTTCATCCCTGGAGGGATGAAAAGGACTGCTTGAGAATGGATCCTAGAGGCAATCCCCTATTTGATACAGGACACTTTGAAGCTGCCAGTGTCATTCTAACTGTGAGTAGATTTGACTTTGTGCTTCCTGAAGAAAGTACTTGTGCTTGGTGTTTCTCTGGCTAAAAGGGAAAAGGTACACCAGTTCTGTTCCCTATCGGGGTCTAATGTTGTACGCTTAATAGCATACTGTACGATATTATAGCTAACCCGAAAGAGCGCTGTCCAGGACAGCAAATGATGCAATACTGCAGATACTGCTGTATGCGGTGTTGCACCATTTATACACTCCCAGGCAGAGGATAAGATCTCTGCTGGGAGTGGGTTCTAACAAGCAGCTGCCATGGCTCACTGGAATGAATCACAGCAGCAAGAACCCAGGTGCTGCATCTGGAACTGGGTTTGATTCCTGGTCACAGACATTTTATTTTTCTCCACACTTTGTGCACTCCTCGAGTTTGACCCCCTCTGGAGCTGAGAATCTTTAGTGGGGAGGTCCGGGGGTGCATCGCCCATAATGGGGGGTGTGGGAGTGGAGCTCCCCACAGAAAAAAGACTTATGCTGCATGTCAATATTGTGCTGTATTGGCAGCGCGATTTTGCCATGCAGCATTATGTCTTGCAACATTATGACCCTGTGCCATTCTGTTCTAAGTCTAAAACTTTTCTCAGTTTAAAGTTGGCTGACAATTGTGAGTTCCAGAAGCATACTAATGCACATTGTTCAGGACTTTAATTTCTACACTCCTGCACTATTGCTTTTCATACGCTGGATGTGAAAGTTCATTCCAAGATGTATTTTCCTACATGTTTTACAGAGCGTTTTAAGGTGTAACTTTGAAAGAATGGCTGGGTTTGAATATGGAAGTGAAGGATGGGCAGCCCCTCATCTGTAGCAACCAGTGCAACACTACATGTTCCGTAAAGGTGTCTGATTATTCAAGACATGGTGGCCAATGTCTGAAGAGAAGTTTACGCCCCTGGTGTGGGTTGTGCTAGTAAGGCAGTAAGGAAGGCTGGGGGGATACTGGGATGTACAGGGAGAGGCATCACCAGTAGGAAACAGGCTGTTGTTATCTCTCTGTACAGACAGTCAGTGAGACCCAATCTGGAGTACTGCGTGCAATTCTGGAGACCCCATCTCTGCAAAGACATAGACAGAGTGGAGGCTGTTCGGAGGAGGGCAACCAAAATGATGCAGGGTCTGCATCAGAAGACATACAAGGATAGACTAAAGCAGCTTAATATGTATACCCTTGAGGAAAGGAGGGAGAGGGGGGACATGATAGAAACTTTCAAGTATCTCACGGGAATTAACAAAGTACAGAGGGTAGTATCTTTCAGAAGAAGAGATGTGCAAGAATAAGGGAGCACAATTTGAAGACAGAGGGAGGACGGCTCAGAGGTAATGTTAAGTATTTTTCTGAATAGGGTTGTGGATGCATGGGACAGCCTTCCTTAGGAGGTTGTGGAGTCAGGAACAGTGGGAGAATTCAAGAATGCATGGGACAGACATAAGGCAATCCTAGTGGGGGGTAGGAGGAAGTAAGCTGTTGATTAACTAGAATCTGCAACTTATCCATCAGGTAGGGAAATGGGCAGACTAGGTGGGCCAAGAGATCCTTATCTGCCATCAAATTCTATGTTGCTATGTTTCTATGAGCCCCTGTGTGTTCCATTATGGCCAGTTGCTACTTGAAGAGGTTTTAAAGTCCCATGTGATATGGGAAATGTGTGTTCAGGTGTGGCCAGTGCCACTAGAAGAAAGGTTCATGTTGTGGCCAGCGCCACTCGAGAAAATGTTCAGTTAAGGCCAATGCCAATGAAGAGAATGCAACATCTCTAGGGGGTGACTAGAAGGACACATATCACCCCTGTGCTGCGCGATCTGCACTGGCTGCCTATACAGTGGCGGATCACCTTTAAAGTAAGTCTTTTGACCTTCAAAGCCCTGCATGGACTCGGCCCTGATTACTTGAAAGAGCTTCTGGTCCCTTACCGCCCCTTGCGACAGCTCCGTTCAGCCAACGAGGGGTTGCTCGAGGTTCCGAGGGTTATATTGAAGTCCTCTGGGGCTAGGGCCTTTGGTTTGAGGCCCTACCTCTGAACTCTCTGCCTCGCCGGCTTAGAGAATGCGTGACCGTGGAAGCCTTTAAGTGGGATTTTAAGACTTTTTTATGGAACAAGGCTTTTAATGATTGATGCTGTTTTGTATTGTCGATTTTATTTGTATATTTTGATTTTATGATCTATTTGTACAGCGCCTTGGTTTCTGAAAGGTGCTAAATAAATAAAGTTATTATTATTATTATTATCTTATGAAGTATGAGAATACATACAGCTTCTGTCAGAAACAGTCATATTGTTGTTCTGCAGTGCCTTGTGCAACGTTATGTAAGTCTTGGGGATTCACCCTTGTTTTAGAGAACATCTTTTGGAATAAAGTCACACTCTAGAACCCTAACCTGGTTTGGACATTTACATTTCTGTTTCCTGTGTGGAATTACTCTGTACCCCTCCAGAAGTATAGGTCTAGCAGAGCCCTAGCAAAAAGTTCTCTCCTCGGGACCTGGATTTTGGTCACAACAGTATTGCTTTTGTACACCTCCACCCCTTTTCTGACCTCTAGAAGTAATGAGCCTGGTATCCATTCCCAAAGCTAGGGATGGTGCCAATTACCTGAAGTAGTTTGTTCCCAGTCAAGGGTACCAGGAGTAGCTAACTGTGTAAAGTAGCAGGGCGTGGTGGTTACAGGTATAATGCAGGCCCTGTACTATGCCTGTTGCTACTGTACTCTGCATGTACAGGTATAAAGCAGGCCCTGTACTATGCCTGTAATGAATATACCCTGCCTGTACAAGCATAACCCAGGCCCTGTACTATGCCTGTAACTACTGTACTCTGCCTGTACAGGTATAAAGCAGGCCCTGTACTATGCCTGTAATGAATATACCCTGCCTGTACAAGCATAACCCAGGCCCTGTACTATGCCTGTAACTACTGTACTCTGCCTGTACAGGCGTAAAATAGTTCCTGTATTATGCGTGTATCTACTGGAATGTTCCTGAACAGTCATAAAGCAGAACCTGTACTATGCCTGCATCTAGTCTATTATGCCTAAGCAGGCTTAAAGGAGAAGACTCCTGTTTATTTATGAATTGCTGATATATTTTTCACACCTTACATCAATTACTGCAAGGATATCAATAAGAGATCAGTAATTTTTTACAGCTGCGTGGGCGGAGCTCTGCAGACGTTATGCCATCACTGTAGGAGAACAGAGGGTCGGCTCTGGATAATGACCCAGTGTTCTCTTACAGTGCTGTGGCACCGTCATGACAGCGCTTAGTGTATGGCAGCTGTGCTCCACAATAGAGCTCCCCTCTGCAGCATGATTGCCCCCTCCCCACAGCGCACTACTTCGTACATGCATTTCTACATTCACTGCGCATGTGCGAGTATAGCGCATGCACAGTGTTGCTACAGCTGCCATCTTTTGGATGGCAAGTGTTGCTGTGTGCTGCTGCTCCATGACCATCTCTGATGCCTCCGCTGCCTTCACCATATGCCACTGCTGGGTGAGTGGCTCTGATGTCACTGCTGATGCCGAAGACGACCGGGTGCTGCTGCCACCGCTAACCTCGGCTGGGCAGGTAAGCGCTCGGCGCAGCTGTATCGGCTCTGACTAAACTTTGTTTCTGTTGTAACCTATATTAGATTCTGAGGTTGTGAGGCAAGCTTGTAAAATTTGAAGCAAGTCTCCATTTATATGGAAATGAGGCACTTGTAATACAACCTCTCCCATTCATTGTTGTCACTGGAGCAACAGCTCAGAAGAAAGTATAAGGTTTTTGATGCTTTCTATCTATATTTTATTTTAATCTTGCAATGGCTTAAGACAGTCCTGCCACACCACTCACACAGTGTGTAGTACTAATAGCTTTTAATTGAGCATAACAAATGCTACATCTGAAATTATTTAATTCACAAGAAAACAATCGACTTCTTCATGCTGCTCATCTTTCAGTTTGAGACAGTTGTAACATGCTGTGGGGAAGGAGTAGACCAAAAGTTTTCTTTACACAGATGACACACATCCTCCATTCAGAAGATGGAAAAATGGATAGCTAGATCACTTTGTTTAAAAAGTGTTTTTTTTTTATATTTGAAATATTACTTAAGTCACAGTTGCTGACTAGAAATACCAAGAGAGGGAATGAATATGACATGGCAAGAGTGAGGTAAGATAATACACAGCACTGCAAATGTGAGACTTCTTTAATACATATCTGCATGAGCTGTCTTTTTTCGCTGTTGTTTGGTTTTGAAAGCCACTACTTTTTACTGTGGCATGGGTAATCATTCACGTGTGGCACGGACAGCAATTGAAATCAGGTCAAGAAAGCAAACAGGTCCTTAAAGGAATCACTTACAGCAGTTACCTGATTTTTAGTCTTCAATGCAAAACAGTAGCCGCAGACATTAGTACAGAAAATTAAAAGCACTGTTTTGCTTAGCTATAAAAAGAGCAGTTGCACATTTTTTCATATTTTGTATATTTATCATCCCATCTAAAAGTCCACTGTCTCTGTATGTGCAATGGTAGTGATGTGCCAAAGTGCCTATAGACTCATGCATGTAACAAGTTTTCTTTTTTGCAAGCCGTGTGAGAGAATGATGTTTTAATAGGGGCAGTTCGCTTAGCACTGCAAAGTCTTGTTGTGCTAAAATGGGCTTTCTATAACCTTTTATTGACTGTTTGAAATGTTAAGCCGTGATTCTGAGCATGTGCAGTAGTGCGGAGCTATTGCACATGCTCAGAGTGATACTAAATGTGGCTACAGTTAGAGTTTAGCAATGGGGACAAATAATCATTTGTATGGATGCCAGTATACACACAGTAAAAAACCTCTACTTGAAACGTCATCGTGGGCAGTTGCTGCAAATCACTTCTGCTCCAAATTGCAACACTGATTGCTGCACTATCTGGGAATCATTCTGTCACTGCTAAATGTACCTGCACTATCTAACTGAATATAGGGCCAGGTCAGGGCAGTACAAAGTCGAGTAGCACTGCCTCGGCATGGATCTGGGCTGCAAGCAGTCCCCAGGAATGTGCAGGGAACTGTGCCCCCAGCCCTGATAATGCCGTGAGCCCCAGCACAATATGCAGCTGGCAACATGCACATGAGCTCATTGGGCATGCAAGAGGCAAAGAGCCATATGCAGGGCCATGATGGGCTCATTGGCATGGGAAGCAATAGCAGGTTTGTGCCCCTTCACTGGCCACCTACCATGGCAGGCATAGTGGTGAGCGGACCACCCACTCACACCCTGAAGGCCCATCCTGCCATTTTACATATACTTCCTGGTGTCCAGTGTCACCTCTCTCACTCTCGGTTCATCCATCCCCCTTACATAGATGAAGTCCATGGTGTCTAGTGGCACCCTCCCCCCACATTCTGACTGCCAGTCACCATGTGAAAACATCTGTTTCTAGTGTTTAGTGGCACCCCCCACCCTCTGATCACCCTTCCCAGTACTTGCTTCATGCACCCCTCCCTGAACACATGGCCCAATAATGGTGTAGACAAACCCTAGTGTCTCGTGGAACCCCAACCCTCTGATTACCCATCCTGGTGTATCTGTAGTTGTCCCTGGTGTCCATTGGAATCCCCCTTCCTCCAATCACCAACCTCCACATCAAGAAAGTATTCCCTGGTGACTACTGGCACCCCCAACCCCAATTGAGAGCCTGTAGTCCCTGGAGTCTAGTGACTCCTCACTGCCCAAACTAAGCAAACAAACCTGCCACTACTCACCTTCATTGCCAGTGCCGCACTGGGGTGCTGAGAGGGTGACCAGCACAGCCCTTCTCGCTCCTCTTTGGCCCTCCACCCTATGGAGTGACAGGGAACATGCATACAGTCTACAGTATACACAAAGTGCACATTAGTACCAGCACCATACTTGAGTGTGGAGTCTTTTGTGCTGATTGTTCCCCTTTAAATGCAACATCAGTATTGGATGTAAGTGCATTTAGCATTGTCACAATGATGTGGCCATATCATGCTTTCCATGTCCTAATTGTTTCTAGAGATGCCCTGGGTGTCTTGGATTCCATACTGAGATCCTGTATAGAATATATAAACTAATTTCTTGGAGTTTGGTACTTGTGGTATTTTCCACAACACGAGTATGCTGTCTCTTGGATAGTCGATTGAAACTTGTCATTTTTTGAATGACTTTTGATGATAGAATAAAATAGAGAAAACTGAATGCAAGCTTAATAGTTTCTCCATGTGTTGTTCTTTACTAATTCATCAATACATGTTATTGCTATGCAAAACCCATGATATGTTTAGGTACACATTGAAATCAGTGTCATCATAATAAGTAATCCAAGACTAGCATAGTGTAGTGTGTTGTGATATGCACATACTTGGGTATACATTGTGGCATATGGATCAAGCCATGTTATGCCCTTAACCGGGGTATGCAGTGAGGCATGAGGCAGAGCCAAATATGTTAATGTAACAAAGGTAAGCATATATCACGTCAGTCACAGAAAGTGACACAAGGTTTGCAAAATAACTGCACTCAAAACTGTACATAGTGCTTGAGTAAAGATATGCAGTTACCTGAGCAGACATTGAGGCACAAGGCAGAGCACAGTGTGTTCATGTAACCCTGTTGAGCATATATAAGAGGCTGATCACATGAAGTGACAGAAAGTTTTCAGAATAAGTGCACTCACAATTGTACATAGTGATCAAGCAATGTTATGCAGTTACCTTGGTAGACATTGAGGCATGAGGCACGGTGAAGTGTGATCATGTAACCTAGGTGAAAGTAAATCTGAGGCCACTAACAGAAAGTGAGACAAAATTAACAAAATAAG
Source organism: Neoceratodus forsteri (assembly GCA_016271365.2). Taxonomy (NCBI): domain Eukaryota; kingdom Metazoa; phylum Chordata; order Ceratodontiformes; family Ceratodontidae; genus Neoceratodus; species Neoceratodus forsteri. The sequence goes on along the minus strand of CM057456.1, from coordinate 680,861,912 downwards.
TGCAGTCACATTTGTACATGGTGACAGAATTATTGCATGCACTTTTCTGGGTATGCACTGAGGCATGAGGCATAGATAAGAGTCTTCATGTAACCAAGGTGAGCATATAGCATAGGCCGATCATACAAAAATGACACAAGGTTTGCAGAATACCTGCACTCACAACTGTAAATTGTGATGGAGCAACTGTATGTGTTTACCAGTGTGTGCAGTTTGCACCAATCTTTCTAAACATTGCCTGGAGTGTGGGAGGATGTTTAGTGTGCAACCACATAGAAAAACTTAGAAAGGAGATTGAGGGTCTGCAGGAGGAACTAAGACAGGCAAGGCAGATTGGGGGTGGGTTTAGCCCAGTACTGGAGGTAGGAAGAAGGGGAGATGAGGGAGGGCAATTTAAGCTAACAGTGGTGAGGAGAGGGTCAGAAGGAGGGAAGTAGAGACAAAGGGGCCCAGGCCAGGAAGAACGATTGCCGGGGAAACCAGGTCAGGAGAAAAAAGACAAATGGAAGGAGGAGATAGGGACTGTGAGAGGAGGCGAAGAAGTGGCAAAAGTCATGGAGTGGAAAGCAGAGAACAGGTTACTATGAAGAGAGAGGGAGTGGGCATTTGTGAAGGGCCTCAGAAAATAGTTTCGTGCACTGCTAGAGAGGAAGAAGGTGGAGGAGGGAAATGATGAAATTAGAGGAGTAATTGATAAATGCCTGGACCAAACTGAGGGGGAAGTTCTGCTGGGAGAATTACAATAGGGTAAAAGGGGAAAAATGTGCAGGAGGAAGAAGAGGAGCTGGAAATGAGAGAAGGAGATGAATGGAAGCAAGCAGGAGTAGGAGGGTGGAATCTTAGTGCTGGGGACTCAATACTAAGAGGAGTTAGGTGGCGAGGAAGGGGAGAGGCATATTGATTTGGGTGGAGGCCTGCCAGGAAATGACAGCGGAAGGGTGGGACAGTCTGTTCTGAAATATGCTAGAAGGGTAGGGACAAGCCTCATTTAATTATACATCTTGGGACAAACAACCTGGCTGACAAGACAGTGGATATAGTCCAGAGGAGGTTTGAGGAACTAGCACAATTATGTGAGGGGGCAGGAAGATCAGTAACTTTTTCTGAGATACTTCCAGTGCCAAAGGCAAGCACAACAAGAAAGCTGAGAATAGAGGAATTTAATGGATGGCTAAGAACCTGGTGTTGTGCTAAAGGGTATGGGCTGTTGTGGGGGAGGGACCGGAGAGGACAGTAGTCTCTATGCCAAGGACAGACTACACTTGAGTGAGGAGGGGAAGAAAGTGTTGAAACAGAGGATGGAAGAGTATATAGAGGAAGTTGGGAATTTAAACTAGGAGTGGGAGGTGGCAGTTGGGGAAGAGATATGCAGAGACCACAGGTTGGGAAATCATATGAGCTTAACCCCCATAACAGTGACAAAGGACAAATGGCAAGTACTATTAGGTGATGCTAGGAAAGGAGGGCAGGATGGGTGGGGGGAGGTGGAAGGTGGTTACCTTAATGCTAGGAGCCTTGGGAGGAAAATTGCAGAGTTACAGGTTCTCATGGCAGAGGGAGAGGTGGACATTGCAGCCACCATGGAAACATAGGCCTCCCAATATAATGACTGGGACCTGTCTGTATCAGGGTACAGGTTATTTCGTAGGGACAGGGTGATTGGGAAAGGAGGGGGGTGGCCCTATATGTGAAGGAAGGACTGAACTGTGTAAGGGAGGAAGGGGAGGAGGGTAGTACGGAGTCCCTTTGGATGCAAATCCAGGATTCCAAGAATAGGATTCTTAGAATGGGAGTGGTGTACAGGCCACCATCTCAGATGGAGGAGTTAGACAGGGAACTAGCGGGACAGATCAGGAGGATCTGCGAGGAGGGTAGTGGGTGGTTGTGGGGTCTTCAACATGCCAGGAATGGACTGGAGCATCCCAACAACCAGGAACAGAAGGGAACAGGCACTGCTGGATGCCTTCCAGGACAGCTTCCTGTTGCAAATTGTCAGTGAACCAACCAGGTTAGGGAATACCCTTGACCTAGTGCTGGCAAATGGGGACTTTGTGAGAGAACTTACAGTGGAAGAACCGCTGTCAGGAAGTGACCACCACTCAGTATGGCTCACATTGGATATGAGCAAGGAAGGAGTGGAATCTGGCACAAGAGTGCTGGACTTCAGGAGGGCCGACTTTGGGAGTATGGGTGAAGTGGTAAAAGGGTACCTGGCCAGAATTCAGTCTAGTATGGATACTAACCAGAGGTGGGAGCTCATAAAGCTGGGGATAGTGGAGGCAACCAAAACCTGCTGCAAAGCCCAGAGCAAGAAGGCTAGGGCTAAGAAACCGAGTTGGTTGAGCAAAGAGGTCATGGAAAAGGTAAGCAGGAAAAAAGCTGCCTTTAGGAAGTACAAGAAAACAGGGAGGGGGGAGGACAGAGAGGAGTACTTGACAGAATTGAAGGAGATGACAAGGGCAGTAAGGGAAGCCAAAGCTTCGATGGAACTCAGGCTGGCACAAGGCATTAACATGGGGGAGAAGGACTTCTTTAAGTACATCAGGGAGAAAAGGAGTTAAGGATCACATAGTAAGGATTAGGAAGGAGGGGGTTGGGTGGAAGCAAGTGCGATAAAGCGGAAGCACTAAATGAGTACTTCCATCAGTATTTACTAAAGAGAAGAGGGTATGACACCCAAGGTGGGAGAAATGACAGAAGCAGGGGGGAAAGTGGTGACAGATGGGGAAATCATGAAGGGCAGAGTTCGAGAGGGTTTGAAGGCACTGAGGGTGGACAAGGCGCAGGCCCAGATGGCATCCACCCCAGGGTACTGAAGGAGCTGGCAGAGGTCCTTGCAGGACCTTTGGCAGAACAATTTAATGCCTCACTATATTTGGGGTGTGTACCTCAGGACTGGAGGATGGCTCATGTGGTGCCCCTCCACAAGAGTGGCCCCAAGCATGAACCGGGAAACTACAGACCAGTGAGCCTCACATCCATTATGGGTAAGCTAATGAAGACTATCCTGAAGGAGAGGCTGGTGGCCCTCCTAGAGGCCAAAGGACTACAGGACAGCAGACAGCATGGCTTCATATGTGGCAGATCATGCCAAACCAACCTGGTCGAGTTCTATGACTGGGTAACTGAGCAACTGGACAGGGGCCATGCAGTGGATGTCTTGTATCTGGACTTCAATGGGCATTCACTCGGCACCACATGGAAGGCTGGGAAGGAAGTTATAGGCACAGGGCGGTGCAAAGCTGGTGAGATGGGTAGGAAACTGGCTGCAGGAAGGCAACAGAGGGTGGTGGTGGGGGGGAGCTCTCACACCCAAGGGCAGTGATGAGCGGTGTCCCACAGGGCTCAGTGTTGGGACCAGTGTTGTTTGGGATATTCATTGCAGACATATCATGGGACATCAAGAGCAAGATCTGTCTGTTTGCTGATGATACCAAGGTTGGCGTGGTGGTGGATGACCTAGGGGGATGGCAGGGGTTGCAGGACGATCTGGCAAAGCTTGCAACCTGGTCAGACACCTGGTAACTTGGGTTTAATGCCAACAAGTGCAAGGTGCTGCATTTTGGGATGAAGAACCCAAGGAGGAGTTACCGGTTAGGGGGAGTGCAGCTAGCCCAGACAGAGGAGGAGAAGGATCTGGGTGTGCTCATTACAGGGTCAATGAACAACTCGGCACAATGTAAGAAGGCAGCTGCAAAGGCCAACAAAATGCTGGGTTGTATTGCAATATATTCTCGAGGAGGGAGGAGGTGATTCTGCCACTGTATAGGTCATTAGTTAGACCACACCTGGAGTACTGAGTACAGTACTGGCATCTGTATCTGAAGAGGGACACTAAGTTACTGGAGGGGGTGCAGCACAGGGCGACAAAGATGATCAAGGGGCTGGGGGACTTATCATATGAGAGGAGGTTGAAGGAGTTGAACATGTACTCACTGGAGGAGAGGAGAGACAGGGGTGACATGATTGAAACCTTTAAATACATGAAAGGAATAAACAAGATGGGTACAGAGGGCTGTTCAAAGTAAGGGAGGGGAGGGCTACCAGGGGCCAAGATATGAGACTGAGCGAGGAAGGTTCAGGAGGGAGATGAGGAGACACTTTTTTACAGAGAGGGTGGTGGCTGGGTGGAATGCATTACCTGCAGAAGTGGTATGCAGTAGAACAGTGGACTGCTTGAAATGAGGATGGGACAGGACAAGGGGGAGGGTTAATGAAGGGAAGGGTGGAAGGGAGGAGCAGCTGCAGAATAAGAGGTGCTAGCTGCACATTCGAGCAGACTTGATAGACCTCTAGACCTTTATCTGCTGGAAAATTTTGTATGTTCGTATGAGGCAGAGCCAAGTGAGTTCCTATTATCTAGGTGGGCATATATCAGAGGCCGATCACAGAAGATGACAGAAGGTTTTCAGAAGAATTGCAGACACAGCTGTACACTGTGATGGAACAAGGGTATGCAGTTACCTGGACAGACTTTGAAGTCCAATTTTAGGTACCTATCTTGTTCACACCCCACACTGAGGATGCCTCTCAGGACCATATATGTAATCTATGTAACGTAAGTATTTTATAGAATTTTCTGATAACACAGCAGTGGCATCGGCTGAGGAGGGGACTGGTGATTCAATCTTATGATGCTGGGGAGACTACCAATCCCTGTATTGTACTGTAGGGTGAGCATGGAACCATGTATGGGGGAAGGGTTTACAACATAACTCTATACTGTGTGTGTGTGGGGGGGATGATAATGGAGCCCTGGACTAAAATTGTAGAGGGAGAGTATGGAACCATGTAATGGGGAGGGGGTTACAAGAACTCTATACTGTGTGTGTGGGGGATGATAATGGAGCCCTGTATTGTACTGTGGGAGTAGGGAACCATGTATGGGGGAGGGGGTTACAACAGAGAGTATACTGTGTGTGTGTGTGTGGGGGATGATAATGGAGCCCTGTATTGTACTGTTGGGGAGTAGGGAACCATGTATGGGGAAGGGGTTACAACAGAATTCTATCTCGTGTGTGTGTGGGGAGGATGATAATGGAGCCCTGTATTGTACTGTAGGGGAGTACAGAACCATGTACTGGGGGTTACAACAGAACTCTGTACTGTGTGTGTGTGTGGGGGGAGGATGATAATGGAGCCCTGTATTGTACTGTAGGGGGAGTATAGAACCATGTACTGGGGGCGGCTACAACAGAACTCTATACTGTGTGTGTGGGTGTTGGGGAGACATAATGGAGCCCTGTATTGTACTGTAGGGGAGCATGGAACCATGTATGGGGGTGGGGGTTACAACAGAACTCTATACTGTGTGTGTGTGTGGGGGGAGGATGCATGGCACCACCCAGAGGGTGGGGCAGTCACTATGAAATACAGTTCTATTGACCCATACTTCACATCGGAGCCTGCCTCCATAGACAGGCAAACCAAGTGTGGCAACTACCTGGCTTACACCTGGGGACCATTTAGCATGGCCATCATCCTGAGTCTCTGGAAAAACTGTTTGCTCATCATTATATTAGGTTTATACTTCTGGTCAGGGGCACCAAGTAAATCTAGACACTGGAATCAATAATTGTAATGTCCAAACCAGGTTGGGATTCTAGAGTGTGGCTTTTATTCACATCACAGAGAATAAACAAAGCAAAGATGGACCCCTACAGGGCTACTTCCACTTGTAATGCAGATTACTGAGGTACAGAGCACATACACACAGCGAACCCTCAGGTTCTGAATGAATCTGGGCACATATGAAGTGAACTAATACACTTCTCTTCTTTCCTTTGACTTAGCACCTGGCCAGTACTAGGACACTTTTCCATATTCCATGGAGGTTACTGGTGGCTCCCTAAACCACCCATGAGTACATTCTGGCTCACAGGAAATCAAAATCCCACATCTGGGTGCTTTCCTCAGGCATTGGCCAAATGCACTGAGAGAAAACAAAGGTGCCTAAACTGAACCTGGAGAGATAAATCTGGTTACTTCAGATGGGGGTCTCCACCTTTTGCTCCCAAATCTATACTTGGCCATTCATCTGGTTACAACATCTTTCTCTGAAACACTCTTGTAGATGCTCTCTTGAAATGTTTTGCACATTTAACATTCTACTTTTCATGCTCTGGAGGTGTCCTGACTTTAAAGTTCTGTATGTGGCTATGTCTTTACTCTAGACCCCCACCGTTGCAGAGGCTTTTAAATCATACACAGTCTAAAAGTTCTGCTCTTGGCAAGTCTCCCTCAGACCCTACAGTACACGGACACTTTTACTCAAACCACAATCTTGGTGAACAGTGTCCCTTTGTCAGAGAAAAACTCACCACAGGAATGCAGGTGCCCCAGGTTTTTTCCACAAAAATGCCTCAGGTACTTACAGAACAAATGAATCTCAGGCAGCTTCACCCTCTCCAGGCTGGACCAGGGAATTGCCCCTGAATCCTGAATTCCTTCCCATCCCTCTGGGAATGGGGCACTGGAAAACCTTCCAGGAACGGTCTCTACCACTTCACAACTGGTCTTCTGTGTTCCTCTCTAGGGTGAGAACAAGCAACCCCTTTCTCCTGAGGTAGCTCTCTCTCTCTCTCTCTCAGAGCTGAGTCTGAGGAGCTGCCTTCTGCAGCACTCCTCCTTTCTCAACTCTCACACAGACTACTACCCGAACTGGCTAATCTCCCAACATTCTACAGCTAACCCCTGCAGCTAGCATTCCATTGTGGCTTATGCAGCTGAGAGAACTCTAAGGTGACATCATCACTCCGGCTCAGCAGAAACTGAAAACAGAGTGTGACAGTGTGAAACCCATTTAACTGGCATCTCACAAGCTGCCTCTCCCTGCCTGTCACTGATTCTAAGTGGGATTCTAGTAATCCCTGGGAACAAGGGGTTACACTGGGATGTAAGGAAGGAACTACAACAACTGAAAAGAATTTCACTGAAATTATTAACAGACTCAGTTTTGAACAGTATGTGACAATCGGTACAAGGGTCTTAACAAATTGGACTTGGTCTTGAGTAACCTGCACAATCAAATAACTAACTGCAGGGCTTTAGAACCTTTAGGTGACAGTGACCATGCTATTGTAATGTTTGACAATAATGATTTAATATGCAAGGTTAATGGAAATACAAACATAAGGTGTCTTAATAAAGCTGATTTTAAAGATATGAGGAAGAACTCAAAAAGCGGGACTGGAAGTCAGATTTGCATAACAAGAGTCTGAATGAGATATGGGAAGTATTAATGAAAAACGGAACTATTTGATGGACAAGTATGTGCCACAACGGGATAAAATATAATCGTAAAGGCAGGATATCAGGATGATTTAACAAAACAGTGTGTGTGTGTGGGGGGTTGTAACCAGAAAAGGAACACTAAGCCAAAGCTTGTTTCAGGTGCAACCTGGGAGCACAAGGAAGTTAAGTGACTTGTTCAGGGTCACACAGTATGCAAGTGGGGGCTATGGGATTCAAACCCAGGTCTCCAGGTTTGCAGTTTAGTGTCCTTAACCATGTTGCTATTCTGCCTCATAGTGAAATCCCTCGTGAAGAAAAAGAAAAAAAGCTTACACAAGAGCTAGGAAACTAAATGTATACAAATGAGGAATGGCAGGTCTACAGGGATAAAACAAGATGTAAAAGAATAAGGAAAGAAAAGAAACAGGAACTGTATGTCCTTCTATAATCACATAAAATCATAGGAGAGGAGGATCTGCACAGGTTGGGTCACTTATAGATATATCTGAGAGTGTGGATACAGATGACAAGCAGATGGTGTAAATGTTAAACACTTTTTTTGCACTGTTTTAGGAATAAAGGTAATACCCTCAGCTCAGGTTTAAATCTAGAATCTAGTTCAAAATTGTAATTCAGGAAACAGATATAGTAGCAAGGTTAAAGCAATTAGATCCTAATAAAACACCTGGCCTTGGTGGCCGCACCCAAAATGTATCAAAGAATCAGCAGATGCCATAGCAGACCCTGTCACAAAAATCTTTCAGACATCACCAGATGATGGAAGAGTAGTGGCAAGCTGGAGGAAGGCAACTGTAATCCTCATAGAGTTCAAATATATACTAGGGTGGGCTAGAGGGTGGACTCCAATGGCTCAGGTGAAGTCGCATGTCCTATATTAGAGTGGGGTTGAGGCCGGGGTAGATAATGGCAACCCTTCAGAACTTAAGATAACAGCACTGGCACACTGTTGTGATAGAAATGTGCTGATGTGGTTGGGGAACAAGCACCTTTGACAGCAGGGAAGTGGTGAAGCAGACACAGATTGTGGTGACAAAAACAAGGTATGCTCGCTTGTCATTTGCTTGTACAAGCAATGCAGTACTCAGTGTTTGTAATAACAGTGTTGCAGTGCTGTTATCATAAGTTTCCAGAAGGGTTCCGTTATCTACCTGCACCTCAACCCTTCCTCTACTATATCGGACACGTGGCTTCACCTGAGCCAATAGTTCACCTAACCTTCCTATGTATATTTGAAGTCTATGGTAATCCTTTATACAAACAAACTCTGATCAGAGCTGATATGGCTGTGAGAGCTTTTGGGATGCTTTTAACCATTATTTCTAATGAATTTGCACAATGCAGATCTGTGGAGTGCAGTTTCAATGTGGTCTTTCTTTTACATTTTTACAATGTGTTTTCCTAGATCCTAGAACATGCCTGCTAATTGCTATTTATTTAGCCTGGATAGTTCATAGAAGAAATGGCATCTTATTTTCAGTGGGGCTCTACAATATTATGCTGCACTGTGAAAAATCAGAATGTACTAAAAACAATATTTTACATCTGGGGATATATTAAGTGCTGGATCAATGCACGAGCAGAAAGATCGTTGCACAAAGAGGGTGCGCTGGTCGGCACTTGTACAATATTCAAAGAAGACACGTCACCAGTACAGGGTGTGCATACAGTAAAGCCCACTAGACTGAAGTGCAGCACTGCAGAATTCTGCAGTAGAGTTACTGCAGCAAACAATGCAGTTTCAAAAGCAGTTAATCCCTTTGTCATGCAGTAAACCTGTGACACTGCATTTCATCCTGGCAGGCTTCATCGTTCCTGTTGAAAATGTGACCCTGGACAGGAGTTGCAGTGCAAGCTGCCAAGTCAGGTGCATCCAGGGTGACCCGACTGAATACCTTCCAGGGGAGTGTGGAACATACCAGTATGCACTGCAGCCCCCATGGATGATATCCAGCCCAGGAATGCAAATTAACTAATTGAGAATGCAGGGTGCAAAGGGGCCGTATGCATGTTCATTACCAGCCCAGTTGCATATTGGCATGGAGATGAATTTGTCAGAGCAGCTCTCACCCCCAAGCCCCTACTCCAGTCACTCCATGTGGGACAGGCCCTGAAGTCTCTGGTGGTATAGTGGCACCCCTCCACCCATTCTGCCAGCCCGATCGTGCGGGCCCAGGCTCTATCAGTTCCATATTGCAGGGACCCCAGTGCCATCCTAATTGCACCTGAATACACCTAAAGTCCATGTCCGTAGTGTAGTGGCCCCGCTCTCCCTCATGGTGCACACGACAGCCCTCCTGCCCCCAGTCCATCTCATTGCGATGACTGGCTATGTAATGGATTGTACTACTTTATCGGCAGGTGGCAGAGCACTCGCAGTAGAGTGCTGGAATGTATTATACATAGGCATGAGCTGTGTGTGGGTGATAACACCCAGTGGCCATACTCCTCAGGCACTCATATGCGGATCCATCATCCCAGTGCCATTGCACTGCTCAGTGTGGGTGATGGCTGATGCTGTACCCACTCACACAGGTCCCAAAACAGGCATGTTACAGCTGACCTCCCATTCATTTGTACAATTGGGGAACTGTGTATGAACTGTCTATAGCCTGAAACACATACTGCAAATGGCATTACAAGATACCGCACCCCATGGTACCGGGATACTTCAGAAGTCAGAGGGTGGCATGTTAAACAGGGAACAAGGAGAGTATGGACTTGCAGTGTTGTATGACAGCAGGAAGATACAGCATTGACAAGGCATGCATAGGAGGTATGTAAATTCCTCTTCAGATTGCCGAGGGCGTACACACAGCTGCATACACTGGTGACTCCTCAGCTGGCATAGTGCCCTAATGCATAGTACAGACAGTTGGGTCATTCCAGAGTGCAGGTCCCAGCTTGGATTCAATGCAGTCAATGGCTGGCTATGGCAGGGTGTGGAGGACAATACCAGTCTTTGCAACAGGCTGGATATGGGAAGTGAGGGTGTCTGTGTACAGGGGTGGTGGATAGAGTCCTTTAGATATGAATATGGACCATGGTTTCCTCTGGTGCAATTGGGTTGGGGGCCCTACACTATGGAGCTCTTCATAGATGGAGTTGGCTAGATTGGGGATGGAAAGGGGTACCTCTAGTCTACCAGGGCTGCCAGGCTGCTGTGCACCTGGGTGCACATCTGCAGTCTGCCTGTGGCTGGTTGGCTGGGTTTAGCCAGCTATTCATGGCCTAACTGTAGGTTGCAGTGCTCTGGACTGTGAGGGGCACAGTCCCACTGGAATATGCTGCACAGCATATGCATAGGATTGCCCCTCGACTTAAGCGGCATACCATTTGTGTGTGCCCTGGCCCATTCCCTTGACACCGGTGCATCCCTCACATTTGAATATTGTGTTGCTACGCATTATTGGAGTTGTACGGCACATCTCTTTTCCACCAGGATGCGCTGTGTATCTCCTTTGAATATGGGGCCCTGGACTAGGTAACCTGAATAAATACATTATTAAAATGGTAAAATCATGACCCCACTGAAAACAAGATATTACATCTAATCTGGGACAGCCTGAGTAAATACAATGCAAAAATGTATAAATGAACATCCTTTAGACAATGAGATATAGCATCTCCCTGCCCTATCCAGGATACAAAATATAGGATAAGAAATATTCAGTGCTCTCAGATCCAAATAACCATTACTCTGTAAAAGCCCTCATTTTCCCTGTGTTTTTCCCACAAAGGCAGAATCAAACCCTGTATAAATCCCTGTAGATTTTTCCATAAGCCACTGTTTCCTTATTTATGACTTTGTCTTTATTTATTATATCAGCAGCCTTTTATTGGGAAAAAGAGCTCTGATTTGCTCCTCAGTATAAGTATTGAGGGCCAGATATTCAGACTGTGCTGGGCAGTGGCACAAGAGGGGGCAAGGCACAACCGAGTTGTGCCACGGCCAGGGCAGGGCAATATTAAAGGTGATGCACCAAGGTGCATCACCATTGAAAAGGGCACAGAATGCACCATTTGCATGTCATTATGCTCCCATTTGCATGTGGTGTGCCGGGCATCCCGGCAAACTGTGCCTGGCACCCTCATGTAGCCGCCATCCCCAAGAGTTGATTCCCTGGTAGTCCAGTGGACCCCTCCCTCCCTCCCTCCTCTCCTGTATGCCCAATTGCGGCAGTGATATGTGCAAACTGACCCAGTGGTCTAGTGGTTCCCCCTCCTGGAACCCGATCGCAGGTATGATTAAAGCGTAGAAATACCCTGTGTTGGTCAATAAAAGGTATCAGATCATTTGCTTCTGCATCCTCATGGTTTGTCAGCAGTTAATTCATTAGATGAAGTCTCCCTTGCCAAGAGTTTGACTGTTTCTCACCCTCTCCCAAACACACACAATACACACACAACACACACACACACACACACACACACACACACACAAGCACAAACACACTCTTACTATAAGAGATCTTATCTGTTATGTTTGGGAAGCAGGCGCAGCCCTTTTTGTCAAAAAGAAATTTATGTATTTAGTCTGGGTAGTTCAGTGAAGACCTGGCATTTTGTCAGATAGGTTTTGAGAAGTTAAAAACAATGTAAATCTTTACAAAATTTGCTGGAGAAGGGTAACATTTATGAGGTATGAATCTTTCTTGAAAGATATTCATCCTCAACTAAAGTTAGTAGCAAACAATGTTTAAATGCTAGTCATTTAAATGTGCAAGCTATTGCATTTCAAAGGGGTAAACAAATCTCCAGTTTTAATAGGCAACCAATATTTAACAAGCTGTTTCAGTTTCCTAATGGCCATCAGATAAGCAGCTTGGAGTTATGTCTCCAACATTCTAAACAGAAAGAAGGGATTATTTTATTTTAGTTGTCATAGTGATTTGTAGATATGAAAGGATGTATTGAAAATCCAAAATGAGTTTCACAAACTCCATTTTCAAGCTACAGATAGCAAAATGGCTGTGTGCTCCATCCACAGCTATAAAAGGAGACAAGTCACAATGTAACAACTATTGGCCAGTAAGCTTCATGTCTGTGTTAGGGAAATTATTAGGAGAGTTGCAAAAAAGAAATTGAAGGACTCATTAATTCAGATAGTTTGTGGACCCACAATATGGATTTGTAAAGGAAAATCATGTCAGACCAACTAATGAGCTTTTTCAATAAAGTCAGTGAAGCATTGGAGAATGCAAAACCTGCAAGTGTGATATTCCTAGATTTTAGTAAAGTATTTAATTTGCTGCCACATGCGGAACTCATAAATATACTATGTAAATTAAACATTAATAATAGGGTACTAGCATGGATTGCATCCTGGTTACAAGACGGAGAGCAAAGGGTGTTATAACAGGTTGAGAAAATAAGCAGTTCAATTGTCTGAGTTGTTCTGCATGCCTGTGGATTAAGTTAACATTAATCCATGGTTGGGCAGAGCAACTCTGGATATTCTCCACTGGGTCTTCTTCCTTGCAGTGAAAGCCAAAGTCTGCTGGCAGCCATATAAAATCCTGAGTTAGCGATCGGGACTGTGGTGTTTCTCCTGCCCCTTCTTTGTGTGTTAATGAGATTATCTGTGGATGACAGCAGGTTTTATTACTTACTGATGTGATTGTCAGCAGCTCTGCCCCATGTGCTGTGAGTTCTGCCAAACAGGATGTGTTGCAGTGCAAATATGTCAGTGGGCAGCATTGTACGTGGGTTTCATGATCACTGAGGATGAGGCCATAGGACATTGATAATGGGACAGCAGAGGGGTTGGTGATACAGAGCAACAGGAGTGCAAGCCACAGTGGTTAGTGTCAGGCAATGTTGGGCGAGTAAAACAGAGAGAGCAAGTCTGAGCGTGGATACAGACAAAACAGTGGTGACAGAGCAATAGGAACCGTGATATCACTGGCCGCCTTGGTGCTTTTCTGTGTCTGTGTGCCCCTGGTAGGTAACATGTCAGTGTTGCCTAACCACTGACTCTTTCTGTGTGTGTGTCCCAGTTGTTGTGGTGCAGCTGCAGACAAATGAACAGTGATATCCTGAGGCTTTATTTACTTATAACCCTGTCACACTGTACCCCAGCTGATTTATTGGGCTCCCCGATAGTGCATAGTGAGAGTGAGTGAGAGAGGCAGCAGAGAATAGAGAGAGCCAGAGGGCAGAAGGCACCCATAGTAAAGTAACGCTGTGCTCCCACTGCATCATTATGTAATGCATAAGTGCTACATGCAGTTCTCCCCATTCTGTGTGCCATGCAGGAGGTGATCACAGCCTGCAGTACATGTAGTTCAGCAGTCCTGCGATCTCTTCTGTCCTGTCTGTGCAAGGGAGCAAGAGTAGCAGAGACAGTTTCCCTACCAGAATCTGTAGCCACAATAGTCATGCAGGAATGATTCCCCAGAACCTAGGGAGCAGCTGTATGTTGTATCCAGATTTCCTGTTCAGTGGCCCCTTCCCTGACCCTGAGAGAGAGAGAGAGAGAGAGAGACAGACAGACAATGAGAGTATCAGGTGAAACCCAACAGTGACAGGCAGTTTAATTAATTAATTAATTTGGTTCTTTTTCCTGATTTCTGCGGTCATATGTTGACTGTGAGGTTTGCTAAGCAGTCTCACCGTGCGATATGCCAGAGTGTAGTGTAGCAGCGACAATGTGCTGAAGCCATTCCTGTCTCCTCACAGTGCATTTAGGTTTTCCCACAGCAAGCAGTGCAGAGAATCCCATGCTGTCTGCGGTGAGTAAAGAAACAGTGTGGCTGTGTCACTGTCCTTGGGTGAGTAATGGGCACAGAGAGGTCAGGAGACAGAGACTCACGGGCAATCAATCCCACACAACAGGCCACTAATTTTGGACCCCCTCCCCAGCGCAAGATGGTATGAGTTTTGTGTGTGTGTGTGTGTGTGTGTGTGTTCATGTGTGTGTGTGTGTCTGTAATGAGGGGCTCCCATATGCATAACACAGCAGAGGTTTCTCTGTGTCTTTCTCTGTGATGGGAGCTTTATGAGGATGTATAGTGATGGGAGCTTTATGTGAGGAGCTTCAGCAGCTGTAAAGTGCACATGTGTGTCTGTGGGGGAACTGAAGCATGTTGGCACTGTAACACAGTATGTAATGCACAACAAATGTCATAAATCATGTCAGTACTGTATTTCTGACATTTGTATGTGCATTAAACAATCAGATTATTAGGGACTATTTTGCAAGGTGGCAAGATACAGTACTTTTTAGTCTCTAAACACGAGAAAAAACACTTTCTGTAGGGTTTCCCATGTTTTGGATATAACCCATGTTATAAGTGCAGTAACCCTCCAGGATATGTGGTTATTGGGATTAATCAACACCCCAGATGCTGTGAGGACGCCCGGACTGCAGCCTTCTGCCTCACAATGCACTGGTTGTTGATTAACCCCACAACTACATACCCGCCATGGTTTATTGCTTACGGTACAGTTACAGTGGGGTCCAGTTACCAGTGGGGTCCCTCAAGGGTCAGTTTGGGACCATGTTTATTTAACATCTATGTTGGGCCAATGGAATGCAATGAAGATATATGGCTATCTAAATTCGTGGATGACTTGAAGATTGGCTTAGTGGTACAGAATACAGTGGAAAATGAATTCCTTCAAAGTGAACTAAATAAGCTAGATATGTATACTCAAACACATTAATTAGATGTCAGTGTTGTGAAGTGTTCAGTGATGCACTTTGGAAAAATAATAGGAAGATGCAATATGTCCTAAATGGTCAGGTATTAAAAGATTCCACAAAAGCGAGAGATCTGGAAGCTCCATTAGTTAATGACAAAGCTGTAAAAGGCATTGCCAGTCAACAGCTAAGAAAGCAAATAGTATCCTATCATGTATTAGGAGACATATAAACAACAGAGATAAGAAGGTTGTTCTGCCACTGTACACTTCATTGGTTGAGGTCACATATGGATTACTGTGCACAGTTTTGTTCACTGCACAATAAAGCTGATTAGAACCTTGGAGGAATACAGCACACTAAAATGAATATAGGTATGAGGACACTTGGGTATATGGGCGATTAAATGCAATGGGGTTACATACACTGGAATACCTCAGGCAATGTTTAGTTTATGGGGCCTTTACTAATCAGGATTTGTGGGACAATCTAGCTTTAAAAACTAGAGTGAATATAGTGGGAGAAACGCTGGAGTATCGGCTGGAGTTTCCAATGGCGAGCCCTGCAGACTGGCTAAGAGGATCAACTGAGGAGGGGGAGCACTAGGAAGCAGGGAGTGGTAAAGAGGACAGCATCTAAGGGTAGTGTTTTTTCTCATTGAATTTTGCCAGTCTGAATAAAAAACAGCATAGCTTGTGATTTACAGATTAAACTGAAACATAGCATAGCTTGTGATTTGAACTGTTATACGATACTCGGTAAAGCAGCAGATATCAGGGCATTGTGTTGATGTGATCAGAACTCTGCAGTGAGATTTACACTTTTGCCTATGGGGTATAATATTTTAATCAAACTTGTCTTGGACTAAGTGGAAATACATTGAATTTGGTTACAAGGTTGTAGACTGGGCTGTCTGAGGTTTGTGTGGAGGGCGGAGGCTGATTGTCGAGAGAAATGGGGATAGATCCAACTCTCCACACCCTTTCCTACCTTCCCAGGCTCCTCCTATGTTATAGGAGGGGTCACACCCTTATCCTTTGCACCTGTCTGACAGCAGACAGGTCTACATTACAAAGGAGAACAAAGGGGTTAGTAGTAGGCTATAGAGATACTTTATACACTCAGGACAAGGCACCAGTGAGTGGTGGATGGAGACTGGAAAAGGGGAATAAAGGAGGAGGATGATTAGGGATGTAGAGAGCTCAGGTAGATGGGGCAGTCAGGATCATGGGGAGAAGAGTAGGGGGAGGAATAGGGGAAGAGCGGGGGATGGGGAAGGATGGTAGGTTGCAATGGCTGTGAGGCAGCCATCTTCTTAAGGTTGCGTGGAAGCTGGGGATGCTTAGTGTGCAAACAGCTTGGGCAGATAGTGGGACTTCAACCTGCCTGGGGTGGAGTGGATTATTCCTGCTACCACAAGAATCAGGGAGCAGGTCATCCTGGAAGCTTTCAAGACAGCTTTCTGGTGCAACTGGTAAGGAAGCCAACCAGAGAAGGAAACATCGGGACACAGTTTTGAGAAATGGTGAGAGCATCAAGGAGTTGAGGTGGAGGACCCCTGGCTGGGAGCAATCACTGCACAGTGTGGTTTTAAATTAATGTAAGGGGACAGCCAGAACTATGACTAGGGTGACTGACTTCAAAAGGGCAGACTTTGGGAGGATGACAGTGATATTGGAGGGGCACCTTACAGAATCAACCAGACATGGATGACAACCGGAAATGGGGTTTATAAATCAGGAATTAACAGAGACCACAAACTCATGTGCAAAACTGCAAAGCAAAAAGCCACGTGCAAGAGGACAGTTTTGTACCAGAAGAAATCCTTCTCTCCTGCTCCTATCCCATGTGCCAGCCTAAGCTTTCTTGCCTCGGCTGCCTTGACCGATCTGCTCACCTCTCTTGATTTCTTCTGATAAACCTCCTCCTCCCTGTCCTCCTCCTATTTGGATCTCATGTATTGCCTGAAGGTGGCCCTTTTTCCTTAATCTTTCCTAGCACCTCCCTGCTTAACCATCTTGGCCTCTTGCACCTGGCTTTCTTGCTTTGGAGTTCTGCACATGAGTTTGTGGCCTCTGTTAACCCCTGCTATATAATCCCCATTTCTGGTTGGCATCCATGTTTGATTGGATTCTGGTAAGGTGCCCCTCATATGACCGTCATCCTCCCAAAGTCTGCCTCCTGAAGTCAGTCACTCTAGTAATAGTTCTGGCTGTCCCCTTTCCTCCTTATCCTCGCAATCCCTCCGTTTGTTTTCAAAGGTTAAATAAGATAAGTTATGAAGACTTGTTCTCAATATTTATTGTTTCCTTGTGACCCACTTAATGCAGATAAAGTCCATTAGACACTTGAAAAATCTATTATGAGTGAAATGTTTAAATGTTTGCACTGGGTCTGTACTGCAGCTCACTTACATTTGCTGACATCAGTGCTCTATTATATACTTGTCTAATCTTCATAAAATCTGAGACTGCTACCTTTCCTATTGTCTGATGTTGGAAATGATCGCATACAATATAATACACAATGTGGACATCCATACTCAGACTGTTCTATTCATGATGAGTTGTCTATGACAACCATCTGATAATTTTAATTCTGAACCATATGTTCATGATTGTCATATATCGTGCCTGATTATGTTAAATCTGTCCTAATAGGTTTTATTTCACAGAGCGAACCTAAAGTAAAATAAATGCAATTCTCCAGCATTGGATGCCTGAGCAGCATTATCTCATTAAATCCTACATGGACAACAATGTCTACGCCAAGAGTGGGAAGAGAAAGCGAAGATCAAATTCAGAGAATAGTCAGCTCAAATGAGTTCTGAAATAATAAATAACTTTTTAATAGATTGCAGTCACTAATATCTCAACATTCTTTAAGCTCCACTGATCATATGAGGTACTATTTATAATAACATTTATTTGTTTTCAAATATGTTCATTTTAATTACTATCATATAATAACCAGCTGTAAATATATCTCCATAATAAGTTTCATGGCTAGAAAGAACTGAGTTTTGACTACATTTGATTAATATATGTGTGTGTCAGTTTTAGAACGCAATCTGGTAGCTCCACTGTCTATATTGAAATGAAGTAATGAGAATCATGTTTCATTTCTAGTGGAGATTTACCTAAATTATTCAGCTAAGTAATAATAACTGAAACTCTAAGTTTGTCTTATCATATTGCAATCACAACCCCAACATTTGACCTTACGATAGTACAGTACAGTGAAGACACAGGCTTGCCTGTGTATGGCTATATATTTACCTTTTTAGAGTGTGGGCAGCCATGCCACCCTGAACACTCAGTTTATATTCTGTGATCTGGCCATTGGGCCGAGAGGCACTTAATATATTATGTCAGGTTCAAATTAATGATTAAACATGCAGCAGTTAACTGCATCTATACCTGCTTATGTAACATCAAATTGTATTAAAAAAGACAACAGGATCAAGCACAACTGGCTAGAGGAAAGATCTGTGTATCGGCATTGAAGTTATTGTAACTACCATAACACAACGACCCTGTTCTACAAATGGACTTCCATGTAGATCAACATTACACCATACACTATAGTACAGAGCATTGCCTGCAGACCTCCTTATAGTGAGTATGTTTCATACAAATCAGTCTTGCAAGCATGTTTCACTTTCTCATTTTCTGTGCTGCTTAATTAGCATATACTGTAGTATGTAGCCTATTGACTATCATTGCAGAATTGGACAGCTCCATGTGGGAAAGGGGCTGAGCTTGAGAGAGGTTAGAATGAATATTGATTTTGGCATTAGTAATTATATAACAATGGTAATTAATATTATTATTTATAGTATTTATTAGACAATCCTTCTGTAACCCTCACCCTGCCTTTTTGCCAAAATGACAGGTGGCATGCTGTTGAAGCTGACAGCAGTACCTGGTGGGGACTGGGTTCAGGAGGATGAGGTTACCCGCACAGGGGACCTAGGTTTGGCTACTCTGCACAGGGGCACCCAAGTAAATCCAAACACAGGAAGCAATAACTGTAATGTCCAGAACCAGGAATAGATTCTTCAGTGTGGCTTTATTCACATACTAGCTGAACAAACAAAGCATAGACAGACCCCAGGGGACTACAGTTCCTGGTAATGCAGATTAGAGACTACAGAACACTTTACCACCATTTCCAGCCCTCAGGCTCTGAACACACCAGGCACACAGCCTGGACTTGACCGCAACTTTGGGTACACAGCCCAACTTGTTCACACTTAGGTTTTCCCCATGGGCCCGCTCCTCCGCTGGCCACTTGATCCACAGTCCATTTAAGGAATGAACCAATTATTTTCAGCCCTCAGGCTCTGAACCCACCAGGCACACAGCCTGGACTTGCACACAGCTTTGGGTACACAGCCCGACTTGTACACACTTGGGTTTTCTTCACAGGCCGGCTCCCTCGCCGGCCAGTTGATCCATGATCCATTGGAAGAATGAACCAATTATCATGTCATGGCTCCCCACACCGCACTAGAGTCTGTGACTCTTAGAGAGAATTTTCTTACAATCCCGTCTGGGTACTTCCCCATCACTGGCCAAGTGCCTGAGGCAAAGTAGAAAACACAGAAGAAATCCGTGAGAGGTGGACCTGGTCACTAAAGATGGGGGCCACCACCACCAGCTCCCACAGCCCATACCCGGCCATTTCTCTGGAAAACTGAACAATTCCTTTGCTGAACTTCTAAATGTAGATTAAGGGTAGGCGTCTGTGACATCTTCTCTACATATTATTTGCATCTCACAAAACTCTGGGATTTGACACTACTTTTACTTGCTTGGCCCATTTCCTAAACTTCTCAATATGTAGTTCAATCCCTAGATTTTCAAACAAGTCCCAGGGTGAAGAAGTATACCCTTTTGTCCAGAGCAGACACTCGCCTATAAGTTGCAGGTGGCCCACAGGCGAATCACAAATCTTCCATCTTCCAAAATAAATCCTGGACTAAACAGGCAGCTTTTCCTCCTAGCAGAATTAAGGGGATTGCTCCAGGAATCTGCTGGGAATCTTTACATCCCCCAGAGGGAGGGGCACTGAGACCCGAAAACAGCGGTTTCCACCACTTGAGTACAACGTCACTCTTTCAAGCCAAACTGCAGACTCTCTTTCTCTAGGCTTCCAACATTCTAACTAACTCCCTTTGCTGCAGATTCCAATGTGGCTATGCAGCTGCAGAAGTTCTATTGGTGATGTCATCCTCAGTCTCAGCTGAGACTGAGAACAGAGTGAGACAGTGTGAAACCCATTTAACTGGAGTTTCACAAGCTGCCTTCCCTGCCTACCACTAAGTCTTACTGGGATTCTAGTAACCCCGGGTAACAAGGGGATTACACTTCATTTTAACAAGATGTAAGCAAATTATAGGGTTCAACACCATTTGTTAATTCATTACAGAATTATGTGAGAACGGCGAGTCCCTTATCGCGCACACACACTCAAGAGTGACACAAATATCGCTCAAGAATAACAGCAACTGGAAAGAAAGACTGCCGCAAACAGTGACGGTCCTCAAAAACAAAACAAATGTCTTCTTTTCTTGTGAGCTATGCCCCCAGAAAATGAAATAATCAACTCTGGGGGAAGGAGACTTAAAAAAAAGATTTAGTATCTGACTGTAGGACTCAAACCTACATCTGTTGGCTCTATAGGCACTGGCTCTATCCACTACACCAAATGACCAGCTCAACAGGGTTCAGGCACACATCTGTCTATATCCTGTCATAGTGAGTGTAGTTCACCTCTACACTCACTATATGGATCCTTCACTCCATTATGACGGTTGCCCTAAACATGAGCGGTATTATTGAGTGACTCATATTGAGTCACTCAATAATACTCACCCATATAGGTGCTATCATCCATTATAGATCAGTGGAGCACTCCTGACCAATCACAGCACTCTTTGTTCTGCATGTGAGACACTCTCATTCTGTAAAAAGTATCTCATACACAGCTGCCCTGGAAATGGGCACATTCAAGTTAGTTTTTAAAATGTAATATGGTATTGACTGAGTTCAATCAATAATTTATTAATACCACCACCAAGACCAGAGTGATCTCACATACATTCTTAGAGTACCAGAACTGCTCACCTTTGGTTCGCGGTTCTCATATCCTACAAAAGTGTATGTGACCACTCTTACAACTGTAAGAGTGGTCTCAGAAGAGTGGAATTAGCATACATCACACATGTGAATGTGGCAATCAGCTACACCTTGGGGACTCATATCTGATATATCTCTCATTCTTTTCTCCTAATTAGATGTGATAGACCCAAACCAAGATTATCAGAGATACCTGCAGTAATCAGCATGTGGTAGGAATATCTAAACTGACCTTTCTACACTGGCTATCAAAGGAGTCATTCACCATATGTCCCACAATATCTAGTCTCAAAGAACCAGTTATTCAGAGGTCAATGTCATAGTACAACTAAAAATATTGATGTTAATATAGAGAATAATATATGGGGTGGTGTGTGTAACAAGATTTTACACACAAGGTTGTGAGATGCTACTTAAACCCCGAGGGCAAAGCCTGAGTTTATAAATGCATCCCATTAATGAAGGAGTGTGTAAAATCGAGTTTTACACACACCACCCTTATTTATTTTTTTATAATTGCTGGCATGTGCTTTTTGCCTCAGCAATCATAGAAAATAAACTGATCAGTTTTCAGGCAACCGCAGACTAGTCAGAAGTCTTAGTGGTCTGCGGTCTGCCAAGTTATAGTGCTCAGCTTATGTGAGGTAAGAAGAAGTGGAGAAAGTAAAGGTAGCTGTGTCTGTATTTTTCTGTTTGTTTCGGTATTCTTAAACTTACCAGCAAACAGTGGTTGCGAGCTGCAGTGTTCTTCGGTATGAAGAGGAGAGCCGCCAACTCTTGTGTGTGCAGAGGAAACGGACAGTGTGGTCCTTTTGCTGGTTTCATTCACCAGAATATGTCTTTATTTTTTCAAATTGAAAAAAATGCAGACAGTGAGTGTTGCTTCTCGGAACAATGAACATTACGTACTAAAGGAACACTGTGACTGGCGCATGCATGATGAGAGGAAACCTGGCGAGTGTTTGCCATTATAACCAGCCCAGCTGGTTATAGCGGCAAATTATAACTGGGTTTCCTATGGAAAAAGCGCTACCCAGTAATTATATAGAGAATAATATATGGGGTGGCCTGTGTAATGAGATTTTCACACATCCGAGGTTGTGGATGCTACATAAACCCTGAGGGTGAAGCCCGAGGGGTTTGTGAAGACATCCATAATGAGGGTGTGTGAAATCAACTTGACACAAGCTCGCATGTATTTTATTTATATAATTGCTGGCGTGCTTTTTGCCTCAGCAATTATAGAAAATAAAACAAAGAAAATGCGGAAAGCAGATTCAGCAGCCATGGAGCAGTCCGTTTCTGTGCAGTCCCCAAGTTACAGTACGTTTATTCCAGGATAAAGAAATGGACTTTTCATTTAAAATTTTGATTAGATGCATTTTTATGTTAAAATTGAAACTGACTACCCAGCAGCAGTTGTGGTGAGCTGGCATATGATTGCTGAGATGGCTCCCAGTGTGTTCAAGTTTCCGTTTTTGTTTGGTTTGTTTTATTGCAGGGTCAGAGAGGGTTTTTTTTTCACGAAAGCAACTTACCACCAAGATCGAGGGGGGAGTCTGTGGGAACACCTGGAGCTCGAGAGCGTGACTCACTCAGTTGTTTTATTCACTCTGTGGTTGTTTGTGTCTCGCAGTTTCTAGAGCGCAGTGGCGCGGTGTTTGCTGTTATAACTGGCTGACGTAGTTATAATGGCAAATTATATTGATTTTGCATGGAAAAAATTGTGGCCAGTAATTATATTACATTTATTATGTTTTTATTCATGCCTATAACATTACAATTCTTCATAAATAAAATTATTTTCACATGAGTTTTGGCAATGCAGCTTTGCCAGATCCACTACCGCCTCTCAGCTCCTTGGCTCCCTGGTGCCACGCAAGCAGCTCTGCAGCTCTTGATCAGGCATTCTAGCTGTCAGCACAGCTCTGCAGATCCGCCAACCCGCTCTCAGCTCCTTGACTGTCAGTGTCACACAAGCAGCTCTGCAGCCCTTGATTGAGCATTCCAGCTGGCAGCTTTGCAATCGCTGCCCGCCTTTCAGATCCTTGGCTCCTGGTGCCACACAAGCAGCTCTGCAGCCCTTGATCGGTTATTCCAGCTGGTGGTGTGGCTGCAGATCCACGCCCGCCTCTCAACTCCTCGGCTCCGGTGCCACACAAGCAGGTATGGCCTGATCTTGAGGGTTTGTTTTCATACTTCAGTGCTCTCAATGCTGGGTCCCCTGATTGGATGTCTTGCTATGCTGTACCACACTGATTGGTGCACCATAAGCCTCGGACTCTCAGCTTCAGCTCCTGCCTGTTGTATTCTAATTTGTAGCTTCAGCCTCTGCTTGCTTTACCTTGATTTCAACTGCAAGCTCATATTTTTCTCCTTGCCACACTACTTCATAGTACTGTACTATTGTTTTATATTTAGTAACTGCCTGCATGCTTCCTAACCTACTTCTCTTAGCTACGCTAATTGTACTGCTGTGATATTTTATAAATCTGTTTGCCTTCTGTTAGCTACGCTAGTGTACTGCTGTGATATTTTAAAAATCTGTTTGCCTGGTTTATACACTGACTGGGTAATCCTGCTAACTTAACTATTTTGCTCCTGCCTCTCATCCTGTAAACCCTAATTTTTTGTTTTCCTCTCTCTGCCTGATAGCCCTATCCCGTCCTGCCCCTACCTGGCTCACAGCACTGACCTGCCCTGCCCCAGTCTCACCCTCTTTAACTTGATCCTGATTCAGTCCTAATTTTCTCTGTTTTAGCTGTTACCTCTGTCTCCTGTTGTCTCTGCCCCTCATTTTAATTTCATCTTTGTCTTCCCTGGCTGGTTCCGACACTCCTGTTGTCCTGCATTGGTAGTGAATTATTCCTGCCCCCACTCAACTGCTGTCTCCCCTGCCCTCTTTTCCTTCCCCTTTATCTAGCTCAAATTTTTTCTTATCTCCCCATATCATTAGGTATTCCAGCTGGCAGTGTGGCTTTGAAGATCTGCCCGCCCCTCGAGCTCGGCTCCTGGTGCCACCTGAAAGGTATGGCCTGATCCTGAGGATTTCTATTTTCATATTTCAGTGCTCTCAATGCTGGGTCTTCCTGATTGACTGCCTTCCTACGCTGCACCACACTCACTCACTGATTGGTGCACCCATTAGCCTCGGAATCTCAGCTTCAGCTCCAGCCTGTTGTATTCTAATTTGTAGCTTCAGCCACTGCTTGCTTTAGCCTGATTTCAACTGCAGGCTCATTTTCTTCTCGTGCCTACCCTCCCGTCCCCGACCTCTATTAAATGTGCTACACTCCAGCCCTCAACCCTCCTACTTGCTTGCTATTGGCCAATATTGCCTCGAGCCATCACAGCTTCTAACCCCCTGTCTACCAGTTGTTTTAACTATAGCCTCTACTACAGTGCTTCGTTTAACTACCTAGCTCTGTTTACTGTGCTACATACTCCTGCAACACTGTTCTCTATCCATGCTGCCCCAAGCCCCTGTTCACTGTTTCTCTTATCATCCTCTCCCTTCCATCTCCACTCCTGCCCAATACCTTCAAGTCCCACTCTTCCCCCCACCTTCCTCACTACCTCAATTACCCCTACTATAGTCTTGCTATAAGTCCTACACCTTATTATCATGCTTGGACACACTGCCCTACTCTTCCCTCTGCTCCACGCACCCTCTTTGTTACTTACACACCCTCTTTTGTCTCTTCAAATTCCTACTCTCCACTTTCTGCTACCTACCGGTTCCCCAAATGTATACTCAATCCTGGTTTAAGAGTACCAAGCTCCACTTTATCATAATCTCCTCCTATTACTCTCCGCAGGTGATATAAATCCCAACCCTGTCCGCTCATAACCACCACCCTTCCACCACTTCCCCCTACCTTCCTCTCCTACTCTGACTACCCTCCTGGGGACTAAAATCCTCCACCTTAACATTTGGAGCCTACCCGATAAGCTTGACCTGCTGCACCCTCTAATAGCAGCCATGCATCCAGATTTTCTTACAGTAACCAAGACCTGGCTTACAAATAAGGTCTCTGATGCATCCATCACAATTCCTGGCTATTGAGTTACATGCCAGGACTGAACTAACGAGGGGTGGGAGTGTTACAATCACTCCTCCACCTCTCTCTCACACCACAACCATCCTATTGGCCTCCATTCCCAAGAACTATGAAGCCCTTACCCTTAGCCTCTCTCTATCCTTCCACCTATTTTTATTGCAGGTGTGTACTGCCAACCTGGTCTACACTACTCGTTACTACTGTTAATCACCTCCATTGGGTCCCTCATCTCTTCTGGTGAGCTCTACCTCCTAGGGATCTTAATCTAGATTGGTTGTCTCCTCCTATGTAAAGCTCACATTGACTTAGCTGCCCATAACCTGTCTCAGCTTATTTTGGACACCACCCACCAAAACCATAAATCTCCAAATCACACTCTCCTGGACTGGTCACTCACCTCTCACCCACATAGGGTGTTCAGTCTAGCCTTCTGCCTCATGCTGTTAGTGATCACCACATGATCTACCTAGTCAGAAAAATCCACCGACTAAGTTTCCTCCTAAACTGGTAACTATCTGTTCCTACAAAACTGTTGACCTGGCTGCACTACACCATGACCTGTCCCTCATCGACTGGCCCCATAGCCTCCGCTAAATCTACCAATGTTGCTTTGCTTATTTCAGAGATAACTTTCTCTCTACCTGGAACAAGCATGCTTCTCTTAAGCAGAGTCAGAGTTCATGAAATCACCTCCCTGGGTCTCCCCGAGCTCCTGTCCTTACAGCAAGAGCATGATTTAGCTTGGAGAACTCTAAAATCCACAAACCTTCCTTGCAATCTTTCTAACTACTGCACCTCAGAAATTTCTGTACAAAACAATCCAGCAGGCCAAATCCAAATACTTCGGTCCTGCTTCAGCATAAATATAAATAACCCATCAAAATTTTGGAAAGTCGTCCACTCACTTTTCTCACCCCAAATTAAGTCTCCTCCTCCTGTACTTAAAATTAACAACCATCTCACTGCTGATCCTCTACTGGTATCCACTGAATTACTCTCTTACTTCCTGCACCTCCACCCTGCTTGCCTCCCTCTCCGTTCTCCCTTTTCCCACCCCAACCTATCGTCCACTCCCAGCATCACAATTTAACTTTTAGCTTTTCCTTTTCACCAATCACTCCAAGTGACACCCATTAGGCACTCTCTCTCAACCCCTATAAGGAACCTCTCCAATGTCCTTGACTCTAAACTGCTCTACTTATCTGCTAACACTATTTCCGCCCACTGGCTGATCTTCTCAACCTGTCTTTCTGCACTGCAACTATCCCAGCTGTCTGAAACATGCAACTGTCCTACCTCTTCCTAAAGGTGGTGACCTCTCTCTCAGGTAACTAGCTCCCAATCTCCTGCTGCTGTACCTTCTCTGGCTGAGTTAAAGGAACACCTTGTTCTCTCTCATCTATCCTCCTTTCTTGATCTCTTCTCCTTCTTCCTCCCTTCAGTCTGGATTTCTGGAAGAACCACTCCACAACCACTTCCTTTCTCAGACTCATGGACTCTTTCCATTCTGTCATGGATAAAGGCCTAATCACGTCTGCCATCTTTGTCAACCTTGCAAAGGCTTTCTACACTGTCTCTCCTCCCTCCTCCTCAATACCCTCTCATCAGCAGGCCTGTCTCAGCCTGCCTGTGATTGGTTCAGATCCTACTAGGTAGGTAGAACTCTATCTGTCAGAATTGTTGGCTCCATGTCACCCCCAAATCTCTGCTGGTGTGCCCTAAAGCTCCATTCTCAGTCCTCCTAGTCTCCATTTTCCTAAATGACCTACCATTGGCATGCTCCTCCTCCCAGATCCATATGTATGCAGACAACACTGTATTGTTTGCCTCTGGCCACTCATCCTGTAATGCGACTACCAGATTTCAACTTGACTTCAATAATGTTAAAAGCTGGCTAAGTTCTCATCAACTCTTTTCAACGCCAAGAAGACTGTCTCCATGATCTTTGGCATGAGGCAGAGACTCTCTTGGCAGATCTACCCTCACACCCTTGACGGGACAACCTTAGAGGTCTATACCTCTTTTAAATATTTAGGTGTCTGGCTTGATCAACACCTAAACTTTCTGATCACGTTGACGCCATTCTGCAAAATTGCACCCCAAGCTCAGTGCAGTTTACAGAAACTGCAGTTTACTACCTGTACCCTTTAGGCATGAACTTGTTCAGAAAATAATTTTATTTATTTATTTAGTTAGTTTTTGTTGACCGGGTAAGTGAACTAGGCAAATTCTGCCTCTTTTCAGGCATGACCCAGGGAGGGGATACAGATGAATGCCAACTGACTTTGAACCAGATTAAGCTGTTGATGGTATTTTAGTGAATGGAGAACATTTTGGCCAGGGCACAGGGTAAATTCCCCTACTCTTTGGGTAGGCGCTGTCCTGTAGGTGTGTGGTACTCGCTCATTCTGGAGCAGGACATTGTGGAATGCGGAGGCGGTCAGTGATTCCCTGGCAGGCAGCATTGGCACTGGTAGCGAGGACCAGCGGAGGTGGAATATGTCTGTCATTGGACCCGAGGGGTTGACTGCTCTAGTGGGGGAATGTAGAACTGCAGGCGTCTCTACAAAAATCAATTTCTGAAGTTACGGATACCTTTTGACTGACTCATAGTTTGCAAGATGAAAAAAAATGGAAGAGGATGGATGCTGTTCCCCTTCTCAGAACACCTCTTCCTCGAAGGTTTTCTGGGTTCTCAGGTAAGTGTGACGTCTGACCAGCTGCCACTTTCCCCAGACGATAGTATGGAGTCTCTGGTTGAGCTATCATTGCCGGGACATGTGACCTGGTCGTGAGTCTGCTTTAAAAATTCTGGTTGGGTTCAGAAAAAGCGGATGGAACATGGGTTGTAGACTCAAGTTTGAGGTGGGTCCTGGGCGGGTAGGCCTTGCCTCTGCCTCGGAGTGATTTCTTGCAGTTCGGATTTCCTACCCATGTTGGTTTGAAGCCCTCTTTGCCTGTCTCTTCTCCTCATTTTCTCCTTTGGTAATGCCTTCTGATATGGGGACTAATGATGTTTTGACTCCTAAAGTTTCTTTGGAGCCTCGAGGATGGATTCCTTCCTGATACTGTCCAGCGTGCTACAGTGCATCTGGAAACAGAGACAGTACAAGATTCTTCACTACTGTCAGATGCAGTTCCCAGAAGCCTTCTTACACAGGCCGTTTCACAAGCCTGTGGAGTTGGAAAAGGACAAATGCTACTCGGATTCAGTATATGGGAGGTATGGCTGAATTACCTGACCGATATTTTGTGGGTAAGATTCTACTTAAACAGTCTTTGGGTTTCTCACTAATGAAGTTTATGTTCTTATTCATGCGCCCAGGAACATACTTTCGATGTGAATTTTCGGACTCTGGAAGTTTTGGAACATTTCTGGACTAAATATTCGCTCCTTAAAACTAACCCTCTTTGGACACCATTTCAAGTCATTCCTTTGACTAAACAATCTTTTAGTATTATAACTGTTTTGTTTTGTAATGAAGGGTTAACATTTCAGATATTTTACTTTGGTTGGACAAAGGTGTGATGTTCAAGGCACCCTGAGCCTATTGTTGATGCTGAGGTTTTGGAATGGGGTGGCGTATTAAGGTCAAATTGTTCATCGTAGATAATGACTTTCAGCATCTACCAAACTGTTTTTCATTGGCGGTGACAAGGTTTCTTTTCATCCTGTTCAGCCCGTAAGTGCCATAAATGTGGTTCAGTGCACCATATCAACACTTCATGTCATAAAATTAGTTGTTTTCATTGTGGGATATGGGGCATGCTAGTACAGAATGTGATAATTCTCCTACATGTAATTTTTGTGACAAACCTGGACATACCTTCACTGAATGTCTGCTTGCTGCTCATAATATGTCAGAGGTGGATTTTACAGTTCAAGATTATTATATTAATATGGCCAGGGCAGGTCGGTGCCTCGGACCCTAGGCACCCTAGAACTTCCAGAGCTCAGTTGCACAGATTCCTCCTTAGTGCTCTATGCCTAGTGACACCAGTAAGGTTCCTTGTGTGACTTCTGGTGTTTCCGAGGTGCTTGACCCTCAGTTGAGGGATATCCCTGCCTGTTCTTCACCTTTGGAAACAGGTAAAATGGCACCTCCACCACCCCTTGTATGTCTCAAAATTGGCACCACCTGCTGGGTTGGACCTTCCTCAGACCATAGGTGTTGCTCCTGATATCCTTCGCTTAATTAGTAAGAGGTTCTGGCTGTAGACGATGATTCCATGGATTTAGATTCTGATACTGCCTCTAAATCTTCCTCACAACATGACCCTGTGTCTGATATGGCTTTGGGCCATTCTGAGGGGACGAAGAAACAGGGGAAGAAGAGTGGGCTTTGTATAGGGTTACATAAAAGTGCTCGGAAGAAACAATTGCCTATGTAACCTCTTTCAGTGTTGTATGATCTGACTGTAGCATCTTTGAATGTGAATAGCATTCGTAGCTAGTATAAATGCTTGGCAACTTATGAATTTTTTCACATTTTAAGGGTGATATTGTCTTTTTCAAGACACTAGATTATATACAGTATGTCTGCTGAATTTGACTTGGCTTCTCGAACATTGCCATGGAGTTCTTGTTATTGGTCGGGTGGTGGTTTGGATCTTTGTTCTGGGGTTGGGATTTGTTTTTGACCTCTGACATTTTATCACTAATCTAGTAGAAACTGAAGTAGGCAGATGTCTTTTTGCTTGATGTCACGGTGCAAAATTTGGATTTTCAGCTTATCAATATATATGCAGCCCAAGTTAAATCTGACTGCATTGCTTTATTGGAGAAGGTTAGACCATAGTTATTGACTAAACGTAATGTTCTTTTGGGGAGATTTTAATATTAATAGGGGTATGGGATAGGGAGTCAAATCACCCAAATTGTATTGTGATTCTAACTTTTGAATAATCTTTTAAATCTTACTGGGCTGATTGATATTTTTCAGTCTAATTCCCAAGAGATAGTGTATCGTATTTTCAGGTTCTAGGAAATCTAGTATTGACTATTGGTCTGTTTCTCCAAACTTGCAATTTGGATCGAGGCTACTATTCCTGTGGCAACTTCTGATCATGTTCCTTTACAAGTTACTTTTCAGACTTTCCCAATATTTCTAAAGGTCTTGGTTACTGGAAAATGAATTTATCTTTGGTGGAGTTTTCAGAGGTTAAAGTAGGTTTCATTTTTTATTACAGGCGAGGAATCTGTGTATTTTTGTATGATGCAGTACAGGATTGGTGGGAGGATGCAAAATCTGATATTGAAGATTATTTTAAAAGATTGGGAGACTGCTGGGTAAGGCAAAGGGTGATTCCTATAAGAGGTGAAAGGTAAATTGGAGAAAGCAGATGTGATTTACAGCATGGTTTGCAGTAGATTTTTCAGAGATTCAGTCTTTAAAGCAGGAATTGGTTAAACTACAACATGGCAAATGAAAGATTTTGGAGACTGCCCAAAAATTTGGGGTCTCCGGTGCTAGGTGAAATAAATTCTTTTGAAAATGTGAACACCATAGGAAGAATAAAGAAACAAATATTGACATCTTTAGAGGATTTGGTATCTTCTTATTAAGACATTTTGGCTATATTGGATGACCATTTATTGACTGCCATTCAAGTGGATGCTTCTGTAACTACTGAGGAAATTGCTACTTGGTTGTCTGGTGGTGAGTGTGTGTTGGTTCCTGAAGATTTATTGCCAGTTTTATTACAGCCTCTCTCTCAATCTGATTAGAGACTGTGGTTAAGTTTTTACCTACATGGAAATCCCTGGTAGAGATGGTTTGGTAAATGAACTTTCCCTTTGATTTTTCTATCCTGGGTCAGCACTTGTGAATTTCTTTCAGGTTTGCTTGGATACTGGGTCTTATCTTTCATCTTTTAATCAGGGTCTGGTGATTTTTGTTTAAATCTGGTGCTAGGAGAATTTGGGTAATTGGGCTTATAACACTTTTTAATTCCAACTGTAAGATCCTGACTAAATTGTTGAGTAATAAAGTAGCATTGGTTTTGCCCCATATTATTCATTTTTCACAGTTTTGTTCTGTTATGGGTCATTCTATTTCTGATGCTTTGATTTTGCTGCCTGAGGTGTTTAATAGAAGTGCTATGGGTGACATTTCAAGGTTTTATTGAGCTTAGATCAATTGAAGGCTTTTGATAGGGTTTCACTTTCTTATCTATGGGCATGTTTAACTTATTATGGTTTTCTACTCCTTTTGTTTCATGGTTAAAGGGTTATTATAATTCTGTGGTTATGGCTCCATATGTCCATTGTAGGATAGGAAGATATAGGGCCTGTCAATGGGGTGTTCATCAAGGTTGTCCTCTTAGCCCCTTTTATATATTCTTACTATACATTGTATCCTTTGCTACGGTGATTGAATGGGGCTGCTCATATTAGTGGCCTTTCTCTTCATAGTGCTATGTCTGATCTTACTACAGTTTCATATGCAGATGACTTATGTATTTTGTTATTGGATCTTCCATCTAGTGTTGCTACGGAAGTGGTTTTGCAAAGTTTTATGGAGGATACTGGGGCAACAATTAATTTTGCTAACAATAAGTATGTTTCCTTAGGGGATGTGGGAGAGGGTTTCCAGGGATTATGGAAATCTGGTATGTGCCTCTGAAGTTAAGATTTTGGGTATTTTTTTTGGAATTGATCAGCGGATGTTTATAATTGGAATTTGCTTATTACTGCTGCTCAATCTCGGGTTCATACCTAGAATAAATGGAGGATGGCTAAATTGAAAAGAGTACATATGGTTAAAACTTATTTAATAGGTATGTTTCTTCACTTAGCAGCTGTATATGCAGTGCCTAGCAGTTTGGAATGTACAGTACTTAATGTTTTTTCCAGGCAATCTGGGAAATCGTTTAAACCCTATTAAAAGAAATATTTTATATTTGAGCAAAGCTCAGGGTGGTCTAAATATGGTTAATCGTATTGTTTTTTGTCTCCATTTTTTGTTTGTTAATGATCGCCCTTTGATTTCCAATATGCAAAAATTTGATCCCTTGGGTTTTGGATGTTTTGGGAAGCTGGATTGAGGCCTGGGAGTGGGGTAAGGCTGTGGCAAAACAAAACAAGTGCAAAATGTGTTACCCACTTATTTTTCCTGTTTTCAGAAACTTAAACAATGGCAGGTTACCAAGTCAATGGTGGGGCACTTATCCCGGAAAGAATTTTATGCAGTTATTCAAGCTAAATATTTTTTCATTTACCTAATTATTACTGGGAGGTCTCAGAGGGATATTGTTATGATTACTGACATGTTATGCTCTACACCAATGCTTCTGAAGATATGGGATGTGGCGTGGTTGTGTGTACATGATAGACTACCTGTGAAGGATAATTTAAAACATAAGAACACTGCAGATAGGTCATGCCCCAGGCGTGATCTGTGTTCAGAAATGGTAGAATCATTGGTTCATTTGTTTTTTCTTGCCCATACATCGTCCAGTTTTGGTCAGTAATGACTTGTTATTGGGCTACTTCTCCTTTTATTAATATGTCTTCTGATGTGTTATTATTAGGTGTGTTACCGCCTTAGAGTCATTTTGATAGGGAAATTTTGCATATGATTTTAGGATGCTTTAAATTTCATATTTGGACAAGTAGAGTTTGATGGTCTTTACAAGTGTATATCACTCCATAACAGTTGTTTTGGATGATTGCTGAGACTATTCTTTCACTTGCAGACATGATTTTAGTACTTTACCTGTGATGATTGCTAGGAAAAATGGAAGACTGTGCATTGGTTGGATACTGGTTGATTGCCTATTTCTTTTGTTATTTTCCCCAACTTTTAGTGGGAAGGGAGTGTTCTCAGAACTCAATTATGTTTCAGTTCCCCTGCTTTTTAGTGGGGACAGGGTTATGTACAAATACAGATTATGTATGTTGACAGTTCATGTATGCTGTAATACCTATTTATGTTTTTGATTTATTTCACTATGATTTTGTATGAATCAATACACTTTTGTATATTTTGTTCTGAGTTTTGAATAAAAAATTCCCCTACTCTTTTAGTTGGGTGAGGGAGGGACCTGTTTCTTATATTATTCTTTTTGTACAGGATAGCATGTATGGTGTAATACTGCTTTAAGATTTCACATTATTTATGTTTCTTTCTTTTGATTTTGTATGATGTGAATATTGTTCTGTTTATATAGTTCTTTTAAGTTTTGAATAAAAATTCTCCTACTGTTTAATGTGTGTGGCGGTGGGTGTTTACAATATATATCCATTTTATGATTTCCCTTTGGGCATCAATTATTATTTGATGGTAATGTATAACTAGAATACTTATTTGCTTTTGTTTTAATTTTCTTGTTTTATGTTGTTTATGTTTCTGTTCCCCCTGCTCTTTAGTGGGGATGGGACGGGAGTTATGTCTAAATACGGATTATGTATGTTGGCAGTTCATGTATGAAATTTGTTTTCAAAACAAGAGGTGTGCAAGAACAAGGGGCACAATTTGAAGATAGAGTGGTGGCAGCTCAGAGGTAGTTTAAGAAAGTATTTTTCACAGAGAGGGTTGTGGATGCAAGGAACGGCCTTCCGAGGAGGTTGTGGAGTCAAAAACAGTGGTGGAATTCAAGCATGCATGGGACAGCCATAATGCAGTTCTAGGGGTGGGGGGCAGAAAGAAGTAGGCTGCTGGTTAACTAGGATCTGCAGCGTATCCATTAGGTAGGAAATGGGCAGACTGGGTGGGCCAAGCGGTCCTTATCTGCCATCAAATTCTATGTTCTATGTTTCTATGATTTAAACAGTATTTTGTGTGAATTGACACTGTTTGCAACCATTTGTCTGTTGAAGTTATAATAAAAAATTCCCTTTTCATCTGTAGGGAGCTGTTGTCTGTATAAGGATGGCCAGTTCAAGCGGTGAGCCGATGAAGGTGGATGTGGAGGAGTCTGAGGCCTGGGCTCCCTCTGACTCCAGATATACAGGAGACCAAATGTTTTAGAGATGTAGATGACTCCTCAGAAGGACAGAAGTTTATTGCAAAAGATTCTGGATTATCTATGAAAACATCAGTTCCTATTTCGATGGAAAGTTCTCTAACTACAACTACTGCAGCTGAAGGTGATGATTTTCTACTTGCTGAAGGACAGCGGTATCTGCAGACAAGAGTGCAACCTATGATGGCCAGAAATGTGGTTGGATGTCACTGATCAACTGCTCATTTGTTTACTGAGTGTGTCATTTGGGAAAACCTTGGCCTGCACAGACTGTCACTGAGCAAGTCACGCTCTAAATGAAAATGTTGAGCATGTAGACTTGCCGCAAAGTGTGAGAGAGTTTTGTTTCTCCTGCGGTTTGCATCATAGCAGCAAATGTTTCAACTCCTGAATTTAGCGCTGTACCTGTATTCCAGGGTGTACAGCATAAAAGAGAGGCTGACTTGTCTGTCACCATGGCTGCCGACCAGAGAACGGGATTTTGGAACTTGAAATGGCATCTACAGGGATAGAGTCCCCTGGCCTACAGCTGCCCCAAACTGATATGTCTGCAATGGACCAAGAACATAGGCCTGACGTTCAGACCAAACTGACTGATTCTGATTTTTAGAACAAAAGCTATACTTTTGAAGATTATCTCAGAAGAAAAGGTTACTAACAAACAGAAATCTGAGGACTTAGAAAAAAAAGGATGTGGTTATGCTTTCTCACAAGAAACGTCTGTCTGTTGACCCCTTTGGGAATCCTCCAGCTTAAGATACCATCTGAACGGATTTTCCTCCCACAGGAATTGGTGGCAGCAGCCATACAGACTGCATTTGGACTTCCAAAACAGCAGTATGTACTAAACTATGGACTGACTTTGCACTGCAGGGTGGATTTGATTCAGAATGATATCGGGCAATGGGTCCCCTGACCCGAATTGGGACTCTTCTTCTTGCTCACAGTCCATGACTCCCAAGTGGCATCTGCTTGCAGTGGCACCGGGCAAGGGAGGGCTCTTCCTGTAACAGCAGTACCAGACAGAGACATGAATCCTCCCCCATTCTTTGACCTGATTTCTCTCCCAGCTGGTCTCTCACCTCAGTTGGACCCCACTGATGTGCAACACACAGAACACTGCTATTCCTTTAGGCTCGACAGCGTTACCAAATGTGGCAACAGATACAGGACAGGTACCAATATCACAGGAGCCTATAGATGTGATTACCACAGCCCCCGATTAGTCTCTCTTGATAAACAATCACAGAAGCCCTTACTCAGAGTTGTTTAAACTTAACAAAACTGACCCTTTACCCAGATGACATGCTGTCCGTTTGAAATATAAAGGAGGTTTAGATCCTCATCCTGATCAACAGTATGTAGGAAAATATCTCCTCAAAGAATCATTGCATTTCTACCAGGCTGATGTCTTTGCATTAATTAATATATCTGAGGAGGACAACTTTGATATCAGTTTTGCTCAGCATATCTGTTGGACCGATTTTGGGCTAAGCATAACTGACTCAAAACTTCTCCATTCTGGACTCTCTTTATGGCTATTCCATTAACAAAACCATTGTTGAAAACTGTCACCATCATGTTCTGCAATGAAAGTATCCCCGTAGTTACAGCAGAAACGTGAGGTCCTCTGTTCCCTGAAGCAGTGCTGGACGAGGAACAATTCTGGACAGGGAGGTGGAGGTTTAAGGTCAAGCTAAAACAGTATGAAGATGGTATTGTTCACATACCCAACTGCTTTTTCTGGGTAGAGACAGGGGCTCTGTTTCTACAAGGGCAACCAAAGGCATGTTACGCTGTGGTTCACGGGCGCATCTGTCAAGCATTTGTGACAAGCTGCAGAATTTGTGCAGAAGTGGGTCATACCAGTTACCAGTGTACCAATACTACGAGATGCAACCTGTGTGAGGAATCTGGACATCGATATCAGAACTGCCCATGGCAGTGAACACTACACAGAAAATGGATACAGAGGATTTAATTAATAAACCTCAAACTAACCCCCAGATTCTGAAGTCCTGATTTCACCCCTCACAGCCTCCACTGACTAGTACTGTTTCCTACTAAAGTGGAGCCCCTCCTAAAATGGTTATCTCTAAAATCAGCTATTCTCTAGCTATAGCATGGAACACCCTACAAAAATCCTAAAACTGTCCTTTATCATTCCATTTGCATCCTTTAAACAGCATTGTACAGCCTTCTTCACAGAGAAATGCAGTTGCTACCACTAGAGCTAGAATAGTCATCCTACAAATCTGAATTCCAATCATATATGGCATATTCCTTCCAGTCAGACATCCTCAGCTTATGGCACCCAATAATACCTTCAACATCCTAATATTCATTATGTTGAGTGTCTGTCATGGCCTCCATAGGGATATGTATGTACTGTACATACTGTAAATATTAACTTAACCTTCCTTTAACCGAGTTTTATCATGTGAATTCACTGTACATCATTGTGTTATAAACATTATTTTCCCCGTATGTATAACTGTCTTATAAAGTGTATGATGTATCTGCTATGTATCAACTATTGAAAATTGACCTTATCAAGTCCATCTTGTAATGAGCCTTGCTCAACGATGTTAGCCTGAATAAATAAAGATTTGATTGATTGATTGATTGATTGAAAACAGACTCAGGCCCGATGCTCCCTTTAGAGCACGTCATTTCTTCCCCCCATACTGAACCCAGTGTGTTAACAGATGACAATGTCTCGCTGGCTAAGATAGGGGTGCCTGAGAGTGTATCCAACCCCCAGTCTCCTCCACTTCTGCATAGAAGATCTTCCGTAGACTGAAAAAAAGGTGACAATTCCTGATCCCACAGATAACCCTTTTGAAGTTTTGGGCCTAAGTTGGGAGACTCTGAAATGGAAGATGACTACAAAGATAAAATGGAAGTGGAGGCAGTTCCTCCAAAACCCCAAAACCCCTTACATTGGGGAAAAAGAGGAAGAAAAGCAGATGGCATAAATATCCCTGATGGTCCTGAACTCTTTACTGGTAGCCTCACTGAACTGCCATAGTTTGTTGAACCTTAGGAAAAGACTGGCCATCTTTCGCTATTTTTATTTATTTATTTAGAATCAGTTTACAACCTTTGAGCCAGAGGCTCGTTTCCAAAAGTACTTCGTCACATAAAGACATACATTGTGTATTTGGTTACATAGCAAAGATTTGCAGAACAATCGCTGCCTGGCCAGAGTATTTTACTACATTGTGGTCAGACAAAATACAACTGGGTACAGGGTACATGTGTAATTGATAACAGGTGTTACACAAGTCGGTATCATGAGCAATCTGGTAGGTAAACACTGAAACAGCTGGCACTGGCCAGGTTAAACATAGGCATGGTGTACAGGAAGTGGTGGACGGACGGTTAGGTGGAGAGCTGCCCGGGGCATTGTCAAGAGAAGCAGAGGTGGAGGCTATATTCAGAGACAGGAGCAGCTACGAGTGCTGAAGATGTGGTATGTGCTATTGTATGATTTAAAGTTGGATCTTATTGTTTTCAGGAAACATGGATGGGTTCCTCTTCCAAACCACTCAGTCTCAGGCTGATTGGCCCTGTGGTCCTTCCTTTTGGTCCTTCAGGGAGATAGGGCAGATGGGTTGGGCATTTTGGTTTTGGGGACTAGGTTTTCTTTGTTTTGGCTGTTAGACCTCATACCAGGAGAGCTCTGATTTTAGATGGGTATTGGGACAACATTCCATGCCGGTATATTATTATATTCATGAAACAAAGCAAGGCTGCTAGAGTCTCCTTATTGGAAACTTTACAGCCCTTCCTAGCTACTTCAAAATTACTTATTGTGGGGGATTTTAATTGCAGCTCACGGATACCAAGAGGGTTTGCTTTAGTCCCAAAAGTATATTGTGACTCTCTGGCACTTCGAAATGTGTTTGGCAGCTGACCTTTTAAACTGTAATGATTATATTATATCCCCATCTTACTTTACATATAAAGGGCACAATTTACCACTATCATTGATTATGTATTTGTTTCAAAGTATCTGAGGATCAGAGACACGGTTGTTTGTCCAATCGAGTTCTCTGACCATCAGATGGTAAGGACATCTTTAGGATCAGATCCACATTTTTGGTCTCCAAGTCCCGTTGGAAACTGAACATTGGTTGTCTGGTGGACCCACTAGTACAACTCTCGGTTAGATGAATACTAGCCACTGGGGCTTCAGTTATTGACCTATATACTGATACTGGTGAATGGTGGGCACAAACTAAAACTAACATAAGGGTATATTTACAACAATTTGGGAAACTGAAATCCCAATCTCAGTATTTTAAGTATTTAT
This sequence comes from Neoceratodus forsteri, assembly GCA_016271365.2. NCBI lineage: Eukaryota > Metazoa > Chordata > Ceratodontiformes > Ceratodontidae > Neoceratodus > Neoceratodus forsteri. The sequence continues at coordinate 680,823,527 of CM057456.1, read as the reverse complement.
CCTTACGGAGACAACTTCAACATCTTTTTTCTTTACCAGCCACATTACACAATACAATAGCATCTCAGATACAGACTGTACAAACTGCTATGAAACAGCTACAATACGATAGAGCAACTTCCTACAGGCTGAATTGACATATGGTACTTAAAAAAATATTTTCTGACCCCTTTGTGGCTTGAGAAACTAGACGTCTTAATAAGTCACTAGGTTCTCTGCAAAATGAAAATGGTGAGGTTGTCTCCTTTTTAGTGACCTTGTGAAAATAATCACCAATCATGGGCAGACCAAAGATTCATCAAACATATTTGACCTTCGTAGAACACAGTACTTAGCATCTCTGTATAAGCATTGTCTGGCTAAAGATGAGATTTCCAGACTGAATTCCCTATTCGCTACAGGAAATTACTGAGGTAATCCATACTAGAAAACAAGGAGCAGCACCTGGCTTGGATGGATTTCCTTTTCCATTTTAATAAAATTTTTCAAAGTGAATTGTCTTTCTGTCTGGTAATGATATTTGCTTTTTTTTTTTCAGCAAAGTTTGGTCCCCTTAGTTTCTCTAAAAGTTTGGTAATTTATTTATTTAAATCAAGCGACTGGATTCTTTTTCAAATTGGAGACCTATCAGTCTCTTGAATACTGGATTTTAAAATCCTGCCCCAAATCCTTCATATCTGTCTATGACAGACTGCTCCTAAATTATCTCCCTCTACAATTCTGTAGTTTACCCGATAGGTCGATTTCACATCTCTTATTATTCTATGGAAAATTTGAGAATATTATTTAAGAACACAGAAATCAGGGTGGTTCATTTCCTTGACCAACAAAAGCCTATGATAGGGTAGATCATGCCTTTTATTTGCAGTCTTACAGACCTATGGGATACCTCACCAGTTCATGCTAAAATTCAAATGTTATACAATCAAGCATTTTTTGTCCTTTGATTCTAGGAAAGAATGGCCCAGAGTGCCCTATCATGGAGGGGTTCCATCAGGGTGCCCTCTAAGTCCCTTATTGTATATGTTTGTTCTGAATCCCTTGTTAGAGCATATTATGGACAATCCCTATTTTGAGGGTGCCAGGAGCTGTGAGGGGGGGATGGTGAAGCTATTAGTATATGCTGATGATACATGCTAACCCTTGCTGACATAGATAGTGTTTGGAAGCAAGGAGAGAATTCAAATCTTCTCACAAGTTTCCGCAGCAAAACTGAATTTACATAAATGTACAGCACTTATACTGGGTAATACTAGAGAACCCTCTTCCCCACAATGGACAAGATTGGTGATATCCCAGTGGTCTTAGGCCCAGTGAAAATATTGGGGATCCTTTTGGGACTCAAGACTTGGTCTTTTAAACTGGGAAGGAGCTTTAATGAAATGTGAAGCAAAGGTTAAAATTTGGAAAGGATGGAAGCTTTCAAAAAAAAAGGGTCCATATTATAAAACAGTTTTAATCCAGAGTTTGATTTATGTTGGTACAGTGTTCCCCTTACTTGTCTGTTTTGAGACTCGGATATACAGTATTTTCTTTGGAATGCTCTGAGGTTGCCATTTAAACCTGGTGAAAAGGTGTTTCACTTATTTACCCAAAGAAGCGGGGTTTGAGGATGATTGATCCTCTGGCCTTATTTCATTCCTTGTTTGTTTTCATTCTATTAAAACACCCGATCACCTGATAAACTCCATGGTGAATGGTTGGTTTCAGAACAACTGGCGTACTTATATGTTAAAATGGGAGACAGATCCCCCAAATTTTCACATCATTTATCAATACCTGGCTCTATGAAATCTTCTGTTTAAAAACTTTTAAATGGAAAATTCAGAGGACTTTTTGAATCAGTTCTCCTGAAAACAGTTGTATCAACATATTTTAAATACTACTGGCCCCACCAACCAGATTTTAAAGGTTATAGACCCAGAAAGTAGAACTAGTCTTAGCACTCTTGATGGAAAATGCATACCAGAATACCTGTGGGAAGTACTTTGGCTGAGTGCATATAGGAAATTAAATGTCAGAGGGAATAATAAACATAAACCAGTGGAGGAAAAGATCTTGCCCTTTCACAGGCTGCACTGCCCCAGGGAGACCACAGAACATTTTTTCTTTTGTGTCCATTCTCTCAGGATCTATGGAAGTTTCTAGCCAGGTGTGGCAGCTTCCATGGCTATAAACCTTGTCTTATGAAACTCTGATGTGGGGGATTATTCAGGTAGGCTGAAACATTATCATACAGGAACATTGCATGTTTTGTTTGCAGTTCTTACGTTTTATTTTGGAATGCTAGAACACAGTGGGTTCTAAAGGCAATGGATGCCACTTACTGTTTTAAAGTTATCTGTGAGAATGCAATTTGGAAGATATATGAGTCTTAACTTGCACTGTCTGATGTGTCACTTATTAAGTCTCATTGAAAAGGCCTTTCCTGTTTCATTAAATCTAAATGAAAGTTCATGCATTAAGCATATTACTGTGTAATAATTGGTCTTTATAGAGGTCAGGATTTCCTCCTCTCTATCTATGTCTCCAGTGGTTTGGAAGTTGTTCCCCCCTCCTGTGGGGTCTCTTTGAAATAAATTTCTGATAATGTTTTTCTTTATCCCCTTTTTTTCTCCAAGTATAATTTTGGTGGTTTTATTTCTGTTATGTACTTTACAGGAGATGATTTTGTTTTTCTGGTTTTGATTACTTTTCTTATTTTGGAAATGTGTTATTTACTGTTTATTTTGGTTGACTCTGTATTTTGTATTTTGAAGATGGTATGATTTCCTTCAATAAAAATGCCCCTACTCTTTTGGAAAAGTGCCATGGGATCTTTAACATCCACCTGATCTACCACCAGAACAAGCAGATGGGACCTCGGTTTAACATCTCATCCGAAAGATGGCACCTCAGGAATGCAGCACCCCCCATGCTGCACTGCAGTGTTAGTATTGGGATGTTAACCCAAGTGCCTGGTGTGGGGATAGAATGCACAGCCTTCTGATCTCCTGGCCTCAGAGGCAAGTGTGCTACCTGCTGAGCCACTGACACTGTTGACTATGGTGACATTGGTTACAGTGCTACTCCCAAGTCTTCTCTCACCAGACTGGACTCCCTCTTTAATGCTTTTTGTTGCTTTGCCATCAACTCCCTACTCCATACTCATCACTGCATTCTATACCACTCTCTAGGCTGCCTTCTCTGCAGTGCAGGCATCTCTCACATTGCACTAAGTTCACCTCTAAGTTCTGGTTTGGGTCCCTCCTCCTACCTCTCCTCCTCTCCGCCCCACTCCCCTCCTCCTGCCATCTTAGGTCCTCTGATTCCTGTTCTCTTGCCACCCCCATCACCACATTTCCATAGGTCAGGAAGCCTTCTCCTACCACTTCCCCAAACTCTGGAACTCCCTTCCTCCACAGATCTGACTCTCTTCTTCCTCTTCTTCCCTCCACCAAGCCCTCCATAACTTCTACTCCCTAACTGCACCTGCTTCTAACCCCCATTGCCACCTCTTACACCCCTTCTCCATTCACCAGCACTCTATCAGTCCCTATAACCCTTTGCCTCTCCTTATCCCTATTAGCCTCTTCTTCCCTCTGTCACTCAGCTACTCCTAGCTCCACCTCCTCCCACCACCCCTTAATCTACCAACCTTTACACATTTATATCTCCTCTTCAATCCCTTATTCCTCTGCCTAGCCTCCTACCCATCCTTAAACATTTGCTCCACCCTAGGCCCAAATTACTTCTTCCTTAAGAATCTCACCTCGCTCCTTCTGGATAGCATGCTGACCCAGTATCTAAGCTAACATATATCTATCGCCCTTTACTGCCGAACTTCTAGTCTCCAAACCTCCCACCCCTTTGCCTCATCCTGCCTCTCTGCCCTTCCAATCCCCTCTGTTTCTTTCCCTCTCCTCCCAATTAACTTCTCCCCACTCCTCCCCCTCTTTTCTCCATCCTCCTACACTTCTTTTATGGTCCTGCCCCTTCTTGCAGCGTTCATAGCACCCTGAAGGTTAGTTCTTTGGTCCTGGCTCTTTCCCACCCTTCTACCCCTTGCCCTTCTCACTTGATCTCTCACTTGCACTTCCCAAACCCTGCCCCCAATGCTTGCACTTATAATTACTTTTGTCTGCACTAAAGCCTTGTTACTATGTTGTAGTCATCTACTCTATAATGTAAAGAGTTGTGAATGGACTGTCTGATGTCTGCTCTGTGCTTCCCTCTCCCTTCATAGTAACCCCCGGACGCTTCTGGAAATGAGCTGTTCACAGCCATGTTGTCTTTCCTGGTGAAACCTTTTGCAAACAAATAAATAAAAATACAATTTTACAAGACTGTATGTTTCAAATAAAGAAAACAATGAAACAAATGGTCTTGATTAATTAGTCTAAAAGTACAGTTTTTCAAGCTTTATCATGATGCTGTTTCCTTAAAATGAAATTGTTTGCCATGTAGTCCATCAATACATGCGTGCCTTCATTCTATTAGTGAAGTTGCATTACTGTGGTGGGGCATTGGCTGAGGTTGTCTTCGTTCAGTGCATCTTACTTCCTCTACCCATCCTGTAAAATTACATCTTTTGCTTCTCACAATAATAGTGTAGTCTGCAGCATGTGGCAATGACATATGGTGTCTACTAGTTATCAAAGCTGCTTCTTTTCTGAAGCACTCTCTCACGCCTTCAACATACCAAATGCAATTTCAATGAAAACATGTTGCACTATGGTAGATACTATTCTGCTGCTGAAATCATCTTGGACTACTAATGTATTCTTTAACTAGCCCATGAGTGTAGATGCAGGATTGCCAATCACAAACATTCTGATGTTATGACCGGCTATCTATTTATATACCTATAAAAGTAATGAAACTATATTATTTTCAAATACATAAATTATGACTTGAAAAATTAGTAGCATTAATGCCCCAATGGTGGTTGATTTAAGGATGAAATAAGCCAAAACATATATCTGGATTGTTGTCTGAAATGCACAAACCAATGTGCATCGTGTGACTAGTAGCGATTGTACTGACTGCTTTTCGTACCGGTGAGTGTTAGCCATCAGATTGTGGTTATTCCTGAAATGGACTGCATAGACAGGTAACTCTAAACACTCCCCAACCCACCCACATACACACACTTCATGGATTCATAGTGATAACATGTTGGCTTCAAAGTCAGTGGCATGGTTGCTGGGGTCTAGAGTCCCTACATCTATAGTGAGGGCTGCTATTGGATGGAAGTTCTTTTATGGGGGATTTGCAGAAAAAAAAACATGGAGGTGATATCACTCGGTAAGCAAGAAGATTAAGTCAGCAGGAATCGCTTTCCTTCACATGAAAATTTTGAAATATTTAGTTGATTCTGCATGTGTATTTTTAGTTATTTTCTGTGATCCTGCATTTTAAAACTTATCCGTTGGTCCTGCTGCTAAAGTCCTTAGTTTGAGTGATCAGTGCTGCTGACCCCACTTACTATCTGGTTTATCCTGGCATTTCCATTGCCACCACTGTTCTGTAGAACAGCCCAGCATGTGCTGTTTCAAAATGAGCTAAAGTGTTGTGCCACAGTGTGGTATTACACGTGTTCCATGGCCTTCAACCTGTTGTGCAGCAACATTTCAGTAAGGACAGATTTCCATACAGAACAAGCACTCTCCATACACTATAAGTTCATTATGCATGCAGTGCACTAAGGGTAATCTGCGTGTCCTTTATAGGCTCATTAGCGGTGACACAGCAGGCATTTAACACACATTACTATGTACAGTTAATCAATGGTGGCATAGGGGTCCCACCCCACCCACAGACCATTCACTAACACCCCATCCTCCCAACCCTTGTTCTTTAAATTTGTAAGAGTATTTCATTTACTGTCTTGAGAACAGCAGTAGTATTAGCACTCCCAGGAACTAGAGTAACAGTCAAACACCACCTAAGGGTGTAATGTGGCATGAGATGCAGCAGAGTCCTATGCTTCCTAAGGGGAAGTGATCAACTGCCTGTTAATCTAACTCCTTGGAGTGCCTTATTGCTATTATAAAACTGATTTCAAAAGCAAATTTGAATATTTTCACCATTGAGAGAAGGATTTTTAATAAAAGAGTTCATCCGCTAAATTTTTAATTAGGCTGGTTCAGGAACAGAATGCAACTTTCCAGTCAGTGAAATGCTGATAGGAAGAATTCATGCACCAGGGTGTACATGACAGTTAACTTATATTAATGTTAGGCTGTCAGAAAGCTGACTGCCAATTAGAATGGAGCAGTCCTGATACTGTGTTATACTGTAAACTGTAACTGGACTACTAAACATATCTCTTACCAACATAAACAATATATAACTTTTTCATTATAAATTACTATTTACCAATATTTATGATCAATGACTCCCTGGAGAACGTAAGCAGGCCATCCTTTTCTATTTATGAAATTTTGGTAGCTGTCGGATGGTGGTAGTATTGGGATTTATGTCCCATCAATACATCCTATAACCTGTGGTACGCCAAATTGTTTCTCAAAATGTTCAGAGATGCAGTTTGCTTCATGTTCATTTGGAACTCTTATTAGCCTCTGAAGTTCAAATTTATAGTAACTTTGCAAGACATGTACACAGATTTATGTACTGTAGATTTATGAGCTCAGACTAGTTTGCTACAAGCGTGGTAGTCAGTTCACTCAGCTCCTAATTTATATAACACAATTGCAAAACATATGTGCAACGGGGCTGGCTTTGAACATATCCACTTTCTGGTTACATGTATGGCAAAAGTATCACAACTAAATTCATAAAAGATGCTCTGGACATCTGGAAATTTTCTCTAATCGCATCATTAAACTCCATTAACACAATTCTGTCCCATCAATCTTGACTTTGAACTTTAATCCAAGTAAACCTGTGTCTAATGCCACATGTCAAAGTGGTACAAAGTATTTGCCATTTTAACATACGTGATATACATATATCTTCTAAAGAATCATTTGAATTTCTTCTGTTAATGTCCCTCAGATTCAAATACTGCATGTTTCTTCATTGTAACCATGGAACCATGGCATAGATGATCCAATATCAGGGCATCCTACATGCCCTTTGCCCCCCTACCCTACTCTAGTGTTCACAGCGGTAGCAGCGTCAATATAATGAGTCAATAACAGTGAGTGGATTTCAATATTAGCGAGTACAATAACAGTGGCCACAGCAATATAGCTAATGGATATTTGAGTTATCCTCCAGAGTCAATGAGCGACTCCGGAGGATGTTATATTAGAAATAGGGGGTTCGGTGCAGCCCCTGTGGGGGTGGTGGAGCATAGTCCCTGCATAAACAGGTAGACCAAGTGCTTACAGGTGTGACAGGGTTTTTAGGTGGCCAACATGCATCACTACAGGTGTCCGCTCCACACACACTGTAGCTGACCATGTGGTGGCTGTGGCTAGGGTGAACACCACGTCCTAATGCCTCTGAGATGGGAGCTCACCGAGTCATGAATGAGCTGTGAGATCGTGCACAGAGAACTTCAGACAACATGGCACAGGTTGTTCTAGCTACTACAGGTTATTTTCAATTACAAAACTAAATATGTGCACTGAATAGTCACTTGCTGACATTACTAATTGCTGAAATTGGCTTCGCTATTAAAGATTCACTGAAATTGCACTTGTCATAATGTATTCACTGTATTGACATGGAACCTGTTCACAGGGGAGCAAATGGATATTAGTGGTCAAGGTATGTGGGTTGCCCCAACCACATGTATCTCTGACAGTGCAAAACTTTGCAGCCCAATTGTGCATCTTTAGTGCATAACCAGGCAGCCTTTTGGATCAGGGCCTTAGTTACATAGATACGCATAGACAGTGTTGGCAGATAAGGGCCTATGGCCCACTAGTCTGCCCATTTGAGTTTGTAACTTCAGTTTATGTTTTCCTAGAACTCTGTTGCCCTTACCCCTGACCTCCAGAATTCCTTTATGTCTAACCCATGCATTCTTAAATCCTGTGATTGTCTCAGCCCCACCACTTCCTCTGGCAGGGTGTTTGACTTGTCCACCACCTGTTCTGTGAAGAAATTCTTCCTCACATTTCCTCTAAATCATCCTCCTCCAACTTCATCCCATGCCTCTAGTCCTAGAATACTTTTTTCACTTAAAAATAGTGTATTTTTGCACCCTGTGCCCCTGTAAGATACTTGTATGTCTCATCATGTCCCCCTCTCTCCCTCCTCTCCTCCAGGAGTACATACTCAGTTCCTTCAACCTGTCCTCATAGGACTTGTGATGCAATCCATGTACCATCTTTATTGCCCTCCTCTGAACCTTCTCTACCCTGTCTATGTCCTTATGAACGTAAGGTCTCCAGAACTGTACACTGTACTCCAGGTGGGACCTCACTAGTGTCTTGTATAGTGGAATTATGACCTCCCTTTTCCTGCTGGTGATGCCCCTGCCTATGCATCCCAGCATCCTATTTGCTTTACCTGTTGCCTTGTCACACTGTTTCCCTACCTTGAGGTCATCAGAGATGGTAACCCCAAGATCCTTTCCTGCTTGGTACATGCTATATCCTCACCCCCAGCTGATATATTGTGCCAGGGTTTTTGTGCCCTTATGCATTATCTTGCACTTCTTTGCATTGAATTTCAACTGCCAAACCCTGACCATTCTTCAAGTTTCTGCAGGTCCCTACTCATTCTGTCTACACCCTCTGGTGTGTCTACTCTGTTACAGAGCTTTGTGTCATCAGCTAACAGTGAAATTCTGCCTTCTAGATCCCAGCAATGTCACTGATGAAGATTTTGAATAGGACTGGTCCCAGTACTGATCCCTGTGGTACTCCACTGGTCACTCTTCCCTCTGTGGAGTGACAGATGTTTACCACCACCCTCTGTGTCCTGTCACCCAGCCAGTTACCTACCCACCACACTACTGTCCTGCCCACACCCATATTCCCTAGTTTGTGAATAGTCTTCTATGTGGCACAGTGTCAAAGGCCTTGCTGAAGTCCAGATAGGTCATGTCCACTGCCTTCCCCGATCCACCTCCCTAGTCACCCAGTCAAAAATTCAACGAGGTTGGTCTGACATGACTCTCCCTGATGAAACCATGCTGCCTTGGATCCTGCAGTCCATTGACAACCAGATATTCCACCAATCTCTCCTTCAGTAGTGCTTCCATGGTCTTCCCTACTACTGAGGTGAGGCTGACTGGTTTGTAGTTCCCTTCTTCCTCTTTGTTCCCACTTTTGTATAAGGGGTCTACATCTGCTGTCCTCCAGTCTTTGGGTACCTCCCTGTTTCCAGTGATCGGCGAAACAGGATAGCCAGAGGTTCAGCCACCACCTCTCTGAGTTCTTTAAGGACCCTGTGGTGCACCCCATCTGGCCCCATTGCTTTATCAACTCTTATTACTTACTACTTCCAGTTCCTTCAGGACACTTTCTGTAAAGGGACTTGTGTCCATTTCTGCACCATTCTCACCCCTTATACCCTCTTCATGTATAAAGGTCCAGATACCTGTCAATCTAACCTCTATCCTAGCTTTAAACCATTGAAGGTCAGGGTCCTGATTGTGTCCTCACAAGCAAGATGTAAAAGCACTAAAGCAGTCATTCTGGTGCATCCTCCTTGATGAGATGGGTGGCTGGGCAGCTGTAAACTGGACAGATAGCCTTACTGCATTTCCAGGATTGCGGCAGTGCTTGATAATGCAGCAGTCTCTTGAAGGCAAAATACCTTGATGATTCTTTTCAGTCTACAGGGGACTTTTTTTCTCCTACCTGAAAGGACGAGTCCTGGTAGTGAGATTTATGAGGGGCAGCTGACCTCACTCACAGTTAGAAGTTTTACCAAGGGAACCCATGCTCCAAAATTACAAAATCTCTACGAGGCACTTTTAGTACAACTCAGAAATTGTTGAAAGTAAATCTGAGGCAAGGATTTTGGACTACAGTCATCCAAATGTCTGATTTTCAAAACACATCTGTACTTCCCTGTCTCAGGTAAATGTGACAAAAGGCAAAACCTCTTAGCCCTCTGTAGATGTCACTTCTCAAACCAGTGTCTATTGGCTGCTTCAACTTCATACAGCAAAGGACCTCTTATTTGTCATTTTGGTGTCGTATTCCATATTGTAACATGGCAAAAAAAAATCAATCGTAAAGAAGAAAGGTGATAGGAGGAATACCGTCAACTGGTACAGGAGCAACATGGCATTATGAGACGATAATGCAGCGTTGTTTCTGAACTACCCAAAATAGCCACCGGGAGGAAAAGAGCAGAAAAATAAAAAGCAGAGGACAAGAAATGAAAGGAGCAAGTTGTGAAGTAGCAAGTAGGTATACTACAGAAGAAGTACTGAGCAGTGTTACCGAGGACTAGGAGAAAAGATAGAATGACGGAAGGAAGAAATGTGAGAGGAGAGAAAGTCAAAATGTTCAGTTTATGTGGAGAAACAGTGATGGAGCAATGGGTAGATGAATGAGGGCCACCAAGCGACAAATTGAAAGATTCCAAAGGACTGAAAATACAGGACCTGTCACACACAGAAGACAGGAACCTGCACCAGAAGTAGTCAGAGAGATAGGATGGAACAGAGCTGAAGATGCAGGAGCACACAAAAGATCTGGAAACTAATTCCATTTCAAAGTTCATGGTGTATGGGACTGTTAATTTCGAATTATCCAGCTGCAAGTACAGGCGCGGGAGAGAGGAGAGAGAGAGAGAGTCGCTAAATGAGTAAGCGAAAATAAGCGAGTATTGGAACCCTAATATGATCAACGCAAACAATCGCAGCAATGGAGGTGAAAGTAAGCCAGATTTATGCAAGGAGAGACACAGTTATATCATGATGCAGTGAAACAGCAAAAGCAGCGGTCATCCTAGGAACGAGAAAAAAACGAACAGCGCTGAGAAATATTCCCAATGTTAAGAATCATTATGAAACTCATAATTGTAGTAGTATATGAAACAGAGAAAACGTACATGTAGGTAACTCAGGTTCAATCACAGTTCTGAAAGTAAAAAAACAAGTGATAAACTTTATTGCTGTCATTGTGTATTATATAAGATCACCAGAAAGATATGTGTGACATATACAGTCATCTGCAGACCATATTACAAGCTCATTAATCCATCTGAAGGTGGCATCTAATGGGAGTTGATGCATGGTTGGACAGATTTATGCCTTTTCGGCCTCTGGCCTCATGCCACAATGGTCTCAGCCATCATTAACTCCGTTAGGCCACCTTAAATCATCGATTAATGCTTACATATTTCACGTGCCACTGCCACTCTTTCTGTAGGGTACTTTCTTGACTGGCTGGCTCAGGCACAACTCTGGTCTTTCCCACGGTACTGTGAGCCAGAAGAAACCAAGGATGTTTCTGTTTCCATGGAGGGAACCCCCTGATCTTGACCAGTATTCCTCAACCCTAGATCTCAACCTATGAAGGGCAGAGCCTCTATCACTAACTCTGGTAACAACCCTCCTCCCTCAGTAGGGGCAGGGTTGTTTCTGTAGTATCCAGCAGGGGATATGATGTCTTTGCATCACTCTCCGGTGTTTTAGTCATCCAGGAGTTAGGAAGTAGCATTTATAAGGTAAAATGAGGTGTAAAAGTGGAGTTGAGTGGAGGAACTGAGCAGCTAGAGTGCAGAAGCACTGGTGGGTCCTAAAGTAATTGGAGTAGGTGCAGGTCCCCTTAGGGGTGTAGCAGTATCCTGTCTCTCAGGTGTTCTTGCTGGTGCCAACAGGCACAGCTGGAAGTCATTAGTACTTTTCTGGGTTTCGCTCAGGTGTAATCCAGCAGGCACTGCCAGCAGAGTCGTGGAGTGCCAGGCTGCTGGATAGCGCCTGCCCTTCCTGATCCCTTGACCTGCCCTTTGTGTCTATCCCTCCCCTTTTAAAGCTTACTACCATTTTCACTGATCAGCATTTCTGGTAGCTTGTTCTACCACAAACCACTCTCTCTGTGAAGTACTATTTCCTGTGTCCTTTTGAACCCACCCCACCACCACCACAACCACCACCACCAACACATGAGCAGTCTGCCTGCCCAGCTGGCCCAGGTCTTGCACCAGGGCATTGGTTCACATTGCATGTCCTCACTTAGGGATAGGAGTGCAGTGCTACCAAATTTCACTGGCTGCCATGAAGTTCAACAACTCCTTTGCAGGATGGGGGTCTCTTTAGGAATGCCAGACCTCAGTGCTCACGGCGCCCTCACTCTAGAGGTGGTGGGAGTCAAACTGGTTTGGGCCCTGTAATGAGGGAAAGTGTGAGGATTCACCAGAGAAGTAGAAGTCCTGAGGAGTGCTTACTCAAGGAGTGCTTACTGATGACCTTCGGCCTGAGACAGATTTTCTCAAAGAGGGTTGTTTTAGTATCATAGAATGGGTGCGATTCAGTGTGGGCCCTCGGATGCAAAGAGTGAAACTAGTGGATGAGCAAAGGAGACCTTCAGATACAGGCTGATAAGGTAGGAGATCTCAGAGAAAGTATTGGAAGCAGCATCCTGTGAGGATGTATGGGCATCAGTAGCCTTCTTGTCTGGAAGTTCCTGGGGGAGAGCAGGCTATGTGGTGCTGCAAGTGAAAAGCAGAACCCTGACTGATCCTGGCCAGATGGTAATGTAGGGGAAGTGAGAGTTCCTGGGCACTGAAGTATAGAATCCTGGAAATCTGTACCAGTGGTCGCCAAAGGGATTTACTACAGGGAGCCTGACAGGCTGTTCCTCAACACCCAGTATCCTGCTGCCAAATTCCACGATGCAACAAATCCCGACAGCCAGTGGTGGAGTTTACACAAGCTGGCCTTCTACACTTCCTTACTAAATATAACAACCTGCCATGGGCATAATTCTGATGTCAGGATTCCGTGTGTCGGGAATGTGGTGTCAGGTTTCCAGATGTCGGGCTTGTCCATGTCGGTGAAATGTAAGCATACCGCCAAAAGTAGTTTGCTGTCACTGAATCTGGTGCACCTTGTCACATACCATCTCCATGCTTTACGTGAGGGCTCAGGAAATGGGACCATTGAGAAGTGTTAGAAAATCCCATTGGTGAAATGAGCATGAGGTAGCCAGGGACAGCGAGAGATGCCAACGGAAGGGTACTGGCTGAGCTACATTGCAGTATTGACCTTAGATCCTGGATGTAGTAATGAGATAAGTGAATACCATATGCCCATGCCTAAAAGATGAGTTAAGTAGGATCTATAAGCCCCTGAATGAGTTGCTGTTTACTGTATGAATTTGATCAATCCCTGCTAAGTAAAGAGATTTATGTGTCTGGAAATTGTAGCCCAGGTCATTTCTTTTCCACGAGGGTGAGGTGCCCTGCACTGAACCCCAAGGACACAGCAAAGAGGGTCGAGTTGGCTGTGCTTTTGCATGGGGCTCACAGCAAGCACATCAGCCTGTACCCCTAGACCTGGGAGAACCCTGGGCCATGCATACACCCGTAAAGGGCACACTGAAGTTTGGTTCAACTACACTGAGAGGCAAAATCAGGGTTACACCTGGAATCTTCTCAGGCCACTCGTAGTTGGAACACTAGACCCCAGATTTACTAGGTGCCCTGCAGCTCTGCTACTGGTTTCTTCTTCTTGCCAGTGCAAGACTGAATTCCATAGAAAAACAGAGTTCTCATAGCCTGTCTAGATTGAACCATGTGGCAACACTGCCACCTAGGGAAAAACAAGCACATGCATAACGTCACTTTTGATGAGAGGTTAGAAATCTGTAAATGAACAAAGAAACATAGGAAATTACTGGCAGAAGAAGGCCTTGCAGTTTATCCAGTCTGTCCCATGAGGTTGTATGAGCCCCTACAGGTCCATGACCAACCTCAGTCCTACCCTGCCCTCCCTGTTCCCTTGACCTGCCCTTTGTGTCTATCCTCCCTCTTAAAGCTTACTACCATTTTCACTACCAGCATTTCTAGTAGCTTGTTCAGCCACAAACCACCCTCTCTGTGAAGTACTATTTCCTTGTGTCCCTTTTGAACCCACCCACCACCAACACAATCAGTTTTCACTATTCCCCATGGTATCGGTAATGCCACAAAGTACGGAAATGCAATGTAGAGTAACATATTCCCCTAATGGTGAATCTGTGCCATGCTGTTCCATCATCATTGAATGATCCTGCCATGCAGCATTGGTGGAATTTCTAACTTTGGCACTTTTTGGCACAGAAAAAACACACCAATGCTTGGCGAGAGGGTGCTAAAGTTAGTGCGATGCCAACACTGCATTGCATGATCATTCAAACCCCAAGAAACATCACACCACCAATTTACCAAGGCACTCTGGACTTTTTGCCCTAAAGCTGTATTTCCTTTCTCTCTTGTTGTAGAAAGGGGCAACCATAACTGATGCCTACATCTGTTTGTTTTTTTTTGCAACGAATTTTATTTTTAAGAAATAAAATGTAATAGCAGATATAGAGTACACCTTCAGCTGACTGTTAATAATTCAATGCCAAACAGTACTTGGTCACAGTGCCACCCTTGACAATACCTCACCTGTGCCAAACAGTCCTAGTAGTGTATTGGCATGTCCACTTTCTCCTCCCCTGTACCATGCAGTCCCTGGTGTCCACTGGTATTTCTCACTCATACATCCCCTATACCAAGCAGTCCCTGGTGTCCACTGGTAACTTCACTCACTCATCCCCTGTGCCACGTAGTCCCTTGTGACCACTGGCACCTCCTCATTTACCCATCCCAAGCAGTCCCTGGTGTCCACTGGTATCTCCTCACTCACTCATACCACATACCAAGCACTCCCTGGTGTCCACTGGTAACTCCTCAATCACTCATCCCTGTACCATGCAGTCCCTAGTGACCACTGGTACTTCCTCACTCACCCGTCCCCCATCTCAAGCAGTCCCTGGTGTCCACTGGTATCTCCTCACTTACTCATACCACATACCAAGCACCCCTGGTGACCACTGGTACCTCCTCACTCACCCATCCCCATACCAAGCAGTCTCTGGTGTCCACTGGTATCTCTTCACTCACCCCACATACCAAGCAGTCCCTGGTGTCCACTGGTACCCTCCTACTCACCCATACCGAGCAGTCCCTGGTGACCACTGGTAACTCCTCACTCACCCATACCATATACCAAGCAGTCCCTGATGTCCACTGGTACCTCCTCACCACCCATCCCCAGTACCAAGCAATCCCTAGTGTCCACTGGTATCTCCTTACTCACCCTCCTCTGTACCAAGCAGTCCCCAGTATCCAGTCATACCCACCTTCCCATACACTGCCCCATTCCAAATATCCTCAGTGTCCCATGATACCCATCTCCTACATAAAGTTCCAAGTCCAAGTATGCTTGGAATCTAGTGGTATACCTTACACCCTGCCCCATGTCCCAAGTATACCGTGATTTATTTATTTATTTATTGATGATATCGGATGACACCTTTGAGTCAAAGATGCCTTTACAAAGGTTCCACGTCATTGAAAACAAGAGACATCAGGGACAATAGCAACAACTAGATACAATAATTACAGAAATGGTTACAAAATGGTTACAGATAACACAGTAAAGCAGCTGGTGATACAGAGTTACAGAGTGCTGGCAAACATAGGTACACAGAACAGATAGTAGTAGGTAACAAAACATACACTGCAGGCGGTGGCGCAAGCCATGCCCTGGTAGTTATTTGCAGGCCTAGGCTGGACTGAGGTGTCCATTGTCAAAATATAAGCACGCCCAGTGGTGGCTAGACCCAGAGTTAAGTCCATAGTTGTTGAGGGATGGGTAGGTCAGATTCAAAGGCAGTCACAGACTGATTCATGAGTGATTAGGTCTCTAGGTGGGACTTGAACTGACCAAGTCTGGGTTCTGTGAGGAGGAGTTTGGGAGTGAGTTGAGCCATTAGGGGCCAGGTATCTAAAAGTTCTTTGACCAAGTGGTCTTGCAGCGAGGTACCCTGAAGAGGATTGTCACTGAGTGAGGGCGGATGGACAATGGTGCCTGGAGTAGGGGAGAGAGCAGGTGGAGTAGCCCTGCTGTTATTTTTAGCAAAAGGCAGGCCTGATATTTGAGCCTCCCATCAAGTTTAACCAGTCTGTTGAGGCGTAAAGGGTGTAGGTATGTGTGAGTCTGGCGCAACCAGTAGCAAGTCTACGGGCCTTACTAAGGGCCAGTCTAATTTGTTTAGGTACGTGTTGTAGGCTGCCCCATAGATGATGATTTCATAGTCTATGAGTGATAGTATGGATGCTGAGACAGCTAGGTGGAGAGCTTCTAGTGGGAGGCAGTGCTTGAACCTGTGAGTAGACCAATACGCATATGACAGCAGTACTCAGTATTTGGATGTGGTCATGGTAGGTGAGCCCAGAGTCTAGGTGATACCAAGGTATTTAAATTAGTTAACCTGCTCAAACGGGTAATTTAAGGAGTTCAGTATGAGCAGGGTTGTTCTATGTTCTTGTTTGGGGGTATGCAAACACCATGGATTTTGTTTTTGTAATTTAAGACTAACCTATGTTGAACGAACCAGGATTCAGCTTCCATGAAAGATTTCTAGAGTGCCGATTGGAGGGCTGTGGGATCAGTGTGGGAGCTGTAGAGGACAGCATTGTCCCCATACAGTAGTAGTTTCCTGGAGCAAGTCTTGGGCAGAGAGTTGAGGAACAGGGAGATAAGTAGGGGGCCAAGAATAGAGCTCTGTGGGACCCTGAACTGACTTGGAGGGGAGGACAGGATATGGGCAATCCTGACTGTCTGTGTTCTCTCAGACAGATTGCTGGCAAACCAGTCAGTGGTCTCAGAGGACAGGCCTATCTGTGTGAGGGAATCCAGGAGTAGTGTGTGGTGCACCATAGCAAACACCTTAGAAAGGTCTATGAAAACAACACCACCAACGTGGCCAGTGTTCAGAGATGTGTGGAGGGCATTTGTAAATCTCCAAGAGGGCTGTGGTGGTACTGTGGTTATGGTGGAAGCCATGCTGTTCAGGACACAGAAGGCTATATTTGTAGAGGTAGTCCATTAGCTGGGCAACAATTTTCTCCAAGATTTTTGAGAGGAGGGCAGGATTGAGATGGGACAGTAGTTCCCAGGTAGGGGCATCACTGTTTTAAGGATAGGTGTGATGAGGGCAGATTTCCATTTAGAGGGAATCTGGCCCAGTGATAGGGAGAAGTTCAGAAGCATGGTGAGAGGGGAGAAC
The DNA here is from genome assembly GCA_016271365.2 of Neoceratodus forsteri. Taxonomy (NCBI): domain Eukaryota; kingdom Metazoa; phylum Chordata; order Ceratodontiformes; family Ceratodontidae; genus Neoceratodus; species Neoceratodus forsteri. The sequence continues at coordinate 680,806,347 of CM057456.1, read as the reverse complement.
TTTGTTGAAGGTGAGTCTAAGCAGTTTAAGGTCTAGTGTATCACTGCTGAAACGTGATTTGCTGAGGGTCTTGAGTAGAAGAGGCAGCTTCATGCTGAGATATTGCTTTAAAGTGGAATGGGGATGGAGAGCAAGCAAGGTGGTGCTGAGGGTGTGTGGAAGAAGAAGCTGAGGGGAGAACACCAGAAAGGTCGGAGAAGGAGTCATTAAATGTGTCTGAAATCGGGGCAGGGTTTGTGGTGATAGACCCACTGACCCTGAGTTGGGAGGGAGGTGCAGTGGAGGTTTTGCCACTGAGCTCTTTGAGGGACTCCCAGAACTTGCGGTCCAAGCCCTTGTGGCAGTGCGCAAGGTTTGGTAGTACTCAGTCTTTGCCTTATGAATACTCCAAGTACATTCATTGCACTCTTCTTGGTAGCGCTGCCTATCAGTGGGTTTATCAGTATCCAGCACAATGTGCCATAGATTGTCACGTTTAGCATCTGATCCAGCAGGGCTTGTGATATCCATGGTGTGTCAACCCTTTTAACTCTTTGTTTGCTTAGGGGTGCATACTGGTTGCAGGCATCGTTGAAAGTATCAATGAAATGGTCGAGGGCAGAGTCAATGTTCAATGCAGTTTGATGGGGACCAGTCACTAGCTAAGAGACACTGTCTGAGGGAATCAAGTTTGCTGGGTTTGAGGCAGCATTGGAGGCTAGTTTTGGGGGCTTTTAACACTATATGACCAGTGACACAGCACTGGGAGTGGTCACCAGAGCATTGGATAGTACCCTGCCTGTTTCCTTTGTGTGGTGCATTGGTGAGCACTAGATCAAGGACAGTGGCAGTACCAGTCTTCTGGTTGAATCTAGTGGCAGCGGTCACAAGTTGGGACAGGTTTTGAGAGGCTGCAGCATCCCTAATGGGGCTGATGCGTTAGTTAGCCAGTTTATACTTAAGTCCCAAAGGGCAATGATGTCAGTACCATCAGGAGTGTCTGGAGATGGGTGAGGACAGAGTGGAAAGCGTCTTCTGATTTTGGGAGGGATGTATATGGTGGAGAGGAACAGTGGGACTCTGTTTGGGTCAAGACTGATCTTTAGAGTGAGAGATTGGGCCCTACGTCTCGAGTGTTGGGGATGGGAGGACGAGACACTGTAATGAGTCCTGAACATACAGTGCACATTCACCCCCTTTTGAGGTTCTGTCAGCATGGTATAGCATAAAACCGGGAAGTGAGACTGCGGAATCTGGAGGTGCGGTCGTTGAGCCAAGTTTCAACTACCGAGATGACATCAGAGGTGATTCTGGGCAACCCAGCCTGAAATGAATCAAATTTCTTGAGGGCTACATATATTAAGGAAGATGATTATGAGATCCTTAGCAGTAGAACCTTGGGGGGAGGTGGTCCTGGGTTCGAGTGGACGTCTCCAGAGAGGAGGAGCAGAGCAGGAGGATGCCCAAGGATGCCAATTTTAGTAATTTCTTCATTAGCTTAGGCACTGAGTTGGGAGGGGAACAGCAGCATATGGAGATGGGGATGGGTGGGTCCCTGTAGCAAGGGAGAGCAAGGTGAGTGGCGTCCACTGCTGTACCACGGTGGAACCAATAGGGAGTGGAGGTGGGGAACATGGTCCATTGGTAAAGTGGGGGGTGGTTCACTGGTAGAGGTGGGGGAGGCTAAGGTGAAGCCAGGTGAGAGGTGGTTCTGGCTTACCATGTTTGGGAACATGAGAGCATCTCTAGTAAAATGATGGGGGCTAGTATTAGCAGCACAAGCCACATGGCAGTGCTGGTAGTAGAGCAGTTGCATAATGAGCACAATGTGGTTGGAGGGGCAAAGCTTTAAGAGCTTTAAAGAAACTGAGGGACATTAGCCTGACTTGTTGGCTTAGTGGTAGAGCTGCTGACTTTGGTGTCAAGGGTAAAGGGTTTGAGACCTGCAAGAGGACAGTAGCAAACTATGGGGAAAAGGGCTAAAGTGGGGATATAGTAGTAGGAAAGTGAGGTGGAGTGGAGAACAGGAGGGTAAACAGAATGGTGCGAGGAAGGCAAAACAGGGGCTAGGAAGGGCACTGTAGTGACTCCTAGTGGTCAGAAACTATAAGCTGCAAATGGGGAAGTGGACACTTAGAAAGCGGAAGGTGGTCATGTGACAAGTAACCAGTATGCAGCAATAAAGGTAGAGCTGAGGGTGGGTGGGGCAGTTGGTGCACAGTGCCAATGGGTAACACCCTACTGGCGGAGGCTTTACCTCTGCTATGAATCCTGCAGTCTCCTGATGTGTGCTTTTCAGTGGGGTGGGGGGACACTGAGGCCAGGAAGGAAACAAAGGAATCACATTAGTATACAGCAGGGTCAGGACAGGGATACACTCCTGCACCCCACATCCCAGGTATACCGTGATATGCTCCTCACATACCGCCCCATGTCCAGATATGCCTGTGTCCAATGGCACCTCCCAACATCACCAATGTCCCCTAGTTCTGCCACCCCAGTATTGGAATGGTGGTGGGGTCTTCGTAGCACTAGGGTTATGCTCCCAGTCTCAGAATCAGAGGGGTCTTTGGTGGCACTGTGTGGGCCTCCAAGTGGCTGCAGATTTGTTTGTTTTGATTAATGTTTCTGACATCAAGGTTGGGCACCCAGTATCTGTATGTAAAGGGGGGTCTACTTCAGCAGCACTGGGGTTGGACTCCAGGTGTCTGCACAGCTCTGTGTTTTTTTTTTTTTTTTTTTATGCCCCATTGTCACAGGTCACTGCCAAATGCAGCTTTGTATATGTGAACTGGCAACAGATGGGGAATAGAGTGGAGCACAAACTGGCCTTACACAAGGCAGTTTTCATATTTGTCACTCTTTGCTGCTTCTTAGCACAAAAACATCAAACTCAGTTTCTCAAAATTGCCATGTCCTGAGATCCTGAGCCAGAAGACATGTTATTCAAGTTTCATGACATTCTGTCAAGAAACAGCCAAGTTATAAGCAGCCCAAAAGAGAGGTTTAACAATAAAGTGTTTACTCAGTCCTAGCTAATGCTGCTACCACACCATTTTGTTCACCTCAACAATATACTGCATACAGTATGTAAAGCACCAGCTCAAACAGCACAATGAAAAGACTCATCTTACAACAACGTAACAGCCTAGCTCTGCAGGTCTACTACCTGCACACAAACTAGCCCAACATTAAACTGATTTCATTCGGAGAAACTCCTGGAATTACTAACAGTTAGCCAGTGAATGGGCAGTCTTCTAGTACGACAGCAATAATGACTGTCCACTGCATGATACAGCACCACAGGTATATTTTTCACTTAAAGTGGAACAGTCAGTCAGCACAAAGGGCCCCACACACTCAAGTGCAGGGCTGGTCCCAATGTACCTACTGTGCAAAAACATTTTGGTCTACTTACTGTTTACTGTAGCATAGTAGATTGTAACAGGCTAATTTTGCTTCCTTCTAGGCCAAAGGTCTGCAACGTGAGGCCATACTCTCAACCTCCCTCATCACAAATCAGGGACAAGGCTTAAAATGATCAGGACAAATGACCAAAATCAGGGACACATCTGAAAAATAGTAATATTAGTTCCAGAAGCTGTTTACAACATGCTTCTTAGTATGGATAGCATTTTCTTAATGCGAACTAGACTGTAACACCAATGGCTGGCATTATTTTGTGATTCAGATCCCATTCTTCAGTGACAGAAATGCCAAATTTAGGAGGGACAGAAGAAATTTCAGAGGCAAAATCAGGGACATTCCTGAAAATCAGGGACACTTGAGAGGTATGCGTGAGGCTTGTGAGCCGCATGTGGCTCTTTGCCATGTTCATGCGGCTCAGTAGCTTCTTACCCCTCAAAGGTCCAGCATTTATGTTCTATGCATCACTGCTACTGTGCTCCATAATAAAAGGATCAGGGACACTGAATGTAGGCTTGTTGGCAATTTATTTATGTAGGGCCACCTTTTAAAGGTCATGTATATGAACATCACATACACACTGATGTGCATGATGCTGGGGCAGTTACAGGTAATCAGGATAGTTATAGAGGAGGCTATTGACTGCAGTGCCCCCCATATTTTAAGTCTGTATCAATATTCCCATCTGTGTTGTAGATCTTGGCCAGTATGAGGCGAGCCAGCAAGCCTTTATAAGCTGCTGAAGAACTGCTTGATGGTATAGTGGTAAGGATTACTGTTGACCAATTTGGTGACCTAAGTTGGTACCAAAACATAGCACATTAAGTAGTAATGTCAATAAGAATCCAGTTTGGATGCCTCCTGTCCTGACTCTACACATTTGCTTCCTGGTAGTCCAAGGAGGGATCATGTTGGCAAGGATGTGCAGTGCTGGACATATTGCCAAATGTCAGCAGGGCTTGTGATGTCTATAATTTTATGCAGAGGTACTAGACATCACGTTAGGTGTGAATAAGTAAACAGGCTAGGCTTGTGGATGGCCATGCCCAGCCACACTTGCCCAAGACATTTGTGCCCCAAGTGGAGGGAGAGAGTTGTGACAAAGGTAGGAAAATGTAATAGGATGGGCCAGCAAGATGAAGTCTTACCATCTACCACACAGGATTGTCTAGCCAATTCTTTTATTATTCTTCCTTGTCCTTTAACAAATGCTGAACATTCTATATGCTTTGTTGGGTTATCCCACATCAGTTGGGATCTAGTCCCATATTAGTTGTCTCAATGAGTGTGAGGAGTGAGGTGGAGGGCAACCACAGTTACTTCAGGATGATGTGCAGTGGCTAGAATGTGAGAAGACAGTGGTTCCTTGGGTGGGATAGGAGATTGTCAAGATGGAAGGAGGACTGAGGAAGACATGGGTCATAAAACTGCAAGAAATAGTGTGTTTTTAAAGTTTTTCTTGTATTATTAACATGGCACTGGTACCAGTGAATCAGCTATACAGCTTATGATAAAATGTCACATCCAACAAAGAAGAGAGAAATAATACATGAGTGTAATATTTCTAGAATACTTGAGTGATTTTGGTTTTATCAACAGAGAAGGGCATATGTTCCATGTGTGATGTAGGAAAGTCTTTACAAGAAATAAGAAGTTAAACTGCCAGGGCATGTCAAAATAAAACATTTTACAAATGCCATAAAATATGAAAGAGAGGCATGTAAAAAACACATTTTCTACATAAAAATAATCTGGCCAAAAGAAGATTGCCTAGACTTCATGGCATGCATCTGCCCAGCTTCCACAGAGACCTGCAGTTGCTTTGTACAGTCTGCAGTTTTGTAGATGGAGAAGTTACGATGGATGCAGTTTTTAAATGGGCCTGTACTTGTCTGTAGATCTCAAGGAACAGAGCAGAATTTTACTGTATGCTAGATTTGACTCAGGCTTTTCTTGAAAACAAGACCATGAAAGACCATGCAAAGAACATTTTGTGGAATATGGATTCTTATCCATGTTTGTGATATGAGGTTAACTTACTGTGTCTCTCTTGGACTTGATGAACCAATAGTTAAATGTATTATACAGCACAGCTAGCACTTGTAGTCCATTCTACTGTTCAAATATATTAGGAATTAAGGATGAGTTACTAACTAGTTACCCTTGTGGCAACAGGATCAGTGTTAAAGTTTTTCAGTTTTCTCAGAGAGGGTTTGAGAATGAGAAGCTATGTATGGATACACTTGGTTAATGTCTGACAGACTGTGCATCTACTGTAGCATGACAGTCCATACCAAGTGAGATAGAAGCTTGAACCTCTCAGAGCAACCTGGTGGTACATTGTGCTTTGTAAACTGGCATATCCTTAAGCTGAAATGTTTGCACATTTACAATGGATGATAAATGCATCACTGTTGTTGAAAACAATTGATAAGTTACACTTTTAGTGGTTTGCTTTGAGTAGTGCTCCAATTAAATAACATTTGTTTTACTCAAATACACTTGGAGATAACTTTAGGTACAATTAAGCATTACAAAAGCCATCTGCTATGCATGCACTCATAAGGCTCTCTGGTAATCAGATCTGTCATGGCAGGTGGACATGTGGCTCCCGGACCTGAAAGGTTGCAGATCCCTGTTCTAGGCTGACATCCCCTGTAACTACAAAGCTCAGAATCCCTGCAGCTGACATCAGAGCAGTACTGCAGTAGGAGATTCTATAGGTTTGAACCAGCTAGTTCTCATACAAGACATTATTAAGTTGGAAAAAATTATCTGTATAAGAAAACTGTTGGGTTTAAATATCTTGGTATAGAAAATGAGTGCTGAAATATACTAAAGTGCTAACAAAGATGACAAAATAAAAGATGAAAAATACATTCAACTTCAGCCAAGTTTGTCCCAAACACTGTGTCAATAGCAAAGAGTAATACTTTCACTTCCCAACACTGCATGACTATTAGGAATGACTGTGTTTCTTCAAAATGTATGTGACTAAAATTATAAGCACGTGAGGTTAATGATAAAAGGAACTGATGCCTTCTGTTTGTTTACAGACACAGTACAATGCAGAAGTGCTTGGCTCTGCTTTGTAGTACATGATCATTTTCAAGTAAACATGGTCAGAGACTAAAACCCAGATCTTCAGTGTGCTGAGTCCAAAGGAACATACTTGCCTCATTTACATTAGTCTGGTGGGGATGTCAAGTCAGGGGCTCATTCCTCAACCTGAGCCTACTACAGAATTCTTTACTATTCTGGAGGGACAGGACTGCCAGAAGAAGTAGTGGAGGCCCCAAGGTGGGAGGTAGAGAACCCAAGAGAGGAGGAAGCAGCTTCTGGTGAGGGACTCAACTGTGAGGTGTGTAAATCTGGGAACAGATGGGGGAGGACATAAGGAGGTAAGATACCTACTTGATGCCATAGCTCTGATGGATGGGCAGAGAATCCTAAGGATTGCAAGAGGCATTGGGGGGGGTGAGCTGGAACTGGAGAAGGACCCAAGGCAAGTGGCAGCACACAAAGGCTTTTGAAGTGTTGACTGTCTGCAGCCTAAGGAAGAATAGGGCACTCTGCACCAGGGCTTCCACTCATGGTTGAAGGAATGGTGCAGAGTACAGAGTTTAAGCTACATTGGGAACTAAGGATCCATCTGGGAGGGAAACTCTAATCAAAGGAGGCATAAACTGCACCCACCCCCTACAAAGGCTGAAGCAGTAGGAAGACAGGAACTGAGGAGAAAACCTCCATTGTGCAGGGTAATGGGAACAGCAGAGAAGAAGAGGGCAAGAAAGATGAGAACAAAAGTTACAAGAAAAGAGAGGAAAATGAAGTGGGACACAAGGAGAGGAAGGGGATTGCAGCAAAGTTGGAGCAAGGTGTTGTGGCCTTGTGTGCAAATGCAAGGAGTCTTTGAAATAAAATTCCCGACCTGGAGACCAGCATGGTGGAGATAGACCTGGATACTGTGATCATTACTGGATCATGGTGCACAGGCAACCATGGTTGGGACATGGCCATGCTAGGTTACACTCAGTTCAGGAAGGATAGGGATGGAAGGAAGGAAGCAAGGAGGTGTTGTTCTGTAAGTAAGGGAGGGTATCAAGGCAATAGAAATGCAATGGAAACAGGGGAAGGAGGGACTGGAGGTGCTGTAGATCACTCTGGAGACAGAAGCCAGAGCCACCCTTCATGCTGGGTGATATACAGACCTCCAACTCAGGGGAGGAACTGGATAAGGCATGGGGAAGCCATTAGCACAATGGCAGAAAATGGGAGATGCTGCTGGTAGGTGACTCAATCTGCCAGATGTAGATTGAGTCTCCCAGCTATGATCTCGGCTAGAAGCAGGAACATCCTAGACTCCTGCAGTGAGGATTTCAGGCAGCCAGTCAGGGATACCACTATGATGGGGCAATACTGGACCTGGTGCCCACAAACAGGGACAGTACTGCAGAATATGATGTAGGATGCCATCTGAGGACTAGCAAGCACCATACATTGTGGTTTAGCATAAGGATGATAAGGATGGCAGCAGAGGCAAGCCATGCAAGGATGAGGGTCCTGCACATCATGAGGAAGATTTAAAAAATGGGTAATTGCCTCAGAGACAGCCTAGTATGGGGAAGTATTGCATAGTTAAGGTAACAAACCTCTGTGTTAAAGAAGTGAACAAGAAAAGGAGAAACAAAGAACACAGTGGTTCTCTAGGGAAGTGGCTGCAAAGGTTAAAGGCTAAAAGGGTAGCATTCAGGAGGTGAAATGCAGAGGGAAGAGAATAGAGTGGTGTACCAGGAAAGCAGAGAGAACACTGTAAGGTGGTGAGGGCACAAAGGCACAGACCTGGGAAAGGAGTAATAAGGAGGCAAGACCTTTTTAGGTATGTAAATAATAAGAGGAAGACAAGAGGAGGATTGTGAGGTTAAGAAGGGCAGAGGGAAGACTGTGCAGAGGAGGATCAAGTAGAGCAGATATCCTGAGCAGCTACTTGTGTTCAATCCCACAGTGGAAGGAGAGATAGATGGACCACATCAATACAGCAGGAAGACTGGGGAGGAACAAAAGCAAAATTCCTTTCGAGATGAAGGAGTCATAAAAGCACATGCAAATCTGAACTTGGAAAAAGCTATGGAGCCGGATGGTGTACAACCAAGGGTGCTGAGGGAGCTCAGGAGGTACTGGCTGTACCTCTGACAGCCCTATTCAACAACTCACTGGAAACAGGAGCAGTTCCAGAGGACTGAAGGAAGGCAAATGAAATCCTGCTTCATAAAAGTAGTAGCAAGGAGGAGGCTGGCAACTGTAGGCCAGTTAGTATGACATCAGTGGTAGGGAAGTTAAAGGAGACACTTTTAATGGAAATACTAGTGGAGTATCTTGAATCCAGTAGGTTACAAGACCCGAGGCAGGATGGATTCACATGGGGCGGGGGTCATGTCACACTAACCTGCTCAATTTCTTTGACTGGGTAACCAGAGAACTAGATTAGTGGTAGATGTGGCCTACTTAGACTTCAGCAAGGCCTTCAGCATTGTGCCACATGGAAGCTTATAAGGAAACTGGGCAGTTTGGGGGTCCAAATGTGGTAAATCAGGTACAAAATTGGTTGATGGATAGGTGGCAGAGGGTGGTGGTAACTGGCATTCATTCTGGGAATGGGAATGTGACCGCTGGGGTACTTGGGCTCAGTACTGAGATCAGTGCTCTTTAATGGACTTGGTGCTCTCATCCCACCCCAACCACATCATTGCAGCAGGCAACCTACCCTATATCTTCAGTGCACCCTCCCCGATATCTTCAGTGACCACTGTTTGACCTACTGTATCTGGAAGATGAGTCCCTCCCACTCAGTCCCTAAATACATATGGCACAATTGCCTCAGGGCACTTGACTCCATACTCTACTACAAGACCTAGTCTGTGTGACTGGTCCCCTGGCTCACTGCTCCAGACATTGACTCTGCCTCAGTGCATTTATCATGAACCTCACAAGTCTCTGGACAAATATGTAACCCTAAGAAAACCAGGGTTAAACATAACCACCACCTCTGGATAAATGCCAGCCTAGTTGCCCAGTGAAAACTGCATGATCGGGCGTGGCTATCTACAAATCTTTTCTGTCCCTGGCTGCCTTCCAAGAGTACAAGTCTCTAAAAACTTGTGCACCAAGGCCATCTGCACAGCAAAGGCTGACTACTTCAAAGATCCTCTTCTCTGTCCACTACTCCTCAAATTTCTGGAAATCAATCCACTCTCTTTACCCCTTCCAGTCAGTCATCCCCACCCTCTCAGTGTATGGGTCCCTGGTCTCAGTCCCCACCTCCATCACTGACTCCTTCAACAAATTCTTTATCACTTGCGCTCTTCCTGACCACCCCACATTGCCTTCTCCTGATCCCCTCATTCAGCACTCTCCTAGCAGCTATCATTTCACCCTTATCTCCTAGCAGGAAGACTACAGAACACTCATGTCCCTAATCCTGCCAAGAATAGCCCATATGGCATTGACCCTAAGCTCCTCCACATCTTCACCAGTGCCATCATCCTCCCCTCACACACCTGCTGAATATTTTCTTCCTCAGCACAGTCCCTTTGACCTGGAAAGTGGCCAAGGTCCTGCCTCTCCACAAAGGTGGTGACCCTTTTTCTCCTGGGAACTACCATCAGATATCCCCTTCCCCTGCCTTGCAAAACTTCAGGAGTTCCTAATCTACACTAGGGTTGCTGATTTCTCACAGCCACCAATACCCAGTCCCCATTCCAAGTTGGCTTTAAGAGGTTCATTCCACCACTTCATCCTTACTGTGGATCACAGACTGTATCCTTTCAGGGATGGATCAGGCCACATCATTGCCGCTATTTTCATTGATCTGGCAAGCTTTTGATTCAGTGTCCCACTCACTCCTACTAAGCAAGTTACACTCAGCTGGCTTGGCAGCACCAGTGGTGAACTGGTGCAGCTCTTACCTGACAAACAGGTGACGATCAGTCCAGGTGGGCTTCACTATCATTCTCTCTAGTACTCTGGTGTCACCCAAGGATCCATCCTGGCCCAACCTTTTTCTCCTCTTGATCAACAACTTCCTTCAGTTTGCTCACAGGCACATATCCACACGTATGCTGATGACACTGTCATCTATACTTCTAGCCCCTCAACTCCTGATGTACAGACCCTCTCAGCATGATTTTAACATCATATGCTAAGTTGGTTTCAGGCAAACTAACTGAGGACAACACTAAGAAAACAGTCTCCATGACCTTTGGGATGAGACAAAAACTTGCAAAGCTCTCATCACCCTCTTTTCACCACTCCAGATGACTCTCCCTCAAGTTGTCTCAGCATTCAAATACCTTGGGGTTTGGCTAGACAGCAAGCTTGATTTTTCCATCCATATAGACACCCTGCATGCCAAACTCGCCAAGACTCTGAGTAATGTACCAAAACAAAGGCTGCCTCGCTCTTTAGTTTGATGAGAGCTGGTGACAAAAACAATCCTTCCTCTGCTCAATTACATGGACATCATCTGCAGCACTGCCACCACCTCCTCCCTTACCAAATTAGATATGCTTCTAAATTACTTCTGCTGCTTCACCACAAACTCCCTTACCACACTCACCACTTCTCCCACTACTCCTTTCTGTCTATCCTCCCTTTCCCACTGTCATCAGGTCCACTTCTTGGCCTTTATTGCCAAATACTGATTTGGATTTCTCCTCCATCTCTCTCTCCTCTATTCCCTACCTGTCCCTTCTCCTACCCTCTCTGCTCTAGGGAGTCCAGATTCTTCTGCCTTTCCAACCTTCACTTACATCTGATCATTCTGTCTTCTCCTTCCATCTCCTTTCTTATGGAACCAAATCTCATCTTCCCTTTGCCAAGCCACCTCTCTCCCAGCATTCAGCCGACTGCTCAGACTCACTCCTACTGCTCCCTGCCTCTGCCCTTAACTGCCCCTAATATTAGTCTGCCAAACTGTACCTAAGTTATTCTTCTTGAACATGCTTAGTACAAGTGTACTAAGCTGCAAAGATTACAAAGTCTGTCTGTACAATACTTATTTATTTAGAAAGGTTTCACCAGGAAAGACAACATGAGCTGTAAACAGCTAGTTTCCAGAAGCATCCTGGGGGAAGGTAACAAATGGGGAGAGCAGACAAAATATAAAATTATGAAATACATACCAGTGCAATTCAACGTATAAAGTATAGACAGGCAAAACATAACAATTCAGAATACATACAGTGCCATACAAATACATAAAGTGTAGTCCAAATACAAAACATTTGATCCAAGACAACAGACAGCATCCCTGCTTGAAAACTCTGCTGTTGCCCTGCAACTGAATTTGAACTGAATGTGGGTTTTGCACTAATTCTGCTTGTAAAATTGTACTCTGAGCCCTGTATATGTCTGCATTTTATTTCATTTCCTTGCCCCGGTTGCACCTAAAAATGAGTCTCAGCTCAGTGTGCCTTTCCTGGTATCACATTTTAAATAAAAGACATAAATAAATTAATTAATTAATGTCTTTATAGTTGACATTGCAAAGAGCTGGAAGGAAGGTATGCCCTTGCAGATGACACCAAAATCTGCAATTGGGAAAACACTCTGGAGGGGTGAGAGAATGTCTAGAGACCTGATAAAACTCAAGGAGTGGTCAGGGTATGGCTGCAGGGTTTCAATGTGAAAAGTGCAATATCATGCATCTAGAGCACAGAAACCCAGAGGCAGAGTATAAAATGGTAGTAGAGGTGTTGACAGTCACTAAACAGGAACAGGATCTTGGGATAATCATATGGGATGACCTCAAGATGGCAATGCAGTTTTCAAGGTAGTAGGTGAGCCAGGGAATGCTGAAGTGTATAGATTGGGTGTCACCAGCAGAAAGAGAGGTCATATTACTACTGTCTTGCTCATTGGTGAGACCTCAGCTGGAGCACTATGTCCAGTCCTGGAGACCACATTTCAGGGAAGGATATAGACAGGGAGAGCCTGTCTAGATGAGGGCAGCTAAAATGGCGTGTGGGGCAGAAGGAAATCCATATGAGGAGAGACTGATCGATCTCAATATGTACACCCTGGAGGAGAGAAGGAAGAGGGGACAGGACAGAGACTTATAAATACCTTACAGGGTGAATAAGGTGCAGGAGGGGGAGTATTTTTCAGAACAGAAGGTGGATGAGAACAAGGAGGCATGCAATGAAGCCAGAAGGGAGGGTTTTAGGAGGATGTGAGAAAGACTTTTTCCTAAGAGTGGTAGAGGCCTGGAACAGTCTTCCAGCAGAGGTACTATGGGTGAAAACAGTGGTGGGCTTCAAGCAGGCATGAGACAGGTACAAAGCGGGGAGAAGGTAGTCAGAGATCAGTTAGGATCTGTGCAGACAGTATAGGCAGGAAAAGTACAGACTGGGTGGGCCAAGCAGTCCTTATCAGCCAACAAATTCTATGTTTCTATGTCTCTGTTTCATATCATGAATAATGCCTTAGATGTTGAATTATTTTCTTGGCACCATTGTTATTTGTTTTTAATATTTTACTTTTATAGGTTTTTCCTGCATCACTTAGATTTACAAATGAGCAGACAACAATCATGCAGTCTAACAGATAACTCAATAACTACAAATAAAAGCTGAGCAAAAATAGAAACACTTTGATGATACATTTTGTTATAGGTTCTAATCAAGATTTTTACTTCTTTAGTAACCAATGAAGAATATAGAGAATACTGGATGGGTAACCATGCAGAACCACTGTGTTCTGTCACAGAGAGTCTGATTCTATGACCTCAAATGGCTCAAGAGGTCACAGGGAATCAGGACTCGAGGTTGCAGAACACACGGTTCTCTGTATGGGGTTATACATCCCGTAATTTTTGTAGTGTATGGTGCCTCCTCACATAATTTTAATAGTACTTTACTTTTTTCAGCTTTCAGAATGTATTTTCTCCAATGAAAAAGAAATTGTTGTCTCCCATTTGATAATATGGTGATTTGTGTGGTTTCTAGGGACTAGGCATCCCTACATTAGCAGTGCGCCTCCCATTGGTTGCCATTCTTGTGTGGGTGGAGTTAAAGAAAAAACATGGCAGCCAGACGCCCGCTTAGCGAGAAAAGAAACTTTCTATATGCCAAAACTTGTAAGTAAAAACTTTTAAAGATAAAATCTGGTTGATACAGCTTTCAGGTTACTAGTAATTAGCTGATCCGTTGTCTGAAAAACGCTGTGGCCATTTTTTGTGTGTTTAGAGAAATATTGGCATGCAACAGTTTTCCATTTGTGCTTTAAAAAGGACTCAAGCTTCATTAGTCTAAATGAATGAAATGCTGTTCTGCAGGTACAGTCAGTACAGCATTCCATTCATTCTTTGTGTGTGTGTGTGTGATGAACAGTATTTCAGTATGGTGGAATTTTGAGTGAGAACAACGTTCCACCTATACACTTTATGCAGAGTTATATCTGGGAGAGTTCAAATGTCAATGAGAAGAAATAAAAATACATGTTAGACCATGACAAAAAGTTGATCCTAGGGATTTACTGCTTCTTTAAAAAAAAAATAATATATATATATATATATATATATTCATTGCAAAAAAACTGTTAATGATCAGTTAGGGTTGTCAAGACATGAAAAGTTTGGAAATTCTATGTTATGGTTACCAACTCACAGCTCCCATTCTCCTACATTCACACACCAACAGGCATTGGTGTCTTGAAATCATTGGACTCTAACTCTCACCCCATTCCATGTGTAACGGGGTGAGAGTTAGGACCAATGACCCCAAGACACACCCAGATGCCTGTTGGTATGGGCAGGGTGGGGATATGTGGGGGTGATAGGGTTGGTAACCCTAACATTGAATTTTCAAACTTTTTTCACTGTAATGGCAACCCTAACTGACACATTAATACAGTTTTTTTGCAATGAATTTCCTCTTTGAGAAATGTGATGCTACTGATATCTATACTGTATGTGGGAGTAGCATGCCTCTGCGCCTCGCTCCCACCCACCCATAAGTATAGAGAATAGCACAGGAGCACCTCTGTGCTCCCAGGTTTTGAAATTTGTATCTTTATTGATTTTATGATAACAAAACCAACGGAGTACAGTAGCCAAACAATACAACTGGCTAACAGAAAATAAACTAACTACCCATCTTCCCCACCCTATCCCTCCTCTCCCAGAAGTGTGCCCAATATGATAAGTAAGGACATCAGCAAGAAGATGAAATGAGCCACATGGAGAGTTAGCATGACCATGCATTATTAATGCAAATATAATGTGTAACTTGTCCCATTTGTTTTCAAAAGCTTGAGCCTATTACGGGCTCCAGCAATCAAATGTTCTGTTCTGAGACATGTTGAAAGCTCATTTAACCATTTACTATAAGATATGAGCAATTGATCCAACCAGTGTTTAAGCACAAGCCTTTGGCAGCTATTGAGATTAAGGCCATATGGAATCTATGCTCCTTGAGCCAGATGTTGATATATATGCCCAGAAAGCAGATTTCACAGTGAAAAGCCCTCTAGCCCAACAGAGGTCCAACCTGGATTGAATGAGTTGCCATAAGGGAGCAAATTTTTGCACTGCCAGAATACATGCAACAGGTTCCCTCTGATTTACCACATCTGGAGCAAGTAGAGTCTGGCAGATGGCCTATTTTGGCCAACTTAACAGGCGTGTAGTACATGTCATTTAGTATATGATATTGGTAGGTCTGAGCTTGTCCTGAGGGATATAAAGGTATAAATCTTTCCAGATTTGTGTCCAATTAAAGGACATATCTGGTAACAAAGAGGTCCAGACCATAAAACCTGGAAGGGGATCTGGATGGCCAATAGCTAAGAGACCGATATATCAAGAAGATGCAATGAGGTTTGGGAGAGGTCCTGTAACAGGGCTAGAATGGGCCCAACTCTGGATAACTGAGGGTGGTACCGAATAACTGACCTACCAAGTGTCTCAGTTGGAAGATCTTAAAGATGTGTGTCCTTGGCAAGTTGTATTTTAGGAAGATATCTGGAGAAAGAAGGAGGAATCCTGGTAGAGAAATCCACCACTATGACTTCCTGTAGCTGGGGTAGACAGCCTAGAGTGAGCCATATGCCATCAGTCTTTAAGTTGAGGTTAAAGTCAATAGGTTGGGCAAATTCTGCCATGGGGAAATCTTGAAAAAGAACAGCATTGAGAGAAAATCTCGTAAGTGCCAATCACTGATTGATGCAATGTCATTGGCAGAGCTCCATGAGGAGTAGAAGATGGTTGATGCATTGAGGTGATGCAGTCGTAAGAGTTGATTTTCTAGTTGGAGCCAAGTTGGCACATAATCGCCTATGGGATTGGATAGCCATCTACCAGACTTCAAAAATGGCTGGCCAGTAATATAGAAGAAAGTTGGGAAGTCAAGGCCACCAGATTCTTTAGGAAGACTTAATTTGATAAAAGGCATCTGGATGCTTGTTCGACCAAATAAACTAGAGACAATGGAGTGTATATGTTGAAAGAATGAGAGAGGAGCCAAATGTTTAACATATTTAAAGGATAAAAGAGTCTAGGGAGAATGTTCATTTTAATAATATTGATTTGTCCCCATAAAGAGAGTGGAAGGAACTCCCACCTCGGACAGCCTGCTGAATTATAGCCTTTAAATCTTCTAAATTTAATTTTATGATACCCAAGGAGTCTGTAGATAGGAGAATACCCAAATATCTAATAGAATGTGTGGACCATTTCATACCAAAGTGAACATAATCAGCTCTATGAGTGTGGTGATTTCAGGGAATATTTCAGTTTTAGAGTGGTTTAGTTTATAATTGGAGAAAGGACTAAACTGGGCTATTACTTGAAGGGAATGCTCTAGAAGTTGGAGGATGTTCCAAATGAAGGAGAATATCATCTGCATATACCAATAATGTTAACATGTGGTTAAGCAACGAGATGCCTTGTATCTGGGGGATGATTTGATACTAAAAAGGGGTTCCAAATAAAGATTGAAAAGAAAAGGTGAGAGGGACAGCCCTGTCTGGTGCCAGTGAAGAGAGAAAACAGGAGGAGAAGACCCCATTACAATATATTCTGGCAGATGGGAGGAATAGATTGTTTGAAGCCATTGAAGGAAAAAAGAAGGGAAGCCCATTGTCCATAAGGTCATCCAGAGAAACCCCATTCCAACCTATCAAATGCCTTTTCAGTGTCTAGTGAGATCAGGGCCATAGGAGAGTGAGGAGATTGGGCAGTCTGGAAGATATGGCTCATTTTCCGGAGATGATCTCCTGAGGACTGACCGAAATGAAACCTACCTGTTTGGAACTTGAAAGGTGAGTCCATACTGCCCTAATACACAAGAATAGTATTTTAGTAAGTATCTTGATATCATAATTCATGAGAGAAATTGGGTGGTAACTAGCTGGTTGCAACTGGGGTTTCTCTGGCTTGAGAAGAAAAACTATTGTGGCCTCCAATAAGGATGGGTCTAGGGAATCAGAAGCTAGCATGTACCTATACAGTCTAAGCAGTAGGGGAGCTAAGTCTTTAGAGAAAGTATTATGGAAATTAGAGGGAAACCATCCAGTCCTGGTGCCTTGTCCAGGGCTAGGTCTTTGACTGCATCCTCATCTCTAACAGGGAGATTGGAGATGACAGAAAAGTATGTTGATGATTGAAAAGGGAAGGTAAATCGAGATAATCTAACTAGGTCTCAATTTCCTGGAGAGGATGGTGGAGAGAGGCACTGACCATAGAGAGAATGATAAAAATTTTGAAAACCTGGGCTATGTCATGGGGCAGTCTTAGTAGAACCATCTGGGGCAATGATGGAGGGGATGAGTCTGGAGCATTCCAGCTTGCACAGCCATAGGGCTAGGAATTTACCGCTTCTCACCTTGGTCCACATATTTAAATTTCATTTTAAGATGGTGTATTTCAGCAATAAGGTACAACAGGGTGTGGGTCAATGTCTCTAATTTTTAGTCTCTGTGGTGGGCGACTCGATATGTGCAGGCACCTGGTGCAAAAAATTGATTCATGTGCGCTAAATTGGGTGGCCCAAACAAGTGATCTATTTTATTTTCAGTTAACAGAAGAAAATATAACCAAATACTCAAATTCTCAATGCAAAGTTTAAATATATATTCTGACACAGTCTGAAGCTTGGATGTATATTGTGCACCATAACAATATAAACTGGAAACATGTGTAAACTATGTACATTTTAAAGAGTCTTGCATGCATCTAAAAGGGTGCTGTGATGATGCATTGCTTAGAAATCAACATTTACTGTTTTTCTCTCCTGTCTTTCCCACTTCCAGTGGACTTAAATTTTATTAAGGTCCATTTTCCACCAGATGTTGAAAACAATTTTGTTCGCATCAGCTATCTAATGGCTTTCTTCCAAGCGGTTTCTTTACTTAATGCAGTTCATAAGGCTGAAGCCTCTTTCACAGTCAGCACTAGAAGCTTGGAATGTGTAGTAGTAATAGTACAATTTATTGTTCAGCATAAAGCAGTTACAGTATACTAAAATCAGGACAAAACACATAGTAAATATAAATAGACAATAAATAAATAAACAAGGAACTTAAATATCTTTACAGTGCAATTCAATTTAACAGAGTATCTTTTCAGATAAACCACCACAGAACTTCAAGTCCTCCTAATAAACTTTACAAATGAGTTAAGATTAAAAATTTTGCAAAGATCTCTTCCATTTCTTGTGTTTCATAGTAAGCAAATATTCAAAAGATGCTCCAGAGGGAGGCTGACATCCCCAGCAGTTTTTTCCTAGTTGATTCATACCTAGGACACAAGAGTACCACATGTTTAAGATCATCTATAGTCCCCACTCCACATTTACAATACGGAAAAAGTACCCCCTCTCTTTTGTCTGAAATGAATGCATTGAGCATTATAGTTTTCAGTTATGAATCTTGTACAGATTCTTTTTTGTTTAGGACAGGTTAAAAGAGAGATATGGCTCATATCCCCATGAGAGCTTTACTTTTTATAAAATCCATATAGTTTAAGGTTGGAGAGTTGACATAGAAAGAATTTATGTCTTAAGTCAATAGGCCTCAATTGACATCCTGCCTAATCTCCTCAAATGGTCTAGTGTAATTTTTTATATAAGAGGTGTCCCAATCCAGCTGGCATCATTGTTTCCTTAATAAGTTGAATAAAGGGATGTATATATCCTATGCTGGCCAGTTTGATGGCTTCCACTACACACATTCTGGGGTATCTTTGTTGGGCAAAATAAAACGTTTAACAATCAATCAATCAAATCTTTATTTATTCAGGCTGAACATCACTGAGCAAGGCTCATTTACAAGATGGACTTGATAAGGTCAAGGTTCAATAGTTGATACACAACAAATATATCATATGCTTTATAAGACAGTTATACATACAGAGAAAATAATGTTTACAACACAATGATGTACAGTGAATTCACATGTTAAAACTCAGTTAAAGGAAGGTTAAGCTAATATCTACAGCATGTACAGTACATACATATACCCAATGGAGCTATGACAGACACACAACATAATGAATACTAGGATGGTGAAGGTATTATTGGGTGCCATAACTGGGGGTCTGGCTGGAAGGAATATGCCATATATGATTGGAAGCCAGATTTGTAGGATGACTATTCTAGCTCTAGCGGTAGCAACTGCATTTCTCTTTGAAGAAGGCTGTACAATGCTGTTTAAAGGATGCAAATGGAATGATAATGGACAGTTTTAGGATTTTGTAGGGTGTTCCATGCTATAGCTAGAGAATAGCTGATTGCTGCCCTCCCTAGTCTGGTGCTGACTTTGGGCAATTTGAGCAGGATGATATTGTTGCTTCTTAGGGCATAGGAGCTAGGAGTGGTCTGGTTGAAGCAGTCTAGATATAGTTTGGGAGTTTTTTGATAAAGCTCTGTAAATCCATAGAGCTGCATTTCTGATCCTCCTGATATGAAGGAAACTCATCCAACTGCGTCATAAAGAGAGCAATGGTGGGTATTATATGGCAGATCTGTAATGAACCTTATTGCTCTGTGATATAAGGTATCCAACTTGTGAATGTAGGAGATGGGGCAGTGACTATAGAGGAAGTCTGCATAGTCAATAACTGATAGAAAGATGGCCTGGACTAACCTCATCTTTGAGTCTCTGTTAAGGAAGTGTTTTAATCTATAGAGGAGGCCAAGCCTTGTGCAAGCTTTTTAACAGTTCTTCTAGATGGTGAGTGAAGTCGAGTCTGTTGTCAATCCACACACCTAGGTATTTGAAGTTTTCAATATACTCAAGATTTTCTCCAAGTATAGTGCATAGCTGGGGAGAGTGATTGAAGATGATGTGCTGGTAGAGTTTTGAGTTGTGAACATCATTGCTTTAGTTTTCTTTGCATTTGTAGAAGCTTTTTCTCAGTAGCTGATGTTGTAACAAGGAGAATTCTGTTTGTAGGATTTCTGAGCAACTGTAGGTGAAGGGTTACTGACATTCAGAACAGTGTCATCAGCGAAGAGATGTACTGAGGACTTGGTAAGGGTTAAATCAATGTTATTTATACAAATGGCAAAAAGGATAGGACCCAGAATAGAGCCTTGGGGACTCCTCTTGACAGTGGTCTTAATGGGGATAGGTCACCTTCAGCTTTTACCTGCTGTAACCTACCGGAGAGGTAGCATCTGAACCACTTAAGGGAGGGTGGATCTAGGCCAAGGGAGTGCAGGGTTGAGAGTAGCAGCTCATGGTCCACAGTATTGAATGCTTTGCTCAGGTCCAGGAATACTGCACAGACATTATTCTTTTATCCAATTCGGATTGCCAGTCATGTGTGACCTTGGCTAATGCAGTGATAGTGCTATGTTTGGCCCTGAATCCAGATTGAGCTGGATTTAATAGGTTAGCATTGTCAAGATACGCCCTTAGCTGATTACTCACTAATTTCTCCAGCATCTTGGATAGCACAGGTAGAATGGAAATGGGCCTGTAATTATTAAGATCCATAGGATCCCTGATTTTAGAAGGGGACCACTTGGCCTGTCTTCCACAGTGTGGGAATAGAGCAGAGTTTAGAGAAAGGTTAAAGAGGTGTGTTAGGGGACTGCAGTACATGGCATGCAATCTTTAGAAAGAAGGGGTCCAGAAAGTCTGCTCCTGCACTTTTCTTGGTATCCAGATGCCATAATAGATCCTCAACTTGTTTCAATAGTATAGGTTTGAAGCTAAAAGAAGAGTCAACTCTTTGATCACCAATGTAGTGGGAGCTTAATTGGTCCCTCAGCAGGTTAGCTGGGAGGTGTCAAAGGCAAGGCCAGCTGTAGTGAAGTGGTTATTGAATGCGTCCAGGATTTCCATGTTGCCAGTGATAGGGCCATGACTATTGTGTAGTTGAGTTGGAAGGGGTTGTTGGCATCATGTCCCATCATACCCTTGATGGTGCTCCAGAAACTAGCAGGATTATGGTAGGAAGAGTCGAGCTCGGCCAGGTAGAAGGCAGCCTTGCATCCCTAACTTTCCTGGTGCATCTATTCCTGGCTTTCCTAAAATCATCCAGTCGTTTGCATTCTTAGTTTTCTTGCCGCTTTCCAGAGTTTGTCTCTCTCCAGTAGTGCAGCTTTGAGGTCAGCTGAAAACCAGTGACAGGATTTGTTTTTATTCGGATACTAGAGATTGAGGCATGGATGTTAAGGGCATTTATTATAATGCTATTTAGCACCTGCTGAGCTTTTTCTACAGAATGAGCAAGATAAAACTTTGCCAGTGTGGAGAGTAGCTAGATCATGCAGATATCCTTCAATATTGATGTTTGTCTTGGACCTCCTCATTAGGAATTTTGCAGGATTTGTTGTTATGCTGGTGGATCTTACCCCTGCGATGGGGCAGTGATCACTTATATCGCATAGGAGCACTCCAGCATGTGTGAATAGGTGTGGTTTACTCACTAGCATGATATCAAGTAGTGTTCTGTTACTACTATTCATTGCATTTATTCTTGTTGGTTCATTAATTAACTATGTGAGCTCATAGGTGTCACAGAATGATACCAGAGGTGTAGCTGCCTGGGTGAGCCAGTTGAAATTCAGGTCACCTAGAATAATGACTTCTTCAGTGCTGGGCTTGACCAGGTTCCCAGGTGGGATAAGAGCTTGTGCTCAGCAGAGGGGGTCTGTAGCATCCAATTAGTTGA
Source organism: Neoceratodus forsteri (assembly GCA_016271365.2). Taxonomy (NCBI): domain Eukaryota; kingdom Metazoa; phylum Chordata; order Ceratodontiformes; family Ceratodontidae; genus Neoceratodus; species Neoceratodus forsteri. The sequence goes on along the minus strand of CM057456.1, from coordinate 680,784,764 downwards.
AAAGCTGCTGTATTGGGGAGAGAGACTTTAGAGATAGGCATTCAAACTCCTTGGGCATAATATGTTGCAGCAGTACAGGATACAGCTATACCAGCTTTTGCATATATGGCTACTCCACCTCCCTTGTTTGGTGATCAGCTCTGAATAGCTGATAGTTAGGTAGGTTAACACCCCTGTCCACTGTGGTGGGTTTGAGCCATGTCTCAGTTACCACGAGAAAGTCTGTCAAGGTATGGGCAACCCAGGCTTGTATCAACGTGAATTTTTGTCAACAGACTGCATACATTAATATGCAGGAAATTGAGACCTTTAATTGAGGTTAGGTCTGATGGAGAGGTGATACTTTCAAGAGGTCCAGGTTGATTTCACATTACCAATACAGAGCAATAGAAAGAGCAGTAGTTTCATGAGGGCTGCCAGTGATAGGGAGAGGGGCTGTCTTTGGTCCTCCTTCTTTTATTCTGTTGCCACTATTTTTGAGGTGCTCCTGTGGTTTTAAGGAAGTGTGTCGGGTTACCAAGTAGCAACAGAAAGAGAATCTGTCGCTCACAGATGAGAGAAGTCAAGGAACATTGTCCTACCTCCAAGGCAAGAATACAGCTTGGAGTTCCATTTAAAAATATTAAGATGTACTGTATCTATAGAGTTTTTCAGAATTATTTCTAATTCTATAACTTAGCATAACCTCAGATTTCAGAGGCATATAACATGCTCATTCTTATTTTGGCATTAACAACTCTTATACCCACTCACCGATGACTTCCCATCTTGTTGTTAAATATTTTAGGGCACTTACAGAAGATCCCATTTTAAATTGAATAGCCTCCAAATGTTTGGTCCAAGATAGGCTATAGGCAAATGGGCACCTAAATAGTCATAACACTTCACAGTGTCTATATGGTTACCATTTAGCCTAAAGCCTACCATATTCTTGGTTTGACAGCCAAAACCTACAATGTTGGTCTTGTCGAGATTAACTTTTAGTTCCCTTTGAGAACAGAGAGCTTCAAATGAGCCAATTTTCTTTTAAGACCGAGGACTGAAGTAGAGAGCAAGACTAAATCGTCTGCATATGCTAAACATTCAATCCTTTGATCATTAATTTTGAGTATGAAAATCTGAGTTACCTAGCTGATCCAAGACTGTATTACTGTAGATGTTAAATAGAGGGGCCAAAAATACACCCCGGTCTGCCTCCACATCTGTCTCAAATCTATCAGTTAGATGACCATATTGATTATACTGGACCCTTGCCCACATATTTTCATATAGTCTATTAATAACATCAGGAAGTGAGGCCTCCAACTTCAGATCCCTTAATGTAGCCCAAAGGATTTATCTACCAATGCTGCTAAAAGCCGAGGAGAAGTACACAAAACAGGAATATAATCTGTTTTTCTCACTTTAGTATACTTCCAGATCAGGTGCTGAAGCACATAATAGTGTTGTACTGTAGAATAGTCCTTCCAGAAACCGTTCAGTGCCTCATTCAATACTGATTTCTGCTTGACCCATGACAGAAATCTGCCCAAAATTATCCTAGAGAAAATTTTTCAGAAACACCTATCAAACTAATAGGCCTATACATCCTTGGGTCATTCAGATCCTTTCTTTAAAAATTGGGAAGACAATATTACCTGCCCAACTGGCAGGGTAACAGTACCATTGAACCAGACTATTAAACAGTAAAAGAAGAAAATGAATCCATCAGTTAGTAAAACCTTATGGAGATCACCTAGGACCCCATCTGACCATGGTGCTTTATTTGCCTTAAGACCTATCATTGCCATCTAGTTTTCATCCTCTGTGATTGATAGGTCTTGGAAAAATGTCATCCTCCTGTATTTTGAAAGCATCAGGTGTTTCCTGCTCTTTATAGAATAATAGAGCTTGGAGAAATGAGATGCCCAAACTGGGTGTAATATAGGCTTCAATCCTATTGGCATCTCTATTGTATCCCTGGGCAACAATATTCCAAAATCACCTTCCATCCCAATCCAAAACAGCCTGCCTCAATTTTTCCCAAAGTCCCTGAGTATGTTTATGTCTCTCCCATTTGAGAATTTTCCTATATTTTTCTCTTTCAGTCTTTAGCAATTTAAAATCTGATGCAGACTTATTTCTTTTCTTCTTTTGCTGTCTTAGTTTTCCTCCAAACTCTTTCTTTGCCTGTAGGCATGCCAAATTAAACTAAGACTTTTTATAAAGGGACCTAGGATGGTAAGTTGTTTTACATCTAGGTCCAAGTAAAGAATGAATAGTTTCCTAATTCTCCAAAATATTAAAGGCCTTACTTTTGTCCAGGACCAACTCGTGAATATCATCTAAGACTCCTATACTAACAATTTCTTTGACACTAGCTTGATGAACTTGCTCCATCCAATCCTTTTCCTGTTTATGACTTCCAGACTCTCTTCCTGTTGTGCCTCACTCCCTAAAGTTCCAAAAGTGCATTTGATGTTAATTACAATAGCACAGTGTGCTGATTCCAATCTATCCATGACCTCTAACTTTTGGATCAGCTTTACTGCTTCCAAATTGGTCCAAAACTGATCAGGAGTTGAAGAACCATTAGATCTTCTATACGTAAGGATCCGACTAGATCAACCTGAGTTCTACCATTTAAAATACAGAAATTTCTACTGGCTAACCCAAGCAATTCTCTTCCTCTGAGGTTCGATTTTAGATCTGGAGCAGTCCTAGTATATGAGATATTTGGATTAATTATAGATATTGTCTAGATCATATCTGAATATACATCCTCCAAGAAATGAGAAGGAATTCTGGCATTAAAGTCTCCCAAAATAATTATAGGACAAGGTATACTGTTATCTGACAATTTGTCAAGTGCCATTTTCAGATCCTATATGAAAAGGTCAGCGGATCAGTAGCTCTATTGGAGTGGGCAAGTATATATTGCAGAGAATGTACTCTTGTTCCTTGCTAATCATTAGAGCCAAAATACCCTCTGACTTAGTAGAAATGTTAGTGATCTGAAAATTTAGCAAAGTTTTGATAAAAAGGAAGTACCCTTTAAACCTTCCAAACTTTTTATCTTAGTTGCTGGCAGAGTAAAGACAGAATATCCATCCAATTTGGGAGTTACATTTTCTGTACACCATGTTTCTTGCAGTCCAATGATATCAAAATTATCCAGAAATCTCACTACTTCATGGTCAATTATTTTAAGGTGGATGGTCTCAATATTCCATGAAAGTATAGAAAGGGCATCCACATCTCACTCCCCAGCTCCTTTATCCAAATCTAGCTGGCATTTGGAGTTCATTTGTTTGATATTATCTACAGGCTGCATTTGTCAGGCTTAATCAATACCAGTCAAAGGAGAGTAGGTATTGGGGTCAATTAGGTTTCCAAAGTCAATCAGGGGTTATCTACCTCTAAGATTGATTCTGGACTATCCTTAGTCTGTTTAAACCATGAAAAGTCTTCACCTAAGTCTAACATGTTAACTAAATGTATTCTGAAACAATCCAGCTTGCTGGCTGGAGAAAGCAAGCTGCTAGCTGTATGAGGATTTGTAAATGCAATATAAATCTGTGTTGTGGGCTCAGGATCTCCATATAACTTTATGAACTCCACCATGTTTTGGAGATATAAAATCCTAATACTCTTCCAAGAGCAGCAACAAATCTTCCTAACTTTCCTATGAGAATCCTTGAGTGAAACCTTCCACCCAAAGATAGTTATGGTCCTACTAAGCCATACTTCTCTTTCTTCAGTACGTGATCCTCCATCACTCCAAGATTTGTCTCTGTGCTATCGTAATCTTCTTCACTCTGCACCTCTCATGGAGAATCTCTCCTGGGAAGAATAAGACTGAGTAGGAACCTATACATGATAGCTTCATGTTTAGTTCAGAATGTAGCACATACATCAATAAGTTTAGCCACCATGCTGTACTGTATGTTAGTCAAAGCAAAGTGGATCATGTCAGTAAAGGATTTGATGATCCTCCTTTATTTTTCAGCAACTGTAAATCTGAAGTCATTGTACTGGCTAACAATTTCTGTCTGGTCCACTGATGAAAATAAATAGTCCTGATATTTGCTGTACAGTCTCTCAATATTTGATAAGCCAGACTCAAAGCTGCAATGTGGCACTGCTTTAAAATCAAAGGCAGATCAGTCAGAAAGTTCACCTGCAGGAAATCAGCTGTCCAGATTGGTCAAATTACAAGCCAATGAATTGCAAAATTGCTGTTGTGCTTATTTCAGTTGTGCAATTAGTCAAAAGCAGCTTTACTGGTGGACTCCAGTAGACAGTTTCACCCAGGTACTGGCTTCTGATCTTTTTTATTTTTGCCCTAGCAATCTGTACAGCTTCAACTGTTGTTAGACCACTTTCTGAAACATCTTAGACAACTCTGCTAACTCCAAAATTACATCATTTAATACTGTTATGGCAATGGTATTCAGGGTTGGACAGCTTCTTAAGCAGTACTTAGCAATGGGATCTTTGATGGATGCATGCATAATTGTATGTGATGTCATTTACTCAGGTGTGGTTTTCAATAACTATGCTGGGTATTGTCAAGCTCAGTGGGGTTTTAAAATGTATTTTGCAATGTAGTGAGTTAGTCAGTGTGATATGTGAGAAGAGATGCAATTAATTTTAGGAGACTGTATTTTCTTCCATTTTGGATCCATACTAAGCTTAGTTTGAATTTATGAATTAAATTAAAAGGAAATTTTTCGCGACTGCTATTTTTGTTGTCCATTTTAGAATTATTATCTCCATGTAGCCAACATGGGCAACCTTTACAGGCAATGATTCATTGAATCTCAATGTGTGTATAATATGAGACCCGTTTTAAAGAGAACCACAATCTCATCTCTCTAGACATATGTACAATCAGTGTCTCAGCCTGCTAATTGAGAAGGTTATACCCATCCCAGCCCCAACAAATACATAAAAATGACACAAACAGGCAGTATGTTGCTTGATGTTTTTATTGTAAACAAAAACTGTAGTTTTCCCATTTTCTTGTACTGAAAAAAATGAACATGCTTTCAACAGTGAGGCTTTAAATCCATTATAAACACATTTTGTATGTGAGACGCTGCTAGGGAGGAGGCAGATCACACTGAAGTTGTGCAACTTTAAAACTGAAATAATATAATATACACCCTATGTCAGAGAATCTCTCACATTGCTTTGTTGGAGGAATCTACCAAACAAATAAAACATGCCATTTCTGTGAACAGTAGGGGAATACTGTTCATTATAAAGTACTGTCTTACTGAAAAGAGGTGTCAAGCTAAAAACATTGCTGTAACTGCAAAGCCGATTGGTTGAATTTTGCAAATCGGTTCCATTGTTCAATAAGTGGAGCAAGAGCAAGATGTCTGGCTTGTTAACTGCTGGCTTGCTAAAGATAATGGGTTGTGGCCTCAGGGGTGGGCATACAATGTTTCTTTCCCATTCATTTTCATGTCCTGCTGTCTGAGTCATAAATCTGAGTGATGACTGTAGTCACTACTTCATGAACATGAGGATCCCTATCAGCTGCTTTGTGCTTACTACTGAAGCTGTGTGCGGGTTATTTCTGACTGCTGTGAGGCACGTGCACACACCTTAGGGAGAACATAGGTGTGGGTTATTGAGGATTTCCCATGCCTTGTGTGGTGTGTCACAAGATGCAGCCGAGTGACTTAACCACACAAGAAGTGGGTAAATCACCCAATAACTCATACCCTGGAGTGCCTTATTGTGATTATACAATGGACCCATGTGTAAAATAAATTTAAAATGTGTTTAATTGTGTTTTTATAAATACCATTCCTCAGTTGTGGGTTATGCAGGATTTACCCACAGTCATGTGACATGTTTTGACCAATGAGGTTACAGGATTTTCACACACCATTGTATAATCCACCTTTCCCTAGTCTGCTTACTTATTTTGAAGCATTAGTAGAGTTTGCAATGAATCAGGAGGTAGACAAAGATAGAGAGCTCTGCTGCCCAAATTTGAGATAGGGGAGATAAAGTCTCTGCTTCCCTCTGTCGTTTCCTCCTGGAGGCTAACTTAATGAACACCAAACCATATCCTCCCTCTGTACAGAGCCCTATTAAGGTTGGTGAAGGAATGAATGAGGATTGTAGCTTAGGGATAATGGATTTGTCCCTTAGTAATTGAGTGTTCAATTTCCATGCTGTATCTTTCTGGTTAATCGGGTCCGGTGCAAGAACCACCCAGGCCATGAAGTGGTCAGACAGGACTATTGGCTAAAGTCCGGCTTGACTTAGGCCTGTAAGAGTGAGAGACTAATTAGAATATAGTCCAGTCTGGACCATGAGTGGTGCAAAGCCAAATAATAACAGAAGAGCTGGTGGGAAGGGTTGAGGATGCACCACAGATCACAGAGTCTGAGCAAATCCATGAGCTCACTCAGAGCTCTTTGGGGTGGTGAAGAGGGTTTTAAAGGTAGGTAGGATCTATCCAAGTCCTGAGTGGGTGAATGTTCCAATCACCTCCTAACATTAAAGGGTGGGCAGAAATGGAGCAAGTCTGTTAGCTACAGTAGGTCCATGAGAAAAGAGGTATCACCTCCCACTGGGCCATGTATGGAACCAAGAACAACATCTGTACCATAAGAGTGCCTTTAACCAAAATGAATCTGCCATTTGGGTCAGCCAGGGCCTAAAACAGCATGGAAAGGTACCTTACCCATAACTAAAGGTGCGACATCACGACTGCAGATGAGTCCCTGATGCAAAAACCTGGGCTACTCCCTGTCGGTGTAACCATATGGCCTCTTTTCCAGCAAGTGTGTTTCTTGTAACATGATGATGTCAGCATTGGGCGGGGCACAGTGTTTTAGAACCTGAAGTCTTTTCACTGGATCTCTAACTCCCTTAATATTCCATGATACAATTTTAATTGTGTTGCTCGTAATTTGATTTATCCATTGTAAGTAACCATCCTTTGCCAACCAATAAGAATCTATATGTCCTTTTGGGCGCACACCAACCCACCCTTCCCCCACCTGAAATCCCTCTCCCCCATCAAAACACTGTAAGAGCCACACACAGTTACAGTAACTGTCATGCTATATATCGCCAGGCAGGCTCCACGCTCTTAATCTATAGTAAACCTTCAGAACCAGTCCAGAAATCAAACCATTGGAAACCCTCTCCCACCTCCTCCCACACCTTCAAAACAAATCCAGAACAGTATTACGACCCACCGGAATCCCCCATTCCCCAAAAACATATATACAAATGCCCCATACCGAATGATCGAATCCCACAATAATATGAAGTGAAGTAACGGGATGAGCAGCACCCATTTTACCCTGGGTACCTTTGCTCTGACATCGATAGTAAGTTGTAGACCATATGCTCAAGATTGGGAATGAATTTACAATATGGTTGAGCTACATCTAGTAGGAGCCACACAATAGCACAGGGTTCAATGGAGCCAAGAATGAAGAGAAGAAGACTATAGGGCAAAGTGGCCATAGCCAGGTGGTATCCAGGTTCACCCTCCAACAATCCAGTACATGAAGCTGACCAGCACAACTACTACAACGCCCACCCTGGTCCTCCCCAACAATACCAACTGTAAAAAGTAGCACTGAGATAACCAAGTTCTCTATGTATCAACTGATACATACATTAGAAAACAAGATAAGTCATTGTCTGTACCTGTGCTGGAACCTTAAGCATCGACATCCAGGTCCATTGGATCAAATAAAGGCGGAAGAGAGAAGAAGTAAATGGGGTCAGAGGCTGCCAAATAGAAGCTCAGCAGTTTGAGGTATCAGGAATGAAAAGAGATCAGGAAATACCAGGGCCAGAATACGGGGAGGAAAGCAGAAAGGTAATGCGGGGATGACGAGGGACATGGGTCTGAACGTGCAATATTCTAGCCAGGCAAGGACCAAACAAGAAATAATTATGTGGTTTTAATTGGATCAGCCACTAAGTGGCCACTAGGGTGAGGAACACCAAAGCAACCCCTATGAATTTTACAAACAATGGATCAGTCTGGTGGGGCCTAAAATTCAATGGTCTGATGACCAGAAAGTCTGTCCCTGGGAATCATTAGACAAGCTGATTAGGTCCTGGTACAGGTAGAGTGGTGTTCCTTCTCACCATGAGTTAGGCCGTGTTAATCTGGATATGAGGCCATATTGAAACAAGTCACAGGCACCATCCACAGTCTTTTCCACAGCAAAATAGGACTTCCTCCTGAACAAGCAGCTGATCCATAGGCAGCAGACCAGGTAAACACTAATATCATAGCCAGAAATCTTAAAGTAGAGAGGCCAAGTTTGAAACAACATTGTTTTTTTAAAAGGAACGGATCTTCATACTGAGCTCCGATTGAGCCTGGGGAGCTGAGCCAAAGGATACCCAGGTGCCGTTCACCAGGACCTGCAAGTGGGCTGAGTATGACATGCGAAATTTGATGCTGGCTGCAATTAATTTGCACACAATGGTGTGAAACACAGCTCTTCTGATGGGTTTCAAAGGCAAGTCTGCGTGATACGCAGCTTTTACTTTCCCATAAAATTGCTTGAAGCTCCTGAGATTTTGCTAAGATATTCTGCTTTTCCAGGCAGTTTAGCCACTGGTGATTATTGGCCTGGTGGGAGCAGAGTCTGAGGTCTGGGTCTCAGAGTTCAGTGGGCTCGTTCGATGAGATAAGTTGGGTTGTGTGGTGAAGGGCCAACCACTTTAGTAAGCAGCTGAATGAAGGGAGTGCGGAAGAGCCCTCCTCGCCTTCTGGCAGGTCAAGATTAAATGTTATTCCTCCACTGACCCTTCCAAATCTCTGTCTTTAGTTGCAGTCTGGTGACTTGTTGTTTCAGTTTGATAATTTCCAAATCAGATCTCTCTTCCATGACTCCAGGAACTGGTATGGGCTTCAGAGTCCAACATTTGACTTTTAAGTCCCCAGCTCGCTCCAAACATTTTTAAGGTCTGCAGCTATTTCTTGAAGGATTTCTCGGAAAGGTATCAGTTCTTCTAGGATCCTATCTTCTGTAATTGGCACCAGAGGTGGCAGGGTGCCGATCACTTGGAAGAGGATAGCTGGTGTTGTTTGGCCTTCCTAACTTGCTTCTCAGGCGAGACCAGGGGTGAATGTCTCAGTAAGGCCATTCTCATTTCTGCCTCAGTTGTGGCAAAAATGGATGAAGTGTGATGCAGTAAAGCAGAATTCTTACTGATAGGCAGCACAGAAAGTAGGCAGCTGTTTGTTGAGCTATTTAACTTGGTTTAAAGCAGAATTGATACAGATTGTTGAGGAGGTGATCAGGAGCTGGCAGGAAAGCAGCTAACTAGCCCAGCACATCATGTGATCTCTCTTTGCTCCCAGGTTTATAAATGGCATCCATAGGTGGGGCACAGGCCATCTGGGCCCTTGCTCTCACCCACCCATATGTGTAGGAGCATAGCGCAGAAGGACCCTGTGCTCCCAGTTTTGCATAATGGGATCCATAGGGAGCGCAGGGCCTCTGGGTCCTGCACTCCCACCCACCAATAAGTATTGAGACACAGCACAGGAGGACCCTGTGCTCCCAGTTTTGCATAACCCTAACCAATGTATTAACAGAGCTTTTGCAAGGAATTTTCCTGCTTTTGAGAAAGTGTAATAATACTGTATATGGTTGTGGGTGCACATGGCCTTCTGGCATGCATTCCCATTATGCATACATTTTGTAATTGCCTCTGATTTTATGAGGAACACAGGGCCCCATGTATACATAAGTGCAGAGATATTTTAATGATCTTGCATATTGCTGTGGAATCACAGGACCCTCTGGGCCTGTACTCCCACTACTGCATAATGTAGAGCCCTGTGTGAGTCCATATGTGGTAGTACACGGCACTCTGGGCCTTGCACTCCCATCTACTCATAAGTATAGAGACATAGCACAGGCCTAGAGCCATTCCAGGTAACCCTTGTGCTGCAAATGTGGCAATATCTCAGTAACTGTAGGAATTTCAGAAACAATTTCACCACAGTTGCATTTATGAGCTGCCACCTCCACACGTGCTTAGTGCAAGGTGTACTAAGCTGCGCTTAGTGAAAATCTGTATCTCGAACCGTTTAAGATATAGGTGCCAAAAGGCACCATGTTGCCTGCAATGTTATCCTATGGTACAATTCACAATTTCAGTGTGCTGTAACTATGGAGCCAGTGTCATTTTTTCACCAAACCAGCAAAAGGCACATCTGTGGTGCAAGCCCTTGCTGCCCTGCAAATTTCAGCCCAAACGTCCTAACTGTTTTGTTTCTCTGAAGTGGCAAAGAAATTGTGTTTTTGGTATTGGTTACCTGCAGGACTTTCACAAACATACTGTGGACTTTCATGAATGCCCTGCTAGTTTACCACAGTACATTTTGAGAATGTTCTGCAGACCTTCTAAAATTCTGCAGAACTTGTTAAAATGGAGGAACATTTTAAAATCATATTTCTGGGCATGGTAGCAAAAACTAATACCAGGGTTGTGTTACTAGGGCCCGATTAAGTAAACCCAATTGTTAGTGTTTACCAAGGATAGTATTTTTGAGCTACATTTTTTTCCATATACTAACTGAAAACAAGATGGTGACAGAACGAAAGTAAAACCTAAGCACAACACTAAAAGGGGCTTTTGCAAATGTTTTCATGGTGCACATCTATTTTTCAGTGGTATATAATGAGAAAGGAAAAAGTTTAATTATTTTGAAAAGATTCATATTTTTTCACCAAATCTTCAAAAGGCACATCAATGACCCAGATATTTCAGACCAGATGAACAAACCATTTGGACTATAGAGAAGAGCAAAAATTTGCCAAAAGTGAGGATTTTCACAGTTTTGACACTCAGCAGCTCCACAACCACAAATCCGACCAGAACAAAACTGTCCAGATCCAGAGATCTTTGGTACCAGACCACACGTGCACAATTTCAGGCAAATCAGACAAATGATTGCAAAGTTATTAAAGCGCAAAATTTTGAATTTAACATTAAAGTTAAAGTCCTCCTGGGGCTGTGGGTGGCTGTTTGTGCTTGTCTGTGTCTGTAGGTTAGTTTTGTTCATTTACATGTTTTCTACTGGGAATACCTGTGCCATTCTTGCACACAACATTGGTGAAAGTCTCCTGGACTGAATTTCTGCAAATCGCCATCATCAGGTATCAGCTTTTAATTTTAAATCAACTTTCTTGAAGCCTCCCCAAGGAAGCATATGCCTTACAACTAGTCTTACAAACATGGATTACTGCCAAACTACTTGCCGAGCTCAAGGTTCAGGACTCACCTCTGGGCAGTTGCTAGAGAACACAGGCTCACCTCATGATACCCTAAAATACAAGCAGGAATGAAATAGATGTACCTCACAAATTAGGCAAATGAAGAGCCTATTTCAAAATGCCCTTGAATCCACCTGGGGTGATGGAAGAGCTTTTTGGGACAACATCGAAACATAATGGGTAAACAATCAAAATAGTCACCTACCATTATGAAAGTTGATGGATCCACCACTCTTGACCAAAGTCTATTGCAGATGCTTAATAAGACATTCACAGACTTTAGTGGGGTCCTCCCAGATTTCTTCTTGGACTTACCTGTGCCTAGCCTAGTATCACAAACACCCTCGTGACAAACCACAATTTTACTTCAAGAAAATCAAAGTGCACAGAAGCACACAAGTACATAAGAAAGGTCTACTCCAAATCCAGAACAAGTAGTGACACGCTAGATCTAAAAATCCTGTCTCTCACCCTGGATGAAGTAATTCACCCCTTGCAAAATTCTTAATCTGTCACTTTGCCAAAGTCAATTTCCCAACAAATGAAAATCTGCCATAGTTAAGCCAGTGCACAAAGGGAGACAAAACCTCAACAGGAAACTATCGACCAATATCAATATTCCTCCCTCTCCAAAGCACTTGAACGAATAATGGCAGACCAACTCTCTGATTACCTGGACAAATACAATCTACTCTGTAATCAACAGCACGGCTTTTAGGAAAGGACATAGTACAACAACAGCCTTACTTGATTTCTCTGGAGAAGTCCACTCAGCCCTGGACAAAGGGTGCCAAACAGGTGCAGTCTTTATCGATCTTACAAAAGCTTTCTCACACAGTCCATCATGGCCTACTTACCTCCCTACTTTCTAGCCTAGGCCTGCCAAGGTCCTTGTGCTTTGGTAAAAGTTACCTGTCCAATCGGTCACAGGCTGTAAAATCTCTAATGAACTCTCTGACTTCAAACCAGTTCTCTCGGGTGTACCACAGGGATCAATTCTTGGACCGCTCCTCTTTAGCCTGTTCCTTAACTCCCTCCCAGATATCTGCCAGGAGAAAATAATCTTATACGCTGATGATGCTGTAATTCTCTCTCCCACAAGGATCCAAAGTCCTTACGAAAAAGCCTGCAACTTGCTTTCTAGTGTTGAAAGGTGGTTCCTGGATAGTAAACTTGTGCTAAACCACAATAAAACAAAAGCCATGCTCTTCTCCAATCACCAAAACAAAATAGGCATACTCCACTCACCATACAAACCTCCTGGAATTACACTGGACCAAGTAACTTTCAAATACCTTGGAATCACTTTTGACCAAGGGCTCACCTTTTGCAACCCACATTGACAACACTACGAAAACAGTGAACCAACGCTTGAATACTATTCCGTAGAATCGTCAATTTCTAAATCAAGCGGCATTGAGAATAGCTATACAGAGTTCCATAATCTCAATCATTGACTATGGCCTTATTATTTATGGCTCAGCTACCTCCACTGCTCTAAGGCGCATCTCAATCACTCTAAATAAGACCTGCCGGCTCCTCAGGGGCTCAAAGACTGACTCATACATGTGATCTGTAATATGAATCAGGCTGGTTGAACTCTCAAGTCATCTTATTTATCTCACCTGCACAATGGCAAAAAATCTATCTTGGGACTGACTCCATTATGTATTCAAACTCTATCGACTGAATCCTGGCTCACGACCCTCCACCAGATCTGAACGCCAACCTTTCCTGGTTCCGAGATGCGGACTGCACAGGGCACAAAGATCTTTCGCATACAGGGCCCCGACATGGTTCAATGCGCTTAGTCCACCTACTCTATCCTCAACCTCGCTTGAGCTTTCAAATCCTGCTTCTATGCCCACCCACCACCACTAGCAACTGTGGATTGCGCTTAGATAAAGACTACTACTCCTCATGTCCATCCTCACATCTGAGGCCTCTTCCTCCTGACTAATGAATCTCTGGTACCTCTACTACTTCCTGTCTCCCACCCAAACTCACTCCCCCTTTTTCCTGTCCCTCTACTTACTCTCCCGCCACCACCTTTCTCTCCTCTCTAGCCTCCTTTGGTGCCTAATGATCACCCTTCCTGGAAGTTTCCTTAACCTCGAAATTGTCTACCGCTTGAACCTGTTATAGCTTGTTTTTCATGAAACTTAAAAATGTTACTGCCTTAAACCGTTAATTACAAATTTATGATGTAACTTTCCTGTCTGGTTTTACCTGTAATGTGTATCGTGGCTTTGTTAAATGTTCTTTGTGACGTGGAACTTTGTAAAAGAGCCCTGGCTCAAAGGTATTAATTCCCAGACTAATAAACTAAACTAAACTAAAAAGTGCCTATTCAACCCTAACTATAGTAGCACTACCGTGCGCTATATTACACAATATATATATGTGTGTATATCTATATCTTTGCAAAAACATTGTTAATGCACAAGTTATTTATTTAGGTGATTGAAATATTTCACCAGGAAGGTATACTGAGCAACAAGTTGCTTGTCTTCGGTGCAATCAGGGGATAGGGAACAGTGGGATAGAAGTACAGAAATGTTACAATGTTGGAATACAGTTTGCTTACTTGCATACAATGAGAGCAGGAGGGATTACAGGTGGATCACATTGGCTAACAAAGCAACAGTTAACTGTAGTAGATATGAAGACACATACAGCAATTTGGCAACAGTTGGTGACAGTTGGTAACACTGGAACACATATAATAACTTGGCAACAGTATGTAGCACTAGATGGTAAGGTGAAACAATAGTAACTGGTAGTCATTAGTGTAACATAGATATTCAAGATTTACAGTGATTGGAGTAAAGAGAGGAAGAATGGAAGGAGGGAACAAAAAATAGCAAGGGGCAGAATAGAAGAAGGAAAGGAAATTTACTGAGGGACACAGGCAGAACACGATTTTCATGCAAACAGAGATGACAGAGTGGACTAAAGTGCATATAAGAGGGTATGGGGTAGTTATAAGTGCTTAATTGAGTGTAGGGGTAGGTCAGTGTTAGGGCTATGTTAACTGGAAGGGGAGTAGGAGGAGAGGATGGGTACAGTGTGGCAGGGTGAGAGAAAGGTATTGTAGGTGGGGTATCCAAGGGGGAAGGGGAGAGTTGAAATTCAACAGTGTCCTGTTATCCCTCTGGGCAGGGCAGTGGACAGCCCCACTGGTAGGACACAGGTTATAGGTGATGAAAGTTATTTATATATATAGTGATGCGAGAGAAGGGGGTGATGAGGGGAGGGATGTTGTGGGAGGGGATAGCGGAGGTCAACTATAGTGGGGTTAGTACCGACAAGTGTGTTGGGTAACACTGACTGCACAAATAAGAGATTTCAACCACTGGCTAAGGGAATGTGCAAGAGAGGGTTTCACATACATAGGAGAGTGGGGGACACCTGGACTGAGGTGAACCTATGTGCATGGGATAGACTGCACATATAATGAGGAAGGAGATAGACTGTTAGGAAAAGCTACAAGGGTATATTGATAGGATCTTGGGAAGGATTTAAACTAATGGAGGGTGTGTGAAACTAGGGAAGGGCTGAATAAAATTCCTGAGGCGCTAGCCCAGTTAGAACGCCCCTGCAGAAGGACAGGTGACATCGAGGAGAAAGATATTGGGAGGGGCAGTAGATGGAAGTGCATGCTGGAAAATGCTTGGAGTCTGGGAAATAAAATGGAGATTTATTGGCCACAGTAATCGGGGAGGGCTAGACTTGATTGCCATAACTGAGACATGGTGGACAGAAAACCACAATGGGAGGTAGTAATGCTAGGGTACAGTCTTTTAGGAGAAACAGGAAAGGAAAAAAGGGATGGAGTGGCAATATATGTAAAAGAGGGATAAAGGTGATGGGGGTCAGGAAGGTCAGGTTCAACGGAGGTCCTCTGGGTCATGTTTACCAAAAGGATGGGGAGGCAGTTCATAAGGAGTAGGTACAGACTACCAAATCAGGAGGAGAAGGTAGATAGGGAATTAATTAGGAAATACATAAGATGGTAGGAAAGTCAACTTCTGTTGGTAGGAGACTTAAATCTCCTCGATCACGAACTGGGAGATTCCAACAGCAACATCAAAAGTAGCAGGGAGCTACTGGAACTACACAGGAGGTACTATTACAGCAGCTAGTGAGGGAACCAACAAGGGGAAATACATTGGAGCTAATTATGACAAATGGAGACAGTATAGAAGAGGTTGAAGTGGGAGAAAATCTGGGGCTAGTGACCACAGAACAGTCAGGTTCAGTCTTAGAATGGGGTGGAGGCAAGACAAACCACCATGAAGGTATTGGACTTCTGGAAGACAGACTTCAAGAAAATGAGGAAAATCTTCAAAAGGGAAATGGAAGGAAAGGAGAACATAGGAGAAGTAGAGAAACTGTGAGAGGCAATAAAAGGAGGAATCTTAATGCAACAGAGCAGTGCATAAAGAAGATGGGCAAAAGAAATGGGAAGGAATCCACTTTGGTTCACTAAGGAGGTGGCAGGAGCAATAAGGAAAAAGGAGTATTCGGGATACAAAACTACACAGGAATGGAGGAAAGAGAAGTACACAGGGAAGAATTACGGTTGGCAGGGCAAACAATCAGGAGGGCAAAATCGATACAAAGGAGAAAATAGAGAAAGAGGTCAGCGGAGGGGACAAACAATTATTCAGATATATTAGCAAGAGGAAAAAGCAAGCAGGGTATAATGATGCTGAAGGGGTTCTGATTGAGAGGAATGAAGATGAAGTGGACATGTTAAACAAATATTTTAGTTCAGTCTTCACAATTGAAAAAAGGAAAGGGCCAGGACTGAGGGATAGGAGAATGGAGGGCAGGGCAGTGAAAACAAGTCCTTTACAAACAAGCATTTGTCAATGCCGAATGTTTGCATGCTGGTATTAGCATTGGAAATGCAGGAGTTAGACAGATGCTGAATAGGAATTGCAGTGAAGTATGAAGTTCACGCCAATCCACCTCCATCCTGTAAGAGAAGGACAGGCATTAGGGTAAGTGTTTGGGTAGTGCCCATGATGGTCATGCCATGTTACCTCACCCTATTCTGCAGACACCAACACATGTTGAGGTGTGCCTTGGGGTGTTTGGCTTACAGTCACCCCATTCCATAAGGACAACAGCTGAAGTGGATGCAGCATAGGAGAATGGGGTGAAGTCTGGGGCCGAAGAGTCCAAGGTATACTTCGATGCCTGTCAGTGGCTGGGGGGTGGGGTGGGAGGCATGAGCAGTACAGTCGGCAATCCAAAAGCACACCCCGATGCCTATAAGTCTGTACAGGGTGGGATGTTATGGTTAGAAACCTTAATGCCCCAGGGTTTGTTGATATTTGCACTACAAATTTTCAACATGGCTTTTGTGACCCCAATTATGAAAGCATTTGGGACCTCTTCTCATGAAGAGTGACAGTGTGATTTTGTCAGTGTGTCCCGAACTTTGAGTTCCCACAGCAACCGTGCCACTCTGAGCCACATGTACAAAACACAGATTGGGCAGAATGTGAAAATGACAGCTGTACCATCCATAGGGAGGTGTGAAGAGATGGCAATGTTGAAAATCTGTAGTGGAATATTAAAATGCTCGCACTTCTGAGCATACATGGAAACTGCACAATGCACGCTTGTAACACAGTCATTTTATGGACTTTCATCACAAAATTTTCAACAAAGGCATTTTAGGACCTCTGCTAATGAACAATGACACTGTGATTTTCTTAATGTGTCCCAAACACTGATTTCCCACAGTGACCATGCTATTCTGCATTGAAAATGTGAAACACATGTTGGCCAGGATGTGAAAATGACATCTGTACTTTTCATAAGGAGGTGCAGAACAATGACCATGTTGAAAATCTGGACTGAAAATAAATTCGTGAAGTTACAAACATGCATAGCAACTGCACACACATGCTCGTAGAACAGTCATTTCTTGGATCTTTTCCACCAAATTTGCAGCATAGACTTTTTGAGTGGCGACCTCATGAACACTGGCACTGTCATTTTGTTAATCAGTCCCGAAGGTGATTCCATGCAGTGACCCGCAAAATCACCTTTGGGACCGAATAACGCCATGACAGTGGATGAACTCATGAAGAGGGGTCCCAATAACCCCATGTTGAAAATTGGTGCCAAAATTCCCAAAAATGCATGAGATAGGCACCAAAGTTGAAAAAAATTATTTATGCTATCATACAGCTTACTGGAATTTCTTCAGTTCACGGTCGGCTTTGAAGAGTGCAGACATGTTCCAGGCCACCGAAGATCATTGCACTGGGCTCCAGAGGTAAGTATTGGGTGAGGGGTGTGGGGAGGCAGGGTGCACAGAGGGTGGGTGAGGGTTGGAGGTGGGGCCACCAGACTTAACGAGGACTGTTTTCTAATTTACAGGTAAAAAAAAAATCACCGGGCATTTTTTTTTAACAGGGACATTGGCACACTGGGGTGGGCTTCCAACATGCCACCAGTGTTTTTGGGGGTAGCTGTAGCCAGATGGGGGATTGGGCATCCCCTGCCGGCACATAATGGGGGGACGCAAGAGCTGAGGGGATTGGGCACCGGCACAAAACCAACTTTTTTGGGGGTATTATGCAGATGGAGAGGGCTCCCCATCGGCAAATTAATCTGGGATAGGGGACTGAAGCCGATGGAGATTGGGCCCCAATCGGCAAACAAAGACTGTTTTTTGGGGCGCATACTGCTGAGGAGGATTGGCAGTGGAGCTGCATACATTGTTAGTGAACATAGCAAGGCTTGCCGCCAAAATCACAAACAATATTACACTAGGTGACGTTACGCCTGCAATGACAGGTTATTCCCTCATTGCAGTGGAATAGCTGATGCTGCAATGATGAAGTGGCCCCTGATTGCTGTTGTGAAAATGTTATAACTTGGTGGCACTTTGAAGTCAGTGTCATCAGCACACTGTGCCTCCATTGGTCCATCAGTGCCAAGCCCCAAAATGCAATGCCTCTGTTGCCTGTCACAGTGCACACACCTCCACAACCCGCTTCTCTCCTAAGCTACCACATAATGTTTCTTGCACATGCACGCAAGCAAGGTGGACAAGGTTATGAGTCCTGATGCAGTACATCCTGGTGCACAAAGAATTGAGGAGGAGCTTGGGACACCACTCACAAAGCTGTTTAATCTATCTTTAGACAAGGAGTAGTCCCAGGTGACTGGAAAAAGGCTGACATAGTGCCATTACACAAGAGCAGAAGGAAGGAGGTGCCAGGAAACTATTGTCCAGTTAGTTTTACCTCAGTAGTAGGTAAGCTGATGGAGACACTCTAAAGAAAAGATTAGTTCAGTATCTGAAGAGGGTGGGCTCAGAATGACAGCCAATATGGGTTTACAAGGGCAGGTCATGCCAAATGAACCTGATTGAATTCTTCAACTAGGTGATAGAGATATGCAATCAGGGAGGGCGGTGGACATGGCCTATCTGGATTTCAGTATGGCATTTGATACCATTCCTTACAGGAGGCTGGTGAACAAGATGAGAAGTTTAGGGTGGGAGGAAATTAATAAACTTGGTAGAGACCTGGCTGGATGGCAGAACTCTAAGGGTGGTTGTAAATTGGACTCTCTCCAGGGAGGAAAGAGTGACAAGTGGGTACCCAGGGGTCAGTATTGGGACCAATGCTATGTATCCTCTACATTGGGGACATAGTGGAGGGCTTAAATGGGAAGGTGTGTCTATTTGCAGATGACACAGAGATCTGCAATAGGCTGGATACTCCGGGGCGGAGAAATGAAGGAAGATCTGATAAAGTTGGACGAAGTGGTCAGAGAAGTAGCAGCTGGCCTCACTGCCAAGAAATGTAAAATAATGCTCATAAGGCATAAAATCTGAAGACAAGATGTTCACTGGGAGGGGAAACTTGAGGCAACAGAACAGTAGAGGAACCTGGGGATTATCATTTCAGATAACCTAAAGGTAACAACCAGTGCAACAAGGCAGTGGGCAGTGTGAACAGGATGCTGGCATGCATCAGTAGGGGTATCACAAGTCAGAGGAGGGAGGTGATTATGTCACTGTATAGGTCCATGGTCAGACCATACCTGGAATATAGGGTACAGTTCTAAGCGGCCATACTTACGGGAGACATAGATAGAGTGGAGAGTGCAAAGAAGTGCAACCAAAATAGTGCAGGGCATGGAGACGTAGCATATGAAGAAAGACTAGAAGAGCTAGACTTACACACTGGAAACAAGGATGGAAAGGTGGGATATGATAGAAACTTTTAAATATTTGAAGGAATAAACAAGTGAGGGAAGGAGCATCTTCAAAATGAGGAAACAACTACAACTAGGGGACACAGCTTAAAACCGGACAGAGGTGAATTCAAAGGAAACATGAGGGGTCAATTCTTCACTGAGAGGGTAGTGGATCCCTGGAATAAGTTACTAAAATGAGTGGTGGAGGCAAATTCAGTGGGAAGTTCAAGACAGCATGGATTCCTACATGGGAATAGGCAAGAGAGGAAAGGTGTGGCACCAATTGAGATCAAGAAGACAGAAGACAGCATGGAGAGAGAGAGAGAGAGGACAAAAGGAGGGGAGTAAGGAATGGGGCAGAGGAGAGTATGGGAGGGAAAGGTAGACTAGATGGGCTGATGGGTCCTTATTTGCTGACAGATTTCTATGTTTCTCTGTTTCTATGTTACTTGCTGAATTCAGGAAACCCATTACTGTAATTTTACTGTAACTGCCACATAACTTCAATCACTAACCTATATCCATGTGCCACCATCAATCAACACTTTATGTGGCTTCTGCCCCTAATGAAATTCATGTCACCAATGTGCTGATCCTTTGTCAAGCCAACAACACACGGGCATCCTCCAGTTTCTGAAGGCCTCTTTTAAATCCTCCAGCTCCACAGCATTGGAGTTTTCTCTTCATTGCTCTAACTAGGAACAAAACATTATTTCAAGTGACACTGTCTGATACTTTCATAAACACATGGCAAATTCAGAATAGTTATAATAACAAACCTGGATTAACTGGATGTCAATGATTTTGCATCACTCCAGATCAGTAACAGAACAGGAGCCAAATCTGGTCATTTGCCAGGAGAACAGCAACAAGTGTCTCCTCCTAACTTATCTTTCCTGTCTTTGAATGACTGCAGAAGACTTTCTTGTTTTTCTAGACACACTTTCTTGACTGAAGGAATGAGATAGCTGGGTTGCATCAGATCATATATCGTAACAGATTATTGACATTTTCAAATTGCTTAAAAAGTCAACATTCTCACTGGGATACCACCAAAAAAACATGTCTGGTCAGAGCCGAAATAGCTATGGAAGCTTTTGGGATGCTTTACAAATTATTTCTAATGAATCTGTGCAATGCAGATCTGATGAGAGGCAATTTAAATGTGGCCTTCCTTTATATATTTTACAATGCATTTTCCTAGACTATGCCTGCTGATGGCTATATACTTAGCTTAGCTAGTTCTCAGAAGACATAGCATCTTTTTTCAATGGGGCTCTACATCTACACAATATTATGGCATTACGTAAAATCAGAACACACTGAAAACAATATTTTACATCTGGCCAAAGCTACCTGAATAAATACATTATAAAATGGTAAAATCATGACCCACTGAAAACAAGATACTGCATCTAATCTGGAACATCCTGAGTAAATACAGTACGAAAAATGTGTAAATGAAGATCCCTATGAGAATGAGATGTAGCATCTCCTTGCGCTATACAGGATACAAAATATAGGATATGAAATATTTAAAGGAAATCTACTATAAACTTAACTTCATTGTGTTACCTGACATAAACACTTTATTGTTTTATAACATATTAGAGTGCAGTATTTATTTCAAATGTTGTGTCATGCGGATGGTGTGTACAATGTGTGTGTGTGTTTGTTGGCTGTAGCTCAATATCTTTTCCCCAAAAGCATACTAAAAATGCCTGCTGATTACTATATATTTATTTTGTTGTTTAACCAGGTATAGCACACTAAGCTGAAAGCTTTTTTACAGGAGCGACCTGGGAACACAAGGAGGTTAAGTGACTTGCTCAGGGTTACACAGTATGCAAGTAAAAGCTGTGGGATTCAAACCCAGGTCTGGTCTGCTAGATGTCGCCAGATTTGCAGCTCAGAGCCTTAGACCACTGCTATATACTGCTCCATTTAGCCTGGATAGTTCACAGAAGATCTGTCATATGTCTGAGACAGTGCTTAATCAGATAGTGTCTTAAGAGGTTAAAAACAGTGTAACTATTTTTAGATTCATTGCTAGGAAAGAGTGATATTTATGAGGTATGACTCTTTCTTGAAAGACAATACCTGCCTAACTAAAGCTGGTAGCTAGAAAATGTTTAAATGCTAAGTATTTAAATATGTAAGTTGTTGCATTTCAAAGGGAAAAACAATTCTCCAGCTTAATAGGCAACCAATATTTAACAAGCTGTTTCAGTGACCTAATGGCCATCTAATAAGCAGCTTGGATTTATGTCTTCAGCATTCTAAACAGAAAGAAGGAGTATTTTATTTCATTTGGCATAGTGATTTGTAGATGTGGAAGGATACATTGAAAACTCCAAAAATGTGTTCCACAATACTCCATTTTTCCAGCTATAGACAACAAAATGGCTGTAGGCTCCACCCACAGCCATAAAAGTAAATTTGAGACAGTCAGTAGATTTTCTAATGGCATTGTACCATTCCTAAGCTGACCATTCCACGACCATCTGTGCCCATTACTGCAAACTTGCTGCAATGAAGCAATGCTCCCAAATACGTGTTATAAAATATCTGACAATGTCCTAGATAAAGTACATTTGCAGTAGGAGTACAAGTGAGCTCTCAAAACAAGAGGTTTATGTTCTTTGTTGGAGAGGATCCACGTTGAAGTCAGACACCAGTGTAATACAGAAAGAAAGACATTAGCTGTGTTCAGATATGAAGGTAACTATGTACACATTGAGCTACACGTCACATCAATTGCTAAACTCATCATTCGAATAAGTCAGAATGCTGATTGACTTCAATGAGGCATAATGCCTAATAATGTTCATTTCGTAAACATGACACAACATAACTGATACAGGCACATTTGCAATGCCAGTATGGACTTATTTTTATGTGACATAGCAGCAGATTTGAAGCTGTCACAAAAAAACAACAGACATGGGTCTGTCAACTGGTTGTCATGAGTAATGATCAAGCAATAAATCAGAAAATAGATTGATATACTGAAACTGCTACCCACAGTACAGGCAGTGTAGTAATGATACAAAATGCGAGTATTATTTATTACTGCATTGTCTTGCCTAGTGGGAGCTTGGGCACTGTTACTTCTGTTTTAAAGTGTTATATTGTATGAGCCTAGTTGGTCACCTAATTTAGGCTGGGCAACCAAGGTGAAAGTTTCGATAAAATACAGATGAGCTTTGCATCCTCATTCCTTGTAAATATAGTATAGTAAGTATGTTACTGATATTTTAGCTTTGTCTCATGATCATATTATTAGTGGTAAGTCATTAATTGCAGTTTGTTGAATTTAAGGTTGCACTGTGATTCTGCATGTGTGGGACACCGAGGAAGGTGGGCAGGTACTTGGCTGAGATGTGCTGCAGCCATGGCCATGCAAGAATTACTTATGCTGTCTCATGGTTTCATGAACTCTGCCCCTACTGACCTCCTGCTGTCAATGCAGCTAGATGCTGCAAGAAGTTCGGGATCCCAAGGAGGTGGTTGATTCAGTGGTGGCAGAGGGCAGTAGAGGGGGTGAGCAGCATTGAGGTCGCTTAGTACAGGAGACACCCTGGCTTAAACAGAGCCCAGGGAGAGGCCAGACGCCAATCAATCAATCAATCAATCAAATCTTTATTTAACCAGGTGATCACCATAGAGCAAGCTTTTACAAGGTGGACCTGCTGTTGGCAGGGAAAATTGTACAGTTACATATAAATGTACATAATACAAAAGGAACATGTTTACAATACTGATAGGAGCACAGAATTTACATTCCAAGTCACATGTACAAGAAAGATATATATAACACAACCCAACGTAACATGTATACATATACAGTATATATATATATATATATATATATATATATATAGTGTATATATATATATATATATATATATATACATACAGTTCCCACAGGAGCAGGATTGTATGGATGTCATATACAAACCACAGAAGAAAAAAGAAAGATTATTTACATTCCTGTCCAGCAGAAACACGTTACAGGCCTGGATGGAAATTCCTAAGCTATGGAGGTGGGCGCTTGGTCTCTGTACCCAGGGTCCCACCAGACCAAGTGGACAAGTAGCTAGAGGAACGGCCGCATCCCTAATTCTCTTTGGGCAGTGTTATGCAATGCCAGTTCAATTAGGAACAAGGCCACCATTTTTATGGACTTGATTTTCTCTGTTAACCTGGCTTGTGTCACAGAGACTGGCTGGGTGATGATGCTGCCCAGTTCTAGAGGTCACCATCATCACCAAGTGCTCTGTAGTGCATTGCCTGAGGAAGGATCACAGGGTGGGGAGGGCCATCATATTTAGATCCAGCCTAAGCTTCATGGTGCACCTTGTTGGTGATGGTTTTATGTCATAATAGTGAATGTGGAACAGCAATCACTATTATGGCAAGTGTATATCACCGAAAAGCAAATTAGCAATGTACACTTGCCTGTAAATGAACAGGCAACCTAAAGTGTTTCTGTGGGAGGCTGGGCCCCATGTCCCCCTCATGGGAGGCTTTTCTCCTGAACCTCCTAAGGATTCCTAACTCCAGGGGGTGCATGTTGGAGAGGGGAACTAATTCAGGAAAAAAATTAAGTCTGGAGCCACAGGCAGTAGCAAATTTAAACCCTCCTGTCCCCTGCCCTGAACCCTGTACCTACTATGCTGCAGCCTTCCTCTCTCACCACCACACCACATGGCTGGCTTGGTGGCAGCAGGCACAGTCCCTCACAATAACCTCTTTCCTATCCTCCCTTCCCTCACCAATCCCATTTTCCAGTCGCTTCCCTACCCTTGTGGTCGACTGCAGGTAGTCCACCCCAATAGCGCTGAACATGGAGTTGACATTTTGATGGTCACCCATATTCAGTCACTATTATCAGCGTATACCATTGGTAACCCTGATCATTTGGGTGCGTCACTGTACATGGGGGTTCAGGTGCAGGTTGCAGGATTTTCCTCATTTACCACCCACCAGGGTCAGGGGAGAATTCCTGCAGGAGGTGTGGACTTCATCATCAGCCAGATACTGGAGTCCCCAAGCGCTTAATCTTGGGGACTTCAATGCCTGGATCGACTAAGAATCATTGTCTTTCGGTTACGACCTCCTCCAGTTGATGTCTTCACTGGGCCTGACACAAGTTGTCGCTCTGCAACCCATCAGCATGACCACACGCCCAATCTGGTTTTCAGCTGGGTCTTGGGATTAACAATCTTAAGACTGATCAGGTCTGTTGGTCTGATCACTGCACCATGGGGTTCACATTTGGGGCCCCTGAAAGTCTCTCCTAGGGAGATGGTCAGATACTGCCCTTTAAGGGCTTGCACCCAGAGGGACTATTGGCATTGGCTGACCTATCTAGAGTTGCCACTGCATGTGCGATTGGCACCAGAGAGGCAGTGGCCAGCTATAGCAGGGTGGTTTCCAAAGCCTGGATGTCATTGCTCCAGTCTATATACAACCCAGATCCAGTCACTTGAAATCCCCTTGTTTGATGGGGCCTCAAGGTGATGAAGATCAAGGGTCAGAAATTGAGTGTTGCCAGTGGAAGACCTGTTTAGGAGGCCCCAGGTCATTCTGCTTGCCCACTACTTATATACTAGGGCAATCTCCTCAGAAGAAGGTAGAATTCCTGTCCAGGAAGATTACAGAGGAAAAACAGACCTTCTCAACTTTTTCAGACTGTGGACAGGCTTCTTCATCCTGCCTGTCTACAGCCTAAATAGACTTCATCCACCTTGTGTGAAGAATTTGCTCTGTTTTTCTGTGACAGAGTATCACTATTCAATTGGGGATCCTGTCAGGGAGGCAACAGCCTCACAGTGGTGGAGCAGTAGGTTCAGAGGCACTCCATCTGTCTGGGAGGAGTTTAGGCCAGTGGAGATGTCTGAAGTGACTAAGGTGATCTTAGAGCAGAATAACACTTATTGCAAACTGGACCCAGCCCTTACATGTTTCTTAATGGGATGCACCGAGGTCATTGGCCCAGTGTTCGTCAGGATTTCCAGGTGCTCAGTGGTGGAGGGGTGTTCCTGGTGGCACTGAAAGAAAGTACTGGTGAGAACACTCCCTGAAGAAACCTTCCCTTGACCCAGACGCCTGGCTAATAACCGCCTGATCTCCAACCTGCCTTTTTGAGCAAGGTTGTCAAAATTAGTGGCACACAAGCTCGAGGATCACTTGGTGTTCTCAGACATCTATGAGCCATTTCAGTTTGGGGCCAGACACAGTGCAGAATCAGCTCTGGTTAGGGTACATAATGATCTACACAAGGCTAGAGATAGAGGAGACAGGTCAGTTCCTGTGTTCCTCGATCTCTCTTCAGCAATGACACTATAGACCACGTTGTGTTTCTTGATCAGCTCAGTGAGTTTGTGGACTCATCAATGCCGTCATCAGGTGGTTTGAGTTCTATCTCTCAGATAGGGTGCAGTGGGTAGTGATGGGAATTTCTCCTCCTCCCAGTGCCTCTTTCTTGTGGAGTACCACAGGGTTTGATCTTGTTCCTGATGTTGTTTGCAGTGTTCATGGAGCCCCTGGTTGAGATCATTTGACAAAACAGTGTGGAGATTCACTGCTATGCAGATGATACCCAGCTGTATTCTCTTTTGCACCCAGAACACTTGGAGTTGTCAATGTGCTTAACAACTGTTTGGCTAAAATCAATGACTGGATGGCTTCCAGCTGGCTGTGACTTAACCGGATAAGATGGAGGTATTAGTGAGTAAGCCTGGTCACAGGCATGATGGATTGCCACCAGGGCTAGCACAGGCCTGGTCCTGGGGTCACTCCACTGGTGGCTTCCCAAGGGTGCAAAACTAGTCATGATCCTGGACAGTAGACTGACCTTTGAAGATCAGGTGTCATCTGCTGTTAAAAGTGGTTTCTACCACTTGCCAAACATTTCCAGGATCAAGCCGCTCCTTCCCCGAGGATCTGCCAACACTGGTACATGCCTATGTCACCTCCAGGCTTGATTACTGCAGCTCTCTATACTGGGTCATGGAAGGACCCTCCACAGACTGCAACTAGTGCAGAATGTGGTCGTCGTTGTTGACAGGCCTTTTGAGGTCCAGTCACGTAACCTCAGTCCTGTGTGCCCTGCACTGGCTGCCTTTCAGGTGGAGGATCCTTTTCAAGGAGGGCTTGCTCACCTATAAGGCCCTATACAGACTGAGTCCTGGCTACCTGTCAGAGCTTCTGACACCAATGACCTCTGCTCGCTTCCTCTGCTCCTGTTCGAGGGGCCTTCTGAACGCTCCCAGGGTTTGGCTCTGGACGTTGGGTGACCATGCATTTAGCATTGTGGGGCCAACCCTGTGGAACTTGCTTCCACCAGTCAGTTTAGGAGACTCCTTCAACTGAAGTGTTCAAGCAGAGGCTGAAAGCATTCCTCTTCAGCCAGGCCTTCAAAGCTTGCTAATCTGTCTGGACCACCAGTAACCTGAAGCACACTATAAAAGTGTTATGCTAACATACTGAATTTTATTGTATTAATTTTATAATATTTTAACACTTGTTTTTACGTGTTTATGTTCGATCACCATTTGGGCATGTGTACATCACCAAAAATAAATAACAGCGATGTATACTGCAGCAACTATAAAACCGCAACAGTTTTCTGTTATGTGGGGGCCAGCCTCCTGCACCCTTCACCCCCGGTACCCCATACTTAAAGTACTAGTGTAATGCCTGGAAACTGCCTGCAATTAATTGTAATTTCAGATGTGGTCAGTATCACTTCTTATATCTCAAGTATTTTTTTCTTTTTGTTTGCTAATTAGAAGATTTTCAACCTGGCAGTGCTGGGCTGATGTGTGAACAGCACTCCGCCTGGAGGAAAAAAGTCAGTTCTGTTCCTCCCACTACATCAGTACTGAGACCTCACTAACTATATATCACTAGTAAACCAATGAGAACCATTTCTCATTGTCAGGTTTAACTTTCACATGAAGCAGCAGGAACTGGCTCTCTTGGTTACTAGTGATGTCACAATTTCCTGCATTTTGATTGGTAGCTTGTGAGAGCCACTGCTTAGGCTGCAATGATTATGGTGCCTCAAGGTGTTTTGTCTCATTTCTGATGATGCAGGGAGGAACAGAACTTACTTTTTTTTCTCCAGGCAGAGTGCTGCTCCACACATCACCCCAGTACTGCCAGCTGGAAAATCTTTTGATTACCAAACAGGAAATAAAAAATACTTCAGAGATTGGAAGTGATGGCTGACTGCATCTGAAAATTACTGTTAATCAAACAGTACACTAGCTCTTTTAAAGATCCTCAACTCGGGGCTATGTCGGGGTGTGTAAAACTTAAAAATAAAAACAGACCTGACATAAAAAGCGACCGTGCCCTAGACCCAACCCAGCACCTCCAAATCCTAGCCTGCCACCCTACCCACCACATCCACAGCCAGCTCAGCAGCCATCTGATGCACTGCACCCCATACCTCCTCCTTTGCCCATCATGTGGCGTGGTCCTTCCCCCCACATGTGTGTATATAGCTAGATCCTGTCACTATAGTCACCCACCCCTATCCTGTCACTACCCTGCCAGGTAGCCCAGAACACAGGTGCCGTGATTGAGTCACCCTTTTGCAGTCACTCAATCATGGTCGCCATGTTAACTGGATATCATTTATGTTTGTTAGGTGCCCTAAGCCTCAGGGAATGGGTGTCCTATAAATAAAATTGCCTTTGCCTTGCATATCAGAGTGGCTGTATCACTCTTGACACATTTCCAAGTTAACCTTATTTTGATTGGAGGCACAGTGCTCCACTTGCAAGAGCTAGATTAGAAACACAGAATCTGAAACTCAAAGCCCAGGGCACACAAAGAGGGGTATCATGAAATAAGTGTTGTCCAGTGTGATGCTTGTACAGCTGGTTCTGATTAATCTATGATTTGTGTAATATAAAATGTGTTATTGAGTGTCTCCGGAGACATGCTGAAACAGTCTGTGGAATGACACCCCTCCCAGGTTTTAGCTACAAGGTGTTACCTGGAAGGCATGGAGATAATTACAGGCTAGAAGAGACTAAATTAACCCTTAGTCTGCCAACAGAATAAGAACATATAGGAATTCTGAACTGCTATATCAGTCCGCGCACAAGGGTTAAGGATCTCCTGTTTATCTAGCTTATTTGTAGGTTGCCAGCTGCTAGGATGGGAAATCATAAACTTTATAACGTTTAGAGGAAGAGAGCAGGTTATGATGCTTTAGTGAGAAGTCATAAAAGATTCTTTGATGTGTCCTGGGAATAAGAGCTACTTGAGATCAAAGAGAGGATGTTATTTAAAGAAAGTCATGTGGGGACATGAGTTTTGCTGAGGTCACCTTTATTAATTTACTCCTGCTGGATAGACATCCTGACTGTATAAGTTTTATAAACAGAGGAGGAGCTGGGTGACATCATGGAGAAGGCAGGCTCAAGACAGTGTTTTAATTATGCTGTGAGTGACCTGTAAAGACACACATGTTTGGACTCTCTTGACAACAACATCTGTCTATCAGCACTATTAGAAGAGATACATTAAATATATAAGTCTAATTGTCTGGTGATAGAAATGTTGCACTTTTTTTAACCCTTGTTCTTTTAAATGATTGTATGTTTTCTGATATATGGTTCTGTATTTACATTTTACATTTTGTAATCTATTTTAAGTAAACCTCTGCTTTACAGACTACTTGGTGTGCCTTTGAAATTCTTTTTCTGACAAGGACGATACATGGTTAAAGTTGACACTGTACAAAGCTTACTGGTTTTACCAACTGGGAAAAGGTAAGAGTTTATTCTAAGGTCTTTAATAGAGTTTTTAAGGGTTCATTTTGTACGCCTGATTAGGTGCCCATAGGTGAAAGATATCTGGCCCTCCGAGGAGCAGAATTATCTGAGCCTGTACATTGGGCACACTAGCAAGAGGTTCTAGTTTGAATCCTCCAGAACTTGAGACCAAAGTCTGATTTGAACCCCAAAACAGACAGGAGGGTTACCTGTTTTAACTGTTCACAAGACTGCGCTCAGAGATTGGCACTGTGGGAGCAGAGGGCCTGACCTGCTGAGTGGGTTTGTGACAGATTTGTTGCAGCAGTGTGATACATTTTGGTATTACAAGCTTTTATTGTTCAGTGTGTCAGCTTGAGACTGTCAGCTACTTGCAAAGAAAGAAAAAGGCAGTGATTTATTTTAAAAAGAAGACAGAAGTATATCACTTGACGTACAGTTAAGTTCCTACCATTTTATTTTTTTTTTCTAAAGTGCAAGTTAGAGTAGTCGTAGTTAGGGAAGAAGATGGCTTCCAACCACAGCAGACACACTGTAGACTACTTAAAGCAGTTGTGTGGGGACAGAGGAGTCCCGTTTGAGGTGAAAGCCAGCAAACAGAATGTCATGGGTGACCTGATGGTAGCAGATACCCAGAGCATTGAGTCACAGACAGTGACTGGAAAGGACCGAACCTGAGTGTGGCAAAGCTAGCTACCAGTGCAGTGTGCAGATCTCATGAGGAGGGCAACAGGCCACTGTCAGTGAAGGGCCACAGCAGCAGAGGAAGGTCACCAGTATCCTGGATTCAGAAGTACTCAGGCTGCAAATTGAGTTTTGAGAATGGAGCTCGAGTTCCAGAGGGAGAAGACCGTGAACAGAAACAGCGGACCCTGAGGAGCGTGAGTGCCAGAGACAACACAAACTGAGAAGCACTCACTCCAACCAGTGGCACCCAAGCAGGTAAGTGGTTTGGGTTTAACTGGGACTACAGGACTGGGTTTTCAAATTGAACTCCAAATTTATAGCAGAATTTAAAGAGGGGAGGATATGGATGCCTTTTAAATTCTTTAAAAAGTTTGTATTCAGGCTAAAATTCCTAGAGAATCCTGGAGCTCCAGCTATCCCTGCTACTTACCGGAAAGGTCGGATGCATTGGGTCAAATGGACAATGAGAACAGTGATGATTACAGCAAACTTAAAGCTGCACTGTTAAAACAATTTGAATTAACTACTGAATCATACACAGAGCTAAATTCTGTAAGCCCAGGAGAAGCCTGACATGAGCTATGAGGAGCTAGCCATGAAAGAACATCAATTTTAAAACATTGGTGGAAGGAATTGGAGCAAACTCTGTTGATAAAACTGAAAATGTGATTCTGTTAGAACAGTTTTTCTGGCATGCCCAGCAGAGCTGAAAACCTGGCTGGAGGACTGAGATCTCAAAACAGTGCAAGAGGCTGCTGAACTCTTGGACCACTATGCCAAGAGCAGACCTGCTCTGAGAGTGAATGGGTGGGGCAGCACAGAAAGGAATAGCGCACCTTCAGGGCAGCCAAAAACCTTACCGCCTCCACCGAAACCAGTTAGCCCCAGGTTTAAGAGAAAAGATTTCTATGAGAAAAGAAATTAATGTTGGTTGTGTAAAGAAACTGGGCATATTGCCAGACAGTGTCCCAAAAAGGCAAGCAATACACAACAGGGGCTAGGAAGGAAGTGGGTTGTTTGTGCATCCCTGGAAGCATGCCAGTGAACATGAGGGAACACATGCATCCAGTCATGGTGAATGGTGTGCAGATGCAAGGTTAAGGGACACAGGAGCATCCCTGACATTGGTAAAGGGATCTAGTACAGCAGGTCAGCTTATACCCAATAAATATGTCACTGTACAGGACTTTACTGGTGAAGAGAAAACGTTGCCCCTTGCTAGTGTTCTCCTAGACTTGGGAAACTAGGGAACTGTGCAACAGGTGGCTGTAGCCAAAACTTTAGCAGTGGACGTAGTATGAAAAAGTGCCCTTTGTTCCCTCATAAGTGCCTCTTTTGATTCTCAGCCCCTCAGCTTTTACCATCTTCCGCACCCATAGTCCTTGTGCCCAAGCCAGATGGCTCTACTCATTTCTGTGTGGACTATCGTGGACTGAATGTAGTCACAAAGTCAGACACCCATCCAATGCCCCAGACAAACAAACTCCTGGATAAGTTGGGAAGGCGACCTACCTTATGATGATTGACCTGACCAAGAGGTATTGGCAGGTTGAGTTGATGGACAGAGCTAGGAGAGCGGCCTCATCACTCCAATAGGCTTATTTGAATTTAAAGTAATGTCTTTGAATGAAGAATGCCCTGGCCACTTTCCAAAGGTTGATGAACCAGGTGTTAAATGGTGCTGAGGAGTACACCAAGGCATACCTGGATGACATTTCCATCTTTAGTACCAGCTGGGAGGAACACCTAGCCCACTTTAGGGAAGTGCTGGGCAGGATACAGAGGCCGGGCTCTCTGTCAAAGCTGGGAGATGCCAGGTGGCCATGGGAGGGTGGCATATCTCAGGCATGTGGTAGGCCTAGAACAGCTCTGCCCTAACCATATAAAGATAGAGGTAATCCGGCATGGCCCAGACCAGAAATGCAGAAGCAGGTCAGGAGTTTTCATGGAACAGCAGGGTACTATAGAAAATTTGTACACAATTACAGTGTCCTGGCTGCTCCCCTATCTGACCTGGTAAAGAAAAGAATGCCTAAGAAATTACCTGAGACCCAACCTGTGAGAAAGCCTTTACTAGATTGAAGGAGGCACTGTGCAGTGCTCCTGTTTTGACAAGTCCTGACTATAGCAGACCTTTATAGTTCAGACTGATGCCTCAGATGTGGTTATTGGGGCAGTAGTGAGTCAGACATCCAGTCAAGGTAAAGATCACCTGTAGCGATCTGAGTAAGAAGTTACTTCGCAGGGAGCAGACATACTTACTGTGGAAAAAGAGTGTCTTGCCATAGTGTGGGCCCTAAAGAAATTAGAGCCATACTTGTATGAACAGCATTTTGTGGTACAGACTGACCACAACCCCTAGTCTGGCTGACGCAATGGGAAAGATGAAAGGTAGACTGCTAAGATGGAGTCTTGCTTTGCAAAGGTATGATATGACAAAATTACATAGGGCTGGAGCCAAAAATCTGAACTCAGATGGCTTGTCTCAATCTATGAGGAGGAACTGATTTGGAAGCTCATCCCATGCAGGGACAGAGTCCCAAATTCAGTCTTGGTAGGGAGGATTGTGACACTTGTACAGCTGGTTCTGATTAATCTATGATTTTGTAATATAAAATGTGTTATTAAGTGTCTCTCATGAGACAAGTTGAAACAGCCTGTGGAATGACACCCTCCCAGGTTTTAGCTAGAAGGTGTTACCTGGAAGGCCAGAGATAACTACTGGCTAGAAGAGACTAAATTAAGGATCTCCTGTTTATCTAGCTTATTTGTAGCTTACCAGCTGCTAGGATGGGAAATCATAAACTCTTATAACGTTTAGAGGAAGAGAGCAGGTTATGACGCTTTAGTGCGAAGTCATAAAAGATTATTTGATGTGTCGTGGGAAGAAGAGCTACTTGAGATCAAAGAGGGATGTTATTTAAAGAAAGTCATGTGGGACATGAATTTTGCTGAGGTCACCTTTATTAATTTACCTCCTGCTGGATAGACATCCTGATTGTATAATTTTAATAAACAGAGGAGGAGCTGGGTGACATCATGGAGAAGGCAGGCTCAAGACAGTGTTTTAATTATGCTGTGAGTGACCTGTAAAGACACACATGTTTGGACTTTTGACAACAACATCTGTCTATCAGCACTATTAGAAGAGATACATTAGATATACAAGTCTAATTGTCTGGTGGTAGAATTTTGCACTTTTTTAGCCCTTGCTCTTTCAAGTGATTGTGTGTTTTGTGATATAAGGTTCTGTATTTACATTTTACATTTTTTATCTATTTTTAATAAACCTCTACTTTAGAGACTACTTGCTGTGCCTTTGAAATTCTTTTCTTGACAGGTAAAGCATACATGGTTAAAGTTGACACTGTACAAAGCTTACTGGTTTTACCAAACTGGGAAAAGGTAAGAGTTTATTCTGAGGTCTTTATTAGAGTTTTTAAGGGTTCATTTTGTACGCCTGGTTAGGTGCCCATAGGAAAGATATCTGCCCCTAAGAGCAGAATTATCTGAGCCTGTACATTGGGCACGCTAGCAAGAGGTTCACAGTTTGAATCCCTCCAGAACTTGAGACCAAAGTCTGATTCGAACTCACAAAACAGACAGGAGGGTTACCCTGTTCTGTTAACTGTTCACAAGACTGCGCCGGAGGTTTGTACTGTGGGAGCAGAGGGTCCGACCTGCTGAGTGGGTTTGTGACATCCAGTAGTCACAAATACCACAGAAACAGTCAATGCAACCACCAGAAACAATATGAACAAATAAATTCTCAGTCAACACAACAGCAACACTGTGTAAAGTGCTCACGGACTTCAATGTATAGAGGTTGTCACTGCCATCCTTTGGGGTACAGCAATGGCCACCATTAGGCATTTCAATTAATATGCATAATATTTAAATATTTATTTTATCAATACGTGGTAGGGCTGTTCAGAATGTTGAATTTCTGATGGAATGGAATTCTGCAGAATTTTACAAAGTTCCACTGATTTGCATCATTTACAGGATTTCAACATTCCACATACAGTTTTCTTTTGTGAATAATACTCCACAGTTCACATAAACTGCAGATTCTTTTCCGACAGTCTGCTGAAAATTATTCTGCGGTTTACATAACCCATGGAAAATTCTGCACTTTGCACAGAAATGCTTTTTCGAAATTCTGTGGAATTTAAAAGGAAGTTCTGTAAAGCATTTCAAAGCAGAATTGCCATTACCAGCAATATCTGATGGCAGAATTTTGCATTCCACACAGCCCTAATATGGGCTTATTACAGCTCACCTATAGTCCATCCTTGAGGTGACAGTAGAGTTGTGCTAGCTGATGCTAGTCATTCAAAGGATGGCAGACCAAGGGTGAGGTGGTGCTGGTTGAGATCTCAGTATTCCAGACGTGGACTGGAGCCTCCCAGCAGCAGCATCAACCAGGAGCAGATTTATCCTGGACTCTTCAAGGTGCCTTCTTCAAGCAACTGGTCATGGAACCAACTCAGCAGAAGGCAATACTGGACCTTGTGCTCACAAATGGGGACAGGTGATGGGGTAACAGTGGGAGCACCTGGGAACAGTGACCACCAGTCACTACGGCTTGACATCACAGAAGGAGTAGAACCAAACTGCACAGAAACATGTGTCCTGGATTTTAAGGGGCAGACTTTGGGAAAATGGAGAGATGCCTGAAAGATGCATTAATGGGAATGAGGCAGGAATCAGGGTTGAAGAACAGTGGGCAATATTTAAAATGGGGATTACAAGAGCAACAGAATTATGCATTAAGCAGGTTAGCAAAGGGAAAAGAAAGAGGAGGCCATTATGGTTTTCCAAGGAGGTAGCGGAGAAAGAGAAAGCCAAAAGACTGCATTCAGGCAATACAAAAAGACACATGCTGAAGGGATAGGGAGACATAGCAGGAGAAGCAAAGGGAAGGCAGGGAGGTCAGTAAGGAAGCCAAAGATGAGAAAGAGAAGAACGATTGCAAAATCAGTAGGTAGAGAGGACTAAACCTTTTACAGGTACATAAGTGAAAAAGAAAGGCAAAAGGAGGGATAGTGAGACTGAAGGGGGAGGATGGGGCTGTGTGGAGATGACAACAGTAAAGCTGCCATATTGAACATGTATTTTTGCTCAGTCTTTACTGAGGAAGATGAGGGTATGGGCCTGAAGGGAGTACAAGGCGGGAATGGCACAGAAATGGACACAAGTCCCTTTACACGAGAAAGGGTCCTGAAGGAACTAGAAGGAATAAGAGTTGATAAAGCAATGGAGCCAGATGGGGTGCACCCAGGGTCATAAAAGAACTAAGAGGTGGTGGGTGAGCTCTGGCAATCCTGTTTAGCCGATCACTGGAAACAGGTGAGGTACCCAAAGACTGGAGGACAGCATATGTAGTTCTCTTACACAAAAGTGGGAACAAAGAGGAAGTGGGAACTACAGACCAGTCAGCCTCACCTCAGTAGTGGGAAGATCATGGAAGCACTACTGAAGGAGAGATTGGTGGAACAACTGGTTGCCAGGGGACTACAGGACCCAAGGCAGCATGGTTTCACCAGAGGAGTCATGTCAGACCAACCTCATTGAAATTTTTCGACTGGGTGACAAGAGAGGTGGATCGGGAACGGCAGTGGACGTGGCCTATCTGGACTTCACAAACAAAGAAAAGGCTTCACCGCACTACAGTGTGATAGTAGTTGCTGCAGTACAAGTCACGCGGCAAACCTCCAAAATTACAAATCCAAAAGGTAGTACTGCACAAAGAACCACAGTACACTGTTATTTACTGCTTCAGAGTAATTTTATTGAAATATCAAAGCACACAATTTACAAAAATGCAGGAGTTCAGTATGATTGCCCCTAGCACCTCAACCACACAAGTCTTCAAGGGGTAATGCTAACAGAACAACCGAACGTTAAATATCTCACCAATCTCTACGTTATAATGACTAAATAGTGGTAATGCTTTTAAAGTGATAGTGCATCCCATGCAAGGTAGTGATGACTATTAAACTCATATCAGGGTTTCCATAATCAATTATCCCTTATAGGGAATCATTACATCATGATAATAACATTACAATAACAGCACAATCCATAAATTCTTAAAATAAATAATAAATTATTATAACACAACCTACAAAAAGTCATAATGGCAATATCTTTACAAAATAGGCACTAGTAAATGATGTATGAAAAAAGTAAATAAAGGAAATAAAAGAGAAACTAAAGAGCTACCACATCCTAATGGTGTTTTTATCCTGGGACTAACAAGCAGTCAGGCTGCCAAACTTCATTGTGGTAAATGCCAACCTGTAGGTAGGAGCCCAGATAGGACGGGTAAAACACACACCTGAAGAGAGAAAAAGAATAAACTATTAAAGTAAATCACTATGTTGGTACATTTTACATTAAGTAATGATTCAAACAATCTTTCAGAATACTGAATCAAAGTAGTAACTATAGTGGTGAATAGATAAAGTGATACCATAGCATTCAAAAATACATCAGTATTATCTATTATGCAAAAGGCTTGATATCCCAATTATTATTCAATCCATTTGGTTTTGTAGTATCTAGTTTAAATACCCACATGCTTTCTTTTTCAGTAGTCTATTGGCTCTATCTCCACCCCACAAGTCTGGTGCTATCCAGTCTATATCCAGAAATGTCAGGCCATTTGGTTTCGAGTTGTGGAGGAATGTGAAATGTGTACCTACAGGGTATCATTTTTGCACTAGTTATTGATCTCACATGTTCTTGGATGTGTTGTTTTAGCGGTCTCACAGTTTTCCCAACATATAGTAAATCACATGTACATGAAAGTACATATACTACATGTGTAGTATCACATGTGATAAGATTATTGATTCCAAAGGTAAGCTTATCTTTCTCAGGGTGTATGTAAACATCACCTTCTATAGCATATTTACACACATTATACCTCTTACATTCATGGAATTTTTTCATTCTCTGTGGAAGCCAAGTTTGTATGGAGTCAAGTACATTTTTGTTTTCCTTTTACGTTCACTTATGCATGCGCAATGAACGTTTGGGAGAGTAGCACACTGGAAGTGTGCCTCCCACCCAAATGCACTGCTCCCTTTGAGCAGGTGGGCGGTCCTGCACCATCGGTGAGGAGCCAGTATGACAGCTGTGTTCTTCTGCTTCAGCGAAAACACCGCTGCCATACTGAGTGCCGCTGCCATCCCTCTCCGCCACGCTGCTTCCCCGCATCACGCCACCCCCCAGCTTTCCTGCCACGCTGGAAGCCCACCCCAACATTGGCAAAGTTGTTTGTTTTGCTGATGGGGTGCCCAA
This sequence comes from Neoceratodus forsteri, assembly GCA_016271365.2. Classification (NCBI taxonomy): domain Eukaryota; kingdom Metazoa; phylum Chordata; order Ceratodontiformes; family Ceratodontidae; genus Neoceratodus; species Neoceratodus forsteri. The sequence continues at coordinate 680,747,461 of CM057456.1, read as the reverse complement.
TCCCATCGGCTCCATGGCCCCCCAAGCCATCCTGCCGCCATGCTGGGAGCCCACCCCAGTGTGGCAAAGGTCCCGCTTGGTTTGTTTACAGGGAAACAATCCCCGTCAGCTCCTTGCCCCCATTTGCCATGCTGGGAGCCCACCCCAGCATGGCAAAGGTCCCATCATCATTTTTTTTTGTTTAAACCTGTAAACAAAACGTCCCAAGGGCGCTGCCTCCCAACTCCCCACAACCCGCACTCCACCCACTGGAGCACCCATTTCCACATGCCCCCACCCCATTCTTAACTCCGGACTCTGTGCGATAATCTTTGGTGGACCGGGAACACGCCTGCACTCTTCAAAGGCTACCATGAACTGAGGAAATGCCGGTAAGCTGTATAATGGGCTACATTGGGGGTTTCAACTTTATTGCATATCTCAGTCATTTTTTGAATTTTTGCACCAAATTTTCAACATGGGGTTTTGGGATCACTTCTCACGAATGATGTCACTGGCATGGCGTTATTCAGGCCCGAAGGGTGATTTCAGGCACTGACAGGCACCGCGCAGTCACCGCATGAAATCACCCTTCAGCCTTGGATAATGCCATGACAGTGACATCATTCATAAGAAGGGATCCAAACACTTATGTTGAGAATTTGCGCACAATTCCAAAAATGACTGTTTTACAAGTGTGTATTATGCAGTTCCTATGCAGGCTCAGTAGTTCACGAATTTTCAATATTTTCACCCAGATTTTCAACATTGCCATTTTATCACACCTTCTTATGAGCTGTACAGCTGTCATTTTTCACATCTCACCCAAAATGTGTTTCCCCGATGTAGCGCACAATGGCACAGTCAGTGTACGCGAAATCAATGTATGGAATACATTAAGAAAATCACAGTGACACTGTTCATGAGCAGAGGTCTTAAATGGCTATGTTGAAAATTTTGTGAAAAATTCTAAAATGACTGTTTTATTTAGCGCAAGCGCTATGCAGTTCCCAACACACTGCATACTTCCATGGTTTCAATATTTGCACTCCAGATTATCAACATTGCTATTTTTCACAATCCTCATGAGCAGTACAGCTGTAATTTTTCACATCCTGCCCAAAATGTGTTTCTGCCTCATGTAGCTACAATGGCGCAGTCGGTGTGCGAACTCAATGTATGGGACACATTAAGAAAATCACAGTGACACTGATCATGAGCTGAGGTCTTAAATGGCTGTGCTGAAAATTTGGTGAAAAATTCCTAAAATGACTGCTTTATGAGTCTGTTGCTACAGTTCCTACGCATACTCGTAAGTTTGCGAATTTTCAATATTTTCACTCCAGATTTTCAACATTGCCATTTTACTACACCTCCTTATGAGCACTGTAGCTGTCTTTTCACATCATGCCCAAAACGTGTTTCCACCCATGTAGCGCACAATGGCACAGTTGGTGTGCGAACTCAGTGTATGGACACATTAAGAAAATCACAGTGTCACTGTTCATGAGCAGAGATCTTAAAATGGCTATGTTGAAAATTTGGTGAAAAATTCCACAAATAACTGTTTTACGAGCGTGCATTGTACAGTTCCTTCACACACTGTAAGATTGCGAATTTCCAATATTTTCACTCCAGATTTTCAACATTGCCATTTTACCACACCTCCTTATGAGCAGTACAGCTGTCATTTTCACATCCTGCCCCAAACTTCTTTCCCCATGTAGTGCACAATGGCGCAGTCGGTGTGCTGAAATCAATGTATGGGACACAGTAAGAAAATCACAATGACACTGTTCATTAGCACAGGTTTTAAAATGGCAATGTTGAAAATTTGGTGAAACAATTCCTAAAATTACTGTTTTATGAGTGCATTGCATAGTTCCTCACACTCAAAGATTTGCGAATTTTCAATATTTCCACTCCAGATTTTCAACATTGGCATTTTACCACACTTCCTTATGAGCAGTACAGCTGTCATTTTTCACATCCTGCCCAAAGCGTGTTTCCACCTATGTAGCGCTAGATAGGGGTAACAAAAAGATCATGCTGACACTTTATTGTGCAAATACCAGCAATGCTTGCCAAAGGGCATTGGGGTAAGCACATACATGCCAAACACCACTGCAAATACCTGGTAAGTTTAACGCTCAGCATTGACAAATGCTTGTTTAGTTCTAGAATGTGTCAGTTTATCTTTAAGATTTTGGCCTCTACGTAAATATTACCCTGAGTTTAGTTCCCACAGCCATACCCACCACATCATCACTTGTCAAAATCGGTCAGTTTCTGTATATTATATTGCCTATTTGGCCTGCCAAGTGGTTATATCCAGTGATGAAAGTACACAATACACTTTGTGTATCGTTCCGACTTTAGGAAGCAACGAAAAGTCTCTGGGTATTTTTTCTACTTTCTGTCTTGCCTGTGTCAGATCTTCACAATTATTTCTCTTACTACAAATCTTAGTAATTTCTTGGGCCTGATGTTCAAAATCAATCTTTCTACTGCAGTTTCTCCACAATCTCAAATACTGACTGTTTGGTATAGATTTTTAGGCTGGGGCGGCACTTCAAAGTGAAGAGCTGAATTAGTAGCAGTGGTTTTTCTAAAGGTTTTAGTGTCAATAACAAGCTCCCTTCTTCATCCATATTGATAGTTAAATCTAGAGCTAGAAAATTTAGTGAAATGGGATCCAATTGATGAGTAAATCTTTAATTCAAGTCGTACTCACACAGAAGGCTATTAAACAAACTAGGGAATAAGGGAGTGGGCAGGACATTAGTGTGGTGGGTAGGTAACTGACTGGCTGGCAGGACACAGAGGGTGGTAGTAAATGGTTGTCACTCTACAGAGGGAAGAATGACCAGTGGGTACCACAGGGATCAGTGCTGGGACCCGTCCTTTTCAACATGTTTATCAGTGACATTGTGCAGGATCTAGAAGACAGAATTTCCTTGTTCATTGATGACACAAAGCTCTGTAACAGAGTGGACATGCCAGATGGTATAGTGTGGACAGAATGAGGAGGGACCTGCAGAAACTTGAAGAATGGTCAGGGGTTTGGTAGTTGGAATTCAATACAAAGAAGTAAAAGATAATGCATACGGGCACAAACACCCTGAAACAACATATCAGTTGGGGTGAGGATATAACATGCACAAAGCAGGAAAGGAATCTTGGGGTTATCATCTCTGATGACTTCAAGGTAGAGAAACAGTGCAACAAGGCAGCAGGTAAAAATAGCATGCTGGGATGCATAGCAGAGGCATCACCAGAAGGAAAAGGAGGTCATAATTCCACTATACAAGACACTAGTGAGGCTCCACCTTGAGTACAGTGTACAGTTCTGAACCTGCCTACATAAGGACATAGACAGGTAGAGAAGGTTTAGAGGAGGGCAACAAAGATGGTAGATGGATTGCATCACAAGTCCTAAGAGGACAGGTTGTAGGACTTGAATATGTACGTCCTGGAGGAGAGGAGAGAGAGGGATATGATAGAGACATACATGTATATTACAGGGAAGAACAGAGTGCAGGAATACTCTATTTTTCAGGGAAAAGATGTTCCAGGACTAGAGAGGTGATGCTTGTACAGCTGGTTCTGATTAATCCATAATTTTTTGTAATATACAAATGTGTTATTGAGTGTCTCTCATGAGACATGCTGAAACAGCCTGTGGAATGACACCCCCTCCTAGGTTTTAGCTACAAGGTGTTACCTGGAAGGCCAGGAGATAATTACAGGCTAGAAGAGACTAAATTAAGGATCTCCTGTTTATCTAGTTTATTTGTAGCTTGCCAGCTACTAGGATGGGAAATCATAAACTTTTATAACGTTTAGGGTAAGACAGCAGGTTATGACGCTTTAGTGCAAAGTCATAAAAGATTCTTTGATGGTCCTGGGAAGAAGAGCTACTTGAGATCAGAGAGGGATGTTATTTAAAGAAAGTTATGTGGGGACATGAGTTTTGCTAAGGTCACCTTTATTAATTTACTCCTGCTGGATAGACATCCTGATTGTATAATTTTGATAAACAGAGGAGGAGCTGGGTAACATCATGGAAAAGGCAGGCTCAAGACAGTGTTTTAATTATGCTGTGAGTGACCTGTAAGACACATATGTTTGGACCTCTTGACAACAACATCTGTCTATCAGCTATTAGAAGAGACACATTAGATATATAAGTCTAATTGTCTGGTGGTAGAATTTTGCACTCTTTTTAACCCTTGTTCTTTTTTTTAACATATATTTTATTATTTTTCCAAGTACATTTAGCCATCCACAGGCCTCAAAGGCACATTCATGCCCTATTCCAAAAGGACCAAGTTACTACAGACTAGCAGTCAGTACAGTTGCTACAATCTTCCACATCTTACCTAGCTCATATGCCAATAAATATCTAGTTTTTCTAATATGCAATTGAGAAGCTTAGGCCTTATACTAAAATACAAGCAGTATTGTTGTTCTGGTCAGTCTCTATGATTACTATACCTTCAATATTGATATACTAAAGCTTCCAGAGATGATATGGCACATTCTATTCCTAGTGTATCTACTTGGTTATGATCTCCTAGGCACAGCCCTAAAAATCTGCTGACTTCAGCCTATCGGCTAAGTGTAATACTCAGCTCTAGCCAATAGAGAGACAGGAGAGTAAGATATAGTATCAGACAGTGGTAAGAACATAATGACATCCCCTTTAGATGCCTCAGGCCCATTCCCCAACTTATCTAAGAGATGGGGGGTTGCGGTGGGGAGGTTACTGAGCAATATGAGAGTTAAGCACGCATCCCATTTTGTAATACTTGTTAAGGCCTCCCGGACCACAGCAGTAAGCCTCTCAAAGACAGCTAACCGAGATACAGCCATTCTCCATTGCACTAGCTAAGGGGATACTGCTGCCCATCTTACAAGGATGACTCTTTTGCTTCCATTAGAGCTATTGAAGCCATGCCCTGGTAGGGGATAGTGGGTGCAGAGCCGTGGTATCTCCTAGAATGAGAGATGGATTGTCAGGAGAGATGGATTTGCCTATAATCCTGGAATAGTCAGCCAGAACCTGCATCCAAAAGGCTTGCAAGTTCAGGCAGGTCCATAATATGTGAAGTAAATGGGCAGGGAAGTCTGACACCTCCAGCAACTATCAGAGGGGTTATTTTGAGGTTACAGAGGAAATATGGGGTTCTGTACTATCTAAGTAGGATCTTCAATTGAATTAGTTGAGTCCTAGCATCTATATATGCAGCCTTAGCATCCCTAAAGGCATATAGACCCACAGTTGAGGAATATGGGGTACAGCAGCTCACGTTCCCAAGCCGTTTTACTCAACAAGGTAGTATCAGGTTGTGCATCCCTAAGGGTCTTGTAGAATAAGCTTACCAGACCTTGGCCTCTCCTGCAGTTAGGTGAGGTAAAGACATCATGCCAAGGGAATGGTCTGTATGTGCTTTATAATGGGGTTAAAGCACTCTAATCTGTAAAACTTCCAAAAATCCATCTGGGGTAGCTTGTACTGCTCGGGATCTGTTCAAAGAAGAGTAGTGTCCTGGTGCATGGAAGGAGAAGTGCTCTACTATATAAATACCTTTGGCAGACCAAAGGGACCATTTAAATACCTTATGTTCTATTGTGATAAGAGGGTTATCCCATAATGGGGCAAATATAATTGGGGAAATAGTTTGAACTTGGGGTCCCAGTGAATGTCACCCCCCTACGCCAGGCCCTACATGTTTCTATCATAACTGGTGTAGAATGGTTTGCTCCAGGCTTTCTTTTAGCTAATAGAGAGTGCAATGGCCTATCCAATGACAGGTCTGCCTCCAGGTGGCCCACTGGGGGGGGGGTAGTCCAGGAAGAAACCAAGTCACGGCCTGAGCCATCCTGAAAGCCAGGTGGTAGTCTGCGAACCATGGGAGTCCCAGCCCACCCTTGGATCTGTGGGACTGTAGTTTTGTACACCCCCATCTTGGAGCCATACCCTCCCACAAAAAAGAGAGACTAATTTGTCCAGGTCTTTAAATGGCTTTGCCGTAAGTGGAATAGAGAGGTTGTTTAGCAGGTAGGAGACTCTAGAAAAAATAAACATTCGGATGGCCTCAATCTTACCTTTTAGGGTTAGGTTAAGCTCCTTCATCGTTGAACCTCAGCTGCTAATGATGTCAAAAGGGGAGAAATTAGCTGACTCTCTGTCCGTCCAGGGAGAGGGATATGTATTCCAACACGGAATCCTTGGGGCCCAAGTGATGTCCATACCGGCTAAGCAGTGCCTGGTACATGCTCCATTTAGAGGACAGGGTTATTTTTTTTATTTATTGTTAAGCCTGACAAGAGGCAAATTCCGACAGGATAGTCATATGGTAGGTAGGGAACCCTGGAGGTTAGAAAGGGTTAGAGCATATCATCCGTGATATGCTGACTAGGTAAGATGACATCTTTACAGGATGCCGGTGATAAGAGAGGGTGTGTAAATTTCCTGATTAGTGGGTCCAGAGCTATTAGAAACAGTAGGGAGAGAGCAGACACCCCTGCCTAGTTCCTCATTGTAATTTAAATGAGCTCGAGGTGTCTTTATTAGTGACAATACGAGCGAGGATGAATGATACAATGTGAGACCAGGAGCAAAAGGAGTCCCCAAACCCATATAGCTTAAGAACATTATGAGATACCCCATTCCACGCAGTCAAACGCTTTGGGCGTAAGTCTATGGCAAGGCAGCTGCTGGGATTTTGGATCAGAAAAGAACCACTTAAGATTTAACACTAACTAGATGTTGTCTGCGCTGGATTTTCCTTTCTGAAATCCAGTTTGGGACAGGTGAAGTAGGAAGGCAGAATTCCGATAATCTATTCGCCAAGACTTTTCAAGTATCTTAGTAACTACTGATATCAAAGATATGGGTCTGAAATTTGTACAAAGTAACACGTCTGAAGCTTTTTGGGATTAGGGTAATGAGGGCCTCGTGCATAGTGGGGCAGAAAACCTTCTTTATGGGCCTCCTGAGGAGCCTCTAATAGTGGGACAGTGACTTCATTTGTAAGTGAGTGGTAAAGTTCCAATCGATATCCCGTCTGGGTCCGGGGGCTTTACTCCGCCACCCGGGAGTGAAGGAAGCGAATTCTTCAGTCGTGATCGGGCATCCACATCTTTGCAGTGGTCCACTGACAGGTGAGGGAGCGGGTGACTGTGAAAAGACCTCAGCTGCTGTGAAAGAAGCTCAGGTGGTATCATACTCTGAGACTGATAGAGCTTCTGGAAAATTTGAACATCTCTTCATTGATGTCCTTGTGTCACTAATAATTTGCCCGCCTATTCTAGGGACCAGGATCCGAGAGGATGCCTGCTGCTTTCGTAGCCAGTAGGCTAGGAGTTTCTAGCCCTTTCCTCCCCTCCCAGACTCAGTGTTTAGAACATATCAGTTGCCACTCTGTTTTCTTGTTCAGCAATACATTTAACTGAAATTTCAGGCCTGTAATGTGAGCTAAAGACGGGAGTTAAGTTGGTTCTTAGAGGATACCTTAAACTGATGTTCCAGCTTAGTAATTGAGTCCTGCAAGTCTTGTATCTGTTTTTCCAGCCTTTATTTTTAGCTGCTGAATATGAAATAATTCTTCCCGAAGCACCTCTTCAAATGCTTCCCAAATGGTGAAGTTGGGCCTGCCTCCTGGGGTATTAACGAGAAAGCATATTGTGCCTCTCTCTTGATATACTCTCTAAAAGCCTCATCCTGGAGTAAGGTAGGATTGCATCTCCATCTCATAGAGGAGGCCTTGCCCTGGTGAGAGACAGTGATCATAACTGGGCACGATCCGAAAATAATTATATTCCCAATGTCCGCTTCTCCTATCCCTGACAGGGCTATGTTGTTGGCCATCAAAAATCTAAATGGCTATAGGTACCATGTACTGCAGAGTAAACATATAATCTCTCCCTTTCGGTAGATTCATCCTCCAAGGATCCCCTAAGGACCATTCTGTGATCAAGTCACATTTAGAGCTGCCTAAGCTTTGGGATGGGTTTGCAGGGTGGGAGGGATTTATCCAGAAAAATATCCCTGAACCAGGTTATGGTCCCTCCTATACAAGTGGGCAAGTCCGCTCTCTCCTCTGCTAATTCTGTGAGGGCCTGGCTGAGTTCTGCATAAATTTCCCTTTATCGAGTTGTGCCCATAACATTGGCTATGATGGTTTTACCACCTGGATAAGAGAGTTTGACAACTATCCATCTCCCTGTGAGTCAGACTGGAGGTCTCAGCTGCCCATGGTCCCCTCCTACTCAGGAGGATGGCTCCCTTTGATTTTGTGGTGGCAGCTAGCCAGAACTTCCCCACCCATAGTTTCTTTAACCAACTTACCATACGGCTTGTGAGGTGCATCTCCTGGAGTAGGGCTATATCTGTCCCTAAGGTGCGTATATTGTAGATTCAGACCCTAATATTCCAGAAGACGCACTTCCAGTCCCCCATACGCTAAGGGCGATGCCATCAATGTTGACCACCGTCAGAGGAAAAGAGAAAAAACGAGGGTACTCACCTCCAAGTAGAGATACAGGATAGAGACAACAAAGGAAACAGGAACCACCTTACTACTGCCTCAGGCTGGGACACACACGTCTGTACACCTCCGTCAGCAGAGAAGGAGCGAGAGTAGTATACAGTAGGAGAAGAAGGAAATCCTGCAGTAGGTCAGGCCTAACAAATCTCTAATCCTCTGATGTACTTAAGTAGTGGAAAGTGTAAAACTGTTTGTCTGTCTTGGACTGCTGTAACGTATTCTACTTAGTCTGCATTGGCTATCTAAAGAAAGAAACACAGATACTCTTATTTACCTAAACTAACTTAACCACTTTACAGTGCAAACACTTATCTATTAATAGCTACTAATATCTGCACCCCAAATAAGTGCAGCACAATTTAATGGTGCTAACGATTCAGGGTGAAAGAGCTAGATGAGCTCTGTGCCACACTATGTCTAGCACCATGTATAGGGAATGAGTCGGTACCACCAGGGTATACCATTCTCATCTGGCCGGAACGTCAATATGCCATTATCAGGGCTCCTGCCTCCTTGAAGAGGCATACTTTAACCAACAGATTCTCCAGCTTTGATAGCTTACAAGGCATCCAGTCATCACTGTATCTATTCTTTTCTCTGCTGCTCCTGTCGCAGCATCTCTGCTTTTCTCTGCTTCTCCAACTCTCTTTGTTGTATAGCCCACAATGAGAAGAAGACAGACATGCTTTTCAGATTCTGTCCCTGCCTGTTCTTCTTTTATCATTGGTTCTGGCTGGACAGTCTCAGTTTGGATGTTTGTTTCGCTTGTAGTTTGTCTGCCATTTTCAGGTAATCACTGCTGGGCTTGCTGTTGCAGGATCCATACCATTCTTCTGTGCTTCCTGCTACCTGCTCTAGTACCCATGTACAAAGTCCTGGCTTAGAGTATGCATGGTGTAACTCTCACTTCTAATACCAAATGTTGTCAAGGTATAAGTCAGGAAGCTCAGGCAAACCTGGAGAAGTTATAACATTCACAAGTGGCATTTTATTATCAATAACAATAAAATAAAAAGTTAAAATTGTGCAGGATAGCTCTTACACAGTAGTACAAACAAAGATGATGGGTGGTCAAGGTATGCGGGTTGCCCCAACCGATGTATCTCTGTGGGTGCAAACTCTACAGCCCAGGTATGCATCGTTTTACATACTAGACAGCTCTTTTGGATCAGGGCCTTAATTCATGCATAAAGGCCCAGATACCTCTCAATCTACCCCACGCTGTAGCTTTAAACCATTGAAGGGCAGGGTATTGATAGTGTACTGACAACGATGGTGTATAAGCAGCTGAAACAGTCATTCTTGTACATCCTTCTCGATGAGCTGGGTGACTGGCCAGCTGTAAACTAGGCTAGTAGCATTACTGCATATCAAGGATCGCAGCAGTGCTAGATGATGCAGTAGTCTCTGAAGGCAAAATACCTTGACGATCCTTTTCACTCCACAGAGGAACTTTTCTCTCCTAACTAAAAGGATAAGTCCTGGAGTGGAATCTATGAAGAGGCAGCTGACCTCCATCACAGGCTGAAACTTCTAGCAAGGAAACCCCAGATCCAACATTATTAATGCTCTACAAGGCACATTAATGCAGTTCAGCAGTTGTTTGAAGTAAATCTGAAGCAAGGATTTTGGACTACAGTCAACCAAATGTCTGATTTTCAAAAGCACATCTGTACTTGCTTCCTCTGTCTCCGTAAATCTGACACAGCAGGCTAAGCTTCAGAGACCCTGCAGATGTCCCACTTCTCAAACCAGTGTCTATTGGCTGCTGTAATTGGATGCAGCAAAAGGAGCTCTCTCATTTGTCATTTTTGGTGCCATATCCCATAATGTATTTACAGGCCACTGCCTCTCTCTGCAGGGCACATTCCTCATTGGCTGGCTCAGGCAATAATCTCTGATCTTTTTCACAGTACTGTGAGCCAGAGAAAACAAAGATGTTTCTGTTTCCATGTAACCCCAGGCTGCACTATCCCCAAGGTTGCTACCCATGCCTGTATTTCTAAGCACAGGTTGAGGTGCCTGATTCAGTATTCAGGTCCTTCCACACGAGTAACAGTATTGCCGGTGTCTGTCTACCCTGTTATAGCCCTCTGGGAAGCTACAACCACCGACCAACCTTTCTAATGGCTTTGAACCTTGAACAGCAGTAGTTAACGCACAGTCAGTAAGTGGCAGTAATAATATGCATACACCTTCACATTTACCACCAGGGTTGGATTTTCAGCAATATCCTTGAGACCCCCTGCAAACTAAGGCTTGCAAGACAACTGTACATATTCAGTACTATAACCCGACTGATAATATGCACATTATCCAGGTTAAGCATGAAAAGACAATCAGATTTATTTAGGGACATGAACAAGGAAGAGGTGTGAATTTAGTTATATGATTTGTATTCTGATTTAAATTCAGGCTCTTGGCATGCACTTTTAGTCCCAAAATGGACAGTTCTACAACACTGGGTACCCAGAATGGAATACTGGCTAGCCAGAGGCATTGCCTGGTGGTGGTCAGCATTGCAGCTGTTGGGGCCCTTGAAGCAAAGAAAAGGCAGTTAGCATGCACAACAAGATGATTATTTGTAATCCTGGCCAGTTGGCCCACTCTCATGAAACCCAGAAATTTGAAAAGAAATCAGATGGTGCCACAGATAATTAAATGACTCATTGCAGGAGCTACCCTGATTGTACTCACACTACTAGCTGGCTGTAAGGTTGTAGGCGATATGGACACCTTGTGCTGTTCACCAATGAGCATGGGAAGCAGGGCCATCACGACACACACCTCCTTTTGTGGCCTTATCCTACAGGTGGCCACAACCCTGCCGGTTGGTTCTGTGCAGGAGCTGGATCCCCAAAGTCGGTCTCTCACCAAAGACAGTCTTTAGTGCAAAGCAGTTGGTCTGGGCTAGATTGGCAAAAGCAGATGTGATGAGCACATTGGCAAAGTTTGTTTGGTTTGTTGATGAAGCTCCAGCTGGCATAACAGATTGGGTCACGAGCAGGCAGGTCTCGACTCCAGGAATCATTCAGCACATTTAATCAAACAGCATTAACTTTTTACTGTTTAGGTACAGTCCAGTTGCTACTGCAGTAGATTCACTGAGCAAACCTCTTGATCCAAAATTAGTCTCACACTCTAGTTGGGACGAATGTTCACAGGAGCAAATCTTCGATCCAAAATGCAAGTGGTGCTTTTAAACTCTTCGATACTTTCTGTCAGAGTTCCAGTCTTAAATTGGATGTTTCCAACTTCTGCAATCAGGCTGTCCAATGCAGGAGAAACAGTGGCAGGGAGGCAAGTTAGGCTTCTTCCACAATTCTCCTACGCTCCATTCATGGAGCAGCTGCTCGAAAGCTTGAGTGGTTCACTCCTCAAGCTCCAACTCTAACTGATCCACTGTCTTTGCAGTACTGAGCATTTATTTTGAGTCCGGGCTTTGGGTTGGCTGGGAAGCTGTTAGTCATACATTTGCTCCCCTTCTGTTCAGTTTAGGTGCCAACCTAAAAACTACAACAACTACAGTTTTCTTCCCACGAGACACTTGGGCTAAGGACCCTTCGAGATCCCTGAGTCCTGTTGGTCCACCAACTGGAAGTCCCAGACCAAACATGGTGGTCCCATTTAGCAAGGCAAATTTAAAGGAAAGCAGGTTAAACAAACTTCTCTATTTCAAATACAACAGCATGTTAGAAGTAAACAAGTACAGTTCCCATTCAGGCTTCCTCAGCACTATTATCGACTGCAGAGTGAAGCAAATCAGAGTGACGTCTGGCCAGTCGCAAGCCTTAAATCATTCAGACCCAGCTCAGACCATTCACTATACAAATATTGGCTAGACTTTAAAGGAACAGATGTGGAGGCACAACATGGCACTCACACGAAACAGATAGAAGCAAATAGATGGCTTTATTACCTCTACAGGATGTTAATCTGGCAGTGGGCATGGAAAAGCCCAAGAAGATATTAAGGTAAACCCCAAATTAGTGGGGGTTATACATGGAGGGGGCCCTATTATTTCTCAGTATTCTGCACCCTGAGTCTCAACCTATAGATGGCACAGTTTGTTTCTCTTAACTTGTGTAACAGCCCTCCTTATAGTAGGGGCAGGGTTGTTTTGTAGTGTCAAGCAAAGGGATATGCAAGCAATAACACACGGCTAAGTGGGTTATCTCCTGATAAGAGCATGCCCAGGTGCATTATGAGGCACGAGGTGCTTGCGCCGAGTGCCTTATGCACCTGGGCATGTTCTTATCAGGAGATACCTACGCCTTGAGTGTTATTGCACTTATAAATGGGCCCATTTTTCAGTAATTATTTTATTGGTAAAAAAAACATTAAAAGTCAGAAATATAAAAAAGGAGGTTTCAACACCTCAAATAGTGAAAAATAGTTCCACTACTAAGTTCTTTTTAAAAGTGTTTTATTGGCAGTAGAGGGTGTGCATGTTTTCCTGAAGTTATTTGTGTATCATTACTACTTTCACTACATTCAACAGTCAGAATTTTTTTGTGATGTTTTTCATACACTCAAATGGTGAGATCCTGCTTTCCCGAGACACAATGTTCACTTTATCGGTTAGAGTGCGAGCGTGACTTCCGATGGTAGCCTCTCAAATCCCCACCCCACAGTCACAAATAAATAGTGGCACAAATAAAGAGTGACAATTTTGTTCCATTTTTATGAAGTTTTTACAGTCAGGTACTGAAATCAGGAAGTGAGTGCTTGTCGAGGCTTGAGTGGGAGCGAGTGTGTCCCACAGCGACTACTGTACACAGACTTGGTTTCTGGCTTCCTGGTTCATAGTAACTGCTGGTGATGAAAAGAAAGAAACTTCTTTTGTGTTTGTGGTGACAGTAGTGGACTGTATTTTTAAGCAGGAAGTTCAGAGTTTTGGGTAGCATTTGAAGGTGAAGAGGAACTCGGGGAGAAGGACAAATCGACGGAGATGACAGAAATGCCTGTGTAACAGGCAAAAAAATGTTGTAGGTGCTGTATTGGTCCTTTTAAGAACAGATCCAGAAACAAATGATTTGATACCTTTTATTCGACCAACATGGATGTTACAGAAAGAACAAAGTGCTCTAGCTTTCAAACCAACTTGGTCCTTCTTCAGAAGCTTGTGGCAGTTTTTTCAAATATCCCTACTATTAACACCAGATTATATAGAAAAAGCAGAAATAATTCTCATTGGTTTAATATATACATTTAAAACATAATAGAAGATTACGTCAGAGAAGCTAATTAACACCAGTATGCCTTTAACTGGAGAGCCTCAGAAGGGCAAAGGTTATCAAGAATTCTCTACAGCCAGGAGTTCTTGTCACATAAATTTTAAATGTCTCAGTATGCCAAGAAAGCATTCTAGTGATAAAAACCCTTGGAGTGGCATTCTCTCTAATACATGTAAGATAAGCTTACAACTTACATTCCAACTGTCCTAGTATATTAAAGGACAGATAATGAGAGACAAAATCCTGAAATTAGGTATAACTGCAAGTTGAAAACAAGCCTCAAATTAACCTACACATATAAACACTTGATGCATGAAAGTATTACTTGTAAGTGCAAGTGCCAAATAAAAATACTTGTCAAGGACCCCCTTACAAGCGAGACCATGAGCCTGATAAGTGCAGATTTCAACACAGAGTCTGTGTATAACAAAAATGCACAGAATCAGTCTAACAATCTAAATGAAAACCCAAAGGAATTACACCTTTATGAACCCCAGTAAATGAGATATGCATCTTAATATGAGCAGATTTAAAATGTGACAGTGTGTAATCCAACCAGTGACAACTAATAGAAGGAAATAAAATGCACACTATGTGAAAACCAGTGTCCTAGCCACATAGCAATTACCCCATGGCACTCCCACCACACATGTGTACATACACCACACCACACCCACACACACACAGCAGCGACACACCTGCACACCCCAACAACCACAACAAATATAACAAAACACATTCCATACACACCACACCATGCACAACAAACAAAACACACACACACAACATACCCACAACACACCAAACACACACAAAACACACACATACATACATCAGTATAACACACACACACACTCAAACGCACTCACCACAGTATTAAGGTGAGAAGTCAACAATGTAGATAACCATAAACTTACAAAATCAAAGGCCCACTGAAGAACTAAAGTGTTTATGTCCATCTTTTAAGTAAAGGTCTGTGTAAGTTTAGTGGAATAATGTGTCATGTAACCAACATCAATGTTCAATCCATCTGCCACCATATTGAGAAATAAAATAAGTCTAATTTCGAAGCCTGTCTCTGTTGTGTACTGTTGAAATGTCCTTTAAGCCCATCACAGACATATCTGATATTGAGTGGTCATCCTGGGAGAAGTGCTGGGCTGCAGGTTTCTCAATCATCTTGTGATTAATAGAATGTCTGTGTGAATTCATTCTAGTGTGGAGTTGTTGGCTTGTCTCCCCCATAACCTGTGCGAGGACATTTCTTGCATTGGATAAAATAGACCACATTACTTGATGTACATGTATAATTCCCTGTATCCTGAATAGTCTGTTTTGTGATGTAACCACACAGTCTGAAGTGGAAATGAGGTTACATGTCTTACATGTGCTGCTATGACAGGGTCTGTGGTACCATATGATGTCATGGTATTCTGTTCCGCTAAAGCTGATTCCTAATAATCAGGTTGGCTAAATTAGGTGGTTGTTTAAAAGATAGTAGTGGTAGTTCTTGAAAAATACAGTTAAGGGTTTCATCCTCACTAATTATTGGATGGAGATCCTTAATAATCTTACGTGGAGTTCAAGGTCAGGATGGTATGTGACTTCTAAGGGTATTCTGTTGGTAGTCATCCGTTCCTTATATTGCAGTAGCTGTTCTCTTGGGACCTGTGTTGCACGCTCCACTGCTCTGTCAATTTCTCTGACGCGTGTCCCTGCTCAATAAAGGTGTTTTCAACATTGCCAGATGTGTGTCTCTGTCTTCCCATTTGAACAGAGGCAGTGATACTAGTGCTTGACTATAGATGACAGATTTCTTTGTGTGGCTCGGGTGATTACTTTTCTTGTGTAAGTATCTCTGTCTGTCTGTTGGTTTCCTGTAAAGATAGGTATGTAGGGTACCATCCTTAATAGTGACAGTGGTATCCAGAAAATGTACACTTGTGGCAGAATATTCTAGGAAAGCTTTATAGTTGGGTGGAGGTTATTAAGATCCTGGTGAAAATCTTTAAGTGTGTCAGTGCCCTCTGTCCAAATTATAAACAAATCATCAATGTAATGGAAATAAGCGAGTGGTTTATGTGTACAGTGCCTTAGAAAATCCTCCTTCAAATTCGCTATAAAAGATTAGCATACTGAGGAGCCATCCTGGTTCCCATTATGTTCCCATAGTTTGAACATAATGTTTTACGCTGAAGCTGAAGTTGTTATGCATTAGAATGAATTCAGTGAGTTTACCCACAACCCAGGGTCAATGTTGGGGTCCACCCTTTGTCATGCAGGTATTTGAGGCATGCTGAAATGCCATCTGTGTGTGGAATATTAGTGTAGAGGGAGGTTACATCTATCGTGGCTAAAATGGTATCAGGTGGTAAGTCCTTAAAACCAGAAAGTTTATGCAGGAAGTGAGTAGTGTCCTTGATGTAACTATCCCTTTGTATAACCAGTGTGTAACAGACAGAGAATGGGACTGGCAGCTGCAGCTGCTGGAAAAGATGGACCAACAGTGAGTTAAAATTAAAATAAGATATACAGAGGATTAACAATTGAATAGTTGTACAGGATGAGGACTTCAACACACTCATTCATTCATATCATTCTGTCCTGTCTGTGCCACATTGCTAGCAGTCTGCTGTTGCAGTGGTTCTGTCAGATTCACAGAGGTGTAGTTTTCCTGCTGTGAGCTGTGCCAGCCTGTATTTTTTGGGGGACTGGCACAGCTCAGTAATTTGTTGTTGTTCTGGGGCCCAGGAGTGAGGGTAGTGCCAGTTAGCTACAATATCTTCTGATAAGGATACTGCTCAGAAGATGTTGTAGCCAATCAGGTTACAGGATTTTGAGTCCATTTTATAAGGTGTATTTGATCACCCTCTGGTGTTTTAGTCATCCAGGAGGAGTTTAGGAAAAGATTTATAAGGTAAAATGAGGCGGAAAGTGGAGTTGAGTGGAGGGACTGAATAGTTGGAGTGTAGAGACATTAGGGGCCCTAAAGTAAGTGGAGTAGGGTGCAGGTCACCTTGAGGGGTGCAGCAGCATCCTGTCTCTCAGAGTGTTTCTTGCTGGTGCCATTGGGCTGCAGTCATTCTAGTACTTTTTCTGGGTTCATGTTGGGGTGTGGACCTGCAGGCACTGCCAGCATAGTCGTGGAGTGCCAGGGTGCCGGATAGTGAGGAGCTGTGCACATCAACAGTCTGCCCACAGCTGGATCAGGTCTTGTGCCAGGGCATTGGTTCTCCTGCATGCCCTCATCTAGGGACAGAGTGCAGTACCACCAACCGTCACTGGCCAACATGAGGTTCGGCACCTCCTCATGGGGGGGGGTCTTTTAACAATGCTGTACCTGAGTGCTCAGGACATACAGTCACCGTGGCAATGTAGGAACAAACTGGGTAGAGCCCAGTAATCAGGGAAAGTGTGGGATTTACCAGGATGGAGAGGAAGTACAGAGGAGCCAACCACATTGCTAAAATTGTACAGGGAGCAGGAGAAAACATTGATGTCCTGGTACACATAGTGACTAATGATCTTGCCAGCCGGTCAGTTGTGGAGACCAAGGAACACCTGACCAGGCTGTGTGACAAATTATTATCCATTTCATCCAGCATCTCATTTTCTGAGATCCTGCTAGTCTGGGAGAGGAGGGCAGATGGACGGAAGGTCAGAGAAGGGAGATAGGGAGTTAAACATGTGGCTCAAGGGCTGGTGCCCGAAAAGGACACAAATTTGTAGATAACTGGCAACAGCTTTGGGAGGAAAGTTCTTTAAATTCAATGGACTGCATCTGACTAAGGAGGAGTCAGTGCATTGGGGCAGAAGTTTGACGTATTTGCAGAATATTTAAACTAGCAAATGGGGAGAGGGTGCAGCACATGATGTCGAATGGGAAGAACACCTCCTCCTCAGCTAGTGATCAAACAGGAGTTCAGCATGTTTGTAGTTCATTTGCATCACCAGGTAAGGAAAAGGTCCAGTCCCTCACACAATGCACAGGGGAAACGCCAGACCTTGCCCAACAACTAGCACACCAAAATCTGGCCAATGGAAAATCATGTGCATTAGTCGTTCGCAGTCTGGGAAACAAGATCCCAGACCTGCAGGCACAATGACAGAGGATAAACTGACATAGTAGCCATTAGCGAGACATGGTTCACCAGTAACCACACTTGGGAGATTTCGTACCGCCATGAACTGTTCAGAAGAAACCGAGGTGCAAAAAGGCAGGGTGGAGTGGCCCTTTATGTCAATGAAAATGATCAAAGCTACAGAAATTCAGAATGCACATAAGGAGCCAGAAGAACTGTGGGTCACCCTGGAAACAGGAAATGGGACAACCATATGAACTGGGATTGTCTACAGGCTTCTAGACCAGGGAGGACATAGACACATTGCTGTTAGAAGCTATACTAAACATGACAGCTAAAGGAGGTTCTGATAATGGGCTTACTTCAACACGCCTAGATACAGATTGGTCAATACCAACAGGAACATCTCTCAAATCTAGACACATGGTGGATTCCCTGAAGGGGAGGGCCTCAAACAACTGATTCAACAACCCACAAGAGACAGGGCTATTCTAGATCTAGTACTGACTAACACGGAAAGGATCACAGATCTCCAGGTAGAAGGTCAGCTGGGGGCCAGTGACCATCACATGGTATGGTTCAATTTGGCCACTAGAACTCAAATCATCCCATTCCAAGGCAAAAATATGGGACTTCAGAAGAGTTGACTTTGATAAGATGGCCAACAGAGTTAAGCTAGCCCTGGCAAAAGAAATATAGGTGAGGGGTACAGGCAAAGTAGGCAAGCATTAAAGATGCAATACTTGAAGCAACATCCCACTGTGTTAGAGAGAAAAGGAAGTGCAAAGAAGAAGGAAACCACTTTGGTTCTCAAAACAGTAGCAGAAAAGGTCAGATCCAAAAGGCTGGCGTTCAGGAAATATAAGGGAAC
Organism: Neoceratodus forsteri; assembly: GCA_016271365.2. NCBI lineage: Eukaryota > Metazoa > Chordata > Ceratodontiformes > Ceratodontidae > Neoceratodus > Neoceratodus forsteri. Next base: position 680,728,737 of record CM057456.1, on the reverse strand, counting down.
GCAGCAGGATGAAGATAGGGAGGCATGCCAAACTTCCCTAAGGGAAGCAGGGAAGGCAGTAAGACAGGCAAAGGCCTGAACTGAGGAAACACTAGCACAAACAGTAAAATAAGGTGACAAGACTTTCTGTAGATACTTAGTGAAAGGAGAATGTCCAGAGGGGTATTGCTTAGGTCAAAGGGGATAAGGGGATGTGTGGAGGAGGAGGAGGACCATGTAAAAGCATCTATCCTAAATAGATACCTCTGCTTAGTATTTACTGAAGAGAAGGTAGGGCAGGGCCCACAGCCTCAGCACCATGGACACAGTGGGGAGGAGGTGTGCACCAGTCCCTCACAAAAGAAAGGGTCCTAACAAGAGCTCGATAAGACAGGATGGACAAGGCAATGGGACCTGATGGCATACATCCCAGGGTACTAAAGGAGCTAAGGGTGGAACTAGCAGAGCCATTATCAGAACTGTTTAGTAAGTTTCTGAGCACAGGAGAGGTCCCAGAAGATTGGAGAAGGGCTCATGTGATCTCACTCCACAAAAGTGGTAGCAGGGAGGAGCAGAGAACTACAGACCAGTCGTCTTACCTCAGCAGTGGGCAAGATTATGGAGTCATCTAAGGAAAGGATAGTGCAACACCTGGAATCCATTGGAGCACAGGATCCATGACAGCATGAGTTTACAATGGAAGGTCTTGTCAAACTAATCTCATAGATTTCTTTGACTGGGTAACCAGAGTGGTGGACCAAGGGGAGCAGTTGATGTCACCTACCTTGACTTCAGCAAAGCTTTCGATACTGTTCACATAGAAGATTGATTAATAAGCTGGGTAGGCTCTGGGTGGGTCAGAAGTTGGTCAGCTGGGTGGCAAACTGTTGACCGGCAGAAAACAGAGAGTAGTGGTAAATGGTATCCAGTCAGAAGAGATGCAAGTAACAAGTGGGGTACCTCAGGATCAGTCCTGGGGCCAGTCCTCTTCAACATCTTCATCAGTGACATTGCAGATGGACTGGAGGGTAAGGTTTGTCTGTTTGCAGATGACACCAAGATCTGCAACAGAGCAGATGACCCAGATGGGGTGGGCAGAATGAGAAGAAATCTGGATAAACTGGCAAAATGGTCAGAAGAGTGGCAACTGGGGTTTAATGAAAAGAAGTGCGAGATCATGCACATCGGAAAGAGAACCCAGAAGCCATCTATAGGTTGGGAGGAGTTGCTGGCAGTCACAAGGAAGAAAGAGACTTGGGCATCATCATCACAGATGACCTGAAATCATACAAGCTGACCACTAAAGCAGTAGGTAAGGCTAAGGGGATGTTGGGGGGTACAAGTCGTAAGAGGGAAGTAATAATCCCTCTTTATAAGACACTGGTTAGGCCCCATCTGGGGTACTACATGCAGTACTGGAGGCCACACCTTCACAAGGACATTAACAAAATTGAGGCAGTCCAGAGAAGGGCAACCAAAATGGTGCAGGGACTACATCAGAAAACATATGAGGACAGATTAACGGAGCTCAATATGTATACCCTAGAGCAAAGGAGGGAGAGAGGTAATGATTGAAACATTCAAATATCTTAAGGGCATTAACAAGGTGAAAGAGTCTAACATGTTTCAATATAAGTAAAATAGCAGGACAAGAGGACACAGCATGAGATTAGAGAAAGGCCAATTAAGGGTAGTGTGAGAAAGTTGTTTTCACAGAAAGGGTGGTGGATGCATGGAATGGCCTACCCTCAGGAAGTGGTGGATATGAATATAGTGCAGGGCTTCAAACAGGCATGGATAGGCATAAGGAGCAATACAGATGAGTATGAATAGATAGGTCATTGATAGAGTAAAGGCTGATGGCACATTCATAAAGTAGAAAAGAAATGGGCAGATTTGATGGGCTCTTGGTCCTTATGTGCCATCATCTTCTATGTTTCTATGTTCTATGTTTCTATGACTGCTCCCTCAAAAAGTGCTTATTGATGACCTTTGGGACTGAGATGGATTTCCCAAAGCAGGTTGTTTTAGTATCAAAAAATTGGGTACAATTCAGTGTGAGTCTTCATTTACAAGGAATGAAACTAGAGCAAAAGAGATCTTCAGATACGGACTGGTAAGGTAAGAGATGTCAGAGAAAGTACTGTGGAAGTGCATCATGTGAGGATGTCTGGGCACTTGTAGCCTCTTGTCTGGGAGGGGAGAGCAGGTTATGTGGAGCTACAAGTGAAAAGCAAGAGTCCTGACTGATCCTGGCCAGATGTTACTGTAATTGGGGAAAAGAGTTCCTGGGCACTGGAGTATAGATTCTTGAAACCTGTTCCAGTGGTCCCAAAAGTAATTTGCTGCCACTCAGAATCTGACATACCATTACTATGCTTTTATGAGAGGGCCCAGGAATTGGGAACAAAGAGAAGGGATAGAAAATCCCATAGGTGGAATAAGCATAAAGTAGCCAGGGACAGACAGAGATGCCAAGAGCAGTGTACAGGCTGATCCACATTGCACTCTTGGCTTTAGATCTTGAATGTGGTAATGAGATAAGTGATTACAGTATCTTCTTGCCTAGAAGATAAATTAAGTAGGATCTATAAACCCCTGCATGCATGTTATTTACTGTATGAATTCGATCAATCCCTGCTAAGTAAAGAGACTGACATGTCTGAACCTTGTAGTTTTGTCATTTCTTGTCCACCAAAGGTGCCTGTACTGTAACCTAGGGGCAGCAAAAGGATCCAGTTTGCTGTACTATTTTGCAGGGCTCCCAGCAAGTATATCAGCCTATAGCCCTAGACCTCAGAGCACCCTGGGCCATGCACACACCCTTAAAATGGCACACTGAAGGTTGGTTCAACTACAGTGAGAGACAAAATCAGGGTTACACTTGGAATCTTCTCAGGCCACTTATAGTTGGAATACTGGACCCCAGATTTACCAGGTGCTCTGCAAACAACCTCTTCTCTTCCTTTTGCCAGTGCAAGACTGAGTTCTGTAGAAAAACTGATTTCTCACAGCCTGTCCAGATTGTACCATGTGGTGACACTGCCACCTAGGGAAAAAACAAGCACATGCATAACTTCACTTTTGGTAAGAAAGGTTAGAAATCTGTATATGAACAAACATAGAAACATAGGAAACTACTGGCAGAACATGGCTTTGTAGTTTATTCAGTCTGCCCCTTGAGGTTGTACGAGCCCCCTACAAGTCCATGACTGACCTCATCCCCACCCCCCCTCTCCTGATCCCTTGACCTGCCCTTTGTGTCTATCCCTCGCCCTCTTAAAGCTTACTACCATTATCACTGACCAATTTTTCTGGAAGCTTGTTCTACCGCAATCACCCTCAGAAATCACCTGCTCAGTGAAGTAGTATTTCCTCATGCCCCTTTGAACCCACTCCACCACCACAACCAGTTTTTATGCTGGCTTTGAGTGTGCATGCAACATTTTGTGGCAGTAGCATCATTGCAGAGGTGTGTCAATGTTGTTGCCAATGCATGGAATGCTTTAGTGGGTGCATCCCTCAGCCACCAATTAACAAGAATGCTGCCGATAACAGCAATTTCAAAGAGAGCTAATGGAGTTAAAGAAATCTTCTGCTCCTATGATGTGCAGTTTCCTCATTGGAGCATCAGATGACAAGGCACTGTTACGCGCTTTCTTGCTGAAACATTTCAATAAATACGTTGGCCTCGCCGCCTGCCACACAATCCCGAGCTGACTGCGGGCTGCCCACTCCCCATGTTGGCATGTTCCCCCAGTTCAATTTGTTTGCCACCGGGGTGCCCAGTCCTCATTGGCACAATGTCCCCCCAGTTTAATTTGTTTTCTGACGGGTGCTCAGTCCCTATCGGCATCATGTCCCCCCACTTTGTTTGCTCACAAGGGTGCCCAATGCCCATCAGCATCAGTCCCCCTGCCCAAACTCTTGTGGCACACTGGGAGCCCACCCCAGTGTGCCCAAAATATTTTTTAACCTGTAAATAAAGAAAACCTTCCCCAACTTCTGTTTTGTTTTGTCCTGTAAAAAAGAAATGGTCCTGCATCATCCCGCCACCCTCCCCCAACCTGCACCCACCATCTGTGCACCATCTCCCATACCCCTCACCCCATACTTACCTCCAGAGGTTCAGCACTGCGATCTTCAGTGGAGTGGGGTCACGCCTGAACTCTTCAAAAGCCGAATTCATAAACTGAAGAAAATCACAGTAAGTTTTATAATGGCATCAATGGGGGGGGTCAACTATGTAGATATATCAGCCATGTTTTGGAATTTTGGCTCCAAATTTTCTACATGGGGTTCTTGAGACTAACATCTGCACATGTGACTGTTATTTCGTTACTCAGTTCCAAAGCTAATTTCACAGTCACTGCACAGAATCACCTTTCAGGATTGAGTAATGAAACAACAGTGCCACTGTTCATGAGGTGGGTCCCAAAAACCATGTTGCAAATTTGGTGAAGCAATTCAAAAATGACTGCATTATGAGTGTGTGTGCAATTTACACACACTCATAACTTTCCCAATTTTTAATATTTCCACTCCAGATTTTCAACATTGGCATTTTTGTACACATCTTTATGAACAGTACAGCTGTCATTTTTGCATCCTGCCCAAAATGTGTTTTCGCACTTGTGGCACACAATGGCAGAGTCGCTAGGGAATCAACTTTGGGACAGATTAACAAATTACAGTGCCTCTGTTCATGAGGGAGGTCCCAAAATGCCTATATTGTAAATTTGGTAAAACAATCCCAAAAAGTATTGGTTACAGGTGTGTGTTAGAAGATTCTATGCACTCATAACTTCACCAATTTTCATATTTTCATTCCAGATTTTCAACACTGCCATTTTTACACCTCCTCGTGAACAGTACAGCTGTCATTTTCACATCCTGCCTGTAATGTGTTTTCACACCTGTATGCCAAATGGCTCAGTCGGCTGAAAATCACCTTCGCTAACAAACCGATAGTGCCACTGTTTATGAGGTGGGGTCACAAAAGCCCATGTTGAAAATTTAGAGTGAATATACCAACAAATGCCCAGGATGTTAGGGTTTCCAACCATTATGCCCCACCCTGTAGAGACTGACCAGTGTCAGGGTGTGACTTAGGATCATCGGCTGTAATGCTCATGCCATTCCACCTCCACTCCCACCCTGTAGCCAGTGACAGGCATCGAGGTGTGCCATGGAGTCTTTGGCCCCAAAGTTCACCCCATTCTCCTATACTGCACCCATCTCAGTGTATTTCCTTATGGAACAGGATGAGCATAAGGCCCAATGACTCCAAGGCACACCACAACACCTGTCAGTGTCTGCATGCAGGGGTGGGTGAGTGAAATAGTGTGAGAACGTTATGTCCGATAACTCAAAGGCACACCCCAATGCCAGTCAGTCTCTGCAGGGTGGGAGGTTGGCGCTACTCAATACTTCACTGCCACTCCTATTATGCATCTCTAACTCATAGACTACCAGTGCCAATGCCAGCAAGCCAACATTCGGCACTGACAAATGCTTGTTCACTATTCCCTTGGTAATTTCTCACTGCATAAAAGTAAGGAAATGCAGTTTTAGGGTAAACATATATTCTTTGAGCTCTTGATAAATCTGTGTTCTGGTGTTTCACCTCTGTTGAATGATCCTGTCATGCAGCACTGGCCTGAATTTCCCTAACTTTGGCACTTTTGTGGCATAGAAAATACATCAGTGCTTGGAGAGAGGGTGCTAAAGTTAGTGCAATGCCAACACTGCATTACATAATCATTCAAACCCCAATAAACACCACACCACCAATTTACCAAGGCTCTCTGGACCTTTTGTCCAAAAGTTGCATTTCCTTTCTCTTGTAGTAAGTGACAAACCTAGGGTTTTTTGCAATGAGTTTCCTTATTTTTAAAAGTAAATTTAATAACAGATATACGCCTACAGCTGGCTTTGTTAATGATTCAATGGCAAGCAGTATTTGGTCACAGTGCCACTCCTTGACATTAGCTCACCCTGTACCAAACAGTCCTAGAAGTGTACTGGCATGTGCACTCTCACCCCGTGCCTGTACCTAGCAGTCCCTGATGTCCACTGGTACTTTTTTCTCACCCTCCCCTGTACCAAGCAGTCCCTAGTGTCCGGTGGAACCCACCTCCTATACACTGACCCATGTCTAGGTATCCCTGGTGTCCAGTGCACCCATCTCTCACACAAAGCTCCATGTTCAAGTGTTCCTGGAATCCACTGGTATCCCTTTACACCCTGCTCCATGTGCCAGGTATCACTGGAATACCATGGTACACTCACACATTCTTCCCTATGTCCAGGTATCCCTGGTGTCTAGTACACCCATCTCTCACAAAGCTCCATGTCCAAGTGTTCCCAGAATCCACTGGTATCCCTTTACATCCTGCTCCATGTACCAGGTATCACTGGAATACCATGGTACACTCACACATTCTTCCCTTGTCCAGGTATCCCTGGTGTCCAGTGCACCCATCTCTCACACAAAGCTCCATGTCCAAGTGTTCCTGGAATCCACTGGTATCCCTTTATGCCCTTCTCCATGTGCCAGGTATCACTGGAATACCAGGGTACACTCACACATTCTTCCCCATGTCCGGGTATCATTGGCCTCCAGTTGAACACACCTCCCACACCCTGCCCTATGTCCAAGTATCCCTGGTGTCCAGTGGTACCCCCAGCATCATCAGTGTCCTGCAGTCTGCACACATTGTGTCAGAATAGGAAGGCGGTCTCTTACTAGGGTTGGACTCCTAGTGTCAGATTGGGGGTCTTTGTTAGCATTAGGTTGAGCAAACAGTGTCATAATCGGAGGGGTCTTTTGTGGCACTAGGGTTGGACTCCCAGTGTCAGAATGTAATGGGGTCTTCAGCAGCACTAGTGTTGGCTACCCTGTGTCAAAATGGTAGGTGGTCTTTAGTGGCATTAGGTTAGGTTCACAGTCTTAGGATGGGAGATGGCCTTTGGAGGCACTAGGGTTGTGCTCCCAGTGTCAGAATGGAAAGTGGGGGCTTTGGCAGCACTGAGGCTGAGCACACGGTGTCAAAATGGGACAGAGATCTTTAATGGCACTAGGGTCAGGACTCCCAGTCTCAGAATCAGAGATGGTTATTGGTGGCACTGGGGCTGGGCCCAAGTGGCCACAGATTTTTTTTGGTTATTGTTTCTGATATCAGAGTTGGGCATCCATTATATGTATGTGAAGGGGGCGGGGCTCTTCTTTAGCAGCCCTGGGGTTAGCCTCTATGTGTCCACATAGTTCTGTTTTTTAATTATCCCCCATTGTCACAGGTCACTGCAAAATGCAGCTTTGGCATATGTGATCCTGCAACAGCCGAGAAACAGAGTGGAGCATAAACTGGCCTTACACAAGGCAATTTTCACATTTGTCACTTTTTGCCTCTTCCTTGTACAAAACACCAAACTCAGTTTCTCAGAAATTGTCACATCCTGAGATCCTGAGCCAGAAGACATGTTGTGTAAGTTTCAAGACATTCTGCCAAGTTAAAGTGGCCAAAAATAGGGGTTTAACAAGATAGTGCCTACTCAGTCCCAACTAGTGCCGCTACCATGCCACATTGTTCTCTCTGCAGTATACTGTATTCAGTATGCCCAGTACCAGCTTCAACAGCACAATGAAAAGACTCATCCCACAGCAATGTAACAGCAGCCTAGGCTTCTGCAGGTCAGTTAGCTGCACTCCAACTAGCCCAAAATCAAACTGATTTCATATTGGGCAGGAACTCCTGGGATAACTAACATTTAGCCACATAAAAAACAGTGGGGATCGATCCAATGTTCCCTCTAATTTTTAGTCTGTTTGCGTGGGCGACTGATATGTGTGTGGCACTTTGTGCAAGAATTGATTCATGTGCGCAAATTGGAAGGCCCAAACAAGTGATACATTTATTTGCAGTAAACAGTAGAAAATATAACAAACACTCAAATACTCAATGCAAAGCATAAATATACATTCTGACACAGTCCGAAGCTTGGATGTCACTGTGCACCATAACAGTATGAACTGGAAACATGTGCAAACTATGTTACATTTTAAAGAGTCTTGCATGCATCTAAAAGGGTGCTGCTGATGATGCATTGCTAAGAAATCAACATTTGCTGTTTTCTCTCCTGTCTTTCCTATTCTTCCAGTGGGCTTATATTTTATTAAGATCCATTTTCCACCAGATGTTAAAAACTATTTTGTTCAGATCAACATATCTAAATGGCTTTCTTCCAAGCTGTTTCTTTGTTTGTGTTTAATGCAGTTCGTGAAGTTGAAGCCTCTTTCACGGTCAGCACTAGAAGCTTGGAATGTGGTAGAAGTAGTATAATTTATTGTTCGCATAAAGCAGTTATGGTATACTAAATTCAGGACAAAATACATAGTAAATATAAATAAACAATAAATAAATCAACAAGAACTTAAATATCTTTACAGTGCAATTCAGTTTAACAGAGTATCTTTTCAAATAAAAACCTACATAGAACTCATGTCCCCTAAAATACTTTACAAATGAGTTGAGATGAGAATCTTGCAAAGATCTCTTCCATGTTCTTCTCTTTCATAGTAAACAAATTATTCCAAAAGATCCTCCAGGGGAGGCCAAGATCCCAGCAGTTTTTCCTAGTTGATTCATACCTAGGTCACAAGAGTACCACATGTTTGAGATCATCTGTAGTCCAACTCCACATTTACAATATGGAGAAAGTACCCTCTCTTCTGTTTCAAATGAATGCATTGAGCATTCTAGTTTTCAGTTCCAAATCTTGTATAGATTCTTCTTTGTTTAGGACAGGTTAAAAAATAGAGATATGGCTCATATCCCCATGAAATCTTTACTTTTTTTTTTTATAAAACCCATATAGCTTAAGCTTGAGAGTTGAACACAGAAAGAATTTATGTCTTAAGTCAATAAGCCTCAATTTGACATCCTGCCTAATCTCCTCAAATGGTCTTGTGTAAGTTTGATATAAGAGGTGGCACAATCCGACGCCATTATTGTTTCTTAATAAGATGAATAAAGGAATGTATCATATCCCAGTGCTGGCCAATTTGATGGCTTCCACTACACATTCTGGGATATCTTTGTAGGGGCAAAAAGAAAAAGTTTCAACAGACAGAGAATCTGTCGCTCACAGATGAGAGAAGTCAAGGAACGTTGTCCTACCTCCAAGGCAAGAATACAGCTTGAGTTCCATTTAAAAATATTAAGATGTATCTATAGAGTTTATTCAGAATTATTTCTAATTCTCTAACCTTAGTATAACCACAGATTTCAGAGGCATATAACATGATTGTTCTTATTTTGGCATTAACAACTCTTAATACCCAGCTCACCCGATGACTTCCCCATCTTGCTGTTAAATATTTTTAGGGCATTTACAGAAGATCCCATTTTAAATTGAATAGCCTCAAATGTTTGGTCCAAGTTAGGCTATAGGCAAAATGGGCACCTAAATAGTCAAACACTTAACAGTATCTATATGGTTACCGTTTAGCCTAAAGCCTACTGTATTCTTGGTTTGAGAGCCAAAATCTACAATGTTGGTCTTGCCGAGATTAACGTTTAGTTTCCTTTGAGAACAGAGAGATTCAAAGTGAGCCAGTTTTCTTTTAAGACATAAGATTGAAGTAGAGAGCAAGACTAAATCATCTGCATATGCTAAACATTAAATCCTTTGATCATTAATTTTTGCAGTATGGAAATCTAGGTTACCTAGCTGATCCAAGACTGTATTGATGTAGATGTTAAATAGAGTGGGGCCAAAATGCACCCCTGTCTGTCCCCATATTTGTCTCAATCTATCAGTTAGATGACCATATTGATTATACTGGACCCTTGCCCACATATTTTCATAGAGTCTATTAATGATATCAAGAAGGAGGCCTCCAACTTCAGATTCCTTAATGTAGCTCAAAGGATTTTTCTACTAATGCTGTCGGGCCGAGGAGAAGTCCACAAAACAGCAATATATAATTTGTTTTTCTCACTTTAATATATTTCCAGATCAGGTGCTGAAGCACATAATAGTGTTGTACTGAAGAGCAGTCCTTCCAGAGGCGTTCTGTGCATCAATCAATACTGAGTTTTCCTTGACCCATGACAGTAATCTGCTCAAAATTATCCTAGACAAAATCTTCTGTGAAACATCTATCAAACTAATAGGCCTATACATCCTTATGTTATTCGGATCCTCTTTTTAAAAATGGGAAGATAACACTACCTGCCCAACTTGCAGGGTAAGAGTACTCCTGAACCAGGCTATTAAACAGTAATAGAAGAAAAGGAATCCATCAGTTGGCAATCTTATAGAGATCACCTAGGACCCCATCTGGCCCTGGTGCTTTATTTGCCTTAAGGCCAATCAGTGCCATCTGGATTTCGTCATCTGTGATCAAGATAGGTCTTGGAAAATTTCATCATCCTGTATTTTGAAAGCATCAGGTGTCTCCTGCTCTTCTTGAGAATAATAGAGCTTGGAGAAATCAGATGCCCGAACTTTGGTGTAATATAGGCTTCAATCCTATTGGCATATCTAGTATATCCCTGGACAACAATATTCCAAAATCGCCTTCATCCCTAACCAAAACAGCCTGCCTCAGTTTTTCCTAAAGTCCCTGAGTATGTTTATGTCTCTCCCATTCAAGAATTTTCCTATATTTTTCCTCTTTCAGTCTTTAGCAATTTAAAATCTGCTGCAGACTTATTTCTTTTCTTCTTATGCTATCTTAATTTTCCTCCAAACTCTTTCTTTGCCTGTAGGGATACCGAATTAAACTAAAACTTTTATAAAGGGACCTAGGATGGTACATTGTTTTACATCTAAGTCCAAGTGAAGAATGAATAGTTTCCCAATTCTCCAAATTATTAAAGGCTTTACTTTTGTCCAGGACCAACTCATGAATATTACCTAAGACTCCTGTACTAACAATTTCTTTGAAACTAGCTTGATGAATCGGCTCCCATCCAATCCTTCTCTTATTTATGACTTCTCGACTCTCCTTCCTGTTGCCCTCACTCCCTAAAGTTCCAAAAGGGCATTTGATGTTAATTACAATGGCACAGTGTGCTGATTCCAATTTATCAATGACCTCTAACTTTTGGATTAGCTTTACTGCTTTCAAATTGGTCCAAACCTAATCAGTGGTTGAAGAGCCAGTAGGTCTCTCACGGTAAGGATCTGACTAGATTGACCTGAGTTCTACCATTTAAAATACAGAAAGTTCTACTGGCTAAGCCCACTAGCAATTCCTTACCTCTGAGGTTAGAGTTTAGATCCTCAGCATTCCTAGTATATGAGATATTTGGATTAATTATAGATATTGTATGGATCATATCTGAATATACATCCTCCAAGAAATGAGAAGGAATTCTGGGATTAAAGTCTCCCAAAATAATTATAAGATGAAGTGTACTCTTATCTGACAATTCATCAAGTGCCATTTTCATATCCTGTATGAAAAGGTCAGCGGATCAATAGCTCTATTGTGAGGGGCAAGTATATATTGCAGAGAATAATCTTCTTTGTCCCTTGCTAATCATTACAGCCAAAATACCCTCTGACTTAGTAGAAATGCTAGTGATCTGAAAAATTTAGCAAAGTTTTGATAAAAAGGAAATACCCCTTTCAATCTTCCAAACTTTTTATCTTTAGTTGCTGGCAGAGTAAAGACAGAATATCCAGCCAATCTGGAGTTAACATTTTCTGCACACCACCTTTATTGCAGTCCAATAATATAAAAATTATCCAGAAATCTCACTACTTCAGGGTCAATTATTTTAAGATGGATGCCCTCAATATTCCATGAAAGTATAAAGGGCATCCACATCTCAATCCAGCTCCCTCATCCAAATCTAGCTGGCATTCAGAGTTCATTTGTTTGATATTATCTACAGGCTGCATTTGCCAGACTGAATCAATAACTGTCATCGGTGAGTAGGTATTAGAGTCAATTAGGTTTCCAAAGTCAATCAGGGGTTATCTGCCTCTAAGATTGATTCTCAACTATCCTTAGTCTGTTTAAACCATGAAAAGCCTTCACCCAAGTCTAACATGTAAACTAAATGTATTTCCAAACAATCCAGCTTGCTGGCCAGAGAATACAAGCTGCTAGCTTTTATGAGGATTTTTAAATGTAATATCAATCTTGTTGTGGGCTCAGGGTCTCCATATAACTTCATGGACTCCACTATGTTTCTGGAGATATAAAATCCTAATGCTCTTTCCAAGAGCAGCAACACATCTTCCTAACTTTTCTATGAGAATCCTTGAGTGAAACCTTCCACCCAAAGATAGTTATGGTCTTACTCAGCCATACTTCTCTCTGCTTCAGTACGTGATCCTCTATCACTCCCAATAATTTTCTCTGTGCTATCGTAGCCTTCTCACTGTGCACCTCCCTATGGAGAATCTCTTCTGGGGAAGGATAAGACTGTGTAGGAACCTTTATACATGATAGCTTCATGTTTAGCTTGGAATGTAGCACATACATCAATAAGTTTAGCCACTATGCTGTACTGTACATTAGTCAAAGAAAAGTGGATCATGTCAGTAAAGGATTTTAATGATCGTGTCCTTTATTTTTTCAGGAACTGTAAATCTGAAGTCATTGTACTGGCTAACAATTTCTGCCTGGTCCATTGATGAAAATAAATAGTCCTGATATTTGCTGCACAGTCTCTCAATATTTAATAAGCCAAAATCAAAGCTGCAATGTGGCATTGTTGCAAAATCAAAGACAGATCAGTCAGGAAAGTTCACTTGCAGGAAATCAGCTGTCCAGATGGTCACATAACAGGCCAATGAATTGCAAAATTGCTGTTGTGCTTACTTCAGCTGTGCAATTAGCTAAAAGCAGTTTTACTGGTGGGCTCCAGTAGACAGTTTCACCCAGGTACTGGCTTCTGAACTTTTTTATTTTTGCCCTAGCAATCTGTACAGCTTCAACTTGTTAGACCACTTTCTGAAACATCTTGGACAACTCTGCCAACTCCAAAAGTACATCATTTAATACTGTTATGGCAATGTGGTATTCAGGGTTGGACAGCTTCTTAAAGCAGTACTTAGCAATGGGATCTTTGGTGGATGCATGCAAAATTGTTTGTGATGTCATATACCCTAGGTATGGTTTACAATAACTATGCTAGGTATCATCAAGCTCAGTGGGGGTTTAAAATGTATTTTTGCAATGTAGTGAGTGAGTCAGTGTGATATGAGAGAGGAGATGCATTTAGGAGACTGTAATTCTCTTCCATTCTGGATTCACACTAAGAGCAGTCTGAATTTATGAAATTAAATGAAAAGGACATTTGTTGCACTGCTATTTCTTGTTGTCCATTTTAGAATTACTATCCCATGTAGCCAACATGGGCAATTTTTTAAGCACTGATTCATTGAATCTCAAATATGTGTATAATGTGAGACCCTGTTTTAAAGAGAAGCGCAATCTCATCTCTCTAAACATATGTACAATCTTGTACTGAAAAAAAAATGAACACTCTTTCAATGGTGAGGCTTTAAATCCATTATAAACACATTTTGTGTGTGAGGCGCTGCTTAGGAGGAGGCAGATTACACTGAAGTTGTGCAACTTTAAAACTGAAATAATATAATATACACCCTATGTCAGAGAATCTCTCGCATTGCTTTGTTGGGGAATCTACCAAAGAAATAAAACATGCCATTTCTGTGAACAGCAGGGAGTACTGTTCATTATCAGTGCTGTCTTACTGAAAAGAGGTGTCAAGCCAAAAACATTGCTGTAACTGCAAATCCAATTGGTTGGAATTTTGTGAGCAATTCCATTGTTCAATAAGTGGAACAAGAGCAAGATGTCTTGCTTGTTAACTACTGGCTTGTTAAAGTTAATGAGTTGTGGCCTCAGAGGTGAGCATACAATGTTTCTTTCCCACTCACTTTCATGTCCTGCTGTCTGAGTCTTAAATCTGAGTTATGACTGTAGTCACTACTTCATGAACATGAGGATCCCTGTCAGCTACTTTAGTGCTACTACTAAAGCTGTGTGCGGGTTATTTCTGACTGCTGTGCAGGGTGCACATGCACACACCTTAGGGGAAATATAGGATACTTATACCTTTTATTGGACCAACATGAAATTTACAGAATTAAGCTTTCAAACTACATAGAGCTCTTCATTAGAAAATGGCAGGCTATACAAAGAATCCAGTTTAATTATGGCATGGGGTCATAATGTCGCAAGACATTCTGCCACATGCAAAATCAACTGCCAATACAGCATGATTTCTTGCATGCTGCAAAGTCCTTTTTTTGCAGGGGCTATGCCCTGCACCACCTATTACAGGGCTGTGCCTAGCCAAACCCCCCATAAGGATTCTCAACTCCAGGGGTTAACAGTGACATCACACAAAAGTGCAAAAATAAAACATTCTCCTGCATCTGGGACCAGGAATCAAACTCGGTCCCAAATGCAGTGCTTAATCCCTGCTGCCAGTGGCTTACTCCATCAAGTCACGACACCTGCTCAGTGGAGTCCCATCCCAGCAGAGGTCTTATCCTCTGCCTGGGGTAGTGAGAGGGTGCAATACCGCGCCAGCAGTATTAAGTAGTATTGCACCTCTCATCTTCCTACAGCTTATTTCTGGTTAGCACTAATGTCGACGATAATAGCATTAGGACATATTGACCCAGTACCTTTTAAGTACATAGTGTACAATTGGTAAAAAAAACTTTTACACATGAATGTGACAGTTTGTTGATACAGAAGAAGGATAATTGAATATTATACAGCGATACAGTTGTGGCCAAAAATATTGGCTCTTTGCACTTTTCAAATAACTCACAATTTCCTAAACATAAGTTGAAATTAACAACAGTACAGTATTTGGTCTCCACAATTCTTTATTTCTCTGTTAATATTACAGAACCTTTGTTTTTGATTCAGAATTTAATATATCCTTTTAAATCAGAAAATGAAAAGAAATGGCATTGACAAAATTATTGACACCCTAGACTTAATATTTGGTAGCACAGCCTTTGATCAAAATAACTGCAATCAACCGCTTCCTATAGCCATGGATGAGCTTCCAGCACCTCTCTACTGGCAGTTTGGCCCCTCTTCTTGTGCAAACTGCTCCAGTTCTCCCAGATTTGAAGGGTGTCTTCTCCCAACTGCTGTTTTCAGTCTCTCCACAGGTTTTCAATGGGATTTAGATCCGACTCATTGCTGGCCACTTCAGAACAGTCCAGCTTTTGTCTTGAACCATTCCTGGGTGCTTTTTGAAGTGCATTTGGGGTCATTGTCCTGCTGGAAGACCCATGACCTTCGACGGAGACCCAGCTTTCTGACACTGGGTTCAATATTGCACTCCAAAATGGCCTGGTAATCTCCAGATTTCATGATGCCATGCACACGCTCAAGGCACCCAGTGCCAGAGGCAGCACAGCAACCCCAAACGCACTGAACCTCCTCCATGTTTGACTGTATGAAGGTGTTCTTTCTTTGAAGGCTTCATTTTGTTTTCTGTAAACATAGAGATGATGTGCTTTACCAAAAAGCTCTAATTTGGTCTCATCTGTCCACAGGACATTCTCAAGAAGGATTTTGGCTTGTTCAGGTGTGTTTTGCCAAACCCCAGTCGGGCTTTCTTATGTCTTTCTCTCAGCAGTGGGGTCCTCCTGGGCCTCCTACCATATAACCCCTTTCATTGAGTTGGCAACGGATGGTAGGAGTTGAAACTGTCATACCTTGTGTCTGAAGGTCAGCTTGAATCTGTTTGGCAGTTGATTGAGGTGCTTTCTCCACCATTCGAACAATCCTGAGCTGCAGTCTTCGATCAAGTTTTCTCTATGCCACGTCCAGGAGGTTGGCTACAGTGCCATGGGCCTTAAACATCCTGATAACATTACATACGGTGGAAACAGGAACATCAAGGTCTCTGAGATTGATTTGTAGCCTTGAGCTTGTCCATGCTTGGCTACAATCTTCTGTCTGACCTCCTCAGACAATTCTCTGGCTGTCTTTCTTTCTCCATGCTCATTGCGGTACACACAGTGACACAAAATAGGAGAATGAGTCCTTTCTCTATTCAAACTGGTTGAATGAGTGATTTTTATGTTGCAGGCACCTGCAACTCACCACAGGTGAGTTCAGTTCCAAAGTGAAGGAGAATCACCTGCTTGAAATCTAATTATTTCTAACTACTTCTAAAAGGTGCCAATAATTTTGTCCGGCCATTTAAGGATTTCTGTGTGGAATAAGCTAAGCCTTAGTAAATTTTTCTGCTTTTTGTGCTTTATTCCACTGCAAACCAAAGAATACATATGTGGATATCAAAATATTTTTAATTTCAACAATTTTTGGAAGGAATGGTGCATTATTAGAAAACTGCAAGGCGCCTAATATTTTTGGCCACGACTGTAAAAACAGTCTTTGAAAACCTAGTTGGGTATAAATCATATCCTCCTATGGATGGAATGTGACAGGAAGAGGCCTATAAATTGTAAATAACGAATTACCTCCCTGAAAATGGAAGTATAGACTGTGTGTATGAGTGTGCCTGAAAAGTGCATATGTGTGTGTGTGTGTGTGTGTGTGTGTGCGTTGTGTGTGAGCTCAGAAGCACTTTATAAGTCAAATGTATGAAGCTAACAAACACAAACTGTGATCAAACATATAAATAGAACCATGCTGATGTTTAAAGGCACACTAAAAATATATGTAGCAAATACAAGTCATAATATGTATATAAAAACTAATTATATGCACAGGCAATGCTCAGGTGCTATACCTGTGAAAAGAAAAGACAGCTTAATTCTGTAATGGATCATGAAACATAGGTCCGTATTCATTCCATCATGAAATGTATCGAGAGGAAAATAAGTCTGACCACAAAGCCTGCCTTTCTTGCATATTTTTGAAGTGTCCTTTAAGAACCAGGACAGGGAGGTCAGAGGTTGAATGCTCAGATTGAGAGAAATGTTGTCCCACTGGTTTTACAATATATTTCATTTTATTGTCGTGCCTGTTTGAGTTAATTGGGTTTAAAGGGGTTGTCCGGTTTCCTTACATAGCCTATATGTGGACACTTGTTCCACTGATATAATAAACAACATTCTGGGATACACATGTATAATTTCTGTATCTCGAATTGTTTGTTTTGGGGGTGTTGATAAAGTCAAGCAGAATTGTTCTCATATGTCTTACATTTAGAATATTGCAGGTTAAGTACCTCCTACTGCTATGTTGTTCTGCTCGGTATAAATTTGCTACTGATAATCAGGTTGGATAAATCAGGTGGCTGTTTGAAAGACAGTAAAGGTAGTTCTGGAAAACACATTTCAAGGTGTCATCCTCACTGAATACTGGTTGTAGGTCCTTAATGGTTTTAGGACTCTAGATCAGGGTTGTATGTAACAACCAAGGTTATCCAGTTGGTGGTGGTCTTTTCTAATATTGTTCTCTTGGCATAATCGTGGCACATTCTGCAACTCTATCAATTTCTCAAGAGCAATGTCCCTGTTCAGTAAATGTTTTCTTCAGTGTGGCTAGGTGTTTATCTCTGTCTTTCTCACTCAAACAGCTTTGGTTGTACCAAAACACTTAATTGTACATTACTGATTTTTAGTGTGCCTAGGGTAATTGTTGGTTTTATGTAGGTATCTGTCTATACGTTGGTTCCCTGTAGATGTTCCATCTCTGATGATAACTATGGTGTCCAGGAAATTGACACTGATGTCAGAGCCTAACAGGTCATAATGTCGCACGCTTAACGGCGATGACATTATAGCTACCTCAGCACTGTCCAGAACAGTGAATGGTGCAATACGGCGTATACTGCTGTCATGGGTATTGCATCATTCACACTCCAGCAGAGGATAAGACCTCTGCTGGGAGTGGTGCCACCAAGCAGCTGTCATTGCTCACTGGACTGAGCCACAGCAACAGGAACCAGGCTGCATCTGGGACCGGGTTTGATTCCCGGTCCCAGACATTTTTCACAATTTGTAGGCTTCCGAGTTGCCCCCCCCAAAGTTGGGACTCTTTAGTGGGGGGATAGAGGCACAGACCCCCTGTAATAGGGGTGTGGGGGTCAGAGCCCCCCCAAAGAAAATAATTATGCCAAATGGCAATATGGCACTGTATAGGCAGTGCAATTTTGCCATGCAGCATAATGTTTTCTGACAGAGTACTAATGGAAAGTTATGATTGGTGGAAGATGCTAAGTTCCTGATGAAAGTGCGTGGAGTAAGTTTTGCCTGAAATTATAAATAAATCACCAATATATCAAAAATAAGTAGAGGTTTGTTTGTACATTGTTTCAGGAAATCCTTCAAATTCATCATGGCCTTCTGTGGAGCCATCCTGGTGCCCATTGCTGTACCATAGTTTGAACATGATGTTTATTATTGAAACTGAAGTTGTGGGTCAGAATACATTTTTAAGTCTCACAATGAATTTAGGGAGGATGTCATGCTGCTGTCCTTTTTGCTTATAAGTATTTAAAACAAGCTGAAATGCCATCAGTATGTGGGATATTAGTGAAAAGGAGTTTGCATCCAGCATGGCTAAGATGCCATTAGGCAGTAAATCCTAAAAGCAGAAAGTTAACACAAAAAGTATATAGAGTAATATAGCTGTATGTATGAAAAGTGGTTTTAAAATGGTTTCTATAAACCAGACAGCCCCTCTATCAGGGTACCATTCCCAGATACTATGGGTCTCCCTGGATTCCTAGGTTTATGGATCTTCACAGCATGCAGAATGTACCTGGCCCAGGTTCACCAGGAATTAGATCAATTATTATGTCTTGGACATGCTTAGGAAATTATTTGATAATGTCCCATAGTTCTTGGTGTATTGTGCAGTCGGATCACTGGTCAGTTTCTTGTAGTAGATGTGATCTGTTAATTGTCTGTTTGCTTCATTAACATAATCTTCATCTACATACTGGATCCTCATAGTAACTTTCACAATAATTTCATAGGAAATCATATGAATTCCTTTTAAGATCACAGCTGCAGAGCCTTTGTCAACTTTCTTTGTAACAATGTTATGGTTAGATTTCAGTGACCGTATTGCTCTCTTTTCTAATGGAGAGAGGTTATAGAGGATTTGTTTTTGCTTGTTAACAACCTGATAACTGAGTCTCTTACAAAACTCTGAATATAAGTGTCCAGTTTGGTATTACGTCCACTCAGGAGGTAAAATCAGATGGTTTCTTTTCCTTTCCAGTGGAATGCTGATGTCCGGGATTTCTTCTTTGTTATGAAACAATTCTTTAGTCTCAGACAACAGAAGACTTCACCACAGAACTGTATTTTTCAAGCCTCCTTTGTTGGGCAGAATGAAAGTCCCTTAGAGAATACAGATAGTTCCCCAGTGGTCAGTATGTGGTTGGACAAATTAACAACAGAGGATGTTCAGCTGCATTACCTTGCTGTTCTATGTTATTACTGTCTTCCTCTTTTCTACTGCTGTAATGTCTTTGTTGTGGGAGGGCATTGAACTTCTTGTTCTGTGAAATACGACTCTCTGTTTAGTTTCTGTAGTTCAGGTGATCTGTTTCTGGATTTCTGTTTTTTTTTTTATTTTTTTTATTAATAGTTCTTCCCCAGTGTATCAGAAATCTTTTCAAACTCTTTTTAAAGGACTTTTTAGAGTATACCCTGTGAATGAGGTGATTTTGCAATTTCTCAAGTCCTCTGGCAGAGCTATTCAGCATATTTTGAATTATTAGTGTTTTTAGTGGACTGTGGATAGTAAGGCCCTGAGGGACAATATTTACTTTTGCATTGGCTTAGAAACTAGGTATCACTATCTATCTGACCTTCTTTCTTCCTGATCTCATGAAGGCAGTATGAGATGGCAGATTATAGCATCTTCCATAATGTAAAGAATTGGTTGTTGTCAGATTGGTCCTTTTACAAGAAAATGAACAAAGTGGGTGATTTGATACCTTTATTGGACCAACAAGAGAGTTACAGAACTAAGCTTTCAAACTACACAGAACTCTTCATGAGAAAATGGCAGGTTTTATAAGGAACCCAGTTTAAGTACATAGTGTAGAACTGGTAGAGCAAACAACTTCTATTCATGGATGTGACAGTTCTGCTGATACAAAATAAGGATGATTGGATATTATTCAGAGACAAAAATGGTATTTGAAACCGTGTTTGGTATAAATCATATCCTCCTATGGATGGAATGGAACTTCAAAAAGGCCTAAACAGTGTCAATAAGCTAATTTCTCCCCAACAATGGACAACAGACTGTGTGTGTATGTGTGTGTGTGTGTGTAATCTCAGAAGCACTTAAGTGTGTATAAATCAAAAGTATGAAACCAGTAGACAGAACCTATGATCAAACATATAAATTGAACTATATAGAGGATTGTGTATGAGCAGTCATACATAACAAGGATATTCTTGTATCGAGAGGTTTGCTTGGTAATAGATGACCTCGACAGTGCAGCTCTTGAGGTAATCTGTTTGCAAAGGAAGCTCAAAGATACAAGAATTTCCTTATTTATGTATAAACTGCTCATACACAATCTTTATAGTGTGGGCAGTCACAGCATAGAAAATCACACAAAACCAGCTAGAGAAGACAACAGAGAATAGTAATGTTAACATTTTCTTTTTTTTTAACTGACACAGTGTGTTGTAGATTTTCTGCAAGTTCCAGTTCAAAAACAGTAACTTCCAGATTAACTGGATTGAAGAAAGCAACTATGTTGCAGCATTCCAAGTTGCTATGCTGCAGTAATGACATAGCTAGTGCAGCATAACAACTCCATTCTAGTTATGGATTTCATCCATAACAACATTCTACCATCACACTATATATAAGATAGTGCATGAGTAACAGTTAACAACAGGGCTATTCTTTCACTGAGTTGGTGCTATGATGACAGATTACCTCAGGCGCGGCTTGGAGGTAATCATCATCATAGTACCAATAGTGAAAGAAACAACCTACCGTTAAATATTTACACATGCACTATTCTATGTCGGTGGTATAGTGGAATGTTGCCTGCAAAAAAAAAAAATACTACATCTTTCTTTTAAAATAAGACTAACTGTCAGATTGCTGCTCGAGGATACTATGTGACCTTCTGCACTGCAGCAGAACGAAAAGTCATTCTGCTGTCCTGCAGATGTCACTTTTGGTTCTGGTTGCACTGCAGATGTCACTAGTGCAGCAGAACAACATTTTGAGAGCACTAGATTTCAGTGAACAACATCGCCCACTATACACTATATTAATGTTTAAAGGCACACCAAAAAATATATATAACAATATAATTATATGTATATTAATAGAATAATATTCACAGGAAATGCTCATGTGCTATACCTGAGGCAAGAAAATGACAGTTGTCAGTTTAAATTCTGTAATATGACATTTTGGTCCATATTCATTCCATCATGAAATGTACTGACCACAAAAGCTTGCCTTTCTAGTGTACTGTATTTCTGAAGTGCCTTTAAGAATCTGGACAGAGAGGTCAGAGATGGAGTGATCAGATTGAGAGAAATGTTGTACCACTGCTGTACACATACTCATACACACACATATAGTATGTTCCTGGTTAGTACCTGAAAATGAGCATGTTTTGTCTAGTGTACTTATTTATTTATTTAAGAGTTACCTGGTTAACAAAAGTTAAATAAATAAATGTTGTCTATTCTCACAGAAGTAAAGCTGTTGACAATTTATAAGCCTTTTGCTGTCACATTCCATCCTCAGGAGGATATGCTTTATACCCAACTAGGATTTCAAAGACTGTTTTTGTCTGAATAATATCCAGCTATCCTTCTTCTGTATCACAGAACTATCACACCCATGTGTAAAGGTTTATTTTTGTTATAATTCTACACTATGTACTTAAACTAGGTTCTTTGTATAGCCTGACATTTTCTTGTACTTGTTGTTTATGCCCCTGTACCTCTAGCTTCCTCTGCCTATCCTCAGGACCACCAGGTACCTCCTGATCCCTTCCTACCTCCCAGCTGTGGCCACTTACCTCCATTGAGCCTTATCTTTGCCTCCAGGTGGAGTTGGGTGGGAGAACTTCCCCCTCAGGCATTCAGGTCTTGCTAGGCAGGGCTTGCTGTCGAGGTGGGGGACCCTGGTTATCCCGGGGCCATCACTGTCATGGAGGTGCTGGGGTTGTGTTTTTTTCCCTGTAAGTGCCCCCCGATGTCATATGCAAGGTTGTCTAGGCATGCACAGGCATGCTGTGTGTGCATCCCCATGCCAATGACTGTGATGTCACCACTCCAAGTCCATCTCCAGCGCACTGCAACCTGTGATCATCTGAGTGTCAGTCTTACAGCGAAGCTCAGAACCCTCCTCCCTGAACAAGGAGAGCATCTTCTGAAACACTCCTCCTTCTCCCCTAGCCAGCTCCCAGTGACCCAAGTTCATTCCCAAACTCAGGCTGCTGGTGTCATGAGGGGTAGTGCTACCTGCCTGCCATTTTCTGATGAAGAGGTCCACATAGTTTGAAAGCTTAATTGTGTAAATCTGTTGTTGGTCCACTAAAGGTATCAAATCACCCACTTTGTTCATCATTTTGTACAAGAACCAATACAGAAAAACAATTCTTCATAACATTAAGCCAGTGAATAGTCAGTCTTCTAGTACAGACAGCAATAATGACTGTCCACTGCATGATACAGCACCACAGGTATATTTTTTCACTTAAAGTGGAATGGTCATCAAAAGGGCCCCACACTCAAGTGTGGGGCTGGTCCCCGAATGTGCACCTATTGTCCAAAACATTTTGGTTTACTTACTGTTTACTGTAGCATAGTAGACTGTAACAGGCTAATTTGTTTCCTTCTAGGCTGACATCCCCGTAACTACAAATGCCAGAATCCCCTGAAGCTGACATCAGAGCAGTACTGCAGTGGGAGATACTATAGAGTTTGAACCAATTGGTTCTCATACAAGACATTTTAAGTAGAAATGTATTTTATTTTAAGAGTATGACCATTGACAAGCCTAATTTTCAATGGTGACCTATGCAAGTGTATCGCCGCCCCGGACTTACAGTAGTAGTGCTTCTTTAAGAGGGCATATGCTCTCTGGAGTGGTACCAGCCTCTGTGCCTTTGGAGGATCAGGACTGCTAGACTGTCCTGGCATTCCATAGGGAGGAGTCTGAGTTATTTTGAAAGATGAGAGAGTTCTGAGTCAGTTGGTGGGAGACAGGTGCCAGGCACACAGTGCCAGCTCCCAGAGTGGAAAACCTTTTCTCAGGAGTCTGGCATTGGAAAACTCCTACTTCTTGACAGCAGTTGAGCAAGGACCCTTCAAAGGGTGTGTCCTCTCCTATAAGGAGAAAAACCTTTCCAGAGACTTCTGAGTTTCATCAGTATGAAGGGCTGCTATTTAGTGAGTAAACAAAAGAAACTGTGGAGTGATATTTCAAATTTCTGTTTTAAAACTGAAGTTTGTGGCATTTAGTTGTGTCTCCAGCCGTAACTGTGGTGGAAATACCAGGGATGCCAACATATTCCTGTCAGCAAACAGTAAGGCATCAAGGAAAGTGTGCTGGATGCTTCTAGTCTAGAGGCAGTGTATGTGCCTGCATAGGCACTCAGCGTGCTCAGTTGCTTCAAGTCTGTGATGAGCAATCGCAGATAAGAAAGTTAAAGTGCACAACAATTTGTACTCTGTCAAAAAACAAGTTAATTTGGTGAATCCCACTGAGGATTTATGTGGCACCCCACTGATGCCATGTTTTCAGTTTGATGTTAATAGCTGGAGGGCTGGTGACTGTGTGAACATACAACTATCCCTGAATTCTGCCTGCTGTAATTTGGACTTTGGGACCCTCTCCTCACAGGGGTCAGTTCTTGAGTGAGGGTGTGGCAGATATCTGTGGCATTTCAGACCCCCAGGGATGCTCTGCCCTCCTTGCCTCTAAATGAAATCTCTTTGGGATAATAGAAAGATTCAGACTTGGACTGTCTTCTCTTGGGGTCACTTCTTGAGAGAAGGTGGATGGCACCATCCAGTGGCAACTTGGACCCCAAGAGGACGGTAGTCTTTCCTTTGCTGCACAAATGATTGTTGTACATGTAGGCCCAGATATTCAAACTGCGCCCAAAAAGTGTGCAATAGCAGGAGCAAATACAAGTCCATTGTGCCCATGTGCAAGAGGTGTGTGCAATATTCAAAACTGAGCCAGCCAAGATGTGCCACAGTCGACTACTGAATATCACACCACCTGTGCCATAGCACAACTAGGGAGGGAAGCTGAGCAGATCTGATGCGCCATAGCTCAACAAGGAATGTTTAGCTCAGTCCAGAGGCACCATAGCGCAACCAGGGACACCCCAAGAGCTGTGTAGCAATGCAACTGCACAACCAGGAAGTAGAGGCCCACCACCCATGCCACAGATGGGCAGAGGAACACACAGCAGAACAGACATCGTCCCCCACACCCCATGCACTGCACAACTGGGGAGGTCTGGAATAACCACTGGCCCATGGAGACAAGCAACCAACCCACAGCCGGGCCATGGGTGCCCCATCACACCCCTGGCAAGCTGTGACTGGTACACAAGGAAGGCTGACCACTCCATGCCACACCATCCCCCAATGCAGAGCACACCCTGCACTGTGACCCCAGACACCCTGCCCAGGAGCAGCATCCACCACTGCAGGAAACCCCATGCATGCCACCACCCCACTGTGACAATGCAACCCTGTGCAGCACAGAACCATGCAAGGCAGCCACACCACGAGCACCCATCAGTGGGTGGCAGCACACACAATGCAACAACAGTATACACAGTGCCACCATGCGGCCTCCCGAGTACAGCTGAGAGACCGACCATGCATCGGTACACAAGGTACCCCACATGGGACAGGGCATGCCCGGACACCACCACCAGTGGTACAGTACCCTGCACACTCTCCCAAGAACACACCCCAACCCAGCACTGGCCACAACAGCCAGCGCAGACACCCAAAGTGGTGGCGGGAAGCATGCACCACACCGATGCCACCTGTGCATGGACAAACACCCACCTATACCCAAGGGCACAACAACACAGGGACACAGTAGCAGGGCAGCCAAGCCCCTGCATGGGCCCATGGTACACACAGCCTGCAGTCCTCCATGACACAGGAGTGCCAGCCTATCCCAAGAGGGCACTGGTGGACCTGTACGCCACTCATCATTTGCCCAGAGCGCAAGTCACAGACAGTGTGCACATCTCCTGCAACACACACAAGCCACAGCATGGAGGTGGGACAACAACTGCGGAGGCCACAGAGTCTCCCAAGCAGACATGCGCCAGACTGGTGACAGGAGGCAGCCCAGCATTGTGACAGGGTACAGTGACTGCCCTGCATGGACAGCTACTACTGACATGCCAGCAGACTGTGCAGGTCACAGACATGCAAGGGTGTCAGCTGCACAGGCCATGGACGGGCTGACAGGGTGCCATGGACACAGGGTTGCACCATGGAATACTGCACACAGTCATCCAGTGCACAGTGCACAACACACACACACAGACACTGACTGATAGCTACCCCACACATAGTCACCTCCCCACGGACACACACACATACCCATGACTGCACCACCCCTGACGCCATGCAGACAACTGCAGCTGAACACCTATAGCCTGCTGCAAATCAGAGACCACCACAGTATTCATATCAAAAAATATGTATTCAAAAACATATCAAAAGGAACTATTTACAAAACTATGTACAAATGGGGAGGGCCACAAACAATGTGGGGTGGGTAAGGAGCAGGGGTGAACAAATGGGACAGGAAAGGAGGGGTGTGAGGTGGGTCCAGGGGTAGAAATCAGGGGCATATATGTTCACTGAGGCCTCGCTCCCCACTCAAGCTACTCCACCTGCCGTGTCTCCACCAGACACCCAGCTCCTCAAACCTCTAATATGTCCAGCGATGCCTTCACCACTTGCAAGATCTCTTGCAGTGCCTCATGGATGACCTGCAGCTGGCAAACTCCTAGGACAAGGAGCACAGTCAAATGGTGTGAATGCACAGCCCCGTACAGCCCACCCACTGGGCATGGCATACGGCTGGGACATGCCTCTGTGATGGTGTGTGACCACCACAGTGATCATGTCCACAAGACCTGCCCACCAAGGTTCATACAGCCATGAGGACTGCTACACACACCCACTGGCCTGTCATGCATGCAGCATCACCATGGCTGTTTAGTGACTTGGCTATGTGGTGTAAAGGCAGTGGCACAGCCATGTACCAGGCATGCATGGACCACCATCGACGCACTCCCAGACATGCAGTGCCACTGGACAGTGCTGACTGTAACAAGTTGCGTGCATGGCAGTGGTGCCAATGGATGGTGGCCATGCCCCACTGCCCACCCTGTTACACAGAATGCAATAGTAATCATGGAGGTATGGCACTCATCATCATCAGACCGGTCCCTCGGGCACTGTTGACCGTCGCCCTCCTAGCAGCCCTGTCTTCCTGCTGGCACTGCATCTCCTGGCTAGACGCCTCTCCTCTGGTCCTGTGGTGCAAGCATGGAGAAGGAACATCAGTACAATCCTGTAGCAAAGTCCCTTCCCCATGTATGTGCACTCCCACCCAGCCAGACCCACCCATCCCATTCCTCGATAACACCACCACAGCAACACCAGACAGTCCCTCCCCATGTTCCGGACACATACAGCCATGTTACCCATATGGAAGATAAAGTGTGTGGACATAACACCTACCTGACAGCATGTGCCCCTCCTGGCACATCTCTGCAGGCGGGCAAGCAGGTCTGGTTCCCTCCTCTGCAGGTTGCCATACCTGTGGCAGCACTGCTCCACCATCTGCCCCCTTCCTGTGGCCTCTTCAGGGCATTGGCCACCTCCTTCCACACCTGGCTCCTGGACCTGTCCAGGGTGCCTCCCAAACAGTGGGCCATAAAGTGGCTCTACAATGGCCACCAGGTAGGCCAGTTCAACTTTGGTCCACTGTGCAGCCCTCCTCCATGCCATTCCACTTGCTCAGTTGGCTCAAAATGGCACTCGGCAGTGTGGCTCCACCACATGCAGATACTGCACAGTACAGTGCTGCCATTCTCTCCAGCTGTCACCGGAACAGTGCAATATTGATGCACCCATGCCTGACGCATGGCGCCTAGGGGACAAGGTTGGTCATAGGGTCAAGGGTCTCTGGCGCATGGACAGGCACAGTGCCATTGGAACCCAATGCATGTGCGCGATTGGATGCTCTGTGCTACCTCCAGTAGCAGCCTACCGTGCTGTTGCCCCAGTGCGCCTATGATGGCCCAGTGCCACAGCGCCATATAGGTGAACATGGCTGTAGCACCACTGGCACAATGGTGGCCATGCCTGCATTGCTTCCCATGCACAGCACATCAGCAGCGCGGCAGGCGCCGCATCAGCAACCCGGCATGCACAGTGAGGTGTGTGCTGTGCATGTCACAGAACTACACTCTTGGCTCAGCACGTTCAACACAATTGCACAAAGCGCAACAGGCGATATTCAGTCGTCATATTTAAATCAGCTAATCAGCCATTCAATGGCAATTTGCATCCACTTAAAGTTGTGCCTCACCTCATTTGCATGGGTTGCGCTATAAAAGTGCGACATTGGGCTGCACTGACCATAGTCGGTTACTGCAGTCTATTGGTGAGTTGCATGCTGTTTGGTAGCGTGGACTGTGGATTTAGGGACATGCATTGGACTGCACAGTCACGGGTAACAACTTTCATTCTTACAGGCTAAATAATGACTGAGCAAGTTGTGGGAAGGAGGAACACAGTGGTGGGAGGAGGAGGAGGAGGCCTAATTTCACCAAGGCTGAGACCGATGCCTGTTTGATGCCTAACTGGATCAGGCAGCTTCTCAGCAGATGGCAGGGAACACCACAGGCCCATGCTGCTGCATGGGAGGAGGTGGGGCGATGCAGTGAACCTGCACAGCAGCCACCAGCGCTTCGTGCAGGAGTGTAAGAAAAGATGGGCATGGACAGAGGAGGATAAAGGAGAGGTGGCTGCCATCAGGAAGCACAAGTTGCGACAGGTGGGGACAGCTGAGGTGGTACACTGACCCCACAGGAGGAGAGGTTGCTGGAAGCATGCAGAGTAGTGCCATTAAGGGTGTTACAGGTGGAGGCTTCCAGATGGGTGGTAACTCATCACTGCATGGTAGGTCATGGTCTGTCTATTGGGGGAAGGTAGGTAACATGCAGTACACAACTTTGTTTTCCTTACAGATCCTGACCATCTCATGGGTCCAGCGTTGGTGAGCCTGTCCACTGAGGACAGTCAGATGGAGATGAAGGAGGCCTTCCCTCTCTATGGGTATCACTTGGCTCAGTGTGACAGTGGGCCTGCCTGGCTGTCAGACTGATGTTGTTGGAACAGGTGGGGAGGCCCTGCCCATGTTCCAATGTGCCAGCGTCCATGGATGTCAGCATCCTGTGACTTGGGCTGGTGCCAGGTCCATCACCGATGATGATGTCGCTAACGGCATGGGCAGTGACATGTGTGTGCCACGGATGGCCACACAGCAGGTAACATTGCGGCCATGGCTGTGGGTGGTGCTGCCTTGGAGGCCTGCTTGTCATCACAGTCCCAGCCTGTGCATGTCAGCACCAGTGGGAAGCACTGGTGTGTGTACAGAACAGTGGGACTGTTGCAGCCACTGCGGAAGCACCAGTGAGCCTTGGTGAGTGGCAGCCAGAGGGGAGCATCAGCAGTCGGGCCAATGGGCTTGGGGTACAGGGTCAAGGGGCGGTGTCAGTGCACTGCCTGTGGACATGCCCAGACCTGGTCCTGGTGTGCAGCTCACCCTCAAGGGTGCTGGGCATCAGGGTCGTGCACATCCTGAGGGACAGGATGCTGAAGAGGCGATGACCTTTTGGATGAGAACACCCGCATACTGCAAGCATCAGTCTACCAGCAGATGTGGTTTGCGACATCGGTGGATGCACTGCATGCGGTTCTGGAGCAGGCAGAGGACCATCGCAGCAGAGACACCGCTCTGATCCTGGCAGGGGATGGACCCGGTTGCGGAGGATGTGACCACTGCCATTGACAGGCAGACACAGGCATTACTGCTGTCATAGCCTGATGGGCACACAGTCATGTGCCCATGCGCCGCCGAACACCATGCAGTGCCTGCCCACCCCCATTCCTGACATCGTGATACACCCTCCTTGTCAACACCGGGTTCGGCTGTGGGCATCCTGAGCATGCCTGGCGCAGGCATGTTTGGTGTGCTGCAGACCCCTGCATAAGCGCGGTCGTGTTCACACAGTGGAACCCCTGGAGACCATTGGTGCCACCCCATGAGGCCAGTGGTCAGCCTGTCAGTGCTGGCGGATCTGGCGGGCCACCCGCGCATCCGTGGCAGCCAGGACACTGTGGTCCTCAGCTGACCTGTCTCCCACACAGCTACTGTCTGGTGCTGCCCTGTGTGCATTGTGTCATTCAGCAGGCATTGCATGGGTGGGTACCCGCCCTGACGCGGACACAAGTCCATCTGCACACCATCCGGCTGCCATCCACAGTTGCATGTGCATGATGATGCCTCATTGCGCTGTATCATGTGCAATAGTGCTCAGCATCTGACACATGCACAAGGACAGGCAGTGGGCGTGGTGGTCTGTCGGCATGTGTGTGGCTAGGGGTGGTGTTCTGGGTCAGAGTGCCTCCTACCCTTTGTGCATGTCTGTGTGCATTGTGTGTGTGTGTGTGTGTGTGTCCATCCACGTGGCATGTTAGGGCCTCACCCATCCCTGGTTGTGTGTTTGGTTCCATGCCAGGCCACTTCCCTTGACAGAATGCACCCCTGGTGTGTGTCCATGCATGTCTGTGGGTTGTGCCTTAGCCAGTGTTGGTTTCACATGGCCCCATGACTTACCTGGGTTGGCTGAAGTGCTCCTCTGTGATGGTGTCCTGGTGCAGCTGTGCCAGCCAGAGCAGTCGGGGTCCCATCGCCCAAGGGGGCTGCCCATCACCATTGTGACCGGTGTCCTCATCGTCCCCACGCTGTCCCCCTCTTTGACCTGTATGGCTATCACATTCGTTGGCCATGTTGTGCAGGATGCAACAGGCCGGGAATACCTCGCAGGCCTTTGAGGGCTGTGCTGGGGCACCACGGAGGTGTTCAGGCAATGGGCGTGCCTTCGGCATCCCGAACACCCACTCATGACATTACATGGTGGTGGCGTGTGCCTCATTGTAGCGTTGCTGCGATGGGGTAGTGGGCGCCGGTAGGGTGGGAGCAGCCAGGGGACAGTGGGTATCCACTGTCACTTGTGTGTGAGGATGGAGTTAGTTGGTGATCAGCATCGCCCTGCCCCGGGCCAGTAGGCCACTACCAATGTCACCTCTGACCATGCCCCCAGGCCCTATGGTTTGTCCATGTGGTTTGCATACTCACTCACTAGGTGGCCAGTGGGATATCCACTATCAAATCTGTGGCACAGTGCCAACTGGTGCCAGATAGAGCATCATGTGCTCCCCAGGGTGCGTGGCACGGACATTGATTTTGTGCCCCAACGCCACACCACCTGGCAGTTGATGCTGGCATAGCCTTTGTGATTTATATGCAGCCCCTCAGGGCCAGGTGGTGTGTGGATGGCCACATGGGTGCAGTCTATTGTCCTAGCATGCCAGGCATACGTGCTACTCTGTGGAACTCCTGTATGTTTGCTGTGCACTCCGCTGGTGTGCTGGGGAAATGGATGACTCCACAGTGTGGCAGCAGTGCTGAGGGATGGGTGAGGTGGCATGATGTGGCCAACTGGGTTATGCCTATGGTGTCCCCACTTGGTCTCTGGAAGGTACCTGTGGCATGAGCAAGCACATGCAAGCTGTCACTTTTGTCTCCACTGACAGGGCATGGCTCTGTCGTGTGGTGCCTGCATCACATCACCGCACAGCTCACAGAGCCACCTCAGAATTGCCCGATTCAGGTGGTACTGGGCCACTATCTCCATATCACTATATAGCTCAAAAGCTGGTGCAGGCTTTACTGCCTGTTGAGGGCATACACTGGCAGGGCCTTCCATGGCCACGCCCCTGCTGCCCCCTTCTCACCCCCCTCATTATGGCCTCCATCTGGATGGTGGCACTGGCCATGTCCCTGGCTTGTGTTCACCTCCCGGCAGCTGTTTCTGTATTCCCCTGCTGTCCTGGCTGATACTTCCCCTGCACGGAACACCTGCCTGTGCTGGCCTCACTGCTGTGTGGTGTACTTCCCCCTTCTGCACTGTGGCTCCACACCTTCCCTGGACCTGTTGCTTCCGGATGCCCTTTCCTGCCTGGCCTGTGTTCCCTGCTGCCCAGTGTTTCCTGCTGTATTTGGCTCTCATGTGGCTTCCCTGTGGCGTTCTTGCACTTCTCCCTTGCTCCCTTTTATTTTGACTCACTTCCTCTATGGTGCAACTTCCACTGACTCCCCATGTGCGCATGGCACTTGTTGTTGAATATCGCACTGTGCTTATTTATGTATGGTTCCTCCCCTTCAGTTGCGCATGCATCCATTATCATTAGCTGTTGCTCAGTATGATTTTGGGGGTGCAACTGCCTCCTGCTGAATATCACAGAATGGTGCATTTGCGGACTTGTTTGAGTACCAACCTATTGCACATGGCTCAACTCTTTTGAATATCTGGCAGGAGTTTAAAGTGATACCCTATGGAGATGTTGACCCAAGGATGGTAAATGCTATAGCAAAGCCCTATTTACCCAAATTAGGCAGGAATCTAACTGTACAAGGAAAACTGAAAAATGGAAATGTGAATTTGAAAGGGACTGTGGGAATCAGACTAAAGACTGTTGCAACTATTTCCCATTATTAATATGATCATGAGCAGTGACACCAAAAATAATCCTGTTTAGACTTTAATACCTGTTTGGACCTTCATTTATGTTTTGAGACTGTTTTGTTGCTAATCTCCTTTATTACAGCTCTGACTGACTCTGATAGATGTTTGGGTGTCTCAGGAGTCAACCCCAAACTAGGAGGTCAGGTAATGCAATGGTTATGTTTTGTACACTTCTTTCCCTTTCTACCATCATCATACCCCTAGACATGGGGATGGAGTTACACAAGCAAACATACAATACATAAAAATAAACAAGCTATACAAGACTATGCAACCAGTTACAACAATTAAACAATTATGCAAATGTGTCAAAATTATACAATTAATAAAATTACTACATAATTTACACAAAGCATGAACAAGTCTTCTCAGTTGATGTATATATGGTAAGATTCAATGTTTTCAAAACTGAAACTGGAGGGGTGTTGAGTTTAACTCTCTAAATTCAGGTGGAGTTTATTTCGGTAGGTAGGCACAAGCTGACTTAAAAAGTGCATGAATCTTTTAGTTTTATTGCTTGGTACCGCCATTTCCATAAACATGAATTCCTCAAGAGGAGTCAATTTTCCTATGAGACAATCTTTTGCTTAAATAATTGGGACTAGGTCCAATACACTTCTGTAAACTAAAAATATTTTGTGTAATTTCCATCTATTAGGCAAGGAGATCCAACCCAATCTGGACTAACGTTTACAGTGATGGACCTCCCTGGACATCTAAAATTATTCTAGCAAGAAGATTATATAATATCTCTAACTTATGTAACCTTTCACTGGAGGCAGAATCATAAAGAACATCAGCATAGTCAAATAATGGAAAAATCTGTACCTGTACTATAGTTTTTACTGTTAATGCATCTAAACAGAGTTGGTTCTTATACTAGACCTCTTTTGCCCACTTGGGTGATTAATTTATTCACATGCATGTTACCTTGATCCAGATGGTTCCATCCAGAAACCTAAATATTTAGGAGTCCATGCATTCAAAAGCAGTTCCATAATGGTCAGTTATCAATATTTCCTTAATTTTTTTCAATTTCAAAGCAAGACCAAATAACATAATCTTGATTTTAGATGAACTGAGTTTTAATTTAGAATTAGTAAAAAGGCCTGGAGCCCATTGAAACTGTTTTGCAATGTTACTTGGATCTCTTATACTGAAAAACAGAAGTGTATACTATTGTATTATCAGCATATTGTATAAATAGTACATACAGTGAGTTCCCCACACTAGCTTCCAACTCCTTCAGATAGATCAAAAAAGGAGTGGTCACTGGACAGAGCTCTGATGCACACTTCTAACTACTGGCAGTGGGAAGAGGACATCTATGGCCCAAATATGAACAAACCAATTCAACACCCCTACTCAATCTCACCTCACAAAGCCTGTGTAGTACAACTTGGTGGTCAACTGCATCAAGACCTTGAAGAGGATGACAAGATAGCCCTGGTAAATTTCCCAGAGTCCATTGCCTTACTGACATCATTCAAGACCCTTGACATGGAGACCACCATGCCATGATGCTAGCAGAATCCAGATTGAAACTGATCACGCAAACTATGTTTTGTAAGTAATCTGATAACGTTTAGCCATTAGTCTTTCCAGTACCTTGGAAACAAGAGGAAGCAGGAAATAGACCTGCAATTGGACAGGTGACTAGGACCCTCCCTTTGAAGATCGGGACAACCCTGACCAACTTCCAAGCCTGAGGAATAGTACTAGATGAAACAGACCAATTAAACAGGTATATAAGAGGTTCAGCTATTTGAAAGGCTGAATATTCTAGCATCAATAGGTCAAACCATTAGGACCACAACTATTACTAGCTTTTAATTCCAGCAAGAGTTCCAATACTTCGTACTGTTCAATTTATACTAAAGGAGAAGGAGAAATAACCTCCTCTTTCCTTACGCCATGGATTCCTCAGTGACTGCTCAAATGCCCCCAAAATTTCCAGATTTCACAAAGAATTTATCAAACCTGTCAGGGGTGGGATTCTTATTCAAATTCTTCTTTTGGTGAAATCTGAATAACTGTTTTGACTTTGTCTGACAACAACAAAATGGAAAGGGACCTGGGGTAGTCATATCAGATGACCTAAAGGTGGACAAGCAATGTGAGAAGGCAGTAAGGAGGGCTGGGGGATACTGGGATGCATTGGAGAAGCATCACCAGTAGAAAAGGAAGTTGTTGTCCCTCTGTACAGACAGTTGGTAAGACCACATCTGGAGCACTGTGTACAGTTCTGGAACTCCATCTCTGCAAAGACATAGACAGGTTGGAGGATGTCCAGAGGAGGGCAACCAAAATGGTGCAAGGTCTACACCAGAAGATACATGAAGAAAGACTAAAGGAGCTTAAGATGTATAGCCTCGAGAAAAGGAGGTAGAGGGGGACATGATAGAAACTTTAAAATACCTCAAGGGAATCAACTAAGTCCAAGAGGGTAGCATCTTTCAGAAAAGAGATGTTAAGAACAAGGGATGTGCAAGAACAAGGGGGAACAATTTGAAGATAGAGGGGGACAGCTCAGAGGTAATGTGAGGAAGTATTTCTTCACAGAGAGGGTTGTAGATGCATGGAACAGCCTTCTTGAGGAGGTCATAGAGTCAAAAACAGTGGGGAATTCTAAGAATGTGTGGGACACACATGGGGCAACTCTAGGTGGGGGTAGGAGGAAGTAGGCTGTTGGTTAACTAGGATCTGCAGCTTATCCATTAGGTAGGGAAATGGACAGACTAGGTGGATCAAGCAGTCCTTATCTGCCATCAGATTCTGTATTTCTATATTTTTTGTAATTTAGGACCTAATAATGCACCAAAATGTTTTAGGGTCTCCACTTACTCAGATATTCTTACCCTTTTTTTTTGTCTCTCTTATCTTAGCCACATAGTTACTTCTAAGCTTCCTATAATACTTCCAGTCCTCTGGAGCCCTAGTAAGCCATTGCTTTCTCCTAAGCCTATTTTTATCTCATTTCAACTTCATTAAGTAAGATGAAAACCAGGGAGCTGATTTAAGTTTAACTTTTCTGCTCTTAATAGGCATATGTTTATGAAATACACTTATTAATTCACTAATATAATGCCCCATCCCATATCACTTTCTGGTATTAATTTAAGCCTCTCCCAATTTAAGTTTTTAGGTCAGAAATGAAAGCCAAAAATCAAAATCTTTAAATTATCTGAAACTAATGAACTTAGGCGACCCTTTAGTCTTGTTTATACAGTACCTGTAATACAATAAACTACATTGTGGTGACTAAAAGGTCAGCTAACACACCTGACTTAGTAAAATTGTGCAGACAGTTTGCTAAAACCAGATCAATTAGTGAGGAATCCACAGGATTTTAGGATTTATATGAGTGGGAACAAAACCAAGGCCTTGAGCCACTGACCTTACATGTTTAGATTTTACAGAATTCAACCAATCAGCATTAAAACCCCTACCATAAGTAGCTCATGTGTAAAAAATCAGAAAGTAATGTATCATGAAGGGACAACAGGATCTGCATTGGAAAATGTGGCGGTCTATACCTTCCAAATAATAAAGAGGTCTCCCAGAGTGTAATTTAATTTCCAAGCCTGGTATTCACAGCAATTATGGTCAACTCCCAAAGAAGTCATTTGGGTACAGATTTATCTGAATAATATATTAACCTCCCCCTTTTTCTTCTTAGCCACTCTTATCAAATTAAACCCTTGCATGCCTAATGAGGCACCCTTCTGTCTGTCATTTAACCAGGTTTCCATAAAAATCATAAATTCAGGTTCATAATCTAAGGCAAATCCTAATTAAGTCCATCTTAGGAAGAGTATTCCTTACATTAGAATGGGTAAAACAAGCACTTGTCAATGCCGAATGTTTGCTTGCTGGCATTGGCAGTGGTAGTGTAGAAATTACAGAGCTGACGTAATAGGAATGGCAGTAGTATTGAACTGAAGCCTACCCACCACCACCCTGCAAGAGGTAACAGGCATTGGGGTGTGCCTTTGAGTCGTCAGGCATAATGGCCACGCCATTTCAAGCACACCCACCCTGCAGACACTGGCAAGTGTCACGGTGTTCCTTGGTCTTTGGTCCTATGGCACTCATTCCATTAGGAAATATAGTGGGATGGGTGCGATATAGGAGAATGGGGTGAACTTTGGGGCTGAAGAGTCCAAGGCATACCTCAATGCTTCTCACCGACTGCAGGGTGTGGAATGAGTATGAGCATTACAGGCAAGAATCCCAAGACACACCCTGATGCCTGTCATTCTCTACAGGGTTGGGCGTTATGGTTGGAAACCCTAATACCTCAGGCATTCTTTGGGTATTTTCCCTCCAAATGTTCAACATGGTCTTTGTGACCCCCACCTCATGAACAGGGGAATATCAGTTTCTTAATGGCTGCTTATGCACAGTGACTACTGCATTTAGCACCACAGGTGCAAAACATTCGAACAGGATGTAAAAATGACAGCTGTACTGTTCATGGGAGGTGTAAAAATGGCAATGTTGTAAATCTGCAGTAAAATATTTTAAAAAAGTAGACGTCATGAGCGTGACATAGAAAACTGTGCAACGACACCTGTAATATAATTAGGTTGGGGATTTTTTACAGCAGATTGTCAACTCAGGCATTTTGGTGCCTCCGATCATGAACAGTGTCACTGTGATTTTCTTCATCTGTCCGAACAATGATTTCCCACAGCGACCACGATCTCTGCGTTGAAAGTGTGAAAACACACTTCGCCATGTTGTGAAAAATGAGCTGTACTGTAAACAAGGGCAGGTGGAAAATGCCACTGGTGAAAATCTGACTTAAAATATTACAAAGTCATGAACTTACGTAGGTGCATGGAAACTGCAATGCTCACTCATAACACAGTCATTTTATGGACTTTGTCACCAAATTTCAACATAGCCATTTTAAGACCTCTGCTCATGAACAGTGTAACTGTGATTTTCTTAATCTGTCCCAAACATTGCTTTCACATACTAACAGCACCATTGTGCGCCATATGCGGAAACACATTTTGGCAAGATGTGAAAAATGACAGCTGTACTGCTCATAAGGAGGTGTGGTAAAATGGCAATGTTGAAAACTGGAGGTAAATATTGAAAATTGGGCAACTTACGAAGCATACGAGGAACTGCACAACGACGCTTGTAAACAGTCATTTTTTAAATTTTTTCACCAAATTTTCAACATAGCCATTGTAAGACCTCTGCTCATGAACAGTGTCACTGTGATTTTCTTAATTTGTCCTGTACATTGATTTAGCACACCGACTGCGCCATTGTGCGCTATATGGGCGGAAACACGCTTTGGGTGAGACGTGAAAATGACAGCTGTACTACTTATAAGAAGGTGTGGTAAAATGGCAATGTTGAAAATCTGGAGTGAAAATATTGAAAATTTGTGAACTTACGAGTCGCGTGGAACTGCGTAACGCACGCTCATAAAGCAGTCATCGTTTGAAATTTCCCACCAATTTTCAAATTAGGCTTCTTGAGAGCCCACCTTATGAACACTGGCAGTGTCATTCCATTAATCGGTCCAAGGTGATTTCACGCAGTGACTGTGAAATCACCCTTCGGGCCCGACTAACGCCATGACAGTGACATCATTCAGAGAAGGGTCCCAAAACACCATGTTGAAAATTTAGTGCAAAAATGCCTGAGATATGCAACAAAGTTGAAAATCCCTATCTAGCCCATTATACAGCTTACGGCATTTCCTCAGTTCACGGTCGGCTTTGAAGAGTGCAGACATAGAAACATAGAAACATAGACTTTGAGGCAGATATGACTGAGCCCATCTAGTCTGCCCATTTCCTACCTACAGGATAGGCCGCAGGATCCTATTTAACCAACAGCCTATATCTTCCTGCCCCCACAAGAATTTGCCTTATGTCTGTCCCATGCATTCTTGAATTCTCCCACAGTTTTAGACTCCACAACTTCCTCAGGAAGGCTGTTCCATGCATCCACTACCTCTCTGTGAAATAATACTTCCTCACTTGCCCCTGAACCGCCTCCTTCTATCTTTAAATTGTGTCCCTTGTTCTTGCAAGTCTCTTTTCTGAAAGATGCTACCCTCTTGACTTTGTTGATTCCTTGAGGTACTTGAAAGTTTCTATCATGTCCCCCTCTCCTTCTTTCCTCAAGGGTATACATATTAAGCTCCTTTAGTCTCTCCTCATATGGCTTCTCTTGCAGACCCTGCACCATTTTAGTTGCCCTCCTCTGGACTGCCTCTATCTTGTCTATGTCCTTGTGAGATGGGGTCTCCAGAACTGACACAGTATTCCAGATGGGGTCTCACCAACTGTCTGTACAGAGGGATAACAACTTCCTGTTTTCTGCTGCTGATGCCTCTCCCTATACTCCAGTATACCCCCGGCCCTCCCTACTGCCTTCTCACATTGCTTGCTAACCTTAAGGTCATCTGATATGATTCCCCCAGGTCCCTTTCCTGTTTTGTTGTTGTTACTACCTCCCACCCATTGTGTATTCTTCCCTGGGTTCTTGTTTCAGGTGCATTATTTTGCACTTTTTGCATTGAATCCTAGCTGCCATCGTCAGACCATTCCTCCAACCTTGCCAAGTCCCTTTTCATCCTCTCCACGCCTCCTTGTGTATCAACCCTGTTGCAGATCTTTGTGTCATCTGTAAAAGGCATACTTTTCTTCCAGTCCCTCTGCAATACCACTGATGAAGACATTAAAAGGACTGGACCCAATACTGAACCCTGCAGTACCCACTAGTAACCGCCCTTTCTTCAGAGTGGACTCCATTTACAATTATTTTCTGTGTCCTGTTGTCCAGCCAATGTTTTACCCAGGCTACCACCCTGGGACCCACTCCCAGGCTGGTTAATTTGACTAATAATCTTTGTGTGGGACTGTGTCAAATGCCTTGCTAAAGTCTAGGTAGGCCATGTCCACAGCCCCTCCCTGGTCTACTACTTTGTCACCCAGTCAAAGAAATCTATTAGATCTGGCCTGACATGACCTTCCCGCTTGTGAACCCATGCTGCCTTGATCCTGTGCCCACTGACCCCAGGTACTCAACTATTCTTTCCTTCGAAGTGACTCCATCACTTTCCCTACCACAGAGGTCAGACTGACAGGTCTGTAGTTTCCTGCCTCTGTCTTGGTCCCACTTTTGTGAAGGGAATCACATCCGCCTTCCTCCAGTCCTCGGGTACCACACCATCCTCCATGATTTATTAAAAGAGTAGCCAGTGGTTTCACTAGTTCCTTCCTTAATTCTTTAGAATTCTGGGTGAATTCATCAGGACCCATTGCTTTGTCCACCTTCAGTTTTAGAGTTCTTGCAGAACCCTTTCTTCTGTGAAAGACTGGGATCAACCTCCTATCAAGAGTGCTTCTGTTAATTGATTAGGCACTTCCCTCCTCTTTGTGAATACTGAGCAGAAATATTTGTTCAGTATTCCTGCTTTTTCCACTGTCCCCTCTGCCCACCCACGTTTATTCTATTCAGCCTCACTATCCCTCCTTTGTCTTTCTCGCTCGCTGATATATACTTATAAAGGTTTTATCCCCTTCTTAACTGAGTTGGCTATCCTTTCTCAGTTTGGGCCTTTGCTATTCTGACTTCCTCCCTGCTTCTTTCTGCCTTAACTGGTACAGCTCTCTGTCCTGCTCCTTCTGTGTTTCCTTATACTTCTGGAATGCTATCTTTTTCTTCCTGACTTTCACAGCCACCTCTTTGAGAACCATAGTGGCTTTTCTTTCGTTTGATTTGTTTATTTGCTTCACACAAGGCTTGTTGCCTCTGTGATGGCAGTTTTGATAATTCCCCATTGTTGCTCCACACCTCCTTCTAGCCTGTTTGCTAATGCTTTTCTGAGGCACTCTCCCATCTTGCCAAAGTCAGCCCTCCTAAAGTCCAGTACCCTCACTTTTGTATGGCTTGACTCTGTAGCTGAGTTTAACATGAACCACACTGTTTGATGGTCACTTGTCCCCAGATGGCAATCCACTTCTAGATCTGAGATCCTCACTGCCCCCATTTGAGAGTACGAGGTCTAAGATTGCTCCCTCACGAGGTGGGTTCCAAACTAGCTGTCTAATGCCTGCCACCTGTAGGGCGTCAAGAATGGCCTGCTCTTGGATATGTCTGCAGCAAATGTGCTCCAGTTAACATCTGGCATATTCAGGTCTCCCATCAACAGTATCTCCCTTTCTCTGCCATTCTAAGAATGCCTTCCATCATATCCTTGTCCATTCCTTCCCCTGACATGGGGGTCTGTACACAACCCCTGTGCAGATTGTGGTGCCCTTTCCAGTCTCCAAGGTGACCCACAGTGCCTCCTCTCCTTCCTGTTTACTCTTTTGTTCAGTTGTTTTATCCCTTCCTTTACATAGAGAGCTACTCCCTCCCTCTTCTCCCTGCCTGTCTCTCCTGTAGGTTATGTACCCTGGTATGTTAACATCCCAGTCATGGTTCTCTGTGTACCATGTTTCTGTGACTGCTACGATATCCAGGCATCCCTTCCATTAAGGCCACCAGCTCAGGGAGCTTGTTGCCCAGACTACGGGCATTGGTACTCATTACCTCCATTTTCTGATGGCCTTACCTTCTTTTGCCCCATCCCTGTCCTTCTTGCCTTTGTCTCTTTCTCCATTTACCCCTGCCCTTCTCCCTATCGACACCTCCATGTTGGTGTTTGCCACACTTACTACCGTGATTGTTTGGGGGCTAGGATTTCCTGCTCCTTTCCAGTGCCTCCCTTGGCTAGTTTAAAAGCTTGCCAATGAAGCATTTAAACCTATCACCTAGGATCCTGGTTCCCTCCGGACAGATGCAGCCCACATGCCAGTATAGGCTTGCATCACTCCAGGTGGACCCCCAGTCCCCAATGAAGCCAAATCCCTGAGCTCCACACCAGTTTTTCAACCACTGATTGAATCCATGGTACGGAACACCCTAGCCTCCTATGCCATAGATGGGTAGCACCTCTGAGAAGGTTACTGTGCGTGCTACTTGACTCAAGGCCCCTCCCCAATTCCACAAACTCTTCCTGCACTTCTCTAATCCCTTTCTTAGCCAGGTCATTTGTCTCTAAGTGGACAATGACATCCAGCTCCATCCCCTGTGCAGCTGTTCGCAATCCTGAGGATTCGCCTCCTGTCCTCCAAGCCATGGCGCCAGGCAGGCACCTTACCTCCCTCTCCTTCCTTGCCCAGTTCTACCTTCCTAACAATGGAGTCCCCCACCAGGAGTTGTTTTCTTCCCTGCAGGGTCCCCTGCCACCTCCTGTGGGTCTCTTTGTGGAGGTTCCCAGCATCCTCCTGGTCTCCACTGTGGTGCCTCCATAGAGGAACCACACTTTGCCAGAATGGCATAGGAATGTGGAGAGGTACAACTGGAGGGATGTGCCTCTGTTCCACCACCCTCATCCTCCCTGAGCCCACTGTGGTCCAACCTCCTCTTTCTTGGCAACCTCTGAGGCAACGGCAGTGGCACTGGTGGTCCCTGGATGGAAGAGGAGGTCCCACAATCCTGGCCAGCTCAGCCTGGAGATGAGCAACCTCCTCCCCAGCCCAGAGAGGTGCCTGCAGATGGGACAACACCGCATCCTCCAGAACATCTCCTGGAAGACTGCTGCCCACAGCCACTGCACTGCCCACTCCAATCATGTCTTATTTCTGGCCCCTTAACTGTTTGCAATCCTTACTCTTTCCTCTGTTTTTTCTCTCTCTCTTACTTTCTGCCTATGTGCCCTTTAAGCTCCTGATTGTCCTGTTCTGAGACAAGAATATCCTATATTTCTCAGTAGACCGCTTACTTGTTCAGAGGCAGACCTCCAGCAGCTAGAGGGGCTGGAGAGCTACTCTGCCCTTCTAGGATGGTGGGTCCTTGGTGGTTCTGTGATCCTCACTTCCTGCCCCTAAACAGGAAGTTCCTGTTGTCAGTCAAATCCTGTGCCTATGAAAATAGAACTAGCTTTGGGTGGGGGGTGGAGGGAGGGGGAAGGAGGCAATATAGTCCCAGTAGAGAGTTCAGTCACACAGCAGTCCTTTCTCCTGGAGTGTTCTGCCAAGCTATTAGCAGAATCTTTCTAAGGCAGTCTTTAAATGTAGCTTCCTTCTAACTAAGCCCTCCCCTACTTGCAGATCTTTCTATAAGTAATTTAAACCTCACAACAGTTAAGTCCTTTCAGTCACCTGAGATTTACACCTAGATGACTTTTCAGTTACCCATTCAGTTCAATTAACCCAAACACACACTTTTTTTTGTTTTGTTTGTGTGTTAGTTTTTACTCTAAATTAAAGGTCTAAATACAAAGTTCTTCTACTTTAGTCCCAGCAGAGAAGTTCAGTCACACAGCAGTCCTTTCTCCTGGAGTGTTCTGCCAAGCTACTCAGGACGTGTTCCCAGTCCACCGAAGATCGTCGCGCCAAGGTCCGAGGTAAGTATGGGGTGAGGGGTGTGTGGGGAGGCAGGGTGCCCAGTGGGTGAGTGCGGGTTGTGGGAAGGAGCCAGGGAGACTATGTGGGACTGTTTTTCTTTACAGGTGTTCTTTTTGTTTCCATTGATGACCGGGATGTTTGCCACGCTGGGTGGGCTCCCAGCATGGACAGAGACGGTTGGGGGCATTCAGCCGATGGGGGATTGGGCACCTATCACCCAAAGCATCGATTGCCATGCTGTGGTGGGCTCTCAGCGTGGCACCCAGTACTCGGGGAGGACAGTGGAGCCGATGGGGATTGGGCACCCGACTATATCATGAGTTGCCATGCTGGGGTGGGCACCCAGCGTGGCATTTGGAAGGCTTTGGGGATGGGGGAGGCAACACAGCTGACGGATTGGGCACCGGCCGGCTATACAGTGTGTGTGCATGCGGGGAGTGCAGTGTGTGTGGGGGAAGCTGCGATGATCAAGCGATATCTTATCGCTGCTCACTGGAAGTGTAGCTCCCTTTGAACTGTATGCCACTGCATTTTGAGCTTGTCATAGACAGCACCATCATGCATTGCTTACAGGGCTCCTACCAACACACTGATTGAATTGGAAGAGAGGTGAACACCTCTGAAATCTCGGATGATGGCACTATGTTTCTTGCACATGCATGCAAGCAAACATAATAAATGTATCTTAATTTTTTAAGACCGTTTTTTTTTGCGTGCATATGTGACGTATGAATGAGGGATCCACTCACTGTAGATCAAGGGAGGATGTGAAATGGTGCAGGTACATGTGGGGGTGAACAAAGTGGTAGACAATAAGTCCTATCAGAGCTTCAGGCTGATGTAGCACAGCGATACATGGGGGTGAACAAGTGGTAGACAGTAAGCCCTACCAGAGCTTCAGGCTGATGTAGCACAGCTGGACTAAGGCAAGGGAGGACGTGAAATGGTACAGGTACATGGGAGTGAACAAAGTGGTAGACAGTAAGCCCTACCTGAGCTTCAGGCTGATGTTGCACAGCTGGACTAAGCACAAGCACCCATGGCATGTTCTTATAGTCCCCATTTATATGTCCATTTATGTTCTTACAGCGCTGATTGCCTAACTGAGCCAAGATGTAAAACAGATACTAAAATGTCAGGTTTATTTCAGGTGACCAGGATCGTAGTGGGGAGAGGGGCAAGTGAAACAATGTCCTGAGAATGTGCTTAAACTTATTAACCGTTGCTGTGCCACAGAGTGATACACGGTCCAGAATCCCTATCGTTCAAATTATGTTTGCAGCCTAAAGGTTGCTTAGGTGGATTAGCAATTACATTACTCAGCGGCAAATCTTTTTCATACTTTTTGTGATCATCAGTTAAGATATAACCACTAACTGATGAGACACTTGGGGCATGAAACTGTGCTACCAGCAAAGTTGCATTTGCAAAGCCCTAAATATTTATCTGTTGATAATGAAATGAAAACTGTCAGCTGATAACATTCAGCCACTGTCCATTAAACAGAATAGACATCTCACTGATAGATCTGGAGCAAAGGGACATGCACTTGCCAATAACACCACTACAGCTCCAGACACGGAAGAAAGAAGTTCATGCACTTTCATCGCTGTTAACTTTTCAGCATTTAAAACAGTTACTTAGCATCTGCACTAAGATGTTACACGTGGCTGAACT
This sequence comes from Neoceratodus forsteri, assembly GCA_016271365.2. Taxonomy (NCBI): domain Eukaryota; kingdom Metazoa; phylum Chordata; order Ceratodontiformes; family Ceratodontidae; genus Neoceratodus; species Neoceratodus forsteri. The sequence goes on along the minus strand of CM057456.1, from coordinate 680,684,774 downwards.
GAATTGTGACACCAGAATCCCTCAGATCAACATTTGTCAGCAAAAGTGAATTTAAAAATCAATAGATGTATAAAATGGTAAGTGACATGAGTCAATAACAACATATCTGCATGTAATACTTGGCTTAAAATTTGAGCACCACCATATTCCGCACCACAGCATCAAACAGGGATGCCATTTATAATTCAGCTAATGTCAAGCAGTTTTGAGCCATAAAAGTATTACTGTATCAGTATGGTGGCAGTAACGGATCAGAAATTATGAAATAAAATGCAACAGCACCCCGTCAGCCATATGTTGTGCGGGTGGAGGAGTGCATGAGCACCAGGGTTGGGCTGTTAAGTGGCTTCAGATTCACCGGAGAAAAGGTGGATTCATTGTGAGCTACGGTTGAATTTGTGTTTTCTTTTCTATACCTAGTTTTCGCTATTTTGTTAGGGCACATGTCCAACCCTAAGATGTTTAGGGTCACAAGGTGATGTGACTTCATTGAGCATCTGATTTGAAAAGAGCTGTGTGATTCTATCTAAATGCCAGCTCATGGCAATTCAGAGAAAAAAATATTTTGAAGCTGCATTACAGACTAAGTGTGCAGTTTAGTGAATTACCACACAGGGGTGTGTATGTAGCCAGCACTAAAAGGTGCATTAAAGTGCTTCAGTCATGAAAACCTCCCCACTGGCTGCTGCTGAAATGCATAGCAGTATGTTCTCCTTTGTGCATTCTGGCAGTTCTTTGCTTCAGCTGCAGGTAGTACAGTCACGCTCAGGATTCGTTTGCATAGGTTTTAGCAGCGAGTTCACATTGACAGAGTCTAGTAAGAGAAAACGCTTGGAATTACACATACAACGAAGTCTGAGTTTTCACATCAAATGCTGAGGTATTTTTTCTGGAGGATTAGAACCCATGGGGTCCATGAAGGTGTGCTTTGGAGCTGGTGTGTAAGGACTGTTAGGCACCCACAATTTTGGTGGTCCTGCTTTGGCAGGAACAGTTTATCAAGTAATGATGTGTGGCTTGTCTGTCTAAGCTAGACAAGACTACACCATCCTATCAGGCAACTGACACAGTTGATCTGTGTGTGTGTGTGTGTGTGTGTGTGTGTGTGGTGGAGGAGGAGCTGCTCACTGAAGCGTAGCTCCTCTTTCAACTGTATGCCACTGCATTTTCAACTGCTGTCATAGACAGCTTCAGCAGTGATTGGAGAACTGTGACCACGCCTGCAAACACACTTACTGAATTGGAAGATGCTGACACACCCTGAAAAACTCAGATGATGGCACTATGTTTCTTGCACATGCACAAACAAACATAAAAATACTCTTCCTTTTTCAAATTATGGACAAGTGAGCTAGGAATAGGGCTTATGTCACCACTTTGTAATAGATTTAATAAAATACATATCCTAGACAGAACTCAATCCCCAGCTGACACATCAGCTTGGAGAAGGAACTTCTTCTGAACCTTCTTGCCCCAAACCCTCCAGTCCCTGTGGCTAGAGCACAGCTTCTAGCCATATCAGTTAGTTGTGCCCACTGGAGACTGCTCATGCAATGTCATAGTAATTGATTCTCTGTCCCTGTACTGGAGTGAACAATGTCAATTCCATTCAACTTGTAGCCCCACCTAAACCTAACTTTCTCCATCCTCCAAGGTAAGAATCCAGCTACAAGATATTTTATTTATTTATTTATTTATCGAGAACATCAGAATTACAAACCTTGAGCTAAGGACTCATTTACAAAGGCTCCATGTCAACTGGTATGTATAATAAGACAAAACCTGGATGCAACCAGGGTACAATAAGAGAGACAGCAAAGTTTACAAATAACACCATCACATTGTTAACAACAGATAATATCCTAGGAGTAAGTATACAGAGACAGCTTAAAAACACCAAAGAGCAGGGGTTCAGGCATAGGGGAGGAGTTGTGGGATATTAGGGGTACTTAAATCAACAAACTTAACAAAGGCCCCATTGAGATGATACTTCAATTTTTTATAGTACAAGCAATCAAATCTTAAGTTAAATAACTAAATAATTTAATACAATTACCAATTACTAACTTTCTACATATAACACATATAAATTAAATTAAGAGAAATCTGCATCTCTAAATTTGCAGATGATACAAAACTTGGTAGAGTGATAAATACACATGAAGATGTTGGAAAGTTGCAGCCTGAACTGATTAAGCTGGAAAATTGGTCAAGGAAGCACAAGATCCAGTTCAACTTGAAAAAGTGTGCAGTGATGCACCTTGGTAAAACAAACCCCAAAGCATTGTACCATCTCAATGGCACAACCTTAAGGGAAGTTACGGAGGAAAAAGATCTACTGTAGGTGCCATAATCAGTGGCTTAATCCTCTTGTAACATGGCAATGATTGTATGACTAATATTCTCTGAATAAATGAGAACAGACAGACTGATTTAGTTTTGAAATGCTTTATGCTGAGTTGTTAAACATGGTGTACGCACAGTACAAAACAAATGGAACACACCTATTGGAAATATTGTGGCTGCTATTTAGGTTTTGCAAAATAGCTTTCATTATAAGCTTTAAGCCTTCTAACCTCAAAACATATTTTAAAACTTTTCAAAAATGTGCAGTTAACTTTCTCGCTAGGTTCTTCAATTTTCACCTGTGTGTATTACAAGATATGGGTTGCACTGCATGATGGGAGTATGCTAGGGTACATCTTCATGTTTTGTTACTGCATTTCCTTGCAGACCAATAGGTGGCTGTGAAACAATGCTAGCAGTACAGCACTCTTTTCCAAATGTACTGAATTGAGCCAACCTGAAAAACTTTCATAGACCAAGTGCTATTTTTCTGAGTATTACTGTAGCTCCACTTTTTCCCTCTACCACATTCATTTTCATGTGAAGTGCTGGGACACATAATGTTATTCAGTGAACCCAGAATGCATTGCACCACAAGTTGCTTACATAGCAGTACATTATGAGTGATTGTAACAGTTCAGTTTGGAAAAATATTGTCACAGCATAATCAACAGTGTTATGTCGAGTTGAACTGTAGAATGTTGTCATACAGATATGTACCAGTGACAACATAAAATGATGTTGAAAAAGTGAAAACCCTGTGCCAGAAATGAAAAAAAAAAAAAGTGGTCAGAAGAAACATGTTTCTCTTTATTGTCTGTCTTCCATTAATGCTTACTTGTATACTGCTCTTACCTTTGGTGGAGCATCAAGGTACTACATTACAAATCATGGTCTTCTTGGGAATTAGACACATGGTTGATGAAGTACCATCTGTTATATTTAGGCCAATAGAAATTCAATATTTCAGTGTGTTAGTGCCAAGACTGCATCCAGAATACTATATTGCCTTAAAAGGCACATTAGAGCTATGACAAAGGATTGTGATGCCCTTCATACTCTCTTGGAAGACCCTATCTAGAGTATTGTGCCCAACTATGGGCACCATATACCAAAGCTGGTATGAACACTTTCGTGAGAGTGCAGCGACTGCAGCTACGATGGTAACTGGACTCAATGACTTGGCATATGAGGACAGATTAGCATTTTGGAGTTATACTCCTTAAAATATGGAAGGCTTAGAGGGACCTATATCTTCTTTTCTCAGCATTTCCTAAGAACGATCTGTGGGATTGTTTGGGCCTAGAGCTTAAGGAACAGCACTACAACACTACGGTTCTCATTCTACAACTCAAAGGGGAAATATGTACTACTATGCATAGGGCACACTGGCTTATTTAAAGGGCGATAAATGTCTGAACGGTCTACCACTGGAGGTGGTGGGTAGCAAATATATGCCTGAATTTAAAAATGTACTCGACAATTATTTTGCTTGCTACAAAACAGACCCTGTCCCCTGATGACAGAGGAGCATCATACAGGTCATTGGCCTTTTTGCTCATAACAGTCTGTGAGATCTATGAGACCTTTCAATTCCTGATTGGTCACCTTAAATTAAGATAATATCAGGTTATTTCCTACAGAAGGTGATTCTGGTTTAGCCCCCAAAGCATCCAGGAAATGTTTCCAGAACCAGTAATTAGCAGGTCCATGAGATCATCCGTGGGCCATGCTTTTCACACCCCAAGAATGAATAGTAATCTGGGTCAGACATGTCTGGTCTGAGAGTCAAGTTGTTATAACAACTTGAATATACCTATAACTGCTCAGAAATCTATTTACACTTTCAAAACAGTCTGTGCACAATATTTATAATCACAGTCTTTTTGAAACTTATTAATTCATTAGCGCATCCTCCTGAACATGTCTATTGTTGTTTATTCTGTCTCCACTGTTGTTACACACAAAAGGGTTTCTGCCCACTAAGATCTTTCCAGTATAATAAACAAAGTCTGGTCAGAACAACTAGGGCTGCTAATACAATAAGTTGATAAAATAAATAAAATTAATCTGCATTGGCACCATCCTCAACCCAAATTCACAAGACCTCTCTCTTGAACAGTGCAGTAAAGTAACTGTCATATGCACAAAAAAAATTAAAATCTTTCACTGACTAAAGGTGGAGTCTAAACATTTCAACAGACAACACTGTTGAGTGCTACCCAGGTGTGCCACATATATAATAAATACAAAAGCATGCTTTAATATGTCTAAAGAGGAGGGAGGTCTTGTGAATTTTGCATGAGCATGGATTCAAAGGCACTACCCCAAACTGAAAAGGATCATCTTGAAATAATGTTTTCTTTCAGTAAAGATCTAATAATGATTGCTTCTTTGCCCTCTTCCCAAACCCATTCAGTGAAGCCCAGTTATATAATCTCTGACAGACTATGACTCTGATTCCATCCCTCCCCTCCAGCTACTCCTAATTTGTCTCTCCCGATTTATTTTCACTTGCCTCCCTCACCCTGAGCACCATCAGTAGCACAGGCAAGAAACAAATCCAGCCTTCAAACATTACCGTAGATACAACTGCTGTAAATGATCCAACGTCATTCACTTACCACATCATATTAGGTATGCATGCAAATATAAACTAATTACTGCCCAGTTATTCATAATTCACCCTCAGGCATTCTGTTCTTGGGATGGATAATGGAGGTGCTGGGATCACTTGGTTCTTTAGGTTTCTTCTCAATTGAATAAATTCAATAGAGCAAGAGATCTACTACTGAACTGATCCAAAGAAAAATCATCATGAATAATTTAGATTTAATCTACTGTTGACTAGCTGTGAAAAAAGGTTAACAAACGGTCTTGTCATGTTAATTAAATGTATAGTTAACTTGATTTACTTTATGACAAAGGGCATAATTGCAACCTGACGCATCTAAGCAATGCTGTTACTAATTTCTGTAATTGAACAGATCCAGAAACCAATGATTTGATACCTTTATTGGACCAACATGGATGTTACAGTAAAGAACCAAGTGCTCTAGCTTTCGAGCCTACTCAGTCATTCTTCAGAAGCTTTATAGCAGTTATTTTGAAAATCCCATACTATTAATACCAGATTGTGTTGAAAAACAGAAATAATTTTCATTGGTTTAACATATATACATTTAAAACATTACAGAAGATTACGTCAGAGAGCTAATTAACATCAGTATGCTTTTAACTGAGGAAGGGCAAAGGTTATCAAGAATTCTCAACAACCAGAGAGCTCTTCTCACATAAATTTTAATGTGTCAGAATGCTAAGAAAGCATTCTAGTGATAAAAAACAAACCTTGGGGTAGCATTCTCTAATACATGTACGATGAGGTTACAACTACATTCCAGGTGTCCTGTGTATTAAAGAACAGATAATGAGAGACAAAATCCTGAAATTAGGTATAACTGCGAGTTGAAAAGAGCTCCAAATTAAACATACACATATATACATGATACATGATAGTATCACTTGTAAGTATAAGTGCCAAATAAAAATACTTGTCAAGGACCCCAAGAAAATGAGACCATGAGCCTGATAAGTGCAGATTTCAACACAGAGTCAGTGTATAACAAAAATGCACAGAATCAGTCTAAGGAATCTAAATGAAACTTCAAGGATGAAATCCTCCAGGTCCCTCTTTTTTCCTTTCTCTCCTTCTTTCTCTCTCTCCTTGGGAAAGATACTATAACTAGTAGGAATGAGATATACTGTATGTACAAGAGTCATAATACAGCATCATTCACATCAATATTAACCTGTACCAAAGGAATTATGAACCCCAAGTAAATGAGATATGCATCTTAATATGAACAGATTTAAAATGTGACAGTGTGTAATCCAACCACTGACAACTAGTAAAAGGAAGTAAATGTACACTATATATGAAAACTAAGTGTCCTAGCCACATAACAATTGTCCCATGCCACGCTTCCCCACACAGACGTGTGTATATAACACCACACGCACACACACACACACCCCTGCACGCCCCACACAACCACAACACACAACAAATATAACAAACACAACCCACACATACCACACCACACCACGCATAAACAAAACACAACACACGCACTTATACCCACAACACACAAACACACAGCACATGCAAAACACACATAAACACACACATACATACATACATACATCAATCACACACACACATATACTCACACACTCACCACAATGTTAAGGTGAGAATTTGGGGAAGCAATGATATTGCAATCCTTCATTGTTGGCTGTGATGTAATCCTGGCTTTATTTTGGCCACGTTATTGGTCGCGATGTTACTGACTGGATCCAAGCTAGTGTATATATTAAGTTTGGCATTAAGACTCCCTTCCTGGGAAACACATCTAATATAGTATTTTTAGAAGTGCTGCAGTTCTGTTCAAATAATGTTTTAACTGCACAGTCTTTAACGCACACTTAGTTGTTATCGGCTTGTGTTTAACATGGGAAGTGAGGGAGTAGAAAAGGAGTCAGGGTATTTACAAACTGTTGACTGGTTTGAGGAGAGGGACCAGGAGGAGGCAGAGAATTGAAAATAGTGGTGACATTGATGTGTTGGGATGGTACTGGTGGATCTCTTTGCTTTTACTGAGAAAAATTCAACACACAGACGTCATCTCTGGTGAACAGGCCTGAGACACGTTCACCAGAAAAAATTCAGATCAGCTAAACCTTCCCAAGTAAAAACGTTCTACTGGATTTTCCTCCTGTTCTCCCTCATTCTCAAAGGTGATTACTTCATCATTTTCACACAGATGATCCCATCTGCCACTGTTTAGCTGGGGCATTCTTGGACTGGAAGAAAACATTGCAAAAGTGAGACTTTAGGTTGGGGTAAACGTTTAAACAGAAGAACAAGTAAGGACACTTTATTGATTGATTGACTGACCGATTGTTGGAGAATTAATTAGAGGAAAGGGCACTGAATCACAGATAAGGTATGGCTGGCCCCTCTCCTGAAGTTATTAGACCAAATTAAATGAGTCTAAATTGCCAATTACACTAAGAAACATCCAGTTGTATAACTGAATGTCAGCATCATTACAGCTTGCCATTCAGTGAAAAGCACAGTAAATGGCAATGGACACTGTCCCTGTCAGCAATCAGCAGGTCGACTCTGTCTTCATGCTCTTCTATGTAACTGCCTGCTGTGGCACGCGGTAGGACATCCCCACCTGCTGAAATCGTGGAGCTTCTACAGCACTGACTGACTCACTCACTGATGGAGAAGCTATGGAGGATGGAGTGAAAGACTAATGGACTGACGGTGTGCAGCACCTCCCATCCAAATGCATGTATTTGACATCCAGTGAGAGAATCACCTGGTGGCTGGTGGAGCTTCCTTAAGCCCAAACTGCATTGTTTAATTATTATTTTTACTGTAAATGGGTAGGAAGAGATGAGGGAAGAGCTGCTTGGCTCATTTATAGCAACCAACAGCACACCCTCTCCTGTCAAATCTGTATAACAAATAATTAATACGCCAGTACCTGGCTCTGTACTATAGGATACTGTTGTTGTTTTTCTCACAATACTGGATCCTCATGTGTGTGTGTGTGTGTGTGTGTGTGTGTGTGTGTGTGTGTGTCTCAAAGGTTCCTTAGCTCCCATCCCACCTTGATGTGCTTACTTACTCCCCCACCTTCTTGCCCACCTCTCCTCCTCTCTCCCATCACTTAACCCCTGTCTCATTTAAACTTCCTGCCCTTCACTAGCTCCTTACCCCTACTGCTGTAACTCTTTCTGGCCCTCTCTTTTTCAATGGCCTGCCTCCCACTCCACCTCAGGTCAGAGTGGATTTGCCTGTTCTTGCATTTTGACAACAATACTGTTAGCAGACTTTAGTGCACTGTTTGCACGCTCTGTGCAAGCTGCATTTCACACCTTACTTTATCTATACATGTTATATAGATTGCACTTTTATTCTACCGATGCTCATTGTATGTTACACATTGTCATTGTAAAGCCACTTTGTTTCACTTTGGTTAATATAGCTGCCTACAGTACTTTGTTTTACTTGTTTGCTCCTCTGAGCTTTTGCAGTTTAATCAAATCTTGTAAACAGTTATTGCCCTTCACCATTTTGTCTATGTTGTTTGTATTGTTTAACTTTATGCCCCATTTCATTTGTAACCAAGTATTGGCTCAGTGTGCCTCTCCTGGTCAATGGTTTACAGATCAATCAAACAATCAATCGGTCAAGCAAATTAGGTTGCTTTTCTATGTAATACAATTGCTACACAAAATGAAAGGGCAATATTAAATGCATGCAACAACATTAGAATTGATTTTTTTTATTACAGCTCTTGTTTAGGCAGTATCTATAAAGAAAAATAAGGAAGGTCTGTTTTGTAGTTTCAGCATGCATGTAATAGTATCCTCATATTTTGCTTGATGTCTACATGTTGATGCAGAGTTCTGTTTTCTATTTGCTATACTATGCTGTGTATGATGCCATACCATACCATAGTTATTTATATAGTGCCTTCATGACACTGCCCCAAGGACATAACATTAAAAACAATGAATGCAATGCAACACATACGTACAATTCAAGTACAAAACATTCATTCAACGGCATGTGTGAATATTGGATTTTTATAATTAACATTTGGACAAGCATATGATTGAAAATCTCTTGTTGACTTTCCTCCAAGCAAAATGCATAATGCAGGCTTTACAGGACTAGACAGATTCCATGTGATATCATAATCAACACTGAACCCACATTTGAGCAAAAGACATGAAAAGAGACTAGGATACTACGTTTGTGAGTCACAAAAGTGAACTGTGACTCACAGAGTGAGCCGAAAACAGGTGGATAGTAAGGAAGAATCCATATACAAAATGTGGACAGAGTGCCTACAAATGTGATAACAAGCCAAAACAGAAATCCACCAGTACAAACAGTATGCTAATGAGTAGGTGGGCATGCATATCTGGAATAGTCACTTAATGAAAGCAAATAGCAAACACAAGATCACAAAATAACAATTGCAAAACATAATGACAATTGAAGGCTAGTCTTATCTAGTCACAATCTTACATAGCTGAGCGGTCACCTATAGGTATGTATAGGAAGCAAACAAAAATATAGGGTGCTCTTGAAACACAAAACTTCCATAAGTCTTCAGCTTTGGTTTTCATTTTGTGTGATAAACTTTTATTGTTCAAATCAACAGGCCACACTGTTTTGCCATTAATATGCGGTTCTACAGGTAATGCCATTTTATGTCATGCGTTCTAAAATTAAAAATTTTAATTTATAGGCATGTATGCAATTAAATGTATTTCAATGGGGTTTAAACTTAGTGGCATGAAGCGGGCATTTTGCATATCTATGACCCAAATTTTTAACATGCCTTTTTTGGGACCTCACCTTGTGAACAGTTGAGCTGACATTAGGCAAATCTGTCCCAAAGGTGATTTCATGGTCCTATGAAATCACCTTTCAGGCAGGAGCTGAAAAATTTGCCTGTCCTTGTGTTCATGAGGTGGGATCTTAAGAAGGCTATGTTGAAAATTTGATATAAAAATATTATAAACAACAAACATATGAGCCTATGTCATTGAATTTTGAAATGAAGGCTCATAACTTTGATCGTTTTCAATTTTTACTCAAATGCACAACATAGCCATATCTTTACAGCACCTCATGAATGTGACAGCTGTCATTTTCATCTCCTGCCCAAAATGTATTTTTGTTTTACATCCCAGAAGCTGATTTTGCAGTCCCTGTGTGAAATCACTGTTCCGCAGGAGATGAAAATGTTCTCTGCCCTTGTTCATGAGGTGGGGTCATAAAAGACTATACTGAAAATTTGGTGTAAAATATTAAAAACTACAAAGTTATGCACCTGTGTTGAATTTTGTGAATGCAGGCTCGTAACCTTGGTAATTTTCAGTATTTTTCCCAAATTCACAACATAGCCATATCTTAACAGCACTTACGTGAATGTGACAGCTGTCATTTTCAAATCCTGGCCAAAATGTTTTTTACGTCCCAAAAGGTGTTTTGTGGTCCATGCATGAAATTACCTTTCAAGCAGGAGTTGAACATTGTCTATACCTTTGTTCATGAGGTGGCACAATGAGATGGCTATATTGAAATGTTGGTGTCAAAAAAATACAGTTATGAACCTAAGTTGAATTTTGTGAATGTAGGCTTGAAATGGTCATTTTCAATATTTTTAACCCAAATTTACAACAAAGCCATATCTTTATAGCACCTCATGAATGTGACAGCTGTCATTTTTCATTTCCTGCCCAAAATGTGTTCCTTTGTCCTGAAAGTTGATTTCAAAATCCCTGCACAAAATCAGCTTTAGGCCAGGAGTTGAACATTCTCTGCCCTTCTTTGTGTGGCAGTGTTACAACAAGGCTATGTTGAAAATGTGGTCTAAAAATATTACAGAACAAACTGTCAATATTTTAACCTCCAATTCCTCAATTGCAGCCCTATCGGCCTGGCCAGAGTTTGTTTATATCAGAGATTGAAGATCTATAGAGTGGTAGAGTGGGGCAATGTAGTATCACTGGAAACACTACATCCAAAGTCATTTAATAAAACTGCCAACACTATTTTCATGTAAAGGATCTTTTTGTCAGTAATAGTGAGTATTTGGATATCCATGCAACATAAAACATACATTCAATTTTTATGATTTCTATGGCAGAAAAGCAGCCAGGAGAACCAAACAGTAACAGAGGGACAGAGATCTTGAAGCATTTTTTTTACATTATTCTTTTGACTTTCTAAATACAAGGGTACTAGTTAGAAATCAGTTAGCTTAGTTTTGTAGAAGGTAAATGCAGGAGCTGAGCAAACAATGGGCAAATGTGCAGCTAATGAAATAAGACTGGGAATACAAAAGCATTATAAAATGTGATTTTGCTCAATCTTAGGTACTCAGTAGGATTACTATAATGCAGTATCTAACCAGAAAATAACACTGAGAGCCTGTAACAGGAATCCTGGCTTTACCTGCATTACTGATTATTTGACAATATTCTATCACCATTTATGGGTACTCATTATACAATGCATACTCTGAAAGATCCACCCTTACTATTATAGCTGTTCTGTGAAATCCAGTAACATCCTATGATCATTCAAGGATAATCTCAGATCAGTTTACAATCCCCTCATAACACAATACAGATATATTGTCCTGCACACCTGCTACCTTTAGCTTTACTATATGAGGTTCTGTGACAGGTCCCACATGCCTGCTACAGTAACAGTTCTTATATGAAAAATTATATGACCTCTATTGCTAGCCTGATATAGCTGTCATTGTATGATAGTCTGTGACCAGTCCCAATATCTCCTATTAAGGTTTTCTGTCATTATTTTCAGCAGTTTTGTGAGCAATTACTACTTTATCACAGTGCATTTATTTTGCCACCAACATTCAGCAGGACTATCGACTGCCATACTTTCTCTCAGCTATATGTATTTCTTCAGTATTATTTTGCAAACACAACATCATTGTTAAGTACAACAGTTGATGGGGAGTGCTGAATGCTGACTAGCAAAATAAATGCGCAGTAACACAAGATAATAAGCAGATGTGCAGGACTCATCATAGACTTGCATTGTGTTACGAGGGGATTCTAAACTGATCTGAAATCCTTGTATGGTCATCGGATGTCAATGAATTTCACAGATTAAGAACAGCTAATATAATAGAAACATAGAAACATAGAAACATAGACTTTGATGGTAGATAAGGACCGCTTGGCCCACCTAGTCTGCCCATTTCCTACCTAGAGGATAAGCTGCAGATCCTATTTAACCAACAGCCCATTTCTTCCTGCCCCCACAAAATTGCCTTATGTCTGTCTTGTGCATTCTTGAATTCTTCTACAGTTTTAGACCCCAAAACCTCCTCAGGAAGGCTGTTCCATGCATCCACTACCCTCTCTGTGAAAAAATACTTCCTCACATTGCCCTGAGCCATCCTCCCTCTATCTTCAAACCGTGTCCCCTTGTTCTTGCACATTTCTTTTTTGAAAGATGCTAACTTCTTGGACTTTGTTGATTACACTGAGGTACTTAAACATTTCTATCATGTCCCCTCTCCTCCTTTCCTCAAGGGTATACATATTATGCTCCTTTAGTCTCTTCTCATAGCTTCTCTTGCAGACCCTGCACCATTTTAGTTGCCTCTTCTGAACTGCCTCCATCCTGTCTATGTCCTTGTGGAGATGGGATCTCCAGAACTGGACACAGTACTCAGATGGGGTCTCACCAACTGTCTGTACAGAGGATAGCAACCTTGTTTTCTGCTAGTGATGCCTCCCTATACATCCAAGTATTCCCTAGCCCTCCCTACCACCTTCTCACATTGCTTCCCAGCCTTAAGGTCATCTGATGTGATTATCCCCAGGTCCCTTTCCATTTTGTTGTTGTTACTAGCCCCCATTGTGTAATCTTCCCTGGGTTTTGTTTCCTAAGTGCATTATTTTGCACTTCTTTGCATTGAATCAAGCTGCCATACTTCTAACCATTCCTCCCACTTGCCAAGTCCCTTCTCATCCTTTCCACACCTCCTTGTGTATCAGCCCTGTTACATATCTTTGTGTCATCTGCAAAGAGGCATACTTTTCCTTCCAGTCCTTCTGCAATATCACTTATAAAGACATTAAAAGTACTGGCCCCAGAACTGAACCCTGTGGTATGCCACTAGTAACCCTCTTTCTTCAGAGTGGACTCCATTTACAATTACTTTCTGTGTTCTGTTATCCAGCTAATGTTTTACAGGCTACCACCCTGGGACCCAGGCTAGTTAATTTGACTATTCATCTTTGTGTGGGACTGTGTCAAATGCCTTGCTAAAGTCTAGGTAGGCCATGTCCACAGCCCTCCCTGGTCTACTACTTTGGTCACCCAGTCAAAGAAATCAATTAGATTCATCTGACATGACCTTCCCACTGTGAACACATGCTGCCTTGGGTCCTGTGCCCCACTGGCCTCTAGGCACTGAACAGTTCTTTCCTTCAGAAGTGATTCTATCACTTTCCCTACCACAGAGGTCAAACTGACATGTCTGTATTTTCCTGCCTCTGTCTTGCTTCCACTTTTATGAAGGGAATCACATCTGCCTTCTGCAGTCCTCAGGTACCACACCATCCTCCTATGATTTGTTAAAAGGGTAGTCAATGGTGTCACTAGTTCTCTGCTTAATTCTTTTAGAATTCTGGGGTTAATTCCATCTGGCCCCATTGCTTTGTCCACCTTCAGTTTTAGGAGTTCTTTCAGAACCCTTTCTTCTGTGAAAGGACTGGCTTGACCCCCACATCCAGAGTGCTTCTGTTAACTGGATTAGGCACCTGCCCCACCTCCTCTTTTGTGAATACTGAACAGAAGTATTCATTCAGTATCCCTGCTTTTCACTGTCACTCTCTGCCCACCCACTGTCTATTCTATTCAGCCTCACTATCCCTCCCTTTGTCTTTCTATGCTCCCTGATATACCTATAAAAGGTTTTATCCCCTTCTTAACTGAGTTGGCTATCTTTTCCTCAGTTTGGGCCTTTGCTATTTTGACTATCTGCCCTGCTTCCTTCTGCCTCAACTGGTACAGTTCTCTATCTTGCTCCTTCTGTGTTTCCTTATACTTCCTAAATGCTATCTTTTTCTCCCTAATCTTCACCGCCACTTCTTTTGAGAACCATAGTGGATTTTTCTTTCATTTTGATTTGTTTATTTGCTTCACACAAAGGCTTGTTGCCTTTGTGATGGCAGTTTGATATTTCCACATTGTTGCTCCACCTCTCCTTCTAGCCTGTTGCTAGTGCTTTTCTAAGACACTCTCCCATCTTGCCAAAGTCAGCCTCCTGAAGTCCAGTGCCCTCACTTTTGTATGACTTAACTCTGTAGCTGAGTTTATCATGAACCACACTGTTTGGTGGTCACTTTTCCCAGATAGCTACCCACTTCTAGATCTGAGATCCTCTCACTGTACCCATTTGAGAGTACGGTCTAAGATTGCTCTCTCATGAGTAGGTTCCAAAACTATCTGTCTGAGGCATGCCACTTGAAGAGCATCAAGAATGGTCTTGCAGGCCGACCCGCTGGTGCAGCGGTTGGATTTCAGCTGCGGCATCAGCCGGGTTCGAGAACGAAGCCCGGAAGCTGGAGGCGCCGGCAGAGGGCTTGAGCATCCCAGGGACTGCTTGTCCTCTCTGGGGAAGGGGGATCCAGAGCCGTGCTTGACTGTCCCCAGGTGGAGACCTGAGGTGCAGCAAGGGCCGATGGCAGGAAGAGGGGGGGTGGCGGTGCCAGACATCGGCGCTCAGCGCCCTGCGTCAGGGACACAGCACGTCGCGAGTAAGAACACGGAAAAGCACCTCGCGGTCCCCGGTGGAAGCGAGACACTGGGCCCCGACCCTCAAAGCCCCTGCCTGCCCAGAGACAGCATCCGATGAAATTCCAGTAAGTCGGGTGTAGGGCCCCACCCCATACCCCGCCTGGGGGTAAACCAAGGCTCCGGTGGGGATGGACTGCTCTGTCTACAGGCAGGTGAGCGAGGGCTGAAAGGCCGTAGAGTGTCTCAAGAGAGGGGACTGCAGGGGAGAGGAGAAAAAAGAATGGTCTTGCATTTGGATGTGGCTGCAGCAAAGGTGCTCCAGTTGACATCCGCATATTAAGGTCCCCATCAACAGTATCTCCTTTCTCTGCCATCCAAGTATGCCTTCTATCATATCCTTGTCCATTCTTCCCCTGACATGTAGGTCAGTATACAACCCTGTGTGGATTGTGGTGCCATGTCCAGTGTCTAAGGTGACCCACAGTGTCTCCTCTCCTCCCTGTTTACTCTTTTGTTCAGTTGCTTTATCCCTTGTCTTACATAGAGAGCTACTCTGCCCCTCTTCTCCCCTCCTGTCTCTCCTGTAGGTTGTGTACCCTGGTATGTTAGCATCCCAGTCATGGTTCTCTGTGTACCATGTTTCTGTGACTGCTCAGTTATCCAGGCATCCTTCTTCCATCAAGGCCACCAGTTCAGGGAGCTTGTTGTCCAGACTATGGTTGTTGGTACTCATTACTCTCCATTTCTTGATGGCCTTACCTCTTTTGACCCATCTCTGTCCTTATTGCATTTGTCACTTTCTCCATTTACCCCTGCACTTCTCCCTATCGACATCTCTATGTTGGTGTCTACCTCACTTAGTACCCTGATTTTGGGGGCTAAGATTTCCTGCTCCTCTTCAGTGCCTTCCCCTTGGCTAGTTTAAATGCTTTCCAATGAAGCATTTAAACCTATCACCATGATCCTGGTTCCCGTTTTGGACAGATGCAGACCATCATGCCAGTATAGGCCTGCATCCTCCAGGTGGACCCCAGTCCCCAATGAAGCCAAATCCCTGAGCTCTGCACCAGTTTTCAACCACTGATTGAATCCCATGGTGTGAAGCACCCTAGCCTCCCTGTGCCATAGACAGGCAGCACCTCTGAGAAGGTTAACGTGTGTGCTATTTGTCTAAGACCCTCCCCATCTCCACAAATGCTTCTTGCACTGCTCTTATCCCTTTCTTAGCCAGGTAATTTGTTCCTAGGTGGACAGTGACATCCAGCTCCCTCCCTGTGCAGCTGATCCCACAATCCTGAGGATTCACTCCTGTCCCTCAAGCCATGGTGCCAGGCAGGCACCTTACTCCCTCTCCTTCCTCCTCCAGTTCTACTTTCTAACAATGGAGTCCCCCACCAGGAGTTGTTTCCTACCCTGTGGGGTCCCATGCCACCCTCCTGTGGGTCTCCTTGTGGAGGTTCACAGCATCCTCCTTGGTCTCCACTGTGGGTGCCTCCATAGAGGAACCACACTTTTCAGAATGGCATAGAATTTGTGGAGAGGTACAGCTGGAGGGTACACCTCTGTTCCACCACCCTCACCCTCCCTGAGCCCACTGTGGTCCAACCGCTCCTCTTTCTTGGCAACCTCTGAGGCAGCAGCAGTGACCCTGATGGTCCCTGGGTAGGATCTTAGGTAATCAGGTAAGGATTCTGTCACAGAGATTATACATTTTATAATAGGTGCTTGGAAATGGTGATAGAATATTGTCAAAATCAGTAATGCAGGTGAAGCCAGGGATTCCTGTTACAGGCTCTTAGCTAAGAGCTGGAGATTTAAGGAATGGCCCTGCAGGTTCTTGTTTGGATAAGGGTGCATTTAGTATTCCAGCTGCATGCAGATGGGGATTCTCTGTTTGCGTCAGCTCTAGCTGATGTAGGGGCTTTTGAGAGCTCCTTGTGCTAAATCCATACTGGCCTCAGGTGAGTGACATTTTCTGGTTAGAGGCTGCATTATAGTAGCCCTGCTGATTACCTAAGATTGAGCAAAATCACATTTTTTTAATTATTTTCTTTCCAAGTGTTTCTGTATCCCCAGTCTTTTTTTTTTTGCTAGCTGCACATTCCCCTTGCTTGATTGACGCCTGCATTTCGCTCCACAGAAATAGGTTAATTTATTTCTAACTAGTAACCTTATATTTAGAATGCTATATCTTTTCAGGAAAAAAGCAGCAGATTAATTTTAGTGATTATTAGTCAACAATAATGTATGAGATCTATTATGTGAAGCTGACACTGACCAGATAAGGGTGAAGAAGCAAGACAGAGAAGCAAGACAGAATTCTGACACATAGAAGGAAGACCTGCTGCATAAACAAGGCTGTCTGTGAAACTTTTAGGCATCTATGCTGCAGCACTGATTTTTCTTTTATTATGTCCTCTTTGGCAACTTCTGTTATTAAGCTGATAACTGTTTTACAGAACCAGCAGCAGGTGTTTATTCATTCATTTGGGCTTTTGTATCCAAGCATGCTAGGGACTTCCAATCATGTGCCCTGCTTCCATTTCAAAGAATAGCCAGCATCTACTTTTGTGCGTATCTTATTATGTGGCGTGTGTTGTAGCAAATGTTTGGTTTTGTATAAGTGAAAACACCAGTTCAAAAGTTAGTCATGATGAAACCTGATTATAAAATCCAAGCATACAATTCTTATTAGTCACAGAATTTTCAAAAGCGTTCTTTACACGATAGTGTCTTGGCATACTGTATATTACATTTTCTGAACATACTATAATACTGTACCATGCACATCTCTTCACTGAAATCTAACAAGGCACTTTCATAACTTTCATTCTGATTGAAATTATCATTAATTAATGCCAGAAACAGTTTCTGTGGTGGTGCATAACGTCAGATAAAGATGTTTGCATTTTTCCGATTTGGGCAGATGCAGCTCTCGATGCAAGACTGACCTGAAAAAATCAAAACAAACAGGGTTGAACTGTCATTTATTGCAGTTTACTGGGTGCACTGAACAGAAGGGAGCCACCCCAGAAAAATTAATAAGTACCAAAAGTTTGTTGTGCACACCACTGGATTGCTGTGGCTATTAGGGTCTTATCCTTGTCAAAGAATAATTCTGCATGACCAGCCTGCTGTTGCAGGGCAGGATGCCAACCTACAACACCAGTGACCCGGGTTCAGGAACAGACCTGGGACTCCAGAGGAATGGCTGGGAGAAGGATTACACATCCAAGACTGTTCTCCTTCTCCAGGGAGGATGAGGAGTGTGTCTGCACCACACTGACACCCAGCAGAGGCTGGGTGTATTGCTTGCACCACACCAGCACATTCAGAGGGTGGGGTGGATGCTGGTGTCACTGCACATGCTCACCTCACAAACACCAAGAAAAAGCCTGCCATCCACCACCTGGATGATGCTCACCCCGACTGCAATTGGCTCCCAGGCCAACTCCCGCCTATCCGTGGTGCCACACCCTTCACAGGGTTTGGGTGCCACGACCCTGCCCTGGGGGTAAGCCAGAAGTACGGGACGGCAGCTGATGTGGGAGTCGCAGCAGAGGGTCCGTGACTGGGCAGATTTTGCCAGTGATGAGAAGGCACCAAAAAAAAAAGAATAATTCTTCAGACCCAATAGTGGTGTCAATGTAGATTTATTGTTAATAAACTTCCACAAAGCTAAATGCCAAATGCAGCTCAACATAGATAGTAACAATCTCTCTCCCCAAGCGCTTCAGGTCTAAATGACCCTTCCTCAGGGGCATGGTCATTTCAAGCATACACATTACTTAAATACTGCTACTAATCAATTGCAGTGCAGGTGCCCCTAGTGGCATGTAATTATTTTGAAACAGCTGAATCGAAAATAACACACTTTCAAAATAAACAAAATTTTACCATGCAAGCTAAATGTCTCATTCAATAATTCTTATGATTTGCACCATCAGTAAAGTAGGCAGCAAACATTATAATGATCTATGCAAAGACATTTGGTTCTTTAAGAATTCTTAAATGGGACATTTAGCTTGCATGTTTGGATTTTGTTTATTTTGAAAGTGTTATTACAATTCAACTGTTTAAAAATAATTACACAGCATTAGGTACCTGCACTATAATTGATTACTAGCATATTTAAATAATGTGTGTGCTTAAATGACCATGCCTCCCCTATCCAAGGAAGGGCCAGTAAGATCCAAAGCACCGGGAGAGAAACAATCATCATCTATGTCGAGTTGCATTTGGCATTTGGCTCCATGGATGTTTATTAACAATAAGTCTATATTGACACCACTATTGAATCTAAATAATTATTTTTTCAACAAGAGTAAGTCCGGCCCTCATAGCCACAGCAATCAACTGGTGCACAACAAACTTTTGGTACCTCAAAAATGAAGACAGTTAGTAAGCCTGACTGGCTAGAACTACATTTGTACTGTGGCAGCTGTGCAACTGACCAAAAGCTGTTCATTTAGTAGTCTGTTGGGTCAGAGGTGTCCGATTTTAGTGCTGACAGAATTACGTTCAGGATCACAGGTAAGTCTTCTGTTGAGATAGAGGCATCATGCTGAAACATATGAAAACACAGTAGAATATTAAATTAACCAAATGACTGCTTGTACACACAAGCGTTCAGCCAACAGATTTGAGTTTTGAAGTGCAGATTGAATGGTTTATGAGGTCTTGCATTTTATGCCAAATCGGTGCATCTACACTAAATGCATTTTACTGTAACTTATTTACTGTATTATTTAAATGCTGCTTTATTTAGTTTGTTGTATATATACAAGCACACAATATGTATATAGACAATGAGAGGATATACAAAGAAATAAATGTTTCTGGTATTGTTTTAGACGATGACAGTAAAAGCAACAAATCTAAAATAGGTTGTTGTGACTGTCACCATAATACTGTCCTAGAATTGTTCCATGTCATAAAGACAGCTCTGCACTGACTACTGGTTTAGTACTGCATTTGCACTGCAGCAGCTATGCAACTGATGAAAAGCCATTCATTTTCAGCAGTAGGTATACTGTGCTCAGTGTGTCTGCCACTTCTTACCACCCTATAATAAATATAATGTATAAGTCTTACACCAGTTCAAGTGGCTCCTCCTCTTCTATGACTCTGCTGTGGTCTGACTGGCAAAACGAAACTGCAAGACTATACAACTAGGACCTGTGCACCAGTTCTCCAGTCTCAGAGGGACTGATAAGTGATTCATAAATCACACAGCAAAGCATCATTGAAAGTGTACACAAACTGCATCAATGAATTTAGACTGTTTCTTCTTCGAGCATGAGACTATAGCAGAAGTCACGTAATGCAACTGAGCGGACAGGCTGCTTTCAGGTCAGGTCCTCGTGGCACCAGTGTTTTATTACTTTAAAGTATGCAAACCTCAGTGAAACAGAGCTAAACTCTTATTTCTCTGATTGCCCACCTCATCCTCTATCAGTAGACATCAGCAATGTCAGACAAAATGGCTTGTGAAGTCCAGTGCAAGTGGTTAGGTATCAGTGCACTGAATCCATGCTTAAGACACAGAGTTAGTGTGTGGCTCTGCTTAGTTATTTGATTTTTAAGCAACAGAATAGAAATGATTAACAAGAAGTGTATTGAAAACAGCCTGCTGGCAATTCTCTCACTCGCCTCTACAGCAGTTGGCGGCGGCCGACTCCGCATCACGTTTGAGGCTACTTATAACTACCCCAGCACAGGTGTGCCACTTCCAAGTTCAGAGCATTGCAATTTGCAGAGAACTGGCAGCTGCAGACAGACAGGGAGTTCTTGATTTAAATGAAAAGTGAATGAGGCCAAACAAAACAAAAGGATCAAGTAGTGCCAGCACGCAGTGTGCCATGGTGCACAGAGGCAGATGCAACTTTTGTCACCCCATGAAACTGCTCGTTTGCAAGCTGCTTTTCTACTAGTCCTTGCAAAGAGGACTGCAGGCTCTGCCCATGCAGCCCTAATGAAAATGGAATGAAATAAACCTACTGTGATATAAAGCCTAAGTATTTTTATTTTAGTAAAACTAGGTCACAGAGACACACAATTTAAAACAAAGAAATGTAAATAAACTTTTAAACGGCCTCCCACTAAGCCTCCCATATATGACTCTTGTCGAGGACTCTCATCACTTCTGCATGAGCCACTCAAGTGGAGAGCCATAGCTACACCCTTTTAAAGTAGAAGAGCCATGCCGCTTACCCACGTCATGGTTAATTCCTTCAGAGTCTGCACTGACTGCTGCCACCAGGTCAGCCTGTGCTCGGATGGATGCCACAGTCTTTGCTGCTGCTGGGGTGAGTGGAGATACAGGACAGACAGCTGCTGGTGGCACTTCAGGCTTCAGACTTGGAAACAAATCAAAGGTACCGTAGTGATGCTGTTAGCAGTGGCTCCTTTTAAAGTAGAGGTGCCCCACCTCCTTACCAAACATCTCTGAAATAAATGATCCAAATAAAAAAACAGTTGGGCTTAAATATCTTGGTATAGGAAATGAGTGCTGAGACCTGCAAAAGAGCTAACAAAGATGACAAAATCAAAGATGAACAATGCATTCAACCACAGCCAACTCTGTACCAAACACTGGGGGCCCACCTGGAGTGATGCAGGTCTATACTGGCACGATGGTCTCCATCTGTCCAGAGGGAACCAGGATCCTAGTCACTAAAAATACCACCAGCAGCTTAATCTGGTTCAATTTCAGTTGCTTACCATCTGTATCCCCTCCTTCCTCCCAGTCACCCCTGAAAGGGACTTCTAGTGCAGTGTGCCAGCCAGGTCAAGCAAAATTCAATAAATAAATAAGTCCTAGGTGATAGGTTTAAATGCTTCATTGCGAAGCATTTTAAACTAGCCAAGGGGAGGCACTGGAACAAAGCAGGAAGTCCTAGCTCCTCCCCAAAAAAATCAGGGTAGTAAGTGAGGTAAACACCAAGATAGAGATGTCGATAGGAGAAGGGTAGGGGTAAATGGAGAAAACAACAAAGGCAATAAGGACAGGGATGAGGCAAAAGAGGTAAGCCATCAAGAAATTGAGAGTAATGAGTACCACTGCCTGTAGCCTGGGCAACAAGCTCCTGAACTGGTGGCCTTGATGGAAGAGAGATGCCTAGATATTGTAGTAGTCACAGAAACATGGTACACAGAGAACCATGACTGGGATGTTAACATACCAGGGTACAAAACCTACAGGAGAGACAGGGAGGGAGGAGAAGAGGAGGAGGAGGAGTAGCTCTGTGTGAGGAAAGGATAAAAGCAATGGAACAAAAAAGTAAACAGGAGGAAAGGATGCACTATGGGTCACCTTAGAGACTGGAAATGGCACCACAATCCACATAGGGGTTGTATACAGATCCTCATGTCAGGGGAGGGAATGGACAAGGATATGATAGAAGGCATCCTTAGGATGGCAGAAAAGGAGATACTTTTGATGGGGGACCTGAATATGCCAGACATTGACTGAAGCATGCTTGCAGCCACATCAAAGAGCAGGGCCATTCTCGATGCCTTGCAGGTGGCGTGCCTCAGACAGCTAGTTTTGGAACCCACACTGAGGGAGCAATCTTAGACCTCATACTCTCAAATGGGGACAGCGAGAGGATCTCAGATCTAGAAGTGGGTAGCCATCTGGGAGCAAGTGACCACCAAACAGTGTGGTTCACGACAAACTCAGTTACAGAGTCAAGCCATACGAATGCGAGGGTACTGGACTTCAGGAGGGCTGACTTTGGCAAGATGAGAGAGTGCCTTAAACGCACTAGCAAACAGGCTAGAAGGAGGGTGGAGCAACAATGGGAAACATCAAAACTGCCATCACAGAGGCAACAAGCCTTTGTGTGAAGCAAATAAATCAAAATGAAAGAAAAAGTCACTATGGTTCTCAAAAGAGTTGGTGGGAAGGTTAGGAGAAAAGATAGCATTTAGGAAGTATAAGGAAATACAGAAGGAGCAGGACAGAGAACTGTACCAGTTAAGGCAAATGAAGCAGGGAGATAGCCAACTCAGTTAAGAAGGGGACTAAAACCTTTTATAGGTACGTCAGGGAGTGTAGAGACAAAGGAGGGATAGTGAGGCTGAATAGAATGGACTGTGGGTGGGCAGAGAGGAAGAGTGAAAAGAGGGATACCGAAGGAATACTTCTGCTCAGTATTCACAAAAGAGGAGGAGGAGGTGCCTAATTCAATTAACAGAAGGACTCTGGATAGGGGGTTGATCCCAGTCCTTTCACAGAAAAAGGGTTCTGAAAGAACTCCAAAACTGAAGCTGGACAAAGAATGAGGCCTGACGAATTCACCCCAGAATTCTAAAAGAATTAAGGGAGAACTAGTGACACCACTGACTACCCTTTTAACAAGTCATGGTAGGATGGTGTGGTACCTGAGGACTGGAGTAAAGCAGATGTGATTCCCTTCACAAAAGTGAGAGCAAGACAGAGGCAGGAAACTACAGACCTGCCAGTTTGTCCTCTCGTGGTAGGGAAAGTGATAGAATCACTTCTGAAGGAAAGAATTGTTGAATACCTAGAGGCCAGTGGGGCACAGGACCCAAGGAAGCATGAGTTCACAGTGGGAAAGTCATGTCAGACGAATCTAATTGATTTCTTTGACTGGGTGACCAAAGTAGTAGACCAGGAAGGGGCTGTGGACATGGCCTACCTAGACTTTAGCAAGGCATTTGACACAGTCCCACACAAAGATTAATAATCAAATTAACCATCCTGGGAGTAGGTCCTAGGGTGGTAGCCTGAGATTAAACATTGGCTGGACAACAGGACACAGAGGTAATTGTAAATGGAGTCCACTCTGAAGAAAGAGGGTTACTAGTGGGGTACTGCAGGGGTCAGTACTGGGTCCAGTCCTTTTAATGTCTTATAAGTGACATTGCAGAAGGACTGGAAGGAAAAGTATGCCTCTTTGCAGATGACACAAAGATCTGCAACAGGGTTGATACACAAGAAGGCATGAAAAGGATGAACAAAGGACTTGGCAAGGTTGGAGCAATGGTCAGAAGTATGGCATCTTGGATTCAGTGCAAAGAGTGCAAATAATACCTGGGAAACAAAACCCAGGGAAGATTAAACAATGGGGGAGGTAGTAACAACAAAATGGAAAGGGACCTGGGGTAATCATATCAAATGACCTTAAGATTAGCAAGCAATGTGAGAAGGCAGTAGGGAGGCTGGGGGATACTGGGATAGTGAGCATCACCAGTAGAAAACAGGAAGTTGTTATCCCTCTGTACAGACAGTTTTGAGACCCCATCTGAGTACTGTGTCCAATTTTGGAGACCCCATCTCCACAAGGACATAGACAGGATGAGGCAGTCCAGAGGAGGCAACTAAAATGGTGCAGTGTCTGCAAGAGAAGCCATATGAGAAGAGACTAAAGAAGCTTAATATGTATACCTTTGAGGAAAGGAGGGAGGGGACATGATAGACATTTTAAGTACCTCAGTGGAATTAACAAAGTCCAAGAAGGTAGCATCTTTCAGAAAAGAGATGTGCAAGAACAAGGGGCACAATTTGAAGATAGAAGAGGGACAGCTCAGGGCAATGTGAGAAGTATTTTTTCATAGAGAGGTGGTGGACACATGGAACAGCCTTCCTGAGGAGGCTGTGAGGTCTAAACTGTTGGAGAATTCAAGAATGCATGGGACAGACATAAGGCAATTCTTGTGGGGGTAGGAATAGACTGTTGGTTAACTAGGATCTGCAGCTTATCTTATAGGTAGGGAAATGGGCAGACTAGGTGGGTCTTTATCTGCTGTCAAAGTCTATGTTTCTATCACAGAGATTATACATTGTATAATAGGTGCTCAGAAAAGGTGATAGAATTTTATCGAAATCCGTAATGCAGGTGAAGCCAGGGATTCCTGTTACAGGCTCTCAGCTAAGAGCTGGAGATTTAAGGAATGGCACTGCAGGTTCTTGTTTGGATAAGAGGTGCATTTAGTATTCCAGCTGCATGCAGATGGGGATTCTCTGTTTGCGTCAGCTCTAGCTGATGTAGGGGCTTTGAGAGCTCCTTATGCTAAATCCATACTGGCTTCAGGTGAGTGACATTTTCTGGTTAAAGGCTGCATTATAGTAACCTGCTGATTACCTAAGATTGAGCAAAATCAATTTTTTTTTAATTATGTTGTTTCCAAGTGTAGCAAAGAATAACACTTTCACTTCCCAGCACTACGTAGACTATTAGGAATGAATTCATTTCTTTAAAATGTATGTGACTAAAATTATGAGCAAGTGAGGTTAATAGTAAAGGAACTGATGACTTTTGTTTGTTTATAGACACAGTACAATGCAGAGGTGCTTGGTTCTGCTTTGTAATACATGTACATTTTCAAGTAACCAGGATAAGATACTAAAACCCAGATCTTCAGTGTGCTGAGTCCAAGGAACATATTACCTCATTTACATTAGTGAGGTGGGGATGGCAGGTCAGAGGCACATTCCGCAGCCTGAGCCACTACAGAATTTCTTCACTATTCTGGTGGGATGGGACTGCCAGAAGGAGACACCCAAAGAAATGGTAAAAGAGGTTGTGGGGATCCTCCATAGGGGAGGCCCCAAGGTTGGAGCTAAGGGACCCAGCAGAGGAGGATGCAGCTTCTGCTGAGGGACTCAACTGTGAGGGAGGGTAGATTTGGGAACAGGAAGGGGGAATAGAAGGTGGTAAGGCGCCTACCTGGTTCCCGTGACTCTGACGGATGGGCAGAGGATCCTAGGGATAGCAGAGGCGGTAAGGCAGGAGACAGCTGGAAGTCATTGTCTGCCTGGGCACTAATGACCTAGCAAGGAACAGGGCTGGCATTCTGCAGGAGAATTCAGGGAACTGGAGATGACTCTTGCCAAGGTGCTGCCTGTCTGTGACCAAGGGAAGTAGGGTACCCACACCAGAAGCGTCAACTGGTGGTTGGAGGAATGGTGCAGAGAACAGGGGTTCAGATACACTGGTAACTATGAACCAACCTGGAGGAATGAGGGCCTATAGAGAGATGATGGCCTGCATCCCTGTGGGAAAGAAACCACAATCAAAGGGTATAACTGCCACCTCCCTCAAGACTGAAGCAGAAGAAAGGAGGATCTAAGGAAGGACAACCCCGCAGGGTGAAGATTAATGAAAATGGCAGAGAAGAAGATGACAAGAATGATTGGAACAAAAGTTGCAAAGAGAGGGAAATGACGAGGGTACAAGGGAGGATGGAGTTTCACAGAATGGGAGCAAGGTGTTTGGGCCATGTGCAAAAGCAAAGAGTCTTGGAAATAAAATTCCAGAACAAGACACCATCATTGCAGAGGCAGACCTGGATATTGTGGCCATTACTAAGTCATGGTGCGTGAGCAGCTATGACTGAAACATGGACATACCAGGTTACACTCAGTTCAGGAAGGTTAGGAAAGGGAGGAGTGTGCTGTATGTAAGGCAGGATATCAAAGCAATGGAAATGCAATGGAAACAGGGGGGGTGGGATTGGAGATGCTGTGGGTCCCCTGGAGACAGGAGCCAGATCCACCCTTCATACTGGGGTGATACATTGGGCTGATACACTGGGTGATGTATAGGCCTCCAACAAAGGAGGAGGAGGAGGAACTAAATAAGGCAATGGAGAAAGCCATTAGCACAAAGGCAGAAAAGGGGGTTGCTACTGAAGGGGACTTCTACTACATGTAGATTGGAGTCTCCCAGCTGCAGCCTCGGGTGGAAGCAGGAACATCCTAGACTCCTGCAGGGTGGGTTCTCAGGCAACTAGTCAGGAGCCCACTCATGATGGGGCATACTGGACCTGGTACTCACAATCAGGAGCAGTATTGCAGATGTCAAGGTGGGATGCCACCTGGGGACCTGTGAGTACCATGCATTGTTGTTTAACATAATGATGACAGCAGAAGCAAACCACAGAAGGATGAGGGTTCTGGACTGCAGGACGAGATTGAAAAAAAAATATGGATGAATGCCTCCGAAACAACCTGGCAGGGGGTGAGGGATTGCATAGCAAAGGCAACAAACTTGCACAAAGAAAGTGAGCAAGAACATGATTAAAAAGAGACCACTGTGATTCTCTAGGAAGTGGCTACAAAGATTAAAGGGTAAAGGGCATCATTCAGGAGGTAAAAGAGACACGGAGGGAAGAGGATGGGGATGTGTACCAGGAAAAGTAGAGAGAAGCAGATAAGTGGTGAGGGCACAACGATGCAAACTGAGGAAAGGAAGGCCAAGGGGTGACAAGGGGGCAAGCCCTTTTTAGAACCTAAGTACAAAAGGAAGACAAGAGAAGGATGTGAAGTTAAGAAGGCAGGAAAATCAGATATCCTGAATAGATAATTCTGTTGAGTCTTCACATTGAAAGAAAAGGGACTAGACCACATGAAAATAGACTGGTGGGAGGTGTGCATTAGACCATTCTAATACATGGCCAGGAGCTTAGTAAGGAACACGGCCACAGGCTAAGTGCCTTCAGCCCATTGCGTGCATTAGAACTGATCTATGCACACCCTAGTGTCTTATTGCACTTCTAAAATAGGGCTTTTATATGCAGATAAAATTAAAGATTAGGAGGCTTAAATACTTACAAAGTTAAATGTTTTCTTAATTTTACTTAAAATAGTTCCTTCAACTCCATGTACTTGATGTCTTTTTAGCTTAGGACATTTATCCTGCTGTTACCTCCATATCTGTAGTTTGTTCCACACTCCCATTTCCACACTCATAGATGCACATAATCTTTAAATTAGTGTTTTGTTTCTTTTTGTTACATTTTACTTATATAAGTCTGCATGAGGGAGCATAATACAGACCTGAAGTCCAAGAGATGCGTGAGCAAGTTGCGAAGCCAATGCAGGAGTTGGATTATTTATTTCTTTTATATTCTATTTCTCCCCGGGTCCCAGGTCGTCAACCATCCTAGCCACCGTCCAGCCCCATACCCCAACATTAGGCTGCAGCCCTTTCCCCATGGCTTACCGCCCAGTGGCAGGACGGCGAGGAGCCTCAAGCTCTACTCACCTCTACCAGGATCCAACAGGAGCGCTATTCAGGGTCAGGGCCTGTGGCAGGTGGCTGCCTCATCTAGCTGACTGGGACCATTTTCTCATTTCCTTCCTCGAGAGTGGGATGTGCAGTGACGCCAGTGGAAGGAGCATGCAGCGTCCGCATGCTGTCCTCCCAGTGCCTGCCCCATTCAGTTCCTTTCTTGCAGCATCGATTGCTGTCCCAAAGCCACCATCAGGGGTCAGAGCATTGACCACAAATTCCTCTCATTCCGAACAGGGTCGCTGGATATAGCGAAGATAAGATGACCAGTGCCTCAACCCTCAGTGCCACCGGGTTGGCCAGCTGGATTTGTCTTTATTTTATTTTGCTTGGGTTTGGGTTTGCATTAAGGAGCACAACAGAGATCTGGCAAGAAAAGAGTGACCGAGCTGTGTGTGAAAGAGAAGAGCCCAGAAGCAGCAATTATTTAGTTGGACGCCTTCAGTAAGACAGTGCAAGTTATGCACACCTGGGTGCTAAAACAATTGGCAAAGGATCTGGCGGGGCCACTGGCTGCTCTCTTCAATAGATCTCTGGAGTTGGGAGTGGTTCAGCTGGAGTGGAGAATGGCACATGTGGTGCCACTCATCAAGAGCGGACCTAAGGATGATCCTGGTGACTATAGACCAGTCAGCCTGACCATGATAGTATGTAAACTCATGGAGACCATACAAAAGTAAAGGCTGGTGAGGTGCATAGAGGAGAACTGTCTACAGAATGAAAGGCAGCAAGGATTTGTGGCAGGCACATTGTGTGAAATGAACCTGATCAAGTTCTTTGATTCGGTCACGAGGGCAGTGGACAAAGGCCATGTGGTGGACATTATATACCTGGACTTTAGCAAGGCCTTTGATTCTGTACCACACAAAGGTTGATAATGAAACTGAGGATCTAGGGGTGGGGAAGAATATGGTAAGATGTGTTGAAAACTGGTTGGGTGGTAGAACACAGAGAGTAGTGGTTCGGTGTGAGTTCTCCAGCACCAAGGAGGTTACCAGCAGGGTCCCGCAGGGATCGAGTTGGCCAGTGTTGTTCAATGTCTCATAAATGGCATCAGGGAAGGCATTAAAGGCAACATTTGTCTGTTTGTAGATGATACCAAACTCTGTAGGAGAGTGAACACCAAGGAGGGATACAACACCTAAGAGAGGACCTTGCCAGAACAGAGAGATGGTCAGGAATCTGGCAACTTAGTTTCAATGCGAAAAGTGCAAGTGATGGACATATGGGCCAAGAACCCTGGGACAGAGTAGTACATAGGAGGGGTTCAGGTAACTGCTTCCAAAAAGGAAAAGGATCTAGGGGTAGTGACTACAAGTGGCCTAAAACACACCTATCAGTGTAAAAGGTAGTGGTAAAGGCTAACAGGATGCTGGGATGTATTGCAAGGAGATTCAGTAGTAGGTGAAGCAAGATTTTTTACCATTGTACAGGTCATTTTAAAGACCACATTTAGAATATGTGGTGAGGTACTGGCATCCTTACCTTAAGAAGGACATCCGCATGCTGGAGGGGTCAGAGGAGAGCAACCAAGATGATCATGGGGTTACAGGATAGGTCCTGTAGAGAGGCTGGGAGCCCTGGGGATGTTCCTGGAATAAAGGAGGCAGAGGGTGATATGATGGAGACCTTCAAGTACATGAAAGGAATTACCAGAGTGAAAAGGGAGGGTCTCTTTAGAATGAGTGACAATAACAACTCTAGGGGCACAGCCTAAAATTGATAGGGGTATATTCAGAAGGGATGTAAGGAAGCATTTCTATATGGCTAGGGTGGTGTCTGCCTGGAATGAGCTGCCAAAGATGATGGTATCAGCGAGGGTGGTGGGAGCATTCAAGAGAGCCTGGGACAAGCCCAAGAGACCCTTGGGACCAAGGAAGGGAGAAGGAGAGGAGGAGAGGGACAGTTGAGGACAGGGTAATTGTGTAAATTGTAAGGCCAGACCCTGCATCACTTACTGAGCAGACACGATAGACTGGGTAGTCTTTTCTGCTGGCTCTTTTTGTATTGTTCGTTATAAATTTACCAGCATTGGTTAAAAAAGAGATTTCATCATGGTATGGAAAGCAATGAAGAAGTAAAGGCATAGTTTGTGTAACAGAGAGAGAAATGCGTGAGCAGCAGTGGACAAGGGTGACTGTAGCAAATGGACAGAATAGAGGCTGTTACATCATTCTGAATGACAGTCTCATGTTTGAACACCAGTTAGGGAAAAGGCTGCAAGCAGTAGCATCTGGTACTATAATAAACTAAGGTGGGAATGAAAAGGAAGGTGTGGGACTATTTAGTAGATGTGGAGCAGGTATTTCAAATGTGTTTTTAAAACTGAACTGCAAGCAATGACAATACAGCAGGAGAGGGCTGGGACTACACCAGTAGAGGTGGAACTCAGAGAAGCAGCAGCACAATGTGAGCAAAGACTTTTTTAAATAAAATTTAAACAAAGGCATTATTTGTAGTGCTTACATTTCCTTACAGACTATTTAAATGTGTACTTTGATGTGCTGGGGTGATAACTTTTCTTTCTTCAGGTACAATATTCCTCACTAACCAGTGAAAAAATGGTGTGTGTTTTAAACAAATTTTTAAGGGGCACATTGATTTCTTTTGCACTGCAGCCTGCTTTTGAGCACTTGTTTTTAGCGATGTATTAGACACTAATGTGCAGCTAATGACCAATCAGGGCCATAGTTTTCGTTGCCATTTTATGAAAGTCCATTCACAGAAGAAAGAATCATGAAACTACTTGCAAATTTGAAAGTAAATAAAGCTATGGTGCCTGATGGGATACACCAAGGGTGATGAGGGAGCTCAGGGAGATACTGGCTGTATCTCTGACAGCCCTATTCAACAACTCATTGGAAACAAGAGTAGTTTCAGAGGATTGGAGGGCAGATGTAGTCCTGCTTCATAAAAGTGTCAGCAGGGAGGAGGCTGCCAACTATAGACCAGTCAGTCTGATGTCAGTGGTGGAGAAGTTAATGGAGACACTTAAAGGAAAGGCTTGTGGAGTACCTTGAATCCAGTATGAGACAAGAGGCAGTACAGATTCACATGGGGGAGGCCATGTCAGACTAACCTGATCGAGTTCTTTGACTAGGTAATCAGGAAATTGATCAGGGTAAGTGGTGGACATGACCTACTTATGACTTCAACAAGGCTTTTATACTGTGCCACATAGGAGGCTCATAAGTAAACTGGACAGTCTGGAGCTGGGTCTAAAGGTGGTAAACTGGGAATTAAATTAGTTGATGGATAGGTGGCAGAGGGTGGTGGTAAATGGCATTCACTCTGCAGAGGAGTGTGACCAGTGGGACACCTCAGGGCTCAGTACTGGGACCAGTCTCTTCAATGTCTTTATAAGTGACATTGCAGAAGAGCTGAAAGGGAAGGTATGCCTCTTTACAGATTACACCAAAATCTGCAGTAAGCAGACACTCCAGAGGGAGTATAGAAAGTGCAGAGACCTGAGAAAACTTGATGAGTGGTCAATGGTATGGCAGCTGGATTTAATAACAAAAATACTACTACAGATCTACCTCTGGTCTCATCCTGGGGAATGCTAGGTTGTTCTGGGATGACCTAAATGAGCTGAATGGAAAATCCAGAATGCCTCCCCATCCCAACTAACGGTCAACAATCACATCACCCAGACCCACTCACAATAACCAGCAGACTAAATGAATCTTTTTCTGACCTCAGCAAAGTTCTCCTAACAACTTCTTCATGCCCACACCAATAACCACAGAACCACAATACCTAACCCTTCTACCGTGAGGGTCATTAATATGAGCGAAGCAAGATCTTACCTTAAAGAAAGCCTTAGGGGTTCAAACTACTGCAAAACCTTCTTTGATATGAAAATCCTTAACTTGGTACTGGACTATGTGCTCCCCCACTGACTGATTTCCTTAACCTCTCCCTATGCCTAGGGCAATTCCCAACCATCTGGAAGGTAGCCACCATCACACCAATACTAAAGAGTGGGGACCCCACTTTACCTAATAATTACAGGCTGATCTCCATACTCCTCCCTCTCTAAAGCCCTGGAAAAATCGTTGCCATACAACTCACAGACTGCCTGCCTGAATATGACATCTTGCATAGGGAACAACATGGCTTTAGAGCTGGTCACAGCACAACTACTGCCCTCATACAGTTCTCCAACTTGCTACACAATGCCCTCGATAAGAAGTTGCTAAGGGACAGTATTCATAGACCTGTCCAAAGCGTTCAACACAGTCTCCCACCCTCTACTCCTAAATACTCTCCACCACACTGGCCTGTCCCTGGACCCATAGCTTGGTTCACAAGCTACCTCACAGCTAGGTACCAATGTGTGAAGATAAATAGCACCCTCTCACCCACCCTACCAGTCCACTCAGGGGTCCCCAGGGCTCCATCCTTGGCCCACTGCTATTCAGCATCTTCCTTAATACCCTGCCTAAATCCTGTCCATGTAACCTTCTGCTCTACGCAGATGATGCAGTGATGTATGCCTCCCACCTGAACCCACACATCTTCAATCCACCCCACAACTTGCCTTCAACCACGCTGAAAACTGGTTCACTGACCACAGACTCGTGGTCAACATAAAAAGATAAAACAATGCTCTTTTCCCATCGCCAGAGTAAGGACTATAATACCCAGCTAACAATCGTGTCCAAAACCCATCTCCCACTGGAACAGGTCCACTGCGTATAAATATCTAGGCATTACCTTGATCCTAATCTATCATTCCACACCCACATTAGTAATCTTGCCTCGCCATAAATATACGTATAGGTCTATTGTATCAGCACAAAGCCTGCCTACCGCCAGAGGTCCTACACCTTGCCGTCACCTCTTCTATCCTCTCCTTGTAGACTATGGGCTAACTATCTACTTGGCGCTGACCACACTGAGCTAAATAAAATCCACCTAGCCATTAATAAAACCTGTAGACTCCTTGCTGGTGTGGATAAGCCACACAGCTGTACCCTGTATGAGCTAACTAAAATCCTCACCCTAGATGAAAGAGTACTCTTCCAGACATGTCTCTTCACAAAGAAAATCCAACTAGGCCTCACTCCCACTGGAGTCTCTGCCTCCTCCCAAGACTGCCCATACCGCAGCAAACACCGAGCGGCAGATAAGCTTAACATGGTTGTCTTAGGGTCACAGCCACCCTTGCACAACAGTATTTTTCCACAGAGCACCATCCTGGTACAATGAGCACCCCAGGCCATCACCTCTATTCCCAGATTAGGCCCTTCAAAACAGCCCTGAAAACCACATAATCTCAACCCGTCACTGTTACTGTCCCTAATAAGTAAAGAAATCTGCCTACGGACGAGGAGATTCTGGGTTAGTGAGATATACTCTTCGCCCTGCTGCTTTAAGTGTTAATGATAAAGTTGGTCTCCCAGCTGCTTACACTAACCTACCAGCATTCAGACCACCCTTATTACCGTTTTACTGCTCACTTCTCTCGGAAGCCCCACTTAGGACTTGTATGGCTTCCCTGCTGTATAGATGTAGTAGCACTGCTCTCACTCCTGTTGCTTTCTTAGCTACGTCCTCACTGTTATACTGTTAACCTTACATATTGCCAGTACCATGACTGTAGTCTCTTACTGTGTTATGCATATCTGTTGTTGTGTATTGTACCTGATGTGGAACCTTTGGAAATGAGTCCTTGACTCAAGGGTTGTAATCCGATGGTCTCAATAAATAAAATACATAAATAAAAATCATGCACCAAGGACACAGAAACCTAGAGGTAGAGCATAAAATGAGAGTGAGGTATTGACAGTCACTAAACAGGAAAATGACCATGGAAATCATATTGGATGACATCAAAGTGGCAATGCTATGCAACAAGGCAGTAAGTAGAGCCAGTGAGATACTAGGGTGC
The DNA here is from genome assembly GCA_016271365.2 of Neoceratodus forsteri. NCBI lineage: Eukaryota > Metazoa > Chordata > Ceratodontiformes > Ceratodontidae > Neoceratodus > Neoceratodus forsteri. The sequence continues at coordinate 680,651,107 of CM057456.1, read as the reverse complement.
ATAGTGAGGGTACCATCAACAGAAGGAGAGAGGCAATTGTACCACTGTATTAATCATTGATGAGACCCTCCTGGAGTACAGTGTCCAGCCTGGGACACCACATCTCAAGAAGGACCTAGGCAGGTAGAGGCTGTCCAGAGGAGGGCAACTAAAATGTTGTGGGGGCTGATGGCTATCCCTATGAGGAGAAACTGAGGGATTTCAATATGTGCACCCTGGAAGAGAGGTGGAAGTGAGGGGACATGATGGAGACCTATAAGTACTTCCTGGGGTTGAATAAGGTACAGAAATGAAGTATTTTAGAAGAAAGTGCACAAGAACAGGGGCATGCAATGAGCCTGGATGGGGGAAATATAGAAGGGATATAAGGAAATACTTCTTCATTAAGAGTGGTGAACACTTGGAACAGTCTTCCAGTGGAGGTGGTGGGGACAAAAACAGTGGTGGGCTTCAAGCATGCATGGGATAGGCACAAAGGAATTTTGGTAGGAAAGGGGGTCGTAGCTGGAGATCAGGTAGGGTCTGTGGTGACAGTATAGGAGGGAAAAAGGGCAGACTGGGTGGGCCAAGCGGTCCTTATCTGCTGACAAATTCTATGTTTTTATGTTTCTGTTTCACATCCAGAACTATGCCTTAGATGTTGAATTATTTTCTTGGCACCATCGTTATTTATTTTTAATATTTTACACTTTTATAGGTTTTTCACGCATCACACAGATTTACAAATGACCAGGTAACAATCTTACACTCTAACAGATAACTCAATTAATATAAATAAAAAGTGAGCAAACATAGAAATAATCTGATGATACAGTTTTCTTACAGGTTCTAATCAAGATTTTTACTTCTTTAGTAATAGACGAAGAATATGTAGAGCTACATCTGGAACAGTTCAAATGTCAATGAGAAGCAATACAAAGTATACGTTAGGCCATGACAAAAAAAGTTGATCCTAGGGATTTGACTCTTCTTATTTTCAAAAATGTATAAGGGATATGGCATGGGTGTCTCAGAAATATGCCTAATATTTTTTGAGTTCAGGTTGACCCTATGACATCACTAGTGGCAAAGCCACTAAGCCACATTCACTTTCTCCCCATTACTAAATAACGTCCAGTTGATTTAGAAGCAGCCCAAACTCATTTAAGTTGTGACTTATCACCTACAGTGAGAATCTTTATTTTCCTGGGAACCTAGGATCAGTGGCTTTGTTAGATAGGGAAAAATAAAAAGGGGCAGACTAGATGGACCTATTGGTCCTTATCTGCCATCAAATTCTATCTTTCTATGTTTCTGCGTCACAGGGTCAACCTGCCCAAGAAAAAATAACTGACATATTTCTGAGGCACACGTGGTATATTCGATTTATCTAGCGCTTGTTAATTTGTTTCTTTTCTTTTGAAGTCTGACAGTTTTTCAGCTTTCTTCTTGGGTGACTAAGTGGTGCAGGATTGACATGCGATGCACATGATGCTATTGCATGTGCCATTGTGTTCACGTCGTAGATGCTAGTGCTGGGATAGAGCAGCAGTTCTTGGATTTCCTCACCGTTATTGCTTGGCTCAGCATCCTGACAATACAGACTGTTTTACACTGGAACATATGGTCTTTCAGTGGTACCCCACCAGATGTATAAATTATTCATAGTGTATGGTGGAATGTTGTTAGGGATGGAAATCCATCCCTAGAATAGGGTTGTTATGCTGCACTAGCTATGTAACTACTGCAGTATAACAACATTGAACATGTTTCCCTCATGCTCTGCCATTTCAAACAAACAAGCAAAAAAACCTCTCCCTGAAGTGAGGCATTCTCAGCCACTGAGAAGTGTGGTTGAGACAGTGGCTGAAAAACTTCTGAACAGAAACTAATCGCCCCATGTGTCAGCACGTCCGCTCAGTGTAGCAGTGTGCACACAGCAGCAGTCCCCATTGTCAGATGGTGGTAGGGATCCGTGGCCACGATGAGGGCTCTCTCTGTTTAGCCTCATTTGTTTTTACATGTAAAGTAAAGTTTATTGTGGTCCCTCGAATGCAGCATTACATCAGGCTGTGGCGGTAAGATTAAAAAGCCAATCAGGAGCACTGCCGGCAAATGGACTGCAGCGGTGAGAAGCAGCATGAGAGCAACAGGGTGGAGCAACATGATCCTCAGTCAACCATACCTGAGCTGACATCCACTCCTCTTCTGCTGGCATCCTCTCCTCCAAAACAAAATAAAACCATACACTATAAAAATAATGGATGGGTGACCATCCATAGCAAAATTTCTTCTCGAGAAGTGAGATCATCACAGAGACCTCTCAAGCTTCACTCTCATGGTTGTGATGGTTTCACTTCTCTCAATGAAACACTCGCCTTTTATGGCTGGTCACCCATCCATTATTCTCTATATGTTCAAATTTATTCCGATGCTAAAAGGGAGATAAACTGTTACTTGAACTTGTAATGGTGATGATACTTCTTGTATCCTTAATTGTATAATCTTTCGGCTATTTTCAGTTATATAACTGCATAAAAATAAATTTTGCTCGCTGCTCCAGAAAAATCTTAAAACCAATTTATACATTTGTTCTAGCCTTGGTGTTTATGCAGTACCCCAGATTACTGCTTCTAATAGGCAGAAAAAACAGAAACCAGAGTTACCTATAGTATATTCACCAAACTCATTCTAATAAATTATATAGCTACAGTATAGTTGCAATCAGTGGTGACAGGTGGTGTGGTCTGATGGTAAAAGCACTTGTTTGGGAACCAGGAAATCCCAGGTTCAAACCCCGCTAGAGCCTTGGGCAAGGCAGTTAACTTGTCAGTGTTGCTGTCTCAGACCTCACTAGAAATAAGATGTTGCATCTCAGCTGAGCTAGCCTATAGATAATGTAAAATTAATGCTTAAAACTCTAGCAAGAGCCAATACAGCTGCAAAATAATGGTATTGTATGCAGTGAGAAATGTAAACTAGCATTTTTGCACTAACCACTGAGCCACCTAACTGCACTTTATAATTGTTGTGATGGACACAAAATGACTAATACATATACACATATATGCATACATATTCTGGTGTAACATCACAGTAGTGTACTGTCTATACACATTTTACAGATTAAAAAGGCACTGAGGGACAGTTTCTTCTTTTAGGCTCCAAGGAACATCAGAGGGTGGGGGTTGCCACTAGACACTTCATTTAAATCAGCAATGACATGCATAAGGTTGAAACTGATCTAGACAGTGGGAGAATATAGACTTGCAATTTTGCATTAACCACTGAGCCACCTAACTGCACTTTCTAATTGTTGTGATATACACACCACTGACTAATACATATACACATATATGCATATATATTCTAGTATAAAATAGCAGTGCACTGTCTACACACACACACTAACACACATACACTGCCTTATATGGCATTTATATATACACATCTACCTTTAAATTTTATGATATTTAGGGTAACCACTATGTTTTGCATCGACTCATTGTACTAATCTACAGTATGACTGAGTAGTGGACCAGGAAGGTGCAGTGGATGTGACCTATCTGGACTTCAGAAATGCTTACAACACTATATCCCATAGAAGGCTGATTAACAAACTGCACAGCCTTGGGGTAGATTCTGAAAAAGTTCTGTGGGTGGAAACTGGCTGAATGGCAGGAGTCAGAGAGTTGTGGTAAGCAGGAGCACTCTGGAAAGGGAGAGGAGATGAGCAGGGTGCCACAGGGGTCAATGTTGGGGCTGGTCCTCTTCAGAATCTTTATTGGCGATATTGTAGAGGAACTAGAGGGAAGAAGGACTGTCAGACGTCATGGACAGTCTTTGTGAAAAAAACAAAAACTTTAAATTCTATGGGTAATAGTTATTTATGGAACTAGGCAGTGAATAAGATTACTGTGTCCACTGCATATAGCCCATTATTGAAGATTACTTTGATTGATAATGATAGGCAGTGCGCCTGTACTAGACTTAATCAAAATTGATTTCTTCTTATATTGGCTAACTTTATAATTTCCCCTTTAGTAGAAACCTATCTTATCACAGTCACAAACCATCAGCTTTTATTTATTTATTTATTTATTGAAAATGTTTCACCAGGAGAGGCACACTGAGCAAAACAAAGCTCGTCTCATGGTGCGACCTTGGGGGTTACATGGAAGGAGTATATATAATACAAACAGTGTGATACAGTTAGAGTCAAGCAAGTTCAAAACAGTGGTTACATGGGAAGTGTATACATAAAACAGACAATGGGTTGAAATTTAGAGTCAAACAAATCAAAGCGGTGGTTGCATGGATGAGTGTAGCTAGGTAGGCTAAGCAAGTGGAAGCACTACATACTTGTGCCACGTGGGTGGTGGCATAACATGTTTGATTAACATTGAAACTACACATGGATTACATAAGTACGAAACCTAGAGAGTAAGAGAAAAAAAATGCACCGAGCTGGCAGTGCATACTGGGAGCACGAGCCTGGGAGGTAAGTGCAAGGATTGTTATGGCAACTTTATTATAAGCCAGTCATTTGGGCGAATGGCCCAGTCTCTGGTCAGGCATGTAAGGAGGAAGGGATCAGGTGGGGGAGGAGTCAATCAGGGGGTCAGGGGCATGTACAATTGAGTGTGAAGAAGTTAGAGCGGGCGGAAGATGGAGAGTGTTTGGAGGAAGAATGGCAGATTTGGGCTGGCAGGTCATTCCAGAGCATAGTGAGGTGGTAAGAGAAGGCTGATTGGCTCTGGAGGTTCTTCAATGAGGGATAGCTAATTGCCTGGAGTCAGTAGACCTGAGGGCATGAGCTGGGGTTGGTGGGGAAGATAGGGAAACAAGGTAAGGTGGGAGGGAACCGAGCCAGAAGTTAGAAACAAATTTAGCACTGTGAAGTAGGCGCTGGTTACTCAGGGATGGAAGGGCCAGTGAGTGTAAAGCTTGCAGTTATGGGTGCGGGGAGCATCAAGGGCGAAGTGACAGAAGGCATTGAAGAGAGGGTCTAGTCTGGATAAGATGGACTTGGAAGCAGAGCTGTAGACAACATCGCAGTAGTCGGAGGAAGGAAGAATCATTTTCTGGACTATGTCGGCCTCACAGGAAGTAGTAGACTGGCATGGTTTCTATAGAGGGCACCGAGCTTGGGGCACAGTTTTGATAGGATGGTGTCCACATGGGTGGAGAAGAAGAGGTGGCATCAAGCCAGACCCTAGGTATCTAAAGGAGGGCATGTCTTCCAGGGTGGTGTTATTTAGGTACGGAAGATCAGGGGGATGTAAGTCTGGATAGTCTCTATCTAGTGCCAAAGGACATAGAGACTGTCTTCTTGGCTTTCAGGGAGAGCTGGTTGAGTTGAACCAGTGTTGTACTTTGTTGAAATTGGTCTGGAGATTAGAGGTGACTTCTTCATGGGAGTGGCGGAAGTAAAGAGGACCGCGTCATCAGCGTACATGTGTATAGAGGTAGTGGAGTAAGCCATTGGCAGATCGTTTAGTAGAATGGAGAAGAGAATGGGGCTGAGGACTGAGCCCTGGGGACACCAGTGGTAATGGGGAGTGGGGGGTGCAATCAGTTATTTTTGTAGATTGGGTTCTGTTTTGTAGGTAGGCTGTGAACCAACTTATGGCGAAGGCGATAGACCAGCACCAGCTAGGCAGGACAGTAGAAAGGAGCTTATCAATACAATTGCAACATTTCACCCTGGCACATTCCCTAGTGCAATTTTGACTAAGAGATATAACAAGTGAGCGGATAAAGTCTTACTGACATAAGTTCATGTGGATCTATTCAGCAGGTGGATTTGGTTCATGTACTTATGATTTATCCTTATTATATAAAAACTAGGTCCAAATGGCTAGGAAGATTGTTACATACATACAAACATACAAAATGCTGGCAGAAAAGGCCTAAAGGTCTATCAAGTCTGCCTGGGTGTGCAGCATGCAATATACTTTACTGTAGCCCCCGACAAGTCCCCTCCTGAATATCCATGCCCACCACTGCCACCCTTCCTAGCCTCCCTTCTGTACTAACCTTTCCTTTGACACTATCCCAACCCATTTTAAAACTTCCCACAGTCTACAATTATATCACATCCTCTGGTAAGTCATTCCACCATGCCACCACCCTTTCTGTAGTGTCTCCTCATTTCCTCCTGAATCTCCCCCGCCAATTTAAGACTTTGTCCCTTGGTGACCCACCCTTCCTTTAAGCTGAATAAGACCTCCGTATGAACTCTATTTATGCCTTTTAAGTATTTGAAGGTCTCTATCATGTCCCTTCTCCTTCTATCTTCCAGGAATACATGTTGAGCTCCCTCAGTCTTTCTTCATAGGGTTTTCTTCAGGTCCTAGAATCAGAATAAATACTGTAGATGCTCTATGGTAGTTTCCTTTTAGGGTTGTGGGTGGAGCCTACAGCCATTTTGGGATAAGCGAGTAGTTCTAAAAACGGCCGATCATGGACCCTTCCTTTGACTTTGGAAGTATCCTCCTGAAAGTCCAACAGAGCTTGAAACTCCTCTGTCATGATCGGCCACCACAGAATAACAGTCACATTATTTCAGCTGTTACTTCTGCATTCTGGGGCATGAACTGCAACATGTGCGACTCACGAGTGTCGCACATGTGTAGTTGCATCACCACTACCTGCACCAGCAACTAACAAAACTGTCTCACACCTCCCACTGCTGCTGCTGTCCTCCCTACTCCCTCCATTCCTGTTTATGCACCATCAGGGTCCCCAATCCCGTGTCAGGATTATGTAGCCCCCTACTTATAGCAGCACGCTAGGGCCCACCCAGTGTGCCCAAATGTATTTTTCCACCCCCTGTCAACATCAGGGTGCTCAATTCCTATGTGGCATCATGTACCCTCCCACCACACTCATGTGGCACAATGGGAGCCAACCCCAGTGTGTCTAAATGTATTTTCTTTTGGTGTCCTGTAAATAAAGAAAACAGTCCCACAACATGCCCCCCACTCATGCAGCACATTGGGAACCCACCCCAGTGTGCCTAAATGTCTGAGATTTTTTCAGTCCCCGATGTGATTCCTCCCCACACACACACACCCATGTGGCACACTGGGAGCCCACCCCAGTGTGCCAAAATGTCTATAATTTTTCATTCCTGTAAATAAAGAAAACGGTCCCTGGCATATTTTTTTTGTAAAAAAGAAATGGTCACTTGTCATCACCCCAGTCCCTCCCCAACCCCACCCTCCCACTGAGCACCCACCTCCTCGCAGGCCTCCCTTACCCCATACTTACCTCTGGAAGTTGGCACTGCCATCTTCTCTGGACTGGGACATGTCTGCACTCTCAAAGTCAGAACCATGAACTGAAGAATCAAAGATAAGCAAGCTATAATGCCATTCAATGGGGTTTTCAACTTATTTCTTCTCAAAAAGTGTGTACAAAGGAAACATGGTGCTCCACACTTAAAACAAATCACATATACAAACCAAAAATTGGAGCACTCACCCATCTTCAGATACCACCAGGGCACTTCAAGTAAATTATAAGCATTTTGGACAGAAGAGCTTTCCTCAAAGGCTTTGAGAAAGGATATTCTATCCAAAACGTCCAGGCGATATGTGTTATTTTATACTTAATAAAAGTTTATAATTTACTTGAAGCACCCAAGTAGTATTTGAAAGATAGATAATAATTGTCTAATTTGTATCTAATTTTCAACTTATGTTGATAAATCAGCCATTTTGGGAATCTGGGCCTCAAATGTTCAACATGGGGTTCTTTTGACCCCACCTCATGAAAACTTTCACTGTCATTTAGTTACTCTGTCCCAAGGTGATTTTGCAGTGCTGTACAGAACCACCTTTGGGACTGGTTCATGAAATGACAGTGGCATTGCTCATGAGGTGGAATCCAGAACAGCCCATGTTGCAAATTTGATGAGAGAAATTACAAAATGACTGCTATATTAGTGTGTGTGTTATGTAGTTTCTATGCACATTCCTAACTTTGCCAATTTTAATATTTTCACTCCACATTTTCAACATTGCCATTTTGCATACCTCCTTTTAACAGTATAGCTGGTGTAACCCCCTACAAATGGGGGTTCTAAAAGTCTTCTAGGAGCTGCCTAAGTGTTACCCGGTGATTGATGTTCGGCACTTAGGCCATTTGAATGGCTCTGTGAGTGCTTGTAGAGCCTCCACGTACTGTCTCTTTAAGAGCTGTCTCATTGTGCATGAGGGGACTGTGTGTTTCCACCTCGAGTACTGCTCGAGCAGTAATGTAATTGCCCGTCTTTTGCTGTCGCTGAAAGCACAGGGCCCCTTGAAAGATATAACTATTTGCCTGCAATCATTTAGAGTAATAGTGAAAATACAGTTTTGTTTAACCTGCCTTTGTTGCAGCTGGGACTCTGTGTGCTGTGCCCCCATTTGGACCAATACAGTTCGACGGGTCCAATAGGAGCAAGGGTATCTAAAATGGAGTAAGTAGTGACTAACCAGAATCAGGACTCTAAATGGAGCCAGCTGACTAATTGGGATGCAGCTAGTAATTCTGGGAAGTGAAATTCTGGACTATGGTGCCTTGTTTGCACCAATGAGGGTAGTAGTGAGTAACTGGCATCTGCATCCCAGCAATGGGATCGGGTGGCACCCAAACTAAGTTCCTACCCAAACTGTCCAAGGCGTTGCAGCTGAGAGTGAGGAAGGAGCTCTGGGCTCTTGCGCGTTGAGTTTTCACGCAGGATGCACGTGTGGAAGGCCAGAGTCGGGCAGTTGTATCACCATACAGCTCAGACTAAATCCGCTAGGCTACCATCAGAGGAGGCTGTACAAGTGCACAGCTACCTACCAGGCTCACCCTGTAGAGGACTGGAGAATCTGCTTCAATTGTGCTCGGTCTGTCAGGACAAGTGAAGCTGCGTCGTTGGGCCGGTGTTTTGCAGTGAAAGTGATCAGGAGTATACAGCAGCTGCCTGGTATGGTACCCTCTGCTTTTCATATAAATGTGTGGAGAAATGTCTGAATCCCAGGCTCGGTCCTGCGTGTGGTATGAGAGCACTCTTTTGGCTGGAGTTGTGAATACTAAATCAGGGTTGCTCCCTATCAGAGTTCATAGTAGGAGCAAGATTTGTATGTCTGCTTTATGGGCTACACGAACTGAGCCTACTGGCTCTACTTAATCCTCTTAGGAAGCAAGTACTTGTTTACTGTGTCAGGACCCCAACCAGCTGTATCGAGAGGCTAGCCTTCTATGGCCTGGGTACCCAAAGACAGTGACTTACAGGTTTGGCCTGTGCACAGTGCCCTAGATATATATACAGTATATATATATATATATATATATATATATATATAGATAGATATATATACATACATATATATATATATATATATAGATAGATATATATATATACACATATATAAATATATATATATATATATATATACACACGATATATATATGTTTTACCACAAAATAAAGACATGGCAAGCATCCTCAGGGCCCAATAGCTAAATACAAAAGAATTACGTTGCTAGAGGTCTCAAATTTAAATGCCAACCATTTTCTGATCACCAACTGAAAACAAAATGGCAGATTTAGAAAGTAACAGGCCCATTTGTGAAAGTAAAATGCATTGCGACACTGTCGAACTTTTGTTAACTTTTTCCCATTGACTTATAATGGGAAGCTGTTTTCGAATAACTTTTGAACCGTTTAATATTTTTCACCAAATCTTGAAGGCACATCGGGACCCCATACCTGCGTTCCCTGAAGATTCGGACCGGTCACGCACAAAACCGTCAGGACCATGCAGCGACCATAGAATTCCAGAAAAGCATAAGCAGCGCACAGATCACGCTTAATAACTCCGCAACCTTATATCCGATCAGTACGAAACTTGGTGATCCCAAGGCCTATGGGTCTTGATCATACATTCAAATTTCAGGCAAATCCATCAAACGGTTGCTAAGTTATTAAGGTGCAAAATTTGGGTTTAACATGGAAATGGCTCCTCAACCTTTACTATGGTAGCACTACCGTCTACCATAATATATATATATATATATATATATATATATATATATATATATATTAGAGTGGTAAGCTAATTAACTTGATCTCCCTAGTTCTTGTTATCTTCCCTAAATAAATCAGATTGGTTGTTTTGCAGAGGTATACTGACTGAACTGTGTGTCTATGTTGAATTATTGTACAGTGGTTATTGCATAAGTGCATCTTACTTTACAGGGGTCCCCAGAGCCAAGCTGATTGAACAAAAGCAGGGGATAAGTGTATATGGAGAGGGTACAGTGGTTGACTTGTGTGGGTCACTAGTGGGAAGAAGGGGGTTGCAGTGACCCAAAGGGCTGTAGCCAAGTCGTGATTAGACTGTTCCAACCCTGACCTCTGGGTGGAGGCACCTGCCGTCGGATCCAGACCCCTCAACCTGTTAACGTCAGAGCAGGCAGGGGTAGTAGCCCTTGGGATAGCGCCCTAGGGGTTACATATTGGAGGCACCGCTGGAATTAGCGTTCCCTAGTGGCTGAATATATGAACTACCCCACCATGGCCAAACCCAAGGAAAAACTGGAAGGGATATGACTAAAATTAAGTTAGACCCTGTTAAGATGTTGGTGCATAAACTGATGGGGTGGGGCAAGCTGAAGAGTTGGATTCCCAGAAAACTGTGTTACAGCTAGATGTACCTCTGGGGATAAAGAACTGACCTTGTGTCTGCAGTTGAGGATGTTAATTGTTTGGGCAAGGTAGAGGTGAAGGGGCGAATGGCCGACCTACTCAACCAGACCTTACAGGTGCTGCTGTTATGTAGTGCAATTATAGACCCTAGAGGGTTCCCCAGTGATTTACCCGGAAGGTGTTCCAAAGGGGAGTAGGGTCATTCATGTCTGGAGCAGCTCAGTCACCCCAGGGGGTCCCCAAGACTAACAGCTTTAAAGATAAGTTGATTAAACTGTTAGCTGCAGAAGGAAGGACCACTCAGGAATTACTACAGGTGTTAGAACTTTCCAGTAATCCCACCCCAATCATCCCTGGGTATACCTCCCGGGTCCTCTAAGAGTTCTATCCTGGCTTCCCCACCTATGGTAGTTCCCCCATACAGTTAGACTCCTATCGAAGATTGAAACTTTTCTGGTACTGTGCCTGTGCCCTCGGGAGAAAATGATTTGGAGACTTGGATGGACTATGCTACCCTTTAGTCCAAGAGTGGCAGTGCTCTGAGGGAGAAATGAAAGGGACTGATGTAGAGCCTGAGGGGCCCAGCTTTGAAGCTATTCGTTTCTTGAGGGCTACTAGCCCCAAAGCCACTGTAACAGAGTACCTTTCTGCCTTAGAGAGGGTGTTTGGGAGTACTGAAACTAAGGAAGATTTGTTGTGGAAGTTCAAGTCAGCTAAACAGTGGAGGAATGAGAAACTGTTGGCCTTTATCACCAGAATGGAAAGGGCATTGCAAAAGCTTATCGGGGTAAATGCCCCAGCATTGAATCAGGTCCGCTGGAGCATATCTTGAAGTCTGCTAGGTTTTCCAGTGTGATATTGCTAAAACCAAGTTACATGACCGACGGGCCACCCTCCTGAGTACTGCCAATTGATGAGAGAGATTCAAGAGGCTGAGACCGATGAAGAAGGGTGGGAACCCTATGTGGGGAGCCGTGAATTTATGTCAGACCCTGAGCCCAGTGAACCTGATGAGACCCACCCCTCGAGGGGATTGAACTAGGGGCCTGATGCTTTTCTGTGCCCCAGAGACTCAGGGTGGAGTTGGGTGCATGCTGTCTCCTCTGATCCCGGGCGGAGAGTGATTTGAAGGCTGAGATTAGAGATCTACACTAAATGGTGAGAGAATTGAGACACAATACTGCCAAACCCCCAAATTTGGGGAACCTGAGTTATCTAGAAATAAACGACCTGGCCAAGAGAAGCCCTCCGAGCTCCGATGACACTTGGCAGGCAAGATATTTTCCTCCCAACAACACAAAGACTTTCGACATACTAAGTTCTGTTACCATTGTAGGGAGGATGGACACTTTCAGACAGAGTTCTGGTTACCTGAGAACTTAAGGAAAGTTAACAGTAGGCTAGTAGCTTGGCATTGAAAGGCCTATGCCAGACCTCAGGGAGGGCCTCCTCGGTAGAGTTTTGTCACCCAGGACAATGCCCAAGTGACTGCCAAAACCATGCACTCTGAATGGTCTAACATAGTGGGTCTCTCAATGGAAACCACCATGAGAGTGAATGGAGTACCCACCGGGCTGTGTAAGACAGTGGTTCCCAAGTGACCATTATGTTTCAGGACTGGTATCAGAAGCACTTGCCTGAGGTGCCTCTGCAGGCTTTGGATGGCCTACATGTGTGGGGCCGAGTGATAAGGCCTACCCCTATTCTGGGTATACTCGGATCTGGTTGTCTTTCCTACTTCTGTAGGTGGGGTGGCTGAACAAGTGGAAACCTTGGCACTGGTGTGTCACCCCACTGGACTATATGATGGGGTGCCCTTGTTAATTGGAACCAATGCTTACATGTTTGGTCACTTAACACAGCTATGCTCTGAAAAACAGATGTCCAGGACTGGGAGAGCTCTCAGAATACCTGCCTTGATTCAGAAGGCCTATGTGACTCAGAGAAACAGGCCAGGTGGAACCCGAAGGCCTGGCGGGTGTCGTCTGGAAGAAGGATTGAGAACCTTTGCTACTAGCCCCAAATGTCCAGTGTGTTCTACATGGGGACGTTCAGATTAAAGGATGTTAAGAATAAAATATTGATGCTGGATGCACAGGCAAGGAAAGCTGCCAGAGGGTTGTTGGTTAAACCCAGTATCTTACCTGCTAGAGCTCATGCCTTTGCCAGAAGAGTAATGGTTCGAGTGCATAATGTATCTGATCGAGAGATTCGGGTGAAACAGTGTTGCACTCTGGCCATGGTGCACTGTACAGATACTGCTATTCCGCCCCACAACAAGACTCCGGGAGAAGTGACCGAGTGACCCCTGATCTGTTTGATTTCAGTGATTCCCCACTGCCAGCAGAGTGGAAGAAAAGGATCAGTGAAAGGCTCGCCCAGAGGGAACAGGTGTTTTCCTTGAAGGAGTGGGATGTAGGATGTGTGCAAGGAGCTGACCATCACATCTGGCTACAGGATGAGTGACCTTTCCATGAGTGATCTCGGCGTCTAGCCCCTGCTGATGTAGACGATATAGGCGACACCTGCAGGAGATGCTCTCAGCTGGGGTGATACAGGAGTTCATAAGCCCCTATGCCTCACCTATTATAGTAGTGAGAAAAAAGAATGGAACTGTCTGGATGTGTGTGGATTACCATACTCTAAACAGGCGAACCATACCAGACCAGTATACTATGCTATGCATTTAGGATGCCTTGGACTGTGTAAATGGTAGTAAATGGTTCTCCATGTTAGACCTCTGCAGTGGGTACTACAGATCCCAATGACTCCGGAGGATAGAGAAAAGACTGCTTTCATTTGTCCACTAGGCTTCTATGAGTTTATCACGGATGCCCCAAGGAATTTCAGGTGCCCTTGCTACTTTTCAGCGTTTGATGGAACATGTTGTGGGGACATGAATTTGCTCAAATGTTTAGTCTCCTAGATGATGTCATAGTGTTTGGCAGCTCCTGGAAGAACATGAAAGCAGGTTGTTCAAAGTCCTGGATCGACTGGAAGATTTTGGTCTCAAATTATCTATAGATAAATGCCAATTTTTCAAACCTCTGTAAAATATGTGGACCACATAGTATCCACTGAAGGCATAGAGACCGACCCCAGCAAAGTGGAAGCTTTGACTACTTGGCCTCAACCAAAGAATTTGAAGGAGCTGTAACGGTTCCTGGGGTTTTGTGGATATTATAGATGATTTATCAAAGACTATTCTCGAGTGATCCGCCTCTGCTTAACCTTATGCAGGGATATGCCCTGACCCACAAAAAGTATAAAGAAAGCTGTGCCCTCTGAGACTGAGAAAAATTATTTCTGCCCAAATTATGTTTGGCACACGCTGGACTGCTGATTGTGAGGAAGCTTTCCATGACTTTATGTATCAACTTACCCATGCCCCAGTGCAGGCCTATGCTGATCCTGCCAAGCCATATGTTCTTCATACTGATGCCAGTCTGCAAGGATTGGGGCTGTGCTATATCAAGAGCACCCAAATGGTATAAGACCTGTAGCTTTTGCCAGCAGAAACTTGACTCCTTCAGAAAAGAATGATCCAGTGCACAAACTAGAGTTCCTGGTCTGAAGTGGGCCATTGTTGATCAATTTCATGACAACTTATATGATGCTAAGATATTGGTGAAAACTGATAATAATCCTCTGACATATGTGCAGACCTCAGCTAAGCTGGATGCCACTGGCCATAGGTGGCTCTCCACATTGTGTACCTATGACTACGCTGTTGAATATAGAGCAGGCCTAAACCATATAGATGCTGATGCTCTCTCCCAGAGGCCTGTGTCCAGAGCTGACTGGGTCTGGTTGTCAGAACCTGACATAAGAGCTCTTTGCCAGAATTTGACAAGGAGGAACAGGTGACTCCTGACACTGTGGACTGCATGGTGGACTGCCTGGAGCCATCTGAAAACTGCATACCTGCTGCTTACTGTCATTTGCTGCATTAGACACTAGTCGCTGCCCCACTTCAACAATGATAGCCTCCAATGGGCTCAGTCCGAGATCCCATGATAAAAACTGCCTTGGAAGCTCTGCAAGGAGGAGAGATGTGTCAAAACTGCATTCCACTGACCTGAGAACTGCCCTGTTGTACAAAGAAGGATCAAAGTTGAAACTGATTAATAAGCTATTGTGCAGAGACCGTGAGACAAAGAGGGGTGAGTAGACAAACAATAACTGGTGTTGCCCACTGCTTTTAGATAAATGGTGTTGAGGTCCCTGCACAATCACATGGGACACCTCGGCATAGACCGAACCCTTGACTTAGCAGTCCGATTTTATTGGCCCAAAATGGGGGCTAATATGGAGCAGTATATCAGAAATTGTAGCCGATGTTTACAAAGAAAGACCTGCCTCAGAGGGCTGCACCCTGATTAACATCACTACTAGTGCCCTATGAAACTGGTCTGCATTGATTTCCTGAGTCTAGAACCAGATCTGAGAAACATCAGTAATATATTGGTAGTTACTGATCATTTCACCCAGTATGCACAGGCTTTAACTACTAAAGATCAGAAAGCAACCACAGTAGCTAAATTCCTTGTTGAGAATTTCTTTGTTCACTATGGGGCCCCCAATGAATCCATTTCGATCAGGGAGAGATTTTGAAAGCCACCTGATTAAAGAAATACTATCCTTGTGAAGTACGAAATCAAGAACCACCTCGTATCATCCCAGGAAATCCCAACCTGAAAGGTTTAACGCACATTGCTTGATATGAGGCACACTGCAATCTAAAGACAATCCTAGATGGAGCCAGCAGATTAGCACCTTGGTACATGCTTATAACTGCACCAAAGTGATGCCACTGGATTTTCCCATACAGTCTGATGTTTGGGAAAGAAGCTAGACTGCCAGTGGATGTATGTTTTGGGGTTTCTCTTGATGGGGTTCAAGCAGCAAATCATCTACAGTATGTACAAAAGTTGAAGGCCCAACTCAACCATGCCTACTAACTAGCCCAGACCATGGCTCTAAGCGAAACCTGGCTAATAAGGAAAAGTATAAGAAAGTGAAAGCAATGGAACTGAGAGAAGGGGATAGAGTGCTACTGAGGAATTTGAGATTGCATGGCAAACATAAGATTGCTGACAGATGGCATCACCTCCCTCATATTGTTGTGGGAAAACTGGAAGATTTACCTGTATATAAAGTGCAGCCTGTAAACAATTCAAAAGATGTGAAAACTATACACAGAAATCATCTGCTGACAATTGGACACATTTTGATAGAAGTTGAACCTCCAATGTCACCCCCTGGGCCTGTAACTAGAGCTGCTGCCAAGAAAAAACTAAGATTGGTTGACTCTTCAGAAATCAAACTGAAGAGGCCTTCACCCTGTCTGATAAAGTTCATTGCCAGTCTTTGTCTGAAGACAGTGAGAATAACATTGAGTATTACCCTCTTATGAACTGAGTCAACTGTTTGGGGCAATCCCTAATTAACTCTGGGGACAGTTGGAGCTTGGACTCTCTGAGTCCCCAGCTTTGTCTCTGGGCCCATGCTCCCAGAGGATGAAGTGAGTAACATCAAAGCTGAAGAGGTGGGATCCTTGAGCCTGGCTGAACTGTCTGGCCTGGCTGAACTGTCTGAATTTTCAGAAGAAGGAAGTGATGTGGGGAGCAAGCCAGTGATATGTCAGAACCTGAAGAGTATTTTGAGTGCCCTGATGGTTCCTGCCAGTACTAGAGATCTCCCCACTGATCCAGATACTGCAAGCTCAGAAATGGTAGGACAAGGCCCAGAAGGTACTATGGACTCTGGGTCCCTCCTCCTGTAGTGGTTTCCTGACCCATCCCAGTGGGGCAGAAAGGAGTCAAAACCTTCAGAAATTTTATCTGAAACCCCTAGATGGACTGACTAAGAAGTACAGCCTGTAGTGAGGCTGAGTTATGAGTCCTTGGATCAGCCTGTGGATCTGCCTTTGAATGTGGTCCATAAAGGGTGTCTGAGTCCCGAGGCTCGTTGCCTAAATTGACCCTGGGAAATGATTCTCAACTATTAGTATCACCTCTGATTATGGTGCCCCTCCTTTAGCCTACACATAGCTGATAGGGAGGGCTCCCTCTAACTGACTGTCATGAGCAGGAAGTAATGACCTGACCTATAAAGAGAAAAGGTTGTCTGTATGTGTAATGTTGTATAACCAATAGTGAACTGTGTAGTACAGTACCAGTGTAAGTAACCCTAGGTGATGTGCTGTTAGTGTAACCTGTTTTGCCTTAAAGTCATTAAGGGTAACTACTTGACATGGACGCCAAGTTCTTTCCAGGCCAGGAAGGTTGTAACCCCCTACAAATGGGGGTTCCTAAAAGCCTTCTAGGAGCTGCCTAAGTGTTCCCCTGGTGGTTGGCATTCCGGCACTTAAGCCATTTGAATGGCTCCGTGAGTGCTTGTAGAGTCTCCACGTACTGTCTCTTTAAGAGCTGTCTGCTTGCAGACATAATCATTGCTCATGAGGGGCAACTGTATGTTTCCCCTGCTCGAACCCGTCGAGTTGTACTGTAATTGCTCCCCTTTGCTGTCGCTGAAAGCGCAAGGCAGCCCTCGAAAGATGTAACTATTTGCCTGCAATCATTTAGAGTAATAGTGAAAATGCAGTTTTGTTTAACCTGCCCTTGTTGCAGCTGGGACTCTGTGTGCTGCCCCTCCATTTTGGAGCAGGACAGTTCGAGGGTCCAATAATAGCAGGGGTATCTAAAATGGAGTAAGTAGAAACCAACCAGATTCAGGACTCTAAATGGAGCTGACTGACTAATGGGATACAGCTAGTAATTCTGGGAAGTGACGTTCTGGACTATGGCGCCTTGTTTGCACCAATGAGGCGGTGGTGAGTAACTGGCATCTGCATCCCACCAATGGGATCGGGTGGCACCTGAACTGAGTTCCCTGCCTAAACTGCCCAGAGGCCGAGGTGTTGCGGCTGAGAGTGAGGAAGGAGCACTGGGATCTTGCGCCATTGAGTTTTCTTGTGGAAAGCGGGTGGAAGAAACCAGAGTCGAGGCGGTTGTATCGCTGTACAGCTCAGACTAAATCCGCTAGGCTACCATCAGAGGAGGCTGTGCAAGTGCAGAGCTACCTACCAGGCTCTCCCTGTAGAGGACTGGAGAATCTGCTTCAATCGCACTCGGTTTGTCAGGACAAGTGAAGCTGCGTCGCTGGGCACGGTGTTTTGCAGTGAAAGCGATCGAGTATACAGCAGCTGACTGGTATGGTACCCTCTGCTCTTCATATAAATGTGTGGAAAAGTGTCTGAATCCCAGGCTTGGTCCTGCAGTGGTGTGAGAGAGTGCTCTTTTGGCTGGAGTTGTGAGTACTAAATCAGGGTAGCTCCTGTCAGATGTTCATAGTGAGGGCAAGATTTGTCTGGCTGCTTTATGGGCTACAGAACTGAGCCTGCTAGCTCTATTTCATCCTCTGAGGAAGCAAGTGCTTGTTTTCGGCATCAGGGCCCCAACCAGCTGTATCGAGAGGCTAGCCTTTTATGGCCTGGGTACCCAGAGACAGTGACTTATAGGTTTGGCCTGTGCACAGTGCTATATATATATATATATATATATATATATATATATATATTTTAGAGTGATAAGCTAATTAACTGATCTCTCCTAGTTTTTGTTATCTCCCTCTAAATAAATCAGATTGGTTGTTTTGCAGAGGTATACTGACTGAACTGTGTGACTATGTTGAATTACTGTACAGTGGTTATTGCATAACTGCATCTTACTTTACAGGGGTCCCCAGAACCAAGCAGATTGAACCAAAGCAGGGGATAAGTGTATATGGAGAGGGTACAGTGGTTGACTTGTGTGGGCCACTAGTGGGAAGAAAGGGGTTGCAGTGACCCAGATGGCTGTAACCAAGTCATAGTAGACTATTTCCAACCCCGACCTCTGAGTAGAGGCACCCGCCATCGGATCCAGGCCCCTCAACCTGTTAACGTCAGAGCAGGCAGGGGTAGTAGCCTTTGGGTAGCACTTTGGGTGACACTGTCATTTATCACATCCTGCCTGAAATGTGTTTTACACCTGTGGCACAAAATGATGTAGTCACTCTGCAAAATCACCATTCAGTACAAGTGAACAAAATGACACTGACACTCTCCATGAGGAAAGGTCCCAAAAGGCCATGTTGAAAATCTGATGCAATATCTCAAAAAAATGACCAAATTACACCGGGCATTCAGTAATTTCTATGCACACGTGTGACTTTGCTCCTTGACAGCTCATCACAGCCCTATCAGCTCTGGCCAGAATTTGTTGATACAGAGAATGTGGATGTGCTTCTATGAGCTAGGCATCTTTCAGTCATTATACTCAGATGTAAGAAAAGGCAAAAAGCATTTTAAATATTTATTATGTATAACACATATTTTATAAGAGAATGTACATGATGTTTACTTATGTTTATATGAATATTATGATAAGCAATAAATCTTACCTACCTCCCCAGTCCCCTTGAACTCACTGCCCATCAAACATCTGAAAATCCTAAAACTGGGTGCTTTCAAAAATGCCATAAACAAGGAATTGTCTGAAACATGTGCCTGTTTTTAGATCAAGGAATGACTTACTGCTCTAGAAAATCTTTACTTTCTGATGTATGTACATTTTCAACAACATTCTATTTTAAATCTTGCCACGAGCTTGTTAGGAATATGTGTGTTTTATCCATGTACCTTGAAAATAGCCCCATAACAATGACACTGTAACAGGACAACTTTGTAAACAGGGCTACTACATTAATCATTACGGCCTGTATAACAAGCATTGGCTACCTGTACCAATTAGGCCAAGGTATTTAGAATAATTACTAATGCAACAAAAATCTCACTTTACATATATTTTATTATACATATATTGTATACAGCACTAAGCACTCCCAACCTCCACCTTCCCTTGCACAAATACAAACTTTTCTCCCCACGTCAGCAACAACAATCATAACAGTGTACGATTCTGGAGACCATACCTACGTAAGGACATAGACAGGGTAGAGAAGGTTCAGAGGAGGGCAACAAAAGATGGTGCATGGATTGCATCACAAGTCCTATGAAGACAGGTTGAAGGAACTGAACATATACTCCCTGGAGGAGAGGAGGAGAGGATATGATAGAGACATACAAGTATCTTACAGGGAGGAACAGGGTGCAGGAAAACACTATTTTTAAGCGAAAAAGATGTTCCAGGACTAGAGGCATGGGATGAAGTTGGAGGGAGGGCGATTCAGAGGAAACATAAGAAAGCATTTCTTCACAGAACGGTGGTGGACAAGTGAACACCCTGCCAGAGGAAGTGGTGGGGCTGAAACAATCACAGGATTTAAGAATGCATGGGATAGACATAAAGGAATTCTGGAGGTCAGGGGTAAGGGCAACAGACTTCTAGGAAAACAAACTGAACTTACAAGCTCAAATGAGCAGACTGGGTGAGCCCTAGGCCCTTATCTGCCGACACTGTCTATGTATGTATCTAACTTTTTAAATAAATTCCAATTCCCTATCTCTCTGGCCTCAGCACTCATCTCCATACCCATCCTCTCCAATACCCACCTTAAAGATCTAGTGGAGCCAAAACAGGCTGACAGGAAAATAATAAACATTTTAAGTAGCAGTCAGTTGTAACTTTTTATTTCTAAAGTATTTTCTTTGCTCACTGGGAAGTTCTTTATGTGATAATATTGTGCGGATGTGCGAAACAGCTCTTAGTCTGGTAGCTGACACAGCTAACTCTTCTTATCCACACTACATCATCAGCATTATGATGTCACTGACAGTGACATCACAGGTGAGTGACCTGGCAGTCACTCACTTGTTCCTAAGTAACAGTGATGTCACAGTCAGTGAGATCACAATCACAATGATGTAGTGGATGACAGTAGAGCAAGACATGTCAGCTGCCAGGCTAAGAGCTGTTTCATATATCACACCTACTAACGTCAGGTAAACAATAGTCTAATTAAACAAAGGGAAAAGACAAAGTACCTCAGATATAAAAGTAATGGTTGGCTGCTTTTAAAATCTAATATTAGTTTTAGGCAGTACACTAGCTGTTTAATACCATAGATCAATCTTTTCTTATCCCTCTGGTCACCACATTCACACCACTCTTAACATCCATGCTGAAGTAACAGGATCCATGGCTGAGTATTATCTTCAATACTTGAGCAAACCTCCTCCTTACCCCTTTCATGGCAGACTTGCATCTGACATCAAGCAGGTAGACATTTATATGTTATATCAAGGCAGGGCAATATATAGGTTCTGTTCCCTCATGAACTTAGATTCCAGTCTGTTACAAAGTGGAAATGAGGAAACTGTGCATGAATTGTGATGCTAGCTCAAAGATCGAAGAGGAGGATGAAAGGGATTAAGTCTGTCACTTCAGTTCAAGGTGGGTGCTGAGGATCAGAGATGGGATGGGGGTTATTTGAAATAAATATTTTGTTAATTATTACAGGCATCAGGGCTGGGATCCTGGTGCTACCCAATATCGGTGGGGGTGCTGGTACTGGGTTTCCTGTGTCAACCTAATTTTTGAGACACGGGGTTGATGGCACCATGCTTGAGTTCACAGTGCCAGTCTGATCTCTGAAAGGGGATTTTGGCTACTTCACCAGGATCCTTGTATCAGCTCAATGGGGAGGGAGTTGATTCCAGGCCTTGTGCTTTAGACAGTTGTATGTGAATAGTCATCATGTAGCTGCCCTGTATTTACAGCTGTATATTTAAATGCAGCTGTCTGCACCTCCTGACTTTCAAACTCATTCTAGTAGGCAAGTTGGAAAGACATTAGTGCTCCTCTCCCACCATGAGAAAATGCAAACAAAATCCCCAAAGCAGCACTGGATTATATACAGCTGAATAGGCAAGTGGAATCATTCATCAGACCTCAGTTCTTCTCTCTCTCTTTCGACTGCAAACTCTGTGAGTGCCCTCCCTCCCATGCAATCCCTATGGATAACTTTTCAAACAGATGGCCCTGCCCAATCTAATTTCAATGGTACTGGCCAGCAGTGCTAGCCACCCTTATCAGACTAACTAACAAAGTAAATCTCAAAGACAATGCTGCCTTTCTTGAGAGGTAATTAGTCAGGTGGCCATTACCTCTTACACCAAAGTGCTGAGCAAGTGTTTATTTTATATTGTGAATGGATTAACAGGCTATCGGATCTGAATCTGTAGTCGCACACTAATGTAGTTCTGAAGACTGCAGATCAGCATGTGATGAATGGTAAGTACACAGGAAGGGGGAGAGAGAGAGAGAGAGAGCAAGAGAGAGAGGACAGGCAATATTTTTTTTTTGAAAATGAGCAGAACTTAGAGGCATATAATCCAAATGTTTACCTGTTCTGGGTAAGAAGCTTTAGGCATGGATGGTTAATGTCACATTAATTATATTTTCCTAATCAAAACTTCAGTTTTACTAATTAAAAAGTTCCAGGGAAGACTTTCAGTTAGGGAAAAGTCAGTAACAGAGGATAGTTGTAGTGGGGAGGGGTTCAGAGTGCCTGGAAACCCATCTACCACATCCCTGCATTTTCTTCCTAATGTTATAATTAACGAGCTGTGCAGGTCTCTAACACTGTCGTACCAAGCTTGGAATGAAACCAAGTGCTCCAGAGACGAAATCCTATCTGAGTGGTGGAAGTGAAAGCTGCCAGTGCTATTAGTGAATGATTGCTTAGCAATACTTGGAATCAAAGGAAAAAAGACACCTGAAGTACTCAAACTGTAACGTATTTCCTTTTCCTTTAATTCCAAGTCTTACTAACAATCCGTTTCACTCATAGATGGCTCTGGAGCAGCTGGGTTCATTTAAGCTCAGGAAATCTTACTAGGAAATGTTAGCTCTAAATACATGCCAGCTGTTACACTGAAACAAAAATGTATTTGCAACACATTCCACTGCTGTTCACACATTTCAGTCTCCCTCCATCTCTTCTGCCAGTGGCACTGTCTAATGTTTCGAATCCTCCCTTGTATAGTAGTCACACGGAATGTTTGTGCTGCTGTTTGTTTCCTTTATTCTATAAGGCATGAAAAATGACACATATCCCACAAACTCCCTAATCCATAGAGCTTGACTTAAAAGGCTGCCAGTACCAGTTCTCCTTACTTTGTCACTCTCTTCTTCATGACATGCTCACTACTACTTGCACATGCAGGCAGATAAGGAGGGCTGACATGCAGCCAAATAGTGCGACACTGCTCAGCTGAATAAACACAGCAGAGGTGTCAGCGTGGCTCAGTTGGTAGCACATCCGCCTCTGGACCAGAAGGTCATGGGTTCTCTCCACACGGGATTGGACTTGCACCTAAAATTGCTAGCATCTGAGTGCAGTATTGGGGTGCTGTACTGCTGGGGTGTGCTGTCCTTTGGATGAGAAGTTAAACTGAGGTCCCTTCTGCCCTTCCTGGTGTTGTCCTGGTGGGTGTCCAGGTGGAAGTAAAGAACACAGGGCACTCTTTGCAAAGAGTAGGGAACATTCTCAGTATCCTGGCCAACATTCCCTTCCCATAAACTTGTTCATGCAATTATCCAGGCTGTGTGGGTGATAATGTGTGATATGACCACCACCACACATTCAGTCTAGCATTGCTTGTAAAGCACTTTGGATGTATGAAAAGTGCTATATAAATGCTGATTCTTCTTCTTCTTCTTCTTCTTCTTCTTCTGAGAGGAGTCATTGTACAAAATCTGCAATTTTAATTAGTCTGTTTGGAATCTGAGAGCTCCTTTTTATACTGTCATAGCAAAATGTGTGTAGTGCTATGCCCACTGTAACCATAAAATAGCTAACTGAGATCATTATTTTTAGATGAAATACCAAGGTCATGAAACAATGTCAGATTTAAGTAAACAATTAATTCTCCAGTCCTATAAACACACCATATACAAAGGCATAAAATACAGATGAATTAAACCAAGAATGGGTGCTGCAAATTTCCTAGAATACAAACAAAAAAAAAACTATTTTTAGTTAGGGTAAGAACTCCTCAGTAGCTACTCCTTTTCATGTTCACTTGTAAAGCATGCAAACATATTAGTATCAGTCTGATCTGTGAGAGGCCTTTTGGGAATGTCCTTCTTCCACCTATCACAACTTCAGAATACTGAATTTCCTCCCTAATGCCACTCACACCCTGCCTTTTCCTTTTGAAGTCCTTGCCCAGTCACATGGCTTGAAATACAAGGAGGATGTGTGTTTTATTGTGCAACTCAAATTCCTGCTTGAAACCTTTCTCCTGCATTTCATTCCATATCTGTGCTCTCAATTACCACTTTCATATGTGCTACAGTTTAGTACTATGTTTCATGTTTCACACAATGGGGAGTGAGATACTGACAACAGTAAAAATGGAAAGGGACCTGGGGTAATTATATCAGATCACCTAAAGGTGGGTAAGCAATGTGAGAAGGCAGTAAGGAAGGCGGGGGATGTACTGGGTGCATAAGGAGAAGCATCAATAGTAGAAAACAGGAAGTTGTTATCCCTCTGTACAGACAGTTGGTGAGACCCCATCTGAGTACTGTGTGCAGTTCTGGAGACCCCATCTTCACAAAGACATAGACAGAGTGGAGGCTGTCCAGAGGAGGGCAACCAAAATGGTGCAGGGTCTGCACCAGAAGACATACTGAAGAAAGATTAAAGGAGCTTAATATGTATACCCTTGAGGAAAGGAGAGAGAGAGGGACATGATAGAAACTTTCAAGTACCTCAAGAGAATAAACAAAGTCCAAGAGGGTGGCATCTTTCAGAAAAGAGATGTGCAAGAACAAGGGGCACAATTTGAAGATAGATAGGACGGCTCAGAGGTAATGTGAGGAAGTATTTTTTCACAGAGAGGTTGTGGATGCATGGAACAGCCTGCCTGAGGAGGTTGTGGAGTCAATAACAGTAGGAATTCAAGAATGCATGGGATAGATATAAGGCAGTCCTAGTGGGGGTAGGAGGAAGAAGCTGTTGGTTAACTAGGATCTGCAGCTTATCTGTTAGGTAGAAAATGGGCAGACTAGGTGGGCCATGCGGTCCTTATCTGCCATCAGATTCTATGTTTCTATGTTTCTATAGAGAATGGCAGAGACTTGCTTTTTCCTATCTGTGGCCTCCACATCAAATGTTAAATCCCACTGCTGGTATCCCCTGTTGTCTGACCCAGCTGTTACATAAAACTGGCAATGGGTGTTCACTCCTGCAACTGGTATCACCCCCACACATACCAGACCACCTTTTCAATAAAATTGATGGTGAGCAATTAGTTCTGCAGCAGGTATCACCCACCCCAACTGCTCACCCATCTCTTAAATCTGATGCCAGAGCACCCAAATTACCCTTCTAGCTAACACCCTCCCCCAACACTGTATACATCACCAGGGTACCCACCTTTAAGAAAATGAAAATATCTTAAATGTATTGTAGATGTTCAAGCTGCTTTTTTGGAGGGGAGCACTGCTACTATAACTGTTTGATTTTAATTCTGGTCAAGGAACATCCCTGCAAAGGTAAGAAAAATGTGTAAGAAGTTTAATAAAATCTCTGTGTTAGTCAGGGTTGAGCTTGCAAAACCTTTACCTAAGACCTTTTGTCTCCTTACCAGACCTCCGACCACGCTGCTCCTCTGAAGCAGGCATCCTAGCAGTTCCCAGGGTCTGATTACAATCCTCAGGTTGAGGGACCTTTGGTGTTCCTTATCTGACCCTGTGGAACTTGCTTCCCAGATTTCTGAGGGAGGCCCCTCACTGGAGATCTTGAAAAGGAGTCTAAAGCCCCATCTATTTACAGCAGCTTTTGATTTATCCTAGCATTCAGTTTATAACCCTAGGTCTGCTATTTGTATTTTATTGTATTTATTCTGCATTTTACTTTATCTATTTTAGTTATTCATTTTAATAGTTCAGTTGTATTAAAATGTTGATTTTACAGATTTTGTGGGCATTCCTTTAATGTCTATGGTTTAGAAGTATATGCTGTTGTATTGTTTTATGTATCTTTACAGTACTGGAGCCCATTGGAATGAGTTCCCTAAAAGTTTGCTTTGCTTTTCTTAACTTTGCATTAAAAACAGGACATGTGGGCCTTCTCCTAATTGATAAGCTCCTCAGTGGCCACCTGTGATCCTCTTATGGGCTAGAACACACTATATGAAAGATGAAGCCAGAGGTGGTTTCCACATAAGAAAGAGAGAAAGCAGTGGAACCTCAGTTCATAGTGGCATGTTAAAATGTAAAGTTTAGTTACCTGACAGATGATGGGGTGGCCACCTTGTCAACGGTGGATGGGTTTCTCATGACTGGGCTGAAAGATGAGACCAGGAACCCCTTTAGGATGTTAAAATGATTGACAGAAGGCAAAGTATGAAAAAGAGTTAACTGCAATCTATTGCACGCTTTCAAAGCTTTTTTTTGGGGGGGCACTGGTGCTCTGTTTTATTTTGTTTTGACCATACACCAGAAGTACCCTTGGAAAATTTAAGAAAAATTAATAACTGGTATGGCACAGAGGTAGCACTACTGCTCATGATGCCAGCGACCCAGCTTCAAGAATGATCCTGAGGTGTTGGAGGACAGACTGGACAGAGAAGAACTGCTGTCCTTCGGACAAGTGTGGGTAAGAGCTCGGTGCTTGGCTAACCCGTGGTGGAGGTGAGGGTGCTGCAGCTAGAGCTGCAGAGGAGGGAAGATGTGGCAGATGTTAGTGTATGTGCCTTGATGTCAGTGCATGTCACATCTCATGAGGGAGAAAAGCAGGAAAAATCCTAACCAAGCTGGAAGATCACTGACCTCCACAGGCCCCACACCCGGTGACTCAGGCACTTCCCATGGCTGAATCCTGCTTCTGGCAGGTTGAGGACTCCACATCCCTGTCACAGATGGCATAACCATTGGAGACTATGGGGAATGGCAGATAAGACCTGGAAACCAGGGTGATGGGGTTGGGAGGGTCAGTGAGAACAAAGGGCAGGCTGAGGCAGGAGACAAAAAAAAGAAATTAATAACAATTGTGATAAAGTATATTCAGAAGGATTGCACATGGCGCAACACTTTTGCACCATCGCAAACCCACTGATGCACCCGGCATAATATTCAAATGGGGATTGAGCCTGGCACAAATCCGATACGCTGGAGCACATCAGTAATGTATGCAGCGCAGGTAGGGTGGCATGCCCATGCATACTCTGCACATCCTGATATTCAGCCCGGGATGTGCTGAGTCCATGCATGTGCAACCCTACTTGCACTGCACACAGGTGAGCCCAAAAAAGGGTATGTGACAATGACTTAGATAGATACAGTAAGGCTCCTATTGATGTTACTGTTAATACTGGACATATGAGTCACACAGAATTGTCTAATACTGCAGTATCACCAGGGCCCTGGTGTTCTGTAGCAGAATTTTCTGATTTCTGCGGCAGGGCTCCTTGACTTCTGCGGCAACATTTTCTGATTTCTACGGCATGATTTATTCATTTCTCTGGCAGAATGCAGTCCTGTCATTGGCTAACTATGATGTGATGTCATCGATTACATCATATGCTGAGCATAGAGGAGGAGCGTCAGGATAAACAAGGTGGGAAAGAAAGCCTGGCACTATGGAAAAACAGCATATTTATATGAAAATTCACCAAAAACAATGAATTCTACGGCACTAGATATATTCTGCGGCATGATGCAAATTCTGCGAAATTCGCAACCACAGAACTGCAGAATTCCAGGGCCTTGAGTATCACCACTATATTTACCTGACTTTCTATTACTAACTCAGCACACACAATTACAATGTAGTGTAATGCCTAAAGCTAAAGACCTCCTGTAACTCCAGTACAAACGGAGGCAACAGCACCTTGCCGGAGAACCCTAATCCTAGTACATCAAGGCCTGACCAACCTGTTGGCCCAGGCACAACAAATTCAGAGAATCAGCAACAGTCAAGGGAGAATCATGTCTATGCATCCTTTTTCGTGAGACGGTGTTCTCTGCTAAACGCATAATGCCATACGACTGATTTACAAAAGGGGTTGAGATATTCCCAGACAGCATGTACATTGCAAAACCTTATTATTTGATACCATGAAATACACACCAGCTGAAATATATGCACTTATATATGTGTCTGGCGAGCAGACGTTTGATGTCAGCTTGAAGTTGAACAGCCGGATTACAAACATTTTGGGAACTGTATCATCATGTAGACAACCCCATAGTGGTCTCCTTTAAAGTAATACCACTGACTAAACCAGCCAACAGAATGATAACTGTACTCTTCCAGAATGAAGGGTCAGCATCATTGACCTTCTTTACGGCTCAACCAGAAATGCCCTGTTTTAGGAAACCTGAATTCTTTTGATTATATGAAAATTTGGACTGGGGGATGGAAAGTGCATGTTCTTTTGCACACAGCTGAGACTGGTCTCCAGCACCTTCCTAATAGCTTCTTTATTGGGAGGGATTGGGGTGTTGTTTACCACGGGCAGCTCAAAGCATGCTACAGGTGTGGTGAAACAGGACATATTAGCAGCCTCTGTAATAAACTGAAATGTACCATGTGTGGGGAACTGGGACATACTGGTGGTCACTGTAGAAATTAGCAACTGTGTAATCTCTGTGACACCAAGAGTTGTTCTTATCTCACATGTCCTTGGGCTGCACACAGTCAGTCAAATCAGGCTGATAGTGAAGAACAGAGAGTCAGAGCTTGCCAGAGATCCAGAGGTAGACCCCTGTACCGGCACATTCCCTCCCCTCCGATTCCCAACATACAACAAAGACAGGGACAGACTCTATATGAAGGCCAGGTAGTCCACACGGTAGAGATGGAAGATAGACCTAAGCAGGCTACTGAACCCCGCTCCCTGCTGCTCCTGTGATAGCACAGTTATTCCTCATACAGCAAAGGAGCATATGATTGGGGAGATACCCTCCCACCCCCAGGACCTAGTAGAGCCAGAGTCAGCTCAGAAGGCCTCTAGGCATAGACAAAATTGGTCTAAACTGTCCCCAAATGTACAAAAGACTTCAGGGGTTCCTGTTGCCAATAGGTTTGAGGCATTAACAGATTTTCCAGAAATGTCCGGCAAATGAGTCTGATGACTCTCTATCTGGGCTTCCTTACCAGATGTAAGTTCGGATAGGGAGCATCCCTACCAATGGAAACCACAGCTACTATTCCTTCACAACCACCTCAAAAAGCTGAAGTGAAACCTAAGCACACAAGGATAACAAGGAGTGCTTCTAAGCAACCCTCTTGAGTGATAAACCCCTTCACATTCCTCAATGCAGCATCTCACATTATATTCCTGCAATGTCAATAGTGTAAAGAACCACAAGAAAAACAAGCGTTTTTTATATTTCAGATCTTGTGGTTCTGGCATCTTCCTGTTGCAAGATACTAGGGTATGCACACTGCATGATATTAAGGAAGGAACCAGGTTATGACTTGTATGACCCTCCTATTGGTCAATGGGTCCAAATCCTTGTTCAGGTATTGAAATATTGTTATCTGGTATCCAGTTCCATCTGATAAGAGTGTTGGATATTTCACCAGGTAGAGCGCTGCTTGTGGAAGTCAGCATACATGGGTCCTTGTTTAGAATAATAACTATTTACACAGCACAGACCAAGGCAGAAAAAGTGTCTCTTTCCAGCTTCTCCAACCATATCTATATTCTTCACACAATATAATTCTGGGAGGTGATTTTAATTGTGGTATGTCCCTGGCAGGTAGAAGGAAAACAGCCAAGGCTCAAACATTTTTTGTGATATAGATTCCCTAAAAATGGTTCAGGATCACAACTGACAGATGTCTATAATCGATTACCAGGGTTAGCAGTCCCTACTTTTTAAGGGACCATTAGCAAACAGATTGATTATTTTTATTCCCCTCACTTCCAATTCAAGCTGCAGACCTTCAAGATTTTGAATTTTCAGACCATGAAGTATTGAGAGTGTCAGTAGGCACACACACTCAGTTCACCTTTGACTCTGGGACATTGACATTTAACTGTTCCTTGTTAGAAGCCCCAGTGGTCTTGCAAGAATTAGAATGCTTTCTTGAAGCTAGACTATCTGTCTCGAATTGTATAGTGACTCCTCTGTGGTGGGAACACATTATTTTAGAAGTGATGAGCTTGTTAAAATGTGTATCTAATGAAAAAAGAAATAAAGAGTAAGACCAATACTTGCAGCATAGGATGCATTTGCAGAAAGCTAGTGACTGTTTTATAAACTACAGGCCATGATTGTGGGTCTCAAATCCAGGTCAAACAAAAATGACATCCTATTATCAGACCCAAGCCCAAAACATGCAGAACCAGAAAAGTTTTGATGCAAGGTAGAAAGGAATATACCTGCCCATATGAAATTTGCAACTCCAACCATAAACAAAAGTATATGGAAGAGCTATGGGACAGTGCTCATTACCTATGTACAGAACCCAAGGGAATTAGGAGAATTGTAGATGTTTACACTCAGTTGACCTTTGCACCACGCACACTGACAGTCAAAATTAAGAGGAATTTGTTTCTGATTTGATAACCCAAAGTGTTCAGTGAAACAGGAGAGCAGCTGACACAACTTACGAGATCAGAAGAATTGAAACAGGCTTTAGATGTATTAGTAGTCAATACATCCCGGAAGTGATGGTCTAACCAATGAACTACATCAAGTTATTGGCAGTAAACTGTTGGTTGAACTAACAGAGGTTTTAATCACTTTTGCAATACCAATCACATCCCTTAGAATGACTAGTGGGCAAAGTGTATATTTATTTGAAAAGGGGACAGAAGGGATATGACACATTTGAGGTTTATTACTCGTCTCAATAATGATTTTAAACTGTTGGCTAGAATTCTAAATTCTACATTATTAAGAATGGCAGACTTATTACTCTCACCTGCTCAAGCACGTTCAGTACCAGGTAGGAAAATAGCTGATCATCTTATTCTCCTTAGGGAACGTTGTGAACAGGGACAGAGAGGAATGTTGGAGGAGTAGTGCTAACCTTAAATCAAAGAAAGCATTTGATTCACTTAATAATTATTTATGGGCAGTTTTGAACCAATATGGGGTCCCTATAACATTTATTGATTGGATCAAGTGCTTATTTAGAACAGCAACAGTGACCCCTATAGTACAGGGCTGGAAGGGGCCATGTGTACAGTGGGGCAGGGGATGAGGCTAGGCTGTCCAATGAGTCCTCTTTATTTTGTTTCAGCATAGACCCACTTTTGAGGCACCTTAATAATTTGAACACAATCAACAAATAGTGCTTAGAGACATGACTTTGCAGCTCACAGTAATTACATATGCTGACGATCTCAACATTTTTGGTACCAATCCTTTTGTATATTTGTCACATTTTTCCACCACCCAAGCAGTTAGAAATCACTATTTTGAGCATTTTCTTTCAGGCAATATGGGTAGTCAGTTGAATTCCATCAAAGGAATATCACTTATTTATCCTTACAGCAGGGAGGACTAGGGATGATCAACCCCATATCCTTTTTCTATAGTATTTTGTCTACACAAACCTAAGACCACTATTAGTTTTTTCGGGACAGCATTGTGTCTCTTTGCTTCATTCCCTCTTCAGTGTGGTTATCCCAACGGGAACAAGGTCAACTGAGACAGCTAAAAGGTCTGCAGCTGTCCCAAGTATATTAGGGAATCCTTTTTAAAATTAAACAATGGCAGGTTACATGTTCCATGCTGATCACAAAATCAAGGAAGGAAGTCTATCTGTGGGTGCAGGGAACTTTTTACAAGCAATCATATTCCCTAATTGTCCAGACTCTCATATCTCCTCATTATTGCATTTTGTAAAATAATCCAGAATACATATTAAAATGTGGGATTTGCATTGGTTAAATTGCCATGGGAAAATCAACATAAAAGAAAATCATAAACACAAGCAGTTGGAGGATAGATATTGTAGTAGGCCACACTGTTATCAGGAACTGGATTCCATGGAACACCTATTTTCACATGTTCATATATTCAAGGTTTTGGGGATTTTTTAGCCACAGAATGGGACACATCCTGGTTTAGGTCAATTTCTTATGAAGCACTGGTGTTCAGTCATTACGCTTAGAGAAGCATTAAGATGGAATAAGAGTACCTTACATGTTGTGTTAATAGTGATTAAGTGGTATATATGTGGTGTATGTATATATATATATATATATATATATATAGCAGAAACAAATAAATCATACTGCATTAATAGAAAAATACAGTATGAACTGTACAGCATTTATGCAACTGAAACCAATATATTTATACAGGAGATCTATAATCCAGGTGGAGACAAATGTCATGGATTACAGATTTGGACACTCCAGTGACACAGAGCAATTCATTCTCCTTCTGTAGCATGACTAGATTATTATTGTCCTGTTTAATGCAATATTGAAGTATTCTTGTGATTTTAACAAGACTGTAATCTTTGCCTATTTTTAGGGTTTTCTTTGGTACATAGTAACTCTGTGTCCATGTGGTTGGACAGAATGTATATATTCCAGAGGATTTGGTTTTGATTCCCTTTACCTTTCATGCATTTGCATCAATTTATTATTGTCGGACTTCTTGTTCCCTATTGCCCTGAACGACAGCTCCGTTTGGCTGATATGGGGTTGCTGGAGATTCTAAGGGTGTCTTTGAAATCTTCTGGTGCCCGTGCATTTATGTACATGGCCTTACCCTTTGGAATAATAATAATAATAATAATAATAAACTTTATTTATCTCGCCTTCTCAAAACCAAGGTGCATTACAATAAAATGCAGAATAAAACATACTAAAACATATTAAAAACTGAGTTGACTACAAACCAATTAATCGGCATCCAAGTTATCTGCAAATGCCTTACTCCATAAAAAGACTTTAGGCCCTTTTAAAACCCTCCACCGTCATGCACTCTCTAATCCAACGTGGTAGAGAATTCCAGAGGTTGGCGCCACAAACATAAAGCTCGGGCACTGGAGGATTTTAAAGTTACCCTTGGGATCTCTAGCAACCCCTCGTTGGCCGAGCGGAGTGGTCACGTCAGCAAGTAAGGCACCAGAAGCTCTTTCAGGTAATCAGGGCCCAACCCGTAGGGCTTTATAAGTTGGAAGTCTGATTTTGAAGTTGATCCACCACTGAATCGAAGCCAGTGCAGATCTCGAGCACCGTGTAATATAGAGGAATAGGAGTCCCCATTAACAATCGGGCTGCCGAGTTCTGCACTAGCTGCAAGTGGCAGATATCAACCCCAGGCTGCCCAAAGTAAAGGGTAGTAGTCCAGACGCCAGGTCACAAAGGCGGGATCAGAATGGGTAGGTCGCCGGATGGAACAAGGTGCTTGATCCTAGCGATGTTCTTAAGATGGTAAAGGGATACCTTAACAACCGCTGACACTTGGCGCACGCAATGTCAGCTGATCGTCAATGATCACCCCCAGGTCTCGCACCTGTTCAGAGGTCGGAGCTCCGCTCAGTCGGAATTCTCTACCTCATCAGCTAAGGGAGAACACAACTGTGGGTGGATTCAAACAGGCGTTGAAAACTTTTCTATGGCATCAGACCTTTAGTGGCATGGAATGAAGGACCTGTCAGACTATTTATTATTGTGCCTACTGATTTTATTACTGCTGTTTTAATCTTTTGTAAAGCGCCTTGTTATTTTGAAAGGCACTTAAGTGAAATAAAGTTATTATTATTATTATTATTATGCTGTTTAAGTTTATAATTTAATAATTTTGTGATTGCTAAAATAAGATTGCATTGTTATTTTTATTATTTTTTCCTTTTTCATTATTCAGTATTTAGGCTAAATAGTATAAACCCCAGCTATTGTGACTATGTATGAAGAGTTATTGTTTTGAATTATTGCTTGATTTTTCCTTTAATAAACACCCCTACTCTTCCGTAGGGGAGCTGTGGCTGATGTTGTGGTGGCCAGTGTTCCTGAGGTAGCATTGGAGCAGGATGTCTGGGTGGCTGAGGAGCTTGTCTCTCCTTGTCCCTCCCTCTGACAGAGACAGCCATGGTGCAGAACCTCATATGGAGGACCCTTTTGTTTTGGCAGCAGATCAGATGGACGGAATGGAAGACGACTCTCGGCTTAATTATGGACTGCGAGGTTTCAGATGAGCCTATTGCAAGCAGTAAGATGGCAGCAGAGGAGGATATTCGGAACAGAACCGTGGAAGAGAAAATAAGCTCCATGAGCTAAGGGAATGCCTTGTACAGGAGTTGAAGCAACAGCAGGATGGGACTGTGATTGCACAGGAGATGGAAGGAGAATGGACGAGTGATGAAGCAGGAGCACTGCACAAGGACCCTGTGTGTGAGCAGGATGCAGCATCAAGCATGAAGAAGGACAGCATACACTCTCTGAGGATGCAGGTAACCTCGTTATGGAGGCAGGAGTCTCAGATGGGAGCAGTGAGCAGGTAAC
This sequence comes from Neoceratodus forsteri, assembly GCA_016271365.2. Classification (NCBI taxonomy): domain Eukaryota; kingdom Metazoa; phylum Chordata; order Ceratodontiformes; family Ceratodontidae; genus Neoceratodus; species Neoceratodus forsteri. The sequence goes on along the minus strand of CM057456.1, from coordinate 680,617,002 downwards.
ACAGTTTGAATCCCAGTCAGAGTAGTTATTGCAAGAGGGAAATTGGTGCAGCAAGAGGGCATCACTAGTAAAGAAACTAGTAGCCAAAAGACACACATTCTACAGGTGAAACAGATACAGTTTAACATAGGTGTCTCATTGGTGAAGGGGACGAAAAGGGACTGGAAAGGATGTGACCAGAAAAAGTAAAAAGGTCCATCTATGATTTTTGAAAGTGGGCACAAGACTCCTCCTCGGAGATGAGTGGTACCTCAGAACCTATTGCTGGCCCTTCTACCACTCCAGCAGGCTGGATAACATCTCGTTGGAAGCCGCTGCATGGGTGAAGAACTTGGCAAGTACTGGTTGGATGCTAATCTTCCTGACCCTTTGGGAGATTTCATGATATCTGATCTAATTACACAGAATGTTATTCAGCCCACAGTGACTACGGTGACTCCTGTGTCCTCTTTAACTTCTGGGCAAAAATTCCAAGCACCTGGGATGCTGATGGCTTTAGATTTGGGACAGAATCCAGCTATGTCTGTAATTAGAGAGCTGGAGGGTGATATACTCTTGTCTGAGAAACTGATCCCCAATCAGGGACAGAGGAGCATGGGCCCCAGTGGACCAGGTTGATTCTGGGGTCCCTATGGCCCAAAAAGGCCAGAACAAGTATGACAAAAACCTGTAAATGTATGGCATAATAAAGTTAGTGAGCATTTTTTCCTGATACTGTAAGACATGCATCTGAGCTGGCAGCAAAAGGAATGCTGTCTGACTGAAATTTTGCAGGGACATGTCTGATGTCCCGGATAGGCATTTTGTGGGTCAGGTGTTACTTAAAGGCAGCATGAAATGTTATGCCTACAAAGTATATGCCTTACTACATGTACCAGGGAACTCTCTATTTGATGTCAGTTTTAAACATTCAGCTGGGCTTGATAGATTCTGGAAACAATACCAAACGCTAAAACACCCTCCTTATGGAAGCTTTTTTGGCAATTCCATTAACAAAGCCCATGACAAAAAAATAATGGTTCTGTTTTGCAATGAGAGGGTAAACACTGTGGACATTATGTACTGGTTGCAACAACGTCAAAGGTTATCCTGAACCTATCTTAGATGATGAACACACTTGTGGACCTGGGGCTAGAAATACCAAGTTATGTTGAACAAGGTTTAACTAAATATGTGCCTAATTGTTTTTTCTTAGGGAGGGATAGAGGGATAATTGTTTTACCCAGGTCAGCACAAAGCCTGTTTTAAGTGTTGGGATATGGGGCATTTAAGTAACGCTTGCAGAAGCAAAATGTGGCATAAGTGGGAAGTGGGTCATATTGGTGCACAGTGTCAGCAGCTAAGAAATGCAATCTGTGTGAGGAACATGGGCATACATTCCGTAATTGTTCCTGAGTGCCTCATAACTGTCTCAGTCAGGCCACAAGGGCAGTACAGGATGTTTACATAGCCACTGCCCAAAAGGGAATATGCGGATTCATGATTTAATGATGAACTTGACCCCTGTAGACCCCAACCACAGAGAGTGGCTAGGACCAGGAAGGAGATCCCATAGCAGAAAGTGAGGAAAGGCTGTTATCAGCCCCTGTATTGCTGCCTGAGTCACAAGAATTGGGTGGCACAGAACAGGGAGTGGAAATAGACATGCCAGTGGCAGATAACATAGACGGCCTACCCCTTCCCCTCTCCCCCACGCTCCATGGTAATTGTATAGGAAGGCTCTAATACAGAAGCAGGGCAAGTCCAGAGGGTCCTGAGTTAGTGAGCTATATGCCTCCTTCCAGAGGTGGTACATGAGCATTCTTTCAACATATAACTCAATCAAGATCTGGGAAAGTGAGGCACAGCAAGCACGCTCAGATTCTGACCGGCCCCTTGGCAAATTCTTATGCTATACTATTAGAACAGGAAGTTGAAGAAGAGGGCATGGATTCTGGCATTTTCAGTTACCTCTTCACAACCAGAGGCAACACAGAACGTTGGCATAAGTGATAAACCAAAGCTAAAGAAAAGAAAAAGAAAGTGATTTGGTTTCCTTAGTGTCACACCTTATGTGTTTTGTTAAACTCTTTTTCTTTCATGGATGGAGGCATTACCTTTATCACAGTAAATGTAAATAGTATGAAGTCCCAGGAAAAAGAAAGGTAACTTTGCCAAGTTTAGCTGCAGGTACAGGGCAGGTTGTTTTCTGCAGGATACTAGGCTGCCTACTTTAGCAGACATTAGGGAGGCACAGAGGGTTGGAGGTGGAGCTCTTCCTTGTGGTCACTTGGGAAGAAACAGTGTACTGGCTTAGGCTTTCTATTTATGGGGGTTGAAATAAAGGATTTACAGGTACTTGATGTTCACCCAGGTAGGGTCTTAATTATAGATATGGTCCTGCATCACATTGTGTATTGTCTGATTAATGTATACGCCTCTCAGACAAAAGTGGAACGATCAGCCCTTTTCAGTGAGATTGAACCTTACCTGCACACCTCAAAATGTTGGTGTTGTGGGGGGTGACTTTAATTGTGAGCTTGCACATAGAGCTTGGGAAGAAAGATACAAAAAATATTTAGTGATACCAACACTTTAAAACACATTTTAGAACAAAATAGGTGATGAGATGTGTATGATATATTACAGGTAGTACCTTGCCATACTTTTTATAGGACGCTATCCTCAAGGATAGATTTTTGTTCCTTTTGGAAAGGATGACAAGAATAGTAGTTTTGTATTACCCTTGGAGACTTCTTTTAAAAAAATGTATATACTTTATTTATTTTCATCTTAAAACACCATGACATTCTAATCATACAGATGCATGTGCCCAAAAACATGGTACAGATCAGGAGGATTGATACAGGTACAGTAGGGTATATATACATACTAAGCGCAGCACAATACAACACAGTACAACCTACTACATATCAAACAGGTATCTACTAACTCCCACCTCTCCTGTCCCAGGCCTCCCTCCCTCTTCACTCCCACTAATCCCCCTGAAGGCATGCCCAATAAAATATACAACAGTCATAGTGTCCTACAACAGAATCATACAACAGTCATAGTGTCCTACAACAGAATCATACAACAGTCATAGTGTCCTACAACAGAATCATACAACAGTCATAGTGTCCTACAACAGAATCATACAACAGTCATAGTGTCCTACAACAGAATCATACAACAGTCATAATGTCCTACAACAGAATCATTACAACAGTCATAGTGTCCTACAACAGAATCATACAACAGTCATAGTGTCCTACAACAGAATCATACAACAGTCATAGTGTCCTACAACAGAATCATACAACAGTCATAGTGTCCTACAACAGAATCATACAACAGTCATAGTGTCCTACAACAGAATCATACAACAGTCATAATGTCCTACAACAGAATCATACAACAGGCAGAAGGGTATGGGGAAAATGAAAAGAGATATAGCCCAATTAAGGGGAACATATCTTAAGCTATGAAAGGAGGTCCTAGGTCAGAAATATAGACTACAATGGAAGGATAAGGTTATCATTACCTGCAGTTAGAGACACATAGGGAGGCTGTTGTAGTGTCAGAAGGTCCTCTAATTTACCCCATTATTTGGTGTAGGATGGTATGCGATAGCACAACCCAGCAACTGTTTTTAACACGTAGATTAAACAGGACCTCATTCATCTATTCTATGTAAGTACTGTCTTCTTGGTCTACCCAATAATGGAGCACTAACCTTTAACAGATAGTGAAATTAGAGAAATGTGGAATCTTCTTTCCAGTACTGGAATGGTAGCTAGATTACCTACTATACCTGTCTCAGGAGAAAAACAATCCTGTAGCCCTAGCAGAGGGTCTAGGTTATCTCTAATTGTGCTCCAGAGCAGGGCTCCCCAGGGCATTGCCACAGTAAGTGCAGAAGATTTCCTTCAGCTCCATTGCATCTAGAACACTGCGAGTGGGGAGCTTACCCATCTTGTTTAGATGAACCAGGGTGAAGTAGATGTTACGTGAGTATATGGAATCGTAAGACACTGTTTATCATTGGATACAAATTTATATATATTGTTCAAGATACTCTCCCATTTGGGATTTAAAGTGGGAAGACAGAGGCCCAGTAGTTCAAGTTACCTGAGACCTCAAGAAACACTTCATGCGAACACTGAGGAGACAAGTTGGGAAACAGCATGAGGTTTCCAGGATTGGGTCATTGCTTGGGAGATAAGTTGCTGTTATTTATAGCACATTCTGATATCCCAAACCAGGTAACCAGCATGTGTCAGAGTTAGTACATATAAAAATACACCCTAGGGAGATTGAGTTAGGTCAAAAGGTCCCCACTATTAGGAATCCATCCATTCACCAGGAGATCAGAGACCACTTTGTCTTTCAGCTGTGGATAAATGAAGTGGGATAACATTTTCCCAGCTATTCTAAGATTTAAGTTACCCCACAGTGGTTGTGAAATATCTGCTTATGGTTGTATTGCATTACCAGAACACAGTTGAGCATGGAGCCATATCGAGTAGTGAATAACTCTGCCTTTAAGGCCAGGCAGCAACTGGTTAGGATGAGAATAGTATAGGCTGTTAAGGAAAATTTCAAAGATTGAGCTGCTGCCTTTCAATCAGCAACCAGAGTGATACATAGGATGGCTCATGCTCCCGGTTCAAGGGCCACTGTGCGTATTTAGAAAGGTGACTAGCCAGGTAGTATAGGTAGAAATCGGATAATTTGAGTCCCCAGGTATTTCAGAGGCCCAGGTTTAACATATGCTTTATGAGGCATTTTCTTTTTCCAAATGAATCCAGAAATAGCAGAGTGGAGTCAATGGAACCAACAGCATGGAAGAAAAAGATTTAACATGTTAATAGGGTAGAAGATGGAAGTATATTAATCTTAATTACACTGATACAGGCTTGTAGTGACAGGGGCAAGGAGTTACAACTATCGGGGTCCTGTTTAACGGTATTACAATTCCATCACGGTTAAGCCCTTCATCACTGATTGCTTCTGGGACAGAAAGATGCCCAAATATTTCAATTCTGTGGACCAGGTCATACCAAAGTAGGGGTACTCAGCAGGAATAGTCCCTAGTGTTTAAGGTCATAATGTTGGTCTAATCTAAATTTAGTTTATATCCCAAGAAATTCCCAAACTTTTAATGAGACTGAGCACCTCAGGGATAGGGAATTCAGATGGGTTAAGTGCAGTAGGATGTCATCTGCATATACTGATATTTTAAGTTCAAAACTGCAGACCGAGACTCCAGTGATATTAGAAGAGGTCTTGAGGGAACAAATTAGGGTTCAATATACAAATGAAATAATAGGGGAGATAGAGGGCATCCCTGCTGAGTACACGAAAATAGATAGGAGGCAGTATGGCAGTGGTCTCAGGCTCTGAGCTGCAAATCCGGTGACATCCAGGAGACCAGACCTGGGTTTGAATCCCACAGCTTCCACTTGCATACTGTGTGACCCTGAGCAAGTCACTTAACCTCCTTGTGCTCCCAGGTCGCTTTCCTGTAAAAAAGCTTTCAGCTTAGTTTGCTATACCTGGTTAAATAACTAAATAAAAAAAAATAGATAGAAACCCTTTCACAGCACCCCGTTATTGTACAGCTTGCTTGTGACTTAGTGTATACAGTAGCACCTGAATCCAACTAATAAAGGTGGAAGGAAATCAAATTTCTTCATTACTAGGAATAAAAAAACCATTGCACTCTATCAAATGTTTTCCCGCATCCAGGAGACCAGTGCCATAGGTAAATCAGCCTCCTGGATGTGGAGAAACATATGCCAATTCCTCAGGTGGTCAGTGGAGGACCAGTCCTCATGAACCCTACCTGTTCAGGCCCAATTAGATCCTCCCAAACCTGCATGATTCTAGCAGAGAGTATCTTAGCAAGGATCTTCATGTCATAATTCATGAGGGAAATGGACAGTAATTAGTAACCTTATCCATAGGTTTGCCAGGTTTGGGTAGCACAATAATTAAGGCCTCTAGCAGGAGTAATCAGTAAGCCCTTTTGACAAAGAAAAGTGAAAAGCTGGTGTAAAAAGGGGTTAACTCATTGACCAGTATTTTATAAAAGCTAGGAGAACCCAGGGCTTTATCAGAGGGCATGGAATTGAATGGTGACAATTTCAAGAGAAGAAATTGGGCACATCAGAAATATTGCTTGTTCAGGAGATAAAGTTGGCAACAAAATAGCATTTAGGTATGCTTGAGTAGCAGTCTCAGTGGGTGGGTTAATTTGGGACTGTATAGTTGGCTAAAATACTTATCAAATTTGTTTGTAATATCTTGGAGATGTTCTAAGGGAACCATCCTCCTGGGATGATATAGGTGGGATAAGACAGGAAGCTTCCTGCTGCCATAAACACAAGGCTAACAGATGGCCTGCCTTATCCCCTGGTCCACATATGTGGAGTGGGTTTTCAACATGGCATATTCTGCCCACTCCCTAAGGACATTGGCATATTGATGCTGCATTTGTGCCAGGTATTTTGTTTTATGTCAGAGGAATCCAACTGTGGGTCTTGTTCAATGGTTTTAATATTTCCCAACAGAGACTGTAGGTGGCTCTGTTCCTCTTCCTGGGGCAGCCATTCTAATAAATTCCCTGCATATGGTGCATTTGAAAGAGCACCAGATCTTATCAATGTCTGGTATAGGCTCCATGTTATTCTCCACAAATTGCCCAATAAAGGTTTTATGTTTTCCAAATTCTGAGGGTTTTTAAAAGTTGAACGTTTAATTTCCATATGTGGTCCCTTTAATATTGGGAAGGGGTGAGTATTCTAACCAAATATGGGAGTGGTCCAATAGGACCCTAGGGAAATTCCCCATCCAATATTCCTGGTAAAGAGCTTATGCTAATCAGAAAAGTCCAAACATAAGTAGGACTTATGCCAGGGAGTAAAGGTATACCAGCTGTCAGTTGGGTGCATAATTTGCCATGGATCACAGAGACACCCATCTCCATATGTTATTTTAAGGCAACCTGTGTGGGGATACATGTTTGAATTGGAATACAACCTGTCCAGGTCAGCTGTTTGGGTAACATTCCAGTCACCCACTAAGAGTCTTGGCAAATGAGCATAGGGGGCTAGCAGAGGACCAAATGTGAAAAGAATTCTGGAGATGGAATGTTAGGTCCATAGATCCCAACCATTAATATTTCGTATGATCTAATGTCCCATGAATTAGGATGTAACATCCTTCAGGGTCTACAGTTATACTTTAAGCTTAAATTGGTGCACCTAAAGAGTAATATTTCCACGCCCTCTGCTCGGTGGAGCCTCCAGCGGCAAATACATGACTCACATTCTGACAATGGAAAAGCAAGCCTTCTATTGCCAGAAGGTGTGTTTCTTGTAGGAACACCACCTGACACTGAAGAATCTGAAGATGTTTTAATATTTGGTACCTTTACCTCTGTTTCGTTCCCCTTAACATCCCAAGATATGTACTGCATTGACAGAAGTTCTTTGGCTTAGGTACACAAGGGAATATAGTTTAAATAAGATTTGTGCAGTAGAGAGCTAGTCCAATGGGCTACCTCGACCCCCTCAGAAATGCAAACAATGTCCCATATACTCCCTCCCTACCATCAAACAAGTCCCAAACACATTTTTCCCATTACACCTTTCAAATAGCATAGAATTATATACATCAGTACTCCCCACTCCTTACGACTGTCCACAAAACAATGTTGGACCGCAATGTTCCTGACTCCAGCCCCATTCAAAGCCTCCTCCTCCCTCCCTCCCTCCCTCCTCCCCTCCCTCACACCCATTTGTGCAGTAACTTCAAGCAAAACTGCTAAACCAAGTAACCACAACATTATTAGAAGAACTATGACCCATTCAAACAGCTGGTCAGTAATACTCATTCAGATTATAATGTTAAGTTCTGGAGATGAAGCCTGATTTAACTCCTAGTCCATGATATGTGATTTATTCAAATAAAGTCATAAGGGCCATTTCTTCTGGTCAAGTCCAGCCTAGCATCAGTGCAGGAAAAGTAAATGAAAGAAACTGAAGTAGCTCTATCTAATCCGATTGGCTCATATCTCTGGTGCTTAGATACACGATTAGGAACTGTGTCACAGAGATTGACTGTGACCAAGATATGGGAACAGATAAGCCGTGAAACAATTAGACCCTCGAAACTACATAGCCAGAAAAAAAACAAAGGGAGTTGCAGTAATAACATTAAGCAAAAAATAAATATTGTATTATTCCACTGTTCAAGGCAAGATGGTCTAAATTAGGGTTCAGAAAAACAAAAGGGCAGTCACTAGCGGTGAATCATATAAACCCAAAGTCAAAAGGATCTTGAAGTTAGTTCTTCATTGTAAATAAACAAGAGCTTGGGCCATAGGATATGTCACACATACAGAATGCTTCCAAATTATTTTTAGGCCCAATGCACAATGTTATTTCAACAGGGTGACTTCAAGTTTAGTCTAAATAGAAATTACTTCCCAATATCCAGTGTTCATACTTGCTAAGATATAAGAGCTTCCTCACTTAAACAGGTCAGGATAGTGGCTTTTCAGGTGACCCTGACTGCTACACAGTGTCAAAACTGAGCCATCATCTCGATGCAAGGCTTGCAGTGTGGCTGGGTATTTCACTCAATAGCGATTGCCTACTGCTATCAGTTTAACCATAAGGGATGCAGTTCATCGCTTCTGCCTAATTGTCTTAGGTAAGTCCTGGGGCACTCTAATAGGTTTGCCTTCCCACTGAACAGCATTTAATTCCCAGACCTTTCCCAGAATATGTTGTTTGTCAAGGAAATTTAAGGCCTGGAAAATTAGTGGCCTGTGTGGAGCACCTGAGGAAGCACTGGGCGAAGAGCTCTATGCCCCATTCAATAACATAATTCAGCTTATTGGGAGAAGGACCACTATCTTAGAGCAGAATTTTGCACAAAGGTTATCGGAGATGTGCCTTCCTCCCTTCTGGCAAGCCTAGTATTACCAAATTATTTCTGCATGACCTCCCTCGAGGTCTTCCAGCTTTCATTCCATTGCTTTAATTCTCTGCCGAGGGATGTACGCCCAGCTGAGTTCTGCCCTCCAGTCATCCAGCAATGAAATCCATGTTTCATTGTCAGGTGTATGTTGAGTAAGTGCTGCAACAGAAACATTAATGTCCTGGATGTCCCTGGTAAGAAGATCCAGCAAGGATTTTAGTGGAGTTAAGCCCTCAAAAATTTTTTCTTCAGTCAAGGTGGTCTGATTGTTAGTCAGAGCGATGATCTCTGGCAGTGCAGCCTTTAGAGCACTTGGAGGCCTTTTCTCTAGTGGGAGTAGTTGGTGGCATGTGAGAGGGTGGCGCATTTTTTATTCTTGTTCCATTTTGGAATTTTGGCAGTGAAGCTGCTTTGGTTTCCGATGCAATACTTGTGCCAGGATTGCTTCTTTCTTATACTGTAGGTTTTAGCAGAAAAAGGTTGTTGTTTTTTTTAGGCATGGTCTCGGGAGCTCAGGAGAGTGCATCTGTTCAGGCTGCCATCACGTGGTCCTCCCACCCTTGGAGACTTCTGATGATGTGGAGTAAAGGTCTTAATAGGACAACAGTAGAGGATTCCAATGGGGAGGGATATATGAAAGTTGAATGTGAAAATATTACAGGAGGAGGAGGATCTTCAGAAAACATTGGTGATTTTTGAAATTACGAGCTGACATAAGCTTCTTGTATGACAGTCCCATTGAGTGGTGGGAGGACACTAAGACAGATCTGAAAATTTGGTTTATTCAGATGGGTACCAGGGCCAAATCTAAATACATATAATACCTGGGCATATGGGCAAAATATCTACAGTTACTATCTAAGACATATGAGACAGGAAGTGACATACAGGGTCAACTCCAGATGGTAAAGGAAAAAATGTGTGAATACCACAAGGAGGAATACAGAACAGATAAAAACAGAAATTTCAGACAAAGGGACTAAAGAACAGGTCAACCCATATGACCTAGGTTTATATGGAGCACAGAAAGTGGTTATCACTGTGTTAAAGGATGATAAAGGGATGCTAGTGGATGATAGAGGGGCTACAGCATGTGGTTCAGGCTCATGTACATGCTAAGTTTCAGAAAATGGGACTGGAGCAAATGACTCCTTTTTGCAACATCTGGAGATATCTCCCTTGTTACTGGAGGAGAAGCAAGTAGTGGTGGCTCCCATTACTGAGCTGGAAATCAGGGAGGCAGTGGTCGGGCTAACTCCTGTACCACACCTGGTAAAGATGGCATTCCAAACAACTTCAACAAGAGTTTTGTCAATGTTTTGGCACCTTGGTTGCAATTGGTTTATGAAGCCATTTGGAATCAGAACAGGTTAGTGCCAAGGATGAAGGCTGGATAATGATTTTCTTTATAAAAATGGGACCCACATGATATCAAAATTGGAGGCCTCTCAGTCTGCTAACTTCAAACTATAAGATCTTAACAAAAATATTAACAGTCAGAGTGGCTAAATTGGCACAGAAATTGATTATTCGGTACAAACCTGTGCAATTCCGGCAAAAATATTATTCATAATGTAATTTCTGTAAGAGAGATCGTTGAACAAGGGTTAACAATAAATTTGGAAGGGTATATACTGTCAGTAGATCAAGAAACACCATTTGATGCTAAATGACAGGAGCACATTTGGGTGGTATTACAGCATTATGGTGTCCCAGAATTTATGATAAGATTATTTCAAACATTGTACACAGAAGTACAAGTCACTCCTTTGATTAATGGACATCTTGGTATCCCCATTTGCTTCAAAACTGGGGTCAGACAAGGCTGTCCAATGAGTCCAATATTGTATGAGTTTGGATTGGATCCACTCTTGCAGATGATAGAAACAGATGAGGATGTTATGCCAATTAAGAATCAGGCAGGGTGGTATTTAACAAAGTCACGCCTATGCTGATAACTGTATATTTTCAGTGGATGACTTGAATTTTGGAAGGAGAGTTCTTCAGGTGATAGGAGAGTTACAGGCTGTTACAGGAATCCATATTAATATGGAAAATAAAAATACTGATTTTGGGTGTTGCATGGGAAGTTAAAACCTTTTCCATACCAATGACAAAGGAAATGTAAAATGTTAGGATTTATTTTGGTACAGCAGGGCTGAAAGCTTAAACTGGAATAGTGTATATGATATGGCATTTCAGAAAGTGACATCTAGGCAGGCCTGGAAGATGACAAGAAAGAAAAGGAGTTTCTGCTTAGGGCATATATAGCCCCAATTTTTCTGTATGTTTCACATATTTTTCCTTTGCCATACAGTATGCATGCAGAAGTGATGAGCCTTTTTTCTTCTGCTTTGGGGTACCAGATTGAAACCAGTGAAGAGAGTAGATACAGACAGGGTTTGGAAGGCAGGTGGGTTAAACATGATAAACCCCGATGCATTTATTTTGTAATTTTTATAGTTCCATACGGCCTCTTGTGTTGAAGAGAACTGAAGTAGGGACATTATGTATGACATTGTGGGGATACCCCTTTTACAGGTCTGGGGTAGGGGAAATGGCATGTTTCTGAAAAAAGTCTTCCAACTTATTTACAAACAACTTTGAAATATATCAGGACATGGAAAATTGAGCTTTGATGGTTTTGAACCAGGAGAAAAAATGTTTTATATAGCAGTTGTGGAGAGATGTTATTTTGAGGAGCCTTTGTTTACTGTATCTTGAAATATTAATACTGAACAACTATTGGCAAGTTAAACAAAGCCTAGTATACCATTAAAGATGCAAGGTGTCATATGGCTGTGTGGGTATCAAAAACTGAATGTTAGAGGAAACCAAAACATGAACAGATAGGAGAAAGAGGATGTGGTGAACAGACATGTCAGGGACAGCTAGAAACTATAAAACACATATTTTGAGTATGTACGTGTACAGGGTTTCTGGCAGGCATTAGCAGCATTGTGGAATAAAGACATGTTTAGTCAGATGACGTGATTTATTGATATTAGGACAGATACTGCATGACTGGCAGAAGTGGCAGGGGTACACTTTAAGTAGTTTTAGGCTTTTAGCCTACATAAAATGGTCTTTAAAGCAGGTGAGATGTCTAAGATTTCTTCAAAATACAGACATGCAACTGCGAGATGTTTTGTTTAAAATTCAGGATGAAGTTGATAAGGTCTATGGTTAAGAAATGCATTCTTTAGGACAGGAGGTTTGTGATAAACTATAGCAAAATATTGGGTGGTGGGGTAAAAGACTCACATTGTGAAATACAAATAGTTTGTTATTTTAATATGATCCTGCAGTAGGTTACTTTAAAACAATAATGTTGTTTCAATATGAAGTAAGAGATGTTGATGGTGGGAATGTTCATTTGTCACAGTTTCAAGGGTTTTGGAGGGTGATTAATATTTTTATGTCTTTCATGTTTGACTCCTAGGTGCACAACCCTGATGCGCTAAATAACACCCCCATTATGGTCTGAACACAGTGGTGCCCAACAGCTGGTTCCACCAAACAACCGCTCCTGCTATGGTTTGACACTGGGTTTCCTAACCCTGGTGCTGCCAAACAACAACCCACACAATCAGACACTGGTTGCCCAATTCCCCGGTGCTGACAACCAACACATTTGCTATACTCTAATACTGTGGTGCCCAACTCCTGGTGCCAGTAAATAACACCCTTCCATGGTCTGACACCAGGGTGCCCATCCCCTGTGCTGCCAAACATACACGGACACTACAGTTCCCAATCCCAAGTGTCGGGTCCCTGAAATAAAGAAAACATCTGCCATAGTTTCTCTTTTGCTTTTTTAAACCTGAAAACAAAAGCTGTCCAGCAATGTCTTCCACTACCACTACCCACACCAGCCCCATTCCTCACTTTACCTCACTATGGTCTTACAGTGCAATCCTCTCAGTGACTGCCAGTGATGCTCTCTCTGTCTTGCCCAAATTTATTTTATTTATTGAAATGTTTCACCAAGAAGGCACACTGAGCAACAAGTTGCTTGTCTCCGGTATGACCTGGGGAAGGGGTACAACTGTAATGAGACATTAAACATTCAAGTTAAAAGATCAACATTAACATACTTATATAAATATATTACAATCATATTGTATTGTATTATATTATCTTATATTAATCACCACTGTCACATGATAATTTCATGCAGTTAAACACAACACTGAATGGGAGGTAATGAACACATTATTTAGACTCTCCAGCACAAGATACAATTTATCTATGTTTGAGATAATGTTTGCCTGGTAAATAATGTAAAATAATTATATCATATCATGTAATATAATATAATATAATATGATAGTGTGCTGTTATATTAAATATTAAAACAATACAATGGTAATTTTCTCTGTAAGTGTGATCTCTCTATTGTAGGAGGTTTTTAAACATGAGTTAGATGCTCTCTTTTACAGTCTGTGTGCTTCTGCATGAAATTACACTATTTTAGGTGATGTTGTAATATAATATAAAATATTATGATGTGATGTGGTATTATATAAGATAAAACAATGTATATGATATAATACAATATAATGTAATATAATATAACATAAAATAATTAATATAATATCATAATTTATAATGTTATGTTATAATATTTATTATAATTAATTCTTTAATTTATCTCCGTTGAAGTGATACTAAACTATATTGAAAATATCTGCAATAATGGTGCTTACAGGTGACGTATTCACTTGTATGCCCGAGTGCATCTTACTGTAAATGTATCTCCAAATTATCTCTGTAATAATTTAATGGTACATTATCTTCTGAGAAAGTGTTAGCAATCTGTTGGTGAAATTATCTCCAAACGGGAGTTTAATTTTCTCTCGATGCTGTGATTCTAAACAATGTGTAAAATATATGTTACAATGTTAACTGTATGAAAATTATCACAATATATGGAGCAGTGGTAATATAATATAATATAATATCTATATAATATTAATATATTATATTTAATACAATATACTATTATATATTATAATATTATAAATAATATATTATTTTATAAATAATATATTATATAAGAAATAATGTGATATAATATAATGTCATATAATATAATATGATATAATATAATATAACAAAATAATATAATATAATAATGTGATAATGTAATATGATATAGTTATATGATATGATTTGACATGGATATGATAAGAGTTAATATGATATATTATAATATATTAAGATATGATAGAAATGATAAATGTAATGTAATATAACATATAAATAAGAATATAATATATTATAATATAACATATTACAACATAAAATAATCTGGAGATGTGGTGATATAATAGTATATCTATTAAATTATGTGTTCATTTCAACATGTCAAGTGATGATAAACTATGTGTAAATCATCTCAACATAGCTAAATTTCTTTGTTGTGTGATTTTAAACAATGAAATAAATGCTCTGTTTTACAGTGTTCTGTAACTGTATGATATATGTGATTCCTGTTACATAGTGTTGATTATTATAACATAATGTTATATAATTCATTACAATAATATCGATAATTTAATAATATATAAAATAATAAAATACATTACAGTATAATATATTGGATATGAGGTAGTGTAATGTACTATCTTATTAGTCATGTTATGATATGACACGATAAGCATAATACGATATAATATATGATTTGATATGATATGATATGGAAGGATACAATGTACAATTAAATTTATCAACTACGTGTCATTTTGTTTTGTGATAGTATGGTGTTAAACTTACTGCTAAATATATCTCAATGATAGTAACAGACAATACTTTAAATTATTACTATAAAGTGTGCTGCTTAAACATGTTACATTATCTGCAACGACAGTGTGGCACTAATTAACGAGTTAAATTTTCTCAAACATGGATTAAATTGTCTCTGTTGCATTGTGTTTCCAAACAATGAATTAATCATCTCTTTTACAGTGTTGTGACTTAACTCTTACGTAATGGTGCTTAATGAAATATTAATATAATATAATATCATACAATATATGATACAGTGCAATATATTATGATATGACATGGTATGATTTAATATCATATAACATAATATAATATATATTATCATATAATATACTATAACAGTGTGGTGTTATAATATTATAACTATTAAATTAATTAACTATAGTATTAATTTGTCCATAATATAATATAACTCAATATAACACAATACAATACAAAGAATTATGATACGAGGTATAATGGGATATGATATAATATAAGATTATGTAATACAATATAGTATAGTATAATATGATATGATATGATGGTGGCCATGCCCCGCTGCCCGCCCTGTTACACAGCATGCAATAGTAATCATGGATGTAAGGCACTCACCATCATCAGACTGGTCCCTGTGCCTCTGTGGACCTTCACCCCTCCTAGCCTGTTGGTCCTTCTGGCAGTGCCTCCTCTCCCTTGCCAGCCTGAGCTCTTCTGGACCTAAGGTGCAAACATGTAGAGAGGAACATCAGTACAATCCAGTAGCAAAGTCCCCCTGCCCCATGTGTGTGCAATCCCACATGGCCATACCCATCCACCCCCCCACCCCGATACCACCACCATAGCCAACACTGGATGGTCCCCCTATGTGCCAGACACATGCAACCATGATACCCGTATGGACAATAACAGTGCATGGATGGGGCACCTACCTGGCTGTGGCACCGTGTCCCTCCTGGCACATCCCAACAGGTGGGCAAGCATGTCTGGGTCCCTGCACCTGAGGTCCCCATACCTGTGGTGACACTGCTCTGCCATGCACCCGATTCCTGAGGCCTCCTCCAGCACATCAGCCACCTCCTGCCAAACTGCACTCCTGGCCCTGTCCAGGGGTGCATCACCATATAGAGCCCCAGCATGGGGCTCTACAATGGCCACCAGATTTGCCAATTCAACCTGGCTCCACATAGCAGCCCTTCTCCATGCCATCTCAGCAGATAGTTGGAGTCAAAATGGCGCTCAGCAGCACGGTCCCGCCATGTGCAGATGCTGCGCGGTACAGCGCTGTCATTCCCTATCATGCTGTCACTGAACAGCGTGATAGTGGTGCACCCATGCCAGATGCATGGCACCTACTGTAGGGGGCAGGTCGAGCATACAGAGTCAAGGGTCTCGTGACACAACAGCCACAGCGCACTGGAACCTAATGCGTAGCGCATCTGGGTGCCTGTGTACCACCTCCCTGTAGTGGTTTACAGTGCTGTGGCCCCAGTGCACCTACAGCACCCCAGTGCCACAGCGCCATATATGTGAACAGCGCAGTAGCGCCGCTGGCACAATGGTGGCCATGCCCTGCATTGCCTCCTGTGCACCGCATGTCAGCAGTGCAGCAGGCATCTGAGTCATCACCCCGGGCATGCACAGTTCAGTGTGTACTGCGCATGTATCAGAACTGCGTCCTTGGCTGAGCACATTCAACACAATTGTGCAAAGCGCAACAGCGCGATATTCAGCCAGCATACGCAAATCAGCTAATCAGCCATTCAATGGCACAGACACTGCATTTGCATCCACTTAAAAATGTGTCTCACCTCATTTGCATACATTGCGCTTTATAAAAGCGACATTGGGCTGCACTGACCATAGTCGGTTACTGCAGTCTATTGTAGTGAGTTGCATGCTGTTTGGGAGTGTGGACTGTGGTGTGTGGGACGTGCATGTGACTTCACAGTCACAGGTAACACCTGTCATTCTCACAGGATGAATAATGAGCAATCGTGAGGTGGAGGAAGAGGAACAGAGACACGGGCGGAAGAGGAGGCCTAACTTCACCAAGGCAGAAACAGGTGCCCTGTTTGAGGCCTACCTCGACAAGGAGCCACTGCTCAGTGGACACCAGGGAACACCACAGGCCTGTGCTGCTGCATAGGAAGAGGTGGTGCGTGCTGTCAACCTGCATGGCAGCCACCAGTGGTCCATGCAGGAGTGCAAAAAGAAGATGGGCATAGACAGGTGGAGGATTAAGGAGAAGGTGGCTGCTATCAGGGCAGCATGGTCTGTGACCAGTGGGGGACAGCCGGACGTACAATGCCTGACCCCACAAGAAGAGTGGGTTTCTGGCAGCATGCAGCGTTGTGCCATTGAGGGTGTTCTGGGTGGTGGATTCCAGACAGGTGGTAGCCCATCACTGCATGGTAGGTCCTGGTCTGTCAATTGGGGGGACAGGGTAGGTCACATACATTAATGCTACTGTTTTTCCATTACAGCTCCTGAGCATCTACATGGGTCAGTGGTGGTGGGCTTGTCCACTGAGGGCAGTAGCATGGAGATAGAGGAGGGCCCATCCACCTCCACAGGCATATGAGGGTCAGGGCAACAGTGGGCCCACCTGGACATCCGGACTGATGTTGATGGAGCAGGTGTGGAGGAGGCCCTGCCCATGTCCCAGCATGCTGGCATCCATGGATGCCGGCATGCTGAGACTTGGGCTGGTGCCAGATCCATCACTGGTGATGATGGAGCTAATGTCATGGGCAGTGATACATGTGGGCCACAGGATGGCCACACAGCAGGTGACATCACAGGCAAGGCCGTGGGTGGTGCCACCATGGAGGCCTGCATGACATCACAGTCCCAGCCTGTGCCTGTCTGCACCAGTGGGGCAGCACCGGTGTGTGTCCAGGTCAGTGGGGCTGTTGCAGCCACTGCAGCAGCACCATTGAGCCCTGTAGAGCAGCAACCGGAGGGGCAGTGTCAGCTGTCGGCCAATGGCAATGGGGACACAGTGTCAGGGGGTGGCATCAGTGCACCACCTGAGGACATGCCCAGGCCTGGCTCTGGTGTGCAGAGCCCACCCTCAAGGGGTGCTGACCATGAGGGTCACGAACACCATGAGGGACAGCATGCCAATCAGGCAGATGACCTCTTAGCTGAGCACACCCACATACTCCAAGCATCAGTCAATCAGCAGGTGCGGTTTGTGACGGCGGTGGATGCACTCAGTGTGGCTCTGCATCAGGCAGAGGAGCGGCGCAGCAGAGATGCCACTCTGCTCCTGGCAGGGATGGACCAGTTGCGGGAGGATGTGACCGCTGCTATTGACAGGCAGACACAGGCAATCACAGCTGTCATGGCCACAATAGGAACACAGTTATTTGCCCATGCATCACAGACACCACACAGTGCAATGTCCACCCTCCATTCCTGGCGTTGTGCGACACCCTCCTTGTTGACACTGGGTTCAGCTGTGGGCATCCCAAGCATGCCTGGCACAGGCTTGTTCAGTGTGCTGCAGACCCCAGTGCAAGCACAGTTGCATTCACACAGTGGAACCCCGGGGAACCATCGGTGCCATCCCATGAGGCCATTGGTCAGCCTGTCACTGCTGGTGGGTCTCGGTGGGGCTGCCCACACATCCATGGTGGCTATGGCACTGTGGCGTGTGACTGACCTGTCTCCCAGCATGGCTACTGTTTGATGCTGCCCTGTGTGCACTGTGTTGTTTAGCGTGCAATGCACGGGTGGGGTACCCGGCCCTGCACAAATGCACACATTCCATCTGCACACCCTCCTGGCTCCTGTCCGCTGTGGTGTGTGTGCATGATGATGCCTGCATTGCGCTGTCCACCACTGTGCAATGGTGCCCATTGTCTGACACATGCACAATGACAGGCACTGGGCGTGGTGGTCTGTGGACATGTGTGTGGCTTGGGGTGGTGGTCAGGGTCAGCGTGCCTCCTACCCTTTGTGCATGTCTTGTGAGGGGTGTGTGTGTGTGTGTGACCATGTGCCATGTTAGACCTTGCCCATCCCTGGTGGCGTATTCGGTTCCATGCTTGGCCAATTCCCTAAATGACATGCACCCCTGGTGTTTGTCCATGCATGTTTGTGGGTTGTGCCATTGCCACTGGTGGTTGCACATGGCCCCATGACTTACCTGGGTTGGCTGAAGTGCTCCTCTGTGATAGTGTCCCTGTATAGCTGTGTCAGCTGGATCAGTAGGGGGTCCCTTTGACCAAGGGGAGCTGCCCATCACCATCTTCACCAGCATCCTCATTGTCCCCATCGCTGCCCCCCTCTTCAACCTGAATGGCTATCCCACAGTCATTGGCCATGTTGTGCAGGATGCAACAGGCCAGGAATCGCCTGCAGGCCTTTGAGGGGCTGTACTGTAGGGCACCGCCAGATGTCTCCAGGTGACAGAAATGTGCCTTTAGGATCCTGAACACCCACTCGATGACATTGCGTGTGGTGGCATGTGCCTCACTGTAGCATTGCTGCAATAGGGTCGTGAGCCACCGGTATGGTTTGAGCAGCCAGGGATGGAGTGAGTATCCACTGTCACCTCTGTGTAGAGGGTGGAAGTTAGTTTGGTGATCAGCATCACCCTGCCATCTAGGCCAATACCCATGTCACCTCTGACTATACCCCTCCCAAGCTCCATGTCTTTCTGCGTGGTTTGCATACTCACCCACTAAGTGGCCAGTGGAGATGTCCCCACTCTCAAACCTGTGGCACAATGCGGACTGATGCCAGATGAAGGAATTTTGTGCTCCCCAGGGTGCATGGCACAGACATTGATTATGTGCCCCCTTGCATCACACACCACCTGGCAGTTGATGCTTGCACACCCCTTTCAATTCATGTATTCAGCCGCCTCAGGGCAAGGTGGTGTGTGGATGGCCACATGAGTGCAGTCTATTGCCCCAAGCAAGCCAGGCATATGTGCTACCCTGTGGAACTCTTGTATGTTTGCTGTGCGCTCCGCTGGTGTGCTGGAGAAATGGATGTACTCCGCAGCATGTGTCAGCACTGCGCTCTGCAATTCAGTGAGGTGGTGTGATGCGGCCAACTGGGTTATGCCTGTGGTGTCCCCTGTTGGTCTCTGGAAGGTACTCGTAGCGAGCAGGCACATTCAAGCTATCACTTTGGTCTCCACTGACAGAGCATGCCTCTGTTGAGTGGGTGCCTGCATCACATCACTGCACAGCTCACAGAGCCACCTCTGAACTGCCCGGTTCAGGTGGTACTGGTCCACTATCTCAGTAGTAGTGTACAGCTCGAAGCTGGTGCAGGCTCGGTACTGCCTGTTGGGGGCATATCACCGACGGGCCCTCCATGGCCATGCCCCCCAGCTGCCTGCCTTCTCACCCTCCTCATAACTGCCTCCATCTTGATGGTGGCACTGGCCATGTCCCTGGGTTGTGTTGCCCCCGGCAGCTGTTTCTGTGTTCCCGCCGCTGTCCTTGCTGCTACTTCCCCATCACCGGGAACACCTTGCTGTAGTGGCCTCAGTGCTGTGTGGCACTTCCCCCTTTTGCACTGCACTGTGGCCCTGGCACCCTACACCTTCCCTGTTCCTGGGGGGTTCCAGGTGCTCTGTCTTGCCCTGAGAGTGTGTGTGTTGCCTGTGTGGCTGCCTATGGTTCAGCAACATGTGCCTTCCCTGTAGCATTCTTGTGCCTCTCTCTTATTCCTTTTTATTGTGGTAATTTCCGCTATCACTCAACTTCCTCTTGCTCCCCTATTGTGCATGGCACATGTTGTTGAATATCACACGGTGCCATTTATGCATGGTTTCTCCCCCTTTGGTTGAGCATGCATTCATTATCATTGCACTCTTGCGCAGTGTGATTTGGGGGGCGCATCTGCCTCCTGCTGAATATCTCAGAATGGTGCATTTTCGGACTTGCGCTGGTGCATCCCTATTGCACATGGGGCAACCCTTTTGAATGTCTGGGCCTATGTGTTAATTTGTCTCTGTGAAAGTGTTGTGTTAATTTTTGCGCCAAATTATCTCAATCATGGGTTATATTGTCTGTGTTTCAGTGTGGTTCAAAATAATGAGTGAATTTCTCTCTGTTAGTGTTGTGCTTAACTGTGTGAAAGTATCCTTGTCATGGAGTGGAGAGAATATAATATAATATAATATAATATAATATAATATAATATAATATAATATAATATAATATAATATCATATCATATCATATCATATGATGTGATGTGATGAGATATGATATGGTTTGATATATATGAAATAATATGATATGATATGATATGGTGTGGTATGATATGATATAATATATTATAATATAGTATAGTGTGATATAATTTAATGTTGTGGTGTTATAATATTTAATTAACTACATTTTAATATCTCTCTTTGTGTTAAAATATCTGGGCAAGGCTGTGGTGCTGATCTATGTTCTAGAGTATCTGAGTAAAAGTGTAGTGCTTAAATATGTTACATTATCATGGTGACAGTTTGGTACTAATTATGTTAAATTTTCTAAAGAGTGAGAAAAATTGTCTTTGTTGCAGTGTAGCTCTAAACAATGAGTTAAATGCTGTCTGCTACAGAGTTTTGCTTGCCTGTCTGAAATTTTCTCTGTTACGGTGTGGAGATTAACACACTATAATATAATATAATATAATATAATATAATATAATATAATATAATATAATATAATATAATATAATATAATATAATATAATATAATATAATGTGTTACATACATTGAAACAACACTGTGATAGAGATAATTTTAATGATAGTTCTTCACAACACTATCACAGAGATATTTTAACACATATGATATGATATGATATAATATATTACAATATAATATCATATATTATAAAAATAACTGTATAATTAATTATGTGTCTTTGTGACAGTGTGGTGCTATTCTATGTGCTAAATTATCTCAAACATGGGTTATATTGTCTATGTTGTAGTGTGATTCAAAACAATGAGTTCATTCCTCGCTGTTACAGTGTTGTCCTTAACTGTGTGAAATTATCCTTGTCATTGAGTGGAGACTAATTTAAAAAAAGATAGTAAAATATAATATAATATGTTGTTACAATATTATATCTGTTAAATTAATTAACTATCTGTTAACTTTTCACAGTCAAAGTGTTTTGCTGAGCTATGTGTTAAATTATCTCTTTGACAGTGTGGTGCTGAACTGTGTGTTAACATAACTCTGAGATAGTGTGGTGCAGAAGTTTGGGTAAAATTATCTCTATCACAGTGTTGTTCTAAAGTGGTGTTAAATTATTGCTGTAACTGTGGTGCTACATAACACAACATTGCAGTGCTAAACTATGTGATGCTTTCACAGTGCGAGTGCACTGCTAAACTGTTTTAAATTGTTTCTTTTACAGTGTGGTGCTAAACTGTATGTTGAAATACCTCAGTGATGGTGTGGTGCCGAACTATGGTTTAAACTATCTATATATCACGGTGTGGCTCTAAATTATGTGGAAAATTATCTTTGTAACAGAGAGGGGCTAATATGCAAGACACTATGGTGATAAGCTATGCAGAAAATTAACATGAAAATTAGCACCGCACTGTCAAAGAGTTAATTTATCTCACACAAGGGTTAAATTGTTTTTGTTGCAGTGCGGTTCTAAACAATGAGTTAAATGCTTTCTCTTTCAATGTTGTGCTTAACTGTGTGGTGATTAATATTTTATAAAGTAATATATAACATAAGAACATAACATAACATCACATACCTAACATAAATTAATATAATGGTCTTTACTATGTGTTATTATATCTCAGTCAAACTGTGGTGCTAAACTATGTGTAACAATATAATTTTTAGAGTGTGATGATAAGCTATCTAAATTGTCTCTTTTACAGTGTGGTCCTTAACTATGTGTTAAATTATCTCTGTCACACTGCAGTGCTAAACTGCATGTTAAATTACCACTGTGAGAGTGCAATGATTAACTGTCTTAAATTGTCTCTTTTACAGTGTGGTGCTAAACTTTGTGTAGAAATATAACTGCAATATGGAGTTGCTAAATTGTGTGTTAAAAAATTGTGTGTTAAATTATCTCTCTGACATCTATGGGTTACTTTATCTTGCAAGACAGCATGCTGATAAACTATTCAATTTACTCTGAGACAGGATGATGCTGAATGTTGTGTTAAAATACCTCTGATAGTATGGTGCTGATCTATGGTTTAAAGTATATGTGTGGTGGCTCAAAATGATGTGGAAAATTTTCTCTTTAATAGTGTGGTGATAATTTCTGTGTAACATTATCTCTCTTGACATCTGTGGGTTACTTTATCTCGCAAAACAGTGTGGTGATAAACTATTTAGAGAGATATCTCTGTGATAGTGTAGTGCTGAACTTTGGTTTAAATTATCGCTGCAACAGTGTGGTTCTAAAGTATATGTTACATTATCTCTGTGACAGTATGGTGCTAATTTATGTGTTAAATTATCTCGGACATGGGTTAAAAAGTTTCTGCTGCAGTGTTGTTCTAAACAATAAATTAATTGGTCTCTGTTTCAGTGTTGAGCTTAACTCTGTGAAATATATTAAGTTAAAGTGTGGTGATTAGTATAATATAACATATCATAACCTACCATTACCTAACATAACATAACATAATGCTGTGGTGTTATAACTATTTAATTACTTAACTATGTATTAATTTCTCTCTGTGTTGCATTATCTCAAACATGGGTAAAATAGTCTCTGTTGCAGTGTTGTGCATAACAATGTGAAATTATGTCTGTTATGGTGTGGTGATTAACATCACATCATATAAAATAGCATAACATAGCACCATAAAATAATATAATGGTGTGGTGTTATAACTATTAAATTATTTAACTAAGTGTTAATTTATGTCAGACAATACAATAAATGTGGTGCTAAACTATGTGTGAAATTCACTCTGACAGTGTGGTGCTAAACTAGATGTAAATTATCTCAGTGACAGTATAGTGCTTGTGTTGTAGGATAGGTTATAGGATGTGTTAAATTATCACCGTGAGAGTGTAATGCTAAACTGTCTTAATTGTTTCTTTTAATGTGGTGCTAAACTGTGGTTCTAAACAATGCAGTGTGCATCTTTTGCAGTGTGGTGCTAAACTGTGGGTTAAATTAACACATAGTTTAGCACTACTGTTTGACTGAGATATATTAACACATAGTTAAGTAATTAAATAGTTTTAACACCACACCATTATATTATTTTATGTTAGGTATGTGATGTTATGTTATGTTTTGATATGATATATTACTTTATAATATATTACTCACCACACAGTTAAGCACAACACTGAAAGAGAGAGCAGTTAACTCAATGTTTAGAACCACACTGCAACAGAAACAATTTAACCCTTGTGTGAGATAATTTAACACAAAAATTAGCACCACACTGTCAAAGACATAATTTACTGCATAGTTTATCACCATACTGTCTTGCATGTAAAAAAACAGATAGATGTCAGGGAGATTATTTAACACATAAATTAGCCCCACTCTGTTATAGAGATAATTTTCCACATAATTTAGAGCCACACCATGATATATAGATAGTTTAAACCATAGTTCAGCACCACGCCATCACAGAGGTATTTTAACATACAGTTTAGCACCACACTGTAAAAGAAGTCATTTAAAACAGTTTAGCAGCACACAGTCACAGTCACTCAATCACATAGTCTAGCACTGTAATGTTATGTTATGTTAAGATATAAATAACACTGAAACAGAGAGCATCTAACTCTGTTACATTACATTTATCACCATAATCTAACAAAGATAATTTCGCACAGATAAGTAAAAGACTGAAACAGACAGCATATAACTCATTGATGAGAACCACAGTGCAACAGAACTATTTAACCCATGTCTGAGATAATTTAACACATAAATTAGCAACACACTGTCACAGGGATAATTTAACACATACTTTAGAACCACACTGTGATAGAGATAAGTTAAACCATAATTCAGCTTTACACTGTCAAATAAATAAATTTACACAGTTTTAGTATTGCACTGTCAATTAAAAGCATTGTTTAATAGCACACTCTCTGTGTTAATTTAACACACAGCTTAGCACCACCCTGTGAAAGAAAATTTTTAAAAGAGTTTAGCATTGCACTCTCACAATAATTTAACACAAAGTTTGGCACTGCACTGTGGTAGAGATAAAGTAACAGTGTTTAGCACTACACTGTCACAGATATAATTTATCACATCATTTTAGTGATGCGATGTCACAGAGATAATTAAACACATAGATTAGCACCACACACTTAGAGTTAAATTAACACACAGTTTAGCATCACACTGTCACACAGATAAATTAACACATAGTTAATTAATTTAATATTTATATTATAACACAACGCTATTATATTATATTATTTATTTTATATTACATTATTATATTATACTATATAATTTTATATTATATTAATCACCACTAACAGGCATGATATCACACAGTTAAGCACAACACTGTATTTATTTCATTGTTTAAAACTACACAAGAATAGAGCAATTTAACCCATGTTTTAGATGATCTTACTCATAGTTTAGCATTACTCTGACACAAGGATAAATTAACAAGTAATTAATTTAGTAGTTATACTTTTATAATACCACTCCACTATATTATGATGTAATATAATATGTTATATATATTATATTACTATATTATTTTACATGTTATACTACATTACATTACATTATATTATATTACATCATTTCTTATCATATCGTGATATATCTTACCATATTGCAGCATATCATATCATATCCAATTATCTTATAGCAGATCATATCATATCATATCATATCATATCATATCATATCAAATCAAATTACATTGCATAATACTATATTGTATTATAATATATTATTTTATATTATATTATGTTACTCACTGCTCCATATCAGATCATTTCACACAGTTAAGCACAACACTGTACCAGAGAGCATTTTACACACTATTTTTAATCACACTACTCAAGAGACAATTAAACTGTTGTTTGAGATAATTTCACCAACAGATTGGCATGACAGTTTCACAGAGATAATGCAACACATTTAATCTCTACACTGTTACAAAGATAATTTAACACATGGTTAAGCACCACACTATCGCAGAGATATTTTAATACATAGTTTAGTACCACACTGTCACGGAAATAAATTATCACAGATTTAATTAATATAATAGTTAAAATATTAAGATACCACATTATATTATATTATATTATATTATATCATATCATATCATATCATATTGTAGTATCTTATCATATACTATATCATATCATAATATATTATATTCTATTACATTAATCACCACTCTAACATGTGTAATTTCATGCAGTGAAGCATCTAACTCATTGTTTAAAAACTCTCTACAATAGAGTCACCACACTTTCACAGAGAAAAATTAACACATAGTTAATTGCTTTAATATCTATAATATTAAATCAGCACACCATCATATTACATTATAATATATGACATTATATATTATATTATTTTACTATGTGTAACATTATCTCAACAATGAGTTAAATTGTATCTCTTGTGCTGAGAGTCTAAACAATGAGTTAATTATGCTCTCTTTCAGAGTTGTGCTTAACTGCATGTAATGATCAGTGTGATAAAGTGGTGATTAATATAATATAATACAATATAATATGATATGATATGATACAATATAATGCTGTGGTATTATAACTGTGTTAAATTATCAATGTGACAGTGTGGAGTTGAATTATGTTTTAAATTGTCACTGTAACTGTGTAATGATTAAATGTGCTAAATTATTTTTGTAACAGTGTGCAGCTAATCTATGTGTTAATTTATCTCAAACAAGAGTTATTGTGGTTCTAAACAATGAGTTATATGCTCTGATACAGTGTTGTGCATAACTATGTGAAATTATCCCTGTTACAGAATGGTGATTAGTATAATATAATATAATATAATATAATATAATATAATATAATATAATATAATATAATATAATATAATATAATATAATATAATATAATATAATATAACATCATACAAGATGATACAATTCAATACAAAACAATACAATAAAATGCAATATAATATAATATAATATAATATAGTGGTGTGGTGTTATAATAGTGTAACTATCAAATTCATTTAGTATGTGTTAATTTATCTCTCTCACAGTGAGATGCTAAACAATGTGTTAAATCATCTCAATCATTGGTTAATTTGTCTGTATTGTAGTGTGGTTCTAAACACTGAGGCCCGGATATTCAAACT
The DNA here is from genome assembly GCA_016271365.2 of Neoceratodus forsteri. NCBI lineage: Eukaryota > Metazoa > Chordata > Ceratodontiformes > Ceratodontidae > Neoceratodus > Neoceratodus forsteri. The sequence goes on along the minus strand of CM057456.1, from coordinate 680,589,952 downwards.
GCACCCCAAAATGTGCGCAACAGAAGGAGCAAGCACAAGTCTACTGTGTTCATGCGCAAGAAGTGCAATATTCAAAAACTGCAGCTCAAGATGCACCTGCAGCACATGACTGAATATCATGCCACCTGCACCATAGCGCAATCAGGGATGTGCAGTTGCACATTTCAGATGCGCCATAGCACAACCAAGGATGCTCAGTGGAGCAGTCTTAGATGTGCCATAGTGCAACCAGGGATGCAGTGTGGAGCAGGGCAGCAGTGCAACAGCACAACCAGGGATGCGCAGGATGCAGGGGCCCACCACCCATGCCACAAATGGGCAGAGGAACACACAGCAGAACAGACATCGCCCCCACACTCCATGAACTGCAAAATCAGTGGAGAGCTGGAATAACCACCGGTACATGGACACCAGCAACCAACCCACAGCTGGGGCATGGTGCCCCAGCACATCCCCTGGCAAGGTGTGACCAGCACACAAGGAGTGCCAACCACCCTATGCCTCACCATCCCAATAATGCAGAGCACACCCTGCACTACGATTCTCATAAAGCCTGCCCAGGAGTAGTACCCGACAGTGCAGGACACCCCATGCATGCCACCACCCTCACAGTGACAATGCAACCCTATGCACCAAGGAGCCATGCAAGGCAGCCCCACCATGTGCCCCCTGCAGTGGGTGGCAGCAGAGAGCGATGCAACAGCTGCACCCACAGTGCCACCCTGCATGTCCCCCCGAAGTACAGCTGAGAGATCGACCATGTGTCAGCAAACGGGGTACCCTACATGCCACAGAACATGCCCTGAACCCCACCACCAGCAGTACAGCACCCTCCCAAGGACACATCCCATCCCAGCACTGGCCACAACAGCCAGCACAGACACACTCAGTGTTGGATGGAAGCATGTGCCACACAGGACAAACAGCCACCAATACTCCAGGGCACACCCACACAGGGACACAGTAGCAGGTCAACCAAGCCACTGGCATGTGGCCACAGCAGCCGTGTACACATGGCCAACACCCCTACATGGCACAGGTGTGCCAGCCACCCTGTGCAGGCACCATGAAGCTGTATGCCACCAGCATGCAGCCGGAGCACAAGTGACAGACAGTGGAGCACATCCCCTTCAACAGACACAAGCGACAGCATGGAGGGCGGACAACAACAGTGGAGGCCACTGTGCCACCGGAGGCAGACATGCACTATATAGGTGATGGGCGGCAACCTGGCATTGTGCCGGGAACAGTGGTTGTCCAGCATGGACAGCCACCACTGACATGCCAGCAGACCGTGCATATCACAGACATGCAAGGGAGTCAGCTGCATAGGCCATGGGTGGTCTGACAGGGGTGCCATGCACACAGTGCATGCACTGTGGACCACTGCATACAGGTATCCAGTGCACAGACAACAACACACAAATGATAGACAGTGACTGATCCCCCCACCCACACCTTAGGTGGTTCCCTTCTGGACTCACACACACACCCATGCTTGCACCACCCCTGATGCCATGCAGACAACTGCAGCTGAGCACCTGTAGCCCGCTGCAAATCAGAGACCACCAAAGTTGTCATAACAAAATGTGTGTATAAAAAGATAAACTCTCAAACATATGTACAAATATATACAAGGGTGGGGGAAGGCCACAAACCCGTGGGGATGGAAAGAAGAATTGAGGAATGCAACTCATGACTGAGGAGGTGGTGTAAAGATAATGATTTCGGTCTGGTAGGAAAATGGGGTTGGACATGGGATAACACAGAACTCTATGCATCAGACAGTCTGCATCTGAGCAAGGGGGCACAATGGTCCTGAAAGGTAAAGTGGATAGCTACTTAAGGGGCAGACTGCATTTAAACTGAATGGGGGGGAGAAGCAGAGAATAGTGTAGCTAGTACTCCCCTGCATAATGGGACAGGGACGACAGTAAGGGTTGGCAGGGGAGAAGGGGGTATATGGTGGAAGGGATTATCCACAAATGCCAGGAGTTTAGGGAACAAAATAGTGGACTTGAGGCCATAATGGTGGATGAGGGCCTGAACATTGTGGCTATAACTGGGACCTAGTAATCAGAGCAGCAAATCTGGGAGGTAGGTATCCCAGTAATAGAAATACAGACTTTTAGGAAGGATAGGGCTGGTAGAAAAGGGGTGATAGGACTGTATATAAAGGACAACATTAGGGCAATGGAAGGGCAAGAGGAAGAGGAGCAAGGGGAGGCAGAGGTCCTGTGGGTCACACTGGAAAAATGGTCTGGTAGAAGACTTGGTTTGCTGGCCAAGGCACCTAGCTTCACCTGAGCTCTTTCCTTCTAAGATTGCTTGAAAGGACAGAGCAGAGCAGAGAACCTTACCAGAGCAAGGGAAACAGATTAAGACTTCTTTTGGCTAAACAGATTAACTCTATGTTGTTATTTTTATTTTGTACTCACAGGGATTGCTACTGTTTGTTGCTAACATTTCATTGCTTTATTTTTCTCTGATTCAAATTGTTGTTGCTGGTATACCTTGTTCTGCATTATTACAAGGTGTGCCTACAGGTGTGTGCTAACAGATTACTGCTGTAATCTTCTGAATCAAATTGTCTTTTGCAAGGTATATCTTCTGTTACTGATTTATTTTTTCTCTGCAGCAAAGTGTTTCTTACAGGGTATATCTTCTCTGAAATTATTACAGGTAGTGCTTTACAGGTTTTACAGTTTTATCTAACATTAGGATAAGCTTTCAGGGTTACTGCATTTGTTGTTGACTGATTGTTTTGCCCTTACCTCCATGTTTTCATCTCGTGGTTCTTCTTTTTCCTCAGGGGAAAGGGCCCAGCCACCCACCCCATCCTCAACCACCCCACACTACACTCTTTTATAGGGTACCACAGTTTGACATTTCCTGTAGCAAAGCAGGAAGGCGGATCAGTGGGCATCCACAAGGTGAGCTCATTTACAGGGGCACTAGTAATTTAACTTGTTATAACAAATTATACAAAACAAAACACAAAATCAAACCATTACTTGCATTTTTTCCTTCTAATTACTCTGACCAGGTTATAAACCCAGCAACTTATCAGGAATGGATATCATTAACTGCAGGTACTGTGGAACACTTTTCAGAAGGACAGTCTTAGAAGATTTGGGACACTGTCTACATACTGGGCCATTGGAGATCTTAGGGCTCAGCTCCGGGCAGCATGGGCAGAGATTGTGCACATCAAATTTCATATTCAAGAGGAAATACATTATAAGAACCACCCGCCATTTCCCCAACATCCAACAGAAGAACCTCAACCGCAGAAAGTAGTTGGTCCAGGAGGTTGGCAGGTGGTTAGAAGGGGTCAAATCGAGTGCCACATCACTCTGTGCTCTCCAACATATTACCTCCAAAAACCATATAAACACTACAAACAGGTATCTGCCTCTGTCTCCAAAATCAAACAAAGGGGCAGAGGACACTGCAGAGCAGGACACAGCAGCACAGCAGCTAGCACAACAAAACTCGCCCAAATCGGGAACCAAAACAAAAAAGCAAAAGAAATCCAAAAATTTCTGATCATAGGATCATAGAACTCCATGATTTGGGGAGTTGATACCCATCTCCAGTCAGGGGTAATGGTCAGATGTCTCCCAGGTACATCAGCATGGAGAGACACTGACCTCATTGATGAAATTGTTCACAAAGCAGGAGAAAACATTGACATCCTGGTACACATAGGGACGAATGATCTCACCAGCCGGTCAGTTGTGGAGACTAAGGAACACCTGACCAGGCTGAGTGACAAACTATCATCCATTTCATCCAACATCTCCTTCTTTGAGATCCTTCCAGTCTGGGAGAGGGAGGCAGATGGACGGAAGGTCAGAGAAGGGGAGATAGGGGAGCTAAACATGTGGCTCAAGGGCTGGTGTTAGGAAAAAAGACACAGATTTGTAGGGAACTGGCAACAGTTTTGGGAGCTAAACTTCTTTAAATTTGATGGACTGCAACTGACTAAGGAGGGAGTCAGTGCATTGGGGCAGAAGTTTGATGTCTTTGCAGAATATTTAAACTAGCAAACAGGTAGAGGTGCAGCACCATACGTCAAATGGGAAGAACACCCTCCCCTCAGCTAGTGGTCAAACAAGGATTCAGCATGTTTGCAGTTCATTTGCATCACCAAGTAAGAAAAAGGTCCGTCTCCTCATACGATGCACAGGGGAAATGCCAAGCCTCACCCAACAACTAACACACGAAATCTGCCCAATGGAAAATCATGTACACAAATCTCACAGTCTGGAAATAAGATCCCAGACCTGCAGGCAATAAAATCAGAGGCTAAACTGGACATAGTTGCAATTAGTGAGGCGTGGTTCACCAACAATCACACTTAGGAGACTTCAGTACCTGGCTATGTCTGTTCAGAAGAGACCGGGACCGAGGTGCAAAAGGGGCGGGGAGTGGCCTGTATGTCAATGGAAATATCAAAGCTACAGAAATTCAGAATACACATAAGGAACCAGAAGAACTGTGGGTCACCCTAGAAACAGGAAATGGGACAGCCATAAGAACTGGGGTTGTCTACAGGCCCCCAGACCAAGGGAGGACAGGACATTACTGTTAGGACATACAAAACATGACAGCTAAAGGAGGTTCTGATAATGGGAGACTTCAACATGCCAGATACAGATTGGTCAACACCAGGAGAAACATCTGCCAGAACTAGACACATGCTGGATTCCTCCATGGGAGGGCCTCAAACAACTGGTACAACAACCCGCAAGAGACAGGGCTATCCCAGATCTAGTACTAACTAACAGGGAAGGGATCACAGATTTCCAGGTAGAAGGTCACCTGGGGGCCAGTGACCATCACATGGTATGGTTTTAATTTGGCCACTACATCTAAATCACTCCATTCCAAGGCAAAAATATGGGACTTCAGAGGAGCTGACTTTGATAAGATGGCCAAAAGAGTGAAGCTAGCCCTGGCAAAAAGAAACACAGGTGAGGGGGTACAGGCAAAGTGGGCAAGCATTAAGGATGCAATACTTGAAGCAACATCCCATTGTGCTAGACAGAAAGGAAGTGCAAAAGAAGAAGGAAACCACTTTGGTTCTCAAATACAGTAGCAGAAAATGTCAGAGCCAAAATGCTGGCCTTCAGAAAATATAAGGGAACACAGCGGGATGAAGATAGGGAGCCATACCAAACTGCCCTAAGGGAAGCAGGGAAGGCAGTAAGGCAGGCAAAGTCCCAAACTGAGGAAACACTAGCACAAACAGTAAAGAAGGTGACAAGACTTTCTATAGATACATTAGTGAAAGGAGAAAGTCCAGAGGGGTATGCTAAGCTCAAAGGAGAAAAGGGGCCATGTGAGGAGGAGGACCATGTAAAAGCATCTATCTAAATAGATACTTTGCTCAGTGTTACTGAAGAGAAAGTAGGGCAGGGCCACAGCTCAGCACCATGGACACAGGGGAGGGAGGTGGGCACTACTCCCTTCACAAAAAGGGTCATACAAGAGCTCGCTAAACTCAGGGTGGACAAGGCAATGGGACCTGATGGCATACATCCCAGGGTACTTAAGGAGCTAAGGGTGGAACTAGCAGAGCCATTAGCAGAACTGTTCAGTGAGTCTCTGAGCATAGGAGAGGTCCCAGAAGACTGGAGAAAGGGCTCATGTGATCCCACTCCACAAGAGTGGTAGCAGGGAGGAGGCAGGGAACTACAGACCAGTCAGTCTTACTTCAGTAGTGGGCAAGATTATGGAGGCACTCCTTAAGGAAAGGATAGTGCAACACCTGGAATCCATAGGGGCACAGGATCCAAGACAGCATGGGTTTACAAAAGGAAGGTCCTGTCAAACTAATCTCATATATTTCTTTGACTGGGTAACCAGAGTGGTGGACCAAGGGGGAGCAGTTGATGTTGCCTACCTTGACTTCAGCAAAGCTTTTGACACTGTTCCACATAGAAGATTGATAAATAAGGTGAGTAGGCTTGGGGTGGGTCAGAAGTTGGTCAACTGGGTGGCAAACTGGTTGACGGACAGAAAATAGAGAGTGGTGGTAAATGGTATACAGTCAAAAGAGATGCAAGTCACAAGTGGGGTACCTCAGGGATGAGTCCTGGGGCCAGTCCTCTTCAATATCTTCATTAGTGACATTGCAGAAGGACTAGAGGTAAGGCTTGTCTGTTTGCAGATGACACCAAGATCTGCAACAGAGTAGATGATCAGATGGGGTCGGCAGAATGAGAAGAGATCTGGATAAACTAGCAAAATGGTCAGAAGAGTGGCAACTGGATTTAATGCAAAGAAGTGCAAGATCATACATAGGGAAGAGAACCCTGAAGCCACCTATATGCTGGGAGGGAGTTGCTGGCAGTCACAAAGGAAGAGAAGACTTGGGCATCATCATCACTGATGACCTGAAATCATCTAAGCAGACTTCTAAAGCAGTAGGTAAGGCTAGGGGGATGTTAGGGTGTATTAGTAGGGGTATCACAAGTCGTAAGAAGGAGGTAAAAATTCCTCTTTACAAGGCACTGGTTAGGCCCCATCTGGAGTACTGCATGCAGTAGTGGAGGCCACACCTTCACAAGGACGTTAACCAAATTAAGGCAGTCCAGAGAAGGGCAACCAAAATGGTGCAGGGACTGCATCAGAAGACATATGAGGACAGATTAACAGAGCTCAATATGTATACCCTTGAGCAAAGGAGGGAGAGAGGTGATATGATCGAAACATTCAAACACCTTAAGGGCATTAACAATGTGAAAGAGTCTAACATGTTTAAATATAAGAAAAATAGCAGGACAAGAGGACACAGCACAAGAATACAGAGAGGCCAATTAAGGGGGAATGTGAGGAAATTCTTTTTCACAGAAAGAGTGGTGGTTGCATGGAACAGCCTACCTCAGGAAGTGGTGGGTATGAATACAGTGCAGGGCTTCAAACAGGCATGGGACAGGCACAAGGGAGCAATTGAGATGAATAGATAGATAGGTCATTGACAGTGTAATGGTGTGTGGCACATTTCATAAGGTAGAAAAAATGGGCAGACTGGATGGGCCTTGCAGTCCATATCTGCCATCAACCTCTATGTTTCTATGTTTCTATGTCCATCATTCAGACTGGATGTGATTTACAGACCCCATTTGCAGGAGGAGGAATGGGATAGGCAGCTGTTGCAGGCAGTTCAATGGAAGGCCCTCAAGGAAAGCTGCTGCTAGTGGGAGACCTAAACCTCCCTGATGTGGACTGGGAAATCCGCCAGTAGCATCAGCCAAAGCAGAGATACTCAATGCACTTCAGGGAGCTTTCAGTAATAACTGGTTAGGAGCTCACTAGGGGATAACATACTGGACTTGGTCATCACCAACAGGGAAAGTGTGGAAGAAGTTGTGGGAGACAGCCTAGGTGCAAGCAACCACAAAATAGTACGTTTCAGGGGAAGGATGGGAGGTTAAACAAATTGAACCAGCACAAAGGTTCTGGACTTCAGGCAGATGGACTTTTCAAGAATGAGGGAAATATGCCTGCCCAGTGGCACTGAGGGTTGAGGCGCTGGACGCCACACCTTGTGCTGAGCTGGCGACCTGGGTTCTGGAACAGACTCAGGTTGGCGGGGGTAGGCAGGGGGAGGAAGGATGAAGCGTTCCCACGGATGCTCTCCTCCCTCAGGGTGGGATGCCAGGGGTGCTGTCTAGTGCCTGACATGCTATAGGAGCCGGTGGATGCACTGACTCTTGAGGGGCACAGTGGCTTTGTATCTTGGAGCCGGGAGGGACATCATTAGGCATGAGAGTGAGCCTGCATCAGCATGTCGACTCTCTGTGCTGGAGTCTCAAGGGTTGGATTACAGGGAGTACAAGCTCAGAGGAAAATGCCTCTGGCCCCCTAGATGAAGTTCTCTAGAGCCATTCTCGGCATCAGGTCAACCAAAAAGGGCAGACCCCGCTGTGCATGCTCGCTGAAGAGGACAGAGGAGAGGTAGTGTGGGATGCCTCTCCTTGCTCCGCCCGGGGAGTAATACAGGCCATTAGTTAGGTCCCGATAGCAGCAAGCACTCTAGGGGCAGTCCCAGATGGCCGAGGTTGATGTGGAGGGAAAAAGTCAGGGAAGAAATGGAGGGGAAGGAGAAAATATGGGATGTGTAGGAATTATGGAAATCTATTGGGGGGGGTACTGAAAGCCATTGAAATCTTCTTAAAGAAGGTAGGAAAGAACAAAAAAGAAGGAGGCCACTCTGGTTTACCAGGAAGGTGATGGGGCAATTAGGGAAAGAAAAAGGGCATTCTGAACATATAAGAAGACCCAGTGGAAGGAGGACAGGGAGACATACAGAGAGAAGTTGAGGGTGGCAGGCAGAAAATTAGGAGGGCAAAAGCAGATACAGAAGAAAGAACTGCTAGGCAGGCCAAAGGGGGGTGATAATACTTTTTTTAGGTATGTGACAGAGAAAAGAAAGGAGAGACAGGGGATAGTGTGAGTGAGGGGGTACAATTGGAGGGGGACTTGGAGAAGGCAGAGGTGCTTAATAGCTACTTCTGCTTGGTCTTTACAGTGGAGGGGGAGGGCAGGGGACCTGGGCTAAGGGGAGGGTAGAGCAGGACAAAAGGGTAGTTCCTAACCTGTTCAGTGAGGACAGAGTACAGGAGAAACTGTGGATGCTAAATGTGGACAAGGCAATGGGGCAGGGTGAGCTACATCCTAGGGTACTCAGGAACCAAGGAGGAGCTGGCAACACCACTGATGAGGCTGTTTAACTTGTCCCTGGATACAGGGTGGGTGCAAAGAGACTGGAAGAGAGGCTGATGTGGTGCCACTGAATAAGGGGGCAGCAGATGGGAGTGGAGAAGTATCGACCAGTCAGCCTCACCTCAGTGGTGGGTAAGGTGATTGAGGTACTAATAAAGGAAAGGGTGGTAAACTACCTTATAGACCCCAGACTCCAGGCACCAGAGAGCATGACTTTACAAAGGGGAGGTCCTGCTAGATGAACCTAATAGAGCTTTTCGATTCTGTGATGAAGATGGTCAATGGGGGGGGGTGAGGACACGGCCTATCGGGGCTTCAGAAAGGCCTTCAATACTGTCCCCCACAGAAGGCTAGTAAATAAGCTGGAAAGCTTAGGGGTGGGATGAAAAATAACGAGGTGGGTGGAAAAATGGTTGAAGGACAGAAGCCAGAAGGTGGTAATAAATGGGATGCATTCCAGGAGAGGGGTGATGAGTGGGTGCCCCAGGAGTCAGTACTGGGACCCATTCATTTTAATATGTACTGTATATCAGTGATATAGCAGAGGACTGGAAGGAGGTGAGGCCTATTTGCAGATAATACCAATATCTGCATTTTGGTGGACACCCCTGGGGGCAGAGGCCATGAGGAGGACCTGAAGATTCTGGAAAGGTGTTTAGACGACGAAATTCAATGCCAAAATGTGCAGTTATACACATGAGGGAAAAAAAACAGCAAGCCGTTTATACATTTGGGGGATTAAGGTAACTGAGCAGGAGAGGGATCTGGAGATTATAACTTTGAACAACCTGAAGGTGGGTAATCAATGCAGCAGGGCATGGGCAAGGCAAATAGAATGCTGCCATGCATAGGAAGGGGCATAACAAGCAGAAGGAGGGAGGTACCGATGCATCTCTATAAAACTATGGTGATGCCTCACCTGGAGTTCTGGAGACCTCACCTAAGCAAGGACATAGATGGGATTGAAAGGGTTCAGAGAAGGGCAACCAAGATGGTGCATGGTATGAATATGAGGTGAGGTGGAGGGAACTGGTTCTTTACCCACTGGAGACTAGAAGGGAGTAGGGGGACATGATAGAAATATTCAAGTACATGAAGGGATTAATAAGGTGAGGGAAGGAAACTTACTCACAAGGAAGGAAAGTGCTAAAACTAGAGATCATAGTCTAAGATTAGAAGGAGGAAGATTTAAGGGCAATGTGAGGGGGTGTTACTTCACAGAGAGGATAGTGGAGTGCTGAAACAAACTACCTGAAGAGGTGGTAGGGGCCAAAACTATGAAAGGATTCAAGACGGCATGAGACAGACATAAGGGGTTAACCAGTGGGTGGAGGGAATGTCCCTTGACAAAGTTGATGAGTGGGAAGGTAAGGGGCAGACTTGATGGGCTAGAGGTCCTTTTCTGCCACCACATTTCTATGATTCTATGAAAATGAGGAAAGCATAGCAGTGATCTTAAGAATCACAGAAGGAGACGGTGGAAGAAATGTGGAAAACCCTTAAGGAGCTATTAAGACAGTCACAGATCAATGCACCAAAAGGGTACGTAAGGCAAAAGAGAAAAGAAACTCTCTGGTTCTTAAAAGAAGTAGCAACTATAGTGAAAGGAGAAAAGGCTGCCTATAGGAGATACAAAGCATCCAATAAAGTTGAGGATAAGGAAGCATGTAAAGAGAAACTGCAGGAGACAAGTAAGGTGATTAAGGAGGCTAAAGCCCAGACTGAGGTGAAGACTGCAGAAGAGGCACATCGAGGTGACAAAACCATCTTTAGGTACATCAAGGAAAAAAGGAAAACTAAGGGAGGAATAGTTAGACTAGCAGTGGAGGAAACGAAATTAGTAGAGGAGGATAGAGAGAAGGCAGAAGTCCTCAAAAGGTATTTCAGCTAAGTGTTTACAAAACAGGAGGAGGAGGAGGGCAATGGACCAGAGTCAACTAGTAACAGAACCATTGGACCAGCAGCTGATATGAGCCCCTTCACAGCAGAAAAGGTATTGGAGGAGCTAAACAAATTACAAGTGGATAAGGCCATGGGACCAGATAATATACATCCCAGGATCCTGAAAGAACTGGTGAAGAAACTGGCAGCTCTCCTGGAAGACCCTTTTACTAAATCACTTATGAGCAGAAAGGTTTCAGAAGACTGAAAAAGGCATTGTTGTTCCCACTTCATATATCTGGGAGCAGGAACTACCACCCAGTTAGTCTCATTTCAGTTGTAGAAAATTGATGGAATCCTTACTCAAGCAGAGAATATTAACATTCCTAGCATTCAGCGGTCAGCAGGGTCATAAATAACATGGGTTCATGGTGGGAGGTCTTGCCAAACAAACCTGATTGAATTCTTTGTTGATAGGGGAGCAGTTGATGTGTCTACCTGGACTTTAGCAAGGCCTTTGACTCTTCCATACAGAAGGCTTGTAAAGACTAGATTGCACAGGGGTGGGACAGGAGGTAGCAGACTGGGTGAAAAATTGGCTGCATGGGAGAATACAAAGAGTGCAGGTTAACAGCACAATATCAAAAGGGGGGGGGTAGCCAGTGGTGTACTCCAGAGCTCAGTGCTGGGGCCTCTACTATTCAATGTATTCATAGCTGACATTTCAAATGGGCTCAAGGGGAAGGTCTGTCTGTTCATGGATGACACCAAGATATGCAGTAGGAATAAAGAAAATGTAAATCAGACCTAAAGAAGGTGAAGAAATGGTCCAAAGAATGGCAGCTGAAATTCAAAGCCAAAGAAGATGAAATCATGCACCTTGGAAGAAGCAAAACAAAAAGAAGTACTGCTTGGGTGGAGAAAGACTAGCTGCAACCCAACCCAGAACACGACCTGGGGGGCATGATAACAGATTACTTAAAAGTGGATAGACAGTGCAAGAAGGAGGCACTGAAGGCTAGTGGTATGCTGGGATGCATTGGGAGGGAAGTCACAAGCAGAAGGATGGAGGTAATTTTGCCACTGTACAGGGCACTTGTCTGCCCCACCTGGAATACTGTGTGCAGTTTTGGAGAGCACACCTCAGAAAGGACATTGATAGGATCGAGATGGTGCAAAGAAGGGTAACAAAAATGATACAGGGGTTACACCAGATGACATATGAGGTATGTTGAGGGAATTAAACATTTATTCCCTGGATGAGAGAAGAGAGGGAGAAATAACGAGACCTTCAGGTACATCAAAGATATAAAGTAAGGTACAGATGCAGGAACTCTTTCATGTCAAGGAGGGCAGTAGAACAAGAGGGCATGATCTGAGACAGACAGGGACGATTTGGACCAATAGTAAGAAGTTCTTCTTCACTGAGAGGGTGGTGGACACCTGGAACAGCCTGCCTCCAGAGGCCAAAGATGCCAAAAATAGTGGGGGGTTCAAGAGAGCATGGGACAGACACAAGGTATCATTCTCCAGAATGGCGTATAGGGAGGGGTAGAAACCGATAAACCTTGGGCAGACTAGATGGATCTTATGGTTCCTACCCTTCTGCCATCATCTTCTATATTTCTGTTTCTATGTATTCTAACTTTTAATGCCCTGCTTGTTTGTCCAACATAAAGTTTATCACATACACATTGTATGACGTAAATTACTCCCATGGTAATACAGTCTATATGCTGTCTGATTTTAAATCTTTCTCCTGTGTGGGGTGAATAAACTCTGTTTTTGTAGATGTATGGTTACATACTGAACAACACTTGCATGATGTCATGCCAGGCTGTAGAGGCCAAGAAGTAATTGTCTATCTTTTGTTTGTTCAGTTCTGAATTTTGATACCACAATTTGGTCCTCAACATTGCCGCCCTTCTGGCTATGACAATATGTTTTGTTGTAGGGTCAGGCTACTAGGATTGTTGACTGAAACTAAATGCCAATGCTTGTTAATGATGCATTTAATCTCTGCAAATCTGTGGTTGTATTTAGTGGTGAAGACAATTCTGACTGGAGAAGCTTATGACCTTCTGAGTCAGTAAGACCGTCCTCCTTGCATTTTCAATTCTGTGCTCAGCCTGTTTTATAATCTTAAGGTTGTAGCCCCTATTCCTGAACCTAGAAACCATTTCTTGTTTCTGTTTACCAAATTTCTGAAAATTGCCATAATTCTCTTAACCCAATGCAATGATGAAACATCTCCGTGATGAAAGGACTGAGGGAGATAGAGTCATAGAGGGACTGAGGACACTGAGGGTAGACAAGGCACCAGGGCTGGATGGTATCCACCCCAGGGTGCTGAGGGAGATGGCAGAGGTGTTGACGGAGCCACTGGCAGATCTGTACTGCACCTCACTGGAGTTGGGATGTGTGTGTCACTGGACTGGAGGATGGCACATGTAGTGCCGTTACACAACAGTGGACCAAAGGGTGAACTGGGTAATTAGCTAGTAAGTCTCACCTCCATAGTGTTCAAACTCCTGGAAATGATACTTAATGAAAGACTGGTGATGTACCTGGAGGACAATGGCCTACAGGATGTGAGGCAGCATGGGTTTGTTTGGGAAGTCCTGTCAAACCAACCTGATACAATATTATGACTGGGTGACAGGTGAGCTGGATAAGTGTCATGCAGTGGATGTTCTTTACTTGGACTACAGCAAGGCCTTCAATTCAGTGCCTCATGGTGGCATTGGAGGAAGCTAACTGGTGTAGGGGTAGGGGCAAAAATGACAAACTGGATTACAAGTTGGCTGAGTGGTAGGCTGCAATGGGTGGTGGTGGGATGGGAGCGCTCAACTCCAAAGCTGGTGATGAGTGGGGTGCCACAGGGCTCTGTGCTGGGACCAGTATTATTTGGGCTCTTCATATCAGACATTGCGCATGGGGTGGTGAGCAAAGTAGGTCTGTTCGAAGACGACACCAAAATGGGAGCAGTGGTGGATGGAGAGGAGAGATGGAAGCAGCTACAGTGGACCTATGCAAGCTAGAAGAGTGGTGAGATAGTTGGCAGCTGGGGTTCAGTGCAAAGAAGTGTAAGATTATGCACTTCAGGGCGAAGAACTCAAGGTGAAAATATTGGCTGTGGGTGGGTTAAGCTGGGACTCACTGATAAGGCAAAGGTAACAGGGACCATGAACAACACTGCCCAGTGCAGGAAAGCAGCTGCAAAAGTGAACAAAAATGCTGGGGTGCATAGCGAGGGGGGTTTTATCCAGGTGAAGAGAGTTGATCTTGCCCCACTATAGGTCACTGGTAAGGCCACACTTGAAGTATTGTGTGCAGTTTTGGAGGCCATACCAAAAGCGTGATGTCAGGCTACTGGAGGGTGCAGAGGAGGCAACTAAGATGATATGTGGAATGGAAGGGAGAGACTGAGAGAGAAGGCTGGAGAGCTGAATATATACGCCCTGGAGGATAGAAGGGAAGGGAAGCATGATAGAAACATTCAAGTAGCTGAGGGGAATCAATATGGATGACGCAGACAGGGTCTTTAAGCTAAGGAGGGAGAGGGACACCAGGGGGCACTGGCTAAGAATAGAGGGGAAGATTTAGGAGGGAAATGAGCAGACACTATTTCACAGAGAGGTGCTAGCAAAATGGAATGCACTACCAGAATGGGTGGTATCATGTAAATCTGTGAACAGCTTTAAAGGGCATGGGACAGGAAGCCGGGAGAGTGAGGGTGGGGAGGTTGGGGTGGCAGTGGGATGACAAAGGGGGTGGGGCAGCTGCAAACTAGGAGTGCTAGCTGCACACTCAAGCGAACATAGATAGACCTAGTGGTCTGTTACTTTTCTTTTTAATTCAGTGTACTTTATTGATTTTCAGCAGCAGGTTACATAGGAAAAACTATGAGGCCAGTACAACTGCATGAGAAAATAATACAATACAACAAACATCAATCTAACCTATGCAATAAGAACAATTAACTATACATAATACACCTACCACATAAACCCCCACCCCCCTTCTGGTCCCCACCCCTTACCCAAAGCCTGTATGCATGCCAGAGTGTAAGAACATTAGGGATACAGAGGTGTCCATTTAAGGTTGCCAGAGGGATAGTAATGCCAAGAGAGTTTCCCATAGTGACTGGTAGCATCTATCCCATGCCATAGTAGCAATGTGCTTTTCGAATTGGATGGCCACTAAAATCTTGCGATACCATTCTATGACCGACGGCAGTGATTCATCCTTCCAATGCCTAAGTATGATCAGCTTAGCTATTGCTGCCACTAGAGTCAAGTGGGCTTTCCGAGACTTGGGTGGACCCCGTGAGAAGGAAGCTAACAGGCAAGACTCTGGAGTAAATAGAGATTCTAGGCCCAAAGTAGGGTCCAGAATGTCTTTAATGGAACTCCAGAATTTTTGGGCTTTTGGACATTCCCACAACATGGGAAAGAGAGGGTCCAGGTTATCTCCACACCTATGGTAAATTGGGGATACCAATTTGCCAATGGCATGCAATCTCATAGGGGTATAATACGGTTATGCATTATATTAAATTGAATGAGTCTCAATCTATCCTGTTTGCTAAATTTGTATATGGTTTTCCAAATTTTATTCCAGTAATCAGGGGTATCTGGGAGAGAGTGTCTGCATCCAATAGTAACAAATCCCTGATGGGAGTGCAGGGCCAAGGTCTTGCAGGAGTTTATATATGCCAGAAACAAAGTGCGGCTGTTTCGCTACATTGAACACTGTGGGTAAGTCTTCCTGTGGTGGAGAAGTCCAAGGCTTGGCTCCTAAGAAAGCGAGGATAGCATGCCTAACTTGCCAGTACTTGAAGACATCATTGTTGGTTAGCTAAAATTTCTCTTGTAGGGAGGAAAACAACAGTATAGAGCCCTCACTGCAGAAGTCCCCTAGTACACTGTGTTGAAGTCGAGGGCAAAAGGAGGACAGAATGGTGTGATTGTTTATCAAAAAGTGAGGGTTATTGAAAAGGGGCAGACTTAGTGAGCTATGCCAGTTAAGAGATAGGTGTATCTGTGTCTGGTGTAGCGCGTGGAGGGGCCAGCCAAAAGGGGAATTTTTGAGGAGACGTGGTAGGCAGGAAGGAGATTGGTATGCAATTGCTGGATGACAGCAGCAAAATCATTTTGCTAGGGCTCTCTCAATTTCAACCCATGAGGGAGTATAGGAGTTGGTCTGTAGACTAGCCAGGACTGCAAGGACTCAACTGCTGGGGAAGCGAGGGAAACCTCGCTGCTACAGGGCCCCCCTCCCAACATCCAGGCCCAGAGCGTGTGGACCACCCAGCCTACCCCAAGCCCACACTCCCCTGCGCCGGAGCAGGGGATGACTGCTGATCTTGCCTTTTGACTTTAGTAACTTTGCTTCTGCTGAATCAGACTTTGCCACAGATACTAGGCTTACCTCTTCCTGAGGCTGGATTCTTCCTCTCGTGGCACAACTCAAGGTCTCCGAGATGTCAATGCCAACTCCGTGGACAACTGGAGTGTGATTTGGGTGCCAACTTCGAATTTTCTTCTGGATCTCCTGATTGGCTGCCTGACCATGGTGATGCTCCAACTCAGGCTACTCAAAAGGCCTGTCAGAGCCCCGTGGGTTACTAGCCAGGACTGCAAGGACTCAACTGCTGGGGAAGTGAGGGAAACCTCGCTGCTAGAGGGCCACCCTCCCCACATCCAGGCCCAGAAGCGTGTGGACCACCCATGCTACCCCAAGCCCACACCTCCCCTGCACCAGAGCAGGGGACGACCGCTGATCTTGCCTTTTGACTTTACTAACTTTGCTTCTCCTGAATCAGACTTTTGCCACAGATACTAGGCTTATCTCTTCCTGAGAACTGGATTCCTCCTCTCGTGGCACAGCTCAAGGTCTCCCAGGAATGTTGAACACTGAGCATGACTCCATGGACAACTGGAGTGTGATTTGGGTGCCAACTTTGAATTTTCTCCTGGATCTCCTGATTGGCTGCCCAACCACGATGGCGCTCCAACTCAGGCTACTCAAAAGGCCTGTCGAGCCCCCGTGGGTCACTAGCCAGGACTGCAAGGACTCAACTGCAGGGGAAGTGAGGGAAACCTCACTGCTAGAGGGCCCCCCTCCCCACATCCAGGCCCAGAAGCGTGTGGACCACCCACGCTACCCCAAGCCCACACCTCCCCTGCACCGGAGCAGGGGACGACCACTGATCTTGCCTTTTGTTTTCTCTCGCCCACCTGACATTCCCTCCTCCCATTAAATACGGGAGAGCCACACCCACAGAGACACCCAAGCCAATCAACACAGCATAAGTGTGGGAATGCTTGCCATATAATTATAATAAGATACATCCCGTATGCCTGCTGATGTCAATATACCCCCAGTCACTAACTCTGTGTACTACTGTGGATAATTCTTGATCTCTCACTCTAAAGATACTGCATTAGCTACCAATCTCTCCCTAAATTGTTGACTGTATGAATTACTCTCTCTCCTCTCTCTGTCTCTCTCTCTCTCTATGAATGCGCACTTGCTCTTTGCGTCTCTCTTATCTGTTGCTCCATATAGGAATAATGTGCTGACTGCCTCAGAGTAATAATTTCAGGAATGAGGTGCTGACTGCCTTAGAGTAAGAATATATGGTGCTTCTATACAGTGCTTCAGTAGATTAAGGTTTTTCTCCACACTTTATTACTCACTCAGACAATACTAAGTGCCTCAATACAGTGTTGCAGCAGGCTAAGGTTTTTCTCCACATTTTATCTAACAGTTATATAATATCTAAACAACTGCTAATCCTTAATCCTATACTACAGTTATATAGAATTTAAACAACTGCTTATCCGTAATCTTAAGCCAGAGACTGCCTGCCTTAGAGTACTTATACATGGTCCTTCCACACGGCGAGGTAGTAGCCTAAGATTTACCTATGTTATTAGTATACAGTGAGGCAACATCTTAACAAGCTGCCAAACTTTAAACCTCAACCTTGGGACTGCTCTGTTAGCAGAAAACCCAAAGCCCCAGTGTCTGTTGCCCGCACAGACCTAAGTCAGATAAACTCGGAGCACCCTACTCCAACTGATACTGTGCAGATATCATCAAATCATGCCTGACAAAGTATATGCCTCCTCCTTGCACCCTTGTGTGCTCATAACCAAGGTGTCCTCCCTCTAACAGGGCGCTCCTTGCCATAGGCTGCTCACTGACTCTATTCTGGGTGGACAGGCTCATCGACCCACTCCACCCTGAACTAGTGAGCAATCTGCATAAGGCCCCCTCACGATTTTCATAGCTGCAACCCCTATCTCAAGTATGACGACTCACTTAACCGGCACGAGATGGTAAAAGGAGAATGCTATGACCTGCTTACTATATGAGCAGGATGCATGAAGACACCTCATCTCTATACCTGCACTAAACTGCTCAGGTTACTAGTTGGGCTACTACTCCTGTCAGGAGATATCCAACCCAACCCTGGCCCGCATAACCCCAATACCTTGGTAGCATCCCCCAGGACCCTCACTGGGTGGCTACCAAGGGTCTTAAGATGCACATATGAACATATGTAGCCTCAGACCTAAAATAAATGAGTCCAAGCCTGGCTGGACCTCTATAAACCAGATGTCCTAGCCATCTCGGAAACCTGGTTAAAAGCCCACATCCTGGATCACGAGATACAAGTCCTGGGCTACAATAGCTACCGCAAGGACCGAGAATCCAAAAAAGGAGGTGGGGTTCTAATCTATACAAAGTTTGACCTCTCAGTGTCACCCCTAACCCTGCAGACAAATCTCCCTGCAGAGGGAGAAAGTATGTATATCCGCATAACCCTAGGACAAGCCAAACAACTAACAATTGGTTGTGTCTACTATCCACCAAAATCAGCCCTCCAATCCCTCGAAGCCATCACTAACTCACTCACTAGCAAGGCAGCTATGGAGCAGCTTATCTTGGGAGACTTCAACATAAACTGGGCCCAGGACCCCAGCCAGTCTGCGATGTCCTTGACTCAAGAAGTAGGTCCGACGCAGGTCATCTCTGAACCGACCAGACTGAATTACAAAACTGGGAACCACACAACCCTTGACTGGGGTCTGGTGCCAAATCCCACTAATATACAGTGTGCGGGCACAATGGCAGACTCCTTGAGTGACCATTCCCCAATCTTCTGTATATGGAAAAACAGACCACCCAAGGTCCAGCCAAGAATTCTCTCCACCCGAGACTTCTCCCAATTCTCAGAACTACAATTCAGTAGCTACCTAAGTAGCTCGGACTGGAACCTCATAAATCTTCTCCCAACTCTTACAGGGCCTTGATATACTTCCAGGGCGAATTAACCACAGCTGCCAATCTCTTCGCTCCTATGAAGAGACTGAGGGCAAAGAGCAGCTGCTACAAGTGGATCTCTCCTTCCCTCAAAGCCCTAATGGCTACTCAGGGGAAAAAGCCTGGAAAAAGTTTAGACTCTCCTCCTCACCGGCAGATCTTGCAGAATACAAAACCCTAAGAAACAAAGCCAAGAGAGCCATAAAACGTGCTAAGCAAGAGTATCTCACACACCTCCAGAAATCTAGCCTAGGCAACCCTTAGCAATTCTGGAACCATGTTAATGATCTGATCAAGGGCAGCAAAAAGCCTGAATCCTGCCCCATTGAGATCAAAGGTCAACTCACAACTGACTCTTCTCAAATATCGGCTGCCCTAAACAGGCACTTCTCAGATCTTGAGGCCTATAAGACATGCCAGTCCCCCCTAACTTCCCCCCCAAGCTCAGCTGAATCACCTCACATGAAGCGACCCTCTTTTCACCTGAGACTGGCTAAACGGACTGAAGTCCTTACCCTCCTAAGGAACTTGAAACCCAAAGGGTCAGGGGGATCCGATGAGATCAACCCTCAGCTTCTCAAGGCAGGTGCTACCTCCTTATCCTGGCCCATAACCATGGTCCTCAACAGATTACTGAGGGAAGGAGCAGTCCCTGACCAGTGGAAACATGCCAATGTCATACCAATCCACAAAGTGGGACTCAGGGAAAAACTAAACAACTATAGGCCTATCTCCCTCCTCTGCACACTCGCCAATGTGCAAGAAAGGGTAATCTACAATCAACTCAGAGACTACCTGGAAGCACATCAGCTCCTTGCCCCCACCCAACACGGATTCAGAACAAACCATGGTACTGATACCGCCCTCATCAACTTCTCTGATGAAGTGCTCAGGGCAGTTGACAAAGGGATACCCACTGGTGCAGTCTTTATAGACTTATCCAAGGTGTTCGACCTCGTAGACCACATCTTGCTGCTTCAAAAGCTGCAAAATGTTGACCTAGACACTCATGCGCTTAAGTGGTTTGGGAGCTACTTATCAGGCTGGGCTCAGAGGGTCACATGGAAAAGCGTCATGTATGACCCACTACCCCTAAAACAGGGTGTACCTCAGGGATCAATACTAGGCCCTCTCCTATTTTCCCTATTTACCAACGACCTAAGCTCCTACTGCGGGGAGAGCTCAGTTGTACAGTATACAGACGATACTGTCATCTTCCGACCCATAATTGATGTGGCTACACTAGGCCCTCTCCTCCAAAAGGATCTCACATCCCTAGAGACTTGGCTATGTGAGAACAGAATGGTACTCAATGCTGACAAGACCAAGGCAATGCTATTCGGGCCAAGATCCCTAGGACTCAACAGGTCCTCATCCCTTCGCTTAACTACATTCTCTGGCAAAGCCACAAATGTAGTTCCTTCCTCAAATACCTAGGCCCAACACTGACCAGAATATCACATACATGTACACGTGGCCCAGGCCACTAGGACCCTGCATCGCAAATCGGCACCTTGAACCGACTCAGGGACCAGCTCATCCCTGAGGCCAGGCTCTCCATTTCTACAAGTGTCCTGCTTCCTACCCTGACCTTTGTGGCCCCGATAATACAGGGCATGGGAAAGCAAGAGATAACCAGGATGCAAACCCTGTGTATAATAAAATAGCTCACTTTGCTACCCAAGACCACCCACGATGTCACCACTGCGACACTCTGGCCCAGCTCCGTTGGCCCACATTGGTCGCCGTCTCCAATATCCCTGCTTGTCCAGGCCTACAAGCTTCTCAACCCCATGCTCTGCCTAGTATAGCCAGGACCATAACCATCACACAAACCTAAGGAACTTAAGGACTTCAGTAAGACACTATTAGAAATCCTTAGGGTAAGGACAATGCCGACGGGAGGTCCTTTTCTCCCAAGCACCCTGCCTATGGAACAAACTCCCTCCCCTGTCCAAGATGCCTCCTCACTTATGAACTTCCACACCAGGCTCAAGTCCCATATGCTGACCTCAAGTGCATGCCACTGCCACGGTTCATAAGGCTCTTTAGGTACCCTTCCTTCCAACACACCTTCTCTTAATGGAGCCTACCTACTACCGCCTCAAACTGTCTGTTCACCTGGGGTCATATCTACCTCCTGAATAAACAGCATGCAAAGAATTACCTATTTAAACTGTGTCATGATGATAACCATGCCTGTATCCACTGCTTCCTGTAACCTCCTCATGTTATAACAGATAATGTATACAAAAGTTCTCTTTTTGTCCTTATTTCTGTATCATAACTAGTATTGTTATCCTGGTCACCCCTGAAAAAGGGACCTGGGCCCTGGGGCCTACCTTGTCACCATAATTTAATAAATAATAAATAAATAAGACTCATCCGTTCATCTAGCTATCTTACTAAGATGCTGGGCCCCATAGTAGGTGAAAAGGGCTGGGAGGGCAAGGCCTCCCCACAATTTGGGAGCGGCAAGTTTAGCATAGCCCCTTTGAACTCCCTTGTTTCTCCACAGAAACTTATTAAACATTCTCTGCAGTTGGACAAACCAGGATTTAGGGAGAAAAAAGACCAACATTCCCATTGGGTATAAAACCCATGGGAGCACATTCATTTTAAGGACACTTATGCATTTAGAGGGACATTGGTAGGGCACTCCACCTATCTAAGTCAGTTCTGAGCATGGAGATCAACTTGCCAGGCGCCTTCATCATGGAAGGTACAACTCTAGCCACCTTGATCCTAAATAAGTCAAAGTTTGGGGCATCCATGCCAGCCTAGGTCCGAAGTTCAGCCTTAGTGAGGCAGTGATTGAGGGAAAATTTGGGATTTAGCAGCATTGAGCTTATAGGAGGAGACATTTGAGAGAATATTCAGTTCTTCAAGCAAAGCGGGCACAGTGGAATGGGATTTTCCAAGTGCAACAGTAAGTCATCTACATAAGCTGAGAGGAGGTACCTATTGCCTTCAAGTTGGATACATGTTAGACTAGCAGAGTTAATTAATCTGTGGATAAGGGGACCCAGATAAAATTAAACAAGGAATGGAAAGTGGGCAGCCCTGGAGGGTTCCATGTTGTAGGGGGAATGAGGTCGAGAGGTAACCATTGCACCATTCCTTGGCTGTAGGGCCACAGTACAGTATCTTGACCCATTTAATAAAGTTGTCAGTGACCCCAAACTTGCAAAGGGAGGTGAATAGAAAGTCCCAAGAAAGCTTGTCAAATGCATTCCCTGCATCAAGGGAGACCTATGCAGAAGGTACCTTGGACTCCCTCGAAGCCAAGATCAGATGCAGGAGTTTTCTCGCATGGTCTCCCGAAGAGCGGCCAGACATGAAACCAACCTGGTCATGCCCGATGACTTCTCCCATAAGAGGTGCGAGATGGGAGGCCAAAATTTTTGCTAATATTTTGACATCCAGGATGTAAGAGGTCTTTACTTGGCTTGGGGATTAGAGTTATCAAGGCTTCAAGGAAGGATTGTTTGCTCTTCCCTTTGTCAAACCAGAAATTATACACCCCTGCTAGAAACGGTACCAGTTGGGCATAACAGATCTTGTATAGATTGTTTGGGAGACCATCTGGTCCAGGGGCCTTATCTGGGGGGAGAAGTTTAATAGCATGCTCTATCTCTGCAGCTGTGATTGGGGATCCTAGGCCTATCGCCTGCTGGGGTGAAAGACTGGGAAGGGGCATCGAATCCAGATATTCAGCTATAGTGAGGCCCCCAGGGGTAGGAGGGTTATCGGCTGCATACAGTGTTTGATAGTAGTTGCCAAAAATTGCTACAATTTCCTTCAGGTCAGAGGTAATATCCTCTTCAGTGGAAGGGCGCAGACTAGACATGAATTTGGCAGTTTCAGCCTGTCTAAGTCTGAGGGCCAAAAGCTTCCCAGCTCGTTCACCTGACTCCAGATATTGCATTTTAGTATGGTGCAAGGAGAGCTCAGCTTTTGAGCCATAATGTCTGTGTATTGAGACTGAAGAAGATGCAGCTTGGCCCAATCGGTGTGGTCACTAAATGAATGAAATCTCCCAGAGCCCGCATTTAAATATGGCCCAAGTGAGATCCATTCTAGTCACAGATCCTACATTAGTCTCTAGAAAGGTGGAGATGAAGCTTTGAATGTTTTCAACCAGGGAAGTTTTCTGTAACAGCTGTGTATTAAGGTGCCAAAGGGTGTCTCTCTTTAGCCCTGGTCCTAGAAGAAAGGAAACGCTAACTGGAGAGCGTTCTGATAGAACCATGGGGTGGATATCTGCATCTACCACCCCCGGGAGGGAGGCAGTGCTTAATAAAAAGTAGTCTATGTGGGATAAGGTTTTATGTGGTGGGGAAAAGTATGTCTATTGGCGATCTCTGGGTTAAGAACTCTCCACATATCCTGTGTCCCTGAACCTGTCATGAGGTCCCTTAGTGCTCTTTGGGCTGTGGTAAGCCCCACTCTTCTGTTGTCTGAACGATCAATTTCAGACTTTGGAACAATGTTCCAATCACCTCCAAAGATAGTAAGCTTAGGAGAGTTGGTTACTACCACTGAGGGAAGATCAACAAAGAAGTGCAGTGTCTCTACATTTGGGCCATATACACAGCCTAGTATTAAAGGAAAGGACTCAAGAGTTCCTTGAAGAATAACATATCTTCCCATCTGGTCCCAACTTTCTTGTGCCATTATAAATAGAACTGATTTGGTCACAAGTATTGCTGTGCCTCCCCATCTTGAGGAGGATCCAGCTCCAAAGATTTGTCCCAGCCATAGCCTCCATAATAGCGTAAACATCCTCTCGCTAAGATGTGTCTCCTGCAGACAAACAAAGTGGGCCTTCAGGTGTTGGAGATGTCTTAGAATAGTCAGGCATTTGCGTCTATCTTGGAGCCCTTTGATGTTCCAACTGATAAAGTTATAGTGACCACCATGGTACCTATCGAGTAAGGTGCTGCTAGGAGGACCAGAAACTACTCCTAGCTTCCCCCCATGACTATCCCAGTTAGGAAGGAGAGTTGAGCTATAACTCTCTGACACAACAGACATATCCACCCTCCCACCCTCATATCAGTTGAAATATAGAGAAATGATCTGCACAATAAATCTTTCCCAAAGTGGCAATACCCCCCTCCCCCCACACCCCCTAAGTGCGACCCCTCTAACTATGAACATCAACAACAAACATTTAATCAAACAAAAATACCCCATCACCATAACACCATCCCATCCCAATATCTTCAACCTCAGTCCTAACGACTGTTACACCATACAAACTGGGATGTGATTCAACAACACTGCCCAGAGCGTATGCCCTTCCCCAACCCTGTCCCCAACTCAACATAATAGATAGGACATAATTAGTCTTATTAGGCATATTGAAACAACAGGAGGAAAAAGAATCTGCAATAGCGCATCAAAGTATAATAGAAGTCTTAAGAGAGGCGGTCAGTGGTGAACAACTTAAAAAAAAATTATTTAGTACTGCCTCCACCAAGATTAAAGGAGATGGGTTCAGGAATAAGGAGACCACTTCTCTTTAGGAGTATTCCCTCAAATAAATCAAGCCATAGGTGCTAGTTCTATGGAGAGTGATTATCATAGAGTGCATTAACAGTAAATGAAATGTGAACTGCATCACATAGGAAGAAAGAGCAGGCCGAGTAATCCTATTATGCAAAGCCCCACTTAAAAACTGAGAGATTCCCTAAGGTACAGTAGTAAAATGCATGAAAATTATAAGACTGTCCCAAAGAAAATACATAATGTTGATTCAAAAGGCAGTCCAAAAGTTCAACCGAAACAACTGCAGGTCTAATGGTTGTGCCCATTCTTGATTAACTTAGCTCTATTAACCGAGAGGGTTATGGGCAGTATACTGACAAAATATCCAGGCAGCGTATTTAACCATGTTGCAGCAACGTAAGCGTCCACTAGATGGCACCCAAGCTTTTTACCATCAAACAAAGGCCATAACCCAAACAACCCTTTTAATTTTATAGTAGTAAAAAGAGCCACTCACAGAAATAAAACAAAATAAAAGCTTGTTCTTGACTTGTCTTGGATCCAAAAAACTCCCAGATCAGTGCGGTTCTGCCCAAAATTCCCAAGCTGTAACCAGAAATACAAAGTAAGAAAACACACTTTAAAACCCAGTACTGGCATTAGCTGAATTGAAAAGGATACCAAACCGAGTACTTTTCCCCAAAATTCAGATGATGCGATTGCGGATTGAAAAGCAAGGTGTCCTTTTGCTGATAAGAGTGTGTGAAACCAGTGATATTACAGCATCACGAACTGCTGTCTCATTTATCAAATTATCAGAAAGTCCGCATTTGCACTGCAGACCTCACTTGAAAAGTTCTGGCAGTATCTCTTGGAGGCCTATTCTTGCCTGCTCGACAGTATCAAAGGAATGCCATTGATCTTTAAGGTAGATTTGAAGAACAGCAGGGTATCTGACTCTAAATTTTATGCCAGTAGCTATTATTTTGGTAATAACCAGGTGTAATGCAGACCTCTTCTGCCGAACAGTATAGGGTAGATTCTGGGTGATCTTAAGAGTCTTGCCTTCCAACTGGACTTCCTTGATATCCTTAATTGCACTCAGAATATGCCGCTTATCTAAAAAGTTTAGCAGATGAAAGATCAGTGGTCTGGGGACCTGGCAGGGGACTGGACGGAGGACCCTATGTGCTCATTCTACAGTGTAAGTATGCCTATTAGGAGAGGGGCCTGCAAGCTTTTCACATAACTTTTGGACAAAGGAATTACATCACAACCCTCTTCCTTCTCAGGTAGGCCAAGTACTACTAAATTGTTCCTTCTGGACCTACCCTCTAGGTCTTCCATTTTCTCCTCGACTTTTTAATCCTGTGGTGTAGAGTAGTCAGCTCTGGCTTTGTCCAATTACCCAGTCATCTAATGATAAAATCCTGGCCTCATTGTCTCCTGCATTAATTGTTAGCTGTTCCACTTTGGCATTCATAGTGTGGAGGTAAAGCGACAGGTTAGTCACATTTCTTTTAGTGAATTAAGGCCCTCCTGGAATTTATCTTTGGTCAGTGCAGCGTGAGATAATGGCAGAGACGCAACAGCAGCAGGTGCGCCTTCACCCGCTTGGCCTGTTTGTGCCTCATCAGGTTTGTCGGCGGAGTATAGCATGGTGGGAGTTCTCTCATTTCCGCCTCCATACAGGTCCTCGTTACCAACTTTACTTGTACTCAATGAAATAAGGGTAAGTACCAGGTAAAGAAGTTAATCTAGAACAAGTGACATGCAGTTAAAATCAGTTGAGTTAAGGCAGGGGTGCAGGAGCCAACTCGGAACACGTCCACACTCTTAGGCAATCATCACGTGACCTCCTGGTGGTCTGTTTCTTCTGGCACATTCATATATTCATAAACTAGTTGAGAGTATGGAATACCAGTTTTTAATCTTGATTCATGAAAAGTTGGATTTAAAATTAGACAGCATACAGACTGTACAACCATGGCAGTAATTTACGTCATACAATGTGTATGTGATAAACTTTATATAATGTATGGTAGAACGTTGTTCTAGGTAGAGATCTATCTTTTAATACAGTAATAATGTTATACCATCGATGCAATGGCACAGTGTTGTTAATCCATTGATAGTATGCCACATCGATGGGTTAACAACTGGGATCAGTCTGCGCATGGGCGGAACTTGATCAGGCGGTTTTGAAATGACTGTGGCCATGACAGCATGACCCGGAGCAGAGTGGTGGTGACATAAAAAACTGCAGTAAGGAACTGCTTTCTTTTTTTAAAACCTAAACGGTACCATACACTATAAAATGTAGTGTATGGTACATCGATCGTCAACTGTTTTTTTTTTAACCCATCTCGAGGTTGCCATGGTGATGTAAACCTTTTGAGTTTCACTTTCGAGGTTTACATGGTCACCCTGGCAACCTCTCAATGGTAAACAAATCAGTTAACAATTGATGACCATACATTATCCTCTATGTTAGACAAACAAGCAGGGCATTATAAGTCACAGGAACATAAAGGGGATATAACATGCAATGATGAAGCATCTCCGGTAGCTCAACACTTCAAAGGAATGGGTCATACAGGGGCTTCTTTAACATTTTTGGGATTAGAGGTAGTACTGCCACCAGAATGTGAGGGTGACTACACTAAGAAACTTGAAGCATTTGAGATTAAATGGATTTTCATTCTACATACTCTAGCGCCTAGGATTGGTATGGATAATGAGATAAACTGACAATCCTGCTGGCAGACAGCACCAGTAGCTGGAAAGTGAGTGAATGTTTTTAAGAGAAGTTTTTCGAGGAGAATTGTACATGATGCATCACCAGGGCATTTTAAACAAATTTCATTAACTATAATGTGTATTCAATAATAAAAATTTACATTATACGAAAAATGAAGAATAAAAAACTTCTCTTGGTTCTGCTTCGAATTTATCAAAACATCATGTGAATATTGTTTATCTATTAAGGTTATAATACATGAGGAAAGTGGTACTTGATTATGTTGACCCCCCCCCCATGTGCTGTGAAAGTAAAGAAATAGTAAGTTGATTCCAATGGCAGTATGGCATCTGTTTGTAGGACCTATGATGGGTCTTTAGTAATTTAAGAATTGTGTCTACATTTGCACTATCATTATTTTGTGGCTGGCTACTACCACTCAGTATACTATAAGCTCACCTGGCACTAACCCTGTCACCGCTGCTTTGCATCAAGGGATACTGTTGGTTGTTGAGTAACCAGACTTGCCTATTGGCGAGAATGCATGTATGACATTACACGTCATCCTGCGGGTAGTCAAGTGGGCTCAAGAGGATTTCAGTGAGGAAGATGGCACCCCTTGATGCTGCAAGACACAATTAATACACTATGTGTATGGATTTACCTGACCAGTGAAGGTAAAAACTACTTCAGAAGCATACTTGAAGGAGCAATTTAAACAAGAAATGGTAGACATGACTTTGAGATCCTTTAGTGATGCTAAAGTCAGTGCTGTATAATTATTTTTACAGAACCAAGATCTGAAAAACAAACACTGATTTAAAACTGCAAATTACAAAATCACAAGTACACATACACATGTCTTGGATATGGGGTGGCATAGCTCGCTTGGGAATGTTTAATGGAAATATACTGAGCGGTGGTGGTAGCACAAATGAACATTGCGCAGTAGAATCCTAGAAAGTTTTCTTTATTATTACAAAGTTATTGTTTTTTCAGAACAAAGACACAAAATTGAGATGTATGAACTGTTATAAAAATACGGACAAGAATTTAAAAGAGACAGGTACATTGCATACTATATGAAATTGAATGTTTTAGACAGTTTTTCACAGTTTCTTATGAAGTAGATTGACTAAAACTGTTAATGTACATTTCAGAATGAATAATTATACCCCTTATAATGCTCTTCAATGTGAGCAAAACATTGGGGACGTTAAATAAAAAAGGCATCAAGAAAAGAATACAGCGCGAAGTCAGGCATTTGTTAAAGCTCCAGCACCCCCACATTTTTCTTCAATTTATATCATAGCCAATTTCCACACTTTCAGACAGTGGACTTCAACAATGTTAGGGCTCCCCAGGCACTGGGAACTCAGCAGGATTCTCCTTATTCAACTTTAGGGCTAAGGCAGCAGTAGGTCTCTTGGCAGAAACAGCTTAGCTCGGACTTAAACCTCAAGGATCTTTACTGGTGTCATGCATGAGAATTTTCTCTCAATGTGCTGCACACTTCAATTACATTCTCCCAGTGAATGTCCCAGTGAATGGAAGATGCAGGAATGTATCTCAACTGGTGGCTGCAGAAGCCTTGGGCCAACTTTCAAATGACTCTCACTCTCTGCTCTTCTCTTTCCTCAGAGGGCCTCAGCCAGAACTGCCCCCTGCATGTTCTTCCAACCTCTCTGCTCACAGAAAGGCAACCTTTATTTCTCAACAAAGCTGCCCATCAGAAGAATTAATATACATCTGGCTTACTTGGCACTTAATTGGCTATAGCTAAAGGCACCAAGAACACTGTTCACACCCCCTACCCAGGAGCCATCGCTCCAGTCCATGACGCTCCTCTATTACTGATTGGGTGAAACAGGGTTTAGGGGTCACAAAAATGTCATCCATGTAAACAGTTTATGTTTGTCCCAAGTTTAAAGTCTTAATGCAGGCAAACTATGCAGTTTTAAAAAACAATGGTACAAAGTTCAATAACTGCTCCTCTGTACTGTTATCTGGTTGTGGAATGAGCTCTGGAAATGTCCTTGTCTGCCTGTCACTAGCACCATAGCACTAAGTCCCCCTGCAACAGGGAAAAACACATTTGCTAAGAAGTCTTGATCATTTAAAACAACAGTGCATATATAACCATTTATGCACTATTGTCAAGTTTACTTTTCTTTTACCCCCCCCCACGTGCTTCTGAGCCCCCACACATGTTTTGAGACCCCATGAGTCAGAGTACACAGAAGGGACTTGTCATTAGCTGCAATTTCAGTTAGGCTGGGTGTAACTGAATATATAAGCAGACTGCCAGCTCACAAGTTTGAGCAGAACCACCTTGACTGTGCACACACCAAACTGTGTGACAATTCACTGTTTTCACAGTGCTAAATGCACTGCACCACTAAGTGGCAAACTCCAATTATTTACACAACTCCTAAAAACCCTGTAACAAGAAGGCACAATAAGGCAGGTAGGAGTTTTTCATGAGCACCTGGGACCCAGAACTTTCAGGACCATACAGAGAGAAGCAAAACTAGTAAGCCCCACCTGTGGGGGTTACACTGAAGCAGTGTGTTGGTGAGATCTTCTCCTTTAGATGGTATGGGACATGTTCAGTGGCACAGTATTTGAAGTGTTCAAGGCTACAACCATGATGAGTAGCAAATGTAAACCAAGTGGGGTATTTGGAGTTGCAGCAATGGCTGATCTAATGTGCTCTTGTATGTGGTGACAGAGGGGACATATTGTGCATCCCACACACAGTTTGGGGCATGTACATGTGACTGCATAGGGAAACAAAATAAGGAATGTTGCTCTGCAAGGTTCAGTACATGCAATTTATTTGGTGCTCAAATCCACAGACAAACTTGTAACACCTGATGTGTTTCAAGAGAGAGATTCCTTTTTCAACAGCAAAGAAATCTCTTATGAAACTCATCAGGTGTTTCAGGTTTGTTTGTGGATTTGAACACTAAATAAATCACAGTTACCGAACCTTGCAGAGCAATGTTCCTTATTTTGGTGGAGGGTGAGTGCCTGATTTCTTTCCTTTCCATTTTCTGCTTTTATTATGAGCACCACAGCCCTGGTGAGGCTCCGATTTTGGGGGATTCTGAATGTGACTACACAGACAATGTAAGAAGTAAAGCATCTAATGAATTGTTGAATGTGCTACATTTTCTGTATATTAGGAAGAGTAAATGTATTGCCTCTCAGATAGTAAGTGCAAGTATTGCATTTTCTGCAAACATGGTTACCAGTAGGTTAAGGTTGTATTCAGTCAAGTTTAAGATCTACTGAAGGGCATATAAACATGCTGTTGGGGATGATATCCCTATACTTCCAGCACTTTTGTATGAAATGAGTGTTTGATGTTGGAAAGTTCACTGGTAAGTATGGGCCAGCGTTTGTGTGTAACATAGGCGATTAATAGAGGTGGATGGTTAAATTTAGTTAAAAAAAACTACTCATTCATTTCTTGAGGACTATTTGGGTGGTGGTTATAACACGGACTGTCTAGCAAGATGTTTTCCCTTATTGTTTGCTTCCTTGATAATACCATTGTGGTATCCTCATTCTAAAGAGTGGGTTCTTAATTCTAAAGCATGTATTTCAAATGCTAAGTCAGTAGAGCAGTTCCTGCGTAAATGCATAAACTGGATATATGGAGTAGCCTGTTTTAAGTGATGATTATGGGAACTATGGATCGGAAGAAGTGTGTGTACCCTGAGGAAGGCTCTATGTAGCATTCTGTAGTAATTATTTCACCTGATTAAGACTTAAACAGAATATCCAAAAATGTAATCTAATCAGCAGTGATGTTAAATGTAAAACTCAAATTTTGGTCATTATTATCCAAGAGTGCAACCTTGTCTGTTGCTGATGAGACCTCTCCTTCTCAGATGATTAAACTATTGTCATTATATCTGCCCTCAAAAAACAAACTAGGGCAGATGGGGTTACAGTTCATGTTTGGCATCATGGCACCCTCTCACAAGCCCAAAAATATGTGGGCATAGGAGGGATATGTGGCGATCTCCATGGCTGTACCATGGGTCTGCAAGAAGAATATTTTATCAAATGTGAAAAAAATTTTAAGTTAGTATGTGCTCAGGAGCTTCTAGTATGAAACTGCAGGGTAAGATAGATGTCAAGTCAGGTTGACTGGAAAATGACATAATGCTATCAGACCTAAATGGTGTTTAACTGAAGTGCAGCAAGAACATACATCTATAGAAATCCTCAAGTAACTTGAAGGCCAGACCAACTCCTCTAGTTTGTAAAGTACACCCATGCTGTCGGAGATCTGTGATGGTACTTTTACAGTGAGTTGCTGTAGAAAAAATCTACAAAGACTTTTCAAATAAAGACCCCTGCACTAAAATTATAGGTCTAATGGGGGTGGAGTGGAGGGATGGTTTTGTCTTTGTGAACTTTGGGTAACCTGTATATTACAGGTAATATGGAATTGTTCACAAGCATGAAATCACATTCATTTTTAGAAATCACTCCTTCCTCATATGCTGAAATCAGGAATCAGTAAATCTATCTCTTGTAGAAAGGAGTTGGGTCATGTTGGAGCTATTTGTACTTTTGTTCATCCAATAATTGTCTGTAAATTTCTTGTGCATACTTTTGCATCACAACAATTTGTTCCCCCTCATTAGCATGTTTTATCATGATTAGTGTGTTTTTTGATCATTCTTTTACAGCTCATTGATCCTGCTCTGACAGGTTTCTGATAAGGTTAGTCTGACTGTTCTAAATCAGATTCTCAGCTTCTTATAATACAAGCCTTTGATAGGTCACAAGTAGAGGTGATAATGTGGCTGGGGACAAAAAGTGGACTATGGACTAAATGGTGTATGTCTTGTAATGTCATTATGTAGTCGTATGGGAAGACTAGGTTTGCTGGCAAAGGTACCTAGCTTCATCTGGGCTCTTTTCTTCTAGGTTCTAGGTTTGCTTATAAGGACAGAGAAATGAACAACATTACCAGAGCAAGGAAAAAAATTAAGGGTTCTTTTGGCTAGGCAGATTTACAGTGTGTTACTATTTTCTTTTGTGCTTACAGGTTTTGTTATTGTTTTTTGTTTCCATATTACTGCATTATTGTTCTCTGATTCAAATTGCTTTTGCAGGGTATACGTTCTACTATATTGTTACAGGGTGTGCCTACAGATTTGTTACTGTTCTGTGCTTACAGATTACTGCTTTATCTTCTTTGATTCAAATTATTTCTAGGCAGGGTATATTTTCTGTGGAATTGTTCAAGGTTGTGCATACAGGTTTGTGTTACTGTGTTATGCCTATAGGCATTACAGTAACAGTTTACTGCTTTATATTTTTCTCTGATTGAAACTGTTTTTTTTTTAGCAGGGCATATTTTCTGCTAAATAGTTGCAGAGTGTGCTTGCAGGTTGATACTGTGTTGTGCTTACAGATTACTGCTTTACTTTTCCCTGTTTCAATGTTTTTTGCAAGGTACTGTATATCTTCTGTTAAATTGTTCTGCAGGTTGTGCTTACAGGTTTTGTTACTTTTTGTACTTACAGATTACTGCTTTATTTTTCTCTGTAGCAAAGTCTTTTTTGCAAGGTATATCTTCAGTTAAATTGTTACAGGTGGTGCTTACAGGTTTTGTAACTTTTTGTGCTTACATGTTTTACAGTTTTGTCTATAATTAGGCTAAGCTTTCAGGTCTAATTACAGAAGCACATACGAGATACGGATGGAGGGATAGCATCTGCATTTGTTGTTAGTTGATTGTTTCTGTTCTTACCTCCTTGTTTCTTTCATTCATGGTTCTTCTTTTTTGGCAGGGGAAAGGCCTACCATCCCAACCCTTCCCCAACCACTCCATGCTACATTCCTTTTATTGAGTAGCACAGTCGTGACATCTCCTGTAGCAAAGCAAAAAAGGGGAGGATTGGGGGGGGTATCCACACAGTGACTTCACTTAAAGAGGCACAATTAATTTAACTTGTTGTAAAAAAGTTATACAAAAACAAACAAAACAAACTATATATATATATATATGAACTTTTGCTGCCATTTTCCTTCTAGTTACTCGGACCAGGTTATAAGCTCAGCAACTCAACTGGAATGGATATTATTAACTGCAGGTACTGTAGTACATTTTTCAAAAAAGCAGTTATACAGGATTTAGGACTCTGCCCTACATGCTGGACCATTAGAAATCTAAAGGCTCAGCTCTGGAAAGCATGGGCAGAGACTGTGTGCCTCAAATTGTATATTCAGGAGGACGTGTATTACAAGAACCACCTGCCATTTCTCCAAAATCCAACTGAAGCACCTCAACCACAGGGGGTAGTTGGTCTGGGAAGGTTGGCAGGTGGTTAGGAGGGGCAAATCAGGTGCCCCATCACTCAGTGCTCACCAGTGGTATCACCTCCACAAACCATTTAAAAACTACAAACAGGTATCTACCTCTATTTCTGAAGTCAATCAAAGGGACAGATGACGGTGTGGAGCAGGACACTGCTGCACAGGAGCTAGCTCTACAAAACTCACCCAAAATAGGGACCAAAACAAAATAGGCAAAAAGGAAATCCAATAATTCTTCTGATGGTAGGAGACTCCATGATTCGGGGAGTTGGTACCAACCTCTTGCCAGGGGTAATGGTCAGATATCTCCCAGGTACATCAGTGTGGAGAGACACTGACCGCATTACTAAAATCATGCAGGAAGCAGGAGAAAACATTGATGTCCAGGTATACATAGGGGATAATGCTCTCACCAGTCAGGCAGCTGTGGAGACCAAGGAACACCTGACCAGACTGGGAGACAAACTGTCATACATTTCATCTAGCATCTCCTTCTCTGTGAACCTGCTGGTCTGTGTGAGGGGGGCAGATGGGTGGAAGGTCAGGGAAAGGGAAATAGGAAGCTAAACATGTGGCTTAAGGACTGGTGCCAGGAAAAAGGACACACATTTGTATGTAACTGACAACAGTTTTGGGAGCGAAAGTTCTTTAAATTCGATGGACTGCATTTGACTAAGTAGGGAGTCAGTGCATTGGGGCAGAAGTTTGATATCTTTGCAGAATATTTAAACTAACAAATGGGGAGAGGGGTGCAGAACCTGATACACTGAACGGGAAGAGCACCCTTCACCCCTGAGCTAGTGATTAAACAAGAGTTCAGCATTTATAGTTAATTTGCATCACTAGGTAAAGAAAAACATCTGGCTCTTCCTATGATGTGCAGGGGAAAAGACGGACCTCACCCCACAGCTAATGCACTGAAAGCTGGCCAATGGAAAATCATGTACACAAATGCACACAGTCTTGGAAACAACATCCCAGAGCTGGAGGCAACAATGACAGAGGCTAAACTGGGCATAGCAGCCATTAGCTAGACATGATTCACCCATAACCACACTTTGATAAGATGGCCAACAGAGTTAAGCTAGCCTTGGCAAGAAGAAATACAGGTACAGAAGTACAGACAAAGTGGGCAAGCATTAAGGATGCAATACTTGAAGCAACATCCCATTGTGTTAGGGAGAAAATCAAGGGCAAAAGAAGAAGGAAGCTACATTGGTTTTTAAAAACAGTGACAGAAAAGATCAGAGCCAAAAGGTTGGCCTTGAGGAAATATAAGGGAATGTAGCAGGACAAAAATAAGGAGGCAAACCAAACTTCCCAAAGGGAAGCAGGGAAGGCAGTAAGGCAACCAAAGTCCCAAACCAAGGAAACACTAGCATGGACAGTAAAAGAAGGGGACAAGACTTTCTATAGCTACATAAGTGAAAGGAGAAAGTCCAGAGGGTGTTGCTAAGATCAAAGGGGATAAGGGGGAATGTGTGGAGGAGGGCCAAGGAAAAGCACCTATCCTAAATAGATACTTCTGTTCAGTATTTACTGAGGAGAAGGTAGGGCAGGGCCCACAGCTCAGCACCATGAACACAGGGTGGAGGGAGGTGTACAAAATTCCTTTCACAAAAGAAAGGGTCCTACAAGAGCTCGCTATGCTCAGGGTGGACAAGGCAATGGGACCTGATGGCATACATCCCATGGTACTAAAAAATCTAAGCGTGAAACTAACAGATCCATTATCAGAACTGTTTAGTGAGTCTCTGAGCACAGAAAAGGTCCCAGAAGACTGGAAAATGGTTCATGTGATCCCACTCCACAAGAGTGGCAGCAAGGAGGAGGAAGGGAACTACAGACCAGTCAGTCTTACCTCAGTGGTGGTCAAGATTATGGAGGCACTCCTTAAGGAAAGGATAGTTCAACATCTGGAATCCATTGGAGCACAAAATCCAAGACAGCATGGGTTTACAACAGGAAGGTACTGTCAAACAAATCTTATAGATTTCTTTGACTGGGTAACCAAAGTGGTGGACCAAGGGGATGCAGTTAATGTCACCTACCCTGACTTCAGCAATGCTTCTGATACTGTTCCACACAAAAGATTGATTAGTATGCTGGGTAGGCTCGGGTTGGTCAGAAGTTGGCCAACTGGGTGGCAAACTGGTTGTTGGGAGAAAACAGAGAGTAGTGGTAAACAGTATACAGTCAAAAGAGATGCAAGTCACAAGTGGGGTACCTCAGGGATCAGTCTTGGGGCCAGTCTTCTTCAATATCTTTATCAGTGACATCGCAGATGGACTGGAGGGTAAGGTTTGCCAGTTTGCAGATGACACCAAGCTCTGCGACAGAGTAGATGATACCTTGGCATCCAAAGCACTTCAACCCCCTTCCCTTTAGTTAGTAACAATTTGGCAAATTTCTCTTCAAAGCTCTCAGCTATGGGTAGGGACTCTAACTCTGAGGGAGCCTCACTGTACTCGGTTACCACTTTCCAGGCAACTGGGAACCCATCAGTGATAATGACTTTGGGCACCCTTGTAATGTCCGCTGGGTTGCTACACTCCATGACACGGCCATTAAAGTCTGTGCAGTCAAATCAGCCTGTTGACTTTTTACAACAGCTTTACCAAGATATTTGATTTTTGAGAGGGCTTCCTCTATAGTACCTTTATCAGTACCCAGGGGTATATCTAGTAGTAAAAGGGCATTCTGGTGGTCAACCTTATCTCCTGTACACCAAATAAGCAAATGTTGCACAGCCATTTTATCAGTGGAATATTCAGAACTAGAACTGCTGGGATTCTCCATGAGGAGTCCAACTGAAATTTTGTGGTTTGGCCACTAGTGAGTAGTAATCCCAGCAGTGCCTCCAAAAATGTAACCTGAGCACCATCTCCTATGGGCTGCTACCCCTGCCTGCTGCTCTGGTACAGGATGAGGGGCCTGGGTTCAGGTCTAACAGTTACTGGGGATTCTTGCTCAAAAGAAAAACTACAATTATGGTGCCTCCACCCAGAGTGACTTTTATGTGGATTAGATGCTATGTTAACATGACCCTCTGGGAAGCTGTACCTACCCACAGCCCCACCTAGTGGCTCTACACTTGCCATTTCCCAAAACACTTTACTTTTCATTTAATTTACACTTACTGAGGGGTGCTAATAATATGCTCACAGTGACCTCACTTACCAACAGGGTTTGGAACTCAGGCATACACCCTGTGCACCTGTAAAGAAATTGTTACCAGCAACAACACTGTATCTTTCAGTTATTTACACTAAACCAGAACTAAGTAATGATATGCTCACAGGCCAATATAAAAATCCAATCCACAAACTAATTTATTTAGGGATTTAAAATGAGGAAAAAGGCGCATGAATCAAGTTTGACCTTAAAGTACTGTTTTAGATTTTTGTAACACATAAACACATTTACCCCTTGGACAGAGTCCAAATGCAGCTGCTGGGTACCCAGAGTCTAATTAGGTGCAGGCCTGAGGTGTTGCTGTGGGTCTGCCAGCATTGCAGCTGGTTGGGGCCCTAAAATAAAGTATTGATTGTCAATTCTGTTATCTTTGGCTTTTGCAGTATTCACAAACACTTTAAATCCCAAATGAATTGTAATCCTCAGGCCCGATGGTCTGCAAAAACAGTCTTAACCCAATATGGCCTTGAAAGACAAATCAGCTGGCAATATAAGTTTAATTGGTGTTGCAGGGTAAACCCTGTTGTACTCACTGAACCGTGGACCTCGGGATCTGGCTTGATTTCCAGGACGATTCCCCTCGAGGCAGGATTCAGCTCTCTGGCATGTAGCAGCAGGCTGTAGGACTTCATCCTTTCTGGCAAGGACCAAGATACAGGGTCCAGGGCTGACACAACTCACCCTCACTTCAAGGCCTAGTCCTCAAGGGTAGCCAGACCCCACAATGATCTTCTCTGCAGGAGCTATCTCCCTTCTCCGGTCTTCTGGCAGTGATGGCTGAACAAACAGCAACAGCCTCTCAAGCAAATTATTTGGCATCACAGGCAAAGCTTTGGAAAACCTCTGACATAAACCGCTCAGCTTACCTGCTTGGAAACTGTAGTCCTGAACATGTAAGCTGGTGATACAGAAATTCAGGTCTCCCTTTTTTGGCAGCAGAGCTGGAGACAATTCCGGTGACCTCATGCTTTAGATTCAAACACAGTCCCTGAGGCATAAACAGTCTCTCACCACAATGCAGGCTAGGGACTTTTAGAGACTCTGACCCCACTTCAGTCTGGAATTTCAGCTTTGGGGAAAATATATTCTTTCTCCCTTAATTGGAGATTTGCAAGTTGATCTGCAGTACATAGCAGTCCCAACACTTAAGGCCTAGGAGAGGTTTAGCTGGCCTCTTCCCAAATACCCCGAGCTGCAACCAGGGCCTCCTTACTCTTTGGAAGCTCTCTTCAGACTGACTGTTCAAACAGTCCCTTTCAAACTGAAAGGCAGGGTTCCAGAGATCCAATTGGCTGCCCAAGCCGTTAGTAACAGTCTAAACATCCTCAATGGTTGAAATTTGGGCACCTAGAATTATCCCTTCTTTCTCCCCAACAAAGCCTCTGGAACAGTAGCAAGAATCTCTGCGGGAAATTATGGCTGTTGCTTGGTTGAAAGGCTGCAAAGATAGCTGCTATATATACAGTTTTTATGC
Source organism: Neoceratodus forsteri (assembly GCA_016271365.2). Lineage (NCBI taxonomy): Eukaryota > Metazoa > Chordata > Ceratodontiformes > Ceratodontidae > Neoceratodus > Neoceratodus forsteri. The sequence continues at coordinate 680,551,751 of CM057456.1, read as the reverse complement.
AGTTCAACAATGTTCCCAAGAATAAAGTTCTAGTGCAGCCATACTAAGTACTTTTTATTTACAAAGCCTCCTCATTTCAATAGTCCCTGCAGTGCCCTGTTGAATGCTTTCATTTACAAACATTTATATACAATATCTTTTCTGTCACTGCCACTGCAATACAGTGCCTCTAGGTGGCTGGCAGCATGCTCATTATTCATGAGACTCATAAATATTCATAAGCCTCGAAACATGCACCGAGTTAAAATGTACTTTTTATAAATGACAGAAGCCTCACGCTAACCTTGTTCTGGACCCTGGTCCCTATACTAGCCACCAATAGGACTAGGACCATTGGGACATCATTTATTTGACCACAATAGTGGTTGGAAAATAGAGAGCACTTTCTTGCACATGCACGAGCGCTGGCCAGATGGGGCAAATGCCAGCAGCTTGTGGTTTAGCTCTTTATGCCTAAAATGGGCTGAAATTAAATATGGGGCTGTTAGGGGGGCCTCAGGGCACAATACTGGACATGGGCTGTGGTGGTAAAACGACAGGGAAGAATGGATAGACACTAGAGGCACACAGGAGAATGGGAGGCATTAAGGTAGGCCACAAATTGTGGTGGGGGCATTACATGGGACCCCATCTCCTGTTTATTGCTGTGAAGACCTGAGGGTGCAATTGCCATTTTTCAGGGTGGATCTGTTGTGTGCTGAGGAAGTCCACAGCTGTAGTAAGTTTCCCAGCTAGATATATGGCCATGATACTGGTCAGACATTTCTAAACACACGAGGGTGGTCTCTTTCTGCATTGCTTTCCTTTTGATGCCCTATCATTTGACTAAGTATACAACCATGACTCTTTTGTTGGATCATATTAACATGTTTTTCCCCCCAATCATACTGTTGAAGTGTGGTAGGAACTGGAAAACTGCCCTCCTCTCAAGACATTGATTGGTAGATTCAACTCTGTTATTGACCACCCACCCCCTTAGGCTGGCATCATCTTTGATTACCAGATTGTGCCATGCCCCTAGTCAGTTTACATCTGTTCATCCAGCAATATAGTGATATTCATACTCCTGGACTGAGAGTTAGGTTGGCTGATAATGTGTGCTGTACTAGTACCCCTCTCTGAATAACTAGGATCATGAGAGGTCTCATTTTCCACCTCACCCATGGAACTATATTGATGCATAAGGCCATGGGGCCCGATTCTAGAAGGGTGGCGCAGGTTGCCACTGAGCGCAACTTGACGCCACCCTCAACATGACATTGACCCTGCACCTATTCTAGAAGGGCAGGGTCTGCTGCAACAAGTCTTGTGACTTGCAACATGCCCCAGGTACACGCACAGAGGGCGTACCTGGCCAGCATCGCAACCTGTTGCTGCAGGCCTAAGTGCACCTCACCCGTGCCCTCACTCCCCTCGGGTCGCCCGCCACATAATGCGGACACGTTATTCGCCCCGTAGTCCAGTGCCCCCCCAACCGTAAAATAAAACTATATTCCTACTTCCCTGATAGTCTATTGCCCCAACCGAACTGCACATTATTATAATAAAACAGATCCCGGTTCCCTGGTAGTCTAGTGCCCCCTGGCGAACTGTACATTATTATAATAAAAAAGATCCCATTTCCCTGGTTGTCTAGTGGCCCCCCCATCCCAAACTGTACATTATATTAATACAAAACTATCCCATTTCCCTGGTAGTTCAGTGGCCCCCCACCCAGCAGTGGAAGCCCACCCATCCCCAGCTGGCGACTAGCACAACCCACCTCTCACCTCCACGGCCAGCCGCCAACTGAGTGCAGTATTAGTGCTACTGCACAGACGGGCTCAGAAATTAATTTCATAGCCCTCACCATTTTGCCCAGAAGAAAAAACAGAATGGGAGGGGAAGGTCAATGATGAACAACTGCCTTACTGTTTCACTCAGTTCAAGATGCAGTGGAATAGGTAACAAGGGTAAAATTCTACTCCCATGTAAGAAGAAAACAGCCAGCTGCTGAGAGCCATAAGATGGCGCTATCAAGTCATGCATGCTCATAGTGCTTGTGCGGTTGCTGTGTACAGGATGGCACCAGGTGATCCCACATGCACTCAAAAGTGAGCTAGCAGCCTGATGGGATGACAGCACACATGTAGAGGTTGGGCATGTGCACAGGGTGTGAGCACTGGGGAAGAAAGGCAATTAAGACCCTGTTATAGTGCGAGCCACCATATTACTAAACCATATGCTTGCCTTGCAGCTTACCCTTTCACAGCCCAAGGACACCCAGCCGCTACACCTGTGTAGCACAACCTTTATTCCAACCGCACCCAAGATCAGAGGAGGAGAAGGCTGTTCCTGGAGCCACTAGTGGTGCACAAAGGCACCAAACAGCACTTCCAAAGTGGCACGAAAGCCATGCTAGTCAGCAGAGCTTCTGCAGAACAGAGTGCAGCATGTGCTGTGCTATGTGAAGGGATCACACTCATGCATGGGTATGTTAATGCAGGTATGTGGAACACAGCAGGATGGATGCTTTGAAGGGGAAAACGGCAGCAGCATGGGATGGAACTAAAAGGTGGGAAGCCCACAGCAGTAAGTACCAGTTAAACAACTGCTGATGATTAGAAGCCTGGTGTACACTTAGAAACAATTGCTTGCTGACTTGATATATCTGCCTAAGCATAAGCTCAGTGCATTCATGTGGTGCTAACCCTCATTGGATGGAGGCTAGTCAGATCAGCATAAAGATAAAAAGATAAACTACTGGAGACAAGCCTGCAATTCACTACGTTTAGTCACAATCCAGGTTCCACATGTCTTCACACAACAGGCAGGAACAGGAACATCTTTGATGCCCTGCAAGAGGCATTCCTCAAACAATTTGTTTCGGATCCCGCTTGGATGGGGAAACTACTGGACCTGGTGCTTACAAACAGGGATAGTGTAGAGGAGGTTTCAGTAGGGGAACACCTAGGGAACAGTGATTGTAGTACATTGACGTAGTAACTGGGCCTGAACCAAACCACACAAGGACAAGAATCCTGGACATCAGAAGGGCAAACTTTAGGAACATGGAAGATTATCTGAGGGTTGCCCTAGCAGGGGTAGGGAATAAGGGAAGAGTGGAGGAACAGTGGAAAACTATCAAAGAGGGAACTGAAGTAGCAAAACATCTCAGTGTCAAATAAGTCAGCAAGGGTAAGACTAAGAGAAGGCCACTGTTGTTCTCTAAGGAGGTGGCAGAAAAAGTAAGAGCAAAGAAGATGGCATTTAGGAAATACAAATGGACACAGGAGAAGGCAGATAGAGAGATTTACCTAGAAAAGCAATGAGAGGCAGGGAGGGAAGCTGGGAGCATGAAGGTGCAAATGGAAGAAAGCATTGCAAATTTAATAAAAAAGGGGTTAAAACTTCTTTTAGGTACATAAGTGAAAAAAGAAAGGCAAGGGGAGGGAATAGTAAGGCTAAAAGCCAAAGAGGGGGTTGTGTGGAGGAAGGCTAGCAAAAGGTGGAGATATTGAGCAATTACTTTTGTTCACTATTCCCAGAGGAGAAGGAGGAGGAGGAGGCAGATAACAGGCCAACAATAAAAGACCAATGCATAAAGAGACAGGAGGTGGACACAAGTCCTTTTTCTGAGGAAAGGGCCTTTAGGAAACTCACATCACTAAAAAGTTAATAAGGCAATGTGATCAGATGGAGTGCACCTCAGAATACTGAGGGAACTAAAGGAGGTGTTGGCTGCACCTCTGACAGCCATGATTAATCTGTTATTAGAAACCAGGGAGGTACTAGAGGACTGGAGGAGGGCAGATGTGGTCCTGCTACACAAAAGTGGAAACAAGGAGGATGTGGGAAACTACAGGCCAGTCAACCTGACCTCAGTGGTATGGAAGGAAAGGATAGTGGAATACCTAGCAACCAGTGGTCTGCAAGACCCGAGACAGCATGGTTTCATTGGGGGGCATGCTAGACAAACCTCATAGAGTTCTTTGAATGGGTAATCAGGGAAGTGGATCAGGGGTGAGCAGTGGGTCTGGCATACCTATATTTTAGAAATGCCTTTGACACTGTTCCACATAGAAAGCTGATAAACAAGCTGGGGAACTTAGGAGTATGTTCTAAAGTAGTGAAATGAGTGGAAAGTTGGCTGGACAATAGGACTCAGAGGGGGCTGATAAATGGCATATGTTCTGGAGTAGGCAAAGTTACCAGTGGGGGCCACATAGATCAGTATTGGGCCTGATCCTCTTTAATGTCTTTATCAATTACATTGCATAGGGTCTGGAAGGGAAAGTGTGCCTGTTTGCAGACAACACAAAGCTATGCAACATTGGACACTCGGTGGGGGGTAGATAGAATGATGAGAGATCTAAAAAAGATGAAAGACTGGTTGAGGGATTGGCAGCTGGGTTTCAATGTTAAAAAAGGGCAGAATTACACACATAGAGCACAGATACCCAGGGGCAACTTATCACCTCTGAGGAGAGGCAATTGCAAGTTCAAAACAGGAAAGGAACCTGAGGGTAGATATTTTGGATGACTCAAAGATGACAAAAGTAGTGTAACAAGGTAGCAGAGAAGGCTAGCAGGATGCCGGGATGCATAAGCAGGGGAATCACTAGCAGAAGAAAGAAAGTAATAATACCACTATATAGATCATTAGTGAGACCATACCTTGAGTACTGTATCCAGTTCTGGAGACCCCATCTTTTTAAAGGACACAAACAGGGTAGAGACTGTACAGAGGAGGGCAACCAAAATGGTGAGGGGCATGCATCAAAAACCCGTCAACTTCTATGTTTCTGTGTTAGATAAAATGTAGTCTCATCTTAAAGGATAAGGTAATTCAGTAATGGTACAAACAAAAAATAATTGTCTGTTTGCAGGAGCTGTGATCCTATGCTTCAGCCTGGTCTGATGCACATTTGAAACTGAGCTATCTGGCAGGTAACAGGATGTGAGTGCTCAGATTTTAATGTGGAAGTCACATGTGCATCAGCAGTCTATCAGATAGCTATACCCCTACCTGTAAGGATCATGAAGTGCCTTGGAGACTAACCCTCACAATATGGTGTTAGGGCAACTAAGCACTTTCTGTCATAGTTCCTAATTTACAGAGCTAGTTAGTTAGTATAGCAGGGAGGGCAATGGTGTGATTCAGCAGCATGCCTTGCCCCCTCATTTTTCTCATTGAAAGCTGTCCTCTGTGACATGTCCAGACATACTGTAACACTAGAGACACACTAATAAACCATCACTTTCTGACACAGTCAGTAATTTAGTAGAGCATAGAGGTTAATGTGAGATTCAGCAGCATACTCTGCTCCCTCTCTTTTCTCACTGAAAGCTCTCCTCTGTGACTTATTCAGACATACTGTAACACTAAAGATACACATAAACAATCACTTGATTGTAGGGCACACACTCACAGTATGCTACAACACACATGCACGGTAGTGTCACCCTGTGCTTTACCACTAAGTGTGCATAAGAACACAACTGCCACTCCTGGTGGTAACAGCACTGCAGTGTAGAATTCTCTGCCTCTTACCCTGCCCACACCCCTGTAGCTGAGTACAACCACAACATCTGAACCTTACCTCTCCAACTGGTGTGGCTGAGGGCTGCCAAGAGAAAGAGGTGCTGCCTTGGACTGACCTGGAGACCTTCAGGAATGTGAGACAATGGCACTGCAAATAAGGACACTGGTACTTGGAGCTATGAAAAAATATCTAAGCTTTACTGAAGGAATGGTAAAGCAGTTTGCTGCCACAAATGGTGATCAACATACATACTTTTACAGTTAAAAATACCAGAAAAAATATCAGAAGCAAACAGCATATGCAAAGTGCAATACAGGAAATCACTTTCTTTTGTTTCCTTTGCAGGGTAATCCACCACACCAAATTTCCCCCTGGAGACTGCATGCAGTCCACCACCCACCAGTTCACCAGACAACGCAAAAGCTTCTGGGGTTAAATCCTTCCCTGGCCCTGTCACTAAACTTACTAAACACTTTAGCCTTATGGGCATGGAATGGCTTCTATGCCTTGTCCCACCTCAGCCCATTCACCCCTTGCTCAAACACAATGTATTGTCCCAGCACTAGGCTTCACCTCAGGCCCAAGATGCTGCACATACAGGAACTGCCTTACTGGCATGTGGTGGTTACCTGGCCTTGTCCCACTTCAGTCAGCCAACTCACCCCTTTACCATGAATACACTCCCTGCAATATAATCTTTTACCCAGTGGCACCCAGCCAGGTTTCCCAAAATGTACCCTTATGACTCAATATGAGAACTAGGTATATTCTTACCTTTTTCAAGATTAGTAGCACATTCGGGCCCTTAACAGGTGCCAGACTTAAACACTGGCTCAACATTCACATGTAAAAGAACTGAGAGAAAGCACAGGCAGTATTTTAAAGAAAATATTGTTCACTAAAAATTGTATAGCAGGAAAAATCAAACACATGACAATTATATCAATAACTTACAGTCACATAAAAAAATGGGAAGTTATAGAACACAAATATGCCTACCACAAATACTTAAGTTCTTGCCTAGCTAGATGTTACCGTTAAGTGCTTCCTCAAGTCCAGAGAACTGTGTCTCTCTTGAGTCCCAAAAAAATAAGCTCTCTTTCCCTCTGATGCCTGTTCATTTCAAACTCCATCTCCCCACCCCTTTTGGTGAGGTCACGGTTAGATCCTCCTAGCTTTAACTTCTTAATATAATTATCCACAAGGATGTATGTTAATTCCGTGAATATCAGCAACTAGCCATTTCCCAAATATGACAGTCTTTGATCAAAACATCCCCTTTTTTTTCACAATTCCATGACCATGTCACTAGTTCTTGGCTACGTGAGAAAACCATAAAGGATCAGCCAGAGGGCTTCCCTTCCTGCTAGGGTCATAACATTTATATTTAGTTTCAGCTTCAAAAGCAGGAACAGGTTATAAGGGGAAATAAACTGTCCCTCTGGAAGGAAGGCTTTTAATTAGGGGTTTCCCTGGTCAGTTTAACACATCTTGTAGTTTCAGCCACACTGACACCTTGGAGGTCAAATGTCACTTATCACTGCTAGGCTGTTTTCTTGCTTAAGCAGACCTTCACATACCATATATTTATTTTATAAATATTATGCAGTAATAATATTAAAGGGTTTATCACGTTACACTCCTCCCTCCTTAGACTGAATTTGGTGAATCTATTCCTGCATGGGATGAGTTTCCCAAATTCAGTTTACATCTCAAAGCAATGGAATAAATCATCAGCATTTTCATTCACTGCCCCAGCTCTGTGTGAGGCAGTCACATCATACCCTTGCAAGGCAAGACTCCACCTTAGTGGTCTACCGTTCGTTTTATCCATTTGTGCCAGCCAAACAAGAGAGTTGTGGTCAGTTTTGTACGTCAAAATGCTGCCCATATAGGTATGGCTCTAACTTCTTTAGGGCCCACACCATGGCAAGACACTCTTTTTCCACAGTAGAGTAAGCCTGCTCCCTGGGAAGTAACTTTTTACTGAGGTACACTATGGGGTGATCTTTCCCTTGGTAGGACTTCTGACTTAGCACTGCTCCAATACCCACGTCTGAGGTGTCAGTCTGGACTACAAAGGGTTTGCTATAGTCTGGACTTGTCAATACAGAAACACTGCACAGTGCCTCCTTCAGTCTGGTAAAGGCTTGTTCACAGGCTGGTTCCCAGGTAACTTTCTTAGGCATCCGATTCTTTAACAGGCCAGATAGGGGAATGGCCAAGGCACTGTAATTTGGTACAAATTTCCTATAGTACCCTGCTGTTCCCTGAAAACTCCTGACCTGCTTCTGTGCTTCTGGTCTGGGCCATGCCTTGATTGCCTCTATTTTCACTTGGTTAGGATGGAGTTGTCCCCCACCTACAACATGCCCGAGGATTGCCACTTCAGCCATAGCCACCTGGCACTTTTCAGCTTTGACAGTGAGCCTGGCCCTCTGTATCCTGCCCAGCACTTCCCTAAGGTGGGACAGGTGTTCCTCCCAGCTGGCACTAAAGATGGAAATGTCATGCAGGTACACCACAGCATACTCTTCAGCACCATTTAATAACTGATTCACCAACCTTTGGAAAGTGGCCAGGGCATTCTTCATTCTGAAATGCATTACTTTAAATTCAAAAAACCCTATCAGAGTGATGAAGGCCAACCTCTCCCTAGCTCTGGCAGTTAACTCCACCTGCCAATACCCCTTTGTCTGGTCAATAGTCGTAAGGTATGTCGCTCCTCCTAACTTGTCCAGGAGTTCATCTGTCCATGGCATTGGGTGGGTGTCTGACTTCATGACTGCATTTAGTCCATGATAGTCCACACAAAAATGAGTAGAGTCATCTGGCTTGGGAACAAGGACTATGGGTGAGGCCCAAGGGCTGTGGGATTTCTGAATTACCCCTAAATCCAGCATCTCCTCCACCTCTCTCCTGATGACCTTATGGACAGTCTCTGACATCTGATATGCTGTCCACCGTATGGGCGCCTGCATCCCTGTCTCCACATCATGCATCACTAAGGGGGTTAGTCCAGGTTTGGTGCTAAACAGTGGGGCAAAGTCTGCTTAAACCTCCCTTACTTCCTGGATCTGGTCTGGGGTCAACTGGGGTGACATTTTATTTGCCCCCACAGGGGACTTCTGCTTGCTTTCTTCCAGCAAGTCAAGAAAGTGATCTCCTTCATCCATCCCCTCCCCAGGATTACACACTGCAAACACCATGTCAGCCCTATTAGCATATGACTTCATCATGTTGACATGGTACATTCTTTGTGTATATCTTCAGTCAGGTAACTCTATAAAGTAGTTTACATCATTTTTCTGTCTGACTACTTTGTACGGTCCTGCCCACTTGGCCTGCAGTTTGTCTTTCCAGACAGGGATTAGGACCATGACTTCCTGACCCACAGTGTATGAGTGAGCTCTGGCTCTGCTGTCGTACCACATCTTTTGTTTTTGTTTGGCAGCTGCCAGCTTGCTCTCTGCTGTCCTCATAAGCTCCTTCAGTCTTTCACTAAGGACATAATCCACTATGGGAGTACCCTGGGTGGCGTGCTTGCCTTCCCAGTCCTCCTGGATCAAGTTTAGTTGCCCATATGCCCAGCGTCCATATAACAGCTTGAAGGGAGAAAACCCTGTCAACTCTTGGGGCACCTCCCTGTATGCAAACAACAGGTGGGGAAGGTATTTCTCCCAGTCCCTCCCATGCTGTCCAGAAAACGCTTGGAGCATTGACTTAAGGGTACCTTTAACTCTTTCCACTAGCCCATTGGCTTGCGGGTGATAAGGTGTCGTGCATCTCTGCACCACCCCACAATTCTCCCACAAACATTTCATCAGGTCCGATATAAAGGAACCCCCTTAATTGGTGATAACCTCCTGATGAAACCCAACATAGTAGAAAATCCCAAGCAAGGCATCTGCCACTTTGTCTGTCCTCAGTGATCATAGGGCGACTGCCTCTGGGTACCAGGTGGCATAATCCACTACAGTCAGGATGAACCTCTTCCAGGAGGAGCTGGGGGGTATTTGAAGGCCCCATAATATCCATTCCCACTTTCTGGAATGGCTTATCCACTATGAGCAATGGAATTAGGGCAGCTTGGGTTCTCTTACCTGCCTTCCCTATTTCTTGGCACTGGTGACAAGACCTGCAATACTCCTTTACCTGCTGGGTGAAGTTGGGCCAGTAGAAATTCTGGGTCAATCACTGTGTAGTGCCCATGACTCCCAGATTAGCAGACATGGGAATATCGTGTGCAATCTTAAGTAATTGCTCATGGTACCCCTGGGGAATGACAAGCTGCCTGCCTATCACCCCTCCCTCTGTCTAAGCATCCTGCATATGCAGCAGTCCATTGTCCCAATAAACTTTATGTTTCCCATCACCTCCCTGTAATCCGTCAGAGTCTTCTCAAGCCCTCAGCTTCTCTAGACTAGGGTCATTTTTCTGAGCAGCTGCAAACTCCTTACACATTCCCAAGGCATGGGACAGGTCCCCTTTAGTGTATAAACTAGGTTCTCTAGCTCTAGCATCAAGGCATTCAGGATTACTGCCAGCCCTAACCCTCTTACAATGGGTCACCCCTCCTTTCTCAGAGTAACCCTTTGTAGCTGTTCTGTTGACTGCTACCTGGGAAATTTCTACCCCCCCCCTTTCATTATTCTCCAAATCAGGAGACACAGGCTGAGGAACCAGCCTCCCAGTGGTTTCCAAAGTGACTTCTATGGGGTCCAGAGAACCACAATTTTCCCTTGCCGCTTGGCTGTGGTTAACTGCACACACCATACCCTCTTTGAGAGTGTTGCCAATGATTACATTGACAGCCAAAGTCTCGACTACAGCAACCTTTTGCACAGTTCTCCCTGTTTCATCCCAGTCCAGGAAAACACTAGTGAGTGGCAAGGTTTTCTCCTTCTCAGTGAGTCCATGCACAGTCACAAATTGATTGGGTATAAGCTGATCAGGCTCTAACAAATCCCCTTTTACCATGGTCAGGGATGCCTCTGTGTCCCTCAACCCATGTGTCTGTACCCCATTCACAGTGACTTGGTGTATGTGTTCCCTCATGTTTACTGGCATGCTTTCAGGGACACACAAACAACCCACTTCTTTCCTAGCACCACTCTATGTACTGCTTGCCATTTTAGGACACTGCCTTGCAATAGTTGAGTACCTAGAGGCCAGTGGGGCACAGGACCCAAAGCAGCATGGATTTACAGCAGGAAGGTCATGTCAGATAAATCTAATTGATTCTTTAACTGGGTGACCAAAGTAATAGACCAGGGAGGGGCTGTGGATATGGCCTACCTAGACTTTAGCAAGGCATTTAACACAGCCCCGCACAAAAGACTAATAATCGAGTTAGCCAGCCTGGGAGTGGGTTCCAGGGTGGTAGCCTAGGGTAGCAAACTGGCTGCACAACAGGACACAGAAGGTAATAGTGAATGGAACACATTCTGAAGAAAGGGGGTTACTAGTGGAGTACCTCAGGGCTCAGTACTGGGTCCAGTCCTCTTTAACATCTTTATAGGTGACATTGCAGAGGGTCTGGAGGGAAAGGTATGCCTCTTTGCAGATGACACAAAGATCTGTAACAGAGTTGATACACAAGGTGGGGTAGAAAGGATGAGAAGGGACTTGTCAAGGTTGGAGGAATGGTTAGACATATGGCAACTTAGATTCAATGCAAAGAAGTACAAAGTAATGCACCTGGGAAACAAAAACCTAGGAGAAGAGTACACAATAGCAGGGGAGGTACTAACAACAACAAAAATGGAAAGGGACTTGGGGTAGTCATATCAAATGACTTAAAGGTGGGTAAGCAATGTGAGAAGTCAGTAAGGAGAGCTAGGGGGATACTGGGATGCATAGGAAGGGGCATCACAAGTAGAAAAAGGGAAGTGGTTATCCCTCTATACAGACAGTTGGTGAGACCCCATCTGGAATACTGTATGCAGTTTTGGAGACCCCATCTACGCAAGGACATAGACAGGATGGAAGCAGTCCAGAGGAGGGCAACTAAAATGGTGCAGGGTCTGCATCAGAAACCATATGAAGAGAGACAGAGAGAGCTTAATAAGTATACCCTTGATGAAAGGAGGGACGGGGGACATGATAGAAACTTTCAAGTACCTCAAGGGCATCAACAAAGTCCAGGAGGGTAGCATCTTTCAGAAAAAGAGATGTGTAAGAACAAGAGGGCACAATTTAAGATAGAGGGTGAATGGCTCAGGGGTAATGTGAGGAATTTTTTTTCACGGAGAGAGTGGTGGATGCATGGAACCACCTTCCTTGGGAGTTTGTTGGGTCTAAAACAGTGGGGAATTCAAACATGCATGGGACAGACATAAGGCAATTGTAATGGGGGTTTGCAGGAAGTAGGCTGTTGGTTAACTAGAATCTGCAGCTTATCCAATAGGAAGGGAAATGGGCAGACTGGGTGGGCCAAGTGATCCTTATCTGCCATCAAATTCTATGTTTCTTTATGTCCAGTTTCTTTGGAAACCCAACATTCATTTATTTTCTCAGGTAAATCCTTTCTTTGTAACCTGGGGCTACCTAGTTTTGGTGGAGGCAGGGAGGGCTTTAGCTGCCCTGAAGGTGTGCTTTACCCTTTCTGTGCTGCCACACCTGCCCCATTCCTTCTTAGAGCAGCTGTGCTCCTGGCATAGTGGTCTGAGAGTTCAGCAGCCTCTTGCACTGTTTTTGGATCTTGATCCTCCAGCCAGGTTTTCAGCTCTGCTGGGCATGCCCCCCAAAACTGTTCTAACAGTACAGCATTTTAGTTTCTCTACAGTGTTTGCTTCAATTCCTTCCCACCAACGTTTTAAAATGGACTTTGTTTGGTGGCTAGCTCCTCATAGCTCATGTCAGGGCTTCTCCTGAGCTTACAGTATTTAGCTCTGTATGCCTCTGCTGTTAGCTCATATTTTTTTTAAAGTGCAGCTTTAAGTTTACTGTAATCATTACTGTCCTCATTATAAATTTGACTCAATGCATCCCGAGCTTTCCCAATAAGTAGCGAGGATAGCTGGAAGCTCCAGGACTCTCTAGGAATTTTGGTCTGAATACATACTTTCTCAAAGGAATTCAAAAAGGCATCCATATCTTCCCCATCTTTAAATTCAGCTATCAATTTAGAATTTAATTTGTAACCCAGTCCTGTAGTTCCAGTTAAACCCAGGCCACTTACCTGCTCTGGTGCTGCTGCTTGGAGTCATAGCTTCTCCAGTTCATGTTGCCTCTGGTGCTCACATTCCTCTCGCTCGGCCTCTCCCTGAAGCTGTTGCTCTCTTTCCTCTGTGGCTCACTGAAGCTGTCACTCTCTTTCCTCAGCCTCTATCCGAAGCTGCTCCTGCTTCTCCTCTCTTTCCATCTGCAGCTGGAACTTCTGCTCAAATTCAAGTTCCATTCTCTGCAACTCCATCTGCAGCAAGAGCTCTTCTGGCTCCAGAATGTTGGTGACCTTCTCCTGCTGCTGTGGCTCTTGGTTTGCACTGGTCCAGCTGTACTTCTCACTGGATCTGGACACTGCACTGGCCCCTGGCCCCTCCATGCCCAAGGTTTGGTCCTTTTCAGTCACAGACTGTGATTTGAGGCTCTGGGCATCGGCTGCCACCAGAAACTCCACAAGGTTCTGCTTTTTGGCTCTCCCCCCTCGTGCTGTACTCCTCTCTGCTGGCACAACTGCTTCAGGTAGTCTGCAGTGTACCCACTGTAGTTGGAAGCCATCTTCTTCTTCTTCCTAACTACGGGTATACTAACTGCACTTGAAAAGAAAAAATTAAAATAAAACAGGAAGGAACTTAGACTGTAAGCAAAATGATATAGTTCAGTTTACTTTGTAAAATCACTATCTTATTTTGCATGTGAGTTTACAGTATTAATCTGACACACTGAACTGTTAAAGCTTGTGTTACCAAATGCTTTTAAATCACACCGCTGCCAACCAAATCTGCCACAAACACACTGCGAGGTCAGGCACTCTGCTCCCACAGTGCCAACCTCAAAAGTGCAATAGTGTGAACAGCGGACAGACAGGGTAACACTTCTGTCTGTTTTGGGTCCAAATCACCTACTATCCTCGAGTCCTTGGGGTCAAATGTAAACCTTATGCTAGCATACCCAGTTAACAGGCTCAGATAGTTATTCTCTTCGGGAAATGCAATGTAATCTTTCACCCAGTGGCACCCAGCTATGTTTCCCAAAATGTACCTTATGACTCATTATGAGACCTAGGTATTTTCTTATCTTTAGCAAGATTAGTAACACATTCAAGCCCTTAACAGCTGTCAGACTTAAAACTGGTTCATCATTCACCTGCAAAGAACTGAGAAAAAGCACAGGCAGTATTTTAAAGAAAATATTGTTCACTAAAAATTATAAAGAGGTAAAATCAAACACAGAACAATTATATCAATAACTTACAGTCACACAAAAAATGAGAAGTTATAGAACACAAATATGTCTATCACAAATGTAAGTTCTTGCCTAGCTAGATGTTACCATTAAGTGCCTTCTAAGTCCAGAGAACTGTGTCTCTCTTGAGTCCAAAAAATAAGCTCTCTTTCTCTCTGATGCCTGTTCATTTCAAACTCCATCTCCCGTCCCTTTTGGTGAGGTCACGGTTAGATCCTCCTAGCTTTAACTTCTTAACGTAATTATCCACAAGGATGCATATTAATTCCGTGAACATCAGCAACTAGTCATTTCCCAAATATGACACTCTTTGATCAAAATATGCCCTTTTTGTTTCACAATCCCACAGCCATGTCACTAGTTCTTGGCTAGGTGAGAAAACCATAAAGGATCAGCCAAAAGGCTTCCCTTCCTGCTAGAGTCATAACATTTATATTTAGTTTCAACTTCAAAAGCAAGAGTAGGTTATAAGGGGTAATAAACTGTTCCTCTGGAAAGAAGGCTTTTAATTCGGGGTTTCTCTGGTCAGTTTAACATGCCCTGCAGCTTCAGCCACACTGACACCTTGGAGGTCAAAGGTCACTTATCACTGCTAGGCTGTTTTCTTCCTTAAGCAGACCTTCACATACCATATAGTTATTTTACAAGTATTATACAATAATAATATTAGAGGGTTTATCACATTACACAGCCTTCCACATTTTAAAATGTGTTTCTGTGAGGTGCCCGGGAAGCAGCAGTTGTGTGATTACAAATATGGAGAGGCAAAGACTATGGTTTTGACAAACATGCTGTGACACCATTATGTGAAACAGACAACAGTAACAGTGATCAGGGGGCTGGAGATCTGACCCAAAGCTCAATATAGCCCATTATGGAAATATGCCAGTGACTTATTTATTGTCCACAGAAGGAGGGTCTTGCTTGAGCCTGATAAATAATCATCTTCACTGAATCTGAAACTTCTGTGAGAGAGAGACAGCACTAGCTAAAGTGTCAGAGGAGTGGTATTTTCTTCATTATATAATAGGGTTGGTACATAACATTGCATAAAAGCTGCTATCACCACTCCTAGGCAGATCGCTTCTAATGACATGTACCCAGAGAAAAACATGTAAAGCTTATCAACACTGTCAATATGTAGGGGCTATTATCACCACTGTGTATATGTCCATGAGAAAAAGACTACTGAACTACTTTCACTCCCCCCTGTGACCCCCAACCTTTCAATTGCACTCAGAAACACATTTCAGAATGCTTCCCAACCCAACGTAGAAACCGAAACCCAGAAGAATGCAAACCTGCCCACATCTCGCAACAACCAATAAAATCAAAGCACATCACACATACAACCAACAACACACCAAAGCCTAGTGGACAAAGACGGGAAGAAAATGAACATCACAACAAAACAGGTAAAAAAACTAACAAAAATTACATAGAAGAAGAAGAAGAAGAATCAGCATTTATATAGTGCTTTTCATACATCCAAAGCGCTTCACAAGCAATGCTAGACTGGTAGTGAAGTGACTGAATGTGTGCGGCGACCATATTGCACATCATCACCCACACACAGCATGGATAATTGAATGATACATACAACTATTAAACAATGTGCAATAAGATGTCAACCCTATTATATAAAATGAATATGTGATGGGAGGCATACGCTACCGCTTTTATTAAAACTCGTGGCAAGTGAGCTTGGGGTTAATAACCTGTGGCTCCACTTTGCAGAGCCACTCATGATAACCCCAAGCTCATTTGCCACTTGTACTGATAAAACCAGTATCATATGCCTCCCATAACATATCCCTTATTCTCCATACCACAGACAGACATCCATCAGCCATATGGAGAATGAAGAAAATACCGCTGCTCTCATACACAGTTGTGCTATCAGGTCTAGCACTTTTGCTGTCACCACACTCATTGTTTTAGACCCAGCTCTATTCTGCAAGTAGGATAGGTGCAGATCAGACGACTGTTCAGGGCTCCATTAGCGAGGGCAACCAACATGGAGGCAGTTACCTGTTTGACAGTTCTACTGGCCCATTGCTATCAGAATGAAATGTGGCAACGGAGACTGGGACTAGTTATTTCCCAGTCTCTGTTGGCTCCACAGGGTGATTGGCAATTTTAGTCAATCAGAATTAAATTGTACACTTGCCCATTTTCTAAACTTTATTTAATTGAGGGCTGTCCCCCAGGCTCTATCGCAAGCAGCAGGCCTCTTCTGACTGGATGCCCTCTTCACACAGGTCCATCCTTCCTGGTTGATCTCCCTGCTTGAACTCCCTTCACACTGGCTGTGCAGCTCCTTGTATCTCCCATATCATTTGCATATGCTAATCCCCAGTCACTAAGTGGACACTGACCAGTCAAGAGGCTTAGGACCAATTAAATCCTTTCTGCAGCAGCATAAGTTGCAACAAAATCGGTAGCTTTTGAAATCTGACTGCTTTTCCTGAAGATTCAGAGGCTGTTTTTCCTGTCAGCCTTTATTTCCATGTTTTCTTGTGACATAAAAAAACTATTTTCCCAAGGTTTAAGCACTTCCACATCTTCCTCATTAGAAGTTCATATTCCAAGCTTTCCCCAGAATATTTTTTTTAAAAATTCCTCCACAGGAACCCCACATCGCTAAGGGTTAAACTCTCTCTCTCTCTCTCTCTAGTAAATATTTCAAACAGCACTTTCGAGTGATTTTTTCCTTCAGATTTCCTCATAAATTGTACTTTCCCCATTAAATAAGCTGTCCTCTGCAGTTTACACTTGAAAATCAAAATATCTCTTTTCCCACACTTAGCTCCACCTTCTCTACACCTGAACTGCATGGATTATGCTTCTAGGACCCACTCTCCCTTTCCAGGTTACCAACTCCTTTATTTTGCACTCTAGCCTCCCAAAACTATGTTTCTAACGTAATGAACATTTTAAGCTACTGTCCTGCAAAGTTTGAGGCAAAACAAATGAAAACTAGCTTGACAGCATGCTTTTAAAATAAACTGTTTCTAGTCAAGCAGCTTCTCTCACTGCCCCATGCTTTCCCAGCACAGAGAACTCATTAAAATGGCTTTTTTTTAAAAATATACACACTTCTGTGACACCATTTTTTATTTTATTTAAAGAATACAACAATTAGTTATGAGGACTCAAAATACAGTATTAAAAGAATGTACAAAAAATAATTACACTTTTTTGAGTTGATACAAGGTCATTTTTGCAAATGAAAAAGAGAGACAATGATATCACTTTGACAAAGCAGAACAAGTATTTGTCTATGCCGAATGTTTGCTTGCTGGCATTGGCATTGGTACTGCATGGGTTAAAAGAGATGCATAATAGGAATAGCAGTGAAGTACTGAACTAGTGCCAACCCCCACTCCACCCTGCAGAGACTGACAGGTGTTGGGTGTGCCTTTGAGTCATCAGCCATAACACTTGAGCTATTCCACCTCACTCCACCCTGCAGACACTGACAGGTGTCATGGTGTGCTTTGTGGTCCTCGGCCCTTATGCTCACCCCATTCCATAAGGAAATAAGATGAGATGGGTGCAGTATTGGAGAATGGGGTGAACGTTAGGACCGAAGACCCCAAGGCACACCTCGATGCCTCTCAGTGACTGCAGGGAGGGGGTGGAATGGGGTGACCATTATGGCTGACTACCCCAAGCCACACCTCAATGCCTGTCAGTCTGTAAAGGTTGGAGCATTACGTTGGAAACTCTAATGCCCCAGGCATGTATTGGTATATTTGCTCCAAATTTTCAACATGGGCTTTTAGGGACCCCACATCATGAACAGTGACATTATCATTTTGTTACTCAATGCTGAAAGGTGATTTTACACAGTGAATGTGGCATTCGGAACAACAGCTACGAAAATACATTTTGGGCAGGATGTGAAAAATAACATCTATACTATTCATGAGGAGCTGTGAAAAAATGGCAGTGCTGAAACTCTGGAGTAAAAATATGAAAAAGTGGTGAAGTTATGAGCATGCATAGAAATTGCACAACGCATGCTTGTAACACAGTAATTTTTGGGAATTTTTTCACCATATTGTCAACATGGCATTTTGGGACCTCCCTCATAAACAGTGGCACTATGATTTCACTTATCTGTCTCAAAAGTTGATTTCACACAGCAACTGTGCCATTCTGTGCCACAGGTGTGAAGCGGGTTTCAGGCAGGATGCAAAAATGACAGCTATACTGTTCATAAGGGCGTGTGAAAAATGGCAATGTTGGAAATTTGGCATGAGAATATTAAAATTGGTGAAGTTACGAATGTGTGTACAAACTGCACAATACATGCTCATAACACAGTCATTTTTGAGTTTCACCAAACTTGCAACATAGGTTTTTGGGACCCCAGCTCATGAACAGTGGCACTGTCATTTCATTAATCATTCGCAAAAGGTAATTCTGCACAGTGACTGCAAAATAATCTTTTGGGACCAAGAAACTAAATGGCAGTATCAGTGGTCATGAGGTAGATCCCCAGAACCCCATGTTGAAAATTTGGTGCTAAAACTCCAAAAAATGGCTGATATCAACCTAAGTTGAAGCCCCCCATTGATGCCATTATAAAGCTTACTGCAATTTTTTTCGTTTAGCAGTCAGCTTTTGAAGAGTGCAGACATGTTCCTGGTTCACAGAAGATCACAGCACTGGACCTCTGGAGGTAAGTATGGGTGGGGGTGCGTGGAGGTAAGTACACAGAGAGAGGGGTATGGGTTGGGGAGGGTGGGAATGACAAGACACTTTCTTTTTTAGGTTTTAAAAAATATGTTGTGGGAATATTTTTTTTCAGGTGAAACCAAATGGATTTTGGCACACTGGGGTGGGCTCCCAGTGTGCCAGACTAGTATAGGGGGAATCAATGCTGACCCAGGGATTGGTCAGTCCCAGGTCGGCTGACAAAAAGGGGCATAGGGGGCGATCAATCACGAAAAAGCACAAAAAAGATAGTACTTCTTGCTACACCGCGTGGGCTCCCCAGTGCTGCCAATAGTGGGAGAGGGGGGGCATGTCAACATGGGGATTGGGCACCCAATGTTGGCTTTGGGAGGAGTGTGTGATGGGCAGCAGGAGCCACCAATTATGCGGTGGGTCTCATTTATTTCACCAGGAAAGGCACACTGAGCAAACAAGTTGCTCTTCCCACCCATGCGCATTACTGTGCATTGTAATGTGCATGACTGGAATATGCCTGGTTGAGGGAGGAGAGATCTGCCGCTACAATGACAAGACTGTCTGTGACTGGAGCATCAGATTTCTTTCAAGTCTGGTGCTCACTTTGAAACTGCCATCATTGGCAGCTTCCCTGTTGATTGATGGCTGAGGGCCGAGCCCCTGAAAGCATTGGATGGATTGGTCAAACACTGCTACACCTCTCCAATACTCTATTCACCTCAAAATGTTTCTTGTGTACTACGTGCACAAGCAAACATAAAAATGAGGCAAAATATTTAATTTATGCAGGAAGTCAAAGAGAAGGGCCGATGTTATGGACATGACTTAGATCTGAGTACAGCAGCAGGCTGTAACTAGAGATGCAAAAGTCCACAGATTGCTGTCGCAATGCTGACAATGAGATTTGGTGCTAATAGAAACATAGAAACACAGACTTTGATGGCAGATAAGGACCGCTGGCCCATCTAGTCTGCCCATTTCCCATTTCCACAGTGGATAGGCTGCAGATCCTAGTTAACTAACAGCCTATTTCTTCCTACCCCCACAAGAATTGCCTTATGTCTGTCCCATGCATTCTTGAATTCTCCCACAGTTTTAGACCCCACAACCTCCTCAGGAAGGCTGTTCCATGCATCCACTACCCTCTCTGTGAAATAATACTTCCTCACATTGCCCCTGAACTGCCTATCTTTAAATTGTTTCCCCTTGTTCTTACACGTCTCTTTTTCTGAAAGATGCTACCCTCTTGGACTTTGTTGATTCCACTGAGGTACTTAAAAGCTTGTATCATGTCCCCCCTCTCCCTTCTTTCCTCAAGGGTATACATATTAAGCTCCTTTAGCCTCTCCTCATATGGCTTCTCTTGCAGACCCTGCACCATTTTAGTTGCCCTCCTCTGGACTGCCTCTATCCTGTCTATGCCCTTGCAGAGATGAGGTCTCCAGAACTGGACGCAGTACTCCAAATGGGGTCTCACCAACTGTCTGTATGGAGGGATAACAACTTCCTGTTTTCTGCTGCTGATGCCTCTCCCTATGCATCCCAGTATACCCCCAGCCCTCCCTACTGCCTTCTCACATTGCTTGCTAACCTTAAGGTCATCTGATATGATTACTCCCAGGTCCCTTTCCCTTTTTGTTGTTGTTACTACCCCCCCATTGTGTATTCTTCCCCTTGGTTCTTGTTTCCCAGGTGCATTATTTTGCACTTCTTTGCATTGAATCCTAGCTGCCATAATTCTGACCATTTCTCCAACCTTGCAAAGTCCCTTCTGATCCTTTCCATGCCTCCTTGTGTATCAACCCTGTTGCAGATCTTTGAGTCATCTGCAAAAAGGCATACTTTTCCTTCCATTCCTCTGCAATGTCACTGATGAAGACATTAAAAAGGACTGGACCCAATACTGAACCCTGCAGTACCCCACTAGTAACCCTCTTTCTTCAGAGTGGACTCCATTTACAATTACCTTCTGTGTCCTGTTGTCCAGCCAATGTTTTACCCAGGCTACCACCCTGGGACCCACTCCCAGGCTGGTTAATTTGACTATTAATCTTTTGTGTGGGACTGTGTCAAATGCCTTGCTAAAGTCTAGGTAGGCCATGTCCACAGCCCCTCCCTGGTCTACTACTTTGGTCACCCAGTCAAAGAAATCAATTAGATTCGTCTGACATGACCTTCCTGCTGTGAACCCATGCTGCCTTGGGTCCTGTGCCCCACTGGCCTCTAGGTACTCAACTATTCTTTCCTTCAGAGTGACTCCATCACTTTCCCTACCACAGAGGTCAGACTGACAGGTCTGTAGTTCCTGCCTCTGTCTTGGCCCCCACTTTTGTGAAGGGAATCACATCTGCATTCCTCCAGTCCTCGGGTACCACACCATCCTCCCATGATTTATTAAAAGAGTAGCCAGTGGTTTCACTAGTTTCTCCCTTAATTCTTTTAGAATTCTGGGTGAATTCCATCAGGACCCATTGCTTTGTCCACCTTCAGTTTTAGGAGTTCTTGCAGAACCATTTCTTCTGTGAAAGGACTGGGATCAACCCCCTATCAAGAGTGCTTCTGTTAATTGGATTAGGCACTTCCCTCCTCTTTTGTGAATACTGAGCAGAAATATTCGTTCAGTATCCCTGCTTTTCACTGTGCCCCTCTGCCCACCCCATTCATTCTATTCAGCTCACTATCCCTCCCTTTGTCTTTCTCTCGCGCTGATGTACCTATAAAAGGTTTTATCCCCTTCTTAACTGAGTTGGCTATCTTTCCTCAGTTTGGGCCTTTGCTCTTCTGACTTCCCTCCTGCTTCCTTCTGCCCTAACTGGTACAGCTCTCTGTCCTGCTCCTTCTGTGTTTCCTTATACTTCCAGAATGCTATATTTTTCTTCCTGACTTTCACAGCCACCTCTTTTGAGAACCATATTGGCTTTTTCTTTCATTTTGATTTGTTTATTTGCTTCACACAAAGGTTTGTTGCCTCTGTGATGGCAGTTTTGATTATTCCCCATTGTTGCTCCACACCACCTTCTAGTCTGTTTGCTAGTGCTTTTCTGAGGCACTCTCCCATCTTGCCAAAGTCAGCCCTCCTAAAGTCCAGTACCCTCACTTTTGTATGGCTTGACTCTGTAGCTGAGTTTAACATGAACCACACTGTTTGATGGTCACTTGTTCCCAGATGGCAACCCACTTCTAGATCTGAGATCCTCTCACTGCCCCCATTTGAGAGTATGAGGTCTAAGATTGCTCCCTCATGAGTGGGTTCCAGAACTAGCTGTCTGAGGCCTGCCACCTGAAGGGCATCAAGAATGGCCATGCTCTTGGATGTGGCTGCAGCAAATCTGCTCCAGTTAACATCTGGCATATTCAGGTCTCCCATCAACAGTATGTCCCCTTTCTCTGCCATTCTAAGAAAGTCTTCTATTATATCCTTGTCCATTCCCTCCCCCTGACATGGGGGTCTGTACACAACCCCTGTGCAGATTGTGGTACCCTTTTCAGTCTCCAAGGTGACTCACAGTACCTCTTCCCTCCCTGTTTACTCTTTTGTTCAGTTGCTTTTATCCCTTCCTTTACATAGAGAGCTACTCCTCCCCCTCTTCTCCCCTGCCTGTCTCTCCTGTAGGTTATGTACCTTGGTATGTTAACATTCCAGTCATGGTTCTGTGTGTACCATGTTTCTGTGACTGCTATGATATCCAGGCATCCCTCTTCCATCAAGGCCACCAGCTCAGGGAGCTTGTTGCCCTGACTACGGGCTTTGGTAGTAATTACATACCTCCATTTCCTGATGGCCTTCACTCCTTTTGCCCCATCCCTGTCCTTCTTGCCTCTGTCACTTTCTCCATTTACCCCTGCCCTTCTCCTATCGACACCTCTCATGTTGGTGTTTGCTGCACTTACTACCGTCATTTTTGGGGAGGCTAGGATTTCCTGTTCTTTCCAGTGTCTCCTCTTGGCTAGTTTTTTAAATGCTTGCCAATGAAGCATTTAAACCTATCATGTAGTGGATCCTTGGCTCCCTCCTGGACAGATGCAGCCCATCATGCCAGTATAGGCTTGCATCACTCCAGGTGGAACCCCAGTCCCCAATGAAGCCAAATCCCTGAGCTCCACACCAGTTTTTCAACCACTGATTGAATCCCATGGTGCGGAACACCCTAGCCTCTCCTATGCCATAGATGGGCAGCACCTCATACCATGGGAAGCCAATCCAGTATACCACAGTTCCAAATGCGAGCACCCTAGCAAGGAGACAATAACTCAATTATAATGCCAATGCAATTTAATAAGGAATGCCAGGGTCACATACAACCCAACCCCCCTGAGTGCCTCAGCAATGAAGCCTTCTAAGGGGGTATAAGAGGTAGACAAGGAAGCACATACATATAGTGAAACCAGTCATGACATCACCTATCACATGATAGAAAATCACCTATAGACACTCTAGAATCCATTTCAAATAGCATCTAATCACACAAAGATTTTTCAGAACATTACAAAGCACCTTAACAAAATCTATGGAAGTTCATATATTGTTGATACTAACATACTAACATACTAAAATGCCAGCAGAATAGGCCTAACAGTCTTTTCGCAGTCTGAAACATTTGGTCAGCTCCCCACCCTGGTGCTGACCTGTTGTCCCTTCGCTTTCTGGCTTCTCCTTCCCAGTTCCGGATATTCTTGCTGCATTGGATTTTGCTTCAGAACCCTTCCTGTACCTGTCCCACCCTCTTGAACCCCTCCACTGTCTCTGCTCCACCAGCCCACTAGATAGTGCATTCCATGACTCACCACCCCTCAGTGAAGTAGCACCTCCTCCTTTCTCCCTGAATTTTCCCTCCAGCTTCCACCCATGCCCTCTAGTGGCCCTTCCTCCTTCCTTTGAAGCACCCTGACTGTTCCTCCCTATTTACCATCTTCATGTACCTGAAGACTCCTATCATGTCCCCCGGTCCCTTCTCTCTTCAATGTGTTACATGTTTAGCTCTTGAGCCACTCTCCTCCATAAGTCCTGTCCCCCAAACCCCAAATCATTTTGGTTGCCCTCCTCTGGACCCACTCTCAGAAGTTAGTGTCCTCTTTAAGTGTGGCTCCAAACTGCACGCAGTACTCCAGGTGCGGCCTCACCACAGTTATAGAGGGAGTATCACTTCCTCCTTCTGGAGGTGATCCTCAGCGATGCATCCCAGCATCCTGTTGGCCTTGGCTGCTGCCCCCACAAGTCTCTGAGTTGTTCATCTTGACATCCACCACCACCACCCCAGGTCCCGCCTCAGCCATCGAGACTCTGTAGCATTCTCCCAGGGTGTACACTTGGCCTGGGTTTCTGGCCCCAGGAGGAGTACTTTGCATTTCCCTGCATTGAACCTCAGCTTCCACTTACTAGACCATCTTTCCAGAGCCTCCAGGTCCCCCTGCAGGGCCACCCTCCCTCCTCCCCATCCACCACCACTCCCAGTTTCGAGTCATCTGCAAAGAGACTCATCTCACTCCTGATTCCTGTCCTTGTGTCAGTTACATAGGCGTTGAACAGAAGGGGCCCAAGGACTGATCCCTGTGGGACCCCACTAATGACCTTCCTTGGGATGAGACTATCCCACCAACTATGGCCTCTGGGTCCAGTCCTGGAGCCAATTGCCTATCCATCTGATCATCTGGTTCCCCACCCCATTTCTCCCAGCTATCCAACAGGCCCACATGAGGAACAGAGTCAAATGCCTTGCTGAAGTCTAGAAAGAGGACATCCACTGGTCTACCCAGGTCCAAGGCACTTGTCACCAGTCATAGAACTCCACCAGGTTTGTCTGACACGATTTCCCCGGGATGAATCCATGCTGTCTGTCATCCAGGCACCCTGACTTATCCATGTCCCCCCCAGCCTCTCCTTGACAATGCCCTCCATCACCTTGCCCACCACCGATGTCAGGCTGACAGGCCTGTAGTTTCCTGCCACCTCCCTTGATCCCCCCTTGTGGATAGGCACTATATGCGCCACCTTCCAGTCTTGGGGCACCCACCCTGTCCTCAGAGAGATGGTGAAAGAGCTCTTCCAGGGGTTTCGCCAGGACATCTGCAAGTTCCTTCAGCACTCTGGGATGTAATTTATCTGGCCCCGGTGCTATCTCCATCTTAAGGGAGCTGAGGGCTTCCCTCACTCTCTCTGCTGTGATTTCCACTTCCGGTATCTCTTCTCCTGCTTAGCCTCCCCCACCTGCCAGTGATGCCTCCCTCTCCCACACCTGCCGATCGGTAAGGGTCCCCCTCCTCAGTATCTATGTCTCCTTCCATGTATGATGCAGCACCCCATTTTCCTGGTGAAAACTGGGGTGAATTACTCATTTAGTACCTCAGCCTGCTCCCCTGGGTCTTGTGCCCATCTCCCTTTATATAACTACAATATTATATACACACACACACATATATATATATATATATATATATATATATATATTATGGTAGCACGGTAGTGCTACCATAGTTAGTTGAGGAGCCATTTCCATGTTAAACCCAAAATTTTGCACCTTAATAACTTTGCAACTGTTGATGGATTTGCTTGAAATTTGAAATGTATGATCAAGACCCATAGGCCTTGGGATCTGCCAAGTTTCGTACTGATCGGATATCTGCCTGCGGAGTTATTAAAGTGTGATCTGTGTGCGCCACGCTTTTCTGGAATTCTGTGGTCGCTACCACAGGTCGTGACGGTTTAAGTGGAATGGCCCAAAATCTTCAGGGAATGTGCAGCCAGGGTCCCCGATGTGCCTTTTGAAGATTTCGTGAAAAAATATTAAACGGTTCAAAAGTTATTCAAAAAACAGTTTCCCATTATAAGTCAATGGGAAAAAGTTAACAAAAAGTTCAACACTTTCGCAAATGCATTTTTACTTTCGCAAATGGGCCTGTTTGTTTTCAGTTGGTAATCAGAAAAATGGTTGGCATTTAAATTTGGGACCCTCTAGCAACCTAATTTTTTTTGTATTCACCTAGTCGGGCCCTGAGGATACTTGCCATGTCTTTATTTTGTGGTAAAACACCCAGAAATATGTTTTTCAAATTTCTGGAAAAAGTATTAGCAAATTACTTTCATGTTCATGAAAGTGTCGCAAATTTTATGAAAGCTATGAAATGCGTACAGTAATTTTCTCAGTCTGTGGGAAATGACAGCAATTCTTTGCACTGCACTGCAAAATAACCGCTTGGAGTTTTGGGCTGAAATTTGAGGAACAGTCGACATCTCACAGATGTGCCTTTCAGTGTTGTACTGAAAAATATTACACGGCGGCAAAGTTATGGCACTCCAAAGTTGACAGTTTTTCCCATAGGATAACATTACGGCGCTCAAGCATTACAGGAATCCTTTGGCACCCTGCTGCAAAATTACGGTTTGGTCTTTTTTCCTGAAATTTGAGGGAAGACAGCCAACAGCCCACAGATGTGCTTTTCAGTAGTTTGGTGAAAAACATTCAGGGAGGCAAAGTTATGGCACTCCGAACTTTCTTTTTTCCATAGGATAATATTACGGCGTCACGCTTTTTCAGGGCCCGTATCTCGAAACGGTGCGATATATGGACTTTTCGTCAGAAATATCTTAGCCTCTCAATGGGGCTAAGATCCAAATTAGCCAGGACAGTTGTAAATAATATGACTTTTTAAATTTTTTTTTCACGTCAGACGGTTCCTGAGATATAATGTATTTAGTATTCCAAGATCTCATTTTCTGCATGATACTCATTATTTTGCATACATTATTTGTACTCACTGTTCTTTCTCAATGCAGGTTTTGGGAAACCAGCCTGTGCGCTTACATTACTGTTACTGTTGCCCTTTCCGCTATGGGATCCGTACGTGCTTCACTTACCATTGACGCTCGCGCCACCATGTGCGTATCCTTTATGCTTACTTGCGCTTGTGTTTCTGTTATTTTTTGCCATTTCTTCTACAGTACTGTTTATCTTACTGTTTCACTTTACATCACCATGCCCATTGACATTTCTGTTTGCAGGCACCATGTTCTATGTGACAACACATCACGTGGCAGACCATTCCTGCCTATGCCACCATGTATGCTATCCTTTCTGTTCTTATTCATGCTTGTGTTACCATGTGCCTACTGTTAGCATTTCTGTTTGTGTTGTTGTCCCTGTTAGTATGCCACAACACATCATGTAGGCGGCCACGCTCCCCCGCTGCATTACATTCACTATTTCTCGTTATCATTCTCAAAAGAAGGAATTAGAGGCAAAAACTCCATTTAATGCATTAGTTAGGTTGTTCACGTGACAAAGTGAGAAATTCAAGTTGAGCCTCCCTGCCCACCCCCAACGGCATTGGGCGTCGATTGGGATCGTGGGTCCCAACTCTCACCCCATTCTCCCATACTTCTGCTGCTTTACACATGTCATGGGGTGAGAGTTAGGCTGACGATCCCAATGCACACCCCAATGCCGTTGGGGGGGGGGGGTCCAAGGGGTTTTCAACCCTAACAGTGAATTTCTCACTTTTGTCGCTGTGGAACAACCCAACTAATGCATTAAATGGAGTTTTTGCCTCTAATATATATATATATATATATATGAGATATATAATGGTAAACTCTCAGATAAATTATTTATCTTAAGTGCTGTTTGACTCTTGCAACCTCACGAGTGGCATAAGCCATGAGTGAGGTGTCCAAGGTCAAACAGCACAAGTGTAGATAAATCATTTATCTGACAGCTCACCACTGTTTATTTCATTTATGCAGTAGGGATGCTTTCTATCAGTGCAGGAACATTTGGTTTTGACTGTTTATCTTTATTTTAAATGATAATTTCTGAGAATTTTGGTTAACTTGAGAGTATGTCTGCCTAGCATGGTGGTTGCTATTAAATGAAACACCACTCATTTTGTAGAATACTTGCTGAACAAATGTCATGCTCACAGCACTATGTTACCTTTTTATTTTAAAGTTATTCACGCTTGTTTGTCAAAAAGGGAAAAGAAAATTGAATTTGATGCTGTTTTTGCTAATTATAAAAAAACTAAAAGGTATCTATAAATGAAACACCACTTATTTTGTGGATATTTTTGTGTGAACATTTTCGTCCTCACAGTACCATGCTATCATTTTTTATTTTAAAGTTATTCACATTTGTTTGTCAAAAAGTGAACAAAAAATTACATTTTCTTCTGCTTTTTGCTAATTGTAAAAATCTATAAGGTATCTATATGAAATCACCACCATTTTGTAGAGAATTTTGTGCTGAACAATTTTCGTGCTCACAGTACCATGATATCTTTTTTCTGTTTTAAAGTTATTTCCATTTGAATATGGTTAGTACTGCTTCTGGACGCTGAACATTCTAAATGAATTCTAAAGAGATTTGTGACATAGTAACTGTGTGTATAAATGGTCACTGTATGTATAAATTTATTTTACAATAGGCGTGACATAAATCCTATGTGATAAATCTGAGCTACTATGTGATAAATTCAAAATTTTATATTTATGCACATAGTAGACGTCATCCCAGATTTATACACATACTGTAGTAAATATGTTACAATCACTCTGGAACTTATTTAGAATGTTCAACCCTCAGTACCAGTACTAACTATATTAAAATGCAAATAACTTTAAAATGAAAAAAAGACAGTATAGTACTGCGAGTATGAAACTTGTTCAACACAGAATTATTTACAAAATGAGTGGTATTTCATTTATAGATACCTTATAGATTTTTTTATAATTCGCAAAAAAGAGCAGAAAATGCTATTTTTGTTCACTTTTTTGACAAACATAAGCAAAAAAAGATAAACAATCAAAAGTAAATGTCCCTGCTCTGACAGAAAACATCCCTGTTGCATAAATGAAATATACAATGGTGAGCTGTCAGACAAATGATTCATCTACACTTGCGCTGTTTGACCTTGGACAGCTCACTCATGGCTTACACCACTCGTGAAGTTACTCGAGGTCAAACAGCACTTGTGTACATAAATCATTTATCTGACAGCTCACCAGTGTATATCCCTTATTTTTACATACAGTGACTCAGATAAACGCATTTATCACACTGAATATATGTCTACCCCATTGCATAATATATATATATATATATATATATATACACATATACATATACATATATATTTTAAGGCCAAAATAGCACTTAATTACTGTATTCAAGTATCCAATACTTTAGGAACTTCACATTGAACGATTCACATTAAGAGATTTTAATAAAGTCCAAGCAGTTAATACCAAGACAAACATATTATTGCAAATAATTCAGTGATCGCGTCCTCAGATTCTACACCCACCTGAACCACTTGTACAGGGATCTATTTAAGTATTGCTTCTTTTTTCACATTGAGAAGTTTAAATGAAGTCTAAGCAGTTAATACCAAAGAGGTATTTTATTGCAAATAGTTCCATGATCAGGTTCTACCCTAACTGAGTCACTTATATGGGAAACTATTTAACTATTGTTTTTTTGAAAATATCCCAAAACTTAATTTATGATATAATACAGTCTTCCAAATTGCAAATAAACAAATAAAGTATAAATAAAATGAAAAAGAAAGAGAAAAAATATGAAAAATATAAGGAATGAAAAGAACTGCTGCACAGTAATTTTTTGTTTTTGTACAAATTACTTCAAAAATAATTTCACATCTTATAAATTCTATAAAGACATACAGGTTCATTACTTGGTATATTCACAATCTATTCCATATTTCATTCTCTGTAGAATGTAACTAGACGACATCACTTTATTACTTTCTGAGAAATGGTTTTAAATCCCACTGGTCGTTAAGCCCATCTGGTTTCATACTGACCAGTCTAAAATCCATTCACTTTCTTTTTGCAACAAATTAACTCTATTTCCAAAATTTCATGGGTGGGATCCATTCGATCCCCATGAATCTAAGTCCCACTGGGTTTGGCAGTGTGGTATTGTGAAAATGCAATCCTGCTGGTCTATTCAGCTTGCAGTTCACAAATATTTTCACATGCCCTGAAACGAATTTTTAAGATGTAGTAGTACAACCAATGTAAAGTTTACTGCACGAAATATCATATACTATGAATGTAGTACTACACAAAATAAATTATCTTACATAAAAGTTTAACTCTGTTTTGTATGTGTGTTCTAAGGTAAGCCCTAATTACAATAACAGCATAAACTATATTTATAGCATTTTGTATATCCCCATTAGTTTACATCGTAAGTAGTTTAAATTCTGTGTTTCTTCCATTGGTTTCATTTGACTATGGCCAAATGGTCTCTAACATTAGAACCTCTGCTGAATGTAACACAAGGGGTGTTCCCTACTGCACTTGCTACCTGCTGATCCCCAATAGAATGGACTAGTTGTGGTATACAATAATCCCAATCTGCCCTGCATAATATTAAATTCAGTGACAAATGTCACTGAAGCAGCTTCACTTTCTGCCTTTTGTCCTGATTTTTCTTTTTATCCAACAGTTCAGTTCTAGGTCTAATAGCTGCTTTTCTCTTTGCTTCTAATGAAGTTCTTTCAAATATCCTCTTTAACAAATCTAGCTTCAAGTTCAGCTGCTTATACTTCAAAGTCCCTAATATCAGAGTAATTTCTACGTAAGTGGAGGAACTGTCTAAAAGGAACAGAGTTTTTAATCTCACTGGGTGTCACTATCTGCCCTTAATACAGAGTTGGTAGCCATGTAACACTTAGTTTCTATACTTCCTTGTGCATCATCAGATTTGAATATGGTGACATCAAGAAAATTTACAGCTATTTTGCTAGAAATTGATGCACACCTTAGGTTAAGTTCATTATTATTCATCTATCTCATAAATTTCTGAATTTCCCTTTGGTCACCATACCAAACACAAATGATGCAGTCAATAAAATGTTGCCAAAAATGAATGTGTGTGAAAAATGGGTGTGTTTCTGGATTAAAAATAATATCCTCCTCCCAACAACCAAGGAACAAATTAACAACTGATAGTGCCATAGAGGCAACCAATGCAGTGCCGCAAAGTTGTAAGAAGTGATTGCCCCCAAATTCAAATTGATTATGCTCAAGAATAAATCTTAATGCTTCCAGAATAAAATCTATCAGGAAATCCCCCTTTTCTATCTGTTTTTCCAAAACGTATCGGCAGGCTACCAAACCATCTTCATGCCTGATACTCATATGCAAGGATTCCACATCCACACACATACAGGTCATATTCTCAGTCCATTCTAAAGATCTTAATATATTAATCAAATCCGTAATATCCTGGATGTGTGACTGGAGTTTGTACACATTTCTGTAGGAAGAAATTCCAAATTTCCCAAGTCTGTCAGTCAATGAATTTATGCCTGCCACAATCGGGGTGGCAGATGGATCCACCATGTCCTTATGAATCTTAGATAATGTATACAGACATGGAATAGTTGGAGGTTCATTCCATATATAACCATATTCTTTTGCAGTAATGTTTCCTTCTGTTACAGCATTTTGTATAATTTGGTACAATTTGACTTTGAACCTTGCTCTTGGATTTCCAGGTAGCTTTTTGTAATTATTTTCGTCACTTCCTCTTTACTATTTCCACATAGTGCTGCTTATTAAGCAGCACTAAGTTGTCCCCCTTGTCAGATGGTTTGATAATCACATCATCACATGCACTTAAATCATTTAAGACTTTAAATTCTGCTATTGACATGTTTTTATTCTTTGGCTCCCCCACATTATCTAACAGTTCCTTGATCTGCTATAAGACAACCTTTTCATATGTTAGAATGGCTGGGATAAATATTGGAGGCATAAATAAAAATCCCTGTTTAAATAACCTTGTTCTTTCTTCCTTCATTGTTAGATTTAAACCATCCCCTCATTGTGTCTCTGATATTTCACATCTTTCTTCTGCAGTTTCTAATAGTCCCATTATATCCTGAGAAAGCAAAGTGTCCAGGGGGTTACAACTGGAGGGATGTAGTGAAGCTGAAGGGCTCTCTGTCACAGTCCCATCTGCACTTCTGATTTCTGTTAATAAAAAATCAGTATCCTCTTGTTCAGATCTTGTTTCCTCCAAATACCTCATATTTCTGTCTTGTGGCTGATTTTTTTGTGACTTTCTTTATGCTCCTACCTGACTGGGGCATCTCTCAGAGTCCCCATGCTCAGCTCTGCGGCTCCACCACCTGCCTGAACTGCTCCTCCCAACACTACATTGGTGTCAGTACTCCAGGCTCCCCTGGCCCAGTGGAGAGGCCCCAGAGTGCCCAGGGGAGAGTTGTGACCAACATTGGGTGTGTGCATGGGGCCTCCTGATGGTCACTGTCACCTCACCCAGCAGTAGGGATTTTACTTGTTTTCACCCCTATTGGCTGGGAAGTGCAATGCACTCCAGTTCACTATGTGCTCACTCCCGAGCATGCCCACAGGCTAGCCTCTGAGCCAATCCCCAGTTTTTCTGTCTCCTGACTGCTATGAGCCCCCAGAACCACCAGAGACTGCTAGACTGCAGCAGCAGGAATCTCCCTCCCCAGAGAGGGAGAGCTGTCCTACAGGTGCTCTATCCCTCCCCTCCTTTGCCTACCCCTGGCAGCCCAGGCTCATTCCTGAACCCGGGTCGCCAGCATGGTACAAGGTGTGGCATCCAGTGCCTCAACCTTCAGTGCCACCGGGCCGGACCTGTGGTTGATTTTTATTGAAGAGAAACTTTAACTTGATTTTTCTAAAAAGTTTATACAGATCAACATTCACCTGGAACTTATTTATCTTAGGAGTGGGGATGAAGAAAAGTCCTCATTTTAGCACTTGTTCTTTAATTTCAGTTAAGATTTTATCTGATAAATTAATTATTTGAAGCTCTTGTTCTTCTGTTGTCCTTGCCCCCCACTGTCGGTTGTCTAGTGCCTTTGGCTTCTACTTCTGCCTCCTTGCCCCTCTAGTTTCTCCTTCTTTATGGGGGTGATCTTTGTCTAAAATGGCCCCTCTTCCTTTATTTGAACCCTTGATGCAGAATTATTGGACTTGTCAATGTTGAATCTACCCGAGATCTATTTCTGCTCCTATTCTGTCTTTTTCAAATTACAATTCTGTCGTTATCAGAATCCTCCTGGTCTCGCTAAGTTTAGCCTATTTCTTTTCAATTGGTTCAAGCTCATACATGACAATCGTATTTTAAATTCTGAATCTAGTTCATTAAATGCTGTGTTGGTTTTAAATCCTAAGACAACTTTTTAGTGTCTTCTATTTCCAATGCTAAAGAATCAAATTTCTTACCGTTAGCTCTGATCAGCAATTCAAGTGAAGGTTTTGGAGCACAGTGATGCTGCCTCCGCCACTCCTCTTGAATTCAAATGTCTCAAATCCACTTGAAGGGACTATTGTGTTTCAGTTCTCTTGGAGCCTGTCCTCAGCTTAAATACTGCTCCAATGTTGTAATGTTGTAAATAATGTCCAGTTATTTTTGCAGTAATTCCCCAGTTTGTAAAAGCGTGCTTAAAATCTACTCCCGGAGTGGTGGCATCTTTATTCACTGCAGTCTCTCTCTCTGGCCTTATTCTGTTTCATTGCAAATGACTGTTCTCTCTCTCAATCATATCTGCTCCTGACATCGATGCTTGGGTATCTGCTTGCATCCTTTCTCCAGATTCTTTTAGAATAGTAATTTTATACCCAAGACAGCACAGACTTTAGGAAAATGTAGGAACTCTTCAAAATGGCACTATGCATTTCCAGCCATTCTGCAAATGCAAACAAAATGGCAAAAACAGTACATTGTTGACTTCTCAAAGCATTGCACAGTAGCACCTGTACTCAGCAGTAGTTATCAGCAAAAACAGTTCCAAAAGTCCACAGATTGCTGCTGTGATGCTGACAATGACATTTGGTACTAATAGTGTGAACAGCGAACCCAGTATACCAATACTGTGTTTTATTGTGTTTTGTTCGGGTGTTCTAAGGATTACAATAACAGCAAATATTACATTTATAGCATTTGTACATCCCCATTGGTTTATGTCATAACCAGTTTAAATTCTGTGTTTCTTCCATTGGTTTCCTTTGGCTATGGACCAAACAGTCTGCAATATTAGAGCCTCTGATGAATGTGAATCTTTCAGCATTAAGTTCCTATAGTACTGGATACCTGAATACAGTAATTAAATGCTATTTTGGCCTTAATACATATTTATTTATTTTTTATTTATTTTATTTATTAAGATAATCGGAAAGACCTTTGAGTCCAAGATTCATGTACAAAGGTTCCACATTATGCATAGAAGGCACAGGGACAGCACTTGTTACAGATTGCAGTACAGTACATTACAGAACAGGTATTGGATACACATTTGCTATCATTCAACGATGACATGACTTACAGAGTATAGCACAGCCATAGAGTAGCAGAGAGGTTCTGAAGAAGGCTGCTTGTCAAATAATTAGTACGGAGAAATTAGCAGTGGAGATCATATAAGGTTGGTATAGGTCAACGGGGGGAAGTGTCAGGTGCAGTCACATAGGTTGGAGGCCTGGAGTTGTTTCCTTAGCCTGGATTTAAAAGGACCAAGCCTAATTTCTTTAGTTATAAGGCTTGGGAGCAAGTTTGTCCAGGAAGGGGCTTTGTAGCTGAAGGTTCTTTGGAATTGGGAAGTCCAGCAATGGGGTACCCAAAGCAACCATTTGTTCGAGAGATGGGTGGTTCTGACAGGAGATGCTGGGAGAAAAATTTTGTCAAGGGCAGGGGAGATGAGGCCTAGAATAATCTTTTTGGTCATTAGGCAGGTGTAGTACCTGATTCTGTTGTCTAGGTTTAGCCAGTTAGTGGTACTGTAGAGGGAGTAGGTGTGAGTAAAGCGATTACATCCAAGGATGAGATGGCAAGCCTTGTTTAGCATGAGCCAGAGTTTACTGAGGGCTGAGGTGTGGCACTGTAGATGAGAATACTGTAGTCCAGCAGAGAGAGGACAGAGGAGTTTATGGTGAGTCGCAGAGCCTCAGGGGTGAGGCAGTGTTTGTGCTGATAAAGTACACCTAATCTAGAGTTAAGGGCAGTTGATAGGTGCAGAATGTGTGATCCCTAGATATTTAAAGGTGCACACTTGTTCAAGGGGGTTTGATTGACAGTAAGAATTTGGGGGCAGAGGCTCTTAAGTGGGTTTTGGGGATGGGAGAAGAACATGACTTTTGTCTTATTGTAGTTAATTATTAGATGCTGGGTGGTGAGCCACTGTTCAGTTTCATGGAAGGAGTGTTGGAGTGCTTGGCGGAGTTTAAGGAGGTCAGGATCAGAGGCAAACAGAATGGCATCGTCCATGTGTAGGAGCAGCCTGCCAGGGCAGGCTGGTGGGAGGGAGTTTAGGTATAGACTGAATAGCAGAGGGCCAAGAATGGATCCTGTGGGACACCGGAGTGGATTGGGAGGCTAGGGGCAGGACAGTGCCTACCTTGGCCAGCTGTGTTCTATCAGAGAGATAGCTGGTGAACCAGTTTATGGCATCATTGGAAAGACCACTGTAGGTGAGCATGTTCAGTAAAAGGGCATGGTTGATTGTATCAAATGCCTTAGAGAGGTTCAAGGAGATGGCACCTGTGATGTGGCAGTGATCTAAGGCAGAGTGGATATGGGACATAAATTCTAGGAGGGTGGTGGTGGTACTATGTCACTTTCAGAAGCTGTGTTGCTGGTTGCATAGAAGGTTATATTTAGTAAGGTGGTCAGTGAGTTGATCAGTGACTAAGTGCTCTAGTGCCTTAGATGGGGGGGTAGAATGGAGATGGGATGGTAATTGTTAGAGGTTATGTGTTCCACACTCTTATGGATGGAGGTGATGGAAATCGATTTCCAGTGGGAGTGGAATTTTCAGTGAAAGAGGGAGTGGTTGAGAATATGGGTGAGTGGGGTTAGGACTTTCAGGAGGGTGAGGTAGAGGAGTCTGAGGTCTAGGGAGTTGCTGCTCAGTGGGAGTGGTTAAGGGCTTTGGCAAGGTACAGTTTGGCTGCCTCCGGGGTAAGGATGCGTAGATAGAAGGGTGGAGCAAGGGGTGGAGGGTGGTGGGTCTGTGCCAGAAGGGGGTTGAAGAAATTTGGGGGGAGGACATGGTTGAGATCAGTGGAATGAAGTGAGGAGTGCCAATCTGTTTGAGGACAGAGTGTAGTAGTTATGTTCCAAGGATGGGATGTTGGGTGGAGCAGTAGAGAGAGAGAGAGTAATGAGGGTGTGCAGGAGCATATTGGACTAGGGAAGTTTCTTATAGCTTTAGCAATTAAGGTCAAGATCAAAGAGAGCAATTGGACCTCTAATGGTGGGAAAGTATAAGCTGCAAATAGGCTAAAAAAAACTACAGGCGTAATCTGCTACACTATTTATTGTGAGCCACCAAGGGTGGTGGTGGGGTGGTGGAAGCCACTATGCCATGGGACATGCACAGAGTTTCCTCCTCATGTGGGCCAAGCGCCAAGTGGCAGTCTACCTGTGAATTTCTGCATTGGATTTGAAATCGGGGGTGGGAGATCTACTCCTGTAGTCCTCGCGACCTCGTGACCTCCTCCGTGGCTGCAGTCTGTGAATTTCTGCATCAGATATGAAATCGGGGTGGGAGGGCTGTGCTCCTGTTGTCCCTCATGACCTCCAGCAACCTCCCTACATGGCTGCAGTCTATATGGGAGAGAGGTTGCCGGAGGTCGCTAGGGACTTATATATGTGTATAGAATATTGTAGTATTATATCAACAATATATGAACTTCCATAGAGTCTGTTAAGGTGCTTTGTAATGTTGTAATAAATCTCTGTGTGATTAGAGACTATTTGAAATGGATTCAAGGGTGTCTATAGGTGATTTTCTATCATGTGATTGGTGATGTCATAACTGGTTTCACTATATGTATGTGCTTCCTTCTCTACTTCTTATACCCCCTTAGAAGGCTTCATTGCCAAAGCACTAGAGGTTTGGGTTGTATGTGGCCCTGGCATTCCTCATTAAACTGCATTGACTTTATAATTGAGTTATTGTCTTCTTGCTTGGCTTTATAATTGAGTTATTGTCTTCTTGCTTGGCTTTATAATTGGGTTATTGTCTTCTTGCTTGGCTTTATAATTGAGTTATTGTCTTCTTGCTTGGGTGTTTGCATTTGGAACTGTAACTAGAGATGGTTTGAGTAGGCGCTTAAGTGCAGGAGAAGAGGGGTGAGGTGGGTTTGTGGGAGAAGGTTATTCCAGAGAAAGGAGTCTGTAGGAGAAAGCAAATTTACCTGCAGAGGTCTTGGCATGTGAGATAGTGAAGGAACAATGTAGGTTTGTCCACTAGGGTATGGGGAAGGGTGGTTGGAGCTATAAGTGAGAGAGGTAGGAAGGAAGCATGCCAAACCAGTATTTAGAAATTGAAGTAGTACAATGGGATAGATGCCTTTATGAGAGGGATGGAGAGATACGGAGGAGTAGATGTCACAGTGGTGAGTCAGAGGGCTGAATTTAAGGTGAAATGACAGAATGCATTGAAGAGCATGTCATGTTTTGCGAGGAGCTGCCAGATAATGTCAGTGTAGTCAAAGGCTGGGAGCATCCATTTGACTAGGAGATCCCTTCAGACTGGAGGAGAGACAACCCTTGTGACAATAAGGTCCCAGTTTGGGACACAGCTTAGAGTGGAGGGCCTTAAAATGGGAGGAGAAGTCCAGTGAAGGTCAAGCCACATTCCAAGGTATTTTAAGTTTGTGACTTCCTCGAGAGGAGTAAAGAAGTTGGTGGTGGTGGTGGTGGAGGTGGGTTCTGGATCGATTCTCTTTTGAGCCTAAGGTCCAGGCAACAGTCTTTTGGTATTCATTGTTATACTGTTGGCTTTGAACCAGTTTATTACTGCAGTGAAGTCTTATTGTAGGGAGTTTTGATGTCAGGGCAGTGGGATCAGATAGGAAAAGGACAGTGTCAGCCACATACATGTGGATGCAGGCACAGGTACATTGAGAGGGCAAATTATTTATGAACAGGGAGAAAAGAACTGGATCAAGGTTCGATCCTTATGTAGTCCGAGAACTCATCTTGAGCCCCTTGTGGCCTTTTTATAAATAAAATAATGTGTTTATCCTCAAGTGATTTGCTATGTGTCCCCTATTTCTGAGCAGCTTTAACATTGCTCTAAAATGTATCCCAGTATGTGTCTTTTAATATTGTGTGTGCTTTTGGCTTCCAGAAGCTCCTCTGAGCTCAATTCTTGACTGTACCCCATTTTTTATTTATTTAATGTGAACCAGTCCCTAAAACATACATCCTGGTGCTTGCCACCTGCTCAAACAATAAATACAAATATCTGGTTGTCCTGCCTGCAGGAGGAATGTCTGGCTTGTGTCTCCCTCTCGCACACTTACACAGGGCTCTGCCAGGCCATAGCCTGCTCCATGATCACCTCCACAGTTTAGTGAAGCCACACAGAGGCTGCTGTTAAGGGATTCCCCTGAGTGTACCCATGCTCTGCTGTGGAGCTGATGATCAGCTCTCACTCTTCTCTCTCCCCTTTGTCTCTCAGGGTGGTGCCCGCCGTTCCTGCAGCTGCTGCTCTTCATTTAATTTTAAACAGCTGCAGACTGCATGCCTTAAATTCAGGCACAATATATTTTTAAATAAATAAAATATTTGATAGGGAGACCAAGGCTGGCCCCTATTAACCATTGGACCATCCGGGCTCTAACTGCAGTATCCAGTGCATACAAATACTAGCCCACTAGCTACCAATACAAACATCACCTTTTTCTATATTTGTATTTATGGAAATGTGACTAGTTCTCTATTAATTGTGTAAAATGTTTGTGTGTGTACCAAGGGAAGGCAGTCCCACTCTCCCAGCTACACTACACCTGTAATCCTACTAATATTCTCACAGCTGAAGTATTTATAGTGGATGATGTGCGGTCTCGATCGGTAATCAACTTGTCAACTGTCTAGAAGTTGCCATGGCAATCGTGTAACCCTCTAGAGTGAAGCTTGAGAGGTTTACATCCCATGGCAACCTCAAGATGATTAAAAGTTGGTTACTGATCACGATTCATACATTATCTTTATAGTGTATGGTCGCATAAAGTACAAAAAAAACAGAAACAGGTACGTTATTTAAAAGTAAATTAAGTCACTGTGAGTCAAACTGTAAATCTCTATGGCTCTTTGGTGAGGTACCTCACTTCCTGTACCCGGCATGCCTAGAGCAATCACAGTTGTTATACCATTGATGTGACATATCATCGATGGGTTAACAACAAAGTGACGTCACATCGATGTCGTAACAA
Source organism: Neoceratodus forsteri (assembly GCA_016271365.2). NCBI lineage: Eukaryota > Metazoa > Chordata > Ceratodontiformes > Ceratodontidae > Neoceratodus > Neoceratodus forsteri. The sequence continues at coordinate 680,512,880 of CM057456.1, read as the reverse complement.
TGCTGGTAAAAGTTAGATTTTGGTAGATAACAACATTCTGCCAAACATCATATAGAGGATAATGGCTGGGGATCAGGTGATAACCATGCTGTAATCACTTTGAATGGTTGCTAAGGCAACATGGTAAACCTCGAGAGCGCAGCTCAAGAGGTTTACTGTAGTCCTAGCAACTACGAGAGGTGATTTCAGTGTGGTTGTCACCCGATCACCAGCCATCATCTTTTATAGTGTATGGTCAAAAAAACACTGTTTGCATTCTGTGTGTGAGAATTATGGAACTCTGGTGCATTCTTTTTTGTTTTGTCACTGTTTGGAAGTTCCGAAGTGTGGTTAACAACTTTTAACATTCTAAAAAGTGCATAACAAAGCTGTGTAACTGCTGATTATTGTGGTTAATAGGCACTTACCATACATTATAGAGGATAATGGCTGGGGATCAGGTGCTAACCACACTGTAATCACCTCGAGTGGTTGCTAGGGCAACATGGTAAACCTCGAGAGCGCATTCGATTATGGTGGTTAATAGGCACTTACCATATATTCTACAGGGGCATCTCTCTCTCTCTCTGTCTCTGTCTCTGTCTCTCTCTCTCTCTGGCAGCACCCACCTACCCCAGGGCTTGAACCCGGGTCCCAATGACCTGCACCTGAAGGTACCCAAATCTAACTTTTTCTCTTTCTTGGTGTAACAGGTGTTACATGCTCTTACAATACCTTTGTGTTAAATCTGACCCTCTACAATTTTGTCTACAGCTAACATTTCTAAATCACTTTTCCCTATACTTTGGTCAAAATATTGTTTTTTAAATTCTTTGGTTATAGGGTACAGTCCACTAGGTTCAAGTACCTGCTTTCAGGGGTGACTCGGGAATACTGGGGTGGTTAAGTAACTTGCTCAGAGTCACACAGTATGCAATGGAGGCTGTGGGAATATTTAACTTGATATATCATGTTTGACTTAGCCCACTTCCTATTTGTAAATGATTCCTCTTTATTTTTACAACTTGCACCCAGATTTAATATGTAAATGTATTACATATGCCCATGTCTACATTATGTTTGCATTTATATCCAACTGTATACCACTCCCCCTGATCACACCTGCAAGTGAGCCTCTCCTCAGTGCGCTTTTCTGGTCAATAAACTTCAAATAAATAAATATGTTTTGTTTATACTCAAGTAAATTTGTACTTTTTCTTGTTTTTAAGTTCGTTCCTGAATAAGCTGCTTCAGCTTACAACCTTGTTGCACTGTACATCATATGTCCTTTGCAGAGAGTAACCTACTCTAACAAATAAGAAATGCCAAAGCTGCCTTCTATAGAGCTGAATTGGATGCATCCTATACTAACCCATCCAGATTCTGGGGTACTATAAAGGGAATTCTAGGCCAAAATTCTACCCCTGCCTTACCCTCCAAACTGCTCCTAAGTGACATAGAAATCACTGACAAGCAAGAAATCTTAAATACCTTCAATGACCATTTCACCACAGCTGGCCTACCATTTGACTCTTCACCTGCAAATCTCTTGAGATCATCATTAAACCTTCAATCCACTGTGGGACAAAAGGCTGCTTCAACATTCTCCTTCGAACCAATATCCTTAAAAGAAGTAGAAGACCTCCTATCCAATTTAGATACATCTAAGAGTGCAGGTGCAGACTCCCTGGATCCCTACTTTCTTAAAGTAGCACTGCACGCCTTATCTGCCCCCCTCACTCACCTCTTCAATCTTTCCCTAGCTACTGGTTCCATCCCCTCCATATGGAAAACAGCTCAAGTAGTTCCACTACTTAAATCAGGTGATCCCATGGACCTTAACAATTACAGGCCCATTTCCATCCTACGGTATTATCCAAGATGCTTGAAAATTAGTAAATTCACAGTTAATGGCCTATCTGGACACCAACAACCTCCTAAATCCAGCACAATCTGGATTTAGATCAATCATACATCCATCTCTGCCCTAGCCAAAGTCACTAACGATTGGCAGACTGCCTTGGATAAAAGAATAGTACCTGTGCTGTGTTCCTGGATTTGAGTAAAGCATTTGATACAGTGGATCATGAATCATTAATCTCCTCTCTTAGCTCTGTGGCCTTGATTCACTCTCTCAATTGGTTTAGGTGCTATCTCTCTGGAAGGTTACAATTGGTAAAAGAATTACCTATCTACCTCTAAACCACTGCTAAGAGGTGTACACATGAGGCTCTATCCTAGGCCCCATCCTCTTTGCCATTTATATTAATAACATTGATGCCAACCTCTCTCAATCTAACATTCACCTGTTTGCTGATGATACTGTATTATATGTCAGTAATCCCTCACCATCAAAAGCCTGTGAACTGTTACAGTCAGAATTCTCCATCCTACAACACAACCTATTGGAAAAAAAATTACTTCTAAATGCCAAAAAAACAAAAGCTATGTTCTTTGCCACAAAGAATTGCTCTGCCACTACCCCATCATTCATCACCCTACAATTATCCACCTTATTTGGAGAAAGCTGGAATTTGTGGATAAATTCAAATATCTTGAGTCTGGATTGACAATAAGCTTGACTACTCTGTCCACATTGAAGAGCTATTAAAAAGTTGAGACAAAGGCTTGGCCTATTTTACAGAATAAAACACTACCTTACAGAGACTCCAAACAAAGATTAATCCAGGCATCATTCCTATCCCTTATTGACTATGCTGACTTTCTACGGCCATTGCTCACTCTCCTCTTAAATAAGCTGGACACCCTGTATCATAGAGCCATCAGATTTATTACAGACCTTCCCTCCAGCACCCATCATTGCTCTCTTTACATGGCAGTCAATTGGACATCCCTACAGCACAGAAGAAAAGGAATGCTGCATTCTGGATCTTTAAAGCTTTATCAGGCAAACTCCTCCTATATCTCAGACTGTTTCACCTGAATCACATCTAGGCCATACACCTTAAGGATCAATAGCTCATTATGCTAAAGATTCCCAATACCTGCACCCGTTTGGGAGGATGCTATCAAGCTATTCCCTAGCATTTGTCTGGAACTCACCCAAAATCTATGAATCTGAATACCCTCTTACCCTTATCATCCTTCAAAATTATACACCACCCCTATTTCCAGAGTTGTGCAACTGCTTCCATAAGGCCTAGTCTCCCATCCAACCTACACCCTCCCTTCTGTAATCCACTATGTTTAGTTTCCTTTCTTCTATCCAGTCAGTTATCACATTTCATATAAAAGCCTACAGAAGCCCTATTATTTGATTATTATCCCTTCTATATCTATTATCCTCTTCATTTTTACAGGTTAAGTTATTTACTGTGCCTTGTATATCTGTGAATTTTGTATATATCTCTTATTTATTTGATTGTACTAATGTTATGCTATTCTCATGTCTTTGTAAAAAACTTGTATCCTTCTTTGTGTGACCACTCAGGTCCATCTTGTAAATGAGCTATGCTCAATGATGTTCACCTGAATAAATAAAGATTTTGATTGATTGATTGATTGATTGATACTGCAATCTTATAGTGCATGACGGCTCATAAAAACAAATTGTGATTAGAGTCACTGTGGCTGCTATTACCTTAACTTGATAAGGAATTTTCAAGGCCTTAAACAGGGGCGGATCCAGGAGTCCTATAGATGGAGGAGCTCAAGTCAGATAAAAATAAAAACAATAGGCTGGGGGTCTGGTTGGCTGCCTAGGCCCCCAGAAATATTTTAACATTTTGGTGCATTCTGATGCATTTTAGTGGGTATTTCTAATGCAATTCCTACTCATTTCCTCCCTTCCCATGCTTTCTTAGTTGCACCCTAGCACCATCCCCAGAGTCCCCACAGACCACATGACAGTATGTTGCCCCAAATACCCTCCCACCCCCCAAAAAACATAAAATATCAAAAGACTGCAGCTGGGCATCAGCACATCCAAAACACATAAAAATGAGAACAGTTGAAAGAGACTTGGTGATAAAGACAAACTGCAGACAAATTAACTGACAATCCAAGTAAAAAGTTCACAAATGTCACTCACTCAAGCACATTATGACATTACCATAAAGCCAACCCATCCCAGTTTGTCCTGCAGTACAAGTTAACATATCCCCCAACCTTATATCAGTAAAAAAAAAAAAAATACAATAACTACAGAAATATGGGAACAATGTCACTTTGCTATCTAGTTTCTGAAAATATAATTTCAAGTTTGCTTGCAATTTTTGCAAAACATATTTTATTCTATAGAACAATTTATTCCAAAGAAAATACATTTCTAAATAAATAAAATAGTTTTTTATTGTTTTAAAATGTCCTTTACTGGGATAACCCCATGGTATGAGGCATCTCATATGATAGGCCCAAGAAGTCAGTAAGCAGACAGAAAAACAGTTTTTAGACAAATATAAAAATGCATTTTTTTTTATTAGCAACAACACTTGCTTGGGTACATCACAACATGCCCCCATTCAACACATAGAACTACATAAACTAAATATTTGATTCTATCACTTTTTTTTCCGGTTTTGTAACTGCCCGTGTCAATGAGCCAAACAAGGTCTTATGACCTCTGTTGGCAATTTTGCTCTCCAAGCATGCAGAAACTCCGGCACATGCCATAATATACAGCAGAACATCTTCAAAGTCCCTATGTCTATTAACACACTGTACAACCACGACTGAAAAGACAACACAGATTAGACATGCAGTATGTGCTGAAGTTTTTACCTTGATTCAAAGGTCTCATGTACCAGTTTCTGTCTCTCCTGGTTCATGCTGTTGCTGAGACCAGACCTGCCCCAGCATTAGTTTTGTACTATTCCTAGCATGGTACAGGAGGGCACTAATCCCCAACACTCTCTCCTGCAAATCCACACCAAAATCAAATTGCCATATAGGACAAAACTAGCAGTGACCTTAAACAATTTTAAAGTCATGAATTTAAGCTCCCCATACTAGAAATTAATAACACTAGTACTACATTTATTACACACCCAGTTTGATGGAACACTAATGTCCTGTTCAATCCCAGCAGCTGCCCGACCCCCCATCTTTTAATTAATGCCATTGACTGCACTGAATTATTTGACTTCACCATTGGAAATTAATCTGACTGAGTCTGGAGCAAGACCTTAAGTAAGTACGGTACTACTTGTAGACGTGGGGGGATAGATGGAGGTAGACACCCATAAAATGAACTCAAAATAGCTTTTATTCAGCAAACAGAACTCAATGAAAGTAAAGAATCAAACTGTACAGCGACCAAATAAAAATAAAGAGAGATAACTGAAATATGCAGTAACAGACAAAATTATAACATTTGACCACTAGGAGGAGCTAGGGTCCGAGGAGGAGTCAGACCATTTGCTGAACTATAAGATCTGCTCCCTACTCCTTCACTACTAAAGCTCAACTGAGCCCTCTATATATATGGATGGGTCAGACGGTGTTATGAAGCTCCACCCCCTTTTGAAAGTTAAACTTTTGTTTGTTAAATACACTTTATTATTTACTACCAACCATCCTATATGCAGTTAAATTTACACATCTTTCATTTTTCAGTGCTAGAACCATATTTAAATCATTCTATGGCGTAATATGTTTGTTGAGGGTGACTCCCTGCTGTCTTGGTTCCTCCCACATGTCTTCAACCCAATATAGATGGAAACACAGAGGCCGGCCGTCTCTATAGAAGGCTGGGACAGGAGAGGATCAGTCAGCAACAGGGCCACTCCCCAAACTGCAACTACCAGGAAATGCCTAAGTAAAAAATACTAAAAACACCACAGGTACTTCATTTTAACATTTCTTTCTTTCTAAACAATAATACCTTACTACATTTTCTCTCTAAGCATTTTAAATTCAGAAATATTGTTTGTTTCCAAGTCAGATATACAGCAGGGTTAAACAACAATGTTTAAAATGTCCTATAACCTAAACAGCAGCCCAAGGTAAACCTTTCCTGATAAAACATTAATGTTCTGAATTGCTTTCTTTGTGAATTCATGTCCTAGTAACCAGAAAACTATCCCTCCATTGGACTGCAAACAATAGTAATTTATTCAGTATTTCATTGCCTGAATGCACTAGCTGCAATCCTGAGCTTTTCTTTACTAAAAGCCCTGCCTAACCTGTGCTGTTCAAAACACAGAAAAGTTTTTCCTAGTCAGGCAGATAGTAACACTTTCCTCAGTTGTGTTTAAACAGCAGCCTGTTTGCTTATCGCAAGTTACCACAAGGAACTTCCCATTATTTTACAGACCCTGCCTAACCTGTGTCACTAACACACCGAAAAACCTAAAGAGGCAGTCTAGAAGCTAAATCCCTGGCTTTTACCCTGTTTCTTAGCCCTTTTATTATTTTAGCGAGTGCGACTTGCTTGCTCTAATTCGCACATTCGTACGTTCATGCAGGAACATAAAGTACTTCAGGGAAGGATTGCAATGGGGGATTCCTGGAATAGCCTAGAAAAGCAGAGGCAGTAAAGAGCAAGAGAGCCATCTGACAGGTGGCCTGCCTGTAAGATGCGGGAAAAACACAGAAAGAAGAAAAGGGATAGTAAAGGAGAGGGACATGCTGTTGCAACAGACTTTTTAACTAACAGATAGGATGTTCCAGGAATACTCCCTACTACACTACTACCGTATCAATTTCTGTAAGGACAGGGACATCGTCACTGGACACTCATACCTCAGATACTCTGATTTGCAAACAAGTTAAACAACTTAACTTTTCTGGAGCTGTGAGTAAGAGAGACTAGAGAGGATAATCATGGGACACTAGTAAGGTTGCCACCTGTCCGTTTTTTTACCTGGCGATCAGGTTTTCAGGGTCCCTATCAGGAAATCCTGTTTTGCTCTGTGCTGGTCAGGTTTTTTAAACCATTTTCAGTGCTCACATACTTTTGAAACATATTTTGTCATATCATTCATTGTTTCACCTACATGTCCAGGTTACAAACAAGTTCTCTTGTCAATATAGCCCTTTGTTTGTGAAAGTAGTCAACCTGGGAGGTGTAAAGTATGGCCATTAACACCATTAGCACTTACTTAACCTAATCTTTTCCACTGCAGCAAAGCTGCCCCCACCTTTTGTAACAGTAACAGAGTCAGTTGTCTTCCACTTTCGTTTGCTGGTAAACATTTTCATCTCTAACAGCATTTAGGCATTTTTAAATGTTTTAATTTTTTTTTCCTCAAAAAAAAGCATGGGCCCCCAAGGTGCAGGGGCACAGTTTGCAGCTAGCTAAAGACAGCTCTGCTGGAGGACAGATGAGACTGTGTGGCTCAGGCAGCTTTCATGGAGGCATTAGTGCATACCGATTAAGAATGCAGCACAATGTGTTACTAATAGAGGAGCTCCATGATGGGGGAGCTATAGCACCCTTAGCCCCTCCTCTAAATCCGCCTATGCCTTAAATGTAAATATGAATTGCCGTAGTCAGTTCCATGTGTAAATTTCATTTTTAGTAAAGGTAGATTATTTTTCTGGTTGATCCTGTGTTTCCCATCTGTTTAAAATGTGAGTTAAGAGTGTGTGTTGTACTGTATGTGGAAGGGAGGGTTCTCACCAAGACTTTCAACTAATGGTAGAAGAAATGGTGCAGGAGGAAAGTATGTATACATTGGAGACTGTGGGCTAACCTGGAAGGATAAGACACTATACCAATGCGATGGCCTGCTTTCATCCAGGAGGCAACCACAGTCATCAGTGGATGGCTCAAATGTTACTTTGATGAACTTTTAAAGTAGCTGAGGAAGGGAAGGAAGAAACAGAGGAGGTAGAAAGTGGGCCACCACAAGCTTAGACAGATAGTAAGAGATCCCAGGGAAGAGTCCCAACAGGATGCAAGTTATTCAAGGAAGCAGGGGTTGGCAAAGGAAGATGGGGATGAAAAGGAGCAGTCAAAGGAGAAAGGTGTGGAAGGGGGAACAGTTGAAAACAGGAGAAAGTGGTAAGAAGACAGGTGAGGGCTGTCAAAATGGTGCAAGGTCTGCATCAGAAGCCCTATGAGGAGAGACTAAAAGAGTTCAATATGTACACCCTGGAAGAGAGGAGAGGAGAGGAGGGAGAGTGAAGATGTTATGGAGACCTTGAAATACCTCTTGGGGGTTAATACGGTACAGGAGGGAGATATGTTTCAGGGAGAAAAAGTGCTGTAGGACAAGGGGTCATAATAAGAAGCTGGAGGGAGGCAGATTCAGGAGAGATGTGAGTAAGTACTTTTTCACAGAAAGGGTAGTGGATTCCTGGAACAGTCTTCGATGGGAGGCAGTGGGGTGAAACCAGTGGTGGGTTTCAAAAATGCCTGGGACAGATACAAAGCAATCCTAGGAGGTAGGAAGGGGGTGGAAGAGACAGTGCTGTATGGCAAGTTAGGTCTGCAGCAAAGTGACATAGTTAAAATGGGCAGACTAGATGGGCCCAGCGGTCATTATCTGTCATCAGTTTCTATGTTTATGTAACCCCCGCTTTTGGGAGATTACTAGTCCATTCACCCCTCCCTGTTTTTTGTGGCCTAATTTGGCCCAGTGGGGAAAAGGGTTAATTCTTCTCAGCACTCAGGTGGAGCCTCCTGTGGGCTGAGAGGTCATCACAGGTATGTGGGGGAATAAAACCCAGCAGTTTAGGTGGGAGGGGGAGTTCAAGTTGGAGGAGTGAGCAGCAAGGGAGTGAGAGTGAGTCGGACCACGCAGGGGCAATTGTCCACTCCAGTCCCCAGCCGGGGGTACTTTGGGGATGCAGAGGAAAAAGTGGGAACCAGTAGTCACAAGCTGCACAGTATCTTGGGGGGAAGCTAAAGTTGAAAGGGGAGCCAGCAACCACAAGTTGCAGAGTGCCCTGGCATCCTGCACAGATTTGTGTAGGGATTCAGTGGGCAAGAATGCATCAGGGAGTGTAGTGTCCAGAGAATGAGTTGCCTTGGAGCTCCACGGGACGTGTCCCCTTCTTATTTTGGGGACAGCTGCTGCCAGTTATGGAAAAGGATGCAGAGGTCATGAGGGAACCCACAAATCCCTGAGCAGTGAGGATTGCATGTTCCGAAGGGGACCCACTGAGCCAGTGTGTAGAGAGAGGGGGGGGGAGAAAGAGAGACAGAAGGATATAATTGAGAGTTTGGGTGCCAATGAAGAATAATGAGCTGTTAGGCACTGAACTATTTTTGGACTTGTGCTGCCTTCAAACTTTTGTGACCATAGCGGTCCTGAGTTAATGCTGCCCTTAAGACTGTGTGACCTCCTCAGTCCAGGTGACAGCTGCCATTATGGCCATACTGGCTGTGTGGAAGCTGAATGTGTTCCACATGAATTAACAAATGCTCCCCAGAGCTATGTGTGAATATGTTTCTTGAATTTGGGATCCCTGTTGTTTCTTTAAGTTCCGTGTGGACACTTATTGAAAGGACCTGTTTAATATACACTAACCTGTTGTTTTCATCCATCACTAGTGAGAAAAAGGGACATCTTAACCTTGGTAACATGGCCACTGAAAGTGTTTCTGCTGCTGTGGGCACCTCCTCCCCATGGATATATTCCATCCATACTGCTAGACATGGGGAGGGAGGGCTACATTTCTATGTATGACTGGTTATGAGATTCAAATGGATAAGGCACACAGCTGTTACAGTTTTGTGCTCATGCTGCTGGTTTACACAGCAAGTTTAAATACAACGATGTGGTGGTTGTTGGTGGGAGGGATAAGGAGATGTGGGCTTAGGGATGAAATGAAACTAAAACAAAGCAAATTAAATACCTATGCCATATAGTACTATGCATTCCGTCAAGCCCAGCAGTGACAAAACTTACATTCATATTATGTAGGTTACAGTCAGTGATTTCAGAAATACATTATTTTTTTTATCCAAGCCATCTGCCTCCATTATGTGCTATAGTAAGCTTTATTTGTAAAAGGCTGGAAAATGCTGGCCCAGTGGTGCTGAGGGCTGAGGTGCTGGATGCCACACCTCGCACCATGCCAGTGACCTGGGTCACCGTGGGTCAGCAGGGAGGAAATCGATCGAGCATTCGATGAACTTCTCTCCATCTCCGGGGAAGGGGGTGACTAATGGCTGGCACATGCCTGACCCCTAGACAAGGCTGGGGCCCGATGGCATGCTGCCACTAGAATGTGGGGCGGGAGCATGGCAGATGCTTGGCGGGGAGTGCGCAGGAGCATGTGTGAGCCCACACCAGGAGTCATTGCACGCCATGATCCCGCATGGGGAGTAAAACCAAGGAAAAGACACTGGTAGCTAGTTGTTGTGGCTTGATTGCTGTCCTCATCACTCCATCTCTGGAGGTAACACCCCTGAACTGGATCTGGAATTAGTGGGTGAGTAAGGGGGCTCCTCGCTACCCCATCATGTGGGGTAAGCCATGGGAGTTACAGGGGGTGAGGGCTTGAAGGAACGGAACAATAAGATGGTGGCCGGATGAGGGGCTGACCGGGGCCAGGGAGGGAGGGTGTAGAAAAAAGACAGCAAAAAAAAAAGGCTGGGAAACCATTTAAAAGTTTAAGTTGACAAAAAAGTCAAGTAAGTTGCAGTATCATGTCTGGTCAGCTTCACTTTTCAGCATTTCCTGTATATGTCTGGTTCTGAGAGAGACAGAGAGAGGAGAGACAGGATAAATTGTAGAGCTCTGTTTATCATTCAGTCTTAGATCAGTCCTGAAAGAGTTAACAAACCCAACAGACAGTAGTCATTGCACACTGACACACACACACACAGAGTTGGGAGAGACAGGGAAAGAGGCTGTAATTTAAATATCTGCTGGAGCAAGCAGTCTCATTACAAACCCAGTTTTGACCAACGAGAATTGTTTAGGAACAAATGTGTAAAAAGGGGTGAGATGTCCTAAGAGAGAGAGAAGAGGAATGGTGGAGTTCTGTTTATCAGTTTTAGATCAGTTATGAAAGAGTTAACAAACCCTACAGACAGCAGTAAATCATTGTACACTGACACACACACACACGCACATATGCACACACACAGACACACGCACAATTGGGAGACAGAGATACAGATAGTGTTTCATTTGAATCTCTGCTGGACCAATGCAGCCTCATTAAAACTCAGTTTTGACTAACAGGCAGTGCTGTAGTGCTAAATTTAGAAGTGTGTGGTCTCCATGAACTACAGTGTCCCCAACCCCCCACAAGCTGCGGATCTGGGGGCTGCCTAGGCCCCCATAAGCTATCAGGTTTTAGATGCATTCTAGTGCATTTGGAGGGTCATTTTGACACTATATGGCTGCTTTTAAAGCCTTTTTTGACTTGTTACAAACAACCAATATCACTATCAAAAGAACAACTTTTGTATTTTCTTAAAACAAATTGCCAAAACAAAAGCAAATAATCCCATTCCAGCCACCCTTCAAACACCCAACTGTATACTACTTATCTTTAGTACTGGCAGCTATCACTGCAGCAGGCATAGCACTTGTTACCTTACAATCTGAACAGTAGACTCTGCCCTCCCCCAACAGTGCACCACACAGTCAGATAGACAAGGCAATGGGAAGGCACCAAAACACCAGCTTGAGGTGCAAGTGTCTGTCACACAGCAGACATTAACAGTTTCACAGCTGCAGCACTTACACTCAGAGTACAGGTTAATATCAGCAGTAATAATATGCTCACAATCCACTTACCAGCAGGGTTCGCTCCTGAAATCCACCCTGCAACCCCTGTAAGAAACAGTTTCAATAACACATATGAGCACTTTCTGACTGCATTGATATTATTCAGTAATTTTTGGCCAGGTAATGATATGCTCTCAAGCCAGTCTAACAGTATAACAGTAGATCATATTTATTGAGGAGGTGTGAACAAGGAAGGGGTGATAATCTAGGTTAATGATTACTATACAGTAAGAAGACAGGCTAGCTTACTTCTAATCACTTCATTTCCTGAATTTAACAGTCTGTCCAACTACTGGGTACCCAGAGTGAAAAAAAGGCATGCCTGAGGTGGTGCCGTGGGATGGCCGGTACTGCAGCTGTAGTTGGGGCCCTGGATGGAAAGAAGGGTGATTAAATATGAGCAGCACTTGTAAAACTATTTGTAATCCTGACTGGTTGGCCCAGTCACAATTAAATACATTAAACTGGCAAACGGAATCAGATGGTACCATTTAAACAATTGATCATTGGTTGGAGGGAGCTACCCTGATTGTACTCACTGTACCCAAAAGGAATGATGCTGTAGCTGGTGTCATGGAAGACCAAAGGCTTCCTAAAGCTGCTGGTGGGGACTGGGGCTGATACTACTCACCTCTGCTTCATGGCCTTTCCCTGTAGGTGGGCCACAACCTGGGTTTGATTGCTGCACATGGGCTGAGTCCCCAAGCCTGGTCTCTCACCAAAATGGTGCTTTGGCTGGTACAGAAACAGTCTGGTTGGGTCTTTGGTGGCATAGGCCCCAGCTGGAAAATTGCTCTTTCAATGGTTTGTCTTTCTTGCTGATGTCCCCTACCTGGAGTTCTAGAAACAAAGAGTCCACCGACACACTTATCCACTTTGGAGTTCTCTGTAGACTAGTCTACATAGAATGCTGGCTCCCCAGAACAAGACAGGAGTCCCAAAACAATTTTATCTCTCAACAGTTTGCGCCACACCACGAGGAGTCTGAGTAACAAGACAGCTCTCCCTCTTACTGTAAAGGCCAGTTTCCCAATTCTAGCTCTTGGCTACAGAAACCTCAAAAGTCACTTCTATTCTGCTGTGCATGCAGACCTGGATTCAATCGATTCCGTTTGGGACCAAGCTGGGTCTGGGAGCAATTACAGGCCTCTCTCTGTGGCATTTCTGTCAGCCCACACACTGCTGTTACCTTCTCGGTGGCTCGAGCTGACTAACTCTCTGTTTCAAACAGTTCCACACAAGGACTGGGATAACTGTACTCTGGTTGACTACCCTATCGGTCAGTCCCAGTCTGAGAGCCCTCATTGGTCAATTTAGGCACCAACAGGAAAGTTAACAGTTTTTCCCACAAGTCACTGTAAAAAGGACTGCCTGAGGACCCCTTGGTTCTGAAATGCCAAGTCTCAGACCAAACATGGTGGCTTCCATAGTGGAGGAACCAATAGGCAAAGTAAACAACTCATTTATTTAAAAACAGTAAAGACTTAGAAAAAAAAACATTTACAGATTTTAGCAGTGTTCCCTCTGCTTTATCAAGCGACTCTAGAGTGGAGTGAATTAGGATTATGCCTAGCTGGTCATGAGTCTTGATTTACTCAGACCCAGCTCAGGCTATAATATTGTATACCATACACAGGCTGGATCTCTTAAAGACATAAGCGCAGCAACATGGATCTGCACACTCATGCATGATAACATCAGACCATTACTGTATATGCATTTGCTGTATATCCCTTTCTGGATGTCTACCAAACAGCAGACATCAGAGCCCAGGAAGAAACTCAAGGTAAGTCCCTCGAAAATTGGGAGGGGCTACATATAGTGTACACAGAGGTGAGTTTGCTTGCATGCATGTGCAAGAAACATAGTGCCACCATATAAATATTCATAGGTAGCCACCCACTTCCAATGCCCTTCTCCTTCTTACAGGCATGGCCTCACCCCACCAATAAATGTCCAAGCTGTTTATGACAACATTTCAGATGCAGTGGTGTACAGTGCCACAAATTCGCTCAACCAGTCAGCCCTCTACTCCCAAAATGCCAACCTCTAAGCGTATGATTTGTGGACAGTGAACAGTACAAGGTAACCCTCTTGTCTGTTTTTGTGGGTTCGAGACACCTTAGTTTCTAGTTCTGGAGGGATTCAAACTTTTAACCTCTTATTAGCATACCCAATTATCAGGCTCAGATAATTCTGTCTTCAGGCGGCCAGGTATCTTTGCCTATGGGCAACTAACCAGTCTACAAAATGAACCCTTAGAACTCTGTGCAAGACTTTAGAGAACTCTATCCATTTCCAGTTTGGTATAGCAGTAATACATACACAGTGTTAACTATAACCTTTAAAAGTTTCACTTAAATAAAAGAAATGTCAAGGCACAAGCAGTTTCCATTTTAAAATATATATCTTTACTTTAAAATAGGAAAACAGAAACTTATTACAGAACAAAATATCCCAACACATGCAGCCTTAAAACAAACAGGGAAAAAGTGCAGATTCCTACAAATAATAACACTCAGAATAATTCTGTCTAAGGTCCTTACTTCTTAGTCTTTCAGTGTTTTGATGTTCCTCCTCTCTCAGTCAGAAATATGAAAGTGTCTCTCAAGGTCTTCTCAGTATGTTAAAGCAGTCCTGAGCCGGCCTTCTCGCTGAGGTCACCAAACTCAGCCTTGGTGTAACAAAATCTATATTTCATAACACCAAGATGGCCTACTAAGGTATTTAAAAAAATTAAGAGATGGCATACTAAATCTCTCTATGTAACTAGTTGAAACCAGTCTGTGATCTGCTTTCCCCTAGACATCAAACGTCTCTTTGATATAAGTCTCTTTGATATAAGTCACTGTATATTCAAAGCAAAAGTGTATTTGATTCCTTAATTCTGTCTGGGCCTTGGCATCTACACATCAAAGGTCTCTTTGATGAAATGAGCTGGTTTCCTAGGAGGTTATTCATAACACTGGTCAGTGGCACTTTTTCTCTGGACATCTAGTGCAGATCAAAAGATTTCCCTGAGGATGTCATGAATAGCTAATTTTATTTTCTGGGATCAAAGCAAATTGACAAGATAATTGCATCCCAGATATCTGCAGTTTAACAATGTCCTGTCCTTTGAACTTATCCCTAGAGGGTTTGAAGTGTCAGCTTCAGCAGCCATCACCTCCCTCTGCCACAGTCCATAATACATTCATTTCTTATACTGTATTTACAACACAAATTTATACAGGGATCAGAACCAGCTGTCCAGGTGTGACAATTCCTCCCCATCTAGACTGAATTTGGGGGGTCTGTCTCCTGCATGGGATGAGCTTCCCAAATCAGTTCCTCCTCACACACTCTGGACAACCCATCTGTGTTCTGATTGGTCGCTCTGGCCCTATGTAGAATGTTCATATCATATCCTTGCAAAGCAAGACTCCATCTAGTAATCGACCATTGTTTTCCCATCTGCATCAACCAAACTAGGGGGTTGTGGTCAGTCTGCACCACAAAATGCTGCCCATACAAGTATGACTCCAATTTCTTTAGGGCCCACACTATGGCAAGACACTCCTTTTCCACCGTGGAGTATAACTGCTCCCTGGGAAGAAACTTTTTACTTAGGTAGGCTATGGGGTGGTCGCTCCCTTCACTGGATGTCTGGCTCAGGACTGCCCTAATACCCACGTCTGAGGCATCAGTCTGAACTATAAAGGTTTAACTATAGTCAGGACTTATCAAAACAGGAGCACTGCACAGTGCCTCCTTTAGTTTGGAAAAGGCTTTCTCACAGGCTGGGCCCCAGGTAATTTTCTTGGGCATCCTTTTCTTTGTCAGGTCAGATAGGGGAGCAGCCAGGGCACTGTAATCGGGTACAAATTTTCTATAGTACCCTGCTCTCCTGAGAAAACTCCTGACCTGCTTTTGAGTTTCTGGACTGGGCCATGCCTGGATTACCTCTATCTTTATTTGGTTAGGATGGAGCTGTCCCTGGCCTACCACATGCCCAATGTATGCCACTTCTCCCATGGCCACCTGGCACTTCTCGGCTTTGACAGTCAACTCGGCCCTCTGTATCCTGTCCAGCACTTCCCTAAGGTGTGAAAGGTGTTCCTCCCTGCTGGTACTAAAGATGGCAATGTCATCCAGGTACATACAGTGTACTCCTCAGCACCATTTAACACCTGGTTCACCAACCTTTGGAAAGTGACCGGGGCATTCTTCATTCCGAAAGGCATTACTTTGAACTCAAATAAGCCTATCGGAGTGACGAAGGCTAACCTCTGCCTAGTTCTGTCCATCAACTCTACCTGCCAATACCCCTTTGTCAGGTCAGTGGTTGTAAGGTAGGTTTCCCCTCCCAACTTGTCCAGGAGTTCATCTGTCCGGGGCATCGGGTGGGTGTCTGACTTTGTGACTGCATTCAGTCCATGATAGTCCACACAGGAATGAGTTGAGCCATCTGGCTTGGGTATAAGGACTACTGGTGAGGCCCAAGGACTGTGGGATCTCTGGATTACCCCTAAATCCAGCATCTTCTACACTTCCCTCCTAATGTCCTTTTGGACCGCCTCTGACACCCGATATGCTGTCTGCCGTATGGGTGTCTATGTATCTGTCTCCACATTGTGTGTTGCTAAGGGGATTAGTCCAGGCTTGGCGCTAAACAAGGGGGCAAAGTCTGCTAAAACCTCCCTTACTTTCTGGATCTGGCCCGGGATCAGTGGGGGAGACAATTTTAATGCCTCCACAGAGGACTCCTGCTTACTCTTTTCTAGCAAGTCCAGAAGGGGGTATCCTTCATCAGTCCCCTTCCCATGACTACACACTGTGAACACCATGTCAGCCCTATTTGCATATGGCTTCATCATGTTGACATGGTACATCCTTTCTGTCTGTCTATGGTCAAATAACTCCACAAGGTAGTTCACATCATTTACCTTCCTAACCACTTTGTACGGTCCTGCCCACTCAGCTTGCAGCTTGTCTTTTTGGACCAGAATAAGGACCATGACTTCCTGACCCACCATGTACGAGTGAGCTCTGGCTCTGCAGTCGTACCATACCTTTTGTTTCTGTTGGGCAGCTGCCAGGTTGCTCTTGGCTGTCCCCATAAGCTCCTTCAGCTTTTCCCTAAACCTTAGGATGTAATCCATAAGGGGAGTTCCCTGGGTGGCGTGCTTGCCTTCCCAGTCCTCCCAGATCAAGTCTAGGGGCCCATGTACCTGGTGTCCATAAAAGAGTTCAAAGGGGGAAAATCCTGTCGACTCTTGGGGCACCTCCCTGTATGCAAACAACAGGTGGGGAAGGTATTTCTCCCAGTCCCTCCCATGCTGTTCAGCAAATGTCTGGAGCATTGATTTTAGGGTACCACTGAATCATTCCACAAGTCCATTGGCTTGTGGGTGATACGTGTTGTGCATCTCTGCACCACTCCACTTCTTCCATAAACATTTCATCAGCTCCAACATGAAGGAACCCCTCAATCGGTGATTACCTCCTGCGGTAATGCAACATGGGAGAAAATCCCAAGTAAGGCATCTGCCACTTTGTCTGTCCTCGAGAGGATAAGGTGACTCCTTTGGGTACCGGGTGGCATAATCCACCACAGTGAAGATGAATCTCTTCCCTGAGGAGCTGGAGGTATTTAAAGACCCACAATAGCCATTCCCACCCTCTGGAATGGCTCATCCACTATGGGCAAGGGGATCAGGGCAGCTTGGGTTTTCTTGCTCGCCTTCCCTATTTCTTGGCACTGGTGGCAAGACCTGCAATACTCCTTCACCTCCTGGGTGAAGTTAGGCCAGCAGAAATTCTGGGCCAACCGCTGCATTGTGCGCATGATTCCCAGATGACCAGACAAGGGAATATCATGGGCAACCTTGAGCAACTGCTCACGATATCCCTGGGGAATGACAAGTTGCCTGCCTAGCATCCCTCCCTCTGTCTGTACTGCCTGTGTATATATAAGTCCATTTTCCCAATAAACCTTATGTCTGCCGTCACCTCCTTGTGTGCCCTCCGAGTCTGCCCAAGCCCTCAGCTTCTCTAAACTAGGGTCACTCCTCTGAGCAGCTGCAAACCCCTCACACAGTCCCAAGGCATGGGAGAGGTCCCCTTCAGTCACTAAACTAGGGTCCCTAGCACTAGTGTCAGGGCCCTCAGGATCACTGTCAATCCCAACCCTCTGACAAGGGGTCACCCCTCCCTCTTTGGAGTAACCCTCTGTAGCTGTGTGGTTACTTGCTACTGGGGAAATTTCTACCCCTTTTATCAGTCTCCCCATCTGGAGACACAGGCTGTGTAACCAGCCTCTCAGTTGTTTCCACACTGGTTTCTGTGAGGTTCAGGGAACTACTATTTTCCATTGCCACTTGGCTACAGGTAACTGCACATACCACCCTCTGCTGGAGATTGTTACCCAGGATCACCTCCACTGCTAATGTGTTGGCTACAGCCACCTGTTGCACAGTTCCCCCTATTTCACCCCAGTACAGGAGAGCACTAGTGAGTGGTAATGTTTTCTCTTCACCAGAAAACCCTTGTACAGTTACGTATTTATTGGGTATAAGCTGACCAGGCTGTACCAGATCCCCCTTTACCAATGTCTGGGATGCCCTTGTGTCCCTTAAACTCTGCGTCTGAACACCAGTTACTATGACTGGGTGCATGTGTTCCCTCATGTTCACTGGCATGCTCCCAGGGACACACAAACAATCCACTTCTTTTCTAATACCCTGTTGGGTATTATGGCTCACCTTTTTGGGGCACTGTCTGGCAATATGCCCAGTTTCCTTACACAGCCAACATGCATTTCTTACTTCAGATAAATTTGTTCATTGAAACCTGGAGCTAACAGGTTTTGATGGAGGCAGTGAGAGTTTTAGCTGCCCTGAAGGTGTGCTTTTCCCTTTCGGACTGCCATGCTCGCCCCATTGCACAGACTTGAGGAGCTCTGCCTGTTTTCATTGGAGGAGAGGAGAGACAGGGGGGACATGATTGAGGTCTTCAAGTACCTCAAGGGAATAAATAGGGTAAACATGGAGGGGATCTTTAGACTAAAGCAGGGAGGTATCACCAGAGGGCATGGTTTGAAGTTGGAAGGTGGAAGGGTGAGGGGGGAAAAGAGGAGGAGGAGGGTTTTCACTGAGAGAGTGGTGGACCCTTGGAATGCACTGCCTGGTGAGCTGGTTCAGAGATCCACAGTGGAGGGCTTCAAGAGAGGATGGGACAGACACAGAAAGTGGATGTATCAGATGATGGCCTGTCCGGGGGTGGGATGGATGATAGGGGTTTCTGGAGCACAAGGATGGGAGGGTCTCGACATCCAGCTAAGGATCTAAGGTTCGAGCAGACTCGATAGACTGTAAGGCCTAATCTGCTGGCAAATAGTATGTTAGTATGTTATTCACTGTCAGAGCAGGTTTGCTCTTGGCATAGCATTCCGAGAGTTCAGCAGCCTCTTGCACTGTTTTTGGTTCTCAGTCCTCTAGCCAGGTTTTTAGCTCTGCTGGCAACCCAATAAAACTGTTCTAATAAAATCACATTTTAATTCTATCAACAGAGTTTGCCTCAATTCCTTCCCACCAATGTTTTAAAATTGATGTTGTTTCATGGCTAGTTCCTGATAGCTCATATCAGGGCTTCTCCTGAGCTTACAGAATTTAGCTCTGTATGATTCAGCAGTTAATTCAAACTTTTTAACAGTGCAGATTTTAACTTGCTGTAATCATCACTGTCCTCATTGTTCATTTGACCCAATGTATCCGAGCTTTCCGGTAAGTAGCGGGATAGCTGGAAGCTCCAGGACTCTCTAGAAATTTTAGCCTGAATACAAACTTTTTCAAAAGAATTTAAAAAGGCATCCATGTCCTCCCCTACCTTAAACTCAGCTATTAATTTGGAGTTCAATTTATAATCCAGTCCTGCAGTCCCAGTTAAACCCAAGCCACTTACCTGCCCTGGTGCCGCTGGTTGGAGTAGTAGCTTCTCCAATTTGTGTTGCCACTGGTGCTCCTCTCTCCTCTTTCCTCTCCTCTCCTCTCCTCTCCTCTGCCTCTCTGCATTCTCACTCTCTCTTCTCCTCTGCAGCTTGCTGGTGCTCACGCTCCTCACAGTCTGCCTCCCTCTGTTGTCATTCTGCCTCCAGTTCCACCTTGTGCAACTCACTTTGCAGCTTGAGTACCTCTGGATTCAGGATACTAGTGACCTTCCCCTGCTGCTGTGGCCCTTCACTGACAGTGGTCCTGCTGTTCACCTCATCGTCTTGGGGCCCCTCACTGGCCACTAGTCCTGCCACACTCGAGGTCTGGTCCCTTTCAGTTACAGTCTGTGACTTGCTGCTCTGGGTATCTGCTACCATCAGGGGCTCTATGAGGTTCTGCTTTTTGGCTGTTACCTTGAACAACACTCATCTGTCCTCGCACAACTGTTTTAAGTATTCTACAGCGTGCCTGTTGTAGTTGGAAGCCATCTTTCCTGACTATGCTAATTTGACTGGCACTTTAGAAAAAAAATAAAATGGGTAGGAACTTTGACTGTAAGCCAAGGGATATAGTTCTGTTTCCTTTAATTATAAAACACTGCCTTTCTTTTTTCCAAGTGAGGCTGAACGGTCTCAAGCTGATACACTGAACAATGAAGCTTATACCACTAAACTTTTTATGCCACCACTGCCAAACCAATCTGTCACAAATCCGCTCAACTGGTCAGCCCTCTACTCCCTAAGGGCCAATCTCTGAGTGTATGATTTGTGGACAGTGAACAGTACAAGGTAACCCTCTTGTCTGTTTTTGTGGGTTCGAGTCACCTTAGTCTCAAGTTCTGGAGGGATTCAAACTTATAACCTCTTGTTAACGTACCCAATTATCAGGCTCAGATAATTCTGTCTTTGGGAGGGGCCAGATATCTTTGCCTATGGGCACCTAACCAGGTCTACAAAATGAACCTTAGAACTCTATGCAAGACCTTAGAGAACTCTTTCCATTTCCCAGTTTGGTATAGCAATAAGTTCATACACAGTGTTAACTATAGCCTTTAAAAGCTTCATTTAAATAAAAGAAATGTCAAGGCACTTCAGCAGTTTCGTTTTAAAATATATATCTTTACTTTAAAATAGAAAACAGAAAATATTACAGAACAAAATATCCCAACACATACAGCCCTAAAATAAATGGGAAAAGTGAAGATTCCTACAAATAATAACACTCAGACTAATTCTGTCTAAGGTCCTTACTTCTTAGCCTTTCAACATTTTGATATCCCTCTGCTCTCAGTCAGAAATATGAAAGTGTCTCTCAAGGTCTTCTCAGTATGTTAAAGACACTCCTGAGCCGGTCTTCTCACCGAGGTCACCAAACTCCACCTTGGTGTAACAAAATCTGTATTTTATTACACCAAGATGGCCTACTAAGGTATTTAAAAAAAATAAGAGATGACATAATAAATCTCTTCTCTATGTAACTAGTCGAAATCAGTCTGTAATCTGCTTCCCCTAGACATCAAAAGTCTCTTTGATATGTCACTGTATATTCAAAGTAAAAGTGTATTTGATTCCTTAATTCGATCTGGGCCTTAGCATCTACACATCAAAGGTCTCTCTGATGAAATGAGATGGTTTCCTGGGAGCTTATTCATAACACTGGCCAGGTCCCTTTTCTCAGGACATCTAGTGCAGATCAAAAGGATTTCCCTGAGGACGTCATGAATGGCTAATTTTATTTTCTGGGATCAAAGCAAATTGACAAGATAATTGCACCCTAGATATCTGCAGTTTAACAATGTCCTGTCTGAACTTATTCCTGGGGGTTTGAAGTGTTAGTTTCAGCAGCCACCACCTCCCTCTGCCACAGTCCATCATACATTAATTTCTTATATTTACAACAAAAATTATACAGGATTAGAACCAACTGTCCAGGTGTGACATACAGTTCAAAGCAAAGGCCGTTACAATGAGCAGTGGTAATGTGGGCAATTTGCATACTGCGTCAACAGGCAATTTACCTACTGCCATCGGCAGTATGCAAAGTGTCTACATGTCAGCACTGGATCTGAATAGCAGTCATAGACAGCTTCATTTTTCTTGGATCCCCAAAACAAACACCCAATTCATAGCTGGGAGCCCACCCCAGCATGCTCTTGTCTCCCCCATCCCCACACACACTGTATGGCTGGCCGAGGAAATTCAATCCCCTTTGCCTCCTGCCCCCAAACAGACTTCCAGGTGCCATGCTGGGAGCCCACCCCAGCATGGCAAAAGTTCATGGATGACGGGGGTGCCCAATCCCCCATCAGCTCCACTGTCCCCCCAAACAAGCTGCCATGCTGGGAGCCCACCCCAGCATGGCAAAAGTCCTGCATCGTGTCACCCTCAAAAAAAAACACCTATAAGAAAAAATGGCCCCTCAACTCTCTCACCTCCCCCTATCCACGCCCACCCTCTGTGTACCCCACCTCCCCACACCCCCACTTCACCCCATACTTACCTCCGGACGCTGGTGCTATGATCTTCAGTTTACCGGGAACACGTCTGCACTCTTCAAATCTGACAGCGAACTAAAGAAAAGCCGGTAAGCTGTATAATGCCATAAATGTTTTTTTCAACTTTGGTGCACCCCAGTGGCCTTATCTAGGTCCTTGCTGGGAATAGAGATTAGGTTCTACAGTTCTGTTTTATTTCCATTGTAGCTACCAATGAAGAACGACGGTGTCACGAAGATGCCAGATCTCTGGAATCTTATGGAAAAGTGTGATGCTGATCACCCTAATGTAGTGCTGGAGTAGCTTATGTAACTGGATTCTGCATTGGTTCTACATTCTGGCAGCCTCGGAGAGAGTGGGCTTTTGCTGAAGATATATGGTCTGTTTACTAAACCTCTCACCACCCCAGTGGCCTTATCTAGGTCCTTGCTGGAAATTGAGATTAGGTTCTACAGTTCTGTTTTATTTCCATTGTAGCTACCAATGAAGAACGATGGTGTACACGTAAGACACCGGATCTCTAGACTCTTGTACAATCTGGACTCTTACGGAAAAGTGTGATGCTGATCACAATAATGTAGTGCTGAGTAGCCTATGTAACTGGAATCTTGTTTAGAGTATAGAAGTACAGTATAACCTAGTATCAGAATAAGAGTGGCAGTAGGCTCAAAGTTTATGCTTGTAGCAGTAACCGTAAAAGTGGTAGATAAAAATATTTTAGTATTTCTGTTCCATTGCTTCTCTTGTTGATCGGGCAACCCTCCTCCTTCTTGTGACTGTGTCCGTCTCCCCTTGGTAATTAAAATAAATGCCCTGGGGCATCAAAATACTAAGTTGACTCCTGCCTCCTTGTCTGGATAGCAGTTATCCATCCACATTTGATCTCGGATCTTGGCTGTTCTCTTCTCACATCATCTCGAGTAGCAGCATCACAAAAATTGGCATAGTCAGCAGGATAGAGATAATTTATCCGAGGAGTCCAAAGTTGGAGTGGCTTAGTGGGAGAGTACCAATGGAGCCAGGGCAAGTAGTGAATTGTCCAGAGGAGACCGAGATGGACTTAGAGGAGTATCCCACCATCTCCCTAACCATGCCATACTACTTGAGCGCCATGGCTTCCGCAGTTTTCCGGAGAGAAGATGGGGACGGAACCAGCAACCTGTGAGAATTCCATTCAAAATGCAAGCCATGTTCCAGTTGTATCAAATCCCCGAGCCACAAAAAGTTGAAATTTTGATCGGGCATTGAAGGAGCTACCCACCATGAAGTCCAATCATGGCCGAGTGAGCAAAGCCACAGCAGACCAGATACTCCAGAGGTTGCAGCAGATTTTTGATGCTAGGACTGTGTCCGACCTCAAATGAAGTTCTTTCACTCTACCCAGAAGTCCTCAAGAGACCCTGAGAGAGTTTGCACTGAGTCTACAAGAGCTGTTACGAGCAATAGAGAGAGTAGATGACAGAGGTCCGGATGCAGACAGAGTACTAGTCAAGAAATTTGTGGAAGGAGTACAAAAAGGCCTTTGAAAAGAGAACTACAGATGCTGCATTTATAGAACCCTGAAGTTGACTTTTCTGATTTTAAAGAGAAAGCCATCTGAATATTTGGTTCAGGATCATCCTAGAGAGGAAGCTCCAGTATATCCCCAAATCTCTATGGGAACTCAATGGCCGACCTATACTAACAAGGGTTGAAAGAAGATCATTCTTGGCAATTAGACCTCCAACCAGAAGTGTTCTTATGAAGACGAGAGCCAGGAAGAGAAGCTATTGCATACTCGAGCTGGTGTTCCGAACATGATCATATACCTGACCCACGGTCACAGACCCCAATATGCTCTGTACAGACGGGCGCTCAACAACATTCAGAGCTGATGGAACAGATTGCTATGCTGACTAACCACATGGCAGAAATGCATAAAGAGATGCAGAGTTGGAAAGCTGGGGGAAGAACTAGAAAAGCTTCGTCCATCGGAGAAAGAGAGGAAGCATGACCGAATGAACCACTCAAGAAGGAGTGAAGGAGATGCTCCACAGATTTATTTGATGGCCAAGGAAGGCCCATATGTCGCCGTGCAGTGTGAGTGGTCATATTGAAAGGAGATGTGGTCAGCCAGTCAACAACACCTTAAGTTTAAACAGGAATTCTTCGGAGATGAGGACCAACCCCCGAAGAACAGCTGAGCAGGTCCAGCAGTCCCACTAGAGCAGTTGTGTTTTGTCAGTAACAGCCCCATAATTCCAGTTAAGGTCAATGGCATCGAGCTTATGGCGCTATTGGACACCGGATCGCAAGTCACCACCCTGCAAGGAAGAGAGTTCCGATGGTACTGGATGCCCAATGATCTGAAGCCACCTCCTAGATCTTGGGTAAAGTTGATTGCAAGCAATGGGGATGAAGTCCCATATTTAGGTTACCTGGAAGCTGATGTACAGCTAGGGACGAATGTTCAACGTAGTACAGGCATCATTGTGAGCGACACTGAAAGTGATCAGCTACCACCACTCATTCTCGGGATGAACATTCTACAGAATTGCTTCGTGAACTAGTAAGCATCCTCCAGCAGCAAGCCAAACAAATGCCTTGGTGGAGAAGCATGCCCTGCAACAGACCATCCACAATTTGCAATGCCACCAAAGATTCGCCAATGCCAAGGGTGAAATTGGTAAGGTACAGGTGACGGATGCTAGACCAGTAACCTTAAAGCCGGGCACCAAAACAACTTTGTGGTGCAAAGCAAAGGTGGTCCCGAGAGGTCAAGACTACAACGCCCTAGAAGAACCCTACCCAATGAATAAGGAAGTGCCCATAATAGTGGCTAGAAGTGTGGCCACGGTGATCCGAGGGAGGATACCAGTCCGAATGCTAAATTACGGACTCATGATGTACAGCTGTACCAGAACCAGCCAGTTGTGCAGATCCACAGTATGTTTGCAGGATATTGTCGAAGCTGGGAAAGAAATGGAGAAAGTGCCGGAAGATGAGATGGAAAGCGACCGGAGACCAGAGTGAACCAAGGAGATCAAAGTTGGCAATGTAAAGACCAGCATGAAGCAAAAAGCCGATGTTTTGGATGTGGTTTTGCACCAGAAAGAAGCTTTCAGCCAACACCCCTTGGATTTTGGGTCAGTTCATGGGGTACAACATCACATAAGTACCTATGGACATCCACCTATCCGAGAGAGATTTAGGCCAATTCCACCAGCTATGTACCAGCAGGTCAAAGAGGTGATCAAGGAGATGAAAGAGGCGAATGTGATAAGAGAAAGTCACAGCCCTTGAGCAGCGCCAATTGTTCTTGGTCAAGAAGAAGGATGGTAAGATCCACCTGTGTGATTACCACAAATTAAATGCCATCATCATAAAGACACATACCTCTGCCTAGGATCGAGGATTCCTCATGGCTCTGCAGTCAGCAGCCATATTCTCCACTCTAGATCTGACCAGCGGATACTGGCAGGTTCCTATGGCACCCCAGGACCAGGAAAAAACAGCTTTCATTACTCCCATGGGTTTATTTGAATTCACTAGGATGCCTTTTGGTTTGTGTAATGCACCTGGAACTTTCCAAAGGCTAGTGGAACATTGTCTTGGGAGCCGAAATTTCGACACCCTGCTGTTGTATTTGGACGATATTATCATATATTCCAAAATGCATGAAGATCATCTGCGCCACCTGGATGAAGTATTCCAAAAGTTGATCCAGTACGAGCTGAAAATTAAACCATCCAAATGTCACCTGCTGCAGACCAAAGTAGTTACCTGGGACATATAGTCTCCACAGATGGAGTGACGCCAGACCCAGAGAAGACTGAAGCTGTAAAGAAATGGCCTGTCCCTACCACTAATAATAGTGGTCTGAAATTTTGAGATTTGTTGGATACTACCGAAGGTTTATTAAGAATTTCTCAAAGATTGCTGTGCTTTGCATGAACTCCTGAGAGGATCAGCAGAAGGTAGAGTCCCGAAGAATTGCCTGGTTACATGGGGTACCGAGCAACAAGAGGCCTTCGAACAACTAAGAACAATACTTACTGAATCTCCCATATTGGCATATCCAGACTATGCAAAACCATTTCTATTGTATACAGATGCCAGCAACAGAGGATTGGGTGTGGTACTGCACAAGAACAGAAATGGTGTGGAAAGGGTAATCGCCTACGCCAGCAGAGGATTAAGAGGCTCCGAGCAGAACGATGCCTGCTATAGCTCTTTCAAATTGGAATTTTGGTGCTAGTCTGGGCCATCACTGAAAAATGTCGACAATATTTGGCTGCCACCCCTTTCACTGTCTTCATGGACAATTATCCTCTAGCACACCTGAATACTGCAAAGCTAGAAGCCCTCGAGCAAAGGTGGCTTCTCGACTCACGAATTACCAATTTTCCATCAAGTATCGCTTGTAAATCGAATGAATGCTTATGCCTTGTCCCGGATGCCTGAACACAGAGAAGTAGAAATAGATGACACCCCGCTGGAAAATATTGAAATTACACCTTTTCTACAGGTACCAGCTGAGATTGTACAGGCATGCTGTCAACTTGCTCCCGAGGTTAGAGAGAAAGATCAACCAGAAGTGGATGACATGATTGCTAATCAAAAGAACCTATGGGCGAAACTACAGCCAAGACCCCATAGTGCGCCAAGTGAAAGATCTAGCTTGCGCAACAGTTTAAGCGCGAAAGAAAAGAAAGAAGGAAATTGACCACAGAGATGATGAAACTGTGGAGGCACAGGACCTGCTTGACAATAGAAGATGATCGCCTGGTGAAGAAGTAGATCCCACCATCCACACAGAGATAACTCAAATCGTAGTTCCAAAGACCAGTGCTTCAGTAGTGTTGGAAGCATACCATGACAACTCAGGACACTTCAGTCACAAGAAAATGGAAGCTATCATCAGAAGGTGATTCTATTGGGTAGGAATGCGTAATGATATAGCAAAATGGTGTGAAGAATGTCCAGCATGCAACTTAAAGCTCAAGAAAAAGGGGAATCAGAGAGCTCCTTCCATCCAATAGTCAGTAACGCACCGTTGGAACTAGTTGCTCTTGATCATTTGAAATTGGATCCTAGTTCAAATTGACACGTTTACATCTTTACTATGGTGCATCACTTTTACAAGTTCATGGTTGCAATGCAGTGAAAGATCTATCTGCTCGTATTTACTGCTGAAACCTTTATGAGATGTTTTGTACGACTTTATGGATACCCCACTAAAATCCTAACAGATCAAGGTACGCGCTGAATCTCAACTCTTTCATGAACTGTGTGCTCTATATGGGACCCATAGGTTAAAGACCACTGCTTATCATCCCCAAGGAAATGGACTTATGAAGAACAAACCAAATTCTCCTAGAAATGTTGTGAGCTCTACCAGAATATAAACATCCTTTTCTGGCCAGCTTTACTTCCTGAACTCACATATCTATGTAATAATATGATTCATTGCTCCACAGGTTATACCCCACATTATTTAATGTTTGGACGACACGGAAGACTTCCCATGGACTTAGTGCTGGAAGTGTCACCAGAAGTTAAAGGAAAGAAGCCAGTGACAAACTGGGTCCAAGAACATAATGAACGGTTACAAGAAGCTGGAACAATTGTTGGAAAACACATGGAACAAGCACGGCAGAAGCAGAAAACCAACTACGATATCAAGGCCAAAGCTACGCCTTTACTTATTGGAGAAAGGGTAATGTTGAGGAAGACCCAGAAATGCAGTAAACTTTCTTCAAAGTGGGAATCAGAACCTTATTACATTATCGAGATACCTTACCCTGAACTGCCGGTCTACAAGATCCAACAAGAATTTGGACATGACACCAAAATTGTCCATCGCAACCTACTAAAAGAGTGCACTTTCAGAGACACTGTGATTGTTAAAGAACAGAACAGCCCGACGCCGAAAGAGAGGCAGGAGTCCACCAAAGACAAACTATGGAAACCAGAATCACCAACAAATTGGTGTACAGAACCTTGGACTCGTAGTTCGCATATGCATTCCTTTGACCATTCAAACTGTGTACCAGTAATAGCTCCAGAAATACTGGATTTCCTGGAAGGAGAATGTATTGTTCAAGAACCTACTGATTTCCAACCCCGCAGATCTCAAGATTGAATGCAGTACTCTCCTAGAAGGTATATCAGCTAAGCCAAGCTTCACCTTTGGATTACAACAGGTAGATCTAATCCAAGTAATTTCCCAGACACAGTCACTTTAGGGTAAATCTTTAAAACAAAAATTTACAGTACAGTAGATGTTTTAAGACTATTTTAGAGATCTTAAGAGTGTTTTATTAACGTAAGACTTCATAGAGTATTAAGTAAGATTTTTGAGGTTGATAAGATGATAGATTTTATAAAGTGTTAAGGGAATACATGGGGACATGTATTTTAGGTGGTCCAAATCTGTAATGCCCCAAAGGTGGTCATTACAGAAAAGAAATAAAATAAATAAAAGCAGAATACACAGATGTCAGAGTACCTGCTGCAGGGTAGGCAGGGTACTGTACAAAGGGGCCCCTAGAAATAAAAAAGTCAACCTCCCTACACACAGAAAACACTGTAATCATAGAAAGAGTGCACTTGTGCACTTATAGCTGGTAAAAGACAGAAAAAGTATTCCATGTCATAATGGCTTGATGGAATGCTGTGCTGAGTGGCTCATGCAGAGTATTCCAATCCAGCCCTTCTAGAACCCAGTCAGTTTGATCTTTTAATAATTTATAGTTGTAAGTTGGTCAGTTCCTGGCAGCTGTTGTGAGAGAGGACACAGTAAGTCAAAGGGACAAGGAAAGGGCTTACCTGGGGGTTGAAGCCGTCCCTGAGGATTTACCTGTGTGCCTGCTCTGCCTCCACTGCCTGAAGAAGCCTGCTGCGTGGTGTGCAGTCATCAGTGGTGCCATTGGGACACCACAAAGAAAAATGCCATTCCCGCCATGCTGTATGGGCTTAAAAGCCCTCTGTTTATTTGTTTTTGCCCTCCGATTGTTTATTTTAGCCCCCAAGTCAGTTTACAAAGTTTTATTCGGTCCCACGTCGGCAGCAAGCAAGCTGCATCTTCCTTGGCTGTTGGAGCCCCCCCCCCAGAGTCGTCCCTCTTGCTGTCTGCATGATTCCCTCCCACTGCAGCTCACCTCCTGCCTCTCAGAGCAGCCAAGAACTCCCGGCAGACCGCAGAGCGGTGAGTCGGCAGCAGCACACGTTGTGCTGACCGCCTGTATCCTAAAGGGGACTGTGTTTTGTTTAGAAGTGCATTAGGAGCTTAGGAAAGGCGTCCGAGCACCGCAGGGAGCATCGGGTCATTAGGACCCACTATTTTAATATTCATAAGGGAGGCGGGGCTAATGACACCCACCGGGAGGGGCCAAGAAGCAGGGCCATTTTAAAGGCCGATGAATATGCAAGAGGGGCAAATTTAGAGGTGGGATTTTCTAAATTAAATGACAGCAGGCACTGGGAGCCTGGAAATTTAAAAGGGCAACAGCATTTAAAAGGGTGATTCCGGCCCAAATATAAAGTAGGGCATTAGGCCCATTGTGAAGTGGGGCATCCAGCCCAAAGTGTTGAGGGGCATCAGGCCCATTATAAATTGGGGCACCAGGCCCACTCCAAGGTGGGCACCAGGCCCAAAGCAACATGGGGCACAGGCTCCAGTACAAAGTGGAAGTACCCAGGCCTGCCAACGAGGGCTTCAGGCCCAGGAAGCCTGGTCTAAAGGAGGCCCTGGCCTATGGAACAGGGCAAGCCAGCCTAGTGGTACTATAGGGAGGCCCTGGCCTAGCGGAATAGGGCAAGCCAGCCTAGTGGTACTAAAGGGAGGCCCTGGCCTAGCAGAATAGGGCAAGCCAGCCTAGTGGTACTATAGGGAGGCCCCGGCCTAGTGGAATAGGGCAAGCCAGACTAGTGGTACTATAGGGAGGCCCCGGCCTAGCGGAATAGGGCAAGCCAGCCTAGTGGCACTATAGGGAGGCCCCAGCCTAGTGGAATAGGGCAAGCCAGCCTAGTGGTACTAAAGTGAGGCCCTGGCCTAGCGGAATAGGGCAAGCCAGCCTAGTGGTACTAAAGGATTCTCTAACCACAACATACAGTAAGGGATCTTATCCCAGAATACTCTACCTATAGAAACAGGGGTTCATTTGAGACTGTTCTATTTGCCTATACTGTGAAATTACTGTGATTACTGTACTGCTTATGCTGAACTATTGCCCTAAGTACCTGAACTATTGCCCTAAGTACCTGAACTACTGCCCTAAGTACCTGAACTATTGTCCTAAGTACCTGAACTTTTGTCCGAAGTACCTGAACTATTGGTCCAAGTACCTGAACTATTGCTCTAAGCACCTGGACATTGGCTCTTATCAGTAACAATTACCCCTGAAATTGTAATTTGCCCTCCTCTGGCAAATTATTGTACCATTCCAGAGTTCTTTGGGCATTCTTCAGTTATATGTTTACTACTGTATGAAGACAGTCTCAATCTTCTACCACACTGCAGTCTCCTAGTGTGGTCTGTAACACCACGTGCTCAGAATCAGTCTCGACTCAGAAGAAGACGTTCTTCCAGCATTCTTCACTCCAGGAAGATCATCCATCAACTCATCCCATCCATTTGTGTCATCCGCAGGTCGAGTCCGCCAAAGTCGAGTCCGTCATCAGTCGTACAAGTCGTACCCGCCGTTTTCTTGTTTTCACAGCTTGAAAGTACGTTCGCCCAAACGCATCACAACAGCTGTGCCAGTGTCGTTCCATATGGTTCCTGTTCCAGATGTCCCGAGGTTGGTCGCCCTCTACAGAAGAGAGAGAGCTCATCCTGGAGAACCTGTTCTGCACCCCACCTGGTCGCTCATGAAAGTCGAGTCAGTCGAAGCTCAGTCCAGGACTCATCCACCGTTTCTTTGTTTTGTGTTAGTTCCTGATCCTAGGATTGCAGTGTCAACCATCATCTCTTCAGATTCTTATGGTTCCTGGTCCTGTCAGAGTTCCTTCCGAGTCCAGCTGGCCCTTGGAGTGCCGCAGCATCAGTTGGATCATGGTAGTCCTCCATTGGATTCATCGCCACACAGATCTTAGTCTTTCTTCATCCTTGGCAACCCTAGAAGTGGGTTTTGGCCAAGGAACCTCTTGCTTCAGTGTGTTATTCAGGAACCAGTTGCATTGGTTCTACATTCTGGCAGCCTCGGAGAGAGTGGGCTTTTGCCGAAGATATATGGTCTGTTTATCAAACCTCTCACCATCCTCAGTGGCCTTATCTAGGTCCTTGCTGGAAATTGAGATTAGGGTTCTACAGTTCTGTTTTATTTCTGTAGCTACTAATGAAGAACGACGGTGTACACGAAGACACCGGATCTCTAGACTTTGTAAAATCTGGACTTTACGGAAAAGTGGATGCTGATCACCCTAATGTAGTGCTGAATAGCCTATGTAACTGGAATCTTGTTTAGAGTATAGAAGTACAGTATAACCTAGTGTCAGAATAAGAGTGGCAGTAGGCCTAAAGTTTATGCTTGTAGCAGTAACCATAAAAATAGTAGATAAAAAGTATTTCAGTATTTCCCTGTTCCATTGCCCTATTGTTGATCAGGCAACCCCTCCTCCTTCTTGTGACTGTGTCCATCTACCCCTTGGTACCAAATAAATGCCCTGTGAGCATCGAAATACTAAGTTGACTCCTGCCTCTCCTTGTCCAGATAGCAGTTATCCTATCCACGTTTAATTCAGACCTTGGCTGCTCTCTTCTCACATCATCTCTCGAGCAGCAGCATCACACGACTGTCTCATAAGTAGCTCATTAGTGAGCATATTATTAGCTACAGTTAATAACTGCATGTGAATTAATGAAGGGTTTTTGTTTCAGGTATTCCACGTGCAGGGTGACTGTAAGGAAGATGGGTAGGTCCAGCATCCCAGGGGGTTGTACTGCTAAGAATATCTGACCCATTTTATATTTTACTCTGAGTGGAGACACTGCGCTATTTTACTTTTGGAAAAGAGCCTCCATTTTTCCATTAGAAACCGAACCCAGGCCCATCAACCTTGTTTGAGCTGACACGGCAGGGTAGTAGCCCATTGGTACATGTTGCCGATACACATGCAATGAAAGACTGGTAGTAAAGTGATTGTTTGTGTTATGCCAGCCATTTCTCATATCAACACAAGCACACAGCCTTGGACAATAAAGCACCAACTTCTGAAGACATAGCAGACCTGGGTTTCTAACTCAGGACTATGGCTTGCACACTATGTGACCCTGCACAAGTCACTTAACCTCCTTGTGCTTCCTGGATGCACCTGGAAGTAAGCTTCTGTTCAGTGTGCCTTTGCTGCCAAATAATTGTCAAAATAAAAAAGACCCTCCTCCCACTCCTTTTGCCTCTGTCCTCGTGCCATTTTATCATTTGCGCCCAGCGGCACCCTCCTCTCCCTGCCCCGCGCAAATATATCCCTGGTGTCTAGAGATGCCTCCTAAGATGGAGTCCTGTGGATTAAGCTCTGAGTGTCTGCTTTGACCGGGCACACTATGAGGCACCAACTGCCTTAAATTTTATGCATTGAAACATATCCCAGTCCCTTTCATGGGGGTAACCGAGTACCCCAGTAACTGCAGAAAGAGCCACAGTGGATTTATATTCTGAAAATCAGCAACCTCTTTGTCTAAATGAGGAAATGGACTTACCACGTTTCTCTGACCTGCCTTCCTGGAACCACTTTGGTTGATGGGATTCTGTATTGTTATAATAGTGCATTTGCCTGTTTGTAAACCTGTTTTATTAGGGCTGCAGTGGACATAGCCCTGCAGAACTCTTGCTACAAGAAAAGCAGTCCTGCATTCCTTGTGAGTGAACATCTTCTTAGAGTGACAACACAGTTGCCTCTACCTCTGTGAAGCACTCTCTATAGGCAATCAGGATAAACTTGGAAACCCATTGGCTGCACAGTTTTGTGGAGCAGCTCAGTAAAGTGCCATCTGGACTAATTTGTCCTGGTGGCCCAAAAGCAAAAGCAGAAAGGGAGCCTTATGAAATGGGCAGACTGTGAGCAGAACATAGCAGATCTTTACTGCCAGGGTCAGCCAAAAACATATATTTATTGTGAGTGGAGCAGAGCAGATCATCACTGCTGAAGTCAACCAAAAACACTTATTTATAAAGCAGTGTAGACATGCTGTTTTCCTCTGAGTGTGCGGAGCTACAGTGAGGGACAGGGAGAGTGGGCGCTGATTCAACAAAGACTAAAAGACAGACACTCAGAGAGAGGTGTAGCAACAGTGACCATGTTATACAAATGGCAAGACACAAGTCAGAATGTGTGCTCTCTCCTCTCACTCTCTCTTTGTGAACTGACTGCAAATGGAGTAGAGCAAATCTTCACTGCCAAAGTCAGCCCAAAACACATACTTCTCTCCTCTGTCTCTCTCTCTCTCTCTCTCTCTCTCTTTCTGTTTGTGTGTAGCTGGCTGGCAGTGTCTATCTCTGATCCCCCCTCATTTACTGGCAATGTCCCCAATGCTGAAGAGAGAGGAGAGATAGCAGGCAGCAGTTGTCTCTCTGTGTCACAGCAGCCCTGTGAGCAGTGTTAGAATGTTCTGCAGTGTGCTGCTCTCTCTCTCTCTCTCTCTCTCTGTGAAGATTTGCAGGATTGTGTTAGCTACAAAGCAGAGGTCCACAAGTAATACAATGGCAGATATGTGACAGCCAAGAGAGAGTGAGAGAGACCTGGAAGAGTTACCAGGATGGGGAGAGAATTATGCAGGGAAACGTGCAATGGCAAAGTGCACATCAGAAAGTCTGCTCCTCCTGTCTCTGTTTGTGTGTGGCTGGTTGATGGTTTCTATCCCCGATCCTCCCCATCTACCAGCAATGTCCATGATGTTGCAGAGAGAGACAGGAGGAGAGAAAGGCATGGGTTATTGCTTACTTAACCCTGTCTGAGGGAAACAGTTTTATATTGTGCTACAGTAGTTAACACTTGTCAGAAACGTTTTGAAACACTACATAAAGTAAATGATCAGACAAAACCATGTGTAGTTGCTCTTACTCAGCTAGCTTTACATGATAGAGCTCTATTTGAGCACTAGAGGCTATTTGCTTGCAATTAATTTATATTTCTTTGGAAGATGAAGCCATTATAAAAGCAGGAGCAGGACATGACTGAAAATTAAATGATATCCTCAGCATGACTCCCCTTGGTAATTTATTTGTTTTTTAAAAAAAGACCTAAGATCACTATCTCAAGATAATAATGCAATAGCGTCTGCAGTCCCTTTAAACAGTTTCACTCAGATCCCTCAAACACATTGTTATGCTAATTATTTAACCTAGAAAACAACAAATAACAGTGCACACACCAGATACGGAATACAACATATTCCCAAGTAGAGACACTATTATCAACACAGCATACATGCTGAAAAACACACTCTATTGTTTGGCTGTGGGACTGCTAAAATGTATTATAAATTCCATTTTAAAAGATGCAGTCACTGCTAAAATTTATAATAAATTCCATTTTAAAAGATGCAGTCAAATGTTATCGGTGAGATTACTGGTCCCGATTTGTGTCTGCAGTCCCTTCAAACCATTCCACTCAGATCCCTGAAACACATTTTAATGTTAATTATTTAACCTAGAAAACAAAATATAGCAGTGCACACACCAGACATGGGATACAAAATATTCCCATGTAGAGACATTATTATCAACACAGCATACATGCTAAAAAACACACTCGATCGTTGGGCTGTGGGACTGCTAAAATTTATAATAAATTCCATTTTAAAAGATGCAGTCAAACATTATCAGCAGATTTACTGATCCTGTATTTTAAGACTGAAACCCAGGAGGCACTCCTGTAATCAACACAAGTTCTGAATGGCATTATCAATTCCAATAGTAAGCCAAGGCACAGCTCTGCTAGATTTTATTAAGTATGTTATCTGTGGTCCAGGCAGGATTCAGGAGGGGTTCATGGAGTGGTAGCATCATGCTATATTTGTATGTGTTGGAAAATGGAAGTGCTTATTTTTACTACTTGAGATTTCTGCTTGTCAGCAAAATGTGGCAGAAGCATGCTACAGTATGTAAATCACAAGTCCCTGCCTTATATATTGTATTTTAATGACTAATCTTTGTGTTACGATATTAGCACTGATTCTCCTTGTCCATAGGTTGAACAATCATGATCTGGTGCCATGAAGTAAAAAAATTGTGTTGTGCAAATGATTAGGTTTATAAAACTGATAATGTTTTTACCCTTTGCTAGCTCTGACAATCCTAGAATCATAAAACCCCTTACCAAACCACTGAATTGTTCGGCTACAGTGGGCATAGCACTGCAGACCTCTTATGAGAAAAAGGACTCAGGCATTCATTCCTTCCAATCGAACAACATGTTGAGTTGCACCACAGTTGCCTTCATGTCCGTAAAGCACTCCATTTGTCTCCATTGCAAGTAACACTGCACTGTTTACTCTGTCAGTGGTTGCAGCGGAACATAACACACTCTGCCATGTCCAAGATGGCCATCAAACTGCATTGCACATGCATGAGTATTAATGCAAGTGCTCCACAGTTCCGCAATGACTACTTTTTTTTTTAACTAAAGATAATCCCCCACCTGACCCTCCCTCTCAGCACCTCCCTAAGACATGAGTGACACGGGCTACACAATCCCCAGTGTCACAATCAGGAATCCACAGTGTTTTTTTGTTTTTTTAATATCCCCCCACCCGACCCTGCCTTTCAGCACCCACCACTCCACCCTTACCCAGAAACATAAGAGTGACACTGGGGGGTGTCCAGTCCTCCAGTGTTGTGGTCCTAAAGCCTGTTTTAATGTTTTAACCTTGTAAAAAAAAGATGTCCATCAATGTCTTTTGCAGCCATTCCTGTCAGCCCACCCAACCCTCCCACTCAGAACCTACCACCCCGCACACCTCCAGGCCTTTACTTACCCATCAGAGGTCCAATGCCATCATCCTCTGGACCTCAGACACGTAGGCACTCTTCAAAGCCAGAACTGAAGAAACAAGTACTGTATGTGGATCAATGTTTTTCAATGATGTTTTGAACTTAGTGGTATGACTCGAGCATTTTTACATATTTTTGCCCAGATTTTCAATATGCCTTTTGGACCCACCCTTCATGAACAATTACACTGACATTAGTCAAATCTGTCCTGAATGGTGAACTTGCAGTCTCTTTATGAAATCACCTTTCAGGCAGGAGTTAATATTTTCTGTCTTTGTTCATGAGGTGGGTCATATAAAGACTATGTTGAAAATTTAGGTAAAAAACAAAATGCAAAGTTATAAGCCCACATTGAATTTTGATAACACAGGCTCATAACTGCACAAAATCACCTTTAGGCCAGAAGTTGAACTTTTTCTCGTAGGCTTATAACTTTGGTAATTCTCTATCTTTTTACCTCAAAGTCCTTGGATGCATCCCTATTGGCTCTGGCCAGAATTTGTTTGTATTTTAGTAGCATAGTAGCACCACTCTTGTTAGGGATGAGCAACGATTTCTGTGTTAAATCTCAAACTTTGCACTTTAGTAGCTTCACAACCACTTAATAGATTTGCATACAATTTTGGATGTGTGGTTTTGGGGTCAGGTCTCTTGAAGTGCTAAGTTTCATTCTAGTCAAATGTGCAGATTCCAAAATGCAGACAGCGAAAAAAAGTGAAAAAAGTTTGTTTTGTTTCCTTTTTTCTTTTTCTTGTTATCACCTAGCACCCAGCTTGTTTAGAATTTTAGTGTGAAATTGTCAGGGTAGAAATAGTTTGGTCCACAATGGTGCTTTTATTGGTTTGGTGAAAACATATGAATTCTTTCCAGAGTTAATACATTTTCAAATTTCACTTTGAGCATGCTTAGTACAGTCTTTTGATAGCTGCTTGGAATGAAAAACAATTTTGCCAATACAAAAAGTTTCTTTTGTATTGGGTAATCCTTTTCGTGAAGAAAAATCATTTTTCATATGGCCACCAAGTTGTTTCTGTTTTTTTTATTCAAAATCTACAAAAATTACATCCTAGACATATACCAACACATGAATCTTGGTCATCAGGATCCCGTTAGGTGGACTCTGCATTTAATTCTTGGAAAAATGACCCCCCCCAATTTTTTTTGTATTTTAAAATGCTTTTTTGTGCCTCACTTCAATTTTTTAATATAGCCATGCAATAAAGGAATTTGGCCATACAAAAAGGACCCCTTAATGCAAAAAAAGAATTTGGACTTAGTCCCTCCTCCCCAATTCTATTTTTAATGAAGGGATCCTTTCCTGTATGAATAAAAAAACATATGAGAATGGATCACTTATTTGAAAAAAACAGAATCAGAAAAAAACTAAGTCCTAATTCCTTTTTCATATGATGGGATCCCTTTTAATAAGCTTTTTCTTTCATATGAAGGATACACTTTCAAATGCTATTTAGTATGACAGTATCCTTTTTCATATGGGGTTTTCATTCATATGAAAGAAGAAGCCATCATGTGAAATAAGATTTTGGATTTAGGTCCTCTCCTGATTCTTTTTCATGAATCAATCCTTTTCATATGGGTTTTCATTCATACAGAAAAGGAGGCCTTCACATGAACAAAGATTATGCCCTTAGATTTTGCCAGTTTTTTTTATTTGTTGGCATTCCTTTTCATATGGGTATTTTGCTTGATACAAAAAGGATCACTACATACAGAAAAATATTTTGGAATTAGGTTTTTCCCTTTGGACTTCAGCAAGTCATAACTCCTCAATATTTGGACTTCAGGTACAATTCCATATATCAAAACAAAGGTCTTAACAAATACTACAAGAATAACACTCCCCACACACACACACAATAATTTAGAGACCATATAAAAAACACAAAAACAAAAATGCTAATTCTATATGATAAAATTGGAAATTTAACAAGCCATACAATGTAGGAAACAAATTTCTGTTTTGGCAGAAATGGAAGTACAGCTTCCCCACCAACATACATGTATGCATCTATGGAGAGATAGAAGCATATGGCCCAGAGGCTCTGCACTCTCACAGGCAAATGAGGATACAATTATATTATCTAAAAAGGTAAGGGAATTCATTGCAAAAGTTTTGTTAATGCACTAGTTAGGGTTAAAATGGCAAAAGTAGGGAAATGTCATGTTAGGATTCCCAACCATAACATACCGCCCATACCGTTCAGGCAGTGACATGAAAAAAAAACATTGTAGTTTGACCTCTCTTGCATCTTTGTAAACCAGGCATTGGGTGTGCCTTGGGATTGTCATCCTTAACACTCACCCCATTCTCATATTCTTATGGAAGAAAATGGTCACCAGGATGAGAGACAGCATGGATTTATGGAAGAATGATCATGCAAAAAATACCTGATTGTTTTCCTTGTCTGGATCACCAAGGCAGTGGATGGGGCCAAGGTGGAGGACATCACTTACCTGGACTTCAGCAAGGTCTTCAAGTCAATGTCCCCTAAGAGGCTGAACAGGAAACTGGTGGATCTAGAGGTTTGGGGAGAAAATGACCAGATGGTTTGAAAGCTGGCTGAGGGACAAAACCCAGATAGTGGTGGTGGGGGAGAGTTAGTCAGCACCAGAGTGGTTATCAGTGGGTTCCAGCAGACATTTATGTTGGGGCCAGTGTTGTTCAATGTCTTCATAAATGACATTGAGAAGGGTATTAATGACAAGATGTGCCTCTTTGCAGGTGACACCAAACTCTGGGGGAGGGTGGACACAATGGAAGGGATACAGAACCTGTGGAAAGACCTCAGAAACTATGAGAAACAGGGATCTAGCAACTTGTCTTCAATGCCATGCCAAGAAATGCAAATTGATGCACACTGGAGATAGCAGTCATAGGACAGAGCTATACCTGGGGATGGGGGGATCCAGACAGCAGCAATGGAGGAAGAAAACAATATGGGAATGGTGATTACTATCGACCTGAACCATTCCTTGCAGTGCAAAAAGGCAGCAGTGAATGCAAACAGGATGTTGGGGTGTATAGCCAGGGGAATCAGCAGTAGGCATAGTGAGGTGCTACTGCCCTTGTATAGATCTCTGGTGAGACCACACCTAGAATATGAGGTAAGATAGTTCTGTCCATACCTTGAGAAGGACATCATCTTGCTAGGGAAAGTCCAAAGGAGGTCAACCAAGATGATCATGGGTCAGTAGGGGAAGTCTTATGAGGAGAGGCTGGAAGCCTTGAGAATGTACTCCTGGAGGAAAAGTGAGGAGAGGAGATGACAGAGAGAGAGAGAGAGACAGAGAGAATATGACAGAGACCTTCAAATAATTGAAGGGTTAAATAGAGTGGATAGGGAAAGTCTCTTCAAGCTAAGAGTCAACTGAACCACGGGGAGCACAGTGGTGGGAGGTTTAGGAGGGATGTTAGAAAGCATTTTCACGGAGAGGGCAGTCGCCACATTGAATGAGCTACCAGAGAAAGCTGTCTTAGAGAAGACAGTGGGCATCTTTAAGGTGGCTTGAGATGTGCATAAGGGGAACCAATGGGACCATGGGGGGGGCAGAGAGGAAGGAAAGTTGGAAGGCAGGGTCAATGGTGTAAGCTAGGGCCCCTTTAACAATGAGCAGACTCAACAGACCAAACAGCTTCTTCTGCTGGCTCTTTTGTATGTTTGCACATTTCACCTTATTTACTAATGTATTGGGGAAAGTGTTAGGCACACCCCACACCTGCTTTATGGCGCAGGAGAGAGGTCAAGCTGTAATGGTTTTTCCTATTGCTACCTCCAGGGTGGGGCTGGGTGTTGGGGTTGGGAACCCCAATACCGCATTTCTGTACTTTTGACACTTTAACCCTAAATAATGCATTAACAAAGTTTTATATATACATATATTATGGTAACATGGTAGTGCTACCATAGTTAGAGTTGAGAAGCCATTTACATGTTAAACCCCAAATTTTGCACCTTAATAACCTTGCAACTGTTCAATGGATTTACCTGAAGTTTGGAAAGTGGAATTAGGACCCATACACCTTGGGATCTACCAAGTTTCGTACCAGTCCGATATACGGCTGTGGAGTTATTAAGTGTGATCTGCGCATGCGTTTACACTTTTTTTGGAATTCTACGGTCGCACCTACAGCTCCGTAATGGTTTAGCGACCGTCCAAAATCTTCAGGGAACGCGGGCAGCCGGGTCCCTGATGCGCCTTTTCAAAGATTTTGTGAAAAATTAAACGTTCAAAAGTTATTCAAAAACAAATTCCCATTATAAGTCAATAGGAAAAGTTAAAAGTTCGCAGTGTCGCAATGCAGTTTTTTTACTAAATGGCCCTTTTACTGTCGCAAATCCACCATTTTGTTTTCAGTTGGTGATCAGAAAAATGCTTGGCATTTAAATTTGGGACCCTCTAGCAACCTAATTCTTTTTGTATTCTCCTAGTCGGACCCTGAGGATGCTAGCCATGTCTTTATTTTGGGTAAAACACCCCAGAAATATGTTTTTCACATTTCTGGAAAAAGTACTTTCGCACTTGTGACACTGTCAAATGAATTTGCGAAAGCTTTCGCAAATTGCGACAGTACTTTTCTAGGCTGTGGGAGAATGACAGCAATTCTTTGGCACCCTGCTGCAAAAGAACGGTTTGGTGTTTTTGGCTGAAATTTGGAAGGAACGCAGGCACATTACTGTTGTCACCTTGGCATCCACTGCTATGGCATGACCTTGTCCAGTAGGTGCCTGCATTTCATCATGGCACAGCTCACAGAGCTGCCTCAGAATAGCCCTGTTCAGGTGGTATAGGCCAACTGTTTCAGTGTTTGTCAGCTATTCAAACATCAGTCTGGCATGATATCGCTGCGGGGCTGGCCACCTACAGTTCCTTCCACCGCCACATTGCTGGTTTGCCAGCCTCCTCATCCCCATTATCATGCTTACCATCAGGAATGGTGCTCCATCCATAACTGACTTCAGCTGCTTCTAGTCTCTTGCTTGTCTCTGCTATCCTGCTCTTGGCCTGCTGGGGGCTTGCACTTAAGTCTACTCCTTTTATACTTATCTCCACATGGTGCATTTGGTACTTACACTGTGGATACTCCATACTTTTACATACATTTTGCTCTGTGAATGGCTCTGCACTGTATATGCAGGCACACGCCACCCCTTGAATTGTGCTGAGGGTCATTACATTCTATCTCTGGCACATCCTGTTCCATGCAAGGCATCCGGCTTACACCGGGGCATCTGTGCTGTCTGTAAATGACTCCATGGCACATTTCCTGGTTGCACTGGAGCATCTCATTTGCACCCAGCGCATCTGCTTTGTGAATTCTGCCCAGCATCTTTAAAGAAATACAGATTTTGTCTTTCAACAAACTAATCAATCTATGATTACAGCAAAATACTCAGGACAGTCGATGACCATTCCCCTATCCTTTGCGTCTGGGGCTCAGCTGCACCCCCTCTCCCTTCACAACCTTGTTGCATCACTTTCCAGGATTATGCCAACTTAGATACACAACAATTTCTATGTAACATATCTGACATTAACTGGTCCAATCTTTACAATGCCAATGATGTACAGTCTGCCCTCGACATTTTTCTGACAGCATTCATGACACTGCAGGATCTACACTCCCCTCTCATTACCCACAGAATTAAGAAGAAACAAATTAGATGGCTAAAAAAGGAACTACTTGCTAAGTTAAGAGAAAGGGACAAGAGCTGGAGCAGCTTTAAGTCTTCTGTCCTGCCAGTGGATTATAACACCTACAGGCAGCAGCGTAATGCCTGCAAAAAAGAAATAAGAATGGCCAAAGGCTCATACTGCAAAAGCTTACTAGTGAATGCCTTGGTTGACCCCCAATAATTCCAGTCGCACATAAAAACCTTCCTGGGGTCTACACACTGCCACTGAAATGGCCTGGTCCTCGATGGTACTCACTGTAAGAATCCTCAGACCATAGCTAACTTTTTTAATATTCAGCTCTCAGATCTAAATAAATGCATATCCTCCTTCCCTGCCTCACAACACTACTGCCCTCCTGTGACCTCCAGCCAAGAAGTCATTGGCCCCTCCTTCTACTTTAAGGCCATCATACGACAGGAGGTCTCTAAACTACCTAGCTCACTCTCAGACAGCACAATCACAGGCTCGGACAATCTTGAACCTAGACTACTAAAAATAGCAGTCCTCTCATTGCTGCTCCCTTAGTCAAAATGTTCACGCTCTCTCTATGTCAAAG
Source organism: Neoceratodus forsteri (assembly GCA_016271365.2). NCBI lineage: Eukaryota > Metazoa > Chordata > Ceratodontiformes > Ceratodontidae > Neoceratodus > Neoceratodus forsteri. The sequence continues at coordinate 680,470,557 of CM057456.1, read as the reverse complement.
TAGTATCCCTGACATATGGAAGATAGCCAGGGTCACTCTTTTCTTCAAAAAGGGTGACCCAAAAGACCCATCTTACTACAGACCATTGCCATCCTCTCTGTTCTGAGCAAAATCCTGGAAAAATATGTTGCTACACAAATTCCATAGCCCTGCTTAAGTTTACTACTGACACACTCACTGCTATGGACTCAGGCCTTCTAACTGGAGCTTTTTTCATAAACATGACAAAGGCCTTTGACTTGGTGAGCCACTCCATTTTTCTTGCCACCCTGAAGTCTTTGAGCTTCATACATAATGTTGTCAACTGGTTCAATAGTTACCTGTCAAACAGGGTCCAAGTTGCAAAATACAATTTAACCTATCCCGACCTGGCAACAGTGAATATTGGTGTACCACAAAGCTCAGTTTTGGGGACACTGCTATTCTCTATATTTATCAATAACTTCACCTCCACTCTTATCGCCTCTTCTCTCCTCTACGCTGATGATATAGTCCTATACACCAGCAGGAAAAGCATCTCTAACATCAATCTGCAGCTCACCACTTACTTTCAGTGCACAAAAGCCTGGCTCTCACATCATAGACTAGTCCTTAATGAGGCCAAAACCCAATCCATGATATTTGGTACACATTCTAAACTCCAAATCTGCCAAAATAATTTTACGGTCTCTTGTCTGGATGGCTCCCCTATTGGTTCAGTGACATTGTTTAAGTACCTTGGGGTAACATTGGACCAATTCTTAAACTGATCGTCGCATCCAGAACTCGTGTAAATCTGTCAACTCTAAATTAGGTATAATGTACCGGACCAGATATGCATTAACCCCTGCAGTGAGGTTTGCCATTGTTCGTGGTATTCTTCTACCCACTCTTACATACAGAGTTGCTACCTATACTGCCTTACCTAAATCCAATCTCCATAGATGGGACGTCACCTATAATAATATCTGTTGCTATGCCTCCTTCTCCCATCGGCGGAAACATCACTTCCTCCTCTACTCAGATCTAAACTGGCTGTCATCAAATGCTGCTAGACTTTACTTCCTTGGGTTGACTGTTGACAGTATTATGCAGTCTCAAACTCCAAGAACCTTAGCTGATCTACTTGTTCCTCAGATGTCCGGCTACGGTCTATGCTTGTCTGGAAAATCCCTTCTATGTGTCCCGAAAAGTAACACCACCAAAGGCACCAGTGCTTTCACCCACCATACTCCTCAGCTGTGGAACTTCCTCCCTTTAGCAATCCGCCAAGCACCCTCCCATAATACCTTTAAAAAGGAGCTATGTAACTACCTCATCTTCTCTAATTGATGTTCTTGCTTCAACCCCCTTAGCATCACTCCTACTCTCACCGCTGTATACTTCATCTGCTTTCTACCTAATGCCTTGCACTTAATCCCCCCCCCGCCTGTCTACTTGTCTCCCCTCCCAACTTATTGTGCTTCTCCTCTTTGGCCTGTTATCTCAAAACCCTTGCCCTGTCCTACTATAACTAATTCTCAACTCCTTAGGTCTTTGTAATCATTGCCGAAAAGCTCCTACTTGCAATACTCTGTGCCCTCTTTCTCCCAAACCGTGTGAATGTTTCTCCCCTAAGGATCTGCCTACCATATGTTATTTTGTCATTTTCCCTGCTCAATAGACCTGATAGTTCCTTGCAAGTATGTGGTTGGTTGTTTTCAGTGAACCTCTTGCTGAACTTTGCATCATGATAACTCCTTGCAAATATGTGAGCTATGTCCTGCACCTGCCAACAAATTGCCTTATTGCATGTTTTGTCATGAATCTCACTGTTTTGTACCTTGCTCTCATCGCCTTGCTTGTATTTTTACTGTAAAACCTTGTTCTGTTTCTCTGTTTTATGTAATTCCACTCTGTAACCTCCAGGGTAGTGCCTGAGAATAGTAATTTCTATGGCTAGTGCACCTACCCCGTAAACAAAAACTAAATAAATAAATAAGCAACAGAGTGTACACAGGAACACAGGTGAAAAAATAGAAAAACGCACCTAAGTAAACCAGAAGAGTAGTGAAAAGTATGGCAACTGGCATCCAATGCATAAAACTATAAACATATACATTTTAGACATAGAATCTAGCACATGATTACATGCTAATATGGGAAAACTGATGGTCACTAAACAGGAAACAGGTTTGGGGGAGGAGTCATAGCTAATGCTCTAAAGGTGGACCTCTTCATTTTCTGCACCCCTTCTGGAGTATCCATCTTGTTGCAGATCTTGGTGTCATCTGCAGATAGGCATACCTTTCCTTCCAGCCCCTCTGCAATGTCACTTATGAAAACATTCAACAACACTGGTCCCAGAATTGATCCCTGTGGTACTCCACTGGGCACCTCTCTCTCTCTCCCCAGATTGAATCCCATTTACCACCACCCTCTGCCTTCTGTCTGTCACTGCCTACCTTAGTTGTTTCTGTTGTCAACTTGTGTTTTTTTTTTTTAAATCTTCCTTCGATTTTTGTTCCTCTGCAGCCAACCAGTGGGGGCATCCAGCTGTCGGCCCCCACCAACCTGGAGGACAGCAGGCTCACTCATATGCGAGGGTTTCAGCATGGCCATCATCAGACCCCAGATGCGATTCCATGACAGGCCTCCAGGTCGGTGGGTGCACAGCCATCAAGCTGCTCAGTCACACCCAGCCCTATTTTCCACCTTAATTTTGTCCTGGAGCCAGCAGTGCAATGACACGCTCCGCATACGCAAATGTCTTGCTGAACTCCTCCTCCTGCTGGCGCCATGCTTTGTGCTTCTTCCGGTCTTCTCCAGGGGCCACCCAAGTGCAACACAACCCCACAAGCCCACCCCAGAGGAAGGAGAGCGGTCCTGGGATGCTCAATCCAACCTCTCCCCTGCCAGCCCCCGGTGGCCCGAGTCCGTTCCCGGACCCAGGTCACCGGCATGCTGCAAGGTGTGGCATCCAGCGCCTCAACCCTCAGCACCACCTGGCCGACGTCAACTTGTGTTTTTAATATGTTCTCATGCGTGAGTGCTCCTAAACCGCCTGTTCTACCTGGCTCTCCTTCCTAAACCCAGTTTCAATGCTTTCTGCTGAAGCATTCCAATTTCACACCAAAAAATAAGGTCCCCTTTACAGGATATCCAGTGAACACAGTGACCATGATTGAGAGCTTTCCAAAAGAGTGACTCAGTCATGGCACCTGTGTTTACAGCTACCTGGCAGGGTAGCGACCAGATACCTGGATGGGCGAGGTAGGATGATGGGAAGAGTATGCAGGTGTATGCACGTGTGCACATGTGTGGGGGGAGGAAAGGAAAGGGAGGGGTTTGGTGGGTAGCTGCCAAGCTGGTCCAATAGCATGGTGGAGAGGGTGGTTGGTTGGGGCATGCAGGATGCAGGGTTCAGGTCCGCATGGTACGTTTCTTTTTGCAGGCAAGTGGTATGATTTTTTAAAGATTTTCACCCCCAAAATGCACCCCTGGAGCTGAGAATCCTTAAATAGGAGGGAGCAGGGAGTGAAACCCCTTGCATAAATGTAGAATCATTTGCCACCTTTTACTCCACCTTGAGTATATATTGCAATAATTCATTTTTGGTGATGTAAGCTTGCCCAAATTGCCATTATCACATAGAATCCCATTACAGACAGATGCAGTCTGTCCTCCTGATGTAAGCTCACATCTGCCCAGGAAAGCAGATTTACGTCCTGTCAATGGAAGAACATCTCACCACAAAGCATAATTTAATGAAGCCAGAAGGTGGGGGGGGCGGTGAAGAAGACAAAAGTTTATCCATTATAGTAACAGCTGATATACTGCATGACAGCAACTGCCTGGAAGCACCATCTAGATACTCAGCCCTTCAGCAAATAACAGCAATGCCACATTGATCTTATTGACTTATTCAGTCTCTCATTGAACTCAGCACCATACAATATCTAATTTTAATAAGCCCACAAAACAAATGTAGGACCATACAGTACACATAACATACATTTAATTCACTGCACACCATGTAAACCCAACAGAAGTACAAAAAAACTTGAACACGAAATATTACCTAACCTGTTCAGTATAAAGAGTATGTCTAACAATACTTGTCTGTTACAATTCAACATACCAATATAACAGTATCACAGTGTCTCAAACACTTTTTTCTGTGTCTGTTCTGTCATTGCAGCACAACAAGGTTCTCCTTCCATACCAGTGAAAAAGGCCCACCTCGCACCAGTCTGTGGTGATCAGGCAGCACAGGGTCCTGGTGTGGAACACCTTCTTGTGGTTGAGATAGCTGGTGAGTACAAATCAACTACTGCAACATGCACATAATAAATTGTAGTAGCACAACATATCCATTTGTGATTCGCCCTACTACCAGTGATATGTTTTAAAGGGTAAAAAAATTGATGTCCATAAATGTTTTAAATAATTATGTTTTTTTTTTTAATTATTCTACTACAATTTATCACAAATGCCATGTTTACATAGAAGAATGTATGGGAAGTATAGTTAATACCAATTTGATGCATGCCGAAGGTGTGCGATGCTCCATAAACCCCGAGGGTGAAACACGACTGTTTTTAACAGTCCTCCATGTTTAATTTTTTTACTTACTAATTTTTCTCAGAGTGGTTTTACTCTCTTGCTCCTCTATGAATTTCTGTCTGTGACGATGTATACTCACTGTGAAACAACATGGTCTTGATATTACATGTGTTTTAGCTTTTTTCAAAAGGTTAGAATTTCTTTGTGCTGCCTGTTCCCCTTTATTTTGTTTCACTCTGACAAGAAACCTGATTTCTCTGGAAGAAGTGTTGTGGTTTAGCATACCACAAGCTGACAGTACAAGGCATAGTAGCTGCAGACCTTCTCAGCTAATGTCTCAAAGGTTTGAACGACCTTTGCGGTATTTCTTTTGAATATTGCTTATCTCTTTTTTTTTTCGTTTGTTATCTGTATTGCTGTAGTGCACTAAAGAGACAGACTTCTTGTTCCTAGTTTACACCTCTTAATCAGCCAGTATATTTTTCATTTTATTTTGCCTTTTTATGAATGTGCAAAGTCCTGTAAAGAAAACACAGCCTAAGGGACGTGGAACCTGCATATTTATTTTGGAAAGTGAACCATGATAGCTTCCCTTTAGTGTTACTAGCAGCCAGTTTTCCTTGTCCTTGTCCTGCAGCTCCCTTTATTTCTTTTATGGTTCCAAATGAGCCTGTTTTTTGTTTTGTTTTTGTTTCCATGAGATTGGAATGTTACTGGAAATAAGTACAAGGCAAGAAAGGTATGGAGGCCTTTGTGTGTCTGAATTATTTTCTAGGGTGTTTCATGTCGTTCCAGGGATGACAGTTTATGGTACATGGTAAGATAAGCACCAGGAGGAGAGGAGTTCATTTGGTGATCTTCTATGTGCACAGAGAAGGGCTGAGGGAGTGTACTTCAGAAGGTCCGTTATCCGTGAATTGCTATATATGTGTCAGTAACAGAGTTTGTCAGCCACTGACTACCACTAATAACTATAAACAAGCAGTAAATACAGCACAGTATATGCCACAGTCACAGTAGTATTCAGCCTTTGTAAAATCTATGTCAAAATAATTTTTTTTTTTCAGTTTTAAGCTGTCCATCTGTCCCACGTTTTCAACATTAGTTCAGTGTCACACATCATACTCGGTAGTACACTGAGCCCAGTAATGCTAAAGCAACAGCAACCATCTATGATAAACAACAGAAAAAAAGACACTGAACAGTCAGAACTTCTGTAGTTTAATATGTCCAAGTGCAATTTTCTCTCTGACAAAATGTCTGTCATGAACCCAAAAGCCACAGGGACAGATTCTGGAAGGGTGACGCAAGGTGCCACTGAATGCAACTTGCACCACCCACACCTGCAACATTGACCCTGCACCCTATTCTAGTAGGGCAGGGTCATCGCAGCTAAGTCTTGCGACTTGTGATATGCGGTCAGGTCCACCAAACTGCGGGCGTACCTGGCGAGCATGTCACAAGCCACAACAGCAGGGCAGCAGGGTTAACCCATGCCCCAACCCCTAGTTGCCAGCCTCAAATGTGGCAGATACCCAGGTAGCCCTGGTAGCCTAGCATCCCCCCCAACTGTACATTAATAATTACACTCTTCCCGTATCCCTAGTAGTCTAGCGGCTGCCCCAACTATACATTAATAATTACAGTGTTCCCGTATCCCTGGTAGTCTAGTGGCCCCCAACTGTAAATAAATAATTATACTGTCCCAGTATCCCTGGTAGTCTAGTGGCCCCTGATCAACATAAAATACATACTGTACACCTATTCACTGGTAGTCTAGTGGCCCCCACTCAGCTATGCCAGCTCACCCAGCAACCCCCTACACATCCCCAGCCAGCGACTGGCACAGCCCACCTCTCACCATCACAGCCAGCTGCCAACTGAGTCCAGTATCAGCATGTACCACACAGACATGCTCAGATTTATGTATTTGTATATCTTGAGGCGAGCGGTGCAATGCTACACTTTCAGATGAGATGGAACCACACAGCATCTGCTTTGTTTGTGAATCCAAGACTTTACAAAAGTATAATAAAGTACTATAAATCTTGACAAAAACAATAAAGTTCATGTGTGAAAAGCCTAATTGTGGAGGAGTCGGGTTAAGCTTTCAGCTGTGGGAACCTAAAATGACTGCTTGCCTTTAAAAACAATAAAAAAATTGCTTCTCGCTATCCTGGCTGTAGTAAAGGATATGTGCACCTAAATTCTAAGTTCTTATGTTTTAGCAGTGACATAATAATCACAGCATAACACAGATTGAAGTCAGTACTGCAACACAACAGTACTATTCCAGGCATGGATGTCCACAATGGACATCACTGCCCCATACACTGATAAACATTGATAAGCAGCAATACAAAACAAGCATGTAACTGCATCAGTTTTTTTTATGTCAACCACAATGCTGGCGAAGTTGTAATACAACACTTGAGATGAAGATACAGGCATGTCTGTGTATGGATGCCCATCTGTTATATTTGACAGTGTACTGGCGTCAATGACTGTCTATTTCAGATACCATGGTTCCTTTAAATGATTGGGGTTGTGGATTCCACACTTGTTTGTGAGGGTCTGCCTCATGTTACTGAGTCAATGTGTTGCAGATATTTCTGTAAGATCAAGTTTAAAAACAGCTTCCAACTCAATTTATTTTTATTTTATTTTATTTATTTATTTAGTTTTTGTTGACTGGTAAGTGCACTAGACAAATCCTGCCTATTTTCAGGCATGACCCAGGAGGGGATACAGATGAATGCCAACTGACCTTGAACCAGATTAAGCTATTAGATTTTAGCAATAGATAGAGGAAAACAGATATGGGTCTGCATTATATGTTGTGTGAATAAGTAACATGGCTTCTTCAACACAACAAAATATTACATACATGGAATTCCATGCACAGTAAGAGACCACCTTACACTACTCTCATGTTCAAATTATGTTGTTCAAACAATACAGCATGGCACTGTGCTTTTACATTGTATTCATATTGTATTAGCATTTTATAAGGTTGTATTGAACTGCTTCCAGAGAATAAATGTTTTATCTAAAATTGTCATTGCAAACTACATTGTTCAGATAAAATGCATTAATAGCCACAGTTTGCTAATTCATTCTAAATTGCCTATTTTGAGTTGGACTATTGTACAGTATATTTAGTATGTACAACAGTACTTTGCAAGTCATAGCTTTTAAATCTGCAGTTTGTCTAAGAAAGGTGATGCTTTCCTTTCATTTAAGCATCTTGATTCATTGCTGTACCCTGCATTACAATGTCATCATCTTTGTGAAGCTGCTCCCCCCTGCATAGGAATTCACCAGTCCCGCTGCAGGCTACCCCCAAGTGGAGGCTCTGGGGTAGCACAGTTGGACAAAACTCAGATAACAACAGCTTTGCATCTTACTGCATGTCCATGGTTACATGCACACAAACACAGGCACCTATACCAAAGTGCAGGGAGAAAACAAAAGGGAAAAAATCCAGCTTGCAGGCTCCACATCAACCCTGCAACAGCCCATACTGCCCACCATGCAGTCTACACAGTAGTGTCCAGGGAGGAACTGACAAAATCAGTCCTCTTCCCTTTAGCCGTGCCACGTAGAGGCAACCCTTGTGACATGGCTGCAACAAGTTGCACAAAGCAGACCTACTACCTAAACCTTCTCCACCAGCTAACTCAGTCCCTGTGTTCTTATAGCCAATGCAGGATGGAAGGTGACAGCAGGGGCAAAACAGCTCTATGAAAACAAAAGCAAAAGACACACCTACAACTGTGTTCATCATTCCCGCTATCCACAACAAACACCACCGATAGCTAAATACTGGATACCACAGATCCACCAACTCGTAAAACAAAACCCCAACAATATTCAATCACAAAATGCATCATTTTGTAACATTACTACTTCCTGTGGTGTCATGCACATAGTAATATCAACTATTCAACTGATATGCAATCCCAGGGTTTATTTGTTTCATGTTTTGTTGCCCTGTTTCATTATGTAACCAAAGTATGATATGTTAACCTATCGCACTCTGGTGCAACATGCACTGTGCGATACCTCCACATACCACACTACAATAATGCGTTTTTGTATCTAAATAGGCATCTCCTGACTACAAAACTATTAATAATGTAAATAGAATGGGTGCGTGAACTACTATGACATAGCCAACTTCTGTTGTACAGCTGCCTCCAACCTTCACTGACTAACAAGTAGCAAAGCCACAGCCTAACTTTTCAACAGGCAACAGACAACAGTACAACATGACTTGGCTATGGCACATTGGTGCATTTGTGTGACTGGCTTAACTTTTTCCTTTTTGGCTTTCTTTAAGAACAATGCTATTGTATTGTTATTTATATTTATTTCCCCTAGAACAATTACATTCCATGATACTTTCCTCCCACAGTGGTTGATCTTTAATTGCCATTTTTCACATGATGAATAGCAGATATTAGCTTGGGTGGAGGGGGAAGGAAGATGACATGCTCACTGTGTGGATAAATGAAACATGATTTCAGTATAGCAACGACTGCAACTTATTCCCATAACGACTACATAATATCTTTTTCACCGTACAGTCACTCAGATAGACAGAGACATGTATCAGCCATTGTCCTGACACCTACTGTACAAACAGTGAGAGATCTGTGTGAGCTGTACACATACAAATTGTGTTATGCAGCAAAGCATCATGAAAAACAGATTCAAAGAGTTAAGCAATTCTCAACAAACATGAAAAGAACAGTAAAATGATATACTGCTGATGATACAGTATAATCATTAATTTCCCTGCGTTATCTCCCAAACTGCTACATAATTTTTGGAACAATGACCAATACGAAGAAACAAAAACAGCAAGACACACATCGCTAAAGTGAAATATGGCACTGCAATAGTGTGCCAATGTGCTTCTTTACGTGATATAGTACATCTTATCGTTATAGCATCTATTTGCATGCAATGGTCTTTCTGGCATTCCCCAACCTATGTAAGCCACCCCCTTCCCTCCTCCCAATCATGGCAACTTGCAAATGCAGCTTACATGGCAACATAGTAACAATGATTAATATACAAAATTAGCACATCTCTTTTCCTATCGCAGCATAATTATCCATAGCCACTTGTCTGTATGCTCTTTATCATATTTATTTCAACCATACTGCATATATACACCATCATACACCATACATAAATAAATAGTTCTCATATCATGCATGACAGCTCAAGTGACACACAGGAACACAAAGCATGCACGATGCAACCCACTGCACATAAAATGTCAAATTTACTTTCTCAACACAATTTGAAATCACATAATAAACTTGCATTGTGCTGTAATAAAAAAAGCTGATCTTTATTATTCTTCCTCACTCAGCAATAGGATGTAGCAACCCCTCCCTGTACATGAAAGCATATCTGCATCTTACCTTTAGCCTACAAAAAAAATGAAACTTTCTGCACTCTTATCCCACTGCATCCTGGCTCCATTGTCACATCCCAAACTCTAACAAGATAGCAAAACTAACACATTAGATTATGTAACTCCACTTTACTTTTCCTGTGTTGCTTCCTTTGAACCACCTTCTTCAGTTGCTATTGTAAGTTCACACACCACTTACACTAAGCAAAAAAATGCAAAATGACTTTTTTAATAAGCCAATATCACAATATCCATTCATTAATCGCTCCATTTACAGACTTTCTGTCATATGTTGCAGCAACAGCATGATAAAGGAGTCATAGCCCCATTAAATAATTTCACCAAGGAAATTCATTGCACAGTTTCACAATCTTGCTACCCAACCCCTGTTGCATAAAATAAATACTATTTAACACACCCATGCATCATAATATTACATCATCTACCATAGAAAATGTGCAGTGATTTATCCAGTATTTTTTCCTCTAAAGACTAAACACGTAAATCACTGTCTCAGAAAGCACCACACACCAGTTGCTGCAGTAATCTAGAACACATACCTCTAAATCCCCACCCCACATTACCAGCAATCACAATTACATACACTCACTAACTTTCTAAACTCATCACGCATAGTAGCTAACGTCAGACAAGTACTTAACCTACTTCAACAGCAGCATCCTACACAGATAATACTACTAGTAACCTACTTAACATTTCTCAGGAGTCCCACATAAAAAGTACATCAAACTTACCTGTCATCATAATCTTATTGCCATCCCAGCTCGCTTAATTTCAATTATTCCAAGCAATGTACCTGTTTACAGTAATAACAAAACAAACAAAAAATGGGGCAAAAGGTGTGACAAGAAAACATAACCTTAAATAAATCCTTATGCTCTTTTGTTCTTTATCTCATTTATTTTTAAGCACAACTAAAGCAGTAAGAAGTTATGCAGGAGGCCATCTGCCAGCTGCTGAACACTGTGCAGTACAGCAGCCAGACAGCAACCCAATACAGCCATGTGCTGTTGCAGAAATGAGATCTTATAATACAGCATCAAGAAGACACCATGGATTTCCTTCAGTGAAAGGATTGTGCCAGGAACTCATCCTTGTCTGCTGTCCATGGTCTCCAGGATAGCAACCTGGATCTGTCTTGTGCAATGCATTCGCTGCATGAGGAGCAGCATGCCCAGCTTGCAGGCCAGGAGACCATGCATAGCCTGCTACAGTGCCTAGCAGAGGGACAGTTGGAGGGCTCAGAAAGCATCCAATGCAACATCTGTCTTCAACTTCAGCTGCTGCAGATAGTGGACCAGGCCCTGACCTCACTAACAGGAAGCTGTGGAAGAAGCCTCCTGAAGAGCAATCACAAGGGAAGGAGCAGTAACCACCTGCTACCCAACCATCCTGTGGGCAGTTTCCCCTTCCTCTTTCTACCCCAAGGTGCCCTCCTCATAACATCACAGCAAACTGATCCACCTCCTCCCCCATGGCTACAGGAGAGGTTTACATCTTAAATAGTTTTACTTTATTTATTTTCTTATTTAATGACTGTGTGAGTGAAACACAGATTTTCCCTTTTTTTTCATAGATAATTTTTTCATAAAACTTTTTTCAAAAAGAAAATAATTGGTGTGAATTTTTTTTTTGCATTTTTTAAAGTAAAGAATATTTTTACATAAAAAAAACCTGTCTGAGTCTTTCTTTTCACATATGGTTAATATGACCAAAGGTGAAACACTTAACTTACCATCATAGTTGTTGTCTGGTATTGACGAACTGAGTGCCAATGTAAACAGAGGAAGTATATGAAGTGTTATCCACTTGAACAGTGGACTGCTTCAAAAGATGCTGGGACAGGGCAAAGGGGAGGGTCAAGGGAGAGGGAGGGAAAGGGTGAGAGGGAAGGGTAGCTGCAGAATAAGGGGTGCTAGCTGCACATTCAAGCACACTTGATAGACCACTAGGCCCTTATCTGCTGCCATACTTCATATGTTTGCAGATAAGGCCAAGACAAAGAAAAGGATTCAGGAGGCATACAATGACTCAGAGGGAGTAGAACAGGCCTATATATCAGCAGATGCAAAGTGGTGTTACGAGTTCTCCCCTTAGTTCTTTTGCAATTCTGGAGTGAATGCCATCAGGCCAGACTGCTTTGTCCACCCTAAGTTTTAAGAGTTCTTTCAGGACCCTCTCTTCTGTGAATTAACTTGTATCAACCCTCCTATCCAGAGTGCTTCTATTACTAAATTTAGGTACCCCCCCTTCTTTTGTGAATACTAAGTAAAACTATTCATTCAGGATCTCTTCCTTTTCACTGTCACCTTCTGCCCACCTCCCCTCCCCTTTACTAAGCCTCACTAGCACTCCCTTGGTCTTTTTTTGCTCCCTAATGAATCCATAAAAGGTTTTATCCCCCTTAGCTGAACTGGCTAACTTTTCCTCTGTTTGGGCCTTTACTATTCTGACTGCCTTCCCTGCTTCATTCTGCTTTAACTGATACAGCTCCCTGACTTGCTCACTTTGAAATTCCTTATACTTCCTGAATGCTTTTTCTCGCTAACCTTCCCCACCACCTCTTTTGAGAACCATAGTATTTTTTTCCTATATTCTGTTTTCTTTATTTGTTTCATACAAACACTTAGGTGACATGGTGTGCCTTTGGGTCATCGGCCCTAAGTCACATCCATTACATGTGTAACAAATCTCACATGATAAAGTATAGTAGAATGAGATGAGACTTAGGTCAGACGACCACAAGGCACACCCCATCACATCTTGGTCTGTAGGGGTGGGGTGGTAAGACATGGGGGAGGGGTGTTAGGGTGTCAACCCTAATGCCACATTATCCAACTTTTGTTGCTTTAACCCTAACTGGAGCAATAATAAAGTTTTTAAAAAAGAATTTCCTTACTTTTTGACAAAGTGTAATGTAACTGGTAACAGGTATGTGTTTTTGGGAGTGCAGGACCTCCAGACCCCTGCAATTCCTCTCAAGATGCCCATTTTTGCATAATGATATGCATGTGGAGTGTGGGCCTTCTGGGCCCAGTGCTCACTACATATAACTACAGATCCTTACAGCAGTCCCATAGGGCTGAAAATGAACCCTTGTAACACTACTTTGCCAATATCTCAGTTACCACAGTAGCTATGAAAACATTTCCACTGCAGTTTTAATCATGACTTTGAAACCTCCACGTGTGCAAGCTGCCTGGAGTGAAAAATCCATATCAGGTATCGTTTCTGAGATACAGGCCCTGCAAGATGCTGTGGGCACTGCAATGTTATCTTATGGGAAAAATCTCAACTTTGTAATGGCATATCTATGGGACTGCTGAAAAGTTTTGTATCGCACCTAAACAGCATAATTTACATCTCTGAGACACCTCCTTTATACCCTGCAAATTTCAAGCCAGGAAACCAAACTGTTTATATGCAGTGCACTGGGGAAGATTTAAAATTCCTAGTTTGTGAGGTGTCAAAATCCCTGTTCACAAGATAATCCCCATTCACGAGCTGTCAAAATCACAGTTTGTGAGAATTCCTTCTTCATCAGATTTTGGCCATCTGGTCTGGAAATCACGATGAATAATTTTGTCAGCTAGCAAAAGAGGATAGGCTCTCAAAAGGGGATTTGTCACCTCACAAAAGAGGATTTAAAAAAAAATCTCCTTTCGCAAGCTGTTAAAATCCCCTTTCAAGAGCTGATCCTCTTTCGCGAGATGACAAAATGCCTGTTCAAGAGCCAATCCATGGGGCAAGCTACAACATTTTCTTTGTGGGGAAAAATGAAAACAACATGGCGGCTCATGAAAGTGGAATTTTTCCTCATGAATGGGGATTTTACAACCCTGTTCACAAGGTGAAAAATCCTTGATCAAGAGCCCAGTCCTCTTTCGCAAAACATACATTTAAATCTAAGACTGAAATGAGCATGCTCAGAACCTGAAAATTCAAAATTAAATAACATTGGAATGGAATAATATTTTTTCTCCAAACCAATGGTAGATTGTTCTTTGAGCAATCTTCTTTTGACACTTCACTGCACAAAACTGTAAATCTGATCAAAACAAAACTTGGCAAATCAAGAGAACTACCATATGAGACAGCGATTCCAAATTTTGTGCAAATCCATTGAACGGTTGAGAAGTTATTAACATGCAGAATTTGGGATTTAACATTAAGCTACCTACTCAAACCTACAGAAACTATAGGGGTGCAACTGTGCCCTATATATATATATATATATATATATATATATATATATATAGATAGATATATCTCTCTCTATATATATATATATATACACTATATATATATATATATATATATATATATATATATATATATATATTCATTGCGAAAATTATGTCATTGCATCAGTTAGGGTTGAAATAAGTTTTGAAATTCGATAATAGGATTACCACCCCTACCACCCTACCACCCCACCGCTACCCCAGACCCTACACACACCAACAGGTGTTGGGGCATGCCAATGGATCATCAGGCCTAACTCTCTCTCTCCATTCCATGTGCAAACAAGTTGACATGCTATGGTATAGGAGAATGGAGGGATAGTTAGTCCTGATGACCCCATGGCACGCCCCGATGCCTGTTGGTGTGTAGGGTGAGGGGTTGTGATGAGGTGGTAGGGGTGGGGTTCCAGTCTGGAACATTGCAGAAAAAATATTGTGGCACACAACAAAACAGGCAACACATCGCTGTCTACAATGTCGGCATGTAAAAACATCGACGACCAAACCCCGTGGGCAGTGCACTGGAAGAATATGCCTGGTGACCACTGAGTCCCCCATCCCACCAAACGATGGCCCCAAGAACAACAGCCAGCCGCAATGTGATGGCCGGTCCCCACCAACCCACCACCACCACCGATCGCTTACCTGTGTCTCATGGCACGATGCAGTGTACTTTCTCCCTGATATCTAGTGGACCCCCCAACCCCACTCCACCTCATCAGGTAGATCCCCACCCCTGCACCCCCCAACATACCCCGACAATGGGCAGGTGGCCAGCACAGCCCTCCACTCACTGCCATGGCTGACCGCCTTATTGAACTGGATGAAAGAGCATGTGTACATGTACGTGCTCATTCAGTTTGTTCAATTGAGTGGCCAGCTGTGGCGGTGAGTGGAGGGCTGTGCTGGCTGCCTGCTCATTGTTGGGGTATGTTGGGGGTTGCGCGGGGTGGGGATCTCCCTGCTGGAGTGGAGTGGTGGTATTTTTTCCCATAGGCTATAATGAGAAACTTCAAACTTTAATAACTTTTGAGTGAATTAATATTTTTTCACCAAATCATCAAAAGGCACATCTGTGACCCAGACCCCATCTACCCTGAAAATTTCAGACCACAAACCCAAATAATTTGGGCTTTACCCCTGAGGAAAGAAACAGCCAAAGAGTGGTGTTTTACATGTTTTTGGATGCTCTGCAACTGCACAACCAATGAGAACAAAACTTGTCAGACCAGAGATCTATGGTACCACACTGCACATGCAAAATATCAGGCAAATCCATCATATGGTTGCAAAGTTTTAACATCACAAAATGTTGGTTTTAACATAGAAGTGGCTGCTCAAACCTAACTATAGCGGCAGTTCCGTGTCAATATAATGTTAAAAATACAATGTATTGCTGGCCAGTGGTGCTGGGGTTTGAGACACTGGACACCATACCTCACGCCACGCTGGCTACCCAGGTTTGGGAATGACCTTGGGTCACCAGAGTGCCAGCCAGGGGGGTTGGCTGGAGTGGGATTTCCCCTCAAGGGGTGGATGCCTGCTCCTCCGTAGTCCTGCACCCATTGGGTGGAGGTCCAATGGTGTGCAGGTGGCAGAAATGGTGATATAAGTCTGGGTGGGGTGAAAGTGGTCACTGGATCCTGGTGTGCATGCGTGCCTCCATGTGCACATATGCATGTGTATGCCATGACCCTGGGAAGGGAAAAAATGGGAAAATGAAAAAAATTTATATAGAAAAAAAAATACAGGGCTGGATATTCAAAAGGGTTGCACTTGCGCAAGTCCGAAATTGCGCCATTCTGCCATATTCAGCAGGAGGCAGTTGCACCCCCATGTCAAGCTGAGCAACAGTGCAATGCTAATGAAGGCATGCTCAACCGGAGGGGGAGGAACCATGCATAAACTGCACAGCCCGATATTCAGCGGGCTGTTGAAGTTGTGCAAGCGCAACCCAACCTGCGCCTGCACAACTTTGAGCAAAAAAAGAGTAAGTGGAGGGCCACCCACAGGTGAGCTGCCGCATTGCAGGGTGCAACACAGCAGCTGCCACCTGTGGGGCCCTCGACTTACTCCCTGTGCCCCTTGCAGCCTAATCACGGCATATAGTAACCCTCCCCGACTGGCCCGATCGGGCATAAGTGTAAACTCTCCCCTCTCCCCGACTGGCTCCTCGCGACTGGCGGCATACGTGTAAAACACCCCTCCCTCCGACTGGCCCGGACCTCGGCATATGTGTAAAACACCCCCAACCCCAACTGGCCAGATCACGGGCAAGCGTTGGAAACAACCACCCACCCCCGACTGGCCCGATCATGGCAAAAGTGAAAAAATAATACCACCCCACCAGCCCGATCGCGGGCAGCAATGAGTCCAACCCCTCCAGAACATATCCCTGGTGGTCCAGTGGACGTGAAGCCTGATCGCGGGCAGCAAGTGTTCAAACACCCCCAAGGACCACCTACCCTGGTGATCTAGTGGACCCCACCCACCCACTCACGGCCCACTACCCCGCCTCCCCATCAGCCGGCAGGCGGCAGCATCCCACCACCTGCCCTCGTCGCCCACGACTGACTGCTCAGGTTGGCAGCATGTTGTAGGCTGGCATGCTGAAGCTCAGATTCATAAGGCAGTCCAGATATGTGAATTAATTCATTCACTCACATATCTGGACTGCCTTAACGTATGGGCTGCACACCCATTGGCTCTTTGCCTGCACCACTGGCATGCAGCCCTACCGGCAGTCAGCCAGCGGGCGGGCGGGTGGCAGGCGGTGGATGCTGCCACCCACCGCTGACGGGAGAGCGGGTGGTGGGGCTTCGTGGTGGGGTGGGTGGGGGCTACTAGATCACCAGGGTAGGTGGTCCTTGGGGGTGTTTGAACACTTTGCTGCCTGTGATCAGGCTTCGTGGTCCACTGACCACCAGGATATGTTCTTGGGGGAGTTGGACTTTGCTGCCCATGATCGGGCTGGTGGGGGTGGGTTTTATTTTTCACTTTGCCCACGATCGGCCAGTCGGGGGTGGGGCTGTTTCTAACTTTGCCCGTGATCGGGCTGCAGGGGGTGTCAGTCCTCAATGGCTGCTGCCTGGCAGGGTGCCAGGCAAGTCCTCAGGATCGGGGTACCTGCATGCTAATGGTATGCAATGGGGCCATAACAGATGCAACAGCTACCCCTGCACTCTTGCATGAATTATGCCCCATTTGCATGTCACTTTTAAGAGTGGGAAATTTGCGATGGCGAATGGTACTTGTGCCACCGCATCTTGAATGCTCTTGCCTGACCACTTCATGGCGAAAGAAGTTCCACTGTGCCATGCACAGTGAAAGTTGTGGTCGGGGGTGATATTCAAAGGTGGTGCTCACAGTGCAACCCGCTGAATATCGCCTCAGGCACACCCCGCGTTAAATTATTTTGTGCAGCTCTTGCGCTTAGCACAGAATAGTAGTTTGAATATCCAGCCCCTAATGTATTTTCTATGTTGTATGCATTTTATGAGACTTCATAGGTTTCATAGTTATACAGAGCTTATAAGACAAGGTCCATATGCTCGCCGTATTTAAGAGTATCCTAATGTCTTATTATTTATTAGGAAATTATCTAACTTTTTCTTAAAATTTCAATATTACTACTAACAATTATTTCTACTTGCAGTTTCTTCCAGATCCTAGGTGCTCACTGTCAACCAGTGCTTCATTTTATTTGAATGAAATCTATCTGTTTTTATCTGAAGTGGATGTGCTCTAGTATTATAATTACGATCCATGATTTCCAAATCAAGCTGTTCCCATAGTATTGGATCATTTAGGGCCCTATAGATTAAGCACATATCCCCCTTTAATCTCCCAAACTGTAGAGAGTATAACCCCAAATTACTAAGCCTCTGGTTATAGTCCAACCCTTGTACTTCCTTAATTTTACGGGCAGCTCTTCTCTGGACCCTCTCAAGTGAAGCTATATCCCCCTTTTTAAATAGGGACCACAACTGGGAGCAATACTCCATATGGGGATGTACCAATGATGTATACAATGGCAAAAGAACATCCTATCTCTACTTTCAATATGTTTATTTATGCAGTACTGTATACTACCAGCTTTTTATTATCTGGTTATAATGGGGTGTAAAGTTCAGAGTATTATTAATTTTATCCCCAGATCACATTCCTCTGTGGTCACTTTAAGTAATTTACTCCCCATATTATAATCATGGAGGATATTATATTTCCAAATGCATCACACTGCACTTATCAATATTAAAAATGATTCATGATTGTGTGCCCAAAGTTCCATCTCTCCTAGGGCTGATTGCAATAATTTGCATCTTTATTAAGATTTACCACCCTACCTAGTCTGGTATTGTCCGCAAATTTTGAAAACCAGATATCAGGAGAGGCTTTCATTGTCCTGATATAAGCATTAAACAGGCAGGGCACAATACAAAACCCTGTGGCACTCCACTAGTCACACATGCCAGTTGGAAAATTCCCCTCTTATACACACTCTCTGTCTCCTACCTGTCAACCAGGATTTAATGAAAGGTATATGAGTCATCCTCTTGTTTGGCCAGTTGGCTCCATCTCCCTTTGGTGAAGAAGCAGTAAGCCAGTGTCCAGGCTGTGGCAGCATGTCATCTGGTGTTTTGTAATGAATGGTAAGTTGCATTTTTGCACCTTAGTCAGACTGTGTGTGCTACTTCTTCATTGCACTCATGTTTTGTCTTACAGCAGTAGCACCAACACCATAGAGCGTGTGTGCACAGATTTGTGCTTTTTTTCCATTTTATGGCCACCTAGGACTGATTTTCTGTGGTCAGGCTATGCCTGATGTGACTAGGTGTAATGTGTGCAAAACTGGGAAGTTGCAGCCCTGTACAGAAACTGCTGAAAGCATCAGCAATGTAGGGTTTAGAGGCAAGTCCTGGATGTTGGGAGCCAACTAGGGGTTCGAAGATTGAGTATCCAAGGGGGTGATAGCCTCCCTTTGGAAGAAGAGCAGCAGGCTCCTTTGCAGTACTGCACCTTGGTGACTAGAGGAGATAGTAATTAGAGTGGCTTCCAGCCAGGAAGACACAGGGCAGCAACATATGTGTGGGAGTACATCTGTTTGAGCATTTGCTTGCTGCCAGCATCCTGTTGCATGGATGAAACAAAGCAGAAAAAAAGAGCAGACAGGATGACAAAGACAACTCTAAGACCCTGAGAACCCACTAGTCAGCCTCTTCTCCTACATAAGATGGACCTGAGGAAATCTGCAGCCACCCCTCAAAGATAGCACAGCTGCAGAGGCTGCAATGTAAATCCTGTGGAGGAAGTGCGTAAGAGCTAGAGGTGTTAAGATGGGGCTGGGTTATGAGTCACATGATGCCAAGACTGGAGTGAGCAGCCCAAGTCAGAGCTCCATCTGTACTCACAAAATAGACAAAATATTTGTCTCACTACCTTTTATTCTGATTATTTTGGAATATTCCATCTACAGGAGGGAAGAAGGAAGAGGAGGAGGAGTAGCTTTATGTATGGGAAGGTATCAAAGCAATGGAACTTAAGGGTAAACAGGAGGAGAGGAGGCACTGTGGGTCACCCTGAAGACCAGAAATGGCACCACAATCCACACGTGGGTTGTATACAGATCTCCATCTCAGTGGAGGAAATGGACAAGGAAATGATAAAAGGCATACTTAGGATGGCAGAAAAAGGAGAGATATTGTTGATGGGGGACCTGAATATGCCAGATGTTAACTGGAGCACCTTTGCTGCAGCCACATCCAAGAACAGGGTAATTCTCAATGCCATACAGGGGGCATGTCTCAGACAGCTAGTGTTGGAACCCACTCTGGAGGGAGCAATCTTAGACCTGGTACTCTAAAATGGGGATGGAGATAGGATCTTAGATCTAGAAGTGGGTAGCCATCTGGGAACAAGTGACCACCAAACAATGTGGTTCAGAATAAACACAGCCACAGAGTTAAGCCATACAAAAGTAAGGGTACAGACTTTAGGAGGGCTTTTGATGTTCAAGTAAGTCTATAGGTAAGTAATTTATTAGTGATCGATAAGTTGCTAAGTAAGCATCATGGAGAAGACATAAATAGATAAGAGTTTTTGAGTGACTGATGGGAGTAATGTCATAGAGATTCATACACCTAATAGAAGAAGATGAGCAGATGCTTCAGTATAAGGGATTGATAGCTCTGTGAGCATGATGTTTGTCACTTACTTGTAAATACTCTGCTGGAATGCTGACTGGAGGAAGTGCAGGCATGTCTGGAGTGATTGTCTAGGAGATGTACTGTGGTAGCTTATGGTTGGTGAGGCTTACAGTTGATCCAATGCCTAAGTACTTGAGAGGAGCTTGGAGATGGATAAAAGGAAGAGTCAGTAGGCTAGATTGGTAGTGAGGTCAATTAGAGTAGGATGATATGGGAGCTTAGTGCTATGGCTAATTAAGATTGGTTGAGAGGCAAGACTGAGTTGGAGAATTTGCCTAATTGGTTAAGGATTTCTGGATGAAATTTGGAAGAGCCAGTTCTTGGTGATAGTCTTTGCTGGAGAGATTAAAGTAGAGGCTGTAGGATCTGCTGGAAGAGCAGCTAACTCAACTGAAGGTACTAGATGAAGAGGTATGGATGATTTGTATAAGGA
This sequence comes from Neoceratodus forsteri, assembly GCA_016271365.2. NCBI lineage: Eukaryota > Metazoa > Chordata > Ceratodontiformes > Ceratodontidae > Neoceratodus > Neoceratodus forsteri. Next base: position 680,449,698 of record CM057456.1, on the reverse strand, counting down.
ATGGTAACATCCCAGAGCCACCTGATGGTTTGGATGGCATGGAGTCAGTACTCCGCTAGGCAGTGGAGATCCCATGATGAAGAATCTAGAAGGCAGCTGGGAAGGACTTAGAACGAGCAATGTCTGTTGAGGAAATAAGAGTCTAATAACCTGGTCAATGAATCTAGTGCTGTTGAAAAGCTGCAGAATTAAACTAGACAATGTCCAAGGTCATTGGGTACCTTGCATGTCCCGGGATCCGGAGGAGTGATGATGGAGTGTACATCGTAGCATAACAGAAGAAGTTGCACTTTTCCGAGTGAGAGGGTAGCCTGTGAGGAATAGTGAATAGAAAACAGTTCACAGAGACTGAATGGATTCGTAGAGACTATCCACTTAGAGAGATGGGACTGTTCCTAGTATCCAGTCAAATGAGAGTCTGGAATGATCAAGGGGAGCTGATTAGGTAGTATGAAAAGCATTATGTTGACATTATGGTTTCTGAAGTGTGTTTGCTAAGGAATGCACACTCAATGCAGATCCCTCAGGTGAAATGAACAGTAATCCATGAATAGAGGATGATGGTTGTGATGACGACCAGAGCAGGAGTATGTGATGGATAAATGAGGGTAGTAGTTGCTGGAGTTGGAATACTGGCTAGAAATATGGTAGGATACCCAATCGAGTCATGGCAGACAGGAAGAGGCCCCAAGCCTGCAGGCAAAGATGGAAAATTAGCTATCTGAAGATAGAAGGAAAGTCTGGAGCAAATCCCAATGGACTGGAGGACTGCTCTGGGACAGTATTGAGGTGAATAAAGTAAGATGGCATGCTGTGTGAGAAGGAACAGGTTTGGGTCAGCACCTCAGCAAATGGCAGCAGAACGGGAAGGCTGTAACAGTCAATAGAAGATGTTCCATAGAGGTCGAGGAGCAAAGCATAGTACTAAGGACAACAGGGTTGAGGATCATGGGTCCTAGATCTGACAAAGCCTTTGATCAATCTGTGAAGGAACTGAACGGATGGAGCAAAAAGGATAAGGTCCCCACATTTGAAGGAGAAAGTAAACTCAGGCATCAACTGGACAGTGGCCCGCAGCAAGAAAGTCCTGGAGGCAGTCAAGCTGGATTGAGATAGGTACCGGACCAGCTGTTGAGATTCAAATCATGAGGGAAAGTAGGCCAAAGGGTGGAGTATGATGATCCATGAATTAGCGGGATGTCGAGAGGTGAGGAAGGCTATACGTTAGACTGAGTAATTGGATCCTGAGGCTGGAGAGAAGTGGTAATGAGATAGGATATGGGCATTGCATAAGGTGGGACCACTGGTGCAGATGCAGGCTCTTACCTGACATAGGTGAGGTGAGATAAAGGGTATGACACTCCAGATAATAGTTAGGGGTGAAGGCACAGCAGGGAAATGCTCAAGTCCTGGAGGGAGCAGCAAGCGACAGTCCGGCAGAGAGCAGGTAAGACCAAGACAGTTGATTGTAAAATGAAAATCCAGGCACAGTAAATGGGAGAGAGAATGAATCTTCAATATCACTCTACGGAGGTAGGAGGATGTAGGCAAATGAAGAATGGAGGTCCTCATCAAACTGGAAACACAGCTAGCAGGATGAGGTCCCGGTCCAAAAGGGAAATGGCATCAGATAGCAGGAGAATAATGAACTCTTTGTAAGCAGGGAAGTGGATGCTCAATCAACCAGAATCGACCAGGCGTGACAGTTGAGGTGAGAGACAATGAGTCGAGGCTGCAGGAGGAGTTGGAAGTAGAAGGCAAGTCAGGCAAAGACATGTTCTTGAAGGTAAGCAGCTGTTGGACATCAAGCTGATGATACATAAAGCTGTAGCAGTGGGATGGAGGTTCAGACACCCAGCGAGATGGCTGAGGTGAGACAATCCTGTCTTGTGGCATTTAGACATAGGTAGGATAAAGAGGGCACATGGTGAAGCAGTTCCATTCCTGAAGGGAAGCGGCAACTGGTGTGAGGTAGAAAAGGTAAGGTATAAGTCAGTAGGATTGAAGACATGGCTCCCATCCCTGGCAATCGGGGTGCGCTAACTTTCACTCAATGATGACAGAGTTGGGGATGAAGGATGTCAGCTGGTAAGTAGCAGTATGCAGTGATTGTAATGGAATCCCATCCCCGGTAGACAAGGGAAACCTACCTTCACTCAGCATCTCAGAAGGCGTGAGTTGGGTATGGAATCTGGAGTACTGCTGGTATGGGCAGGCGATGGCACATGCTGCTGCAGGGAATGGAGGCGAAGGAGAAATGGAGCAGGTTTAGGACATGAATAGAGGATTGTGTTCGACATGTATGAATAGGAACTAAGAAGTAGAAGTGAGAGACACATATCGTGAAAGGTATAGTAAACCCTGTAGTATTGGTGGATAGGAAAATGCTCTGGAGCATAGATGGGTAGAAAACTAGGGAATATGGAAGGACAGATGTGGTGAGGTGATGACAGAGGCTCAGTGCTATAGGCAGTGGTAATATTAGGTGCAGAGATCTGCCATGGGAGCGTAACTGTGCAGTGTTACCATATGTCAGGAGGTAGGGTGCTATTGAATTCCACTGTAAAGAAGGTGCATACTTGGATAATGGAGCCAAAGTTTTGACTGGCCTTTCTCTGGGATCTGAGGACAGAGCTAAAATAAGCATGGTAGAGCACTGCAAGGGATACAGATGGAGCTCCGCTTCTCATTGCTGGCAGCATAGGACTGCTGGAACAGCTGAACAGTGTACATGCATCTAGGAGTATCCAATGAACGTAGTATCATCACACTATGTAATGATTGAGGCCGAGCCTCCCCTTACTGCTATGCCCTGAACGACTTCTCATGAATGAGTGCTGAGGGAAAAAGAGAACCCTGTTGGGGTAAAAATAGGTGAGGCTGTTAGGGAAGTCTGGACATAGTAGACCAATGGGGCTACTCTCTGGTGAGAATGGCAGTTAGAAACCAGGTTGCAGGACAGAGAGAGACTTGGTAGTCCAAACGAGGTATGGTATCTGGCTGCAGATGAGAGCAGAAGTAAACAAATCAGTATTGTACATACCGATGGGTGTTAGTAATGGAGGAGTAGGGTTGATGTCTCTGTGAAGTGGCAGGGAATGAGTGGATGCCAGGCGAGAGTAGTCGGAGGTTCACGGCAGAGGAAGGAGCTGCAGGTAAGGTGGAGCCTCGAGGCAGGTACAAATGCATGCCACAAATTTGTTGGTAGTGGAGGAATTCCAGTAGATACAAAGGAGGATGCAGACAGCCCATAATATTGAGGATGAGCCAGGTAGCAATGGGGCAGCACATGCCAGTGACTGGCGGCAACAGAACCATAAGCAGGAAGGGGAACTGACAGGGGTGGAGCCGAGGGACAAAGAACATGGTGAAGACGCACAGAAGCAGCATCAGGGAGCTGGTAAATGCCCAAAAAGGAAATGGGAAAGAAACAAGGAAGCCCTATGGCAAGGCGGGAGATGGAGGAAAGGAGCAGAGAGTTGGCCGGAACAGCTGGGGAGATGGAAGAGAACAAAGGAGCAAAGGGGGGAACAGGACAGAGAGAGAGATGGGAGGGAGAGAGGGAAAAAATAAGAGACAAACCAGCAGCAGGAGGCACAAAAGCACAGCTGCACAAGCCATACAGGGAAACAAAAAATGCTCCCTAAGCAAGGAAGGTGCAGTTGAGGAGGGATTAAGTGGCGGCTGTGCGAGGAGCTATTTCCCACATTGAACCATGGGCTAGCCCTCCCATTCATTACCTGCTATTAAATAGTGATCGGCAAACCAGTCGTGTTAGAGGCACCAACTCTGATCCAATCTTCAAAAGTTTCCTAATTGCACTGGAAGGCGGCAGGGCACTGCTAGTTCTGTGTTAGGGAACCCCATTTTGCCTCTCATCCTCTTAGCTTGACTGCTCTGGCTGTGTATATAAAAATGTTGTTAAAAGAACACTTCAATTTCAAGTTATGTGGCACGCTCGTCTGTCTCAAACTTAGACCCAGGCACTTCCCTTTCAAACAAAAATGACAGAGATGTCAACAGCAAAATATTGTGACACAGCCCTGGAGAATTGTTTTGTCCATCTGTGCTTGTCATGTTCAATACCCCCAAGCCATCAAACTAAGCTGCCAGTATTTCTGTCACGAGTAACAGCTGCATCAGAATGGCCTGACAGACCTCAAAGTGACATCTATAATAAACGGTAGCCTGTGATGATGGTGACCACAATTGAGCACTTTTAAAAAGGGCAACTCAATCACGGCGACTGTGCACAGGGCTACCAGGCAGGGGGTGACTGGATGGGAGGTGGCGAATATAGTGACAGGATGTCATTTTGTGTACATGTGCGTGGGTGGGGGTGGGGAGGGACCATGCCATATGATGGGTGGAAGGGGAGGGAGGGTTTGTGGGGTGTAGTGTGGTGGTGGGCTGCTGAGCTGGCCGTGCAGTGTGGTGGGTTGGTGGCAAGCTCAGGTTGGGAGGGTGCTGGTTTTGGTTCTGGGCATGCTCAAGTTTTTGCACGGTCTTTTTTTTTTTTTTTTAGTTTTGCACCCTCCCAACATGCACCCCCTTGGAGCTGAGAATCCTTTAGTAGGGGGCTTGGGGGGTGAAGCTTCCTGTGGGTGGAGAGTTCAGGGGGCACAGCCCCCTGCATAAAATAGAAAAACCTAACTGTCAGGTGCCCTTTTGCTGTTCGCTGCGGCCAAAATTAATTTTTGGTGATGTACTCTCGCCCAAACGGCGTTAGCTATTTCGCGACGCCGATATGACATGGAACCTAATAAACATGAGGATTAGAACTTACTGTTTTTGCTTTAAAAAACTTAATTAACAAGTCAGACAACCTGCAGTTTGAAAATGGTTTGAAGCTGCAGAATATGCATTTTAAGTTCATGATTAGATTCCTGGTGGAATTCCACATTACTGATCTTTTCAATTAGTAAGCATTTCTTACTGTTATTTTCTTAAGCTTAGTAAAATAGGATGGCACTCAAATAAAATAGGGCTGCTGCTGTAAAATCAGTTTAGTTAGGTTTCCATCAACATTTTGTGCATTGTGCTTAATTTTCCATAGAGCTGGATTCTGTTTGCTGTTCTTTAGGGACTTGTTAGAGCTCAGGGAGGAACAGAAGTTTAATGCATCATTTTTGTTATTTTGTCTTAATAAAATCAAATTATTCAACAAGGGTAACTTTCTAACAAAACAGCCTTTACAATTTAAAAGTTAGAAATCCTGAAGAAAGCTGTTTATTAAAATTCATGTGGTGGAGGCTGTGCCTGGAAGAAAGGACTGAAAATTCTCCTGTTTTCTTGGCGGCGAGTCCTGATTGGGCTGAAAATTGGGCTTACATTTAGAGAGAGGAAGTGCAAAATAGGGCAAGGCATTTGTGTTGCACATACACACCTTGTTGTGTAACAGTGTTCAGTTTGACTGAGAAAATGTTCTTGTGGTAATTCATGGATAGTAAATGCACCCTGTTATTTCTCCTTTTATATTCCTGCAACTCCAGCCTCTGGATACTAGGTTCTCTCATCTGCTGATGTACAGACCTCTGTTCTGTCAGAAAATACATACAAACACATGAAATTGCCAGTAGAAACAGGCCAAATGGTCTATCGAGTCAGCTTGAGTGCAGCTCAGTTAGTTCCCTGGAGCTATCCCCCACTCCTCCTGGAGTTGCCTCCTTCCATCCTAAGTTTCTTTTCACCCTCTCACACACCCTCCCTAGAGTGGTGACTTGGGTAGGAGGAAGGAGGCACTTTTACTGTGTCCCGCTCCACCTTCAGATGAGTTCCTGTCTCCTCTTTACTTGCTCATACAGAACAGGACACAGCCTGAGCTCCGTATAGTCTGGGAGCAGAATGTGCAGCCTAGGACTTTTTTTATTTTTGTGTGGTTGCTTGCGTTATCAGTACTGGCAGCTTCATTGCGTGTTCCTCTTCCTCACACTCCAAATCCCTGCCTGCCAAAGCAATATTGGGGCCCAGGGAACCCCCACTCAGATCCCAGGGAAATTATTATTAGAATACAGTGGTCACCAGGGCCACCAGCCCACCAGCCCACCAGGGATATTTAAGTTACTGGCCCCACATGGAATAACTTTAGCACCCTGGACCACCAATGCTGAATTATTTTATTTATGCTGGACAACTAGACCAAGAGAGTCCACACTAGCCCACCTGGGTTACTACTTTTAATTCCTGGCCACTAGACCATCTAGGGTGATAAGTGATTTTTGCTGAGCCCCCTGCAAACCAGCAACATTTTTTCTCTCTTTTGTTTCTATCTATGTTTTGTTTTTACAAATATTCTTTATGCTCCACTGGCCATGTGCTAGAACTTCCTTCTGCTTCCTCCTAAGTGAGCAACTCTTATTACAGAGACCCCACTGCAGCTACTTCTGGTCCCCACACCCACCTGCGATAACACCCCTGCACTGACTCCCCAGGTTACACCCTGGTGCTGTGTACATCATCAGTCCTTGGCATTTCTTCTCCACAGTCATCAGGCTACACATTGGAGATGAAGGTCTGGATTAGATTCAGGAGTGCTGCATCTAGGTCTGATGCTGGAGTGGGCCACTGTAGGAACTTCATCTGCCAGGCCCTTATGTACCATTACCATGTTCTCGCTGCCCCTTCCTCACCACAATTGTGCATTGGGATTGGCTGCCAGTGATTCCTGATGCAGCCAACCTATGGCTCTGTACTAATGACCCTGCCAGTCACTTGTGGATTCTGTGGACTGCAATCTGTGGTCACTCAGGTGGTGGTAGAGCAGTGGGACAAAGCAATAATACCCGACAGGATGGGCTTTATTGAGAAATACAGGACCACTCATGGGTATAATGAGGCCCAATGCCACAGGTGAAGGGCCCTATAGCACCTGGAAGGTCTGGTATTTCCCAATAAAGCCCACCCTGGAGGGTATTATTATGCTTTGAAAATGGGCTACTGTATTATGTTTAAAAAAGAAAATGTTCATGTTTAAATGGTAAAACTTTTAACTGTTCCATTTATTTTGTAATAAATAGTTCCTCCACTTGCATTAGAATGGTATTTTTTTTAACTAAGCAGTATTGTGTTACTGGAGCCTCTGTAGTTGTGGAGCTGGTTGTCATGGTAACCCCCACCACCCACCACACACATGCACACATGCAGGGTTTGAATTTTACTTTTAGGTTCCTTTTATATTTTTCATTTTTAAATTTATTTTTCCATGAACTGTAGCTTTTGGTAGGAGTATGACACCTCTGGTGAGCTGCTGCAGTATATTGCTACAGAGAAAGGTTCTATAAATGTCGCGAGTGCGAATGGCGACTCGCACTATTGTATGTCAGGCGGCAAAACCAATTTTACCACCCTGTCATCCTGGTGCATGGAAAACGTGCTGGGATTTAAATGCTTTGCTTTCTGCCTCTCCCCACACACCCCACACCACCTACTTGAAGATTCTTAACTCAGGGGGTGCATGTTGGGGGGTGCAAAAATCACAAGTTTTGGGTCAGCAACAAAACACAGTAGCACCTGGACCCAGACCCAAAACTGGAACCCCACACACCGCAAGTGGAGGCCAACACCTGACACCATGGTGCAGCTTGGTAGCTGACCGCAGCGCCACCCCCTACATCCCCTCTGCCCCCTCCCAAGCCACACTTGCTGTGCTCGCTCCCCCCCGTGCATGTACATACAGCAACATCCTGTTGCTATGGTCACCCCTCCACCACATCTGGTCACCCTCCCTCCTCGCCATTTGGGCTTCGCCCACATCGCATCACTGTTTCGGATAGTGCGTGTTCAGGTGCCCACTTCACGTGCTACCCAGAGGAATTGAAGGTTGGGGCCTGTATTCATGGAGGTCGAGGATGGTAGCAGAGAAAAAACTGACTGTGACTGTCAAAAGCGGGTAGCTTTCTCCTATTTATTTTTTGGGTTCAGAGTGCAGTGGGGACCCGAGGTTTGATCAGTTTGTGACAATCAGCCCGAGGATCAGCAGCAGCAGTTTCAAGGGTGGCATTAGCAAAGAGGGAAAGAGAGAAAGAAAACAGTGCAAAGAGCAGGAAATAGATTTCTCTCTGTCGTTATGTAGATCTGTTGGGCAGTGGGAGAGAGAGACTTAGCAGGGCTACACTTACACTGTTTGAGGGATCAGGAGAATGGGGTGAGGATCAGTGGTGGTGTCCCTTAACTTCCGCTCCAGAGATGTGGAGATGCATTACTGGCTTGTCAAAATTCGTACATTGGCTTTTGAAGGACCGGGAGCTGTGATTTGATCTGGCAGATCAGCTCACTTTTGTTAGGGATGAATATGTATTATTGTAACATATAGGCAGCTTTTTTACCTTTTTTTCCTTCCCTTTTATTTAAGTAAACTGAGATGGAAGGTGGGGGTTGCCCCAGCCTCCAAGTCACCACTAAGGGAGAGCAAAAAAAATGGCAACTAGTCTCTTTGAAAATTAGGGTGCCCAATGATAAGTGAAGTAATGGGGCACCGCGAATTGGCACTTCTTTTGCACTGGGCATCTATTAAAAAATAAATGCATGTGAATTCTGGCTTTCAGCCAGTCAGCATGCTTTATTTTTCAAGCCCATTTTCTAAGTGGCCATCCCTCTCTGGAGGAAAGCATCCTGCAGGATACTCAGTCCTCCTCCCCTCATCTGGACCTCTGACAGTCCAGGTTCACTTCCTGAACAAGGATCATTGGTTGTGGCGAGCGACAACGCTACCACAGTGCTAGTGGGTAGGTTCATATCTGGTTATTCCTTTGTTTTCTTTCTCTATGTTTCTGTTTTTTTTTTCTGTTTTGTCCGTCTGTACCTTTTATGTGAAGTTCCTTTTTCCTTACTTCTATGCTGTCATATACCCCTTTATATCTCTCTGTTCTCTGTCTCTGCCCTCTTGACTGTATCGACTGTATTTTTTCCATAGTAACCTATTTTTCTTATTACTTTAACAGGTCGGACAGGATGCTGACTCCTTCTCTATCAGGTAAGTATTACTTTGTAGCCCTGTTTACACTGCCCTATTTGCAGTGCATCAACCTGTGCACAGAGGCTGATGCACTGCAAATTTTGCCATGTAGACACTTTCTAGAGCACCTTATGTGCCTTCCGGATGTTTTTTTTTTATCTGACTCAGTTGAGGGATCAGCATTGGAGTGAGCGCATTAAATGGTGATGTAGACGCTTTGCTGTGCTCGCTCCAATAAAAAGGCTGTCTCCCTCAACTCTTCTGTAAATGAACAGCCCCTTTCTCAGAGCAACCTGCAGTGTTGTGACGGTGGGCTGTGTAAACAGCATTGCTACAAGTGCAGCAGGAAGGAGTAGCGCAGATTTCAGAGCACTGCTGCCGTGTAAGTACGGCTTATGTCTGACCTTTCTTATTCTTCTTGTTTGCTGCCTAAGAACTAAGGATCCTTTGTGACACCCTTCCTATATTTTATGTTATAGGTCAATCAGATGTTATCTATTCGAGACTCCTCTATGTTTTGATCCCTAGTACTCAGGTAAGATACCCTCAAAACATTACCTCCACACGGTGGGTGACTGTAAATGTGGGGCCACACCCAGTACAGTGTGTTTGTTTTTGAGGTGATGCATACTGCAGCACTTTTCTATTGCATGAATGTATGCTATGTTAGGTGGTATGTATGCTGTGCTAAACAGTTGACACAGGTGGTCCAGTGTGTGTGTGTGTGTGTGTGTGTGTGTGTGTGTGTGTGTGTGTGTCTGCAGTAAGCAGTAATACCTGACAGGGTGGGATTGGGGAATACTGGACTGCCCAGGGGCGTAATGAGGCTCGACTCCACAGTCGGAGGGTCTTATAGCCCCTGGAAGGTCCAGTATTCCCTGATACTGCTCACCCTGGAGGGTATTATTGCACTTAGAAAATGGACACTGCAAAAGAAAATAAGTTTAATAAAAAATATAAATAAAAAAAGAATTTCAAATACATTGTTGTAATAAAATAGTTCATCTGCCTGCATTACAATATGTGTGTGTGTGTATTTTTAGTTCTTTCTTTTTTAGGTAGGGACTTTCCTTGTACTGGAGCCTTTTGATCTGGATGTCATGGTTATCCTCACCACCACACCACACCACACACACACACACACACACACACACACACACACACACACACACTCACACACACACTGGAACAGGGCTTCTCTTTTTTTTTTATTCATGTAGCCATTGTATCTACAGTATATATACTGTGCAGTTTGGCAGTGGCTGCAGCGTCAGACAAGAAAAAAGCGTCTGAGTAGGTCAGTCAAAGTTGCGGCAGTGATTTAATCAGACCAAGAATAGCTTGGATGTGACAGCTTTTAATGCCCCTGCTATTAAAGTTTATGTTTTTATACAGTTTCTGGTTGCCACGGTAAAAAAAAAAAAAAGAAAGGAACACTGTATTTTAGGGCTTTGCTTCTCACTAATGAGCACCTACCCTGGAGCTGCTTTCATGTCTCCTCTCCCCACCGGGATCACGATCGCATGACAGGAAGTTTGAAAACAAGGTACCTGCTTTCTGTCAGTTGTCTATCTCTCCCCGGAGTTTCTGAAAGTGTTCCCGATCAGTGTTTCTTTTCTTCCCCAGTGCCTAGTTTCCCTACTATTTGCCGACTGCTGTTACAGTACTTGTCCGTGAGTGACTGGGAGAGAAGGACAAAGTGCTCTTTCACAAAGCCAAATTAAAACATTGATGGTAGCTTCTGTTTTGTGCCTGTGAGTAATGGATGGGAAGCACTGAGCGCAATTGTTAGTTTCTCACTGAAGTCAGTGTTAGGACTGTAGCGTGATCAGGTAGTGCAGCTAATGGAGATTGGATAAATCCACAGACACGCAGTTGAAAAGAGTGACTGTTCAACCCTAATATCACTTCCCCCTATAAAATTAAGTCCTATTTCATTTACTTTTTTACTTAGCGGCAGGGTTAGCCAAGCAGGAGAGATCAAGTAAAAGGATTAGGAAACATGTCCCCGAGTGTGTAGTGCTCAAAGCCGGTATCTCTGATAGCGCTACAAGTTAGGGAGAAAAATGAGAAAAAAAAGTTTTCTTTTTTGTTTAATGTGGAGGGGGGGCGGGATTTAAATAAACATAAACCAATGTGCGCTACTTCAGAGCAGAGATTGCAGTGTGTGTGTGTGTGTGTGTGTGTGTGTGTGTGTGTTTGTGTGCAGTTACTTGTTAAGAAAAACATGGCTGCATTTTCAAAATGAACGTTCTGTTGGCACAAGGATTTAGAACCTAATCAGGAAGCAGAGACAGGGACTCAGTATTTCCCCGGTCTCTATTGCCTGATACTGGACTGGCTGGTTGGTGGCCATATAGCCCATCAGCTTAAAGGATTTCCCCAGCCCATTTTCTAAGGATGTATAGTCCACAATGATTTGTAAACAGCCAATAGTTTTCTGACTGTGATGGGGGTGCTGTTGTCAATACCGACCACGGAAGACTGTGTATGTGTGTGTGTCTATGTGTGTTCGGGACCTGGTAGGTAGGGGGTTAGTATTGCATCTGTGGAGGAAGCAAGGTAGCTTTGGGGACTGTGGAAATGGGGATATTGGTGATCATAATGGAGGGAGGGTGCTGTCTGGGACAGTGGAGGAAAGGGGCAAGTTTAGGGTGCTGTGGAGGGTGGGGGCTAGTGTCTGGGCTTTGAGGGGCAACTGTCTTGTGCTGTGGAGTGAGGAGGAAGTATCATGGGGGACTCTAAGGAAGGTGGACAAGTGTTGGGTGCTGTGGAGGCAGGTGGGCTGGTGCCGGTTGCTGTAGAGGGAGGGGGTTATTATCTGGAGCCATGGAAGGAGGAGGCATAGTTCTGAGTACTGTGAAGGGAGGGGGTGGCTAGTGCTAGGTGTTTTGGAGGGAGGTAGACTTGTTTAGTGGGCAATGAAGGAAGAGTGGCTCCTGTTGGGGGGACTGTGGGAAGAGATAGTGTCGGGGTGAGGAAGGAGATCGGTCTGGTGTCTGGGGATAAAGGAGCCAGTATCTGAGGCTGTGGAAAATATGGCAGCTGGCATTGGAGACTGTGGTACTAGGGGTTAGTGTCTGGTCCTATTGTGGTGTTGGTGGAAGGAGTAGTTTATAGTGTTGTTGTTGTTATAGTAGTAGTGTTGTTGCCTTTGTTTTATATGGTGCTCTTTGTCAGAGGCTCTGGGCACCATTACAAATAAGAAAGAGTACCAAAATACATTTTTTAATTGTTACTTAAAAATTGGCATGGCATAACTTCAGGGAAGATCAAACCCCCAAAGCATGAGGGAATGAGGTTTTCAGACCCTGCATAAAAGCCTCTACCCCTAGGATGCAACATACCACCTCTTGGTCTCACCTAATAGGCCCCCTCTGGGTCAGCCCCACCCCATCCAGCCTAGTCACTTTACTTCTTCCAGACTTATCCGAAACCCATTCCTTAATGGCTTACTCACCCCTGGCAGGAGTGATGGGGTACTTCTCAACCCAACACAGTACAAGATTGAGTTGGGTTCAGTGCCTGGGTTGCCAGTGTGGAGCCTGTAAGGGACTGGCAGTTCATCCTGCCTGTTGGATAGTTTTCCTCATTCATCTCAGCCCTGAGGATACTGCAGATGAGGGTGCCCATGTGCAGGCATGAATGCAAATATGAACCGTGCATCACCAGCTGATGTCCTCCCACCAACATAGAACTCTGCCTGCACTGCCACCTATGGTCAGCCAGGTAAAAGAATTGCAGCATAGGCAGCTGCCCTCCCTACCCTGAGGACAGCATCCACTGGGATGCTCAATCCTCCTCCTCCAGCTGACCTCTGGGGATCCAGGCTCATTCCCCTAACCCTGGTCACTGGCATCATGGGTGGTTGAACTACTACTGTCCTGATGGACCTGGCTACAAGTGTACTGCCTTTTAAAAAAGGATGGGTCTGTACACAGAGATTGGGAAACAGTAAAAGGAAAGTGAAATAAGTATTTCTTTTTACTGTGCTTTTTGTCCCCTGACACTGGCCAGCCCCCTTCGGCCACTCTGATCTAAACAGCCCTGTCACTCACCTTCTCTGGGATTTACCTCTCTAGTGTGTTCCCCTGTGGATGGTCCCCCATGTGAAGAGTTGCCTAGGGGGCCATCCCTTACTCCTGAGAAGAGTTGAAGTGTCAGTTGAGGAGAGAGAGAGAGAGAGAGAGAGCTTAAGTAAGCAGTGCTCGACCTGCGGCAAAGCAGCAGGCAGCATCCTGTGCAGTGGGAGAGTTTCTGTTTTTCCCCTTTCCTTTGAGCATCACAAGAATGATGCATGTGATGATGAAACAGCAGAATGCTGACGCTCCCTCCCTGCTCCCTGGTTTCAATCAATTAATCAATCAAATCTTTATTTATCCAGGTGATCACCATTGAGCAAGCTCATTTACAAGGTGGACCTGCTGTTGGCAGGGAAAATTGTACGATACATATAAATATACATAATACAAAGGAACAACATGTTTTACAATACTTATAGGAGCAGAGTATTTACATCGAAGTCACATGTACAAGAAAGATATACATAACACAACCCGAACATAATATATATATATATATATATATATATACAGTATATATAGTTCCCACAGGAGCAGGATGTGTATGGATGTCATATACAAACCATAGAAGAAAAAAAGAAAGATTATTTATATTCCTGTCCAGCAGAAACACGTTACAGGCCTGGATGGAAATTCCTAAGCTATGGAGGTGCGCATAACAGTGTGTAAGCCTTAGGTAAATGCCGCAGAAGGTGGTGGTGAATAAGAGGGATGCAGAGGGTGCAAAGGGCAAGTGGGGCAGAGGAGGGGGGAGTAGTAGTGGCAAGGGCTGATTTGGATAAGCAGCTGGGACTAGTGTTGAAGAAGAGAGGAACAATAGTCAAGCTGCTAGGAGCGATAGAAGCAATTACAGATTTCAGCAAACATTTTGTTATAGAGGGGCTTAAATAAGGCAGGACTGACAGGTGAGCTAAGTCTCAACGATTTTTGTATCCTATTCCAGAGAGTAGGCAGGGCATAGCTTATGGTGGCCCTTCCAAAGCGAGTGTTGGCCCTTGAGACATTCAAAGAAATCTGCGATTGACTTCTTAAGGCATAGTTCCTAATAGGACTAGGGGAGACAGTCAACAACATATTGTGGGAGTTTGTTGGTAGGGCTCAGAGCATCCATGGGCTGCATTTCTATATCGCCTGTATTGAAGGGAGGCCACCCTACGGCTGTGTATAAAAAGCAGTGATGTGTGGTATGGGAGGCCAGTTATAAATCTAGTGCTCTATGATATAGTACATCCAGTTTTGAAAGATATGAGGCAGGGCAATGGCCATAAATGAAGTCATGTAGTCAAATAATGAAAGAAATGTAGATTGGACAAGCTGTCTTTTTGCATCTGTGGTCAAGAGGCATTTAATTCTGAAAAAAGACCTAGTCTCTGCCTCAGTTTTTTCAGCAGTTCTTCTGTGTGTTCCACAAAAGAGAGTTTGTTGTCTAGCCAAATACTAAGGTATTTGAATTTAGTCACAAATTCAAGATTTAATCCTAATAAAGTAGAGACTTATGGTAATGGACTAGTGACAGCAGAGTAAGCCCCTGGGTCTGATGGTGAGAAAAGAATGGCCTTGTTTTTTTTTGCATTTAGTAGTAACTTTTTGCTAAGGAGCTGGTACTGCAAAGTATTAAAGTCAGTTTGTAACTCAGCGCAGGCAGCTTCAGGTGATTCCAGGCTTAAGTAGAGCACCATGTCATCAGCAAACAAGTGAATACTGGCATCTTTGATGCCCACATCCAAGCTGTTGATATAAATGGCAAACAGTAATGGCCCAGTATGGAGCCCTGGGAGACACCTCTTTTTATCGGTTTAAGTGAAGAAATCTCTCCATCAGCCTTAATTTGTTGCTGTCGATCAGAAAGGTAGTCTTGGAACCATCCCAGTGCAGTTGAGCCAATGCCTATAGTTTTTAAGGTGGAGAGGAGCAGGCAGTGGTCGACAGTGTTGAAAGCCTTACTGAGGTCCAGAAACACGACACAAACAAATTTTTTGTTGTCTAGATCCCATTGCCAATCATTAGTAACTTTTGCCAATGCCGTAATTGTACTATGCTTAGCTCTAAAGCTAGACTACATTGGGTCGAGTAGTCTAGCATTGTCTAAGAAAGATCTCAGCTGCGTATCCACAATTTTTTCCAGAAGTTTTGAAAGTACAGAAAGAAGGGAGATTGATCTAGTTATTTAGGTCACAGGGGTCCCCTGCTTTAAACAGGGGAATGACGTGAGCAGTTTTCCATGCCTTGGGGATGGAGCCTTGTGCTAGGAACAGACTGAATAGGTGTGTTGTAGGTGTAGCAAGTATATGGTATGCTATTTTCAAGAAATATGGGTTGAAGGAGTCGGCCCCAGTACTTTTTTTAGTATCTAGTAGTAGAAGAAGATCTTCAACTTCTTTTATGGTGGTAGGTGAAAAGGAGAAGTCCATGTTATTGCTAGTTGGTTCTGTAGGCTGGATGTTGGTCTGAGGAAGAAGGCTGCTTACAGGTGCATTATCAAATGCCAGGCTAGCAGTGGCAAAGTGATTGTTGAAAGCCTGCAGTATCTCTAATTTATTGTTAATGATAATATTATCAGTGGTAATTTTGGAAGGCGCACTTCTGGAGAGTGGCCAGATAGCTCTTTTATGGTGGACCAGAACTTGGTAGGGCAGTTTGATGCAAAGATAGCTCGGTTTGATAAAAGTTGGCTTTGGCCTCTCTGACCAACTTAGTACAGACATTTCTAGATGCCCTGAAGAGACACGGTCTGCTTTGGCATGAGATATACAAGCCTTTTCCAGAGGTAATCTCTTTTGAGTAAGCCAGCCTTCAGATCCGGTGAGAACCAACGACAGGTTCTGGCTTTTATTTGTGCTTTAACCAGGAGAGCATGGCTGTTTAGGGTGCTGGATATGATTTCATGAAGAACGTCATAGGCATCACTCACTGACTTAGTCAGGTAGAAACTCTGCCATAGCAAAGAGTTTTTTAGATCATTGAAGTATGCAATAGGAATGAAGTTCCATCTGGATCCTTTAGTGGAAAACTTTGATGTGGATAGAGGTTTGGTAGCAGTTCTTATGCCGCCAGTAAAGCAGTGGTCACTAATGTCTGCTAAGAGGATACCAGCATGGGAAAAGGAATGAGGTCTGCTAACAAGGAAAACATCCAGAGGGGTGCTTCTCATTGGATTTTTGTTGATGTGAGTAGGCTCAGTAATAAGTTGAGTGAGCCCATGACAGTCGCAGAATTGTTTCAGGGGTAACGAGACCTTAGTCAGCCAATCATAGTTAAGGTCACCTAGTATGATTGTTTCCAT
The DNA here is from genome assembly GCA_016271365.2 of Neoceratodus forsteri. NCBI lineage: Eukaryota > Metazoa > Chordata > Ceratodontiformes > Ceratodontidae > Neoceratodus > Neoceratodus forsteri. The sequence continues at coordinate 680,433,380 of CM057456.1, read as the reverse complement.
TGGGGTAGTATCCAGGTGGGATGACAGGTGTGTCAGAAGTTGCGGTCCTGCTGCTGGAGGTCTATAGCAGCCTATGATGTGGAACACCACTGCTGGGGAAAGCTTGACTTTAAGAGACAGGCGTTCTGCAGCACTATCACCTATGGTCATCCTGGAGGCAGTGTTGCAGCAGAGACCAGAATGTTGACCATCCCCGAGCAGATGAACATCCGTGGGATGCTCAGCCACCCTCCTCTGATTGGCTGTCTAGCAGCTCAGGCTTGTTTCTGAACCTGGGTGACTGGCAGTGCAGTTGGTAGTGCTACTGGACCCACTGAGCTGGCAGGCCGTCTCCAAAGAAGTGTGCTCTGAACTGAATTATCAATAGAAACACTGGCACCAGCACTCCCATGTTGAAAAAGATTTCATTTAAAGAGGATGGAAAACCATTTCTAATTGGCAGCTGTTCATAGAGTTCTTGTTCTGAGAAATTACATGCATTCCCCTAACTTATCCATAGTTAACTTTACCTGAATAAAAAGTTATACGAAAAACTGTATTTTGCTTTGTTTTGTTTGTATGGGCAGCATTCTGTAACAGTTCTCTTCATGGAACCAAAAATTTGAGTTTTGACCATGCCACAGTTCATGCACAGAACTCTAAACATAGTTTTGATATGTTAACAGCTCATAATAAGCATTCTGTACATAAACTGTGACATAGTAAAACTCCAAATTAGTGATTCCATGAAGTGAACTGTAACAATATGCTGCCCATAAAAACAAAACAGTGTAAATACAGAATGTCATATCACTATTTATTCAGGTACAGTTAAATATGGATAATTTAAGGGAATGCATATAATTTCTAAGAATAAGAACTTTATAAACAGCTGCCAGTTAACACAAATTTCCTGTGCCCTTTAATAATGAGTTAACTGTTATAAAGCTGCATCACTGTTGCCAAAACAGAAACACCTCAGTGTCACTCCTCACCACTAAAACTCCAAATAGTTTCACAGCTCTTCAGGGGAAGCACTTAATTGTGATAGTAGTTGGGGTTTTAACGATGATGCAGGGATGCTCCTGGTTTATGATAGCATTAAAGCATCTTTGTAAAGATTTTAACTTACTGTTAAATCATTTTTTTGCACATGACAGAGCTGCTGTCAGCCTTTCTTATGGTACAGATATTCAGTTTTGATCAGACACTATTATAACCAGGAGTGGCATGGCAAGACAAGCCAAAGTTTATTTTTCAAGACACCCAATCACAGAGGCTCTGAGCACCATACAAATAAATACACACTATTCATAAAATACAGCACATACAAACAACACAGAAATAAATAATCTGAATAATAAAAACTGTTAAAAATGACAGTAGTCCTTAACAAGGCTGTCCCAGAAATAAATACTAATAGACAGTGTCTGGGAAAGCTTGACTAAACAGGAGGGTCTTGAGGTAGGCCTTAAACACTTCAGCTGAAGGGGCCTACCTTACAAATGGAGGCGAGTTCCACAGGATGGTGCTGGCGATGCTAAATGCTCTGTCGCTGGTGGTCTTTAGCCCCACCCTGGGAACTGCAAGAAGGATCCTAAAGGAAGAATGGAGAAGCTGACAGAGGCAGCAGGTATTAGAAGGTCAGAAAAGTTACGGGGCCCAACCCATGAAGGGCCTTAAAGGTGAGCAAGACCACCTTAAAGAGGATCCTCCACCTGACCGGCAGCCAGTGCAGTTCATGCAGCACCAGGGTGATGTGGCAGTATTTAGACTGCCCCGTTAACCTGGCAGCTGCATTCTGCACTAGCTGCAGCCTGCAGAGGATACCTCATGTGACCCTGAAGTAGAGCACATTACAGTAATCAAGCCTAGATGTTACAAAGGCATGTACCAAGATAGGGAGGTCCATTGGTGGAACTAGGGGCTTGATACTGTCGCTGTTCCTAGGAACTAGTTAGTAATGTAAACTGAAGCATTTCTTCCTGGGCAGTTCTTTTACAGAACAGAGGTCATCATAGCAGATGGCACTAGCAGCAAGGAAGGTTGACAGGTTAGATAAAAAAATTCATAGATATTCTGAAATACAAGAAATTGCTGACCACTGTGCTTGACTCCTGGTTAAAAGTACTACAGGTCAATTGTGAAAGGCAATGCATGGCTATGGATATAAAGACTTGTTAGATGGAGGCAATAGCTATCAAGCCTCATCTTCATCAGCAACAACAATCCATAACATGGTTCCATGAAAAACAACAAATATAGTTTACAGAGGTGCTTGTAGTCCACTTTTTATGGCTGCAGTGGGTGTAGCCCTGCAGACATCTTGCGAGCACAGTACAGAAAAGGAGAATTCCCAGATACCGACAGGACTTTTAAGTAGTGGAGGTGAATGGCAATCACTGTACATTCACCACACTATTTAGTCTGTGAGTAGAACATGGCACCATCTGCTGTGTCCAAGATGGCCGCTAGAGTTTTCTGCATATGTATGACAACTGGTGCATGTGCACTGAACTCCAGCAGCCATCTTGAAGATGGCAGACTGTGCTGCTGTGTTGCGTGGAGTTCAGTGCGCATGTGCTGGTCATCGCGCATGCACAGAAAACTCTGGTGGCCATCTTGGACATGGTCTACTGTACTGTGTTCCTCAGAGACCTTGACTGCAGTTGTACCTGCTCTGGCCACAGTTTGTTTACCTTTTAGTCAGTTGAGAACAGGAGATATCAGATCCAAAGCAGAACAGCCAGTTAATTTACTGCCATGGCTGTCATGTAGCTGATGCTTTTGCTGCCCTGCAGATTTGCCTTTATTCATTTTAGCATGTTCATCCATGATGGCAAATGCTTAAAACTGCGACCAGCCATTTGTGCTCCTTAACATTGGGGGCAGAGTTTTGTCTGTCAATGGTTAACAGAAAGCATATTTCAGGAAACAGCACTCACCTCCCCATGAGGATTTACTGAACAGTCATTGCACAATTGGAGTAGTGAAAAAAAGATTTTCTATTTATTTCAACTTTGTGCAAAAACAAAATCACATCATACACAGAGGATTGTGTATAAGCACTCATACACACCAAGGTTATTTTCTGATTAAGTAGTTTCCATGATTACAAGAGACCTCAAGCGAAACACGGAAACCACAAGATCAGAAAATAACCTTGTCTGTGTATATGAGTGGTCATACACAATCTTTTATAGTGTATGGGCACTCATTCCTGGCAAACAATGTCCCCCAAATGATTTTAAAAAGCCTTACTGTGGTGCATTTTCTGGCTCCGGTTACTTCTGTTTGGCATCTCACTACTCAAGGCCCTTTATTGCACATATGCGATTACATTTGATGTTGTTATGCTGCACTGGTGATGTACTCACTGCAACATAACAACATCATGATGTAGTTAAAACAACATAACAATGCTGTTCTGAGCATGGATTTCCATGCTCAACAGCATTCCACCATACACTATACAAGTATTTCAGTCAATGGCTACAAAAGTGGAAAACACCACCATTGACCTAATATTTTATGCCCTTCCCCCAGGCACATTGTCAGAGGTTATATGCGAACCTCTTCATTTCCCAGGCATGACAATTTCACTATTATAACTTGTTTTTTTTTTTTATACTTTATTTTTATTCAGTTTTCTACTGTGTAATTCACACAATTTAAAATACATTCGAGTAATAGCAATCTCAAGTAACATGAGTATTAGCAATACAAATATAGGATTCATGTACTATCACTATAGTGACCTCATATGGTGGGGTCTCAATTTTCCACTTTTAAGTAAATAACAATTTAAGCTCCAGAAGAGACCATTGCAACACGCTCATGGACTAGAATTGATAATGGATATCTAATAATCACCTAGGTGTAAAACACCCTCTAACACATCAAGGGCCAGATATTCAAAACTTTGCCCTGGGGCTAAATTAGCACTGCCCGGTGGGGAAACTTAGCCCGGAGCACACAGCAAGCTATATTTAAAAGGAAATAGCCTGGTGCTAATCCTGCTAAATATAGCAGTCTAAGGAAGCCGGGCAAACTGGTCTGGGAGTGCAGCATAGGTGCCGGAACCGGGGCGAAGGCGGCAGCAACTCCACTTTTATTTCTGTATGGCAAAACTAGGCATAGAAAAGTGCCCTTTGTACCCTTATAAGTGCCCTTTGATTGTCAGACCCCTCAGCTTTTACCATCTTCCGCACCCTTGGAGTGCAGGGCAAAATAGCCGGGAATAAGGCAGCACTGAATATAGCAACAGGGAAGTGCAAACTGCAACTGCAGCTCATTAGACTCTGTAACAAGCCAGTGTTGCAGGTGGAGAACATTGTGTGTGATTGCACAGATATGTCTCACAGCTACTGCAAACACACCTCTCAACATCCTGCCTCATAAATCAGGGACAAGGCTTAAGACAAAGGTTTAAAATCAGGGACACACCTTAGAAATTGGTGATAGTCACTCAGGAAGCTGGTAGAATAAGTGGTGACTGTAAATGCACTGTTTAAGGAAGAACACGTCTGTAACATTAATGTCTGACATTATGTTATGCCTACAACCCCCACTGTTTGGTCCTGGAAACACAATTTGTAGGAAGGACAGAATAAAAGTTTGAGATAAATCCAGGGATGTCCCTGAAAATCAGAGACAGTTGATAGGTATGACTGCAAACAACAATGTAAGCCACACACTGCAGAACTGTGCTATGCTGAAGTGAGGTTTGCCCGGGGCTAACCTGATTGCACAGTGCTAACACATTAGCCCGGTGCAAACTGTTTAGCCCAGGACAAACGGGAGCTATATTCAAAGCTCCCATGCAAATGAGCCTACTTAGGTAATCCATGGGCAAACAAGCACATTTGCATCTCATTATGTGCTGCTTAGCATACATTACCATGCAGTTTGCCTGGTGCTACTGCATGGTGCACACAGCTCCACCTTTTGGTCGGAATGGAAGTACAGGCTGGATGCTGCAGGACAAGGCATGCCCACAGCATTCCCTGTTGGTCGGAATGGAAGTACAAGCTGGAAGCTGCACTAACTGCATGCTGGCAGGCACAGTCAGTGCATACAACACACCCATTCAGCTGTGCAAGCAGGACCTGTATATATGTATGTGTGTGTGTGTGTATATATATATATATATATATATATATATATATATATATTATATATCTATAAATACAATTATTTTAATTGCTACAGGCGTCGGGAGCTGTGCTTGGGGTAGGGGACCATTAGACTACCAGGGCAAATACAATTATTTTAATTGCTACAGGCATCAGGAGCCTCGCAGGGGGCACTAGACTACCAGGAAAATACAATTATTTTCATATCTATGGGTCAGGAGCCCTGCTTTGGGGTGGGAGACCACTAGACTACAAGAGAAATTATATTTAATTTCTACGGGTGTCGGGACCCATGCTTGGGGGTGGGGGACCACTAGACTACCAAGGACATTATATTTAATTCCTATGGGATCGGGAGCCGTGCTTGGGGGTGGGAGGACCACTAGACTACCAAGGTATCATATTTTTCTTTATGGACAATGGGGGTTTGGGATTTGTGTGTGTGTGTGTGGGGCGGGGGGCACTGCTGCATTACCATCAGCTTTTCCTTGGCAGTATTTAGCGCTGCGCTACAGGTGGCACTAATGCCTGTAGAGCGGTGCTATACTTTTGAATATGCAGGTGCGCCAGCATTCAGAGCCCCTCCCCTCAGTCCCTCCCCTACATACATTATTATTTAGCATTGGTGCTAACAACTAGCGCTGGCGCTAAATGTCCTTTTGAATATTGCAGTCGGGCACAAATTTGGTGCTAATCCAGCACAATGGATTTGCACCCGGCCTCCTTTGAATATCTGGCCCCAAGTGCTTTATGAGTCCATGTAAGACTGAAGATTGTTGCATCTTGTAAATATTTGACTGCATTAAGACAGGAGTAGCTCCTAACACACCCTTAAAAACTAGTATATATCCAAAAGGCATCTCTTCTTAGAATTATATAAACAAAAGCTATTAATTCATACTTAACTTGCAATTATTGTAATGAGGCTCTAACCATTTTAAGCGAGATAATTATAATCCTCAATGGCCTAATAAGCCAAGATAGCCTCTCTAATGTACATTCAAGTAACTAAAATTGAGCAAACTGTTATACGACTCAAACATGTGAGAACTGGTGGACAAAAAGAATGCAAGACATTTTATCCTGAGGATTACCATGCTACCCAACTCTACATCAATTGAATTTTAAACTTTTCAGTTCAAAGAAACATCCAGCTTCAGCAATGTCCACTTAGATAATGGTTTTAATGTACAGCATAGAGAGATTAAGAGACCTTCAATCCTCCTAATTTTCGTCCTCCGAGGACCTAGGACGATGTACAAAATCTTGCTTAATTGTCTGTAGTCTCTTGCTCGCCTCTACCAGGTCAGAAAAAAATATAGGTCTTACCGGCATAGAAAAGTCTCAGTCGGGCCAGTATCTTTAATGAATGATTGATCCCCAGTGCTCTAAGTCCTGCACGGACCGCATCAAAGCTTTTTGCGCCTCTGCCTCATGGCATAGCTTAAATCCGGGAAAATATAAATTCACTCTCCTGCCTCGAGTTTCAAAGGCCCCAAGGATTTGGCTGCATCTAAGACAGTGTCCCAAATGTGAGCGCCCGCTGTATTAATCATAATGGTTCAGGGTGTCTCAACGTCTGGCTTCCTCCATGGGTTCAGGCGATAGGTTTTAACAAGCTGCCCATGTAAGTCCAAGTTTAATTGTTTCAATATTAGATTCTTGACAAATTCCTGCAATGCTTTACCCTCCTGAGCTTCTGGGACCCCCAACAGTCACAAGTTGCTAGCCTGCATATTGGTCTCCAGCACTTCTAGCCGAAGTCGCATGATCTTGTTTTTAGCCAGGATCTCAGCCACTGCTACCCCTGATGTGTTAGCTGAGTCTACCATGGTCTTGGTGTCCGCAGCCACTGCAATCATACGGGATTCCATCACAGTGAATCTGGTCCCCAAGTCATCTACTTTCCTGTCCAAGTCTCTGATTGCTTGTAATACTGCAGTAATGGAGGGTTCTGGGGCCTTGTTTGACTCAGCTGCTAGGCCCCTGCCATGTGGCATCACTGTGTGCACTCTTGCCTTGCTTGGATCATGCTGGGTTGTCTGATGGGTTTTACCCATTCTGGCCTGTAAAAGCTCTTTCTCAGTCATGCTACAGGTATCAGTTTCTCACTTCACCAGAAAAAATAACATTTTCCTGTTTAAAATTGCCTTTTTTGCTGTAGTTTAGAGGAGATCCTGTTTAATGCGTCTGCCCTGTCTGATTGCTGGCCACACACCCCATAATTTGTGTTATTAATTTGTTAATTTTAACTTCTGTGCTGTGCTGTCTATGCCCAACAACTGAATATCAAAAACAAGCATGCAAACATTTGATGCTGGCCAATGCTTTTTTATTCTGGCACTGCTGTACTATTTTTCTTGTTAATTGTTTCACATGCAGGTCCCTCCTCCCCCCTTGAGCAGGTTGCTCTTTTTAAATGGGAACAGTCACCACAGAGGGCCCCACATGAAAGTGGTTGTGGGGCTGCTCCCAATGTGAACTTTGTATGAAAAATATTTTGTTTTATTTACTGTTTACTGTAGTTTAATAGATTGTATCTAACAGATTTTTCTTACTTCTACAAAAATATGAATGTCTTGAATAGATAAAGGCCTTATGGTCTATTCAGTCTGCTTGAATATGAAGCTCCACTGCATTTGCAGAGAAACTTCCCTGCCTCCCATATCACCCATGACCCCTCTCAAGTACCTCTCCCTCTCTTCCCCTTAAAGCAAATGTTCCCCCTCACCCTGTCCCAACCTCTCTTGAAACTGTTGTCCACCATTTTAGTGATATCACCTCCTCAGTAACTCATTCTGCTTAGCTACCACTCTCTCACTAAAAAGTACCATCTTGCCTCCTCCTTAACCTCCCACCCACCAGCTTTAAGCCATTACCCCTAGAGATTTTGTTTCTAGTAAGGCTGAAGAAGCCCTTAGTACTCACCTGTTTTTAACATTAAGATACTTGAAGGTCTCAATCATGCCCTCTCCCCTCCCTTCTGTACTCAATAGAGTAAATGTTGAGTCCTCTGAGCCTCTCCTCATATGTGTTGCCTTGCTGGCCCCAGATCATCTTAGTTGTCCTTCTGTGGACTATTTCCAGCAAGTTCTATCCTTCTTAAGATAAAGACACCAATATTACACACTGAACTCTTGGTGCGGTCTTACTAGAGACCTGTACAGTGGCAGAATGATCTCTGCCTTCAAACTAGTAATTCTCTTGGCTATGCAGATCAGCAATTAATTTAATTTAGGAAATGGTCTAAGAAATCCCCAGGCTCTGACTGGCTGATAGCCCTAACAAGATGGGTATCTATCAGACAATGGAGCCCAGGTAAAAAAAAATCGTCAGTGCCAACCGACTGCCCTATGAATATCAATGAGCACAGATAAATTTCCAAACTGCAGATCTGCCATTTCTTTCTCCTTGGTAACTGATATTACTAATCAACTGATATCGGGCCATCCCCTATTCACACACCTCATGTCACAAAACCATCAGTTTTAAAAGAATACACATTTTAATGTAAAATAAAGCCTTTCTCAGGCACAGCAGAGTACTTTACTGAGAGAGCTATTCTTGTACCCCGCTCTGCCAAAGCCTGGCTGATGTAGTAAAGGGTGAAGCCAGCAATATATCTTCATCCTTGTGGAATGGAGCTCAAAAAAATGCTACCACCACCATTCGTCAACCCAGTTCTCCCAGTCCATACAGTAATAAAATTGCAAGCCTGCTCAGTACCCCTGCTGAAAAGCGCACAGCAAAGCCAGAAGAAAAATATTGAAATATACCTGTTTTCTCAGGGTTACTTTTCTTTTTTCCTGACAGCTCGTGCGATCTCCATGACTTCTGTGTTCCTTGTCTGCACCTCAGACAGACATTGTGGCATTCTCACTCAACCGCGAAACTGAGCACTCCCCAGTCAAAGTGTGGTAACAACAAACAAACAAACAAAAAATAATGATGACATTTGCAAAACAGTGTGAAACGCTAGCTATGACAAAAGTTATGGTGGTGGAGGGGGTGACAGAAAAATAAATGAATACAGATGAAAGAGACACACTACAAGCTTATATAAACGATGTTTCATAAGCAGCAGCACCCTCTACTGGCAATTCAACCAATTCAACCAGTAAAGGGACTGTTTTACAGAAGCTGCTGTTTCTTCACATTTTTACTAATATTTTTACACTCTTTTTTTATGCAACCATTATTATAATAAAAACAATGTAACACCATTTTAGGTGTGATAATACCCTCCAGGGTGGATGGTATGGGCAATATTGGACATTCAAAGGCTGTAAGGCCCTCCCTCCGCCTGTTGCATTGGGCCCCATTAAATCCATGGGCAGTCCAGTATTGCCCAATACTGCCTACCCTGTGGGATATTATTGCTTACTTAGCCACAGCTTTTCTGCAATGTGCCAAGTGTTTTAGGTCATTGGTGATAATGACACCTGGGTCCTTTTCTTCCTCTGACTTGGTTACTTTCACGCCACCCAGACAGTATTTGGTATGTGATTTTTCACCCCAAGTGCATAACATTACTCTTTTTAGCATTGAACCCCAGTTGCCAAATTCAGACCACTTCTCTAGGCTGCCCAGTTGTTCTCAGAATGCCTGTCTCCCCTTCTCCAGGTCCACTCTTCCACAAAGCTTTCTGTTGTCTGTCAACAGGCATTTCTATGATGTCACTTATGATTATGTTAAACAGCACTTGAACCAAACATAGAACCCCGTGGGACCCGCTGATCACAGTCCTAGCCTGAGAATCCTCAACTACCGCCTTTCGCATCTGTCTTGTAGCCAACTTCTGTTCTGATCCACCTAACAAGCTTAGCCCCATCTCCAGGTCTTCTAGCATCTTGACCAGTTGCCTGTGAAGTACAGATTCAAAGGCCTTCCTGAAGTCCAGATACAGGACATCAACCACTTGGCTCTTGTCCATTGTACTGGTGACTGAAGTGAAGAAGTCAAATAGGTTAGTCTGGCAGGGCCTTCATGACACAAAACTTATGTTGTCTTACACCCTGGAGATCATTATCATTGAGAATGTTCACCAATCTTGCTGTCAGGATGGTCTGCATAAGACTGCCCACTACTGAGGTCAGGATGACTGGCCTGCAGCTCACCGGTTCATCGCTCAGCCAACTTTTATGGACAGGCACCACATATGCAGTTCTCCAATCCCAGGGCATGATTTCTTGCTCAAGAGAGGCATTAAAAGGGATCTGCCTGAGCCTCATCCTGTTCCCTAAGGACCCTTGGGTGCAAACCATCTGACCCTAGAGTTGTATCCACCTTCATGGCCCTAAGCTTATTTTGTATAACAAATTAGTTTCCTGACAAAAATATAATCTTCACTTTTCCAAATAAAGAAAACTTATTCCTATGTTTATGTACAATTCTGATGGTTGGGTGCAATGTCTTTTTCTCAGAGGGGCTGAACACATGTGAATACTTTAGCTTGCATGTAACTATTCAACTAACAAAACCCAGGTACTCAGAATAAAAAGGGCTGCTGCAACCACAAAAATACGCAGCACACAAAACAGAGAATGTGGTGGGTAAATAAATAAGGCAAACAATCAGAAAATTATGTTACAAGGTGTCAGTTAATTGTTAGCAAACTGCAAGGCAGAAAAACACTGTTCTCTAGTTCTCTGAATCATTAAGTTTCTTCTTTTGGATTGGAGTGTTCTGAAAAAGAATCATAGAGATTCAAAGCATGGGGGAGTAGTTTCTTGCTGCCTTACAACTGACTCACTAAGTGGCACTTTGCAACATTGTTTTTTGATTGTCTGCATTATATTTCTGCACACCTTATTCTCTGTTTTGTGTATGTAACTGCACCTGGTAGTCAGACTACATTAACCTTTTGACAGCCAGACTTCTTTTCCAACAGACTGCATGACCTGAATAGCAGCTGGTGTTAATGACTGAGGTGATCTTACCTCAACCCCTCCCCCAACTGATTGAAATCCTGCCAGGAATTCCTGTTGTCTTTGTGAAAGATAGCTGTCTCTCATAGCTCTTCGGAATAGTTGGTGTGAAGGAGGATAGTCAACTCCTCCCACACTGACTTGGTTTCTTAGACCTATGGGGTGGGGAGGGGTTGAGCTGTGGTACTGCCTGCTGACAGTATCCTCTTATAATAAAAAGACAGTGTGTAAAGTGAAGTTAAATGGGAGGTGTTGATGTCCAAAAGAGATATACCCATGAAATATACAGTGATTGACATTAAAATTAGCAGTTTTACAATATACTGTATATTGTTCAGATAAACAGGCTTGTACTAATATGCTTTTCCATGACCATTTTTTACTACACTTTTAAGTCCACCATACTGTGTTTCAGTTTTTGCAGTTTGGTGCTTACATTCTTCATTTTTCTTGCCTACCCCCTTTATACAGTTTCAAAACAAATAGTACTACATATTTATAATTATAGGTTTCAACAATTTAAGAGCCCTGCTGTTTGCCACATTTCAATGGCAAGAGACTGAGGGGCAAGTAGACATGTATTTCAAAATGGGAAACAATACTTGTCTGTTCTCTGTCATGAGTGGAATTTATGCCACTTCTAACCAGTTCTACACAACATCACTCATACAGGTAGCTGTTGAAACAGTTGAAAAGACAGGCGTTTCCTTGCATTTTGCCATTGGAATGTATAAAAGTCCCAAAAATGTTATATTGTAATGGTAAGCACTTCTAATTTAAATTTAAAAGAATGGTGCAGGAGAGATAGGCCAGCTTAACCTCATGTCTTGTGCAGTGCTGCAACATTTAATCTCCACACTAACTGGGGTATTTGGCATATAAAAACTACTGTAGCAAGTAATTCATCTCATGCTATGTAAACTTGTTTGTTTCAATAGCACTTCAGCAAATTAAAGTTAATAAGGCTTTTTTCAACATTTGTAAGTTCTTATATTTTGTTATGGAGCCCCTTACTGCCCCATCACTGTGTTCCTTTGCCCCTTGATAAAGTTAGACAGGAAAGAAGGGCTGGGGCAGTCATGGGCAGCATGGTAAGGTGGCCAGTGAAAACTGGGTATTTTTATTCTTGCTATGTATTTTTGCTGGAGTGTTGCATTGTACATGTTTTATGTACATTATGCTTGAACTTCTGATATATGCATTGCATAACATGGCCCATCGTAGCTCCATAAGAAAATAAAATAACTTACAACTATTGGAAAAAGCCTCACTAACATTTAATTTGCTGCAGTGCTATTAGAATAACAAAGTTTCCATAGTATGAGATAAATGACTTGCTATTGTGATTTTGCAATACATAGAGGCCCAGATATTCAAAAGGGTTGCACATGGCGCAACAGTGTTGAGCCATACGCAACCCACTGATGCACCTCAGCACAATATTCAAAAGAGAAAAGTGCGTAGCACAATTCCCGATGCACCAGAGCGCATCAATAATGTATGCAGGCGCAGGTAGGGGGGGTGTGCCCATGCATACTCTGCACAGACCGATATTCAGCCCAGGATGTGCAGAGCCATGCATGCACAACCCCTACCTGCGCCAGCACAAAGTTGATCAAAAAAAGGAACAACGGATGGCAACCCACAGGTGAGCTGCCGGATTGCAGGGTGCAACACGGCAGCTGCCACCAAGCTCTGGCTGTACCTGGTGGCACCCCCCATGCCCGATCGTGGGCATTTGTTAAAAAAATGAAGAATGCTGTCCAATATCCCTGGTGGTCCAGTGGGCCACTGTGTGCCTGATCGTGGGCATTTGTAATAAAATAAATAAATATTTCCAATATCCCTGGTGGTCCTGTGGATCCCCCACCCCACTCGCCCACTGAATCCCACTGCCCTGCTCCCCAGTCAGCAGCGGGCAGCAGCACCCCACCCACCTGCCGCACAGCCCTACCGACTGACAGCAGTTGGTTGTACGCCCATTGGTCCACAGAGTGAACTAATGGGCAGCAGCCCAACCATACCACATTCCAGATATGTGAATGGAATCGGCACACAGCGGTCCACTGGACCACCAGGGATATTGGACATATTTCTTCTCTTGACAAATGCCCATGATCGGGCAGACAACGATCCACTGGACCACCAGGGATATTGGACGGAATTTTATTTTTAACAAATGCCCTGCAATTGGGCTGTGGAGCACATTGCCGGCTGCAGGAGGCATCGGTCCCCGATGGCTGCAGCCTGGCAGGACGCCAGGTGCAAGTCATTGGGGATCGGTGCACCTGATTGCAAATGGGGCTATAATGACATGCAAATGGACCCATTTTGGGCTTGCATACATTATGGCCCCATTTACATGTCAGGTTTTGAATATCGCAGTTGCTGTGCATAGCGCAATGGAACTTGCACTAGTGCATCCCCATGCTCCACTCTGGCCACTTGCGCTGGCACAGTGCCACTGCACCATGCACACTGCGGGTGGCCAGGGTGCGATATTCAATAATGCTGTGCCATGGCGCAGCTCCGATGAATATCGCCCAGTCCACACCCCTGCGCAGTCAAGTTGTGCTGTGCCCAAGCTTGCACCACAGCCTGGCCAGTTTGAATATCTGGGCCAGAAAGCGAATTGCTCAAGTGGTGTACTGTTTACAACTTGTGTCACATTTAAACTTAGATAGAAGGAGTCTTTTGGTGATCATTGCAGTTTAAACAATTCTTGTCCTGCAAGAAAAATTTTAATATTTACAATGATTGGGTTCTTATAAAATATTTTTACTTTAGATAGCGCTGTTTTCCTAATGCCTCTTGTTTTATTTTTTTATGCTACCCTTAAATGTGCAATAATTATTGGTGCCCCCTTTATCACATGAACTACAGCCAAGTTTCAAATGCCATAATAATCCATAGAGTGGGTTATACTGCATTTGCTGTCACTCATCTTTAGTGTGCTAGCTGATTGGCTCTTGCTCAGTGCGTGGGGCTGGTGAATGAGTCAACAAACACTGCAACAGTTTCTCTGTTGCTGCATTCGTGTTGCCTGTGAGTCCTAGTAATGTGGAAAGTATTTATCTGATTGGTCCTGCCCTTACATTTAAAAATCTCTATCTGGTTGATCTGTGTGGTGCTGCATTTTGGGCAGGACATAGGGATTCTGCCAGGGTTATCACAAACAGGCAGTGGCTGTTTGGCACAGTTCCATGGGGGTGAAAAAGAGAGAGAGATGCTAATAAATCTTGGAGAAGGAAAAACAGAGTGTGTGTGTTTCAGTTTGGGGTGGGGGACTGAGCAGAAAAATAACAGTATAGCTGCTTCAATTTCATACTTTGGCCTTGACTCAGCAGTTATAGAAAGTAATGCCTATTGAAGATTTATGTTATCTGGATGTTTCACACACCCTCGGTGTGTGAAACATCCTCATAACACATACCTGCACAGGCATTATTTTCTATTTAATGCAATCTCTTAAATCTTTCCAAGGATCTTTTACTCATCCAGTGCTATTTATACCGCATTATATGCATGGTACTTTAGTTCCTTTGAAAAAGCAACCAGTGGTCTTATAACTGTAACTCCTGAACAACCATTTACATTTGTAAGAAGATCTTATGAGGGAAAAAAAAAACTCTTTAAACAGTACTAGTAAAAGTGTGTTGGGGCTGGTGGCAGCAAAAATGTGGAGACAAACTTGATTTCACTTGGCTATAACTGATGAAATAAGGCACTGCTTGAAAAGCTGGTGTTGATAGTACCATCCAATTAATGAGAATTTTTCGCTTTGTAGTTTTTATGTTTGTTAAAGTGAGAGCTGTCACAGTTATATAGTGGCACTTACAAAGGAGGCGCTACATTTGTTCAACTTTTTGAGGGGCAGCATTCCACTGTTTCAACAATCTGACGGTCATGCAGTTTGCTACATTTCAGTGGCAAGAGGCTGAGGGGCAAGTAGATGTGTATTTCAAAATGGGAAACAATACTTGTCTGCCATGACTGGAATTTATGCCATTTCTAAACAGTTCTACACAACACCTCTCAGTGGTGTTGAAACAGCTGAAAAGACAGGTGTTTCCACATATTTTACTTTTTGAATATATAAAAGTCCTGAAATGTTATAATGGTAAGCACTTCTAATTTAAATTTAAAAGAATGGCACAGGAGATAGGGGTCAGTTTAACCCCCTGTCTTGTGCAATGGTCCAACATTTAATCTCTGCACTAACTGGGGTATTTGGCATATAATCACAGTAGCAAGTCATTTATCTCGCACTATATAAACTTTTTATTTCAATGGCACTGCAACAAATTAAAGTTAGTACATAGATACATAGACAGTGTCGGCAGATAAGGGCCTATGGCCCACCCAGTCTGCCCATTTGAGCTTGTAAGTTCAGTTTTTTTTCCTAGAAGTCTGTTGCCCCTTACCCCTGCCCTCCAGAATTCCTTTATGTCTATCCAATGCATTCTTAAATCCCGTGATTGTTTCAGCCCCCCACCACTTCCTCTGGCAGGGTGTTCACATATCCACCACCGTTCTGTGAAGAAATTCTTTCTCATGTTTCCTCTGAATCGTCCTCCCTCCAACTTCATCCCATGCCTCTAGTCCTGGAACATCTTTTTCGCTTAAAATAATGTTTTCCTGCACCCTGTTCCTCCCTGTAAGATACTTGTATGTCTCTATCATATCCCTCTCTCCCTCCTCTCCTCCAGGGGTACATGTTCAGTTCCTTCAACCTGTCTTCATAGGACTTGTGATGCAATCCATGCACCATCTTTGTTGCCCTCCTCTGAACCTTCTCTACCCTGTCTATGTCCTTACATAGGTATGGTCTCCAGAACTGTACACTGTACTCCAGGTGGGGCCTCACTAGTGTCTTGTATAGCGGAATTATGACCTCCCTTTTCCTGCTGGTGATGCCCCTGCCTATACATCCCAGCATCCTATTTGCTTTACCTGCTGCCTTGTCACACTGTTTCCCTACCTTGAGGTCATCAGAGATGATAACCCCAAGATCCCTTTCCTGCTTGGTGCATGCTATATCCTCACCCCCCAACTGATATATTGTGCCAGGGTTTTTGTGCCCTATATGCATTATCTTGCACTTCTTTGCATTGAATTTCAACTGCCAAACCCCTGACCATTCTTCAAGTTTCTGCAGGTCGCTTCTCATTCTGTCTACACCCTCTGGTGTGTCTACTCTGTTACAGAGCTTTGTGTCATCAGCGAACAGTGAAATTCTGCCTTCTAGGTCCTGCGCCATGTCACTGATGAAGATGTTGAATAGGACGGTCCCAGCACTGATCCTGTGGTACCCCACTGGTCACTCTTCCCTCTGTGGAGTGACAGCCATTTACCACCACCCTCTGTGTCCTGCCACCCAGCCAATTACCTACCCACCACACTACTGTCCTGCCCACACCCATATTCCTCAGTTTGTGTAATAGTCTTCTATGTGGCACAGTGTCAAAGGCCTTGCTGAAGTCCAGATAGGCCATGTCCACTGCCCTCCCCTGATCCATCTCCCTAGTCACCCAGTCAAAAAATTCAGAGGTTGGTCTGACATGACCTCCCCCTGGTGAAACCATGCTGCCTTGGGTCCTGTAGTCCATTGACAACCAGATGTTCCACCAATCTCTCTCCTTCAGTAGTTTTCCATGATCTCCCCACTACCGAGGTGAGGCTGGCTGGTCTGTAGTTCCCTGCTTCCTCTTTGTTCCCACTTTTGTATAAGGGGACTACATCTGCTGTCCTCCAGTCTTTGGGTACCTCCCCTGTTTCCAGTGATCGGCTAAACAGGATAGCCAGAGGTTCAGCCACCACCTCTCTTAGTTCTTTAAGGACCCTGGGGTGCACCCCATCTGGCCCCATTGCTTTATCAACTCTTATTACTTCCAGTTCCTTCAGGACCTTTTCTCATGTAAAGGGACTTGTGTCCATTTCTGCACCATTCTTATCCCTTGTAGTCCCTTCAGACCCATTACCCTCCTCTTCCTCAGTAAAGACTGAGCAGAAATACCTGTTCAATATGTCAGCTTTACTGTTGTCATCCTCCTGGCCCCATCCTCCCTTCAGTCTCACTATCCCTCCCTTTGTCTTTCTTTTTCACTTATGTACCTGTAAAAGGTTTTGTCCCTCTACCCACTGATTTTGCAAAGTGCTCTTCTGTCTGAGCTTTGGCTTCCCTTACTGACCTCCTGCCTCCCTGCCTCCCTTTGCTTCTCCTGGTACTTCTCCCTATCCCTTTCTGCCTGTGTCTTTTGTATTACCTGAATGCAATCTTTTGGCTTTCACTTTCTTTGCTACCTCTTTGGAAACCATAATGGTCTCCTCTTCCTTTTCCTCTTGCTAACCTGCTTAATGCATAATTCTGCTGTTCTTGTAATCCCCATTTTAAATACTGCCCACTGTTCCTCAGCCCCTGATTCCTGTCCCATTCCCTTAATGCCTCTTTCAGGTATCTCCCATTTTCCCAAAGTTTGCCCCCTAAAATCCAGGATCGTGTTTTTGTGTGGTTTGGTTCTGCTCTTTCTGTGATTTCAAACCACAATGACTGGTGGTCACTGTTTTCCAGGTGCTCCTCCACTGTTACCCCATCACACTGTCCCTGTTTGTGAGCACAAGGTCCAGTATTGCCTTCTGCTGAGTTGGTTCCATGACCAGTTGCTTGAGGAAGGCACCCTGAAGGGAGTCCAGGATAAATCTGCTCCTAGTTGATGCTGCTGCTGGGATGCTCCAGTCCACGTCTGGAATATTGAAGTCTCCAACCAGTACTACCTCACCCTTGTCTGCCATCCTTTGGATGGCTAGCATCAGCTCCCTATCTGTTTCTTCCTCCTGGGCTGGTGGTCTATAGACCACACCTGTGCGGATGGCTGTCCCATTTCCTTTCCAGCTTAACCCACAGTATCTCTCCCCATTTTGTTCCTCCTGGATCTCTGTGGCCCTTATGTCATTTTCACATACAGTGCCATCCTCCTCCTTCCTGCCTGCTCTGTCTCGTCTGAATATGTTGTAGCCAGGTATGGCCATCTCCCAGTCATGGTTATCATTACACCAGGTTTCAGTGATGGCCACAATGTCCAGGTCTGACTGCACCATGACAGCCTCCAGATCTTCCATCTTGTTGCTAAGGCTCCTGGCATTTACACACATGGCTTTCCATGATTTGACCTCCCTAGACTGTTTCACTGTTCTACTCCAGCCCCTTCCTTGGTTGTCATTTATCCCTGGTTCTCCTTGTGTCTGCCCTTCTGCTAAATTTTGCCCCTTTTCTGCTTATCCACCTCTTGGGCACTAATCTCCATCTTTTGCACACTGCTTTGCAGAGATAGCCACTCCTCTGGTTCACTGGTTCCACTGCTAGCTGTGGGGGGTGAGCAAGTAGGTACCCTCCTTGCTGGCCTGCCACCCCACCTTGCTAGTTTACATGCTTGTCAATGTAGCATTTAAACTTATCATTGAGTGCTTGGATTCCCCTCCAGGATGGATGCAGGCCGTCAGGCTTGAACAAACCTCCATCCTTTCAGGTGGGTCCCCAGTCACCAATGAATCCAAACCCTTCCTCACATCACCAGTTCTTCAACCATGAGTTAAAGTTCTGGTGCATGCACTCCTATGTCTCCTTGCCTCTCACAGGTAGTACTTCTGAGAAGTGACAGAAGTAGCTACGCTTGAGACCCTCCCAGTTTCCTAAACTCTTTCCTGAACTTCCTTTGGCTCCCCATTTGCCAGGTCATTTGTACCTAGGTGGATAATGACATCCAGCTCACCCTCCTGTCTTGCCTTCCCAGTGATCCCCAGGATCTTCCTTCCATCCCTCCATGCCATGGCACCTGGTGGCACCTCACCTCCCTGTCCTCCCCTCCTGTGTTCTTAGCTGGATCCCTCTTATGATGGAGTCCCCACCAGGATTCCTTCCTCCTCCTCTGGGGTCCACTGCTTTCCCCGCTGAGGTCACCTCCTTGGCTAACCTCCACATCTTTTCCTTCCACTTCTCTGGGCCTCTATTTGGTTGTCCTCATTTGCCAGTGTGGCATATGAGGTTCTTGAGTGGAATAGGATCTGGGATATGCCTCTGCCTGACCCGATCTAACCCTCCCTGAGCCCACTGTCATCAAGGCTCTCTGCAACATTTGTAGTTCTTATATTTTGTTATGAGCCCTTTACTACCCCATTGCTTCATTCCTTCACCACCTGATAAAGTTAGAGAGGAATGAAGGGCTGGGGCAGTTAGTCACAGTCAGAAATAGGGAGGGATTTGTTTTCCAGAGACTATTATTGTATGCTCCTTGACCCTCCTATATTTCTTTCTGCAGCAGATACTCACACATTGTGAATCTTGGTGCTATATAATGTCAGCTGGCACCATGATTTACAGTTCACATATGGCTGCTGCAGGAATATGCTAGTTGGACTGACCTTTTTTTTTTATAATTGGAGCATTGACTTTAACTATCTCCATAATCTTTGTAACATGGTATTATTTTTATAGTTTAGAACCCCCTCAGCTTGACTGGAGATATACTGGAACTGCGCACTCACATAACTGTTGGCAGGTACAACTGTGGAAACCAACACCAAAAAAACATGTTTTTTTTGCACTTGATGTGAATGCTTGCTGATAAGAAAAGTAACAAAATCAAATGCAAAATGCTTGATGATGAATGCAGAATCATCATATTTTATCAGTGTGACTCATACAGCTTTCATCAAGTGCACTGTAAGGTGTAGTTAACATGCTGCTGACCACCCCTACTATACTTCAGCAAGATGCAACATGAAACACACATAATTACCCTCATACAAAAATACCCAAATGATGAACAATGCATACAATTGTAAATGGTCGGATGCATAGGACATTAATTCCCTTCTGCAATTTATATCCATAATAAGCAATGTGGCAAAACAGCAGTGTAGGGCTGATACAGTATGAAGTACAAGAGACACAGGCATTGGTAAAAAGAAGGGATGAGGGAAGGAGGAAAATTTGTAAAATGAGATTCAAAAGGTCACTGGCAACGTGCCTTGTGGTAATGCAGCTGTAAAAGTGCACTTGCTAATCAAATACAAAGGGGGGAGGAGGAGAGGAAAATGGAAAATAGGTTACAGTGGCTTAAAAATGCCAACCAACAGTGCAACTAAAGGAGCAAACTCTCAGGACTGCAAGCTAATTTACAGCAGTGCTAATAAATGATAAAAAGAAGTGGAGCAGGGTTGAAATTACTCACATAGTGCAACTAGAAAACTGCATGCTCATATAAATGTAGATTGTCTTACAGTGACAACATCCTTACTCCCTCCATCTGCAGTCTGCCAGCCATCATCTATGAACAGCTGATTGGTGTTTGTAAAAAAGAAATGGGATAAGGTGAGTGAGACAGAGACTTAGAGGTTTCATGCAGGGTGGTTCAGTGATCGGACTAGGAAAACTGAAAGTTTTTTTTTTACAGTGATGTATGAGTACAGGAACTGAAAGTGATATGGTGGTAGGGTGAGGGTGGTATGAGGGTTGGTACTATGAAATACACAGCATATAAAAAGACTATTACTGGAACTTCCTCTGGGACTGCAGGGGGGGGTGATGCAGAGACACAGGTAAAAAGTGGTAGATTGAAAGGGAGAGCAGAAAATGTTATTTTCTTTTTGTGCCCAATTCAAATCAAAGGTCCTTCTTGCCCAGCATCAATCAGCAGTTACAAAAACTTGTTTAAAATACTTCCATTTACACCCTTACTGTCTCTGTTACTCTCTGTTAACCCTCATCTATTTCTAGTTCTAGAATTTTACTTCTTTTATTAATGCAAAATCATCACCCCCCCTCATTCTGCAATCTGTCAGCCATCACCCATGAACAGGTAATTGGTATTTGTAAAAAAAAAAAACAGGATAAAGTGGGTGAGACAGAGGCTCAACTGTTTCATTTAGGGTGATTCAGGGATTTGATCAGGAGCTGAGAGTAATATGGTGGTATGGTGACCGTGGCATGAGAGCTGGTACCATGAGATGGGAATCAAATTTAACTTTGCTATTAGCAGCTTGGCTAGTGCCTAGTGCTACAGTATGGAGTCGGGTGAGCAAAATACTAGTGAAAAATAAGCTTTTTAGTGAAAGTCAGATGATTACAGACAACTATGAATTTGCTAACAGAATTTGAGCTAACTTATTTTATATGGAAAAGAAACAAAGTCCTTTTTCTATTAAATATACTGGATGACAACTTTTTTTTTAACTGTGGATAATGAATGTGACAGTTTATTAATGAATCTTTATGCATTGAGTTTTTGGAATAAATATTTTTGATATTATTTCTGTGAGGAGACTTAATTCTGGAGTCCGTCTAAATAGTTGCTACTCCAGGCTTGGTCTGCTTGTACATCACACTTAAAGCATCAGCCCCTTCAGTATGCCACTAAATTATGAAGCACTATTAGTTTTATTAGTTCTGAACACTTCACTGTATGATGGCTATGGAATACTATTAAAAGTGCTTCACTGCACCCCAGGTTTCAAAGCCTGCCAGTAATGCTGCAATTATTTTATGATCACCACACAGTATCTCAGCACTAACATAAAAGAGGAGATTTAAAAAAAATAAGTAGATCAAATAAAGACAGCTGTCTGGTGTTGAATCGTGTGCCATATGTTAACTGGCTTTATTAAATTTAAATATTCAGGGCAGCAATATAATTCAAATAAGTGCAACTGAGCAGTGGTTTTGTTGTTCTGATAATCACTCACGTTTCAGGGGCAGTTTGTTCTTGACTTTTAAAAAAGTGCATAGTTTTACAGAAATGATGCACTGGTCTTCTCTTGGAAAATTGACTCGTATTGGATGATGCGGCTGGCTCCTATTGAATCACAATGCCATCTGCTGTAGAACAAAGCCATTAAATTACGATAAAAATAAATAAGTAAATTGCACTCTAGACAAGCAATCACACTGGAATGAGTTATGACTGCCATCATGTGGAGTGCCAGGAAGAGCATTTAGGATCTTAATTTAAACTGCATTCAGCACCTCAGTACCATGTTACTCTGTCAATATCACCCAGCATACCGAGATACCAAAAGAAATGCCACCTGACATACTGAGGTACCGATGAAACATCTATGTAACAACCATTGTAACATGCATAAACACAGTATACAGTGGGAAAAAAATGGATATGAATACATAATAAATGATTAACTAGTGACCATGACCACATACCATTGGATGGTACTGGCCATCTACAGTAAGACAGAAACAGTAGGCCCTGAGATCTGGGTAACATAACTGAGTCAGAGTGATTCAGGCTGGCACAACATTGGAGTTCATCCAACATGGGGGGGGGATATAAGCACTGTAAAGGTTGCAAGTATAATCCCCATTACCCAGTGAGTAAATACCAATATCCCCTTCAACATTTATGGTGCTCAAACGTAATCTTAAATGGGAGTTTGTAGCAGTACCCATAAATACCTGGGAGGGAAACAAATGAACCTGCAATCAACCCATGTCTGTCACTGTCTGAAGCACAGCCTGCCAAATGTGGCCCTATCTGCTGATGCCACATTGAGTCTGTAATGGTGCATGAATGTGTGAACTGAAGACCAAGTAACCACCACACAGATCTGCTGCACAGAGGCTCCTCCTCTCTCAGCCCAAGCATTTGACAACACTCTGGTGGAATGTGCCTTAATGCCTCCGTGGGTCTGACCTATCCCTTGATATGTGGTTAGTATAGCATCTCTGATCCATTGAGCAATAGCCTCCTTAGAGTCTGCGTGGACCTTCTTCTTGCCAGAAAAGAACACACATGAGCTATGCAACTTTCAGAAACTCTCAGACATAGTCAGATACTCTTTGAGCAATGAAAAGTATAACCAAGGGTGAGGTTCCCCATTAGGGCTTTCTAGAATCCTCTACATGACCAGTAGATGCATGGCCTACTCCCATATGGAATGAGAAACCACTTTAGGGGTAAAAGAAGGGATGATCATCAAGGACACCCTGTTGTTATAGAAAGTCAGGAATGATTCTCTGCATGACAAGGCCTGTAGCTCTCCCACCCTTCTAGAAGAACTCATAGCTGTAAGAATAACTGTTCTAAGGATTGTCCAATAGGGAGACTATGGAGGAAATGAGGGCTTATGAAGTTCCTCCAGTACCAACTTAAGCTGCCATGGGGTGCATGCAGGGTGGGCCTGTGGTGAGAAAAGCTGTACTATATGTAGTAGTCGACCACATTGAGATGTGACCAACATGCCCCACCTTTGGAAGTGGCCACCACATAGCAGCGATGACTGACAACTGGACTCATAAAGAGGAGTAGGCCAGGTTCTTGTCAGCACCATCATTGAGGAAGTCAAGAATATGAGGTAGGCCTGCCACCAAAGGTGACAAGCCCTTTGCAATACACCAGTTACAGAAAGAATGCCAATGTCTCTGATAAGTCCCATTTGTCAAGGTCTTGGGACTGCAAGAGACAATCAACAACCCTAAGGAGTAACCCTCCTTCAACAGTCTTATCCTTTCAATATCCATGTTGTCAGTCAAAGAATCTTGGGATTGTGATGTAGCATCAGCCCCTGAATCAGAAGTTCCAGATGATGAGGCAGAGGCAAGGAGAGTCGACCATCATCACCATGAGCAGGGAGTACCAAGATCTCCTCAGCCAATCTGGATCCACCAACAGCACGATTGCTGTTGTAGCCATGATTTTAATGAGTGCTTTTGCTATCATTGGAATTGGGGGGGAAATGTAGGCCCTCTCAAACTTCCATGCCACTGCCATTGTGTCAATGTCTTCAGCTTGGTTGTCGGCAAGGTGGGAGTGAAAACATCGTAGTTGGGTGTTGTGTCTCTAGACCATCAGATACACCTGAAATGGTCCCTATCTGTGATCCAGGGTCTGAAATACCTTAGAACTCAACTGACCCTCTGCCTGGCTGAGGGTCATTTGACTGAGCCAATTGGCCTGCAATTTCAGCTTGCCTACCAAATATGTGGCTGAGATCATTGAAAAATGCTTTTCCACCCAACGTAAAGTCTGCAGCACTTCCCAGAGCATTGTTCTGCAGTGAGTTTCACCTTGATTGTTTATGTATACCATGGTGACCTGATTGTAAGGTTCAGATAAGCAATGATTGGCCTATCACCCGTGGAGTGAAGAACAACAGTGCCTTATACACAGCCCTCATTTCCAAGACAGTGATGGGAAGTAAAGCTTCCCTCAGTGACCATGTTCCTGACTGACATGCTGACCAAGAATAGCTTCCAAGCCTGAGAGCTGGCATCTGTCATGATCATCACAGTGAGTGACAATGATAATGCAACACCCTGTGGAGGTTGCTGCATACCATCCACCAACTGAGGTTGCTTAGTATGTCTTGGCTGTGTTTCAGTTTGTACTCGAGGTCCTGGGATGACTCATCACAGTTGTCTAGTACAAACCTCTGAAGTGGATGCTTGTACAGTTGTGCCCATGGTACCATGGCTATCATTGAAGCCATAAGTCCCAGTAAATGAAGTTACGTATGGGCCAACCAGTTGGGCTACAACCGTATCGACTCTAACAGGCTAAGTATGTTCATCGTCTTGTCTTCTGTTAGGAAAACCCTTCTGACAGAGGTGCTTAACCTGGCTCCCAGGTGGGTGGGTTTCTTGCATAGCGGTAAACTGGCTCTTGTCCCAGTTCACAATCCACCCATACTGTTGGATGCATAGCACTATGGTCTCTGTATCATTCTAGGCTTATGCCGGTGACCTGGCTTGTATGAGCCAGTCTTCCAGATATGTATGGCGTGTACCCCCCCCTTTTACAGAGAGCCGTGGTGATTCTTTTGTTGCTCTGTTTGGGCAATGTGGAGCTCAACCCAGGACCTTCAGCCAGTATCTCTTCCTCTTCTGACCTTCCCAATCTCAAGGGGTTAAGTTTTGTGCATGTTAATGTGTGCAGTCATTCAGGCCTGGGCACATCATACTGCCCCTGATATACTAGTGGTCACAGAGACATGTCTAAGATCTGGAATGGCTGACCACGAGGTGAATATCCCCTCGTACCATCTCTTTAGGGCCGATAGACAGACTAGAGGAGGTGGAGTAGCTATGTATATTAAAGATAAATTTCAAGCCTCAGTCATTGACTTGACCTCTATTCAGAATGAATTTGAATGTCTAACTTTGAGAGTCAAGGTTTCTCCAATGATCTTGATATGTGTAGTTGGATGCTACAGGCCTCCATCGGCTGGATTACAACAGCTACATCACCTAAATAAGACACTGGGATCATTAACCTTAGAAATCATAACTTTAGGTGACTTCAACTTAAATTGGCTCACCACTGCCTCTGCTCCCAAAAGCCTTTTTATGACTCCATGGGGCTGACACCATTTATAAATGAACCCACAAGACCAAATACAAAGAATCAAACAACAGCTGTCTACTGGATCTTATCTTAGTAAGTAAACCATATCTATTTATTCATGCCGATGTATTTTTATAGATACAAGTGACCACTGTTACAATGCTTGTGTAAGAACATCTAAAACAGCCACACCAGCTTCAAACTTTACCACTAAAAGAAGACATTGCAATTTCAACCCCTATTCATTTATTACCTTAATAAGAGATTTGTTACGCTGGCAGGACTTATACCTGGCAAAATCGATGGCCGCGGCTTATGACATCTTTCATGAAATCATTACAGGAGCCCTAGATAATCTTGCTCCACTAAGTAAGGTCCGTAATAGGGTGAAATCCTGCTGCTGGTTTAATCCAGAGCTAAAGATTGCCTTACAAAAAAGAGATGCACTTTGGAAAATGGCACGGAAATCTAAGCCCCGCTGACTGGACATTGTTTAGGGGAGAGAATCTTGCACCAAGCTGGTCAGAGAGTCTAAAGCCACTCTTATTGCAGGGAACTTGATGTATCCTCAAAATACCCCAATAAATTCTGGAAAACCCTAAAAGAATTAGAAGGTTACACTCCTGAAAACACACTACCCACTAAAATCCTAGTTGGTGGCATCTCCATCTCTGATAAGCCCTCCATCCTGGATCACCTCAATAATCATATTGCCACTGCAGGACTAGCCTTTGACACCTTTACTGCAAAATAATCTATGATCCCAACTTGGTGTTCAGGATCAAAGAATTCAGTATCTAACTCCTCATTCTCCCTGCAACCAGTCTCACTGAAGGAGGTTGAAGACCTCCTTTCTCAGCTGGATGTCAAGAAAGGTGCTGGAGCTGACTTTTAGACCCTTACTAACTAAAAATAGGTTATCAGGTACTGGCTGTCCCACTTACACACCTCTTTAGCCTATCACTCTCCCAGGCTGCCATGTCACCACTGTGGAAGACAGCTCATGTAATTCCCCTGTTTAAATCTGGAGACTCTGCAGACCTTAACAACTACAGACCCATCTCCTTACTTCCGATCTTATCCAAACTACTGGAAAAGGTTGTGAGTAACCAGCTCAAGAAATATCTAGAATCTGAAAATATGATTAACCCCCTGCAATCCGGTTTTATGGCACAACATAGCACTGTCATGCTCTGGCAAAAGTGACCAATGACTGGCTATGTGGACTGGATGCTAAAAATTTCATATGAGCAGTATTTTTGGACCTAAGCAAGGCCTTTGATACTGTGGACCACAACCTACTTTTCACATCACTCAGGAACATTGGCCTGACCACCATTCCCTAAAGTGGTTCACTAATTACCTTACAGGCCGCTACCAGCAGGTCAAGGCAGAAGGGATTTCTCCATTAAAACCTTTATTAAGAGGAGTACCCTAGGGTTCCATATTGGGTCCTCTACTATTCACAATCTATATTAATAGAATCAATGCCAATACCAAAACTGCCAACATTCAGCTCTTTGCAGATGACACAGTGCTCTGTGCTGAAGGACCCACTCCCACTGCCGCTAGTGATGTTCTGCAGAGTGAGTTTAACCTGCTGCAATTACAGTTGTTAAATCAGAAACTATTACTAAATGCCAAAAGACCAAAGCAATGATATTCTCACCTTGTGCATATGATGCCGTCCATATCATCCCCACAGATCACTACACTGCTGGGAGAACCCTTGGAATTGTGGCTAAGTTCAAATACCTAGGTGTCTGGATTGACCATAGATTATCCTTTAACGATCACATAGAAGAGTTGCTAAAAAAGCTCAGGCAGAGACTAGGTCTTTTTTTACAGGATAAACTAGTTCCTGACAAGAGAGGCCAAGATGAGTCAGGTTCAGTCCACCTTCATTTCCCTTCTTGACTATGCAGACTTCTTGTACTGTCAGGGCCTGACAGCTGCACTCTTTAAACTTGATACCCTTTACCATAGAGCCTTTATATTTATCACAGGTCTCCCCTACTCAACTCATCATTGCTCCTTATACGCAGTGGTGGGCTGGTCATCTCTTAAATTTAGACGGCAGAGAGATTCAGCCATATGGACGTTCAGAGCTATTTCCAGTAAGCTGCCCCAATATATTTCAGATTGCCTGCCTTCTTGAATAGTTGGCAAGTACTCATTAAGAAGCTCTGCCTTTATTTGCTGCTTGTCCCCAAGGTGAGATCTTGATTTGGTAAGGCCTCAATAAGTCATATGCTCCCCTTGCTATGGAATCAGATACAAAAATCCTTGAAATTAGTTTACCCTTTGTCAGTAGCTGCGTTTAAAACAAGCTATGCCTTCTTTTTCAAGGAATCCTGTAATTGTTATCATTAAACCAGTCTTGTTCCGTCTTGGAAAATGGGCAACATGCTGGTTACTCACCATCTTTTCCCACCCACACCTCTAGCACTTACCAGTGCTCATTATCTCTGCAGTTTTGATCTTCATTCAACGCGGCTACAATATGGGTTTTGAACCAAAGCTACTCCATAACTTTAGTACTATTTCCCCCCCCACCCTGGTTATCCATCAGGTAAATGCTCTGAAAATATGTTCTTCTGAACCAGCACTCTAAGTCCTCAAATTCCTCTCCCTCCAATACCTCCCCTAGATCATGCTCTAAAATTGCCCTAGTGCCCAGCTCCTCATAGACTTCTACATAGCTTCAATTACTGGCACTTCCTCCCATACCCTTTTACTGCCCTATCTTCTTCACGCTCATCATCACATTATCCAGTACTGTATTTGCCACCGTCCTCCCTCCTCTGGTAGCTTTGGGCTTGAATTCCTTTACTTGAGCACAGTTATCTCACCAGCTCATTGATCTTGGGAAATCTATATAATGTACTTATTATGGCTAGCCCTACTGATTGCATCATTTAATCTAGTACGGACCAAGGAAATGTCTGTATATACTGTAAATACTATGTCTAATCCTGATTATACCATTTAATCTGCTGTTGACCATTGAAATATGTATACACTGTAAATAACATGTGTAGGCCTACTGAAGGGATCATCTAGTCTCTGTAATTCTATGCTATTTTACCCCTTGACTTTTGTTCAGTGTAAGTGTGACTATATGTTTTGTCCAGGTCCATCTTGGAAATGAGCTGTGCTCAATGATGTTCACCTGGTAAAATAAAGATTTAATTGATTGATTGATTGAGTGATTGATTGATTGATTTTGTGAAAATTCTTGGGGCTGAGGCCAGGCTGAATGGGAGGGAGGTGTACTGAAAGTGACCCCTGTTCATTTGAAACCTGAGGAAGTGATGGTGACTGGGGTGAATAGGAATGTGTAGTTAAGCATCTTTTAGGTCAATTGACATCAGGAAGTCTCCTGGCTGAATTGCCAGTTCAGTGGACTGGAGTGTCTCCATTTTTAATTTCTTGTAGATCACAAACTTGTTGAGAAACTTCAGGTCAAGGACTGGGCATAAGCCCCCTGTCTTCTTGGGGACCATAAAGAACTTTTGATTACACCCAGATCTCCCTCTCTTTGGGGGGGAGGCATGGAAATAATGGCCTTGTTCTGGAGGAGATTGTGAAGGGCCTGCTGGATTGCTGCCACATGTTGGGTATCCTGTGACATTGGGTATACCATCAGTCTGTGTGGAATTGTCTTTTGTGTGAGTTCTATGGCATAGCCTTGAGACACTACTTCCTGTACCCACTTTTCCTTAGTAGTTGTGGCCCATTGGTCAGTGAACAGCTGCAGGTGACCCCCCCACTCAAGGACTGTCCACTGGGGCCCCCCTTATTTCATTGGCCTTTTCCAGTGGTGCCTTCCCCAGATCTGTTTTTGTGGAAACCTCCACATTTTCCAGAATTACCTCTGAACTTGGACTGAGAGGACCTAGCCTGGAAGCAGGACTTTGCTGCTCCACCCTTCTGGGAGAAATTCTGTGCCAATTTTGGCTGGCCTCTGGCACCTTTGAATTTTGGATGAAATGGGTGACCTGAAGGGAGGTATGGGTCCTTCTTTTCTGCCATCTGCTTTGTCCCCACTCAATCTCTGGGGAACTAAGTCAGGGTCTTACTGAAGAGTGGCCCACCTTATAAGGGAACTTCATCAGTGATGCCTTGGACTCAGCATCTGCTTGCCACAGCTTGAGCCATAGGGCTCTCCTGGCATGGTTGGTTAGGACAACAGCCCTAGTGCCAAACCTCATGATGTTTGAGGAAGTGTCTGTTAAGTACTTGGCAGCCTGCACTGCACAGTCAGCCTGCTCTGTCCTGCCCATGATGACTCCTCTGGTAGTTCATTGGCAATATTCTCCACCCATCAGAGAAGGGCTCTGCTGGTATATCAAGCTGCTATGCCCGTGGATAGTGCCAACCCTGTCGCCTCATGAATTTTCTTCAGTGACTGCTCTGCTTTCTTGTCCATCAAGTCCCTGACAGTTATGGTGCTCTGAACCAGTATGACTGTGCACCTGTCCAGGGCTGACTTGGGCATATGCACCTTTGGGGCCATATGCCAAACTGCTTTATATATCTGGGATAGTGGATACAGTCTCTCCATGGATCACTTCTCTGGTAACCTGGAGGGCTCTGTTGCCTCCAGTTCTTTGTCCAGAATGGAGTCGAGTGTGGGGCAACTGCTGAAGACCTGTCCTGTGACCTTAAGTTGGGAAGACAGGAGTGGGTCAGTTGAGATATGTGATGTTTCTGGCTCATCTGGGACCTGCAGGTCCTCCCAGATCAGCTTTACCAGCTCCACCACATCTTCCTATGGGCATGGCCCACTGGTACTATGGCCAGAGTTCTGTTCCACCTCTTCTTCCTCTGATGATTCCTCTGCAACTTCTGCTTGCCTGCACAGCTTCTAAGTCAGTTGTGGAAACTGTTCTGACCCCCTGCTCTTAGCAGGCATCCCCTGTGGTTGCTCCTGCAGTTGCTTATCTTGCAGCTTCTCCAGCCACTGGAACAGGAGATTTGCTTGTGATGAATTCAAGGTCAGAAGTGCTGTGGGTGGTGAAGCCTCTCTCTTGGCCAAAATTACCTCCATCCTGGGACTCTGTGGTACCTCTGCCTCCAACACCATGCAGACTGCACATAGGGCTTCTCCCATATGAATCCCAGGGAGCATAGAACCACATTCTATGCAGGCAGGCATGGCTAGGATGCAATGCAAGCTGACAGATATGTAATGGGGAGATAGAAAATACTGTTTCAAGAATGTGTGCACTGTATCTTCAGCAATACAATAGCAGAAATCAGTCACAATCGTGACATAGCAGTGAGCTCTAAAAGGTGGTGTGTCTCTTTAAGAAGTTGTCTAGCTACACACAAGATGCCTACCTGGGTGCTCCAGACATCATTTTAATATTCCCTTTGCTGTGGGATGAATGCACCTTTCCCTTTAAGATGGCTGCCATACAATGACTGTACCAATATAGCCACCATGTTCATGAGACTCCGCAAGAGATGCTATCTTACTGCCACAATCTCACTTGAGTACCTCATTTAGGTGGGAGTTCACTTATTCTGCATCCCAGAGCTAGATTCTGTTAAAAAACATCTCTGTTAGCCGCAACAGTTATACTGACCCTCTTAGTGCGGGAGCAAGAATCGGTCATCCATCTTATCTCTGGGGTGAATCGGCTCCACCTCATGGGGTCCCAGGACAATTTGCAGAGATGGCACAAATTTGTCAGGACCTATGAACAAAGGATGGAAGAATGCCTGCCTCTGTTACAACTGGCAGCGAGTGATTTGGAGGGTCTGGCAGTCCAGGAGTCCTAGGGATGAGCACACAGGGCATGTAATGCAGCCCTGAGAGGTTGGTGGTGTTATGCTCAAGTACACAGGGGAGTTGCCACTGCATTGCCAGAACTCAAATAGTTGTTGCCCCAAACCATGACTGCTGCCTCCCTCAGCATGCCCACCACACACAATTCCATTGGGCTCCATGCCTGCAGGTCCTGCCCTCTAGCCCCCATGCACCGAGGGCTATCTCCATGCACTGTGGTCGATGCACCAGGAGTGGAAGCTACATGAGTCAATGTTAGGGATGCTACTGAGGGTCCCAAGCTGGAGTAGGGATGCCAACCAGATGCTACTGGAGTGTCCTGCTCCACTGGGTCCTTGCTTATGCAGTGAGATGCAGGCATTTGGAATGCCTAGATTTTTTTAAATGCTAAAGAAAGAAAAAGAAATAATCAATGTAGCCACACACTTTGCCTAACAACATGCCCTGACTACATAGAGAACACAGGGTTATATGAGTAAATAATTAACTGAAAGATGGGAGCAATTTAGATCATGACCAGATTTTTCAGATGCAGTAAAGTGGTATGTCTGGTTGGAGCCAGGGGTTTGGCCACTGGCAGACCAAAAAGATTTTTGATTGTGAATCAGCAAATTGGATCATTGAGGATACCCATTTGTGATGTTTTATGAGCACTGGAAAGGTTGCAGGGAATAATATTTTCATAAATAATTAGTAGATTTAGGTAAATTTATTTTGACACTGCTGTTCTACTTGTTAATTGTTTGATGCATGGCCAACCTCTGAGCAGGCTGCTCTTTTTATTTTGACAGTATTGCTCCTTTTCTTCTTGCTGTTTCACATGCAGACCCTTCACCCACGCTCCCTCAGGCAGGCTGCTCATTTTCAGGTGGCTTGGTTTTGTGTTAGTACTGCAGAGTAAGTCTTCAGTAAGGAATCGGGAAAACTACCCAGCAAAGGTTGGTCTTCCTTTGTGTATGTGTTCATACAGTGTTTCAAATAAGGCTAAATACATGTAAAGAACAACTGACTCCACTTCTGCTACATTGCAGAATTAGAACAAGCATTCCCACAGTAAACCTCTTTTGTTTTGAAACCTTACTAGGAGTTTTTAATTTAGCCTGCCCAATGTGTTCTCCTTGTCAGGCTGCTTTGATCTACATTCAGTGGTTCCAGGGTTGCTAGATGCTGAATCAGCATACCTCTAGGCTGTTGATACCATTAGGAGTGCTACTCTACTGTGTCTGTTAGGAAGTTGTATTGATGCTACTATTTTAATGTTGTTAATTTCACTGTTGTTTGTCTGCGACTGCTTTACAAAACATTTTAATAGGGACTTCATATTTGTTAATTCCTACTAGGGGCAGGAATGTTAGCTCTGGTAAAATGATCATTTTAATTTAGAGTAGAACATAGATGAGCCTGAATGTAGGTAAAAAAAAAACAGAAAAAAAAAAACAGCCTGACAGGGAGAAAACTTTGGGCTGGCTAAATTAGAAAACTCCTAGTAAGGTTTCAAAACAGCATTACTCTCCCACTGTCATTGACTAGGAGATGGAATAATTGTTTTAAAGTGCCATCCTTAGAAACTGCCTCAATTGAATGATAGGTGTGAATGATCTCAGCCTTTCACTACATCATAAACTTATTCAGTCTGCAAACCTCACAACAGTGTGCTATGATCCAGCATCCAGCAACCCTAGAAAAAAGGACCTCAACAGAAAGGCAACACCCAAAAGAGTATCAGCTTTGTTACAAAACCTGAAACACACATAGTTTTTAAGAAATGTTTATTGAATGGTGCTACCTGTTATACTTGGGAAAACCATTGTAGAAAATCTTTAGAATTTTGGTGACATAGGTTCTATAAGCTTGCTGACAGGGAGTACTAGACTGTGAGTTTCTTAGATGACATCAGCAGCAGCTCTTCACTGACACTTGAGCAAGTAGTGAAATCAGGGTTACAAAATAGTTCATAACTTTAAATGAAGTAACACAAACATCTAGTTTTTGGTATGAGATTTAGTGGGGGTATGCTTATTCTAACTCTACAATGTAGCACTTTTGGCCAAAGTGGTGTCAGTTGCTCTTTAAGTGTTCTGTATAAGCATTAGCAGCAGAATCTGGATGCCACTGTACAATATGGTGTGAAAACAAAGCACAGTCAGCCTGTAAGTGGGAAAATGAAAGTGCATTTTCCTGCACAAATTAATCCACTGCCAAAAGTGCAGCTAATCAGCTTAAAACTACTAAATATGTACTAGGCGAGCACCATCCTTAACTTCTGTTCCAATTGTAGCAAATAAATAATATTTGCTTACAAGCAGTAGTTGGTGTTTTGTAAATGTTTTTGTACATATTTAGTAGTTTGAGGGCCAGATATTCAAAACTTTGCCTTGGGGTTAAATTAGCACTGCCCGGAGGGCAAATTTAGCCAGAAACAGAAAGCAAGCTATGTGCAAAAGGAATAGCCCAGTGAAAAACCAGCTGAATATAGCAAGCAAAGGAAGCCGGGCAAACAGGGCCTGGAGTGCAGGGCAAAAATTGCCCAGGAATAAGACAGCACTGAATATAGCAACAGGGAAGTGCACACTGCAACTGCAGCTCATTAGACTCTTTAGCAAGCCAGTGTTGCAGGTGGAGAACATTGTGTATGATTGCACAGAGATGTCTCACATCTACTGCAAACAATAATGTAAGCCACACATTGCAGAACTGTGCTATGCTGAAGTGAGGTTTGCCCGGGGCTAACCTGATTGCACGGTGCTAACACATTAGTCTGGTGCAAACTGGTTAGCCTGGGGCAAATGGGAGCTATATTCAAAGCTCCTGTGCAAATGAGCCTACTTAGGTAATCTGTGGGCAAACAGGTACATTTGCCTCTCATTAAGTGCTGTTTGCATACATTACCATGCAGTTTGCCCGATGCTACTGCATGGAACACAAAGCTCCCCCTTTTGGTTGGAATGGAAGTACATGCTGGACTCTGCAGGCCAATGCATGCCCACAGCATCCCCTGTTGGTTGGAATAGAAATACAGGCTGGAAGCAGCAGGAACTGTGTGCTGGCAGACACAGTCAGTGCATACATACCTACAACCCCTTGCCTCCTGAACCAGGGACAAGGCTTCAAAAAACAGGGACAAAGACCCATACTCAGGGACACAGCTTAAGGGGTACTATTCACTCAGAATGCTGATGGAATAAGAGGATTTGTGTTAAGATGCAACTTTCAGAAGAAGAACCAGTCTGTAACAGTCATGTATGACATTACTATGTGAGTTTAATCCCCACTGTTCTGTAACAAAAACACATGTTTTATGAAGGATAGAGGAACATTCAGAGGCTACATCAGGGACCTCCCTGAAAATCAGGGACAGTCAGGAGGTATGGGTGCATACAACGCACCCATGCATATGTGTGCCTGATACACACAAGTGACCCTAGTAGTCTAGTTGTCCTCCCACCCCCCAGCATGAATTCACCCCTGTTCCATGTAAAGATTAGACTTATCCCTGGTAGTCTAGTGGTCCCCCATCCCCAAGCATGAATCCGACCCCATTTCATGTAAAGATTAGACTTATCCTGGTAGTCTAGTGGTCCCCCACCCCTCAGCACGAATCCCGACCACGCTCCATGTAAAAGATTAGACGTATCCATGGTAGTCTAGTGATCCCACCCCCAGCATGAATCCTGACCACTGTTTCATGTAAAAGATTAGACTTATCCCTGGTAGTCTAGTGGTCCCCCAGCACAAATCCCACCCATTCTATGTAAAAGATTAGACTTATCCATGGTAGTCTAGTTGTCCCCAACCCCAGCATGAATCCTGACCCCTGTTCCATGTAAAGATTAGACTTATCCCTGGTGAAGTGGCCCCTTACCCCCAGCATGAATCCTGACCTGTTTCATGTAAAATATTAGACTTATCCCTGGTAGTCTAGTTTTCCCCCCACCCGGCAGTGATGCCCCCTCTCAGCCCAATAACACACCATGAACAGAGCTGGCGATCGGCTCAGCCCTCCTCTCACCACCACGGCCGGCCGCTGACTGAGGTATGAATGAGCGCTACCATTCATTACAGTAGCCCTCATTTGTACCTCAGTCGGAGGCCGGCCATGGTGGTGAGAGGAGGGCTGAGCAAGTCAACGGCTCTGTTCGTGGCTTGTTAGTGGGCTGAGCATGGGGCCACTGCCGGGTGGGGGGGACCACTAGACTACCAGGGAAATGCCTAATCTTTTACATTGACCGGGGGTTGGGATTCATGCTGGGGTGGGGGGACCACTAGACTACGGAGCTGAGCTAGGCACAAAGATTTGAATATCTGACCATTAGGCTACTATATTTTAACACTGCTGTTCTTCTTCCTGTTAATTGTTTTATATATAACTTAGCAGATTGCATTTTAGGCTTTAAGCAAAGCCTGAATGGCCTATTGTTGTGTGCATTTTTGGAAGATTAAGGTTAAATCTGAGTAGTGATGTAGTAAGCAGAATATTGTAGCAGTTGAAATGTGTCCTTCTGCTTTACTGCTTATGAATTCTGCACAGCCATAATGCTTTGCATTGGCATTTCAGTGATCACAGCTAAGCTTTCTTAGCTAAACATAGTGTAAAAGAAGTAAAACCATGACTCCACTAAAAATGAGATGTTGCATCTTAGATTGACTGTCCGGAGTAAATACTATGCAAAACTGTATCAGCACTGAAAATGAAACATTACATCTTAGCTGGGCTACCCAAGTTCCATTATAAAATTGGTAAAAGCGGGGCCAACTGAAAACAAGATATTGTATCTCATTTAGAACTATTCTGGATAAATGCAGTGAAACAAAATGCATAAGTAGAACCCACCAGTGTGGCAGTAGAGCTATAACTCATGAATTCAGTGAACTAGGTTTGTGGGTGAGCCCAGGCCAATGGGGGTCCTGCTGGGGGGGGGGATTAAGTGCACCAGAGAACACTCTCTTCTTCTGGGGAGGGTGGTAGAGCTGCCTTCTCCACTGCACTGCTGTCACCAGGGTAACCACGAGTGAAAGAGCAGCAAAGTCACAAGGGAAAGGGGAAATCCACCAGGCTCCCACCACTGAGCTCCTCGAAACCTGACATCCTCAGGGACTGGTTAGAAACAACAGAAAGCTCTGACTGTGGCAGAATAATGCCAACAGTTCCAGCACCATCAACTGTAGCACACATCCTCCATTGGCTGTTCGAGACCCAGTGACCAGCCATGATGACCATGAGCCCAACCATGGGAAGCAAGTCACAGTGGCCTGAGGTAGACATGGGTAAGCAGCAGAGATGGTGGGTAAAGGGACCGGGGTGGAGCAGGCAGAAGAGGGCAGGCTGGTTACAGGGGGTATAAACAGAATGTAAAAAAAAAGTAGAACCCCTCTGAAACCAAGATGTAGCATTTCAGCTGCGCATTCTCTGTTAAATACATTGTAGAAATGTGTGAAGGTGAGACTCAAGTGAAAATGAGAAATTCTATTCCACTTGGAATGGGCTATCAGGGTAAATACAGTGTAAAATGGATAAATGTTTTAGAAACATAGATTTTGACAGCAGATAAGAACCGCCAGGCCCACCTAATCTGCCTAGTATCCTACTTACTTACACTCCAGATCCTAAATGACCAGCAGCTTACCATCTCTTTCCTATTACTAGGGTTGCTTTCTGTCTATCCCATGCATTCTTGAACTCACCATTCATTTTAGCCTTGATGACCTCCACTGGGAGTCTGTTCCATGCATCCACCACCCTTTCTGTGAAAAAATACTTCTTCATATTACCCATGAGTCTCCCCCCAAGCATCATATTGTGACCCCTTGTTCTTGCAGATCTCTCTTTTTGAAAGATGCTGCCCTCCTGGAACTTTCTAACTCCCTAGAGGTATTTGAATGTCTATCATATCCCACCTCCTTTCCTACAGGGTATACATATTAAGGTCTTTCAGTCTTTCCTCATATTTTTCTGGTGCATTCCTTTCACCATTTTGCTGCCCTTCTCTGGACTGCCTCCATTCTGTCAATGTCCTGCCACAGATGCATTCTCCAGTACCAAACACAGTATTCCTGATGAGGCCTGACCAATTGTCTGTACAGTGGCATCACCAACTCCTGTTTTCTACTAGCGATGCCATTGTACAAACAACTGGTCAGGCCACATCTGGAATATTGTGTTTTGGTGCATTTATCCTGTTGCAGGCATACACCAAACTCAGATCCTCAACCTGTGAAAAGATGGCTAAACCTTTAGCATAGGGTCTAGAAAAAAAGGGCTGAAAAAACAGAAAGGAAAGTGATTGAATTACCTGACCTAAATTAAGGAATGATGGCAAAAAGCAAGTTAAAGTTGTAAAAGTGAGTTGTTTTACTAAATGTGTTGAATATGTTTAAGATTATTAATTCATAGTGGAAAGTGATCAAATACTTAGAAAATTCTGCAGTACCTCACCAGAATGTAATGCTGAATCAAGAACAACAATTTGGTCTGCAACTGTCCAGGAAGGGAACCAGGATTATAGGTGATGGGTTTAAATGCTTCATTGGCAAGCATTTAAACTAGCCAAGGGGGCAGGCACTGAAGGGAAGCAGGGAAATCCCAGCCCACTCCCCCCATCACAAAGCAGGGTAGTTAGTGAAGTAGACACAAAGGTAGAGAAATCAATGGGAAGCAGAATAGGGGTAAATTCAGAAAAAGACAGTAAGAAAAGGGATGGGACTAAAAAGGGTAAGGCCATCAAAAAATGTAGGGCAATGAGTACCAATGCCCACAGTGTGGGTAAAAAGCTCCCTGAACTAGTGGACTTGATGGAAGAGGGATGCCTGGATATCGTGGCAGTCACAGAAACATGGTACACAGAGAACCATGACTGAGATGTCAACTCACCAGGGTACACAATCTACAGGAGGGACAGGGAGAGCAAAAGAGGAGGAGGAGTAGCTCTCTACATAAGAGAAGGAATTAAAGAAACAGAACTAAAGGGTAAACAGGGAGGGGAAGGGAGGAGGCACCGTGGGTCACCCTGGAGACAGGAAATGGCACCACAGTCCACACAGGGGTTGTTTATAGACCCCCATTTCAGGGGTAGGCAATGGACAAGGAAAAGATAGAAGGAATCCTTAGAATGGCAGAAAAAGAAAGATATTGTTGATGGGGGACCTGAATATGCCAGATGTTAACTGGAGCACCTTTACTGCAGCCACATCCAAGAGCAAGGTCATTCTCGATGCTCTACAGGGGGCATGCCTCAGACAGTGAGTGTTGGAACCCACTTGGGAGGGAGCAATCTTAGACCTGGTGCTTTCAAATAGGGATGGAGAGAGGATCTCAGATTTAGAAGTTGGTAGCCATCTGAGAACAAGCGACCACCAAACAGTGTGGTTCACAATAAACACAGCTGTAGAGTCAAGACATACAAAAGCAGGGGTGTTGGACTTTAGGAGGGCTGACGTTAACAAACTGGGAAAGTGTCTCAGAAAAGCACTAGCAAACAGGCAAAAAGGAGGGGTGGAAGAACAATGGGGAAAATCAAAACTGCCATCACAAAGGCAACAAACCTTTGTGTAAAGCAAATCAATAAAACAAAATAAAGGAAAAAGCCACTATGGTTCTAAAAAGAGGTGGCAGGGAAGGTTAAGGAGAAAAGGATAGCATTCAGGAAATATAAGGAAACACAGAAGGAGCAGAACAGTGAACTATATTAGTTAAAGCAGAAGGAGGCAGGGAAGGCAGTCAGAATAGCAAAGGCCCAAACTGAGGAAAAGATAGCCAACTCTGTTAAGAAGAGGGATAAAACCTTTTATAGGTACTGTACATTATGTTGCAAAGAAAGATCAAGGGAGGGATACTGAGGGTTAATAGAGGGGAGGAAATGTGGGCAGAGGGTGACAGTGAAAAAGCAGAGATACTGAACAAATACTTCTGCTCAGTGTTCACAAAAGAAGAGGAGGGGGAGGTACCTAAACCAAACAATAGAAATACTCTGGATAGGGGGTCAATACCAGTCTATTCACAGAAGAAAGGGTTCTGAAAGAACTCTTTAAACTGAGGGTGGACAAAGCAATGAGGCCTGATGGGATTCACCCAAGAATTCTAAAAGAACTAATGATAGAACTAGTGACACCAGAGACTACCCTCTTTAGCAAATTGTGGGAGGATAGGGTGGTACCCGAAGACTAGAGGAAGATGGATGTGATTCTACTTCACAAAAGTAGGAGCAAGGTAAAGGCAGGATTCTATAGACCTATTAGTTTGACCTCAGTGGTAAGGAAAATGATGGAATCACTTCTGAAGGAAAGAATTGTTGAGTACCTAGTGGCCAGTGGGGCACAGGACCCAAGGCAGCATGGATTCACAGCAGGACGGTCATGTCAGACAAATCTATATATACTTTATATACTGTACGTCAGACAATTTATGGGACTGATCTAGGTGCTGATTTTAATATATCTATGTTTTGATTTGCCAGCTCCATGTCATAATGGTGATAGCAGAATAGTGATCACTATTATGGCGAGTGTGCATTGCCAAAAATGAATTTCATCAATGCACCCTTGCAGCGAGGAGAAAAACAGCATGCAAAACCTACAGATTTTATTTTTAATGCAGGGGGACTATGCACCCCA
The DNA here is from genome assembly GCA_016271365.2 of Neoceratodus forsteri. Taxonomy (NCBI): domain Eukaryota; kingdom Metazoa; phylum Chordata; order Ceratodontiformes; family Ceratodontidae; genus Neoceratodus; species Neoceratodus forsteri. The sequence continues at coordinate 680,393,584 of CM057456.1, read as the reverse complement.
CATCACCCTACTTATGGATTCTCAACTCCAGGGGGGTGCATATTGGGGGGGTGAAAAAATAAAAAAAATTGAAAGCTGCCTGCCTGACAAAAAAAAAAGCATCCCGCTGGACCCAAATCCTGCACCTCCCAGCTGACTACCTGCCCCGCAACGCTAGTGGACCAGCTCAGCAGCTGCCCGCCACACCCCCTCCCACATATCATTCCTCCTTGCCTCTCCCACTCCACGAATGTGCGCATGTATATGTGTGTATTTCCTGTCACGGTATTTTGCCCTCCCTAGTATCCAGTCGCTCCTGCTAGGTAACCATGAACACAGGTGCGTAATTGAGTTGTCATTTTTGTAGGTGCCCAATTTCAGTCACCTTGTTCACTGGATATCGATTTAAATGAATTGAAACAAAATATAGAAACAGAAAATGCAGGCAGATAATGGTCTGTCCTACCATCTGGTCTGCCTAAGCCTGCTTAATTATGGGACTGTACTCCTGTCAGTCTTCCCCGTCCCTTTCCCACTGTCCTTAAACAATTAAAGAATTTGAATAGGCATAAATCTGTGGATTGGACGAGACTGACGGAAGGCTCCTGAATAAAGCTGCTGATGTAATAAGGACAGTTTCAACCTAACTATTCAGTTGGAGGCTTCAGAAAGTTTATTATACCTGTCTGTAGAAAAATGTAAACATTACACATTTTAAGACTTAAATGTATGCTTTATTGGTGTTGCTAACAAGAAACAATAATGAAACTGTGTCACATACAAACAGATATGCACATCCCCCTTACACCAGCAATGTTTTTGTAAAATCTTTTTAGAAGTTTCCTCATTCATTTTCCCCATTCACTAAACAAACAGACACATAAATCAATCAATCAATCAATTAATCAATCAATCAATCCCCCACCAGCTTAATCTCTTTCAATTTCAGTTGTCAGTGGGATTCCCCCTTGAAATGATACTCTGGTTAACTTCTTTGGGTTCTCAGTTGGCAGTATCATTTATAATACCATTCCACAAGTACATACACTTCATTCTTCAACATTTTCTACAATTATCATATCATCTTCAATAGTCATAGTTATTAACATTGTCTATTCTTCCCCATTTTTCTTTTCTCTTCCATGAACTCTTCTTGCTGTCTGGATTTGTAACCAGACACTCCCTTCCATTTAAACAACACTTTCTTTCCTTTCATTGTCATCACTGGGGTCAGATGCCAAGAACCTGACATCCAGACCGCCCCCTTATGAGATGCCCTCCCTCTTCATAGTGCAGCCACAGCCAGATGTCAACCCAGCTTGTGCCTGATTCCAACCACTCTGCCCTCTCCCCACCCGAGACCCTTACATCCTATCCTTGTGCCCCTTACTGTTCACCCTTCCACCCCTTTTTCTCTCTTTCTTCCATTAACCCATCTCCAACTCTAGCAATCGACAATGGGCTTCCCCCCAAGCCAGCCTCTTCCTTTTCCCACTCTTTCACTGCCCAGATAAATTGCAGTCCGAAAAATAACTTGCCCACTTCCAACAGATGCACCTCATTGTGCCTATGGTATCCCAGGCAGTCATAAGACGTCCCTGTATGTAATATAAGTACCCCCATTCCGTTAAGTGCCCCCACTAGTCTCCTGTTCATCATTTTCCTTGCCTTCTTGATTGCTTTGATATCCCTTGCCTGTCTCCACACATGGTATGGTATGATTTTGGACCACCCCACTGTAACCCCAGGCCACCATCCCCTGATGGTTTCCATGTCTCTCCTTATTGCTTGGAATAATTCTCCCCATGGTCTATCCACCAGGTCATCCCCCCCAGATGTACCACTAACAGATTGAGTCTAGGCCAACTTAACTTAAGTTCCTCCAACAGTGGCAACAACTGTGTCCTCCACATCCCCCAGACCCTTTTCTATTAAACAGAGGTTTCCTCAGCCACCCTCTGCAGTTGTCTCCCTCCTGGCTTTGTTGCAGCATGCCTTTCTTCCCAATATACAAATGAATGCCCCATGATCCACACCTGCTTCCTGCACCTTGTATCTGTGGACATAAACCAGCATGTTAATACAACTTCCTTATATATCTCCTATAGCAGCTTGACCTCCATCTGACCACCCTTTTAACTTCTGTTTCTGACCCCTCCTTGGCAGCCACTTCTAATGCCATACCTATCCTGAAGGAAGGTGAAAAGAATTTCTTTGCATCTTTCCCTAGGAACTCCATCCCATTTTTTAATATCCCCATCACCTGGTAGCATGTGACAGGTGTCCCATCTCCATGCACAAACAACCTGACTGCCACTGCAGGCCTGCTCACCCTGTGCTCTGCCAATGCCCTTACTATGCACCAACTAACTTGGAGGTGCCTTTCCAATGTGAATCTGGCACCATGGCGTGCCTGATCTGTCTGAGAGCACTACAACAATATTACTACTTTTTCTGGCCTCCACTGTACCTCCCCCTAAAGCAGCAAATGGATCCCATCTTTCTTGTTCTTAGTGACCACCTCACTAACTCTAAAAGCTCCTCTCACCATGTCTAGAAAAACTGCCCTAAACAGACATGCCTCATACCCCAGTGTTCATATGCTTGCTAACGTCCTTATCAGTCTGCCCAACAGTTGCCCCACTGCTGGCCTCCTGCTGTCCAGCTGCCTGCCTTGTAGCCTCTGCCACCCCCAAAACATGCACTTTACTACCCATGCAATGATGGGTTCCCTCCATTCTTGTAGGCTACATACTCATACAATTCCTGCTAGGTGCACCCCCATAGAGGAGTGGGTCATTCCCTCCTCCCATTTCTGTACCATGGATTTTATGACCTGCCCCTTTATTACAGCCACACTTACCACCATTGACACTTGCTGTCGAAACTCTTGGAACACTTTCCATGCTCCCTTGTATGCCTTCAATATATTCGAAGACCAGCTTTAATACAGCAGCTAGGCTCTCTCCAGCCAATTTTCCACACATGGGGTGGGATTAATGTTCTCTGGGCAGCAGCCTGCAGTGCCAAAGACCTGAACCTGTCCAACTGCAGATGGGAAAGGCTGCCAACCACCTCAGTCTTTATCCCTTCAATATGCCTTGTTTTAAATGACAGGTTGAACATTAACCCCCTCCAACACCAGCTGCTGTAATACCCTTGTCACTGTCTCTGTGGAGCATCACTGCCTATTAATCACCCCCACCACTGCTCTGTTGTCACACCACAAAATTACCTTCTGATTGCACAGCTGCTTCCCCCATATGGACACCACCACCCATATAGGGGAAATTTCCAAAAAAGTGATATATTTTAGTAAACTCATCTGTCTCCATTCTTCTGGCCATGTCTCTGACATCCACTCCCCAAAAAAATATGTCCCAATGCCGTATTCACCTGAGCATCTGTGTAGAACTCTAGGTCTGTGTTAAACAGCCAGTCCTCCTGCCAGAATGTGACCCTGTTGTTTTGTCCTAGAAATTGCTGTCAAATATGTAGGTCCTGCTGCACACCTTTTCTAATGTCCACCCAATGGTGAGGTAGTCTTGCTTTTCCTGTGGCACTAACTAGGTGCTGGGGTTCCACAATGCTGGTTGGACAGAAAATCTGTCAGCTGCCATCACAGCAACAGTATTATGTTTGCATATGGTTGGCATTGTGGCATCAGAAAACTAATGTTTCTTTTGCCCCCACACCCTTCCTGCACTTTACTATTCTCAACTTCAGGTTGGAGCTGACTCAGGGAGGGTGCACAAAACCCGGGTAAGCTGTGCCAGGGACATGAGCAGACTTTACAGTGATCTGTCATTGTTGTCACTGTCAACAACATCATTGTGAAGTTTTCACTGTGCTGGGCAAATGCTCTCCCCAGTGTGATTGCCCTGCAAGCAAAATTTAAGAGGCCCATTAACTGCTAAGCCAATGCCTATGGAACCCTCCTACTACTTCTTACCCTGTAAAGCAGTTCCCTTAACTTGGCAACCTTGTCTGCTTACAAATGAAATACTCCTTCTTCTGTGTCCACCTCTATGCACAGGAATTCTAACTTCTGGGCCGGTCCCTCCATTTTACCATCTGCTAACAGAACTCCCATTTTTTCAGACATATCCTGGAAACCTGACATTTCTGCTGTCCTTTGCGCTCCCTGTCTTATCAACAGAAAGCCATCCAAATAGTACACCATGGTCTTTAACTGATACCGCTCCCAAAACACCCACTGCATCCAGGTGCTAAAGTCTTTGAATGTAGCACATGCCACCGAACAACCCATGGGCATGGCCTTATCAAAGTAGTACCTGCCTTTGAATTTAAAACCCAATAAATCTCAATCTTCTAAACTCACTGGTAATAGCCTAAACTCTGCCTCTATATCTGTCTGGGCTAACCACACCCCATCAACCACCCATATGATCTTTACTGCGTGATCCAATTTGGCATAAGACACTGCACTCTGTTTCTCTGCAATGGCATCATTTACTGACTCCCCCTCTGTGTATGACAGGTGATGGATAAGCCAGAATTCTCCTGGCTGCATTTTAGGCACTATCCCCCAGGTGGTGACACCCTGAAGTTATTCAAAGGTGGGTCACTAAATGGGCCCTCTACCCTGCCTGCGGTTACGTCCTTTTGTATCTTCCTTTCCACCACCTCCTCCCTATCCTTTACCGACCCCAAATTTTTTGCTGTCATTGCCTTACTAGTCCCCTGGTAATGGAGGTTCAAACCTTTCATAAAATCCTCCCTCAAAACCTGACCTGCCCTGCTATCTGGGTATCCAGTCATCCAGTCTCTCAGTACATCCAACTTAACATGGATGTAAGCTAATTTAAACCCCCCTTTTGCATCCCTACCCCTTCCCCATTATCTTCCCCCTATCTCTGAGCCAAATGTCCCCTCCCACTGAAACCTCTCCTCCTGGTGCCTTGCCCCAACCTGCCCTTGCCACTCCAAAATTCCCTCAAAAGGGCTGTCAGGTGTAATTTTGCATCCCCACCTTTGCCCATCATCCTGCACCTTGTTATGGGGTTCTGCCCAGCACACATTGAACATACCTGGCAGGATTTGCAGTTCATCCAACTGCACATTGCCTTGTTGTACTCCTAGAATGCTTTTATCTGATTCCCTCCAGTCCATCAAACCCATTCTCCAGTTGCCCAGAAAGTGTTCATACCCACAAATCAGTGCCTGTACTATCCCATCTCACATCCCCATGAGTCACGATTCACTGTAGGAATGCCTCTTCACACAGTACCTCAGCCACCCGCACCCCACCTTTACCTTGTATGCATCCTGAATTATGGTGGAGTAGGGCAGCAAAGGTATGGCCAGCTGTGGTTGCTTTTGCTGCAAAATGGCACTAAAATTTGTGAAACATGCCTGCCAGGTGTCTATGTTTTTATCCTTGTAGCTGGTGTCCTCTAATGTTTTCCTAACAAATGCCAGAGACACTAGTATCTCTGACTTACACATGGTTTCCCTCTGCTTGTACTTCTTAGCAGTTTCTTTACCCACTAATGCAAAGATGTCTACATACTCACCCTTCCAGATTGTGTCTTTGATGGATTACAGGACATGATCGCCTAATGTCAAACCTGGGATACCTTCCTCAGTACCTCTTCTTCCCTCTCTAGCTCCTATGTCCTGCCTCAGCTCAGTCTCATGAGTCCCTTTCAATTCCTTTATGGCCTGCTTCATCTCCTCCAGTCCCTTCTCCCCTCTCTCCTCAATAATACCAGTTAAATAGTCCTTCAAACTGCCGTCCATAGTCAAGTTCACCAACGGCTCCTTATCCTTTGGCTGACCTGAGGCAGGATTCACAAAGCTTTCTGAAGTTGCAGAACCTTCTCTAAGCCACCAAAACATCCATAGCTATGGAAAATAGGAGAAATTGCACTGAGTGCTATACACAAAAACCTCCGCAGCTGCAGAAAAAGTACACTACAGACTGTGGAAAAAAGTGCAGCTGCGGAAGTTCTTGAGGAAAAAAAGGTAATTGATAAGTATGGCACAGCCCCTCAAAGGCTCTTCTGAGCCAGGTTTTTTCTGCAGTTGCGGAAAAAATGTTACACACAATGGAGTGAGGTGTAACACTCCCTCAGCAAACTGTAGTAATGCCCCAACAACTGAAATACAATTAAAGTGGAGGTCACGCACAGGTAACAACATCCCAGTGGTTATATCAGTGGCTGAGGTTACATCAACATTAGCACACATTGCCATTGAATGGCAACAAACAACAACCACCAGACCCAGTGTAGCCCATGAAGGAGCCCCACAGGCAGTAGAGCCTGAACTGCCTGCAGTGAATGTTGCTCCTGTAGGCAACAGGAACACTCCAGGGAAGGACGACCAGCAGTGACAGACAGCCACTGTGGTGCTATGGTATTGCTGGTACCTGTGGTGATGCAGTGCTCCCAGTTGAGGAACTGGTTGCTGGTCTTTCTGTGGGTGCTTTCAGCTTCATGCTATGGCAGAAATGTTGAAGTCTGCTGCTCCAGTTAATTAGGTTCCCTGTTGCTGTGCCTCCTAAGTCATTTCCGTTGCTGCAGATCCACAGTTGTTGCTCAATTTCCACAACTGCGGGGATTTTTGTGAAATTCTGCACCTGTGCAAGTTTTCTTTCAGAATATAACGCAACTCATTTCCAGTGATGTAGGCTTTTTTCCTGCAGCTGTGTGATTTTTGGTCTACTTTGTGAATCTTGCCCCTGGTGCCTCCACCTCCTTCCTTGGTGGCTGCAAGCCCCCATTCCCTTCCCAGCACCCCTCTTCTTCATCCCTTTCTCTTCCTCCTCCTCCTTCTGATTTTGACCTCCAGCAGCTCCTGTACCTTCCTTATCAGCTCTGCCACTTGCTCCATCAGCTGCTCATTGATACTCTTTGTTGGTTTTTTTTTCTGGGTGCCATTCTTGTGTCCACAAACTCAAATACAATGAAAAGAAACAATAGCACAACACTTCCTTGGTATCTCTTCCCCTGTGCCTTGGGTCATCTCTCAGCCATCATGCCCCCTCTTTTTTTATTATCTCCTTGCCGCGTTGGGGTGGCCTGTACTATTGACTGGGCCCTCACCAGGTACCTGGGTCTAGATCACTTGCTGCTTCTGCTGCCTTGAGAAACCTCTCTCTTCTCAGAAAAAAGACTGTTGCTGCCCCTCCATTATTTGCCATGATGCCCTTTCCTTTCATTTGTATTCCAGCCCTTTGGTAACCTTATGTACTTCCAGTGTCCCATAACCTAGCCCTGCATGTAACAGCATACACACAATTCATTTTTTATTTTGTTTTCTTTTTTTCTATTTTTTTTATTTTAGGAATGTTAGATGCAGTCTTTGCCTGCAACACCGCCTGCATTTTGCCCCGGTTCCTCTTATAAAATTAGACTTATCCATCCATAGCCCAAACAGTTAAAAATGCAGTACCCACAACCATCTGCCTGCTAATTGTACCTGCATTGATTCAACTCATAGCTTTCTTTTTAAAAAAGACAGGAGGACACTTTCTCCTTCCTTGGTGCCCTCCTGCAGTTTTGTCCCTCCATTCACCCAACAGCCGCCATTTGTGCCCCCAATTCCCCACCGCCATTTTGCCACCTTTACTGTGTGGCTGCCATTTTAGCATCCTGAGATAGGTAGCCACCATTTTGTCACTACCTCACCACATGACATTCTGCAACCCAGCCACAATTTTTAGCAATATCCCCAACCTATTCTCATGTCCCAATCGTGACCATTGATCACCAGCATCATTCCTCCACCCTGTCCCCCCGCCTCTACCAGCTCCATCCACCCTTGCACACCTCTTTCCCCCCAGGGGACTGGGTGCCAGCACTGCATATTTTCTAAGCTTTCACTTTGTAGAATAGGGTATTAAATAGCATTGCTGTTTAAACAAGCAATTAATCATTTATAGATAAACATTTGGAATTTACCACCTTCCCCCCACAGAAAAAAAAAGAATCCCTTAAACTGCACAGCATTATTGAATTATTTTACCTACTAATTCACCCAGTCTCAGAAGTAAGCCTTCCAACCCCGTCCCCACTGGTGTGTAGCTGCCACTCACTTCTCCCATGGAGGCTCCTCCCATCAGCCACTGCCACCCACAAACTGAAAACTCACAGTCAGTGCCTGCACCTTCTCCATCTTCAAAAACCTGGACCAGTTAAAATACCAATCCTAGCTTGTGGCTCTACAAGACCACCTTTACAACCCACACAAACAGAGCCTCCTGCCTGGACCATGTTTTTTCCCAGTCCTAGCCTCGCCCTGGTTCATGACTCCATCATGCTGATCACACAGCCCTCCATGCAGCTCACCATGGCTTCCCTTTTCTCAGTGAAGGAAACCAATTCTAGCAAAAACCAAAATGGCTGCATTGTTGCCAAAGCCCCCCAAGTGAACCTTGTTCACCAGAAAATCCTCATCTCCCCTATTCTCTTACCAAAGTCAGATGTTCCCTCAGCCATATTCTTTGCTGGCTCAACTAGGATCCCCCATCCTGCCAGAGGGGAAAGTATGCCTGTTTGCAGATGACACCAAGATCTGTAACAAAGGTTCTCCTTCCAAAAGAACTACTTAGACTTCTGGTGATGTCATGAACTGCCAAGGAGCCAAATCTTAGGAGCTTTGATCTCGACCTCTGCAAAACTCCTCCAAAATATATCAAAATCATTTTAAAGGTCATGGAGCTCAGGAGGAGGAAATACTGACAAGAATAGAGGAAGAAATCAGAGTAGATGGAAAATTAAGAGCAAGGATGACATGGGATCAACTGAGGAATCCCCCAGCAGGTCAGTCTCACCTACAAGCTCCCATGTGGCTGATTATGATACAGATGAGAAAACAAGCAACTGTCTTGCACCCAGTTTGAAACTCTGCTGAAAGAAATCAGACTATCAAGAAAAGAAAATGAACAAGAGTTTCGGGTTGTTCAAAAACAACTAGCCTCAAAGGAAACATGGATGGGGCAGATGGAAGACCGGGTCACAGAGTCTGAGGAAAGCACGGCCCAGCTGTCAGAGACTGTGCACTTGCTCATTGTCCAAACAGTGGAGCTGCAGGCAAAATGCCTGGATTTAGAGGGCCGGTCCTGCCGGGATAACCTGCATCTATACAGTCTCCTGGAGGGCATGGAAGTCTCCCCAGTTGCTTCCTTTGTCAAAAACCTATTAAAAGATGTACTAGAGTTACCCACTACCTACTCTTTCCATATTGAGTGGGCACATCACTCTCTACAGGCTAAACCAACAGATCCCGCAGCTTGTCCAAGATCTATAGTATTCAAAGTCAGTTCACATAGTGTGAAAGAAGGTATCTTGAGATGAGCCTGGGCCAAAAAGGAAATAACCTACCTCACTCACCAACTGTTTTTGATCACAATTACCTACAAGAGGTTCAGCACAGAGGTTTTGATACCTCCTATTCTCAGAGTCCTCAGAGAAAAAGCCATCAGGTTCCACACACCCTACCCATCCAAACTACATGTCTTTTGGGAGGATGGAACAAAGGTATACTTTATGGTGGAGGAGGCACTGGAAGCTTTAAAAGTAAAGCAAATTCAGGTACCCAAAATCTGGAACCAGAAGGAGGGGTGGAGGGGAACTGAATGGCAGTGCACCATGGGAAAGAAGTGCCCCAGACCCAAAATACTAGCACACATGGAGGCCCTCTGACAGATCCAGTACCTACTGAAGAAAAAGAGCTCTCTGGAGGAGACACCAGCCTGAAGAGTTTCTATTTTGAACTCCAGGGACAATATTTGTTTTCTTCCTATGACCCCCAGTTCTCTCTGAACTAGTCATGACTAAGTACACACCAGAAATATCATTAAGGGCTGTATTAATGACATTGATCTAAAAGGCTGTGGCGGGTGGGGAGGAGAAGCAGTTGGAATCTGGCAGAGGTTGTCTGAACCTTCCTTTGCAGTTGGGGAAAGGATTTAGTTGCTGGATAGGCTTTAAATTCTGTTTTAGTCTGTGGAATTTAGGGCAGCAGTGCTGACTTGTGTAATAGTGTTGTGTGGTGTGGGGGATCCATAGCAGAAGCTGGATAGTCATTTATCTTTTCTACAGGCATTGTGAGCAGCTTTCTGGAAGTTTCTGTCCTTCTCAGCAAGGATCAGTTTACAGCTCATTGGGGCTTAAATACCAGGGCTTCTCACATAGCAGTACTGCAGAAGCAGTTGGGGTCTGGCAGAGGTTTCCATCTGTGGACTTTAGGGCAATAGGGCTGACTTGTTTAATACAGTGTTTGTATGTGTGTGTGCTACCTTCCTCTGGAGGAGGCTGCGTGCTTGGAGGTGCAGTGAGAGGCAGACACAGGGCTGATACATGGTGGACTCTAATCCCACCCTCCCACCCCTCCCTCCCCACAGCACAGCTCATTTATAGGGGGACACATACCCCTGCAATTGGAGGAAGGGGCCTCAGGTGCAGCTCATGTAGTTCTATCCAATAATGTAGCCATGGGGCAGGGAAAAAGCATAGGTAGGTCTCAAATAGGAGTACAACATCCACAATGAATTGCTGATTAGTGTGATAGGTGGATATTGTGGAGGGCCTTCAACTGGAATATATAGGTAACATTTCTGTTAGAGACTGGGTTAGGATTAGTTAATTCTACTTGCTGTAGGGACAGTTAGTGTGGACCGTGGGTAGGATTGTTGAGTACAATGGTTGTGGGGCAGCAATGTGGATGAATATACTGTGGAGGCTGGGAGGGTTCCCAATATGCCACAGGCTAAGGATGCTCAAGGAAGAGGTTCAGTGGCTTGACAGGGAGCTGGGAAGGTTGAGGGATGAGGGGAGGATTGAGTTGGTAGGAGGGCTGACATCTGAGAGTATTGTGGGGGCACCACAGAGAAGGAACAGTGTGTCAAGGGAGGGGGAGGGGTCAAATTAGATAGGAAGCCAGCTGATGAAGGGTGGGCTCTAGTAGGTCCTAGAAAAAGAGGAGCAGCAGTAGGCAGGAATGAGGAGAAAGCACATAGTAAGGTAAAGGGGATAGGGAACATGTTTACTTTACTAGCAACACATGGGAAAGAGGATGCAGGAGGTGATTGCACAAGGGATAGCACTCACAAAGAAGAGGGAGTGAGGGGCATTACTAGTGAAGGGATTGAACATGGTGTGGCAGGGGGAGGGATAATACTTGGAGAGGTGAGGATGGAGAGGGAGGTTGGCAGTCAAACAGGAGGAGGTGGAGGGGTCTTAATTGGGAGGGATGGGAGGAAGACACTGGGGCACATGGTAAAAACACAGTCTTGAGTGGCTCCATAAATGAGAACCTGGCTGGGGGGTGGTGATGGGCACAAGGAAAGAGGAGGGGGTGTACTGGTGTTGGGGAACTCCATACTCAAGGGGATCATATGGGGCAGCAGGGGAGAGGCACAGTTGGATATGAGTGGAGTCCATACAAAGATTAAAGGCAGACATGGCAGGACAGGCAATCCTAAGGTGCATAAAGAGGGGTAGGAGGAAAACACACGTTGTGGTACATGTGGGGACAAATGACCTAGTGGGGGAAATGGTGGAGGTAACAAGGGAGAGGATTGAGGAAGTGGGAAGGTTGTGCGAGGAGACTGGGGAGTCTGTGGCCTTCTCTGAAGTGCTTCCAGTACCCTGCGCAAGCACAGTGAGAAAGGAGAGGATTAGAGAGTTCAACACATGGTTGGTAGAATGGTTTTGAACTAAGGGGTATGAAGTTGTGGGTGTCTGGGGCAGTACCTGGGATAATAACAATCTGTTTGCAAGGGATAGGCTGCACCTGAGTGGGCAGGGGAAGGAGGTATTAAAGCAAAGACTGGGGAGGTATATTGAGACAAGGGTGTATTTAAACTAGATGGGGGTGGCAAGTGGACAGCAGGTAGGCAGAGATCTGATAGAGTGAAGTCACAGACTACCCCCCAGGCTAGCAAGGAAGGACTTGGGGTGGCAAAAAAAGGAGGGAGTAGAAGGGAGGAGATGGAGGCTAGTGAAGGGAAGGGGGCATTATGGAGGGTGGTCTCATTTAATGCAAGAAGCTTAGGAAACAAATGTGCTGAGTTACAGACAGTCTTAGCAGTGTGGAGGGTGGATATTGCAGCTGTCACAGAAACGTGGGCAACTGAGCACCAGAACTGGGATCTGGCAATCCCAGGATACAAGTTACACAGGAAGGACCGTAAGGAGGGGAAGGGGGTGGGTTGGCAGTCTATGTGAGGGACGGGATAAAATGCACAAGGGACGAGGGAGAGAAAGGAGAACAGAGGCAATCTGGCTGCAGTCCTAGACTCAAGGGGTAGGAAATTGAGGTTTGGGGTGGTATACAGGCCACCGTCCCAGTCTGAGGAGCTTGACAGGGAGTTAGCAGGATAAATCAAAAAGGTATGTAGAAAAGGGAAGGTGGCCATTGTGGGGGATTTCAACTTGCCGGGGGTTGACTGGAGCATTCTGGTCTCTTCCAGTGCTAGTGAGCAAGTGCTCCTGGACGCAATCCAGAAGGGTCTCCTGACAGAGTTGGTTACTGTATCTACTAGGCTAAAGAACACTTTAGATCTGGTATTGTTGAATGGGAAGGCAGTTAGGGAAATAAATGTAGAGGACCCACTAGCTGACAGTGATCACCAAACAGTGTGGTTTAATATCATGATGTGATGTGAGCCAGAGAAATCAGTTACTCGGGTGGTAAACTTCAGGGGGGCGGACTTTGGGAGGATGCAGAAAGTACTGAAAGGGAAACTGGAGGGCATAAGGCAGGAGATGGACATGGAGCAGAAATGGGATATTATTAAACAGGGGGTTACAGAGGCAACAGAAGCCTGCACCAAGGCACAGAGTAAGAGGAGCAGAGCAAGAAAACCATGCTGGTTGAACAGCGAGGTTGTGGAGGTGGTGAGGGCAAAATGAGTGGCGCACCAGAGGTTTAGGAGGATGGGGAAGGAAGTGGACATGGAGGAATATGCAAGATGGTCCAGGGAGGTGACCAGAAAAGTGAGAGAAGCCAAGGCCCAGAGGGAGCTGAGATTAGCACAGGGAATTAATGGGGGGAGAAAGACTTTTTCAGATACATCAGGGAGAAAAGGAAGTGCAAGGAGACAATAGTGAGGATAAAAAGTGGTGGGGAGTGGACGAAAAAGGGTGAGAAGCAGGCAGAAGCACTGAATGAATACTTTTGCTCAGTGTTCATGGAAGAAAATGTGGGACTACACAGCATGGGCTGGGAGGGTGGGAACAGGGGAGAGGAGGTGACAGATTGAAGAATTGAGGCAAACAGAGTCCTAGAGAAACTGAGGGCACTGAAGGTAGACAAGGCAGCAGGGCTGGATGGTATCCACCCTAGGGTGCTGAGGGAGATGGCAGAGGTGTTGGAGGAGCCACTGGCAGATCTGTATAGCACCTCACTGGAGTCGGGATGTGTGCCACTGGACTGGAGGATAGCACATGTAGTACCATTACACAAGAGTGGGCCAAGGGATGAACCGGGTAATTATCGTCCAGTAAGTCTCACCTCCATAGTGTGAAAACTCATGGAAATGATACTAAAGGAAAGACTGGTGTCGTACCTTGAGGACAATGGCCTCCAGGATGTGAGGCAGCATGGGTTTGTTTCAGGGAAGTCTTGTCAAACCAATCTCATACAATATTATGACTGGGTGACAGGTGAGCTGGATAAGGGTCATGCAGTGGATGTTCTTTACTTGGACTTCAGCAAGGCCTTTGATTCGGTGCCTCATGGGCGGCTTGGAGGAAAGCTAACTAGTGTAGGAGTAGGGGCAAAAATGATAAAGTGGATTACAAGCTGGCTCAGTGGCAGGCTGCAATGGGTGGTGGTGAGAGGGGAGCTCCAACTCCAAGGCCAGTGATGAGTGGAGTACCACAGGACTCCGTGTTGGGGCCAGTATTGTTTGGGCTCTTCATTTTAGACATTGCACACGGGGTGATGAGCAAGGTAATTCTGTTCGCTGATGATACCAAAATTGGAGCAGTGGTGGACGGAGAGGAGGGGTGGAAGCAGCTGCATGGGGACCTACGCAAGCTACAGGAGTGGTCAGAGAGGTGGCAGCTGGTGTTCAATGCAAAGAAGTGTAAGGTTATGCAGTTTAGGGTGAAGAGCCCAAGGAGAGAATACTGGCTGGGGTGATTAAGCTGGGGATCACTGAAGAGGAGAAGGACCTAGGGGTAATGATAATCGGGACCATGAACAACACTGCCCAGTGCAGGAGAGTATCTGCAAAAGTGAACAAAATGCTGGGGTGCATAGCGAAGGGGTTTTCGTCCAGGTGAAGAGAGGTGATCTTGCCCTTCTACAGGTTGCTGGTAAGGCCACACTTAGAATATTGGGTGCAGTTTTTGAGGCCATACATAAAGCATGATATCAGACTACTGGAGGGGGTGCAGAGGAGGGCAACAAAGATGATATGTGGAATGGAGGGGAGATACTATGACAGCAGGCTGGGAGACCTATATATGTACACCCTGGAGGATAGAAGGGACAGGGGGGACATGATAGAGACAGTCAAGTATCTGAGAGGAATCAATAAGGATGGGGCAGATGGAATCTTTAAGTTAAGGAGAGGGAAGACATCCGGGGGGACAGACTAAGAATAGAGGGGGAAAGATTTAGGAAGGAAATGAGGAGACACTATTTCACAAAGAGGGTGGAGCAAATGGAACACCCTACCAGAATGGGTGGTATCATGTAAACCTGTGAACAGCTTCAAAAGGCATGGGACAGGGAACAGGGGTGATTGAGGGTGGGGAGGTGGGGGTGGCAGTGGGATGACAAGGGGGCAGCTGCAAGCTAGGGGTGTTGGCTGCACACTCGAGCAGACTTAGATAGACCGGGGGGTCTGTTTCTGCTGGCACATTCGTATGTTCGTATGTTCATAAAACCTGCTGGTCCTTTCACCCACGTAGTAAGGGCAAGAATTATACAACTCGAAGGGCAGCTGTTATGATTCTGAAGTGAGGAGACAGCCCACAATGGATTTGATTCATAATGCCAGTGATGAGAGGGTGATCTGGTTTCTGCAGTCTGTGAACTGGGGAGGGGGTGGAATGGAAGAGGGAAAGTGGGTTGGTTCTAAAGTGGACATATTGCAGACATGTTAACAGAACTTAGCTTGTCCCTGGGCTGTTAGCTCTCCCTCCTCCTCCCTCTTCGGGGGGGTGGGGTGAGTGACATAGAGGGACAACATATAAAGAGGCCATGCCTATTTTCAAGAGTTTTTAGATCTGCTCTATGGTTAAAAATGTATATTTACATGCAGGTCGAGATGCAGAAAAACAATAAGACACGAATGCACCCCGTGATCAGTTGTACCTTTTGGTACTTTTTCTTATGAGTCCTCCTATATAGTAGCTGTGGAGGAGGTCTTCCAGGAATGGAAGTGCCAGCACACCTCCTTGATCTTCTCGAGTGGGGGAAGACACAGAGGTTTATCTCTCTTATTGACCTGCTGCCTTGGAAGCAAGTTCTTGTTTTATTTTTAATGTTATGATGGTTGCCATGTTGGCAGGTTATTTTCAACAGCAGTTATATGGGCTAAGGAACCTCTGAGCATAGATATTATAAAAGAGAAACAACTATGGTGCGCCGGCCCAGTGGCTTGAGGGTTGAGGTGCTGGACGCTACGCCTCGCGGCATGCTGGTGACCCGAGTTCGGGAACAGACTCGGGCATCAGTGGGTCGGATGGGGAGGATCAGGATTGAGCGTCTATAGACTGCTCTCCTGATCTTGGGGAGGGCTGGGAAAGTTCACTGCGCTGTAGCAGCCTCTGGAGATGCCCAGAGGCACTACATGCTGGTAAATAAGTGGGGGAAGCATGGCGGACATCGGCACGTTGTGCCTGGACATCATTGCATGTCCGTTCTCCAGTGGGATCTAAAAAATCAGGTGGAAAATGGCTGGGCGCGACCGTGCAGCTTGATAGCAGTGCCCTGCCTCACTGGGAGGACTCTCGTGGAATCGCACTGGGGGTCCGGGGGCCGGTCTGACTTGGCAGGGTATGAGGAGGCCTCCAGCAGACTGACCATGGCCAAACTGGAGCCCCATCATGTGAGTGAGCCTGGTGCTCTCCCGGCGGGTAGGGCTGGTGGCTGGATGCCCCCACCAGTAGTTGCCACAATAAGGCGGAAAAATAGAGATGTGTTAAAAAAAGAAAGAAACAACTATGGCTAAGGGGAACAGAGATGGGAAATTTCATTGGTTGGATTTTAAAGAGACAGCTATCAACATGGAAGAATAGAAGTCACATAATTATGGTGCACACATACACAATTTGCACATATAGTGTGCATGGAATATTGAATCCCTTAAAGCAAAGTAAAATACATCGATATTTAAAATGAGTAGGAGGAGACACCCTGCTTTTGCAGGTATCCCATCTTTCACAGATTGAACATAAGAAATTTGAACATTTTGGATTCTCCCATGTGGTAGTGTCTTCTTATGGGGGGGGGAGGAGGAGAGGGACAGCAGTTCTGGTTAGACAGGGGATGCAGTTTGAACTGCAAGAGCAAGTGACTGACAGGGAGGGGAGGTATGCAATGATTAAAGGCATTCTAAATGGTGAGAAGGTAACCATAGCATCCATCTACTGTACTTCCCACGAGTTTCTGAGTTAACTTTCTACAAATCCTTTTTTCTTCATTTGGCACAATATTCTGAAGGACGGGTGATATGTGGGGGGGGGGGATCTTAGCTTAAATATCTCAGAGGGAGCTTTTTCAAAGGCTCCTCAGGGCAAATTAAATAAAACCACTAGAGAGCTAAGGAAACTGCTCAAGGAGTTAGGATGTGAAAATGTATGGAAACACCTAAATGGATCCACACCTAGGCATACCTTCTATTTACAAGCCCACAGAACATATTCATGCCTGGACTTTTTCTTGACCTCCTGAGAGCACTTAGGCATGTTCCAAAAAAACATGGTCTGGGACTTTGTACTCTCAGATCATGCACCAATTTTTCGAAAGGTTCAAATAAGCACTAGTAAAAAAAAAAAATACATCTTGGAGACTGAACTTGTCTCGCCTGAGGGACTCAGGGGTAAAGGAAGAAGTCGAGGAAACTATAAGCCAGGCTTTAAGGGACAATGATACTATGGACACCACTGCAGCTATATAATGAGATACTATAAAAGCTATAATACAGGGGTAGTTAATAGGGATTTTGACCTATAAAAAGAAAGAATGGGAGGCACGGAGAAACTCACTTGAATGAAGAATTTAAGACCTGGGAGACCAACAATGTATACAAATAAGTAGGGCAAGGAACCAAGAACTTTTAAAACTGAAAAAAGAATTAAATAGCATTTTTGAATACTTGGTTGAGCAATAGCTTGTTTTCCTGAGGCATAAGTTTTATGATGGAGGCCCCCGCTTTTTAAGGCTTTTAGCTGGATGATTAAGAGCCCAGAGGGCTAAAGTAACTATACTAAAAATAAAAAAAAAACCCTTTCCAATGAATTGAGGAATACCATCTCGGGTATCTCAGAGGTATTCTTGAACTACTACACCCAGTTATACTCCCCTGTTCCAGTGGTTTCGGAAAAAAATATTTCTGATTTCTTATCTCCCTGCTCCTACCCGCCCTAACAGATATGCAGAGGACCCAGTTAACCACACAAATCACAACTAGGGAAATAGAAGTAGAAATAGGTCAGTTAAAAACAAGGAAATGCCCAGGGTCTGATGGACTCCCAGATGAATTCTATAAAACATTCTCCATGGCCATTGCTCCATTACTAGACAGGGGTTTTTCTTTTATAGCCACAAAGAATGGAACAACTCCTCCTTCCTGGAATAATGCCATCATTTTGGTTATCCCCAAACCAGGCAGGGACCCCACCCTATGTTCATTATTCAGGCCTATATCTGTCTTAAATACAGACCATAAAATGTTCTCATCCATTTTAGCCAGACAGCTTATTCAATTTGCCCCAAGCACAATTAATGTGGACCAATGTGGGTTAATCCCTGGTAGACAAGCCCAGGACAACATCCAACAAACCATATTCTTAACTGAACATATCCAAACTCAACAACATCCAGCCCTTCTTTTAAGTTTAGATGCAGAAAAGGCATTTGATATGGCATCCTGGAATTTTTTGCGTGGGGTTCTTTCCTCCTTCGGTTTCCCGGAAAAATTCTCGGATATCATTCTTAAATTTTACAATGCACCAAAGGGCTATATAAGAGCTAATGGCCACATCTCAGAGAGCTTCCCCTGCATAGAGGTACACATCAGGGGTGCCCCATCCCCCCTGCTTTTTGCTTTCTATGTAGAACCCCTTCCACAGTATATTCGACTCTCTCCAGATATAAAGAGTATTCCACTGGCAGGTACGGAACATAAGTTAGCACTGTTTGCTGATGATATTTTAGTATATTTAACTAACCCAGATACATCAATGCCAGAACTCCTTCAGAAAATCCAAGATTTCTCCAAATTGTCTAGTTATACCCTAAATGTTCATAAGTCTGAAGCCCTCCCTTAATTATACTCCTGCGCCAATGCTTTGAAATCAGTTTAAGATCAAATGGGACCCTTAGTCCTTAAACACTTAGGAATGAAGATCACTAAGTATTTATCCCAACTACATTCTATATTCCTCAAATTACTCTTTAACAGCAAAAAAAAAAGGCAAAGAACCTCTGTGTGTAAACACTGAGGCAAGGAGTTACCCAAAGGGCATTAAAGAAAAAGGTATACCTTCACAAATGTTGTGTAGATCTCTCAGATGAAACACAACTATTTTGAGTGTAACCATCAAGAAACGTCCAAAACAACACCGTAAACTCACAACTGCTGATTTGCAACTCAGAAAGAAAAAGTATTTCCGATCAATAGCAAGTAAAGCTAAAATCGAAAGACTTATCGCTGCTGTGCTGAGACACTCACAAAAAGAGTAAGAGTCATCTGTCTCTGATGAAGTTGCTTCTCAAAGTGCGCACTTTCGTCAACAGAGCAGTGTTTGTACTACAGCGCTTGTGGCATAAGATGTGTCATGTGCTTGAACAATTCAGGAAAGTTGTATATGCCATAAAAAAAAGGCTACAACAGTATCCTTGTCTGACTGTTGACAACTTCTGTCATGTTTTCACAGGACAGCGGATGCACACACAGCACTCAGAGGCATATTTTTGGGAAGACTCTTATCATTCCCTAAAAAAAGAACACAAGTTCACCATTGATGAGTACGGCAAACTAGTAAATGTCCTCAACATCTCTGACGACAATGCATTGGATTCTGATGATGACTGTGATTCAACCACAGTCTTCAATAAACGGCACTGTCTGGCATGGGCATGTGATGATACCTGCAACCGTAGGCAATCGTTATTTGAAAAAGTAGAACAGTTTGTCAACCTATTTGTAATAACAGATCGCAAAGACAGACACAAACTGTTTACAACAATTGACCATTGTGAAATCCGTCCACATACTGGACTCTTGGGTCACTCACTTGCATGTCTCTCGATAGTGATGTTTGTGATAGTATTTTTCACAACATGCGGATGCTTGCAGTGCATCAACCAGGCATGCAAAACTTTGTCTACAGAGTATATGAAGTCGGCGAGCTGTACATCAGTACACATGTTTAAATGACTTATTGCAATCAGGTGACATGCACGGTGCCATCACATTTCTCAAAAAACTGCAACACATTACTTCTGTACCAGAAACAACTATTTTCAGTGTAACACTTCTGCAGAAACATCTGTTTCAGTGTTAGAAAGTGACATTCTGACTGTCTGACAAAGAAATTGCTAAGTTTGAGGTAGCAAAGTCTCAGAAGTTTGACTCTGTATCGTGTTATGCAACGTTTGTGCTACACAAACAAACAGTCACAGTCAACCTAGAAACCTTGTCACCATACAATGACAAGTGGTTCCAATCTGTCAACATTCTTGCTGCTGAAATCTGACTTTCACTTACAAGACACCATTGTGCTATGCAAACACTGTTTTTCCAAACTAAAGTCTAACACTTTGCCAGCAAGGCCAATGCTGAATAATATGGAAACAGATGTTACACCAAGTGAGATTTCAACATTAAATATGTTTGAACACATTCTAATTCAGACAATGAAACCATTCCAAACTATTCTACGTCTGAACACAAAGACACGGAACATTCCACAGAAAGAGCTTGTTAGATCTCTAAAGGGTTCCGTGATGTATCTACCACTTCCTCTACAGGAAAATGTTCAAGCAATCTCAACAGAAAATAGTTTGGTGATTCTTGTTAATGGTGTTCCGACAAAGGCCAAGGTCATCTGGCAAGATTTTGTCAATGTACAAAAGGTAAAGCTTGCTCTTACTTATTTAAAGAGTAACAATCCCTTTTATACAGACCTTGACATAGATCAGATGGCCAGTCTCTCTGTCCAACATGATCTATTAGAAAAAGAAACCAATCATTGAGAAGGCCAGTGGGCAGGCAAGTGACAATGTGTATGACAGTACACAATTCACCCACTACATGGCAGAGATCCATTAGGAGACAACATTGATCTCTATCAAATGAAACAGGTAGAAGGTGAGCCTGTCAGCATTTGGGAAGCAACACCAGAAGCACGCTGTTTCCAGACCTATTTGCAAATGGGTCAGGTGGATGCCTAGATGAAAGAGAAGTACGTGTACAGGGTGCTGAGTACTGCACTAGCCGTGTGCTCAGCAAAGATGGCAAATTTAGACGTAACATACAGTACCTGTTCCATCTCCTCTGGGAGAGTGAACTTAGCATTCTGTCTGCATCTATAGCACATACCATTCGTCTAACAAGTCAACTAGATGGAATAACAGCTGCTCAATTTCTAGAGAAATTAAAGCAGAAAGATGAAAATGTGCAAGTCAATCTGTCTTCCATACTTTCAAGATTTCGTGGCACCAAAGAATATTGGTATCGCAGACACTCTGAAGTGATGACAATGCTGCGAGAGTATGGTGCAGTCAAATGGTTTGTCACACTTAGTTGTGCTGAATATGCCTGGGACAAACTCATTGAACTGTTGAAGTGGGCAAATTCTGATGTTGATGGCATTTCATCAATGACTGTCGGAGAAATGTGTTCACTTGATCCTGTGTCTGTCACAAGACATTTTCACAAGCGGTTCCATGACATTCTGACTTTCATCTTGTCAAAGGACAATCCTCCTCTAGGTATTGTGGAACATTACTTTTGGAGGACAGAATATCAAGGATGGGGTGCCCCGCATATCCATATGTTTTTGTGGATCAAGGATGCTCCATGCATTGGTGAACATGAAGCAACAGAAGTGCTAGCATTCATCAAAAAATATATCACTTGTCACATTCCAGACAAGTATGACAGTCCTACACTGTGGAAGTTGGTACAAATGTTCCAGCAACATATTTGTGCAAAATACTGCCGGTGAGTAGTAAAGAACAAATCTAATTGGTACACACAATGTTGCTTTGAATTTCCTAGACGAGTTTGTCAGGATGATGCCATGAATGACCTTTTCTCAGCAATGCGACACCACTTGAAGGCAAAATCAACCAAGAGGGTATATGAGTTACCCAGAGATGAAAAAAGGTGACATCAATGACTACAACCCAACTCTTCTCTAATGTGGCAAGCAAACATAGATGTTCAGTTTGTGGCTGTTAACTCACTGGCCCTAGTTGATGCGTCACTTCATACATAACCAAACATGAACAGACTAGCCTGCAAGATCTTTGGGAAGATATTGCCAGTTCAAGCAAAAGCCTGACATCTCAGCTCTGGTCATTGGGCTAGAGACTCTTTCACACAGAGAATGTGGAGCTTACGAAGCCAGTGACCGTTTCAGCAGGTACACATCTGTACAGGAAGTCTGATGCTGTACGGTTTCTCAGTGTAAACTACAAAGAAACATAAATGTGTACTGATTCCTCATGCTGAAATTGGGAGCTCGCGCCAGTACACCTTCTTCAAACATATCTTGAAGAATAGCCTGATAGACACATACTACCCCGTAGACACAACGACATGAATGATAGTGTCTCTTTCAGGTAGCTAAGTGGTATGACTACAAAACAGATGTAGCACCTGACTCAACACACCAAATTTACAAGGTCAATGGAGTAGATGGCTGTCTCAAAGAGACACAAGCCATGGCTCATAGACCACTGTAAACTACATCTAGGCACATCAGAGAGCAGAGAACAGTACTACTTTGCTCTTCTATTCCTATTTAGACCCTGGAGGTGAGTCTGAATTAAAGGTGACTGTGACACATTCAGAAGAACAGTTCAATCTCACTTATGAGACTTTTCAAACTGAATACTCACAGACATACATACAGAGACTAGAGGCTAAGAAAGAACAGCTTGAGAAGGCAGAAAACAGCTTCAGGAAGACACTCCAGTTAGTTCACAAGACAACCTTGATCCAGAAGGACAAGGTGTTCTAGTGAGCCTTTGCCTTAAATGCCTCAGAAGTGTTAATGTCAGAAATTGAGACAGCCATGGAACATGGCACACACTCCATAGTCAACCCAGCTGACTTGAGAGAAAGACTAAATCAGCTGCAGCATACAGTTCACTCTCAAGTAGTTGAAGCTGACCAACATGGCCTACTACATGAAACAAAACAATGTGACTGTACTGACTACAAGCCACTACTAATGTTTGTTAGTGGTTCAGCTGGCACAGGAAAGAGTTTCCTTATTGAAGCCATCACTGCTGAAGTATGGAGCCTGACAGGCTCTTCAATGTCTGTTGCTGTAACTGCTCCCACAGGACTAGCAGCATACAACATTGGTGGAGTTACATTACACCGTCTCTTTATGTTGCCAGTGGAACATGGGAGAACTGGATAGTATCGTAAACTGTCATTCAAGGTTGCATCTCAGCTCCGTTCCATGTTCACAAAGATGAAGTTACTCATCATTGACGAAATCAGCATGGTCTCCAATGTCATGCTTGCCTGTATTCATCTATGCCTACAGCAGATCTTAGGTACTGACGATGGAGTGCCATTTGGTGGCAAAAGTATACTTGTGTTGGGAGACCTTTTACAGCATAGACAATGCAGAGCATGTATTTACAGCTCTAACTGCCAAACAAGCTAAGAATATCCTCGGCTGCATTGCAGCTATAACATATAGAATTATTTACCTATGTTGAGTTGTCTGAGAACATGAGCCAAAGTGGTGATCTAGCTTACAAATCACTTTTAGATGAAGATCATACAGGTTCTCTATCACCAGAACATGTTTGTATGTTAAGCGATCGGAGAATCACAGTGGATACCATGCATAGAAACAGCATGTAATCTCTTCAAGCAATATATACTCTACAAGGGACACACATAGTGTGTCTTATGCCTGACTAAATAAATGCACTAGATTCAACAATCTAATGCTGCAGAGAAACCAAGAGATTGTAACTCTGCATGCTGTTGATACAGCTGATGGCGTTATTCTTAGTCGAAACCTAGTAGCAAAGATGACTGAACGACTAAGTGAACTCAAGTCAGATGTTTCACACAGAGCTGGCCTAGAAGCTGTTTTCACAGTTTGTAAGAATGCACATATCATGCTGCGACATAATCTAGATGTAGAACAAGGCATGGTAAACGGTGCCATGGGAAACATCACTGACTTTGTCTACAATGTCCAGAAGACATATATCGAGACACTTGTAATTCACTTTGACAACATGGAACAGTCTGTACACATAGAATGCACCTGTGTAAAATTCCAGGTTTTTAAGGATATCTATGTAAACAAGAAACAGTTTCCATTATGTATTGCATATTCTGTATCCATTCACAAATCTCAGGGCTTGAGTTTGGATTCAGCAATGGTAGACATAGGTACAGACATTTTCAAGGATGGCATGAGCTACGTGGCACTTTCACGTGTCCGCAGCCTTTCTGGGTTGCACATTATTACTATAGCACCTCAGAAAATATGAGCTGACAAGCGATGTATTCTTGAGTACAACAGGTTACTACTCTACATCAGCCACAAATGTCTTTAATACCACTGCCTACATATCTGTCTGTCTCACACAATTCAGTCACAGCTACAAGTATCAACAAACAGCGACAAACTTCCAGAAGTGATTCAAGTCAAAGAGGTTCAACAAAGGTCACAACTTCAAGTTAACATTCACACAACAATTCATCAGAAATCAGTTAGTGTAGCTGCTGTAACAGTGTTTGACAACAGCACTAGAGTGAACTGCTATAGCTAACTCAGCTATGCAAGTTTTTCTACACATGCCACACTTTCTGTAGGCAATATCAGCTTCAAAAGACAGTACCCTATCAAACACTTTGAAGCAGATTGTCAACATGACTTCTGACCAGTCTAACAATGTACACTCACTAACACCACTACGACAGGTGTTAGGTACATATGATGGATGTAGTACATTTGCTGCAGACATACAGCAAGACACTACTGAGTTTATGATGGCTGTCATAAACAACCTGGATGAAGATGGCACCCCAATGCGGCACTACTTCACAGTAACATATGTAATGAAATATGTATGTGTTTCATGTGGCCATTCACAGTGTGAAACCACAGAAGACATGCTGTGGATTACTCTGTTTGTCCCTCAAACCAAAAGTGTCAAATTTCGACAGCTATTCACGCATGTTGAATGTGGGCATGCCTGTGGAAGGTGTGGAGCAGATGCACTCAGTCCATATGGCTCAGGAGTTCATCTCAATATCTGTTGCTTATCTTGCACAGATTTGACTCCAATGGGCTCAGAGTTGATACTCCTATCACAGATTACACAGCTGGTAGAATAGTCTTTAACCAATCAGTGTTTGCCACTCACAGTATAATCTATCACCATGGCCAATCCATGCATTCTGGCCATTACACCTGTTTACTAAGGTGCAGAAGTGGATGGGTAGAGTGTGACAACTCTACAAGCAGTTTTAAACAGAGACTGCCATGACACTTAAAAAAATGCATATCTTCTAATATTGAAGAATTATGATGACCTTCATATTTCAGAAGAATAGGACAGAACATGTTGCATTTTTTAAATGACTACTTTGTCCCAGAAACATTCATAGGTCAGTACAATTTTCTCTAAATGTATGACTCTGAATAAACCATAGCATTTCAACAAAATACTATTCTGACAGAGACATTCCATACACTATCACATGTAAGATCTTGTGTGGATCAGTGACTACATGAAAATTGTTGTAGTGGCTTTAATCGGCACCAACAATATTCACAGTCACTAGAGAAACCATGCTTACATGTCTATTGAAGATTGTACATTTCAAAACTGAGGCCTTACTGCTGTCCTCCTCTGTACATATCTTTAATTATTAATGTATCTTACTCATTCATAACAACAAATTGCTATGAGTTTTAAAGTGTTACTCTTTCCAAATAAAGATAAGTTCTCAGTTATCATCATAAATAACTGAGCAACACTTCTACCATTCACCAAACATTGCACTCTGTCACAAGTTGTCTATCAACACTTGCATTTGTCTATTGACTCTTGACATGTAGACAACAACATGATTCGCTCACCATACAACAGTGTACAACTATCACGCCTTCATTTGTAATACTAATACTGTACATATGTAAAAATAACTACCTTTATTGATAATGCAAAAAGCTGAATCATGCAACTATAAATACCAAACAACTGCATCATATAATCAACAGACTTTGACATGTCTTTGTAATTACTTGTACATAATATAAAGATTTGTATTCACCTTCATTCTGTATAACTACTTTAATAGTCATACTAAAAGTATTAGTCTAACACTAAAGTACAACTGAATGTTTAACATATTATACAGCAGTATACTAACTACATCTAATTAACCATAAGTTTATTAAAAATGCATACCATGCACAGTTTTCAGATATACAAGTTAAGAATTTACATAGAAGCTAATGTAAGAATTTAAAACATGTCATTTGTTGCTCGAGAATATTCCATTTTTGTACTTGTCATATAGGTAATTGTAACCTATGGTAAAAATGCTGAGAATTGTAAATCAGACACTGTTACTGATCACAACACACTGCATACCTGTTGCTGACAATATTTATGATTGCCTCAATTGAGGGGTCAGGTGGGAATTTCCCATTTACACCTAGTCAGTGACATATCATTAAATGACAGCAATCAAATGTCACTAAATAACATTTTTTATATTGTATTACGTTGACAGTCAGCATATGGTTTTTAGCCCACCCCAGGAACATCCACATTAGCAGTCACACAATAACAACAAAATACTTGTGTATCATGTGTATAATCACTGTTCACAAGCTACTGACATTGCCATATAACACACCACACAAGTAATGCACACACACATAATTACAACATACAACCATTTTAAAAACTACTTAACATTTTTTAACAAACTCTTCACATTCAATAGTTAATATATAATGAACCACCACAGCTTCAGCTTGACTATCAAAATTCAGGTTGAATGTCACAAAGTACTTCCTCACATAAAAGAAGTGAGTACTGAAACATCACTGGAAAAACACAACACCTGATTAAGACAGTCATCACAGGTGAAGAAATCAGATATATCCTATAAGACAAATAACAAACCCGACAGGAAAGATGACACAACACTGCAATCATAGCAACCACCTAACCTCAATATGTATACCAAGCTACCTTTTTCTTTAGTTTCCTATAAAATCACATATTTACTGCAATTCATATTATACAGTTGTTATTATTCTTACACATTTACATATATAGCAAACAATGATTACACACACACAGATTGTATTGTGAGACTGCTTCTGTTAACTAAATTTCAGTCTTGATTGGGTCTTTTCTCCATTTAAGAAATTGGCAATACATTTTTAAAGCCATAACCACCTATGTGTTAAGCTCTTTACTTAAAATAGCATTACAACATAAAAATAAGTGTGTCTTACTTAAGCATACAAACCAATGTTAACTAATACTGCAACAACTATATCTCCATCAATTTCTTTGGTACCTGTGATGTCCAGTCAGTATCACAGCATATGCAGATGTGGGCACATTGCATGTCACACTTTACATAATTCCTAAGAGTGTAAATAATTCAGCAATGTACTTACTTTACTGTGCCTATACAGTCATTATTACTGTACCAAGGTGCCGCAGATCAGCACCCAACAGTACACAGTGTTCAATATGTGGACTAGCTGTTCATACATTGACTTACAAATGTCCTGTAATTCTTAAGAAACTTAACTACCTGCAACAAACCTATGTTGTCTGCCATCCTGAAGACCATTCCATTACAGGTATTACATGAGGTCCTGCTTCATCAGGTTCTCCATAAGTTTCTACATGACTAAATTGATGCAAACTGGTCTGTAATTGCCAGCCTCATCCATGCTCCCCACCCTTGTGGAGTGCTGCCATACCTGCTCCCTGCAGTCACCCGTCATTTCTGCTGTCTGTAGCAATCAGTTTAACAAATATGGCAAGAGGCCAGCCAGTTCCTCAGCCAGCTCCATCAGTACAGTAGCATACAGCGTATGAGGCCCACTTGTTTTATCTGCCATTGGATGCTACACTGCTTACCTGACCCTGCTGGAGGCAATATTCAATAATACCATTTGGGGATAACCTTCTTAACTGCCTTAATGCCACTGTCAGCCATCACTACAATATTCTCATTGCTGAAACCTGACCAGAAGAAGCTGTTCAGGTCCATAGCCTTCTCTCCATCTGTCTGTCTATCTATCTGTCTATCTATCGGTTAGTATATAACAAAAATAAAGTTTGTTAAATCTAAACACTTATCAGATAGACCTACAAGACTCTGGTTCTATCACTCTGGATTTGTATTTTCCTGAAAGGGTTTTAAATGTTCCTGGGATTAAAACTGTGATATCCTACACACCACGTAAAAGGAAATGTCTTCATGCTTCTGAATACTGTAAGACACAATAGTAGCTGATTTGCATTTTAAGGCTTAATTTTGACCAAGACCAACTGGATGGTAGATTACTGCTCTATCCCTTACACTGTAGCTATTACAGTTTCAAAACAATAGTTGCAACATTTAGCTGTAACAACTAATTAAAAGGGACATTTTTATTACCTTACTTGCAAAAATATCACACTTGAAAACAACTGTTATCAACATATCTGTGAAGACAGGGATGAGACAGACATCAACAGATAGACCCACTTTAGCCAATAATAACAGCTGTGAGGGACAGTTCACAGCCTCTACAGACATTGGGGTGCATATCAGGGTCGTCAGACCTAACTCTCAGCCCATGACATGTGTAAAGCAGCAGAAGTATAGGAGAATGGAGTGACAGTTAGGACTGATGACCCCAATGCGCAGCCCAATGCCAGTTGGGGGGTGGGCGGCAGGGTTCCAAGGCGGGTTTTCAACCCTAACACCAAATTTCCTCACTTTTGTCACTGTGGAACAACCCTAACTAATGCATTAAACAGAGTTTTTGCCACTAATTTCCCTTCTTTTTGAGAATGATAATGAGAAATAGTCAATGTAATGCAGCGGCGGGAGCGCGGGGCCTTCCCGCCATGTAATGCAGCGGGAGCACGGGGCCCGAACTGCGGCGTGATATCTTGTGGCATAGTAACAGGAACTGCAATGCAAACAGAAGCGCTTAACAGTGGCGCACATGGTAACACAAGTGCGAATGAGAACAGAAAGGGTAACACACACGGTGGTGTACACGGAACGGTTCATCACGTGATTTGTAGTCACGTAGTAACATGGTGCCTGCAAACGGAAATATCAATGGGCATGGTGATGCAAAGTGAAACAGAAAGAGAAACAGTACTATAGACACAAATGGCAAAAAATAACAGAAACACAACCGCAAATGAAAATGCAAAGCATAATGCACATGGTGGCGTAGACGTCAACACTAAGTTAAACAAGTACGGAACCGCAAGCAGAAAAGGCTACAGTAACAGTAATGTAAGGGTACAGGCTGGTTTTCCCCAAAAGCTGCATAGAGAAAGACAGTGAGTACAAAGAATGTATGCATAATAATGGTTATTGGAGCAGAAAATGAGGACTTGGAATACTAAATAGGTTATATCTCAGGAACCGTACGACGTAGAAAAAAAATTTAAAAGTCATATGATTTACAACTGTCCTAGCTAGTCTTGCACTTAGCCCCCTGTAGGGGGCTAAGTGCTTATCCAACGAAAAGTCCTTATCTCGCACCGTTTCCGAGACACGGCCCTGAAAGGCGCGGCGGACGCCGTAATGTTATCCTATGGGAAAAAAGAGAAGTTTGCATTGCCATAATTTTGCCTCCCTGTAATATTTTGTTACCAAACCACTGAATGACACATCTGTGGGCTGTTGGCTGTTTTCCCTCTAAATTTCAGGAAAAAAGACCAAACCATTATTTTTCAGCAGGGTGCCAAAGGATTCCTGTAAGTCGAGAGCCCGTAATGTTATCCTATGGGAACAACCATCAAATTTGGAGTGCTGTAACTTTGCCACCATGTAATATTTTTTCAACACAAGACTGAAAGGCACATCTGTGAGATGTCAGCTGCGTTCCCTCCAAATTTCAGCCCAAAACTCCCAACCGTTCTTTTGCAGCACAGTGCCAAAGAATTGCTGTCATTTTCCCACAGCCTAGAAAACTACTGTCGAAATTTGCGAAAGCTTTCGCAAAAATGTTCGACACTTTCGTGAGCACGAAAGTACTTTGCGAAAGTACTTTTTCCAGAAATTTGAAAAACATATTTCTGGGTTGTTTTACCCCAAAATAAAGACATGACTAGTATCCTCAGGGTCCCACTAGGTGAATACAAAAAGAATTAGGTTGCTAGAGGGTCCCAAATTTAAATGGCAACCATTTTTCTGATCACCAACTGAAAACAAAATGGCGGATTTGCGAAAGTAACAGGGTCATTTGCGAAAGTAAAAATGCATTTGAGACACTGTCGAACTTTTTGTTAACTTTTCCTATTGACTTGTAATGGGAAATTGTTTTTTGAATAACTTTTGAACCGTTTAATATTTTTCACCAAATCTTCAAAGGCACATGGGGACCATGGCATGCTCCCTGAAGATTTCGGGCCAGTCACACAAACTGTATGACCTGTAGGCATGACCGTAGAATTCCAGAAAAAGCATAAACATGTGCGCAGATCATGCTTAATAACTCAACAGCCATATATTCGACCAGTACGAAACTTGGCAGACCCCAAGGCCTATGGTTCTTGATCATGTATTCCAAATTTCAGGCAAATCTGTCCAACAGTTGCAAAGTTATTAAGGTGCAAAATTTTGGGGTTTAACATAGAAATGGCTCCTCAACCCTAACTATGGTAGCACTACCGTGCTACCATAATATATATATATATTATGGCAGCACAGTAGTGCTACCATGAATAGGGATGATAACATAAGTTAAAGGGTGAAACTTTGTACCTTAATAACTTTGCCACCGTTCAACAGATTTGCCTGAAATTTGGTATGCACAGTTGGGCACTGTAGATCTTGGGATCTGCCAACTTTCACATTGGTCAGAATACGGCTGCGGAGTTAGTGACATCTGAATGTGCAATTATGCTTTTTTGCACATTCTTTGCTCATGCCTACAGGTCACACAGTTTGCGTGAGCGGTCCGAATACTTAAGGGAACATGCCAGGGTCCCTGATGTGCCTTTTGAAGATTTTGTGAAAAAATATTGAATGGTTCAAAAGTTATTCAAAAAACAAGTTCCCATTATAAGTCAATGGGAAAAGTTAACAAAAAGTTCAACACTTTCACAAATGCACTTTTTAGTGTCTCAGATAGCCCTAGTAGTGTCACAAATCTGCCATTTTTTCAGTTACTGATCAGAAAACTGCTTGCCATTTAAAATTGGGACCCTCTAGGAACACAACTCTTTATGTATTCACCTAGTCGGACCCTCTGCATGCTAGCCATGTCTTTATTTTGGGTTAAACACCCCAGAAATATGTTTTTCAACTTTCTGGAAAAAGTAGTGTCGCAAAGTAGTGTCACACTTGCAACACTTTCGCAAAATTTTGTGAAAGCTTTCGCAAATTGCAACACTACTTTTCCAGACTATGGCCAAAATGACAGGAGTTCTTTGCCACTCTGCTGCAAAAGAACGGTTTGGTCTTTTGAGCTGTAATTTGGAGGAAAGGCAGCCAACATCTCTCATATGTGTCTTTTGGTGGTTTGGTGACAAAATATTGCACTGATACCAAGTTATGTTACTCCAAAGTTGACTTTTTTCCCCATAGACTAACATTGTGGCATTTGCCATGCATTTCGGGGCTCATATCTCGGAAACGGTGAGAGACACGGAATTTTCGTCATAACAATGTGTAGTCCTATGGGCTATGCATTCAACAAAACCTAGCCAGGAAACTCATAAATCATGTGAAATTTTAATTTTTTTTCTACGTTGCATGGTTCCTGAGATATAAGAA
Organism: Neoceratodus forsteri; assembly: GCA_016271365.2. NCBI lineage: Eukaryota > Metazoa > Chordata > Ceratodontiformes > Ceratodontidae > Neoceratodus > Neoceratodus forsteri. Next base: position 680,362,191 of record CM057456.1, on the reverse strand, counting down.
ATTTAGTATTCCAACAGCACATTTTCTGCTCCTAGGCCCATTATTATACATACATTGTTTCTACACACTGCGTTTCTCTATGCAGCTGTTGGGCAAATACAGGGTGTGTGCTTCCATTACTGTTACAGTTACCGTTCCCACTTGTGTTTCCGTACCCGTTTGTGTTACTGTTCTCCGTTTAATGCATCCGTTAGGGTTGTTCCACAGTGACAAAAGCAAGAACATTTGGTGTTAGGGTTGAAAGTCCCCCTTGCGCCCCCCAGCCCACCCCCCAACTGGCATCAGAGTCTGCATTGGGATTGTCGGTCTGAACTCTTACCCCATTCTTCTATACCTCAGCTTGTTTACACAAGTGATGGGGTGAGAGTTAGGGACAATGATCCCAACGCCCACCCCGGTGCCAGTTGGGGGGATGGGCTGGGGGGGCAAGGGGGGGCTTTCAACCCTAACACCGAATTTCCTTGCTTTTGTCGCTGTGGAACAACCCTAACTGATGCATTAAATGGATTTTTTTGCCATGAATATATATATATATATATTTGAAGAATTATTGCTGACCAGTGGTGATCTAGTGGCCCCCCATGTCCTCCAAATGTCAGGTCCAGTGGCCCCCATTTTTTAAGTGCCTGTTTTCATGGGTGACCTGGGAGCACTGGGCAGTTAAGTGAATTGCTCAGAGTCACACAGTAAGCAAGTGGAGGTTGTGAGAATCAAACCAGGGTCTGGTTTGCTGGATGTATCAAGCTCATTCACATCTTGTTACTCTAACCTCTAGGTTATACTGCCACAGGTTAGTAGCCCTCCACCTGACCTGCCTGCTCAAGACCCTCGTCCACACACCCTCTCCTGCCTTATAGCAAAGGCCAATGTACAGCAATCAAGATGGTGATTGGTACAGCATCCCTCCCCATTCACCACCTTGGCCATCTAACAGGCATGCACAGTCATGTGTACTGCAGAAACAGTAGGGCAGTCACAAATGTCTGTCAGATAGCTAATCGAGGTGTGAGCAGAGGGTTGTGCTTGTCACAGTCTCGACTGCTGTACAGTGGCATTGGTGACCATGGAGGGGTGGGGGGAGGATGTTCCTGAGCAGGCAGGCCGGTGGGGAAGGCCACTAGACTACTAGGATTTATTTTATATGTATTTTGCTACTCTGCACTGTTGGTCAGTTGGGATTTTGGGGACCACTAGATTTCAGGGGGCTGATGTTATTGTAACTTGGTCAGGCAGATGACCTGGGATGAAGGAATGCAAAACTACCATTATGGGAAGGATGTGATTGTAACTTGGCCAGGACAGGTGCTTGGAACCTTCAAACATGTGCTAATGAGCTGATAATGAGTATCCTAGTAGTAGCCCCTTTGTGACATGCCTGCACACTGGGTTCATTAGTATATTAGGATTGAATATGACCTACAGAAGCCCTTGTGCTGTCCCATTTTGGATTCTGGTATTTTCATTGGGATCCTATTAGCTTATTCATTGAGGCAGAACATTTCTTATTGTTTAAATCTAGGTTTGATTAATTTTTAAGGAAGATAATTATGGTTATCATCACTTAGCAGTGAGGTACAGCACTCACGGGCCTCGGCCTTCTGTTGTCCTATAAACTGAAGTATTAACCAAAGTTTGAGCTGTGTCAGCACAGTGTATAGTGACCTGTTAGTGCACACTGATTTTCTGAATATGGGGACCCAACTCTATTGGGATTATTCACATTTAAAAAAAAAAGAGCTGTCTAGTGGCACCCCCCACTCTCAGATGTCCCTCAGAGCCTCAAAAAAAAAAAAAAAACAGTCCCTCAATGTCTTTTTTTTTTGTCAGTAAAAATGTGTATAGACAGTGCACTGCAATGTTATTCTGGAAAAAATGCCTAGATGTGTATGTGTATTACTTGGTGTCTGTGTATCAACAATTAGAAAGCACAGTTATTTGGCTCAGTGATTAGTGCAAAAAGTGCTAGTCTACATTCCCCTGCTATCAGAATTAGTTTCAACCCTATGCATGTCTTTTTAATATCATTTTTATTGTTTTTTTCCAAGTAAATGCCACTATGTAAACAATTAATTATAAACATATAATCTCAATAAATTACATCATCTCTCCCATCCCTTCACCCCCCCCCCAATTTATTATGATGTACAGGTAACAGTATATGGAGATTTCAAAGACAAAAAGAAGACAATGATTTGTTTACATATTCTTATACTCTTCCTCTAATAATAAATATCTTTAGCACCTTTGTATTATGTCCATCTCAGACCACAATCTAGAAAAAAATATTGACTCTTCTTTCTACTTAAAACTTATTTTGAAGCATAGCAGTATGCATTGGTCCTGAGATATTTTCATATTTTCTGCATGTATTATTACATGAACAATGTATTTTTTCATATCTCATAATTTTGTACATTAGGTTTTGCCAAACCACAATTTCTGGAATATTTGCATTTTCCATAAATGTGTAATGCATCTTTAACATTCATAAAAGCAATATGTATAAATGCTTAAAGACCCATTTTTTGGTATTTGCTAGGTAGATGAAGTAGTTAATATATACAATTTGGGTTAAAATCTTTATTTGGTTCCTATAATTGTGTTTACCTTTATTATTACTTGTTCCCAAAATGGTTTTATAATAAGAAATAATACAAAAACATGTGCCGAGTAAGCAATATTCTCACATCTCTATTACAGCAGAGAGGTATTAAATTGATAAACGTATTCAGTAGATATAGGGAGTAATAAGTTCTATGAAGCATATAAAACTGAATCTGGTTCTTACTATTATTGATAGCATTGTTTCATTTTTTACCAATGAATTCCCATTTAGATTCTGAAATAGTTATCTGCAGCTCTTGTTCCCATTTACTTCTAAGATCTTAGGGATATTTTGTTTAGAATCCAGTATTGGTATTAAATAAATAATTAATTTCAAAGATAAATTATTATAATCAATTAAGCTATTTATAACTGAACCGATTTACAAATAACTAAAAATGGATTCAGGATACTCCATATTGTGTCTGTAATTGTTGAAATTATTTAATAGTTTGATTTTCAAAAAGGTCACCTACAGTATAGTAATAATACCAAACTGTGTCCATCTTTTGATTTATGCTGCATTAAACACAGGATGATAGTTATTGTTAAATAATGAAGATAACATATCTAATGTGTTATATTTTAGATCCTGTAAATATTGTTTCCAGCATTCAAAGGTATTTGAAAAAAAAAATACATTATTTATGTTTTTGGAGCTTCCTTACTCAAATTCTGAAAGAGGTTATGTTATATCTCATGTGGATGATTGTGGTCTAATTTCAAATATTTCAGGGTGGTGTATGTACATTAAAAAATTCTTTAAGCTGTTCCAAAATAGCAACCCACTGATAATATTTGATATTAGGTAATTTCAAACCTAATTGCTCACATCTTAAGTATAGTTTTTTTTGTTTGTTTTTTACCTGGCATGTTGATGTTTCCATATAAATTTATTTACAATCTTATCAATCTTATTCCGTGTATCCTCTGAGATGTTAATAGGTACTGACTAACATACATATAGAAAACGTGGCAATATATTCATTTTAATAACTTGGATTTGGCCCAACAGTGACATTGGTAATCCTTTCCATTTTTCCAGATATTTTTCATCTATTGGGGGATACAAGTTTAATTTTATTAGCTAATTAATACCCTTTGTTTGGTTAATTCCTAAGTATAAAATACTTTGTTTTTGTACTGTAACAGGAACATTGTCCATATTTATATTTGAGCTTTAAGGATTTATTTACAGGGCTTGGGATTTCTTCACCATATATTGTATAACCAGCTTGTACTCCATAATCTTTGATTATTTGAATAATCTTCATTATTTCTGTTTCTGGATTTTTAAAATGAAGTATAATATTATCTGCAAAGAGCAAACACTTTAATATTGCTTTTTCTCTGAATATAATCCCCTCAATCTCTTTTTCTTCTCTTATTACATTAGCCAATGATTCAATAACCATTGTAAATAATAGAGGGGTAGAAGACAACCCTGATTGGTTTTCCTTCTAATAGAAATACCAAAGAGATATTATTAGTCAAAACATTGACTTTAGGTTGTGTATAGATTACCTTTATCCATTATATAAATTTCTGTCCTATATTTGCTGTTTTTAACACATCTATCAGATGAGGCCATTCCACCTTATCAAAGGCCTTTTCAGCATCCAGGGATGCCACCATGCCCCACCTGTTTTTCAAATGCAAGATGCTCAAAGCATTTCTTATATTATTATGACCTCTCCTTCTCTGGATGAAACCCATCTGGTCATCACCAATACTATTTGGCAATATATTCTCTAATTGCAAAGCCAAAATCATTGTAAAGGTTTTATAATCTGTATTTAACAGGTATATTGGACAGCATGAGGCACGTGTTTTATCATTACCTTTCTTAGGGATGACCAGAATTAGTGCTTCATTAAATGAAGAAGGTATTATTCATCTGAAGCGGAATTGAATAATATCTGAAGTGGACTTCTGATGTGGAAGATTGCAAGATGGCGGATTGAGAAGTGAGCTCCTTTAGCCGCTAGAGAAATTTCCTTAGAGATTACTGCAAACCACCCTTTTGTGGACTCTTTTGCTTATTTGATGAAAGTTTGATCCCTTTGCTACCGAACAGGACCCTTTTGCTGTTTGCTTTATCATGCAGTTGTGCTTACCAGACTTAGTGTATGCTGTATTCCAAACATGGATCCCTTGGAGGTTGCAGTCAACAGAGAAGACTTATTGGACATTCGTTCGATGTTGTAAGTGTTAGTCTAAGATATTCCTTGTCTAAAAAAATCAGTTGCCCAACCTTAATGATCAGATGGAGGAAGCGGAGCAATGAATTGCCGGTGAGGAGCTGTTTTGTATGCAGGTTGACTGCTTCAGCTAGGCAACAGGATAAAATCTCAGCACTGGAGAAGCAGGTTCACTTACTGACTATGAAGCCGAATGACCTTAAAAATCAAGGCTGAAAAAATAATCTTATGATTATCGATCTCCCAGAGGGGGCCAATATATGTCATTTTCTGCAAACATCGTTCCCTCACTTGCTGAACTATACCTGGAATTCGCCAATTGAGGTTGAGCAGGTGCACCACTCCTTGGGCCCTTGTCCTGTTTGGGGGTCTCCTCCTCACCCTATCATAGTTTATTTTTTGTGCTTTTCTTTGAAGGAGATGATTTTGTGACTGGCCATGGAGAGGGGCCCTTTGAATTGGAATGACCACTATATATTTTTCAAGACTTTTCTAAGCTGGCGGTGGAGCAAAAAAAAGGTTTTTCAGCAGTAAAGAAGGACCTTGCCTCCAGATAGCTCCCCTTTAGTTTGCAGTACCCCCCCATGTTAAAGGTATGGTGGGAGGACCATCGGATCCATTTCAGTTCCCCACAAGATTCTCAATCTTTTATGCAGCCTCTCAACAAAGCCCCTGCACAACAATCAGCTAAACCTGCTTCTTCTTCAAACCAGGATCAGTTAGATCAACCCCTGGTTAACCTGCTTCAAATCAGGATCTGCAATCTATGAGTGGCATGTCAGCTTTGCAGCTAAGTCCCAATCAAAGCCTTCTAATAAGGCTGGGGAGAGAGTATTGGGTAGAGCACAACCAAAAAGGCAGAGGGAGTCAAGGAAGACTGCTGCTTCAATGATGCTGATCACAAGTGTATTTGGAGATACTGGTTCTTCCTTTGAATCCAGTACTTCTCTGATTGCAGCAGAGTGCTCCCTGACACCAGACCCTAATCATCCACATCTCTTCCCTGGTCTTCCAGATCCTGTAACTGATCAGCGAGAGATGAAGTGGACCAACTATGGAGAAGAGGATTGGATTGTGGTGTCTCAAATCAATAAGAATAAAGACCCTGCATTGATCTGTGGAGGGATTGTTTGCTGTGCTCCTACTACAAAAGATTCTCCAATTCAGGATGAAGCAATGTGATTCAGTCTTCCTGCAACAAATGTTTCTATTTCACTCCCTGCTACCTCAGGTGTACTTTTCTTTCCTGGGGGATATGCTGTGTTCATTCATCACCAAGAATGAGCTCCTCTCTGACATGAACTCCTGCTCTCCAGTACTGTAATCATGGGTAAGAGGGACTTAGGACTTGCATTATGGGACAAATATATATATACATTTTTGAGACCCTATATGATAAGGGCTTTCTGTGGCAGATATTGAGTTGTTTTATATATTTCTCTGTGCTGCATGCAATCAGCTGATGGGGGACTTTCTAGCTGGATATTTATGCCCGTAAGTCTCATTACATGTAGGGTTTGAAAGGAAAAACTGTAAGAGGGATGTTTCTGTTTTCTACTACTGCTGGTGTTTTTTGATATCAGGTGCAACTTTGGGGTCAGTCTTTTCAAAGTTTGAGGGTGGTTGATGACTACCAGTTACATGAGTTGTCTGGTGGTGGCAGAGAATGAAGCCGCTTCAGAGGGTGATTAAAAAGGGTGATTTTGCCTCCCTCTACATTAGCTGAGAAATAGAAGGGCATTGGTAGGGAGGACCACTGGCCCATCCTTGCTCACTCCTCATGCTTGAAAATGGTAATGTTTGGGTGGGGTTGGGGGTTCTCAACACTATTGGAGCTGATATACAGTAAGTAGAGTGGTCTTTTACTGGGGGGTGAGGTTTGTTAGGGAAGGGGAGGAGGGTGTTTTTGGTTTTTGGGGGACTGGTTTTTTCTGGTGGGTTTTGGGGATTTATGCATGTTTAGAGTTTCCTGGGTATGGGATTTGGGGAGGTTTTTTTTTTTTGATATTGTGAACTTTTATGGGACATCCACCTTTAGACAGAATATGATGAATAGACTGGTTATTTTTTATGTGATTAATGCTTATTGTATTGTTAAATGTATGTTAGGGAAGGGTGTATGGCACTAATAGTCTTGATGTCTTAGAATGTTTAAGGTCTAAATACCCCTGTGAAACATAAGAAATATATATTCTTTTTGGAGGTCCTTTAAATGTGATATTATATGTTTACAAGAAACTCACCTATTGAAAAAGGATGTAGGTAATTTGGTTTGTGGGTGTATTAGTAGGGCCTACTCAAGCTCCTATAGTTCAAAAAAGAGGATAGTCTCCATTCTGATTACATGGGGTTACCCATGGGTGGTTGAAGTGTGTGGCAGACAAGAAGGGGAAATGGATTATGGTATTGGTAAGCTGGATCTAGTTCCAGGTATATTGGTTAATTTGTATGTGCTCAATGATGATTCTCCAGATTTGTTCTCTTCATTGGCTCATTTTATTTCTGACTAGGACTCTCCACCCATAGTAGTGTTTTAGGAAGGTAATTTCCATTTAGTCCTGGATCCAGTCATGGACAGGAACCCCATTGAAAGAAGGGCCCCTTCCCATCACCAGTCTAAGGCAGTCTTAAGCCAGATTATTTCAGAATTTTGACTGATTGTTTGCTGGAGGCTTCTTCATCCCAATACTCAGGATTTTACTTTCCGGTCCCCAAGGTTTCAATCATATAGCAGATTGGACTATTTTTTGTATAGTGCCTCTATTGTATCTGATCTGTTGAGGGTATGTCATAGGCCTACTGTATATTGTTATTGAATCAAGCCTCAGTAGATCTGGTATGCCGTCATCAGCAAGTTATAGCTAGAACCCCATGTTGGCAGTTTAACCCTGCCTTACTTGGCTTGGAAGAATTTAAACTCTGATTAAGGGAGAAATTGAATTTTATTTTTTATTCAATACATCCTCTGAAATATCTGTGTTTACATTATGGGATGCGTTTAAAACCTTTATCCGGAGCAGGATTATTTCCTATACCTCTCAGATAAATAAACAGAGGTGTAAGGAGATAGAGGCTCTTTCAACATGTATTAGACTCTTGGATGATAGAAAATGAAAATTTCAGAAAGTGTGCAGTGTAAGGAACAGTTAAATGATATATATCATCAAAAGGCCATTAGAGGTTTTTTTATGAGGCAGGCATTTTGGGAGTCTGGAGATAGGTGGGAAAGCTTTTGCCTTACCATTTAAAGAAAAATATAATGGAGGCGTATGTTCCATATTTACAGGGGAAAGAGGGTGACCTTATTTCTGATGCTAGGCAAATGGCTGAGGAATTTCAAGGGCATTATGCAAAGTTATATTCGTGGCTCCCACCTCAAACCAATTTGAAACATTTTTTTCTAATCTCATTTTGCCTTGTCACCAGAGGCAGCAGCTCTGCTTGAGGCAGATAGTTCATTAATGGAAGTACAATAAGCTAGTAAATCTACAGTATGTATCCAGGTAAAGAGTCAGGTCCTGATGGACTCAGTTCTGAATTTTATCAGGAGTTTGAGTCTCTCCTTACAGGATGACTGGTGGAAGTTATGGCTGTAATTAAAAATTCTGGTATGCTACCCAACACCATGAGGGAAACAACTATCACTGTGCTGCCTAAACCTGGAAAGGACCCTACTTTATGTGGTAACTATCATCCAATTTCATTGTTGAATGTAGATTGCCAAATGTTTGCTAAATCTTGGCTATGCATTTAGAGCAAGTCCTTCCCTCCTTGATTAGTAAATCACAATCAGGTTTCAGGAAGGATAGGCAGGACAGTGATAATTTCAGAGTAGTTATTGGTCTCATTCAAGTAGCAATTAGAGGAATGGATTCTGCAGCACTTGTTGGGTTGGACGCTGAAAAAGCATTTGACTCTATAGAATGGAAATATCTACAGTTCATCCTCACCTAGTCTGGTTTTGGTCCCAGGTTTCAATTATTGGGTTGGCTGCCTTTACTCTTTGCCCAGAGCAAGGGTTTTAGTTAATGGGATGCTTTCAGATTATTTTTCCCTGTTTCAGGGCACTAGACAGGGTTGCCACTAAGTACCCTGTTATTCCTTTTGGAGTGAACCTTTAAATTTAGCTATTTGCCAGCACCCACAGATTGTAGGAATCCCTGTGGGGAGAAACATAATACTACATTATTGTATGCTGATGCTTGTTGTTGATGCTAACTAAGGTAGAACATTCACTGCCCAAAATCTGAAAGACTATCAGTTCCTTTAATGAAATTTCTGGGCTTTGGATTAATTGGGGAAAGACAGAGATACTGCCTCTTTATGAGAAGGATCCTGTTTGGGCTTCTGTAGGGTCCCACACCATGAATTGGTCCTCTGAGGGGTAAATATTTGAGCATATTTATCTCTGGTAGTCTCCAGAATATGTATTCTCAAAATTATCTTCTGTTCTGGAGGAGCTATGGTTGGATTTCTGTAGGTGGAAACAGCTGGGTTTGTCTCACTCAGTTAAAATTGCCACCATTAAGATGATGGCATTTCCTCAACTTTTTTAGAAGCTTAGTAATTTGCCTTTTTCAAATTTCTCATGTGGTTTGGGCCAAGATGGACAAGATGTTATCAGACTTTATTTGGGAAGGACACCCCCTTAGATTTAGCATGAAAGTTCTGCATTCTCCTGGGGTTACTGGAGGTTGGAACATGCCATGGTTGTGGGTGCATCACTTATGTTTGGGGGTTGAACAGTCATTACACTGGGTTTCTCATGTTTCATTGAGATCTCCTTTGTAGGTTGATACTGAGTGAGTATTAGCAGGCGACAAGCCCTTTGCTATTTTTTGACAACCCATAGAGTTTCCATTAAGATTGCTACTTTGCCCAATGTGTTTTACCCTTGGGTGTGGAGTAAGTATTGTAAATGTTTAGGATAGGATTCCTCTTTTTGGGTTGGTATGAATCATTGTGGAATAATCCTGCTGTTTAGGTTGGAGGTCAGTCTATTGTTTGGAACAGCTAGGAATCAGAAGGTATCCAAGTCATAGGAGATGTGACTGATCCTAAGATGGGTCTTCTAGTATCATTCTTCAATCTGCAAGATAGTTATCACATCCCTTCACAACACTTGTGGTGATATTTCCAGGTGAGACATGTTTTATTTTCTAAGTTTTCTAAAGCCTTTTATTTTAAACAGTCCCCAGTTAGTAAGTATTTAAAGAGTGGTTTAAGGCCTCTAAGGGTCATCTGACTTTGTTGTATAAGGAACTGCAAAAGGTGTTTTTACTGGACTGGAATTCCTGCCGCCTTAGGTGGGGAAAGGATTTGAATATTGTTCTAGATCTGAAGGTGTGGTTATGCTGTTGGCCAGAGGTGCATAAAGCTTCCCCTGACCCAAGGATCCAATTGCTCCAGAAGAAAGTGTTAAGCAGATGGTACAGTGCTCCAGCATGTCTGGTGAGGTTGGGGGTGCTGGGTTCGTATCCATGTTGGCGCTATTTTCAGGACTCTGGAACAATATACCTTATCCTATGGGATTGATCTTTAAAAAGAGACTGGTGGGAAAATATTATTCATTGTTTGGAGGACACTCTACAACTTCCCATCTCCAAGTCCCTCCTTTTTTGGATACAGGGAATATCCACGCTTTAGATTCACAAGTTTTGGTACATAAGGGAATTCTCTTTGCTGCTGCATTGGAAGCCAACTAACTTCTACTTCTTCACTGGAGGTCGGTAGAGATTCTGTCTATTTCTAGGTGGAAGTAAATATTGTCTAAGGTGGCATCTTACCACAGAGAAATGTATTGGCAGAAGAATGCCCTTATGTATTTTCACAAGGGGTAGGATAAATGGTTGACCTCAATTAAAACTCTAAATGGGGTTTTGGTAGTGTGTACTTTGGCTTTGAATTGAAGGATTACTAGGTTTAGTTCCTTTGTAGAGAAGGTGGTTGTTCCTGTTAAAATGTTAAAATATTATGGTAGATTATAATGTTTTGGTAGAGCATACTGTTTCTTTCCTCGATTGTATTATCTGTATTGTTATTGTAATTTGTGTTATGCTTTTATTCTTGTATTATGATTTTTCATTAATAACATGTTTATATACCTAAAAAAAACATTCTAATACTAGTTAGCTCACATAATACTCAAAAAAAAAATAATAATATGTGAAGTTTCTGAGCCAATAGCTTTTTACATTTTTTATAGAAATCAATATTAATGCCATCTAAGCCTGTGGCTTTCCTGCATTTTAGTAGATTAATGGCTCTTTTGATTTCACTTACAGTATGTGAATTGGTTTGTGTAAATTATTTTATTACTCCATTATTTTAGGTATAATGAGGAATTTATTCTCTTCCACTGAAATTCAGTGATTTATACAAATGTGTATAGTAATTCCTGAATTCTTTATTTATATTTTCATCTGTTGTTACTGTTCACAGTGGATTACTCTCTATCTTTACTTTTGGTATGAATCTTTCTGCTTTTTCCTTTTGCAGCTGATAACCTAATAGTTTTCTGCTATGATCTGCTTGGGAGTAATTTTTGACTTTCATATAAAACAATAATCTTTCAGTTTTTTCATTAATTATATCTTGGTATTAATGCTTGAGTTTAAACAATGATTGTAAAAAGATGTTATTAGTAATAGCATGTTTCTGTTGCATATTTCATATACATTTTTCAAGATCTCTTAATTTTTCTGTTTGCTTTTTAATTCTTATAGCAGAGCTATCAATAGCTTCCCCTCTTATTACTGATTTATCTGCCTCCCATATCATATTAAATGATAATTCCTGATCAGAAATATTTTAAAATCTTCATGAGGCAAACCTTGCCCAGATCATCTCCCTTCCCACCAGACTGAGCCATAAAATGGGAAGTCACTCTACCATTGACTGGGCATTGGTATCCAACCCAAAAAATGTCCAATCGGCTGGCACCATGGCTGATGCACTCAGTGACCACTCGCCCATATTCTGTGTCTGGAAAAATAGGGCTGAAAAGGTCCCACCTAGAATGCTCACCACCAGGGACTACTCAAAGTTTTCTCAGTTCAGTACAATATCCTCCTGGGCAACCAAGATTGGAATCCCTAAACATGTCTCCCTACCTTGGAGGAGCAGTTGACTTCTTCAACAGAGTTATCTTGGGGTAGCACGACCTACTTGCCCCAAATAAGACCTATCGGGTAAAGGCCACTTTACAAGTGGATTACCCCACCCTTAAAAGCCCCCATGAAAAGCTGAGACAAAGCCTGGAAAAAGTTTAAGGGCTCCTCACTCCCGGCGGACTGGGTGACATACAGAGCACTCAGAAACCAATGTAAACAGGCCATCAAGAAAGCTAAAAAGGTATACCTTAACCACCTCCAGAAAACAAACCTAGGAAATCCAAGGACGTTCTGGCCCAATATCAATGAACTGATAAAGGGGAACAAAAAGACTGGCACATGCCCTATCAAGGCTAATGGGCAGATACTGAATGATGAGGCACTAATTGCTGAAACCCTCAACAACTTCTTTACAAACCCAGACAAGCAGAACGCTGGGTCCGTGGTGCCCAACTACCAGTCTGCTCCTCTGGATCCCCCAATCCATCACCGCCCACTCTTCCACCTGTGGCTGGCAAAGATAAATGAGGTCTCAGCTATCCTAAAAACCCTGAAAATGTGAGGCTCAGGAGGCCTGGATGGAATTAAAGCTAGACTGCTTAAAGAAGGTACCCCGGCACTTGCCAGACCACTCACCTGGCTCATCAACAGGTCCTTACATGAAGGACATGTCCCAGGGCTGTGGAAACAGACTCATGTGGTCCCAATACATAAGGGAGGGCCTGTGGAACCTATGGAGACCTATAGGCCTATCTCACTGCTGTGTATCCTGGCAAAAATACAGGAGAAACTAGTATATACCCAACTTAGGGAATACCTGGAGACACACATGGTGATGTCCCCATCACAACACAGCTTTAGAGCCAAACATGGGACTGATACAGCCTTAACAAAATTCTCTACTGATGTACTTAGAGAATTAGACTCTGGATCCAACATAGGGGCAGTCTTCATGGACCTCTCCAAGCCCTTTGACCTTGTGGATCATAGACTTCTACTCCATAAACTCCTCCACATAGGCCTGGATACCCATAGCCTTAAATGGGTGGAAAGCTACCTTTCAGGTTGCACCCAAAGAGTCAGGTGGCAAGATAAACTTTCCAAACCACAATCCCTAAAGGAGGGCATCCCACAAGGGTCGATACTAGGGCCTTTAATGTTCTTACTATTTATTAATGAAATGCACAACCATTGTGGGAACAGCAAGGTAATCCAATATGCGGATGATGCTGTTATTTATAAAGCCTCTGACAACCTGAACGACCTAGGCCCATCCCTCCAAAAGGATATCCGTGTCATGGAGGAATGGCTCACTAGGAACAAAATGGTCCTAAATACCAATAAGACTAAAGCCATGCTGTTTGGCCCAAAAATCCTCAGACTATATAGATCACAATCACTCCAAATTATGTCCCTGGAGGGCAACAAACTGGAAGTAGTCTCCTCAACAAAGTACCTTGGCCTTACCCTCGACCAAGGTCTCACTTTCAAGTAACACGTAGGCCAAGTTACCAAAGTAATCCATACCAAACTCAGATTACTATATCGACTCAAGAGACAGCTGACCCCCAAAGCTAGGACTGCAACAGCTACTAGTGTCCTATGCCCCACGCTAACGTATGCTGCCCCGGTCCTGCAGGGAGTCGCTAAACTGGAATATGGTAGACTACAGACTCTATACCATAAGGTAGTCCACTTTGCCTCCTCATCCCACTCAAGGAGCCACCACTGTGAGGCCCTAGCAAGGCTCAATTGGCCATCCTTTGAAACTCGGCTCAGGTACCCTGTATTCTGTCTGGTGAAAAAACTAATCAGCCCAATGCCCTCCTGAGCCTCGATGGACTCCTCACAGAAAATTGAAGTGTGCAGAACCTCAGGTCCTCTGGTCAGATGCTACTAGAGGTCCCGAAGGTCAGGACTAAGGCAGGTTGTAAATCCTTCTCACACGCTGCCCCCTCCCTTTGGAACAACCTTCCTTTGGAGGTGCGTGAAACCCCATCGGTACCGAGCTTCTGCACTAGACTCAAGACCTACCTGCTGTCAATGAGTAATTGCCTATGCTATGGTACCCAACTCTAAAATAATGACCTTCATCAGCTTTCTCTACCATACTTAAGCTCTACCCACTGAACAGTCTGCACTTACCCTGCCTCACGCTCATAGAAAATATCCTATGTATCTTAGAGGAATGTTACCTAGCCAACTCACTGTACTGTCTCATCAATTGTACGTCTCTGTAGCATGAGCAAATGCACAATAGGATAAGCAGTTAGACATTTATGACCCATAGATATGAAAGCTATACCTCATGGATCTGAAAGCTGTTGCTTACTGTAAACTCTCAGCCTGTATATTGCTCCATTGTCTTTTATGTCATGTACTGTTACTTCCCGGTCCCCTAAGAAAGGGACCTCCGGCCCAGTGAGGCCTACCTGGTCATCAAAATTCAATAAATAAATAATAAATAAAAGTAGTCTTGAGTTTCTTGTTTAATTTTTGTTGAAAATTTAGATCTTTCAGCACTATTGGGTCTAATTTCCAGGAGAAGCTTTTAGTGGTATCCTGGATGCCATGACCATACAAAGTGGTGCATAGTGAGATATAATTATTGGTTCATAATACGTCTCTGTAATATCACAATATAATGATCTAGAACCTAATGTCATGTCTATCTTTGAATATGATTTAAATCTTGATGCATACTATGAAAATTCCTTTGCAGTTGGAAATATAGTTCTCCTAAAATCCATCATAGCTATGTCATCCATTCTATTTAACAATAAAGCAGCTTCCTTTTTGTTATAGTTCCTTTGTTTTGAAATTATATCTAATTCTGGGTTCATGATCAAATTAAAATCCCTTCCCAAAATGTACAGTTGTGGAAATTCAGACTATACCGTGAAAAATTCAGGTAACATAGTTAGAGCATTTCCATTTGAACATAAATTAATCCAATGTTAAAAAGTTGTCGTTGATATTTTATTGTATTAATAGTAAATCTACATTGTTGTTCAATGTGTTTATTTACTACTTCTTCCCTTAAATCGTTTCATGATAAAATTGTTGTAACTCTCAAAATAGATGTATAATGTGCAAGTACCACTCTTCCTCCCCAAATATTACTTATTTTTTCTGCTTTATTAGTTGTTAGATGTGTGTCCTGCAAATGCACTGTATCTGCTTTCTGTTGTTTAATATTTCTTAATATCATCTTCCTTTTAATAGGATTGCTAAATCTGTTTATGTTCCATAATATAATATTCAATATATCCTGCATATCTAGCCATTGTTACAATTATCTCTAGGAAGAGTAATGTAAAACCATCTTAACTCTAAATGCTTTTGATAGCATCCTGTTACATCTTTCTGAAATGTGAAAATTTGTATAAACCTTTCTTCCACCCTTTCCCTTTCCTACCCCTTCATTTTTTTATATTTCCAATAATTGTAAAAAAATAAACCTTAACCCCCCTCATGCCACTTAGAATGCTCCTTTAGAATCAATAGTGTTCCCAAAGACTCCAACACCCTCTACTACTCTTTCAAAGCAAACCCTAACTCCTCTTTCCAGACAGCAAACCAGAGACAGTGCCGAAACATTGACCCCCCCAAATGTAAGTTAGAGATACCAATACTGTTCACAAAAAAGAAAAAAAACAAAACTTTTTTTTATTTTTTCTTTTCTAACTCAAATAAAAATAAACTTTCATCCTTAGGTTGTTGAGCTTGCCGTTGTTCTTGCTTTTGTTCCTCTTGGTTTTATACATTATGTACTCTTCCTTCAGTATCTGAAGGCATTTCTGTCTCTGCTATGGCTGCTGATGAATTTGTAGTCTTTGAATGTTTTTGCTTTTTGTAATTATTAAAACCCAAAACTTCCTTTATAAAGGACCATACATTTGCCAGGTTATCAAATATCTTGTATTTCCCTTGATGGAAGCTCTAAATTATTGGGCATCAAGTGTTAAAATTTCACATTTTTTTCCCATAAGAAGGTTTTAAGAGAGTTAAATAACTTACTTTTTTTGTAAATATGTGGGCCCAAGCCAGGAAAAAAACAGGATTTGTTGAATATTTAGATATAACCCTTTCTTTCTCTTAAAAGATAAAACATTTTCTCTGTCCTGATACCATAAGAAACTTACATACATGACTCTGGGATATCTCTGTGCTATATTAAAGGTTCTGGCAGGTGTCCTATGTGCTCTATCTATTCAGTTCTTTCCTCACCTAGTTGCTCAGTCAGTCATTTTTCTATAAAGCAGTTAATGTCCTTTCCATCAGAATTTCTGGTACATTTAATAGTTTGATTGTTCCTGTGTGATTTTCATTCAAGATCTTCTACTTTATCTTTCATCTCTTGTAGTTCTTTAATTTGATTTGATATGTTAGTATTTATTTGTGGCAAAAAAATCCTCCACATCAGAGATTTTGGATTCCATTTCAGAAATCATTTTATGCACCAATTTAACCTCACATCATGTATGTTTTATTTCCTTGTTAATTTGTTCAATTTTGTCTTCCATTCTCAGAAATCCTTTTCTCATTTCAATAAGTAGCCAATTCAGACTTTCTTTTACAACCTTCGTGCCCCTTTTGTGTTTGCCAGAGTTGATATCATTTGCCCTTCTTGTTCCTAATCAGTTTTTTTATAGTTAATTTGTGAACAAATGAAATGCAAAATCTTCTGGGGCTAGTGAGTTTTCTAATTTATTCCATATTGTTAGAGGTGCTTGGTTGTTCTTCTATAGGATTTACTGGCAGCTGAGGCATGCGGCTTCCTTCTCTCTCTTTTTTAAGGCCCATTACAAAATTGTAGGTATCTACTGTATATGTCATTGAGCTTGTATTGTCTTCTTCTTCTTCTAGATCTTTTTTAGTTTGCACAACAGCAGCAAACTCCTTGGGATAGTAGGCTTTGAAGGGTGTGACACTGTCTGTCCAATGCAGAGTGCTGTGCATGGGCTCGACAATATCACACCAATTCTCAGGATGCTGGTCCCGGGTTGTTTTGCTTGCAGTTGTCTGCACTTGAAAAGAAAAAAGACGCACCAATCAGGAGGCAGCTTTTTCTTCATCTGCAGGTCACCACAGAGCAAACAGCTGTTTGCATTGTGATGTCTCCACTACATCCCACTGTCTCCCATTATAATGTTCTCTCACCTGTGCAGAGCAGGCAACAGCCTAAGCTCATATGGGCTGGGAGTATTGAGTGCCTGCAGGCACTTTTACTGGAAGTGTGATCGTGCTGGCTGGGAGGAGGCACTTTCTCAGCCTACCTCCTCCATGTCCCACTGTGTCTGTGATCATGCTGGCCTCCTCCACCACCTACCAACATCAGGGTGTTCAATCACCATGTGGCATGTACCCCTCATCATTAATATGGCACACTGGGAGCCCACCACAGTGTGCCAAACCTGATGTGGTATTTCCAACACTGGGATGCCACTCCCTGTGTTGGATTCTCCCACATATCCTCCAACCTCAGGGTGCCCAATCCCTCGATCTGCATTGATCCCCCTTGAATACCCCTGGTACTCTGGCACACTGGGAGCCCACCCTAGTGTGCCAAAATTCATAGTGTCTCTGTAAAAAAAACAGAAAACAAACCCACAACGTCTTTTTTTTAATACCAGAAATGAATGAAAATGGTGCCTCATCATTGCTACTGGCCCCCCTCCCCCAACTTGCACCTCCCTCTGTGCACCCCACCTCCCTGAACCCCCTCACCCATACTTACCTCTGGAGGTAGGGAGCAGCGCTCTTCATAGTGGACCGGGAACACGTCTTCACTCTCCAAGAGCTGATGGCAAACTGAAAAAATGACAGTAACTTCTATAATGGCAGTGAATGGGGGGGTCAATTTAGGTTGCTATCTCAGTCATTTTGGGGAGTTTTGGTCCCAAATTTTCAACATGGGGTTCTTGGGACCCCTCCTCATGAACACAGTCACTGCCATTTCATTTCTCAGATTCCGAAAGTTGATTTCGTGGTCACTGTGTGGAATCACCTTTTAGAACCAACTAACAAAGCTGTATTATTTTTGTTTTCTCAGGAACTTTTTAAAAAGAAATCCTTTGACTCTTTAGTTTCTTATTCAGATTTACCAAGCTTCGAACATTATTTGTCAACTTATAGAGCTGCCCTCTTTCTGAAAGCATATTACTCATGCAGTAATTCAGGTTTTATCTGACTGCAAGTTTGCTTTTATCATGGCTCCATCAATTTAAAAGCATTCCTGTATAAGACTCTTTTGTTATTCTTTGACTTACAGAGCTGCCATTTCTCCAAGAGCATATTGTCCACGTGAAGTATCCACAAGTATCCACAACCTGCCTTGATTTATATGCATGTTCTTCATATGACTTGTTTAGTCCAGAATTCTATCTCTTGTTCCAAATTTGAAAGGCTTTTAGATATTCTTTCAAAAGTCTTCAAAAATACTGTTTTTTTAAACTATGTTTTTAACAAAGTGAGTTCATTTGAGATCCATAGTTAAGGGTTAGCTGTAGTCAAGACTGGGTCTTCAGCACATTCAGATTCCTTTAACTCTATTTCTGTCTCATCTTTATTCAGTTCGCTTTTGGTAGGCTGTTAGTCTCCTGAGCTTCAGTCTGTAATGTAAAAGTTCTAGTAGAAGAGGGAAAGCATTTATTCTTCTGGGTTACTTTTTTTTCCAGTCACCCTTTAAATTCAGTATGACTGTCCATTTTCACTTTTATTCCACTCCTGCTGTAAAACAGTTTAGACCCCACACACATAAACATCTAGCTGTGACTTAAGAACTCTTAGTAAGATTTTTTTTAAGTTTTTAAGTCATTTAGTTCTTCTTCACACTGTTTTGCAGGAAAACAATCAAGTTACATGCTCATCTGCACCTGCACTCTATCAGTGTTCTTATCGAAATTAGTCCCAGCAGTTCTGTTATCTTTCTTCCTTTTGACTCTTTTTGGCTCCACTTCACCTTCTTCCAACTCCTAAAAATTCCTTCAAACTCCTTGGTCATTTGAATACATATAGAGATTGCAAAGCAATTCACCAGCAATTTTATTTATTGATTCATTGAAATGTTTCACCAGGAGTGCACACTGAACAACAAGTTACTCATCTCATGGTGTGACCTGGGGAAGGGGGTTACATAGGATTAACTACCAGTGATTATACAATTAAAGACTGAACTATTGCTATTATATAGGCAATACTGACAATACTCCTGTAAGATACACTACAATAGGAGAACCCTAGATGCTAGTCTAGTAGAACAATTAGAATATACAAAAGTGGTATGAAAGGACAATTTAAAGTGCAGGACTGTACCTGGAGCAGGCCCAAGGTAAAGTGAGTTCGGTAGGAGGAGGAGGGGGGTAACACATACATGCTGTTTGCCCAGATGGACAGGTTGGGCCAGGAGGAGGGATGGCAAGAGTAGGTAAGAGATGAAAGGGGTATCCAGGCCCTAAAACCCCCCCTTCAGGATGTTGAGAACCCTGCCGGGGCGTCGGAGAAGGAATGGCAGAACTAGGAGTAAAATAGAATTGGGGAGTTAAAGCAGGAACAGCTGGGTGAGAGGTAGTTGTGGAGAGTGGAGGTTAGGGAGTAGGTGTAGGAGGAGGAGTGTTGCATATTGGTGAAGAGAGAGTTCCAGGTTTTTGGGAAGCAGTGGGCAAATCAGGTCTGACTGATGAGGGTGGAGTGGTGAGGCACCACCAAGGTGCGTGCATCATTTGATATGAGAGAGAGTGGATGAGGGTGGTTGAGTGAAGAGAACAGATGAGAGAGATAAGGGGAGTTCACCAAGCCATAATTTGGAGATGAGTTTGGCACAGTGGGAGGCATCTGTGGGATAATAGAAGAGAGAAAGTGTGATAGAAGTACACAATGATAGGAAGTAGAGAAAACATCAAGGGCAAAGATTCAGAAAGAAAGTATCCAATTAGCACAAGAAAAATTAGGAAGCTTGCTTTCGTAAACTACATCACAGTAAAATCAAACCAAAATATCATCTTCTAGAACAAATACAACATATAACTATGAAAATTCTCACCAAAACACAACTTGGTACATTTCATAGGAATAGCATCATATACCAGAAGGTGAAACTATTGGTGTAAAACGAATATCTAAACAAAAGTATCCCTCAAGTAATAAGAGCCACTCGGTATGGAAACGGAGGGTGTGGGAATCAAACCCATGTCTGAATGCTGGATGTACAAAGTTAATTTATAGCTCAGTACTCTAACATCTAGGTTATACTGTCAGCCACATAAATAGTGAACAATTTAGACTGGGCTGTTAATATCTCAAAGGAGAACTGCCTTGAATCAGCAAACACGCATTTTTATAGAAGCAGATGTTATCTTTTAAAATACCAGTTCTCATTTTGTTACCGCTTAATCTGAACATGCTTTTTGGTAAATTCAGTAAGTGTTTCTGATTCACAATCTGCTGGCATTGACCATTTTAGAGCAGTATAGAAACATAGAAACATAGATTTTGACGGCAGATAAGGACCGCTTGGCCCACCCAGTATGCCCATTTCCCTACCTATAGGATAAGCTGCAGATCCTAGTTAACCAGCAGCCTACTTCTTCCTACCCCCACCCCCTAGAATTGCCTTATGACTGTCCCATGCATGCTTGAATTCCACCACTGTTTTTGACTCCACAGCCTCCTCCGGAAGGCCGTTCCATGCATCCACAACCTCTCTGTGAAAAAAAGATTTCTTAAATTACCTCTGAGCCATCCTCTATCTTCAAATTGTGCCCTTGTTCTTGCACACTTTTTTTGAAAGATGCTACCCTCTTGGACTTTGTTGATTCCCTTGAGGTACTTGAAAGTTTCTATCATGTCCCCCTCCTCCTTTCCTCGAGGCTATACATATTCAGCTCCTTATGTCTCTCTTCATATGTCTTCCAGTGCAGACCCTGCACCATTTTAGTTGCCCTCCTCTGGACAGCCTCCATCCTGTCTATGTCCTTGCGCAGATTGGGTCTCCAGAACTGCATGCAGTACTGCAGATGGGGTCTCACCAACTCTCTGTACAGAGGGATAATAACTTTCTGTTTTCTACTGGTGATGCCTCTCCCTATGCATCCCAGTATCCCCCCAGCCCTCCTTGCTGCCCTCTCACATTACTTGCCCACCTTTAGGTCATCTGATATGACTACCCCCAGGTCCCTTTCCATTTTTGTTGTTGTTAGTATCTCACCCCCCATTGTGTACTTTTTCCCTGGGTTTTTGTTTCCCAGGTGCATTACCTTGCACTTCTTAGCATTGAATCTCAGCTGCCATACATTTGACCATTCCTCTAACCTTGCCAAGTCCCTTCTCATCCTTTCCACCCCACCTTGTGCATCAACTCTGTTGCAGATCTGTGTCATCTGCAAAGAGACATACTTTTCCTTCCAGTCCCTCTGCAATGTCACTTTATAAAGACATTGAAGAGGACCGGTCCTAATACTGAACCTCAAGGGTAACTCACTAGTAACCCCTTTCTTCAGAGTGGACTCTATTTACTATTACTCTCTGTGTCCTATTCTCCAGCCAATTCTTTATCCAGGCTGTCATCTTGGGACCCACTCCCAGGCTGGCTAACTTGTATATTAATCTTTGTGTGGGACTGTGTCAAATGCCTTGCTAAAGTCTAGGTAGGCCATGTCCACAGCCCCTCCCTGATCTACTACTTTGGTCACCCAGTCAAAGAAATCTATCAGATTTGTCTGGCATGACCTTCCTGCTGTGAATCCATGCTTGTCTTGGGTCCTGAGCCCATCCGCCTCTAGATACTCAACAATTCTTTCCTTCAGAAGTGATTCCATCATTTTCCCTACCACTGAGGTTAAACTAACAGGTCTGTAGTTTTCTGCTTCTGCCTTGCTCCCACTTTTGTGAAGGGGAATCACATCTGCCCTTCTCCAGTCCTTGGGTATCACCCCATCCTCCCATGATTTGTTAAACAGGGTAGTCAGTGGTGTCACTAGTTCTACCCTTAGTTCTTTTAGAATTCTGGGATGAATCCCATCAGGCCCCATTGCTTTGTCCACCTTCAGTTTTAAGAGTTCTTTCAGAACCCTTTCTTCTGTAAATGGGCTGGTATCAACTTCTGTATCCAGAGTGTTTCTACTGTTTGTTTTAGGTACCTCCCCCACTTCGTTTGTAAATACTGAGCAAAAATATTTGTTTAGTATCTCTGCCTTTTCACAGTCACCCTCTGCCCACCCTCCCTCCTCTTTATTAAGCCTCACTAGCCTCCTTTGGTCTTGTCAAGAACTTACATTGTTGCTACAATGCATCTGTGTCCTAATTTAGAATTCTTAGGTTCATGGGGACATAGACAACATCATACAATTCTTAGATGGCACTTTGCAGCAATATGTAACTCATAAATGTCCATTGGTTAACAAAGGCCAGCAAAAGTGGGTCAGAAACAGAAGGGGACCCACTATATACAAAAAGCTTCCACAGAAAAATATTACTCACAGGTTCAGTGTAGTTCTCCTTTAACTAAGCTTGTATGGAATGTCAGGTATTTTATCTAAATGGCAAGGAACTCTGTTTACAGGGATTTGGAGCCATATACAGGGAAATTCTTCCTTAGACTTGCATTAGTTATACAGGAAAATAGAGGAATTTGGCTTGCATTGGAAATCATGTAATCTACAGGAAAACATAGGAAGATTGCCCTGCAGTTACAGGAAAAAGGCAAACTTAATCTGGGAGCAGTCACACACACACACACACACACACACACACCAGTTGCATTTACTCTGACTAAATAAATTCAAGATGACTGATTTAGCAGCATAGCAGTTTTTGATAATTGTGACTAAACAGCACTATATGACACCAACAAGAAAATGACTTTGTCATTTGGTAGCTCTTCATAGCCATATCGACAGTGGCTAGAGCTTGTTTTAATAAGGTGACAACTGTTGCTTCTATCCAGTCTTGGGGAACCACTCCTGAACTGAAGGATGCATTATAAAGAAATGCTAACAGGGCCACTGTATGATGTCTCACTTATTTTAATAATCTTGGATGTAGCATATCTGGTCCTGATGATTTATTTTCTTTTAATTTATACAAGAGATTCAAAACATCTAGAGGGCTAACAGTAATTGACAAATCAGAATATTTATTGTATAATACATCCATATCATTCACTGTACTTTGGTTGAACACTGAGCAAAAATAAGTATTAAAGCAGTTAACTATGGCAGCTGGAGTTTTTATTTCATCATCATCCGTACATACAGTAAACTGGTCCTACTTGGGTACCATTTCCCTTCTGGTTATTAAAGTAAGCAAAGCAGCTCTTACCATTATAATTTCTGCATAATATATACAATGTCTACCTCTTTCTGATCTAATTATTCTTTTTAATTTTTTAAACTGTGTTTTGTAGATTTTAATGGCATGTTCATTCTTATTTCTTTTCATATTGTTAAATGTTTTTTTTTCTTGTTATATTCTTTGATAATCTTTTTGGTGCACCACATAGTTTGCTTTTTGCATTATACATACATCTATTTGGTACACACTCACCCTCCAGATGACCTTTATTCCTAAATATACTCCATATTTCCTCCACATTCTTATATCTGAAGGATTCCTCCCAATTCCATTTTGATAATAATTCTTTTATTTTATGAAAATTAGCCTTGTTATAATTTTTATTTCAGTTGAACCCAAAACCTTCTGTACAGATATCATAAGAGTGAATTCTACAATACTGTGATCACTATTACTCAAGTTCTCCTTACCTTATATTTTTAATTTGGTCAGTTATATTGGTAATTATCAAATCTAATGTATTATTACCCCTAGTGGGTTTATAAACTATTTGATGTAGCCTTGCAGATATTAATAACTCAACAAATTGGTTTTCAGTACCAATTTTTGTTATCTGTGTTGTCCAATTAATATTAGGATAATTAAAATCTCCCAATATAACTACATCCCCTTTTCAGCCATAAGTACTACATCTTGATATATGTCATGGTCATTGCAGGAGTTTGTATTCAGTGCCCTGTAGTAAACACCAATATCAATTCTCCTGCTTTAAGTTTT
Source organism: Neoceratodus forsteri (assembly GCA_016271365.2). Lineage (NCBI taxonomy): Eukaryota > Metazoa > Chordata > Ceratodontiformes > Ceratodontidae > Neoceratodus > Neoceratodus forsteri. The sequence goes on along the minus strand of CM057456.1, from coordinate 680,338,205 downwards.
CACAGTAACCCATATCAATTCAGTTTTTTTCATTCTTATTACCATTTTCATAACTAGAACTACTGATGGTATTCTTTATGTATATTGCAACTCACCCACATTTTCTCTCAGATATATCCCTGTTATAAAGTGTGTAACCATGAATGTCTTTATTCCAATTAATCTATTATTCCACCATGTGTCTGGTATTGTACAACTAGCTATACTTTCCTTAATGAATTACAACTCTAGCTCAGATTTCTTATGGATATTAAGACTTCTTGCATTTAATGACAACATTTTGAGACACCCCCTAGTATTGCCAGTGTATCCTTTTTTTGTGATGCATTGCAGCTTTTTTCATTTGATCACTAGATATCCCACCTCTCCCTTTAAGTTTTAAACAGTCAGCTACCACTTGTTTTAATTTATTGCCCAATTTTCTACTACCAACTTTGTTTAGGTGCAGGCCATCTTGGCTGTAATAGCACATGTTATTTTCAAAATCCTCTCAATGAGTAATGCAACCAGTACCTTCACGCAATGTTCAATTCCTTGGCCAATTATTTACAGATTTTATTTTGGCATTTTTCTTATTCCCAGCGCATGGGACAGGTACACTCTCTTAAAAAATCTATTTACAAAGCAGGTTTTGTACTACTTTTTAATGTTCTTAAATTCCTCTATTATTTTAGTCTCACTTTGGTGTTGTACATTATTAGTTTCAAGATGTAGTATAACTGCTGACTAGTGATCCATTCTTTCACAATATTGGGCAGCATTTTCTCTAGGTTCCATACTTTAGCTCCTGAAATTTGTTGTGTTGTTCTCTTTATTATCTTTAGAGGTGTATCTATTGGTATAGTTACATAGAAACATAGACTTTCATGGCAGATAAGGACCACTTGGCCCACCCAGTCTGCCCATTTCCCTACCTTCTGGATAAGCTGCAGATCCTAGTTAACCAACAGCCTACTTCCTTCTACCCCCCACAAGAATTGCTTTATGTTTGTCCCATGCATTCTTGAATTCCCCCACTGTTTTTGACCCCAGAACCACCTCAGGAGGACTGTTCCATCAATCCACTACCCTCTCTGTGAATAAATAGTTCCTTACATTGCCCCTGAGCCATTCCCCCTTGTTCTTGCATGATTCCTTTTTTGAAAGATGCTACCCTTTTGGATTTTATTGATTCCCTTGAGGTACTTAAATGTTTCTATAATGTCCCCCTTTCCCGCCTTTCCTTGAGGGTATACATAATAAGCTTCTTTAGTCTTTCTTTGTATGGCTTCTGGTACAGACCTTGCACCATTTAGTTTCCTCCTCTGGACTGCCTCCATCCTGTCTATGTCCTTGTGGAGATGTGGTCTCCAGAACTTCATGCAGTATTCCAGATGGGGTCTCACTAGCACTTTGTACAGAGGGAAAACAACTTCCTGTTTTCTACTGGTGATGCCTCTCCCTATGCATCCCAGTATCCCCCAGTCCTCCTTACTGCCTTCTCATATTACTTGCCTACTTTTAAGTTATCTGATAGGACTTCCTCCAGGTCGCTTACCAGTTTTGATGTTATTAGTACCCCCCCGAATACTCTTCCCTTGGATTATGTTTCCCATGTGCATTACTTTGCACTTCTTTGCATTGACTCTAAGCTGCCGTACTTTTGACCATTCCTCCAACCTTGCCAGGTCTCTTCTCATCATTTCCACCCCCTCTTGTGTATCAGCCCTGTGGCAGATCTTTGTCTCATCTGCAAAGAGGCATGCTTTCCCTTCCAGTCCCTCTGCAATGTCACCTATAAAGGCATTAAAGAGGACCAGTCCCAGTACTGAACACTATAGTTCCCCACTAGTAACCCCCCTTTCTTCAGAGTGGACTCCATTTACTATTACCATCTGTACCCTGTTGTTCAGCCAATGTTTTACCCAGGCTACAAACTTGGAACCCATTCCAACACTGGCTAACTTGTTTATGAATCTTTTGTGTGGGATTGTGTCAAATGCCTTGCTAAAATCTGGGTAGACCATGTAAACAGCCACTTCCTGGTCTACTACTTTGGTCACCCAGTCAAAGAAATTGATTAGATTCATCTGACATGACCTTCCTGCTGTGAATCCATGCTGCCTTGGGTCCTGTGACCCACTGGCCTCTAGGTACTCAATAAGACTTTCCTTCAGAAGTGATTCCATCATTTTTCCTACCACTGAGGTCAAACTAACTGGTTTGTAGTTTCCTGCCCTGTTTTGCTCCCACTTTTGTGAAGGGGAATCACATCCACCTTCTTTAAGTCCTCAGGTACCACACCATCCTCCCATGATTTGTTACAAATGGGTAGTCAGTGGTGTAACTAGTTCTCCTCTTAGCTCTTTTAGAATTTTGGGGTGAATCACGTCAGGCCCCATTGCTTTGTCCACCTTTAGTTTTAGGAGTTTTTTTATGACCCTTTCTTCTGTGAATGGACTGGTATCAACCCCCCATATAGATTGCTTCTATTCTTTGGTTTAGGTACCTCCCTCTCCTCATCTTTTGTGACTATTGAGCAGAAGTATTTGTTCAGTATCCTTGCTTTTTCACTGTCACCCTCTGCCCCCCTTCCCTTTATTAAGCCTCACTATCCTTCCCTTGGTCTTTCTTTACTCCCTAATGTACCTATAAAAGGTCTTATTCCCCTTCTTAACTGAGTTGGCTATCTTTTCCTCAGTTTGGGCCTTTGTCTTCCTCACTTTCTTCCGCTTTAACTGGTGCAGTTCTTTGTCCCACTCCTTCTGTGTTTCCTTATACTTCCTGAATGCTACCTTTTTCTCCCTAACCTTCCCGCCACCTCTTTTGAGAACCATAGTGGCTTTTTCCTTCATTTTGTTTTGTTGATTTGCTTAACACAAAGGTCTGCGGCATCTGTGATGGCTGTTTTTATTTTTCTCCATTGTTTCTCCACCCCTCCTTCTTGCCTATTTGCTAGTGCTTTTCTGAGGCACCCTCTCATTTTCCCAAAGTCAGCCCATCTAAAGTCCAATACTCTGGCTTTTGTATGGCTTGACTCTATGACTGTGTTTATCATGAACCACACTGTTTGGTGGTTGCTTGTTCCCAGATGGCTACCCACTTCTAAATCTGAGATCCTTTCTCCGTCCCTGTTTGAGAGTATCAGGTCTAAGACTGCTCCCTCCCGAGTGGGCTCCAACACTAGCTGTCTGAGGCATGCCCTCTTTAGGGCATCAAGAATGACTCTTCTCTTGGATGTGGCTACAGCAAAGGTGCTCCAGTTAACATCTGGCATATCCAGGTCCCCCTTCTACAATATCCTTTTTCTTTTGCCATTCTAAGGATGCCTTCCATCATTTCCTTGTCCATTGACCTTCCCCTAAGATGGGGTCTGTATATAACCCTGTGTGGATTTTAGTGTAGTTTCCTGTCTCCAGGATGACCCACAGTGCCTCCTCTACTCACTGTTTACCCTTTAGTTCTGTTGCTTTGATCCATTCCCTTACATGGATTAATTATGGAGTCTCCCAACACATCCACTTGTTTTGTACTTTTAATTTCTTCTTCTATAGTTTCTTTCTCTGGATCTATATTTATATGTTTTCTTATGCTTTCTAGTCAAGACTCCTTATTAACTTCACTTAGACTCCCTGGTCAGTTACCTATTAATCCCATTTGAATAGTTGCATTTCTTTTTTCCATATGGATTTCTGAATTTAGCTGGGTATCGACTTCTTTTGTACCTTCCATCAGTAGTTCCATTTCTTCAGTAACAGTATCAGAAATCTCCACAAGAGGTTCAAACTGATTACTTAACTCAATATTAAAACCCATTGCCCTAATGCCCTTCTTAAACTTTCTTTTTTCTACAATCCAAGTACCCTCATCATCAGACTCTCTAGTACTTTTTTTTTTGTTTTCTAGCTTTAAGATATTAGTAACTTATGATTAAATAAAGAAATTTCAGGATGCCAGTTTTTTAAGTTTTCTAATATTGGATCTTCCACTAGCACCAAAGAGATACTGAAAAATAATAAAAGACGGATGAACACCACTGTTTGTGTCTTTGTGATCTTTGTTTTATTTCATTTTCTTCTCACAGAAAAAATGGGCAACAGTTTCGTGGTCGAAGCCACTTCCTCAGGCCCTTGCTATTTTGGTCTGTGTAATGTTTTCTTGCTTACAATAATAACTCCTATGAAATCCCAGAACATTCTGAATGAGTGCTTGTATTCTCAGAACTCTATTTTACTTCTTATTTTAAGGCTTCAAATTCACTGGGGCACTTATGTTTTGAACCAGTATTTCTTTTCAATCTAATGATAGTGAAGAGCAGGTCACACGCTATTCTAAAATGACATAAATCGCAAAGACGCTGGAACCCAGTGGTAGTCATCTAAGATGCTAACAGAATAGAAATCTTTAAATAATAAAAGAGAGACAGAGCCTGGCACAACTATCATTAGATTGAAAATAAATATGCCCCCCACAACTCTCTCACAAACTCATTACTCCTTTCCTAACATACATTTAAACTCACAATTCCACTTTGTTTGTAAACCAGTACCTTCTTTTCTTATCTCTGCCACTGTCAGCAAATTACTGCCATGCCACCAGTATCTGCATTGACCAGTCTGCAGGTATATCTATCGTTACAAAAAAAACATAGAAACATAGACTTTCATGGCAGATAAGGACCACTTGGCCCACCCAGTCTGCCCATTTCCCTACCTTCTGGATAAGCTGCAGATGCTAGTTCACCAACAGCCTACTTCCTTCTGCCCTCCACAAGAATTGCTTTATGTCTGTCCCATGGATTCTTGAATTCCCCCACTGTTTTTGACCCCAGAACCACCTCAGGAAGACTGTTCCATCCATCCACTCTCCTCTCTGTGAAAAAATAGTTCCTTATATTGCCCCTGAGACATCACCCTTGTTCTTGCACAATTCCTTTTCTGAAAGATGCTACCATTTTGGACTTTATTGATTCCCTTGAGGTACTTAAATGTTTCTATCATGTCTCCCCTTCAGTGCCTTTCCTCGAGGATATACATACTAAGCTTCTTTAGTCTTTCTTCGGATGGCTTCTGGTGCAGACCTTGCACCATTTAGTTTCCCTCCTCTGGACTTTCTCATCCTGTCTATGTCCTTGTGGAGATGAGGTCTCCAGAACTCCATGTAGTATTCCAGATGGGGTCTCACCAACTCTTTGTACAGAGGGCAAACAACTTCCTGTTTTCTACTGGCAATGCCTCTCCCTATGCATCCCAGTATCCCCCAGCACTCCTTACTGACTTCTCACATTACTTCCCTACTTAAAGTTATCTGATATAACTTCCTCCAGGTCACTTTCCAGTTTTGATGTTATTAATACCCGCCGAGTACTCTTCCCCTTTTTTCTGTTTCCCAGATGTATTACTTTGCACTTCTTTGCATTGACTCTAAGCTGCCATACTTTTGACCATTCCTCCAACCTTGTCAGATCTCTTCTCATCATTTCCACACCCTCTTGTGTATCAGCCCTGTGGCAGATCTTTGCCTCATCTGCAAAGAGGTATACTTTCCCTTCCATTCCCTCTGCAATGACACCTATAAACACATTAAAGAGGACCAGTCCCAGTACTGAACCCTACAGTTCCCCACTAGTAACCCCCTTCTTCAAAGGTGGACTCCATTTGCTATTACCCTCTGTACCCTGTTGTTCAGCCAATGTTTTACCCAGGCTACAAACATGGAACCCACTCCAACACTGGCTAACTTGTTTATTAATCTTTACTGTGGGATTGTGTCAAATGCCTTGCTAAAATCTGGGTAAGCCATGTAAACAGCCCCTCCCTGGTCTACTACTTTGGTCACCCAGTCAAAGAAATTGATTAGATTCATCTGACATGACCTTTCTGCAGTGAATCCATGCTGCCTTGGGTCCTGTGACCCACTGGCCTCTAGGTACTCAACAAGACTTTCCTTCAGAAGTGATTCCATCATTTTCCCTACCACTGAGGTCAAACTAACTGGTCTGTAGTTTCCTGCTTCTGTCTTGCTCCCACTCTTGTGAAGGGGAATCACATCCACCTTCCTCAAGTCCTCAGGTACCACACCATCCTCCCATGATTTGTTACAAATGGGTAGTCAGTGGTGTCACTAGTTCTCCCCTTAGCTCTTTTAGAATTTTGGGGTGAATCACATCAGGCCCCATTGCTTTGTCCACCTTCAGTTTTAGGAGTTTTTTATGACCCTTTCTTCTGTGAATGGACTGGTATCGACCCCTTTATATAGAGTGCTTCTATTCTTTGGTTTAGGTGCCTCCCCCTCCTCATCTTTTGTGAATACTGAACAGAAGTATTTGTTCAGTATCTCTGCTTTTTCACTGTCACCCTCTGCCCCCCTCTTCCCTTTACTAAGCCTCACTATCCTTCCCTTGGTCTTTCTTCATTGCCTAATGTACCTATAAAAGGTTTTAGTCCCCTTCTTAACTGAGTTGGCTATCTTTTCCTCAGTTTGGGCCTTTGCCTTTCCCACTTTCTTGCACTTTAACTGGTACAGTTCTTTGTCCCACTCTTTCTGTGTTTCCTTATACTTCCTGAATGCTACCTTTATCTCCCTAAGCTTCCCACCACCTCTTTTGAGAACCATGTCTTGTGAGAATCAAGCTATTTCCTTCATTTTGTTATGTTGATTTGCTTTACAGAAAGGTTTGCTGCATCTGTGATGGCTGTTTTGATTTGTTCCCCATTGTTCCTCCACCCCCCTTCTTGCTTATTTGCTAGTGCTTTTCTGAGGCACCCTCCCATTTTCCCAAAGTCAGCCCATCTAAAGTCCAGTACCCTTGCTTTTGTATGGCTTGACTCTATGACTGTGTTTATCATGAACCACACTGTTTGGTGGTTGCTTGTTCCCAGATGGCTACCCACTTCTAAATCTGAGATCCTCTCTCCATCCCTGTTTGAGAGTATCAGGTCTAAGACTGCTCCCTCCCGAGTGGGTTCCAACACTAGCTGTCTGAGGCATGCCCCATTTAGGGCATTGAGAATTACCTTGCTCTTGGATGTGGCTACAGCAAAGATGCTTTAGTTAACATCTGGCATATCCAGGTCCCCCTTCTACAATATCCCTTTTCTTTTGCCATTCTAAGGATGCCTTCCATCATTTCTTTGTCCATTGCCCCTCCCTTGAGATGGGGTCTGTATATAACCCCGTATGGATTTTAGTGTAATTTCCTGTCTCCAGAGTGACCCACAGTGCCTCTTCTACTCCCTGTTTACCCTTTAGTTCTGTTGCTTTGATCCATTCCCTTACATAGATTAATTATGGAGTCTTCCAACACATCCACGTGCTTTGTACTTTTAATTTCCTCTTCTATAGATTCTTTCTCTGGATCCATGTTTATATGTTTTCTTATGCTTTCTAGCCAAGACTTCTTATTAACTTCACTTAGATTCCCTGGTCAGTTACCTATTAATCCCATTTGAATAGTTGCATTGTTTTTTTCCATATGGATTTCTGAATTTAGCTGGGTATTGACTTCTTCTATACCTTCCATCAGTGGTTCCATTTCTTCAGTAACAGTATCAGAAATCTCCACAAGAGGTTCAAACTGATTACTTAACTCAGTATTAAAACCCATTGCCCTAATGCCCTTCTTAAACTTTATTTTTTCTACAATCCAAGTACCCTCATCATCTGCCTCTCTAGTTCTTTTTTTTTTGTTTCCTAGCTTTAAGATAGTAGTAACTTATGATTAAATAAAGAAATTTCAGGATGCCAGTTTTTTTAAGTTTTCTAATATTGGGTCATCCACTAGCACCAAAGAGATAATGAAAAATAATAAAAGATGGATGAACACCACTGTTTGTGTCTTTATCATCTTTGTTTTATTTCATTTTCTTCTCTCAAAAAAAGCAACAGTTTCATGGTTGAAGCCACTTCCTCAGGCCCTTGCTGTGTTGGTCTGTGTAATGTTTTCTTGCTTACAATAATAACTCCTGTGAAATCCCAGAACATTCTGAATGAATGCTTGTATTCTCAGAACACTATTTTACTTCTTATTTTAAGGCTTCAAATTCACTGGGACACTCTTATTTTTTGAATCAGTATTTCTTTTCAATCCAATGATAACAAGGAGCAGGTAGCACACTATTCTAAAAGGACATAAATCACAAAGACGTTGGAACCCGGTGGTAGTTGTCTAAGATGCTAACAGAATAAAAAACTTTAAATAATAAAAGAGAGAAAGAGTGTGGCACAACTATCATTAGATTGAAAATAAATGTGCCCCCCACAACTCTCTCACAAACTCATTACTCCTTATCTAACATAAATTTAAACTTAAATTTCCACTTTGTTTATAAACCAGCACCTTCTTTTCTTATCTCTGCCACTGTCGGCAAATTACTGCCATGCCACCAGTATCAGCATTGATCAGTCTGCAATCTTCTGCTCATGGCAGATACAGTGACTGCTCAGGATTAAAAAAATGAACAAATAATCTGTATTCAGTATGGGACTGGAGAAGGAGAATGATTCAATAGTTCTCCCATCGGCACTCACTGCAATCAGCACCATTCTGCCAGCCGCACTGTCAACTACCAACATTTCAGTCTCTTAAACAAAAAAAAGACAAATACTGAACCAGGTAGGGGAGCTGACAATACCACAACCAGTCTGCAAAGAAACTACATGAAATGAAAGTTCTCCAGGAAAATTTAGCATGACAGAATGTGTGTGGGGGGGGGGCACAAGGAAATAAGCAAAGATAAGTACTTGAAGTGTGTTAAAAACATCAGTACCCTCTACTGGCAGCTGTACCAGTAGAATAACTACTTTACAACAAAATGCATTTCTTTTCATTTCTACTTATTTTGTAAGAAATATTGTTTACATATTTAAAATATTTCATACAAATAATCATTTTCTAAACACAATAATTCCTCCAGGGTGGGAGGCATGGTCTATGACAGGTCATCCCTGGGCTAAAAGGCCCTTCACCTGTTGTTCAGGCCTTATTACACCTCTGAGTCACCTGGCATAGCCCAATACAACCCACCCTGTTGAGTAGAATTGCTTACTTATAACATTTTATATGAACTCCTCCACAAAGCAACAGAGTGATGCTGGTGAGGGTGGCAATAGACATAAACATTTATTGAAAAAGGAGCATTATTTGATTTTTTTTCCTTTGGACTCTATGACCAAGAAGGCTAAACCATGAATAGAATTTAATGCCATTTTTGTAAGTCTGGCATTAAACATTTAAAACCTGCTGTACAGTACATGTACCTGAAAGTTTATTGTTAATCTGATTCTTTCTTTAGTTTCCTATTTCCTATAGTCTATCAAGCTTCTTCCAGGAACCCAATATCTATGATGTGGGATCTGCAGGCTGATTCCATGAGCAATTGTCCCAGGACTTACATGGCATGATAGCAGCCATGGTATCTATGGTTCTAGGTATCCCATGAGGTGGACACATGGGGAAGGGTGCCATTGGTAAAGGCAACTCCTTCCTGGCACAATCCCTCATGGAGATGGGAGGGTAGGGTGACTGGATGAGGGGGTGAGTGAACTGGGACACTGAATGCCACTATGTGTATGTGTGCATGGGGGGAATGAGCATGGTTAGCATGGGCTGGGAGGGGGTGGGAGAGCTGTAGGAGATAGTGCTGTGGTGGATTGCGAAGCTGTGACATGGCATCGAATGTTGGTTTGTGGTTGGGGTTGGTGAGGTACTGGGTTCAGGTCCGGGAGCTGGTGCAATTTTATTGCACCCGGCCCAAACCTTTATTTTTTAATGCTTTCACCCTCCCGACGTACACCCCCCCGTATTTGAGAATCCTTTAGTAGGGGAGGTGTGGGGGGCAAAGCCCTCCCCAGAAAGCATTAAAATACATATCCTGGCACCGTTGTCCTGTGCACCGAGGATGTCAGAGTGGCGAAAATGTTTTCGGCATTCTGACTGCATGATAACGGTGATCGCCTTTAGACATTTGTCATTATCACATAAAACCTTGGTTCTATGATACCGGTTCAACTACATTTTTGTCGAATGGCATCACAGTGACAGGATTTATGTTGACCGTAAGTTGCAGTTGGCATAAATCCCGATTGTCTCCTGGTCTGTTTTTTTATAGCCCCTAAACACCCCATTATGGGGGCTTTGCTCCCCCATACTACTGATTATCAATTCCGAGTTGGAGTTGATTCGGGTAGGAGGTGCAATACCAGGAGACAGTGAGCCCCTGTGCCAGGCACTCCAACACAGCGACCTGTCAGCAAACTGTCAATTTTGTCAACAGGGAGGTAGGCTGCTGTGTTGATGTCATGGTTAGGGAGGCATACCAGTATCTATATCACCACTGGGACTTGTATAATTTAGTTGACTTAACAATTTTGCTCCTGCACAGATCTTGCTTATTTTTTAAGTCCATTATGCACACCTGTAACTTATTTTGAATTCAAGAATATAAAAATAACATTTATTTTCATAAAATAATATTTTGTTATAGGTCTTGTGAACTGTGACTTTTAATTCTTGCCATTGTTTTTCATAACCTTTTTTATAACTGTTTTTTATAGCACCTTTTTATATTCAATGAATGATTAACTTGGATGTATATTCAATATTGAATTACAATCAAATGTTCACATGAATACACTAAGGTTTGAATCCCACCATTTGCTATGTTCACAAAATATTTTGTCTGTGATGGAACACCAGTTCCATTGGTTCTAACAGGCTGTGACTAGTATTAAAAGGGTGGTTGGTACCAGAAACCTGATACTTGATTAAAGAGCTAGTGGAACTAAAACTCACAGACATGAAAATGATACACATTTTAAGAAGTGGTCAGTTGTAACTTTTCATTTCAGAAGTATTTTTCTTTTTTCCTTTTGCTTATGTGTGGCACAGCTCTCAGCCTGGCAACTGTCATATCGATTGCTATTCCCCACACTACATCATTAGCATTGTGATCTCGCTGACAGTGACATCACAGGTGATTTACCTGGCAGTTGCTGAGTGAGTGTTCTTAAGTGGCAATGATGTGACAGTCATTGAGGTCACAATGCTAATGATGTAATGGGGAACAGAGCTAGATATGTCAGCTGCCAGGCAGAATGCTGTTCCACACATCACACCTACTAACATCAGGTGAACAAAGGGAGAAGAAAAAGTATGTCAGATGTAAAAGGTACTATATTAACTGCGGAGCATTTTCTCCCATAGAGAAACCTGGTTATAATTTGCCATTATAACCTGCAGGTTATAACAGCGGATGCATGCTGGGTTCTCTCACTCCATGCATGCACTGCCCACAATCTTTTCATCCTTGCTGTAAACCCAAGAACCGTGGCTCATCTTATCACCACAGTGAGCAACACAAGGAGTCTCTTCAGATAATTTCTTAAATTCTACATACCTGTATCTCCTTTTGAAATTCACATTTTTAATTTTTCATTTTACAACCCCAGAGGCTGTAACATATCCTTGTCACTGTTCACCATCCTCCCCCCAAAAAAATGAAACTGAAAATGACAGTTGCCATGACCATGTCTCTTCTGAACAATCTTCCTCAGCTGAAACAACAGAAGAGAGTTGACAAAGACAGGGGTGCAACAAATAGAAAGAGAACACACACAAAAAAACCTAAGGCTGCAGGCCTTCAAACCTAGCACCATTCCTGATGCAATGCTCTAAACTACAGAACCAGTTAATCGCTGTACTGTTTTATATAATTGCTGTGTAGTGTTTTCAAGGTAAGAAAATGCTCCCCAGCAATTATATAAAACAATACATGGGGCAGGATGCAAAACCCAAATTTAATACATACTCAAGGTGTGGGATGCTTTAATAAACCACCCCTTGGGTGTGCATTAATTCTTTTTATGCACTTCCCCCATGCATTATTGTATAAGTAATGGCTGACTATTTTTAAAAACTAATATTAGTTTTTGGCAGTACACTGGCTCTTTAAGCTCTGACTGAGTGAAGCACCAGGGCACCTTTCTACTAACTCATTGAATCTCCAACACAGATACGGTGTCATGAATTGATGCTAGTTGCAAAATAAAGCACCTGAAAATCATTAACCATGGCCTGTGTCCTTAACTTGGAATGCAGCTGCTTTCTTGTCTAGGTTGTTAAGTTTAATGTGAACTGTAGTGCAGCTTTCACCTTAGGATGAAAGAAGAGTAGGGTATGCACATTGTTCCAGAAACAGAACAAGCATTTGTCAATGCCGAATGTTTGCTTCCTGATATTAGCGTTGGGCATGCAGGAGTTAGACAGATGCAGAATAGGGGTGGCAGTGAAATATTGAACTCATGCCAATCCCACCTCCACCCCGTAGAGATGGACAGGCATTGGGGTGTACCTGTGGGTCATTGCCCATAATGTTCATGGCATTTCACTTCACCCTATCCTGTAGACACCAACAAGTGTTGAGGTGTGCTTTGGGGTGCTCGGCTTCACAGTCAGACCATTTCATAAAGACATACACTGAAATGGATGTAATACAGGAGAATGGGGTGAAGTCTGGGGCTGAAGAGTGCAAAGCACACCTCGATGCCTATCACTGGCTTCAGGGTGGGGGGTGGGATGGCATGAGCATTACAGCCAGTGATCCAAAATTACACCTCTGATGTCTGTCAGACTGTACAGTGTGGTATGTTCTGGTTAGGAACCCTAATGTCCCAGGCATGTGTTGGTATTCGCACTACAAATTTTCAACATGGCCTTTTTGTGACCCCCACATCATGAAAGCATTTGGGATCTCTTCTCATGAACTGTGGCAGTGTGATTTTGTTAATGTGTCCCGAACTTCGATTTCCCACAGTGACAGTGCCATTCTGTGCCAGATGTGTGAAAACACAGATCAGGCAGGATGTAAAGAATGACAGCAGTACCAAACATAGGGAGGTGTGAAGAGATGGCAATGTATTTTTTTGCAGTTAGTCTTTTTCTTCTACCTCCCCTACAGTGCTCCCTCCTGCCAGGTCACCCAGCCCCATCTCCCACTCGCAGCTTACCTCTCTGCTTTCCACCACGGCTTGCCCCCATGGCAGGGTGGTGGGGATCCCTCAAACCGACGGCATGGATCCAGTGCAGTGGCTACTGCAAACTGTGGGAGCGGGGCCTATGGTGAGCAGCATTCATCTTGCCAAGGAGCCATTTTTCCCATTTTCTCCTCTTCCCCGAGTGCAGCACAGCGATGTGCAATGATGCCAATGGCTGAGCTGCTCATGCTCCTGTATGCAACATGTTGGGCATCTGCCCCATAACCACCCCTACATGCGAGCCACTGGAGCTGGTCCCCAGCCCACGCTGGGGTCAGGCATGCAGCAGACTCCATCCCACTCCTTCCCTGGGAGAGGAGAGCTGTCCTCCGGATGCTTGATCCTCTCCCTCCCCAGCTGACCCCTGGTGGCCTGCTCACACCATGAACACAGGTTGCCAGCATGGCAGGAAGTAAGGCATGATACCTTAGCCCTCCACACCAGTGGGCTGGCAAGTGATGGCAATGTTGAAAATCTGCAGTGAAAATATAAAAAGTGCTCGAAGTTATGAGCGTACATGGAAATTGTACAACACATGCTTGCACCACAGTCATTCAGTGGAATTATTTCACCAAATTTGCAACATAGGCATTTTGTGACTTCTGCTCATGAACACCATTACTATGATTTTCTTAATCTGTCCAAAACATTAATTTCCCACAGCGAACGTGCCATTGTGCGCCAGATGGGCAAACACATATTTCAGGCAGGATATGAAAAATGACAGCTGTACTGTTCAGAAGGAGATGTGTCAAAATGCCAATGTTGAAAATCTGGAGTGAAAATATTACAAATGTTCGCACTTCCAAGCATACATGGAAGCTATGAAACACACGATTGTAACACAGTCATTTTGTGCACTTTTGTCACCAAATTTTAAACATAGGCATTTTAGGTCCTCTGCTCATGAACAGTGTCACTATGATTTTCTTAATGTGTCCCGAGCACTGATTTCCCACAGTGACCGTGTTATTCTGCACCGGAGGAGCAAAAACACATTTTGCCCAGAATGTGAAAAATAACATCTGTACTGTTCATAAGGAGGTGTGGAAAAATGTAAATTTTAAAAATCTGGAGTGAAAATATTACAAATTCACGAAGGTACACGCATGCATGGAAACTGCACAACGCATTCTCCTAAAACATTTTTTTGATTGTTTCCACCAATTTGCAACCTAGGCTTTTTGAGAGCCCACCTCATGGTCACTGGCACTGTCATTTTATTAATCGGTCCCAAAAGGTGATTCCACACAGTGACTGTGAAGTCACCTTTTGGGACCAAATACCACCATGACAGTGGCTGAATTTAAGAGGAGGGGTCCCAATAACCCCATATTGAAAATTTGGTGAAAAAATTCCTAAAAATGCCCAAGATATGCACCAAAGTTGAAAAAAAAACATATTTATGCCGTTATACTGCTAACCTGCATTTTTTCAGTTGGTGGTCAGCTTTGAAGAGTGCAGACATGTTCTCGGTCAACCAAAGATCATCGTGCTGGGCTCTGGAGGTAAGTATGGGGTGAGAGGGGTGTGGGGAACCATTGTGCACAGAGGGTGGGTGCAGGTTGGAGGCCACCAAACTCAATGAGGGACCTTTTTCTGTTTTACAGGTAACAAAAAAAGAAAAACAATGTGGGATGGTTTTCTTTTTACAGGGACATTTGGCACACTGGAGTGGGCTCCTAGAACGCTACCTGATTGATTTTTGGAGGGGCTGTAGCCGATGGGGATTAAAGCCCTCCTCCGGTGCATACCGAGGGGGAGAGCCGAGGGAGATTGGGCACCCCATGGCACACAACAAATCGGGGGACATTATTCCAATTGGGAGTGGGCTCCTCGCAAATTGAACTGGGAAGGGGAACTGAAGCTGATGGGTATTGGGCTCCCTGTCGACAAAGAAAGACTGCTGTGGGGTGCAAGATACTGAGAGGGACTGGGCACTCCCTCAGCACACAACAAATGCAGGAGGGGGTTACAGTATGCTGACAGGGAGTGGGCTTCCCTATCGGCAACTGAACTGGGTCGGCATGTGGACAGCAAGGTACTGCCCTGTAATAACGGGTCGCTCCCTCATTGCAGCAGTGGATTCCTTTCAAGGTGGCAGCATGCTGGCTGAACTAGTGTCTGCAGCAGCATGCTGTCAGATTGGGAAAAGCAGGCCAAGCCTCAAAAGGCACTGGGGGCATTGACCCCCACAGTACTGCACCTCCAAAGCCCCGCCTCTCTCTTACACTGTGCCAAAATGTTTCTTGTGCATGCACACAAGCAAACACAAAAAAATAGCAGTCAAACAGAATAAATGAAGACACTTTGAGATGGAAATGTACCAAATGAGAGCAAGGATTTGTGAATTCCAAATGTTTGCCGCTGGTATTGGTGTTGTACCAAGTCTTACTTGTTCACATATTTACTATATAGTTACCCAGGATAGAGAAGATGAGATGCACTATCTCATTTTCAGTAGTGTCCTTCTTTGACACATTGTTTGATTGTCACCAGGATAAGGTAGCTGAGAGACAATACCTACTTTTGAATGGGCTCCATCATTTTGACCCCAAATGTCCAACAGTCTTTTTATGACCTGACATTATGACCAAGAGAGGTGGAATTTTTAAAATCCAATCCAAAAGGTGATTTCACTGTGTGACTGTGGAAACAAGTTTCAGAGGGGATTTGACAAATGACCTCTTCCAGGTTTAGGAGGTGGGGTAACACAAGGGATATGTTGAATATTAGGGGGTCAAAATCTGCAAAAAATAAAGTTATGAGTACATTTTGGAATAATTTGTTCTCTCATAACTTAGCTGGTTTTCCACATTTTTACCATACATTTTCAACAATATCTTTTTATGACCACTCCTTCTGATCATGACAGGTGTCATTTATAAAACAATGGCTGAAATGCCATTTTCACCACAAGAGTTAAAACACATTTAGGGTAGGATCTGAGAAATGGCAGCTGTCACATTCATGAAGTGGTGTAAAAAAAATGGCTACGTTGAAAGTTGGGATCAAAATATTGAACATTACTACAGTTACAAGCCTACACTGAAAAATTTGCAATGTAGACTGATTACTTTTCTGTCTTCTCATATTTTTACCCAAAAATTCAACAAAGTATTCTTATGACTCCAAATAGCATTCTTATGATGTCACCTCATTAACAAGGACAAAGAACATTTTCAAATCCTGCCAAAATCATGATTTCACAGCACAAGCATGAAAACACATTTTGGCCAGGAATTGAAAAATGACAGCTGTCATGTTCATGAGGTGCTGTGAAGAAATGCATCTTTGAAGAGCTGGGGTCAAAATATTGAAAATTAGCAAAGTTACGAGCCTGCACTTTTAAATTTCAATGTAGGCTCATAAGTTTTAATATTTTTTCCCAAAATTTTAAACATAACCTTCTTAAGACTCCATCTCATGAATGAGGGCAGAAACATTTTTGAACTCCTGCCCTGAAAGGTGATTTTATGCAGTGACTGCTTAATCACCTTTTGGGACACAAAAACACATTTTAGGCAGGACTTGAAAAATGACAGCTGTCACATTAATGAGGTACTGTGAAGAAATGGATATGATGGAATTTTGGGGTCAAAATATTGCAAATTGAGAAACTTATGAGCATGTGTTTGCAAATTTCAATGTAAGCTCATAACCTTTGTTGTTTTTAAATATTGTTATGCCAAATTTTCAACATAGCTGTCTTATGACCCCACCTCATGAACAAGGGTGGAGAAAATGTTCAACTCCTGCCTGAAAGGTGATTTTGTGCAGTGACTGTGAAATAACTTTTGGGGGCAGATTTATCTAATTTCACTGCCATTGGTCATGAGGTGGTGCCCCAAAAAAGGCTTGATAAAATCTGGGGCAAGAATATTCTAAAATTGCCAAGTTATGCCTCTAAGTTCAAAACCAAATTGAAATACATTGAACAGCATATCTGACTTCCTCAGGTCACGGTCCTACTTTGAAGAGTAAAGATGCATCTGTCGCCTGGAGAGGATTGCAGCATTGGAACCCACTGCAAGTAAGGGCATGGGGATGGGTGCAGAGTGGAGGGTCGGGTCGGGGGACAGTAATGGAAGCAACAGACATCGATGGATGGTTTCCTTTTTTACAGGGTATAAAAAAACAATGAAGGACAGTTTTCTTTATTTCAGGTGGTAACACTGGGGACTGGGCACCCCAGTCTCAGTGTTATGTATGTGGGATGCTGTAGGGTGGTTGGTGCTGAGAGGGACAGTCAGGTGGGGAGAACAGTTACAAAGTGCCAGCAACCGACATCGATGGATGTTTTTTTTTGTTACAGGGTGTAATTCCTCAGCAGGCTGATCAAGACAGATCAGTTGTGCTTGCTGGGCAGCATAGATCAAAGAAAGAACCAACCTAAGATTGGGTCAGCTCTTTCCTTCAAAAAACACAAAGTTTTCACCCAGCAAGCCAGAACACTGTAATGATCAGCCTGGCTGATGATTAGTTTGACACTGATGAGCCCCTTGCAGACTATTCTGTATTGAACTGTGAGTGTCATACCCCTGAAACGCCACTCTCCTATCAAAATATTCACTGCACATGCACACATGGCAAACATAAAAAATGAATTGGGGAAACATGAGAAATGTAGATAGAAATGAAAGGAGGTATACCTAAAGACAAATATGTGACAGTAGTTTATTGGGTAGGGTACAGGACAAAAGGACTGTAAGAAGTAGACATGCATTATAAACATTACAAACAACAGAAGCAATGAATAGAAAGTAGCAGGTCATATATATAGACAATGTCAACATGAGGAGCAAAGATCTGGGAGGGGAGTGATAAAGAACAAGTGCTGCATAGTGGAGATGTGAATTACAATGAATGGTGGCAAGCCTGAAGGGTACAAAGATTAGTGGGGAGAAAGCAAGTGCCAGAGATTGGGGAGGGGTGGGAGAGGAGCTACCATAAAGAGGCTAATGCAAAGTAAGAATACAGGCATATTGGTGGTTAGAGATTGGGGAGAGGAGGGATAGAGATCAAGTGTCACAGAGTGGCTAATGGGAATAATGATGAATGGTGGTAGATTGGTTGGGGGCAGAGATCATGGAAGGGAGATGAGCAAGTGCTAAAGAGCAGCAAATGTGCAGAAACAATGCCAGTATGTTAAGGGAAAGAAACTCGGGAGGGGCGGGAAAGAAATCTAGCACTGCAGAGCAGATATGTGAATAATGGTTAGTGACAATAGGTTTAGGAAGGGAGGCAGAGCTCAGGAAGGGGGGAGAGAGAGCAAGTGCCACAGAGTGGTTAATGTATAGGGAAAACATGGTTATTTAAGGGTAGAGACTGGGAAGAGGAGGAACAGGAAGCAAGTGCTGCAGAACAGTTAAGAGGAATGACAATGAATGGCAGCATATTTGGGGCAGAGATCGGGAAGGGGGAGAGCAACTGCAGAAAAGCAACTAATGTGCAGATACAATGTCAGCATGTTGTGGGGGGACATAAACTGGGAAGGGGAGGGATAAAGATCAAATGCCACAGAGCAGTTAGTGTAAATGATGGTGAAAGGTAGCAGTTTTTAGGAGGGGGACTGAGATCAGGGAGGGGAGAGCAAGAACCACAGAGCAACTAATGTGTAGGGACAATACTGACATTTTTGGGGGGGTCTGATATCGAGGAGGGGGAAAACAGAAAGCAAGTGCTGCAGGTCTACTAATCTGAGTGATGGTGAATGGTAGTAGGTTTGTGGGGCAGGAAGGGTAAGTACTGCTGAGTGAATAATGTGTAGGGACAATGCCAGCATTTTGGGGGATGGCAGATATCAGGAATGAGAAAAATAGAGAGCAAAATGTTGGTGAATGGCAAGTGTGAATGACAGTGAATGATAGCATTTTGAGGAGCACAGACTGTTGAGGGAGGTAGAGCAAGTGCTGCAGAGTGGCTAATGTATAGGGAAAATGTTGGCATGTTGTGTAAGAGGCAAAGATTGGGGAGGGGATCGAAATAGAGCAAGTGGTACAAAGTAGTTAATGAGAATTACAGTGACCATGGCAGATTGGGGGGCAGATGTTGAGGAGTGGAAGGAAGCAAGTGCTACAGAGCAGGTGATGTGAATGATAATGAATAGGTGCACAAGAGACAGAGATCAGGGTGAGAGGGAAAGAGCAAGTGCAACAGGGTAGAAAATGTATACGAAGAGTGATGGCGTATTCAATGGGTTATAGATGGGGTAAAACAGGAATAGAGCCAGACAGCATGTCATGTATTGTACAGTATATGGAGAATGGTGGTATGTTGAGGGGATCAGGCAAGTGAAGAATAGAGAGCAAATGGCTTACAGCTGGTAAAGAAAATACCAGAAGTGGAGAGACGTTTGAGGGTGAGTGGATGAAAGTTAAGTGCTGCAAAGTGGCTTATCCTCATCCTCATCCTCAGCCCTACTTGCACTTCTTCTCCAGTTCTGGCCCAGCAACCTGGTTCTGACCCCCTGCCAATGGGCACCCCCCCCGAAGGCACTTACCATTGTCTCTGCTTCTGTCTACTCCATTGTTCACCTCCTAATTTATATCCTTTATGTCCCAGCCTATTGTTTATGCACTGTGTCAACCTTGTCCTAGAGCCAGCCTTGAAATGCTTATTATGTTAGGTATTTTTCTTGTCTCCTCAACTGTCCATGTGTGAACTTTGCCAGCCGTGCTCTAGAGCTAGCCTTGCCATGCCTGTTTATTTCCTATGTAGTTTTCTTGAATCCGCAACTGTCTATGTATGAATTTTCCCAACACCCTGCCTCAGAGCCACCCCTGAATTGCCTGGTTTTCCTATGTATTTTTTCCTATTCCTGAACTATTAATGTACGATGTTTTTCACCTGTAACTCTCACGGGTCGCACCTGAAAATAGGCACATGGCTGTCTAGTGTGCTAACCCAGTTACCAAATGCAAATAAATAAATAATGTGTAGAGTTAATGATGGCTTTTTGGGAAGGGCAGATATCAGGCAGGGGAGATATACAGAGCAAGTGATGCAGAGTTGCTAAAGTGAACAACAGTAAATGGCAGCATTTTGGTGGGCAATGATCGGGGGGAAGAGCAAGTGCTGCAGAGTGACTAATGTAAAGGGAATATGTTGGCATGTTGTGGTGGGGCAGAGATCAGGAGTGAATAGATACAGAGCAAGTGGCACAGAACAGTTCATGTGAACTGCAATGAATGTTAGCAGTTTGGGGAGCGGATATTGGAGAGTGGGGAGAGAGCAAGTGCTACAGGGCAGGCAATGTGAATGAGGAGGAATTGCAGCACACTGGGTGGGAGCTAAGATTTGAGAGGGTGAGACAAGTGCCACAGAGCAGCAAATGTATATGGAGAAGGGCAGCATGTTAAGGGGGATCAGAAATGGAATAGGACAGGGTTGTATAGTATACAGAGAATGGCAGCATGTTGGAAATGGGCAAAGATGGGTATAACAGGGATAGACCCGGAGAAAGCACCATGTACATGGAGAATGGGGGAATATCAGGGATCAGGAAGGGGAAGAACTGACAGCAAATGGCACACAATGGGTATTATAACATGCAGGGACTGCTGAGACATTTGAGGGTGGGTGGGATAGAGTAAGTGCCACAAAGTGGCCAATGTATATCAAGAATGGCAGCAATTTTGGAGGAGAGCAGTGATCAGAAGTGATGCAGCAAATTTAATATTTGCTGGCAAAGTGAAAGCGGAGCGGGCACTTCGCGTTGTCATTCCACTACACAGACTGGCCATTGTGAAAGGCTCACTTTACATTGTAATTGTGACTTTTCATTGTCATTCCACCTTAATGCGCAGCAAGGCAAAGTGGCAACAATATAGGCAGCCTCCCCCCACACATCACATGGCTAACAGTACTGTAAGTCACATGCTTAAGTCAGGCAGGAAGGAAGTGATTCATGCAAGCAGATACTTTCACCTTCTCATTTGTAGAGGTAGAGAGAGGAGGCAGTTTGTCTGTGTAGGAGTTAGGAGCAGAGTAGATCATATAAAACCCAACCAATAGCTTTTTCAAAGCTGTATTGTTTAGCCTTTTTTGTACTCTTTTTGTAGTTCATTTTTTTCTTTCTGTGATTGTGATTTCTTCATTTTTTACTTTTATACGTTTTTGTTTGTCTGACTGTGTGTGTGCCTGTGTTGTGTGTGCCTCTGTTGCATGTGTGTGTGTGTTTCATGGCACTGTCGACTCATCGCATCATTGCTCAGACAGAGGGAAGGAAGAAGGGCAGTCGAGTAAGAGTTTGAGTTCTTAAGTTGATGAAATGGAGCAGGGACGTGGTGAAAGTCTGTGAATGTCTAGGATGGTGCTGGGGGCAGTGGCACGCATGGAAGGCACAGCATGGTTGGCAGGGGAGGAGTGTACACCCATGGGGGGTGGCCGGTGCTGTTGAACTGGTCTAAAATCTTGGGTTGCCCCCCCAGAAACAGCAGCAGCAGCAAGACCACAACCCCCCCAGAAGCAGCAGCAACACCACCACTACCACCACCACCACTGGCAGCAGCATCAGCAACTCCAGTAGCACCACCTCCACAGCAGGATGTGCCAGAGGTTGAGCACTGCTGTGACCAGGCTGCTGCCAGTGCATCAGCCCTCACATGCCTGGTCCCCCCCCACAGCTTCCCAGTTTGGGAGTTCTTTTACTGTGTTGGGGGGGCAGCAGCCTGTTACAGTGCTGCCTTTGTGGTGTTGAAGTGTGCCGTGACCTCCGGGGGACACACCTGGAGACTGGGGGCCAGCACACTCACATGATTAATAACCACAAGGTGGAGTGGCAGGCTGCCACAGAACAGGCCAGGCCTCCACCTGCTGGCTCTTCTGTGGCAGTGGCAGAGGGTGCTGCTGTGCATCACCACAGCAAGAGGAGGGCTACAGCAGCAGCTGCTCCACCACCAGCACCACCCCAGCCACCACCACAACCAGCTGTCCCACCACCTGTGGAGGACCCCAAACTGCCTGTAACCTTGCTGTGTTGTGGTGAATGGTAGAAGAGAACAATGAGAGAGTGAGTGCTGTTCAGCTGCAGTTGGCACACATAGAGTGACACCAATTGCAGAGTGTGTCAATGCTCCAACTGCTGTTGAAGCAGCAGGGGATACCACATTAGCTTTTTTTTTTAACCCCCCACTGTGTTATAATCCAAGTTAAGAATGTGTATCATGACGTATTACCAGAGCCTCAGTAATGTTTACTTTCTGTCGTGGAGAGGTTGTGGAAAAGCAGGACTGAGTAGTGCAAGTATAATGTGCTAAATTGCATGTGTGCACTCTGTGACAGTGTTCTTTCCTGTGTGTGGACTGCAGACATTGTCCAGCTTCTCGCAAACATATATATGCTGACTTGTTGTGGTGTGTATGGTATAAAGAATAAGGATAAGAATATATAATGTATATTTTACTGGTACAATCATCATCAGCGAACTAAGTGATATGATATTTTTTCAGCAGTCTCTGGCCAGAGTGCACCTTAGTCACACAGTGCACACATGACGTTTAGGAGATAGATCATATAACAATCAAAAATCCTGCTTTTCAACAAACCTTACCCAAGAGACATGAAGTATTGGTGATGGTGAGGCACACAAAATTTTTGACAGATGGTGTACAGACACTATAAAGTCAGGAAATATATAAGTTCCAGTTCACTCATTGCCAAATGCCAACACAGTGTGCTACCACAGTTCTTTTCATTTTTTGTTCTGGAATAAGTGATGTCTTTCTAGTTTAGACTGGCAGTGTCAGTTTTTTAGCAAGTTGATGAACACCATAACGCGACACGGTGCCAGTGGTTGCCCAGTGTGGTGGCAGTAGACTACAGAAGCTGCTTTATATATTCTGACATTAAAATGTCTGTACACCATAACATATTTTGGGTGCCTCAGCAATATTTAATGTCTGCTGGGTATGGCTTGTTGATAAGCATGATTTTGTTTGTGCTATTATCTGCGCAAAGTCATGTGTGCACTGTGAGTGAGTGACTGAGATGCACAGTGGCCCGAGACCTCTGAAAAAATATCATATCACTTACTCCGCTAATGATGATTGTACAAATAAAATATACGTTATATAGTCTTAGCTTTATTCTTTACATACTGCAACAAGTCACACCATATATATGTTTGCATGAAGCTGGACAGTGTCTGTGCACACAGGAAAGAACACTGACTGCACAGATGCAGTTTAGCACAGGATACTTACACTGCTCAGTCCTACTTTTGGACAAACACTTCACGACAGAGAGTAAAGATTACTGAGGATCCAAAAATATTTATGTTTTTAAATAGACATTAATTTATAATTAATGACATTATGTGATCACAACACAGAGTCCCCAGAATTTTTGTGCATCCCCAAAATGCAACTGTCTTGTGTCCAGAAAATTCCCCAGTGCTGACAAATTGAAATGAAAGCGTAACATGAAATTCAATGTGTCCCAGAAGTAATGGCACACTCAGTCATGCACTCAGTGCTGACACACAGTCCCCAGAATTTTTGTGCATCCCCAAAGTGCAACTGTCTTGTGTCCAGAAAATTTTCCAGTGCTGATGGAGTGAAATGGGAGCATTACAAAAAATGTTGCTGCTGTTGCAATTACATGTAATGCTGCTGTGCATTGATCTTACTGTGATGATGATGTGATGATGCACAGTGTCTTGCCAAACTGTATGAAGGAGGGATAACATGAATGACCATTCAGTGTACCATCACAAATGATGACATTGAGAGAAATGTTGATTACCCAAAGTGTGCAATGATCACCTCAACAGGCAGGATGCCCTTTGTGTGTACACCAATAGTGGCCTTGGTGAGTGGATATATACATGTATGTATTTTCTTGGGGGGCTTGACATAAATATACATGTACTCATTTTATTGTTTTCTGTCACAGGTCACATACTGTTGGTGCGTATGCATTCCCATGCTTGAGAAATTGTGGTGTTGGAATTGGAAATGGAATACTCTCAAGCCAGTAAAGGAAAGTATTTATTTTTTGGGGGGGGATTATCATATTTGCAAGTAGGTCTCATTAATGGTTTATTGTTTGGTTACTTCTTCACAGATTTTATCTGCATCCTACTCCAGTCCAGTAATGATGGTCATGGCCATCATCAATTCATACGACTTCTACTTGTTGCATGTCTGCCCGCTCGGGGGGGGGGTATGATGTTGAAGCTCTTTGGATAAGGCAACTATGACACAAAAAAGCATCTGGAAGTTTCCTAAAAAAAGAAATGAAGGACTTACTACAACTTGATTGCAGCAGTAACACATTAAGTTTAAGCTGTGGCTGTTTCACCACGGGTATATGGATTAACACAGATAGCAAGCTGTGAAGCCACAAGAACACCAAATCATCAGATCACAATTAAATTTAGTACCAGGCTGTAAGAAATGCACTGTGTCAGTGTCCCTGCATCTTAACTAAAGTTACATTTTAAAACCACATCTTGTCAAGTCACATGACAGGGGTCAAATTTTTTCAGCACTGGTATGGATGCAGCTGCAAATTTGAAATATAGTGCATGATGTGTTGGGCAAATATTTTGTGAAGTACATGTCACCTACTTTACAAATCATCAGTTAGATTTTTTGCACTCTTATAAAAAAAAGAAACAGATTAAATAAAACTGATATACTTACCAGTATGGAAATGGATATCCCATAGGTTGCTGTACACAGTAATGCTGTACCATAGATATAGACCTTCAGTGAAGGAGAGTCATTTGTTAACCTGTAAAAAAACAAAATAAGTTGACCATATTTGTTTGATCACTGCAGTTCGGAAAAGCAACAGGAAGCAAAACACACAGTTAAAGGAAGTTGAATAGCATGAAAAACATTAGTACACATACTCAATTTACAGTATTCATAGTAAGAAGCCTTGTACCTGTGGCTGATGGATGTGGTCTCCTGTTTGACTCCCTCTGCCTTGGCATGGTCAAGACATGTAATGGAAAACATCATCAGAATGGTGATGATGAGTGGTGGTGGTCTTAGCTTAGGCACATGATGACTTTCCCTCTCATCTTTCTGCATCTGGTGGTGGTTGCAGTTAGTGATGGGTGAAGTGGCCCCAATTCGCTCTGTGGAGTGATTCATGGAATGAAGGTGAATTTGTGGAGTGCTCCGCTACATGAAGCAGAGTAATTTGCCTTATTAATAGGTAACACAAAGTCAATTGAAAACACGGACTTATGCAATACTCTGCCTTCCCAAACCAGTACTCCACTATTTTAAATGCAGTACATTCAAAGCAATGTACTTCGCCTCACTGATTTGTTTTAAAGCTCTAAAGGTGAATTTTGCAGTGATTCATGGGATTTCAGGTCACATGGGCTCTAGATTGTTTTGCACAGCCTCAGTTTGGGGTAGTGAGTATAGGAAGCTGTAGGAGACAATCTGCTCTGAGAGCTCTCTGTGATTCAAACCTTCAAAAAGCTGTTAAAAAAGCCTTTTTGAGTAATTTTTTTTGCTGAAACTTTAGTTCATCGATTATAGGAAACCATCCTGTGCTCATATCATCAAGCGTTTATTGTTTGTGTATGGATTTTGAATGTTAATGTACAACATTCAGTCTGTGTACTGAGAGATAGTGGAAGTGTGCTTTGGTGGAGGGTCGTGTCTGTGGTGTAGGTAGATTAATGTGGAGAAAGAGACTGTGCTTTCTGTTTTGGTGATATTTTTCTTTTATAACTGTGTTAATATACACACAGTAATATTTTCAATATTTCTTGCCATTTTTTTGCTGCTTGTTGTGGAGCAACAGTGCATAATTTTAGTTTGTTTAAAATATGTGGTTATATTACTGAAGTTTTCAATTTGCTATGCATTACTTGGTGTGTGTGTGAGTATGTGTGTGATGCGTGTCATCAAATCAGACACCTTTTGCTGTGCCACATAATAATTTCAGCAATGTGAAGCTGCTATCCAATGCAGCTGTGTGATTTTTGTACTTCTTTGTGGTATCTTTACTGGTACTAGTAGTAGTGACTGCTACTGAAGCAGTGCAGTGCAGTACACTGCCCCCCCGTGGCCCGCCCCAACCAGCAAAGGTATTCTTTTCCAGATTTGATTTTCTGATGGTGAGCACTGGTTTGGTGTTGTGCCTTAGTGTCTGCATCTCTTCAGTACACAGCGCAATCTTAATCTGTATGCGTATTTGCATCTCTTTAGGGCCCAATCTCCATCTGTAACTTAAGTCACAGTTGTTTCTTTGGCTTCCCTTCAGAGTACTGGAAAGGTGTGGTGCTTAATTCTGCATGAACATTGTACTCATTAATATGCGTTTTTAAGTCAGGACCATCATCACAAGTCACTCATGATACAAATCACGTTCTTCATCATCACAGTCACAAATCACGATTGACGATCATTCACGTTACGAATCACAACATTAATTTTTTTCTAGTTATTTGGATGTATTGTAAGCCTGTTTTGTAGTATCTCTCCATGCTTCACCACCCCACCATTGTACTCACTGATACGTGTTTTTAAGTCTGGGAGTTTTAAGCTACAGCTCATCGGGGAAGTACAGTTGTAGGCATTCACATTTCTTCATCATCACGGTCACAAATGCAGTCACAAATCATGATTCACGATCACGCCACGAATCACAAGATAAATTTTTTAATAGTTACTTGGATGTATTGTAAGTCTGTTTTGTAGTATCTCTCCATGTTTCAGCACCCACCATTGTGATCATTAATATTTGTTTTTAAGTCAGGGAGTTGGACATTGTCTGCAGTACATACACAGACTGGAAAGAAGACTGACTGCACACATGCAGTTTAGTACAGTATACTTGTACCGCTCAGAATACAAAGTCTCAAGCATATGGAAGACAACAGAAAAGGGCATAATTACATACAAGGGTCGGGGATGGTGAAGGAATACTTTTTATAACACAGCAAGGAAGGTGTGGGGGGGCACATGGTGTGAGAAAAAAAATAATGTGGGATCCCATGGTGATCCAGCTGCAGTTCCAGCATGGACATAATTTGCAACTGATGTCCCTCTATGTGATCCAGCCACTGTTCCACAGCACTCACCCTCTCGTTGTTATCCTCAATGGCACTCCAGAGAACTGCCAAGTCAGCCTTTGTTACATACAGTTCTCTGGGGTCCACACATTCTACAGGCTGATCTGCCAGTGGTGGTGGTGGTGGGAGGTGCTGGTGGAGCAGCAGGTGCTGCTGTGGCTCTCCTCTTCTTAGGGTTGCCGCAATGCACAGATGCACCCTCCACCACAGAATGGCCAGCAGGTGCAGGCATGGTCCATTCTGTGCAGTCTGCCACTCCAACTGCTGGTGATTGAGCATATGGATGTGCTGGCCCCCACTCCCCAGATGAGTCCCCCGTGGGCCATGGTGCACCTCCAACTCACATAGGCGGCACTTGACCACACTGCTGTCCCCCCGACACAGTCAAAAAACTGCCAAACAATGGAGGTGTGGGGAAGACCAGGCACAGGCAGGGGATGGCCAGATGAACTGGCAGCCAGCTGTTCATGGTGCTGAACAGGGATGGGATCCACACCTGGTCCAGGGGTAACAAGCACATCCTACTCCAGAGGACCTGGTGCTGGACTTGGTGGTGGTGGTGGTTCAACTGCCTCAGAGTCAGGACAGAAGGTAGTGCTGGTCCTGCTTCTGGGGCACTCAAGTTTTGAGCAGTCCAAGAGGAATGGGCACCCATGCCCTTCACACATGCGCATGGTACAAAGCCTACTACTACCATGATCTCCCAGAGCTGACCATGCCCCAGACATTCCCTCACCCTGGTCCATCTCTTCTACTGAGCTCCCTTAGTCCGAGCAATCACTACTCACATTGTCACACAACACACACAGTCACACAGACACAGACAAACATCTAACTACTTATAAAGGTAAGAAAAATAAAATTTACGGAAAGAACAAATTAAGTAAAAAAGAGTACAGAAAAGACAAAAAATGCAGCTTTCAAAAAAGCTGTTGAGTCCAAATCAAAGTTTAAATCTCCTTCTCTCTCTGATCTCAAAGTATCAGCAGTCACAAAACACACTACTCTCTCTCTCTCTGTCTGCACAGGAGAAAGTAAAAGTGCCTGCTTGTATGACTCACTTTCTTGCTGCCTAGCTAAAGAGCATGTGACTTACAGTACTGTAATCAATGTGATGTGTGGGGGGGCTGCCAAATCTGAAACACCAAGTGGATCACTTAGAATCGTAATAAGGAATGCAAAGTCCATTAAAAACAATGACTTCACCTTACTTCGCATTGCCATTCCGCCGTAACACGAAGTGGTAATGACAAGGCAGAGTGAGCACTTTGCATTGCCCACTCCATGTAGCAGAGTGGTAATGCGAAGTGCCCACTTTGCGTTCACTTAGCCGGTGGAATTTAAATTCACTGCATCTCTAGTTGCAGTGGCTAACAGCAGTCTTATGGTGGTGGTCCAGGGGGGCACACAAAGTAATTTCCCCTGGTGGCAGTGGCTAGCAGTGGTTTCATGGTGGTGGTCCAAGAGGGCACACGATGACATTCCCTATGGAGGCAGTGGCTAACAGCAGTCTTATGGTGGTGGTCCAGGGAGGCACACAAAGTCATTCCCCCTGGTGGCAGTGGCTAACAGTGGTTTCATGGTGGTGGTCCAGGAGGGCACACAATGACATTCCCTATGGTGGCAGTGGCTAACAGCAGTCTTATGGCGGTGGTACAGGGGTCAGGATATATTGTGTTCTGTGTTACAAATGTGATGTGACATATGGAATTTGAGTCACTCTGAGTGGGACACTGATTTAACTTTATGAAAAAGAAAACATGTATCATACAACAAACGTGACAGCCTTTTAACCACTTAAGTTAAAACCTGCTAACACTAACCTCATCATCATCCTCATAAAGAAAGCTGCCCTCACAGTCATCTATGTCTGAATTCTAACCACTGGGAAATTATTTCTCCATTGTGTCATGCTGTCACTGCCACTGCCACCAGGATGATCTGTTTCTACATCAGCAAAACCATGACTAGGCCAGGGTACGAATACTGAGGTTGCAGTCTGAGCTGGTATGTGCCTATAATTCATTTTATGAATGTCGGCAAACTGACATTTCAGGAGAGAGGTTTGTACGATGATCCCAAACTATTGCACCTGCTGAGCTGAATACCTTCTCGACACTTACACTGGAGGGTGGGCATGTCAGTAACTTCAGTGTCACTGTGGTCAACTCTGGCCATTCACTCACCTTTCCACTCCAGTATAAAAGAGGATCATCAGTTATTGACAGATGCCTGTTTTCAGACAAATATGACTCAACCATTTGCTTTGATGCACTAAGTCCAGTGGTTGATGCATCTTCCTGTTCTCCAGAATAATTTATGTCACAAATCCCCACTTGGGACAAAGCCTCCCAAAGTGGGTCAACACCAACTGGTTTTGATGATAGACCACCTGGAACTGCAGTCCCCTTCCCCTTACAGGATATGCTTGAAACTACTCCAGGTTCACCTTCAGCCTGATTATGCTGCTGAGGTTTGCTGACCTTGACACATGACTTCTGTGCCCCATGAACCAAGCACACCAGTTGCCCACTAACATTTTTTACCTGTTCAGGCCCTCCCTTCAGTACTGTGGCAATTCCACGTTTGTATCCTGGGTCCAGCATTGTTGCTGTTCCAAAGTTGTCACTATGCTGAATGCTCAAGATGTCACGATTCTGGTCGAATACTGTCAGCATGTGTTTTTGCAACACACTGCTAGCACTGTCTCCAGCAACATCAAGGCTATGCTGTACATTCAACAATGTCTGTCTCTGCACCCACAGTAGTGGAATTGATTGGCTAATGGAGGTAGACTCACCACTCACTGCCTGTGTGCCATGTTCAAAAGGCCTCAAAATTGTTATTACAGAGTCCATGAGGCACCACTGTTCAGTCATCATAGAGATGGAGGCCCCAGAAATGTCACGGCTAGTGTACATGACAAGATATTCTGAGATGGCTTTGTATTGTTCATACAACCTCTCTGCCATGTATAAAGTGGAGTTCCACCGGGTGACAACTTCCAGCTTCAAGCAGTGCTGTGCGAGCAGTTTTGGATCTGTAACTGCCAAAGTTAGTCAACAGGCCTTGCAGAGCATGAAAGCGAGAATAGACACGGTGTGCAGCTATCAGCATTTCTTTTATATCAGGGTGCTGTAGAAACTCCTGCACCACAAGATTTAAACAGTGGCTAAGCATGGAACCCGAACAAAGCCACCATTAGTGATGCACTTAATCACATTTGACCCATTGTCACTTGCTATGAATCCAGCTCCCAGGGACAGGAGGTTCAGCCACTCGTCAATTTCAGTCAGTACCAAGTCCAGCATGTTTTCACCAGTATGTAAACAGGTCACACTGCACATAGCAATCGTTGCATGCTGTTGAATTCTTGGAAGATTGCTACCACAACACTCCACCTTACTACACCAATTATTTACACTACTAACAGCACAAACAACACCCAGCACCTGCGCACAATGTGCAGTTATACACAAATATGAACTCCCTGCTGTTTTGCCACTTGTCCACATATCCATACTTAAATGGATGAATGGAGAGGAGCAATGTTGAAGGACATGTCTTACAGAGTCAGACACAGTACGGTACAACTCCGGGAAAGCACGGGTGGAAAAGTATGTCCTGGATGGAATTTTCCAATTTGGACAGGCACGTGCTGCAAACCGCCGGAACCCAGAATTCTCCACAAAGGAGAAGGGCAAAAGATCAATTGTCAGCATTTCAGCTACAGCAGCATTAAGTTCATGTGACACTGTATGATTGGGTGGGTACTTCAGCTTATGTGCAAAAACACTGTAACATGGGCTGACAAACATTTTACATAGGGTGTGATGACAAATGGTTCTGTTCTGGGAATGGCAGGAGGTGGAGTGTGGATGTGTGATGAAAACGGTTGCACAGGTGATGAAAAATCCAAAAATGAATTTATTTTCCCAGATTTACGAACAGGGGTTGATGTACCACTTGCACTAGATATACTGCATTCAGCATCACCACCACCAAAACTGCTATTCTCACCACCGGTGGACAAGATTTCAAAATCATTATGCTCCTTCACCTCATCATGCCTGTAGTAATCCTCTGCTGTTATTTCATTGCTACTGCACACATTTAATTTCCTACATGATCTTATAGCCATGGAAGGGGATAACATACTCATTATGGTTGATGACTAGCGTGAACGCCCCACTGTGGTATTAGCTGTCATCTTGTGCAGGGTCCACAGTGCCATGTGCTTGTTCTTAAGATGTGTATGCTGTCCCCCTGTGCTCAGATGGCTCCCCCTTCTACCTCACCTCACACGCGGATGATAAACCTGGCAGATTGCAACTGACTCATCATTTACATCTTGCACAAAAAAATCCCAAACAAAGGGATTGTGATCACCTACTTTTAACATGTCCCTGATGCTGCTTATTGGACTCTGTTTTTTTAAACCCTGAAGTGGGGTGTGTGCTTCATGATTTTTCATGCCGGACACACTTGGAATGCAACTGACCACCACGACTACCTATCATTACTGGGTCATCATCATCATCATCAACTGAAACTGGTAAATCACAACATTTTATGGGGGGGGGGAGTTAGTGCAAACAGACTCAGACACAGCCACCTTGAATTTCTTTTTCTCCAGTTCCCAAGAGGGTCACTGACATCATCATCATCATATTCATCAACATCATCAACATCCACATCTTCTGCTTGGATGCTGGCATGTGGACTGCATGTTGCAACCACATCAACATCATCATCATCAGATTCATCATCATCAACACCACCATCACCCGATATTTTTTCATCACACTGTGAATCACTGCATAGCAAATGAGTGACCTGAACTGTGGTGTAAGAAATATGACATTGTGTGTTATCATTGCCATGATGATCAGAATCCTCATGTTCAGTTACCAATGGGATGTTACCGGGGAGTATGACATAATCTACACTGTCACCAGTGCTTTACACTCAACTATATTTTTGGACACGTCAACTGCTCAGAAGTGGAGCTTGAGCAGTAATACTCATACCACCAGCAACTGCACTAACACCACCAGTTGGGACAACATCATCTCCTCCAAATATGAGTGAAGCCAATGACTGCACTGTAATAAACATTGAAGGAGAAATACCTTTCTTCACATCAGCAATGCACTTCTGCGACTGCATACTACCATGCCCACAAACAATCTTACCACTGGCAGTAGTGCCATGGCAAGAAACAGCTTTGCTTACTAGTCTCTTTACAGGCATTTTGTGGAGTCAACAAGAATATTCTCAACAAATTTAGATTTTGGTATGTTCACTCTGGACCGCTGGATGTGAAGCCAAAAAAATAACAGTGGCTTCAACAAGCGATATAGACGCAATGTCACAACAAGTTCAACAACACCTCAACTAACCAGCGGTGCTCAAGTCACAATACAATCTGGAAAAGAATAAGTTTTGCTGGTTGGGTGGGGAGCACTGTGACTGCAGATTACAGTAACAGTGTAAAACCAAGATACCACAATGGCAGTACAAAATCACACAGTTGCAGTGGATAGCAGGTTCACACTGCTGCAATTACACTGTAACACAATAAAAGGTGTATTATTTGATGTCATGCACTGCACACACACTCTCTCACACACACTTTGTCTAAACAAATTGAAAATTTCAGTAATATACCACGTATTTTAAACAACCTGAAATTATGCACTGCCACACCAGGTCCACAACACAATCAGCAAACAAATGTCAATAATTACTGAAAATATTACTGTGTGTACATTAACACAGTTATACAAGAAAAATATAAACAAAAAACAAAGAACTCCCTATTTCTCCAACTAAAATCTACCTACACCACAGATACGCCCCTTCTGCAAAGCGCACTTCCACTGTCTGTCAGAACACAGACTGAATGTTGTACATTAACATTGAGAATCCACACACAAACAATAAACACTCGATGATATGAGCACAGGAGGGTTTCCAACAATCGATGCACTAAAGTTTGAGCAAAACAAATTACTCAAAAAAGCTTTTTTGACAGATTTTAGAGGGTTTGAATTGCTGAGAGCTCTCAGAGCAAACTGTCTCCTACAGTTACCTACACACACTACCCTGAACTGAGGCTGAGCAGAACAATCTAGAGCCCATGTGACCAGCAGTCCCTTGAATCACAGCAAAATTTGCCTTCGGAGCTCACCAACAAGGCCAAATGATGCAAAGTACATCGATTTAAATGTACTTTGCCTTAAAATTAGTGGAGTAGTGGTTTGGGGAAGGTGGAATAACACAAAGTCATTGCTTTCAATAGACTTTGCATTCCTCATTATGACACGGAGTACTCTGCTTCACGTTGCGGAGTACTTCGTGAATTCTGCATTACTCCATAAATCTCTTCACCGAGAGAATTGGGGCCTCTTCAACCACTACTAATGATCAGTGATGGAAGGGATACAGATCAAGTAGTGAACAGCAGATAATGTGACCAAGCAGGAATGGGGGGATGTTGTGGAGGGCAAAGATTTTGTAGTGGAAGGGGGTTAGAGCAAGAGGCAAACAGAAGATAATGAGAATTACAGGCAATGGCAGCATTTTGTGGTTGTGGAATAGACTGTCAAGTGGGGAAGAGAGCAATTGCTACAGACCAACAAATGTATGTGGACCATGGTGACATGTTGTGGGGGGGGGACAGCATGGATTTATAGAGAGCAAATATGTAAGAGCATATCATGTCCTTCACGTAAAGGGAAGAGCAAATATCATAGACATATAGATAAACAGATACTGTCGGCAAATAAGTGCTGCTAGGCCTATCCAGTCTGCCCGTTTATGATACATGACAAAGCAGGAGGATGTAAGGAGGAAGTTCCACTGAGTGGCAAATGTAAAGTGGTAAAGAATGTCATTTGGTGTGCTCTCCACAGAGATTCTTGAAAGTACTGGGCAGAAGCACAGACGTGGAATTAAAAGTAGGGACAAGATTTTGTTCAGGTCATAGAACTTGCAAAAGAAAACACTTATTTTGCATTTTTCAGCCTTGTAATTGGGCAAGGTCATCAAAAGGAAAAGAAAGGTAGAGGGTGGGTGGAATTAGGAAGAAAATTCAGTATTCAGGTAAGTTCTATGCTAAAGAAAAGAATGGATAGGCCCAAAAGCACTCTCACTGTACATTCAGACTGATATCAATGTATTCACATGTTATAGTCATTGCAAAAACTATGTTAATGCACCAGTTAGAGTAACTTAACACAACAAAGACACTGAAACATAGAAAGTGATGCAGAAGCAGACCAACGGTCCATCAAGTCTAACCATTTAGTTACCCAGACCTGTTGTTGATCCGGTCCTACCCTCCTTTGTATTTGACCTTCTCGTTCAATATTTTTTTTTATTTGAGCCTGTGCTCTGTCCCACCAATGCTTGAATGCTGCTATGGTCCTCACTCCCACCACCTCAGCTGGCAGGCAATTCCATGGTTCCAACACTATTTTGGTAAAGTAGTGCTTCCTTATTTCCCACCTAAACCTCCATCCCTGCAAATTCCATTTGGGCCCTGTAGTAGTTGAGCTGATTATTCTGTTGAATTGTTCTGTGTAGGGCATTTTATTTATACCTCCCAGGAACTTAAAGGTCTCAATCATATCCCTTCTCTCCCTCCTTGTCTCCAGTGAGTACATGTTCAGTGGCCCCAGGTACTCCTCATAAGACAGTTCATGGAGGCCCTGGATCATCTTCCTTACTCTCCTCCACACTGCCTCCAGCCTGTCCCTGTCCTTCTTTAGGTGAGGCCTCCAGAACTGGACACCATACTCCAGGTGACACCTCACCAAGGACTTATGCAGGCGGAGGATCACCTTGTTGTTCCTACTGTCTATTCCCCTTCCAATGCACACTGACATTTTATTTGCCAATCCATATCCTTTCTTGCAATGACTTGATTGCTTTACGGTGCCACATATGATGACTCCCAGGTCTCTCTTTTCTTGGGAACTGCTGATCTTCATACCATTTAGCCAATATTCTGTCTTGAGATTACCCTTCCCCAGGTGCATCACCTTGCACTTTTTCATGTAAAACCTCAGTTGCCAGATATTTGGCACCTTTCTAGCATGAGGAGGTCTTTTGTAGGTCACTAACCCTTCCACATTGTCCACACTTCTGCCAAGTTCAGTGTAATCCATAAAGAGGCAAGCTTGATCTGGATCTTTATGTGATGTCACCAACGAACACGCTATAAAGAGCATCTTTGCTCAAGACCGATACCTGATAAATCCACTTGTTGCATCTTCTTCATTTGATCTTACCCCACTGACTACCACTCTGTCTTCTATCCCCAAACCAATTTTCTACCCACTGGATGATGCTTTAGCAATACCCAGGTCCTCCAACTTTTGTAACAGGTGATCATGTGACACCGAGTCAAATGCCCTGCTGAAGTTGAAGTAGAGGAGGTCCACTGGGTGGCCTTTATCTAGTTCCTTGGTTACCCAATCAGAAAATGTAATGAGGTTCATCTGGCAGGATCTTTCTGCCATGAACCCATGCTGTTTGCTATCCTGAAGACCATGTATTTCCAAATATTCTATTAGGTCATGTTTCATTTGGGACTTCATCATTTTCCCCACAATAGATGTGAAACTAACTAGTCTTTAATTTCCTGCCTCTTCCCTATTTCCTCTTCCCTTCTTTGTGAAGTGGAACCACATCTGTCCTTCTCCAGTCTTCTGGCATGACCCCCATGTATTGACTGGCTAAACAAATATACAAAGGGGGTCAGCCAGTTCCTCAGAAAGCTCCCTCAGCACGCTTGTGTGTAACCCATCAGGGATTGGTGCCTTACCCATCTTGAGGTGTGCTAGTGCCTCCCTGACTCTGTGGCTATTGATTCCATTTATGAGATATCCTGATCAACTGCCTTGAGACCACTTTCAGGCATTAGTTCAGAATTTGTGGGGAGGATGGTGAAAATAGGGAAATGTGGCATTAGGGTTTCCAACCCTAACTCCCCATCCCCACCCCCTACACAGCAAAATGAAAAAGTCATTACAGTTTTTGCTATCCTTTCAAATCAGGAGTGGGGTCTTCCTTGGGATTCTCAACCCTAATGCTTACCCCATTCTGATATAATGTTGAAACATACAGAGCTGTGTCTCCCCACATGATGCCAACAACCTGTGGGCCATGCCTGTAGAAAACAGATCACATCTCACCATATTTGCTCACAAAATGGGGTGAGCATTAGGGTTAAAAACCTCAAGGAAGACCCCACTCCTGATTCACCAAGACTCAGGACAGCCAAAACCATAATGATTTTTTCCTTTGCTTTTTTTTTTGGGGGATTGGGAGTAGGGTTATAAACCCTTTGCCACATTACCCTACTTTTGTGATATATTAGGCTACTTTAATTGGTGCTTTAACAAAGTTTGAGATAGTGGAATCATATACTCATTCACACAGGAGCAGATGTGCAGGGTCCTTTTGTCACTGCACCATGGGAAGAATCTGTCTGCTTTCAGAAGAGCAGAGCCTTGCACATTCACTCTACACATTCACTTTTAACATATTCACTCTTCATACATTCACTATTATTTTTTACATTTTGACCCCAAATGTTCAAGATTGTCAGTTTACAACTGCCCTTATAAACATGCTGTAACATTTGTAGTATATCGGCCAAACTGTCATTTACACCAGAAGTGCAGAATGTGCAGAAAGACGCCTCATCCAGGATTTAAAAATAACATCTGTCATATTTATGAGGTGGTGTAGAAAATTAGCTATGTTAAAACTTTGAGTAAAATATTGAAAATTAGCAAAGTTATGAGCAAACATTGAAATACTGCAAAGTTCAGCCATAATCCATGCATTTTACTATATTTGTAGACCAATATTTCAGCATAGCCTTTTTGTTACCCCACTTCATGAACCCGATAGATGAAAAATTTTAAAACCCCACCAAAATGTGATTCTACACCACCAAAACATCATTCCGCCCCACAGGTGTGAAAACAGATTTTGGCTAACAGTTGAAAAATGACAGCTGTCACATTCATGAGGTGCTGTGAAAACACTGGCTTTGTTGAAAATCTGGGATAAAAGCATTTAAAATTAACAAAGTTATGAGGGGGCATTGACAAATTTAAACATGCTCATAACTTTGCCATGTTTTCATATTTGTACCCCAAGTTTTCAGCATAGTTTTCTTGTTACCGCACCTCATGAACAATGGCTGTGAAAATGTTCAAATTCTTCTCAAAAGATGATTTCACCAAAGGTGAAATCATCTATCCTGCCTGATTGGCATTACTTCACTGCCATTGGTCATGAGGTGAGCTCCAAAAAGGTCATGTTGAAAATCTGGGATGAAAATATGAAACAAATTACACCGTTATGAATCAAAGTTGAAAACCCAATTAAAATACATTGAACCGCACTTACAGTACCTTATTTTCTCATATTGCAGTCGCTGGTTGCAGCAGCAAGATGTTTCTTTGGTCAGAGTGTAGACCTACACCATGGGACCTGTTCAGGTGAGTGAGGGTGTGGGGGGCATAGTGAGAGTGTTGGATAGTGAGTGCTGAGTGGGAAGTCAGGGTGGTGGAGTTAGAGCGACAAAGGGCATTTTCTTTTTTATAGGTTTAAAATAAAGATCAATGGATGGTTTTCCTTATTACAGCTAACATTTGAGCATTAATGCAGGGACTGCAATCATAGGGTGAGGGATGCCACTAGACACCAAGGAAACAACATACATAAAGGGGACAATGATCTGAGGGTGGGGGTACCACTAGACAGCAAGGAAACAATATACTTAAGGGGACAGTGATCGGAGGGTGGGGGGTGCTACTAGATACCAGGGAAATGTCATACATAAGGAGATGGTGATCAGAGGGTGGGGGGGGTGCCACAAAATAAATAAGAGGACAGAGACTGGGGTGCATTAGACACCAGAGAAACATAACATACGTAAGGGGATAGTGATCAGAGGGTGGGTGGTGCAATTAGACACTAGTAAAACATAACATACATAAGGGGACAGCAATGGGAGAGTTGGGGAGCCACTAGACACAAGGGAAACATGACATACATAAGGGGATAGCATTCAGAGGATGTGGGCCCCATTAGACACCAGTACATCATAGCATACATAAGGGGAAGGTGATGGGAGGGTGGCAGGTTGCCACTAGACATCAGGGAAATGACATTTTACTGCTCTCAAAACAGCCCACAACATCACTGCAAGCTGTGGCTGCACAGCTCAAGAAAGTCCTGCTGTTCTCACACAGAGAATGCAGAATAATGACTCCTCTCACTAAACTGGGCACTCAGCATTTTGGGTGTGCCCAGAAAAGGTATTTCTGGCCATTTACTGAAGAAACAAACATCAGAATCTAGCTAAATGGCTCCCATTTTGCTAGGTTCTGGTGATTTATTTTTTTAAATAACAGCATTTTTATACAATTTCCATGCCTATTAGTTTGAAGAGAAAAGAAACAAGATGTCGGCTCTCACACAGCACAAAAAATGCTTTGTGCTATGAGAAGTAAGTGGCGAGAAACAGAAAACTGATCTTGCGATACAGAATTTTCAGTGTCGTATAAGAAGGTTATCCTAGGAACCCTACTGAGCATGCTCAGAATAGAAAAACACAAAACTTTAAAGAGCTGCTGATGCCACAAAGAAAACTGAAAAACATTAGATTTACATACAATTCAGTTTGCATTCCATGTATATTCTATTTTTTGTCCTTCCCCTTATTTATCACTGAGGAAATTTGCATGAATACATAATTTTTACTCCCTTACAGTTCATCTGCCTCTATAGCTAATTTCCTACTTCAAGTCATAATCCTCTGTTGTGACATCACATTCTATTGCCAAGGGAGAAACTGTGATGTCACAAGCAGTGCAATATAACCTTACAGTTAGAGGAGAGAAAGTAGCAGGACTAAATGAACTCTTCAGGAGCAAATATCCTGTTTTCATGCAAATTACCTCAATAATAAATGAGGAGAGGAGAAATACAGAACTAACATGAAATATAGTTAACTGTGTCTAGATTTGTTTTGTTAATGTTGGCTCAATGCTATTGGCTGCCCTTTAAAGCCTTATAACTCTGGAAATGTTTTTTCATTAAACCTTTCAAAGCACTATGGTAGGACATCATGCCTGTATCCTGAAAGTTTTGGGAAAAATTCCATTCCATGTAGGATGTAGGTGAGAGCAAACAAACAAACAAAACCATGTTAAGAAAAGAAAAATAATTAGCCTCAACAGAAAATGACATGCAGATCACAGAAGCTGCACAAGCTGCTGTCTCAAAACTTTCTACAGATTTGGTTCTATGTGATAATAGTGATTGCTCGAACGGTGATCACTCTAATGGTGAGTGCATTATCACCAAAAATCAATTTTGCAATAAGCACTTAAAGACAACTGGCACAGACAGCATGATAACTATTGTATGTGGTGAGCTACCCCTGCACTCCTATTATATATATTATCAGCTCCAGGGGGTACATGTCAGGAGGAGCACAGCCCAGGTTAAAAAAATGTAAGTCCCACAGCCGCATGACCAAGCAAAATTGCTCCAGCCCCCAACCCTGAACCCTTGACTTGCTCCATCAGAGCCAGCCTCCCACCCACCACACCAAACAGTTGGCATGGCAGAGAAGGCACACTAAGGGGTAATAACCTCTTCTGTATCCCTGCCCTTCCCCTTGCTATAAACCCTTTCCGCTCACCATCCCTCTCCTCACAGTCACAATCATAGCCATTCCTGGAGGTCACTCATGATAATAGCACCCTCATATGGGTCGCCTTTTTGATGGTTGGCCATATGCTAGCGCTATTATCACGGGATGCCTACAGATTACATTTTGCCTCCTAGACAAAACTTGCATAATTTCAGATGATTTCATCAAATGCTGCCAAAGCTATTAAGATACAAAGTAAGAGTTTTAATACTGAACACCCCACTCAACCCAAACTATAGGGGCACTACTGCACTCCTATAATAATGAATGTTTCTAGGGTCTAAATAGATTAGGGGTATGAGCCCCCACCCCAATGCTCAGTGAAACCACAAACTAGAATGGAGATTAGTTCTAGGAAATGGAAATCTTTCATTTGCGGATAATGAATAAAGATTTAATCCCACATATTCAAAAGAGATGCACGGCGCATCTCAGAAATTGTGCTGAAGCACCATATTTGAAAGGGAGAGATGCGTTGCACATTTCCAAATGTGTGATCATGCAGACATAATGCAGTGCAAAAGAGGGTGGGCACCTGAATATGCAGTGCAAGTGTATATTCAGCTAAAACATGTGGCACATGTGTGGCGCATCTCAAAAATACTCCGAGCAAAGTTAGATGTTAGGGGATGGCATAAATTGGCCAGAAACCCACAGGCAGTCTACAGAAAGGTGGATGGGTGACCTTGAGACAGCCCTCAGAGGTACACCAGTGTATGCTCCAGACACTCCACAGAAGCAGTCATGCCAGAGCGGTGAGTACACGATGCCACAACTGTGC
Organism: Neoceratodus forsteri; assembly: GCA_016271365.2. Taxonomy (NCBI): domain Eukaryota; kingdom Metazoa; phylum Chordata; order Ceratodontiformes; family Ceratodontidae; genus Neoceratodus; species Neoceratodus forsteri. The sequence continues at coordinate 680,297,618 of CM057456.1, read as the reverse complement.
TGTGCCTGCCTGCGGTCCACTGCCAGGTGCCAGTGGGTGACACCACTGGCACCACTTAGCCAGCAGCCTCCCTCACCACACCCAGTTTGGGGATTCCCAGCTGCCATGTGCTACCCAGGCACCCAACTAACACATCAGCAAAGCAGATAGCTACAATGTGGCACATGTCCTACACCCACATGGCCACAGAGTGCCACCCGGTGGAGGCATGTGACCACAGTGGCATTTGGGAGAATGGTAAACAGGATGCATGGCATTAATGGTGGCAGCATTGCATGGGTCATGGGCAGCCCAGTGACACACACCTATGGTGGAACCCCATAGGTGCACACAGCATGCCCATGCCAGACCTACACCACCAGGAACCACATGCACATCACCAGTGTCATCCCTGCAGGGTGACAATGCCACAGAAGCCCTTGGTCCAGGTCCTGTGGTGTATCAGTAGTGAAAAGTGCACAATTGTGAGCAGCACAGGGCCAGGATGGCAGCATCTGTGGCCTGGAGGTGGCAGGGCATGCCCCAGGGACACAGGACCCTGCCAATGTTGTGCATGCAGCCACCTATGGCAAGGGCATGGCCATGGGCAGTGGCACTGCAAACCTCACAACTGTCACACAGCATGGGGTACAGCACTCATGTGATCTCCCAGACATGCTCAGATGCACATTGAGTAGGTGACATCACACACCAACTACTGAGACTATGCTGCAGCATTGCATGATAATATGGGATGCTAGGTATCAGCACATGGTAGCAACATTGGTACACTTATTTCCACTGTCCTCCCAGACTGCACTGTAATGTTTGCTACTGTGTCACACATTCTGACTGGCTGTCACATGTCTTGAAACACATTTGGGTGCTAAGGGATTGGGGGTCTGTAGCACTGCACCCAGGTCAATGCAATCCTTCCACACATACATGCATTCACACCTGCTGCTAGGCTGCAGTACCTCCTGATCACCTTTGTGGAGTGGTGGTGCTGCCCTGCACTGCTGGGATTGAGAATGCCAATGGTATGCAAATGGGTAGAATACATTCCAGTAATGTGATGCAAATGTGCTGTTTGGCTACTGACTGTGCAATGAGGTCATTTGCATATTCTGGCAGAATATTGCAGTTCTGCATGCCACACAAGTGGTTTTGCATCCCGTACTTCCTTATACTCTTCACTGGACACATGCCACGCCACGCATCTCCCACTGCATTATCATGCATGTTTGGGATATTTAGCAGCACATGAGTGATCGCATCTTACAGTGCAACTTTTGAATATACCATTATTTTGTGCCAGCACAGTAGAGTTGGCGGCACAAGCACTTGAGAGATGCAGCCAGCCACTTTTGAATATGGGGACCTTCGAATTCTAACCCCATAATGCCCACCCTAATGATTCCTCTGCTACACAGCAAACAGATTCACTCTGCTTCCTGAGTTTAATTGTTGAGCCTTGTTTATTTATGTTGCAATGACCAACATGCTTTATTTATTTATGTGTGTATATTTATCTGTTTTTAGTATTCAAACCATAGGTAAGCAGAGTACTTTAACAAAGCTCCTTACATAAAGTGATCAATGAGTGTGGAACATGTTAGAACATGTTTTACTTGCTTTTACCATGCACAAGAATACATTAATTCCTGAGTTACTAGTATTGCATCATAGGTATACAAATTACATAAACTGTGCAACATATCTACTAATCTCAGAGAAACAAACTACTAAACTACATGTTATACAAAAAGAAATAAACAATAGCACACGTGGAACAGGAAGTTGTGGTAAGGTTTTAGCAGTCAGAATTTGGATTTACACAAGAACCTTGCAGCTTACATTTTCCATCCTTGTGACTGGTCAAGGACTTCAAAGAGAAAAGGAGAAAGACAGAGAGTAAGCAGAATTAGGGAGGAGATTTGGAATTATATTGTATTTGTTGTTGTCAAAATCTTCATGAAATTATCTTTGCAAGACCTGTTGTTTAAGAATAAATAGTGCTAATAGTCATTTGTTGTTTTTTTACAACTTGCATTGCAGTTTAAAATGTCAGTTGTATTATTAGTAATGCACACAGTGCCAAAAATATGACTTAGTGTAGTACTGCTCCCAATACACCAATCACAAGCCCTACAGAAATCACACTTCACCAAAAAGTAAAAAGGTAAAAACACATATAATAAACTAAATATAAATTTAAAAAAATCGCTGCAGTCATTGATGTTGCAATTGATACAACTACTTCTAGGATGGCAAATAAGTATGACTTTCATAACTTGCTTATTGTTTTACCAAAGAAACATAGAAACTGATGGCAGATAAAGACCGCTAGGCCAGGCCAGTCTGCCCTATTTTCTATCTTTCTTAACGGACATTGATCCTATTTGGCCATTGGATTTAGCCTCTCTTTCCAACCCCTAGGGCTCCCTTGTGCCTGTCCCATGCATGTTTAAATCCACCCACTGTGCTCACACCTACCACTTCCTGTGGAAGGCTATTCCATGCATAAACCACGCTTCATGTGAGAAAAAAACTTCCTCACACTTCCCCTTATCCTTCCTCCTCCAGTCTCATATTGTGCCCCCTCATTCTTGTATCCCTTCTATAGTGAAAGATGTTACCCACTTGCACCTTGTTAATGCCTTTAAGATACTTGAATGTTTCTATCATATCCCCACATTCCCTCCTCTCTTCCAGTGTATACATATTGAAGTATTTTAATCTCTCCTCATATGTCTTCTTGTGCAAGCCCTGTACCATTTTAGTTGCCCTTCTCTGAACTGTCTCCACCCTGTCTATGTCCTTACAAAGATGTGGCCTCCAGAACTGTACATATTATTCCAGATGAGCCCTTACCAGTGTTTGGTATAGTGAAATTGCCACCTCCCTCCTTCTGCTGGAGATAGCCCTTCCTATGCACCCCAACATGCCATTTGCCCTCCCTATAGCCTTTGTTTTCTGCTTGACCACCTTTAGGTCATCAGAGATGAGAATCCTTAGATCCCTTTCTTCCCTGGTAACTGCTAGCAACTCCCCAACCAATAACTCTCCCCAGGGTTTCTACATCCCTGGTGAATGACTTTGCACTTCTTCACATTGGTCCTCATTTGCCACACTTCGGACCATTTTTCCAGCTTTCCTAGGTCCCTACTCATGTTTCCACCCCTTTGAGTGTCCACCTTATTGCAGATCTTTGGTGTCATCTGCAAACAGGCAATCTTCTCTTCTAGTCCTTCAGCAATGTCACTAATGAAGACATTAAAAAGGACTGGCCCCAGGACTAATCCTTGAGGTACCCCACTGGTGACACCCCTCTCCCTGGATTGGATCCCATTTACCACCACCCTCACTTTCTGTCCCTTAACCAATTTTTCACCTGGTTTACTACCTTGTGTCCCATGCCCAAGCATCTCATCTTGTTAGCCAGTCTTTTATGTGGTACTGTGTTGAAGGCCTTGCTGAAATCAAGGTGGTGATGTCCACCACTCCCTGATCCACCTTCTTCGTTACCCAGTCAAAAAAATATCAGATTTGTTTGACAGGACCTTCTTGCTTTGAACCCATGCTGCCTTGGATCTTGGGCTCCATTGGTTTCCAAGTGTTCCACAATCCTTTCCTTTAGCATAATTTCACCCACTACTGAGGTGAGGCTGACCTGCCTATAGTTTCCAGCCTCCTCCCTGCTGCCACTTTTGTGAAAAGGGACTACATTTGCCCTCTTCCAGTCCTCTTGAACCACTCCTGTGCTGAGTAATTTACTGAGTAAGGCAGCCAGAGGTGCTGCTAGCTCCAACCACAGTTCTTTTAATATCTTGGGATGTATGCCATATGGTTCCATTGCCTTGAACACCTTCAGTTTTGTGAGCTCCTCCAGGACTCTCTATTCTGCAAATGGAATGATGTTTGTCTCCTTCCCTCCCCTTTGTATGTGATTTCCAGCTGTGGAGCCTGTCCCTCCCCTCTTCAGTGAATACTGAACAAAGTATTTATTCAGTAGTTCTGCCTTTTCCAGGTCTCCTTCCACACTTCGCCTTTCATCCCTCTGAGCAGTACAATGTCCTCCTGGACTTCCTTTTGCTGATGTATCTATAGAATGCATTGTCCCCTCTTACCATCTGAGCTAGTCTCTCCTCTGTGGCTTTGCACTCCATACTGCTATCCCTGCTTCCTTCAAACATTTTAGGTACACCACTCTATCCTCTTCCTTCTGTGTCTCTTTATACTATCTAAAACCTACTCTTTTGGCCCTAATTTTCTCTGCTACATCTGCAGAGAACTATAATGGTTTCTTCCTTCTCTTTCCTTTGTTTCTTAGCCTAATACACTGGATTGTCACTCCCACTATGACTTCTTTTAGGTGTGCCCACTGCTTCTCAACCCCCCATCCTTCTCTTCACCAGTGTTTCTTTGATACTTATGCCCATCCTGGTAAAGTCCTCCCACCTGAAATCTAATACCTTTGCCTTTGTGTGGCTTGATTGTGACCCCATACTCATGCTAAACTACACTGTGTGTGGTCGTTGGACCCCAGGTGACCTTCCACCTGGACTTCTGTGACTCTGTCCCATTGTCCAGCAGCAGATCCAAAGTCACTCCATCCCTGGTGGGTTCTGTCACCAGCTGTCTGAGGACCTACCCCCTGCAGAGAGTCCAGGATGTCTCTGCTCCTGGTTGATGCAGCTGCCAGGATGGTCCAATCCATGTCTGGCATATTAAAATCCCCCAGCAGCAGTACCTCCCTTTTTGCTGCCATCCCATGTATATTGTCTACTAGTTCCCTATCTGCCTCCTCCCCCTGAGCTGGAGGCCTGTAGATCACCCCTGTGTGGATTGATATGCCACTGCTTGACTCAAGGGTGACCCACAGTGCCTCGGCCTCCCCTCTCCTTCCTGTACCACAGTCACTTTTGCACCCTCTCTGACATACAGGGCAACCCCTCCCCCCCTTTTACCCTCCCTATTCCTCCAGAATAGATCATAGCCTGGTACCCTTACCTCCCAGTTGTGGTTTTTGGTGTACCATGTTTCAGATTTGCTACTATATCCAGGCCAGCTTCTGCCATCAAGGCTACCAGGTCAGGGATATTATTTCCAGGTTTTGGCAATTGTAAACATGGCCTTCCATGTTTTACTCCTTCCAGCTTTCTATTCCCTTTAGTGCCCTCATGTCTCTTCCTTCCAACCCTGGTTTTCTTCTTTGCTGCCTCCTTCCTCTGCCATACCCTTTTCAGCTGGTGTGGTGTTTTGTTAACAACTTACCTACCTGATCCTTTTTCGTGCTGCACTAACCTGTGGGGGTGGACTGCTAGAGTTTTCCTGTTTCCAATGCCCCCTCCCGGCTAGTTTAAATGCTCTCTAAGGAAGCATTTAAACTTTTCATTGAGGACAGATGTCTCCTTCCTTTTTGGATGCAGGTCATCACCCTTGTACAGGTCTGGATGTTCCAGGTGGGTCCCCAGTCCCTAGTCTCCAATGAAACCATGACTCTGTTCCCTGCACCAGCCTTCCAACCACTTGTTGAAGCATCTGATGTGGAGATTCCTAGCCTCCCCCCTACCTTGGACTGGTAGCACCTCCAAGAATGTCACAGAGCCTGCCACCTTCCCCAGGTGCCCTCCTAACTCCCCGAAGCCCTCCTGCACCTGCTCCATACTTACCTCATCCCTGGCTATGTCTTTTGTCCTGAGATGGACAATGACATCCAGCCTCCCTCTCCCAGCTACTGTCTTAGTGATCCTCTGGATCCGCTCCCCCTCCCACTGAGCTGTGCCTCCTGGAACATAAATTACCTCCGTCTCTTCCCTACTACCTATACCAAATCCATTCCCCTGACAATTGAGTCCCCCACCAGGAGTAGCTTCTTCCTCCCTTGGGGTCCTCTTCCTTCCGTCCTTGGGGCTCCCTCCTGGGGGACCTATACATCCTCCCTGGTTGCAACCTCGGGTTCCCTTATGGGACAACCCTAATCCTCCAGAACAGCATAGGAGTTTTTAAGCTGGATTGGATGGGAGAGGTTACCACTTGAGGTTAAGAACATGTCTCCTCATATGTGAATATACATTGAATATTTATAGCAACTCAATTTCTCTTCTCAAACATATACATAATATTCCTTGAAACATATTGTATAGCATAACTAATAAGCAATATGGCATGATCATGGGTTATGTTTGTGGCTTTTTAATATTTGTTAAGTGGTAGGAGGCAAAGACAAGTGTCACATGTTCATAAAGGGTGATTAACTGACCACTACATAATAGACGACAAAAATCCAGTGATATGATTGGTCAATACAATAGCTGTCTATAACTGTGCAATTGACCAATAACTGCACAGGTTTGGAATGCACCTTGCAAGTCTTGGAACTACACTGCTTTGGAATTCTCAATAGCTGTGACCAATGGGATAAACAAGGTTCAACTAACATCATGAGTGACTTAGCTGCCAGCCAATTTGACCTCTTTGATGGGGCAAACCTAGCTGTTTGATGTGAGAACTGATTTAACAGAGATGAAGATTTATTTATTCTTAATGTAATAGTTTATTTAGCTTGTGTTTTTTTTTATATTATTTTGGTGTCATTTTATAAACACAAAAACACTCTGCAGGGATTGTGTGTATTTTGTAATTACCACAATTCCTACCACACCCCGTGTTTGAAGGGCACTCAGCTAATGCCCCATGCCTTCAACCCATAGAGTGGGGGGGGGTGCTATAATTACCCAATGACCACATACCCTTCATGTGTTATTGCTTATTTAACATAACCCGTATAATAAAATATGATTAGGCTCTATGTGTATGTAAATAAAAAAATCACCATAAGGCTGATAGAATGCTTAGCCAATCAGAAAGTCCTATTTCTCAGATCCTTTGTATAAACTCACTTTCTTACCTGTCAATATATTCAGGATGCAAGGATTTATGTAAAACTGATGTAGATATTGAATGTGCTGGTAGATTCTTAAATGGAGAGACTGGATAGCTGTACTCTGGCATTGATATAGACTCTAATATGTGCCAGAACCAGGAAGAAAATATCAATAAGACTGTATTTCAGTTAACATTAACAACTGAGCATGTGAAATTCAGTTAAAACAAGTATGAAAGATATAGTTTAAGAAACGTATAAATCAAAGCTATCATTAGGGACACTTTTGATAACTCTCCTGCTGGGGGGGCAGCAAAAGTTGTTGTTTGATGCCCATATTATATATACTTATAAAATAGGCAGAGAATTTGTCAGCATTTAGTCTGGCTGAGAAGGTTTGGAACACATATCCTTACAAAATGGCAACCGCCTGTCTGAGAACCCTTTTGGCAACAATGATGTAGCCTATTTTTGTAAAAAAAAAAGAAAACATTTTGTAAGTGCAATAAGACATTCCAGTTTGGTTGTTATCATGAGACAAAGACCTTCCCAAGTGCTGAAGACTCTCAGCAGAAATGCCTCTGGCCTCACTATGTAGCTGGTCAGGTGATTATCTCATGACAACCACTTCACAAGCATATCTTATAGCTTATTGTATATGTTTGAGTCAGAGGGATACCCGTTGGTCACTGTTGCCACAACTGTGGTGCCCAAGAGGAAGGGGTCTGTCCATACTTGACATTATATGAGTTGAGCAAATTAGTTTGGATATTGATGGAACAACAACCAGCCTCACCTCCCAAACAGAACCAGTTAAGTTTCAGATAGTGAGATCCATCTTTACCCTCCTAATAACCCACTGAGCTATCAGACAAATGATTTGATTCATTAAATAACACCATCATTCATAAATTTGCCCCTGTTGCCAGAGTACAATAAAGGACAAGATTATTGGGCATTTGTTCTGATCCTCCATTTCTGACAGATTATCAATACTGCTGTGAGTGGGCTATAAGAGCATTTTAAAAACTGACCCAATGGGCAGACACATTTTCCTTTTTAGGACATTTGCACTGATTTCGAATCATGTCTGAGATGAAATATCAGATTATGAAAACAGATATCACTTTATGATACTAACCATGCAGTCTACTTAGACTCTAATATTAAGCTGTAGAAATGGTTCTGTGCCTCTATGTATGAAGTTACATTCACATGTGAGGAGACAGAACTTACAAAAGTCACTCGTGGATCAGCCAACAACATACATTATCATGTCCCTCTCAGTTGATAATGAATTGCATATTTTGATTCAACCCATTGCATAGTCCATATATATATTTATAAAATGGGAAGAGAAAATCCTGTGTTCTGATTAGTCATTAGTCGTGTATTAGAAGTGTCTACTGGATGGCTAAAATCAAGTGCTGCCAATCTGGACACAGGAAAAGTAAGAAACTTTGAGACACTTAGAATGTTCAGAAAATAAAAGCTACCATTTTTGTTCCCCACTTAGCATGCAGCCCTACTGCCTGCCATACAGAAGCTGCTTCCTTCTATGTGCGTCCATCATAGTACACAAAAAAATTCAATTAATCATTGAAACATATGGCTAAAATTAATATTTTGTGCACTTTGTAGAGTGATTGTCTTCTAGTTCACAATGACACACAGGAAGAAAAACTGCACTGCTGTTTCTGTAAAATTCATTCTGCGATCCCGACATCTGCTGTGATGCCCAGCTGGCCCCACCATTCGATCATCTCTCTAAATGCAAATCAGACTTCAGGACTGTACAAGAAATAAATAAATAAATAAACAAGGCAAGGAAGCACTAACATTAATGGTGCAGATGCTCAACACACATTTCTTGTCTGCAGGGCACTTGGTCTGCCACTGTGCTGTGATCCCAACTGCACCTGTGGCACCCAAATAGCCCACTGCCACTCAATTTTATTTTCAAAAGAAAGCTGTCCCACTTAATATTCAACCACACACAACTTACACAAATACCAAGAAGGTACTCTTTATTCCAACTTACTTAACTACAGCAATGTTTCTTTTGTTCCCGTCTCTCATCCCAACTCTTATCACTCATGCACTCTGCCGTACAACCACTGGTTCCTCCTCCTGTCAGCCGTATCAGCTGTATGGCAAACACAGGTTTCACATGCAGAGCATCACAAAAACAAAAGGATAAAGAATAAAGCAGTACAATAAGAAAAAGGAATGCTTGCAGGCACTCCATATTTGTCTTGTGGGGGTTGAGTCTCCATGGCAACCTTTGTTCTTGTCTCTTGTCCTGTTCTTGTCACTCGCGCACTGTGCTGTATAACCACTGGCTTCTCTTCCTGTCAGCCGTATCAGCTGTAGGTAGGTAGATAAAAGTTTAATTGTTTGACTTAAGTCATTACAAAATTCACATAAATATAATTAATACACAATTATCAAATTTTACAAATGTAAAACATCTTAACACTGTGCATACCTTGTTACTTAATTTTCATTCATCTCATTTATCAATGATCTTTTTATGACCAATGCTCAACAGGCATGCTAAAGATTCAAGGATTTCAAACATCTATACAGTCTACCCAGTACATGCAGGTCTTCATTGTTAAAAATACTTAACCAATTGATCTGAGGGAGACCAAGGGTAGCTAATATTGGAGCCAACAACGTTCTTCTTTTTATTTCAAATTGTGGAAAATGTAATAATATATGTTTTAGATTGTCTACTACTCCCATGTGACAACTACAGTTTGAGCTAATAGCACCCGATCTTTTTGATCATGAAAATATATCTTGCTTTATAAAGCTTGAATCTGTATCTGGTTATCACTCTCCTTTGTTCAAGATTTCTGAGAATAGTTAAAAATGGCTCTAATTTATGTATTTAGTTTTTGTTGACTGGGTAAGTGTACTAGACAAATCTTGCTTATTTTCAGGCACAACCTGAGTGAGGGGGATACAGATGAATGCCAACTGAACTTGAACCAGATTAAGCTGTTGGTGGTATTTTTAGTGAATGAGGGAAATTTGGCCAGGACACCGGGGAACTTCCCCTACTCTTTTCGGTAAGTGCCATGGGATCTTTAACATCCATCTGACCTACCACCAATCCAGGCAGATGGGACCTCGGTTTAACGTCTCATCCGAAAGACGGATTATGATTTGTCTTTATTATTTTATACCATTTGAAATTATGCAAATCATTAATTCTTGCAAGAGTTCATTGAACAATTTCGTCTCTTAATCTGATCTTTACCATTTGTTTCATTTGAGGAAATAGAAGTTTGTATATTTCTTTTAGTGTATTTCCTAGCCACAAGGGAAGAATATGATTCTGAATGGTTTTCATTACATTGGGTGTAAATTCCATGCCATGATACTTTATTTGTTCTTCAAGACACATCTGAGGCTGATCTGGTGGTGCTGAGGGTTGAGGCACTGAATGTGCATGCCTCACACCATGCGCGTACCCAAGTTCAGGAACAATCTAGGGTGCTGGGGGTCAGCAGGGGAGGGAGATGATGGAGTGACCAGAGGGCTGCATTCCTCTACCTGGGGAGGGTTCCAGGGCATACCCAGTTATCTAGCCACCCTGGTGGAAGCTGGAGGCACTACACATGCTCATGCTGATGAGTGGGAGGAGTGTGGCAGATGTCTGTGGTGTAGGACTGCACCAACATCATTGCACTGTTGTACTCCTTGGAACTATATGAAGAAAATCTCCTTCCTTGGGGAATAGGTGATGGCACCACAGCCTGGAAAGCCACACTCCAGTACTGGGCCCTCTTTTCTCCAGGACTGACCACCCAACTGGCATATTGAATTCTAGAAAGAGCACCCTAGGCAGATAGGGTGGCCCCACTCAGGGGTGCAGAGCCGGGCATCTGCTGGGTTCGTGTGGAATTGAGGAGAGAGTCTGGGTAGGAGATAGAGCTCATAGTGAAGTGGTTGCTGGAGAGAATTCCCCAAGGTCAGAGCAGAAACAGAATGTATAAAAAAAAAGGCATACCCAAGGAAGTTGGTTATCAAGAAGAAGACATAGCAGTAATGTAAATATAATTCTTCTTTCTGTGGCCAGGGTACTTAAAGGAGGCTGACCCAACTTTCTTCTTAGTATTTCTGCAGGTACTGACTGCTGAACTTTCAGAAGGTACCTATACATTTTATTTATTTCTATTTCTAAAGTTTTTATGTTGGATGGAGTTCAATTTTCAGTAGCATATAGGATTCCAGCCTTTATCTTAGCAATAATTACCATAAGTAATCCTAATATGGAAGATTGTCCCATACTCCTATGGAATTTTTTGAATGCCATAAAAGATGATTTTAACTTTTGTAACGTAATTTTTAGATGTAGAGCCCATGATAAGTTATCCGCAAATCTTATCCCCAAGTAATCATAATATGCTGTTGTAATTACTTTAATCCTATCAATATATTGAGTGTATTGTTTACTGGATCTATTCCCAGACACAACCATATTTGTTTTTCCCATATTTATTACCAGTTTGTCTTTTTACATTCCAAAAATGGGCAACCTTTCTTTGAAGGCCCAACAAAGAAGTAGAAATCATAACCACGTCATCTGCATATGCTAATAAAGTAACTGCATGCTGGCCTATTTCTGGTGAATGAAAATCAGGATTGTCCAGAGACTTAAGAATCGAGTTTATATAAATGTTGAACAAAAATTGAGCTATCAAGCAACCCTTCTGCACTCTTAAGTTTGATTTAATTTTAGTTGTTAAGTTCCCATCATGATCATATTTAACCCTTAGCCATGTGCTGTCATGAAGTCTTATTAATATATCTAATAGATCTTGAGGAATATTATAACATTCTAACTTTCCCCATAATATCTTTCTAGTTATGGAATCAAAAGTGGTTCTTAGATCGATAAAACAGGAGAGTAATTTAAATTTTTTTAATTGTCACATATTTACACGTAAGATGATTCAGGACAAAACAATGTCATAATAGTTGAGTGATTTTCTCTAAATCCATTTTGTGTTTCCAATATCAGATTACTATTTTCTGCCCGCTGCTGTAATGGATCTAAGATAATTAGGCAACAAATCTTTTGTGAATCATCAAGAAGGCTTTTTTGACCTATACATGTTGAAATTATTTGTATTTCACTTTTTAAAAATAGGACAAATTATACTACCCTTCCAGGAATCAGGAAAATGAACTTCCTGTATGCAATGGTTATAGAACATATGCAAAACAGGGATCCACCAGTAGTTGAATGTTTTATATATATCCGCCAAGATTCCTTCAGGTCCTTAGGCTTTATTACTGGATACTTTATCTAGGGAGTTTTTTATTTCTCTCTTGTTTATGTAGAATGCTTTTGGATAACCTTTATCTCAATCAGTTGTAAGAGTGAACTGCCTATTGTCTTCCTCTTGAGAGAAGTACAACTTTCCAAAGTGAACTTCCCAGTTTAAAAGGGTAATAGTTGCCTCAATTGGATTTGCATATTTATCATAGCCTTTACTTACTAGGGTCCAAAACTGTTTGGTATCATTCTTTATTATTGTTTTCCTTAGTTTTTTCCACATAACTGCATAGTATTTGGTTCTTTCCGATTCTAATATTTTTTTTATAATCTTTTCTTGCTTTATTTAATGTTTTATTGGAATCTTTTGATTCCAATTTTTTATTTTGCTGAATTAGACCATTTAATTTTCTCTTCTCTTTCTTATAATTATGGTTAAACCAAGTATTATTCCTTTTTTTCTGTAATGAGGCTGAATAGAGGAAAGGCTTTATATAGAAACTTATAATATTCAACAATACTGAATACTGTAATCTCTCCATAGTTCATCTCTACTAAATTATTTTTAAGGTTTGACAAATATTCTGCATTTAATATTTCTTCAAACTTTGTAATTTCAGTTCCTTGCCAATGTGTTCTTTCAATATTAATTATCCCAATTCCTTGTGTGTCTGAAGAAACCTTTTGGTTATCTATGACATGTCCCCAGTCCCGTGCTTGTTATTACCAGTAAGGAGCCAATTTTGCTCTTATTTGAATTTCTAACAAGAAGTGGTTGCTGAAGCATCCAAATTTCCATACAAAATCTATACAAGATGAACCTAAGGGTCTATGTAGGTGTAATCACCCTCTAAGTCCCTACTTGTTCTGCCATTATAAACACAAACATGTAGGTCATTCATAATTTCTGTCAATAATTTCCTGTTTTGATTACTTATTTTATCCTGTGAGTTCTTTATAGAGGATAGATTGTTTATTAATGACACTTATTCCTTTTAAATAATCACAGTTGATATATCCTCTGGCATTAAAATCTCCTTGTAGTATTATTATTGAAAATTGTTCATAATTGTCTGTTATTTCCTCTGTCATCAGTCTGAGCAATGTCCAATAATCTCCTCTATTAATTTTCCTTTTAGGAGAAATATAAATATTAACCAATATAACCTTTTTCCTGTCATTTAAAATCTTAAGAAGTTGACAGTTCTCTAAGTGAACTTTTATCTCTGCAACTATGCAACTGACAGCAGTTTTTATGAACATGACTACACCTACAATGGATCTCCTATTTTTATTATATTTTATAGCTGAATAGCAAAACTGGAATAGCTAGGTAATAATGGAGGATTATCTACCATCATCCAAGTCTCTTGCAGACATATTATATCGTTTTCATGAGGAACTGTTTAAGCTATATGGCAAACAGAGGTTTTGCATGACAGAGCATCACAAGTACAACAAGCATTTGTCAATATTGAATGTTGTCTTGCTGGCAATGGCATTGGTAGCCCAGGAGTTAGAGAGATGCATAATATGAATGGCAGTGAAGTATGGAACTGACGTCAACCCCACCCCATCCTGCAGAGACTGGCCGGCATTCTGGTGTGCTTTTGGGTTGTTGGCCATAATGTTCATGCCATTTCACCTCACCCTACCCCTGCAGACACCAGCAAGTGTCGAGGTATGGCTTGGGTTGTTCGGACTTTACACCCATCCCATTCCATAAGGAAATACACTGAAACAGGTGCAGTATGAGAGAATAGGGTGAACTTTGGGGCTGAAGAGTCCAAAGCACACCTCAATGTCTGTCACTGGCTGCAGGGTAGGGGTGGAATGTCATGAGCATTACTGTCGACAATCCCAAGTCATACCCCTGATGCATGTCAGTCCCTACAGGGTAGAACATTATGGTCAGATAGCCTAATGCTCTGGGCGTTTCTTGGTATTTTCACTCTATGTTTTCAAAATGGGCTTTTTGTGACCCCACTGCATGAACAGTGACACTATCAGTTCAATAGCCAAAAGGTGATTTTGCGCAACGACTATGCCATTTGGCACCACAGTTGCGAAAACACATTTTGAACAGTATGTGAAAAATGACAGCTGTACTGTTCATGAGGAGGTGTAAAAAATGGTAATGTTGAAAATGTGGAGTGAATATAACAAAATTGGTGAAGTCATAAGCGTGTGTAGAAACTGCACAACATACACCTGTAATGAAATTATTATGGGGATATTTTACACCAGATTTCTAACATAGGTATTTTGGGACCTCTGCTCTTGAACAGTGGCACAGTAATTTTCTTAATCTGTCCCAAACTTTGATTTCGCGACAGCTTAATCGCACCATTGTGCTGCCAGATGCAAAACATGTTTCAGGCAGGATGTGAAAAATGACAGCTATACTGTTCCTCAGGCAATGTGCAAACATGAAAATTTTGAGAATCTGGAGTAAGAATACAAAACGTTGGCTTAGTTATGAGCATGCGTAGAAACTGTGCAATGCATGCTGTTAAAGCAGTCATTTCTGGGAATTTTTTCACCAAATTTGCAGCATGAGCTTTTTGGGACCTCTCCTTATGAACACTGTCACTGTGGTTTTCTTAATCTGTCCCAAACATTGATTTCGCACAGTGACTGCGCCATTGAGTGCCACATGTGTGAAAACACATTGTCGGCAAGATGTGAAAAATGACAGCTGTACTCTTCATAAGGAGGTATGGAAAAATGGCAATGTTGAAAATCTGGAGTGAAAATATTAAAAATTCTCAAAGTTATGAATGTACGTGGGAACTGCGCTATGCACGCTCGTGACACAGTCATTTTGGTGGATTTTTTCACCAAATTTGCGACATAGGCGTTTTGGGAGCTTACCTCATGAATTGTGATACTGTCATTCTGTTAATCAGTCCTGAAAGGTGATTCTGCACAGTGACCATGAAATCACTTTTTGGGACCCAATAACAAAATGACAGTGACTGAGTTCATTAGGTAGGGTTCCAAGAACCCCATGTAGAAAATTTGATGCCAAAATTCAGAAAAAATGGCTGAGATATCCACCTAAGTTGAAAAAAACCCTTTGATGTCATTATACAGCTTACCAGCATTTCTTCAGTTCACGGTCAGCTTTGAAAAGTGCAGACCTAGCTCCCAGTCCACCAAGATTTTCACGCCAGGCTGTGGAGGCAAGGTATGTGGGTGTAGGCTGGGGCTTGCAGAGGTGGGTGTGGGTGTGTGAGGGGCTGCTGACAGATAGGGACCATTTTATATTTTACAGGTAAAAAAATTTAAACATCATGGGAAGGTTTTTTTACAGGTACATTTGTCATGCTGTGGTGGTCTACCAGCATGCCACCTGCATGTTTTGGGGACTGGAGTTGACAGGATTGGGCACCTGTCAGCAATAAAAAGGTCTGTGTTGGGGGGGAGAAATGATGCTGAGGGGGATTGGGCACCCCCCAGGCAAACAACTTGTACGGGGGACATTATGCCGATGGGGATTGGGCTCCCCCATCGGCAAATGAACTGGGGCATGATGATGCTGACAGGGGGATTGGGCACTCCCGACGTTGGCTTTTATGGTGACTGTGAGAGTCAGATGGTGACAACCACTGCTATGTTTATTGAAGTGTTACACCAGGGAAGGCACGCCCTGCAATGAGGGGTCACTCCTTCATTGCAGCAACAAAATTGTTTAAGGTTGGTGGCATGCTTTTCAACTGCTGTCATTGACAGCGTGTGCATTTACTGGTGCCATAGAGATGAGCCCCAAAAAGCAGTGGGGGAACTGGCCACAACAGGACCACATCTCCAAAACCTGCTATTCCAAGCTACCACAATAAGTTGCTTGCACGTGCACAAGACAACATAAAAAAAATAAAGAAGACATCAGTACATTGACAAAGAGGAATGCTTGCAGGCACTCCATTTGTGTCTTGGTCGGGGGGGGGAGATTATCCATGACCACCACAGCTTTCAACTTGGTATGACTTGGTATGATAGAACCTCTAGAAGGACAAAAGTCCTGAAGTTCATAAAACACATACCAGAAATGCAGACAGAGGAACAATTTTATTTCAGAATCAACACCAGTTTCAACTATTTTAATATTTAAACATATGAATTATTTTTTTCCCTGATATGAAATACAGAGGATCATTTTATAGAAACGTAGGCTTTGATGGCAGATAAGGACTGCTTGGCCCACCTAGTCTGACCAGTTCCCTACCAACTGGATAAGCTGCAGATCCTAGTTAACCAACAGCCTACTTCTTCCTACCCCCCCACAAGAATTGTGTTATGTCTGTTCCATGCATTCTTGAATCCTCCCACAGTTTTAGATCCCACAACCTCCTCAGGAAGGTGGTTCCATGCAT
This sequence comes from Neoceratodus forsteri, assembly GCA_016271365.2. Classification (NCBI taxonomy): domain Eukaryota; kingdom Metazoa; phylum Chordata; order Ceratodontiformes; family Ceratodontidae; genus Neoceratodus; species Neoceratodus forsteri. The sequence goes on along the minus strand of CM057456.1, from coordinate 680,281,081 downwards.
TCACCACCCTCTCTGTGAAAAAATACTTCCTCACATTGCCCCTGAGCCATCCCCCCTCTGTCTTCAAATTGTGTCCCTTTGTTCTTGCACTTCTCTTTTTCTGAAAGATGCTACCCTCTTGTACTTTGCTGATTCCATTGAGGTACTTAAAAGTTTCTATCATGTCTCCCCTCTCCCTCCTTTCCTCAAGGGTATACATATTAAGCTCCTTTAACCTCTCCTCATATTGCTTCTGTTGCTGACCCTGCATCATTTTAGTTGCCCTCCTCAGGACTGCGTCCATCTTGTATATGTCCTTGCAGAGATGGGGTCTCCAGAACTGGACTCAGTACTCCAGATGGGGTCTCACCAACTGTCTGTACAGAGGGATAACAACTACCTGTTTTCTACTGGTGATGCCTTTCCCTATACATCCCAGTATCCCCCCAGCCCTCCCTAATGCCTTCTCACATTGCTTGCTAACCTTAAGGTCATCTGATATGGTTACCCTCAGGTCCCTTTCCATTTTTGTTATTGTTACTACCTCCCCCCATTGTGTACTCTTCCCCTGGGTTGTTGTTTCCCAGGTGCATTACTTTGCACTTCCTTGCATTGAATCCAAGCTGTCATACTTCTGACCATTTCTCCAACCTTGCCAAGTCCCTTCTCATCCTTTCCACCCCCCCTTGTGTATCAACCCTGTTGCAGATCTTTGTGTCATCTGCAAAGAGGCATACTTTTCCTTCCAGTCCCTCTGCAATGTCACTTATAAAGACATTAAAAAGGACTGGACCCACTACTGAACCCTGCAGTACCTCACTAGTAACCCCCCTTTTTTCAGAGTGGACTCTGTTTACTATTACCTTCTGTGTCGTGTTGTCCAGCCAATGTTTTACTGAGGCTATCACCCTGGGACCCACTCCCAGGCTGGCTAATTTGTTTATTAATCTTTTGCATGAGACTGTGTCAAATGCCTTGCTAAAGTCTAGGTAGGCCATGTCCGCAGCCCCTCCCTGGTCTCCCACTTTTGTGAAGGGGAATCACATCCACTCTCCACCAGTCCTCATGTACCACACCATCCTCCGATGATTTGTTAAAAAGGGTAGTCAGTGGTGTCACTAGTGCTCCCCTTAATTCTTTTTTTTGTTTATGCTTATTTTGTTTTTTCTGGTAGGGCCTCCTGTCAGATTCAGCCCTGGTCACGGCCCCCAGACTTCCACCTACCATCTCATTGCCGTCGCTCTCCCAGTCACCCCCAGCTTGCCCCCAGAAGGTGGGGCCATGGCACTGGTCCCCACTATTTCCAGTGCTGCTGAACCAGTATCTGGGTGGGAGAGCCAGTGACGGAGGCTAATTGAAGCTCGGGGAGGGCTTTATGGAGACAGAGGCCCCACCTTGCTTTTTACCCCCTGTAGGCTGGGGCAGAGACATACAATGATGCCCAGCATCTGTCCCGCACCAGAAAGCTTCAATTATGCATCATCACAGGGCAGTAACCCAGCTTCTGCCAGGTCTCTCTCCTGTATGATCACAGGCCCCCCTGCCCTCCAGAGAAGGAGAGCAGTCCTAGGGATGCTCAATCCTTCTCTCTGGCCAGCCCTCCTATGACATGGGTCTGTTCCCAAACCTGGGTCACAGGAATTGCAAGCAGAAACCAACCGCTGTGCCGATGGGTCGGCTTCTCCCCTTAATTCTTTTGTGAATTCTGGGTGAATCCTGTCAGGCCCCATTTCTTTGTCTACCTTGAGTTTTAGGAGTTCTTTCAGAACCCTTACTTCTGTGAAAGGACTGGGTTCAACCCCCAAGCCAGAGTGCTTCTATTGATTGGATTAGGTACTCCCTCCTCTTCTTTTGTGAATACTGAGTAGAAGTATTCATTCAGTATCCCTGCTTTTTCACTGTCCCTCTCTGCCCACCCACCATCCCCTTTATTCAGCCTCACTATCCCTCCCTTTGTCTTTCTAGGCTCCCTAATGTACCTATAAAGGTTTCATCCCCTTCTTAACTGAGTTGGCTATCTTTTCCTCAGTTTGAGCCTTGCTATTCCGACTGCCCTCCATGTTTCCTTCAGCCATAACTGGTACAGTTCTCTGTCCTGCACCTTCTGTGTTTATAAGCACAATAAGATACTCCATGGTGTGTATTAGATAGTTCTAAAAGTAATGCATGCCTGTGGGGCTGGACACACTCAGTCTGTGGCCTCATGTCTCACTATGCCCCCTAGTCATGCATTAGAACTGTCTCACACACCCTGCATGTCTTATTGCTTCCATATTACTTGTGCGGAAGCACCAGTGTATTAGGGTTGAGTGCAAACTTCTATGTTAAACCTGAATTGTGTAACCTTCATAACTTTGGAACCGTGTAACAAATTTGCACAGAATTAGGCACATGTAATTTTTATGTGTAGGTCTCTTGACTTGCCAAACTTTGAGTAAATACGCTTTGAGGTTTTTGAGATATGGAGCATCAGAAACTCCAACATTTACCAAATTCTTTTTTTATGTTTCTTTGTCCACCTGTAGCTCAGAAAGTGCTTTATGTTCTGGTGTGACAATTTCAGGGTAGAAAGCCTCTGGGTCACAGATGTGCCTTTTGAAGGTTTGGAAAAAAAATATTAATCTGTTCCAAATTTATTAAAATTTAAAATTTCCCATTATTTCCTATTGGAAATTTTATATGTCAGGTATGATAGCATTTTTGGGACAGCAAGACCTAATATTTTGTGCAAATAATGCTTTTTTCCTCACATTTTTTTGCATGGAGGGTCACATGCAGCCATTTTTTCACAAAACTTGCTGTCTTTTTGCACATAGGATCACATAGAGCCTGCTTTAGTTTTGCAGAGCTCTTTTGTGTCTGCCTTCTTGTTTTCTCCTTAGTGAGAAACAAAAGTAAGCAAATTTGAAAAGTAAATGTCATATAAAACCATTCAGAACATAACTAAATGGACCCATTTAGCTACATTCTGATTTTTGTTTTAAATACTAGGGAGAAACACCTTTTGTTGGCACCCAAAATCCTGGGTGCCAGGTTAGTGACAGGACCACATCTGCCATGTTCTCTGTATGAGAGCAATGGGATTTTCTTGATTTGTGCAGCCTCAGCTTGAACTCATGCTGCTGGCTGCACTGTCATGCATGCCTTGGTGTTTCCCTGGTGTCTAGTGGTGCCCCCACCCGACGGTCATTGTCCAGTGTGCCCTCTTGTTGGAGTCTAGTGGCACCTCCCACCCTCCGATTTCCATTCTGCTGTTCAATAGAAGACACCCCTTCCTCCCCAGCAGTGTGGGACACTGGGGTTCCCACTCTCAGTGTCCCAAAATACTTATTTTATTTGTATCTCTAAAGAAGAAAACTGTCTCCCATCATATTTTATTTTGTTTTACCTGAAAAAAAGAAAATGATCCCTCGTTGTCCCGGCCCTCCCACTAATACTGACTTGAGTGACACATCTGATAAGTACAGAAAAAAGCACTTCACTTCTGCTTCTACAGTATGGTGGCATGGTGGACAGAGCACAGGGACAAGGACATCCAGAGTCCTAGGTTCAAAACCAGTCTCTCTCCTTTTCTCACTGCAATGAAGGTGAAAACATGCATAGAGTCTGTCCTCAACCCCAGGACTCTGACTGTCCCATTCCTGTTCCTTATCCTCCTTGCCATAGGAGAAGCATAGCTACATCTGTGCTTTTTTCTATATTTATCAATGGTGTTGGCAGCAAGTGGGTGGTTGATGTTCAAAAATGTGGTATGCATGAAAATAGGCATAGCCTATTTTTGCACATACCATGTTTCAAATATTAATCATGACCTTGAGGCCAAACATTGATATTGAGAGCTGCAAGCCCCCCCCCCACAGCAGTGTGAGACACTGGGAAGCCTACTCCCAGGGTCCCTGGACATGTATCTCCCCAACTCTGAGCAGTGTGGGACACTGGGAAGCCAACTCCCAGTGTTCCATGTCATGTATTCTCCCAAGCAGTGTGGGATACTGGGGAGCCCACTCCCAGAGTCCCGATATATGTATAACCCCCCCACCAGTGTGGGACATTGGAGAGCCCACTCTCAGTCTCCTGAAAATGTTTTTTTTAAAACCTGTAGGTTAAGAAAACAGTCCAGTGATGTCTTTTGAATTTTTAAACCTGAAAAAAGAATATGGCCCCTCTTCGTCCCCTCTGTCTCCCTCCCCCATCACCACCCTCCCACTGAGCACCAATCATCCCACACCCCATCTGTCCTATACTTAGCACCAGAGGTCATCCACTGGCAACTTCCATGGACTGGGACAATTCTGCACTCTTCAAAGCTGAAGTACAAACCGAGGAATCAAGGTAAGTGCTGTACAATGTATTTTAATGATGTTTTGAACTTATCTTGAGATCTTAGTCATTTTTTGGAATTTTTACACCACATTTCCAACATAGACTTTTTGGGATGCCACCTCATGAACACTGGCACTGTCATTTCATTGCTCAGCCCTGGAAGGTGATTTTGCAGTCACTGCATGTAATCACCTTTTGGGACCGATCAACAAAATTACAGTGCCAGTGTTCATGAGATGGGTTTCCAAAAAGTCTATGTTGAAAATTTGGTGGAAAAATTCCTCAAAATGGCCAAGTTACATGGGGTCATTGAAGGAGGAGAGGAGACCTTTGTTATGTTTATAAGGCCTTTCATAATGAAATTCTATGGGAATCAACTGAACTGAGAAAAAAAGGTTATGGACAAACATGACTCCATTGTTATCTATTAAGGGGTGATCTATATAAAACCTCAAGAAGTTTTAATCAGAGAGTGGTAAGCATATGGAATGCTTTGCCAGAATTTGTATTTAAAGTTCCTAATTTAAAAGTTTTCAAAAGATTACTGGATGAAATACATGGTTAATAGTAAAACCAGTTATTACCACTGATATGTGCAAGTCTAATTATGGCTTGAACAGGCTGTTTCACTCATATTGGACTAATGTACCTATAACTTTGATAATTTTCCATATTTTCACTTCAAATTTTCAACATAGTAATTTTTCCACGCCATCACATGACCAGTACAGCTGTCGTTACCTGTGACTCGGAATGGTTTTTTGCAACAGATTTGAACATTTTTGCCATTGGGTTCATGAGGGGTCATAAGAAGGCTATGTTCAAAATTTGGGGTCTAAATATGACAAAAAAATATAAAAGTTATGACCATTCATTGCAATTTAGGTACACCCGCTCACAACTGCAGAAATTTTAAATATTTTGACCAAATATTTTCAACATAGCCTTCTTATTACCTGAGCTCATGTATGTTGCAGCTGTCATTTTTCAAATCCTGTGTTTATACCTATGGCACAGAATGGCATTGTACTCACACAGAATTATGTTTTGGTAGGGATTTATACATTTTCTTTACCAGCTACATGTCCTGTGGAAATAAGATGGCTATGCTGATAATTTGGTGATGCATCTATGGAGCATGGGAGCACAGGGTCCAAAGGGCCCTGCACTTCCTGAACAAATAAGAATACAAGCAAACTATCTGAAAAAGTAAGGACATTCATTGCTAAAAACTTCATTAATGCACCATTAGGGTTGAAGCATCAAAGTAGGGAAATACAACCTTAGGGTTCCTTAACTTAAGACCCAACCCCCACTGTGCATGCAGAAATAGGCATGAGCAGTGGGTTTTGGGGTTGTGGACCATAATGCTCACCCCTTTCTCCTATGCTTTACCCATCTTACCTTGCTTACTTATGGAATGGGTGAGCATTATGGTTCACAACCCCAAAACACACCCCTCATGCCTGTTCCTACATACGCAGTGGGGGGGGCTTAGGCTTAGGTCACATTTCCCTACTCTTGATGCTTCAACTCTAATGGTGCACTAATGATGTTGCAATATATATATATATAGATAGATAGATCTATATATATATATATTATATATATATATATTTAAAAAATGGGGTGGTAAAATCATAGAAATTCCAGTAACATGATTGGACAAAATGCATCACATGACCGTGCATTATTTCCCAATGACCGCACGCCTCCCAGTACGACCGCACACCTAAACTACTTTCCAGCCCTCAAAACCTTCTCACCAGCAGTGAGATCACTCCACGCCTAATGCAGTTAAGCAGCCACATACACACACACACACACACACACACACACAAAGTGGCACCCACAGCCATAACTAAATATATCACTAGTAATCCCACACTGTACAACCTGATTTACTTGATTGCACCACTCCTTTTTAAATAAACTATCATCTAAAAAGCAAATTCTGCCTGCCATTTTCACACTCTTACTGCAGAGCCACTAACTTTTAGTACTGCACACTATGTCACCACCCTAAATTCTACAAAACAACATAATGCAACCCATTTAATAGAAACCTAACTGTGTATAAAAAAAAAACAAGACAAACTACAGTTCTCTTACTTCCTACTCTCACTTTCTGTTAAAAAAATCTCCCTTTCTACACAGAGTTGCCCGATCGTTCAGCACTTTCACTTTTCCTTCTTGAACTATAGCGTGACCGAGCGGTGCGCATTGTGAGGAAGTGACAAGCTATTCTGAGTTGAAAGTAAGTCCTTTTGTGTTTAAAAGATAAAAGTGTTTTCCCTGCTGTGGAGTTTCTCTTAATTTCAGTAAAACAAGCTGCAGAGTCTATGTAGAATGGGCGAGGCGCTTGGTGAGTCGGCAGCTTCTGAGAAGGTAGGCGTAAGCCAGAGCGAGTGCTGCTATGACAACTCTCGGCTCTGGCTTGCGTCTACCTTTGTAAAACTGCCCGACTCACTATCGGCGTCTCCTCATCCATTCTCACATAGACTCTGCAGCATATATTACAGAAATTAAGAAAAGAAACAACTGGGAAGGAAAACACTTATCTTTAAACACAAAAAACTACAATTCAATCGACAACTGTCACTCCCTGTCTCACCCTTCACTCACTTCTTCATCACTAAGCTCTCACTTGGGACTACTTTCCTAAAGCTGCCGACTCCTCACTGTGTCCTCGCTCCTTCTACATAGAGTCTGCAGCTTCTCTCACTTAACTAACAGAACATAACATAAAGAACACACTTTTCATCTTTTTAAACACAAAATGACTAAACTTTGAACTCTGCCACCATATCATTTACCAGCTAGACAGAGGGATTATTATAAACCAACAGAACCTAACAGGAGGGACACACTTTTCATCTTTTTAAACACAGGACTTACTTTGAACTCTGCCAGCATATCATTTACCAGCCAGACAGAGGGATTATTTTCCACCCACCCCCAAAACATGTGTGGCCATTTTATAAGATAGATATACCACTCTAGGGTGTGCGGTCGGCGCTCTGATATCGCACACCTTGGGTGGTTAGATACACTCAACCTGCGGCTTACATTGCATCTGCTAGCCACACCAAGGTATGCGTATATCAAGAGCGACACAGCACACCCTAAGTGGTATATCTATATATATATATATATATATATAATAGGGCGGTTGCACCCTATATTTAGGGTTATGAAGGCACTTCTATGTTAAACTCCAAATGTTGTGTGTTAATAACTTTGGACCCTTTGAACAGATTTGCATGAAATTTGGTATGCATGATGGTTCATGGCAGATCTTTGATCTGCCAAATTTTGTTTTGTCGGACTTACATTTTTGCACACCAAAATGCTGCAAAATTCACTTTTTGCCAGCTATGTGGGCAGTTTTTGGGATTTTGTCTGTGGCACTGTGTGGCTGTCCTGTGCCATGCAGCTCTACAACTTCACTTGTCTGAAAGAGAATGGGTCAAGAAATATGTTGCTTTTCATTACTGTAAGTGAAAAAATATTAATCCATTCAAAAGTTATTCAAGTTTTAAGTTCCCAATATGAGTCAATGGGAACATTTATATGGTTATTTTGCAAAATAAGAATGGGGTTTTGGCCATCTGGTCCCTCCTCATGATCAAAGAATTTGCAGGCTCATGATCAAAGAATCTTTGATTGTGAAGAATTATTTGATTGCAATGGCCACCATCTTGTTTTCAGTTTGTGGTCAGAAAAATACAAATATCTCAACTCTGGGGGGACTTCTGAAGTAAAACTATTTTGGGTTTTACTCAGGGGTCTTCCCTCTATCAAGCCTTGTCTGTGCTTTCTTGTAAAAGTGTCAGAAAATAGAGTTATGAAGATTTTAATTCTTTGATCGTGGCTCGCTAACCATCTTTGATCATGAGCCTGCAAATTCTTTGATGGTGAGATTCTTTGACCACGATCTTTGATCGCGAGGGCGTGACTAGATGGCCAGATTAAAAAATCTAATTTTTCAGCTCATGGGTGACTTATAAAGCCAAATGAGGATGGGTTTTACTCAGGAGGAGACGTTCTATCGAGTCATGCCTGTGGTTTCATTTATTTTTGTGTAAAACTTTAGTTTTCACATTTTTTATTCCTTGATCACTTGCCTACAAATTCTTCGATCGTGAGCCTGCAAATTCTTTGATCGTGAGATTCTTCGATCATGATCTTTGATCACGAGGGAAAGACTAGATGGCCTGATTTGGAGGGACCAGATAGCCCAATTTTAACAAATTTTAAAATTAAATATGCTGGTAACGGTTTGTTCTTTTAACTTGAAATTTGGAGGGTGTTGACGGGATGTCCTGTAGATGTGAATTATGGTGTTTAGGTGTCAGAGAATACATTTTTTGTGGAGATATTGCATGGCACAGTTTATATTTTGTGGACAGCGTTTTGCATTGTGGTAGTGGCTTTACATTTATAGGGAAGCTAGCGTTACTGCCATGGACTTACTTTTCAGGTAGTAGGTATGTGAAATGTAAACACGTGCAGAATTCTCCCACTCCAACAAATGAAAATTTCAAACTTTCACATGTTATATCTCGGAAATGGTTCAGTCTTTTAAATTTAAATTTGGAGGGTGCTGAGGGGATGTCCTCTACATATGAATTATGGTATTTAGGTGTTGGAAAATTAATTTGCTGTGGAGATATTGTGTGACACAGTTTACATTTTGCATATAGTGCTTTCCACTGTGGTAGTGGTTTCACATTTATAGGGTATCCAGCCTTACTGCCATGGAGGTAATTTTCAGTGGTTAGGTCTCGCACATGTAACAGGTGTGGAATTATGGCAGTCTGATTAATTAAATATTTTTTTTTCAAAGTGGTGGGCCCCAGGCTCCCACTCATATGTGCTCCCACGAATACATATTATATTAAGTATTTGTACTGTTATGTTAGGCAGAAATTTGCAAGTTGGTGGGAGCAGGCCCTGTGCTCCCACCAACTTGCGTGACTTTCTAGTTTTCTATACTTTCTCAAAAAGTAAGGAAATTCTATGCAAAAAATGTTGTTAATGCATCATTTAGGGTTAAAACACAAAAAGTCAGGAAATGAGATGTTTAGGGTTGCCCCTTCCCCCCCTCGTGTGCCTCACCCATCCTCCAGAGATTGACAGACAATGGGGTGTGTCATTGGGGTGTGAGCCTACATGTCACCCTATTCTTCCTTACTGTGGCTTGTGAATATGATAACACATAGAATGGGGTGACATTTAGGCCTCATAACCCCAATGACACACCCCGTCATCTGTCAATCTCAGGAGGCTGGGTGGGGCACACAAGGGGAGGGGGCAACAGTAAAGTTCTCATTTCCTGACTTTTTGTCTTTTAACCCTAAATGATGAATTAACAAAGTTTTTTGGCACACAATTATATCTGTATATATATATATATATATATATATATATATATAGATATTATAGTAGTATGGTAGTGCTACCATAGTTAGGGTTGAGTAGCACTTTAGCACTTTTAAGGTTAAAGGGTCACATTTTGCACCTTAATAACTTTGCCATCCTTCAACAGATTTGCCTGAAATTTCATATGCATGATTGGGCATGGTAGATCTTGGGATCTGCCATGTTTCGTATCAGTCAGAGATACAGCTGCATAGTTATTAAGCAACAACCAATTACATAATTATGCTTTTTTGTAATTTCTTTGCTCTCACCTACAGGTCATGCAGTTTGTGTGACCAGTCCAAAAACTTCAGAGAATGTGCAGCTGGGGTCCCCGATGCACCTTTTGAAGATTTCGTGAAAAAATATTAAACTGTTCAAAATTTATTCAAAAACAAGTTCCCATTGTAAGTCAATGGGAAAAGTTAACAAAATGTGCAACACTTTCACAAATGCACTTTTTAGTGTCACAAATGGCCCTAGTAGTGTTGCAAATCCCCATCTTGTTTTCAGTTGGTGATCGAAAATGCTTGACATTTAAATTTGGGACCCTCTAAGGACACAATTCTTTCTGTGTTCACCTAGTCGGACCCTGAGGATGCTAGCCATGTCTTTATTTTGGGGTTAAACACCCCAGAAATATGTTTTTCAAATTTCTGGAAACAGTAGTGCTGAAAAGTAGTGTCGCACCTGTGACAGTTTCACAATTTTTTGCGCAAATTGCTTCAAATTGCGACTCTACTTTTTCAGACTTGTCCAAAATGACAGGAACTCTTTGCCACCCTGCTGCGAAAGAACGGTTTGGTCTTTTGAGCTAAAATTTGTAGGAAAGATAGCCAACATCTCACAGACATGCCTTTCGGTGGTTTGGTGAAAAAATATTGCACAGCTCCAAAGTTACAGTACTCTGAAGTTGGCATTTTTCCCCTAGACTAACATGGTGGCGTACGCCGCGCCTTTGGGGCTCGTATCTCGAAAACGATGTGAGATACAGATTTTTTGTTGTAATCACAAAAACCTAGCCAGGAAAAACATGATTTATGTGAAATTTTAAATTTTTTTCTACATCGTGCGGTTGCGGAGATATTAGCAATTAAGTACTTCCAATGCTCGTTTTAAGCTTCGATGTCCATTACAATGCATACATTCTTTGTACACACTGTGTTTATCTATGCACCTGTTTGGCAAAAACAGGTTATGTGCTTCCATTACTGTTCCAGTTACTGTTTCTACTTCCGCGTTTATGTCTCCATTTTTGCCTTACTGTTCCGTATACGCCACTGTGTAAGTGTTACCTTTGCATTGTCATTTGCGCTTGTATTTTTGTTACTGCTACAATTTGTATTTCCACTACAGTTTCTGTTTGCATTTTGTTTGCATCACCATGAACTTTGCCATTTGCATTTCCAGCAGCCCTTTCATTTGCGTTTCTGTTTCTCTTTTTCGTTTTGTGTCTTCCTTGCTGTTACTGTTACCATTTGCGTTTGCAATTGCATTACTGTGCCCGTGCACATTACGGTTTGTGTTTCCATATGTGCTTGTGTTTTCTGTTTGGTTTCTGTTTCCTTTGCTGTTATTGTTGCTGTTACCATTACCATTTGCACTTACAATTGTGGTACTGTGCCGGTGCATGTTTCGGTTTGCGTTTCCGTATGCGCTTCTGTTCCCGCTTCTGTTTCTGTTTCCTTTAGCATTATTCTTCATCTTAACTTTACCATTTGCATTTGCAATTGTGGTACCCATGCCTGTGCGCATTATGGTTTGCATTTACATGTGCGCTGCATTCGCTTTCCATTTCTGTTCCTTTCAGATTCTTTTGCTGTGACACTTACCATTTCCATTTAAAATACCACTGCCATCACTGTTCATGTTACCAGTTTCAGATGTGCTTCAATGTCTGTTTGCATCACTGTTCGCTTCAAGGCCACTTTGTGCTTATGCTTCTATTAATGTTTCTGTAAAAGGGTGATCCCTGGGTAGAAGGATGAATTCTTCTGTTCTGTCCCCCAAGAGATAAGTTCTGGTTAATGTTTGTTGCTCACATAAATGGGCAGCTATGAACTTCATGAGTGCAGAGGAATTAAAGTGTTTAAGTGCCTAAATTAAGTGAAACACTTAGAAATGCAGAGGCTAAGCACAGAGCCCTTACAGGGGAAATATAGAATGGTACAGAATGTTATTTACTACATATAGCCTTTATTTTGCTCACAGTTTGAGCCTTTTACTTTATTTCCTTTTTGTTGGTTTTGGAACAAATAAACATTGTATCTTGCCAATGGTGCATTGAACATTATACCAGATTGTTGTGTACATCTGTTATCCCACACCCTATTACAGTTTCCTTTACCATTTATGTTTGCTTTGCCATGTGTGCCACTGTTGGCGCTTCTGTTTGCGTTGCTGTCCCTGTTACTATGCCACAAGATATCATGTGGCTCCGCTGCATTACATTTTACTATTTCTCGTCATCATTCTCAAAAAGAAGTGAAACTAGAGAAGAAAAAACTCTGTTTAATGCATCAGTTAGGGTTGTTCCACAGCAACAAAAGCAAGGAAATTCAGTGTTAGGGTTGAAAGCCCCCCTTTGGACCCCTCCAGCCCCCCAACCAGCATCAGGGTGCACGTTGGGGTCATCAGTCCTAACTCTCACCTCATTCTCCTATTTCTCAGCTTCTTTACACATATGATGGGGTGAGAGTTAGGCCTAATGACCCAAATGCGCACCTGATGCTGGTTGGGAGGGCTGGCTGAGGGGTCCAAGGGGACTTTCAACCATAACACCTAATTTCCTCTACTTTTGTCACTGTGGAACAACCCCAACTGATGCATTAAACAGAGTTTTTTGCCTCTAATATATATATATATATATATATATATATATATATATATATACATGTGTATATATATATATATATATATATACAGTATATATATATATATATATATATATATTTATATAGGGTAAGGGTGGTATACAAAGATGTATATCTATCAAGGGGGCTAATTGGGGCTATAAGATCACAAACCATATAAACACTATAAACAGGTATCTGCCTCTATCTCTGAAATCAAATAAAGAGGCAGAAGACACTGCAGAGCAGGACACTGCGGCACAGGAGCTAGCACAACAATACTCACCCAAATCAGGAACCAAAACTAAACAAGCACAAAGGAAATCCAAAAAACTTCTGATCATAGGAGACTCCATGATTCGGGGAGTTGATACCCATCTCCAGCCAGGGGTGATGGTCAGATGTCTCCCAGGTACATCAGCATGGAGAGACACTGACCGCATTGCTAAAATTGTTCACAAAGCAGGAGAAAACATTGATGTCCTAGTACACATAGGGACTAATGATCTCGCCAGCCGGTCAGTTGTGGAGACCAAGGAACACCTGACTAGGCTGGGTGACAAACTATCATCTATTTCGTCCGGCATCTCCTTCTCTGAGATCCTGCCAGTCTGGGAGAAGGGAGCAGATGGACGGAAGGTCAGAGAAGGGGAGATAGGGGAGCTAAACACGTGGCTCAAGGACTGGTGCCAGGAAAAAGGACAGATTTGTAGGGAACTGGCAACAGTTCTGGGAGCGAAAGTTCTTTAAATTTGATGGACTGCATCTGACTAAAGAGGGAGTCAGTGCATTGGGGCAGAAGTTTGACGTCTTTGCAGAATATTTAAACTAGCAAATGGGGAGAGGGTGCAGCACCCCATCACGCCAATGGGAAGAACACCCTCCCCTCAGCTAGTGGTCAAACAGGAATTCAGCGTGTTTGCTGCTCATTTGCATCACCAGGTAAGAAAAAGGTTTGTCTCCCCATACGATGCACAGGGTAATGCCAAACTTCACCCAACAACTAACACACCAAAATCTGGCCAATGGAAAATCATGTACACAATGCTCACAGCCTGGGAAATAAGATCCCAGACCTGCAGGCAATAATGTCAGAGGCTAAACTGGACATAGTAGCAATTAGTGAGACGTGGTTTACCAGTAACCACACTTGGGAGACTCAGTACCTGGCTATGTATTGTTCAGAAGAGACCGAGGTGCAAAAAGGGGGAGGGGTGGCCCTGTATGTTAATGAAAATATCAAAGCTACAGAAATTCAGAATACACATAAGGAGCCAGAAGAACTGTGGGTCACCCTGAAACAGGAAATGGGACAGCCATAAGAACTGGGGTTGTCTACAGGCCCCAGACCAGAGGGAGGACATAGACACATTACTGTTAGAAGATATACAAAACATGACAGCTAAAGGGGAGGTTCTGATAATGGGAGACTTCAACATGCCAGATACAGATTGGTCAATACCAGCAGGAACATCTGCCAGAACTAGACTCATAGTGGATTCCCTGCAGGGGGAGGGCCTCAAACAACTGGTACAGCAACCCACAAGAGACAGGGCTATCCTAGATCTAGTACTGACTAACAAAGAAGGGATCACAGATCTCCAGGTAGAAGGTCACCTGGGGGCCAGTGACCATCACATGGTATGGTTCAATTTGGCTACTACATCTAAATCATCCCATTCCAAAGCAAAAATATGGGACTTCAGAGGAGCTGACTTTGATAAGATGGCCAACAGAGTTAAGCTAGCCCTGGCAAAAGAAACACAGGTGAGGAGGTACAGGCAAAGTGGGCTAGCATTAAGGATACAATACTTGGAAGCAACATCCCATTGTGTTAGACAGAAAGGAAGTGCAAAAGAAGAAGGAAACCACTTTGGTTCTCAAATACAGTAGCAGAAAGTCAGAGCCAAAAGGCTGGCCTTCAGAAAATATAAGGGAACACAGCGGGATGAAGATAGGGAGGCATACCAAACTGCCCTAAGGGAAGCAGGTACGGCAGTAAGGCAGGCAAAGTCCCAAACTGAGGAAACACTAGCACGAACAGTAAAGAAGGTGACAAGACTTTCTATAGATACATTAGTGAAAGGAGAAAGTCCAGAGGGGGTATTGCTAAGCTTAATGGAGAAAAGGGAGCATGTGAGGAGGAGGACCCTGTAAAGGCATCTATCCTAAATAGATACTTTGCTCAGTATTTGCTGAAGAGAAGGTAGGGCAGGGCCCACAGCTCAAGCATCATGGACACAGGGGAGGGAGGGAGGTGATTTACTCCTTCACAAAGAAAAGGGTCCTACAAGAGCTACTAAGCTCAGGGTGGATAAGGCAATGGGACCTGATGGCATACATCCCAGGGTACTTAAGGAGCTAAAGGAGGAACTAGCAGAGCCATTAGCAGAATTGTTTAGTGAGTCTCTGAGCACAGGAGAGGTCCCAGAAGACTGGAGAAGGGCTCATGTGATCCCACCCACAAGAGTGGTAGCAGGGAGGAGGCAGGGAACTACAGACCGTCAGTCTTACCTCAGTAGTGGGCAAGATTATGGAGGCACCCTTAAGGAAAGGATATGCAAACACCTGGAATCCATAGGGGCACAGGATCCAAGACAGCATGGGTTTACAAAAGGAAGGTCCTGTCAAACTAATCTCATAGATTTCTTTGACTGGGTAACCAGAGTGGTGGACCAAGGGGAGCAGTTGATGTCGCCTACCTTGACTTCAGCAAAGCTTTTGACACTGTTCCACATAGAAGATTGATAAATAAGCTAGGTAGGCTCGGGTGGGTCAGAAGTTGGTCAACTGGGTGGCAAACTGGTTGACTGGCAGAAAACAGAGAGTGGTGGTAAATGGTATACAGTCAGAAGAGATGCAAGTCACAGTGGGGTACTCAGGATCAGTCCTGGGGCCAGTCCTATTCAACATCTTCATTAGTGACCTGCAGATGGACTAGAGGGTAAGGCTTGTCTGTTTGCAGATGACACCAAGATCTGCAACAGAGTAGATGATCCAGATGGGGTGGGCAGAATGAGAAGAGATCTGGATAAACTAGCAGAATGGTCAGAAGAGTGGCAACTGGGATTTAATGCAAAGAAGTGCAAAATCATGCACATAGGGAAGAGAAACCCTGAAGCCACTTATAGGCTGGGAGGGGAGTTGCTAGCAGTCACAAAGGAAGAAAGAGACTTGGGCATCATCATCACTGATGACCTAAAATCATCCAAGCAGACCTCTAAAGCAGTAGGTAAGGCTAGGGGTGGTAGGGTGTATTAGTAGGGGTATCACAAGTCGTGAGAGGGAGGTAATAATCCCTCTGTACAAGACATTGGTTAGGCCCCATCTGAGTACTCATGCAGTATTGGAGGCCACACTCACAAGGACATTAACCAAATTGGAGGCAGTCCAGAGAAGGGCAACCAAAATGGTGCAGGGACTGCATCAGAAGACATATGAGGACAGATTAACGGAGCTCAATATGTATACCCTTGAGCAAAGGAGGAGAGAGGTGATATGATCGAGACATTTAAACACCTTAAGGGCATAAACAAGGTGAAAGAGTCTAACATGTTTAAATATAAGAAAAATAGCAGGACAAGAGGACACAGCATGAGATTAGAGGGAGGCCGATTAAGGGGAATGTGAGAAATTCTTTTTCACAGAAAGGGTGGTAGATGCATGGAATGGTATACCACAAGAAGTGGTGGCTATGAATACAGTGCAGGGCTTCAAACAGGCATGGGATAGGCATAAGGGAGCAATACAAATGACTATGAATAGATAGGTCACTGACAGAGCAAAGGCCGATGGCACATTTATAAGGTAGAAAAAGAAATGGGCAGACTGGATGGGCCTTGCGGTCCTTATCTGCCATCAACTTCTATGTTTCTATGTTTCTATGCCCAAAGGGCGGGTGGCTTTATTGCTCCAATTAGCTCCTGAGATGGGTATACTTCCAAGTATTCCACCCTTACCCATTGTTTGTTGAATATAATACATTAGGATAGGTATTGTTATGGAGATCACACATTTGACCTGAAGGTCTCTTGCAGCAAGAAGAGATGCAAACAGAAGTGGTGTGTAATGAGTGCAAGTAGGAATTTGGAGAATTTCTGAGTTTGAGAGGGTTTAAAAGTCATTTTCCAGGTTCTTTTGCAGCTTGTTAATTGGTTTGGCAAGCTTCCTAATGATTTATTAATTGTGTTAATAGTGCTGTCCCATAGGTTTTAATGTAGTGCAGGAGTGTCCTTTATATTAGTGCAGGTATATACTTTCAATTGTTTGATTAGTCTAGGTATATATGTAACCCCCCACTGGCCACTTGTTTAACTAGTAAGCACACCTCCCACATTTTCTGTCTAGGGGAAAGAGAGGGGTGGAGGTACAGAAACAATATTACAGACAAATGGCCATTACTAAACCCAACTCCTGAGGAGAGAACTTTTGCTTGGGGCTATGCTAGGTCTGTACTTCTGGAGGGGTACCCAGTAATTCCACACAGGATGCAGTAACAAGAATGTCCAAACCAGGTTGGGGTTCTAGAGTGTGGCTTTATTCCAAAGTTGGTACACAAAAGCAAAGGTGGGCCCCTGAGGGTTTACACTTTGTGGCACTAGGCAATGCAGAACAACAGCATATGTAGCAGACAGAAACTCTAAACATCCCATATTACATAGAACCCTGAACCCTCTTCAGCGGCAAAGAGGAAAGTGAGACTTAAAGGGAAAATCATGATTGGGAGTGTTCAGAAAGCCTACCATAAATACAGACAAAGACCATGAAACTGTAGAATCTGATATAAATAGTAAAATAAAGGAAGAGAGGGGAAAACAAAGCAAGTCAAGAAAAAATAAAAATAGGCCTAATAAGAAGAAGTTAATTCAAAAATCTGGGGTAAGAACTCTGAAAAAAAAAAGAAAGTAAAGAACCAAACAATGACAAAATAAAAAAGGAAGAGAAGCTAAAGACTAAAGAATTAATGTGGAAATAACTGGTCATACCATAACAGAAGATATAGAAAACAAGAGATGGATACAAGAGTTTGAAAATAGTATAAAGAAAGACACTGAGGTACAACTTCAACTGAGACATTTTCTGGGAAGGACTCTAGAAACAGACTTTGTGTTACCTATATTTAAAATCTCAATAATGCCTGATGAAACAGAATTAAAGCTAACTTCCATTTGAAGAAACTTTTGAGGCCATCCTACAAGTGAATGGGAGGTATGAGGACACAATAAATAAGATGAGTGCTATTAGACCTCTACCTGATACAGAATTGGTAATTTTACTCTCAGATCAGTATTATGCACTCAAAACAATAGAAAATCAAAAGAAAAATGAAAGATCTAGGTTTTGAAATAGACAGTGTGGTAATCATGAAGTCTATGTTTCCAGAGTACTTCTCAGAAAATAATAGTAAAGCAAGGATGAAGAGGAATTCAATCTCAGTTTTTGGGATTGGTAATTTCTTGAATGAGACAAAATACAACCTACATCCTAGGATTGTAGATTTATTACAGAATATGTTAAAAGATAATAAATTGTATGAACTAATAATGAAAGCAAAGCAAAAAATCAAAGGCAAATAATGATTTGGGTAAGGAGTGAGCCAGATTATGAGCTCCTCCTTTTCAATTCAGAAAGGCTGGATAACCTTGACATAAATTTAAAAGGAGAAAACGAGGTCTTATGGGACAGTAGGGAAAACAGAGATAATGACCAGTGGTTAAACTTAACTAAAATGGCAAATAGATTTCAGATATTGCAGGACATAGATGCTGATTGACAGCCAGATGGAAATATCAGAAACAAATCTCACCCTTCCCTAAATCTAGATTTTAACATTCTATCATGGAATGTTGCTGGACTAGGGGAGAGGTTAGCTGATCTAACATTTGTAGTTTATTTAAAGAAATTTAACATTATCTGCTTGGACCAAAAAGGAACTACACATTGACGGTTATAGAATGTTTAATAAAGGGGCAAGTAGCATAAGCTAATTCGGTAGATTATCAGAAGGCCTTGTATTCTGGGGCAAAATTGCAGGGTCTGCTGAGTATGAGGAAATCTTAGTGGACTCTAATTATATACTTGCAATTGTTGCTGCAATAAATAATAGGAGAATTCTTATTGTCAATCTCTATTCCCTCCTGTTGGATCTAAATATGACAAGAAGAATACTACTGAAAAGCTTATATCTGTAATAGAGCATTTTAAACTGCATGAGTTGGAAGCTGGAATTATACTTTTGGGGGACTTTAATGCCAGGATGGGACACAGCCTGGAGCCCACAAGGGAAATTTGAGAGGCATGTGCAGCCCTTGGGTCACACAACCTAAAAATGGAAAGGGCAACAAAATATAGGAAGGGATGTGAGAGAGGGGGAAAAAACTGGTAAAAGAAAAGAAGATAATAATATGCTTTTAATTAATGAATGCTCTATTGGAGATTTCTTTGGGAAATTTACTTATTTGGGGATAAGGGTGCCTCCATAATTGACCATTGCTGGATTACTTTGGATTTAGTAAAGCTTTTTGGGGATTTCTTTCTAGGCAAATGCTCCAAGAGCAAACATTACTGACTAGAGATCAAATTTTATGTCAAACAAGGCAAAAGTGCTCCTATCAAGCCAAATAAAGGTATTGTAAGGGTCAAAAAAGGGATCAAATGGGACCTATTGCAGAATTCAATGTCCTGCACAGCCAGTATAGTGTTATGCTTGTGCAACTGTGTTAGATTGGTTTTGGCCATTCACACACTCTATTCCAGAGGAATTACCACCCTGTAGGGGTACGGAAGGTAAGAAACCCTTGGAGAGGGTTCTACCCATAGAGGTGCCACAGGACAATTCCCATGGCTGAAGGTACCTTAGGAATCCCCCTAAGGAGAGAAGTGCTGCCACTGGAGGAGAAGGTGACCATGGTGGGGCAAAGAAAAAGTGCTTCATAATGAGGCTGAGAGGAACTGCTTATATAGCTCAGGAAGTGGGAGTGGCTGGCTGCTTGTTCATTAAACTACAGGCCTAGCCTTCCAATTCAAGGTCCTGCACAGCTAGTACAGTGTTATGCTTGTGCAACTGTGTTAGTTTGGTTTTGGCCATTCGCACTCTCTATTCCAGAGAGATTACCACAGTGTAGGGTACGAAAGGCAAGGAACCCTCGGAGAAGGTTCCACCATTAGAGGTGCCACAGGATGATTCCTGTGGCTAAAGGTACCTTAGGAATCCCCAAAAGAAATGTAATACAAACATACCCCAAAAGAATGAGACAACATGAAGCATATGAGCAAGCAGTAACTGTGATGTAGTAGCAGTAACTGTGACATTTTAGTAGAGAAGCATAGACAGTTTGATAACATAATGAGATGCTCAGTTTGATAACATAATGAAATGCCTAGGTTTGCGTAGCATGATACTAATGGTTTGCACTGAGAATTAGGGAATCCTCTAAGGAGAGAGGGAACAGCAGGACCTCCATCCAACAGCAGAACCTATCTAGAGAAACTAGGGGACACTACTATGCTAACTAACAGTTATGACCTGAGGCAACAGAGGAGAGAAAAAACCCTATGAGGAAGAAATCTCTGGAGATCCAAGGCCTAGGTCACCTTCCCTCCAGGATTGAGATAGTTTATTTAGTGACGGCTCTGCAGCTGCAATTTGGGAAACCCAATTAAAGGGAGGTGGAAAATATTCCAATTTGGAGGAAGGCTCTCACTCAAACCCTTTACCGGGAACGCTGTGGAAGGTTGTGAGAAAACTGTGCAACAACGCATGCATCCAAGGTGCAGGAGGAGAGCAACAACTGCTGAGGCACTCACCTGGTCTACCTGCCCTAAACTCAAACCAGGTGAACCAGAGGCAGTCGTAGGGAGAATGCGGTGAAGGTGCCTTGCTAGGGGACCCACTAAAGTCAATGGCTAACCATTATAGTGGAACACTACAGCCAAAGGAGGTAACTTTTTTCACCCTTCACCACTAGTCTTAAATTCTACACCAGGAGCTGCTGTTGCATAGCAGGCAGCTAAAGCCAAGCCCGGGGCAAGGACATTCCCAGATATGGGCCAGGTGAGAAGGATCCCACTCCAAGTTGGACATGCTCAAGATGTGAGCTAAATGCAGAGTGAGACCACCAGCTGCAGAAACCCTGCAGCAGAATAGAATGGCTAACATGCCCCAAAATTGACTGAGAGCTGAGGAGCATAGACAAGTTGGGGGAAAGCTGTAAAAGCACTTTTTAATTCACATTTACCTTGGAGCCCTAACAAGATTTAGGCAGAGGGGAGTGTCAGCCCTGTACAAACCAGGGACGATACGACCAACAGTTGAGATATACCTTGTGTTTTTAAAGTTTTTGTAAACTGAAATTGTAACCAAGAAGCTCAATATTGTTTGGTGCTTCAAACTGTCAACTTTTAACTTGAAAGTATCGCAACTCTTGTTGCGAAGCAGCCGAGAGGTGCACCTGCTACTTCTGGGTACCGGGGATCTTTTTAATAAGAAGCAGCCCAGCTGCAGTTCTTTAGGAGCATAGACAAGTTGGGGAAAAGCTGTAAAAGCACTTTTTAATTTACATTTACCTTGGAGCCCTAACAAGATTTAGGCAGAGGGGAGTGTCAGCCCTGTACAAACCAGGGTCGATACGACCAACAGTCGAGATATACCTTATGTGTTTAATGTTGTTGTAAACTGAAATTGTAACCAAGAAGCCCAATATTGTTTGGTGCTTCAAACTGTCAACTTTTAACTTGAAAGTATCGCAACTCTTGTTGCAAAGCAGCCGAGAGGTGCACCCACTACTTCCGGGTACCAGGGATCTTTTTAATAAGAAGCAGCCCAGCTGCAGTTCTTTAGAAGCATAGACAAGTTGGGGGAAAGCTGTAAAAGCACTTTTTAATTCACATCTACCTTGGAGCCCTAACAAGATTTAGGCAGAGGGGAGTGTCAGCCCTGTACAATCCAGGGGCGATACGACCAACAGTCGAGATATACCTTGTGTGTTTAATGTTGTTGTAAACTGAAATTGTAACAAAGAAGCCCAATATTGTTTGGTGCTTCAAACTGTCAACTTTTAACTTGAAAGTATCGCAACTCTTGTTGCGAAGCAGCCGAAACTACACCAGCTACTTCGGGTGGGGAGCATAAAATTTTGGTTGAGTGAGCAGGGCAGCGTCGTCACACACGTGGGAGATGTGCAGAGACATCGCGCATTTGGCAGGTGTCGGCTGTGTCAGCTGAGGCAGCAGAGCATACCAGGAGGTTATATAGTAAACTAGTAAGTAATTCTGAACCTATAAGATGCCGTGGTGCAGAGTATGTGAGATGTTTAGGGAAGGGGATAATGAGCAGATCTTTACATGTAGTAAATGTGATGAGATAAGGAATTTGAAGGCAGAAATTATTGAATTAAAAAGGAGAATTCAAGTACAGTTAGATATATCCCTACTAGAACAGTATATTGATACCAGAGCTGAAGGTAATTTGCATGACAGTCTGGAGGCTTCCATGGAAGGGAATAGAGAGGTGGTATTACCACGTGAGACAGCTATAAGCCCAGAAAATTGGTCCGAAGTCCCCAGAAAAGGAACATTCAAAAGGGGAAGACGTAACATCGGGGGGGTCTCTAACATCTTGACTCCTAATAGGTTCCAGGTACTGTCCATAGTTGAAGGGGATGAAACCCAGCAGGGAAACGCTAAGATAGGCCCTCACAATGCATTCAGAGTATGCACAAGCACACAGAATAAAGAGTTACCAACACGCCCATTAAATACTGCGGTTGACCCTTTTGAAAATATGAATGAATGTGAAATCCTTAATAATACATTAAGCAGTACTCCTAGAGACATTCTATATATTGATGATTCTTTGCTAAGATATGCAGATACTGAGCTATGTAAGCAGCGAAATGAATACACAACCGTCAGTGTACTACCTGGAGCTGGTATAAGCGACATTAGGAACCTGCTGCCAGGATTACTGGAAAACACTATTTCTAGTTTTACAGTGCTACATGTAGGAGCAAATGATGTGGGTAAAAGGAGTATTCTGGATATTCAGCGTGATTTTGAGGCAGTGGGGGACACACTTAAAGGGAGAGGGTGTGAGTTACTAATATCAGGAATTCTGCCTATACCAAGGGACAATGAGCATATAAACCAGACAATATGTAGGTTAAATGGTTGGTTGAAGCAATGGGCAAAAAGGGAAGGTTTCATGTATATAGATCACTGGCATAATTTCCAGAATTGGTGGCTGTTTGCAAGGGACGGTTTATACCTCAACAAAATGGGACAACGCTTATTAGCACAACAACTTAAAAACAGGGTAAAGCATCATTTAAACTAAATAAGCAGGGGGACAAGGGGGATTTAAAAATTGGATCAACAACAAATAAGTGGAATTTTATTTTACTTAATGCAAGGAGTTTAACTGATAAGTTTGATGAGTTACAGTTGCTGTTGAAAAATCAAAATATACATATCTGTGCGATAGTTGAAACATGGTGGCAATCTGAGGATACCTGGGATAGGCAAATCCAGGGGTATGTATTGTACAACAGGGATCAGCCTCAATCCAGAGGAGGGGGGGTTGCTCTATATATTACTGAGGACATTACCACTGAAAGTATGGATACAACTGGATGGCAGGATGCTAAGGCTGTCTGGGTTAGGATAAGTCCACCCAGAGCAGCTAAAATTAATTTGGCAGTGATATATAGGCCTCCATCTACGAGACTGAAGGAGGATGAAACTATCTAAACCTGGTAAATCAGTTAACAGTAGATGGAACTGTAATATTAGTCAGGATTTAAACCTCCTGGCATAGACTGGGAACACTGGAGGGCTAGCTCATCAGTAGACTCTAGATACTTGGAGGCTTTTTGTCTGAGAGGCCTGGATCAACATGTAACATCAAATACCAGACAGAATCATATATTGGATCTAGTATTAAGTAACCTGGGGGATAATATTTTAAACTGCAGGACTCATCCACCCTTGGGTTCAAGTGATCACGATATGGTGAGCTTCCAGTATTCTGGTACTCTTGGGGAAAACAAGGGGATAACTAAAATTCATAGATATAACGCTGCTAATTTTACTCAGATGGGCCAAGATTTGGCCACATGGGATTGGCTGAAAGATTTTCAACATCTGTCAGTAGCACACATGTGGGAGTTATTGACAGATAAGCTAAATGGGGTAGTCAATAAATATGTGCCAGTCAGTAACAAATATAATAAGTCAAAAAATCTAACTGCACCTTGGATGAATACAACAATAAAAAGTTTGATTAAAACCAAAAATAAAAATTGTCATTTGGCAAAAAAAATCAACTCTGAAAAAGGTTGGGAGGTATATAGGAATAACCTTAAAATAGTAAAAAAATGCCATAGCAAGGGCGAAAAGTAATTATGAGTATACATTAGCATCAAGGGTTGGGATAACTACAAAACCTTCTATGCATACATCAACAGTAAAAAAGGGAAAACTACCACTATTGGACCATTAAAAACTCAGGAAGGTAGTATTGTGAGTGACAATAAGGCTCTTGCAGAGGAATATAGCATATACTTTTCATCTGTCTACACTAAAGATTCCCAGTCCCCTGTTGGCAGTGAGTTGGTTGGACAGGGGGGGATCATCTCTAAGAATTGATCCAGTAGATGTCCTAACTAGATTAAAGAGGTTGAACCAGAATAAGGCACAAGGCCAGGATGGGATCCACCCAAGGGTGCTAAAGGAAATGGCACCATTATTGGTGGACCCTATAACTTACCTATATCAAGAAAGCATCAACACAGGTAAGGTACCGGAGGCCTGGAGACAAGCAGCGGTTATACCCATACATAAAAAAGGCAGTAGACAGGAGGTTTCAAACTATAGGCTGATTAGTTTAACCTCGGTACTGGGAAAGATCTTGGAGGGCATAATCAAAGATTATATTGTTGTCTTCATTGATAGTACAGGCATGATGGATAGGACTCAACATGGATTTACTAAAGATAGATCATGTCAGACTAACTTGTTGGAATTTTATAATAAAGTTAGTAGGGCCATGGACATGGGGGAATCGGTGGACATTGTTTTCCTGGACTTTGCGAAGGCTTTCGACAAGGTCCCACACAAACAGCTTGTAGAGTCACTAAATGAGATTGGTTTACCCTATTGGTTACAAAAATGGGTGAGGGACTGGCTCACTGGAAGAAGCCAGAGGGTTTGTGTGAAAGGAGAATTTTCCAGTTATGCTGGAGTGACTAGCGGTGTCCCCCAGGGCTCGGTATTGGGGCCATGTTTGTTCAATTTGTATATTTCATCAATGAAAGTTGAATCAGTTGTCTGGATGTCTAAATTCGCAGACGACACCAGAATTGGGTGCACAGTAAATAACCTAGAGGAACAGGTAGTTCTTCAAACGGCACTAAATAGATTGGAGAAGTGGGCAGCTCAGAAGCAATCAATATTTAACATTGAAAAGTGCAATGGCATGCATTTTGGGAAAAACAATAATAGATTCCGTATACTCGGTGGGTCTATCAGTAAAGGTAGTCTGCGAGGAGAAGGATCTAGGATTGATTAACCAGGATTTCAACTTAGGCTCCAATGTAATACAGTGGTTAAAAAGCTAGTGGTATGGCAAATTGTATAGCAAGACACATCAGGAGCAGGGACAGGCAGGTTGTGATGCCACTGTATAGTGCACTGGTGCAACCACTATGAGTATTGTGTCCAGTTTTGGGCCCCTTATAGGACAGGGTGATGTTGAGATGGTGGAGAGGGTCAGAGGCGAGGTGACAAAGAGGATTCAGGAGACAGAGGTATGAACTATGAGCAGAGGCTGCTTAGTTTGAATTTATATCCCTTGGAATATCGTAGATTATGGGGTGATATGTGTTTGATCTATAGGGCATGGACAAACCCTAACATGTGGGATCTTTTGGGCCTGAAAAAAAGGGAACAAACATACGATACTAGGTCTCATAGCTTTCAATTACTCAAGAACAGATACAATACAAACAGGAGGAAATATTGGTTAAATTACAGAGTAACAGAAGTGTGGAACAGCTTACCAAAGGAGATTGTTGAGAGTGGTACTATGCAGGTGTTTAAAACACAACTGGACAAGTACCTCTTAGAAAGAAAGATAAATAGGTATGGGTAAGAACATGACTTGCGAGCTCATGGACAAATTGTCTTTATGCTCTGTATGATGTATGTAATCTATGTAGCTGAAAAGCTGGTGAGCTGAATGAGCACGGTGTGCTGATCAAAATGAGCATTGAATGCTGTGACCTTGCAAAGTCAAATACAGAATTGAGTGCAGCAGAATCCCAAAGGTTAAATCCAAGGGGATGGCAGTAGGCATGAAGCAATGATCTGCAGAAGCAATGATAGCGTAAGCAAGCGTGGATCTGTACGTAGGTCAATAAGTAGTAGCAGTGATAGGTGGACCGGCACGGAGGTCTGCATAACAAACTGTATAGCAATGAAACAGCACTGAATTGGGGGCAAGCCAGTCAGACATGAATAGCCAAATCAAGGTGACAAATACTCTGAGGATTTTTCAGCGGTGAGGCAGGATTTAATAATAAAGCTATACGAACAGCCTCAGCAGTAGTTTAGTTGGATGACCTCATAGTTGTAACTGCAATAAAACATGGAGTCACTGCTCTGAAAACAGGTGTAGCCAGGCAGTGCAGTGAAGCTGCAAATAGAATGACAGCAAGAATGAGCAGCACAGCAAGGGTCAGAGTAAACTGTGTCTGCTGGAAAAAACTGAGTATGCAACATGGAGCAGCTACGGTTGAGCTAAAACGCACAGATAATGATTGCAGTTGCATTGCAGTTTTTTGAGTGTAGTGAGCAACAGTGTAAAAACACAAGCACTGGGTACAATAGTAATTGGAGTAAACAGTAGCTGTGGCTGCAGTTGTAGATAACTGAAAGCAGTAGCATGAGCTCTGAGTTGCAGTATGCTAGGAGCCTAGAAACAAAGCCCCCCAAAAAAAAAAAAAAAACAAAATCAAAACACAGCAAAATAGAAAAAGAGAACAAGGCCCAAAAACAAGAGACACAAAACACAGGGAAGCACACAGCCAGAGGAAAGATACAAAGCAGAAGCAGGAAAACAAACACCGAAGTCCAGCAGAGACACACGGAAACAGCAAGTGGGGGTGTAGGCCAGAGACAGCTCAAGGGACAAACCAACAGAGCCTCCAGCTGCAAAGAAAAAGTGCTTCACAATGAGGCTGAGAGGAACTGCTTATATAGCTCAGGAAGTGGGAGTGGCTGGCTGCTTGTTCACTTGAACTACAGGCCTATTCTTCCAATTATAAATCAATCGAACTATTAAAAAATAACGGGATAAGGGATGAAATTCTAGATATGCTACAGCATACACCCCATGAGTAATTTCTTGAGACATATATAAAGATCATGGAAACTATTCCAAAGGTCATTGTTAAAACCTTGATATTCAAGGAAAGAAGGGGAACTAAATGGCATGACATGGAGTGTAAACATCAAAGAAAGAAGATAAACAGCTATGCTAGATATACTCTAAAATACCCAAGTAAAACTAACAAACATAATTGAAATAGACTGAGAAAAGAGTATAAAAAATTACTGGAAAAAAAGAAACACAGCTATGGAAAGAGACTATGGAAGCAGTTCGAGAAAGCTGCTTGGGCTAAACATAATAATAATACTGGCACATGGTAGCCCGTGGGTGGGATAATATACCTTTCACAGTAGATAATCACATTGAGCCTAGTTTGTGGTTCAATTACTATGAAAAACTTTTTTATATCCCAGAAATAGGAAGAGAGATTCTCTGCAGGAAAAACTGGAAACCTTTAGAAGATAAAATCTCAGAAGAAGAAATTAACCTTGCTATTAGTTCAGCCAAAAAACATAAAGCCCCAGGACCTGACGGAATTCTGTTGACATTATAAAAGATGATCCAGGCCTCTTGGTCCCAGTTCTTATGAGGTTATTTAACCTTATAATTGAAACAGGAAAGATCCCGCCATCTTGGCACGAAAACATCATTGTTCTAATCCATAAAAAGTGTAATAAGTCTAAGCCATGTAATTATAGGCCCATAAGCCTATTAGATATAACACAAAAATTATTCAATAAAATGATCCACAGCAGAATGATGATCTGGTTAACAGAAAATGAAATTTTGACTGAGGGTCAGGCAGGCTTTTTACCTGATCATTCTATTGTGGATCGGTGTTTTGTACTGTCTCGTTTGGTATACAAATATATTTATATTAAAAAAACAAATTTTTTGTGTGTATTTATCAACCTCAAATCAGCCTTTGATAGAGTTAACAGGAAAAATGATGGGAAACTTTGGGAGAATATAAGTTGGATGACTCAATCATTTGTTTACTTAAAATGCTTTACAGTGATAATTGTAGAGTTATAAGATACAACAAGGAAGGTGATAGCACCCCAAGATTCCCATCAACTCTTGGGCTGAGGCAAGGCTGCATTTTATAGCCCATACTTTTCAATATCTTTTTAAATAAAGTGCTAGAAGAGTTGGATGACCAAGGTCTGCACATGCCCAGGTCAGGCTCCAGGCAGTGTCCCTTCCTGGCATATGCAGATGACATCGTCTTAATGGCAACCAGTTTTTTGGGGTATTAAAAGGAGCTTGTTGAAATTTTATGAAAACTGACAAAGCTGATTTACTTAAAAAAAACAAAGTTTATGATATTTAACAGAAATCATTTGAGATCTAATAACATACCTACCTTATTTTATGCAAATAACAAGATTAAGTATGTGGAAAGATTCTGTTATTTGGGTATAGTTTTTAATTATAATCTAGGATGGCAGGAGCAAATGTCTACTATATTACAGAAAATTAAACACTTGACCCTATCAATTGAGTAATTTACTTATAAATATGGGGGCCAGTCTGTTAAAGGCTCTTTAAAGGTGTTTAATGTAAAGATAAAATCCCAAATCCTTTATGGATCAGAAATTTGGGGACAGGATAATACGAATTGGCTTGAATCTGGCATGAACAAATTTTATAAAAAATTATTAGGATTACCAAATAGTGCAGCATCAGTACTAACAAGACTTGAAATTGGACAGTTACCTATAAGAAATAATATCGAACAGAGATTATGCACATATTGGCTGAAAATACACAACTTGCCTAGTGCAAGGTTACCAAGAATGTGTTTGGAGGAGATATTATTTTATAACAACTTGAGATACAAATGTCCCAGTTTATATGCACTGCAGGAGGTCATTAAGCCTTCTGGCCTCCTGCAGTGCATAACCGAGACTTGGCAAAACCAATATTGGATATCAAGTGAGAAATTAAAATCAGAGTCAGAGATATCCATGTCCAGAAAGAAATGGATTTAGGTAAGAATTTCAAATTAAGCAGTTGGCTGACAAAAAACAATATGAGAGCTTATGGGGTTAAAAAATATTTATGTATAATGCAGAACTCTAATTTAAGGAAGACATTTACCAAGCTTAGATTTGGCTATATTGATAGCTAGACTTTAAGGAGCTTCAATGAGAAATCAGACTCGGATTTACGTGCCTGTCAAAAAAGCAAAGATGACTTAGTTCATCTGCTTTTGTTCTGCACCAATATAATAAAGAGAGAGAACACAAATGCTTGGGGATGTTCTTGCCTCCTTGGATATGGGACCTCTGTATCAGATTAATTATTTGCTGAATTCAGAAGAAGACATTATAGTAGAGAAAGTAGCAAGGTTTGGCAGATTTCTGGAAAGCAAAAAAAGACATATCTGTAAGGGAAAAAAGGGTATATCATTGTGCAATATAACTTGATATGTGTTTTTGTATATTGTCCATTTGTACTATATTTGTAGCTGTGTTTCTTTTTTTTTTTTTACAAAACAACTCGATATTGTGCATGTTTTTTTAATTGTGATTGCAATTGCATTTGTCAACAATAAACTTGATGATGATGATGATGATGATGATGAAAACATTCCATATTACATAGGAACTTGAACACTTGTTCAGCAGCAAAGCCTCAGCTGAAGCACACCTCTTTTCTAGTGGCACTGGCCACAGCAAAGCACACAATTTCTTCTAGTGGCACTGGCCACAACTTAGAACATTTCCTATATGGCATAGGATTTAGAGGCTTGGCAATGTGGCAACTGGCCATGATGGAGCACTCTGGTGCTCAAAATTCGTGCAACCCACACAGGGGGTAAGCTTTCTCTTCAGGCATTGGCCACCATGTCCTGAATAAGCAGGCACCCTTATGGAACCCATAGTGCTGAATTGGTAACTCCAGATGGGAGATTGCCCACCTTTTGCTTCCACAGTCCATGCCTAGCCATTCTTTCAGAGTTACACCTCAACATTTCGCAAACAGTAGAACTAGGCATCTTGGAATGACTTTCACATTCAGCATTAGAAACACACTACTTCTGGGGGCGCTGTGGAGCCCAAGCAAGATGGAGGTGGTATAGTGAAGCTTTTCATCAACACTGAGGAAATTTAATTAAAATACTAGTAAAAACTTAGCTTTTTGATCCTTCGTCTATTGTGGGCTATTCAGTCATATAGCGAGATCATCATGGGAAACCCTCAATGAGATCAGCAGCAAGGATATGGAGCTAAAGCTAAAACTTCATTGGCGGCTCCTGCCACATGCTCCTGACAAGGCCAGGTGGAAGACCAGGCTGAGGAATCTAGCAAAGGAACATTACAGACCATTGGTTCCAAGCTTAATAGACTAATCAAATTGGTCATGAATCTATCTGACTAACCAGATGGCCTAAGAAATCGGGTAGTTGCTCTAGAGACTTCCATAGACACAATTGAAACAGCTTCTGCTGAATCTACCAAGCAGGCAGATGCCACAATGGGGGCAGTATCTTCTTTAATTAAAGAATTTACTCAGTGGCAATCCCACATTGAAACCTTAGAGAATCAAATACGAGTCCCTAACATTTGCATTCTAGGGCTACCTGAGGGCTGTGAAGGGGACCATCTGATTTTGTTTGTCAAAGAATGGCTTGGGCAACAACTGGGACCTGAGGCTACATCTAAGGTCCTTAGCCTCCAAAAAGCTTACCTCATTATGCTGAGAGGATGACCCGACAATTCTGAAGCTCCACAAGCAGTGATGGTGGTTATTGATGGTCCAGGCAACCAAGACTCTTTGCTGGCAATGACCTGTAGACAGAGGCTTCTTCTACAGGACAGGCAGACCATTTGTCTTTTTCCAGACATCAGATATACGACGAGGCAGAAGAGGAAATGATTAGACGGCGTGAGAGCAGTATTACGAGAGGCCTCTATTCCCCATGGGATGATTTTTCCGGCACGTCTGTGGATCGCCTTTCATGGGAAGGCCTTTCTGGTCAAAAACCCAGAGAAAGCTCTGAAATGGAGTCGCAAACATGCTGCACCAAGGGCCCGAGAGGAAGATGGCAGCGATACCTCATCTGGGGATGATGAAAACATTTGAGACTAAATATGGGGAGTTGATTGCAGTATTTCACCTCTTTACTTTTGGGGGAGGGATGTAACTCGGCTAGGGTAAAGTTGTTGATTGAACCATGGGAGTTCTTTTCCATTTTTAATAAGGTAAGACCCAAACCATTCTCTCTGTCCCGAATGGGGTTGAAATAAAGTTAATTTTAACTGGGCCATTTTGAATGTCAAAATAATGTTAATGCCTGGTTAATTGAATAGATGGATCCTGGATTATGTTTGTAATATTAAAAAAATCATTGCTTAGTGCTGTATACCTCCCAATTGAGGACTTTTCATGCTAAGTACAAAATGTTATAAATGATACATCAATTTCCATTCTCTTATTGTTGCAGTAGCCCCTACTGAACTTCTTAGGAACTGCAATAAATGTATAAACTTTGGTTAAGCATGGTTCTGTTTAGCCTTATCATAGATATGACATTGCTGGACACTATATAGACAATGATGTTTCTTTTCACCATGCAGCTCATGGGCTTATAAACAGCTTGTTATAATTATCACTGGTTTTCAACTGATATGGTATTACCCCTCAAGGATGTATCAAAAAGTAATAGATACCTGATAAGTGAATATTAAGAGGAGTGGCACCCTCATGAGGATTTATCCTATGTATTATATCTGATTGCTTGGAATTTCAAGCTGTATGTTTGAATTTTTAAAACAATAAATACAAAGTAAAAAAAAAGAAAGAAACACACTACTTCTGAGTGTACATCCAAGTCCTCAACAATGTGCCAAATCTCACTGGGGACTGGTGCCTAATTCCTTTTGTCAGAGTACACCCCCAAAGAAAAACAGGTACATTCCTCTAGGAATACCCAAAGTCAGATTACTCACAGTTGCACACAAAAAGGCAGCTTCAATGTTCTATATCAAAGTCAGGGGTTTGCCCCTTGGAGCCATCCTGCAGTCCTCCTCATCTCACAGGGGATGAGAAAAAATCTGTAACTCCTGCTAGACAGTTTCCACTACTTCTACAAGGCAGGTAGATGGTTCTCAGCACTAAGGTGAGAAAAATAGGCTCTCCTCAGAGCCCACACTGCAGCTCTTCACTCCACCAACTGCTCACTCTGATCTCCAACCAACAACTAACTGAAGATTCTAAAACTCCCCATTCACAGCTAGCTACCGTGGCTTATGCTGCTGTGAGAGTTCTAAATGACATCACCTCTCTCCTCTCAGCTGAGACCAAGTAAACAGAGAAGGAGCAGGTGAAAATCTATTTAACTAGTTATTCACCAGCTGCCTTCCCTACCTATCACTGACACTGATGGGATTCTAGTAACCCCAGGGGACCAGGGGGTTACAGTCACCATGAGCCAGGTAAATGACTGTCCAAAGTCATTTCTCTACCCAGAACCAGGCCATTCTACCCTCTGTGTTACCTTTGGAGAGGTAGCGCTACTTTTCCCCTACCATATGCCAGGCACAGGCAGGCAACACTAAAGGCCCAGAGGCCTGATGAAACTTCAGCCCCTGTCCTATGATCTGTCTATGGATATTCAGTGGCTTCGAGAAACTGCCTGAAGCATGCCCTAATAGACCAGAACTGAGGCCCCTACTGCAAGTCAGGACCACAGCCTGTCTATCCACCTAGCCATCTAGGGAAAATTTATCTGACAAGGCTGCCCCTCGTGGAACCTCCCCACAAGCTCCCAGGGTACCTGAGAACATAAACAACAAGGAAATAGAACATACAATGCATTACATTTCCCAAAATGTTCCCACAACCTTACACCTTTGAAGAGAAAACATGTTAACACCCTGCTAACTCATTGCCTCCACAGGTTCACTCTGAGATTACACCACTTGTCTCCTGAATCTCCTGTATACTTTTAACAGTGAATCCTGGGCCTTTCTAAGCAAATCAAGCCATAGTCAGCATGTCACAAACAAATGCTAATAGCTCAATAACCATACATGCTAGACACAAAGTATGGGTGGCAGAGTTATTCAGCACAAAATTGCCTTTCCAATGGTGGTATGCATGTAATAATAAGTAATTTTGTTTTTTGTCTATGCTGGTTGAAACCAGAAAAAACATTTTTTTTACTAAAAAAGGCAACATAAGCCATTTATTATTGGAAAATATGTCAAATATCAACACCAAATTAAGCACACAGACATTAGATGGTGTTTTACTATTATGTTTGTTAAAAAAAGATATCTTTTTACTATGAAACATAATTTTTCCCCATTTTAGTCAAGGTGCTTTGGTGAGATTTGAGGGATGAATCTCAACCACACACCATATCATAAACAAATGTATATAACTCCAAAAGTATACATGATACACACAAAGTATCAGCATGAAAGATGATCAGCACAGAATTGCCTTTCCAACGATGCTATGCGATCAATTGTAATCAATACATTTTTTTTATGCCTGCTGAAGTGTCAAAAAGTGCATTTTATTCAAGCTGCTTAGGTGAGTCTTGATGGAAAAAATGTCAGCCATACACACCATACCATAAACAAATGCATATAACTCCTAAAGTATACATGACACACACAACATATCAGTGGCACAGTTGTTCCACACAAAATTGCCTTTCCAACAGTTCTATGTAATCATCTGTACTCAATTTGGTTTTTGTTTTATACTGGCTAAGACACCCAGAATGTGTATTTTTTTCAAAGTGCTTAGGTGGTTCTAGATTGACAAAATGTCATAAACAAATATAAATAACTCCTAAAGTGAACATGATACACACAAAGTGTCAGTGGCAAGGTTGTTTAGCACAACATTTCCTTTCTAATGGTACTATGCAGTCAATTCTAATCAATTGTGGCTGGCAAGTCATATTAAAATACGTGCATGACTTCTCTAGACATTTCTAGGGCACACAGGAAGTCTGTAGGTGACTTCTGTAGGCGTTCTGGGACACACTGAAGTTAGATTTGCTGACGCCTACAGACGTTTCTAGGAGGCAATGAGATTTTATTAACCACAAACAATCCTAAAGCTCTAAGAAAAAAAAGGAACTCAGCTGAGCTCCCACATCCTCTTCTTTTCTTCTCTTCTTTTCTTCTTCTGGAACACCTGCAAGAGAAGAAAACTCAAAACACATCCTGCACACCACACAGTGCCTAAACCTCCACCTGAACACTTGAAAATCCCAAAAATATTTTTCTATAAAAGTACAAAAGTAAAAAAAAAATGGAAAGAAGACATCTATACAACACATTTGGAGGCTGGAATGCCCTAAATGTCCATCTAGTGACAGAATGCTGTTGCCAGAATGCAAAGTCCATAAAAGATTCTCTCCTGGGCCGGAGCCCACTAAAGAACAGTCCTGGAACAGGGCAGAGCCTGAAAAGCACTGCAATCTATGGGGAGAGTCGTTGAGGACAATTCAAACAGTTTGTGATCAGTCTTCAGTGTAAGGTGTGTTGTGCAAAGTAAGTTAGAAAATATAAAAGTTTGGCCTTACCAGTTCCTTAAAGACAAAAAACAAAGGATCACCTTACTTCTCCAAGTTGAGGACCCTCTCCCTTCAGGCCACGTAGCATCTTTGGATATAGCTGGGTTGATGTCCTCTGAAAAACCAGGCGATGAAACAGGAAAACTGCTGGGTTGATGATGTCTTCTGGAAACCAAACAATGGAACAGGAAAACAGCTGCACTGATGTCATCTTGGAAACCAGGCAATGAAACAGGAAAATAGCTGGGTTGATGCCATCTGTAAGGCCAGGCAATGAAAATGGGAAACACCGCTGGGTTGACACATATGGACACACTTGAAGAATCCTGGCATATAAGTAGAACTGCATCTTCCTCCTTGGATACTGCTGCTTCTGGATGACAGACACCAGGCTGCCCTTGCTCACTTCCCTCTGGGCATACTGGGCATATTCACAGGGACTGGCACCATTAAGGGTAATACCACTCGGGGTGAGGTGCAAGAACTATGACACTATCTGGGCATTCAAAGTTGATGTTGTGGAATGTCTCATTCCCTGCCTTTCCACAATTCACATGGTGTCCATAAACTGAGTTCTACCCAATTTCAGAATTTAAGTTGATCATTTATGACTCTGTCCTGGATGTGTTCTGCTGCACCAAAGTACAAATTCTGCTTGCCTATTCCAACATCCAGGGCTTCCTGTTCTGTTCAGTTTCCTCCCAGACCCTATGAGGAAAGGTAGGGAAGGACTTCCCATAGATGGCATCAGCCCTCCTACGTATCAGTGTCTCCTCCTTGCTACTCTTCACAAGTGTACAACCCATGGCATGGCCTGGGGGTGGCCAGTCCAGGTTGAGCCCATGCCACATACTTAAAGAATGAAATAACTTGTCCCTGACCATCTCTATGAGCAGGTTACTGGAGCCTTCTTCTTCTCTGTCTTGCTCCTCTGAGGCAAGAACTTGAGGTGACTCATGGAGACCCTCAACATGAAGATACAGATCTTCATCCTTCTCTTCCTCACTCAGGATCTGACCCAAGAAGTGATCAAATGTCCTCACTCCTGAGACAGTCCACTCCTCACTGGGTGCATAGGTAGACACCTCCCAGTTCATTGTCTCTTGCAGTTCATCCTCCCCTACTAGGCTAGGGCTTGGACCCTCCTTCCATGGCTCCACGGATCCTTCTCATGCATTGCCCACCTGGGACATGGGTGTAGAAACCCTTCTTTGTTCCTGCCCTTGCTGTAGATCGATGTTGCTCTCTCTCTCTCTCTCTATGCCACACTCTATGGAGCTTCCCTCTACAGGTTCAACCTGGTGCTGTGTGCTGCTACATGCAGAGTTTCCTACTGTGGTCCACATGGGAGCCAAACAAATTTGTGATACCCTCTCTCATGTTGCACCCCTGATCATACCATACTTCACAAGGCAATCCGAACAGTGGGGTATCAGAAACAGATCCCTTCCAGCCTTGAGGTACATAATGCACAGTCTCACTGGATAGCTAGGGATTGCTACATCTGGAGGCAACCCTTCACCAAAGAAAGTTCTCTGCATTTATTTTAGTGCTGCCACCTCCTCTGTGATCATAGCTCGAAATGATCCGGGTAGTGGGACTTTCCCCAAGCCAGGTCTGAAATCAAAACACATAAAAGTTCATTGATACTTATTTGTTCACTAGTCCCTTTACAGTCTCACAAAATTGTGCCCTGCTGCTGTGTTTACATTTGCTGTAATGGTGGTGGTAGCTCTCCTCTTGCATCAAATCTGTTTCTGACTCAAAATGGTGTGTCTTACCTTTTCTGGCTACTGATTTTGGCTCAAACTGTAATAAATTGCACTGCTTGTTTCTCTCAGCACATTCATATGATTTTAGCTTGACTTTGAGATCAGCATCAAATCAAAGGCCTATTTACACATGCTCAAAGACGCTTGCAAGCCACAGTATTTTCCATTGCACAGGAGTGCCTGTTTGCTGCAGCCCAATATACAACTCACAGTCTCTGTCTCACTTAGAAATATTTACTGTTGCTGACCCCATTATAAATGCTCACTGCCTATGCTCATAATTTTTGTTTGTTGCCTTACTGCTTCAACAGACAGTCCATCTTTACAAAACAATCACACTGCCTGCACACAGATTCAGCTGGCTTGAAAATCACACACAGTTTGATGCTCGGTTAGCTAGGTTTTCTCACTGAATCAGTAGCTGGCTTTCTTCGGTGGAACTTTGTGGCCTGGTGCTGATCCTGGAAGGCCTCTAAGGTGAATTGGGCTGACAGCCCCCTCGATCATAGCCACGAATGCCACGCTCACTTTCCAGTCAGTCAGACAATGGGTTGAGCTCAAATTTACACAGCAAAAGTCTGTTTTTTACAGATTAGGATGTTCACAAGCCCCTCGATGGTTGATCCTGGTCTCAGCAGCTAACATGCCACTCGCTCTGTCCTCCTCGATCACTCAGCTGCATACAAATGCTGGCTAGGGGCCGGACTGATTGCAGTCACACCAATCATTTGACGCCATGCAAATGTGCCTCTTTGTCTCTCGCTCACTCTTCCTTCATGGGGACCATCAAGCAGGAGCAAATTTAAACTGCAAACTGTAATATTTTTTCTCGGCTGCAATTTCAGCAGTGGGAGCACTGTTTTGACTATTTTCTCCCAAGATTCTGGCAATTTCTTTAGTGACTCCCTCAATTTGCACACAAAGTACATCGAAACTTTCAGGGTATATTTATCTCTCTGTTTCCTAAAGTCCACACTACTTTTGGCATTTGAAACTTGCAATTTTAAAAGTTCTGTAAACGTTCTGGATGTAGAGACAAGGACATACAATTCCAGGCTTTACTGTCCTTTGCAAGTTGGCACACACACACAGCAGCACTCTGTTGTTTCTGTACTAGCAGGCATACAAGTGGCATATTTGGATGGCACTCTCCTGGGCAAAATCCTTTTGTGCAAAGCTTCCTTTCCTGTTTGGGCTACCATGCTACCAGACAGACAAACACTAGCCGTACCCTCAGCAAAAATCTCTAGTTCTCTACTCAGATTAAACAACATCCTGGATGAGCTCCCATTTTTGTAACCCCCTCACCAGCCTGGGGTAGTCATATCAGATGACCTAAAGGTGGGCCAGCAATGTGAGAAAGGTAGTAAGGAGGGCTGGGGATACTGGGATGCATAGGAGAGGCATCACCAGTAGAAAACAGGAAGTTGTTGGCCCTCTGTACAGACAGTTGGTAAGACCACATCTGGAGTACTGTGTACAGTTCTGGAGACCCCATCTCCGCAAAGACATAGACAGGGTGGAGGCTATCCAGAGGAGGAAACCAAAATGATGCAGGGTCTGCATCAGAAGACATATGAAGAAAGACTAAAGGAACTAAAGATGTATAGCCTCGAGGAAAGGAGGGAGAGGAGACATGATAGAAACTTTCAAATACCTCAAGGGAATCAACAAAGTGCAAGAGGGTAGCATCTTTCAGAAAAAGAGATCTGCAAAAACAAGGGGGCACAATTTGAAGATAGAGGGGGGATGGCTCAGAGGTAATGTGAGGAAGTATTTCTTCACAGAGAGGGCTGTGGATACATGGAACAGTCTTTCTGAGGAGGTTGTAGAGCCAAAAACAGTGGGGGAATTCAAGAATGCATGGGACAGATATAAGGCAATTCTAGTGGGGGGTAGGAGGAAATAGGCTGTTGGTTAACTAGGACCTGCAGCTTATCTGTTAGGTAGAGAAATGGGCAGACTAGGTGGGCCAGGCAGTCCTTACCTGCCGTCAAATTCTATGTTTCTGCCTTATGAATGTGCCATAGGTCTGTACTCTGTCAATGGCCTATCTATTCATACTTATCTGTATTGTTCCCTTATGCCTGTCCCATGCCTGTCTGAAGCCCTGCACTGTATTCATATCCACCATTTCCTGAGGTAGGCCGTTTCATGTATCCACCACTCTTTCTGCGAAAAATAATTTCTTCACATTCCCCCTTAATTGGCCTCCCTCTAATCTCATGCCATGTCCTCTTCTCTTGCTATTTTTCTTATATTGAAACATGTTAGACTCTTTCACCTTGTTAATGCCCTTAAGATGTTTGAATGTTTTGATCATATCACCTCTCTCTCCTTTGCTCTAGGGTGTACATACTGAGTTCCATTAATCTGTCCTCGTATGTTTTCTGATGCAGTCCCTGAACCATTTTGGTTGCCCTTCTCTGGGCTGCCTTCATTTTGTTAATAACTTTATGTAGGTGCAGCCTCCAGTATTGCATGCAGTACTCCAGATGGGGCCTAACTAGTGTCTTGTAAAGAGGAATTATTACCTCCCTCTTACGACTTATGATACCCCGACTAATACACCTCAACATCCCTCTTGCCTTACCTACTTCTTTAGTGGTCTGCTTGGATGATTTCAGGTCATCTGTGATGAGGATGCCTAAGTCTCTTTCTTCCCTTGTGATTGCCAGCAACTCCGCTCCCAACCTATAGGTGGCTTCAGGATTTCTCTTACCTATGTGCATGATCTTGAACTTCTTTGCGTTAAACCCCAGTTGCCACTCTTCTGACCATTTTGCCAGTTTATCCAGATCTCTTCTAATTCTGCCCACTCCATTTGGATCATCTACTCTGTTGCAGATCTTATTGTTATCTGCAAACAGACTAATCTTACCATTCAGTCTATCTGCAATTCACTGATCCCTGAGGTACCTCACTTGTGACTTGCATCTCTTCTAACTGTATACCATTTACCACCAATCTCTGTTTTCTGCCCACCAACCAGTTTGCCATCCAGTTGACCAACTTCTGACCCAGCCCAAGACTACCCAGCTTATTAATCAATTTTCTATGTGGAACAGTATCGAAAGCTTTGCTGAAGTCAAGGTAGGTGACATCAGCTGCTCCCACTTAGTCCTCCACTCTGGTTACCCAGTCAAAGAAATCTATGAGATTAGTTTGACAGGACCTTCCTGTTGCAAACCCATGATGTCTTGGATCCTCTGCTCCTATGGATTCCAGGTGTTGCACTATCCTTTCCTTAAGGAGTGCCTCTATAATTTTTCCCATTACTGAGGTAAGACTGACTGGTCTGTAGTTCCCTGCCTCCTCCCTGCTACCACTCTTGTGGAGTGGGATCACATGAGCCCTTCTCCAGTCTTCTGGGACCTCTCCTGTGCTCAGAGACTCACTAAACAGTTCTGATAATTTCTCTGCTAGTTCCACCATTAGCTCCTTTAGTACCCTGGGATGTATGCCATCAAGTCCAATTGCCTTGTCCACTCTGAGCTTAGCAAGCTCTTGTAGGACCCTTTCTTTTGTGAAGGGACTAGTGCACACCTCCCCCCCCCATGTCCATGGTGCTGTGCTGTGAGCCCTGCACTACCTTTTCCTCAGTAAATACTGAGTAGAAGTATCTATTTAGGATAGATGCTTTTCCTTGGTCCTCCTCTTCCTCACACTCCCCCTTATCCCCTTTGATCTTAGCAATACCCCCTCTGGACTTTCTCCTTTTACTAATGTATCTATAGAAAGTCTTGTCACCTTCTTTTACTGTTTGTGCTAGTGTTTCCTCAGTTTGGGCCTTTGTCTGCTCTACTGCTTCCCTGCTTCCTTAGGGAAGTTTGGTATGCCTCTCTATCTTCGTCCCACTGCATTTCTTTATATTTCCTGAAGGCCAGCCTTTTGGCTTTGACCTTTTCTGCTACTGTTCTTGAGAACCAGAGTGGTTTCCTTTTTCTTTTGCTCTTGCTTTTCTCTCTAACACAATGGGATGTTGCTTCAAGTACTGCACCCGTAATGCTTGCCCACTTTGGCTGTACCCCCTCACCAGTATTTCTTCTTGCCAGGCTAGCTTAACTCTGTGGCCATCTTATCAAAGTCAGTTCCTCTGAAGTCCCATATTTTTGCCATGGAATATGATGATTTAGTTCTAGTGGCCAAATCGAACCATACCATGTGATGGCCACTGGCCCCCAGGTGACCTTCTACCTGGAGATCTGTGATCCGTTCCCCATTAGTCAGTACTAGATCTAGGATAGCCCTGTCTCTTGTGGGTTGTTCTGCTGGTTGTTTGAGACCCTTCCCCTGCAAAGAATCCATTATGTGTCTAGTTCTGGCAGATGTTCCTGCTGGTATTGACCAATCTGTATCTGGCATGTTGAAGTCTCCCATTATCAGAACCTCCCCTTTAGAAGTCATGTTTTGTATATCTTCTAACAGTAATGTGTCTATGTTCTCCCCCTGGTCTGGAGGCTTGTACACAACCCAGTTCGTATGACAGTCCCATTTCTGTTTCCAGGGTGACCCACAGTTCTTCTGGCTCCTTATGTGTATTCTGAATTTCTTTAGCTTTGATATTTTTCATTGACATAAAGGCTATTCCCCCCTTTTGAACCTTGGTCTGTTCTGAACAGTTCATAGCAGGGTACTGAAGTGAAGTCTCCCAAGTGTGGTTACTAGTGAACCATGTCTCACTAATGGCTACTATGTCCAGTTTAGCCTCTATCATTGTTGCCTGCAGGTCCTGGGATCTTGTTTCCCAGACTGCGGATTTGGTACATGATTTTCCATTGGTCAGATTTCAGTGTGTTAGCTGTTGGGTGAGGTCCAGAATTTCCCCTGTGCATCGTATAGGGAGATGGACTTTTTCCTTACCTGATGATGCATGTGAACTACAAACATGCTGAACTCCTGTTTTGATCACTAGCTGAGGAGGAAGGGGTGTTCTTCCCATTCGACGTCTCGGGTGCTGCAACTCTCTCCCGATTTGCTAGGCATCACTTTTACTTCCCTTTTCTCTTCAACTTCTTTAATCCACTCCTCACCCTGAGCCCTGCCCTGTCCGAGTTACCCCCCCCTTAAACTCCCCACCTGTGTTACCTGTTTCTCTACTCCTCCTTGCCTCTCTAACATCTGTTATTATCCCCCTTGTCCTTCCATTGCCAGTGCTCCCTCATATTTTCTCTTTGAGTTGGTAACTTTCTCATTCACCTCCTCTGTTTTGCCCTCTAGGCACTTGCTACCTTGAGCCTCTCCTTTACATCCTGACTTCCATTCAGCTTCCCCCTCTCCATTATCATCCTTCACGCTACCTCTTTTCTCCTTCTGCAAACTCAGAATCCCTTCCAGGTTCAGTTCTACCCCTTCCTTCTTTGCTGTACCCCCCCCATGTTCCCTCTCTCTCTCTCTTTCTCTCTTCCCTTCTGTTTATTCCCCTTTCCTTGCCATGCTTGTTGCTCCCACTGGTCCTTTTAGCACTCCCTGCCCAAGTTTGCCTGCTAGAGGAGTGTACCTGTTGGATACTGTAATACCTTTTCCATCTTGTGGCTTCCTACCCCCTACTGCTGAGATATGTAGCCTCCCTTGACACCCCCCCCAGTCTTTACTTCTTGCCATGCATAGCTCTCCTTACCTCTTGGTGTTGGACCTTACCTTTCTTTCCTCCAGCTAGCACTAAGTCTCCATGTCCCCAGCTGATCCCTGTTATGTAACTATGTTCATTTACATTGGCCCTAATGCCCGTTGCGCCCCTAACTTCTGTCCTGGCACATTCTCCCAATGTGGCCTGCTTGCTCCACCTCCTGTCCTTTCCGTCATCCTGCCTCCTGTTCCCTACCCATTTACCTTCTGTGTTTCTCCTTTCCAGTTCCCTTATTGACCAAGACATTTCCCTTTTTAGCCATGATAGCTAAGCCTCCAGCCTCCATAGCCTTTGACAAACTGGGCACTCTCCCAGCCTCCACAGAGTGCTCAGAATATGACTGCTCCACGCAGTTTGCTGCGCCCACATTCCTCCCTCCTCTATCTACATCCCTATCCTCCACTCCATTGCCCTCCCTCCCTTATGCTGTCACTGACCCTCCCCGGTGTGCCCTTGTACTCTGCCCCCAGCACCAGCTTTACAGTCCCTCCCACTGATCCCTTCCATTTGACAAAAAAATGCCCTCACATGCAACTGAAATAAAACTTATAACTTTATGAGCTTTCTGCTTCATGATGGGGCAATCCAAATTTCATGTTTATCACCTGAATTGTTTCGAAGTTATTAAAGCAAAAACTACTGAGTTTAACATAAAAGTGAAGAAAACATTTGACAACAAATGGTGATATATACATTTTGGGACTGCATTTCTCCAGTTGTTCACAGCCAACTGCAATAAAACTAGCCACAGCAAGAGAACACCTGTCTCTGAGCGCACATACCAAATTTCATGCAAATTGCTAGAAAATCTGGCTGATGCTACCTTTTCTGACACTTGAGATCACTCTTGGTCAGACGGAAGCCGCGACTGAAGTGCAGCAGTGGCAGTATCAACCAGACAGATATTTTTGTCAGAAAAGGTAGCATCAGCCAGATTGTTAAAAAAAAATAAGAACTTACATATGAGAGAATGAGCAGCAGATGTTTACCTCGGGGGAGCAATGCTGTTCCTCAGTAACTAAAAACTGTGGC
Source organism: Neoceratodus forsteri (assembly GCA_016271365.2). Taxonomy (NCBI): domain Eukaryota; kingdom Metazoa; phylum Chordata; order Ceratodontiformes; family Ceratodontidae; genus Neoceratodus; species Neoceratodus forsteri. Next base: position 680,238,138 of record CM057456.1, on the reverse strand, counting down.
CACCATGTTTTTAAAGGTGTTGCAATGCCCCCACACAGATTAATGGCCAATAAGGTGGCACACTGCAAATGAGTGATGCTGGCGCACACTGCTAAAGAGGGAATGTTTTTAGAAACACCGTACTAACCCATTTTCGGGTTATTATGGTGTTTGACAGCACTCATAATTGGGTTGATAAATAGGGTCACCAGTAATTATTAACATTTTCTATTTCTTTGTCACATCACTTTCTGTTTCTTTGTTACTTCACTGCAAGGAAATGGTTCGGACTAATGGGTTGAAAGTTGCAGGATACCAAGGGCTTGCCACACAGATGCGACTTTTGCTGGCTTACTGAGAAAATTTATATCTGTTCCATAGTTATAAGATTTTGAAGTTTTGTGATTTCACATGGGATAACATTGTAATGGTTGTGGTACCTTTCGGGAGCTATATTTCAAAACCACTTTGAGGTTTGGATTCACTGCGACTTGTAGCTTAGTACACCTTTAGGTGTACTGAGCAGTTTTGCATGTCTTCAGGCCTTGTTTACAGCTACAGGGGAAAATGTTTTATGACTAGGTCTAAGGTGACTGTAATAATGTTCTATTATGGATGGACCGGAGCACAGGGTCAAGAGGGCCCTGCACTTACGCACGTAAATGAGGGATGACTACTATTATGGAATGATGGCAGTCAGGCCCTGTGCTCCCACAGGGACATGAGGGTTAATTACATTGTCTCTACATTATGGTCACCCCATTCTCCTACTGTGTACCCATCTTAGCTTACTCTTGAAATGGGGTTAGCATCAGTGTTTGCAACCCCAAGGCACACCCCTCACGCTTGTTTCTGCATGCGGTTACAGGAGTGGGGTGTTGGTTGGAAACTGAGGTTGGGGGTGGGGTGTTAGGGTTTGGAACCCTAATGTACCTTGAGAGTTTCAGACTGAAACCCCAAGTCATTTTTGTGCAGTGAAGTGACAAAGAATTTGACAAAAAATTGTAATTTACACATTTTTGGAGACAACATATCTACACACTCACACATCTAACTTGAACACAATTTACCACATGAACATATCATTGGTCCCTGATGGTGTATGCCAAATGTCATCAAAATCCTCTGAATGGTCACTATGTTATTAAAGCACAAAATATTAAGATTAACATAGAAGCGAACAAATATTTTGACAAAAAAACTGTGATGTACACATTTTTGTATACTCTATCTCCAAGCCCTCAAATGCAACTAAAATTAAACTTATAACTTCATGAGATTTCTGTTTCATGATAGGGCATGCCAGATTTCTTACATATCTCCTGAACTGTTTCAAAATTATTAAAGCACAAACTATTGAGTTTAACATAAAAGTGTAGAAAGAATTTGACAACAAATGGTGATATGCACATTTTGGGACTGTATTTCTCCAGATGGTTACAGCCAACTGCAATAAAACTTGCCACTGTAAGAGAACATCTGTCTCTGAGAGCACATGCCAAATTTCATGGAAACTGCAAGAAAATCTGTGAACTTATTTAAGTGCAAAGTGTGAAGCAGTCAAAGAAAGACTCTGACAAAAATGGTGATGTACACATTTTGGGACTACATATCTCCAGACTGGCACACCCAATTAAAATGAACCAATACATATCAAGAGACCATTAGTCTCTGAGGGTAAATGACAAATGTGATGCCAATTGCAAGAACAGCTACAAAGTTATTAAAGCACAAAAAGTGAAAGAGTCCTATTTTTGCAAAAGTACTTTTGCTCGGCACATATATTTTTTCCCATAGACTATAATGGAAACTTTAAAGTTTAATAACTTTTGAAGAGACTAATATTTTTTCTCCAAACCTTCAAAAGTCACATCAGTGACCCAGACCCCATATACCCTGATAATTTCATATTAGACCCCCCAAACCATTTGGACTGTAGCTCTGAGCAAAGAATTGACAAAAAAGTGATATTTTTCACTTTTTATTTATTTATTGAAATTTTCACCAGGAAGGCACACTGAGCAACAAGTTGCTTGCCTCCCAGTGCGACCTGGAGGAGGGGATACAATGAGGATGGAGCAGTAATACATACAAATAAGTTACATAAGTAAACATACATTTGTATAACATAGGTGATATATACAGCGTACTATACAATAAGGTTAATTTGGGAGAATAATCATAAGTGCAAGGGGAGGAAGGGGGAAGAACAACACAGACACAGACGGACGTGGAAAAGTAAGCAAAGGGGGAGTTTAGCTATTATGAAAAAGAAAGGAAAGACAGAGCAGAAAGAGGCAGCAAGTTGGAGATTATACAGGGAAGAGTAAAAAGGTACACCAAGTGCAAGAGGGACAAGTGGATTTAAGTGTGTGTAGGCAAAAGAAATGTTAATTTTGTGCAAAAGAAGTAAGTACTGAAGTGCAGATCTGAGGAGGAAAGGTTGAATTGAGAAGGAAGGGAGAAACCTAGTCCCTGAGTGACCCCTTCAGGATGCTGTGAACCCTGCAAGGGGACTGAGAGAGCTAGAGTGAAAAGGGGATGAAAGATGGCAGAAGGACTTTAGAGAGGGTAGGGAGAGAGGGAACAAAGTGAGAGTTAACAACTAGGAGAGGAATAGCCTATAGAACCAACCCAAAGGAACCCTTCAGGATGCTGCGAACCTTGCAATGGGGTGGGGAACACCAGTAGAGGTGAGTGAAGGTGGGAAAGCAAGGGAAACCTAATCCCAGGAGGACCTCTTCAGGATGCAGAGAACCCTGCAAGGGGGCTGAGAGGGCTAAAGAGAATGAAGGGGGAGGGATGGGCATAGGAATATGGAGAAAACAGAAGAGAGAGGGAGGAAGTGAGAGCTTAAAATGAGGAGAGGCTAGGACCAAGCCCATGTGACGATTTCAGGTTGCTGAGAATCACATTATGAGTGTAGGGAGGGCCAGCTGGGAAGGCAGAAGGGGGGAAAGAAGTTGAGTGTTGGAATCTAAGGAGGAGGGGTTGTGGAGCTGTATCAGGGAGCGTCAAGGTCTAAGTACAGAAAGGGGTGGAGGATTTGTATGGAGTTTAGGGGAAGGAATTAAGGAGTGTTGTAGCAGGAACAGCTAGGTGCAAGGTAGTTATGAAGGGCAGTGCTGATAGAGTAGAAGGAGGAAGAGTGGTGAATTTGAGGGGGAAGGGAGTTCCATAGTTTTGGTATGTGATAGGAGTAACCAGACTGACCGATGAGGGTTGCTCTGCAGGGGACAGCCAGTGTGTGGTAATTGGTAGATCTAAGGGATTGGGGGGGAGTTATACATGAGGAGCAGAAGTAGGATGGGAGTTCACTCAACTAGTGCTTAGAGATGAATTTAGTGCAGAGTAAGGTGCCTATTTGTGAGAGAAGGTAAAGATAGGGTCTGATAAATATTGCAGTGGTGGGTGCGAGAGGTAGCATCAAGTGCAAAGCAGCAGAAGGAATTGAAGAGGGTGTCCAGTCTGGTCAAGGAGGACTTAGGAGCAGCACCGTAGACTACATTGCAATAGTCAAAAATGGGGAGGATCATTTTCTGGACAAGTTCCCGCCTAGCCACAGGTAGGATGCAGCCATGGTTCCTGAACAGGGCAACAAGCTTGGTGTGCAATTATTTATGGATGGCATCAATATGTCCAGAGAAGCTGAGGTGTTGGTCTAGCCAGACACCAAAGTATCTGAAGGAGGATGTGTCCTCTAGAAAAGTCTCACTGAGGGTGTGGAAAGTGAGCAGGGAGGGAAGCCTAGAGTGTCTCTGCCTTGTGCCAAAGGTCATGGAGACAGTCTTCTTGGTATTGAGGAATAATTTATGGTTAGCAAACCAGAGCTGCACCTTATTCGAAGTCTTGCTACAAGCTGAATGTAACCTTGGCTGGACATGAGCCAGATGTATACAGGACCATATTGTCGGCGTACATATGTATGGCAGAGGAGGGGGAGCAGAGAGATGGAAGGTCATTTAGGAAGATGGAGAATAATAAGGGTACTAGCACTGAGTTCTGAGGGACACCAGTACTAATCGGGAAGGGAGGAGAAATGGTATCAGAGATCTTAACAGATTGGGATCTGCCCGTAAGGTGGGCCTTGAACCAGCTAGTGGCTGTAATAGACAGACCAGCTGATGAGAAGGATCCAAGAAGAAGGAAATGTGAAACAGTGTCAAATGCCTTGACAAGGTCAACAAAAATGTCTGAGGTGATTTGGCCATTGTCCATCCCAGTAAGAACAGAGTCAGTGAATCGAAGTAGGGAGGTGGTGGTGGAGCATTTTTTCCTGAAACCAGATTGGAAAGGGGTGAAGAAGGAGGTGTCAGATAGAAATCAGGTAAGTTGGGAGAGGGCAAGGTGTTCTTGTAGTTTAGCTAGGGTAGGGAGGAGAGAGATGGGGCAATAGTTGCCAGGGGATGATGGGTCTCCACCTTTGGGTGGAGGGAGCACCACAGTGTGTTTCCATGGGGTAGGGACTGAGGTGGTTGAGAATGAGAGATATGGAATTAGAGAGGGGTAGGCAATGGCCGGGGCTGAGAGAGGGAGGAGTTTGGGGTCAAGGCCATCAGGGCAGGAGCCTTTTCAGGAGTTGATAGTGAGGAGGGCTTTTAGAGTATCATTTGGGGAGACTATAGCAAAGGAAAAGGAGGGGTGAGAGGAGGGTGGGAGAGGGGCTCAGATAGAGGGTGGAGTGGGGGGTAGGTAGGGAATGACTTCAGTAGCTCAGTGGCACAGGAGGTGTAATAGAGTTAAAGTTGGCAGCTAAGGCAGACGGGCCAACCACAAGGATGTTGTTTATTTTAAGTACAGGGGAGGGTGGGTGGTTTGGCAGGGTAAAGAGGGCATGGACCACTTTCCAGAACTTAGAGAGGGAATTAATGTTCGTGAGGAAGGTAGATTTGAAATAGTTAACATGGCTAGCCTTGTAGCCCTGGTGCAGGTGTTTCGAAGCTTGTGGTAAGATATGAGGTCACTAGGAGGCTGAGCTGCTTTGTGGCACTTCCAGGCATGATCTGTAGCTCTCAGATAGGCCAAACATTCAGGAGTTATCCAAGATAGGTGGTTACCCCTAACACTGGTTTGTTTGAATGGGACAAAGGTATTCCAGTTTTCCAGGAATATTTCTATAAAGTAAGCAAGGGCCTTGTCAACCAAGGGGATGGAAGCTATGGGAGACCGGTCAGAAAGGACAAGGTTGCACATTAGTGGTTCTAGCTCTAAGGATTTGAAAGGTCATAATTGCAAGGTTTTATGCATGGATTTAGGTCTGTGGACTTTCCGGAATATGAATACTGGGTTGTGACCACTGAGCACGTCAGGAAGGATGCTAGAGTTGATGATTCTGTAGGGGTGAGAGGTAAGGGCGCAGTTGAGTAGAGAGTGTTTTTGTGTCTTGTTGTTGGGACGGGTGGGTTCAGAGATCAGCTGGGAGAGGTTAAGGGCTCCAATTTCATTTTGTGTTTTGGTTGTTTTAGGTGACAGGCAGTTTAAATTGAAGTCGCCTAGGATGTATAGCTCCCCAGAGTGAAAAAGGGCAATGATGGAGGTTAGGAGGTCAATAGCGATAGAGGGCTGGATGTTTGGGTGACAATAAATGCCAGTTATAAAGATGGGAAGATTGAAGGGCAGGATCCCTTGAATGGCTAGAGTGTCATGGGTCTCTGGGATGGAGGATGAATAAATAATGGAGTTTTGGGGGGAGGAAAGAATGTACATGGCCACACCACCACCCCTGCCAGCACGTCTTGCCTTAGGATGGAGTAGTCAGGAATGCTGACTGAGTGGTCCAGGATCCAACTCTTGAGCCATGTTTTGGTGATAATTAGTGTGTCTGGTTTTAGATTGGCCACCATGGTTTGTAGGAGGTCAGTTTGTAGCAGCAAACTGCATATATTTAGATGTAGGATCTTGAAGCCCTTTGGGAGTACTGAGGTAGCAGAGGATGGGGCGACATCAGATGTGGAAGTGCCAGGAACGCAAGAAGCAATTGGGCCAGGGTTGAGGTGGATGTCCCCAGAAGACAGCAAGAGAGGAGTCAGGATGAGAAAGTGTAGCTTAGGGCATTTGGAAGGAGATGTTGAGGAAGCCAGGTGTTTGGAGGAGAATGGAGTGGGGGTGTATGGGAGCAGAAGGTGAAAATCAGCAAAGAAAGTAGGCACAGTTGATAATGACACCTGAGAAATAATAGAGAAATATGACCATATTTCAAAAGGGGAGGAGGGAATAATAGCAAGGATGTAAACAGGGGATTGGAGACAGAAGATGGGGGGGTAGTTGAGTTATTAGGCTCTGGTAAGTAGTGAGCAAGTGAGGGTAGTAGAGAGAGAGAGAGAGAGAGATAAGAATAGAAATAAGGGGACAGAGGAGAGAAGGAGTTAGCACTCTGCTGGTCAGCAACTGTACATCCCACTGGAATGAGACTTGCTAGATCCAGAGATCTGTCAGACAGAGCATGAAAAATTTCAGGCAAATCAGGCGAATGTTTGTAAAGTTATTAAAGTGCAATATTTGGGATTTAACATAGAAGTAGCCATGCAACCCTGACTATACTAGCACTACTGTACCAGGATCATAATAACATTTTATATTTCTTTTTCACTTCACTTTCTGTTTCTTTGTCACTTCACTGCAAAGAAACAGTTTGGAATTATGGGCTGACATTTTCAGGGTACAAAGGGCTTGCCCCACAGATGTGACTTGCTGGTTTGCTGAGAAAATTTACATCTGTTCCATAGCTATAAGATTTTGAAGTTTAGTGATTTCTCATAGGGTAAAATAGTAATGGTCATGGTACCTTTTGACAGCTATATCTCAAAAACGCTTTGAGATACAGACTCACTGCAATTTGTGTTTTTTGCAGTTTTTCATGTCTCCAGGCCTTGTTTACAGCTGGAGGGTAAATTTTTATGAATGGAACTAAGGTGACTGTGATACTGTGCCATTATTGACTGATGGGAGTGAAAGGTCCAGAGGGCCATGCGCTTATACACGTAAATGAGGGATGGCTACTATTATGGAATTATGGCAGCCAGGCCCTGTGCTCCCACAGGGAGATGGAGGTTAATTACATTGTCTCTACACTTATGATCACCCCATTCTCTTATTGTGTACCCATTGTTGCTTACTTTTGGAATGGGGTTAGCATTAGTGTTAGCAACCCCAAGGCACACCCCTCACACTTGTTCCTGCATGTGGGGAAGGGGTGAGGTTTTAGAGTTGGAAACTGAGGGTGGGGTGGGGTGTTAGGGTTGGGAACCCTAATATACCTTAAGAGTTTCAGACCAAAACCCCAAGTTGTTTTTATGCAGTGGTGTGACAAAGAATTTGACAAAAAATTATAATTTACACATATTTGGAGACAACGTATCTACACACCTGCATATCCAACTAGAACAAAGCTTGTCACATCAACACATCATTGGTCCCTGATGGCACATGCTAAATGTCATCTAAATTATCTAAATGGTTGCTATGTTATTAAAGCTCAAAATATTCAGTTTAACATAGAAGTGAACAAAGATTTTGACAAAAAACTGTGATGTACACATGTTTGTACACTATGACACGGATATTTAGACTGTGCCAGGCTGTGGCACAAGCCCGAGCACAGCGCAACTTGGCTGCACAGGGGCGTTGATAGGGGGATATTCAATGGAGCTGCACCATGTCACTCAGATGCTCCATCCCTCTCCACCCCTGCCAATCCCCGGCAACCTGAGACCGCTTCCTAACCCAGATCACTGGTGTGGAGCGATGTCTGGTGTCCAGCACCTCATCCCTCAGTGCCACCAGGCTAGCTTCATGTTAAAGTAAATTTAATGGGGCACTGTGGCTCTCCTAGTGTGTTTTTTTTTTCAAACTTTCTCTGCTGGGCACAGTCATTTGCTCTGATAGCCAGAAGTCAGTCATCGGCATAAAAAAGTTTTCACACACACACACACACACCCACACACACACTAACATCTGTCTGTTCAACTTGTTTAACTGATTCTGTTTTTCTTAATCTTTTTGTCTCCATGATGTTTTACGGTGCCTGAACGGGTGTAATGTAAATGCTAGATAACAAAAACACAGTGTGTCAGCATGTTAGCACGGCCGAGTGGCTCATGCTCTCTCTCTCTCTCTCGCTCTCTCTCTGTGCATTTTTTTTTAACCATTCTCTGCTTGCCACTGAAGTTTTACTCCGATGGCCAAGTCTATTACCATCAAATAACCCCTTCCCCCAAAACACACTTACTCAGCTGTGCAGCTTGTTTACATGTAAATTCTTACTTTTCAGCTATATGAATTAACTGTCCCTGACAAGACAGCCCATAGCAAGCATTTTCCATGACAATCATCAGCATTCGGTCTTTGATACGGTAGCATGCTCCTGGTGAAACTCAAGCTGCTAGAGAGCATTACTCATAAAACAAAACAAGAAAAATCCAACCACAATCAAACTCTGTTGTCCTGTTTATGCTAAAGACACTGGCAGAATTCAGCTGTGCAGTTTTTAAATAAATCAGTAGTCGGAGACAATTCCATTTGCCAATGCTGAAGACACTGCCAGCATTCAGCCGTGTATTTTTTAAATACACCAATACACCAGAAGTCAGAGACATCAGCACATACATTCTTAGATAAATTTGGTTGTTACTGAACTATCCTTTTTTCACTCATGTTTCAGTATCGGTATACTAATATGCTTTCTGAAGACTGACAGTAAGTTAGGGGCACTCTGACAGATGAAGCAGGGATACTATCTGATGCCTGATACAGAGACTAGTAGTGGTACATTCATGTGTCCTTTCTGTGTTTCTTACAATAAATCTCTTTATTAAAATGGTAATCATGTGAAGAAGTTGAGGGGGCAGAGTACAGTATTGTTTATCACTAATTTATGTATGCTTGCCACTGTCAGCATTGCAATAAAATGGTGGACTTATGTTCCACACACAGACTGCTGACAGTGTAAGTAAGCAGGACCTTACCTAGTAGATCAGTGCTCCTGTGATCAGGCTGTACAAGTATATTAACAATTAGGTTGCTAAGGCTCTCAGAATGCTGACAGCCAATCAGATTTCATCATTCCTGAGATCCTTATAATAATTACAGTATACTTAATTTCAAAGGCAAACAGCAGTGTACAAGACAATGCTCATTACACCATTATTGTATTTATAAATACATACTTTTAATAAAGTGTATAGTGACCCCTTGTTACACACAGAAATCTATCACAGTCAAAATGTTTTTGTTCCACAGTTCAAAGTTCATGGACTGCGGTAATACTATACTGTGGTACAACAACATCTTTGCTATTTTTCAGAGCGCATGAGCACGCAGTTCAACTAAAGGAAAAACCGCTGCTCACACACCTCAGAATTTGAACAGTAAATTTTCTGACAGGATGACAGTGGTTTTTTTTTATCTGAAAATGGCAGAGGAGCGCACAAAATCATTTCAAGTATTTTTTTATTTTATTGTTTTTGTTGCAGAACTTGTGGGGTCACTATACACTATAAAAAATACTGGCTGGGCAGACTGTGCAGAACTAGCCTTCTGATGCTGTGTGACCTCTTGAGCTTTGCTCTCGAGGTCAAACAGAATCAAAACCCCTTGGGGCAGCACAGGCTGGTTGCGCACAGTTGCCCAGAAAGTATTCTCTATATAAGCTGTGAAACAACACAAAGTCTGGCACAAAATGTTTCTGTGCCTTGATATGGTACAACAGAACTACAGAAAAAGTTTATAATGCACAAATGAGGTACTTGTATATACTTCACAGCTACATCAGTATACATTTATTGTCAGCTATAATAGAATTATATAAAAACAATAAATGTATAGGATGTACATGCACTGCTTACAATGCATCACATGGATTTTTTGTGCTGTCCGCTCCACAAACAGGTTACAATGGCACAGTCAACGCCATTGTCTAAACAAAAAAGGACTGACAACCATCAGCCATTGCTATACCACAGTACCAGTGGATGCAAACCACTATGATGTACAACAAGGTACACTAATACCAAGGAGCTGGTATACTACATTAATTTGACTTTTATGGGTGGTATTACATAGTAGGTGACCTTTTGAGAAATGTGCGCATATGCACACTCTTGTAACCCAGTCAGGCAGTTAATACAGAGACTGTAACTGTAACCATTTTCAAAAAATACCAGAACCCACTACAACATTAAAATCATAAGGGAATCAAAGTGTAACAAGCACAATGTGCCACTACACAACTGCTGAACATGGGGTCGGCAGCATTGCAAAAAACAAGTGAGTGCTCTGAGCATAACTAGCTATGAAAATAAACATTTAAAAGTGTACAATACACATACCTCATCAACTCTTTTCATCTGAAAATAATGGTCTTTCTTGCTGTGTATTGGGACACACTTTGAAGGATCTTCAACTCTTCTGAGAACAACACCTTTCTTCAGATCCAGCCTCCTGTAGCCACATTACCTGCAATGTCTGGCAGCATGGAGAAGTCACTGGGTTCAAAGTGATTCTCACACAAAACTCCTCTCTTGCCAGGCTTCCAACTCAGCTCCCTTCAACATGCCATGATCTAAGCACATTGAAGCTTCTTTGATTTACGAAATGTAAAAAACAGACTTCCCAATTTTATCCCCATTTTTACAATTTGGAGCAGAACAGTACACCATTTCTTGTGCATTTCTTATTATGTTCTGTTCAATAAACAAATTCAACACACTTTTTCAGAAGCTAAAAGTTATAAACATGAAATAAACACAAAAATTTTGATTACAGTTATAAATCTTCTGGCCGTTTTATGAAATGTGCATGAAAGTATTACTGAGACCACTAAACTCGTACAGAAACCTAACAAGTCAGATTGGTGCAAACCAATAGTTCTAACAAGACTAGTAAAAACACTTTTTTTTACCACACACACTGATTCCCTACTGAGTAAATCTGATGAGCAGAGAGACAGGAAAACTCTGCCACACGCACACAATGAAACTGCACAAGAACATTTGATTTTGATATATTTTATGACAGAAAATCATTAAATATACCCACACCCATTGGATACCCTTGTACTAGTATGATACAGTGACCTCCAAAACAGTGGTCCACATTGATGCTGGTGGGAAAAAATGAAGTACAACAGTGCCCACTAGAAAACCTTCATGTCACTGTCATAAAATGCACTGACAGAACACTGTCAGTGGTTTGATCAGTGCACAGTGAGACTGCAATTTTAGTAAAAGACAATCACACTGACATGAACAATAAGTTTTTCAACATTTTCTAAAATTATAAAGGTGATTTCAGAAACAATCTCACTTAGAAAAATTACCAGTCTTCTGATAAAGATTCGATACTTGCCATGGATTGGACAGCTGACAGCCGGAGCATAAATGCCATTACAAGAAATGTCAATAAAAGATCATTTAAACAATTGCATCCCATCCTATTACTATCACACAGTGATACTATAGTACAAATTATGTTACACACTGATGAGGAAGGTAATAAAACCTTGACTTAATGTGACCAAAAACCAAGCAATTACAAATTGAATCACAGAATGCAGCCTCTGGTGTATAAATAGCAGTTGACTTTATGACAAGAACACAATGTCCGTTCTTAGAAAACGAATTAGCAGAACATTTATCATATCATGGCTGTAAGAAATCTGTTTTATATTATTGCAACATGTGACTATTGTACTAATTCAAATTGAATCGAAACTGCAATGCTGGTGATCAAAATCCATAAAGTACTGACAAGACATCAGAGACATGATCTGAATGAAAAAAGCTTTATTTAGAAACTTTATCAAAGAGACCCATCACTAATTACTACCCTTGTATTTTTCTTAAAATTGTGTATAATATAAATTTACTTCAAGTAGTGCAGGCAGCGAAAATAGACACCTTAGTGTCCACATACAGCTTGAGGCATGCAAACAGCATCAGCTACCACAGTGAATGAAATGGCAATCTCCGGAATGGTGTTAGTGACACAGTACCTAATTACTATATCTTGAGATTCCCAACCATGGATTCAGGCAACTCAGCAGATTATGCACTGGAAATGGGGGATTTTAAAATCAGATATAACTATACCAGGCAACAATTTAGAAAAAATTAAAAATGCAATCATAATTAGCATCGACTACTGCACTTTTCATGTAAAATGCAGCTCATTCTGTGACTTTACAGGTCATCTTTAAAGTGCAAAGTGTGAAACAATCAAAGAAAGAATTTGACAAAAATGGTACTGTACACATTTTGGGACTACATATCTCCAGACTTGCACACCCAGTTAAAATGAACCTTGGCATATCAAGGGACCATTAGTCTTTGAGGGTAAATGGCAAATTTCATGCCAATTACAAGAACAGCTGTGAAGTTATTAAAGCACAAAAAGTGAAAGAGTCCTATTTTCGTATAAGTAAAAAGTACTTTTGTACAGCACATGTATTTTTTCCCATAGGCTATAATGGGAAACTTTAAGGATTAATACCTTTTGAACAGATTAATAGTTTTTTCAATTAACCTTCAAAAGACACATCAGTGACCCAGACCCCATATACCCTGACAATTGCAGACCAGACCCCCAAGCCATTTGGGTTGTAGCCTCAGGTAAAGAAACTGACAAAAACGTGGTATTATTCAATTATTTTGACACTCCACAGCTCCACACCTACCCATCCAACTGGAACAAAACTTGCTAGATCCAGAAATCTATGGTACCAGATGGTGCATGCAAAATTTCAGGCAAATCAGGCAGCCAGCTGCAAAGTTATTAAAGTGTGGAATTTGGGGTTTAACATAGAAATGGCCATTCAACCCTAACTATATTGGCACTCCTGTGCCAGAATAATAATAATAACATTTCCTGTTTCTTTGTCACTTCACTTTCTGTTTCTTTGTCACTTCACTGCAAAGAAATTGTTTGGACTTATGGGCTGAAATTTTTAGGATACAAAGGGCTTGCCCTAGAGATGTAACATTTCCTGGTTTGCTGAAAAAAATTACATCTGTCCCATAGGTATAAGATTTTGAAGTTAATAGTTTCCCTTAGAATAACATTGTAATGGTTGTGGCACCTTTCAACAGCTAAATCTTGAAAACATTTCAAGATATGGACTCGCTACAACTCATAGCTTAATACTAAGTGGTTTTGCATGTTTCACACATGCAAAATTTCATGCAAATTGCAAGAAAATTTGTGAAGTTATTAAAGTGCAAAGTGTGAAAGTGCAAAGTGTGAAACAATCAATGAAAGAATTTGACAAAAATAGTGATGTACACATTTTTGGACTAAATACTGTACATCTAGACTTGAACTCCCAATTAAAATGAACCTTGGCATCTCAAGACACCCTTAGTCTCTGAGGATACATGGCAAATTTCATGCCAATCTCCAGAACAGCTTTGAAGTTATTAAAGCACAAAGTATGAAAGAGTCTTATTTTCATGAAAGTAAAAAGTCCTTTCGCAAAAGTAAAAAGTACTTTTACACTTCACATATATATGTTGTCCCTTTGGCTATATTGGGAAACTTTAAAGTTTAATAACTTTTGAATAGATTAATATTTTTTCATCAAACCTTCAACAGGTGCATCAGTGACCCAGAGCAACCCCAAGGCATACCCACTGCCTGTCAATCTGTGGAGAGTGGGGTGGGGTGGGAGGGGTGGTTGTTAGGGTCTCAACCCTAATGCCTATTTTCCCTACATTTGTCACTTCAACCCTAACTGATGCATTAACAAAGTCTTTTGCAATGAATTTCCTTACTTTTTGAGAAAGTGTAATATTACCACTATATGGTTTTTGGGGTGTAGGGCCCCCATGGTATCATTTCTTGTAATGAAATGTCATCTCCCTATCAGAGCGCAGGGATGAAAGCAGAACAGATGGCCCTGCAGTACCATTACTGCATAATGGTATCTGCCCTACCATGCTATCAGTTTTTTGGATTGTAATGAGCTGTCATCTCCCTGTGGGAGTGCAGGACCCTCTGGTCATGAACTGCCAGTATTGCATAATGGATGGCCCAGCAGTCCCATTACTGCATATTGGTTTCCATATGTGGGAGCACAGGGCCCACCTACCTATAATTGTAGAGACACAGTGTAAGCCTAGACACATTTCAAGTAACCCTTGTGCTGTAAATGGCACAATATCTCAGTAACCATAGCAACCGTGGACAAAATTCTACTGCAATTGTAATCATGGACTGGTAATCTGCACACATGTTTACTACATCTAAAGGTGTACTAGGCTGCATTTAGAGAAAAATCATTATCTTTAACTGTTTTTGACATATAGGCACCGAAAGCCATCACGTTCACCACAATGTTATCCTATGGGAAATTTCTCAACTTTGGAATGCCATGACTATGTAATTGATTTAAATTTTTACACCAAGCTAACATAAGTCACATCTCTGGGACACCCTCTTCTACCCTGCAAATTTCAAGCCAACAGTCCTAACCATTTCTTTGCAGTGAAGCTGCAAAGAAACAGCAGCTTTTAAAAATCTCTGTGAGCTATCAAAATTCATGTTTGTGAGCCGAATTCCTGTTCATAAAGTGTGAAAATCCCTGTTCATGAGCTAATCCATGTTCATGATGTAGGGCCATCTGGTCCTCCCCTCATGACAGGAAAGCAGTCATTTAAGCAGAAACCCCCACCCCAAAGCTTTACCCCCCAGTTAGTTTTATTTTATTAACAGTGCAACATTTTTATGTCATTGGAACTTACAGTATTATATTTTGCAAAAGTCACGATCTTCAGACATTGCGGATGCTACGTGGGTCCATTTGGTATGAAAGTGTGGCACCACACTGCTTGGCTCAATACAAATGTATTAAGCCGAGTGTTGCAGTGCCACACTTTCATACCAAATGGACCTCGCGTAGTATCCGTAATGTCTGAAGATCATGGATTTTTAAAAAAATATAATACTGTAAGTTCGATGACATAAAAATGTCACAATATTGATAAAACCTAATCGGGGGTAAAGGTGTGAGGGTTTCTGTTAAATGACTGCTTTCCTTTAGCAAGGATTTTGACAGCTCACAAACATGGATTGGCTCACCAACAAGGATTTTGAGAACTCACGAACAAGGATTTTGACATCTCATGAACAGGGATTTTTAGGACAATCTGGTCATCATCTGATGAACAGGAACTTTGACAGTTCATGAACAAGGATTTCTCATGAGCATGGATTTTGACAGCTCACAAACAGACATTTTGACAGCTCACGAACAGGGATTCCTTTTTATAAGCCCTGTTCATGAGCTGTCAAAATCCCTGTTCGTGAACTGAATCCCTGTTTGTGAGGTGTCAAAATCCTTGTTTGTGAGAAATCCCTGTTCATGAGACAGGGCCATCTGGTCATCCCCATATGAACAGGGATTTTGAAAGCTCACGAAGAAGGATTGGGTTGCGAACAGGTATTCTGACACCTCACGAACAAGGATCAGAAGCGAGTTGTGAACAAGGATTTTTAAAATTTCAAAAACACATTTCGGGGCCAAACTATACCAAACCAAAAGCATGGGTTTGTAGAGAATGTCTCTCTGAACAAAATCTATGCTTGGTTAACCTCACAACACTTCCCTGAGTCAACTTAAAATGTTTTGTTTGATGAGGAAAAGTGAAAACAAGATAGCGGCTTGTAAATAGGGAATTCTTCTCACAAACAGGGATTTTATAAATCCCTGTTTGTGAGCTGTCAAAATCCCTATTCATGAGGCAAATCTTAGTTTGCAATTTATACACCTATCCAAGAGACCTAACTGAGTATGCTCAGAATCCAATATTTCAAAATTTTATAACTTTGTAACAGATTAATATTTTTTTCACCAAACCAATGCTGGCTTGTTCGTTGTAGCAACCTCTTTCTACTCTAAAAATTTCAGATCAAAATTCCAAATGGTGTGACCACAGCACGATGGGCAAAAATCTGGTTAAGTATGTGTATTGGTGGGGGGAGGACATGAAACAGTAAAGTGAACAGGGACAGGGAAGGACAAATTAGAGAAGTATAGGACACAGATAGAGCATAGCCAAATGGAATGATAGAGAGGCAACTGACCTGAGGTAAAAGAGAAGACTAAAGGAACAAATATATAGCATGGGATTATAAATGATAAACATCATACTGTGAGAAATACACAATTTATTCCAAGACAGTGTAAAAGACACTTGTCAGAGGGGGTGTTCCCAGTGTCACTTTAATGTGCACTGGTAAACCCCCTTCTGAAGAAACCACCTCTGGACTCAGACATCTTGGCCAATTACCATCCAATCTCTAACTTCCCCTTCATAGGAAAGGTTATCGAGAAGGTTGTGCTCGAGACACACCTCTCTGCTTTTACATCTTTGAGCATCTCCAGTCTGGATTTACATCCAGGCATAGCATGGAAACTGCACTAATTAGGGTGCATAATGACCTGCTCAGGGCAAGGGATAAGGAAGAATGGTCAGTTCTAATCCTGCATCATCTCAGGGCAAGAGATAAGGGAGAATGGTCAGTTCTAATCCTGCATCATCTCTCATCAGCCTTTCACACTGTGAACCATGGGCTGCTTTTGAACTGACTCAGGGAGTATACAGGGCTCCCCAACAAGGTCATCTGCTGGTTTGAGTTCTATTGCAAGGACGGAACTCAGAGGGTAGTGTTAGGAAGATTTTCCTCACACTCTGGGGCTCTGTCCTATGGTGTAATCCAAGCTCAGTTCTGTCACTCATGTTGTTTGTGGTGTATATGCTGCCCCTTAGTAAGATCATTAGGCAAGATGGGCTTGCATTTCATTGCTATGCTGATGATACTCAGCCCAATGTGTCTTTTGCACCTGGGACATTGGGTGTAGTTGATGTGCTTACTAAATACCTGGCCAAGATCCAGGACTGGATGGCATTTAGCTAGCTGAGGCTAAATTGAGAGAAAATTGAAGTCCTAGTGATTGAGCTGGCATAGTGTGTGTGTGTGTGTGTGTGTGTGTGTGTGTGTGTGTGAGTGTGTGTTAGGAGAGGCAGCTGCAGAGAGGGAGACCGGGCATTGGCTTGGTCCTTCTGTTTTTTTTTTTGCTGCTACTAATGAGAAACATTTGGGAGTCATTGTGGATATGGATTTGGTAATGGAGGCTCAAGTATCAGCAGTAGTCTGGAATGGCTTTTTCCAGATGTGGAAAATCAGCAAGATTAAGTTCTTTAGCCCTCCTAGTGACCTGAGTATATTGGTTCATGAATTCATGACTTCAAGGATTGACTACTGCAATGCTCTCTACCTTGGGGTCAGCTGAGTTATGTTGCAGCACCTGCAGATGCTGCAGAACCCAGCAGCTTGGTTACTAATGGGACTTCCAAGATTGTGTGGTATTTCCCCAGTGTTGTGTGATCTGTATTGGCTGCTGGCAAAGTTTCATATCTCTTTTAAAGTGGTACTGTTAACCTACAAGGGCCTACATGAGCTGAGCCCAGGCTTCCTGGCTGAGCTCCTGCATTCTCAAACACCTGTGCGACCTCCCGCTCCACTGAGGAGGACCTTCTGGTGGTTCCGAGGGCCAGGTTAAAGACTTTGTGGGATTGAGCTTTTGAGGTTGCAGGCCCAGTTCACTGGAATTCCTTGCTCAGAGCTTTGATGGAGGTCACTTCAGTAGAGGCCTTTAAAACAGGTTTGAAAATTTTTATTTCAGCAGACATTTGGGATGAGTACATAATTTCTGTGCATGCAATAGTATATTCTGTTAATTAATTTGTTTATTAATATGTTTTATTTTTAGAATGTTTAAGGGGTGTATATGTTGATTGTGGTTTTATTATATTGTTCTATGTTTTTGTAACCATGCCCTGAGGCTCCAGGGAAGAGTGCCATAAATAAGTAACGACTACTACTACTACTACTACTACTAGAATTAGAAATGTACAGTTCAGACTGTTTTCATTTACTGCCTATCTTGTGGCTGTCACAAAAATCAACATAATTCAAAAATGGTAAAATATTTTTCCACCGAACCATCCAAAGGCATGCAATTGGCACAGACCCCATCATCACTGAAAATTTCAGAGAAAAATTTCTATCCACCTGGTCTGTAGATGATGGCAAAAACTCCAGTGTTAACCAATGAGAATGTTTTTTCTATTTTTTCTCACTTTATATCTTAAAAACCATAAAAGATGCAATCATGAAACTTTTCACATCTTGAGACTCTGGCAGAGTAACCTCGCATGCCAAATTCTGGGCTATTTCATTGAAGTATGCCAAAGCTATTAGGGTGCAATATTTTGACATTAACATTAAAGTGCTGTACCAACCCTTTACAGTTTGAACAGTAAATTTACAGTTCAAACAGTAAATTTACAGTTTGAACAGTATGACTGTAAATACGCAGCTCCCATACAAAAGGTAATTTCGTGGTCAGTTGACAAATTCACCTTTGAGGCAGGATGGAATTTCAAACTTTTTCCTGCCCTTGTTCATGAAGTGGGGTCATAAGAAGGCTATGTTGAAACTTTGGGGCCAACATATGTAAAAATGATATAGTTATGTCCATTCATTGCAGTTTCACTATGCGCGCTCATAACTTCGGAAATGTTAAATATTTTAACCCCAAATTTTCAACACAGACTTCATATAACCACACCACATGTACATCACAGATGTCATTTTTCAAATCCTGGTCAAACTGTGTTTTCACACCTGCGGTACAGAATGGCATTGTACTTGAGCAGAATCAGATTTTGGTGGGGATTCAAACATTTTCAGTACTGTGTACACGAGGTGGGATAATATGATGCATGTGCTGACAGTTTGATCACTGTTGTCCTACAAATGGAAGTGCAGGGCCCTTCCACAGCTACATACATATATATGCATCTATGGAGGGATGGGAGCACAGGACCCAAAGGGCCCTTCTCTCCCTTAGGCAAATAAGGCTATGATTACACTATTTCAAAAAGTAAGGAAATTCGTTGCAAAAAAACTACATTAATTCATCAGTTAGGGCTGAAGATAAAGTGGCAAATGTAGGGAAATATGATGTTAGAGTTTCCAATCCTAAAACACCTGCCCAACCCCTGAAGTGAATGAGAGGTGAAGTCTTCCTTGGGTTTGTCAGTCCTAACGCTCACCCCATTGTATGCACTCATAAAAAATACACACCTGTCTCCATCACATCTTAGCTTTTCTGTTACTGCAAAGGGGAACAAAAAGTCAGTATGGTATTATAGATTATAAAAATCATATTGTGAAAAATATGTAATTTATTCCAAGACAGTGTAAAAGACACTGCCAGGCAATTAGAAATTCAAAAAAATAATGATACAAACGAACTCATTTTATTTTTATATGTTATTCCAAGGCAATAGACACTGTCAGGCACAATATCAACAGTTACAAAAATCAGATCAGCAGGAACAGCAGGTAGGCAGTCTAATTGAAGTAAGAAGAAATTAACTGCTAAACCAAAGTAGTAACATGAACAAAAAAAACAGGAAATATACAACACTACTGCAAGTTTGAAACTGCAGGTGTATTGTAATAGGAATATCAAGCGGACCTGCAAAAAAGATAAAATGTCTATGCAGTCATTGAGTCCTACTGGGTGTAGGACCTTCAGAGTATAAATCCTGTAGGATTCTTTCTGATGTAACCAGGTCACCGTGTAACTTTTGGTTACTACCCCTGCCTTGTGGGCTCACCAAGGTTGAGGGGCCTGGGCTCTGTTTCTGGTGGAAAAGGGGAGTTCTTTCACAAATAGAAATTAAATAGCATGGAACCTGCACCAAGAGTAAAATATAGTGGGACAGTTGTTGGTAGGGTGCAACTCCCTGGAATGCTGTACATACCCACCACTCCTTCCAGTCACCCCACACATGAAATCATGTGAAATCCCTCTTCTCGCCACCTATCTGCAATGGCAACTGCCACTAAAGCATCCTCTTACAACCTATTCCCCTCTATCCCCCCTTTCCATTCCCTCTCAGATCTCTATCTTAACCCCTCACTATCGCTGTGTTTCTCCTTACCCTCCTCTTCTCTCTAACCCCACCTTTAATCATATTTGACCAAGTACGAATGTTATGAATTACCCATGATTATCTGACTGTTAACTTTAAAAACCTCTGTCCTTGCACCTAGACTACTTATTACAAATCGATACCTCAGTACTTACTCATTCTGTACTTGCATCTTGTATCATGTATATATATTATATGCTGCCGAATATTGTAAAAGTGCTGTTGTGCACTTATCTGTTGTTAATAAGTGTTGTTACTCTGTACCTCCCCTTTTGCCCTCCAACCGGCTCGCCCCTGAAAAAGGGACATTCTGTTTCAGTGGGCATACCCGGTTACCAACATTCAAATAAATAAAAATAAAATAAATGAAATACCATAAACAGTTGCACTTCTTTACTGAGCATGCAGATAATGACTATTGCTAATAATATGCTCACAAGCAGTTTTAAACATTAACAATAAAAGATTTATCATTGGGGAAAGGGATTTGGGACACAGAAATAAAACATGGTAATATTTGATGTAACAGGTGAAACCACAAACAAAAACAATAACTGTGCCCACCCCCAACAGCAACAACCCCATCTTCAGACTAGCCCACCTCCCCACGTGAACCAGTGTCCCCTAAAGTTAATCTGGGTACCCAGGCACAGTTGCAGGCCTGTACATTGCCACAGGTTGGCTGACACTGGTGCAATTTGGGGGTTTTAAGGAATTGGTTGGCAAACGTTGTACAAATCCCAAGGACAGGGTGAACCCTGAGATTAGTCACAGTTTTACAGTTCAGTCTCACAAGGTCTGATAAAGATGGCAGACACAGCTAGTTACGCAGCACCTTGAGCAGTACTACAGGATGGCAGTCGTCTGAGCTGGAACAGGGTCTGGCAGCTTGCCACCTTCCAGGCTGTCAATCCGTGAATAATGGATCAGACCAGTACCAGGGATCAGGACCACGCTCCTACCCCACATGTCAAGCCAACTTAACTCCCAGGGGATGATGGGTAGTGTCTAGCTGTGACAATACCTGGATGATTCCCCAGACTGTCCTAGCTGGCATGGAGTTTTCCTCAGACCTCAGGTTCATTCAGCCTCTCACTTTCTGTGAGCAGCAAACACAGGCACCTCATTAGCAGACCTAATATGCCTCAACCCCCCAGGCTATTGAGGGGGGCAGTCTCACAGCAGAATTTATTAAGTCCAAAGGTCCTGTGAGTAATGGTCTGGTGTTACCATATATTGAAGGTGCTTTAGCAATATAAACTGAAGAAAAATATGGGTGTGCAGGAGATTTAACAAATGTACAACTTCACGCTGTATTCCTTTCTTGATGCCTTTTTTACTTAATGTTCCCAATGTTTTGCTCACATTAAAGATCTTTATCATGGGGTATTGTTATTCATTCTGAAAGGCAAATTTCAGTTTTAGTTTATGTACTTCATAAGAAATGGTGAAAAAAAATGTTTAAAACATTCAATGTCACATGGTATGCAATGTACCTGTCCCTTTAAATGCTGTCTGTATTTTTATAACAGTTCATTCATCACAATTTTACATCTTTGTTCTGATAAAATAATAATAAAGAAAACTTTCTAAGACTCTACTGTGCAATGTCCAT
The DNA here is from genome assembly GCA_016271365.2 of Neoceratodus forsteri. Taxonomy (NCBI): domain Eukaryota; kingdom Metazoa; phylum Chordata; order Ceratodontiformes; family Ceratodontidae; genus Neoceratodus; species Neoceratodus forsteri. The sequence goes on along the minus strand of CM057456.1, from coordinate 680,216,544 downwards.
TTGTGCTACCACCACCGCTCAGTATATTTCCATTAAACATTCCCAAGCGAGCTATGCCACCCCATATCCAAGACATATGTATGTGTATCTGTGATTTTGTAATTTGCAGTTTTAAATCAGTGTGTTTTTCAGACCTTGGGTCTATAAAAAGACATGTACAGCATTGACTTTAGCATCACTAAAGGATCTCAAAGTCATGTCTACTATTTCTTGTTTAAATTGCTCCTACAAGTATGCTTCTGAAGTAGTTTTTACCTTCACTGGTCAGGTAAATCCATACACATAGTGTATTAATAGTGTCTTGCAGCATCAAGGGGTGCCATTTTCCTCACTGAAATCCTCTTGAGCCCACCTAACTACCCGTGGGATGACATGCAATGTCATACAAGTGTTCTCGCCGCTAGGCGAGTCTGGCTACTTAGCAACCAATAACATCCCCTGATGCAAAACAGCAGTGAGCAGGTTTGTGCCAGGTAAGTTCACAGTACTAAGCGGTAGTAGCCAGCCACAAAATAATGATAGTGCAAATGTAGATACAATTCTTAGATTACTGAAGACCCATCATAGTTCCTACAGATAGCTGCCATACTACCATTGGAATTATCTTACTATTTCTTTACTTTAACAGCACATGGGGAGGAGGGGATTCAACATAATCAAGTACAACATTCCTCAAGTATTATAATCTTAATAGATAAACAATGTTCATGTGATGTTTTCATAAATATGAAGCAGAACCAGGAGAGGTTTTTTTATTCCTCATTTTTGGTATTATGTAACCCTTTTGCATCAGCTCTAAAAATGAGCTACAGGATTCAAACCTTGGAACACTTCCTTTGGAGTTTTAAATTGATCCTTCCACCTATTTGCAGCCCTTCAGTTTAACCCTTACAGTGCTGCAGTCTGAACATCTATACAGAGCTCAATGAAATAGATTCATTCTAGTTCTTTCAGCAGCCTAGGGATTAAGAAACAAATGCTCTGGAGAATCACCTCTCCTCTCCAACTTTATAGTGCTTAAACATGTTTTCATTTGAATCCAACTTGGTAAACAACTGTATCCTTCTACCCTGCCTGCCGTATATAGCACTGTTTCTAGAGACCCTTAAATAATTGTGCCACTTAAAAGAGCTTAAGGCAGAAATGGCTGTAATTTCTATTGAAACACATTCATCATTTCAAGAGCATGTAAGATAAATAGCTATGGAACAGCTAACTTCCATAAACAATAAAAAGATTATTTCTTTTTAGTGGCATTTCTTTTCCTGCTCTCTAGCATATTTACCTGAGTCTGTAGTATATGTGTTGATTTCCTGCAAAATGTGTCTTTAAAACTAAGATATTTATAATAATTAGATAGTTAATGAAGTTACATGCCTTTTCTGGTATTTTAATGGTTTCAACTCCCCTGTTTTCAGATTTTCTTGCAATACATTTGAGTCTTAACCTTTGATTATGCTGGTAATTAATCTTCAGCCTTTTTGTGTGCTTTTATATACATAAACATTGACATTTTACTTTCTTCTTCAGTACCATAAAGACACTGTGTTTTTGCAGAGTTTTTTTTGCAAATTCCTCACCTCTTTCATTTAATTTTTCTGTCCAATGTCCACCTCCACATTTACATTTTTTATTTCAATTTGATCAAGTTTCACTTCAAGTAAATCTAGCAAAGGTGGCAGCTGCTGCTTCCGTTGGTTACCAGGGCACTGGTTAGGCACTACAGTTGGAAGCCAGGGCATCTATTGAAACTGAAATGGAAAGCATATGTGCATATTCATGATTGCTTCTTGGAGTATTTGAACTAATGATGAATGTTATGTTTCTAAAAATAAAAATGCATATTCCGTTTTTATTTATTTTTTTACAGGGGATAACCCTGCTTCTCCTGTCTTGGGGTGGGGATAGGAATGGAATGACTTCTCTTGGGTTGGGATGGAAGGCTCTGCTTCTCCTTGCTTTGGGAGGGGGGAAATGGCCCTGCCCCTGCTTTCTCTAGTAGGAGAAGCTGGGCCATATGACCCAGAAGATAGGGCCAACCCCAAAGCCAGGAAAAGCAGGGCCACCACCAAGCCAGGAGAAACAGGGAGATACCCTTCCCCCAAGCCCAAACAAGCAGGGCCATCCTCACCCCTCCAAGCATGGAGAATCAGGGCCCCCTCACCAGGAAAAGCAAAGCTATTCTTCCTGGGGCAGGAGAAGTAAAGCCTTCCCCATCACCCAAACAAGAAGAAATTGCCATCCCTACCCTTTACAACAGGTATCCACCTACCAAAATGGTCCTCAATGGATTGGCCACCTGAAGTGGCAGGCCAGGAGATTGAGGTCCATACATTCTCTCTTTTCAGTCTCTCCCTTCCTCTTCCCACAGTACTAAGACATTTTCAAATAAACCCATCCACTTACCTTAATGAAAAGGCACAAGCAGTCAGAATCCTGTCACAAGGGAGCAGCTCATCCACCATTTCCATTTCCCAGCCTTTGTCTTCTTCCTAGTATGATGGACAGCGACCTGGGTAGCTTACTGCACAGCACAGTTTAATCCCTGTTGCTGTCTGTGATACACCATTTGGACACTGCTGTTGTTTCCTTATGCTATATTTGTAGCACTATTGCAACTGGTTATTATATTATCCACCACCAGTGATGTGTACAAATAAAAAAATTGAAACAATGAGTATGATGCATCCTCAGAATACAAGCAGGCACTAATAAAATTACAACTATCAACTAAGGTAATGAAAAGTATATTAGACCTGGTTTAAACTACCAAAAGGCATATTTTCACAGTTGGTTAGTGCATGTAGTTATAAAAAAGCTTTACATATAAACTACAGTGCAATAGAAGCCATTTAGTAGGGACATGGATAAACAGGATGTCTGCTTTATTGGGACGACCCACCGGGAACCGATTAAGTGGCTATGTTACTCTATGGAAGCTTCAACTGGTTAAAAGGGGCATCCTCATTGTTCCAAGCCACTTAGTTGGGACAATCAAGCCTGGATTTTCCCCAGGCAAATCTCTCTCCAGTTCCTCTTAACACTTGCTAATTCCTTTTTCCACACATAAATATGTGTGAATCTGTTCTTCTCCCTGCCTTCTCTGCTAGTGTCCTCCCTCCTCCCCCTCACTTCATTGTTTAGCTTCATTCACCAGGTAGAAAAAACAGAAGCAGAGCAATGCAGACAGTCTCTGTCACCCGCTACCTGACAACAACTGTCTTTGATCAGAAACTGCAACCTGCATCTACCAGTAACAGTCTCACTCACCAACACTCACAGTCTGCCGAACTCACTGAACTCACAATGGGCAGTGGGCCAGCTGTTAAGCTATTCTTGTCCCTGCATTGTTAAATGTAAATGCATCAGTGAACTTTGCTTTCTGGGTTAGGTGTCTACCAGTGAGTGTGTCACTCACCCACACTCAGTCTATCTGTGTCTGTAGGGATTTGGAGGCAGCTGTTCATGATCAGAACTCAATTGAATCTCTGCTGAACTATGGAACTGCTGCATGATGATTCCTGTTTCTTGCAGTCTACCAAACTCATCGAACTCACAATGGGCAGTAGGTCAGCTGTTATGCTATTCTTATCCTGGCTGTTGTTAAATGTACATGCATCTGGAGTATTCTATGTCTCGCATTGCCACACCAACTCCTATGCAGACACCTTACTATGGGTTTTCAGACCCATTCTGCCAGTCAGCATTTTTACTCATTCACTCCCCACCAAAAGTGAACTTTGCTTTGGAGAGACGGCTGCTTAAGTGGGACAATTGGCTTTCCACCTGACCATCCCACTTAAGCGGCATGAACTGCATCAGGAAATATAAACCATACAGAAATACATTTTATGAATGTTGGCGTGAAGCAATGAGGATATAAAATTGACTGTTATTCATTTACATATCACTTCTCTTGAGAGACACTTTCTTTAGAACTGTGGAACCAATGAACTCTTCAGTACAATGATTCCAAATATCAGGAATCTATTCTAAAACATTACATAAAAAGTTGGACATTATTATATCAGATACTCAGCCATAATGGATCTATACTTTGGGGGGCTTGCTATAGCCCAGGTGTGAAAGATTTCTATAGACAATCTTTATTTCCTGTATATAAAGATGGCAGGTATACTTTGCAACAGAAGTGTGTTTTGTTTTTTATTGTATTATAGTGGTAGTTATCTAAAAGTTGCCTACCTCGAGGTACCACTGAGGCACTCAATTTGCAATTTGCATTGACTGTAATGTGATTTTGCCTCATTCTGCCTCAGTATACCTAGGTATACCTCAGTACTGAGAAACTTCTAGGTATACCTCCTTACTGAGACACTTTTCTATGGCTGCCACTGCATGATTGACTAAATGAGCATCTGATATAATAATGTCCTGCTTTTTATTGTTTTTTAGAATACATGCCTAACATTTGTTCTTTGTATGTCAGAGTTCACTGGATCCACAGTGCAAAAGAAAATGTCTCTCAAGAGAAGGAATATATATGGATGAACACCTAAACATTTTATATCCTCAGTGTTTCACCCTAACATGTGCCAAATTGACTTTGACATAAATTTATGCTTACTGTTAATGTGTTTTATATGTAAAGTTTTTTTTTAATACTTGCATCTACTAACCAGCTGTTGAAAATATGCCTTGTGGGTAGTTAATACCAGGTCTGATGTTATACTTTTCTTTACCTTTATTTCCAGTTGTAACTTTATGAGCCTCCTCATATGCTAAGGATGGCCCACAATCCTCTTCTGCAGCCCTATTGGCTCTGGCCAGAGTTTGCTTATTATTGAATACACATCACAGTTAATGAACTTTGTTTAAAATATCCTGGTGATGCATCTTGTGCAATTTTCCTTGAAAACCCTCTATTGAAAACATTCACCCCCTCTCCAGCTACTGGTGCTGTCTACCAGCAGGATTGCCAGTTCATCTCATTATCATACCAACCCTAGGCTCTAAAGCATGTAGAATGAAAATCCATTTCTTCTCAACTGCTTCACGTTTCTTAGTGCAGTCACCCCAATGTTCTTGTGGCGGTACTACCTGTAATCCCAAAAATGTTAAAGAAGCCCCAGTATGACCCATTCCTTTGCAGTGTTGCGCTACCAGAGATGCTTCATCATTGCATCTTATATCCCCTTTATGTTCCTGTATTTGTAGGGGATTTCAACCTACCTGACGTATATTGGAAAACACATATAGCAGCAACAACAATGTAAAGGGGTTGTGGTATAACAGATGGACCAGACACTGAACTTCAGGTTCAACACGCAATCTCTGTGTGATGTTTATTCAAAATACAGGAAATAAGCTTCAGCAATAGCATATTTCTTCTTCAGTACATCAGTTTGCAGCAACAGACAATGAATGTCCTTTCTCTGCACTTAGCCAGCACCTACTGACACTGATCTTTGATCTAACCACTTTTTAGTTAAAACCCTTCATCCCTATGTGGGCCCAGTTTTCTTGGGTAGTGGGGCTCAACAAAAAAAAAGCTAAAAACAAAGAACCACAGTGCAGAAACACAGAAAAATGGGTTACCCCAATGGGCACTGGCAACAAGTCAAATTTCAAAGAAATACAACATCATACATACTTCCGTAATGCAAAGCATCATGGGATATATGTAAATCACCATGACATTTCAGACTTGTTCAACTTACAGCAATGTACATGCATTTTAAATAGCACAACTAACTTAATTTCTGTAATAGTCACCTAGTACATGTTACCATTATCAAAAACACCTAATGCCATGGTATTTTCAACATTCACAGGTTTCATAGACATAAGGTTTTTACATCAAGGTATTTTATGACATAGTGCTATTACATACTAAATCCAACAATGATAAACACAACCTGTTTTACATACGCTTGGAGGTCATCTCAATAACCTCCCTGTACAAGGACCTGAGAACGAAAAGGAAAATTAAAGAGGACACTATAGCATAGTCAAGAAAGTGAAGGGGTGCCCATAGGTGGCCAACCTTATGGACTAGAAATTGCAAAGGATAGCTTAGGCTAAGAAATAGAAGAAATGCTGCAAAAGGTTTAAGAAAATGTTGGTCTTCAAGAGTGGCAGGAGCTTTCTGTCACAAACAAGAAGCAGGGACTTTCTAATGGCCTTGATGTGGCAGGCCTGATGCAGCATGCAGATGCCCCAACAAGGGGAGAAGCTATAGTGGACCTGGTTCCCACCAACAGCGAGAGGGTAAGAGGGATTGAAGTTGGATGCCATCTGGGAAATAGCAACCAGTCAGATTCAAAGTGAACACAGCAGAGGAAACAAACCACTCCAAAATTATGGTCTCAGATTTTAGGAAAGATGACTTCCAGAATGATTTGGAGAGCAAAGCAAGTAAGATCCATGATTCAGGGAATGGCAGTGGGGAAGGGGGACAGTAGGCAAGGATAGGAGGGAACTGGCAAGCCAGGGGGCAGCCAAAAGAAAAGAAATGGAGGGGATGAGGAAATAGGACACTTGGGCTAGGAAACCCAACAAAGGAGATGGATAGAGGTGCAAGAGGGGGAAAAGGCAAGAGGATACTGATAAGGGGAGGACAAGGCCAAGGAAGGGAGGACAGTACCAGGCAACCCAGCAAATGGGATGGACAGGGGTGCATATAGATGAAGTAGGCAAGAGGGTACTGTGGGGGGTATGGTAAGGAGAAGGGTGAAACATGATTCAGGGAATGGCAGTGGGGAAGGGGGCAAGATAAGTGGGAAATCCATAGACTGCAGGGCGAGTGAGGATAACATGGTCCTAAAATTGGAGGACTCCATAATTAGAGGTATCAAATAGGGGAATGGTGGAGGGCTTTTGTTAGTTGCTAGTGGGAGACCTAAACCTCCCTGATGTGGACTGGAAAATCCCATCAGTAGCATCAAATAGAGATATGAAATAGGGGAAGGGTGGAGGGTTAAAAAACTCTATTAGGTCTGAGTGCATGCCGGGCATGATGGCGCTCAAGGTCAAGCACTTCATACACGCCTTAGCCAGGAAATATTGGGGGAACAGCCTCCCCATATCATGGTGCATCTGGCATGAATGATCTTAAGGGGAACAGTGTGAAGGAAGTACAAGCTAGATTCAAAGAGTTGGCAAGAAGAGGGGAATACAGTCTCTTTTTCTGAAGTCCTGCCAGTACCAAAAGCTAGCGAGGATGGAAAGGAGAAAATTGAGGAATGCAACTCATGACTGAGGAGGTGGTGTAAAGATAATGATTTCGGTCTGGTAGGAAAATGGGGTTGGACATGGGATAACACAGAACTCTATGCATCAGACAGTCTGCATCTGAGCAAGGGGGCACAATGGTCCTGAAAGGTAAAGTGGATAGCTACTTAAGGGGCAGACTGCATTTAAACTGAATGGGGGGGAGAAGCAGAGAATAGTGTAGCTAGTACTCCCCTGCATAATGGGACAGGGACGACAGTAAGGGTTGGCAGGGGAGAAGGGGGTATATGGTGGAAGGGATTATCCACAAATGCCAGGAGTTTAGGGAACAAAATAGTGGACTTGAGGCCATAATGGTGGATGAGGGCCTGAACATTGTGGCTATAACTGGGACCTAGTAATCAGAGCAGCAAATCTGGGAGGTAGGTATCCCAGTAATAGAAATACAGACTTTTAGGAAGGATAGGGCTGGTAGAAAAGGGGTGATAGGACTGTATATAAAGGACAACATTAGGGCAATGGAAGGGCAAGAGGAAGAGGAGCAAGGGGAGGCAGAGGTCCTGTGGGTCACACTGGAAAAATGGTCTGGTAGAAGACTTGGTTTGCTGGCCAAGGCACCTAGCTTCACCTGAGCTCTTTCCTTCTAAGATTGCTTGAAAGGACAGAGCAGAGCAGAGAACCTTACCAGAGCAAGGGAAACAGATTAAGACTTCTTTTGGCTAAACAGATTAACTCTATGTTGTTATTTTTATTTTGTACTCACAGGGATTGCTACTGTTTGTTGCTAACATTTCATTGCTTTATTTTTCTCTGATTCAAATTGTTGTTGCTGGTATACCTTGTTCTGCATTATTACAAGGTGTGCCTACAGGTGTGTGCTAACAGATTACTGCTGTAATCTTCTGAATCAAATTGTCTTTTGCAAGGTATATCTTCTGTTACTGCTTTATTTTTCTCTGCAGCAAAGTGTTTCTTACAAGGTATATCTTCTCTGAAATTATTACAGGTGGTGCTTTACAGGTTTTACAGTTTTATCTAACATTAGGATAAGCTTTCAGGGTTACTGCATTTGTTGTTGACTGATTGTTTTGCCCTTACCTCCATGTTTTCATCTCGTGGTTCTTCTTTTTCCTCAGGGGAAAGGGCCCAGCCACCCACCCCATCCTCAACCACCCCACACTACACTCTTTTATAGGGTACCACAGTTTGACATTTCCTGTAGCAAAGCAGGAAGGCGGATCAGTGGGCATCCACAAGGTGAGCTCATTTACAGGGGCACTAGTAATTTAACTTGTTATAACAAATTATACAAAACAAAACACAAAATCAAACCATTACTTGCATTTTTTCCTTCTAATTACTCTGACCAGGTTATAAACCCAGCAACTTATCAGGAATGGATATCATTAACTGCAGGTACTGTGGAACACTTTTCAGAAGGACAGTCTTAGAAGATTTGGGACACTGTCTACATACTGAGCCATTGGAGATCTTAGGGCTCAGCTCCGGGCAGCATGGGCAGAGATTGTGCACATCAAATTTCATATTCAAGAGGAAATACATTATAAGAACCACCCGCCATTTCCCCAACATCCAACAGAAGAACCTCAACCGCAGAAAGTAGTTGGTCCAGGAGGTTGGCAGGTGGTTAGAAGGGGTCAAATCGAGTGCCACATCACTCTGTGCTCTCCAACATATTACCTCCAAAAACCATATAAACACTACAAACAGGTATCTGCCTCTGTCTCCAAAATCAAACAAAGGGGCAGAGGACACTGCAGAGCAGGACACAGCAGCACAGCAGCTAGCACAACAAAACTCGCCCAAATCGGGAACCAAAACAAAAAAGCAAAAAGGAAATCCAAAAAATTTCTGATCATAGGATCATAGAACTCCATGATTTGGGGAGTTGATACCCATCTCCAGTCAGGGGTAATGGTCAGATGTCTCCCAGGTACATCAGCATGGAGAGACACTGACCTCATTACTGAAATTGTTCACAAAGCAGGAGAAAACATTGACATCCTGGTACACATAGGGACGAATGATCTCACCAGCCGGTCAGTTGTGGAGACTAAGGAACACCTGACCAGGCTGAGTGACAAACTATCATCCATTTCATCCAACATCTCCTTCTTTGAGATCCTTCCAGTCTGGGAGAGGGAGGCAGATGGACGGAAGGTCAGAGAAGGGGAGATAGGGGAGCTAAACATGTGGCTCAAGGGCTGGTGTTAGGAAAAAAGACACAGATTTGTAGGGAACTGGCAACAGTTTTGGGAGCTAAACTTCTTTAAATTTGATGGACTGCAACTGACTAAGGAGGAGTCAGTGCATTGGGGCAGAAGTTTGATGTCTTTGCAGAATATTTAAACTAGCAAACAGGTAGAGGTGCAGCACCATACGTCAAATGGGAAGAACACCCTCCCCTCAGCTAGTGGTCAAACAAGGATTCAGCATGTTTGCAGTTCATTTGCATCACCAAGTAAGAAAAAAGGTCCGTCTCCTCATACGATGCACAGGGGAAATGCCAAACCTCACCCAACAACTAACACACCGAAATCTGGCCAATGGAAAATCATGTACACAAATCTCACAGTCTGGAAATAAGATCCCAGACCTGCAGGCAATAAAATCAGAGGCTAAACTGGACATAGTTGCAATTAGTGAGGCGTGGTTCACCAACAATCACACTTAGGAGACTTCAGTACCTGGCTATGTCTGTTCAGAAGAGACCGGGACCGAGGTGCAAAAGGGGCGGGGAGTGGCCTGTATGTCAATGGAAATATCAAAGCTACAGAAATTCAGAATACACATAAGGAACCAGAAGAACTGTGGGTCACCCTAGAAACAGGAAATGGGACAGCCATAAGAACTGGGGTTGTCTACAGGCCCCCAGACCAAGGGAGGACAGGACATTACTGTTAGGACATACAAAACATGACAGCTAAAGGAGGTTCTGATAATGGGAGACTTCAACATGCCAGATACAGATTGGTCAACACCAGGAGAAACATCTGCCAGAACTAGACACATGCTGGATTCCTCCATGGGAGGGCCTCAAACAACTGGTACAACAACCCGCAAGAGACAGGGCTATCCCAGATCTAGTACTAACTAACAGGGAAGGGATCACAGATTTCCAGGTAGAAGGTCACCTGGGGGCCAGTGACCATCACATGGTATGGTTTTAATTTGGCCACTACATCTAAATCACTCCATTCCAAGGCAAAAATATGGGACTTCAGAGGAGCTGACTTTGATAAGATGGCCAAAAGAGTGAAGCTAGCCCTGGCAAAAAGAAACACAGGTGAGGGGGTACAGGCAAAGTGGGCAAGCATTAAGGATGCAATACTTGAAGCAACATCCCATTGTGCTAGACAGAAAGGAAGTGCAAAAGAAGAAGGAAACCACTTTGGTTCTCAAATACAGTAGCAGAAAATGTCAGAGCCAAAATGCTGGCCTTCAGAAAATATAAGGGAACACAGCGGGATGAAGATAGGGAGCCATACCAAACTGCCCTAAGGGAAGCAGGGAAGGCAGTAAGGCAGGCAAAGTCCCAAACTGAGGAAACACTAGCACAAACAGTAAAAGAAGGTGACAAGACTTTCTATAGATACATTAGTGAAAGGAGAAAGTCCAGAGGGGGTATTGCTAAGCTCAAAGGAGAAAAGGGGCCATGTGAGGAGGAGGACCATGTAAAAGCATCTATCTAAATAGATACTTTGCTCAGTGTTACTGAAGAGAAAGTAGGGCAGGGCCACAGCTCAGCACCATGGACACAGGGGAGGGAGGTGGGCACTACTCCCTTCACAAAAAGGGTCATACAAGAGCTCGCTAAACTCAGGGTGGACAAGGCAATGGGACCTGATGGCATACATCCCAGGGTACTTAAGGAGCTAAGGGTGGAACTAGCAGAGCCATTAGCAGAACTGTTCAGTGAGTCTCTGAGCATAGGAGAGGTCCCAGAAGACTGGAGAAGGGCTCATGTGATCCCACTCCACAAGAGTGGTAGCAGGGAGGAGGCAGGGAACTACAGACCAGTCAGTCTTACCTCAGTAGTGGGCAAGATTATGGAGGCACTCCTTAAGGAAAGGATAGTGCAACACCTGGAATCCATAGGGGCACAGGATCCAAGACAGCATGGGTTTACAAAAGGAAGGTCCTGTCAAACTAATCTCATATATTTCTTTGACTGGGTAACCAGAGTGGTGGACCAAGGGGGAGCAGTTGATGTTGCCTACCTTGACTTCAGCAAAGCTTTTGACACTGTTCCACATAGAAGATTGATAAATAAGGTGAGTAGGCTTGGGGTGGGTCAGAAGTTGGTCAACTGGGTGGCAAACTGGTTGACGGACAGAAAATAGAGAGTGGTGGTAAATGGTATACAGTCAAAAGAGATGCAAGTCACAAGTGGGGTACCTCAGGGATGAGTCCTGGGGCCAGTCCTCTTCAATATCTTCATTAGTGACATTGCAGAAGGACTAGAGGTAAGGCTTGTCTGTTTGCAGATGACACCAAGATCTGCAACAGAGTAGATGATCAGATGGGGTCGGCAGAATGAGAAGAGATCTGGATAAACTAGCAAAATGGTCAGAAGAGTGGCAACTGGATTTAATGCAAAGAAGTGCAAGATCATACATAGGGAAGAGAACCCTGAAGCCACCTATATGCTGGGAGGGAGTTGCTGGCAGTCACAAAGGAAGAGAAGACTTGGGCATCATCATCACTGATGACCTGAAATCATCTAAGCAGACTTCTAAAGCAGTAGGTAAGGCTAGGGGGATGTTAGGGTGTATTAGTAGGGGTATCACAAGTCGTAAGAAGGAGGTAAAATTCCCTCTTTACAAGGCACTGGTTAGGCCCCATCTGGAGTACTGCATGCAGTAGTGGAGGCCACACCTTCACAAGGACGTTAACCAAATTAAGGCAGTCCAGAGAAGGGCAACCAAAATGGTGCAGGGACTGCATCAGAAGACATATGAGGACAGATTAACAGAGCTCAATATGTATACCCTTGAGCAAAGGAGGGAGAGAGGTGATATGATCGAAACATTCAAACACCTTAAGGGCATTAACAATGTGAAAGAGTCTAACATGTTTAAATATAAGAAAAATAGCAGGACAAGAGGACCAGCACAAGAATACAGAGAGGCCAATTAAGGGGGAATGTGAGGAAATTCTTTTTCACAGAAAGAGTGGTGGTTGCATGGAACAGCCTACCTCAGGAAGTGGTGGGTATGAATACAGTGCAGGGCTTCAAACAGGCATGGGACAGGCACAAGGGAGCAATTGAGATGAATAGATAGATAGGTCATTGACAGTGTAATGGTGTGTGGCACATTTCATAAGGTAGAAAAAATGGGCAGACTGGATGGGCCTTGCAGTCCATATCTGCCATCAACCTCTATGTTTCTATGTTTCTATGTCCATCATTCAGACTGGATGTGATTTACAGACCCCATTTGCAGGAGGAGGAATGGGATAGGCAGCTGTTGCAGGCAGTTCAATGGAAGGCCCTCAAGGAAAGCTGCTGCTAGTGGGAGACCTAAACCTCCCTGATGTGGACTGGGAAATCCGCCAGTAGCATCAGCCAAAGCAGAGATACTCAATGCACTTCAGGGAGCTTTCAGTAATAACTGGTTAGGAGCTCACTAGGGGATAACATACTGGACTTGGTCATCACCAACAGGGAAAGTGTGGAAGAAGTTGTGGGAGACAGCCTAGGTGCAAGCAACCACAAAATAGTACGTTTCAGGGGAAGGATGGGGAGGTTAAACAAATTGAACCAGCACAAAGGTTCTGGACTTCAGGCAGATGGACTTTTCAAGAATGAGGGAAATATGCCTGCCCAGTGGCACTGAGGGTTGAGGCGCTGGACGCCACACCTTGTGCTGAGCTGGCGACCTGGGTTCTGGAACAGACTCAGGTTGGCGGGGGTAGGCAGGGGGAGGAAGGATGAAGCGTTCCCACGGATGCTCTCCTCCCTCAGGGTGGGATGCCAGGGGTGCTGTCTAGTGCCTGACATGCTATAGGAGCCGGTGGATGCACTGACTCTTGAGGGGCACAGTGGCTTTGTATCTTGGAGCCGGGAAGGGGGACATCATTAGGCACTTGAGAGTGAGCCTGCATCAGCATGTCGACTCTCTGTGCTGGAGTCTCAAGGGGTTGGATTACAGGGAGTACAAGCTCAGAGGAAAATGCCTCTGGCCCCCTAGATGAAGTTCTCTAGAGCCATTCTCGGCATCAGGTCAACCAAAAAGGGCAGACCCCGCTGTGCATGCTCGCTGAAGAGGACAGAGGAGAGGTAGTGTGGGGATGCCTCTCCTTGCTCCGCCCGGGGAGTAATACAGGCCATTAGTTAGGTCCCGATAGCAGCAAGCACTCTAGGGGCAGTCCCAGATGGCCGAGGTTGATGTGGAGGGAAAAAGTCAGGGAAGAAATGGAGGGGAAGGAGAAAATATGGGATGTGTAGGAATTATGGAAATCTATTGGGGGGGGTACTGAAAGCCATTGAAATCTTCTTAAAGAAGGTAGGAAAGAACAAAAAAGAAGGAGGCCACTCTGGTTTACCAGGAAGGTGATGGGGCAATTAGGGAAAGAAAAAGGGCATTCTGAACATATAAGAAGACCCAGTGGAAGGAGGACAGGGAGACATACAGAGAGAAGTTGAGGGTGGCAGGCAGAAAATTAGGAGGGCAAAAGCAGATACAGAAGAAAGAACTGCTAGGCAGGCCAAAGGGGGGTGATAATACTTTTTTTAGGTATGTGACAGAGAAAAGAAAGGAGAGACAGGGGATAGTGTGAGTGAGGGGGTACAATTGGAGGGGGACTTGGAGAAGGCAGAGGTGCTTAATAGCTACTTCTGTGGTCTTTACAGTGGAGGGAGGGCAGGGGACCTGGGCTAGGGAGGGTAGAGCAGGACAAAGGGTAGTTCCTAACCTGTTCAGTGAGGACAGAGTACAGGAGAAACTGTGGATGCTAAATGTGGACAAGGCAATGGGGCAGGGTGAGCTACATCCTAGGGTACTCAGGAACCAAGGAGGAGCTGGCAACACCACTGATGAGGCTGTTTAACTTGTCCCTGGATACAGGGTGGGTGCAAAGAGACTGGAAGAGAGGCTGATGTGGTGCCACTGAATAAGGGGGGCAGCAGATAGGAAGTGGAGAATTATCGACCAGTCAGCCTCACCTCAGTGGTGGGTAAGGTGATTGAGGTACTAATAAAGGAAAGGGTGGTAAACTACCTTATAGACCCCAGACTCCAGGCACCAGAGAGCATGACTTTACAAAGGGGAGGTCCTGCTAGATGAACCTAATAGAGCTTTTCGATTCTGTGATGAAGATGGTCAATGGGGGGGGGTGAGGACACGGCCTATCGGGGCTTCAGAAAGGCCTTCAATACTGTCCCCCACAGAAGGCTAGTAAATAAGCTGGAAAGCTTAGGGGTGGGATGAAAAATAACGAGGTGGGTGGAAAAATGGTTGAAGGACAGAAGCCAGAAGGTGGTAATAAATGGGATGCATTCCAGGAGAGGGGTGATGAGTGGGTGCCCCAGGAGTCAGTACTGGGACCCATTCATTTTAATATGTACTGTATATCAGTGATATAGCAGAGGACTGGAAGGAGGTGAGGCCTATTTGCAGATAATACCAATATCTGCATTTTGGTGGACACCCCTGGGGGCAGAGGCCATGAGGAGGACCTGAAGATTCTGGAAAGGTGTTTAGACGACGAAATTCAATGCCAAAATGTGCAGTTATACACATGAGGGAAAAAAAACAGCAAGCCGTTTATACATTTGGGGGGGGGGGATTAAGGTAACTGAGCAGGAGAGGGATCTGGAGATTATAACTTTGAACAACCTGAAGGTGGGTAATCAATGCAGCAGGGCATGGGCAAGGCAAATAGAATGCTGCCATGCATAGGAAGGGGCATAACAAGCAGAAGGAGGGAGGTACCGATGCATCTCTATAAAACTATGGTGATGCCTCACCTGGAGTTCTGGAGACCTCACCTAAGCAAGGACATAGATGGGATTGAAAGGGTTCAGAGAAGGGCAACCAAGATGGTGCATGGTATGAATATGAGGTGAGGTGGAGGGAACTGGTTCTTTACCCACTGGAGACTAGAAGGGAGTAGGGGGACATGATAGAAATATTCAAGTACATGAAGGGATTAATAAGGTGAGGAAGGGAAACTTACTCACAAGGAAGGAAAGTGCTAAAACTAGAGATCATAGTCTAAGATTAGAAGGAGGAAGATTTAAGGGCAATGTGAGGGGGTGTTACTTCACAGAGAGGATAGTGGAGTGCTGAAACAAACTACCTGAAGAGGTGGTAGGGGCCAAAACTATGAAAGGATTCAAGACGGCATGAGACAGACATAAGGGGTTAACCAGTGGGTGGAGGGAATGTCCCTTGACAAAGTTGATGAGTGGGAAGGTAAGGGGCAGACTTGATGGGCTAGAGAGGTCCTTTTCTGCCACCACATTTCTATGATTCTATGAAAATGAGGGAAAGCATAGCAGTGATCTTAAGAATCACAGAAGGGAGACGGGTGGAAGAAATGTGGAAAACCCTTAAGGAGCTATTAAGACAGTCACAGATCAATGCACCAAAAGGGTACGTAAGGCAAAAGAGAAAAGAAACTCTCTGGTTCTTAAAAGAAGTAGCAACTATAGTGAAAGGAGAAAAGGCTGCCTATAGGAGATACAAAGCATCCAATAAAGTTGAGGATAAGGAAGCATGTAAAGAGAAACTGCAGGAGACAAGTAAGGTGATTAAGGAGGCTAAAGCCCAGACTGAGGTGAAGACTGCAGAAGAGGCACATCGAGGTGACAAAACCATCTTTAGGTACATCAAGGAAAAAAGGAAAACTAAGGGAGGAATAGTTAGACTAGCAGTGGAGGAAACGAAATTAGTAGAGGAGGATAGAGAGAAGGCAGAAGTCCTCAAAAGGTATTTCAGCTAAGTGTTTACAAAACAGGAGGAGGAGGAGGGCAATGGACCAGAGTCAACTAGTAACAGAACCATTGGACCAGCAGCTGATATGAGCCCCTTCACAGCAGAAAAGGTATTGGAGGAGCTAAACAAATTACAAGTGGATAAGGCCATGGGACCAGATAATATACATCCCAGGATCCTGAAAGAACTGGTGAAGAAACTGGCAGCTCTCCTGGAAGACCCTTTTACTAAATCACTTATGAGCAGAAAGGTTTCAGAAGACTGAAAAAGGCATTGTTGTTCCCACTTCATATATCTGGGAGCAGGAACTACCACCCAGTTAGTCTCATTTCAGTTGTAGAAAATTGATGGAATCCTTACTCAAGCAGAGAATATTAACATTCCTAGCATTCAGCGGTCAGCAGGGTCATAAATAACATGGGTTCATGGTGGGAGGTCTTGCCAAACAAACCTGATTGAATTCTTTGTTGATAGGGGAGCAGTTGATGTGTCTACCTGGACTTTAGCAAGGCCTTTGACTCTTCCATACAGAAGGCTTGTAAAGACTAGATTGCACAGGGGTGGGACAGGAGGTAGCAGACTGGGTGAAAAATTGGCTGCATGGGAGAATACAAAGAGTGCAGGTTAACAGCACAATATCAAAGGGGGTAGCCAGTGGTGTACTCCAGAGCTCAGTGCTGGGGCCTCTACTATTCAATGTATTCATAGCTGACATTTCAAATGGGCTCAAGGGGAAGGTCTGTCTGTTCATGGATGACACCAAGATATGCAGTAGGAATAAAGAAAATGTAAATCAGACCTAAAGAAGGTGAAGAAATGGTCCAAAGAATGGCAGCTGAAATTCAAAGCCAAAGAAGATGAAATCATGCACCTTGGAAGAAGCAAAACAAAAAGAAGTACTGCTTGGGTGGAGAAAGACTAGCTGCAACCCAACCCAGAACACGACCTGGGGGGCATGATAACAGATTACTTAAAAGTGGATAGACAGTGCAAGAAGGAGGCACTGAAGGCTAGTGGTATGCTGGGATGCATTGGGAGGGAAGTCACAAGCAGAAGGATGGAGGTAATTTTGCCACTGTACAGGGCACTTGTCTGCCCCACCTGGAATACTGTGTGCAGTTTTGGAGAGCACACCTCAGAAAGGACATTGATAGGATCGAGATGGTGCAAAGAAGGGTAACAAAAATGATACAGGGGTTACACCAGATGACATATGAGAGTATGTTGAGGGAATTAAACATTTATTCCCTGGATGAGAGAAGAGAGAGGGGGGAGAAATAACGAGACCTTCAGGTACATCAAAGATATAAAGTAAGGTACAGATGCAGGAACTCTTTCATGTCAAGGAGGGCAGTAGAACAAGAGGGCATGATCTGAGACAGACAGGGACGATTTGGACCAATAGTAAGAAGTTCTTCTTCACTGAGAGGGTGGTGGACACCTGGAACAGCCTGCCTCCAGAGGCCAAAGATGCCAAAAATAGTGGGGGGTTCAAGAGAGCATGGGACAGACACAAGGTATCATTCTCCAGAATGGCGTATAGGGAGGGGTAGAAACCGATAAACCTTGGGCAGACTAGATGGATCTTATGGTTCCTACCCTTCTGCCATCATCTTCTATATTTCTGTTTCTATGTATTCTAACTTTTAATGCCCTGCTTGTTTGTCCAACATAAAGTTTATCACATACACATTGTATGACGTAAATTACTCCCATGGTAATACAGTCTATATGCTGTCTGATTTTAAATCTTTCTCCTGTGTGGGGTGAATAAACTCTGTTTTTGTAGATGTATGGTTACATACTGAACAACACTTGCATGATGTCATGCCAGGCTGTAGAGGCCAAGAAGTAATTGTCTATCTTTTGTTTGTTCAGTTCTGAATTTTGATACCACAATTTGGTCCTCAACATTGCCGCCCTTCTGGCTATGACAATATGTTTTGTTGTAGGGTCAGGCTACTAGGATTGTTGACTGAAACTAAATGCCAATGCTTGTTAATGATGCATTTAATCTCTGCAAATCTGTGGTTGTATTTAGTGGTGAAGACAATTCTGACTGGAGAAGCTTATGACCTTCTGAGTCAGTAAGACCGTCCTCCTTGCATTTTCAATTCTGTGCTCAGCCTGTTTTATAATCTTAAGGTTGTAGCCCCTATTCCTGAACCTAGAAACCATTTCTTGTTTCTGTTTACCAAATTTCTGAAAATTGCTATAATTTCTCTTAACCCAATGCAATGATGAAACATCTCCGGTGATGAAAGGACTGAGGGAGATAGAGTCATAGAGGGACTGAGGACACTGAGGGTAGACAAGGCACCAGGGCTGGATGGTATCCACCCCAGGGTGCTGAGGGAGATGGCAGAGGTGTTGACGGAGCCACTGGCAGATCTGTACTGCACCTCACTGGAGTTGGGATGTGTGTGTCACTGGACTGGAGGATGGCACATGTAGTGCCGTTACACAACAGTGGACCAAAGGGTGAACTGGGTAATTAGCTAGTAAGTCTCACCTCCATAGTGTTCAAACTCCTGGAAATGATACTTAATGAAAGACTGGTGATGTACCTGGAGGACAATGGCCTACAGGATGTGAGGCAGCATGGGTTTGTTTCGGGGAAGTCCTGTCAAACCAACCTGATACAATATTATGACTGGGTGACAGGTGAGCTGGATAAGTGTCATGCAGTGGATGTTCTTTACTTGGACTACAGCAAGGCCTTCAATTCAGTGCCTCATGGGTGGCATTGGAGGAAGCTAACTGGTGTAGGGGTAGGGGCAAAAATGACAAACTGGATTACAAGTTGGCTGAGTGGTAGGCTGCAATGGGTGGTGGTGGGATGGGAGCGCTCAACTCCAAAGCTGGTGATGAGTGGGGTGCCACAGGGCTCTGTGCTGGGACCAGTATTATTTGGGCTCTTCATATCAGACATTGCGCATGGGGTGGTGAGCAAAGTAGGTCTGTTCGAAGACGACACCAAAATGGGAGCAGTGGTGGATGGAGAGGAGAGATGGAAGCAGCTACAGTGGACCTATGCAAGCTAGAAGAGTGGTGAGATAGTTGGCAGCTGGGGTTCAGTGCAAAGAAGTGTAAGATTATGCACTTCAGGGCGAAGAACTCAAGGTGAAAATATTGGCTGTGGGTGGGTTAAGCTGGGACTCACTGATAAGGCAAAGGTAACAGGGACCATGAACAACACTGCCCAGTGCAGGAAAGCAGCTGCAAAAGTGAACAAAAATGCTGGGGTGCATAGCGGGGGGGTTTTATCCAGGTGAAGAGAGTTGATCTTGCCCCACTATAGGTCACTGGTAAGGCCACACTTGAAGTATTGTGTGCAGTTTTGGAGGCCATACCAAAGCGTGATGTCAGGCTACTGGAGGGTGCAGAGGAGGCAACTAAGATGATATGTGGAATGGAAGGGAGAGACTGAGAGGCTGGAGAGCTGAATATATACGCCCTGGAGGATAGAAGGAAGGAAGCATGATAGAAACATTCAAGTAGCTGAGGGGAATCAATATGGATGACGCAGACAGGGTCTTTAAGCTAAGGAGGGAGAGGGACACCAGGGGGCACTGGCTAAGAATAGAGGGGGGAAGATTTAGGAGGGAAATGAGCAGACACTATTTCACAGAGAGGTGCTAGCAAAATGGAATGCACTACCAGAATGGGTGGTATCATGTAAATCTGTGAACAGCTTTAAAGGGCATGGGACAGGAAGCCGGGAGAGTGAGGGTGGGGAGGTTGGGGTGGCAGTGGGATGACAAAGGGGGGTGGGGCAGCTGCAAACTAGGAGTGCTAGCTGCACACTCAGGCAGACATAGATAGACCTAGTGGTCTGTTACTTTTCCTTTTTTTAATTCAGTGTACTTTATTGATTTTCAGCAGCAGGTTACATAGGAAAAACTATGAGGCCAGTACAACTGCATGAGAAAATAATACAATACAACAAACATCAATCTAACCTATGCAATAAGAACAATTAACTATACATAATACACCTACCACATAAACCCCCACCCCCCTTCTGGTCCCCACCCCTTACCCAAAGCCTGTATGCATGCCAGAGTGTAAGAACATTAGGGATACAGAGGTGTCCATTTAAGGTTGCCAGAGGGATAGTAATGCCAAGAGAGTTTCCCATAGTGACTGGTAGCATCTATCCCATGCCATAGTAACAATGTGCTTTTGAATTGGATGGCCACTAAAATCTTGCGATACCATTCTATGACCCAAGGCAGTGATTCATCCTTCCAATGCCTAAGTATGATCAGCTTAGCTATTGCTGCCACTAGAGTCAAGTGGGCTTTCCGAGACTTGGGTGGACCCCGTGAGAAGGAAGCTAACAGGCAAGACTCTGGAGTAAATAGAGATTCTAGGCCCAAAGTAGGGTCCAGAATGTCTTTAATGGAACTCCAGAATTTTTGGGCTTTTGGACATTCCCACAACATGGGAAAGAGAGGGTCCAGGTTATCTCCACACCTATGGTAAATTGGGGATACCAATTTGCCAATGGCATGCAATCTCATAGGGGTATAATACGGTTATGCATTATATTAAATTGAATGAGTCTCAATCTATCCTGTTTGCTAAATTTGTATATGGTTTTCCAAATTTTATTCCAGTAATCAGGGGTATCTGGGAGAGAGTGTCTGCATCCAATAGTAACAAATCCCTGATGGGAGTGCAGGGCCAAGGTCTTGCAGGAGTTTATATATGCCAGAAACAAAGTGCGGCTGTTTCGCTACATTGAACACTGTGGGTAAGTCTTCCTGTGGTGGAGAAGTCCAAGGCTTGGCTCCTAAGAAAGCGAGGATAGCATGCCTAACTTGCCAGTACTTGAAGACATCATTGTTGGTTAGCTAAAATTTCTCTTGTAGGGAGGAAAACAACAGTATAGAGCCCTCACTGCAGAAGTCCCCTAGTACACTGTGTTGAAGTCGAGGGCAAAAGGAGGACAGAATGGTGTGATTGTTTATCAAAAAGTGAGGGTTATTGAAAAGGGGCAGACTTAGTGAGCTATGCCAGTTAAGAGATAGGTGTATCTGTGTCTGGTGTAGCGCGTGGAGGGGCCAGCCAAAAGGGGAATTTTTGAGGAGACGTGGTAGGCAGGAAGGAGATTGGTATGCAATTGCTGGATGACAGCAGCAAAATCATTTTGCTAGGGCTCTCTCAATTTCAACCCATGAGGGAGTATAGGAGTTGGTCTGTAGACTAGCCAGGACTGCAAGGACTCAACTGCTGGGGAAGCGAGGGAAACCTCGCTGCTACAGAACCCCCTCCCAACATCAGGCCCAGAGCGTGTGGACCACCCAGCCTACCCCAAGCCCACACTCCCCTGCGCCGGAGCAGGGGATGACTGCTGATCTTGCCTTTTGACTTTAGTAACTTTGCTTCTGCTGAATCAGACTTTGCCACAGATACTAGGCTTACCTCTTCCTGAGGCTGGATTCTTCCTCTCGTGGCACAACTCAAGGTCTCCGAGATGTCAATGCCAACTCCGTGGACAACTGGAGTGTGATTTGGGTGCCAACTTCGAATTTTCTTCTGGATCTCCTGATTGGCTGCCTGACCATGGTGATGCTCCAACTCAGGCTACTCAAAAGGCCTGTCAGAGCCCCGTGGGTTACTAGCCAGGACTGCAAGGACTCAACTGCTGGGGAAGTGAGGGAAACCTCGCTGCTAGAGGGCCACCCTCCCCACATCCAGGCCCAGAAGCGTGTGGACCACCCATGCTACCCCAAGCCCACACCTCCCCTGCACCAGAGCAGGGGACGACCGCTGATCTTGCCTTTTGACTTTACTAACTTTGCTTCTCCTGAATCAGACTTTTGCCACAGATACTAGGCTTATCTCTTCCTGAGAACTGGATTCCTCCTCTCGTGGCACAGCTCCAAGGTCTCCCAGGAATGTTGAACACTGAACGTCGACTCCATGGACAACTGGAGTGTGATTTGGGTGCCAACTTTGAATTTTCTCCTGGATCTCCTGATTGGCTGCCCAACCACGATGGCGCTCCAACTCAGGCTACTCAAAAGGCCTGTCGAGCCCCGTGGGTCACTAGCCAGGACTGCAAGGACTCAACTGCAGGGGAAGTGAGGGAAACCTCACTGCTAGAGGGCCCCCCTCCCCACATCCAGGCCCAGAAGCGTGTGGACCACCCACGCTACCCCAAGCCCACACCTCCCCTGCACCGGAGCAGGGGACGACCACTGATCTTGCCTTTTGTTTTCTCTCGCCCACCTGACATTCCCTCCTCCCATTAAATACGGGAGAGCCACACCCACAGAGACACCCAAGCCAATCAACACAGCATAAGTGTGGGAATGCTTGCCATATAATTATAATAAGATACATCCCGTATGCCTGCTGATGTCAATATACCCCCAGTCACTAACTCTGTGTACTACTGTGGATAATTCTTGATCTCTCACTCTAAAGATACTGCATTAGCTACCAATCTCTCCCTAAATTGTTGACTGTATGAATTACTCTCTCTCCTCTCTCTGTCTCTCTCTCTCTCTATGAATGCGCACTTGCTCTTTGCGTCTCTCTTATCTGTTGCTCCATATAGGAATAATGTGCTGACTGCCTCAGAGTAATAATTTCAGGAATGAGGTGCTGACTGCCTTAGAGTAAGAATATATGGTGCTTCTATACAGTGCTTCAGTAGATTAAGGTTTTTCTCCACACTTTATTACTCACTCAGACAATACTAAGTGCCTCAATACAGTGTTGCAGCAGGCTAAGGTTTTTCTCCACATTTTATCTAACAGTTATATAATATCTAAACAACTGCTAATCCTTAATCCTATACTACAGTTATATAGAATTTAAACAACTGCTTATCCGTAATCTTAAGCCAGAGACTGCCTGCCTTAGAGTACTTATACATGGTCCTTCCACACGGCGAGGTAGTAGCCTAAGATTTACCTATGTTATTAGTATACAGTGAGGCAACATCTTAACAAGCTGCCAAACTTTAAACCTCAACCTTGGGACTGCTCTGTTAGCAGAAAACCCAAAGCCCCCAGTGTCTGTTGCCCGCACAGACCTAAGTCAGATAAACTCGGAGCACCCTACTCCAACTGATACTGTGCAGATATCATCAAATCATGCCTGACAAAGTATATGCCTCCTCCTTGCACCCTTGTGTGCTCATAACCAAGGTGTCCTCCCTCTAACAGGGCGCTCCTTGCCATAGGCTGCTCACTGACTCTATTCTGGGTGGACAGGCTCATCGACCCACTCCACCCTGAACTAGTGAGCAATCTGCATAAGGCCCCCTCACGATTTTCATAGCTGCAACCCCTATCTCAAGTATGACGACTCACTTAACCGGCACGAGATGGTAAAAGGAGAATGCTATGACCTGCTTACTATATGAGCAGGATGCATGAAGACACCTCATCTCTATACCTGCACTAAACTGCTCAGGTTACTAGTTGGGCTACTACTCCTGTCAGGAGATATCCAACCCAACCCTGGCCCGCATAACCCCAATACCTTGGTAGCATCCCCCAGGACCCTCACTGGGTGGCTACCAAGGGTCTTAAGATGCACATATGAACATATGTAGCCTCAGACCTAAAATAAATGAGTCAAGCCTGGCTGGACCTCTATAAACCAGATGTCCTAGCCATCTCGGAAACCTGGTTAAAAGCCCACATCCTGGATCACGAGATACAAGTCCTGGGCTACAATAGCTACCGCAAGGACCGAGAATCCAAAAAAGGAGGTGGGGTTCTAATCTATACAAAGTTTGACCTCTCAGTGTCACCCCTAACCCTGCAGACAAATCTCCCTGCAGAGGGAGAAAGTATGTATATCCGCATAACCCTAGGACAAGCCAAACAACTAACAATTGGTTGTGTCTACTATCCACCAAAATCAGCCCTCCAATCCCTCGAAGCCATCACTAACTCACTCACTAGCAAGGCAGCTATGGAGCAGCTTATCTTGGGAGACTTCAACATAAACTGGGCCCAGGACCCCAGCCAGTCTGCGATGTCCTTGACTCAAGAAGTAGGTCCGACGCAGGTCATCTCTGAACCGACCAGACTGAATTACAAAACTGGGAACCACACAACCCTTGACTGGGGTCTGGTGCCAAATCCCACTAATATACAGTGTGCGGGCACAATGGCAGACTCCTTGAGTGACCATTCCCCAATCTTCTGTATATGGAAAAACAGACCACCCAAGGTCCAGCCAAGAATTCTCTCCACCCGAGACTTCTCCCAATTCTCAGAACTACAATTCAGTAGCTACCTAAGTAGCTCGGACTGGAACCTCATAAATCTTCTCCCAACTCTTACAGGGCCTTGATATACTTCCAGGGCGAATTAACCACAGCTGCCAATCTCTTCGCTCCTATGAAGAGACTGAGGGCAAAGAGCAGCTGCTACAAGTGGATCTCTCCTTCCCTCAAAGCCCTAATGGCTACTCAGGGGAAAAAGCCTGGAAAAAGTTTAGACTCTCCTCCTCACCGGCAGATCTTGCAGAATACAAAACCCTAAGAAACAAGCCAAGAGAGCCATAAAACGTGCTAAGCAAGAGTATCTCACACACCTCCAGAAATCTAGCCTAGGCAACCCTTAGCAATTCTGGAACCATGTTAATGATCTGATCAAGGGCAGCAAAAAGCCTGAATCCTGCCCCATTGAGATCAAAGGTCAACTCACAACTGACTCTTCTCAAATATCGGCTGCCCTAAACAGGCACTTCTCAGATCTTGAGGCCTATAAGACATGCCAGTCCCCCCTAACTTCCCCCCCAAGCTCAGCTGAATCACCTCACATGAAGCGACCCTCTTTTCACCTGAGACTGGCTAAACGGACTGAAGTCCTTACCCTCCTAAGGAACTTGAAACCCAAAGGGTCAGGGGGATCCGATGAGATCAACCCTCAGCTTCTCAAGGCAGGTGCTACCTCCTTATCCTGGCCCATAACCATGGTCCTCAACAGATTACTGAGGGAAGGAGCAGTCCCTGACCAGTGGAAACATGCCAATGTCATACCAATCCACAAAGTGGGACTCAGGGAAAAACTAAACAACTATAGGCCTATCTCCCTCCTCTGCACACTCGCCAATGTGCAAGAAAGGGTAATCTACAATCAACTCAGAGACTACCTGGAAGCACATCAGCTCCTTGCCCCCACCCAACACGGATTCAGAACAAACCATGGTACTGATACCGCCCTCATCAACTTCTCTGATGAAGTGCTCAGGGCAGTTGACAAAGGGATACCCACTGGTGCAGTCTTTATAGACTTATCCAAGGTGTTCGACCTCGTAGACCACATCTTGCTGCTTCAAAAGCTGCAAAATGTTGACCTAGACACTCATGCGCTTAAGTGGTTTGGGAGCTACTTATCAGGCTGGGCTCAGAGGGTCACATGGAAAAGCGTCATGTATGACCCACTACCCCTAAAACAGGGTGTACCTCAGGGATCAATACTAGGCCCTCTCCTATTTTCCCTATTTACCAACGACCTAAGCTCCTACTGCGGGGAGAGCTCAGTTGTACAGTATACAGACGATACTGTCATCTTCCGACCCATAATTGATGTGGCTACACTAGGCCCTCTCCTCCAAAAGGATCTCACATCCCTAGAGACTTGGCTATGTGAGAACAGAATGGTACTCAATGCTGACAAGACCAAGGCAATGCTATTCGGGCCAAGATCCCTAGGACTCAACAGGTCCTCATCCTCGCTTAACTACATTCTCTGGCAAAGCCACAAATGTAGTTCCTTCCTCAAATACCTAGGCCCAACACTGACCAGAATATCACATACATGTACACGTGGCCCAGGCCACTAGGACCCTGCATCGCAAATCGGCACCTTGAACCGACTCAGGGACCAGCTCATCCCTGAGGCCAGGCTCTCCATTTCTACAAGTGTCCTGCTTCCTACCCTGACCTTTGTGGCCCCGATAATACAGGGCATGGGAAAGCAAGAGATAACCAGGATGCAAACCCTGTATAATAAAATAGCTCACTTTGCTACCCAAGACCACCCACGATGTCACCACTGCGACACTCTGGCCCAGCTCCGTTGGCCCACATTGGTCGCCGTCTCCAATATCCCTGCTTGTCCAGGCCTACAAGCTTCTCAACCCCATGCTCTGCCTAGTATAGCCAGGACCATAACCATCACACAAACCTAAGGAACTTAAGGACTTCAGTAAGACACTATTAGAAATCCTTAGGGTAAGGACAATGCCGACGGGAGGTCCTTTTCTCCCAAGCACCCTGCCTATGGAACAAACTCCCTCCCCTGTCCAAGATGCCTCCTCACTTATGAACTTCCACACCAGGCTCAAGTCCCATATGCTGACCTCAAGTGCATGCCACTGCCACGGTTCATAAGGCTCTTTAGGTACCCTTCCTTCCAACACACCTTCTCTTAATGGAGCCTACCTACTACCGCCTCAAACTGTCTGTTCACCTGGGGTCATATCTACCTCCTGAATAAACAGCATGCAAAGAATTACCTATTTAAACTGTGTCATGATGATAACCATGCCTGTATCCACTGCTTCCTGTAACCTCCTCATGTTATAACAGATAATGTATACAAAAGTTCTCTTTTTGTCCTTATTTCTGTATCATAACTAGTATTGTTATCCTGGTCACCCCTGAAAAAGGGACCTGGGCCCTGGGGCCTACCTTGTCACCATAATTTAATAAATAATAAATAAATAAGACTCATCCGTCTCATCTAGCTATCTTACTAAGATGCTGGGCCCCATAGTAGGTGAAAAGGGCTGGAGGGCAAGGCCTCCCCACAATTTGGGAGCGGCAAGTTTAGCATAGCCCCTTTGAACTCCCTTGTTTCTCCACAGAAACTTATTAAACATTCTCTGCAGTTGGACAAACCAGGATTTAGGGAGAAAAAAGACCAACATTCCCATTGGGTATAAAACCCATGGGAGCACATTCATTTTAAGGACACTTATGCGGCTCCAGAGGGACATTGGTAGGGCACTCCACCTATCTAAGTCAGTTCTGAGCATGGAGATCAACTTGCCGAGGCGCTCCTTCATCATGGAAGGCACAACTCTAGCCACCTTGATCCTAAATAAGTCAAAGTTTGGGGCATCCATGCCAGCCTAGGTCCGAAGTTCAGCCTTAGTGAGGCAGTGATTGAGGGAAAATTTGGGATTTAGCAGCATTGAGCTTATAGGAGGAGACATTTGAGAGAATATTCAGTTCTTCAAGCAAAGCGGGCACAGTGGAATGGGATTTTCCAAGTGCAACAGTAAGTCATCTACATAAGCTGAGAGGAGGTACCTATTGCCTTCAAGTTGGATACATGTTAGACTAGCAGAGTTAATTAATCTGTGGATAAGGGGACCCAGATAAAATTAAACAAGGAATGGAAAGTGGGCAGCCCTGGAGGGTTCCATGTTGTAGGGGGAATGAGGTCGAGAGGTAACCATTGCACCATTCCTTGGCTGTAGGGCCACAGTACAGTATCTTGACCCATTTAATAAAGTTGTCAGTGACCCCAAACTTGCAAAGGGAGGTGAATAGAAAGTCCCAAGAAAGCTTGTCAAATGCATTCCCTGCATCAAGGGAGACCTATGCAGAAGGTACCTTGGACTCCCTCGAAGCCAAGATCAGATGCAGGAGTTTTCTCGCATGGTCTCCCGAAGAGCGGCCAGACATGAAACCAACCTGGTCATGCCCGATGACTTCTCCCATAAGAGGTGCGAGATGGGAGGCCAAAATTTTTGCTAATATTTTGACATCCAGGATGTAAGAGGTCTTTACTTGGCTTGGGGATTAGAGTTATCAAGGCTTCAAGGAAGGATTGTTTGCTCTTCCCTTTGTCAAACCAGAAATTATACACCCCTGCTAGAAACGGTACCAGTTGGGCATAACAGATCTTGTATAGATTGTTTGGGAGACCATCTGGTCCAGGGGCCTTATCTGGGGGGAGAAGTTTAATAGCATGCTCTATCTCTGCAGCTGTGATTGGGGATCCTAGGCCTATCGCCTGCTGGGGTGAAAGACTGGGAAGGGGCATCGAATCCAGATATTCAGCTATAGTGAGGCCCCCAGGGGTAGGAGGGTTATCGGCTGCATACAGTGTTTGATAGTAGTTGCCAAAAATTGCTACAATTTCCTTCAGGTCAGAGGTAATATCCTCTTCAGTGGAAGGGCGCAGACTAGACATGAATTTGGCAGTTTCAGCCTGTCTAAGTCTGAGGGCCAAAAGCTTCCCAGCTCGTTCACCTGACTCCAGATATTGCATTTTAGTATGGTGCAAGGAGAGCTCAGCTTTTTGAGCCATAATGTCTGTGTATTGAGACTGAAGAAGATGCAGCTTGGCCCAATCGGTGTGGTCACTAAATGAATGAAATCTCCCCAGAGCCCGCATTTAAATATGGCCCAAGTGAGATCCATTCTAGTCACAGATCCTACATTAGTCTCTAGAAAGGTGGAGATGAAGCTTTGAATGTTTTCAACCAGGGAAGTTTTCTGTAACAGCTGTGTATTAAGGTGCCAAAGGGTGTCTCTCTTTAGCCCTGGTCCTAGAAGAAAGGAAACGCTAACTGGAGAGCGTTCTGATAGAACCATGGGGTGGATATCTGCATCTACCACCCCCGGGAGGGAGGCAGTGCTTAATAAAAAGTAGTCTATGTGGGATAAGGTTTTATGTGGTGGGGAAAAGTATGTCTATTGGCGATCTCTGGGTTAAGAACTCTCCACATATCCTGTGTCCCTGAACCTGTCATGAGGTCCCTTAGTGCTCTTTGGGCTGTGGTAAGGCCCACTCTTCTGTTGTCTGAACGATCAATTTCAGACTTTGGAACAATGTTCCAATCACCTCCAAAGATAGTAAGCTTAGGAGAGTTGGTTACTACCACTGAGGGAAGATCAACAAAGAAGTGCAGTGTCTCTACATTTGGGCCATATACACAGCCTAGTATTAAAGGAAAGGACTCAAGAGTTCCTTGAAGAATAACATATCTTCCCATCTGGTCCCAACTTTCTTGTGCCATTATAAATAGAACTGATTTGGTCACAAGTATTGCTGTGCCTCCCCATCTTGAGGAGGATCCAGCTCCAAAGATTTGTCCCAGCCATAGCCTCCATAATAGCGTAAACATCCTCTCGCTAAGATGTGTCTCCTGCAGACAAACAAAGTGGGCCTTCAGGTGTTGGAGATGTCTTAGAATAGTCAGGCATTTGCGTCTATCTTGGAGCCCTTTGATGTTCCAACTGATAAAGTTATAGTGACCACCATGGTACCTATCGAGTAAGGTGCTGCTAGGAGGACCAGAAACTACTCCTAGCTTCCCCCCATGACTATCCCAGTTAGGAAGGAGAGTTGAGCTATAACTCTCTGACACAACAGACATATCCACCCTCCCACCCTCATATCAGTTGAAATATAGAGAAATGATCTGCACAATAAATCTTTCCCAAAGTGGCAATACCCCCCTCCCTCCACACCCCCTAAGTGCGACCCCTCTAACTATGAACATCAACAACAAACATTTAATCAAACAAAAATACCCCATCACCATAACACCATCCCATCCCAATATCTTCAACCTCAGTCCTAACGACTGTTACACCATACAAACTGGGATGTGATTCAACAACACTGCCCAGAGCGTATGCCCTTCCCAACCCCTGTCCCCAACTCAACATAATAGATAGGACATAATTAGTCTTATTAGGCATATTGAAACAACAGGAGGAAAAAGAATCTGCAATAGCGCATCAAAGTATAATAGAAGTCTTAAGAGAGGCGGTCAGTGGTGAACAACTTAAAAAAAAATTATTTAGTACTGCCTCCACCAAGATTAAAGGAGATGGGTTCAGGAATAAGGAGACCACTTCTCTTTAGGAGTATTCCCTCAAATAAATCAAGCCATAGGTGCTAGTTCTATGGAGAGTGATTATCATAGAGTGCATTAACAGTAAATGAAATGTGAACTGCATCACATAGGAAGAAAGAGCAGGCCGAGTAATCCTATTATGCAAAGCCCCACTTAAAAACTGAGAGATTCCCTAAGGTACAGTAGTAAAATGCATGAAAATTATAAGACTGTCCCAAAGAAAATACATAATGTTGATTCAAAAGGCAGTCCAAAAGTTCAACCGAAACAACTGCAGGTCTAATGGTTGTGCCCATTCTTGATTAACTTAGCTCTATTAACCGAGAGGGTTATGGGCAGTATACTGACAAAATATCCAGGCAGCGTATTTAACCATGTTGCAGCAACGTAAGCGTCCACTAGATGGCACCCAAGCTTTTTACCATCAAACAAAGGCCATAACCCAAACAACCCTTTTAATTTTATAGTAGTAAAAAGAGCCACTCACAGAAATAAAACAAAATAAAAGCTTGTTCTTCGGCTTGTCTTGGATCCAAAAAACTCCCAGATCAGTGCGGTTCTGCCCAAAATTCCCAAGCTGTAACCAGAAATACAAAGTAAGAAAACACACTTTAAAACCCAGTACTGGCATTAGCTGAATTGAAAAGGATACCAAACCGAGTACTTTTCCCCAAAATTCAGATGATGCGATTGCGGATTGAAAAGCAAGGTGTCCTTTTGCTGATAAGAGTGTGTGAAACCAGTGATATTACAGCATCACGAACTGCTGTCTCATTTATCAAATTATCAGAAAGTCCGCATTTGCACTGCAGACCTCACTTGAAAAGTTCTGGCAGTATCTCTTGGAGGCCTATTCTTGCCTGCTCGACAGTATCAAAGGAATGCCATTGATCTTTAAGGTAGATTTGAAGAACAGCAGGGTATCTGACTCTAAATTTTATGCCAGTAGCTATTATTTTGGTAATAACCAGGTGTAATGCAGACCTCTTCTGCCGAACAGTATAGGGTAGATCCTGGGTGATCTTAAGAGTCTTGCCTTCCAACTGGACTTCCTTGATATCCTTAATTGCACTCAGAATATGCCGCTTATCTAAAAAGTTTAGCAGATGAAAGATCAGTGGTCTGGGGACCTGGCAGGGGACTGGACGGAGGACCCTATGTGCTCATTCTACAGTGTAAGTATGCCTATTAGGAGAGGGGCCTGCAAGCTTTTCACATAACTTTTGGACAAAGGAATTACATCACAACCCTCTTCCTTCTCAGGTAGGCCAAGTACTACTAAATTGTTCCTTCTGGACCTACCCTCTAGGTCTTCCATTTTCTCCTCGACTTTTTAATCCTGTGGTGTAGAGTAGTCAGCTCTGGCTTTGTCCAATTACCCAGTCATCTAATGATAAAATCCTGGCCTCATTGTCTCCTGCATTAATTGTTAGCTGTTCCACTTTGGCATTCATAGTGTGGAGGTAAAGCGACAGGTTAGTCACATTTCTTTTAGTGAATTAAGGCCCTCCTGGAATTTATCTTTGGTCAGTGCAGCGTGAGATAATGGCAGAGACGCAACAGCAGCAGGGTGCGCCTTCACCCGCTTGGCCTGTTTGTGCCTCATCAGGTTTGTCGGCGGAGTATAGCATGGTGGGAGTTCTCTCATTTCCGCCTCCATACAGGTCCTGCTTACCAACTTTACTTGTACTCAATGAAATAAGGGTAAGTACCAGGTAAAGAAGTTAATCTAGAACAAGTGACATGCAGTTAAAATCAGTTGAGTTAAGGCAGGGGTGCAGGAGCCAACTCGGAACACGTCCACACTCTTAGGCAATCATCACGTGACCTCCTGGTGGTCTGTTTCTTCTGGCACATTCATATATTCATAAACTAGTTGAGAGTATGGAATACCAGTTTTTAATCTTGATTCATGAAAAGTTGGATTTAAAATTAGACAGCATACAGACTGTACAACCATGGCAGTAATTTACGTCATACAATGTGTATGTGATAAACTTTATATAATGTATGGTAGAACGTTGTTCTAGGTAGAGATCTATCTTTTAATACAGTAATAATGTTATACCATCGATGCAATGGCACAGTGTTGTTAATCCATTGATAGTATGCCACATCGATGGGTTAACAACTGGGATCAGTCTGCGCATGGGCGGAACTTGATCAGGCGGTTTTGAAATGACTGTGGCCATGACAGCATGACCCGGAGCAGAGTGGTGGTGACATAAAAAACTGCAGTAAGGAACTGCTTTCTTTTTTTAAAAACCTAAACGGTACCATACACTATAAAATGTAGTGTATGGTACATCGATCGTCAACTGTTTTTTTTTTAACCCATCTCGAGGTTGCCATGGTGATGTAAACCTTTTGAGTTTCACTTTCGAGGTTTACATGGTCACCCTGGCAACCTCTCAATGGTAAACAAATCAGTTAACAATTGATGACCATACATTATCCTCTATGTTAGACAAACAAGCAGGGCATTATAAGTCACAGGAACATAAAGGGGATATAACATGCAATGATGAAGCATCTCCGGTAGCTCAACACTTCAAAGGAATGGGTCATACAGGGGCTTCTTTAACATTTTTGGGATTAGAGGTAGTACTGCCACCAGAATGTGAGGGTGACTACACTAAGAAACTTGAAGCATTTGAGATTAAATGGATTTTCATTCTACATACTCTAGCGCCTAGGATTGGTATGGATAATGAGATAAACTGACAATCCTGCTGGCAGACAGCACCAGTAGCTGGAAAGTGAGTGAATGTTTTTAAGAGAAGTTTTTCGAGGAGAATTGTACATGATGCATCACCAGGGCATTTTAAACAAATTTCATTAACTATAATGTGTATTCAATAATAAAAATTTACATTATACGAAAAATGAAGAATAAAAAACTTCTCTTGGTTCTGCTTCGAATTTATCAAAACATCATGTGAATATTGTTTATCTATTAAGGTTATAATACATGAGGAAAGTGGTACTTGATTATGTTGACCCCCCCCCCATGTGCTGTGAAAGTAAAGAAATAGTAAGTTGATTCCAATGGCAGTATGGCATCTGTTTGTAGGACCTATGATGGGTCTTTAGTAATTTAAGAATTGTGTCTACATTTGCACTATCATTATTTTGTGGCTGGCTACTACCACTCAGTATACTATAAGCTCACCTGGCACTAACCCTGTCACCGCTGCTTTGCATCAAGGGATACTGTTGGTTGTTGAGTAACCAGACTTGCCTATTGGCGAGAATGCATGTATGACATTACACGTCATCCTGCGGGTAGTCAAGTGGGCTCAAGAGGATTTCAGTGAGGAAGATGGCACCCCTTGATGCTGCAAGACACAATTAATACACTATGTGTATGGATTTACCTGACCAGTGAAGGTAAAAACTACTTCAGAAGCATACTTGAAGGAGCAATTTAAACAAGAAATGGTAGACATGACTTTGAGATCCTTTAGTGATGCTAAAGTCAGTGCTGTATAATTATTTTTACAGAACCAAGATCTGAAAAACAAACACTGATTTAAAACTGCAAATTACAAAATCACAAGTACACATACACATGTCTTGGATATGGGGTGGCATAGCTCGCTTGGGAATGTTTAATGGAAATATACTGAGCGGTGGTGGTAGCACAAATGAACATTGCGCAGTAGAATCCTAGAAAGTTTTCTTTATTATTACAAAGTTATTGTTTTTTCAGAACAAAGACACAAAATTGAGATGTATGAACTGTTATAAAAATACGGACAAGAATTTAAAAGAGACAGGTACATTGCATACTATATGAAATTGAATGTTTTAGACAGTTTTTCACAGTTTCTTATGAAGTAGATTGACTAAAACTGTTAATGTACATTTCAGAATGAATAATTATACCCCTTATAATGCTCTTCAATGTGAGCAAAACATTGGGGACGTTAAATAAAAAAGGCATCAAGAAAAGAATACAGCGCGAAGTCAGGCATTTGTTAAAGCTCCAGCACCCCCACATTTTTCTTCAATTTATATCATAGCCAATTTCCACACTTTCAGACAGTGGACTTCAACAATGTTAGGGCTCCCCAGGCACTGGGAACTCAGCAGGATTCTCCTTATTCAACTTTAGGGCTAAGGCAGCAGTAGGTCTCTTGGCAGAAACAGCTTAGCTCGGACTTAAACCTCAAGGATCTTTACTGGTGTCATGCATGAGAATTTTCTCTCAATGTGCTGCACACTTCAATTACATTCTCCCAGTGAATGTCCCAGTGAATGGAAGATGCAGGAATGTATCTCAACTGGTGGCTGCAGAAGCCTTGGGCCAACTTTCAAATGACTCTCACTCTCTGCTCTTCTCTTTCCTCAGAGGGCCTCAGCCAGAACTGCCCCCTGCATGTTCTTCCAACCTCTCTGCTCACAGAAAGGCAACCTTTATTTCTCAACAAAGCTGCCCATCAGAAGAATTAATATACATCTGGCTTACTTGGCACTTAATTGGCTATAGCTAAAGGCACCAAGAACACTGTTCACACCCCTACCCAGGAGCCATCGCTCCAGTCCATGACACTCCTCTATTACTGATTGGGTGAAACAGGGTTTAGGGGTCACAAAAATGTCACCCATGTAAACAGTTTATGTTTGTCCCAAGTTTAAAGTCTTAATGCAGGCAAACTATGCAGTTTTAAAAAACAATGGTACAAAGTTCAATAACTGCTCCTCTGTACTGTTATCTGGTTGTGGAATGAGCTCTGGAAATGTCCTTGTCTGCCTGTCACTAGCACCATAGCACTAAGTCCCCCTGCAACAGGGAAAAACACATTTGCTAAGAAGTCTTGATCATTTAAAACAACAGTGCATATATAACCATTTATGCACTATTGTCAAGTTTACTTTTCTTTTACCCCCCCCCACGTGCTTCTGAGCCCCCACACATGTTTTGAGACCCCATGAGTCAGAGTACACAGAAGGGACTTGTCATTAGCTGCAATTTCAGTTAGGCTGGGTGTAACTGAATATATAAGCAGACTGCCAGCTCACAAGTTTGAGCAGAACCACCTTGACTGTGCACACACCAAACTGTGTGACAATTCACTGTTTTCACAGTGCTAAATGCACTGCACCACTAAGTGGCAAACTCCAATTATTTACACAACTCCTAAAAACCCTGTAACAAGAAGGCACAATAAGGCAGGTAGGAGTTTTTCATGAGCACCTGGGACCCAGAACTTTCAGGACCATACAGAGAGAAGCAAAACTAGTAAGCCCCACCTGTGGGGGGGGGGGGGTTACACTGAAGCAGTGTGTTGGTGAGATCTTCTCCTTTAGATGGTATGGGACATGTTCAGTGGCACAGTATTTGAAGTGTTCAAGGCTACAACCATGATGAGTAGCAAATGTAAACCAAGTGGGGTATTTGGAGTTGCAGCAATGGCTGATCTAATGTGCTCTTGTATGTGGTGACAGAGGGGACATATTGTGCATCCCACACACAGTTTGGGGCATGTACATGTGACTGCATAGGGAAACAAAATAAGGAATGTTGCTCTGCAAGGTTCAGTACATGCAATTTATTTGGTGCTCAAATCCACAGACAAACTTGTAACACCTGATGTGTTTCAAGAGAGAGATTCCTTTTTCAACAGCAAAGAAATCTCTTATGAAACTCATCAGGTGTTTCAGGTTTGTTTGTGGATTTGAACACTAAATAAATCACAGTTACCGAACCTTGCAGAGCAATGTTCCTTATTTTGGTGGAGGGTGAGTGCCTGATTTCTTTCCTTTCCATTTTCTGCTTTTATTATGAGCACCACAGCCCTGGTGAGGCTCCGATTTTGGGGGATTCTGAATGTGACTACACAGACAATGTAAGAAGTAAAGCATCTAATGAATTGTTGAATGTGCTACATTTTCTGTATATTAGGAAGAGTAAATGTATTGCCTCTCAGATAGTAAGTGCAAGTATTGCATTTTCTGCAAACATGGTTACCAGTAGGTTAAGGTTGTATTCAGTCAAGTTTAAGATCTACTGAAGGGCATATAAACATGCTGTTGGGGATGATATCCCTATACTTCCAGCACTTTTGTATGAAATGAGTGTTTGATGTTGGAAAGTTCACTGGTAAGTATGGGCCAGCGTTTGTGTGTAACATAGGCGATTAATAGAGGTGGATGGTTAAATTTAGTTAAAAAAAACTACTCATTCATTTCTTGAGGACTATTTGGGTGGTGGTTATAACACGGACTGTCTAGCAAGATGTTTTCCCTTATTGTTTGCTTCCTTGATAATACCATTGTGGTATCCTCATTCTAAAGAGTGGGTTCTTAATTCTAAAGCATGTATTTCAAATGCTAAGTCAGTAGAGCAGTTCCTGCGTAAATGCATAAACTGGATATATGGAGTAGCCTGTTTTAAGTGATGATTATGGGAACTATGGATCGGAAGAAGTGTGTGTACCCTGAGGAAGGCTCTATGTAGCATTCTGTAGTAATTATTTCACCTGATTAAGACTTAAACAGAATATCCAAAAATGTAATCTAATCAGCAGTGATGTTAAATGTAAAACTCAAATTTTGGTCATTATTATCCAAGAGTGCAACCTTGTCTGTTGCTGATGAGACCTCTCCTTCTCAGATGATTAAACTATTGTCATTATATCTGCCCTCAAAAAACAAACTAGGGCAGATGGGGTTACAGTTCATGTTTGGCATCATGGCACCCTCTCACAAGCCCAAAAATATGTGGGCATAGGAGGGATATGTGGCGATCTCCATGGCTGTACCATGGGTCTGCAAGAAGAATATTTTATCAAATGTGAAAAAAATTTTAAGTTAGTATGTGCTCAGGAGCTTCTAGTATGAAACTGCAGGGTAAGATAGATGTCAAGTCAGGTTGACTGGAAAATGACATAATGCTATCAGACCTAAATGGTGTTTAACTGAAGTGCAGCAAGAACATACATCTATAGAAATCCTCAAGTAACTTGAAGGCCAGACCAACTCCTCTAGTTTGTAAAGTACACCCATGCTGTGGCAGATCTGTGATGGTACTTTTACAGTGAGTTGCTGTAGAAAAAATCTACAAAGACTTTTCAAATAAAGACCCCTGCACTAAAATTATAGGTCTAATGGGGGTGGAGTGGAGGGATGGTTTTGTCTTTGTGAACTTTGGGTAACCTGTATATTACAGGTAATATGGAATTGTTCACAAGCATGAAATCACATTCATTTTTAGAAATCACTCCTTCCTCATATGCTGAAATCAGGAATCAGTAAATCTATCTCTTGTAGAAAGGAGTTGGGTCATGTTGGAGCTATTTGTACTTTTGTTCATCCAATAATTGTCTGTAAATTTCTTGTGCATACTTTTGCATCACAACAATTTGTTCCCCCTCATTAGCATGTTTTATCATGATTAGTGTGTTTTTTGATCATTCTTTTACAGCTCATTGATCCTGCTCTGACAGGTTTCTGATAAGGTTAGTCTGACTGTTCTAAATCAGATTCTCAGCTTCTTATAATACAAGCCTTTGATAGGTCACAAGTAGAGGTGATAATGTGGCTGGGGACAAAAAGTGGACTATGGACTAAATGGTGTATGTCTTGTAATGTCATTATGTAGTCGTATGGGAAGACTAGGTTTGCTGGCAAAGGTACCTAGCTTCATCTGGGCTCTTTTCTTCTAGGTTCTAGGTTTGCTTATAAGGACAGAGAAATGAACAACATTACCAGAGCAAGGAAAAAAATTAAGGGTTCTTTTGGCTAGGCAGATTTACAGTGTGTTACTATTTTCTTTTGTGCTTACAGGTTTTGTTATTGTTTTTTGTTTCCATATTACTGCATTATTGTTCTCTGATTCAAATTGCTTTTGCAGGGTATACG
The DNA here is from genome assembly GCA_016271365.2 of Neoceratodus forsteri. NCBI lineage: Eukaryota > Metazoa > Chordata > Ceratodontiformes > Ceratodontidae > Neoceratodus > Neoceratodus forsteri. The sequence continues at coordinate 680,178,664 of CM057456.1, read as the reverse complement.
TTCTACTATATTGTTACAGGGTGTGCCTACAGATTTGTTACTGTTCTGTGCTTACAGATTACTGCTTTATCTTCTTTGATTCAAATTATTTCTAGGCAGGGTATATTTTCTGTGGAATTGTTCAAGGTTGTGCATACAGGTTTGTGTTACTGTGTTATGCCTATAGGCATTACAGTAACAGTTTACTGCTTTATATTTTTCTCTGATTGAAACTGTTTTTTTTTTAGCAGGGCATATTTTCTGCTAAATAGTTGCAGAGTGTGCTTGCAGGTTGATACTGTGTTGTGCTTACAGATTACTGCTTTACTTTTCCCTGTTTCAATGTTTTTTGCAAGGTACTGTATATCTTCTGTTAAATTGTTCTGCAGGTTGTGCTTACAGGTTTTGTTACTTTTTGTACTTACAGATTACTGCTTTATTTTTCTCTGTAGCAAAGTCTTTTTTGCAAGGTATATCTTCAGTTAAATTGTTACAGGTGGTGCTTACAGGTTTTGTAACTTTTTGTGCTTACATGTTTTACAGTTTTGTCTATAATTAGGCTAAGCTTTCAGGTCTAATTACAGAAGCACATACGAGATACGGATGGAGGGATAGCATCTGCATTTGTTGTTAGTTGATTGTTTCTGTTCTTACCTCCTTGTTTCTTTCATTCATGGTTCTTCTTTTTTGGCAGGGGAAAGGCCTACCATCCAACCCCTTCCCCAACCACTCCATGCTACATTCCTTTTATTGAGTAGCACAGTCGTGACATCTCCTGTAGCAAAGCAAAAAAGGGGAGGATTGGGGGGGGTATCCACACAGTGACTTCACTTAAAGAGGCACAATTAATTTAACTTGTTGTAAAAAAGTTATACAAAAACAAACAAAACAAACTATATATATATATATATGAACTTTTGCTGCCATTTTCCTTCTAGTTACTCGGACCAGGTTATAAGCTCAGCAACTCAACTGGAATGGATATTATTAACTGCAGGTACTGTAGTACATTTTTCAAAAAAGCAGTTATACAGGATTTAGGACTCTGCCCTACATGCTGGACCATTAGAAATCTAAAGGCTCAGCTCTGGAAAGCATGGGCAGAGACTGTGTGCCTCAAATTGTATATTCAGGAGGACGTGTATTACAAGAACCACCTGCCATTTCTCCAAAATCCAACTGAAGCACCTCAACCACAGGGGGTAGTTGGTCTGGGAAGGTTGGCAGGTGGTTAGGAGGGGCAAATCAGGTGCCCCATCACTCAGTGCTCACCAGTGGTATCACCTCCACAAACCATTTAAAAACTACAAACAGGTATCTACCTCTATTTCTGAAGTCAATCAAAGGGACAGATGACGGTGTGGAGCAGGACACTGCTGCACAGGAGCTAGCTCTACAAAACTCACCCAAAATAGGGACCAAAACAAAATAGGCAAAAAGGAAATCCAATAATTCTTCTGATGGTAGGAGACTCCATGATTCGGGGAGTTGGTACCAACCTCTTGCCAGGGGTAATGGTCAGATATCTCCCAGGTACATCAGTGTGGAGAGACACTGACCGCATTACTAAAATCATGCAGGAAGCAGGAGAAAACATTGATGTCCAGGTATACATAGGGGATAATGCTCTCACCAGTCAGGCAGCTGTGGAGACCAAGGAACACCTGACCAGACTGGGAGACAAACTGTCATACATTTCATCTAGCATCTCCTTCTCTGTGAACCTGCTGGTCTGTGTGAGGGGGGCAGATGGGTGGAAGGTCAGGGAAAGGGAAATAGGAAGCTAAACATGTGGCTTAAGGACTGGTGCCAGGAAAAAGGACACACATTTGTATGTAACTGACAACAGTTTTGGGAGCGAAAGTTCTTTAAATTCGATGGACTGCATTTGACTAAGTAGGGAGTCAGTGCATTGGGGCAGAAGTTTGATATCTTTGCAGAATATTTAAACTAACAAATGGGGAGAGGGGTGCAGAACCTGATACACTGAACGGGAAGAGCACCCTTCACCCCTGAGCTAGTGATTAAACAAGAGTTCAGCATTTATAGTTAATTTGCATCACTAGGTAAAGAAAAACATCTGGCTCTTCCTATGATGTGCAGGGGAAAAGACGGACCTCACCCCACAGCTAATGCACTGAAAGCTGGCCAATGGAAAATCATGTACACAAATGCACACAGTCTTGGAAACAACATCCCAGAGCTGGAGGCAACAATGACAGAGGCTAAACTGGGCATAGCAGCCATTAGCTAGACATGATTCACCCATAACCACACTTTGATAAGATGGCCAACAGAGTTAAGCTAGCCTTGGCAAGAAGAAATACAGGTACAGAAGTACAGACAAAGTGGGCAAGCATTAAGGATGCAATACTTGAAGCAACATCCCATTGTGTTAGGGAGAAAATCAAGGGCAAAAGAAGAAGGAAGCTACATTGGTTTTTAAAAACAGTGACAGAAAAGATCAGAGCCAAAAGGTTGGCCTTGAGGAAATATAAGGGAATGTAGCAGGACAAAAATAAGGAGGCAAACCAAACTTCCCAAAGGGAAGCAGGGAAGGCAGTAAGGCAACCAAAGTCCCAAACCAAGGAAACACTAGCATGGACAGTAAAAGAAGGGGACAAGACTTTCTATAGCTACATAAGTGAAAGGAGAAAGTCCAGAGGGGGTATTGCTAAGATCAAAGGGGATAAGGGGGAATGTGTGGAGGAGGGCCAAGGAAAAGCACCTATCCTAAATAGATACTTCTGTTCAGTATTTACTGAGGAGAAGGTAGGGCAGGGCCCACAGCTCAGCACCATGAACACAGGGTGGAGGGAGGTGTACAAAATTCCTTTCACAAAAGAAAGGGTCCTACAAGAGCTCGCTATGCTCAGGGTGGACAAGGCAATGGGACCTGATGGCATACATCCCATGGTACTAAAAAATCTAAGCGTGAAACTAACAGATCCATTATCAGAACTGTTTAGTGAGTCTCTGAGCACAGAAAAGGTCCCAGAAGACTGGAAAATGGTTCATGTGATCCCACTCCACAAGAGTGGCAGCAAGGAGGAGGAAGGGAACTACAGACCAGTCAGTCTTACCTCAGTGGTGGTCAAGATTATGGAGGCACTCCTTAAGGAAAGGATAGTTCAACATCTGGAATCCATTGGAGCACAAAATCCAAGACAGCATGGGTTTACAACAGGAAGGTACTGTCAAACAAATCTTATAGATTTCTTTGACTGGGTAACCAGAGTGGTGGACCAAGGGGATGCAGTTAATGTCACCTACCCTGACTTCAGCAATGCTTCTGATACTGTTCCACACAAAAGATTGATTAGTATGCTGGGTAGGCTCGGGTTGGTCAGAAGTTGGCCAACTGGGTGGCAAACTGGTTGTTGGGAGAAAACAGAGAGTAGTGGTAAACAGTATACAGTCAAAAGAGATGCAAGTCACAAGTGGGGTACCTCAGGGATCAGTCTTGGGGCCAGTCTTCTTCAATATCTTTATCAGTGACATCGCAGATGGACTGGAGGGTAAGGTTTGCCAGTTTGCAGATGACACCAAGCTCTGCGACAGAGTAGATGATACCTTGGCATCCAAAGCACTTCAACCCCCTTCCCTTTAGTTAGTAACAATTTGGCAAATTTCTCTTCAAAGCTCTCAGCTATGGGTAGGGACTCTAACTCTGAGGGAGCCTCACTGTACTCGGTTACCACTTTCAGGCAACTGGGAACCCATCAGTGATAATGACTTTGGGCACCCTTGTAATGTCCGCTGGTTTCTACACTCCATGACACGGCCATTAAAGTCTGTGCAGTCAAATCAGCCTGTTGACTTTTTACAACAGCTTTACCAAGATATTTGATTTTTGAGAGGGCTTCCTCTATAGTACCTTTATCAGTACCCAGGGGTATATCTAGTAGTAAAAGGGCATTCTGGTGGTCAACCTTATCTCCTGTACACCAAATAAGCAAATGTTGCACAGCCATTTTATCAGTGGAATATTCAGAACTAGAACTGCTGGGATTCTCCATGAGGAGTCCAACTGAAATTTTGTGGTTTGGCCACTAGTGAGTAGTAATCCCAGCAGTGCCTCCAAAAATGTAACCTGAGCACCATCTCCTATGGGCTGCTACCCCTGCCTGCTGCTCTGGTACAGGATGAGGGGCCTGGGTTCAGGTCTAACAGTTACTGGGGATTCTTGCTCAAAAGAAAAACTACAATTATGGTGCCTCCACCCAGAGTGACTTTTATGTGGATTAGATGCTATGTTAACATGACCCTCTGGGAAGCTGTACCTACCCACAGCCCCACCTAGTGGCTCTACACTTGCCATTTCCCAAAACACTTTACTTTTCATTTAATTTACACTTACTGAGGGGTGCTAATAATATGCTCACAGTGACCTCACTTACCAACAGGGTTTGGAACTCAGGCATACACCCTGTGCACCTGTAAAGAAATTGTTACCAGCAACAACACTGTATCTTTCAGTTATTTACACTAAACCAGAACTAAGTAATGATATGCTCACAGGCCAATATAAAAATCCAATCCACAAACTAATTTATTTAGGGATTTAAAATGAGGAAAAAGGCGCATGAATCAAGTTTGACCTTAAAGTACTGTTTTAGATTTTTGTAACACATAAACACATTTACCCCTTGGACAGAGTCCAAATGCAGCTGCTGGGTACCCAGAGTCTAATTAGGTGCAGGCCTGAGGTGTTGCTGTGGGTCTGCCAGCATTGCAGCTGGTTGGGGCCCTAAAATAAAGTATTGATTGTCAATTCTGTTATCTTTGGCTTTTGCAGTATTCACAAACACTTTAAATCCCAAATGAATTGTAATCCTCAGGCCCGATGGTCTGCAAAAACAGTCTTAACCCAATATGGCCTTGAAAGACAAATCAGCTGGCAATATAAGTTTAATTGGTGTTGCAGGGTAAACCCTGTTGTACTCACTGAACCGTGGACCTCGGGATCTGGCTTGATTTCCAGGACGATTCCCCTCGAGGCAGGATTCAGCTCTCTGGCATGTAGCAGCAGGCTGTAGGACTTCATCCTTTCTGGCAAGGACCAAGATACAGGGTCCAGGGCTGACACAACTCACCCTCACTTCAAGGCCTAGTCCTCAAGGGTAGCCAGACCCCACAATGATCTTCTCTGCAGGAGCTATCTCCCTTCTCCGGTCTTCTGGCAGTGATGGCTGAACAAACAGCAACAGCCTCTCAAGCAAATTATTTGGCATCACAGGCAAAGCTTTGGAAAACCTCTGACATAAACCGCTCAGCTTACCTGCTTGGAAACTGTAGTCCTGAACATGTAAGCTGGTGATACAGAAATTCAGGTCTCCCTTTTTTGGCAGCAGAGCTGGAGACAATTCCGGTGACCTCATGCTTTAGATTCAAACACAGTCCCTGAGGCATAAACAGTCTCTCACCACAATGCAGGCTAGGGACTTTTAGAGACTCTGACCCCACTTCAGTCTGGAATTTCAGCTTTGGGGAAAATCTATTCTTTCTCCCTTAATTGGAGATTTGCAAGTTGATCTGCAGTACATAGCAGTCCCAACACTTAAGGCCTAGGAGAGGTTTAGCTGGCCTCTTCCCAAATACCCCGAGCTGCAACCAGGGCCTCCTTACTCTTTGGAAGCTCTCTTCAGACTGACTGTTCAAACAGTCCCTTTCAAACTGAAAGGCAGGGTTCCAGAGATCCAATTGGCTGCCCAAGCCGTTAGTAACAGTCTAAACATCCTCAATGGTTGAAATTTGGGCACCTAGAATTATCCCTTCTTTCTCCCCAACAAAGCCTCTGGAACAGTAGCAAGAATCTCTGCGGGAAATTATGGCCGTTGCTTGGTTGAAAGGCTGCAAAGATAGCTGCTATATATACAGTTTTTATGCAGTTCAACAATGTTCCCAAGAATAAAGTTCTAGTGCAGCCATACTAAGTACTTTTTATTTACAAAGCCTCCTCATTTCAATAGTCCCTGCAGTGCCCTGTTGAATGCTTTCATTTACAAACATTTATATACAATATCTTTTCTGTCACTGCCACTGCAATACAGTGCCTCTAGGTGGCTGGCAGCATGCTCATTATTCATGAGACTCATAAATATTCATAAGCCTCGAAACATGCACCGAGTTAAAATGTACTTTTTATAAATGACAGAAGCCTCACGCTAACCTTGTTCTGGACCCTGGTCCCTATACTAGCCACCAATAGGACTAGGACCATTGGGACATCATTTATTTGACCACAATAGTGGTTGGAAAATAGAGAGCACTTTCTTGCACATGCACGAGCGCTGGCCAGATGGGGCAAATGCCAGCAGCTTGTGGTTTAGCTCTTTATGCCTAAAATGGGCTGAAATTAAATATGGGGCTGTTAGGGGGGCCTCAGGGCACAATACTGGACATGGGCTGTGGTGGTAAAACAACAGGGAAGAATGGATAGACACTAGAGGCACACAGGAGAATGGGAGGCATTAAGGTAGGCCACAAATTGTGGTGGGGGCATTACATGGGACCCCATCTCCTGTTTATTGCTGTGAAGACCTGAGGGTGCAATTGCCATTTTTCAGGGTGGATCTGTTGTGTGCTGAGGAAGTCCACAGCTGTAGTAAGTTTCCCAGCTAGATATATGGCCATGATACTGGTCAGACATTTCTAAACACACGAGGGTGGTCTCTTTCTGCATTGCTTTCCTTTTGATGCCCTATCATTTGACTAAGTATACAACCATGACTCTTTTGTTGGATCATATTAACATGTTTTTCCCCCCAATCATACTGTTGAAGTGTGGTAGGAACTGGAAAACTGCCCTCCTCTCAAGACATTGATTGGTAGATTCAACTCTGTTATTGACCACCCACCCCCTTAGGCTGGCATCATCTTTGATTACCAGATTGTGCCATGCCCCTAGTCAGTTTACATCTGTTCATCCAGCAATATAGTGATATTCATACTCCTGGACTGAGAGTTAGGTTGGCTGATAATGTGTGCTGTACTAGTACCCCTCTCTGAATAACTAGGATCATGAGAGGTCTCATTTTCCACCTCACCCATGGAACTATATTGATGCATAAGGCCATGGGGCCCGATTCTAGAAGGGTGGCGCAGGTTGCCACTGAACGCAACTTGCGCCACCCTCAACAGTGACATTGACCCTGCACCTATTCTAGAAGGGCAGGGTCTGCTGCAACAAGTCTTGTGACTTGCAACATGCCCCAGGTACACGCACAGAGGGCGTACCTGGCCAGCATCGCAACCTGTTGCTGCAGGCCTAAGTGCACCTCACCCGTGCCCTCACTCCCCTCGGGTCGCCCGCCACATAATGCGGACACGTTATTCGCCCCGGTAGTCCAGTGCCCCCCCAACCGTAAAATAAAACTATATTCCTACTTCCCTGATAGTCTATTGCCCAACCCGAACTGCACATTATTATAATAAAACAGATCCGGTTTCCCTGGTAGTCTAGTGCCCCCTGGCGAACTGTACATTATTATAATAAAAAAGATCCCATTTCCCTGGTTGTCTAGTGGCCCCCCCATCCCAAACTGTACATTATATTAATACAAAACTATCCCATTTCCCTGGTAGTTCAGTGGCCCCCCACCCAGCAGTGGAAGCCCACCCATCCCCAGCTGGCGACTAGCACAACCCACCTCTCACCTCCACGGCCAGCCGCCAACTGAGTGCAGTATTAGTGCTACTGCACAGACGGGCTCAGAAATTAATTTCATAGCCCTCACCATTTTGCCCAGAAGAAAAAACAGAATGGGAGGGGAAGGTCAATGATGAACAACTGCCTTACTGTTTCACTCAGTTCAAGATGCAGTGGAATAGGTAACAAGGGTAAAATTCTACTCCCATGTAAGAAGAAAACAGCCAGCTGCTGAGAGCTAAGATGGCGCTATCAAGTCATGCATGCTCATAGTGCTTGTGCGGTTGCTGTGTACAGGATGGCACCAGGTGATCCCACATGCACTCAAAAGTGAGCTAGCAGCCTGATGGGATGACAGCACACATGTAGAGGTTGGGCATGTGCAGAGGGTGTGAGCACTGGGGAAGAAAGGCAATTAAGACCCTGTTATAGTGCGAGCCACCATATTACTAAACCATATGCTTGCCTTGCAGCTTACCCTTTCACAGCCCAAGGACACCCAGCCGCTACACCTGTGTAGCACAACCTTTATTCCAACCGCACCCAAGATCAGAGGAGGAGAAGGCTGTTCCTGGAGCCACTAGTGGTGCACAAAGGCACCAAACAGCACTTCCAAAGTGGCACGAAAGCCATGCTAGTCAGCAGAGCTTCTGCAGAACAGAGTGCAGCATGTGCTGTGCTATGTGAAGGGATCACACTCATGCATGGGTATGTTAATGCAGGTATGTGGAACACAGCAGGATGGATGCTTTGAAGGGAAAACGGCAGCAGCATGGGATGGAACTAAAAGGTGGGAAGCCCACAGCAGTAAGTACCAGTTAAACAACTGCTGATGATTAGAAGCCTGGTGTACACTTAGAAACAATTGCTTGCTGACTTGATATATCTGCCTAAGCATAAGCTCAGTGCATTCATGTGGTGCTAACCCTCATTGGATGGAGGCTAGTCAGATCAGCATAAAGATAAAAAGATAAACTACTGGAGACAAGCCTGCAATTCACTACGTTTAGTCACAATCCAGGTTCCACATGTCTTCACACAACAGGCAGGAACAGGAACATCTTTGATGCCCTGCAAGAGGCATTCCTCAAACAATTTGTTTCGGATCCCGCTTGGATGGGGAAACTACTGGACCTGGTGCTTACAAACAGGGATAGTGTAGAGGAGGTTTCAGTAGGGGAACACCTAGGGAACAGTGATTGCAGTACATTGACGTAGTAACTGGGCCTGAACCAAACCACACAAGGACAAGAATCCTGGACATCAGAAGGGCAAACTTTAGGAACATGGAAGATTATCTGAGGGTTGCCCTAGCAGGGGTAGGGAATAAGGGAAGAGTGGAGGAACAGTGGAAAACTATCAAAGAGGGAACTGAAGTAGCAAAACATCTCAGTGTCAAATAAGTCAGCAAGGGTAAGACTAAGAGAAGGCCACTGTTGTTCTCTAAGGAGGTGGCAGAAAAAGTAAGAGCAAAGAAGATGGCATTTAGGAAATACAAATGGACACAGGAGAAGGCAGATAGAGAGATTTACCTAGAAAAGCAATGAGAGGCAGGGAGGGAAGCTGGGAGCATGAAGGTGCAAATGGAAGAAAGCATTGCAAATTTAATAAAAAAGGGGTTAAAACTTCTTTTAGGTACATAAGTGAAAAAAGAAAGGCAAGGGGAGGGAATAGTAAGGCTAAAAGCCAAAGAGGGGGTTGTGTGGAGGAAGGCTAGCAAAAGGTGGAGATATTGAGCAATTACTTTTGTTCACTATTCCCAGAGGAGAAGGAGGAGGAGGAGGCAGATAACAGGCCAACAATAAAAGACCAATGCATAAAGAGACAGGAGGTGGACACAAGTCCTTTTTCTGAGGAAAGGGCCTTTAGGAAACTCACATCACTAAAAAGTTAATAAGGCAATGTGATCAGATGGAGTGCACCTCAGAATACTGAGGGAACTAAAGGAGGTGTTGGCTGCACCTCTGACAGCCATGATTAATCTGTTATTAGAAACCAGGGAGGTACTAGAGGACTGGAGGAGGGCAGATGTGGTCCTGCTACACAAAAGTGGAAACAAGGAGGATGTGGGAAACTACAGGCCAGTCAACCTGACCTCAGTGGTATGGAAGGAAAGGATAGTGGAATACCTAGCAACCAGTGGTCTGCAAGACCCGAGACAGCATGGTTTCATTGGGGGGGGGGGCATGCTAGACAAACCTCATAGAGTTCTTTGAATGGGTAATCAGGAAGTGGATCAGGGGTGAGCAGTGGGTCTGGCATACCTATATTTTAGAAATGCCTTTGACACTGTTCCACATAGAAAGCTGATAAACAAGCTGGGGAACTTAGGAGTATGTTCTAAAGTAGTGAAATGAGTGGAAAGTTGGCTGGACAATAGGACTCAGAGGGGGCTGATAAATGGCATATGTTCTGGAGTAGGCAAAGTTACCAGTGGGGGCCACATAGATCAGTATTGGGCCTGATCCTCTTTAATGTCTTTATCAATTACATTGCATAGGGTCTGGAAGGGAAAGTGTGCCTGTTTGCAGACAACACAAAGCTATGCAACATTGGACACTCGGTGGGGGGTAGATAGAATGATGAGAGATCTAAAAAAGATGAAAGACTGGTTGAGGGATTGGCAGCTGGGTTTCAATGTTAAAAAAGGGCAGAATTACACACATAGAGCACAGATACCCAGGGGCAACTTATCACCTCTGAGGAGAGGCAATTGCAAGTTCAAAACAGGAAAGGAACCTGAGGGTAGATATTTTGGATGACTCAAAGATGACAAAAGTAGTGTAACAAGGTAGCAGAGAAGGCTAGCAGGATGCCGGGATGCATAAGCAGGGGAATCACTAGCAGAAGAAAGAAAGTAATAATACCACTATATAGATCATTAGTGAGACCATACCTTGAGTACTGTATCCAGTTCTGGAGACCCCATCTTTTAAAGGACACAAACAGGGTAGAGACTGTACAGAGGAGGGCAACCAAAATGGTGAGGGGCATGCATCAAAAACCCGTCAACTTCTATGTTTCTGTGTTAGATAAAATGTAGTCTCATCTTAAAGGATAAGGTAATTCAGTAATGGTACAAACAAAAAATAATTGTCTGTTTGCAGGAGCTGTGATCCTATGCTTGCAGCCTGGTCTGATGCACATTTGAAACTGAGCTATCTGGCAGGTAACAGGATGTGAGTGCTCAGATTTTAATGTGGAAGTCACATGTGCATCAGCAGTCTATCAGATAGCTATACCCCTACCTGTAAGGATCATGAAGTGCCTTGGAGACTAACCCTCACAATATGGTGTTAGGGCAACTAAGCACTTTCTGTCATAGTTCCTAATTTACAGAGCTAGTTAGTTAGTATAGCAGGGAGGGCAATGGTGTGATTCAGCAGCATGCCTTGCCCCCTCATTTTTCTCATTGAAAGCTGTCCTCTGTGACATGTCCAGACATACTGTAACACTAGAGACACACTAATAAACCATCACTTTCTGACACAGTCAGTAATTTAGTAGAGCATAGAGGTTAATGTGAGATTCAGCAGCATACTCTGCTCCCTCTCTTTTCTCACTGAAAGCTCTCCTCTGTGACTTATTCAGACATACTGTAACACTAAAGATACACATAAACAATCACTTGATTGTAGGGCACACACTCACAGTATGCTACAACACACATGCACGGTAGTGTCACCCTGTGCTTTACCACTAAGTGTGCATAAGAACACAACTGCCACTCCTGGTGGTAACAGCACTGCAGTGTAGAATTCTCTGCCTCTTACCCTGCCCACACCCCTGTAGCTGAGTACAACCACAACATCTGAACCTTACCTCTCCAACTGGTGTGGCTGAGGGCTGCCAAGAGAAAGAGGTGCTGCCTTGGACTGACCTGGAGACCTTCAGGAATGTGAGACAATGGCACTGCAAATAAGGACACTGGTACTTGGAGCTATGAAAAAATATCTAAGCTTTACTGAAGGAATGGTAAAGCAGTTTGCTGCCACAAATGGTGATCAACATACATACTTTTACAGTTAAAAATACCAGAAAAAATATCAGAAGCAAACAGCATATGCAAAGTGCAATACAGGAAATCACTTTCTTTTGTTTCCTTTGCAGGGTAATCCACCACACCAAATTTCCCCCTGGAGACTGCATGCAGTCCACCACCCACCAGTTCACCAGACAACGCAAAAGCTTCTGGGGTTAAATCCTTCCCTGGCCCTGTCACTAAACTTACTAAACACTTTAGCCTTATGGGCATGGAATGGCTTCTATGCCTTGTCCCACCTCAGCCCATTCACCCCTTGCTCAAACACAATGTATTGTCCCAGCACTAGGCTTCACCTCAGGCCCAAGATGCTGCACATACAGGAACTGCCTTACTGGCATGTGGTGGTTACCTGGCCTTGTCCCACTTCAGTCAGCCAACTCACCCCTTTACCATGAATACACTCCCTGCAATATAATCTTTTACCCAGTGGCACCCAGCCAGGTTTCCCAAAATGTACCCTTATGACTCAATATGAGAACTAGGTATATTCTTACCTTTTTCAAGATTAGTAGCACATTCGGGCCCTTAACAGGTGCCAGACTTAAACACTGGCTCAACATTCACATGTAAAAGAACTGAGAGAAAGCACAGGCAGTATTTTAAAGAAAATATTGTTCACTAAAAATTGTATAGCAGGAAAAATCAAACACATGACAATTATATCAATAACTTACAGTCACATAAAAAAATGGGAAGTTATAGAACACAAATATGCCTACCACAAATACTTAAGTTCTTGCCTAGCTAGATGTTACCGTTAAGTGCTTCCTCAAGTCCAGAGAACTGTGTCTCTCTTGAGTCCCAAAAAAATAAGCTCTCTTTCCCTCTGATGCCTGTTCATTTCAAACTCCATCTCCCCACCCCTTTTGGTGAGGTCACGGTTAGATCCTCCTAGCTTTAACTTCTTAATATAATTATCCACAAGGATGTATGTTAATTCCGTGAATATCAGCAACTAGCCATTTCCCAAATATGACAGTCTTTGATCAAAACATCCCCTTTTTTTTCACAATTCCATGACCATGTCACTAGTTCTTGGCTACGTGAGAAAACCATAAAGGATCAGCCAGAGGGCTTCCCTTCCTGCTAGGGTCATAACATTTATATTTAGTTTCAGCTTCAAAAGCAGGAACAGGTTATAAGGGGAAATAAACTGTCCCTCTGGAAGGAAGGCTTTTAATTAGGGGTTTCCCTGGTCAGTTTAACACATCTTGTAGTTTCAGCCACACTGACACCTTGGAGGTCAAATGTCACTTATCACTGCTAGGCTGTTTTCTTGCTTAAGCAGACCTTCACATACCATATATTTATTTTATAAATATTATGCAGTAATAATATTAAAGGGTTTATCACGTTACACTCCTCCCTCCTTAGACTGAATTTGGTGAATCTATTCCTGCATGGGATGAGTTTCCCAAATTCAGTTTACATCTCAAAGCAATGGAATAAATCATCAGCATTTTCATTCACTGCCCCAGCTCTGTGTGAGGCAGTCACATCATACCCTTGCAAGGCAAGACTCCACCTTAGTGGTCTACCGTTCGTTTTATCCATTTGTGCCAGCCAAACAAGAGAGTTGTGGTCAGTTTTGTACGTCAAAATGCTGCCCATATAGGTATGGCTCTAACTTCTTTAGGGCCCACACCATGGCAAGACACTCTTTTTCCACAGTAGAGTAAGCCTGCTCCCTGGGAAGTAACTTTTTACTGAGGTACACTATGGGGTGATCTTTCCCTTGGTAGGACTTCTGACTTAGCACTGCTCCAATACCCACGTCTGAGGTGTCAGTCTGGACTACAAAGGGTTTGCTATAGTCTGGACTTGTCAATACAGAAACACTGCACAGTGCCTCCTTCAGTCTGGTAAAGGCTTGTTCACAGGCTGGTTCCCAGGTAACTTTCTTAGGCATCCGATTCTTTAACAGGCCAGATAGGGGAATGGCCAAGGCACTGTAATTTGGTACAAATTTCCTATAGTACCCTGCTGTTCCCTGAAAACTCCTGACCTGCTTCTGTGCTTCTGGTCTGGGCCATGCCTTGATTGCCTCTATTTTCACTTGGTTAGGATGGAGTTGTCCCCCACCTACAACATGCCCGAGGATTGCCACTTCAGCCATAGCCACCTGGCACTTTTCAGCTTTGACAGTGAGCCTGGCCCTCTGTATCCTGCCCAGCACTTCCCTAAGGTGGGACAGGTGTTCCTCCCAGCTGGCACTAAAGATGGAAATGTCATGCAGGTACACCACAGCATACTCTTCAGCACCATTTAATAACTGATTCACCAACCTTTGGAAAGTGGCCAGGGCATTCTTCATTCTGAAATGCATTACTTTAAATTCAAAAAACCCTATCAGAGTGATGAAGGCCAACCTCTCCCTAGCTCTGGCAGTTAACTCCACCTGCCAATACCCCTTTGTCTGGTCAATAGTCGTAAGGTATGTCGCTCCTCCTAACTTGTCCAGGAGTTCATCTGTCCATGGCATTGGGTGGGTGTCTGACTTCATGACTGCATTTAGTCCATGATAGTCCACACAAAAATGAGTAGAGTCATCTGGCTTGGGAACAAGGACTATGGGTGAGGCCCAAGGGCTGTGGGATTTCTGAATTACCCCTAAATCCAGCATCTCCTCCACCTCTCTCCTGATGACCTTATGGACAGTCTCTGACATCTGATATGCTGTCCACCGTATGGGCGCCTGCATCCCTGTCTCCACATCATGCATCACTAAGGGGGTTAGTCCAGGTTTGGTGCTAAACAGTGGGGCAAAGTCTGCTTAAACCTCCCTTACTTCCTGGATCTGGTCTGGGGTCAACTGGGGTGACATTTTATTTGCCCCCACAGGGGACTTCTGCTTGCTTTCTTCCAGCAAGTCAAGAAAGTGATCTCCTTCATCCATCCCCTCCCCAGGATTACACACTGCAAACACCATGTCAGCCCTATTAGCATATGACTTCATCATGTTGACATGGTACATTCTTTGTGTATATCTTCAGTCAGGTAACTCTATAAAGTAGTTTACATCATTTTTCTGTCTGACTACTTTGTACGGTCCTGCCCACTTGGCCTGCAGTTTGTCTTTCCAGACAGGGATTAGGACCATGACTTCCTGACCCACAGTGTATGAGTGAGCTCTGGCTCTGCTGTCGTACCACATCTTTTGTTTTTGTTTGGCAGCTGCCAGCTTGCTCTCTGCTGTCCTCATAAGCTCCTTCAGTCTTTCACTAAGGACATAATCCACTATGGGAGTACCCTGGGTGGCGTGCTTGCCTTCCCAGTCCTCCTGGATCAAGTTTAGTTGCCCATATGCCCAGCGTCCATATAACAGCTTGAAGGGAGAAAACCCTGTCAACTCTTGGGGCACCTCCCTGTATGCAAACAACAGGTGGGGAAGGTATTTCTCCCAGTCCCTCCCATGCTGTCCAGAAAACGCTTGGAGCATTGACTTAAGGGTACCTTTAACTCTTTCCACTAGCCCATTGGCTTGCGGGTGATAAGGTGTCGTGCATCTCTGCACCACCCCACAATTCTCCCACAAACATTTCATCAGGTCCGATATAAAGGAACCCCCTTAATTGGTGATAACCTCCTGATGAAACCCAACATAGTAGAAAATCCCAAGCAAGGCATCTGCCACTTTGTCTGTCCTCAGTGATCATAGGGCGACTGCCTCTGGGTACCAGGTGGCATAATCCACTACAGTCAGGATGAACCTCTTCCAGGAGGAGCTGGGGGGTATTTGAAGGCCCCATAATATCCATTCCCACTTTCTGGAATGGCTTATCCACTATGAGCAATGGAATTAGGGCAGCTTGGGTTCTCTTACCTGCCTTCCCTATTTCTTGGCACTGGTGACAAGACCTGCAATACTCCTTTACCTGCTGGGTGAAGTTGGGCCAGTAGAAATTCTGGGTCAATCACTGTGTAGTGCCCATGACTCCCAGATTAGCAGACATGGGAATATCGTGTGCAATCTTAAGTAATTGCTCATGGTACCCCTGGGGAATGACAAGCTGCCTGCCTATCACCCCTCCCTCTGTCTAAGCATCCTGCATATGCAGCAGTCCATTGTCCCAATAAACTTTATGTTTCCCATCACCTCCCTGTAATCCGTCAGAGTCTTCTCAAGCCCTCAGCTTCTCTAGACTAGGGTCATTTTTCTGAGCAGCTGCAAACTCCTTACACATTCCCAAGGCATGGGACAGGTCCCCTTTAGTGTATAAACTAGGTTCTCTAGCTCTAGCATCAAGGCATTCAGGATTACTGCCAGCCCTAACCCTCTTACAATGGGTCACCCCTCCTTTCTCAGAGTAACCCTTTGTAGCTGTTCTGTTGACTGCTACCTGGGAAATTTCTACCCCCCCCCTTTCATTATTCTCCAAATCAGGAGACACAGGCTGAGGAACCAGCCTCCCAGTGGTTTCCAAAGTGACTTCTATGGGGTCCAGAGAACCACAATTTTCCCTTGCCGCTTGGCTGTGGTTAACTGCACACACCATACCCTCTTTGAGAGTGTTGCCAATGATTACATTGACAGCCAAAGTCTCGACTACAGCAACCTTTTGCACAGTTCTCCCTGTTTCATCCCAGTCCAGGAAAACACTAGTGAGTGGCAAGGTTTTCTCCTTCTCAGTGAGTCCATGCACAGTCACAAATTGATTGGGTATAAGCTGATCAGGCTCTAACAAATCCCCTTTTACCATGGTCAGGGATGCCTCTGTGTCCCTCAACCCATGTGTCTGTACCCCATTCACAGTGACTTGGTGTATGTGTTCCCTCATGTTTACTGGCATGCTTTCAGGGACACACAAACAACCCACTTCTTTCCTAGCACCACTCTATGTACTGCTTGCCATTTTAGGACACTGCCTTGCAATAGTTGAGTACCTAGAGGCCAGTGGGGCACAGGACCCAAAGCAGCATGGATTTACAGCAGGAAGGTCATGTCAGATAAATCTAATTGATTCTTTAACTGGGTGACCAAAGTAATAGACCAGGGAGGGGCTGTGGATATGGCCTACCTAGACTTTAGCAAGGCATTTAACACAGCCCCGCACAAAAGACTAATAATCGAGTTAGCCAGCCTGGGAGTGGGTTCCAGGGTGGTAGCCTAGGGTAGCAAACTGGCTGCACAACAGGACACAGAAGGTAATAGTGAATGGAACACATTCTGAAGAAAGGGGGTTACTAGTGGAGTACCTCAGGGCTCAGTACTGGGTCCAGTCCTCTTTAACATCTTTATAGGTGACATTGCAGAGGGTCTGGAGGGAAAGGTATGCCTCTTTGCAGATGACACAAAGATCTGTAACAGAGTTGATACACAAGGTGGGGTAGAAAGGATGAGAAGGGACTTGTCAAGGTTGGAGGAATGGTTAGACATATGGCAACTTAGATTCAATGCAAAGAAGTACAAAGTAATGCACCTGGGAAACAAAAACCTAGGAGAAGAGTACACAATAGCAGGGGAGGTACTAACAACAACAAAAATGGAAAGGGACTTGGGGTAGTCATATCAAATGACTTAAAGGTGGGTAAGCAATGTGAGAAGTCAGTAAGGAGAGCTAGGGGGATACTGGGATGCATAGGAAGGGGCATCACAAGTAGAAAAAGGGAAGTGGTTATCCCTCTATACAGACAGTTGGTGAGACCCCATCTGGAATACTGTATGCAGTTTTGGAGACCCCATCAACGCAAGGACATAGACAGGATGGAAGCAGTCCAGAGGAGGGCAACTAAAATGGTGCAGGGTCTGCATCAGAAACCATATGAAGAGAGACAGAGAGAGAGCTTAATAAGTATACCCTTGATGAAAGGAGGGACGGGGGGACATGATAGAAACTTTCAAGTACCTCAAGGGCATCAACAAAGTCCAGGAGGGTAGCATCTTTCAGAAAAAGAGATGTGTAAGAACAAGAGGGCACAATTTAAGATAGAGGGTGAATGGCTCAGGGGTAATGTGAGGAATTTTTTTTCACGGAGAGAGTGGTGGATGCATGGAACCACCTTCCTTGGGAGTTTGTTGGGTCTAAAACAGTGGGGAATTCAAACATGCATGGGACAGACATAAGGCAATTGTAATGGGGGTTTGCAGGAAGTAGGCTGTTGGTTAACTAGAATCTGCAGCTTATCCAATAGGAAGGGAAATGGGCAGACTGGGTGGGCCAAGTGATCCTTATCTGCCATCAAATTCTATGTTTCTTTATGTCCAGTTTCTTTGAAACCCAACATTCATTATTTTCTCAGGTAAATCCTTTCTTTGTAACCTGGGGCTACCTAGTTTTGGTGGAGGCAGGGAGGGCTTTAGCTGCCCTGAAGGTGTGCTTTACCCTTTCTGTGCTGCCACACCTGCCCCATTCCTTCTTAGAGCAGCTGTGCTCCTGGCATAGTGGTCTGAGAGTTCAGCAGCCTCTTGCACTGTTTTTGGATCTTGATCCTCCAGCCAGGTTTTCAGCTCTGCTGGGCATGCCCCCCAAAACTGTTCTAACAGTACAGCATTTTTAGTTTTCTCTACAGTGTTTGCTTCAATTCCTTCCCACCAACGTTTTAAAAATGGACTTTGTTTGGTGGCTAGCTCCTCATAGCTCATGTCAGGGCTTCTCCTGAGCTTACAGTATTTAGCTCTGTATGCCTCTGCTGTTAGCTCATATTTTTTTTAAAGTGCAGCTTTAAGTTTACTGTAATCATTACTGTCCTCATTATAAATTTGACTCAATGCATCCCGAGCTTTCCCAATAAGTAGCGAGGATAGCTGGAAGCTCCAGGACTCTCTAGGAATTTTGGTCTGAATACATACTTTCTCAAAGGAATTCAAAAAGGCATCCATATCTTCCCCATCTTTAAATTCAGCTATCAATTTAGAATTTAATTTGTAACCCAGTCCTGTAGTTCCAGTTAAACCCAGGCCACTTACCTGCTCTGGTGCTGCTGCTTGGAGTCATAGCTTCTCCAGTTCATGTTGCCTCTGGTGCTCACATTCCTCTCGCTCGGCCTCTCCCTGAAGCTGTTGCTCTCTTTCCTCTGTGGCTCACTGAAGCTGTCACTTCTTCCTCAGCCTCTATCCGAAGCTGCTCCTGCTTCTCCTCTCTTTCCATCTGCAGCTGGAACTTCTGCTCAAATTCAAGTTCCATTCTCTGCAACTCCATCTGCAGCAAGAGCTCTTCTGGCTCCAGAATGTTGGTGACCTTCTCCTGCTGCTGTGGCTCTTGGTTTGCACTGGTCCAGCTGTACTTCTCACTGGATCTGGACACTGCACTGGCCCCTGGCCCCTCCATGCCCAAGGTTTGGTCCTTTTCAGTCACAGACTGTGATTTGAGGCTCTGGGCATCGGCTGCCACCAGAAACTCCACAAGGTTCTGCTTTTTGGCTCTCCCCCCTCGTGCTGTACTCCTCTCTGCTGGCACAACTGCTTCAGGTAGTCTGCAGTGTACCCACTGTAGTTGGAAGCCATCTTCTTCTTCTTCCCTAACTACGGGTATACTAACTTGCACTTGAAAAGAAAAAAAATTAAAATAAAACAGGAAGGAACTTAGACTGTAAGCAAAATGATATAGTTCAGTTTACTTTGTAAAAATCACTATCTTATTTTGCATGTGAGTTGTACAGTATTAATCTGACACACTGAACTGTTAAAGCTTGTGTTACCAAATGCTTTTAAATCACACCGCTGCCAACCAAATCTGCCACAAACACACTGCGCAGGTCAGGCACTCTGCTCCCACAGTGCCAACCTAAAAAGTGCAATAGTGTGAACAGCGGACAGACAGGGTAACACTTCTGTCTGTTTTGGGTCCAAATCACCTACTATCCTCGAGTCCTTGGGGGTCAAATGTAAACCTTATGCTAGCATACCCAGTTAACAGGCTCAGATAGTTATTCTCTTCGGGGAAATGCAATGTAATCTTTCACCCAGTGGCACCCAGCTATGTTTCCCAAAATGTACCCTTATGACTCATTATGAGACCTAGGTATTTTCTTATCTTTAGCAAGATTAGTAACACATTCAAGCCCTTAACAGCTGTCAGACTTAAAAACTGGTTCATCATTCACCTGCAAAAGAACTGAGAAAAAAGCACAGGCAGTATTTTAAAGAAAATATTGTTCACTAAAAATTATAAAAGAGGTAAAATCAAACACAGAACAATTATATCAATAACTTACAGTCACACAAAAAAAATGAGAAGTTATAGAACACAAATATGTCTATCACAAATGCTTAAGTTCTTGCCTAGCTAGATGTTACCATTAAGTGCCTTCTTAAGTCCAGAGAACTGTGTCTCTCTTGAGTCCAAAAAAATAAGCTCTCTTTCTCTCTGATGCCTGTTCATTTCAAACTCCATCTCCCCGTCCCTTTTGGTGAGGTCACGGTTAGATCCTCCTAGCTTTAACTTCTTAACGTAATTATCCACAAGGATGCATATTAATTCCGTGAACATCAGCAACTAGTCATTTCCCAAATATGACACTCTTTGATCAAAATATGCCCTTTTTGTTTCACAATCCCACAGCCATGTCACTAGTTCTTGGCTAGGTGAGAAAACCATAAAGGATCAGCCAAAAGGCTTCCCTTCCTGCTAGAGTCATAACATTTATATTTAGTTTCAACTTCAAAAGCAAGAGTAGGTTATAAGGGGTAATAAACTGTTCCTCTGGAAAGAAGGCTTTTAATTCGGGGTTTCTCTGGTCAGTTTAACATGCCCTGCAGCTTCAGCCACACTGACACCTTGGAGGTCAAAGGTCACTTATCACTGCTAGGCTGTTTTCTTCTTAAGCAGACCTTCACATACCATATAGTTATTTTACAAGTATTATACAATAATAATATTAGAGGGTTTATCACATTACACAGCCTTCCACATTTTAAAATGTGTTTCTGTGAGGTGCCTGGAAGCAGCAGTTGTGTGATTACAAATATGGAGAGGCAAAGACTATGGTTTTGACAAACATGCTGTGACACCATTATGTGAAACAGACAACAGTAACAGTGATCAGGGGGCTGGAGATCTGACCCAAAGCTCAATATAGCCCATTATGGAAATATGCCAGTGACTTATTTATTGTCCACAGAAGGAGGGTCTTGCTTGAGCCTGATAAATAATCATCTTCACTGAATCTGAAACTTCTGTGAGAGGGAGAGACAGCACTAGCTAAAGTGTCAGAGGAGTGGTATTTTCTTCATTATATAATAGGGGTTGGCACATAACATTGCATAAAAGCTGCTATCACCACTCCTAGGCAGATCGCTTCTAATGACATGTACCCAGAGAAAAACATGTAAAGCTTATCAACACTGTCAATATGTAGGGGCTATTATCACCACTGTGTATATGTCCATGAGAAAAAGACTACTGAACTACTTTCACTCCCCCCTGTGACCCTCAACCTTTCAATTGCACTCAGAAACACATTTCAGAATGCTTCCCAACCCAACGTAGAAACCGAAACCCAGAAGAATGCAAACCTGCCCACATCTCGCAACAACCAATAAAATCAAAGCACATCACACATACAACCAACAACACACCAAAGCCTAGTGGACAAAGACGGGAAGAAAATGAACATCACAACAAAACAGGTAAAAAAACTAACAAAAATTACATAGAAGAAGAAGAAGAAGAATCAGCATTTATATAGTGCTTTTCATACATCCAAAGCGCTTCACAAGCAATGCTAGACTGGTAGTGAAGTGACTGAATGTGTGGCGGCGGCCATATTGCACATCATCACCCACACACAGCATGGATAATTGAATGATACATACAACTATTAAACAATGTGCAATAAGATGTCAACCCCTATTATATAAAATGAATATGTGATGGGGAGGCATACGCTACCGCTTTTATTAAAACTCGTGGCAAGTGAGCTTGGGGTTAAATAACCTGTGGCTCCACTTTGCAGAGCCACTCATGATAACCCCAAGCTCATTTGCCACTTGTACTGATAAAACCAGTATCATATGCCTCCCCATAACATATCCCCTTATTCTCCATACCACAGACAGACATCCATCAGCCATATGGAGAATGAAGAAAATACCGCTGCTCTCATACACAGTTGTGCTATCAGGTCTAGCACTTTTGCTGTCACCACACTCATTGTTTTAGACCCAGCTCTATTCTGCAAGTAGGATAGGTGCAGATCAGATGACTGTTCAGGGCTCCATTAGCGAGGGCAACCAACATGGAGGCAGTTACCTGTTTGACAGTTCTACTGGCCCATTGCTATCAGAATGAAATGTGGCAACGGAGACTGGGACTAGTTATTTCCCAGTCTCTGTTGGCTCCACAGGGTGATTGGCAATTTTAGTCAATCAGAATTAAATTGTACACTTGCCCATTTTCTAAACTTTATTTAATTGAGGGCTGTCCCCCAGGCTCTATCGCAAGCAGCAGGCCTCTTCTGACTGGATGCCCTCTTCACACAGGTCCATCCTTCCTGGTTGATCTCCCTGCTTGAACTCCCCTTCACACTGGCTGTGCAGCTCCTTGTATCTCCCATATCATTTGCATATGCTAATCCCCAGTCACTAAGTGGACACTGACCAGTCAAGAGGCTTAGGACCAATTAAATCCCTTTCTGCAGCAGCATAAGTTGCAACAAAATCGGTAGCTTTTTGAAATCTGACTGCTTTTCCTGAAGATTCAGAGGCTGTTTTTCCTGTCAGCCTTTATTTCCATGTTTTCTTGTGACATAAAAAAACTATTTTCCCAAGGTTTAAGCACTTCCACATCTTCCTCATTAGAAGTTCATATTCCAAGCTTTCCCCAGAATATTTTTTTTAAAAATTCCTCCACAGGAACCCCACATCGCTAAGGGTTAAACTCTCTCTCTCTCTCTCTAGTAAATATTTCAAACAGCACTTTCGAGTGATTTTTCCTTCAGATTTCCTCATAAATTGTACTTTCCCATTAAATAAGCTGTCCTCTGCAGTTTACACTTGAAAATCAAAATATCTCTTTTCCCACACTTAGCTCCACCTTCTCTACACCTGAACTGCATGGATTATGCTTCTAGGACCCACTCTCCCTTTCCAGGTTACCAACTCCTTTATTTTGCACTCTAGCCTCCCAAAACTATGTTTCTAACGTAATGAACATTTTAAGCTACTGTCCTGCAAAGTTTGAGGCAAAACAAATGAAAACTAGCTTGACAGCATGCTTTTAAAATAAACTGTTTCTAGTCAAGCAGCTTCTCTCACTGCCCCATGCTTTCCCAGCACAGAGAACTCATTAAAATGGCTTGTTTTTAAAAATATACACACTTCTGTGACACCATTTTTTATTTTATTTAAAGAATACAACAATTAGTTATGAGGACTCAAAATACAGTATTAAAAGAATGTACAAAAAATAATTACACTTTTTTGAGTTGATACAAGGTCATTTTGCAAATGAAAAGAGACAAATGATATCACTTTGACAAAGCAGAACAAGTATTTGTCTATGCCGAATGTTTGCTTGCTGGCATTGGCATTGGTACTGCATGGGTTAAAAGAGATGCATAATAGGAATAGCAGTGAAGTACTGAACTAGTGCCAACCCCACTCCACCCTGCAGAGACTGGACAGGTGTTGGGTGTGCTTTGAGTCATCAAACATAACACTTGAGCTATTCCACCTCACTCCACCCTGCAGACACTGACAGGTGTCATGGTGTGCTTTGTGGTCCTCGGCCCTTATGCTCACCCCATTCCATAAGGAAATAAGATGAGATGGGTGCAGTATTGGAGAATGGGGTGAACGTTAGGACCGAAGACCCCAAGGCACACCTCGATGCCTCTCAGTGACTGCAGGGAGGGGGGTGGAATGGGGTGACCATTATGGCTGACTACCCCAAGCCACACCTCAATGCCTGTCAGTCTGTAAAGGTTGGAGCATTACGTTGGAAACTCTAATGCCCCAGGCATGTATTGGTATATTTGCTCCAAATTTTCAACATGGGCTTTTAGGGACCCCACATCATGAACAGTGACATTATCATTTTGTTACTCAATGCTGAAAGGTGATTTTACACAGTGAATGTGGCATTGAACAACAGCTATAATACATTTTGGGCAGGATGTGAAAAATAATATCTATACTATTCATGAGGAGCTGTGAAAAATGGCAGTGCTGAAACTCTGGAGTAAAAATATGAAAAAGTGGTGAAGTTATGAGCATGCATAGAAATTGCACAACGCATGCTTGTAACACAGTAATTTTTGGGAATTTTTTCACCATATTGTCAACATGGCATTTTGGGACCTCCCCTCATAAACAGTGGCACTATGATTTCACTTATCTGTCTCAAAAGTTGATTTCACACAGCAACTGTGCCATTCTGTGCCACAGGTGTGAAAACGGGTTTCAGGCAGGATGCAAAAAATGACAGCTATACTGTTCATAAGGACGTGTGAAAAAATGGCAATGTTGGAAATTTGGCATGAGAATATTAAAAATTGGTGAAGTTACGAATGTGTGTACAAACTGCACAATACATGCTCATAACACAGTCATTTTTTTGGAGTTTTTCACCAAACTTGCAACATAGGTTTTTTTTTGGGACCCCAGCTCATGAACAGTGGCACTGTCATTTCATTAATCATTCGCAAAAGGTAATTCTGCACAGTGACTGCAAAATAATCTTTTGGGACCAAGAAACTAAATGGCAGTATCAGTGGTCATGAGGTAGATCCCCAGAACCCCATGTTGAAAATTTGGTGCTAAAACTCAAAAATGGCTGATATCAACTAAGTTGAAGCCCCCATTGATGCCATTATAAAGCTTACTGCAATTTTTTCGTTTAGCAGTCAACTTTGAAGAGTGCAGACATGTTCCTGGTTCACAGAAGATCACAGCACTGGACCTCTGGAGGTAAGTATGGGTGGGGGTGCGTGGAGGTGGGTTACACAGAGAGAGGGTATGGGTTGGGGAGGGTGGGAATGACAAGACACTTTCTTTTTTAGGTTTAAAAAATATGTTGTGGGAATATTTTTTTTTTACAGGTGAAACCAAAATGGATTTTGGCACACTGGGGTGGGCTCCCAGTGTGCCAGACTAGTGTAGGGGGGGAATCAATGCTGACCCAGGGATTGGTCAATCCCAGGTCGGCTGACAAAAAGGGGCATAGGGGGCGCATCAATCACGAAAAGCACAAAAAAAAGATAAGTACTTTGCCACACTGCGGTGGGCTCCCAGTGTGCCACAATAGTGGGGAGGGGGGGCATGTCAACATGGGGATTGGGCACCCCAATGTTGGCTTTGGGAGGAGTGTGTGATGGGCAGCAGGAGCCACCAATTATGCGGTGGGTCTCATTTATTTCACCAGGAAAGGCACACTGAGCAAACAAGTTGTTTTTCCCACCCATGCATTACTGTGCATTGTAATGTGCATGACTGAATATGCCTGGTTGAGGGAGGAGAGATCTGCCGCTACAATGACAAGACTGTCTGTGACTGGAGCATCAGATTTCTTTCAAGTCTGGTGCTCACTTTGAAACTGCCATCATTGGCAGCTTCCTGTTGATTGATGGCTGAGGGCCGAGCCCTGAAAGCATTGGATGGATTGGTCAAACACTGCTACACCTCTCCAATACTCTATTCACCTCAAAATGTTTCTTGTGTACTACGTGCACAAGCAAACATAAAATGAGGCAAAATATTTAATTTATGCAGGAAGTCAAAGAGAAGGGCCGATGTTATGGACATGACTTAGATCTGAGTACAGCAGCAGGCTGTAACTAGAGATGCAAAAGTCCACAGATTGCTGTCGCAATGCTGACAATGAGATTTGGTGCTAATAGAAACATAGAAACACAGACTTTGATGGCAGATAAGGACCGCTTGGCCCATCTAGTCTGCCCATTTCCCTACCTACAGGATAGGCTGCAGATCCTAGTTAACCAACAGCCTATTTCTTCCTACCCCCACAAGAATTGCCTTATGTCTGTCCCATGCATTCTTGAATTCTCCCACAGTTTTAGACCCCACAACCTCCTCAGGAAGGCTGTTCCATGCATCCACTACCCTCTCTGTGAAATAATACTTCCTCACATTGCCCCTGAACTGCCTATCTTTAAATTGTTTCCCCTTGTTCTTACACGTCTCTTTTTCTGAAAGATGCTACCCTCTTGGACTTTGTTGATTCCACTGAGGTACTTAAAAGCTTGTATCATGTCCCCCCTCTCCCTTCTTTCCTCAAGGGTATACATATTAAGCTCCTTTAGCCTCTCCTTATATGGCTTCTCTTGCAGACCCTGCACCATTTTAGTTGCCCTCCTCTGGACTGCCTCTATCCTGTCTATGCTTGCAGAGATGAGGTCTCCAGAACTGGGACGCAGTACTCCAAATGGGGTCTCACCAACTGTCTGTATGGAGGATAACAACTTCCTGTTTTCTGCTGCTGATGCCTCTCCCTATGCATCCCAGTATAGCCCCAGCCCTCCCTACTGCCTTCTCACATTGCTTGCTAACCTTAAGGTCATCTGATATGATTACCCCCAGGTCCCTTTCATTTTTTGTTGTTGTTACTACCCCCCAATTGTGTATTCTTCCCCTGGGTTCTTGTTTCCCAGGTGCATTATTTTGCACTTCTTTGCATTGAATCCTAGCTGCCATAATTCTGACCATTTCTCCAACCTTGTCAAGTCCCTTCTCATCCTTTCCATGCCTCCTTGTGTATCAACCCTGTTGCAGATCTTTGTGTCATCTGCAAAGGCATACTTTTCCTTCCATTCCTCTGCAATGTCACTGATGAAGACATTAAAAGGACTGGACCCAATACTGAACCCTGCAGTACCCCACTAGTAACCCTCTTTCTTCAGGTGGACTCCATTTACAATTACCTTCTGTGTCCTGTTGTCCAGCCAATGTTTTACCCAGGCTACCACCCTGGGACCCACTCCCAGGCTGGTTAATTTGACTATTAATCTTTTGTGTGGGACTGTGTCAAATGCCTTGCTAAAGTCTAGGTAGGCCATGTCCACAGCCCCTCCCTGGTCTACTACTTTGGTCACCCAGTCAAAGAAATCAATTAGATTCGTCTGACATGACCTTCCTGCTGTGAACCCATGCTGCCTTGGGTCCTGTGCCCCACTGGCCTCTGGGTACTCAACTATTCTTTCCTTCAGAGTGACTCCATCACTTTCCCTACCACAGAGGTCAGACTGACAGGTCTGTAGTTTCCTGCCTCTGTCTTGGCCCCACTTTTGTGAAGGGGAATCACATCTGCATTCCTCCAGTCCTCGGGTACCACACCATCCTCCCATGATTTATTAAAAAGAGTAGCCAGTGGTTTCACTAGTTTCTCCCTTAATTCTTTTAGAATTCTGGGGTGAATTCCATCAGGACCCATTGCTTTGTCCACCTTCAGTTTTAGGAGTTCTTGCAGAACCATTTCTTCTGTGAAAGGACTGGGATCAACCCCCCTATCAAGAGTGCTTCTGTTAATTGGATTAGGCACTTCCCCCTCCTCTTTTGTGAATACTGAGCAGAAATATTCGTTCAGTATCCCTGCTTTTTCACTGTGCCCTCTGCCCACCCCATTCATTCTATTCAGCTCACTATCCCTCCCTTTGTCTTTCTATGCGCTGATGTACCTATAAAAGGTTTTATCCCCCTTCTTAACTGAGTTGGCTATCTTTTCCTCAGTTTGGGCCTTTGCTCTTCTGACTTCCCTCCCTGCTTCCTTCTGCCCTAACTGGTACAGCTCTCTGTCCTGCTCCTTCTGTGTTTCCTTATACTTCCAGAATGCTATATTTTTCTTCCTGACTTTCACAGCCACCTCTTTTGAGAACCATAGTGGCTTTTTCTTTCATTTTGATTTGTTTATTTGCTTCACACAAAGGTTTGTTGCTCTGTGATGGCAGTTTTGATTATTCCCCATTGTTGCTCCACACCTCCTTCTAGTCTGTTTGCTAGTGCTTTTCTGAGGCACTCTCCCATCTTGCCAAAGTCAGCCCTCCTAAGTCCAGTACCCTCACTTTTGTATGGCTTGACTCTGTAGCTGAGTTTAACATGAACCACACTGTTTGATGGTCACTTGTTCCCAGATGGCAACCCACTTCTAGATCTGAGATCCTCTCACTGCCCCCATTTGAGAGTATGAGGTCTAAGATTGCTCCCTCATGAGTGGGTTCCAGAACTAGCTGTCTGAGGCCTGCCACCCGAAGGGCATCAAGAATGGCCATGCTCTTGGATGTGGCTGCAGCAAATCTGCTCCAGTTAACATCTGGCATATTCAGGTCTCCCATCAACAGTATGTCCCCTTTCTCTGCCATTCTAAGAAAGTCTTCTATTATATCCTTGTCCATTCCTTCCCCCTGACATGGGGGTCTGTACACAACCCCTGTGCAGATTGTGGTACCCTTTTCAGTCTCCAAGGTGACTCACAGTACCTCTTCCCCTCCCTGTTTACTCTTTTGTTCAGTTGCTTTTATCCCTTCCTTTACATAGAGAGCTACTCCTCCCCCTCTTCTCCCCTGCCTGTCTCTCCTGTAGGTTATGTACCTTGGTATGTTAACATTCCAGTCATGGTTCTGTGTGTACCATGTTTCTGTGACTGCTATGATATCCAGGCATCCCTCTTCCATCAAGGCCACCAGCTCAGGGAGCTTGTTGCCCTGACTACGGGCTTTGGTACTCATTACCCTCCATTTCCTGATGGCCTTACTCCTTTTTGCCCCATCCCTGTCCTTCTTGCCTCTGTCACTTTCTCCATTTACCCCTGCCCTTCTCCCTATCGACACCTCTATGTTGGTGTTTGCTGCACTTACTACCGTCATTTTTTGGGGGAGGGCTAGGATTTCCTTGCTCCTTTCCAGTGTCTCCCCCCTTGGCTAGTTTAAATGCTTGCCAATGAAGCATTTAAACCTATCATGTAGGATCCTGGCTCCCCTCCTGGACAGATGCAGCCCATCATGCCAGTATAGGCTTGCATCACTCCAGGTGGACCCCCAGTCCCCAATGAAGCCAAATCCCTGAGCTCCACACCAGTTTTTCAACCACTGATTGAATCCCATGGTGCGGAACACCCTAGCCTCTCCTATGCCATAGATGGGCAGCACCTCATACCATGGGAAGCCAACCAGTATACCACAGTTCCAAATGCGAGCACCTCAGCAAGGAGACAATAACTCAATTATAATGCCAATGCAATTTAATAAGGAATGCCAGGGTCACATACAACCCAACCCCCTGAGTGCCTCAGCAATGAAGCTCTCTAAGGGGTATAAGAGGTGGACAAGGAAGCACATACATATAGTGAAACCAGTCATGACATCACCTATCACATGATAGAAAATCACCTATAGACACTCTAGAATCCATTTCAAATAGCATCTAATCACACAAAGATTTTTCAGAACATTACAAAGCACCTTAACAAAATCTATGGAAGTTCATATATTGTTGATACTAACATACTAACATACTAAAATGCCAGCAGAATAGGCCTAACAGTCTTTCGTGTCTGCTCATTTGGTCAGCCCCCACCCTGGGTGCTGACCTTGCTGTCCCCTTCGCCTTCTCTGGCTTCTCCCTTCCCAGTTCCGGATATTCTTGCTGCATTGGATTTTGCTTCCAGAACCCTTCCCCTGTACCTGTCCCACCCCCTCTTGAACCCCTCCACTGTCTCTGCCTCCACCAGCCCACTAGATAGTGCATTCCATGACTCCACCACCCTCTCAGTGAAGTAGCACCTCCTCCTTTCTCCCCTGAATTTTCCCCCTCCAGCTTCCACCCATGCCCTCTAGTGGCCCCTTCCTCCTTCCTTTGAAGCACCCTGACTGTTCCTCCCCTATTTACCATCTTCATGTACCTGAAGACTCCATCATGTCCCCCGGTCCCTTCTCTCTTCCAATGTGTTACATGTTTAGCTCTTGAGCCACTCTCCTCCATAGGTCCTGTCCCCCAAACCCCAAATCATTTTGGTTGCCCTCCTCTGGACCCACTCTCAGAAGGTGTAGTGTCCTCTTTAGTGTGGCCTCCAAACTGCACGCAGTACTCCAGGTGCGGCCTCACCAACAGTTATACAGAGGGAGTATCACTCCCTCCTTCTGGAGGTGATCCCTAGCGATGCATCCCAGCATCCTGTTGGCCTTGGCGCTGCCCTCCTACAAGTCTCTGAGTTGTTCATCTTGACATCCACCACCACCACCCCAGGTCCCGCCTCAGCCATCGAGACTTGTAGCATTCCTCCAGGGTGTACACTTGGCCTGGGTTTCTGGGCCCCAGGAGGAGTACCTTGCATTTCCTGCATTGAACCTCAGCTTCCACTTACTAGACCATCTTTCCAGAGCCTCCAGGTCCCTGGGCCACCCTCCCTCCTCCCCATCCACCACCACCCCCAGTTTGAGTCATCTGCAAAGAGACTCATCTCACTCCTGATTCCTGTCCTATGTCAGTTACATAGGTGTTGAACAGAAGGGGCCCAAGGACTGATCCCTGTGGGACCCCACTAATGACCTTCCTTGGGGATGAGACTATCCCACCAACTATGGCCCTCTGGGTCCAGTCCTGGAGCCAATTGCCTATCCATCTGATCATCTGGTTCCCCACCCCCATTTCTCCCAGCTTATCCAACAGGCCCACATGAGGAACAGAGTCAAATGCCTTGCTGAAGTCTAGAAAGAGGACATCCACTGGTCTACCCAGGTCCAAGGCACTTGTCACCAGTCATAGAACTCCACCAGGTTTGTCTGACACGATTTCCCGGGATGAATCCATGCTGTCTGTCATCCAGGCACCCTGACTCTATCCATGTCCCCCAGCCTCTCCTTGACAATGCCCTCCATCACCTTGCCCACCACCGATGTCAGGCTGACAGGCCTGTAGTTTCCTGCCACCTCCCTTGATCCCCCTTGTGGATAGGCACTATATGCGCCACCTTCCAGTCTTGGGGCACCCACCCTGTCCTCAGAGAGATGGTGAAAGAGCTCTTCCAGGGTTTCATAGGACATCTGCAAGTTCCTTCAGCACTCTGGGATGTAATTTATCTGGCCCGTGCTATCTCCATCTAAGGGAGCTGAGGGCTTCCTCACCTCTCTGCTGTGATTTCCACTTCCGTATCTCTTCTCCTGCTTAGCCTCCCCCACCTGCCAGTGATGCCTCCCCTCTCCCACACCTGCCGATCGGTAAGGGTCCCCTCCTCAGTATCTATGTCTCCTTCCATGTATGATGCAGCACCCCATTTTCCCTGGTGAAAACTGAGGTGAATTACTCATTTAGTACCTCAGCCTGCTCCCCTGAGTCTTGTGCCCATCTCTCCCTGATATAATACACATATTATATACACACACACATATATATATATATATATATATTATATATATATATATATTATGGTATCACGGTAGTGCTACCATAGTTAGGTTGAGGAGCCATTTCCATGTTAAACCCAAAATTTTGCACCTTAATAACTTTGCAACTGTTGATGGATTTGCTTGAAATTTGGAATGTATGATCAAGACCCATAGGCCTTGGGATCTGCCAAGTTTCGTACTGATCGGATATACGGCTGCGGAGTTATTAAGTGTGATCTGTGTGCGCGTTTACGCTTTTCTGGAATTCTGTGGTCGCGCCTACAGGTCGTACGGTTTGTGTGAATGGCCCAAAATCTTCAGGGAATGTGCAGCCAGGGTCCCCGATGTGCCTTTTGAAGATTTCGTGAAAAATATTAAACGGTTCAAAAGTTATTCAAAAACAGTTTCCCATTATAAGTCAATGGAAAAGTTAACAAAAGTTCAACACTTTCGCAAATGCATTTTACTTTCGCAAATGGGCCTGTTTGTTTCAGTTGGTAATCAGAAAATGGTTGGTATTTAAATTTGGGACCCTCTAGCAACCTAATTTTTTTGTATTCACCTAGTCGGCCCTGAGGATACTTGCCATGTCTTTATTTTGTGGTAAAACACCCAGAAATATGTTTTTCAAATTTCTGGAAAAAGTACTTCAGAAATTACTTTCATGTCATGAAAGTGTCGCAAATTTTTGGAAAGCTGTCGCAAATTGCGACAGTAATTTTCTAGTCTGTGGGAAAATGACAGCAATTCTTTGGCACTGCACTGCAAAATAACCGTTGGGAGTTTTGGGCTGAAATTTGGAGGGAACGTAGCCGACATCTCACAGATGTGCCTTTCAGTGTTGTATTGAAAAAATATTACACGGCGGCAAAGTTATGGCACTCCAAAGTTGACAGTTTTTCCCATAGGATAACATTACGGCGCCCGAAGCATTACAGGAATCCTTTGGCACCCTGCTGCAAAATAACGGTTTGGTCTTTTTTCCTGAAATTTGGAGGGAAGACAGCCAACAGCCCACAGATGTGCCTTTCAGTAGTTTGGTGAAAAACATTACAGGAGGCAAAGTTATGGCACTCCAACTTTTCTTTTTTCCATAGGATAATATTACGGCATGCTCGCTGGCTCAGGGCCCGTATCTCGAAACGGTGCGATAATGGACTTTTCGTCAGAAATATTCTTAGCCCCTAATGGGGCTAAGATCCAAATTAGCCAGGACAGTTGTAAAATAATATGTTTTTAAATTTTTTTTCTCGTCGTACGGTTCCTGAGATATAATGTATTTAGTATTCCAAGATCTCATTTTCTGCATCGATACTCATTATTTTGCATACATTATTTGTACTCACTGTCTTTCTCAATGCAGGTTTTAGGAAAACCAGCCTGTGCGCTTACATGCTGTTACTGTTGCCCTTTCCGCTATGGATCCGTACCTGTTTCACTTACCACTGCGTCCTCACGCCACCATGTGCGTATCCTTCATGCTTACTTGCGCTTGTGTTTCTGTTATTTTTGCCATTTCTGTCTACAGTACTGTTTATCTTACTGTTTCACTTTACATCACCATGCCCATTGACATTTCTGTTTGCAGGCACCATGTATATGTGACAACACATCACGTGGCAGACCATTCCGTCTATGCCACCATGTGCGTACTCTTTCTGTTCTCATTCATGCTTGTGTTACCATGTGCACCACTGTTAGCATTTCTGTTTGCGTTGCTGTCCCTGTTAGTATGCCACAACACATCATGTGGCGGCGCAGCCTCCCGACCGCTGCATTACATTCACTATTTCTGCGTTATCATTCTCCAAAGAAGGAAATTAGGGCAAAACTCCGTTTAATGCATTAGTTAGGGTTGTTCCACAGCGACAAAGTGAGGAAATTCGCTGTTAGGTTGAAAACCCCTTGGACCCCTGCCCACCCCCAACCGGCATTGGGAGTGCGCATTGGGATGCGTGGTCCTAACTCTCACCCCATTCTCCTATACTTCTGCTGCTTTACACATGTCATGGGGTGAGTTGGGGCTGACGATCCCAATGCACCCCCAATGAGTTGGGAGGAAGGGTCCAAGGGGTTTTCAACCCAACAGTGAATTCCTCACTTTTGTCGCTGTGGAACAACCCAACTAATGCATTAAATGGAGTTTTTGCCTCTATATATATATATATATATATATGAGATATAAATGGTAACTCTCAGATAAATTATTTATCTTAAGTGCTGTTTGACCTTGGTAACCTCACGAGTGGCATAAGCCATGAGTGAGGT
Source organism: Neoceratodus forsteri (assembly GCA_016271365.2). Lineage (NCBI taxonomy): Eukaryota > Metazoa > Chordata > Ceratodontiformes > Ceratodontidae > Neoceratodus > Neoceratodus forsteri. The sequence goes on along the minus strand of CM057456.1, from coordinate 680,145,449 downwards.
GTCCAAGGTCAAACAGCACAAGTGTAGATAAATCATTTATCTGACAGCTCACCACTGTTTATTTCATTTATGCAGTAGGGATGCTTTCTATCAGTGCAGGAACATTTGGTTTTGACTGTTTATCTTTATTTTAAATGATAATTTCTGAGAATTTTGGTTAACTTGAGAGTATGTCTGCCTAGCATGGTGGTTGCTATTAAATGAAACACCACTCATTTTGTAGAATACTTCTTGCTGAACAAATGTCATGCTCACAGCACTATGTTACCTTTTTTATTTTAAAGTTATTCACGTTTGTTTGTCAAAAAAGGGAAAAGAAAATTGAATTTGATGCTGTTTTTTTAGCTAATTATAAAAAAAAACTAAAAGGTATCTATAAATGAAACACCACTTATTTTGTGGATATTTTTGTGCTGAACATTTTTCGTCCTCACAGTACCATGCTATCATTTTTTATTTTAAAGTTATTCACATTTGTTTGTCAAAAAAGTGAACAAAAAATTACATTTTCTTCTGCTTTTTTTGCTAATTGTAAAAAATCTATAAGGTATCTATATATGAAACACCACTCATTTTGTAGAGAATTTTGTGCTGAACAATTTTCGTGCTCACAGTACCATGATATCTTTTTTCGTTTTAAAGTTATTTCCATTTGAATATGGTTAGTACTGCTTCTGACGCTGAACATTCTAAATGAATTCTAAAGAGATTTGTGACATAGTAACTGTGTGTATAAATGGTCACTGTATGTATAAATTTATTTATACAATAGGCGTGGACATAAATCCTATGTGATAAATCTGAGCTACTATGTGATAAATTCAAAATTTTATATTTATGCACATAGTAGACGCATCATCCCAGATTTATACACATACTGTAGTAAATATGTTACAATCACTCTGGAACTTATTTAGAATGTTCAACCTCAGTACCAGTACTAACTATATTAAAATGCAAATAACTTTAAAATGAAAAAAAGACAGTATAGTACTGCGAGTATGAAACTTGTTCAACACAGAATTATTTACAAAATGAGTGGTATTTCATTTATAGATACCTTATAGATTTTTTTATAATTCGCAAAAAAGAGCAGAAAATGCTATTTTGTTCACTTTTTGACAAACATAAGCAAAAAAAGATAAACAATCAAAAGTAAATGTCCCTGCTCTGACAGAAAACATCCCTGTTGCATAAATGAAATATACAATGGTGAGCTGTCAGACAAATGATTCATCTACACTTGCGCTGTTTGACCTTGGACAGCTCACTCATGGCTTACACCACTCGTGAAGTTACTCGAGGTCAAACAGCACTTGTGTACATAAATCATTTATCTGACAGCTCACCAGTGTATATCCCTTATTTTTACATACAGTGACTCAGATAAACGCATTTATCACACTGAATATATGTCTACCCCATTGCATAAATATATATATATATATATATATACACATATACATATACATATATATTTTAAGGCCAAAATAGCACTTAATTACTGTATTCAAGTATCCAATACTTTAGGAACTTCACATTGAACGATTCACATCAAGAGATTTTAATAAAGTCCAAGCAGTTAATACCAAGACAAACATATTATTGCAAATAATTCAGTGATCGCGCCCTCAGATTCTACACCCACCTGAACCACTTGTACAGGGATCTATTTAAGTATTGCTTCTTTTTTCACATTGAGAAGTTTAAATGAAGTCTAAGCAGTTAATACCAAAGAGGTATTTTATTGCAAATAGTTCCATGATCAGGTTCTACCCTAACTGAGTCACTTATATGGGAAACTATTTAACTATTGTTTTTTTGAAAATATCCCAAAACTTAATTTATGATATAATACAGTCTTCCAAATTGCAAATAAACAAATAAAGTATAAATAAAAATGAAAAAAAAAGAAAGAGAAAAAAAAATATGAAAAATATAAGGAATGAAAAGAACTGCTGCACAGTAATTTTTTTGTTTTTTGTACAAATTACTTCAAAAATAATTTCACATCTTATAAATTCTATAAAGACATACAGGTTCATTACTTGGTATATTCACAATCTATTCCATATTTCATTCTCTGTAGAATGTAACTAGACGACCATCACTTTATTACTTTCTGAGAAATGGTTTTAAATCCCACTGGTCGTTAAGCCCATCTGGTTTCATACTGACCAGTCTAAAAATCCATTCACTTTCTTTTTAAGCAACAAATTAACTCTATTTCCCCCAAAAAATTTCATGGGTGGGATCCATTCGATCCCCATGAATCTAAGTCCCACTGGGTTTGGCAGTGTGGTATTGTGAAAAATGCAATCCTGCTGGTCTATTCAGCTTGCAGTTCACAATATTTTTCACATGCTCCTGGAAACGAATTTTTAGAGATGTAGTAGTACAACCAATGTAAAGTTTACTGCACGAACATCATATACTATGAATGTAGTACTACACAAAATAAATTATCTTACATAAAAGTTTAACTCTGTTTTGTATGTGTGTTCTAAGGTAAGCCCCTAATTACAATAACAGCATAAACTATATTTATAGCATTTTTGTATATCCCCATTAGTTTACATCGTAAGTAGTTTAAATTCTGTGTTTCTTCCATTGGTTTCATTTGACTATGGCCAAATGGTCTCTAACATTAGAACCTCTGCTGAATGTAACACAAGGGGTGTTCCTTACTGCACTTGCTACCTGCTGATCCCCCAATAGAATGGACTAGTTGTGGTATACAATAATCCCAATCTGCCCTGCACAATTATTAAATTCAGTGACAAATGTCACTGAAGCAGCTTCACTTTCTGCCTTTTGTCCTTGATTTTTTCTTTTTATCCAACAGTTCAGTTCTAGGTCTAATAGTTGCTTTTCTCTTTGCTTCTAATGAAAGTTCTTTCAAATATCCTCTTTTAACAAATCTAGCTTCAAGTTCAGCTGCTTATACTTCAAAGTCCCTAATATCAGAGTAATTTCTACGTAAGTGGAGGAACTGTCTAAAAGGAACAGAGTTTTTTAATCTCACTGGGTGTGCACTATCTGCCCTTAATACAGAGTTGGTAGCCATGTAACACTTAGTTTCTATACTTCCTTGTGCATCATCAGATTTGAATATGGTGACATCAAGAAAATTTACAGCTATTTTGCTAGAAATTGATGCACACCTTAGGTTAAGTTCATTATTATTCATCTATCTCATAAATTTCTGAATTTCCCTTTGGTCACCATACCAAACACAAATGATGCAGTCAATAAAATGTTGCCAAAAATGAATGTGTGTGAAAAATGGGTGTGTTTCTGGATTAAAAATAATATCCTCCTCCCAACAACCAAGGAACAAATTAACAACTGATAGTGCCATAGAAAACCAATGCAGTGCATAAAGTTGTGAAGTGATTGCCCCAAATTCAAATTGATTATGCTCAAGAATAAATCTTAATGCTTCCAGAATAAAATCTATCAGAAATCCCCTTCTCTATCTGTTTTTCCAAACGTATCGGCAGGCTACCAAACCATCTTCATGCCTGATACTCATATGCAAGGATTCCACATCCACACACATACAGGTCATATTCTCAGTCCATTCTAAAGATCTTAATATATTAATCAAATCCGTAATATCCTGGATGTGTGACTGGAGTTTGCATACACATTTCTGTAGGAAGAAATTCCAAATTTCCCAAGTCTGTCAGTCAATGAATTTATGCCTGCCACAATCGGGTGGCCAGATGGATCCACCATGTCCTTATGAATCTTAGATAATGTATACAGACATGGAATAGTTGGAGGTTCATTCCATATATAACCATATTCTTTTGCAGTAATGTTTCCTTCTGTTACAGCATTTTGTATAATTTGGTACAATTTGACTTTGAACCTTGCTCTTGGATTTCCAGGTAGCTTTTTGTAATTATTTTCGTCACTTCCTCTTTACTATTTCCACATAGTGCTGCTTATTAAGCAGCACTAAGTTGTCCCCCTTGTCAGATGGTTTGATAATCACATCATCACATGCACTTAAATCATTTAAGACTTTAAATTCTGCTATTGACATGTTTTTATTCTTTGGCTCCCCCACATTATCTAACAGTTCCTTGATCTGCTATAAGACAACCTTTTCATATGTTAGAATGGCTGGGATAAATATTGGAGGCATAAATAAAATCCCTGTTTAAATAACCTTGTTCTTTCTTCCTTCATTGTTAGATTTAAACCATCCCCTCATTGTGTCTCTGATATTTCACATCTTTCTTCTGCAGTTTCTAATAGTCCCATTATATCCTGAGAAAGCAAAGTGTCCAGGGGGTTACAACTGGAGGGATGTAGTGAAGCTGAAGGGCTCTCTGTCACAGTCCCATCTGCACTTCTAATTTCTGTTAATAAAAAATCAGTATCCTCTTGTTCAGATCTTGTTTCCTCCAAATACCTCATATTTCTGTCTTGTGGCTGATTTTTTTTGTGACTTTCTTTATGCTCCTACCTGACTGGGGCATCTCTCAGGTCCCCATGCTCAGCTCTGCGGCTCCACCACCTGCCTGAACTGCTCCTCTCATACACTACATTGGTGTCAGTACTCCAGGCTCCCCTGGCCCCGTGGAGAGGCCCCAGAGTGCCCAGGGGGAGAGTTGTGACCAACATTGGGTGTGTGGCGGGGGCTCCTGATGGTCACTGTCACCTCACCCAGCAGTAGGGGATTTTACTTGGTTTTCACCCCTATTGGCTGGGAAGTGCAATGCACTCCAGTTCACTATGTGCTCACTCCCGAGCATGCCCACAGGCTAGCCTCTGAGCCAATCCCCAGTTTTTCTGTCTCCTGACTGCTATGAGCCCCCAGAACCACCAGAGACTGCTAGACTGCAGCAGCAGGAATCTCCCTCCCCAGAGAGGGAGAGCTGTCCTACAGGTGCTCTATCCCTCCCCTCCTTTGCCTACCCCTGGCAGCCCAGGCTCATTCCTGAACCCGGGTCGCCAGCATGGTACAAGGTGTGGCATCCAGTGCCTCAACCTTCAGTGCCACCGGGCCGGACCTGTGGTTGATTTTTATTGAAGAGAAACTTTAACTTGATTTTTCTAAAAAGTTTATACAGATCAACATTCACCTGGAACTTATTTATCTTAGGAGTGGGGATGAAGAAAAGTCCTCATTTTAGCACTTGTTCTTTAATTTCAGTTAAGATTTTATCTGATAAATTAATTATTTGAAGCTCTTGTTCTTCTGTTGTCCTTGCCCCCCCCCCCACTGTCGGTTGTCTCGTGCCTTTGGCTTCTACTTCTGCCTCCACGCTTGCCCCTCCTAGTTTTACTCCTTCTTTATGGGGGTGATCTTTGTCTAAAAATGGGCCCCCTCTTTCCTTTATTTGAACCCCTTGATGCAGAATTATTGGACTTGTCAATGTTGAATCTTACCCGAGATCTATTTCTGCTCCTATTCTGTCTTTTTCAAATTACAATTCTGTCGTTATCGTAATCCTCCTGGTCTCTGCTAAGTTTAGCCTATTTCTTTTCAATTGGTTCAAGCTCATACATTGACAATCGTATTTTAAATTCTGAATCTAGTTCATTAAATGCTGTGTTGGTTTTAAATCCTAAGACAACTTTTTTAGTGTCTTCTATTTCCAATGCTAAAGAATCAAATTTCTTACCGTTAGCTCTGATCAGCAATTCAAGTGAAGGTTTTGGAGCACAGTGATGCTGCCTCCTGCCACTCCTCCTTGAATTCAAATGTCTCAAATCCACTTGAAGGGACTATTGTGATTCTCAGTTCTCTTGGAGCCTGTCCTCAGCTTAAATACTGCTCCAATGTTGTAATGTTGTAAATAATGTCCAGTTATTTTTGCAGTAATTTCCCCAGTTTGTAAAAAGCGTGCTTAAAATCTACTCCCGGAGTGGTGGCATCTTTATTCACTCGCAGTCTCTCTCTGGCCTTATTCTGTTTCATTGCAAATGACTGTTCTCTCTCAATCATATCCTGCTCCTGACATCGATGCTTGGGTATCTGCTTGCATCCTTTCTCCAGATTCTTTTAGAATAGTAATTTTATACCCAAGACAGCACAGACTTTAGGAAAATGTAGGAACTCTTCAAAATGGCACTAGCATTTCCAGCCATTCTGCAAATGCAAACAAAAATGGCAAAAAACAGTACATTGTTGACTTCTCAAAGCATTGCACAGTAGCACCTGTACTCAGCAGTAGTTATCAGCAAAAACAGTTCCAAAAGTCCACAGATTGCTGCTGTGATGCTGACAATGACATTTGGTACTAATAGTGTGAACAGCGAACCCAGTATACCAATACTGTGTTTTATTGTGTTTTGTTCGGGTGTTCTAAGGATTACAATAACAGCAAATATTACATTTATAGCATTTGTACATCCCCATTGGTTTATGTCATAACCAGTTTAAATTCTGTGTTTCTTCCATTGGTTTCCTTTGGCTATGGACCAAACAGTCTGCAATATTAGAGCCTCTGATGAATGTGAATCTTTCAGCATTAAGTTCCTATAGTACTGGATACCTGAATACAGTAATTAAATGCTATTTTGGCCTTAATACATATTTATTTATTTTTTATTTATTTTATTTATTAAGATAATCGGAAAGACCTTTGAGTCCAAGATTCATGTACAAAGGTTCCACATTATGCATAGAAGGCACAGGGACAGCACTTGTTACAGATTGCAGTACAGTACATTACAGAACAGGTATTGGATACACATTTGCTATCATTCAACGATGACATGACTTATACAGAGTATAGCACAGCCATAGAGTAGCAGAGAGGTTCTGAAGAAGGCTGCTTGTCAAATAATTAGTACGGAGAAATTAGCAGTGGAGATCATATAAGGTTGGTATAGGTCAACGGGGAAGTGTCAGGTGCAGTCACATAGGTTGGAGGCCTGGAGTTGTTTCCTTAGCCTGGATTTAAAGGGCCAAGCCTAATTTCTTTAGTTATAAGGCTTGGGGAGCAAGTTTGTCCAGGAAGGGCTTTGTAGCTGAAGGTTCTTGGAATTGGGAAGTCCAGCAATGGGTACCCAAAGCAACCATTTGTTCGAGAGATGGGTGGTTCTGACAGGAGATGCTGGGAGAAAAATTTTGTCAAGGGCAGGAGATGAGGCCTAGAATAATCTTTTGGTCATTAGGCAGGTGTAGTACCTGATTCTGTTGTCTAGGTTTAGCCAGTTAGTGGTACTGTAGAGGGAGTAGGTGTGAGTAAAGCGATTACATCCAAGGATGAGATGGCAAGCCTTGTTTAGCATGAGCCAGAGTTTACTGAGGGCTGAGGTGGGTGTGGCACTGTAGATGAGAATACTGTAGTCCAGCAGAGAGAGGACAGAGGAGTTTATGGTAAGTCGCAGAGCCTCAGGGGTGAGGCAGTGTTTGTGCTGATAAAGTACACCTAATCTAGAGTTAAGGGCAGTTGATAGGTGCAGAATGTGTGATCCCTAGATATTTAAAGGTGCACACTTGTTCAAGGGGGTTTGATTGACAGTAAGAATTGGGGCAGAGGCTCTTAAGTGGGTTTTGGGGATGGGAGAAGAACATGACTTTTGTCTTATTGTAGTTAATTATTAGATGCTGGGTGGTGAGCCACTGTTCAGTTTCATGGAAGGAGTGTTGGAGTGCTTGGCGGAGTTTAAGGAGGTCAGGATCAGAGGCAAACAGAATGGCATCGTCCATGTGTAGGAGCAGCCTGCCAGGGCAGGCTGGTGGGAGGGAGTTTAGGTATAGACTGAATAGCAGAGGGCCAAGAATGGAGCCCTGTGGGACACCGGAGTGGATTGGGAGGCTAGGGGGCAGGACAGTGCCTACCTTGGCCAGCTGTGTTCTATCAGAGAGATAGCTGGTGAACCAGTTTATGGCATCATTGGAAAGACCACTGTAGGTGAGCATGTTCAGTAAAAGGGCATGGTTGATTGTATCAAATGCCTTAGAGAGGTTCAAGGAGATGGCACCTGTGATGTGGCAGTGATCTAAGGCAGAGTGGATATGGGACATAAATTCTAGGAGGGTGGTGATGGTACTATGTCACTTTCAGAAGCTGTGTTGCTGGTTGCATAGAAGGTTATATTTAGTAAGGTGGTCAGTGAGTTGATCAGTGACTAAGTGCTCTAGTGCCTTAGATGGGGGGGTAGAATGGAGATGGGATGGTAATTGTTAGAGGTTATGTGTTCCACACTCTTATGGATGGAGGTGATGGAAATCGATTTCCAGTGGGAGTGGAATTTTCAGTGAAAGAGGGAGTGGTTGAGAATATGGGTGAGTGGGGTTAGGACTTTCAGGAGGGTGAGGTAGAGGAGTCTGAGGTCTAGGGAGTTGCTGCTCAGTGGGAGTGGTTAAGGGCTTTGGCAAGGTACAGTTTGGCTGCCTCCGGGGTAAGGATGCGTAGATAGAAGGGTGGAGCAAGGGGTGGGGTGGTGGGTCTGTGCCAGGAGGGGGTTGAAGAAATTTGGGGGGAGGACATGGTTGAGATCAGTGGAATGAAGTGAGGAGTGCCAATCTGTTTGAGGACAGAGTGTAGTAGTTATGTTCCAAGGATGGGATGTTGGGTGGAGCAGTAGAGAGAGAGTAATGAGGTGTGCAGAGCATATTGGACTAGGGAAGTTTCTTATAGCTTTAGCAATTAAGGTCAAGATCAAAGAGCAATTGGACCTCTAATGGTGGGAAAGTATAAGCTGCAAATAGGCTAAAAAAAACTACAGGGGCGTAATCTGCTACACTATTTATGTGTGAGCCCACCAAGGGTGGTGGTGGGGTGGTGGAAGCCAGCTCATGCCATGGGACATGCACAGAGTTTCCTCCTCATGTGGGCCAAGCGCAAGTGGGGTCTACCTGTGAATTTCTGCATTGGATTTGAAATCGGGGGGGTGGGGGAGATCTACTCCTGTAGTCCCTCGCGACCTCCGGTGACCTCCTCCGTGGCTGCAGTCTGTGAATTTCTGCATCAGATATGAAATCGGGGGGTGGGGAGGGCTGCTCCTGTTGTCCCTCATGACCTCCAGCGACCTCCTACATGGCTGCAGTCTATATGGGAGAGAGGTTGCCGGAGGTCGCTAGGGACTTATATATGTGTATAGAATATTGTAGTATTATATCAACAATATATGAACTTCCATAGAGTCTGTTAAGGTGCTTTGTAATGTTGTAATAAATCTCTGTGTGATTAGAGACTATTTGAAATGGATTCAAGGGTGTCTATAGGTGATTTTCTATCATGTGATTGGTGATGTCATAACTGGTTTCACTATATGTATGTGCTTCCTTCTACTTCTTATACCCCCTTAGAAGGCTTCATTGCCAAAGCACTAGAGGTTTGGGTTGTATGTGGCCCTGGCATTCCTCATTAAACTGCATTGACTTTATAATTGAGTTATTGTCTTCTTGCTTGGCTTTATAATTGAGTTATTGTCTTCTTGCTTGGCTTTATAATTGGGTTATTGTCTTCTTGCTTGGCTTTATAATTGAGTTATTGTCTTCTTGCTTGGGTGTTTGCATTTGGAACTGTAACTAGAGATGGTTTGAGTAGACGCTTAAGTGCAGGAGAAGAGGGGTGAGGTGGGTTTGTGGGAGAAGGTTATTCCAGAGAAAGGGGAGCCTGTAGGAGAAAGCAAGTTTACCTGCAGAGATCTTGACACGTAGTAGGGTGAAGGAACAGTGTCGGTTTGTCCACTAGGGGTATGGGGAAGGGGTGGTTGGAGCTATAAGTGAGGAGAGGTAGGAAGGAAGCATGCCAAACCAGTATTTAGAAATTGAAGTAGTACAATGGGATAGATGCCTTTATGAGAGGGATGGGAGAGATACGGAGGAGTAGATGTCACAGTGGTGAGTCAGAGGGGCTGAATTTAAGGTGAAATGACAGAATGCATTGAAGAGCATGTCATGTTTTGCGAGGGAGCTGGCCAGATAATGTCAGTGTAGTCAAAGGCTGGGAGCATCCATTTGACTAGGAGATCCCTTCAGACTGGAGGGGAGAGACAACCCTTGTGACAATAAGGTCCCAGTTTGGGACACAGCTTAGAGTGGAGGGCCTTAAAATGGGAGGAGAAGTCCAGTGAAGGGTCAAGCCACATTCCAAGGTATTTTAAGTTTGTGACTTCCTCGAGAGGAGTAAAGAAGTTGGTGGTGGTGGTGGTGGAGGTGGGTTCTGGATCGATTCTCTTTTGAGCCTAAGGTCATGGCAACAGTCTTTTTGGTATTCATTGTTATACTGTTGGCTTTGAACCAGTTTATTACTGCAGTGAAGTCTTATTGTAGGGGAGTTTTGATGTCAGGAGCAGTGGGATCAGATAGGAAAAGGACAGTGTCAGCCACATACATGTGGATGCAGGCACAGGTACATTGAGAGGGCAAATTATTTATGAACAGGGAGAAAAGAACTGGATCAAGGTTCGATCCTTATGTAGTCCCGAGAACTCATCTTGAGCCCCTTGTGGCCTTTTTATAAATAAAATAATGTGTTTATCCTCAAGTGATTTGCTATGTGTCCCCTATTTCTGAGCAGCTTTAACATTGCTCTAAAATGTATCCCAGTATGTGTCTTTTAATATTGTGTGTGCTTTTGGCTTCCAGAAGCTCCTCTGAGCTCAATTCTTGACTGTACCCCATTTTTTATTTATTTAATGTGAACCAGTCCCTAAAACATACATCCTGGTGCTTGCCACCTGCTCAAACAATAAATACAAATATCTGGTTGTCCTGCCTGCAGGAGGAATGTCTGGCTTGTGTCTCCCTCTCGCACACTTACACAGGGCTCTGCCAGGCCATAGCCTGCTCCATGATCACCTCCACAGTTTAGTGAAGCCACACAGAGGCTGCTGTTAAGGGATTCCCCTGAGTGTACCCATGCTCTGCTGTGGAGCTGATGATCAGCTCTCACTCTTCTCTCTCCCCTTTGTCTCTCAGGGTGGTGCCCGCCGTTCCTGCAGCTGCTGCTCTTCATTTAATTTTAAACAGCTGCAGACTGCATGCCTTAAATTCAGGCACAATATATTTTTAAATAAATAAAATGTTTAATAGGGAGAACAAGGATGGCCCCTATTAACCACTGGACCATCCGGGCTCTAACTGCAGTATCCAGTGCATACAAATACTAGCCCACTAGCTACCAATACAAACATCACCTTTTTTTCTATATTTGTATTTATGGAAATGTGACTAGTTCTCTATTAAATTGTGTAAAATGTTTGTGTGTGTACCAAGGGAAGGCAGTCCCCACTCTCCCAGCTACACTACACCTGTAATCCTACTAATATTCTCACAGCTGAAGTATTTATAGTGGATGATGTACGGGTCTCGATCGGTAATCAACTTGTCAACTGTCTAGAAGTTGCCATGGCAATCGTGTAACCCTCTAGAGTGAAGCTTGAGAGGTTTACATCCCCATGGCAACCTCAAGATGATTAAAAGTTGGTTACTGATCACGATTCATACATTATCTTTTATAGTGTATGGTCGCATAAAGTACAAAAAAAAAAACAGAAGCAGGTACGTTATTTAAAAGTAAATTAAGTCACTGTGAGTCAAACTGTAACCCCCATGGCCTTTTTGGTGAGGCACTCACTTCCTGTACCCGGCATGCCTAGAGCAATCACAGTTGTTATACCATTGATGTGACATATCATCGATGGGTTAACAACAAAGTGACGTCACATCGATGTCGTAACAATGCTGGTAAAAGTTAGATTTTGGTAGATAACAACATTCTGCCAAACATCATATAGAGGATAATGGCTGGGGATCAGGTGATAACCATGCTGTAATCACTTTGAATGGTTGCTAAGGCAACATGGTAAACCTCGAGGCGCGCTCAAGAGGTTTACTGTAGTCCTAGCAACCACGAGGTGATTTCAGTGTGGTTGTCACCCGATCACCAGCCATCATCTTTTATAGTGTATGGTCAAAAAAACACTGTTTGCATTCTGTGTGTGAGAATTATGGAACTCTGGTGCATTCTTTTTTGTTTTGTCACTGTTTGGAAGTTCCGAAGTGTGGTTAACAACTTTTAACATTCTAAAAAGTGCATAACAAAGCTGTGTAACTGCTGATTATTGTGGTTAATAGGCACTTACCATACATTATATAGAGGATAATGGCTGGGGATCAGGTGCTAACCACACTGTAATCACCTCGAGTGGTTGCTAGGGCAACATGGTAAACCTCGAGAGCGCATTCGATTATGGTGGTTAATAGGCACTTACCATATATTCTACAGGGGCATCTCTCTCTCTCTCTCTGTCTCTGTCTCTCTCTCTCTCTCTCTGGCAGCACCCACCTACCCCAGGGCTTGAACCCGGGTCCCAATGACCTGCACCTGAAGGTACCCAAATCTAACTTTTTCTCTTTCTTGGTGTAACAGGTGTTACATGCTCTTACAATACCTTTGTGTTAAATCTGACCCTCTACAATTTTGTCTACAGCTAACATTTCTAAATCACTTTTCCCTATACTTTGGTCAAAATATTGTTTTTTAAATTCTTTGGTTATAGGGTACAGTCCACTAGGTTCAAGTACCTGCTTTCAGGGGTGACTCGGGAATACTGGGGTGGTTAAGTAACTTGCTCAGAGTCACACAGTATGCAAGTGGAGGCTGTGGGAATATTTAACTTGATATATCATGTTTGACTTGCGCCCACTTCCTATTTGTAAATGATTCCTCTTTATTTTTTACAACTTGCACCCAGATTTAATATGTAAATGTATTACATATGCCCATGTCTACATTATGTTTGCATTTATATCCAACTGTATACCACTCCCCCTGATCACACCTGCAAGTGAGCCTCTCCTCAGTGCGCTTTTCTGGTCAATAAACTTCAAATAAATAAATATGTTTTGTTTATACTCAAGTAAATTTGTACTTTTCTTGTTTTAAGTTCGTTCCTGAATAAGCTGCTTCAGCTTACAACCTTGTTGCACTGTACATCATATGTCCTTTGCAGAGAGTAACCTACTCTAACAAATAAGAAATGCCAAAGCTGCCTTCTATAGAGCTGAATTGGATGCATCCTATACTAACCCATCCAGATTCTGGGGTACTATAAAGGGAATTCTAGGCCAAAATTCTACCCCTGCCTTACCCTCCAAACTGCTCCTAAGTGACATAGAAATCACTGACAAGCAAGAAATCTTAAATACCTTCAATGACCATTTCACCACAGCTGGCCTACCATTTGACTCTTCACCTGCAAATCTCTTGAGATCATCATTAAACCTTCAATCCACTGTGGGACAAAAGGCTGCTTCAACATTCTCCTTCGAACCAATATCCTTAAAAAGTAGAAGACCTCCTATCCAATTTAGATACATCTAAGAGTGCAGGTGCAGACTCCTGGATCCCTACTTTCTTAAAGTAGCACTGCACGCCTATCTGCCCCCTCACTCACCTCTTCAATCTTTCCTAGCTACTGGTTCCATCCCTCCATATGGAAAACAGCTCAAGTAGTTCCACTACTTAAATCAGGTGATCCCATGGACCTTAACAATTACAGGCCATTTCCATCCTACGGTATTATCCAAGATGCTTGAAAAATTAGTAAATTCACAGTTAATGGCCTATCTGGACACCAACAACCTCCTAAATCCAGCACAATCTGGATTTAGATCAATCATAACACCATCTCTGCCCTAGCCAAAGTCACTAACGATTGGCAGACTGCCTTGGATAAAAGAATAGTACCTGTGCTGTGTTCCTGGATTTGAGTAAAGCATTTGATACAGTGGATCATGAATCATTAATCTCCTCTCTTCGCTCTGTGGGCCTTGATTCACTCTCTCTCAATTGGTTTAGGTGCTATCTCTCTGGAAGGTTACAATTGGTAAAAAAAATTACCTATCTACCTCTAAACCACTGCTAAGAGGTGTACGCAAGAGCTCTATCCTAGGCCCCATCCTCTTTGCCATTTATATTAATAACATTGATGCCAACCTCTCTCAATCTAACATTCACCTGTTTGCTGATGATACTGTATTATATGTCAGTAATCCCTCACCATCAAAAGCCTGTGAACTGTTACAGTCAGAATTCTCCATCCTACAACACAACCTATTGGAAAAAAATTACTTCTAAATGCCAAAAAACAAAAGCTATGTTCTTTGCCACAAAGAATTGCTCTGCCACTACCCATCATTCATCACCCTACAATTATCCACCTTATTTGGAGAAAGCTGGAATTTGTGGATAAATTCAAATATCTTGGAGTCTGGATTGACAATAAGCTTGACTACTCTGTCCACATTGAAGAGCTATTAAAAAGTTGAGACAAAGGCTTGGCCTATTTTACAGAATAAAACACTACCTTACAGAGACTCCAAACAAAGATTAATCCAGGCATCATTCCTATCCTTATTGACTATGCTGACTTTCTCTGCCATTGCTCACTCTCCTCTTAAATAAGCTGGACACCCTGTATCATAGAGCCATCAGATTTATTACAGACCTTCCCTCCAGCACCCATCATTGCTCTCTTTACGTGGCAGTCAATTGGACATCCCTACATCACAGAAGAAAAAGGAATGCTGCATTCTGGATCTTTAAAGCTTTATCAGGCAAACTCCCTTCCTATATCTCAGACTGTTTCACCCGAATCACATCTAGGCCATACACCTTAAGGATCAATAAGCTCATTATGCTAAAGATTCCCAATACCTGCACCAGTTTGGGAGGGATGCTATCAACTATTCCCTAGCATTTGTCTGGAACTCACTCCAAAAATCTATGAATCTGAATACCCTCTTACCCTTATCATCCTTCAAAATTATACACCACCCTATTTCCAGAGTTGTGCAACTGCTTCCATAAGGCCTAGTCTCCCATCCAACCTACACCCCTCCCTTCTGTAATCCACTATGTTTAGTTTCCTTTCTTCTATCCAGTCAGTTATCACATTTCATATAAAAGCCTACAGAAGCCCTATTATTTGATTATTATCCCTTCTATATCTATTATCCTCTTCATTTTTACAGGTTAAGTTATTTACTGTGCCTTGTATATCTGTGAATTTTGTATATATCTCTTATTTATTTGATTGTACTAATGTTATGCTATTCTCATGTCTTTGTAAAAAACTTGTATCCTTCTTTGTGTGACCACTCAGGTCCATCTTGTAAATGAGCTATGCTCAATGATGTTCACCTGAATAAATAAAGATTTTAAATGATTGATTGATTGATTGATACTGCAATCTTATAGTGCATGACGGCTCATAAAAACAAATTGTGATTAGAGTCACTGTGGCTGCTATTACCTTAACTTGATAAGGAATTTTCAAGGCCTTAAACAGGGGCGGATCCAGGAGTCCTATAGATGGAGGCTCAAGTCAGATAAAAATAAAAACAATAGGCTGGGGGTCTGGTGGCTGCCTAGGCCCCAGAAATATTTAACATTTTGGTGCATTCTGATGCATTTTAGTGGGTATTTCTAATGCAATTCCTACTCATTTCCTCCTCCCATGCTTTCTTAGTTGCACCCTAGCACCATCCCCAGAGTCCCCACAGACCACATGACAGTATGTTGCCCAAATACCCTCCCACCCCAAAAACATAAAATATCAAAAGACTGCAGCTGGGCATCAGCACATCAAAACACATAAAAATGAGAACAGTTGAAAGAGACTTGGTGATAAAGACAAACTGCAGACAAATTAACTGACAATCCAAGTAAAAGTTCACAAATGTCACTCACTCAAGCACATTATGACATTACCATAAAGCCAACCCATCCAGTTTGTCCTGCAGTACAAGTTAACATATCCCCCAACCTTATATCAGTAAAAAAAAAAATACAATAACTACAGAAATATGGGAACAATGTCACTTTGCTATCTAGTTTCTGAAAATATAATTTCAAGTTTGCTTGCAATTTTGCAAAACATATTTTATTCTATAGAACAATTTATTCAAAGAAAATACATTTCTAAATAAATAAAATAGTTTTTATTGTTTAAAATGTCCTTTACTGGGATAACCCCATGGTATGAGGCATCTCATATGATAGGCCCAAGAAGTCAGTAAGCAGACAGAAAACAGTTTTTAGACAAATATAAAATGCATTTTTTTATTTAACAACACTTGCTTGGGTACATCACAACATGCCCCCATTCAACACATAGAACTTACATAAACTAAATATTTGATTCTATCACTTTTTTCCGGTTTTGTAACTGCCCGTGTCAATGAGCCAAACAAGGTCTTATGACTCTGTTGGCAATTTTGCTCTCCAAGCATGCAGAAACTCCGCACATGCCATAATATACAGCAGAACATCTTCAAAGTCCCTATGTCTATTAACACACTGTACAACCACGACTGAAAAGACAACACAGATTAGACATGCAGTATGTGCTGAAGTTTTACCTTGATTCAAAGGTCTCATGTACCAGTTTCTGTCTCTCCTGGTTCATGCTGTTGCTGAGACCAGACCTGCCCCAGCATTAGTTTTGTACTATTCCTAGCATGGTACAGGAGGGCACTAATCCCCAACACTCTCTCCTGCAAATCCACACAAATCAAATTGCCATATAGGACAAAACTAGCAGTGACCTTAAACAATTTTAAAGTCATGAATTTAAGCTCCCATACTAGAAATTAATAACACTAGTACTACATTTATTACACACCAGTTTGATGGAACACTAATGTCCTGTTCAATCCCAGCAGCTGCCCGCCCCCCCATCTTTTAATTAATGCCATTGACTGCACTGAATTATTTGACTTCACCATTGGAAATTAATCTGACTGAGTCTGGAGCAAGACCTTAAGTAAGTACGGTACTACTTGTAGACGTGGGGATAGATGGAGGTAGACACCCATAAAATGAACTCAAAATAGCTTTTATTCAGCAAACAGAACTCAATGAAAGTAAAGAATCAAACTGTACAGCGACCAAATAAAAATAAAGAGAGATAACTGAAATATGCAGTAACAGACAAAATTATAACATTTGACCACTAGGAGGAGCTAGGGTCCGAGGAGGAGTCAGACCATTTGCTGAACTATAAGATCTGCTCCCTACTCCTTCACTACTAAAGCTCAACTGAGCCCTCTATATATATGGATGGGTCAGATGGTGTTATGAAGCTCCACCCCCTTTTGAAAAGTTAAACTTTATTTTGTTAAATACACTTTATTATTTACTACCAACCATCCTATATGCAGTTAAATTTACACATCTTTCATTTTTCAGTGCTAGAACCATATTTAAATCATTCTATGGCGTAATATGTTTGTTGAGGGTGACTCCCTGCTGTCTTGGTTCCTCCCACATGTCTTCAACCCAATATAGATGGAAACACAGAGGCGGCCGTCTATAGAAGGCTGGGACAGGAGAGGATCAGTCAGCAACAGGGCCTCCCCAAACTGCAACTACCAGGAAATGCCTAAGTAAAAATATAAAAACACCACAGGTACTTCATTTTAACATTTCTTTCTTTCTAAACAATAATACCTTACTACATTTTCTCTCTAAGCATTTTAAATTCAGAAATATTGTTTGTTTCCAAGTCAGATATACAGCAGGGTTAAACAACAATGTTTAAAATGTCCTATAACCTAAACAGCAGCCCAAGGTAAACCTTTCCTGATAAAACATTAATGTTCTGAATTGCTTTCTTTGCTGAATTCATGTCCTAGTAACCAGAAAACTATCCCTCCATTGGACTGCAAACAATAGTAATTTATTCAGTATTTCATTGCCTGAATGCACTAGCTGCAATCCTGAGCTTTTCTTTACTAAAAGCCCTGCCTAACCTGTGCTGTTCAAAACACAGAAAAGTTTTTCCTAGTCAGGCAGATAGTAACACTTTCCTCAGTTGTGTTTAAACAGCAGCCTGTTTGCTTATCGCAAGTTACCACAAGGAACTTCCCATTATTTTACAGACCCTGCCTAACCTGTGTCACTAACACACGGAAAAACCTAAAGAGGCAGTCTAGAAGCTAAATCCCTGGCTTTTACCCTGTTTCTTAGCCCTTTTATTATTTTAGCGAGTGCGACTTGCTTGCTCTAATTCGCACATTCGTACGTTCATGCAGGAACATAAAGTACTTCGGGAAGGATTGCAATGGGGGATTCCTGGAATAGCCTAGAAAAGCAGAGGCAGTAAAGAGCAAGAGAGCCATCTGACAGGTGGCCTGCCTGTAAGATGCGGGAAAAACACAGAAAGAAGAAAAGGGATAGTAAAGGAGAGGGACATGCTGTTGCAACAGACTTTTTAACTAACAGATAGGATGTTCCAGGAATACTCCCTACTACACTACTACCGTATCAATTTCTGTAAGGACAGGGACATCGTCACTGGACACTCATACCTCAGATACTCTGATTTGCAAACAAGTTAAACAACTTAACTTTTCTGGAGCTGTGAGTAAGAGAGACTAGAGAGGATAATCATGGGACACTAGTAAGGTTGCCACCTGTCCGTTTTTTTACCTGGCGATCAGGTTTTCAGGGTCCCTATCAGGAAATCCTGTTTTGCTCTGTGCTGGTCAGGTTTTTAAACCATTTTCAGTGCTCACATACTTTTGAAACATATTTTGTCATATCATTCATTGTTTCACCTACATGTCCAGGTTACAAACAAGTTCTCTTGTCAATATAGCCCTTTGTTTGTGAAAGTAGTCAACCTGGGAGGTGTAAAGTATGGCCATTAACACCATTAGCACTTACTTAACCTAATCTTTTCCACTGCAGCAAAGCTGCCCCCACCTTTTGTAACAGTAACAGAGTCAGTTGTCTTCCACTTTCGTTTGCTGGTAAACATTTTCATCTCTAACAGCATTTAGGCATTTTAAATGTTTTAATTTTTTTCCTCAAAAAAGCATGGGCCCCTAAGGTGCAGGGGGCACAGTTTGCAGCTAGCTAAAGACAGCTCTTGCTGGAGGACAGATGAGACTGTGTGGCTCAGGCAGCTTTCATGGAGGCATTAGTGCATACCGATTAAGAATGCAGCACAATGTGTTACTAATAGAGGAGCTCCCATGATGGGGAGCTTATAGCACCCTTAGCCCTCCTCTAAATCCGCCTATGCCTTAAATGTAAATATGAATTGCCGTAGTCAGTTCCATGTGTAAATTTCATTTTTAGTAAAGGTAGATTATTTTTCTGGTTGATCCTGTGTTTCCCATCTGTTTAAAATGTGAGTTAAGAGTGTGTGTTGTACTGTATGTGGAAGGGGAGGGAGTTCTCCACCAAGACTTTCAACTAATGGTAGAAGAAATGGTGCAGGGAGGAGAAGTATGTATACATTGGAGACTGTGGGCTAACCTGGAAGGATAAGACACTATACCAATGCGATGGCCTGCTTTCATCCAGGAGGCAACCACAGTCATCAGTGGATGGCTCAAATGTTACTTTGATGAACTTTTAAAGTAGCTGAGGGAAGGGGAAGGAAGAAACAGAGGAGGTAGAAAGTGGGCCACCACAAGCTTAGACAGATAGTAAGAGATCCCAGGGGAGAGAGTCCCAACAGGATGCAAGTTATTCAAGGAAGCAGGGGGTTGGCAAAGGAAGATGGGGATGAAAAGGAGCAGTCAAAGGAGAAAGGTGTGGAAGGGGGAACAGTTGAAAACAGGAGAAAGTGGTAAGAAGACAGGTGAGGGCTGTCAAAATGGTGCAAGGTCTGCATCAGAAGCCCTATGAGGAGAGACTAAAAGAGTTCAATATGTACACCCTGGAAGAGAGGAGAGGAGAGGAGGAGAGTGAAGATGTTATGGAGACCTTGAAATACCTCTTGGGGTTAATACGGTACAGGAGGAGATATGTTTCGGGAGAAAAAGTGCTGTAGGACAAGGGGTCATAATAAGAAGCTGGAGGGAGGCAGATTCAGGAGAGATGTGAGTAAGTACTTTTTCACAGAAAGGGTAGTGGATTCCTGGAACAGTCTTCGATGGGAGGCAGTGGGGTGAAACCAGTGGTGGGTTTCAAAAATGCCTGGGACAGATACAAAGCAATCCTAGGAGGTAGGAAGGGGGTGGAAGAGACAGTGCTGTATGGCAAGTTAGGTCTGCAGCAAAAGTGACATAGTTAAAAATGGGCAGACTAGATGGGCCCAGCGGTCATTATCTGTCATCAGTTTCTATGTTTATGTAACCCCCCGCTTTTTGGGAGATTACTAGTCCATTCACCCCTCCCTGTTTTTTGTGGCCTAATTTGGCCCAGTGGGGAAAAGGGTTAATTCTTCTCAGCACTCAGGTGGAGCCTCCTGTGGGCTGAGAGGTCATCACAGGTATGTGGGGGAATAAAACCCAGCAGTTTAGGTGGGAGGGGAGTTCAAGTTGGAGGAGTGAGCAGCAGGGGTGAGAGTGAGTCGGACCACGCAGGGGCAATTGTCCACTCCAGTCCCCAGCCGGGGTACTTTGGGGATGCAGAGGAAAAAGTGGGAACCAGTAGTCACAAGCTGCACAGTATCTTGGGGAAGCTAAAGTTGAAGGGGCCAGCAACCACAAGTTGCAGAGTGCCTGGCATCCTGCACAGATTTGTGTAGGGATTCAGTGGCAAGAATGCATCAGGGAGTGGTGTCAGAGAATGAGTTGCCTTGGGCTCCACGGGACGTGTCCCCTTCTTATTTTGGGGACAGCTGCTGCCAGTTATGGAAAAGGATGCAGAGGTCATGAGGGAACCCACAAATCCCTGAGCAGTGAGGATTGCATGTTCGAAGGGACCCACTGAGCCAGTGTGTAGAGAGGGGGAGAAAGAGAGACAGAAGGATATAATTGAGAGTTTGGGTGCCAATGAAGAATAATGAGCTGTTAGGCACTGAACTATTTTTGGACTTGTGCTGCCTTCAAACTTTGTGACCATAGCGGTCCTGAGTTAATGCTGCCCTTAAGACTGTGTGGACCTCCTCAGTCCAGGTGACAGCTGCCATTATGGCCATACTGGCTGTGTGGAAGCTGAATGTGTTCCACATGAATTAACAAATGCTCCCCAGAGCTATGTGTGAATATGTTTCTTGAATTTGGGATCCCTGTTGTTTCTTTAAGTTCCGTGTGGACACTTATTGAAAGGACCTGTTTAATATACACTAACCTGTTGTTTTCATCCATCACTAGTGAGAAAGGGACATCTTAACCTTGGTAACATGGCCACTGAAAGTGTTTCTGCTGCTGTGGGCACCTCCTCCCCATGGATATATTCCATCCATACTGCTAGACATGGGGAGGGAGGGCTACATTTCTATGTATGACTGGTTATGAGATTCAAATGGATAAGGCACACAGCTGTTACAGTTTTGTGCTCATGCTGCTGGTTTACACAGCAAGTTTAAATACAACGCGTGTGGTGGTTGTTGGTGGGAGGGATAAGGAGATGTGGGCTTAGGGATGAAATGAAACTAAAAACAAAGCAAATTAAATACCTATGCCATATAGTACTATGCATTCCGTCAAGCCCAGCAGTGACAAAACTTACATTCATATTATGTAGGTTACAGTCAGTGATTTCAGAAATACATTATTTTTTTTATCCAAGCCATCTGCCTCCATTATGTGCTATAGTAAGCTTTATTTGTAAAAGGCTGGAAAATGCTGGCCCAGTGGTGCTGAGGGCTGAGGTGCTGGATGCCACACCTCGCACCATGCCAGTGACCTGGGTCACCGTGGGTCACAGGGAGGAAATCGTCGAGCATTCGATGAACTTCTCTCCATCTCCGGGAAGGGGTGACTAATGGCTGGCACATGCCTGACCCTAGACAAGGCTGGGCCCGATGGCATGCTGCCACTAGAAGTGGGGGGAGCATGGCAGATGCTTGGCGGGGAGTGCGCGGGAGCATGGGTGAGCCACACCAGGAGTCATTGCACGCCATGATCCCGCATGGGGAGTAAAACCAAGGAAAAGACACTGGTAGCTAGTTGTTGTGGCTTGATTGCTGTCCTCATCACTCCATCTCTGGAGGTAACACCCCTGAACTGGATCTGGAATTAGTGGGTGAGTAAGGGGCTCTCGCTACCCCATCATGCGGGGTAAGCCATGGGAGTTACAGGGGTGAGGGCTTGAAGGAACGGAACAATAAGATGGTGGCCGGATGAGGGGCTGACCGGGGCCAGGGAGGGAGGGTGTAGAAAAAAGACAGCAAAAAAAAAAGGCTGGGAAACCATTTAAAAGTTTAAGTTGACAAAAAAGTCAAGTAAGTTGCAGTATCATGTCTGGTCAGCTTCACTTTTCAGCATTTCCCTGTATATGTCTGGTTCTGAGAGAGACAGAGAGAGGGAGAGAGACAGGATAAATTGTAGAGCTCTGTTTATCATTCAGTCTTAGATCAGTCCTGAAAGAGTTAACAAACCCAACAGACAGTAGTCATTGCACACTGACACACACACACACAGAGTTGGGAGAGACAGGGAAAGAGAAGTGTAATTTAAATATCTGCTGGAGCAAGCAGTCTCATTACAAACCCAGTTTTGACCAACAGGGAATTGTTTAGGAACAAATGTGTAAAAAGGGGGGTGAGATGTCCTAAGAGAGAGAGAGAGAAGAGGAATGGTGGAGTTCTGTTTATCAGTTTTAGATCAGTTATGAAAGAGTTAACAAACCCTACAGACAGCAGTAAATCATTGTACACTGACACACACACACACGCACATATGCACACACACAGACACACGCACAATTGGGAGACAGAGATACAGATAGTGTTTCATTTGAATCTCTGCTGGACCAATGCAGCCTCATTAAAAACTCAGTTTTGACTAACAGGCAGTGCTGTAGTGCTAAATTTAGAAGTGTGTGGTCTCCATGAACTACAGTGTCCCCAACCCCCCACAAGCTGCGGATCTGGGGGCTGCCTAGGCCCCCATAAGCTATCAGGTTTTAGATGCATTCTAGTGCATTTGGAGGGTCATTTTGACACTATATGGCTGCTTTTAAAGCCTTTTTTGACTTGTTACAAACAACCAATATCACTATCAAAAGAACAACTTTTGTATTTTCTTAAAACAAATTGCCAAAACAAAAGCAAATAATCCCATTCCAGCCACCCTTCAAACACCCAACTGTATACTACTTATCTTTAGTACTGGCAGCTATCACTGCAGCAGGCATAGCACTTGTTACCTTGCAATCTGAACAGTAGACTCTGCCCTCCCCCCCAACAGTGCACCACACAGTCAGATAGACAAGGCAATGGGAAGGGCACCCAAAACACCAGCTTGGAGGTGCAAGTGTCTGTCACACAGCAGACATTAACAGTTTCACAGCTGCAGCACTTTACACTCAGAGTACAGGTTAATATCAGCAGTAATAATATGCTCATGTACAATCCACTTACCAGCAGGGTTCGTCTCCTGAAATCCACCCTGCAACCCCCTGTAAGAAACAGTTTCAATAACACATATGAGCACTTTCTGACTGCATTGATATTATTCAGTAATTTTTGGCCAGGTAATGATATGCTCTCAAGCCAGTCTAACAGTATAACAGTAGATCATATTTATTGAGGAGGTGTGAACAAGGAAGGGTGATAATCTGAGTTAATGATTACTATACAGTAAGAAGACAGGCTAGCTTACTTCTAATCACTTCATTTCCTGAATTTAACAGTCTGTCCAACTACTGGGTACCCAGAGTGAAAAAAGGCATGCCTGAGGTGGTGCCGTGGGATGGCGGTACTGCAGCTGTAGTTGGGGCCCTGGATGGAAAGAAGGGTGATTAAATATGAGCAGCACTTGTAAAACTATTTGTAATCCTGACTGGTTGGCCCAGTCACAATTAAATACATTAAACTGGCAAACGGAATCAGATGGTACCATTTAAACAATTGATCATTGGTTGGAGGGAGCTACCCTGATTGTACTCACTGTACCCAAAAGGAATGATGCTGTAGCTGGTGTCATGGAAGACCAAAGGCTTCCTAAAGCTGCTGGTGGGGACTGGGGCTGATACTACTCACCTCTGCTTCATGGCCTTTCCCTGTAGGTGGGCCACAACCTGGGTTTGATTGCTGCACATGGGCTGAGTCCCAAGCCTGGTCTCTCACCAAAATGGTGCTTTGGCTGGTACAGAAACAGTCTGGTTGGGTCTTTGGTGGCATAGGCCCCAGCTGGAAAATTGCTCTTTCAATGGTTTGTCTTTCTTGCTGATGTCCCTACCTGGAGTTCTAGAAACAAAGTCCACCGACACACTTATCCACTTTGGAGTTCTCTGTAGACTAGTCTACATAGAATGCTGGCTTCCCAGAACAAGACAGGAGTCCCAAAACAATTTTATCTCTCAACAGTTTGCGCCACACCACGAGGAGTCTGAGTAACAAGACAGCTCTCCCTCTTACTGTAAAGGCCAGTTTCCCAATTCTAGCTCTTGGCTACAGAAACCTCAAAAGTCACTTCTATTCTGCTGTGCATGCAGACCTGGATTCAATCGATTCCGTTTGGGACCAAGCTGGGTCTACAGGAGGCAATTACAGGCCTCTCTCTGTGGCATTTCTGTCAGCCCACACACATGCTGTTACCTTCTCGGTGGCTCGAGCTGACTAACTCTCTGTTTCAAACAGTTCCACACAAGGACTGGGATAACTGTACTCTGGTTGACTACCCTATCGGTCAGTCCCAGTCTGAGAGCCCTCATTGGTCAATTTAGGCACCAACAGGAAAGTTAACAGTTTTTCCCACAAGTCACTGTAAAAAGGACTGCCTGAGGACCCTTGGTTCTGAAATGCCAAGTCTCAGACCAAACATGGTGGCTTCCATAGTGGAGGAACCAATAGGCAAAGTAAACAACTCATTTATTTAAAAACAGTAAAGACTTAGAAAAAAAAACATTTACAGATTTTAGCAGTGTTCCCTCTGCTTTATCAAGCGACTCTAGAGTGGAGTGAATTAGGATTATGCCTAGCTGGTCATGAGTCTTGATTTACTCAGACCCAGCTCAGGCTATAATATTGTATACCATACACAGGCTGGATCTCTTAAAGACATAGCGCAGCAGCATGGATCTGCACACTCATGCATGATAACATCAGACCATTACTGTATATGCATTTGCTGTATATCCCCTTTCTGGATGTCTACCAAACAGCAGACATCAGAGAAGCCCAGGAAGAAACTCAAGGTAAGTCCCTCGAAAATTGGGAGGGGGCTACATATAGTGTACACAGAGGTGAGTTTGCTTGCATGCATGTGCAAGAAACATAGTGCCACCATATAAATATTCATAGGTGTGCCACCCCACTTCCAATGCCCTTCTCCTTCTTACAGGCATGGCCTCACCCCACCAATAAATGTCCAAGCTGTTTATGACAACATTTCAGATGCAGTGGTGTACAGTGCCACAAATTCGCTCAACCAGTCAGCCCTCTACTCCCAAAATGCCAACCTCTAAGCGTATGATTTGTGGACAGTGAACAGTACAAGGTAACCCTCTTGTCTGTTTTTGTGGGTTCGAGACACCTTAGTTTCTAGTTCTGGAGGGATTCAAACTTTTAACCTCTTATTAGCATACCCAATTATCAGGCTCAGATAATTCTGTCTTCAGGCGGCCAGGTATCTTTGCCTATGGGCAACTAACCAGGTCTACAAAATGAACCCTTAGAACTCTGTGCAAGACTTTAGAGAACTCTATCCATTTCCCAGTTTGGTATAGCAGTAATACATACACAGTGTTAACTATAACCTTTAAAAGTTTCACTTAAATAAAAAGAAATGTCAAGGCACACCAGCAGTTTCCATTTTAAAATATATATCTTTACTTTAAAATAGGAAAACATAAACTTATTACAGAACAAAATATCCCAACACATGCAGCCTTAAAACAAACAGGGAAAAAGTGCAGATTCCTACAAATAATAACACTCAGAATAATTCTGTCTAAGGTCCTTACTTCTTAGTCTTTCAGTGTTTTGATGTTCCTCCTCTCTCAGTCAGAAATATGAAAGTGTCTCTCAAGGTCTTCTCAGTATGTTAAAGAACAGTCCTGAAGCTGACCTTCCTGAGAGTCACCAAACTCAGCCTTGGTGTAACAAAATCTATATTTCATAACACCAAGATGGCCTACTAAGGTATTTAAAAAATTAAGAGATGGCATACTAAATCTCTCTATGTAACTAGTTGAAACCAGTCTGTGATCTGCTTTCCCTAGACATCAAACGTCTCTTTGATATAAGTCTCTTTGATATAAGTCACTGTATATTCAAAGCAAAAGTGTATTTGATTCCTTAATTCTGTCTGGGCCTTGGCATCTACACATCAAAGGTCTCTTTGATGAAATGAGCTGGTTTCTAGGAGGTTATTCATAACACTGGTCAGTGGCACTTTCTCTGGACATCTAGTGCAGATCAAAAGATTTCCTGAGGATGTCATGAATAGCTAATTTTATTTTCTGGGATCAAAGCAAATTGACAAGATAATTGCATCCCAGATATCTGCAGTTTAACAATGTCCTGTCCTTTGAACTTATCCTAGAGGTTTGAAGTGTCAGCTTCAGCAGCCATCACCTCCCTCTGCCACAGTCCATAATACATTCATTTCTTATACTGTATTTACAACACAAATTTATACAGGGATCAGAACCAGCTGTCCAGGTGTGACAATTCCTCCCCATCTAGACTGAATTTGGGGGGTCTGTCTCCTGCATGGGATGAGCTTCCCAAATCAGTTCACTCCTCACACACTCTGGACAACCCATCTGTGTTCTGATTGGTCGCTCTGGCCCTATGTAGAATGTTCATATCATATCCTTGCAAAGCAAGACTCCATCTTAGTAATCGACCATTGTTTTTCCCCATCTGCATCAACCAAACTAGGGGGTTGTGGTCAGTCTGCACCACAAAATGCTGCCCATACAAGTATGACTCCAATTTCTTTAGGGCCCACACTATGGCAAGACACTCCTTTTCCACCGTGGAGTATAACTGCTCCCTGGGAAGAAACTTTTTACTTAGGTAGGCTATGGGGTGGTCGCTCCCTTCACTGGATGTCTGGCTCAGGACTGCCCTAATACCCACGCCTGAGGCATCAGTCTGAACTATAAAGGTTTAACTATAGTCAGGACTTATCAAAACAGGAGCACTGCACAGTGCCTCCTTTAGTTTGGAAAAGGCTTCCTCACAGGCTGGGCCCCAGGTAATTTTCTTGGGCATCCTTTTCTTTGTCAGGTCAGATAGGGGAGCAGCCAGGGGCACTGTAATCGGGTACAAATTTTCTATAGTACCCTGCTCTCCTGAAAAACTCCTGACCTGCTTTTTGAGTTTCTGGACTGGGCCATGCCTGGATTACCTCTATCTTTATTTGGTTAGGATGGAGCTGTCCCTGGCCTACCACATGCCCAATGTATGCCACTTCTCCCATGGCCACCTGGCACTTCTCGGCTTTGACAGTCAACTCGGCCCTCTGTATCCTGTCCAGCACTTCCCTAAGGTGTGAAAGGTGTTCCTCCCTGCTGGTACTAAAGATGGCAATGTCATCCAGGTACGCCACAGTGTACTCCTCAGCACCATTTAACACCTGGTTCACCAACCTTTGGAAAGTGACCGGGGCATTCTTCATTCCGAAAGGCATTACTTTGAACTCAAATAAGCCTATCGGAGTGACGAAGGCTAACCTCTGCCTAGTTCTGTCCATCAACTCTACCTGCCAATACCCCTTTGTCAGGTCAGTGGTTGTAAGGTAGGTTTCCCCTCCCAACTTGTCCAGGAGTTCATCTGTCCGGGGCATCGGGTGGGTGTCTGACTTTGTGACTGCATTCAGTCCATGATAGTCCACACAGGAATGAGTTGAGCCATCTGGCTTGGGTATAAGGACTACTGGTGAGGCCCAAGGACTGTGGGATCTCTGGATTACCCCTAAATCCAGCATCTTCTACACTTCCCTCCTAATGTCCTTTTGGACGCCTCTGACACCCGATATGCTGTCTGCCGTATGGGTGTCTATGTATCTGTCTCCACATTGTGTGTTGCTAAGGGGATTAGTCCAGGCTTGGCGCTAAACAAGGGGGCAAAGTCTGCTAAAACCTCCCTTACTTTCTGGATCTGGCCCGGGATCAGTGGGGGAGACAATTTTAATGCCTCCACAGAGGACTCCTGCTTACTCTTTTCTAGCAAGTCCAGAAGGGGGTATCCTTCATCAGTCCCTTCCCCATGACTACACACTGTGAACACCATGTCAGCCCTATTTGCATATGGCTTCATCATGTTGACATGGTACATCCTTTCTGTCTGTCTATGGTCAAATAACTCCACAAGGTAGTTCATCATTTACCTTCCTAACCACTTTATGCGGTCCTGCCCACTCAGCTTGCAGCTTGTCTTTTGGACCAGAATAAGGACCATGACTTCCTGACCCACCATGTACGAGTGAGCTCTGGCTCTGCAGTCGTACCATACCTTTTGTTTCTGTTGGGCAGCTGCCAGGTTGCTCTTGGCTGTCCCCATAAGCTCCTTCAGCTTTTCCTAAACCTTAGGATGTAATCCATAAGGGGAGTTCCCTGGGTGGCGTGCTTGCCTTCCCAGTCCTCCCAGATCAAGTCTAGGGGCCCATGTACCTGGTGTCCATAAAAGAGTTCAAAGGGGGAAAATCCTGTCGACTCTTGGGGCACCTCCCTGTATGCAAACAACAGGTGGGGAAGGTATTTCTCCCAGTCCCTCCCATGCTGTTCAGCAAATGTCTGGAGCATTGATTTTAGGGTACCACTGAATCATTCCACAAGTCCATTGGCTTGTGGGTGATACGTTGTTGTGCATCTCTGCACCACTCCACACTTCTTCCATAAACATTTCATCAGCTCCAACATGAAGGAACCCCCTCAATCGGTGATTACCTCCTGCGGTAATGCAACATGGGAGAAAATCCCAAGTAAGGCATCTGCCACTTTGTCTGTCCTCAGAGAGGATAAGGTGACTCCTTTGGGTACCGGGTGGCATAATCCACCACAGTGAAGATGAATCTCTTCCCTGAGGAGCTGGAGGTATTTAAAGACCCACAATAGCCATTCCCACCCTCTGGAATGGCTCATCCACTATGGGCAAGGGGATCAGGGCAGCTTGGGTTTTCTTGCTCGCCTTCCCTATTTCTTGGCACTGGTGGCAAGACCTGTGTCTCCTTCACCTCCTGGGTGAAGTTAGGCCAACAGAAATTCTGGGCCAACCGCTGCATTGCTGCGCATGATTCCCAGATGACCAGACAAGGGAATATCATGGGCAACCTTGAGCAACTGCTCACGATATCCCTGGGGAATGACAAGTTGCCTGCCTAGCATCCCTCCCTCTGTCTGTACTGCCTGTGTATATAAGTCCATTTTCCCAATAAACCTTATGTCTGCGTCACCTCCTTGTGTGCCTCCGAGTCTGCCCAAGCCCTCAGCTTCTCTAAACTAGGGTCACTCCTCTGAGCAGCTGCAAACCCCTCACACAGTCCCAAGGCATGGGAGAGGTCCCCTTCAGTCACTAAACTAGGGTCCCTAGCACTAGTGTCAGGGCCCTCAGGATCACTGTCAATCCCAACCCTCTGACAAGGGGTCACCCCTCCCTCTTTGGAGTAACCCTCTGTAGCTGTGTGGTTACTTGCTACTGGGGAAATTTCTACCCCCTTTTTATCAGTCTCCCCATCTGGAGACACAGGCTGTGTAACCAGCCTCTCAGTTGTTTCCACACTGGTTTCTGTGAGGTTCAGGGAACTACTATTTTCCATTGCCACTTGGCTACAGGTAACTGCACATACCACCCTCTGCTGGAGATTGTTACCCAGGATCACCTCCACTGCTAATGTGTTGGCTACAGCCACCTGTTGCACAGTTCCCCCTATTTCACCCCAGTACAGGAGAGCACTAGTGAGTGGTAATGTTTTCTCTTCACCAGAAAACCCTTGTACAGTTACGTATTTATTGGGTATAAGCTGACCAGGCTGTACCAGATCCCCTTACCAATGTCTGGGATGCCCTTGTGTCCTTAAACTCTGCGTCTGAACACCAGTTACTATGACTGGGTGCATGTGTTCCCTCATGTTCACTGGCATGCTCCCAGGGACACACAAACAATCCACTTCTTTTCTAATACCCTGTTGGGTATTATGGCTCACCTTTTTGGGGCACTGTCTGGCAATATGCCCAGTTTCCTTACACAGCCAACATGCATTTCTTACTTCAGATAAATTTGTTCATTGAAACCTGGAGCTAACAGGTTTTGATGGAGGCAGTGAGAGTTTTAGCTGCCCTGAAGGTGTGCTTTTCCCTTCGGACTGCCATGCTGCTCCCATTGCACAGACCTGAGGAGCTCTGCCTGTTTTCATTGGAGGAGAGGAGAGACAGGGGGACATGATTGAGGTCTTCAAGTACCTCAAGGAATAAATAGGGTAAACATGGGGGATCTTTAGACTAAAGCAGGAGGTATCACCAGAGGGCATGGTTTGAAGTTGGAAGGTGGAAGGGTGAGGGAAAAGAGGGAGGAGGTTTTTCACTGAGAGTGGTGGACCCTTGGAATGCACTGCCTGGTGAGCTGGTTCAGAGATCCACAGTGGAGGGCTTCAAGAGAGGGTGGGACAGACACAGAAAGTGGATGTATCAGATGATGGCCTGTCCCGGGGGGGGTGGGGATGGATGATAGGGGTTTCTGGAGCACAAGGGATGGGAGGGTCTCGACATCCAGCTAAGGATCTAAGGTTCGAGCAGACTCGATAGACTGTAAGGCCTAATCTGCTGGCAAATAGTATGTTAGTATGTTATTCACTGTCAGAGCAGGTTTGCTCTTGGCATAGCATTCCGAGAGTTCAGCAGCCTCTTGCACTGTTTTTGGTTCTCAGTCCTCTAGCCAGGTTTTTAGCTCTGCTGGGCAAACCCAATAAAACTGTTCTAATAAAATCACATTTTTAATTCTATCAACAGAGTTTGCCTCAATTCCTTCCCACCAATGTTTTAAAATTGATGTTGTTTCATGGCTAGTTCCTGATAGCTCATATCAGGGCTTCTCCTGAGCTTACAGAATTTAGCTCTGTATGATTCAGCAGTTAATTCAAACTTTTTTAACAGTGCAGATTTTAACTTGCTGTAATCATCACTGTCCTCATTGTTCATTTGACCCAATGTATCCCGAGCTTTCCCGGTAAGTAGCGGGGATAGCTGGAAGCTCCAGGACTCTCTAGAAATTTTAGCCTGAATACAAACTTTTTCAAAAGAATTTAAAAAGGCATCCATGTCCTCCCCTACCTTAAACTCAGCTATTAATTTGGAGTTCAATTTATAATCCAGTCCTGCAGTCCCAGTTAAACCCAAGCCACTTACCTGCCCTGGTGCCGCTGGTTGGAGTAGTAGCTTCTCCAATTTGTGTTGCCACTGGTGCTCCTCTCTCCTCTTTCCTCTCCTCTCCTCTCCTCTGCCTCTCTGCATTCTCACTCTCTCTTCTCCTCTGCAGCTTGCTGGTGCTCACGCTCCTCACAGTCTGCCTCCCTCTGTTGTCATTCTGCCTCCAGTTCCACCTTGTGCAACTCACTTTGCAGCTTGAGTACCTCTGGATTCAGGATACTAGTGACCTTCCCCTGCTGCTGTGGCCCTTCACTGACAGTGGTCCTGCTGTTCACCTCATCGTCTTGGGGCCCCTCACTGGCCACTAGTCCTGCCACACTCGAGGTCTGGTCCCTTTCAGTTACAGTCTGTGACTTGCTGCTCTGGGTATCTGCTACCATCAGGGGCTCTATGAGGTTCTGCTTTTTGGCTGTTACCTTGAACAACACTCATCTGTCCTCGCACAACTGTTTTAAGTATTCTACAGCGTGCCTGTTGTAGTTGGAAGCCATCTTTCCTGACTATGCTAATTTGACTGGCACTTTAGAAAAAAAATAAAATGGGTAGGAACTTTGACTGTAAGCCAAGGGATATAGTTCTGTTTCCTTTAATTATAAAACACTGCCTTTCTTTTTTCCAAGTGAGCTGAACGGTCTCAAGCTGATACACTGAACAATGAAGCTTATACCACTAAACTTTTTATGCCACCACTGCCAAACCAATCTGTCACAAATCCGCTCAACTGGTCAGCCCTCTACTCCCTAAGGGCCAATCTCTGAGTGTATGATTTGTGGACAGTGAACAGTAAGGTAACCCTCTTGTCTGTTTTCGTGGGTTCGAGTCACCTTAGTCTCAAGTTCTGGAGGGATTCAAACTTATAACCTCTTGTTAACGCACCCAATTATCAGGCTCAGATAATTCTGTCTTTGGGAGGGGCCAGATATCTTTGCCTATGGGCACCTAACCAGGTCTACAAAATGAACCTTAGAACTCTATGCAAGACCTTAGAGAACTCTTTCCATTTCCCAGTTTGGTATAGCAATAAGTTCATACACAGTGTTAACTATAGCCTTTAAAAGCTTCATTTAAATAAAAAGAAATGTCAAGGCACTTCAGCAGTTTCTGTTTTAAAATATATATCTTTACTTTAAAATAGAAAAACAGAAAAATATTACAGAACAAAATATCCCAACACATACAGCCCTAAAATAAATGGGAAAAAGTGAAGATTCCTACAAATAATAACACTCAGACTAATTCTGTCTAAGGTCCTTACTTCTTAGCCTTTCAACATTTTGATATCCCTCTGCTCTCAGTCAGAAATATGAAAGTGTCTCTCAAGGTCTTCTCAGTATGTTAAAGACACTCCTGAGCCGGTCTTCTCACCGAGGTCACCAAACTCCACCTTGGTGTAACAAAATCTGTATTTTATTACACCAAGATGGCCTACTAAGGTATTTAAAAAAAATAAGAGATGACATAATAAATCTCTTCTCTATGTAACTAGTCGAAATCAGTCTGTAATCTGCTTCCCTAGACATCAAAAGTCTCTTTGATATGTCACTGTATATTCAAAGTAAAAGTGTATTTGATTCCTTAATTCGATCTGGGCCTTAGCATCTACACATCAAAGGTCTCTCTGATGAAATGAGATGGTTTCCTGGGAGCTTATTCATAACACTGGCCAGGTCCCTTTTCTCAGGACATCTAGTGCAGATCAAAAGGATTTCCCTGAGGACGTCATGAATGGCTAATTTTATTTTCTGGGATCAAAGCAAATTGACAAGATAATTGCACCCTAGATATCTGCAGTTTAACAATGTCCTGTCCTTTGAACTTATTCCTGGGGGGTTTGAAGTGTTAGTTTCAGCAGCCACCACCTCCCTCTGCCACAGTCCATCATACATTAATTTCTTATATTTACAACAAAAAATTATACAGGGATTAGAACCAACTGTCCAGGTGTGACATACAGTTCAAAGCAAAAGGCCGTTACAATGAGCAGTGGTAATGTGTAGGCAATTTGCATACTGCCGTCAGCAGGCAATTTACCTACTGCCATCGGCAGTATGCAAAGTGTCTACATGTCAGCACTGGATCTGAATAGCAGTCATAGACAGCTTCATTTTTTCTTGGATCCCCCAAAACAAACACCCAATTCATAGCTGGGAGCCCACCCCAGCATGCTCTTGTGCTCCCCCCATCCCCACACACTGTATGGCTGACGGGGGTGTCCAATCCCCTTTTGCCTCCACTGCCCCCAAACAGACTTCCAGGTGCCATGCTGGGAGCCCACCCCAGCATGGCAAAAGTTCATATGGATGACGGGGGTGCCCAATCCCCCATCAGCTCCACTGTCCCCCCAAACAAGCTGCCATGCTGGGAGCCCACCCCAGCATGGCAAAAGTCCACATCGTGTCACCCTCAAAAAAAACACCTATAAGAAAAAATGGCCTCAACTCTCTCACCTCCCCCTATCCACGCCCACCCTCTGTGTACCCCACCTCCCCACACCCCACTTCACCCCATACTTACCTCCGGACGCTGGTGCTATGATCTTCAGTTTACCGGGAACACGTCTGCACTCTTCAAATCTGACCGCGAACTAAAGAAAAGCCGGTAAGCTGTATAATGCCATAAATGTTTTTTTCAACTTTGGTGTATATCTTGGCCATTTTTGGGAATTGTTCCACCAAATTTTCAACATGGGGTTCTTGGGACTCCATCTCATGAACTCAGTCACTGTAATTTTGTTATTCGGTCCTGAAAGGTGATTTCATGGTCACTGCACAGAACCACCTTTCGGGATAGATTAATGAAATAACAGTGACACAATCCCTGAGGTAGGCCCCCAAAAACCCTATGTTGAAAATTTGGTGAAAAAATTCCCAAATATTGACTGTTTTACAAGCGTGTGTTGCGCAGTTCCTATGCACACTCATAACTTTGAGAATTTTTAATATTTTCACTCCAGATTTTTAACATTGCCATTTTACCACACCTCCTTATGAACAGTATAGCTGTCGTTTTTCACATCTTGCCCAAAATGTGTTTTCACACATGTAGCGCACCTTGGCATAGTTGGTGTGCAAAATCAATGTATGGGACACATTAAGAAAATCACATTGACACTGTTCATGGGCAGAGTTATTAAAATGGCTATGTTGAAAATTTGGTGACAAAAGTCCATAAAATGACTGTTTTACGTGTGTGCATTGTGCAATTTCCACTCACCCTTGTAAGTAAAAAAATTTGTAATATTTTCAGTACAGATTTTCAACATTAACATTTTTCCACACCTCCTTATGAACAGTAGAGCTGCCATTTTTCACACCCTGGCTGAAATGTGTTTTCGTACTTCTAGTTCAGAATAACGCGGTCGCTGTGGGAAATTAGTGTTTGGGACAGATTATTTCATTTATTTATTTATTTATTTATTTTATTTATTAAGAATCAGTTTACAACCTTTGAGCAAGAGGCTCATTTCCAAAGGTACTTCGTCACATAAAGACATACATTGTGTTTCGGTTACATAGCAAAGATTTGCAAAAAATCAATAGGCATTCACCAGAGGTGCCACGTCACATTGTGGTCAGACAAATACAATTGGGTACAGGGTACATGTAATTGATAACAGGTATTACACAAGTCGGTATCAAGTGAGCATTCTGGTAGATAAACATTGAAACAGCTGGCACTGGCCAGGTTAAACCTAGGCATGGTGTACAGGGAAGTGGTGGAGGGATGGTTGGGTGGAGAGCTGCCGGGGGCATTGTCAGGAGAAAAAGAGGCGGAGGCTATGTTCCAGAGACAGGAGCAATTCTGAGTGCTGAAGATGTGGTTCAAGTGCGGTTTTGAATGTGGAGATGGTGATGGCATTGGTGATGGTGGCAGGAGAGAGTTAAACCAGGTTGGGGCTCTATAGCTGAAGGACCTCTGGCCGCAGCTGGTTCTTGTTCTGGGGACCTTTAGAGTGGTCTTGTAGGAAGACCTTGTTGCAATGGTGGGAGGCTCTGGTGGATGGATGCCGTTGCAGAGGAGGCCTGAGTAGGGTTTTTGGTGAGGAGACAGGTCTGGTATCGAGCCGTTCATCCAGGTTAAGCAGGTTAGCATCGACATATAGCTGACAGGTGTGTGTGAGCCTGGGGCACCAGTAATCAATCTGCACACTTTATTCAGGGTTAGGTGAATTTTGTTGGAGGTGCAGTGGTGTCGGCAGCACCCGTATACTGGTAGAACCATAGTCTACAAGGGACAGAGCAGACGATGTAACAGCTAGCGGAGAGCATTTGGGGAAGAAAGGTTTTATGGTGGAATAGGATGCCAAGCCGTGTGTTGGTGGTGGATGTTAGGGCGTCGATGTGGTTGTGAAATGTGAGGGCTGAATCGAAGGTAACCCCAAGGTATTTGTAGGAGCAGACTTGTTCCAGTGGTTGGTTGGTGCTTGGAAGGATATAGAGTGGGTGGTTGCTAGCTTTGTTTTGGGGTGTGAAAAGAGCATAGTTTTGGTTTCTTAAGATTGATGATGAGTCTCGCTCCTTAAACCAAGCCTTGGCACTGTTGAAAGACTGCTGTAGGGAGTCCTGTAGGGAGATGGGATTACGGTGGGTGGCAAAAGGACAGCGTCGTCTGCATACAGCAAATTTTGCCAGAGCATGCACTGGGCAGGGTGTTCAGATACAGTGAGAAGAAGGGGCCCAGGATGGAGCCTTGGGGACCCCAGAGAGAATGGGATGGTATCGGAGAGTGTGCTAGTAATCTTGACACACTGGGATCGAGTGTCAAGATAGCTACACACCATGCCAGGGGCCAGCCGAGAGACCAGTGAGGCAGAGTGCATTCAGCAGCAGTGGATGGGAGACAGTGTGAAAGCCTTTGAGAGGTCAATGAACACTGCACTAGCTAGGGAGCTGGTATCCAGGAGGAGTGTAGGAAGTTGGAGAATTCAATAAGGGCAGTGCTGGTACTGTGACCATGACGGAAGCCATGTTGCTCTGGGCATAAGATGTTATGCTTAGCCAGATAATCAGTGATTTGAATGGCCACCACTTTCTCAGGGCTTTAGAGAGGGAGGGAGGATGGAGATTGGCGGTAGTTGTTGGCCGATGACCTGTCGCCTCCTTTATGAATAGGTGTGATAATGGCTGTTTTCCAAGCTGTAGGGAATTGTCCCAGGCAGAGTGACTGGTTAATTAGGCTTGTGAGAGGTGCAAGGACTTCATCTAGCACCAGCCTGAGGATGCTGGGGTCCAGTGAGTCACTGCGGGATTATTGCCATTGAGGAGCTTTTGATTAGGATGGGTCTGGCTTCCTGGGTGGAAATCTTTCGCAGGAGGAAGCTGGGGTGCTGGAGGACAGGGGAGTTTGGCTGGGGGAGGGTCAAAGAAATTACTAGGGAGGACTGAGCTAAGGTCAGTGAAAGTGGTGTTGAACCAGTTAGCTATGGTGGCAGGCTCGGTGGAGGTTGTGCCATTTCTAGTGAGCTGGGATGGGGCAGGGAGCAAGCTTTACCATTGAGTTGCTTAATATTATCCCAGAAGGTCCGGGCTGAGCCCAGGAGGAGGTAAGGGAGGCCTGGTAATGGTCTGCCTTGGCTTTCCTGATGGCCCATGAGCATTTATTTCGGGCTGCATTGTATGCTTGCCAATCAGACAGACGACCTGTTTCAGTGGCAAGGTGCCAGAGGTTATCCCGGTTTCTAAGTAATTGTAGGAGGGCCGGGCTAACCCAGGGTGCGTTCTGTTTTTTGGACCGGGTTTTGGCTAAGGGTGCAAAGAGATCACAGGCCATGTTGAAGGTGTGAGTGAAAAAGGTGAGGGCAGTATCAATGTTGGTTAAGAAAATCACAGTGACACTGTTCATGAGTGAAGGTCCCAAAATGTCTGTGTTGAAAATCTGCTGTAAAAAATCCTCAAACTAATTATATTATGAGTGTATATTGCGCAGTTTCCACGTACGCTCATGACTTCACCAGTTATTTTATTTTTTCACTCCAACAATGCCATTTTTTACACCTCCTCATGAACAGTACACCTGTCGCTTTTCACATTTGTTCAAAATGTGTTTTCGCACCTGTGGCGCCAAATGGTGCAGTCATTGTGCAAAATCACCTTTTGCCTAATGAACTGATAGTGTCACTGTTCATGTGGTGGGGTCACAAAAAGCCCATGTGGAAAACTTGGAGTAAAAATACCAAGAAATGCCCAGGGTGTTAGGGTTTTCAACCGTAATGCCCAACCATGTAGGGCCTAACAGGCGTCAGGGGTGTGACCTGGGATTGTCGACAATAATGCTCATGTCATTCCACCCTCACCCCCTCCCTGCAGCCAGTGACAGGCATCGAGGTGTGCCTTGGACCCTTTACCCCCAGAGTTCACCCCATTCTCCTCTACTGCACTCATTTCAGCATATTTCCTTGTGGAATGAGCTGAATGTAAAGCCCAAACACAAAGGCACACCATGACACTTGTCAGTGTCTGAAGGGTAGGGTGAGGTGAAATGTCATGACTGTCATGGGCGATGACCCAAAGACACACCCCAATGCCTGTCCATCTCTACAGGGTGAGGGTGGAGTTGGTGTCAGTTCAATACTTCAATGCCATTCCTATACTGCCTCTCTCTAACTCCTAAAATTCCACTGCTAATGCCAGCAAGCAAACATTCGGCATTGACAAATGCTTGTTAAATTACTGCCATAAAAGGAGTCATAACCAAGAGACATAAAAAGTTTTCTTAAATTATAGAAAATGGTTAGATTAAATGTATGATGGAAATAAAAAATAAAACTAGAATCAATGTTTTAATCAAAGAGCACTTTTCAGGAATTATCTAAGTGGAAAAAAGTAAACATAGATATGTAGAACCTGTACTGTTAAATTGTCAGCTGTCACTGAATGCACAATACTCAGCACGATCAATCAGTGATTAGCTAGGATTGACCCTGAATAGCTAATTATGTTGCTGTATGTGTGTGAAATGATGGCTTGCTGGTAACACTTCTGCAATAAACCTTGCTGACTATTTGAGTTGAATATTGCTATATTTAGGGGTGAGCATCAATGTGAATATTTTTTCCCCAACTATCATGCATCATGGGCTCCGCACTATTCGGATCTGATTAACAAGTAATATTTGCTGTACTAGAAATTCAAAAATTAGAAAAAAACTCTTGTCCTTCGCAGATGGCCAGGGCTAGTTCCTTCACCCCTTCAGAGTCTCTTGTCTTCTGACCCACTCCACCTATTTATACATTTCATACTGGGTTATCATACTGGGCTATGGATGGAAGAAGGCACTTCTGCCCATATTAGCCATCCACCCACATCAGCAGGTCCAAATATATCCCCTGTCCAAAAGAAATTGATCCTACTGTTTCTTGAATAAATTCAAGGTATTGCATTCCACAAGCTTATTTGGTAATGGCTTCCACAACCTGCCCATTCTTTGTGTGAAAAAATTAAATCTTCCCATTTTGGTTGAGGTGTCTAACTTTATTTGTTGTTTATGAGTCCTGAGTTCAATAGGTTTTTGCTGTATCTCTATCTGTAGATCCTGCATTAAATCTTTATCTTTCAGGATCTCATACATTAACAGTAAATCACCCCTCAACCTCCTGTTCTTCAGGCTAAAAGGTTTTTTTAGTTTTTTCAACCTGGCTTTGTAATTTAGGATTTTCCAACCACTCACTATCTTAGCTAATCTACGTTGTATCTCTTCAATTTTTTTCACATCCAACTTTAACTGAGGGCTCCACAATGGGGACTCATAGTCCAGATAAGGTCTTATATATGTTCTGTGCAAGGGTAATATAAATGATGCAGATCTGCTTACAAAGGATCTTTTAATATTTTGAATCATATAATTTGATTT
Source organism: Neoceratodus forsteri (assembly GCA_016271365.2). Classification (NCBI taxonomy): domain Eukaryota; kingdom Metazoa; phylum Chordata; order Ceratodontiformes; family Ceratodontidae; genus Neoceratodus; species Neoceratodus forsteri. The sequence goes on along the minus strand of CM057456.1, from coordinate 680,106,393 downwards.
CCTGATGATACTCAACCGATGAGCTAAAAAGTCTAAGTGCTGATCAATAATAATTCCACAGTCCCGTTCAGTTCTACCTTCTTAATTTTCTCAACATTCAGTGAATATTCCCACTTGTTATTTAGTTTGCCCATATGTAAGACAGAACATGTATCCACACTAAAATACATTTCGTTCATCCTTGCCCACTCTTCCACCTTTGTTAGATCCAGTGTCAGCTGTTCAATCCCTTCCACTGCATTCATCGGTCCTCCTATTTTCACGTCATCGGCAAATTTAAAAATCCAACATTTGAAATCAGTTTACATGTTTTTTAAAGGAGGTGGCACACTTCCAGCTCCTGAGAACATATTGTTAAGATTCTCTCCTCTTTCACTGAGTTCCTCCTGAGTTCCTCCTTGTGCTCAAGTTTTCATTTATTTTGAACAGTTCTTGTTGCTGACTCTCTTATCTCATGAAGAAACTTATATGTTTTATATCATGTTCTCCCCAACCCCCGGTCTCCAGTGTGTGCATGTTGAGATCCTCAAGCCTCTCCATGTAGGAGTTCTTTTGCTGCTCTACTGCCTATGTATTCCAATATCTTATTTGCCTTACCCAGTGCTTTGCTGCTCTGCACTGATTGCTCCGAGTTGTCTGCTGTTAACACCCCATGATCCCTCTTCTCTGTCCTTTATTCCAACATTACAAATCCCATCCTATATTCCATCATTGGGTTCCTGACACTACATTCAAAACTTGCACTTTCTTAAACTGAATTTTAACAACCCCTTATCCTTGACTATTTCTCCAGGCACCTTAGATCCTCACCTCAGTACCCTGACACCTACATCATTGTCCACTCTTTCACAGCTTTTTGTGTTATCTGTAGAGTCACATTTTCCTTGGATTCCATCTCAAATGTCACATAAAAACATGTTAAAAAGTACTGGACATAACAACACTCCTTTGAGAAACCCACTGGCTTTTGGAGCTTCTGAGAATTTTCCATTTAAGACAACCCTGTGTTACCTTACCAAGTCAGTTCTGGACCCGCCCAGTAATCTTGTCCACCACCTCCAGGTCTTCCAGTTTCTGAACCATTCTCCCACATGGGATTGAGTCAAAGGTTTTGTTAAAGTCTAGTCAAAGTACATCCACTGCTTAGCTTTCGTCCACCATAAATAACATAATCAAAGAAATCAATCAGTAGAGCTGTGCGAAATAAAACTTCCACCAGCAGAATTTGTGTGAAGCTCAGACTTCCGCTTCCATGAAAGTTTGGAATTCATTTTGCAACATTCGTAGAAATTCTGACTTAGAGTGGTGGAATAAATGTATGAACTATGGATTTTTGTATTAAACTGCAGAACTAAATTCCACAGAACTGATCACTATCAAAGGTCAGTTCTGTGGAATTTCTTTTTTCAGTTTAATACATTAAATCCTAAATGTATACATTCATTCCACAAGTCAGTGAGTCACTGAATTGTGGAATGAATGTGTGAAAAAATGTATGTTACAGTTTATGTATCACCTTCCTCCATTTATTTATCTTTCCAATCCATGTGTCTAGTTGTACTGCCACCCTCTGATTCCTGGCCCTCTAACAATTTACAATTTTCTTAGTTATCTAGCGGCACCTCCATTCCTCTGATCACCAGCCACTAACAATTTATGGTTTCCCTACCCCCAAACAATGTACCATTTTCCTGGTGTCTAGTGGCACCCCCACTCCTCTGCTACTGTGGTATGCTGTTCCCCCTGCATCCTGCCATCACTGTGCCTCCTGCACCTCCACCACCTTTCTGCTGCCAATAAATTCCCAGTAGGGCTATTGGTGCAGCCATTGTCCTCCTCTGTCACTGTCAGGTTGTGGCTTTCAGACTACTAGCTCCTACCTGACTGTTGTCTATCACTCTTCTTGGGCCCTTTTATATTGTGTAGTGTGTTTTTATCACTTTCTCCATGGTATAGGGAGTGGGAACTTAGATTGATGCATCTACACAGTTTCCAGCTTCTTGATCCAATATAAGGGGTTACTACTGCCTTTTTGGCCGCAAGTCATAATGCACAGTGTTGCACACCTGTTTCAGATAGCAAGCTTGGTGCATGCCTCTATGACACAGACTGCAAACTCATTGGTGCAGGCCATGTCTCTGAATACTGTTTGCACATTTTATGATGCATGCTGCTGTGTGCGTCATTCCTGAGTGTCACAAATGACACAAGTTCATTCTGTCTCTTTAAAAATCTGGTTCTAAGTGTAGTTGTTATTTTAGTTGCTTCTATTGTTTCTTATTATTTTAAGATACTTCAGTTAAGGTATTATAGTTTTCTGACAAATTTAGAGGAAAGTTAGAAAATATTTTTTCTACTACAAGATCAGATCATGTAGTGTTTTTCGCGTTTTTGTTTGTTTGTTTGTTTGTTTTGTTGGTTTGCAGGACATATCAGCAAAAATCAGGACCATTCTGTGAAAATCAGGACATGTGGTTACCTACTCCATACAGGACTGGAGCAAGGGGGGCTTGAGCTAGTGAGCTGAACAGTGAAGGAATCTCTATACCACTGGGGCCATTCAGTACATGTATGGAGGAGAAGGTGTGGGGGCAAAATCTGGGTGGGAATTTGGATCACTACCAGTGGCAGCAGAGCATTGTGCACCATGGTCCTCGTATAGTGTCATAAGGTAACACAGTCACAGTAAGAGTAACAAACCACCTTGTTAGCATGTTCAAACCTTTTAAGCACCCTCTGACCTCTAGGATAGCTATATGCATTGCACTTCCTTCAGTGTAGAGTGCAGACAAGAGGTGGCACAAGGGTGTGACACAAAATTGTCTGTTTAGAGTAATTGCCTGCTGCAATTGGGAATTGGGCCAGGGATCTTACTGTCTTAACATAAGGTTAGCAATTATTTTTTTAAGGCTCAAATTACGCAAAACCCATTTTTGCATGATTTTTAACATACCAAACACTGAAGGATTTTTCTGTTTTAAAACATTGGCAAAAGTATGTGACAATCCTGTGAAAATCCCCCAGTGTTACATAAAAAGACACTGGTTTGCATTCAAAAACAGCAATTTTTACATAAAATCTAAGTGCTGTTTTATGACAAAATGCGACAGTATGTTTGCACAATTTTGGCATATTTGTGAAAAAAACTTTAGCAAAAATGCATGTCATTATTTCCCTGCCTTAATACAGATGACATTTCATTCTCCTGATTTTCACTCTACTGAAGTCATGAGCCTCTTTTTGTGATGTTACAATCAGTAGTAGAAATGACTGTGATCTCACAAACAGATGATTCTTACTGTAGCAGAGGGAAAACCGGGGGAATAGTATAAAACCTGATGCATAGAGATCTCACTTTCTTTATGGCTCCAATAATAGAGTGAGGGAAGTAAAATACAGATACTTAAATTAATCTCATTTGAGTCTGAATGTTACATTTTACAAATTTTTCTCGATGTTAAAAAAATCTGTTTGAGTTAACCTTCATTTTGTTTCATTATTTCCTATGGTCAATATTATGACGGATTTTCAGAAAAAATACCCTTAAGCAAAATAGATTTTTATTAAGTAATTATTTAAACAAAAAACCTTAGTGCAAAAGCACTGAGGCAAGGGTTACCCCAAAGGGTATTGGCCAGAAAGCCAAGTTTCAAAGAACCACAAAATCACACATACCCCCATAATGCAAAGCATCATGGGCTATATATTCAAATCATCGCAAAATGTTGGGCTGGTTCAGCTTAAAGCAGGAATGCATGGTGCTGAAAGCCCTCTCCCACAATCTACAAAGGATGCAAAGAGAAACTATTTATATATGTTCACCTGGCAGGTGTATTGATCACAGGGACCATTATCAGGCATGAGACAAGCCTTAAAGATGACAAAAATATACAGTAGCAGTAGAGCCAACAGTGAGAAATAATTAGATGCAAGTAAGCAAAGTATAAGCCAGAAAGTTGTCAGCATGGCTCCGTTGGTAGCACATCTGTCACTGGGCCAGAAAAGCAGTGGTTTCTAGTCCTGTACTGGGATTGGGCTCATACTGTTGGTGCTCAGATGTATTGCCACATGTCAGATGCCATTGGATATTGATGGCATCCATCCATGGCTCTGATCTCCTCAGATCCCAAAAATGGATCTGAGCCAAAGGATCAGATGGTTGGATGAGAGATCCAATGGTTGGATCATAACTATCTGAGGATTCAGACATCTGAGCCCATCCAGACTTTGATCCCCAAAATCAAACTGGTTATCTGCCCCCTCCCCGCCGAAAAAAATATGGTCAGACGGAGATTGGATTAGGAGGATGGGTTGAAGGGCTATCTGTTGGATGGTGCACTGATCATATGGAGCACTATCCAAGCATTACTAGCTCATAGTATGCATTTTGCCACCAAGTGCAACAGTGAGAGATACTGTACTGTTGGGATGTGCCATCCTTCCATTGAGACATTAAACAGTGTCCCCATCTCAGGTAGATGTTTAAGTGGACATTAAAGATCCTATGGCACTTTTCGAGAAGAGTAAAGGAATTTCCCCAGTGTCATGGCTCAGTTGCCCTCATTCATTAAAAAGTAAAAAGCCACTGACAGCTTCAGGTTATTTAATTTCCATTCATTTATATCTACTGTATATCCACTGTCCCCCAGCCCCACCCCGGGGTCGAGGTTAAAAGCTGAAAGTAGTATACTAACATACTATTTGCCAGCAGATTAGGCCTTACGGTCTATCGAGTCTGCTCGAACCTTAGATCCTTAGTTGGGTGCCGAGGCAATCCCATCCCTCGTGCTCCAGAAACTCCTATCATCCATCCCCACCCCCCTGGGACAGGCCATCATCTGATACACCCACTTTCTGTGTCTGTCCCACCCTCTCTTGAAGCCCTCCACTGTGGATCTCTGAACCAGCTCACCAGGCAGTGCATTCCAAGGGTCCACCACCCTCTCAGTGAAAAACCTCCTCCTCTTTTCCCCCCTCACCCTTCCACCTCCCAACTTCAAACCATGCCCTCTGGTGATACCTCCCTGCTTTAGTCTAAAGATCCCCTCCATGTTTACCCTATTTATTCCCTTGAGGTACTTGAAGACCTCAATCATGTCCCCCCTGTCTCTTCTCTCCTCCAATGAAAACAGACAGAGCTCCTCAAGTCTGTCCTCATACGTCAAATCCCCTAGCCCTCGTATCATCTTTGTTGCCCTCTTCTGTACCCTCTCCAGGAGATGTATGTCCCTCTTCAAGTGTGGTCACCAGTACTGTACACAGTACTCAAGGTGTGGTCTAACCAGTCCATTGTGCAGTGGCAGAATCACTTCCTTGCTGCTAGAGGTGATCCCCCTTACGATGCATCCCAACATCCTGTTTGCCTTGCTAGCCGCTCTCCTGCACTGCTCAGAGTTATTCATACATGCATCCACCATGACCCCTAGGTCTTTTTCCCCTATTGAGGCCTCCAGTGCCTCCCCTCCCAGGGTGTACCTGTGTTTAGGGTTTCCCCGACCAAGATGCAACACCTTGTACTTGGTGATATTGAAATTTAATTTCCATGTGTGAGCCCAGCTTTCCAGGGTGTCCAGGTCCCCTTGCAGGGCCAACCTCCCCTCTTCTCCCTCAACTACTGCTCTCATCTTGGAGTCATTCGTGAAGAGACTCATTTCACACCCTATACCCTCCCTGATGTCCGATATGTATGCATTAAACAGGATCGGACCCAGAACCGAGCCCTGCGGTACCCCACTACCAACCTCTCTGGGGTTCGAGAGCTCCCCACAGACCACTATTCTCTGGGTGCATCCAGCTAGTCAGTTTTCAATCCATCTGACCATCAAGGCCTACTCCTAACCCCATCAGTTTCTCCACCAGACCATTGTGGGGACAGGTCAAACGCCTTGCTGAAGTCCAAGAATAATACATCCACAGGCTTTCCCCTGTCCAGTTCTGATGTTACCCATTCGTGTAGAACTCCACAAGGTTGGTTTGACATGATCTACCTGGCACAAACCCATGTTGCCGACTATCCAGACTGCCCACCTCCTCCAAGTACACCCCCAATCGTTCCTTTAGTATACTCTCCATTAATTTTCCCACCACCGAGGTCAAACTGATGGGTCTATAGTTACCTGGTACTTCCCTCGACCCCTCTTTATGGATTGGCGCAACATGTGCCTCTCGCCAATCCCTAGGTACCCTCCCTGTCTCAAATGACCTGTTGAAGAGCTCCGCCAGGGGTGCAGCCAGTATGTCCGCCAATTCCCATAGTACTCTCGGCTGAATGCCATCCGGCCCAGGAGATTTGTCTTTCTTTAGGACCTCGAGGGCTAACCACACCCTTTTGGCAGAGATAGCATCATCCGTCCCCTCCACCTTACTGGCCTTTTTAACCTTACCCAGATGTGACACCCCTGGGGTACCTCTCCCTCCCTCTTACTCCATTTCTGTTGCTCCCATGATCCCACTTAATGCCGCTTCTATCCCCTTCATGTCTTGCTTTGTAGATATCCCATCCCCCTCCCTAGTGAACACAGAGGCAAAGTACTCGTTAAATACCTCTGCCTGGTCCCTTGCCTCCTCCACCCACCCTCCTTCTGATCTCAATCTGCTGAGATGACCCTTAGTTTTTCTCTGCTCCCCAATGTATCGGAAGAACCCCTTTTCCCCTCCATGTATCCCCTGTGCCAGCCGCTGCTCTTTACTGGACTTTGCTCCCCTCACCATATGGGTGACTTTTCTAGATGCAATATGGTACATTTCCTTATCCCTATCCCCTCTTGTTGTTTTATATTTTTTGTAGGCCGCCTTCTTTTCTCTGACTGCTACCTGTACCTCACGGACCACCAGCATGGTTTATGTGACCTTGCTCCTTACGTTCAACTTAAGCTGAGATCCTGACTGCCTCATGAAGTCCCTGTTTTATGACTTCCCATCTCCTTTCCACACTTGTCATTGATGTAATCCCTTCAAGTGATCCTTGAAAATATTTCCCATGCCCATAAAGTCTGCCCCCTGAAGTCCACTGCCAGTGTCCTAGATCTCCCCCCCTCCCCCCATGCTTATTTGAAACCAGACAGTATTGTGGTCGCTCCCAGTCAGGGGGTCCTGTACAACCATGTCCCTTACCAGATCTCCATCTGCCAGAACCACATCCAGGACATGCCCCTCCCTTGTGGGCTCCATCACATGCTGTGTTAAGAACACATCCTGAAAGCCGTCCAGCAGCCTCTGCTCCTTGGCCACCTTAGAGGACATGGTTCCCCAGTTTGTACCTGGCATATTAAGGTCCCCCATCAACACCACTCCTTCCCCTTTTGGTCCACACTGGGCAATGATGTTGTCCAGCAAACCATCCTCTAGAACATCACTCATCCTGGGGGGCCTATATACTACACCCAGCTTGACCTTATCTCCTGCTGGGGATCGTTAGGTGACCCATAAGGCCTCCACGTTTCCCTCTGCCTCTTCTACCCTAGCAATTTCTATCTCATCTCTAATGAACATAGCCACTCCACCCCCTCTGCCCTCCTTTCTATCCTTCCTAAGTATAGTGTACCCTGTACATTTAGGTCCCAGTCATGGTTTTTGTTGGCCCATGTCTCCGTGACTGCCGCCACATCCACCCCGAACAGCATGGCCTGGAACTCTGGCAACTTGTTTCCCAAGCTCCTGGCATTTACTAACACCAACCACCACCCCTTATCCCTGATCCTCTTTGTCGAACCCCACCCAGATTCCTTATACTTCCATCCTCCCTCTGCTCCTCCTGAAACCTCCACCCCCAGTCTGTTTCCCCCTCCCCTTGGGCTGAGGCTACTCCCTCATCTGGAGGAGGGCTCTAGTCAGCCCCTTCCTTATCCCTTCCCCCTCAAGTTTAAACCCCACCTTTCTTGAATGTAGTCAGCCATCCCCTGTTTAAGGACTTCCTTCCCTAATGGGGCAAGATGAAGCCTGTCCTTGGCATATAGTCCTTATCCTCCCAAACTCCATTCCAGTTCCTAACACCCAACCCACTCTCTTCACCCACTTCTGAGCCAGTCGATAACCTCTGTGAGCTTCATTTTTTCTCCACTGAGGCCTTTGGTACTGGCAATATCTCCGAAAAAAATGTTGCATCCATTATCCCGACAGACTCTGGCAAGTTCTTGGAACCTTGCTTGATTTCCAAACGCTATTTCCCTCTAGATCGTTAGTTCCCAAATGCACCAGAAATCCGGTTTCCTCCCACAATCCCTAACCATTTCATACACCATGAACTTTGCTCTGTGCACTGTCAGCTCAAGATACTCACTACCTTCACCTGGCTATGGCATCCACCCCTGTCCCTCCCACTGGATACCCCTAATCATCGAGTCTCCCAATAACAGAACCTTAACACTGCCATCATCCTTATGGTTACCTCACTATGCCCTCTCAGCCCCCTCCCCCTTTATTCATGATCTCAATTCCATGGAGTCTTCCTGCCTTATTAGAGAACCCTTGTCACCCTCCCTTCTGCCTCCCTCACTATTTTGCCCACTTAACTCAAACCCCCTCTGAATAGGTGTCCCTTTAACCCTATCTTATCTGAACCATTTATCCTGGCCCTGATGGTTTCCCCTTCCCCCACACCACCATCCTCTCCCCTTGTAATAGTACCCCTGCCTCCAGAGGCTCTCTGTGGGTCCCCTTTAGCTAGGGCCCCATCCTTGGTACTGACCCCCCTGCTGAAGGGGGGCTCCTCCCACCTCCTTGTCTCCCAGTTTCTCTCCAATCATGCTCTCCTCCCTCATGTCTGCAATATGTTGCATCTCCCCATTTGCTTAACATATATGTTTCCCTTCTCCTCTGGGACTATTTCTTATCCTTTCCATAGCCAGTCTGTGATGCCCTATGGGTATCCGACTCCCTCCCCCCAGCCTCTGTAAAGTTTCCTCATTTCCACCAACTCCTTCCTCCCCCTCTAGGTTGTTTAGTAGCTCAAATTTATTGTGACACTCTATGTCAGCCTCCATCAAGTAACCTGAGTTTCCCCTGACTGCACCTCTAAACTGCCCCTCTTCTTCCCCACTTGCTCTGTTCACCTTAGGAGCTCCCTTCCCACAGTCTGCTGTTTTAGGCTTCTGCAAAACTGCCCCTCCTGACTCTTCCCCCTCCACTCTCTTTGTATTCAGAATGTTCACCCCGTACGCTTTCCCCTTAGTGTCAACATCCCTATCTAAGGGTCCTCTGTCCCTAATATCCCCCCTCTTGCTTGCTATAACATAACATCCTGTAATTTCAGAGCGTTGCCCCAGCCTCCCCTCAGCCCCACCCTTCTGCTGCCCATATCCACGCCCCTTATCCTTGGACACCCCCCCAGCTCCCCCAGCTTACTCCTTAACCAATATACCTCACTCCTGATACAAGATAACTGTCTACAGAGTGGGCAGCCTCCCTCTCTCCAGGCCCAATTTAGAATTATTGCCATCCCACAGCCAGTGCAGCCTACAACCCTTCGGAAGATGCCTGCCATGGTGGAATATGGCCACCCTATTTATCCCCCTCTGTTTATAATGGCACACCCCCTTTTCTCAGTCCCTTTCCCTTGGAATACAGTTTCTCTCTATACAGACTGCAGTTATTTACAAACCCAATTTTAACCCCACCAATAAAGTTCCAAAGTCTCACAAACACATACAGTCCAGTGTGTGTTCAGTCCCACTAACAGTGTGTGTATGCAGACATCAGGTACCGTATGATGTCACAGGCCCACCAGCTCCTGTTGCTTCGAATTTCAGTCCCAAACAGAAATACTCAGCCCTTCAATCCCAACCCCCAGTGGCTTTTCAGTATTTAAGAAACAACACATTTAAATTTCACTCTAATTATCCCTGCTAAACAACTGTTCCCAAGCCTCCAAAGTTACAATATCACAGCCCAAGTAACAGTTCTAACTCAAGGTAATAATTTGTAACACATAGAACTAATTTCACTTACAAAACTATTCAAATATTTCAGTTAAAACAGAATATAACCCCAGACCTCTGTCCTTACCAGCCTGCTGCTTATGTTCCCAAGTGAACAATGAAGGCCAAGGTAATTCCTGTTAATGACAAGGTAATTCCAGCTAATTTCCCCTCCCCCTAACACCAGGCAAACAACACATTTAAATTTCACTCTAAATATCCCTGCCAAACAACTGTTCCCAAGCCTCCAAAGTTACAATATCACAGCCCAAGAAACACTTCTAACTCAAGGTAATAATTTTTAACACATAGAACTAATTTCACTTGCAAAACTATTCAAATATTTCAGCTAAAACAGAATATAACCCCAGACCTCTGTCCTTACCAGCCTGCTGCTTATGTTCCCAAGTGAACAATGTGAACAATTATGAAATCTTCCTTTCGAGGGCAAAGGCAACTGAACAGACAAAATGGAAGTACGCTAATATACATCTGAATATTACATTTTAACATATTTTTCAAGGCATTGGGAAATCATATAATGTTTACCTTCATTCCTGTTTTTTTCTTATAATCAATATTATGATGAATTTTCAGATAAAAAGTGGCAGCCAGTAAAAAAGATTTTTAAGTATGTACTTATTTAATAATTACTGTTATTTTCACAGTTTGACTGTATAAAAAATAGCTGGGAGGATATCTGAGGTTTTCAGTCAAGCAGAGATGGAGAGGGATTATTTGTTGAAGACAACTTCAGTTTTGGATTGGAAAACTTCTTCAACGGTTGATTGTTCAGACTATGATGACGCATGCAACAACAGTGCCACGAACACAGACATTGTCACTATCCTGCCACCGCTATTCTATTTTTGGTTTATTTTGTGCCTCACTGGAAATGGTTTTGTTTTGTTCATTCTGATGAAGTACGAGAGTTTAAAGAATGTAACTAACATATTTGTCTTAAATCTGGCCATCTCTGATTCTGTCTTTTCCCTCACTCTGCCTTTTCTGGCAGTCTATTTTTCTTATGAATGGATCTTTGGAAATATTATGTGTAAAATTGTGAGTGGAGTTTATTACATTGGCTTCTACAGTAGCATCATGTTTGTGACAATTTTGACACTCGACCGATATCTGGCACTGGTTCACCCAGTGACTGCTATAAAGATGAGAAAGGTTGGCTATGCTGCTATGGTAAGTGGAACAGTTTGGGCAATCAGCATTTTGATAACCACCCCACAGTTTGTTTTCTATGAGACCAGCGAGAGCAACAATGAAGGAATTTTTTGTGAACTCACTGACAACCCAAATACAAATATCTGGAAGTTGGTATCTAACTTTCAGCAACTTGTACTGTTCTTTCTGCTTCCTTTTGTTGTCAATGTCTTTTGCTATGTAAGAATCATAAAGGTGTTACTGGCCTGCAAAACCCAAAAAGAAGCACTGGACTGTTAAGGTAATACTCTGCATTGTGCTGGTGTTTTTCCTTAGCTGGACACCATATAATGTCACTGTTCTCCTCGAATCTTTACAAGAACTTCAGGTAATTTATTCAGAAGAGAGTGACAAGCTTGATTATGCTATGGAGATCTGCCTTAATATAACTTACCTCCACTGCTGTCTCAATCCCATTTTTTATGCTTTTATTGGAATGAAATTCAGGAGGCACTTGACTTCTCTGTTTTGCAAATGGAAGGGAAGGCAGTGGTTTAATGCTAGAGAATCCTTTCTGAGCTCTACTCGTGCTACTATGGAATTATCTCCAGTGCACACGTATGTCCATTCCTCTACAGCCATGTCAAATGAACAGGACTTTAAAATATGAGAATTATTTTTTTTTATTTTTTTTTTAATTTTGATATCCGGGTAAGCCCACTGAGATTAACATTCCCCTTTTTCAGGGGCGACCTGGAGAAATACATAATTTTTTTTAAATTCTTTAGACTGTCAACCAACAATTCCAATGCCTTTATTATTGTTTATTAAGAAGAAGCATATACAGCTTTAAAATTCTTGCTAGATAGAGCCTTTGAAACCTTGTCTCTAGTCATAAACATTGAAACATAGACATTTTGCAGACAGCAAAAATGCTTGAAGACCATCATGTCTATTGCACTCTTCTATCTAAGCTCACTATAGCCTACCACTGTGTTGTCTCAGATGGAGTCCCCCAACATTAGCTCCATCCACACTGTATCACTGCCCAGCCCCCACTTCCACAGCCACTAGGCTCCTGTACCAGTCCCATCACATGTGAAAGAAGGTAATATAATGTATACAGGGGTGAGCAGTCTTGCTTTTTAAATTACTGCCAAAAAAGAGTCATAACAAAGAGACAGAAAATATTTAGTTAAATTATAGAAAAAGGTTAGATCAAATATATATTGGAAATAGAAAATAAAATTAGAATTGATGTTTTGATCGTTGCATTTTTTCAGGAATTATCTATGGGGAAAAGTAAACATAGTTATGTATAACCAGTACTGTTAAATTGTCGTCTGTCACTGAATACACAATAGCCAGCATGATCAATCAGTGATTAGCTAGGATTGACCCTGAATAGTTAATGATGTTGCTGTACGTGGGTGAAACGATGGCTTACTAGTAACATTTCTACAGTGAACCTTGCTGGCTATTGAGCCGAACATTGATATATTTAGGGGTAAGCATCACTGTGAATATTTTTCCCCAAATATCATGCATCATGGGCTGTTCACTATTCAGATCTGATTAACAAGTAGTATTTGCTGTACTAGAAATTCAAAAAATAGAAAAAACTCTAGCCATTCCCAGGTGACCAGGGCTAGTTCATTCACATCTTTAGGGGTCTCCTGTCTTCTGACCCCTCCACCTATTTACACATTTGAAATCAGTTTATATGTTTTTTAAAAAGGCAGCACACTTCCAGCTACTGACAGCATATTTTTAAGATGCTCTCCCCTTTCACTGAGTTCCTCCTTGTGCTCGTGTTTCCATTTATTTTGAGCGGCTCCCTCTGCTGACTCTCTTTATCTCATGAAGAAACTTTAATATTTTAATCATGTTATCCCCCCTACCCGGTCTCCAGTGGGTACATGATGAGGTCTTCAAGCCTCTCCATGTAGGACTTCTCTTGCTGCTCTTCTGAAACATTTCTGCAGCTCTCCTCTGTACTGCTTCAACCATATCCCAGTTCCTTTTTGAGTGCAGACTCTAGAACTCCCTGTTATACTCCACATGTGGCTACAGTGGGGATCTCTACAAGGGCAGGAGCACCTCATTCCATCCATTGCTGATCTGCCTGCCTATGCATTCCAGCATCCTATTTGCCTTCCCCAGTGCTCTGTTGCACTGCACTGACTGCTTCAAGTTATCTGCTATTAACACCCCATGATCCTTCTCCTCTGTTGTATTTTCCAACATTACCTATCCCATCCTATATTCCATCTTTGGGTTCCTGACACTACATTCAAAACTCAAGCACTTTTTAAACTGAATTTTAAGAACCCCATCCCTGAGTATTTATCCAGGCTCCTTAGATCATCCCCTCAGTAGCTTGAAAGTCACATCATTGTCCACTCTTCCACAGATTTGTTGTTATCTGCACAGTCACATTTTCTACTGGATTCCATTTCAAATGTCACATAAAAACATATTCAAAAGTACTGGGTGTAATAATGCTCCCAGGGGAAACCCACTGGCTTTTAGAGTATCTGAAAATTTTCCCTTCAAGACATCCCTGTGTTATCTGATCAAGTCTATTCCTGACCCACCCTGTAATCTTACCCACCACAGCCAGGTCTCCCAGTTTCTGAACCATTCTCCCATGTGGGATAGAGTCAAAGGTTTTGCTAAAGTCTAGTTATGGTATATCCATGGCTTGGCTTTCATCTGCCGTAAATAACCTAATCAATGAAGTCAAACAGTAGAGTTGTGCAAAGAAAAACTTCAACCAGTAGAATTTGTGTGAAACTCAGACTTTCACTTTCGTGAAAGTTTGGAAATCATTTTGCAACTTTCACATAAATTCTGACCTAGAATGGTGGACTAAATATATGAATTACGGATTAATGTATTAAACTGCGGAACAAAATTCCACAGAACTGATCACTGTCAAAGGTCAGTTCTGCGGAATTTCTTTTTGCAGTTTAATACATTAATCCAAATTGCATACATTCATTCCACAGTTCAATGAGTCACTGAACTGTGGAAAGAATTTGTGAAAAAATAGATTGTATGTTACAGTGTTGTGTACCCCCCCATACACCATTTATCTATCTTTCCAATCCCTGGTGTTTAGTTGCACCTCCGCCCTACTATTCCTGGCCCCCTAACAATTTACCATTTCCTTGGTGTCCAGTAGGACCCCCACCATCTGATCACCAGATCCTAACAATTTACCATTTCCTTATCCTCAGATCACCAACCCCAAAACAATTTACCATGTCTTTGGTGTCTAGTGTCACCCCCACTCTCCACTCACTGGCCCCCTAACAATTTACCAATACCTTTGTGTTTAGGGGCACCCCCCCACCCTCTGTTCATTGGCCCCCTACATATTTACCATTTCCCTAGTGTCTGGTGGCAGCCTCGATGACTACCAGGTAATGTAAAGACTAAGGAGTAAGTACACAGCTGCAAACTACGTGACAGGAACTTGCTCAAGTTAGCAGTGAGGAGGATGGAGACAGAGACACAGACATCACTCAGGAAATACCAAAGGGGGGGGTGCCACTAGATATGAGGGAAATGTTAAGGGGCTGGTGACCAGAGGGTGGAGGGGTGCCACTAGACACCAGGGAAATGAGAAATTGCTAGGGAACTGGTGATTGGAGGTTGGGGGGTGCCACTAGATATGAGGGAAATGTTAAATTGTTAGGGGTCAGCTATTGGAGGGCAGGGGTGCCACTGAACACCAGGGAAATGATAAATTGTTATGTGGTTGGTGATTGGAGGTTGGGGATGCCACTGAACATGAGGGAATTGGTAAATTGTTAGGGGGCAGTGACCGGAGGGCAGCATGCCACTACACACCAGGGAAATGGTAAATTGTTAGGGGGCCAAAGATCAGAGGGTGAGGGTGCCACTAGACACCAGGAAATGGCAACATTTTAGGGGGCCAATGATTGGGGGGGTGCCACTGGAAACCAGATAAAGTCTTTTTACTATACCAGGATGGCACAGAACTGAACTGTGGAATAATGACATGAATTGTGGATTAATGTATTAGTTACACAGTTCATGTGAACTATCCTGCAGTTCAGCAAGAAAATTCCATGGAACAAGGTGTAAATTCACCAAATAAAGTCAGAAGATTTCCAATTTTGCCACAGGCAGACGTTTGGAAAATTCCACGAAAGCTGGCGAGCTTTCACGAAACTTGTGCTAAAGCAGAATTCAAAACTGTTACCCAACTCTGTCAATCAGATTTGTCTAACACTACCTCCCCATGGTGAATCTACACTGCTGAAAGTCATGGAATGCATTGGCATCCAGAAACTGTACTAACCTATCCTTCACAATGGCTTCTAATAATTTGCACACTATAGACATTATACTGACTGGTCTATATATAGTCCCCAGCTCATCCCTACTCTCTCTATCATACGGGGCACCACATCTGCTGCTCTCCAGTACACTAGCATCACTCCTGTTTCCAGTGAACAACTGAACAATTGAAGAGATCTGTCCATGGAGTGGCCAGCTCCTGTCGATTTGTTTTAGCACTTTACAAGGCAACCCATCTGGGCCTATTGATTTATCAGCCTTCACTGCATTTCAACCCTATTGGTATGCTTTTGTCAGTGAAAGTATTGGTGCAGTGAAGTTTTACTCTTATTGTGAAGTTCCAGCAAAGTCACTGACTTCGACTTTGTAAAGCACATCATGTAGTTTGCCATTTTGTGGCAACTTTGACTTTGAAAAACATCGCTGGCACTTCACATGTATCTTTGCCTTAGACATTGCTTTACAGCGAATTCAGGAAAAGTTTCCTTAGGAGGAGGAGGAACACGGGCCTGTAAGTCACATGCAACAGTTCCTGCAGGTCACATAATACAGCTCTATGTACAGTACATGGAGTCCTTCAGTATCACTATGCAGTCTTTATGAGTGAGTGGAAGGGGACAGATCCATTGCTTTTTGAGCCTTGAGGAACAGATTGTACATAAAAGTTTTACAGCAGTGTTTTTGTACTTTATTCATCTTTTCTTGTCTTAGACATTTGTTAGGAGTTATTTAGTTGTGCTTTATGTCTGATTTTTTTTTATATGTCTATATTTTTTTTCTGCAGCCTTCTGTCTGTATTTTCCTTTCACTTCTTTTTTTTTATTTGTAATTTTTGGTATTTTGTAGTTTTCTCACCTTTCCTCCTGGGACTACAGCATAAACATGCATGTCCGTGCTTGAAGGCGTACGCACATGCCAGAATCCAGTGGCCCCTTCCACCCTTCCCCAGACTTGTGTCATCACTCCAAGCACCTGCACTGCCCACTGGACTTCCACCCAGTGGGAACGGGACTATGGTGGAGTGGGCATCCACCCCTTTGGAGGGGAAAGCCATGGCTCAATCCCACTCCAACCCTTCCCTTCCCACCGAGCCAGCTCCCAGGTGACCCGAGGTCATTTCCAAACCTGGGTCACCAGTGTAGTGCGAGGTAAGGTGCCAGCACCTCAGCCCTCAACACCACCAGGCCAGCTTTCCTTTCACTTCTGTGTTCAGATGCTCTGCTCTGGTTCTGTGAAGTCTTGTTTAGTTATTACTTATTATTTGTTTTTCTCCTCATTTTCCTGCCTTTTCCAGATTTACTTTCTTTGTCATAGTTTTACTTTTCATACCTTTTCATTTAAATAAACATGAATGTAGATGAAGAGGAGAGGGGGAGGAGTGGGAGTCTGAGTGAGGAGAGGGAGGAGAGAGGGACGGTCATGTCATCCCACACTGTCCCATCTGTCTGAAGAGAACACCTGCTTGGATGGCTCCAGCAGCACTGGGCGTTGGAAGAATGGTCAGCAAGAAGTATGTAGCAGCAATGGCTTCTTTGTCTGCAGAACCTGCATCCACCTGTTCAGCCTCCCCCACCCACCCACAGTGCAGCAGCAGCAGCAAGTATCAGCACATTTCATTATTACTGCTGGTCTGCTGCCAGAAGAACCTTCAAGAGACAAACCCCTGTGCTCAGTACCGCTGCCGCCACTGGCTGATCCCCATGAGGAGGAGCCCTGCAGAACATCCACCTCAGGCTCCTCCCATAGATAGCAGCACAAGTTCCTACTTTGGGAATTGTTTGATGTGGACCCTATCAACAACAGTGCTGTGACATGCAAACTGTGCCAGACAGTTGTTTGGCATGGTAAATGGGGTAGCCATTTGGTGACTGGTGGGTGGCACACACACCTTAGAGCAAGAGACTGCTGTGAATGGAAGGAATACAAGAAGGTGACTGAGAGGGGAGGAGGATGTGCCACTCCTAGTGGTCCTTCTGTGCCCCAGGTGGGGTGGAGCAGCAAATAATTTGAGGTGCACAGTTGCCCAAGGGGGGTACTGGTGAGGGAAGTGGGCCTTGCAGCCTGAGTCAGGGACTGTGTCGAGGGAGAGCACATGAGACCCCAGTTGCAGATCCTTCTTCTTCAAGTTCTCAATAATGAGATGAAGTGACATAACTCTGCATCAAGATGGGGACCTCAGACTCAGAGCTGTGTCCATGGAGTGCACACTCTAGATGCTGCTGTCAGACCAGCAGACACTGCTTGGGGGAATGAAAGAACTCCATGGTGGGGGTGCACCCTCTCTCTCACCCAGGCCAAAGCAATGAATCCACACCATGTGCCTTTCATTCTCATTTCCCCTATTTTTCTCATGTCCCAGAAATTATGCATACTTTCTACATGCTACTGTACTGTGTTAGTCAGTCTCCCACCACAGCAACAAAAGCTCTGAGTTGTAATTCACTTTAGTGCTTAGAATTGCAAAATGTGAAAATCTAATTTCCCATTTTTCTAAAGTTCAAGAATATCTATATATATATAATGCAAAAAACTTCATTAATGCATCAATTAGGGTTATTCTACAGTGACAAAAGTGAGGAAATTTGACATTAGGATTCCCACCCCTTGCACCCCACCCCCACTGTGTCCCCACCAACAGGCATCGTGGTGTGCATTGGGGTCATCGGCTGTAACCCTCACCCTATCCCATGTGCAAATAAACTGAGGTGGTGCAGTGCAGGAGAACGGGGTCAGAGTTAGGGCCGAAGACCCCAACGCACACACCGATGCCTGTTGGTGGGGGCACGGTGGGGGTAGGGTGCAAGGGGTCGGAACCATAATGTTGAATTTCCTCACTTTTGTTGCTGTAGAATAACCCTAACTGATGCATTAACAAAGTTTTTTCATTTAATTTCCTTACTTTTTAAGAAAGAATAGAAAAGCAGAAAGTTGTGCAAGTTGGTGGAAGCAAGGGTCCCACAATCCCACCAACTTGTAAGTGTTGGGCCACATTATACAGCTAATGACTAAAAAGTACATTGACAACAGCACAACCAGCCACTAAACAAATGTTAATGTAGTAGAACAATAGAAAACGCTGTCCACAAAACGTAAACTGCGCCACACAATATCTCCACAAAAAATATATTGTCCAACATGTAAATACCTCTATTAACATGTACAGGACATTGCCGTTAACACCCTCCAAATTTCAAGTAAAAAGATCAAACCGTGTCTAAGATATGACATATCAAAATTTGAAATTTTCATTCATCAGAGTGGCACAGTTCCACACCTCTTGACATTTAACACACACAACAACTGAAAACGACATTCATGACACTAAGGCTAGGTATCCTATGAATTTCAAGCCACCACCACAAGCAAAATGCTGTCTGCAGAACATAAACTGCACCACGCCATATCTCCACCAAAAAAAAATTTCCGACACAGAAACACTGTAATTTACATCCACAGGACATGCCAACACCCTCCAAATTTTAAGTGAAAAGACCAAACCATGCCCGAGATATAACATTTTAACGTATGGGATTTTCAATCATCAGACTGGCACAGTTCTGCACCTATTGACATTTAACAGACACAATGACTGAAAACTATATCCATAACACTAAGGCTATGTATCCTATCAATTTCAAGCTACCACCACAAGCAAAACACTGTCCGCAACACATAAAGTGCATCACACAATATCTCCACAAAAAAAAATTTTCTTTGGCATGTAAACACCATAATTCACATCTACAGGACATGCCGTAAACACCCTCCAAATTTTAAATAAAAAGACTAAACTGTTTCCGAGATATTCAATGTTAAAGATTGGTAAACAATCCCTATCTATTCCATTATAAAAAATCTGGCCATCTTGTTCCTATCTCGCGATCAAAGATGGCGATCAAAGAATCTCACGGTCAAAGAATTTGCAGGCTCACGGTCAAAGAATTTGTAGGCTCATGAACAAAGAATTTAAAATGCTATAAATCCAGAAATTGCTAGAATTGTGGTATACCACCGCCATGGTTCGACAAAATGAAGCCCCCTGAGTAAAACCCACCCTCATTTGTCTTCTTAGGACACCCCAGGGTTGAGAAAATTGATTTTTTAATCTGACCATCTCGTCCCTTGCTCGCGATGCACGATCGTGATCAAAGAATCTCACGATCAAAGAATTTGCAGGCTCGCGATCAAAGAAATTGCTCTCTCATGAACAAAGAATGAGGGACGAGATGGCCAGATTTTTAAATAGATTTCTGTAGCCCAGGGGGTGCCCTAGTCTGTTATATGAGGGTGGGTTTTGCTCAGGGCACTTTGTTGTGCCCCATGTGAATAAAAACACATATGTTTTCATTATCCCTGGTAGTCTAGTGGCCCCCTACCCCCGATCATGATAACATACATAAAGATCTGTGTTTCCCTGGTAGTCTAGTGGCCTCCCCATGTGTACTTGATTAATATCTCATTATTTTATCCCTGGTAGTCTAGTGCTTCTCATGTCTATTTATTTATATTTGTTCTTTAAATCCCTAGTAGTCTAGTGGCCCCCCTGATCTGTATTTTATAATTATTATTATTCATATCCCTGGTAGTCTAGTGGCCCTCCTCATCATTTAAAAAAATAAGCATTTGCTACTTCGTGGTAGTCTAGTGGTCCCCCATCCCCCTCACCCTGCCATGCCAGCCCACCCAGCACCCCCCACCCTTCCCCAGCTGGCAACTAGCACAGCCCACCTCTCACCTCCACGGCCAACCACCAACTATGTGTATTACAAGTGCTAATTTAAACAGGGCCAGTGATCCTTCCCCCTTAGAGCTCCATCCTTGTACAATGCCTTCCCTCCGGCTGTCACATCAATCACCAATCTAGATCCTTTTAAAGCTGCCTTAAGGGCCCATATCCTCTCCTCACGTTTATGCCAGTGTAACCAGTAACCTGTGGATCCTGCACCACACTGCTTGGCCATGCACTCACCTCAGACCAGACAGTGGAGAGCCCTCACTATTTCTAGCCTACAGGCTCCTCACCTCCCTTGGTTACCATATAGTTGTACTGGACTATGAATGCATTGTATTATGTATAAGACAAGGCCTCCCTGAGGTGGCTTACTACCAACTCATATCATGCATTGCTTTAGCTACCAATTGTATAGGTCTTAATCGCTCATTAGGTAAATATGTCGATAGCTATGCCCTGTTTTAACTACCAAATGTATAGGCATTAACCCGTGCTCATTGTACTTCTACTCTGTATGATTACTCACCCACATTTATTCTATGTATGTACTGTATAAATGTTTATACTTTATTCTGATGTAGAGCCTTTGGAAATGAGTCTATGACTCAAAGGGTTGCAATTCCGATTTCCTAAATAAATAAATACAAATATTAGATATTATTTTATTGTACCACAAGCTAGATCCCCTGAGACTGCTGGAAATGAAGCAATGCATTTGCGTTAGCAAATACTGCCTTTAGTATTTTCCGTGGCTAGAAGAAGTACACTGAGACTGTATGTAACAAAGCAGTTCATGATGGCAGATCCTGCTTTTATTAGTTTCTGCAACCAGAAGAAATGATACCCAGTGACTGTAGGCAATAAAGCAACTATGTAATGGTAAACCCTGCCTTTCTATGTTTCTAGGGCCAGAAGAAATAATACCCAGAGACTGTAGGCAATAAAGCAACAATGTAATGGTAAACCCTGCCTTTCTATGTTTCTAGGGCCAGAAGAAATGCTACCTTGGGATGGTAGGCAATAAAGTAACTACATAATGGTAAACTCTGCATTTCAATGTTTCTTAGTTTCAGAAGCCAGAAGAAATTATACCCCAAAATTGTAGGCAGTAAAGTAAGTAGGTGATGGTAAACCTTGTCCTTCCTAATTTCTGGGGGTCAGAAGAAATTATATTCCAAGACTGAAGGCTATAAAGTAATACAAAACACAAAACAGATGAAGAAGAAGAAGAAGAAGAAGAAGAAGAAGAAGAAGAAGAAGAAGAAGGAAACATTTTATATAGCACTTTTCATACACAGTGTATCCCAAAGTGCTTTACAAGCAATGCTAGACTGGTAGCGAAGTGACTGAATGTGAGCGTTGGCCATACTGCACATCAACACCCACACACAGCCTGGATAATTGCATGAGTTAGTTTATGGGAAGGGGAATGTTGGCATTTGTGATTGAAAACTCCACCTTTATTAGTTTCTGGAGCCAAAAGAAATGATGGTTTGAGACTACAGGCAGCAAAAAATAAACAGTGACTGCGAACCCTGCTGTTCTTTATTTTCTGGAGCTAGAAGAAATATCCTGAGACTGAAGGAAAACATAATCTTTATTATTTTGTCTGGAGCTAGAAGAAATACCCTGAGACTGCAGACAATAAGACAGAGATGGTGAACCCTTTCTATTATGTACTTTCTTTGGCAGGAAAAAAAATCCTGAGACTGCAGGTAATAGTGACAGCAGAGTCTGTTAGTATTGATTTTCTACGGCACAAGACATACCTTGTAGACAGAAAAAGCAACTAGTGATAGCAAACCCCACCTTTATTATTCTCTGTGGATATAGTCTGTGAGCTGGGATTGTACGCAATGTAAGCAATAATACCCGACAGGGTGGGTGGTATTGTGCTATACCGGACCGCCCAGGGGCGTAATGAGCCCGGCGCGCAGGCGGAGGGCCTTATAGCCCCTGGAGAACCGTATAGCACAATACCACCCACCCTGGAGGGTATTATTGCGCTAGAAAATGGGGAAATGGGTAACATTAATGAGACAGACACACAAATAGTTTTCAGTTAACATTTTTTTTTATTCATTCAGAAATATGAACTTTTAACTGTTGGGAGAAAAGTAGTCCTTTTTGGGACTGGGATGGGGAAAATAAAGAAACGCTTTTTTAACCCGCACATTGCACTTTGGCTTTGGGATGGAGAAAACAATAAAATGTGTGCCTTTTAATTGCTATAGTTGATAAAATTCACTGGTGCTGTGAAGGAACAATTCAGGAGATTGAATGGTGTTGATGAGGTTCCAGTAGGTGGCATGGATGAGCTGCAGCATGGCTTTTCTTCTGGTTCTTCTGGGTCTTTTGTCTTGAATGTTGTTTCCTGTGCACCCAGGACATTGCTCCATTTTTTTTTGTGATCTGTAGATGGTTTCTAGTAGCTTTGCAGGCTCTGCTCACATTTGTGCCCTGTTACTGACATTATCTCCCTGGCTTGTAGACCTGCGTCTGACAAGATCTGTACTGAGGTGGCACGTATACTGTGGTTGGTATATCTTGCTTAAAGGTTTGCTTTTTACTTATTCATGGCATTAGTGAGCCTAAATATTTTTTCCCATAGGCTCATTCGAGTACCATGTTTGCTGAGTATCTAGGAATGCTTGGGGAGTTTTCTAGGATGCATGTACAGGGCTTTGGCGTCTGCTGGTATTTTTGAAATATACTTGAGGTACAGTTTGACTGGGCAGTTTTCATTGTCAGGCTCCTCAAAATACTGCCTCTGGTGTTTTCTTTGTTCGACTCCCTGGGTTGGTTGTGGTTTTTGGAATGCTGGTTGTGTGCTAGGCTTAGATATCTGCAACCATTTTCATCAAACTTCACTTCAAATGACTTGGGTGTCAGCTCACGTAACCCCTCCCTGCCTCGCTGGGCCATATGGATTTGTATTTCAAACCAGAGTCTTTTCACTAAGCCTGGCGCAGTATTGGGTGACATAGCATCAGAGTCACAGATTTTGTTTAGATCTGCTGCATTTATTGCAGGGTGGTGGGTAGCTGTGTCTTTATTTGCTTTGCAATATTTTTTGAGAATACTGATAAAAACATTGTTGGCAGGACGGAAAATTGGGCCACTTATTATGTTGAGGGTACGTGCAACTGTGGTGCTGTTAAGATGACGATTTAGCCCAGCACAGATGGCACAGCAGCCAGAAACAGAGCACGCAGTCCCAGCACTGGTATGCACCTCAGCATAGAACTGTCTTAGTAAGCTGCAGAGCTTTTCGGCACTTTCAGTTTGAAAGTTAACTGCCAGACCCTGCCTGGATGCCCAGTCACTGAACACTCCCACAGCCCAAATAGTGTTTTTTTTAGTATTACACTCATCCCTATCACTTTCTATTTCAGTCAGCTCCTGTTCACTCACCGATATATGACGGCTTGTCTCGAGGGATTGTGTCCGTTTTCTGCTCATTTTTTGCAGCTGATGGCGATTCTGATGAGCGGAACAGTTCTTGAAGAGTGTCCTCATTTATTATTTGAAAGAACACTGGCACATTATCTGACATTGTAGTTTTTTTTTTTTTTTTTAATTTAAGGGCACACAGAGAAGAGAAATGCCGGCTTTTGAGAGCTGTCAGAAATTTTAAATTCAATCAGCTGTGGTATCATTGTGATGTGGAGAAAAACGATGGCAACTTTGATTGGCTGAGGTGTACCAGTGCTGGGACCGATATGAGGGGTGTCCGATTTTTATGTTCAGTTTGTTAGGAAGACAGCGATCTCTGCAATACTTAGTTTGACTGCACTATATGGGAACATAATGGAGATGAGCTGTTGCTGGTCCTTATCGAGGCACTTCCTTTCCTTAGTCTGTGTCCTGTGTCTCAACCCCCCCCACCACAGACAGTGGCACTATGGTTTATCTTTTTAAGCTGTGAGCAGGAGCTGTGGGGTACTGGAGCAGAGTTGGGGACAGTAGGGTGATAGAGGGAACCTAGCGAAACACTGGCAGTAGGGACAGAGTTTTTTTTTCTTTTTTTTTAAGTTTTACCTGATGTGGCGTGGCCAGAGAACCGAAAACAGAGCAAAGAATTTAAGGGACAATCAAGTCGACGGACAGAGAGAGAGCGCGCGGTGGGAAAAGTACATGTAAATTTCATCTTTTTTCAGTGGCTATCCACCACCCCCCCACACACACACACACCGCTACTTTCAGATTCAACTGCAAACTGTCATCTCATTGTGGACCCCCCGATCCGGGGACAGTTATTTGCAGACAGTTATTGTCACAACAGCCGTGAGGGGACTGCTCTCTCAGCTCGCTACATCATTTTAAATTAGTTGCACGTGTGAGACACGGACTTACAGATACAGAGAGATGGCACTACATCTGCGGTGTGGAAAATGAGGGATTCTCTGCTGGATATTTACTACGGATAGATCAGGCAGGATGCAGGTATGAGAGACAGCCGGTTTATTATGGGACTTGTTTTATTTATATGCTTGACACGGAGATAGATTCGCAATGCCAGGTTCTGGCTGCAGTGAAACTGAAGGCTTGGGCATAAGGGAAGGACCTACATAAGGAGCGCGAGAGTGCAGCACATTACCTGCCGTAAATATGCTGGCTGTTTACTTTTTAAAAGTATTGTTCATTTGTTTTGCGGGCTGTATTTCGTAAGATTTCGGTATCCAGTAGATTAGGAACATTTGAATTAGAGCCTGAGACTCACTTTGGGAGTGTCACTCGCTAAATTTACAATAAATATGGCGGCACTTGCCTTTTTAACGTTCTACTAGCCCACTACTATTTAGAAGTACATGAGGCAACTGAGACTGGGAATAGTTTTTTACCAGTCTCTGTTGTCTCATACCGGACTAGCAGGTTGCCTCTTTCAGCCAATGAGGGACGTGAAGACACTTTACCCATTTTCTAAACAACAATTAGTCACAGCAAACCCTGCTGAAATATATTTTGTTACATGGGGAAGAGAAAGGGTTGCACAGGATTGGTCAACTTATATCAGCTGACCATATCTTAATTCTCAATGTATGGATATGTCCGCCGACATTGTGTTCCCCCTCTCAAAAGAACCTCTTATAGATGCAGTAGTACCATTCAGTTTTAGCCTGCAATTCACTGCTAGCCAACAGAAGGCTTTCAAATAAGAATAGATATGCTTAAGTTAAATTTCTGGTAGTTCTGTCATAAGTTGCTTTAAAACATCTATAAGACTACGTAATGTGTTTTTTTACTTGGAAACACATACCCTTTCAGTAACTACACAGTAATGTATGCCAAGCAATTACAGCAAAAACTACCAGATCTGAAATCTCCTCTGCATTTAAATATATGCATTTCCCATAATACACAGCAGCCAAAGCCAAACATCAAATATAGCAAAAAAAGATGATTCCACCGTTTACAAAACTGTCAGTCAGAATGAGTACATATTCTGAAATGTTTTTCATATCTGCATTTAATCAGTAATTGTTCACCATTGCAGCCATCACAATATAAAAAAGTTATATATAAATCATAATCGCAATATTAAAAAAAACAAAAAAAACATGTAATTTCACCAGTCAGGTGCAACCTCCTTTCTCTTCCCCATGTTAGGAACCTTGATAGCCTCCTGGAACTTTTTCAATTTTGCACTTTAAAATTACTTTCATGCAAATGCAACATGAGGAAGAGAAATATATAACATGCATTTGTCAATGCCGAATGTTTGCTTACTGGCATTGGCAGTGGTAGTGTAGAAGTTACAGAGCTGCGTAATAGGAATGGCAGTGAAGTATTGAACTGAAGCCAACCCCACCACCACCCTGCAGAGAGTGATGGGCATTGGGGTGTGCATTTGGGTCATCAGGCATAACGGCCACGCCATTTCACCACACCCCACTCTGCAGAGACTGACAAGTGTCACGTGTTCCTTGGGGTCTTTGGGCCTTATGCGCACCCCATTTCATTAGGAAATATGGTGAGATGGGTGCAATATAGGAGAATGGGGTGAAGTTTGGGGATGAAGAGTCCAAGGCATACCTCGATGCCTCTCAGTGACTGCAGGGTGTGGAATGGTATGAGCATCACAGGCAAGAATCCCAAGTCACACCCCTGATTCCTGTCATTCTATATAAGGTTGGGTGATTTAGTTGAAAAGTCTAATACCTCAGGCATTCATTGGTATTTTAATTCCAAATCTTCCAACATGTTTGTTTTGTGACCCCACCTCACGAACAGGAATATCAGTGTGGTAGCCGAAAGCTGCTTATGCACAGTGACTACGGGATTTAGCACCACAGATGCAAACATATTCCGAACAGGCTGTAAAAAATGGCAGCTGTACTCTTTCATGGGGAGGTGTAAAAATGGCTATGTTGCAAATGTGTAGTAAAAATATTTAAAAAAATGGTGAAGTCACAAGCGTACATAGAAACTGTGCAACGCACACCCGTTATATAAGTAGGTTGGGGATATTTTATAGCAGATTGTCAACTCAGGCATTTTGGTGCCTCCGATCATGAACAGTGTCACTGTGATTTTCTTTATCTGTGCCGAACAATGATTTCCCATAACGACCACGCATCTCTGCACTGAAAGTGTGAAAACACACTTTGGCCATGTTGTGAAAATGGCAGCTGTACTGTTCATAAGGAAGTGTTGAAAAATGCCACTAGTGAAAATCTGGACTGGAAATATTACAAAGTCATGAACTAACGAGGATGCGTGGAAACTGCACAATGCTCACTCGTAACACAGTCATTTTATGGACTTTTGTCACCAAATTTTCAACATAGCCATTTTAAGACCTCTGCTCATGAACAGTGTAACTGTGATTTTCTTAATCATAGAAACATAGAAACATAGACTTTGACGGCAGATAAGGACCGCTAGGCCCATCTAGTCTGCCCATTTCCCTACCTACAGGATAGGCCGCAGATCCTAGTTAACCAACAGCCTTTATCTTCCTGCCCCCCACAAGAATTGCCTTATGACTGTCCCATGCATTCTTGAATTCTCCCACAGTTTTAGACCCCACAACTTCCTCAGGAAGGCTGTTCCATGCATCCACTACCCTCTCTGTGAAATAATACTTCCTCACATTGCCCCTGAACCGCCTCCTTCTATTTTTAAATTGTGTCCCTTGTTCTTGCAAGTCTCTTTTCTGAAAGATGCTACCCTCTTGGACTTTGTTGATTCCCTTGAGGTACTTGAAAGTTTCTATCATGTCCCCTCTCCTTCTTTCCTCAAGGGTATACATATTAAGCTCCTTTAGTCTCTCCTCATACGGCTTCTCTTGCAGACCCACCATTTAGTTGCCCTCCTCTGGACTGCCTCTATCCTGTCTATGTCCTTGCGGAGATGGGGTCTCCAGAACTGGACACAGTATTCAGATGGGGTCTCACCAACTGTCTGTACAGAAGGATAAAACTTCCTGTTTCTGCTGCTGATGCCTCTCCTATACATCCCAGTATGCTCCGGCCCTCCCTACTGCCTTCTCACATTGCTTGCTAACCTTAAGGTCATCTGATATGATTACCCCAGGTCCCTTTCCTGTTTTGTTGTTACTACCTCCCCACCCATTGTGTATTCTTCCTCTGGGTTCTTGTTTCCCAGGTGCATTATTTGCTTTTTGCATTGAATGCTAGCTGCCATACGTCTGACCATTCCTCCAACCTTGCCAAGTCCCTTTCATCCTTTCCCACCTCCTTGTGTATCAACCCTGTTGCAGATCTTTGTGTCATCTGCAAAGGCATACTTTTCCTTCCAGTCCCTCTGCAATGTCACTGATGAAGACATTAAAAGGACTGGACCAATACTGAACCCTGCAGTACCCCACTAGTAACCACCCTTTCTTCAGAGTGGACTCCATTTACAATTACCTTCTGTGTCCTGTTGTCCAGCCAATGTTTTACCAGGCTACCACCCTTGGACCCACTCCCAGGCTGGTTAATTTGACTATCAATCTTTTGTGTGGGACTGTGTCAAATGCCTTGCTAAAGTCTAGGTAGGCCATGTCTGACAGCCCTCCCTGGTCTACTACTGGTCACCCAGTCAAAGAAATCTATTAGATCCGTCTGACATGACCTTCCACTGTGAACCCATGCTGCCTTGGATCCTGTGCTCCACTGACCTCTAGGTACTCAACTATTCTTTCCTTCAGAAGTGACTCCATCACTTTCCCTACCACAGAGGTCAGAATGACAGGTCTGTAGTTTCCTGCCTCTGTCTTGGTCCCACTTTTGTGAAGGGGAATCACATCCGCCTTCCTCCAGTCCTCGGGTACCACACCATCCTCCCATGATTTATTAAAAAGAGTAGCCAGTGGTTTCACTAGTTCCTTCCTTAATTCTTTTAGAATTCTGGGGTGAATTCCATCAGGACCCATTGCTTTGTCCACCTTCAGTTTTAGGAGTTCTTGCAGAACCCTTTCTTCTGTGAAAGGACTGGGATCGACCCCCCTATCAAGAGTGCTTCTGTTAATTGGATTAGGCACTTCCCCCTCCTCTTTTGTGAATACTGAGCAGAAATATTCGTTCAGTATTCCTGCTTTTTCACTGTCCCCCTCTGCCCACCCACTGTTCATTCTATTCAGCCTCACTATCCCTCCCTTTGTCTTTCTACGCTCGCTGATGTACCTATAAAAGGTTTTATCCCCTTTTTAACTGAGTTAGCTATCTTTTCCTCAGTTTGGGCCTTTGCTATTCTGACTTCCCTCCCTGCTTCTTTCTGCCTTAACTGGTACAGCTCTCTGTCCTGCTCCTTCTGTGTTTCCTTATACTTCTAGAATGCTATCTTTTTCTTCCTGACTTTCACAGCCACCTCTCTTGAGAACCATAGTGGCTTTTTCTTTCGTTTTGATTTGTTGATTTGCTTCACACAAAGGCTTGTTGCGTCTGTGATGGCAGTTTTGATAATTCCCCATTGTTGCTCCACACCTCCTTCTAGCCTGTTTGCTAGTGCTTTTCTGAGGCACTCTCCCATCTTGCCAAAGTCAGCCCTCCTAAAGTCCAGTACCCTCACTTTTGTATGGCTTGACTCTGTAGCTGAGTTTAACATGAACCACACTGCTTGATGGTCACTTGTCCCAGATGGCAACCTACTTCTAGATCTGAGATCCTCTCACTGCCCCCGTTTGAGTACGAGGTCTAAGATTGCTCCCTCACGAGTGGGTTCAAAACTAGCTGTCTAATGCCTGCCACCTGTAGGGCATCAAGAATGGCCCTGCTCTTGGATGTAGCTGCAGCAAATGTGCTCCAGTTAACATCTGGCATATTCAGGTCTCCATTAACAGTATCTCCCTTTCTCTGCCATTCTAAGAATGCCTTCCATCATATCCTTGTCCATTCCTTCCCCTGACAGGGGGTCTGTACACAATCCTGTGCGGATTGTGGTGCCTTCAGTCTCCAGGTGACCCACAGTGCCTCCTCTCCTCCTGTTTACTCTTTTGTTCAGTTGCTTTTATCCTTCCTTTACAGAGAGCTACTCCTCCCCTCTTCTCCCTGCCTGTCTCTCCTGTAGGTTATGTACCCTGGTATGTTAACATCCAGTCATGGTTCTCTGTGTACCATGTTTCTGTGACTACTACGATACCCAGGCATCCCTCTTCCATTAAGGCCACCAGCTCAGGAGCTTGTTTCCCAGACTACAGGCATTGGTACTCATTACCCTCTATTTCCTGATGGCCTTACCCCTTTTGCCCCATCCCTGTCCTTCTTGCCTTTGTCACTTTCTCCATTTACCCTGCCCTTCTCCCTATCGACACCTCCATGTTGGTGTTTGCCACACTTACTACTGTGATTGTTTGGGGGCTAGGATTTTCCTGCTCCTTTCCAGTGCCTCACCCTTGGCTAGTTTAAAAGCCCGAATGAAGCATTAAACCTATCACCTAGGATCCTGGTTCCCCTCCGGACAGATGCAGCCCATCATGCCAGTATAGGCTTGCATCACTCCAGGTGGACCCCAGTCCCCAATGAAGCCAAATCCTGAGCTCCACACCAGTTTTTCAACCACTGATTGAATCCCATGGTATGGAACACCTAGCCTCTCCTATGCCATAGATGGCTAGCACCTCGAGAAGGTTACCGTGCGTGCTACTTGACTAAGGCCCTCCCAATTCCACAAACTCTTCCTGCACTTCTCTAATCCTTTCTTAGCCAGGTCATTTGTCCCTAGGTGGACAATGACATCCAGCTCCCTCCCTTGTGCAGCTGCTCCAGCAATCCTGAGGATTCGCTCCCTGTCCCTCCAAGCCATGGCGCCAGGCAGGCACCTACCTCCCTCTCCCCTTCCTTGCCCAGTTCTACCTTCCTAACAATGGAGTCCCCACCAGGAGTTGTTTCCTTCCCTGCAGGGTCCCTGCCACCCTCCTGTGGGTCTCCTTTGTGGAGGTTCCCACATCCTCCTTGGTCTCCACTGTAGGTGCCTCCATAGAGAACCACACTTTGCCAGAATGGCATAGGGTGTGGAGGTACAACTGGAGGATGTGCCTCTGTCCACCACTCTCACCCTCCTGATACTATTGGTCCAACACGCTCCTCTTTCTTGGCAACCTCTGAGGCAGCGCAGTGGCACTGGTGGTCCCTGGATGGAAGGAGAGTCCCAAATCCTGGCTAACTGACCTGGAGATGAGCAACCTCCTCCCTCAGCCCAAGAGGTGCCTGCAGATGGGACAACACGCATCCTCAGAATATCACCTGGAAGACTGATGCTCCACAGCCACTGCACCACCACTCAATCATGTCTTATTTCTGACCCCTTAACTGTTTGCAATCCTTACTCTTTCGTCTGTTTTCTCTCTCTCTCCTTTCTTTCTGCCTGTGTGCCTTTAAGCTCCTGATTGTCCTGTTCTGAGACAAGAATATCCTATATTTCTCAGTAGACCACTTACTTGTTCAGAGGCAGACCTCCAGCAGCTAGAGGGGCTGGAGAGCTACTCTTGCCCTTCTAGGATGGTGGGTCCTTGGTGGTTCTGTGATCACTCACTTCCTGCCCCTAAACAGGAAGTTCCTGTTGTCAGTCAAATCCTGTGCCTATAAAAATAGAACTAGCTTTGGGTGGGGGGTGGAGGGAGGAAGGAGGCAATATAGTCCCAGTAGAGAAGTTCAGTCACACAGCAGTCCTTTCTCTTGGTGTCTTCTGCCAATCTGTAATCTGTAATCTGTCCTAAACATTGCTTTCGCTCACCAACAGCACCATTGTGCGCTACATGTGCGATAACACATTTTGGGTGACATATGAAAAATTGCAGCTGTACTGTTCATAAGGAAGTTTAATAAAATGGACATGTTGAAAATCTAGAGTGAAAATATTAAATTTGCAAACTAACGAGCATGCATAGGAACTTGTACAACACGCTTCGTAAAAGTCATTTTTAGGCATTTTTCACCAAGTTTTCAACATAGCCATTTTAAGACCTCTGCTCATGAACAGTGTCACTGTGGCTTTGTTAATGTGTCCCATACATTGAGGTTGCACCGACTCTGCGCCATTATGCTGCTACATGGCAGGCACAGACGTTTTGGGCAGGATGTGAAAATGACAGCTGTACTGCTCATAAGGAGGTGTGGAAAAATGGCAATGTTGAAAATCTGGAGTGGAAATATTGAAAAACCTACGGCGTGCGTGGGAACTGTCAGCAACTGACCGTAAAACAGTCATTTTAGGAATTGTCCCTAAATTTTCAACATTGCCATTTTAAGATCTCTGCTCATGAACAGTGACACTGTGATTTTCTTAATATGTCCCATACACTGAGTTCGCACAACAACTGCGCCATTGTGTGCTACATGGGCGGAAACACGTTTTGGGTGAGATGTAAAAATGACAGCTGTACTACTCATAAGAAGGTGTGGAAAAATGGCAATGTTGAAAATCTGGAGTGGAAATATTGAAAATTTACAAACCTATGAGTGTGCGTAGGAACTGCGCAACGCACGCTCGTAAAACAGTCATTTTTAGGAATTTTTTCACCAAATTTTCAACATAGCCATTTCAAGACCTCTGCTCATGAACAGTGTCACTATGATTTTCTTAATTTGTCCCTTACATTGATTTGCATTCACCGACTCGCCATTCTGCTACAAGGGTGGAAACACATTTTGGGTGAGATGTGAAAAATGACAGCTGTACTGCTCATAAGATGGCATGGTGAAATGGCAATGTTGAAAATCTGGAGTGAAAATATTGAAATTTCCGAACTACGAGCCTGCGTGGGAACTGCATACGCTCGTTAAACAGTCATTTTGGAATTTTGGCACCAAATTTTCAACATGGGATTTTGGGCCCCTTCTCATGAATGATGTCACTGTCATGGCGGTGATTCGGTCCTGAAGGGTGATTTCACAGTCACTGGCGAAATCACCCCTCGAGCCAATAGCGCCATGACACTGACTTCACTCATGAAAGGGTCCCAAAACCCATGTTGGAAATTTAGTGCAAAATTCCCAAAATGCCAAGATATGCATAAAGTTGAACCCCTCCTATCTAGCCCATTATACAGCTTACCGGCATTTCCTCAGTTCGCGGTCGGCTTT
Source organism: Neoceratodus forsteri (assembly GCA_016271365.2). Taxonomy (NCBI): domain Eukaryota; kingdom Metazoa; phylum Chordata; order Ceratodontiformes; family Ceratodontidae; genus Neoceratodus; species Neoceratodus forsteri. Next base: position 680,073,730 of record CM057456.1, on the reverse strand, counting down.
GGAAAAGTGCAGAGCGTGTTCCCGGTCCACGAAGATCATCGCCCAGAGTCCTGAGGTAAGTATGGGGTGAGGGGTGTGGGGAAAGCTGGGTGCGCAGTGGGTGGGTGCAGGTTGTGGAGGGTTCAACAGGCCGCCCGTGGGACAGTTTTTGTTTTACAGGGTAAAAAACAAAAAGATGTCAGCGGGACCGCTTGCCACGCTGGGGTGGGCTCCCAGCATGGCACAATGACTTTGGGGAGGCGGGTTCAGCCGACGGGGGATTGGGCACCCCCGTCGGCAACATAATGGATTGCCACACTGGGGTGGGCTCCCAGCATGGCAGCAACTATTGGGAGGGGAGGGAGACAAATAGTTCAGCCGACGGGGATTGGGCACCCGTCGGCTATCGCTGCATCACGGGCGTGCATGCCTGCGGCTGGGGGAGCTGCTCGTGAGCAGCTCCCGCTGCTCGCTAACTCACTCAGCGTAGCTCCCCTCAACTGTATGCCACTGCATTTTGGAGCGTCATGAGCAGCTCCAAAATGCATTGGCTTACAGGGGCCGCACCTGCCAGCCCAGTGCCTGAATTGGAGGAGGAGGTGACTCACCTCCGAAATCTCCGTTCATGGCACTATGTTTCTTGCACATGCGTGCAAGCAAACGTAAAAAGAGTGCCAGACCCTTTCTCTTCCACATGTTACGTGAACACACATGAAACACAGAAGGAGCAGAACAGAAAACGTTGTCAGCTAAAGCAGAAAGAGGCAGGGAAGGCATTCAGAATAGCAAAGGCTCAAACTGAGGAAAAGATAGCCAACTCTGCTAAGAAGGGGGATAAAACCTTTAATAGGTACATTAGGGAGTGAAGAAAGACCAAGGGAGGGATACAGAGACTTAATAAAGGTGAGGGAATGTGGGCAGAGGGTGACAGTGAAAAAGCAGGGATACTGAAAAAATATTTCTGCTCAGTATTCACAACAGAAGACAAGGGGGAGCTACCTAAACCAAACAAAGGAGAAACTCTGAATAGGGGGGTCAATACTAGTCCATTCACAGAAGAAAGTTTTTTTTTTTAATCATGCTATTGCTTATTCTCCTTGGCAGAGTGGCCCTACATGATCTCCAGCCACCAGCCCTGCACCTCCGGACCTGGTCATGCGTGCAGGCCACACAAACCTGCTCCCAGTGGGCCAGCCATTATCGCTTTCGAACCCACCGGGCATGCACCCCTCTCGGGTCTCTCGGGGGGGGGTGCAAGGCGTGGCCATCAGCTGTGAAGATTGCCCTCTGCATTTTTCCACATTTTCTCCCCAGTGGAGAGCCAGGCGTGTAATGGCATCCGCGCTGTAGTGCTGATGCCCCGCGCTCTCCCTACTGTGCATGCCACTTGTGGTCGCAGGCTGGCCTCCGCCAGTCCCTGCTACAGGGCGATGCAAACCCCACTACCCACCCCAGAGAGAGGAAAGCAGTCATTGGACACTCAATCCTCCATCTCCCCTGCCAGCCCCCGGCGGCCCAAGTCCATTCATGAATCCGGGCCACCGACGTGGCATGAGGTGTGATGTCCAGTGCCTCAGCCCCACTGGGCCAGCTGAAGAAAGGGTTTTGAAAGAACTCTTGAAACTGAGGGTGGACAAAGCAATGGGGCCTGATGGGATTCACCCAAGAATTCTAAAAGAACTAAGGGTAGAATTAGTAACACCACTGACTACTCTCTTTAACAAGTCATGGAATCATGGGAGGATGGGGTGGTAGCTGAGAACTGGAGGAGGGCAAATGTGATTCCACTTCACAAAAGTGGGAGCAGGACAGAGGCAGGAAACTACAGATCAGTTAGTTTGACTTCAGTGGTTGGGAAAATGATGGAATCACTTATGAAGGAAAGAATGGTTGAGTACATAGAAGCCAGTGGGGCAGAGGACCCAAGACAGCATGGTTTCACAGCAGGAAGGTCATGTCAGATGAACCTAATAGATTTCTGTGACTGGGTGACCAAAATAGTAGACCAGGGAGAGGCTGTGGAAATGGCCTACCTAGATTTTAGCAAGGCATGTGACACAGACTCACTCACAAGATTAATATACAAGTTAGCCAGCCTTGGAGTGGGTCCCAAGGTGGTAGCCTGGATAAAAAACTGACTTGACAACAGGACACAAAGGGTAATAGTAAACGGAGTCCATAGTGAAGAAAGGAAGGTAACTAGCGGGGTACCACAGGGTTCGGTACTGGGACCGGTCCTCTTTAATGTCTTTATGAGTGACATTGGAGAGCACCTGGAAGGAAAGGTATGTCTCTTTGCAGATGACACAAAGATCTGCAACAGGGTTGATACACAAGGTGGGGTGGAAAGAATGAAAAGGGACTTGGCAAGGTTGGAGGAATGGTCAAATATATGGCAGCTCAGATTCAATGCAAAGAAGTGCAAGGTAATGCATCAGGGAAAGAAAACCCAGAGGAAGAGTACACAATGGGGGTGAGTTAATAACAACAACAAAAACCAAAAGAGACCTAGGAGTAATTATATCACATGACCTAAAGGTGGGCAAGCAATGTGAGAAGGCAGTAAGGACGGCTGGGGGGATTCTGGGATGCATAGGGAGAGGCATCAACAGTAGAAAACAGGAAGTTGTTATCCCTCTGTACAGACAGTTAGTGAGACCACATCTGGAGTACTGAGTGCAATTCTGGAGACACCATCTCAGCAAAGATATAGACAGAGTGGAGGCTGTTCAGAGGAGGGCAACCAAAATGGTGCAGCGTCTGCACCAGAAGGCATATGAAGAAAAACTAAAGCAGCTTAATATGTATACCCTTGAGGAAAGGAGGGAGAGGGGGGACATGATATAAACTTTCAAGTATCTCAGGGGAATTAAAGTACAGGAGGGTAGTATCTTTCAGAAGAAGAGATGTGCAAGGACAAGGGGGCACAATTTGAAGATGGGGGGGACGGCTCAGAGGTAATGTTAGAAAGTATTTTTTCACAGATAGGGTTGTGGATGCATGGAACAAGCTTCCTGTGGAGGTTGTGGAGTCAGGAACAGTGGGAGAATTCAAGAATACATAGGACAGGCATAAGAAAATTCTAGTGGGGGGTAGGAGGAAGTAAGCTGTTGATTAACTAGAATCTGCAGCTTATCCATCGGGTAGGGAAATGGGCAGACTAGGTGGGCCAAGTGGTCCTTATCTGCAGTCAAATTCTATGTTTCTATGTTTCTATGTTACAAGCGGATTAACCCACTCCAGAGTGTGGGTCTCTCAGGGATTAATGTATGGCTGGGTGGTTGGAACCACTCAGCCTTCAGCCTCTGGGTCCAACCCCCCAGCCATACTTTAAACCCTGAGAGACCCACACTCTGCTGTGGGTTAATCCTTACATCACCCTAAGGTTGTAGGCAGTAGTAACAGTAAACCCTGCTGCTATTTATTTTACAGGGCTAGCAGAAATACCCTGCAAGCAATAAAGCAACTAGTGATGGCAAACTCACCCTTTATTTTTCTCTGGTGAATATCCCACTAGCCAGTTCTGTAGGCAATAATGCAAAACATAATAGTAAAACCCTGCCTTTATTGTGATTTTCTGGTCTCAGATATAGTGACCAGAGACGATCTGTGACACGCTGCTGCAGTGCCTCTCCTTCTCTCCACATTTTTTTGTAATTGTAATCATTCACATGTCATGGTATTTAAGGAAACCCTGTCTGAAGCTCTCAGACCTGTTGCACTGTTTCTCATCCTCTAGTCTTACTGTGTGTATGGTGTTATACATTTACCAGGTAAACTAGAAAACTTTATTAAGCAAGGGATTTACACTGTGTGACAGGGTGGCAAGCTGGGTGGTTTCTCAGGGAACACTCACAAAGAGAACACTCTGGGAACCAATTTAAATAAAATAAATCTGTTTTACTTTCAGTAACACACACCACATACACACACACACACACATATGAATGCACGCACACACACATGCGCGCACATGCACACATACACAAACACCACACACACACAAAGAAACAAAGAGCTTGTATTCAGCTTTACAAAAAATGAATACTGCAGTTCAGTATCTGGCTGTCTCCACATAGCAGAAAAAAAAAACTTTTCTCCTCATTCACCCCCTTTTATTGGACTCAGGTGTTGCGTGTGACCACTTCCCCTCCCCCTGAGGGATAGCCAATAAATGGAGCGTGCAGTGCAGTGAGATCTTAAAGAGCCAACTTTAAAGCAAGAGGGGTTTGGTACAAATCCCCTCCCAGCCACTGTCAAAACGGGTGATGCCCCTGTTGTAGAGCTGTGATGGGGATAATGGGTGAAAGGAGCTTGACGAACATATGGTTCCTCACACACAGAGACAAAAAGTGCTCACACCAACCTGTTACCCTTCTGTATCCTCTATTTATTTTATTGACTTACTATTCAGGACACTTGTTACATGGTATACAGCCTCTGGTAGGAAGAGTCAAAAGAAGCTGCTGCTATTCTGGATGAGTGGTCCCTGGTTTGTTGGTTGGTTGGTTGGTTGGTGCACTGAGCAGCTGCTTCACTTCTTTTGAGACAACAGATGATCATGTCATATGAATTTATTTTACACATAGCTTTTTTCCCATCTGGTCTGACATGGGCAGGTTCTCAGTCCGGGTCCCCTGCCCCTTCCCCTGCCGAGCAACCACCTCAGCCAGTACTTACCTAACCCAGTAATCCCATTGGATTGTTCCCTGTGTTGGGACCAGGAAGGGGAGGGCCATCCTCCCACCACCAAGAGACTCATATCCAGCAATGGGTCCAGTAGACCAGACAGTGTAGCAGGACAGTGGGCAGGACTTCATTTAGCCCATGCCAACCAATTTTCTGTTTTCTCCCCAGGTGTTCCCCAGCTGCTGCTGCACGTTGAGCATATGTGCATGGAGGTTACACCCAGGCCTCCGCATTTAGGCCCCAAGAGCTGAGTTGGCAACTTACTCTACTCTACCCGGGCAGAGGAGTCACTCCCCCCCCGGCCAACCCCTGGCAAACCATGCTCATTTCCAAAGACGGGTCTCCAGCATGGTAGGAGGTAAGGTGTTCAACACCTCAGCTCTCCAAGCCACCGGGCTGGCTTATAATATTCTCTTTAATTCAGTATATAAAATACCAGTGCTATGTATCACATGAAGCTGCACTTAGTAGGTAAACTTTTAATATAAAATGCTTATGACAGCTGTAGCTTAAATACATTTTGACATGGTGCTTTATTGTTTTAGTGAAACATAAACTCTTTTTACATACTAACATACTATTTGCCAGCAGATTAGGCCTTACGGTCTATCGAGTCTGCTCGAACCTCAGATCCCTAGTTGGGTGCCGAGGCCCTCCCCCTCCCTTGTGTTCCAGAAACCCTTATCATCTATCCCCACCTCCCTAAGAAAGGCCATCATCTGATGCATCCACTTTCTGTGTCTGTCCCACCTTCTCTTGAAGCCCTCCACTGTGGATCTCTGAACCAGCTCGCCAGGCAGTGCATTCCAAGGGTCCACCACCCTCTCAGTGATAAACCTCCTCCTCTTTTCCCCCCTCACCCTTCCACCTTCCAACTTCAAACCATGCCCTCTGGTGATACCGCCCTGCTTTAGTCTAAAGATCCCCTCCATGTTTACCCTATTTATTCCCTTGAGGTACTTGAAGACCTCAATCATGTCCCCCATCTCTCCTCTCTCCTCTCCTCCTCTCTCTCTCTCTCTCTCTCTCTCTCCTCTCCTCTCCTCCAATGAAAACAGACAGAGCTCCTCAAGTCTGTCCTTATACCTCAAATCTCCTAGCCCTCATATCATCTTAGTTGCCCTCCTCTGTACCCTCTCCAGGAGATGTATGTCCCTCTTCAAGTGTGGTCTCCAGTACTGTACACAGTACTCAAGGTGTGGTCTAACCAGTCCATTGTACAGTGGCAGAATCACTTCCTTGCTGCTAGAGGTGATCCCCCTTACGATGCATCCCAACATCCTGTTTGCCTTGCTAGCCGCTCTCCTGCACTGCTCAGAGTTATTCATACATGCATCCACCATGACCCCTAGGTCTTTTTCCCCTATTGAGGCCTCCAGTGCCTCCCCTCCCAGGGTGTACCTGTGTTTAGGGTTTCCCCGACCAAGATGCAACACCTTGCACTTGGTGATATTGAAATTTAAGGGCAAGACTCAGAAAAGCATCTGAATAATGCTGTTTCTGAAAGCATCACTGATTATTACTAGAACACATTTCATCAGAGTACCATTTTAGCAGCAAAGTACACCTAGCATCATTCAAATGATGGAGTATTTTTTTAAATCATATTTTAAAATAGTATTTGTTACTTTTGTAATTGGGCTGCAATTACAGTAAAGGGGGAACCCCAGCTGTCTCTACCAGTCTCCTGCTCTGAGGCCACTGTTCAGCACTGCTGTGCACAGGCCCCAGTATTCAGGTTTGGATCTGGACCCCAATATTCAGGAATATTGATATTCATATTTGGACGCCATGGGTCCCATGTACAATCTCCCCTTCCATTACCCCAAATATTCTCCTCATACTCCTCAAACCCGCTAAAAATAGACCCAGCTCCTTACCTTATTTAATATACTACACTAATATTTTCAGTGGTACAGCACTATGGTCTCCCCCATCCAGTCTAAACTGACTGCCCCCCCTACATCCATATTGGGGGACAGGTTATGCTGATGTTCTAGCTTTGTAAAACAGTGAAGGAGTGGCTCCTGTCCTAATTCTGTTTTATTTTAAAATGAGCTGATATGGCTCTGGAAATCCTTAAAACATTTTAGAATTATTTACAACTCAGCTTATGGTTCATATTTGTACTGTATTTCTTCAGTAGGTTTCATTCCCCTGTTTTACTGCTGAGGAAATCTGGAGAATAAAACACATGTTTTCATGAAAATATGCAAAATAATGAAGATTAAGAGGAAGAGAAATGAAGAACAATTTGAAATATTAGCAAAATTCATTGAAATGTATTTAAATATATTTTTCCACAGCTCTTACAGAGGTGTCAGCTGCTCTTTAAAATAAAAATATGCCCCATGTCCACTGAAGCAGCATTAGTGTGGGATTGTATGGAGGTTGGAGGCATATCCAGATGGGTGGGGGGTGTGCAAGGCTGAGCTATATAGTGAAGTTTGGGTACGGATTGCCCAAGGGCATCCAACTGCAAAGGACGCTCTTTGGTAAACCAACTGAGGACAACAGTATGAACATGGGATTGGTGTTTCTTTCATTTCATGTATTTATTTATTTATTATCTCAGACTACAACAACATTTGAGTCAGTAGCTCATTTATAAATGTTCCATGTCCAGTACAAACAACGAGATATACAAAGGTATTTAACTTACGCACAGTCAGTCAGTTCCAGAGTTACATAGTGTGAGGAACAGTACAATGTAGGCCAGTGCAAAATCAATACAAGTGGCAGCCTGGTTGTCTCTGTCTGTAGGAAGGGGAGGAAATGGCAGCCAAATACTGCCTTGTCAAATGGGGAAGAGTAGGATGATAGGCATGGGGGTGAAATCAACTTTACCAGTCAGGTTTAGGCTCTGTGCACTAAACATAGATAGGAAACAGGGAATATTGAGGGGGGAGGGGAGAAGATGAGAGAGTAAAGGGTATAGATATTATGGGGCAGAGGACACACAGGATATTTCTATTTTATTTATTTCATTTGCTCCTACTGCCTATTCCCTACTTGAAGTCATAAACATTGCTTATGACATCACTACCAGCTGCTATGTGGGTGGGGAAGGGTCACAATGTGCAATCTAAGTAATCAGCCCTCTGGTTACCAAAGGGCATTCAGTTACATATGAAGCTTTAAAGGATACCTACGCCATTCTTTTTTACAATTTTTATTTCTGTTGTAAATTACTACCTAGGATGCCAAAGCATTGCAGCAGCTGCCCCTTTGTCTGGGGTCTGCCTTCCCCCCCCAATGGCCAGTGACCAGAGGTTGTTTGAGTCCAGCCCAGGGAAGTGGCTAGCAGCCTCTAGACACAGGCAGCAATAGGGCAGAGCTAGCCCCTCGGGAGTCCAAGGGCCGGGGATGAATAAAACTGTGAGGCAGGCTGGTTTTCAGCCTTCTTGTTCCTCTTTCCCTCAGATCACCAGCTGCAGCTCTCTAACTCAGATGAGGTAAGGCAGATGGGGCCTAGGGAGGGTGGCCTCCTGGTAGCAAGCTAGTCGAGCTGCTCCTGGTGGATGTGGATTAAAATGAATGAATAAATAAATAAATAAATAAAAGGGTCTCTGCCATGCCTGCCTCATGCTTCTCATCTGAGTCAGGCCTTTAATCCCCCTGGCCATCTGTGTTTCAGGGCGGAGTCATAGGCCAAGGGCTGGGAGCGCAGCGGGTTCCCATGTGGTCCTGAGGGTGCTCCCTCAGTAGCCGTGGAGAGAGCTTTCATGGGGAGGTTTCTCCGGTTAAGCCTGGGCAAGTTACTTAAAACTGCTATACAGAGTAGCGGCAAAATTTCTAAGTTATGAGCCAGGACCCTAGGTTTGAATCTCACAGCCCCCTCTGTATATTGCAAGTCTTCTGGCTAAGGGTATATTTCCTCACTAAATGATACCACTCAAATGTATAGACACTTACCTGGGGTATCCCCACTGCTCCTGGTATCTGGTCTTCCAGCTCCTCTGCCCTATTGGGCAATGGGCGTGTGGGCAGCATCACGGAGTAGGGCCTACGTAGCTCTGGCCCGTATACTGTCATGGGTCCCACACGCATGGCTTGAGTGGTTTGGAGCTATCCCCCCCCTTCACCCTCCAAATAGCTGCCATGCAGTCAGCTCTCCGAGGTGTCCAGGATCGTGATAATTATTGGCCTGGGATCCATTGGGCCCCTGCAGTCACTTTGGGAGCAGTGGTGGTACTATCCCTAGTTGGAGGCCTGGGGAGCAGGGGAGCTCATTGGCAGAGCTAAGGACTGGTGGGTGTCTGTCTGCAGCAGTTTTGGTCCCTCTGGCAACTTGTGAGCTTGTGGAGGGCAAGAGGCTTTGGCACTCACTCCGACAGCTTGCAGTGGGGGACTATGGGTTCCGGCATTCCTCGGCGCTCACTGCAGGCCGGGGATTGGTTGCTTGGTGAAATCACATGGCCTGGGCTTCCAGCGAGATCTGGGCCTAGCTAAGAATGTGACCCTTGCAGGTCTCACAGGAACACTTGTGAGGGTTGGCCATCTTGGCTGGAGGCTTCAGCTTGTAAGGTCGCTTTCGGAAAAGGGGGATTTACAAAAAAAAGAAAGAAAAAGGGAGCAGGAGAAGCTCTCTGACAGTAGCTGGGTACATTGGCAGACCTTGGGGGGCCACGTGGTTAGTCACTTGGCCTCGGCAGACTGGGAACTGCCTACAGGGCCCACCATCTCTTCCACACTCTCAGCATTAATGCAGCAAATGGGCTAAATGAGTAGTATTATCCCAAGGTAAACAGTAGAGTGTTCTCATATGTTGGGACTATATAGTTCATGTTATATCATCTCTTTTAGCTGGCTTTATTGATTTACTGGTATAAACAGAGCTCAAAGAAAAAAGTATCATCACAGTTAGGCGAAGCAAGGGTAATTTTAGGTGAAATCAGAGCACCATGTGGACATCATAGTAGTTGAGAGGAATGGAGCCTACCGGCAGAGTATTCAGACAGGGAACGGAGGCAGTGACACATTGGGAGCACCCTGTAATTCGAATATACATATTTATGTGGTAACATGTTTGGGCCTCGCCTAGATTCAGTGTCAGATCATACTGAATAGGGAATCCAATAGCGTTCTGCCTGCTATTCAGGTGGTGGGAGTTTGGTTGCTAATTCTCCAGCCCTGGCTACTACCTCCTTTTGAGGACAGGATTTACTGCTTGTTTTGTTGAGGTTGATGAATCTGGCTAAGGGGGAGGCTGGGGGGCCCCTAACGATGTTGTGGGATGCCTGATTGCAATGATTACTAATCATGTTTCTTGAAGGGGGGGACTAGTTGTCATTTCAGATCATGTCTGTCAGGAAGCAGGTGCTCACATCCAAGGCATTGGCAGTGTCCAAAGACAAGTTGCGCAACCTGTATAGGAAGAATGCAGCAGCCTGGCTGAAGGCATGCCTGGAAGGGCTGGAAGAGTCCACTACACCCAACAGGAAGAAGAGGGTAGGTAGCTGGAAGTCACTGCCACCAGCAAAACTATCCCACCTGGCAGGTAAGGTAGATGTGAATGGCCCCCAAGTGGAGGCCAGCCAGGTAAGGCAGGTGCTGGGGGCAGTGAGGGGAGAGTCTTAGGTAGGTGAGGAGTCATCAGATAATGAGGTCAAGGGTACCATTACAGCAGACACCCTGAATTCAGATAGAGATGAAACTGGGATAATCTCTGACGGGGCAGAAAAGAAAGAGTAGGGCAGACAGCTGCCCTTGCCAGACAACAGTCTGTGGGCAGCAACTGACGAACTCTTGAAGCAGTTGGTGGGGGGTGGTGGCGGACTTAGTGATGGAGATTAAGAATCAGGCGTTGCCCCCAACTGTGGGGGGCTTAACACAGGGGCTGAAAGCCTCCCAGACAAGCTGGCATCTTCACCCTCAGTGAACCTGTACATGGGCCTAGACTCCCTAGTGGGGACTCATTTAACCAAAAAGATTAAGCAACAGATTAGGGACAGTGAATATGTATATATATTTTCCTTGCTTAATCACCCCGTTCACCCTGGAGAAGAAAAAGGAGAAGGACAAAGGGGATGACCAGGACCAGAAAAAGGTTAAGGTCCCCTGGATGTACAACAACTTGGTCATGGCCTTCATAATTATGCCACAGTGGTGTTGGAGGGTGATGATAAACAGGAGGTGGAGATTTTATACTATATGCACCGAACCTCTTTGATGCATCGCAAGAATGTCGGGACGGCTTGGCTGGAGTACGATGAGGAGTTTCAACGTAGATGGCAAGTAGATCCAGTCATCAGCTGGGGCAAGCTGTGCATGCCATTGATGGTGGATGTGATGCAGGGTGGGGGAGTGCAGCATACTGGTAGTGGGCTCCTGATTCATGCCATGGCACCACGAAAAGGGGACAGTGCCTCCTCTCAGCTGTGTTATACATACAATCAGTCATCCTGCTCACCCCCAGCAGCTGGTTCAAACATGCATGCTTGGCCTGCAGCCGACAATACCCCTTTCTCCTAAGGGAGGGAGAGGTTTGCGAACGAGGGTCGGGGCCGGTACAGCAAGCCCCCAGTAGGCAAGCCTTCCTACTTCAGTGTGAATAAAAAGGATTAAGCCATGACTAGACCAGTACCTGGACAGAGCAGCCGCGCAACTGTTGGGGGCTGGGTTTTCAGAGGCCTTCAGGATCTCGTACTCCGGTCCTCACCGGCAGTACGAGGCAGAGAACCTGAAGTTGGCCAGAGACCTGCCCCATGTTGTCCAGTGGAAACTGGAAAAAGAGCTGCGGCTTTGGTGGGTAAGTGGCCCCTTCCCCAGGCCACCACTACCAAATCTAAGGGTGTCACCAATTGGCCTAGTGCCCAACAAGGTTCAAGGGGAATACAAGTTGATTAATCACCTGTCGTACCCATTGGGGAACTCGGTGAATGACCACATTGACCAGCAATACATGTCAGTTCACTACTAGTCATTCAACCGGGCAGTGGACGTGGTGCAGGCAGCAGGGCCATGTGCCCTGATGACTAAGGCAGACATCGAGTCCATGTTCAGGCTATTGCCAGTGCACCATGAAGACAGGGTCCTGTTGGGCATGAGATTTGAGAATGAGTATTATGTGGATAAATGCATGCCTATGGGCTGCTCGGTGGCCTGTGCCATGTTTAAGAAGTTCAGTGCCTTTTAGCATTGGGTTATGGCACGGACAGTGGGCATCGACAACATAGTACACTATCCTGATGATTTCCTGTTTGTGGGCCTAGCAGAGTCTCCAGTGTGTGGGGACTTAGTCTGGGCCTTTGAACACATGTGCGGGAAGTTTGGGGTTCCTTTAGCAAAAGAAAAATCTGAACCACCAGGAACCTCCCTCACCTTGTTGGGCATAGAAATTGATTCCACGAACAAGCTGTGCCACCTGCCATGGGATAAACTGACCACACTTCGGTCTCTGTTGGTTAGGATATTGGGGAGCAAGAAGGTTTTATTGAGGGAACTACAGCAGTAAGTTGGGCACCTCAGCTTCACATGCAGGGTCATACAGCTGGGGAGAACTTTCATGTGGCAGTTCGCCAGGAGAGGAGCCAGTTATACAAGACCCCATCACAGGATTCGAGTTACAAAGCAGTTCCAGGAGGACTTGCAGGTATGGCAGCTGTTCCTAGACCACTTCAACGGGATGGCCTTGTGACAAGTACTACAGAAGGGTACCCCCTTGGAGCTGTACCCTGATGCAGTGGGTGGTCTGGGGTTCAAGGCTTATTCCCAAAGGCAGTGGTGTACAGAGCAGTGGTCACCAGCTTGGTTAGCGGCTGGGATAGGGAAGCAGATTACTCTGCTGGAATTTTTGCTAGTAGTAGTGGCCCTGTCCATCTGGGGTCACAGATTCCAAAACCAGGTACTGCACTTCAGGTCAGATAACATGGGGGAGGTCCATATCATCAGTAGGCAGCTGGGTCAACTGGAACTAATGGGAGACTTGATGTGGGTATTTGTCTTAAAGTGTATGTTGCTTAACCTGACATTCCAACTTATACATGTCCCAGGAGCTGACAATGGCATTGCTGATGCCTTATCTCATTCACAATGGGACAGATTTTTCAGGCTGTTCCAGGAGCAGACAAGGAGCCACAGAAGGTGCTTCCCTTCCTGTGGGAGGTAGTGCCAACAGGCTTGAAAATGCATAGATAATTACATTGCACCAAGTACAAAGGAGGCAAAATGCCAGGGGGTCAAATGCTACGTAGCCACACAGGAGACTAAGGGGTGGCAGGATGTTTGGCCCATACCAGTAGATCCACTTTGTAGTTATATCATGGTGGGGAGAGCAGAGAGTCTGTCACCAGGTGTGGTGGCATGTCACCTGAGGGGCTTGTCATGGGTGATGAAAGCAATGGGTTGGCAGACACCACTGGTGCCTTTAAAGTGAGGAAGTTAATGGAAGTCTGGTGAAGGGAGGTCATCTCTATTCCTGATGCTAGATGGCCTATTTAGTCAGTTAAGTTAGAAGCCATTTAGGGGGTCTTGCCCAACGTTTGCAGTGATGAGCATGAAACCCAGCTGTTCAGTGCTGTGTTCTTGGTCGCTTTCTGTGGACCCTTCAGGATCTCGGAGTAAACAAATCCCTCCAAGGACTGGGGCACCCTGGGCCTGCTGTCACAGGATGTGATGATTGTAGTGGACAGAGTATTCCTGCACCTCCGCAGGTTCAAGACAGAGCAGAGGGAAGCAGGCCATTGGCATGAAGTCAAAGCTCCAGCAGGAGAGTGGTGGTACATAGCTCATACTCTGGCTGACTAGTGGACACACTGCTCCGTGAATGAGGAGGCCTTTTTCAAGCATCAGGATGGCAGTGCAGTGATGGCCTACCAATTCCGGTTCATCCTGCAGAAGGCTAGCCAGGGGCTAGGGCTACCAGCAGAGGATTATGTGACACATTCATTCCTCACTGGGGCAGTGATGGCTGCCAGGGGAAGGGACCTTTCAGATTCTGAGATTCAGGTCTTGGGATGCTGAAAGTCTCAGGCATTCCTGCATTATGTGAGACCACACCTGCAGTAACTGTTTATTGTCTCTTACAGGCCCTGGGAAAACATTGTGTGTGTTTGGATATGTGGCCATGCTTTCATTTGGTGGGTGGCTCAGAGGGCAACTGGTCAGCCATGGGGAAGCAACCTGTCTCTGCCATGGAAGGTCACCCAGACAGAGTGGTTGGAGACCAAGGGTCTGCTCTGGGAAGGGTTGCTTCCACAATTGCAAAGGGAGGCTGACTGAGGGAATGCACCGCACATCTTGTTGATTCACTTGAGCAGAGGGTCTAGGTCCAACCTCAGCAGCATAGACTGCAAGGTTGGCGACACCAGACGGGGGTGACCATCAGAACCTTGGCCATATGACCTGTCCTGCTACTGCAAAGGGATGCCTTTGCCTGCACCCGCAGGGGTCTCCTAAGTTGGGGGTTGTGTGGGGTCTGGGGTATGCACTTCCTCCCTGCAGCGCCCATTGCTCAATATTAATTGAGTAAGGTATTACTCTAAAGTAGAAATTATAAAAGTAATTTATGACTTAATAAAGATTAATGCCTAGAATTGTAATTAATAAAACATGGCTGTGGCCATTTCCTCCAAGAACTGTGTTGCGTCTTTCTTGACTGTGGAGAAGGGGAGAGCCATGGGGGCCTACCAGACAACTCATAGGCTTGTAAAGGAGAGGCTGCTGTTTACATTTATACTAAAACTGCATTTATTAAAGTAGGATAGATGCAGTTTCATTGAATTTGAAAATTGTAAACAAAGCCTCTTCTGATTCAAAACTCCTGCTCTCAGAATTCTAAAATGGCTTCCATAATGACATCACTCATGACAGAGGCGACAGCTGTGTTCTAGCTCTTCTAACGGTTTTCAAATGCGAATAACTTTAAAATGAAAAATTATTGCCTGGTACTATAGCACAAAAGTTGTTCAGCACAAAAATATCTACAAAATGAGTAGTATTTCATTTATACATACCTTTTAGTTTTTTTAATTAGCAAAAAAAACAGCAGAAAATTCAGTTGTTTGCTATCATTTTTGTTTTAAAGCTATTTGCATTTGCTTGTTGCAAAACTTGAAAAAATATAATTTTCTGCCTTTTTTTGCTAATTATAAAAAACCTAAGAGGCATCTATAAATGAAACACCAATCATTTTGTAGATATTTTTTGTGCACTCGCAGTACCATGCTATCATTTTTTGTTTTAAAGTTAATTGCATTTGTTTGTTGAAAAAGTGACAAACAATTGTGTTTTCTGCTGCCTTTTTTGCTAATTAAAAAAAACCAAAAAACTTAAAGGTATGTATAAACGAAACACCACTCATTTTGTAGATATTTATGTGCCGAACAACTTTTGTGCTCACAGTACCAGGCTATAATTTTTCATTTTAAAGTTATTCGCATTTGAAAACCGTTAGAAGAGTTAAAACACAGCTGTTATCTCTGTCAAGAGTGACATTATCGGGGGGGCGTGGTCTGACACTGAAGAAGATGGAGGTTTAACTTCAGAGCTCTGCATAAATAAACTGCATCTGGTATCATCCTCTGGCATCTAAGTTCAAAAAATATATATCATGCAAGAAAACAAAATAAAGAGCGACTCTAAGTTCTTAAGATTCCTTTTTATCAGCTAGCTACATCCAAATCCTGGGTAAGCTTAGAAATCTCAGTAAAATCTTGTAAGGCTTTACAATGGCCTACTCTGGAGAACAAATGAATCCAATGGACAAAATAGAAGAAATGTTCCAAAAACTATCAATGGATATGAAAGATTTAAAATCTATTACTCAAACCAACACACAAATGATGAAAAATATTGATTCCAGGCTGGCTCTTACCGAAAATAAAGTACGTCTCAATGAAGAATCTACACAAAACCTACAAGCAATAATCAGATCTCAAGATCGACAGATTAAAGAACTGCAATCTAAAATTGATGATTTAGAAAACAGATCCAGAAGAAATAACCTCCGTATATTTGGTTTTCCTGAAGGAGCAGAGGCTAATAATGCTACGGCTTTTTTACAACAAGAATTGCCGCGTATCCTGCACCTCAACTCAGGTAGTGAGCTAATTATAGAACGCAGTCACCGAGCACTAGGCCCCAAACCTTCAGCAGAACAGAGACCGAGACCCTTAATTGTAAAATTTCTTAACTACTCTAACGTAGAACTTATCTTACAAAAAGCTCGAGAGTCCAGACAGCTTAAATGGCATGAACACAGAATTTATATTTATCAAGACTTTTCTAAAGAACTATCGTCAAAACATAAGGCTTACACACCATCCAGAAGACTAATGCATCAAATGGGTATACGCTTTACCTTAAGATACCCAGCTACTATGAGGGTCTTTATTGGGAACTCATTTAAAGATTTTTACGACTCCGAATCCCTCATGTCTTTTCTAACTAAAGATTCAGTCTCCGAAGGTAGCGAGCCTACATATAAACAAGCAACTCATACTCTTAAAAACCTAGAAAGCATGGACCCGAATACAACAAATGATATGCTCACTACAAATAAGCACGACAATGCAATGGATTCCTTGATGAAGTTATTAAATAATCAGTTTAATGCTGTGCAAAACTAAACGTCTTCTCCCATGGTCCAGACAACGACGGTCAGCTGTAATTTTGATGTATCAAACGGAAAAACAACCAAATCAGACAACGAACCCCTTACCCTCTTGAATATTGCAGTGCACAATAAATATGCAGTACTTCAGGACTTACCCTCTCCTTGTGAGGGAATGGAAACAGAAACAGAAGTCCAGTTAGGGGAAGAAGGGGATTGCAGGCGAAAGGAGGCATCCTGGTCGTATAGCAATCAAAGCTCTCCTGTCAAATCTATTGAGCCGCCAAAGAAAAAACGACGTGGAAAAAATAAACATAAAGGAGACTCTACCCCTTCAAAATAACTTAGATGATTGCTCTATCAAGTACTTAGAATAAAGATTAACCCATGGAAATGAGCTGTAGATAAAATAAATGTCTCCAACCTGTTATATGGGCTCCAACCACTCTAATGCCTCTCTTTGGTAACACATCTAGAATAAATTTACCGAAATAAAATTAATGGTATTAATGAGAGATACCACGTCATTAAAGTAGAAAGAAACCCCCTCGATCATCCTGTCTGGCGATCTGTTTGCCGAACCTGAGAGTACATAAAAATGTAACACTAAGAGCTAGAGCTGTTACAGGATGATATCGCACCTAAGGTCACTCAGAAATCCTACGATGACAGCAATGTGATTAAGCTCCAGTCTGTTGAACGAAATGCAAGGATATCGGACTCTGTCTTACTATGCCCAATTCAGAAACTTTGAATCCTCACTTGGTTACATCGATTGTGATATATAGTCATAGTCAGACTTGGGAAGTCAAGAGATAATGAGCTAATAAGTGGCTGTGGTGGGACTCGGAAATGAGGTTAAGTTTACTCGCGGTCATCAAAAAGAAAAACGGCTGGTGTGAAAGGAATAGCTACAACTTATAAACATAGGAAAATCATTCAGCAGACAACTGTACGTAATTATTTGTTATCTTTACTAATACAGGGACAAGTAAATGTTTTATCGAGAGCTGATGTAAGCGCGATCATTCCTTCAAATGTCTAAGTCATTTCTAAGGATTTTTTTATAACGCTGGCAATTTAACATCTATCTAAGATATGGGTCATTGTATCGAATGCAAGACATTTTAAATGTTATATGTTGAAATTAACATAGGACTTTTTGCTTATTATTTAAATACATCAGCTGTGATAAAGAAATGCAAATGAGCCCTGTACTTAAGAAATGGTTAAGCAATCAGGGACTGTAGAGGGACTAGAAATCTGATTAATATTATTCATAATCACAAAGAAAAACGGTTACTTTGGAATTAGGAACTGTGACTTTTGAATGGAGAGTAACTCTAAGGGGTCTAATGTTTACCAGAGTATGGTGGCATTTCAAGATCATGTTAGCTTGGAATAGGTTTTTTATAGTAATAATACCTTAAGTAGTTAATAATTAATCCTTATTTTTATTAGATCTTTACTTTTACTGGTAAAATAGACTATATCAACTATTATACTTAGACATCTTAATAAATTTTTTTTTTTTTGGAATAAGCAAGGAGAATTGTATTAATCCACACGGAGTTTATAATTCCTTTTTATCCCCTTGCAATAGAGATTAGATATATAGTAGGTTTTTTTTTTCTCTCTCCTTATCAGAGGAGATACTAGATGCAGTAATGTCAACATAAGTGCTTACCTTTAAACGTAAGTAGACCTAAAGTATATAACTTCCTTAACCCCTTATCCGGGGGCTATTGCAAACTATACGTCTAGTCAATATTTGCTAGACTGTGATCTGATTACTTGTTTTAAAAAAGTTTGGATTGTACTTTTTCCTTGTCTTAATAAGGATAATCCTTATTACTACCTGATAGCTACGTCCTAGAGTACAGAGAGGTGGTCTTGGTCTTAGATACCTCTTTCTGTTATATCTAGACTGACCTTCTCCACTGTACTTCTTAGATGACAATTTTATATTATTGTTATGGGTTGTTAATGTTTAAAATAGTTAGAAATATAAAAGTTAAAGAGAGCTGCATCGAAACAAATCAGACAGAGAGGATATATCTTTTCAAACTATTTAACTTAAAAATACCTGCCAACACGAGGTTATTAGGTAATACTCATTATAACCTGATATATATGATTTTATCTAACCTAGATCTGCATTACTGTCCCTTGACATTACCCCTACTTTATAGTACACCAATAACTTAACACAAATATTAATCTAGCGCTATGCACTTGGAATGTCAAGGGACTTAATGCGCCAAGTAAACGTAAACAGGTTTTAAATTATCTCAAGAAACATAAAACACAAATCGCGTTATTACAAGAAACTAAACTGTTAGAAATAGATAACGACATGCTGAAAAAAGATTGGGTAGGTCAGGTGTACGCGGCATCGGCTACTACAAAAAAAAGAGGTGTTGCCATACTAATACATAAAAAACTGAAGTGGACGCCATCTAATATTTTGAAAGATACTGAGGGTAGATGGCTTATTGTAACCTTTAATACACCATCAGGGACAATGACTATAATCAATATTTACGCACCAAATTCAGATGACCCCCAATTTTTTCAAAACTTGATTCAAATATTAATCTCTTTAAATTTAAATAACTCCCCATTATTAGTTGGAGGAGATTTTAATCTTACCTTAGATGCATTTATGGACAGGAACAACAATTCAGTGGAATGTCATCCTAGAAGTTCAAGTATCGTTACCCAGTTAATGCGGGACATAGGCCTATCTGATATATGGAGAACCCTTCATCCTAGAAATCGGGAATATACTTTTTATTCCTCACGTCATCAAACTTATAGTAGATTAGACTACTGGTTAACCTCCCCTTCAATAACTGCTAATGTAATTGAAACTAACATCCTCCCAATAGTTATATCGGATCATGCTCCTGTTAAACTTTTATTCGTATGGGGTTCCCCACCCATAAAATCCTCTACATGGAGATTAGATCCATTATTACTTAAGGATCCAGATTTTGTGCCCTGGATAAACAACAAATTGAAGAATTCATAGAATTTAACGACACAAAGGATACATCCATGGGCATTATGTGGGAAGCACTTAAAGTTACGCTTCGGGGCAAAATAATTAGTTATGCGACTCATAGACGGAAACTTAGAGAACAGCAAATTAATAATCTAGAAAACCTATTGAAAGAAAAACAGAAATTATATTACAACATCTCCCAGCCTAATCCTTCCTCGAATCTTCATCATGATATATTGCAACTACGAATGCAAATTAACGAACTAATCTCTAGAAAAACAGAAATTGCTCTCCTCAGAATTAAACAAAAATTTTGGGAAGGAGGAGAGAAAGGGAGTAAAATTCTCGCATACAGATTAAGAGCTCAACAAACGGAGCGTTATATCGCTGCCTTAAAAGATCATTCTGGAAAAATTCAAAATAGTGAAACTGATATTAATAAGGTAATGGCATCCTATTATAAAAAACTCTATTCCTCACAGAATTCACCTTCATCTTCAGAGATATCCTCTTTCTAGATAAAATAGTTCTCCTCATCTTTCACAGGAGGCAATAGACTCTTAGACTCCATTTACTACAGAAGAAATAAAAAGACCATACATTCTCTTAAATCAGGGCGTTCCCCGGGTGGAGATGGTTTTCCAGCTGAATTCTACAAACTTCTAGAGGAACAATTAAGCCCTTTATTATGTAAGGTATTTTATGAATCTTCTCAATTAGGATATCTACCACATACCATGACAGAAGCAATAATTACTACTCTCCCAAAAAAAGATAAGGACAATACTATTCCTGCTAATTATCATCCAATTTCATTATTAAATACAGATGGCAAAATGTTTGCTAAGATTTTGGCAAGTCGGTTGGAATTATACATCCCTAAATTAATTCATAAATCGCAGGTGGGCTTTATTAAAGGGAGGATGGGTTCTGATAATTTGCGCTCTTTAATTAACCTTATCTACAAAGCCAAAACCCTTAATTCTCCTGCAGCAATTGCCATAGATTTTGAAAAAGCATTTGACTCCTTAGACTGGAATTTCCTCTTTTTGGTATTATCTCGCTTTGGTTTTGGTAATCAGTTTTGTTCTTGGATTAAACTTCTTTATACTAGACCTCTGGCTAGAGTATTAACCAACTCTACACTATCACAATCTTTTATATTAGAGAGAGGAACCAGACAAGGTTGTCCTCTTTCACCATCTCTTTTCATCTTAGCTTTGGAAACTCTCACTCCTTTTCTCAGACAAAACAGTGATATAAAGGGCCTCTCTATAGGACATTCGCAATACACAACATTATCATATGCAGATGATATGTTAATCTTGCTAGAGAATTTAAAAATATCTGGGGAATTGCTTAAAAATACTTTCAATCTTTTCTCCAGACTTTCTGGACTTACAATTAGCTATCAGAAATCTGAGATATTACCTTTAAACAAATATTGCATACCCATGCTGAATATACATTTGGGCTTTCGCTGGTCTCCGCGATTTATTACTTATTTAGGAATTAAAATATCTACTGAATTAGATAAAATATGGGAATACAATCTGGGTCCATTATTGACTAACATCAAAAGAGATTTAGATAAATGGAAACATTTAAATCTATCCTTATTTGGTAAGATTTCTGTAATTAAGATGAATATTACACCAAAAATTTTATATCTATTTGCCTGTATACCTCTCAAAATCTCTGCACCACTTCTAGAAGGTATTGATAAAGTGATAGGAAACTTCCTATGGGAAGGTCATGTTCCTAGATTTAATCGTACCAAACTAAGATTACACTGGTCTCAAGGGGGTTTTGGACTACCATGGTACACGGCTTATTTTTGGGCCTTCAGAGCATCACAAACTATTAAACGGTTTATTAAACCTAATCATAATGTACCATTGTGGTATGACATGGAAGCCTCTTTATTGCAAGGATTTATTCCTAATAGCAATATGTACTTTATATTACCAACCAAATTAAAAAAAACATCCTACAATTAATGCATCGGTTTATTATTGGTTTAAAATGCATAAATGGTTGAAATATGACCCTTCTCCCTTACCCTTTGCACCTATTTGGGTAAATCCAAAATTTTTGCTAGAAAATAAGCCATTATATTGTAAAACATGGATGTACAAGAACATTTTATTCTTAGGTGATATTCTGACTGATAATGGTAACACACTGAACTCATTTAGGGATATTCAATTAAAATGGAATATCCCTAAGGAGAATTTTGAAATATTACAAATTCGTGAAGCTATATCTTCTAACTTTCAATACTTCAATAATTCATTATTACTGTCTGCATATATGAAGACGTAGATCAATACCTCACATGGCTTAGTCAGCAAAATATATAAGCAGATTAGAGATATGTTACCGAATCAATCACTTCTAGCTAGGGATAAATGGAATCAAACTCTAAATACAAATATTACAGATTCTCATTGGAACAATTGTTGGAAGCTCTGCCATAATGCTTTTAAAGATATGCATAGCAGATTGATTCAATTTAAAATCTTGCACCTATGGTATAGAACACCATCTCATTTATACAACATAGGATTGGCACCCAACAACAATTGTTGGCGATGTAACTCAGCAAACGGTAATCTTTCACACATATTATGGTCCTGTCAACCCATATTTAATCTATGGCAAGTTGTTCAGGATTTGATTAATCAGATCATTAGGCATAATATTATTCTTGAGCCTAAATTATGTCTCTTAGGTATAACAGATAATAATATAAACTTAACAAAATACCAACATAGATGGTTACAGATCTTATTTATGCAAGTTAAAAGACTGATTTTAACTCATTGGAAAACTCAATCTATACCTACTCTTAAAGATATCCTGAATAATTTGACATACATTGCCTCTTTGGAAAGAATTTCGTTTTTAATAACAGATCGAATTAATGAGTATTATTTGTGCTGGCAGGATTATTTAACTTTTCTTCAAAATCCCAAAAGATAAGTATTAGATAATTAAAGAAAAAATATATATACATCTTTCCCTCTCTCTTTATGCAGATATATTTTTATTATAATCAAACTTGTTTAAATCATTTACATGCAGCTCTCAATTTAATGCAGTATTTCATGTTTATTAGCTAAAACTTTCTTTTCTTTTCATTTATAATCCTCTTTTTTTTCTCTTTTTTCCTATGTTAAAATGTTGTTACAGTACAATTGTGTAACTTAATATGCTGGAAATTGCATAAGACAATATGTCTAATATATTATTACCTATATAATCCAGTATATAATGCGAAATATTGTTTATTTCAGACAAACCGTATTGTACTATCTGTTAAAGATAAACTTTAATAAATAAATTAACTGTAAAAAAAAGAGTGACATTATCATGGAAGCTATTTTAGAATTCTGAGTTCAGGATTTTTGAATCAGAAGAGGAGGTGTTTACAATTGTCAAACACTATGAAACTGCATTTATCCTACTTTAAAAAATGCAGTTTCATTATAAATGTAAACAGCAGCCTCTCTTTAACAAGCCTATAGAGTAATTTATATAAAAAAAATATGTAAAAAAGATGGTTTAGGTATCCTTTAAGTAAACTCACCTGCCATGATGTTACTATTCAAGTCCCATCTCTGAGATGGGGGGTTATCTCAGGGTGTTCATTCTGATTGTCTGCCATTCAATGAATCCCACCTGATGTCACTCAAGAGCCACCTCCCATATGGCTGTTTGCTTGGGGCAGATGCTGTGTTTGCTCCTGGAAACACCCCCATTCCTGTATTGGCCCACACTAAGACTTTTCCAGGAACACAATTTTTTAACATTGAAACAAGAATAGTAATGGTGTCTTCCCTCTGCTGTCTTATGATGTCACACTATCATTTTGATTGGATCTCCCACTGCACATGTGTGTAGGGGGGGTGTACTCTGTGAGGAATTGATGTGGGGGATTAGTGGTATGTGAAGTCCAGAAAATTCACTATCTGAAATACTTGGTGAAGTTTACTGTCTTTACATAGTGAGCAGTTTTCCAGGTTAAGACATGTAAAGTGTCCCTTTATCAGTAAAGTGTTCTTTCCCATAGTTCTTCACCAAGTGAAGACTACACGTAGTAGCATTTCATGAGGGAAGAGCCACTACATGAAATTCTTAAAAAAAATAGCATTTCAAATGTTAACCCCCAAATAGTATTTTTGTCCACTTTTTACCACCAAGCCCTTACCATTATAAATGATACCCCCTCATTGTCCAGTCCTTATTGTACCCAACCCTGTGTGCTTCCCCCAAATCTCATATAGTGAAGTGTAGTTAAACCCAACAGGTTCAAAGCATAATTCAGGCTCCCTGATGAAGCCTCAAGTTTAAGAGAAAGGAAGCATTGTTTAGCCAGGAATAGCACACTAAGCTGAAGCTTGTTTCCAGATGTGACCTGGGAGCACAAAGAAGTTAAATGACTTGCTCAGGATCACACAGTATGCTTCTAGGCTGCTGTGGGATTCAAATCCAGGTCTCCCGATCTGCAGCTCGGACCCTTAACCCACTTCGCTATACTACCTCCTAAGTTTAGAGGTGATATCTTGGGGGTATTAGAACAGCATCTCGTGTAATTCTGGCACTTAAATAAAATTGGAATCACAGGACCTTCTGGTGTGTGCACAGCTTTGAGTTGGACTTTATGTGTTTGATACTGTGCACTTTCAAGAGCAGTGATGTATGCTCTTTTGTTTTTCTCTTCTGACTCCAACACTGTAAAAACCCTTTCCCAACTCTCATAAGTCCATGTCCCCCTACCCTTCCACCTGCTCAAGTCAGTAAAATCAGTAACACTGTACCTTTTCCCCTCACTTTGCTGGCACCCATGGCCCCTCTTCCAACACACCCCAAAACCTTTGGTCCCACAGAGAGTGACTGGCACTACCCTTCCATCACCCTGGTAGGCCACTTTCTAAAGCATGATCTTGCCTGCTCACTGCAGTAATCATCTGAACAGCAGCTCAGCTGATATAGTGAGTACTGCAGTAAGCAGGTATGATTCCATTCATTCTTTTTTGGGGAGGTGTTAGGGAGGGAGGAGGGATAGGTGCTAACAGAAGGTGGAGGATGGCAGCTGCTATTGATTTTATTGGGTTGGATGAGGCATTAGGGTTGAAGACCAGAGACCAGATATTCAAAACTTTGCCCCGGGGCAAAATTAGCACTGCTCAGCATGCTAAAAGAAGCCCAGAAGCAATAACCCGCTATATTCAAAAGGATAGCCCCGGTGCTAAACCTGCTGAATATAGTGTGCTAATGAAGCCGGAGAAACTGGACTGGAGGTGCAGTGCAAAATAGCCCGTAAAGTAAGACAGCACTGAATATAGCAAACAAGACAGCTCTAAAAATATCAAAATGTCAGGAAGTGCAAACACCCACAGAAGCACAGTGCAGATGGGAGCCGGCCGTGCCCTGGAGCACAAGCAAAGAAGTACAGCCCTGAATGTGACACCAAGAGCAGACAGAGCAGACAACAGTGTACAACCCAGAGAATTTCACACACACCAAGCCATGGCAATGGCATGTAACACCACAGGACCCAACAATGGAATCCCTTAGCAAATGACAAATCCCTGAATATGCCCCATGCATCCAATTAGGATACCGGACACAGTAATGTAAAGAAGCAATATGTATTCAGAAATGCAACATACCAGGTAGAACAAGCAAAACAATGTAAACAAATCAGTAAAGGGAAACAGAAAATAAAACTGAAAACAGAAACTGCAATGTAGAGAAGGTATGAAAGGCTGGCAAAAAAAAGAATACAACAGCAGCACCCCAGTAATGTGTTCGGGGAGTCATAAAATCAAAATTGGGCCAGAGCCCTCAATGTTCAGTAGGCTGCTGTGCAGTTGGAGTAGGCAATCTCGCCTCAAGTATGGCCACTACCCTCCTGGTTTCTGAGATGATGACAACTTGCTGCTCGATGAGCATCCCCTGCTGATGCACTATCCTGCACAGCAGTTCATTCCTGCCCTCCGACTCCTCAGGTTGCATGGCTCACAGTGAGTTCCTCTGGGGGCCTACAGGATGAAGGAGGACCTTGTCTGGATGGTACACTGACAGGAAGGTTCAAAGCATACCCCAGGCCGATGGCCCTGGGCTGGACAGCATGTCCCAACAACCATGCCCACACAGCTATAAAATGGGGAACCACATGCACCTGCATGCCGCAGAAGGAAACCACAGGCAGCACCCACCCAGCTAAAATACATAGATGGAAAGGGAATGCCAAGGCAAACACCAAAGAGCAGAGGAAGCCCTATGGCTCAGTGGAGTACACCGACACGGTGCAACCACAGAGGCACACCCCCCAGGTGACCAGGACAGCTGACCAGAGCACAAAGGAAGCCATGTAACAACATACCAGCTGGGAAATGCTGCTCAATGGAACAATGCAATGATGATCACAGTTAAGCAGAAACACCCCAGGAATGCGTACAGCCATGCCACAATGCTATGGACTTTGACCTGTACCAGACAGATGCAGGCCATGCATCTGTCTTCCCATAGCCATGTATACAGGCCTATTGGAAGACTGAATGGACCAAGCAATCTGTAACTGCCAACAATATCTATGGTCCATGAATCTATGTAGTGGGCCCCCCCACCCAACAGCAGGAGCAGGATATCAGTATGCAATGTGGACATGCAGTAGACAGAGTACTCCAGGCAATGCAGACACATAGCTCAGCAGACTGCCCCCACCCACATAGCAGGACAGCAGTACGCCACTTGCCCATGCCATGCACAAGGTAAACCAGGACAAGCCAATAATACAGCCCCATTACCCCCCCATCAGGACAGCAGTATGCCACTTTCCCACGCCATGCACAAGATAAACCAGGACAAGTCAGTAACACAGTCCCATCACCCCCTCCGCCACTTGCCCATGCCATGCATAAGGTAAACCAGGACAAGCCAGTAACATAGCCCCATCCCCCCAATGCAGGACAGCAGTACGCCACTTGCCCATGCCATGCACAATGTAAACCAGGACAACTCAGTAACATAGTCCCATCCCCTCATAGCAAGACAGCAATACACCAATCGCCCATGCCATGGACATAGGAAACCAGCCAAATAACCAGACCCCATCAACTGCCCCAGCCCTCATGTGGTGTAGGTGATCACACACACAGTGCACAACTGCAACACCGCAGCACAGGACACATGGTGCAGCAGTGCAGACCATGTAGGTACATGTACCACCACAACTGCCGCATTAACTGTGCATCCATGCTAGCGCTGGACAACACCAGCCCACCACAGTTGTTGTGGGGTAAGAAGGGCATACAGCGCAACATCTCTGCTGCAGGACACAGCCATAACACTGTACCCATAACCGAGTAACATGGACTCAGATGTGTGTTGTCCAAAGCCACCCCAGCAACTATCATACAAACAACCTGTTGCACATGCATGATAGTATGTGAATAATGTATGATACTCACACAATGCACCATGCTGACCATCACTGCTCTCCTCTGCTCGCTGTGCATGGCCTGGTACCCTCCTGCTGTCCTCCTGGGGCCTCCGGTTGCTGTGGTCTGCAGGGTGAAGAGGGGACACCACCGTTAGTACCTGCATGAATACCATGTGAACACTCACCAATGCCCATGATGCATGGAGGTAGTACAATCCCTGGCCGCCCCGTGTCACATGTCGCATGGCATACAGTATGCCATCTAGTGATGTTTCCTCGGAGCAGTGTATGCATACACTGCATCATGCGCATCATTCAGTGTGTGGCCCTTCACAACCCAAGGGCATCATCCACACAGATGTGGCATATGGGGGAGTGGGGAACATTCACATGCACATACACTGACCCATAGACACACACACACTTGATAAGCAGTCCTGTGGCACAAGTATACACCTATCTGGCACTGGCACTGTCCCATCATGGACCATGCCCCTGAAGTGCTCGAGCCTCTGGGCCTTACACCACTGCTTGTCCATGTAGTGATGTCTGCACTGCTCCCTGTCCTGTGTAGTACCTGTCCACTGTGACAGGCTCCTGGTAATATACACCCACACCTGCTTGCGTGGCCTGTCCCCCTCTCTGACCGAGCCAAAGTGCTGCCTTTCCTGTTGCAGCAACCAGCTCCACAAGGTTGGTCAGCTCAGTCTCCCCCCACCTATGGTCTCTTTGGACCACTGCCCTGACCCATCTTCCTGATGGCATCTCCAGTATTGGCACTGCTTAAACTCCAGGAGCTACACCCTAGCACCACTGCCACTCCCTGCTCTGTAGGCCTGCAATTTGTCTTGCACATACCGTCGTATGGTGTTATGTGGTTCTATGGCTATACAAATGCATTAGCACTGCGCTAACCAGAAAGGCAGGAACTGGGCATGTGCAACCCAGCTGTGACCCCCCATGCATCCCAACATGTGTGCACATGTGCAGTATGTCATGCAATAGCCACATTGCACAGCTAAAAGCATGTTTGTGCAGCGCAAATGGCAGGTGCTACTTTTGCCTGGGGCAAACCTGTTTGCCCGGTGCTAAAATTTGCCATATTCAAAGATTGTATGCAAATGGGCCTAACTTGGGTAGTCAGTAGGCAATCCATCACATTACCATATCATTACAGTCTCATCTGCATGATTTAGTGTGTGGATTGCCCAGCCAGGTTATTTAAGGGCTGCCTGAGCTCTACCTGAGGAGCATACAGGTACTGCAGGCTGAAGTAGGAGTATATGCAGCACAGCAGCAGGCCCAACATGTTGCAGGAGGCAGACAATGATGAGCAAGGTAGATTTCCCACATGACTGTCTCACAGAAACTGCACCACTACATGACTTTTACAGTGGTACTCTAAACTGGTAACACGTACTGTGTGTGTGATTGTCATAGTGGGCCTGTGTGTGTTAACAGCATTGTTTCCTGCTATGCACCTTACAGGAGGCCTCTTTATACACATTGACCACAGGTGCAGCATGCAGATGTGTGCAGGCACAGAGCAGTACTGCTGCAGCATGGACAGACATGCATACACTGTGACTATGGCCCTGTATACACACACGCAGTATAACATATCATGACTGCATTGCCTTCACTTGGTCATATAATGCCGGGGAGACCACATTGGGAAGGCCCACATGGCCGTCATGTGCCACAGGCATATGTGTTGTTTGTAGTGTATTGCACGACGCTGGGACATAGACACATGCCTCCACACAGCTACACACAGTCAGTCACAGCGCACAGCATGCCCTGACCAATGTTTGTCTACATTCCCCACAGCCGCCCCTGAGGCATGTGCACGGCAGCAGTCCCACAAGTTCTCCAACAATGAGTTGAGGGCACCCGTGCATGGCTATCTGTCATGGTTGGAGGTGATGTGACTTAACAGGACAATAGACGCCACTGTCAGGCTGATGTGGGAACAGATAACAGCAAAGGTCAATGCTGTGGGCTTACATGGGTGCACAGTGGAAGCTGTGCAGAAATGGTGGAATGACATACAGCGTCAGGTGGAGGATGAGGCGTGACACCTGAAGGAACTGCACGCCACAAGTGGTGGCCCAAGACAGGCAGCACTGATGACCGTGTACCCCATAATGGAGTCTGTGGCAGTGACCATTCAAACAGTAGCCGTGGACGGTGTTGAGGGTGGTGGATGCAAGACACCATTGTTTCTTTTTTTTATTTATTTATATTTTGTTGTTAGGCATCCTGTAGTCCCGTGAACTGGCTTACCAGGCTCCAGTAACATGTCCCTTCATACTCAGGGCTTGCCCACCTGAGTGGGGCCAACAGCAATGGACTTAGGTGGCCAGAGAGAATGGCACCAGAGCCGGCTCATTAACAGGGGCTGCAATTATTTGGTGCTGTTCTCTCAGGAGCGGGGACCCACGTCCACCCCGCCCCCATACGTGCTGGTGCCAATCACTGCAGTACCCTTGGCCTCCTCTAGGGGTCCGCATTGCATTAGACACTCAACCCCACCTCCTCCCAGAGTAGGAGAGCAGTCCAGCTGATGTTGTATCCTACTCCCCCCAGCCAGCCCTCCAATTCCCTGATTCATTCCTGAACCAGGGTTGTCAGCGTTGCAGACAGCAGGCATGCCTCTGTACCAACGGGCCGGCGACACCGCTGTTTCTACAATGCTCGTGTGACTGCATGTCCACTGTGTGAAAACACACTGAGGGCAGTCCTGCTGCCACGTGTGCCACTGTGTGCACGTACTGTCACCAGCATCATGGTGGTGGTCATCATGTGTATAGGTGTGTGGCATTGCATGTACTGTGTGCATTGTGGGGTCTGCATTATGGTATACACACTTATGTCTGTGCATGCATGCATATAGTTTGTGTGTGTGTGTGTGTGTTGGGTGTGCACAATGGTGTTGGGGTGTATGGTGTGGTACTGGTGACACTCTGGACTACTGCATGCTGTTGCACTGGTGTAGGTGTGTGTAGTGCCATCCCTGACACTCACATCTGTGTTCTTCTTTCCACAGCCCAATGTGCTGGACTCACAGATGTGGAGCTTGCTGAGGATGATGGCCAGTCAGCCTCAGGTGTCCAGACAACATGGCTTCAGGGGGCACATGGGGCTGTCACCATGTCTGCCAGGACTGCAGCGGCCACTGCCATTCCTGATGTGTTTAACAGGAACATGGATGAGGAGGGTGACGATAAGTCAATCATCCCAAGCATGGACTATATGGACGTAATGGCCATGAGGGGGTTGTCAGCATCAGTGAGGTTGAGGCTGGGGACACGTCAGGGCTGGACGTCTTTGGCCACATGCCTATTGTGGATGCACCACCAACTCAGCAGCCAGTGCTCCTGCTGCAGACCAGACCACCTGTGTTGTGTGACTCCAGGCCTGACACTACTGGCATGGGCCATGACCACTATCTCCACAGTGGCAGGTGTCATCTATGAGAGGTCCACAGCAACACACATGCCAGGCCCCATGACCACCACCTGTGGGTAGCACGATGGTCAGGTAGGCGGATTGCACGCATGATCTTTGTGTTGTGGCTTACACTGCTGCATCGCTGCAGGATGCCATACATGTCATCCTCTGGCCACACACCACAGAATGACACCTGTCACCCCCACCCACTGTTACTGTTGATCCTGCACCCCAGGGCCGTGGGGGATCTGAACCCTGGCTGTATCACAGACAGCTGCATGGGGGAGTTGCATGCCTTCAGGTGTAAGATGTGACTGGAGCTGTCGCTGCTCTGGGAGACCGTGAACATGGGCCAATTGTGTGCAGAGCAGCTAGCTGAGGAGAGCCATGCCCATAACCACGATATACTCAGCAATATGTTTGTGGAGCTCACAGGGGCTGTATGGGAGCTCACCGCCACTCTGCTCCTTGTTGGTATTGCTTGCAGTCACACCTACTGGGTCATAATGTTGCACGCTTAATAGCGTACGACATTGTGGCTAAACGGCTACAGTGCAGTCCATAACCATTACTGGTGCAATCCTACATATACCGCTGTATGTGGTATTGCACTAGTATGCTCTCCCAGGCAGAGGATATGACCTCTGCTGGGAGTGAGTTCTGCTGAGCAGCTGCCATGGCTCACAGGACTTAGCCACAGCAGCAGGAACCCAGGCGCTGCATCTGGGACCGGGTTTGATTCCCGGTGCCAGAACCTTTAATTTTTTCACACCTTTATATGCTCCCCAAGTTGGACCCCCCTCCTGGAGTTGAGAATCATTAGTGGAGGGGTCCAGGGGAAGCAGTCCCCCCATACCGGGGGTTATGGGAGGCAGATCCCCCCCCACAGAAAAAAAACATATGCCTCATGGCAGAAATCGTGCTGTATTGGCAGTGCAATTTTGCCATGAGACATAATGTCTTGCGACATTATGACCTCCTGCACTCACCCATGGGGCTGTCACAGTGCATGGGATGCAAGTCTTCAGACATGCCAAGCCCCTGTTGGGGCTGTGGTCATTCAAGGGTGACAGCCTCACCATTGTCCACATCCAGTGTCTCCTCTACCCAGAGCACCTCACCTTTGCAGATGCACAGTTGTGAATCTGTCCATGTCCATGGTGGCAGATTGTGCTGATGGCATGTGCATGCTACTGCATCCACCCCACAGTGGCACATGCACATGCACCTCCCTACCAACACATCACACTTCAGTCCCACAGTCACGTGTGCCATACGTGTAGTGTGCTGCATTGCTTCACATCACATTTGCTTGTACTGTAAATAAACATTTCATCACCTGCTTGTTATCCATGTTGTGTTTACTCACCTGCCTATCTGGGTGAAGGTTCCAATGATGGCATTCCTATGCTTCTGGGACCTTCTGGCCATCCTGAGGTCTCGCAGTTTGAGTTACTCCACTATCCCCCGTCCCCTCACTCTGGGTCACTGTCTGACTGTTCCTCAGGTTCCGGTGCACATATTCCACAGTTCAATGCCATGTTGAGCAACATGCAACAGTCAAGGAATATGCAGCATACCTTCTGAGGGCTATACTGTAGGGCACTGCCAGACCTGTCCAGACAGCAGAACTTCATCCTGAGCATGCCAAAGACATGATCAGTGATGTTCTGTGTTGCGACATGTGTCTCACTGTAACATTCCTCCACCACTGTGGACTGCTGGGGATGGGTATCAGTAGCCAAGGTCTCAGGGGATAGACACTGCCTCTGTGGAAACATAGCCATATGTCAGCATGTGTTTACTATACCATTCACCTAGCTTGCTAGACATCCCTTTATCAGGCCTGTCCTACCTGCATCTCCCCCCCCACTCCACACCCTATCCACTGTTACGTGGCACTATCCTGCCACTGGTTGTTGTTCTGTGTGTCTGCTACTGGTACTCAATGACAATGTGTCTACTGGGTACTACACCTTGCTCAAACGCCTGGCACAGCCTTGACCTGTGCCAGATTTAGGCATCATGGGGATTGCCAGGGAACTTAGTAAAGACATTGATGATGCCCCCTGATGCATCACACATCACGTGGTAATTGATGGAGTGCTAGCCCTTCCTGTTGATGTTGAGGTCTCTGTCATCACCAGATGGTGCACAGATGGCAATGTGGGTGCAGTCAATGGCACCGAGTACAGCGCATAGGTGCACAACCCAATAGAACTACTGCATCATCTCTCTGCACTGCTGTGCCATGCTGGAGAATACTATGAATTCACCAGTATGTGGCATAAAAGCATCCAGGAACTGGGTCAGAAGGCGTGAGGTGGCTGACTGTGACAAGCTGATGGTATCACCTACTGGGGTCTGGAATGTCCCAGTGGCAGAAAGCACACTGCAGCCATCACCTTCTGCTTGACTGACAACATGGCTACATTGGGTGTTAGGCTGCAGCTGCTCATGCAGGATTTCAAAAAGCTGCCTCAGCATGACCCTGTTCATTCTTTACCAGTCCACAAGATGATCATCTGACAGGGTCTCGAATGATACCCTTGCTCGGTACACACTGTGTGCAGCATAGCTCCTCCCTGACCTACAGTGTGGCTCAGGGTGGGCCTGGTCCCTCTCTTCCTCCTCCACTACAGTTACCATCAGGCACACCACCACAGTATCACAGGCAACCACCTATTCGGTTTCTGGTATCTCCAGGCTACACCCACCTCCTTCTGTGGTTTGCACTGTGTTTAGGCTGCCTTTTTACAGGCGGTAACCGGCACCATGCAAAGTGTTGCACAATTGTGCATTGTGCTGCAGCTGTGAGTACAGTGCTGCACTTGTATGCATGGTCCTGCCCCTCACTTTGCCCCATGCATACATTATCTTGTTGCACCAGCGCAAACGGGCTGCACCGGCGCTATTTGGTCTTTTGACTATTGCATGCTGGCACTATTTTGGCATAATTCCAGTGCAGTCGGTTTGTTCCCAGTGCAAAGCTTTGAATATCTGGCCGCAAGACTTCCGAATGTGAGAAGAAGAGTTTTTTCATTGCTGAATTATGCTTTGAAGCCTTTGAGTTTAACTATGAATCACTTTACAGGACTGGGAGGGGAAGGAGGGTGGGTTGGGTGGTATGAGGGTGGGGGACAGTAGCTATCATTTATAATGGTCAGGGCTGGAGGGATAAAAGTAATACATGAGTAGTGGTGGTTTTAGCATTTGAAAAGCTGTTTTAGAAAATAATGTTGCTGTGTGAAGTTGATGGGAGTCAGAAAAATTTCTTTACATTACATGTAGGATGAAGTTCTAAATTTGTACAAACTTCGTATGTGAAGTTTAAATTCACAGCATCTCTAGGGGGAATACAGTGTTGTGCATCTGAAGATGTTAAACTGCAATTTTAATTAAAATAAGGGTGTTGTGGACTTTTAGGGGTGAGAGTGGGAACCGTTTAGTGACAAGAAGAGATGGGGGTTTTAATCCAATGGAGTCTGTTGTAATTGTTATTGCAATATGCAGTTTGGTGAATAAAGACTTTCAGGCACTTTTGCTTACTTCTCCTGTATGCTGCTGTGTTTTTGTTCTTTGACATAGGTGGAGTATTCTCAATATATTTACATGACTAACCCAGTAAATCCCAGTAGGTAGCATGACATTTGGGTGAATAAAACATGTTGCCGATCATTTGGTCAACAGCAATAATGGTAACTGGAAATAAGGCGATAGGAAAAATGGCAACCGACCAGAAAGCAAACAGTGGCTTTCACCCCTTCCCCAAGTTTTGACCCCCCTGGAGTTAATAATCAATAGAAAGGGGGTGTGGGGGTGTGGGGGGGCAAAGCCCCCTGATAATACATAATTCAGTATTCTCAAAGTTTTTGCAGTCACCCTATATTGCCAGTCACTGTTCTTTTTCTCACTGTTGTTGTGTCGCCCACGTGACCATCACTGTTTCTTATCCACCCAAATGACAAGGAAGGCCTTCAGCATGCTGTTGAGCTTATTTGGCACTTTATGAATACAAAGGCACTTTAGTATTCTACATCTAGAAGTTGTTTGTTTTCTGTGCGGTCTGAGAGTGCACTGCAGTTTGTGATGTGTTTGGGTAGTTCATCTTGAGAAGCAGCACCATCACTTTATGGAGCACATTCCCACATGACCTGTCTCTGTCAAGGTGGGAGGAGTGCCAGAAAATTGATCCATGCATACCCATGTAAATAAATACCAACATATTTTATATTAAAATCCAAAAGATTACAATAATGTTTGGGTATCTGGCAAACAAAGAACTGATTTGAGTTAATACGCAATCCTTCTTTTCAGATACGCATACTGTATCTATCATGCGGATATCATTGTAGCATTAGCACATGTTCACTGAGCAGCTGCAAAACAGAACATGGCTTGCTTAGATCTATTACTGTAGCCTTGGAGAAAGAAGTTGCAAATTCATATACTTCAGTAATAAAAGGACATGAGAAAGTGAAGCAAGATGATTGGTCAGTGTGTCTCCAGCAGCAGTCTGGTACATCTTGTTTTGATGTGAGTACTATATCCTATCCCTTGCCACCCTTTCCTCTTACGCACTGCACTCCAGGGAATCCCACTCCTTCTCCCTTCCCCATCCCCATTCAACTGCTGGTCAGTCTGCCTTCTCTTACCATCTCCCTTCCCTCTAGAACTAACTCTCTTCTACCATGCGTAGAATCACCTTGCTCACTGCCCTTAATCGCCTGCTCTGACTCACACCCACTGCTCCTTGCTGCTGTCCCTCTACCCCCCTGAGCTTTCTTACTTCTCACTGGTCTTGAATAACAGCATTATTGGCTTACACTATCCATAAGTAACTTTGTTTTGCCTGTGTACTGTACTTGATTTTTGCTATTAAATTTTCCCTTTGTATATTTTTGTTTCTCCCAT
Source organism: Neoceratodus forsteri (assembly GCA_016271365.2). Taxonomy (NCBI): domain Eukaryota; kingdom Metazoa; phylum Chordata; order Ceratodontiformes; family Ceratodontidae; genus Neoceratodus; species Neoceratodus forsteri. The sequence goes on along the minus strand of CM057456.1, from coordinate 680,038,681 downwards.
TCCCAAGGTTGCATCCCGAAATGAGCCTTGGCTCAGTATGCCTTTCCCGGTTACCAGATTTTAAATTAATAAATATTACAGCAACTGCTTCAGCTTTGTTTCTTATTGCATTTTGGCTGTTTATTTTTTTCTTGCAAGGAAAATAGATTTTATTAATAAATAAAGCCTGTGTTTGCTTTGAAAGTGTAATTCTGATTTTTGATTGTTATTGGCAGTTTGTTGTCTGCACTAACACACTCTATGATTTGTGTATCAAGAACACAATTTGTCAAGAGAGCACAGGTATCACTAAATGTGTGTGAACTTAGGCAATTGTTAAAACTCTGGATATGCAAGAAATAAAAGGGATACAAAGGACCACATCAGACCTCACTGCCAACCATGAAGAATATATTTCAGAAGGTGTGTAAGACAATTATATTATTTTTTTGTTATAGCCAATATATTCTATAAATATAATACTCATTCTAGGCTTACATTCATACAATACACTGAAATAATTGCTTTAATGTATCAAAAGTCCAAATGCACCACCAGCACTTTTGGAGAATGGGGAGGGGGACAATGAACACAACCACATGAGTGTACAATGTGGGAATGTGGTACTCTGTTCCATATCATTGATGTATTTATTAAAATGTTTTATGATAAAAACATGCAGAGATACAAAACGTATAAGGATGCAACACTGGCTGACATTCAGGTGCAATCACAGTAGGATGCAAGAAGAATTTTAAGGGACCCTTAAGTGGAGGAATCACCGGTGGGTGCACAGCCATTACATGCTAGGTTGTTCCATAGCTGGGGCAGTCTAACAGAAAGGCAACTTACCCAACTTTAATTTGCTCCTGGGAATAAGGAACCTTTTTTCAAAGAGGAAACAAAGACTGTAACCAGAATTTAGACCAGGGGTGATCAGGGTGAGAAGGTAGGTGGGAAGCTTGTTGAGCCAATATTTATACCTATAAAGGCTTAGTGAGTGCCTACAGCTGAACAAAGGTCACTTAAACTGATTATTTAGAGAGTAAAAGTGGATCAAGTGGAGCAGGGAAAACTGAAGTAAGGTGCCTGTCTGGTGCCATGGCTTGGAGAGACAGGAAGTGCATCCTCAGGATCATGAGAACAGCTGCAAGGGAGTCTGAGCTGGACGTCATTGTCCACCTAGGGACAAATGACTTGGCTAATCCTGAGATTAGAGCAGTGCAGAAGGACTTTGTAGAATTGGGGAGGGGCCTAAGACAAGTAGCACACACAATATCCTTCTCTGAGGTACTGCCTGTCAATGGCATGAGTGAGGGAAGGGTACTTTGCACCATGCAGTTTAATGAATGGTTGAAAAATGGTGTGGAGCACAGGGTTTGGCTTCATTGGGGACTGGGGTTCCACCTGGAGGACACCAGCCTATACTGGCAGGATGGTCTGCATCTGTCCAGGAAGGGAACAAGTCTTTTGAGCAATCGGTTTAAATGCTTCATTGGCAAGCTTTTAAACTAGTCAAGGGGGGAGGCACTGATAAGCAGCAGGAAAATCCCAGCCTCTCCCTACAAAACAGGGTACTAAATGAGAAAAAGACCAAGGTGGACAGGTCAGTGGGGGATGCTGCAAAAGAAGGTAAAGCCATCAAAAAATGGACAGCAATGAGTACCAATGCCCGTAGTCTGAATAATAAGCTTCCTGAATTAGTGGCTTTGATGGAGGAGGAACATCTGGATATCATGGCAGTCACAGAAACATGGTACACACAAAACCATGACTGGGACATAAACATACCAGGATACACTATCTACAGGAGGGACAGGGAGGGTAAAAGAGGAGGAGGAGTAGCTCTTTACATAAGGGAAGGAATCAAAGCAACAGAACAAAAGGGAAAACAGGGAGGAGAAGAAGCACTGTGGGCAAATTTGGAGACCGACAATGGCACCACAATCCGCACAGGGTTTGTATATAGACCCCCTTCTCAGGGGGAGGAAATGGACAAGGGAATGATAGAAAGAATACTTAGAATGGCAGAAAAAGGGGAGATATTGCTGATGGTGATCTGAATATGCCAGATGTTAACTGGAGTGCAGTTGCAGCAGCCACTTCAAAGAGTGGGGTTATTCTAGATGATCTACAAGGGACATGCCTTAGACAACTAGTATTGGAGCCCACTCAAGAGGGAGCAATCTTAGACCTGGTTCTCTCAAATGGAGATAAAGAGAGGATCACAGGCGTAGAAGTGGGTAGCCATCTGGGAACTAGCGACCATCGAACAGTATGGTTCACAATAAACACAGCAATAGAGTCAAGCCATACAAAGGCAAAAGTACTGGACTTTAGGAGGGCTGACTTGCTAAAATGGGTGCGTCCTAAGGAATGCACTAGCAAATGGGCAGGAAGGAGGGATGGAAGAACAATGGGGAATAATAAAACTGCCATCACAGAGGTAACAAGCCTTTGTGTGAAGCAAATTAACAAAACAAAACGATGTAAGAAACCACTATGGTTCTCAAAGGAAGTGGCAGTGAAGGTTCAAGAGAAAAAGAAATCATTCAGGAAGTACAAGGAATCACAGAAGGAACAGGACAGAGAACTGTATCAGTTAAAGCAAAAGGAAGCTGGAAAGGCAGTCTGAACAGCAAAGGCCCAAACCGAGGAAAAGATAGCCAACTCAGTTAAGAAGGGGGATAAAACCTTTTATAGGTACATCAGGGAGCGAAGGAAGACCAAGGGAGGGCTAGTGAGGCTTAATAAAGAGGAGGGAGGGTGGGCAGAGGGTGACTGTGAAAAGGCAGAGATACTAAACAAATATTTTTGCTCAGTATTTACAAAGGAAGTGGGGGGGTACCTAAAACAAACAGTAGAAACACTCTGGATACAGAAGTTGATACCAGCCCATTTACAGAAGAAGGGGTTCTGAAAGAACTCTTAAAACTGAAGGTGGACAAAGCAATGGGGCCTGATGGAATTCAATCCAGAATTCTAAAAGAATTAAGGGGTGAACTAGTGAAACCACTGGCTACTCTTTTTAATAAATCATGGGAGGATGGTGTGGTACCCGAGGACTGGAGGAAGACAGATGTGATTCCCCTTCACAAAAGTGGGACCAAGACAGAGGCAGGAAACTACAGACCTGACAGTCTGACCTCTGTGGTAGGGAAAGTGATGGAGTCACTTCTGAAGGAAAGAATAGTTGAGTACCTAGAGGCCAGTGGGGCACAGGACCCAAAGCAGCATGGGTTCACAGTGGGAAGGTCATGTCAGATGAATCTAATAGATTTCTTTGACTGGGTGACCAAATTAGTAGACCAAGGAGGGGCTGTGGACATGGCCTACCTAGACTTTAGCAAGGCATTTGACACAGTCCCACACAAAAGATTAATATTCAAATTAACCAGCCTGGGAGTGGGTCCCAGGGTGGTAGCCTGGGTAAAACATTGGCTGGACAGCAGGACACAGAAGGTAATTGTAATGGAGTCCACGCTGAAAGAAGAGGGGTTACTAGTTGGTACCGCGGGGTTCAGTATTGGGTCCAGTCCTTTTAATGTCTCTACAAGTGACATGCAGAGGGACTGGAAGGAAAGTATGCCCTTTGCAGATGACACAAAGATCTGCAACAGGGTTGATACACAAGGAGGCATGGAAAAGGATGAGAAGGGACTTGGCAAGGTTGGAGGAATGGTCAGAAGTATAGCAGCTAGGATTCAATGCAAAGAAGTGCAAGATAATGCACCTGGGAAACAAGAACCCAGGGAGAAATACACAATGGGGGAGGTAGTAGCAACAACAAAAAGGAAAGGGACCTGGGGTAATCATATCAGATAACCTTAAGGTTAGCAAGCAATGTGAGAAGGCAGTAGGGAGGGCTGGGGGTATACTCGGATGCATAGGGAGAGGCATCAGCAGCAGAAAACAGGAAGTTGTTATCCCGCTGTACAGACAGTTGGTGAGACACCATCTGGAGTACTATGTCCAGTTCTGGAGACCCCATCTCCACAAGGACATAGACAGGATAGAGGCAGTTCAGAGGAGGGCAACTAAAATGGTGCAGATTCTGCAAGAGAAGCCATATAAGGAGAGACTAAAGGAGCTTAATATGTATACCCCTGAGGAAAGAAGGGAGAGGGGGGACATGATAGAAACTTTTAAATATCTCGGTTGAATCAACAAAGTCCAAGACAGTAGCATCTTTCAGAAAAAGAGACATGCAAGAACAAGGGGACATAATTTAAAGATGGGGGGGCGGTTCAGGGGCAATGTGAAGAAGTATTATTTCACAGAGAGGGTAGTGGATGCATGGAACAGCCTTCCTGAGGAGGTTTCATGGTCTAAAACTGTGGGAGAATTCAAGAATGCATGGGACAGACATAAGGCAAATCTTGTGGGGGTAGGAAGAAATAGGCTGTTGGTTAACTAGGATCTGCGGCCTATCCTGCAGGTAGGGAAATGGGCAGACTAGATGGGCCAAGTGGTCCTTATCTGCCATCAAAGTCTATGTTTCTGTGTTTCTATGAACATTATTGACTGAAGCTTATTCAGCTGAACTGTGGTTTTGAGCACTGCTCACTCATGACGTGGAGGGGCATAAATGATTTTATCTCACTGAGCAGCAGAAATGTGTGGTTTTGAGCACTGCTACTAGAGTGTTAGATATATATTCTTTCTCTCCTGATTTTTCTCTAGCATCTAATAAAATGTGTTTCAGTGCATGGGAGTCGTTCCATTTTGAATGCCTTTGGGCTTTTTGGCAGTGTTTATTGTCTTCATAGCATTTGGCTTTGGCTCAGTAGTGCTGCTGCAAAGGAAATGAGAGAGGTGTCAGAAAGTGCCTCATCTGGGACTTGAATTCTGGCCACCAGAACAGCATTCCAATTGTGGTAACCACATATTTACTTGTAACCATATCACACAGGAGTATGGTGTGCATATTTATGGAACACTTACAAGCAATGCATGTGTTCCATAAATATGCACACTGCACTCCTGTGTGATTGTTACAATTAAATATTTGTGTTGCCACTGGGTTGTGCATTTGAGAGTACTATGTTTGGACAGCCCAGGTTTTAGGCCAGTTGCCTCAGTGGTGCAGCTGGTTAGTGCAAGCCACAATCTGACCAGTATTCTGGGTGGCCTTGGCTCGAGTCCTAGCTGAGGCACTTCTTTCTCTTACCTATTTATATGTGTTCCATAAATATGCACACCACACTCCTGTGTGATAATCATACAGGAGTGAGGTGTGTATATTTATGGAACACTTACAAGCTGTGTATGTCTTCCATAAATATGCACACCTCACTCCTGTGTGATTGTTACCAGTAAATATTTGTTTTGTTGCCATTCAGTTGTGCATTTGAGTACTGTGCTCAGACAGGCCAGGTACCCAGTAAATCCACACAGGAAGCAGTAACTAGATTGTCCATACCAGGCTGTGATTCTAGAATGTGGCTTTATTCTGAAACAAAGTTGGAACACAAAAGCAAAGATGGACCCCTCAGGGTTTACATTTTGTGGCCCAATGCAATGTAGAACACATCTGTAGAAACATAATTCAAACCTCCAGTATAGTACTCTGATAGCTAAACTTTACGTAACAAACACTGTCCGTTATGAGTGGCGGAGCAGATGTCTGAGATATCTGGTTGCTAATCTCCTTCTTACTACAAGGACTCAAATCACCTTATTACCCAGCAATTCACTTGCATCATGATGTGCTGCTGCTGGATAGACTAGTATGGACTCTGAGGTCTAGTTGGATGGTCAGCGACAGGGATGACACGAGTGCTGAGGACATGCTGGTCACAGTGCTGTATTGAATAGTACAGCTGTTGCACATCAGAATGCAGGCAGTAGCTGCCTTATTTGGAGGGAGAACAATTATGATCCTGCAGTAACCATCCATGTGGAAGAAACTAGTCGGACTCGCACAGACAGCAGAGTTGTATGTTCTGTTACAGAACAGTTGCTTGCACGGGCTGTACCATCTAGGTGTTCTCAGAATTAAACAAAGGGAATATTTCTTTATGTTACTTGAAATCAAAGACTGCCCTGGCAATGTTTCTGTTCCATTATGCAACTTTGGACAGCACTGTCAACTTTAAGTCTGTACAGAGAAGCAGTAATTTTCAATTGCAAAATGGCACATTCTAATTCCAATTTCTATATTAAAGTAACGGTGCCATCTGTGAGGTTGGGTACACAGCATATTGGGTACAAGGAGCATCAACTGCAGTGGTGTTGCTTTCTGGAAAAGTGTGTTCTAAACAGCAAACAATGGAGTCTGTAAAGAGAAAACAGAGTCTGTGTCACTGGTACGAAAGACCAAATGGGCCAGAATGGAAGAAAGTGCACAAATGTCTCGGCTGATGCAGTCCTTCATCATCCGACCCATATCCACTTCATGATAAGAAGCTTTTCTGATGGTACTGATCCATCCACTTATGTGTAACAAATACCTAATTACATTCTAAGTTGACCAATTTATTTACCTTGTTTTAGTGATAACAATGCAGCTACACCACAGGAGATGCAGGAAGACTTAACAACACAGGAATCTGTGCCGATTCCAAATGCATCTGCCACTGAAACTGAAACCACCAGGGAATCCCAGACCTTACAACCTGGTGATGCATCCCAAGAACCTGACGAATCTGATCTGCACTCTGTGATGGAGCCCGTCAAGACTGCCATTGTGTCACTGACAGATGTGCAGATACCTAGGCTTGTTGAAGAGCTGAACTCGAACCAGCCAGACACTGAAGACCATGGCTGCTTGTATTGTGGTCACTTCACTGATGCACAGAAGAAACTCATCCTTGAAATACAGTGGCAACCACCGTATGGATTTCAGTTTCTTTTCCGGCTAATGGGTTCTGAATAACCAATCAACACTTAAGGCGATTCAATCTGCAATACCTGCAGACATAAACATTTGAAAGATATTCAAAATCTTTAGACTGTGTGTTTTGAGCCCATTGTTTCATGTTTAATACTGCAACTGTCACTGTGTTGATATCCATACCAATGAGGGATTGGTCAAACTGCAAAAAAAAACCTTGAGAGGCACAGCAAATGTAAGGAACATTTGAATGCCACTGCTAAAACAGATGGATTTCTTTCTGTCTGTGATGACAAGCTGGTGACAGCCTACCAGTCTCTGACTGTAAAACAAGGATGACTGAGCAGACCTACCACGTCCTGTGCAGGACTGTAAAAATCATCTTGTTCTGTGGAAGAAACAGAATTGCCCTGCGAGGAAAACATGCAGATGTGGGAAACTTCCAGGAACTATTACAGTACATGGCTGAACTGGACCAAGAATTATAAGATCACCTGAGACTAGCTCCCAGAAATGCAGTTTACACATCTCTGCAAATCCAGAATGAGCTGATCCAGCTTGTGGTCCTGTGGCTGCAGCAAATAATTTTGCAAAACGTCAAACAAGCAAAATGGTTCAGCCTAATTGCAGATGGTACAACTGATGCATTAGCTAAGGAACAGATATCCTTATGCATTCATTATGTCCATCACAACACCATAGGTGACACTGAGATACGTGAAGATTTTGTAGAGAGGCTTCGATAACACAGATCGTGGACTGGCAGATCTCTTTATGCTACACCTGTCTGCCTGAGGCATTGATGTCAACATGATGAGAGGGCAGGGGTATGACAAAGGCAGTAATATCAGTGGCAGATTTAATGGGGTCCAAGCAAACATTAAGGCTGTTGTGTCAGAAGCCTTGTATATAATCTGCAAATCATACTGCCTCAATATTGCAGTAGTTCACTCCTGCTCCATGAGGCAGGTATCTAACATGTTTGACACTACAAAAAAAAAATGATTGCCTCATTAAATCATCAGCCAAATGGAATAATATTTCCCTTTCAGAAATGAAGGAATTTTACAACATCCCCAACAATTATGATGATGAAGCTGCAGATTGCATCAGATCTATTCCTGCAGCAGACAACACAAGATGGATGAGCCAGGCTGACTCTCTGTCAAGGTTTAAGGATAAATACTTGGTGAGTTGTAGCGCATTGGACAATATATCGGAATTTGAGGATGATGCTGAACAGTTTCTTTTTTCTATCATGAAGTTTGATTTTGTTGTGACTCTGAGCTGTGTTGATCACATTCTGGCATTGATATAACCCTTGCACCTTTATTTACAGCATGTGGACATGGACCTCATTCAAGCTTCTGAGGAGGCTACTACTTTGTGAAAAGTATTAAGGGGTATGAGGGAGTGCTCTGAAACTCATTTTGGGGAACTGTACACAGACATCCTTTCACTGGCAGCCTCATTGTGCAGTGAGGAGTCCATTCCCCGCACCTGTGGAAGACAAACACAATGCAGCAACATCAGTACCACTAGCCCTAATGAATATTACAGGCTCAACATCTTTATTCCATTTCTGGACCGTGTCATTTCGGAGCTACAAGAGCAGCTTATTGAGTGTCAGCCTTGCTTCCTTGCTTAATACCATGTCACACAAAAATTACATTTACTAAAACATGAGAAGCAGGTGTTGGAACTCTATAATGCTTACAAGGTGGATTTGGGCAGCATGGCAGAATTTAGGATGGAGCTTGTAAGATGGTGTGCAAAGTGGGTAAATGTTCCATAAAACAGAGGCCAGAATCTCTAATTGTGGCATTGTAGCACTTAAATTCTGCATTGTATCCAAACATCAATGCCACGTTATCCATCTTGGCAACCATGCCAGTCAGTGTAGCAACTGCAGAGAGGTCTTTTAGTGCACTATGATGGTTGAAGGCATGGCTGAGAAGCACTACTGGGGAGTCACGTCTCACAGGATTAGCTCTACTGCACATCCACATGGATATGGAAATTGATGTGGAACAATTGTTGAAGGACTTTGACTCATGCCAGGACAGGCACTTTTCTAAGAGATGTCCCTTGCTGTGTCTACTTTTAATGTAATAAGTGAGAGAACCTGGTTTGGGCTTGTGAGTGCATAAATGACTGTTGTGGGTGCAGTGTGGGAGCAAAGCTTTACTGTGATGAGTTACGTGTGGCATGTAAACTGGGTAAATGTTCAGTAAAACAGATCCAACTCCAAGTTAGAGGGTGAATGGCCCTCTGTGAGACTGTCTACCTTGTCATGGTACAGAGGCTTGACACAATTAAGAAATTATAACTAAAAGTCAGTCTTGGTCTGAAAGTGAGAGCGCATGTCATCTTTACATTATCATATAAAGATGCAGTACAGCAAATGACATGTGTCAGAGAGGCAGGGCATGGACAAGTGTCGGAGGGGCAGTGCATGGACAAGTGTAGGAGGGGTGGAGCATGGACAACAGTGGTCTGGGGAAGCAATGGGGCAGTTTGGTGTACAAAGCTGAAATGCCTGGCTACACCCCGGTGGGGAACAATTAAATCCTCTTTGAGGGAGATGTACTCTAATGGACAAACAGCCTTCTGTACATCTTAAATCTCCTAGTATAACTCCTAGTATAACTGAGCCATGCTGACACCTAACTGGACTAAAATTGGTCAATTATAAATCTTAGATACAGTACTTATACTCTGGCACTGCATTTAAGGTGCTCTATTCTTTAGCTGTAATACACAGGTTTGGAGAATTTTGCAAACATTTCCTGGAGTCAAAAGCATAGTAGTTTTAGCTGGGTTGAGCACTAGTTGGTTTGTTAAAAATCAAGTTGAGTGATTTTTGTAGTCCAGTTGATGAGAGGTAGAGATAACAGCTGAGTTGGGGCCAGTTGCAAAGAAAATGGTGTCATCAGCATACAAGAGAATGTTGCATGACTCGACAGCAAGTGGGAGGTCCTTCACAAAGATCTTAAATAGGAATGCTCCAGATACGGAACCTTGTGGGACACCCAAGCTCACCTGCAAGGCAGCAGAGTGCACAGTCAAACAGAAACTGATTTATTTGGGAGTGATCCATAAGGTACGAGGTAAACCACTAAAGAGAAAGGGTGGAGATGCCAGAGGCAGAGTTTGGTTGATATAAAGGTATGACTGATAGTATGAAACACCTTTTCTAGGTAAACTTAAATAACAGTAAGAGGAAAGCTATGGGCAGTATAGGAAAACAGGAAGGAGAGAAGATAAAAATGTATACTGGGAAAAATTAGGGAGATCCCGAGACTCTGGTCAGGGGGGCCAAAGCATCTAGAGAGCTGAGACTGGTGCTGGGGATCAAAAGAGATTCCATGAGTTGTGTGGTCAGCAGTAGTATACAGTTGGTGGCTCTGTAAAGGAAGCTTCAATACTAGGGTCAGTTTGCAGAACAGGGAAGTTCCTAGTGATGGTCCTGTGAAGAGAAGGGGTATTAGAATGGAAGGGATGCACCAGTGGAATACATTGTAGTTGTTGTATGAGAGTATCCATCCTGAGATGGTCAAGGTTACTGGGCATATTACTGACCAGGGAAAGTGCTCTGTCCACTGTGCATTCTGTGTATCTCCTATTTATAACAAAAAAAAACTGTGTTATTTGAGCCTGTTAAGCAAAATCATCATCTTCACTGCATAACCTGTGAATTCTAAGAAACTGTGAATATGACAAACCATTCTTAACATGTTTGACAGGGAAGAAGCTGTAGAGGAGCAAGATGTGTGAGTCAGTGGGTTTGTAAAAAACTGATGTTTTCAGATCAGTGTTCTGCACCAACAATTTGATATCTAGAAAATACAGTATGGAGAAGGATACTTTGACAGTGTACTGAAGGGAAGGATGGCCTGTGGTAAACGTGTCTAAGAAGATTTGTAGGGTTTCCCTGGAGCAGGAGGTGGTCCCCACATAATAATCTATGTAGCATTTGCAGAGGTCAGGAGCAGTCCCTGTGAAGGAGAGAAAGAATTGCTCCTCAACCCAAACAATAAACAGACTGGAATCAGTTGGGATCCAATCTGGTACCCATAGCAACTCCACTGATCTCACTTTTTTCTCCTAGATGGCACAGGGTCTTAAGCACACATGGCAAAACAACATGGCTAAAAATGCCGCAGTGAAACAGCACCAAACAAAAACAGAGTCGGGCAAAACATTGACCTGTTCCACGCACTGCAGCCATTGATTACATTGGGTCTTTATGTGATTTTGTGGGGGCTTTTCTCCTCACAGCAACCACACTTTGCCCTCCCCAGAACTTAAATAACCAACACTGGGGGGGGGTGGGCTTGAGGATGGGAAGAAACTCGGGAAAAGGATACTATTTTTTTTAAACATGGTAAAAAGATGTAGCAAGGGAGACCGGGGGGGTGTAAACTACAATCCCAGGTCTCCCGACTGTGCCGTCTGCTGGTACCCTAGCCACTGCTCCATGGGAGCAGCTCGACCAGGCACCCAGCACATGGTAGCTTGATCAGTCTCCTGTTCTGAATGCAGTGACAGGGGTAGCAGTATTCCCCTACCACTGTTCTACCCCTGTCACTATAATCCCAGGCGTACACTATACAATGCAATTAATACCGCACTGTCTTACATGTGCAGTATTGACCCAGTAGAGTCCAAGATTCCCCCCAATTTTCTTCTCTCACATATATATCCCTTATTTCCCCTTATCTCTCCATTAACTTTGCTTTTTTTCTCTTTTAGATACTTTCTGAGAAGACCTATGTTCAAAACTTCGATTATAACTCTATTTTCTATTTTCATAGTACATTCAATGCTACCATTTTGTTTTCAAACCAGATGCTGACACAGCACCTTGCTTTTTTGTTCTTACATTTTGTGTTCTACATTTGCTTTGATCCAGTATGCCTGCTCTGAAATCTCTTCTCAAATCTCTGCAATGCTTTCTCATTTTGCCTATGTCTGTGCGCCCTTTTTATATTTCTAAATCTTGATTTACTTGGTTTTGTAAGACAAAAGATGGCCGATGGCCCATTAAGATTGTCTTCCACATTGAGTGGGCCATTATTCCTCGATTGGGTTAGATAATAACCAAAGGTCAAGGCCATTTTTGAAGCAATTTAAGTTATTGATGTTTAGGGACTTCCGGAGACGTCACGGAGCAGCTAGGAGCTTTGAGCTGAACGCCCCCTACACAGTCTGCCAAGTCTACCTCCACAAAGCATCAAATACACCACAAAATGTCTAGAAATGCAGGAGAGAAACTGTCGGAGCACTACAGAGGCAGAAATAGAGACAAAGCGAATGGCAGAGACCTGGATGGCACTCGATTACAGAATGGGCCTCCTAGTAGGTCTGTCTCCCCAGCGAGCTCCCACGCTACTGGATATGACACAGATGGGGAAACTGAACAGCTCTCCCAAATGAGATTTGAAACATTACTGAATGAAAAAAGGGAGTCAAGATCGGAGAGCAAACAAGAATTTAAAGAAGTGAGAAAGCAACTAACCACACCTGAATCATGTATAACTATGATTGAAGAACGAGTAACCCAGAGCAAGGATTCAACCACCCATCTTGCTCAAATAATGCAGGCCCTGGTCCAACAAACAGAACAGCTGAAAGTCAAATGTCTGGACCTGGAAGGGCGCTCTCGCAGGGACAATCTCCGCCTGTACGGGCTTCCTGAGGGAATGGAAACAACCCCTATGGCTCCTTTTATTGAAAATCTGCTTAAAGATGTATTGGAAATGCCTACTACCTTCTCTTTCTGTGTTGAAAGAGTTCATAGATCGCTGCAGAACAAACCAACAGACCCTGTGGCTAGACCGCGATCAATAGTGTTCAAGCTAAGCTCTTTCAGTGATAAAGAAGAAATTTTGAAATGAGCATGGGCCAAAAAAGAGATTAAATACCTTACTAATAGACTGTTCCTTGACCATGATTATCCCCAAGAGGTCCAGTAACAGAGGCTGAAATATTTACCAATCCTGAGATCACTAAGGGAGAAAGTGATTCGGTTTCACACCCCCTACCCATCCAGACTCCAGATTTTCTGGGAGGATGGTACAAAGCTTTACACCATGGTGGAGGAAGCGAGGGAAGTCCTGAGGGACAGAAAAATCCAGATAATCAAGAATCGGAACCAGAACGTGGGAAGAATGACTCCATTTGGTAGGGCGCCTCAGGCAGGAAGAAAATGGGAAACAAAATATGGTTGCATGGTGAAGCAGTGGGCAGATTACAATCCATCATTGAGAAATGAGGAAACAGGACTGAAAAACCAACCTGAGCTACTTGGAATACTTTTGGCTTTGACCTGAATGAGCAATGTGCCCTGAAGTGACTCCCTTTGGGCTGTGCTGCTGATGGAAATGATTTATTTGAGGTAAGTCCCTCATTTACTCCCAGACTCTGCGAACTTTGGAATGGATCACTGGTGGGAGGGGGGGCAGCGTGGATGTTTTAAAGATAACGGACAATGTTTAAACTTATCATAGTCATGCTTTATAACCTCTCTTGATTTATTTAATTATTATTTTGTTTACATTCACATAGGTCATGTATAGACTCTGGGCTGTTTAATGCGGAGAGATATAATTCATAAACAGCAAGTACCCCTCTACAGCTGATCTCTCTGTTTAGCTTGACAAGGTTTTCTCTTCTGCATTCACCAGTGCAGTGTCTGCTCCTCTTACTGCTCTGGGAGTGATGGGAGGGGTTTACCCATTTCTATTGTACAGCCAACAACAACTGAAAGGGCATGGGGGTTGTGCTCGGGGGGGATCCCTTTCTTGTTTTTTCCTTTTTCCTTTTTTCCATTTCCAGGTATTACTCTGCCTTGGCGTACCTCTTCTATAGAATGATATTGCAGGCCCCTATTATAGGGAATCCTGCTCTCTGTAAGTTCATTTTGTGAGGAAAATAATCTGAATTGGCAGACTGAGTTCAAGCAGAGTGGGATTTGGTAGCGCATTTAGCTCAGAGACGTCCCTAGACAACATCCTGCTCCCTTAGAGTGGAGATAATTTAATCTCCTCTAAACTTTGGAGCACAATAAACAGCAAGTGCTCGGCAGGAAGTCTTCCAGTAACGGAAGCGCTAGTACTCCTCCATGTTCTTTCTTAGGGAGAGGAGGAAGAACAAAGGGCTATTTTGGAAATTGGCCCCTACCTTAGAAGTACTTCTTTACATAATTTTTATATGCTTTGTTAATGCCATGTTGGCCCAGTTTAATAACTGTTCAAACGTTGAATGTAAGAGGCAGACAGAAAGATGCATTGGAGCACAGAGCTGGATGGGGGGCAAAGGGGGGGGCTGCGACCTGATGGCAACCGGACCAGAGAATTGGAAAACAGGATGGCCAACCAAATTCAATAATGGGTAAAGATGTGCCTTGTACTTTATGCACCTATAATGTGCATGGCATAACCAATCCCATTAAAAGAAGTAAAATCATCCAAAAAATGAAAAGAGAGGGGCCAAATATTGTCCTTCTTCAAGAAATGCAACTTTCACATTTGGAACATAGAAAATTTGAAAGGTTGGGTTTCTCTCATGTCGTGGCCTCTTCATATAAGGGGGAAGGAGAAGGGGAACAATAGTACTGGTGAAACGTGGGACACAGTTTGAACTTAAGGATCAGTTAATTGATAAGGAGGGGAGATTTGCCATGGTGAAGGGCCTTTTAGATGGTCATTTGGTAACTTTTGCATCTATATATATCCCCCCCACCTCAGAATATGAGGTATATAGCTCTATATTCTCCAAACTAGTGGAATGGGCAGAGGGGCAAACAATATGCGGTGGGGACCTCAACTTAAATATAACAGAAAATTATACTGCCCATACTACACAGGGAAGGAAGAAGGGAATTACAAATAGGGTGAAGAAATTACTCCACGAGTTAGGATATTTAGAAACTTGGGGCTATCTGCATGGCTCCACCCCCAGACACACATACTATTCCCAAGTACATGAGGTGTAGTCCTGCCTGGACTTCATATTGGCACCTAAGGAACAAATAGGGGATATAACCAAAACCTGGTCCAGTGACTTCACATTATCAGATCATGCCCCAATATTTTGCCAGTTTCATCCCCAAGCTATTAGGAAAGTAACTTTCTGAAGGTTATCTTTCCTTATTAAGAGATGACCAGGTCTTGATGTCTATAGAGGAAACAATAACTCAGACATTAGATTCAAATGATAAACCTGACACTTCTGTAGCCATTCTATGGGACATGGTTAAGGCTGTGATCAGAGGTAAGCTGATTAGTATATCAGCTAATAAGAAGAGACTTAGGGAAGCGCACAGAAAAGCACTGGAAAATAAGATAAAAATGCTGGAAGATCTACAGGTAGTCAAAATAACAAGAGCCAGGACTAAGGAACTAGCCTTCCTGAAAAAGGAACTAAATAATATATTAGACTATTCGATAGAGCAGAACCTAGTGTATCTCAGACATAGGTTTTATGATGGGGGTCCCCGATCTTTAAAATTAATAGCGAGCCAATTAAGGATACAGAAAGCCAAATCAAACATATTGAGGATTAAACATCCACAGGCAGGTAAACTTCATAATACAATTCAGGGAATAGCTGGGGCTTTCCTTAACTATTACTCACAGCTGTACACATCAAATGAATCTGCGTCAGACCGGGAAATTAAAAATTTTCTAGAAGCATTAAATCTCCCCACCTTATCCACAGAGCAAAGTTCCCATTTGATTTCCCCAATCACACAGAAGGAGATCCTGACTACGATAGGTAAGTTAAAAACAGGGAAATGCCCGGGTTCTGACGGACTTCCAAGGGAATTTTATAAGTCGCTGTCTAAAGTCTTGACCCCCTTATTGACCAGAGTGTATGCCTTTGTTATCTCTAAGGAGGAGAATGTTCCCCCCTCGTGGAATGAAGCCATAATTTTTGTTATTCCAAAGCCGGGCAAGGATCATACTCTTTGTGCATCATATAGGCCCGTATCTATATTAAACACAGATTATAAAATACTAACCTCAATATTAGCTAGTAGACTTCTAACATTCTCCCCTAGCAAAATTCATACTGATCAGTGTGGATTCATATCAGGGCAACAGGCCCAAGACAACATAAGGTGAGCATTGTACCTTTTGGAGCACTCTCATTCTCAGAAAATACCAACTCTTTTATTGGGATTAGATGCCGAAAAAGCTTTTGATATGGTGTCCTGGAGATTTTTGGGAGGGGTCCTTGCCCACTTCAGATTCCAAGACCAGTTCATAGAAACCATCTTTCATTTCTATAAGAGTCCCATAGGCTACATCTGTTCAAATGGGCATTTAATGGGATCGATTCCCCCTGCAGAGGGGAACAAGGCAGGGATGTCCCTTATTCCCGCTCCTATTTGCATACTACATAGAACCCTTTGCCCAATTTCTTCGACAATCCCCTGAAATTCAGGGAATTACCCTCTTTAAGACCGAGCATAACTTAGCGCTCTTTGCAGATGACATTTTATTATATTTAACCAACCCAGAAATCTCTATGCCTGTGGTCATTCAGAATATTCAAGCCTTTTCTCAACTATCAGGTTATACCCTGAATATTAATAAGACAGAAACTTTAAAAATAAATTACGAACCCTCACCCTTGCTAAGGGAAAAATTACGTATAAAATGGGATGGATCTTCCATAAGACATCTGGGAATAAATATCCCCAGAGATCTCTCCCAACTATTTAAAATAAATTACAACCCCCTGGTAGAAATGTTTCAAAGCGACATGAGAAGATGGAATCTCCTACCCACTTCTTTCTACACTCGTACCATCTTTCTTAAGATGAATGCACTACCTCTTTTCTTATATCTGTTCCAGTGCATCCCCTGTGCAATACACCCCAAGGAAATATTAGCCTGGCAGAAGTCCTTTGTAGTCTTTCAATGGAACCATAGGAAGCCCCAACATAATATTAGGAAGCTTTTTCTTCCTAAGTCACTGGGAGGGGTGGCATTCCCCTCTCTACCTAATTATTGGGTGGTGGCCCAAATGCACTTAGCTCTAATATGGAACTCCCACTCATATCAAGCTGCCTGGAAACAAATAGATTTATCAAGAGAATTATCTCATCCTCTACCTGCAGTCTTGTTCTCCCCCTGCTAAAACAAACTGTAGACATAGTGCCCAAAGCAACATTCTCTATCTTGGAGGGTTGGCGGAGAGGAATAAGTAATAAAAGAATACTAAATCACTTTTGGAAGTACCAATGGTTCATATTTAATAAGCAAATCAACGTCTCAGTAACTGGCTCTTGGTATGGTATCCAAATTAAAAAAGGGTTGGTAGCCCCATGGCATATAATGAAAGGGGATACAGTCTTAACTTTTGAAGAAGCTCAGCAAAAATTTGACTGGATGGATAAGGATAGAATATTTTATTATCAAATTAGAAACTACATAAACACCCAAATAAAAGCACAAGAAAGCGAGCCCTCAGGGTATGAAGTCCAATTCCCTTTCATCCAGATCTGGTTCTCTCCTTCAGGGGAGAAAGCTATTTCAATAATTTACAAATTTCTAATTGGGCTACATAAACATAGCATGGACCCAGTCAAAGCAAATTGGGGAAATGAACTCCAGAAAAACATCAGTACTATTGACTAGTCTAAAGTTTGGAGAGGTACATGGTCCACCACCTCTTCCCTATTGTGGAGAGAATTCATTTGGAAAGTAAGGGCAAGATTTTTCTTAGTGCCTACTACCCTAGCCCATAGAAACCTGGGACAATCAGAAAAATATTAGAGGTTATGCAGAGAAAATAAAGCCAGTTACAAACACATCTTTTGTGATTGCCCCATATTGGTAGGCTTCTGGAAAGAGATTACAGATCATATTAAAAAGATACTTGACTGTGGTGGCCTTATAACAGAGACTATCCTAATACTAGGAATTCCCCCGGAGGGTCTGTCAGATAAACACACTCTCTATTTATGGTCCATACTACTGGGGACAGCATATAAGGCAATCATTAAACAATGGCTTCAAAATAAATCCCCTATAACAGGAGAGTGGAAATCTATAATTCAAACCATACACCATAATGAACAAATGTCACATGCACTAAATAACAAGATGGAAATGTTTACCACACGTTGGACTAGGTGGACACTTTATCAAGAGCAGATCTAGAATCTGGACTAGAAGAAAGGCTAGTTACTAGCCTTTTGGGATTTACCCCCCTGGAAGCTCCTCAATGTTAGATTTGGGTAAAGAAAAGTAATCAGAGTTATAACTAACTCTTAAATAGACAACCAGTCCTATCCAAGATTTCTGTGCCTACTGTCTGTCCTCAACGGTTAAATTATTTTGTTTTAGTTCATATAAAGTCTAATCATCAGATGTACAAGATCTGTTTGGTGTGTTAGGCTTTCATGTATAAACCAATCTTAATGAAAGTAGTCAATATTGTTACATTGCAACCTTACTACAATGTACTCTTTGGGTGCTATGTGACATGTAACCATGTATGAAAGGCTTATGTCACTCCTATATGTGCCTTGAAATATGATCTAAATGAATAAAAAGAAGTATAAAAAATAAGTTATTGATGTTTACTAGTCCTTGGGATAGGGTAATCCAAATTCTAGGAGCTCTTAGGGAAAAGAAGTTGTACCTTTTGTTAGTTTTTTCTCTCATAACCTCTAACTGCTTATTATGTAGCCTCGGGCCAGTACATCTAAGGGAGTAGTAATTCCACATTGTAGCATAAGTTCTGGGGACTGGAGAATTTGTTATAAGAACAGTATATCATATCTGCATCTTCTAGTGTGCAAAGAATGAAGGTCTGTTTCTTGTAATCTACATACATAGTCTTTGGAGACTAGATGCGGGACCATTTTAGTAGAACATCTCTGAATTTTTTTCAGTGTGTGTGATGTTACCTTTGAGGTATGGGCTCCAAAAGTGGGAACCATAGACTGAGTAAGGTCCGATATGGGTCCTACAGAGTGGAATCAAGCAATGTTCTGTTTACTAACAAAAGTGTGGTTAATGCATTTAAGTAGTCAGTTAGATAAATGGGCAACGTTAGTGCAGTGATCTGTTTATTGTTGACTAATGTGCCCAGGTCATGTTCACTACATGATACTTAAAGTATAGTGTTATTGAGGAGGTAAACTGTATTTGAGTTGTTTTTACCAAAGCAGTGCACTTATCAGTGTTAAAGATCATACTGTTGTACTGTGCCCATTGCTCAATAATTCCTAGATCACCAACAAGCATTGCCCTATTTATAGAACAGTATATCCTCCCTCTCAGGTTAGTATCATCAGCAAATTTTGATAGAACATTATGTGGACCTACGTGCATGTCACTAATAAAAACGTTGAATAAGATGGGACCCAGGACTGAGTCCTGGGGCATTCTACTTGTTACCAATCCAGTGTTAGATAAGGTACTATAGAGTCTCATTCTTTGTGATCTGTTTGTTAGCCAAGCATTAACCCATTTGACTAGGCAAGGGGGAAAGCCTAGTGTTATCAGTTAATGGATTAATTTGTCATGAGAAACCTTATCAAAAGCACTGCTATAATCCAACAGGATTACATCCATAGGGATGTTACTATCAAGTCCCTGGCTTATATGGTTGTAGAATGCAATTAGATTGATTGTGCAAGTGTATTCTAGCCTGAATCCTTGTTGTGAGTTGTCCAAAATATTAAGTGATGCCATTTCTTCTTTCAGATAGGATTTAATTATTATTTTCTTTAGTTTTCAGATTATTGAAGCAAGGCTGATTGGACGATAGCTTTCAACACTAGATCATTTTCCTTCCTTAAATATGGGTGTCACTGTTGCTTTTGGCCAATCTAGCGGAATTATGCTTTTGTTTAAAGATTTGTTGAAAATGATTGACAGGGGAAGGACTAATGATTCTGAAGTATCAATTGGGAATGTAGGATTGATATCATCTGGACCAGGAGTTGCTTATTTTTAAGCTTTTAAGACCAGAAGAATATCAGTGGTTGTAATACTGTATGAGTTAGAGCTGCTATCAGGGGATATAGGGAGGAAATGAATGTCTTTTGTAGAAAAGACTAAGCAGAAATTGTGGTAGGGTGTGGGTTTAAGATAACTCATTCGAAGGTACAGCAGAGACAGGACACAGGTTTGTCAAGTGTGGCACACAATAACTTATAGTAAGCCGTTTATTAAGTAACCAAATTAAACTTCAGACTTTACTTTTAAACTGAGGAAAACAATAAAACAAAGAAATAACATTTTCTTTTAGCTCTAAATAGCCATCTAAATCACTGGAACATAGCGTGGAAGAAATCAGAGGCAACTCTCCACTATCTTCTGTGTTCCACAGAGAAGAACTAGATCCACTGTCTCCTACCTCTCTACTTCAACTGAGCACTGCATGTTCTTATATATGCTTAGAACCATGATGCAATAGTCATGTGAGCTAGTTTGATCCACCCCTTTTTCTAATAACATTCAATTTCTACACTAATACAGGCTTGTGGGGATCAAACAGCCTTAAGATCAAAAAAAATGCTATTTAACATGAGTCTAACTTCAAAACAACAAGTTTTATTATGAACATACCAAGACATTCTGTCAGAATAACTAATACTCTCATTATCAAGAAGAAGCTCCTCCCCTTTATGTGAGGTCACTCTTCTCTCTCTCTATGAAAAAGCCTCTTTCTGGGCCGCCTGCCTCCTACGCACAAAAGACAAAAGTAATGTTGTTTGGCTCTGCTCCAAAGCTCAAGAGCTGCCCCTTCCCACTGATGGTAAGTGACCTAGGGGGAGCACAGATTGAATCTGTGGAGTCTTTTAAATATCTGGGGGTCCTACTTGACCAATCCCTTCCTTTAAGCTTCCATATTCAGGCTTCCTGTAAAGCTGTCAAGTCTAAAATTGGTGTGGCCTACAAAACTAGCTACCTACTAATGCCATCTGCTAAACTAGGTATTGCCAGAGGGATACTGCTCCCTGCTCTCACCTATGGTGCTCCTGTTTTTTTCCATTGCTCACAAAACAACCCTGCAAAAATGGGACATTAACATACAACAACATATGATGTTATGCCTCCTCATTGCCTCAGCTCAAGCATCACTGCCAACTATACAGTGACCCTAACTGGCTCTCCCCCTTAGCAACTAGGCAATACTTGATGGGTACACTTATCGATTCCATTATCAGAGATGATACTCCCTCATCTCTTGTGGCTTTGCTTGCTCCTGTTACTTCCAATCACAGGCTGCGATCAGCAGATAAATCTCTGTTGAAGGTGGCTAGATGCCGTAGATCTAAAGGTGCAAGTGCCTTCCAGTGTGTGGCCCCCCTCCCCCAACTCTGGAATGCCCTTCCTCTTGGACTCAGACAGTGGGTGTCCAATCTCTGCTTCATAAGAGAATTCCGTCAATATCTATTGCTTACCAACAAATGCACTTGCTTCGACCCTACTTGATATCACTTGCCTCCTCCCATCCCTCTAATCACCTCTCCTTTTCTCTCTCCTATCTCCCTTCACTTCCTGTCCTATTACTACCTGCTCTTCTTAATTCACTTCCCCTATTTTCTCACTCAATTTTGTCTCTCCCTTCCCCCTTCTTCCCTCTCTCTTTTCTACCCACAAACCCCTTGTAATGACTGTGTCTAATGTTTTGCTATAATATCTAGTTATCCTGCTAAACCTCTAGGTGGGTCAGGTCCTTAATCGCTCTCTGATATTTTACTTAGGCCTCAAAATCCTCTATTTCTACTTGATGCATCTGTTAAGACTTTCCTTCTTACCTATAGCTCTTGCATGTTTATCCTGGTTTATCTCTTCTCCCTAACACTGATGACTTGAACAGCGTATGCCTCCAACTCTGCTGTTCCACGTTGTCTTAGTCATGTTAATGTTATCCCTGTTTGGCATGATTTGCCTATTCCTGCTTATGTACCTCTTGCTTGCTCATTACTGTTTGTACTTGTTATGCCATGTACTATTGGACTGGGTATGATTATATGTGCTAGGTTAGTCATGTTTATGTAATTCCTTTTGTCATGATATACTTTTTCTAGTTTATGTAACTTAGATTGCTCATCGACTGTACTTATTACGCCATGTACTATTGGACAGTTGTACAATGTTTTGTTCTGTACTCTCCTGGGTAGTGCCTGAAAATAGTCATTTTATGGCTAGTGCACTTACCAGGTAAACAAAAACTAAATAAATAATATGAACCAAAATCCCAGTCTAGCAACAGGATCCAGGTAAGGCCTTCTCTAAATAGCTTTAAAAATGAACTCTTTTTTGTAGCTCTTTAAACATTCTCACACTAGAACAGCTGTAACTTAGTGTTAAAAACATTTTGGGCATTTTAAACAACAGCATTTCTGCCTAACTGCTGTATATTACAAAAGCTGGTGGAAATGAACAAACAAGTTCCATTTTATTTTCATTCATTTATTTCCATTTACATTCAGTTGCTTTTTAAACAACCTTGTAAAAGAAGTAGCTGTGTAAAGCAACTTTGTTTATTATTCTGGGTCTTTCTTACTTTCTTTCAGGTTCCTGCTTTTCTGGCTCAGCTCACACTTCATTCAGGTTGTAGTTTTTCACAATGCCCTTTCAGTTACGCATGCTTCAGCTGCTAAAGCCATTCTAATGCCATGGGGAACATTTTAACAGGAAAAGAGGGGGTTTGTGTTAAACTGAGCTAGAAGCTACGTTGATACAACAGCAAACTGAGCAGCTAACCAGCGCAAAAAAAAAAAAAAAAACAGGAAACTCTGCAATATTGAATTAACACTTTACCTTTAATTTTGCCTGCTTACCAAACATCTAGCAGGCTTTTATTTTTTTTTTTTTTTTGGTAACCCACAAACAGTGTTTCTTACAGACAAGGGGGGGGTTCTAGGCACAGCTTACCAAATGGAACACACGAAGGGCACTCAAGGCAAAGAGGAATATAAAAGAGGGGCAGGGATAGAAATGAAATACCACAGTAGGAGGCCACCCTACTGCAGTAGAGATGTGAAAATTAAAGAAAAGGAAAGATTTATAGCTGCTGCAGCAGACTTTGGAAAAGGGGAAAGATAAGAAGGAAGTCTCGAGTTACCTTTATTTGAAAATTGGGGAGGGGGTAACTAAACCTATCACATATTTGTTGAAAGTATCAGCAGTGTCCATATCTGATGTTAAAGAGGAGTTGTTTATGATTAAAGGACCTATTTATCTGTTATTACCCTTTTTGCTCTTCAGATAAGAGAATAAGGATTTATGACAATCCTTAGAATGTGCTAACCTAAATTCGAGATTCCTCTTAGAGTGTTTGATCATATACTTCACGTGTTTTAATGCTATTTTATATTTTGATTGAATTAAAAGTCTGTCCTTGCTACCACAAGTTTTTAGTTTGTTAAATCATTTTTCCTTTAGTTTGATTTGAGATTTGATAGATTTGTTAAGCCAGATGGGAATCTTACCCTTTTTATTATATTTTTTTTTTGATAGGGACGTAGGTCTCTTCAAGTTTGTGAATAATTTATTTAAGTTTGGTCCAGGCATCTTCTACCAAGAGATGGGACAAGATTACTTCCCAATGTATTTTGTTTAAATAGTCAATAATTTCCATGAAGTTTACTTTCTCATAGTTTTTGTAGGTAGATTGATTTATTAAGTACTGACGATCACATGCTAAGTTAAATAAGATGGAGCAGTGATCACTATTAACTAATGGATCTTTAATTACTGTATTTGAAATTTTATCTTCGATATTAGTGATGAGGACATTACTTCCTCTGGTTGGCTGGGTGGTAAACTGCCTAAGATCTGCAACGATGAGGGTTGATACCAAACATTTTTTGTGTTGATTGCTACCAGTTAAAGAGATCCAGTTTATATTGGGCATGTTGAAGTCCCCTAGAATTATAACATCCCCCTTGTTAGGTAAGATTGGGATATCCAGGAGTAATTTAGAAGTGTAATCGAAATCCACCGATGGGGGCCTATAGCAGTTACCTATAATAATCTGAGGTTGTCCCTTGAATTGGATTTTCACCCAAATACTTTCTGTGGGGTTAGAGATGGGTGAAGTGGCCCCAATTCACTCCGTGAAGTGGAACGTGGAGTGAAATTGAAGTTGCGGAGTGCTCTGCAATGTGAAGCTGAGTACTTTGCGTTATTAATGGGTAACGCGAAGTCCATTGAAAACAATGACTTCGCATTACTCCGCCTTCCCAAACCACTACTCCACTAATCCTTAAGGTGAAGTACATTAAAAACAATGTACTTCGCCTTACTTCGCCTTGTTTTTAAGCTCCAAATTGTTCTGCACAGCCTCAAGTTTAGGGTAGTGTGTGTAGGAAGCTGTAGGAGACAACCTGCTCTGAGAGCTCTCTGTGATTTAGACCTTCTAAAAGCTGTTAAAAAAGCCTTTTTGAGTCATTTTGTTTGCTGAAACGTTAGTTCATCGATTATAGGAAACCCTCCTGCGCTCATTTCATTGAGCGTTTATTGTTTGTGTGTGTATTTTGAATGTTAATGTACAACATTCAGTCTGTGTACTGAGAGACAGTGGAAGTGTGCTTTGGGGAGGGGTATATCTGTGGTGTAGGCAGATTAACTTGGAGAAAAAGACAGTGCTTTCTGTTTTGGTGATATTTTTCTTGTATAACTGTGTTCATGTGCACACAGTAATATTTTCAATAATTCTTGCCATTTTTTTGCTGATTGTTGTGGTGCAGCAGTGCGTAATTTTAGTTTGTTTAAAATATGTGGTTATATTACTGAAGTTTTCAATTTGCTATGCATTACTTAGTGTGTGTGTGAGTATGTGTGTGACGCATGTCATCAAATCAGACAACTTTTATTGTGCCACATAATTTCAGCAATGTGAACCTGCTATCCACTGCAGCTGTGTAATTTTTTGTACTTCTTTGTGGTATCTTTACTGGTACTCATACTAGTGACTTTTACTACAGCAGTGCAGTACACTGCCCCCTTCCCCGCAGCCTGCCGGAACCGGCAAAGATATACTTTTCCAGATTTGAATTTCTGATGGTGAGCACTGGTTAGGTGTTATGCCTTTGCATCTGCATCTCTTCAGTGAGGAGTGCAATCTTAATCTGTCTGTACATTTGCGTCTCTTTAGGGCCCAATTTCCATCTCTAACTTAAGTCACAGTTGTTTCTTTGGCTTCCCTTCAGAGTACTGGACAGGTGTGGTGCATAATTCAGCATGAACATTGTACTCATTAATATGCATTTTTAAGTCAGGACCATCATCAGGAATTACTCGTGATATAAATCATGTTCTTCATCTTCACGGTCACAAATGCAGTCACAAATTACGATTTACAATCACGTCACGAATCACAACATTAATTTTTTTTGCTAGTTTTTTGGATGTATTGTAAACCTGTTTTGTAGTATCTCTCCATGCTTCATCACCCCACCATTGTACTCATTAATGAGTGCTTTTAAGTTGGGGAATTTTGTGCCACACCTCATCGGGGCCTGGGGAAGTACAGCCATAGGCATTTGCATTTCTTTATCATCACGGTCACAAATGCAGTCACAAATCACGATTTACGATTGTGTCACGAATTACAACATTAATATTTTTACTAGTTTTTTGGATGTATTGTAAGCCTGTTTTGTAGTATCTCTCCAGGCTTCATCACCCCACCATTGTACTCATTAATAAGTGTTTGTAAGTCAGGGAGGTGGACAGTGTCTGCAGTACATACACGGACTGGAAAGAAAACTGCAGCCATGCAGCTTAGCACAGTATACTTCCACTGCTCAGAATACATACGGAAGACAACAAAAAAAGGGCATAATTACATACAAGGGTCGGGGATGGTGGAGGAATACATTTTATAACACAGCAAGGAAGGTGGGGGGGCACATGGTGTGAGGAAAAAAATAACTAATGTGGGATCCCATGGTGATCCAGCAGCAGTTCCAGCATGGACATAATTTGCAACTGATGTCCCTCTATGTAAGAAAAATCAAATTTACAGAAGGAATAAATTAAGTAAAAAAGAGTACAGACAGAAAAGACAAAAAAATGAAGCTTTTAGAAAAGCTGTTGGGTCTAAATCAAAGTTTAATTCTCCTCCTTGTTCTGATCTCAAAGTATCATCAGTCACAAAACACACTTCTCTCTCTCTCCATCTGCACAGGAGAAAGTAAAAGTGTCTGCTTGTATGATTCACTTTATTCCTGCCTAGCTAAAGAGCATGTGACTTACAGTACTGTAAGCCATATGATGTTTGGGGGGCTGCCAAATCTGAAACACCAAGTGGATCACTTAGAATCATAATGAGGAACACGAAGTCCATTAGAAACAATGACTTCACCTTACTTCGCATTGCCATTCTGCCTTAACGCGAAGTGGTAATGACAAGGCGAAGTGAGCACTTTGCATTGCCCACTCCCGCAAAGTGCCCACTTCGCATTCACTTCGCTGGTGGAATTTAAATTCACTGCATCTCTAGTCGGGGTTTGATGGGGAAGTTCATAAGAAGGGATATCTTCACTGACATACTGTAGATGCAAATCCCACCCCCCAATTGATTTGGCCTATCTGTGTGGTAGAGTTTAAAGCCTGGGATCTCCTTGAACCTGGTTGATGTACAGTAGAGTCTCACTGTGTTTCTGTGACAGCTATAATACCTACATCTGATAGTTTACATTTTGCCTCCAGTTCTGCAATCTTGATATGGTTTAATGATCTAGCATTCAAAGAAAGTATCTTGCAAGTTTTTGGACCACATGAAGAGGAAATCTGTGTTAGAGACTTGGGGACATTCTCATTCTCCCTTTGTTATTTAGTTTAAATGTTGCTTAATGAGGGTTTCAAGTTTTAACAAGTAAGGAACTGCCCCTCCTGCTAAGGTGAAGGCCATCACAGCAAAAGGGGAGAGATATATTCTGGGAAATGTTCTCAGTGGGTAATGCAAGGAATTGACTGCCTAAAGCACCACGTTCTGAGCCATTCGATGAATGCTTTAATGCTGCGTGTGATTGAATCGGTGGCTCTGGGTACTGGTAGTATCTTCTCATGAATTATTTTCTGCCTTTTGTTCTAAGACTAAACTTTGCAGTTTCTTACTGTTTCTTTTCACATATCACCACCAGTAAATTATTCCTTAAGGTTTCCATTTCAAATTCCACCCTTCTTCCTTTGGGTACAAAGTACATGTTTCCTCCAATAATAAGCCATTGAATATTTTCTCCAAGAAACAAAACACTAATACAGAGAATAATGAATGGGCAACCAAATACAACAAGGCTGTGTTTGCATCAAGGGGTTGAGATGACAGCATATGAACCTGGAGAGCGAAGCTCGAGAGGCACATGCTGTCATTGCAAACCTGAGATGGAAACACATGTCAAGTTGAGTGTGGTTGACCATATTTTATTTTTTGTAGTATATGTTTTTTTACACTAGAGTGACAGACCCCCACTGAAGTGAAAGCAAAACATCTTGCCATTTCTTTGTTCTACTCACATTTCAAAATCAAATTTCCAGACTTTTGAAAGGTAAAAGGTATGACTTTGGGCACTGGGTGGTTAGTAAGTAGCTAGGTTTGAATAAATGAGAAATTTAAAATTGTATGACCTTTGAACGGTGCATAACAACTGTTCAGAATGCTCACAACAACACTTTAGAATGCACATAATGGTTTAGAATGTGCCTGACAAGGATTTTGAGCAGGCTGATTTTTATACATAACAAAGAGTAGTCATATTCTATACCATTTTCTCTATTAAGAAACCACTGATCTCTGTGGACAAAACTATCCAGAGGAAAAATATTTCCTGCAATGCAGAGCCCCTCACAGCCTTCCTTATATTAAGCATTGCACTCAAAAACTTTACTTTCTTTCTGTTTTTCATAGACACCACATCTGCTAAAGTCTAGTCTCTTTCCCATCAGATCAGTAATTAACATAAGCACCCCAATCAGACACAGCCTAACAATTTGATATTTTGCATTCCTTTAGCATTCCCCTGACACAAGATGAGTGATCTCTCCTTAACAAGGGTCTCTCTTTTGTGCTCAAACCTAGACATATTGGCATACTTCAGGATCAAGTTGATCTACAGTGCTCCTATTGCAGAGTACACCTTAGAGCTTTTTTTTTAATGAAACCCCTCTTCCCTCAGTCAGTGATGACAGCATTACCAATATAATCAACAACATCAATTCATGACACTATGTGTGGACCCCATGTCCAGGATATTTTGCTGGTGTAGATTCTTTTGTTAACCAATGTATGAAAGACACCACTAACTTCAATTTTCATTGTCAGCACAACCACTCTAAACTGACAGCTGGTGAACTGGCAGTCTACAGATCTCTGCAGCACAGGAATGATTTTGTTATTAAGCCAGCAGATAAATTGGGAGCTGTTGTGATCTGGCAAAAGTAGCTATACAACACTAAAGCCACACAGCAACTCTCTGGCATCATGTTTTACTCTTCTGTTCCACAGGACCCCATGGCCAGCTATCAGACAGAGGTAACCACCACCATCATCACCTCTGCTTTTGAAAACAAAGAACTTCCTGCATGTGCTAAGAGACTGATAGTTCAATACCCTCAGACATCAAGGTTCCATCTCCTTCCCAAAATCCACAAAACAGGAAACCCTGAATACCCTATTATGTTTGCCTGCTCCTGCCCCTCATCCCACATCACAACACTTCTTGACAGTCTCATCAGACCACTCATTGATTCCCTGCCTTCCATCATCAAAGACATTAACCTTGCTCTCCAGTTTTTTGACAGGTCCAGATTCAATGGTTTCCATCAGCTCATCTTTATCATGGATATCAAACCTCTTTATACAGTGATGTCCCACAATGATGGTCTGACAGCTCTGCAGCATTTTTTGAATGTGTGAGAAGTCCAGCAGCCACCCACACACACGTTAACCAGATTGACTGAACTTGTTTTTAAACTTAATGGGCTGGATTTTCTAAACTCCTGAAATTCCTGCAGCTGCTGGTAAAAACTATTCAAGTGGGTTTTCACTTGCAGAGCCATAGTTTTTCCTGCAACCATAGTATTCTCAAAGCTGGAGCCGGTTTATGACCAGTGCCATGATTTATGGCAGCTTGCTGCTGCTTTTTTGGTGCAGCTTCATGGAAATGTTACACCTGGTGGGACCACACATAACATTCCTTGCAGCTGTGCCCACTGAAAATATGAATCTCCGCAGGTGCAAAGATTTCATCCCGCAGTGGTGGCTCTGGCATAGGGCTTAGTCTCAGACCATTTGAAAATCTAGCCCAGTGTGTTTTTCTTTTAATAACAGTTTTTTTTTCAGCAGTTCAGTGGCGTTGCCGTGGGAAACAGGATGAGTCCCAGCTTTACCAATATGTTTGTTGGTGGGCTGAGGAACAGTTCTTTCTCGCCTTCACAGGGCCTGTACCTGACTTCTACAAATGCTACATAAATGATTATGTGGGGACCATCTCCTTCTTCAGGGAAATGCTCCAAAACTTCTTGGACAAGTTTGCCATGACCAAGCCTTCCATTCAGTACACTGTTGAAGTATCCTCATCCATACTATTTTTGTCAGGGCAGAACAGTGGCCTGAAGACATCAGTTTATTACGAACTCATACAGCTTTCTCCTCCACAGCTCCTTCCACCACAAACATGTTAATAATAATTTGCCATATTAGCAGTTTCTTGGACTTTGCAGGTTATGCAACAAAGATGATGATTTTGCTGAGAAGTCTCAAATAATACACAGATTTTTTATTAACAGGTGATACAAAGAAAGCACAGTGGACAGAACCCTCTCCTGGGTCAGCAGTATGCCTTGTGACCTCGATCCTCTCTGGAGGGATACACTCATGAAACAAGAATGACCCATTCTACTGGTGCTTCCCTTCCATTCTAATACCACTTCTCTTCACAAGACCATCAGTAGCAGCTTCTCTATTCTGCAAACTGACCATAATATTGAAGCTTCCTTTATGGAACCACTAATTCCCTTCTGCTGTAGACCACCCAATCTGAGGAATCTCCCAGTACGAAGCAGCCTATATACTTCTAACAGTTCCTCCCTAACAGGTACCAAAGCTTGCAACAGAACTCACTATTATACATGTAAATGTATTTCTACTGACTCGAAATTCAAGGTCCCACAACTGTTTTTCAAATCACGAAGGAGTTCTCAGGCACTTCCACTAATGTGATGTATAATGTTCTTTGCAGGATGTGTGCAGCTATTGATATCCTAGAAACTGGCAGATGACTGCCTGACCAATTCAGAGAACATTACAGGACAGTCTGAAATTGAGACATTAATAAATCCATTGTATCTCATTTTACTTCCAGTAGTCATAATGTCAATGATATTTCTGATTGTGTCCTTCAGCAGGGTTTCTGGGATTCTGACCAACAAAATACAACCTGGAAACCAAACTGATCATCCACCTAGGCTCTCAGTAGCCCTCTGGTTTAAATGACAGACTTAGTTTTTAGTAACAGTTTTCAGCCATCACATGGTCCTTTTCGCCCCCAACCCCCATCACACCTTTGCTTGCATGTGCACATGGTATGTTTGCATGTGTGGGCACATTGAATGTGTGTGTGTGTTTGTCACATTGGCATTCAAGCTAGATTGCACATCTATCTTCATTTTCTATGTACTGTATGTCTCTTTCTTTGTCTCCTTCCTTCATATTTGTCATCTTTCAGCCTTCTTACTAGGCCCTGTTAATTAGTTCCTACTTGAGGATACCTCAGCTCTATCACTCCTACTATACCTCTTCATACCTATCATCATCTCCTTATTTTCCAGCTTCTATTCTTGTATTTCTTATTTTCACTTTTTCTACTAGATCCTCCCTAATTTTCTTCCCTCACATATATATCCCTTATTTTTTCCTCAGCTCTCCACTAATTTTGCTTTTTTTCTTTTAGAAGGAAACCTATGGGTGACTATCTTCTGTTTTCAGGATGCATTTAATAACCCAATTTTGTTTTGCTTTAAGACTATCTTGAAGATTACCAGCCCTTCAGTGTACCATTTTATTGGGCATTTGTGCTGCATGCCTAAGTACTGGATCCATATTTTGAATATCCCAATGTTTACGTATTCATAGGATTCATAGGATGGTTACACGTCAAAAGCAGTTAGACCTGATGGTTTTCTTTATTTAAACTGATATCCTAAATAATTATCAATTGAAGTTTTAAAGGTTTCCATATTTGTACTATCCGCTATGTTTTTGGGCAACGAATTCCATGTAGACACCACCACTGTTTGGTTAAACCATTCCCTCTTCTTGTAGACTTGCACATTTCCCCTTTTAATTGCATGTTATGTGCTCTTAACTCCATGTTAGAAGTTGTTCAAGCTCAAGTTCAGGTTCAAGTTTATTGCAGAAAAGACTCCGTTGAGCAAGCTCATTCACAAGGAGGTCCTGAGGCACATACACATACAGTTAACAATTACATAGACAGGAGATATAAAATGTAGGACAACAAAGAAAAAATATATATATAATACAAGAGGTATACACAATAGAAGTCCTTATGCTATATATGCAGTACATTCCAGCTTTAACCTTGCCCTAAATTATGCAACACATTTCAGCTTAATAAATCAATCAATCAATCAATCACAATCTTTATTTATTCAGGCGGACATCATTGAGCGAAGCTCATTTACAAGATGGACCTGGAAGTAATAAAAAAAAGTATATACAAGCAAGGTAGCTAATGATTTTGGACCACAAAACAAAATAATTCAGACAGGTTTGACCCAGATGACTGTAAGGTATTGGGATTGTGGAATTGGTCAGGTTGTGTTGTAATTGGGTAGATACTTAAGCAAGTAGAAATGGGGGGATAAAAAAAGAAAGGGAATGGCAATGGATTTTAGGGTATATTGTAGCTAAGTTTAGAAAAAGTATATAAACTGTGATAGAAAGAAAAGGGGGGTAAAGGGTAAGAGGGGACTAGGCTTAGTGAAAGCAGTTGCATATCTCAGGAAAGACTTATGAAGAGCTTTTAAAGGATGCTATAGGGATGAAGGTGTTCAACTTTAGGGTCTTCTGCAGAGAATTCCAGGTAGATGCTAAGAAGTAGCTGATTGCAGATCTCCCATGCCGGTACAGACTTTAGGTATCTTCAAGGTGATAAGGTTATTGCTTCTTAGGGCATATGATCTAGATGTAGCCAGGGTAAAGCAATCAGAAATATAAGATGGAAGTTTGTTTGACAGAGCTTTGTAAATCCATAGTGCAGCATTTTATTCCTCCTAAGGTGTAAGGATGTCCAGCCAACAGCATTATAGAGAGAGCGTGATGAGTGTTGAAAGGAAGATCTGTGATGAATCTTAGAGCTCTGTGTACAAGGTATCAATTTACTTAAATAGGACATAGTACAGTGGCCATATAGGAAATCTGCATAATCGATGAGAGATAGAAATGATGCCTGTATTAGTCTCTGTTTAGACTCTTTGGTTAGATAATGTTTGATTCTGAAGAATAGCCGAGCCTCTGTCTGAGTTTTTTCAGGAGCTCCTCAACATGTTGAGTGTAATCAAGTCTATTATCAATCCATACCCTAGATATTTGAATTTATCCACATAATCAAGTTTTTCCAAGGATGGTGGATAGTTGGGGAAGAATGTTTGATGAGAGAGTGGTAGAATATATATTGGTGGAAAAGAACATAGCCTTTGTCTTCTTGGCATTTAATAGTAGTTTCTTTTCAAGTAGTTGATGTTGCAGCAGGAGAATTCTGATTGTAATAACTCACAGGCCTTTGATGGTGAGGGGTTACTGACATACAAGACAGTGTCATCAGCAAAAGGTGGACATTGGCAACAGTGAGGTTGGAATCAATGTTATTGATATAGACAGCAAAGATGATAGGCCCAGGATGGATCCTTAGGTAATCTTTAGAAGTGGTTTTGAGGAGGATAGGACACCTTCATTTTCACCTGCTGTATTCTATCAGTGAGGTAACATCTGAACCACCCAAGAGAGGTTGAATCCAGGCCTAAGGAGTGCAGTGAGAAATTAGCAGCTCATGATCCACTGTATCAAAGGCTTTACTTAGGTCTAAATACAGCACAGATGCTGTTTTTTTTTTGTCTAACTCAGTTTGCCAATCATTTGTTACTTTTGCTAATGCAGAAATGGTACTGTGTCTGGTCCTAAACCCAGACTGAGCAGGGTTAAGTAGGTTATTAGCATTGAGGTAGTCTCTTAGTTGGATACTCACCGGTTTTTCTAACATTTTAGACAGCACAGGTAGGATGGATATAGGTCTATAATTGTTGAGATCCATGGGGTCCCCTGATTTGAGGAGGGGAAACACTTGTGCTGTTTTCCACAATGTAGAAACAGAACCAGTGGATAAGGACAGATTAAAAAGATGAGTTAGGGGAACTGCAATGGCATGTAGAGCAATTTTTAAGAAGTAGGGGTCCAGAGAGTCTGCACCTGCACTTTTCTTGGTGTCTAGATGTAGCAGTAGGTCTTCCACTTGTTTTAATAAAATGGGCTTGAAGGAGAATGAAGAGGCAGCCTTCTGACCATCGATAGACTGGAATTTAAGTTGTGACCATAGTAGATTTTCTGGGGAGGAATCAAAAATAAATAGAGGGCCAATTGGTACCTAGGAAGTTGACTTGGCATTGGAGGCCTAGTAGCACCTACATATGTCTTTTATTTTAGAGATAGCTAGTGTTTTGCAGGAGTTAATTGATACGATGCTGGTTAGCTTCAGCATGGCTTATAGCTGGTTCCAAATGTTTGGGAGGGCATATGAGACAGCTCTTTGGCCAGCTGTGGTACGTGTCCTGGGAACATCTAGTAGGATAAGGTTGGATTTCCTTAGGGAGTAGGCGCTATGCGAGATGTGTATGAGAGACGTTAAATAGACAGGCAGTTTGTGGAGTAGTAATTTGAGGGTCCAAATTCCAGCATGCAGGAGGTGTCTGGTGGCAAGAGAGGTCCACCCAACTGCTGCATAAAGATCACAGTGGTGGGTCCTGTACACAGAGTTAGTAATGAAGAGAAGAGCACAGTGATAGAGTACGTCCAGTTTAGATAGGCTTAAGGTTGGGAAGGAGATAAAGATAATGTCTCCGTAGTCAAGCAAGGGAAGGAATGTTGCTTGGACTAGTCTTTTGTGGGTCGCGAGAGAAAAGATGGTCCTATTTCTAAAGAAGAAACCCAAGCGTTCTTTAAGCCTCTTTGATAGATCCTCGATGTGGTCGTTGAAGGAAAGCTTGTTTTCTATCCACATACCTAGATATTGAAATTTAGGTACGACTTCCAAGGGTTTACCTAGGGATGTAACTATGAAGTTTTAAGGTGAGGTAGGTAGGTAGGGAACCAGACAAGGCAAGTCTTGAGAAAATCATTGTCTTGATTTTTTTGGCATGTAAGAGAAGCTTGGCATTGATAAGGTTGCTTTCTAACTGGATAAAGTCAGCTTGGAGTGCTTCCCTGACTTCAGTTAAGGACGAGCCTGAAGCATACAAAACCATATCATCTGCAAAGAAATGTATGCTAGAGTTCTTTACGTAGGAGTCAAGGTTGTTGATGTACAGGGAAAAATGGATTGGTCCTAGGATGGAGCCTTGAGAGACTCCTCTGGCAATTGGAAGGGGGGCAGATAGTAGGCCATCAGCTTTGACTTTTTGTATCCTTCCTGTGAGATAACTGTTAAACCACTGTACGGTAAGTGGAGTGGCACCTATGTAGGCAAGACAGATGATTAGGAGGTGATGGTCTACAGTGTCGAAGGCCTTACTGAGGTCTAGAAGACTGCACCAGTAAACTTCTTGGTGCCCATAGCATGGATCCAGTCATTACAGACTTTAGCCAAGGCTGAGATGGTACTGTGCTTTGACCTGAAGCCAGATTGGGCCAGGTTTAGGAGTGAGTGCACTTCGAGGTGATTTTTTAGTTGGTTGTATATAAGTTTTTCCCAGCACTTTGGAGAGAACGGGTAAGATAGAAATAGGACGATAGTTGTTTAAATCACAAGGATCTCCTGATTTGAAGAGAGGAAGAATACTGGCAGATTTCCAGCAGGATGGAACAGTGGTTCTGGTAATAAAGAGGTTGAAGATGTGAAGGATGGGAACTGTGAGCTGGGCATAGCCTAACCGCTTGAAAAATGATTCAGGGCCATCGTCCTCTGCACTTTTCTTGGTGCCAAGGCTAAAAATTATGTCTTTGACTTCTTTGTAGCTAAACAGGCACAACTGGAAGGAATGAGGTGGAGTAGCATGTGTAGTATCTGGGCTAATGTTGCTATTCACTCAGCTATCATATGGGGAGGAGTCGAATGCCAACCCAGCAGTGGCAAAGTGATGGTTAAGTTCTTCACGGATTCGCAGTTTATTTTCAACCATTCCGTCCATGGCCAGAATCTTGGTGGGAAGGGAGGAAGCAGCAGGATGGCCTTCAATGGATCTCAGTGTCTTCCAGATTTTTTGGGTGTTCCCTTTGGCCTGCTCCAGAGTGGAGATGTAGAAGTTTGCTTTAGTAGCACGTACACTTTTAACACAGGTATTTCTGGCAGTTCTAAATGCCTGCCAGTCTGCTGGGTCCCTTGTGTGCCTAGCCCTAGCCCATAGCTTGTCTCTATTGGTAAGTGCAGATTTGAGCTCTTGGGTGAACCACGGATGTGAGATTTTCCACACTCTCATTTTAATAAGAGAAGCATGCTTGTTAATTAGGATGGTGAAATTGTCATTTAGGACAGAGACGGCAGCATCAGCAGATTTGGCAAGATATAGGTCTTGCCACCTGATCATAGCTTGATCAGTTAGGAAGTTTACTGAGTTGAATTTACTGAACGAGCATTTGATTCTGAATTTAGGGTGCTGCTGGGTTTTAGATTGGAATCTTGTACATGCAATGATACTGTGGTCACTCATGTCATTATGGAAAACTGCAGAATGTGAGATTTTATGGGGATGCGAAGTTCAGATGACATCTAAGAGTGAGCTGTTGGCAGAGTTAGAAGCATTGCTTCTTGTGGGTTCAGTTACTATCTGTGTAAGACCCAGCTCATCACAGATGGCTTTTAGGGAGTGGGATTAGCAGTGAGCCAATCCATATTGAAGTCACCTAAGATTATTGTTTTCATGTTAGCAGCCAAAGTTATGGATGTAAGAATTTCTCTGACTCGGGGTCTATAGTCACCAATGATCATGATGCACCTGGAGGATGGAAGATGAAGTTTAAGCAAGACAATCTCATATTCCTTGGGCTTAGTTTTACAGGAAATGCTGCTAGCATCAAATTTTGATTTGGCATATACAACCACTCCCAGATCCTCATCAGCCCTAAAAGCTTGTAGCCCGGTATAGTAATTTGCAGATCACTGTTGGTCTTTTTTAGCCATGACTCGGTAATTATAATCAGATCTGGGTCAGTGTGGGCTGCCCAGACTTGAAGATGATCAAGTTTTTTGAGCAGGCTTAGAATATTGACCATCATTAGTTTCATCCCAGGAGCAGCTGCAAACTCTGACTGAGAAGTGATTTGAGTTGGGGGACCTGGATTTAGTTCGACATTGCCTGAACAGAAAAGGAGAATTAGAAAAATTTTCTTGAGGGCATTTATCAGGTAGAAGAGGGCTCTTTTCGTATGGGTTCTTGTGTGGTGTTCAGTCATTGAGGTACGTCTAGCTAGGGCATAGGAGATGCTGACATGGCCATTCAAGGCTAGCAGAGGAAGTGCACGGAAAGACATTGGCAAAGGGAGGAGGGCCAGAGGAGAGGGATGAGAATTAAAATGAAAACCCGACAGATTAAGAGAGTAGGGAAGCAATATGAAGATGCAGCAGGAACTATGATTGTGGGTTCCCAGGCTGGGATGACTTCTGACTTAGCATGGAACAGTGCTTTATGAGTCATCATTTTTGCCAGGATTAGAAGTAGAATGATAATGCAGGCCATATTGCCCACGATTGAGTACAGTGATTTGTGTAGAAAGACCAAGAATCCCTCTAGTGGCAGGTCTGTATAACCTGCTAATGGAAAAGAGCATACAGTTGAAATGTGCTTAGTTCTATCGAAAATCTATTTGTAAAAAGTGTAAGTTGTAAGATATATCCAGCCCATTCTCACAGATCAAAGTTTCCAAAAGCTCTAAAGACGAGACAGAGGTCCCTAAGTAGGTGCCTGTACTATAAGGAAAATAGGTCTAACTCAGTTAATCTTTCCTCATAGCTCAGATGGGAGATGTTATTTATTTTTTTATTGCTCTTTTTTGAACCTTTTCCAACTTTATAATATCTTTTACTTTGTAAAATGCCCAAAACTGAGTGCAGTACTCCAGGTGTGGCCTTACCAAAGCCGAATACAATGGCATAATCACACACCTGTCTCTGCTGCTGATACGTTTGAAGATGCAGTCTATCATGTTATTGCCTTTGGGTGTCTCTTCCTTTGTATGCTCTGAGAAGGACAGAGAATGTTATATTTTCTACTTCCTGTGCCTGGTGGTATATGTAGTGACAAAACTGAGTCTCTACACACAGGTAGATAGGGTCTTGGTGTACCATCCCCTCCCCAAAAAATTGGAAAACCTTTGGAAAAATATTTTGGGAGAATGTATCATGCAGGGAGGTGGCAATAAAAGGATCTTTTTATCTTGACCCCCCCCCCAGTTTTGCCCTACCTGTGCCACTGTCTGAATTCCTCTTGTGCCTCTGTTTTTTGGTTTAGGGTGAATTAAGGATTCCCGGGAGGGAAACACCAAGGGAGGTTGACAGTGAAAATGCTGACCTCCCATACAGCGACGGCACTATACCAATGCAGGTATTGTGCCACCTGATGTCTGAGTGTTTTCTGTGGGGGACTGTGCACCCCACACCCTCCAGGCAGGGGGCTCTACCCCACTGCACTTCCAGGACTTTGGGATTATCAACTTAAGGTCAGAGTTGGTCCAGGGAGGGTGCAGAACAGTGGGGGAAAAAGTGAATCATGAAAAAGAGCCATTACAGTGACTGTCGCTGTAATGGTCTTTTTTGTGTTTTGCTGTTGGGGTGTCAAACTAAAGGTGGGCACCACTCTGGAGCCAGGTTCCTACATGTCATAATGGTTTCCATATCATAACTTTCTGTTTGAAACTATTTTCCAGTTCCTGCACCCTCACTTGATGTCTTTCTTCTGAACTGCAGTCCCTTTTTATGCTGTGGAACTAGATTTTGTCTATGTTCCTTACCATGTGGTGGGGATGACAACTGGTGACTTGTTAGCACCATATACAGTATGGTGGGACATTATTATGAATGGAAATTCATCTGTTCAAAAATGTTGTTAAGCTGCACTAGCTATGTCAGTTAGTTTTTTATGCTGAATTAGTTATGTAGCTAGTGCAACATAACAAATTAGAATGTGGTTGTACATTCATGTTCTGGTGAACTGTGATCATTGCGTGAATGGCCGCAGCAGTGAGAAGCATCCCAGGAGGCCTAAAAGAAAAAAGTAAGGACACCAAGTGAATGTAAGAGTGACCATACACTATAAAAGATTGTGTATGATTGCTCATACAAAACAAGGATATTTTATTACTCTTGTGGTTTCCATGGTAATGGACCTCTCGAGCTGTGCTCTTGCGCTTTCCAGTTACCACGGAAACCACTCAAGTAAAAAATATTCTTGTTTTGTATGAGCGATCATACACAATCATCTATATTGTGGTCACTAGGTTTTCTAAAGGGATCTGTACTGATATTTCCATCCTGATCATTAAGGATTTCTGTACATACAACAGGAGTGGTGGTAAAAGATGAGATAAAAAATATATTTTGGCTAGAGACATCAGTAACCGCAACATGTCAAAAATATGTTGTTACTGATGTCAAAATGCTGTGGCGTTTTGGTGTTGGTCTGCCACAGAGGACCCTTACCTTCATTGTAGTCTACCTTGCCCATCTGGGTCTTCTGCAATAATCACCTTCCGGTACAAAATGAACTGAGTCAGACACATAAAATAATAAACAAGAATAGTTTTATTCAGACACAAAAGCAGGAGCATATGTTCAGCATGAGGTACAACTCAGAACTGACTGAGGAAACAGGAAATTGGGGTCTCCAAGCCCCTGCAAGAAATAGTTAGCATAACAGTCATAGCAAGCTCAAGTTGCACGTTATTGCTCAATGTAAAGGGGCAGCAGCTATTCTTCAGCCACATATGTAATTGTACTCTACGTTACCATTGGGACAGAAAATGTGAGTACCACTGGAACAAAAGCAAGAGCATGGTATTAAAACAACGGTAAGAATTAGATTAATAAGAATTAACTTTTTTAAACATGAAATTAGCATTGTATGGCAACATTGATGACATTTTTAAGAAAGATCTTTTGTTTGATTCAGATCATAATAATTCACTGCAGTGGAGGGGAGGAAGAAATTGGGACTACACTGTTGGCCAGCCAGTGTAGTGTCAGGGAAGGGGGACACCATAGTATTTGAAGCATGGCCATGCCACAAGTGCTAAACTGCTGGGGTAGGGTAAGGGAAGGGAAGAGAGGGAACAGGAGCAGCAGCATTCACTTTAAATATAAGTCAATGTTGAAAACTATCAACATTCTGAAAACCTAAGGGAAAAAATGGTTATTGCAAACAGAAAAGGATTAATGCAAGAATGAATGAGCACATAGTTCTGTAAGGCAGACAATAATGAATGACCACACAGAGTTCAAGACATGACCACTGAGTTCAGAATTAAAGTATACACTTTTTTTGTGACTTTTGCAGTCCATGGGAATTGACTTGTGTGTGGATTGGATCAGTTCCTGACAGGACAGGATCAGGTTGAAAAAAGGGACCCAAGAGTTCTGTGAGCTGTCTTAACCACAACATTTTATGCAGTAAGTCCAGGATCCATTGACATATCTTTTATGCAATATCTTCTTGATCTGATATATGGGAGAGTTCTGCAAAGAAGATGCAGCAAAAGATTGAGACGTTCCAGGAAGTCCATCAGGCTGAGCAGGCAAAGGAGGATTGTCAGGACCATGGGGTTGTGGAGGAACTGGTTGCAAATTGTCTACAGGGATTTCAGCTTCTGAAAGTATAGCAGGTTCAAGTGCAGCTTCATTGTGAGGGAAACTGGGATAATCAGGGGAGGGTATCATTCAGGAAACCATGTTTTAGCCTGTTGATGTGGATTTTACTGTGTATCAGCTTTCCATCGGACTTGCAGCTCAAGTGAACATGAACAGGAGGAAGCTCTTCCACAATGTAGAAGGGACCAGTCCAAGGGCAAAGCAGTTTCTTGGTGGTGCCTGTAACTAGGACAGGTCAGTACAAATATACAATGTCCCCAACAGAAAATGAAGGTTCATGCGACTTGGCTGCTGACATTTTCTGCATTGCAGATTTTCTCTGGCCCAGTGTGTCAGTTGCAACATGTTTGGCAAGTCCAAGCTATTCCAACATTGGAATGATGAAGGCTGAAGCTGACTTTGGAACCTCTAGCAGTGAGAGGTCCCTGTTTAGAGGTGTTCTTGGGTGATGTCCATGGACTAGAAAAAAGGGTGTGTACTCTGTACTGTTGACACAAGGGCTGATGTTGTAAGCAAATTGAAGGGAACAAAATGACCTCAAGTGTCGTGAGTCGCATCCAGGTACTTAGATAGTGTATTAAGAATGGTAGACATCATTCGCTCACTTGGTTGGCCATTGCATTGTGGATGATAACTGGTTGTATGAGTCTTTTTGATGTAGAGAAGTTTGCATGTTTCTCGCACAATAGATGAAAGCTAGTTAGTACCTCTGCCTGAATGCAGGTACGCTAGAGTACCGTGATGACACATGATTGTGTTGATGAAGGCATTTGCCACTGTGGCAGTTTTAATGTTTTTTATAGGGATTAGTTTCAAATACTTAGGTAGCCCACAAAAATAAGAATGCATTTGTTGCCAGAGTCAGGGCACATAGGCTAGGGGCCAAGAATATCTGTGCTGACTCTTTGGAATGATTCACTAGCTACCGCCATTGGAAAGATGTGTGCCTTTGCTGGTTAGGCAGGAGGCTTTCTTTTTCAAAATTTAATATATTTTATTCAATTTTCATAGAGAGTACCAACAAACAAACACTTCATTAGATCAAACAGCAGATGTATAATAGATCGAATGCGTCCAAATTTCAATAGATATTCTCCTTCACCCCCTTTAACCCCCTCCTCCCCCATCCCCCCATCCCCAAGCCAGTCCACTGAGTATGATCCTGCAGGCCACCTCTCTATCCCTATACAGAAAAAGGGAATTAAAAAGAACAAGTTACCCCCTCCCAATTAGAAAGCTAGGAGAACCAGGGAAAAGAGAAAGTATATCTAGGGAATAATGCATGATTTCCTCCACAGTAGACTGCACCTGTGGCTACTAAAGGAAGAACTGTAAGCATCAAATTAATGCGACAAGTGGATTGTCCATAAGTCATGAAACTTCTCCCATTTGGCATTAAATATAGGCAAAGCATTTATGTAACCAGCTATAGTTTTTCTCTATCCTTAAATTGTACAGTAGTCCGGCAAGGCATTCCTGGTATGAGATAACAGTTTGATCTTTCCAATGCTTAAGAATCAAGGCCTTAACCGTGAGTGATATTAAATTAATATAATATCTCCTTTACTTCACTATGACTGTTGTATAATCTCCCAATAAACAGATTTGCGGAGTGAATAGGTCTTGCATTCCCAACAGAGGATCCGCTCTAGTCC
Organism: Neoceratodus forsteri; assembly: GCA_016271365.2. Taxonomy (NCBI): domain Eukaryota; kingdom Metazoa; phylum Chordata; order Ceratodontiformes; family Ceratodontidae; genus Neoceratodus; species Neoceratodus forsteri. The sequence goes on along the minus strand of CM057456.1, from coordinate 679,997,136 downwards.
TAGTCTCAGACCATAGGTGGGCACTGAGGGGCATTCCCAGAAGATATGAAGCAGGGAGCCCTGTGCCTGACCACATCTAAAGCAATCATCTTGTGGGAGTTTCCCCATCTTACATAACTTCAAGGGAGTCAGATGCATAGTGTGGAGAATATAAAATTGTATCAACCTAAGTCTATCATTTTTACTATATAGGTATACACCTTTCCATATGTGTTCCCAGCTAACATAATTACTAGGGAATATGTCCTTCCAGTACTGAGAATATGCAGGTTTATTTTGGTATACTCTCTCCTGCAAGACAGCCACTAGACTGCAAACCGTGTGTGGTCACCAAGCATAGGACTGAAACACTCGAAAAGCCTCCCCTTCATCGTTATCCCACCAGTTGGTCCCAAACCATGCAATAAGTAAATGTCTAATTTGGTAAATGTGAAAAGCACATTTAGATGAAAGATGTAATTCCTCTAATATTTGATGTAATAATTTCAACTTCCCCATCTCAATTAGATCACTGACCTTCATATTTAAAGGTAATCCCCATGTATGTTGTAAAAGGATCTCTGCTCCAACTCTAAAGTTAGGGTTACCAAACAGTGGTTGTAAGACATCTCCATTATGTTTAATCCCCAAGGACCTACACATTTGGTTATGAACCTTAATCGACGTAAAGATCACCGTGGACCCTATCAATTTAGAAACCGTCTTGGGAAGTACGTACCATAAGCTATCAGGTGTCACTTTAGAGTTTTTAATCCTATTCCTCTCTATTTGTAACCATATGGGAGTGTACTCAGCGTTAGAGTCCCCGGACATATTTAACCACCTCACATATTTTGCCATGTGGCTCACCAAATAATAATAGTAAAAGTTTGGAAGCTTCAGGCCACCCAAATCTTTTGGGGTTACAAATGACTATAGGATTTTCAAGGAGGTTTAGTTTGCCACAAAAATCTTGTAATCATACTATGAAGCTTCCAGAACCATGTATAAGAAAGGTATATGTTCAGCATATTCAAAGAATAAAACACTCTAGGTAATACGTTCATTTTAATTACATTAATTCTCCCTTGGAGTGACATATATAGAAGGGACCATCTGATTAAGTCCTGCTGAATATTTAGTAGGAGACTATCTAAGTTGTATTTCTTCATAAGAGAACCTGATGTCGCTAAAATAATACCTAAATATTTAAGCCTATTTGTCCAGGTCATCCGGAACCCACTTATTTCACCTTTTTGTACATATACATTAAGTGGCATAATTTCAGTTTTGCTAATATTCAACTTGTAATTTGAGAACCTACTAAATTATCCTATTATGTCCAACATTTTAGGTATACCCTTGACTAGATATGATACATGAAGTAGGAGATTGTCCCCATAAGCTGATAATTTCAATTCAAATGGACCAACTTGGATTCCAACTATGTCCGGGGATAATTTCAAACTGTGAATCAAGGGTTCTAGGTACAAGTTAAACAACAAAGGTGAGAGTGGGCACCTTTGCTGCGTTCCAGAAAGTAGTGGAAAACTGTTGGAAAACATCCAATTACAATAAATTCTGGCTCTAGGGTTAGAATATAAATGTTTAATCCACCCAATAAATTCCGAGGGGAAACCAAATTGGTCCATAGTCTTGAACAAGAAATTCCAACTTACTCTATCAAAAACTTTCTTCGCATCCAGGGAGACAAGGGCCATTGGACATTGTGCCTCCCTGGATACTGAGAAGATATGGGCCAATTTCCAAAAATTATCTAATGGATTTCTGCCATCGATAAATCCTATTTGTTCAGGACTAATTAAACCATCCCATACCTTAATAATTCTAGATGCCAAAGATCTTAGCTAAGATCTTAACATCATAATTCATCAAAGAAATCGGCCATTAATTAGAAACTTTATCTTTAGGCTTCCCCGGTTTAGGCAAAACAATAATAGTTGCCTCTAGTAACATCGAGTCGACAATGCCATTGACACAAATATAACTATACAATTCTTAAAGAATAGGGTTAAGCTCTTTCTCAAATGTACAATAAAAGTTTGAAGGGAATCCATCTGGTCCAGGGGCCTTATTAGGCGATAAAGATTGGATAGTCCTTATTATCTCAGCTGCCGATATAGGGGAAATAAACTGGGCCTTTTGATCTTGATTAAGGGTGGGAAGGGAGAATTTAGATAGATATTGTTGAATCTCAATAGAAGTAATAGCATTATTTGAGTGGCCATATAACTTTTTGTAAAAGTTTTCAAATTCATCCACTATAGATTTAGACCTGACTACCATATTTCCCCCAACCCCGGTGGTTAGATATGTGATCAGCCTGGACTCCTCTTGCTGTCTCAACTTCAGAACCAGGAGGTGTCCTGCCTTATTACCAACTATCTAATGTGCGTTTTAAACAACGCATATTCAGAGTTTTCCCCTTAACAGATTTACATATTGGTCTTTAAGAATCGTAAGATGATGCATATCATCCTCAATTGGAAAAGAATTAATCTTACTTTCCAGGTTCTGAATGGAGTCTAACAAAGATTTAGCAGCCTTCTCCCTCACCCTTCTATGGGTAGCCACAAGTCTTATAAACTCACCTCTCAAGTAACACTTCAGAGAACACCATAGCTGATCATATGCATTCACTGAGCCATTATTATGCTATAAATATTGGTTAATTAGTGTACATATCCTACCCACTATTTTATCTTGTGATAATAATTGAATATTAAGCTTCCATTGATTTTGTTTAGGAATACCTTGGGGTAAGCTCTCTTCAAACCACACCAAAGAATGATCTGATAGCACCCTAGGGGAAATTCCAGAGGCTACTGAGCCCATCAGAATAACTCAACTAACCAGGAAAAAGTCTAGATGAGAATATGATTTGTGGCTAGCCGAGTAAAATGTATACTCCCTCTTATGTGGATGAAGGATGCGCCACGGATCTACCAGGCCCAACCCCTCCATCATTTCATGCAAAGATTCCTGTGCTGGGGATAATGACTGACTACTCCTATTAGTCCTGTCTATCTTAACATCATAGGTGAGGTTCCAATCCCCTGCTAGTATTATTGGGAGATGTTTAAAGGAAGCTAGTTTCAGGGCTATTTAAGAAAAGAATTCGGGAGAGGCACAATTTGGCCCATAAATTGTCCCTATAATAAGCTCTCCATGGTTCAGCAACCCTCTAATTATCAGAAATCTCCCCTGCGGGTCACCTATTACTTGTGAGGGCTGAAATTGTACCCCTTTAGTAACCAATATTGCAACTCCTCTTTGGGAGGTGGAGTTCCCAGCCACAAAAGCTTGGCCGATGTGTTCTCTACGTAACAAATTACTTTCCCCATCTAGCAGGTGTGTCTCTTGTAGAAAGGCCAAATTTAAATGCATTAAAGCTAAGTGTTTAAAAATTTGATGTCGTTTTAATCCAGCCCTTGCTCCTTTAACATTCCATGATGCAATTCTCATACACACTTATCCATATAAAAAAGGGGAACCTTCCAAAATCGCTCCCTTGAGAAGTGGTCTGCAGGGTCATCTTTAAGTGAAAATAATATTTATTGAGACTGACTATAAACCATCCCCCCCCCCATAAACACCCCCAAATCCCAACTAAATAGCCCAGTACCCAAATCTGATTTTTAAACCAAAAAATTACCCCCTGGGCACACTCAAAATGTTATACAGCATGCCTTTATAGGAAAATCTAAATCGGACTACCCCAATCCCAAAGACCACATCACCAAATAAGCATTCAGTGCAATGCCTCTCATGCAGCCCTGGATTACCCGTCCCTTCCCCCCCCGTCCTCCTCCCAATCTAGCTTGAAAAATTATATTCTCTAACTATGTCTTGCAACATCTTTTTTAGTAAACAGAATTCAGCAATTCCTTCTCCAGCTCAGTCAGAAATCCCCGATTATTAGTATTAACAGCTTAGAAACCTGAACAATTACGAAATGGCAGAAGATAAGTCAAACATTATGAGTACCTCTATAAGCTCGACAACCCCCCCCCCCAGGCAGCGTGATAATCCAAGAATTCTTGGCTCTTATAAATCAGTCACAGATCGCTGCCATATATAATAATCAACAACCCTCGTTATTCCTTAAGCACATAAAACTATCTACTAGTTATAGAGTTAACCCTAAGAGATTAACCCTACTATTGGAGTCTTGGGAACACTTCTCCATTTCCAAATTATTCTGTATCTTGCCCATTTACTGCCTTTCCCAGAATATTCTGCCTTTAAGATTGAAAAAGAAACCTAAAAACAGTCCACTGGTAAGTAACTAACAGAAAGTCCAGCGTCCTTTCATCTAATTCAAAAACTCCCTCTATAAATCAAATCAAACATAAGATGCGCAAGAGAGAAAATCAGGCAATCACATTTCAACTAAGTGACCACAAGATGGCAATCTTCACCCATCAGTCTGAAAGACCAGTCATTTAACCAAATCTGGATACCTTTCATTGCATAGGGTTACCACCTGTCCCTACTTTCGCAGGACAGTACTGATTTGGGCAGCTGTGTCCTGTGAAAAAAACATGAAAAATACTAAATGTCCTGATATTATAGTACAACAGAATATTTTCAGACTTTCCTCTAAATACTGCAAAAACTATAGTACCTTAACTAAAATACCTTAAAATGATTAGAAACATTAGGGAACATCTAAAAAACTGCAACACTTAGACTTAATTCTGATTATTTAAATAAAAAATCTGTTATGTTGGTTGAGGTTACGTATTGTCTTGCGAAAAGTCATATTTCAGTAAAAAATGTCCCACTTTGTGCTTCTTAAAAGGTGGTAACCCTATCTTTGTATGAGTTGAAGGCTGGCTCCATGCTCAAACGAGTGCCATTGCCCATCTTTATTAACTTGAAGAGTAGCTGGATAGTGCACCCTGAATCGAATGCCGGCTGGTATTAGTTTCACAACTAAAGGATGATAAGCAGAACGTTTTTGACGCACAGAATAGGGGAGATCCTGGACCACTCAAATACGCTTCCCTTCCCACTGTAGCTCAGCTGCTTCTTTTATCTTGGATAAGATAAACTGTTTATCCAAAAAATGTAAAAGTCTAAAGAGAAAAGGTCAAGGGGGAGATCCTGGTGGGGGCATTGGCCGCAGTGACCTATGGGCTCTCTCAATTACAAATACCGGCCCATTAGGAGAAGGCCCTGCCAACTTTTCACATAGCTTTTGAGCGAATAGGACTCCTTGACACCTCTCTTCACCCTTCGGGAGCCCCAGCACCACCAAATTATTCCTCCTCGAGCGGCTCTCAAAACCTTCTAGCCGATCCTCAGCTTTCTTAATCCTGTGTCGCAAGATAACCATCTCTGGATCCATTCTTGCCCTCCAATCATCTAACGATGAGATCCTGGACTCATTGTCCTTAGTACGTATATTTAATTGCTCCAGTGAGGACTTCATGCCCTTAAAATCAGAGGCTAGGGCAAGCAACATTTCCTTCATAGAGCCCATTTCCTCTAGGAACCTCTTTTCTGTTAGCATGGTTTGTTGCTTAGGAGAAGTAACCAATTCTGATCCGCTTGCTTTAGATCACTTTGGGTTTTTATCTTTACCCAGAGTTGGTGGGGGAGTGTGTCAGAGAGCTGACCCTTTCATTTCAGCATCCATTTTAGAATATCGCTCTGGTAAACATTGGCTCATGTGCCTCACTAGTCTGATATTCTGCCCACTCATCAATACCAAACTCAGGTTTTAAAACACGAGGAATCACTCAGTTTAGGAGGAGGTTAGGAGAGCGATGTAAAAGGGCTCTTCACAGGGCAGCTATTACACCAGAAGTCTGGCTGGAGGCTTTCATTGGGAGCAGGGCTGGCAGGATTTGATAAATCAGACAAATGTTCTTGTTCATGTGAGACTAGAAGAAGTGGAGCATTGTCTTTTCGAGAGTTCTGAGGATTCCCATATAACCTCCTGAAAGTGGAGAGGCATGCATGGATTGAAGAACTTTGGTGACAGGAGAGGCTGGCACAACTAACTGTACATGAGATCTATCCGTGCAATGACCCTTGCCTTTCTTTGTCGAAATGTAAAAAAGCACACCAACATTGAGAAAGTATGGTGATGCAAAGAATAGTACATCCTGGCAGTGTTGCTTTTGTTGTGGAAAAGTTCCAGTCTCTAGATATGTGATTATGTCTGTGAATTTGGCCTTAGATCTTTGTTGCATTTTAATCATTGTCAGGGAGATATCAGTATAAGAGGATGTAAGAAGCTCTTCAGCTGCTTGCAATAAGTGAGGATTGGTGCTTTTCTCTGAGGAAGCAGTTGGTAGAAGCAAAGCAACTTGAGGTGCTGTAGGAGAGTCCACATGGAGCTCATCTGTGGAGTGGAGTGGTTCCTTCATTTTGAACAACCATCTAGGGGCAGAGTGATCAATGATAGCTGTGAAGAAGGAGTAGCGAAGGTAACTGTCAAATGTCTTTACAGCAAATACCATGGACAGACATTCTTTTTCTGTGATGCCATAGTTTTGTTCAGCTGTGGAAAGAGAGCACCCATCATAGGAAACAACTCGTTCTGTTCCATCTTGGATTCGACACAGCATAGCATCCACTACAAAGGAACTAGTATCCGAATAGAGTTTGAAGGGTTGATCAAACCTGGGATAGACCAAAACTGAAGAAGATATTAGGTTTACATTCAAGGTTTGAAAGGCCTCTTTACATTCAGATGTCCAAACATAGTCACATCACTTTTTGGTGAGGGTTTACAGTAGAGCTGCAATCTAGGCATAGTTGCAAATGAATTTTCTGTAATACACAGACAAGCCCAGTAAAGCTCTAAGGTCTTGAGGTTGTTAGGTACTGGATAATCTTTTACTGCTAGGAGTTTATCTGGATCTGGAGAAATGCCTTGAGAATTAATCACATCAGACGTAGCAATCCAATATGGTGCAGTAAGCGTTCTGTTGGCGAGTTGTGGAGCCATTGGAACCTGATTAAAGTTGGACACTTGGTACCCTTTTCACCTTTTTTGCTGAAAAAGATCCCTTTCTTTGATATGGTGAATACCAGATATATAAACTCTTCTATCCTGAAAGCTGTGCATGGAATATCTCTCATTGCAGTCGCTGTACATAGATACTAAATGGTCGCAGCCGCATATGCAATGGGATTCATGGAGAAAGGAAAGGAAATGTAAGTTGCAATCTATCGGCATCTGGGTCCAGGATGGCTGTATCCTTCTCTGCCATTGTGCTGAACTGACCTGGACACATTTGCAGCTTGAACGCGATTCATTTTTAATTGGAACCCGGCTGTCTCAGAGCTCTGTGCTCCTTGTAATGTCTTGCAGAGCATGCCCCTCCCAAACTGAAAAAAACTATCCCCACAAAACATTGCTGTGCCAGACCAATGTGGTCAATGAGAACTGAGGAAAAAGAGAAGAGCTGCTGCCGAGCCTACCGGAATAGCCACAAGTTCCTCGGAGGTGACGGATAAAAATATTTCCATGACTGGTTGTTCTCGCTCACAACAGTTGAAATTAAATTCATATTTTTCATTACCCACTATCTTTTCTGGCAATCTGTTGTCCTCTGTCCCTGATTTCCCAACCTCTCAAGCATCTCAAGCTTTGTTTGAACCAGCTGCAGAACCAGATGACCTGAATTACACCACGGCTGACGAGGACAAAGCTCATCCGCTAAATGCTAATAGCGCGCCCGATTCCATTATGAATGAAAATCCCTCTACAGTTCAACAGGTCGGTCTAGATAGTTCACCTTCCTTTTCTGGCAATGAATCTACAACTGAAAACTCCTCTGTTATATAAATAGTAGGGGCTATGGATAATTCAAGATCCATTGTGGCAGAGGAGCCTGTTCAAAATGACTCTAGCAATTCTAATAAACAACCTGAAAAAATCCATTCCTAGTTAAATTGTGATATCCAGCCAGTCTCAACACTCATGTTTGAAGCTTTCCAAGCTTTCCAAACAGAGATTAGACAAGAAATACACAGTGGCTTCTCTACGGGTACCTCTGCTTTATCAGACTTAGCGCAGGTCTTTAATGAAATTAATCACAAATTGGAAACATTATCTTTGAGAATGGGTAAAGCAGAAAATCGGATCAGCCAACTAGAAGAAGGGTTGACTCCCTAGTTAAAACACAGCAATAGCATACTGCCACTATTTTGGAGCTTTAGCAGAAAAATGATTTGTGATAGAGCACATTGGGGCAGAGTCGGGGGGGGGGGGCACAGCCCATACAACACTTAAATCAACCTGGTCTAAAAACAATACCCTTGAGCTGTCTATGTGAAGTCCCATTACTTCCAAGATTGGGAGGCTATACTTCAGGCAGCCAGGATCAATAAAGGTCTTATTTTTGAAAATACAAAGGTCTCAGTTTACTCTGACTTTCCAATTGGCACAGTGCAATGCCACAAGGCTATTGCTAGAACGAAGGAGATATTCAGGAACAGGAATATCTGATTTACTCGTTTACCTCCTGCCCAAATTAAGTTCTCTCTGCATGGTAAAACTATGGTCTTTTCAGACCCCAAGAAAGCAGAATCCTTTTTGAATGTGTCCTCAGATGCTAACTCTACAGCTAAGAAACAAGATGATAATCCATCTACTTCAGGACTATTACTCTCTAATATTAACAAGCATTTGTCAATGCTGAATATTGCTTGCTTATATGTGCTATTTAGGTATTTGGAAGTGATAGTACCATGCCTAAGAACTGTCAAGTGCCCCCCCAAGACATCTACTATGTCTTTCTGTTCAGTATTCGCAGATGAGGGGAAGGGGCAGAAAAAGTCCTGCAGAAGCTGACTAAACTTGAAGGTGGACAATGTGATGGGACCAGATTGCATACACCCAAGGACATAAGAGAACTGTGAAGGTTGATAGCAGTACCTCTGGCAGCCATGTTCACTGAGTCATTCAACATGGGATTGGTACCAAAGAACTGGACGAGGGCACATGTGGTCCCTCTACACAAATACGACAGCAGTGAGGAGGCAGAGAACTATAGGCCAGTCAGCCTCACCTCAGTAGTGGGGAAGATCATGGAGACATTGCTTAAAGAAAGGATAGTGGGGCATCTAGAAGATATAGGAGCCCAGGATCATAGGCAACATGGATTCACAGTTGGGAGGTTATGTCAGACAAATTTGGTTAATCTCTTTGGCTGGGTGACAAAGGAAGTAAATCAGGGTGGGGCAGTGAACAACGTTTACCTAGATTTCAGCAAAGCCTTTGACACCATCTCACATAGAAGGCTGATAAACTATCTGGGTAGCTGGGCATCGGGAAAAGGTGGTAAACTGGGTTAGAAACTGGCTAACAGGCAGGAGGCAGAGAGTGGTGGTAAATGGGGTGCAGTCTGGGGAGAGGGAATGACCAGTGGGGTGCCGAAGGGATCAGTCCTGAGGCCAGTCCTGTTCAATGTCTTCATTAATGACATTGCAGAAGGGCTGAAGGGAAAGGTCTGCCTGTTTGCAGATGACATCAAGATCTGTAACACAGTTGATACCCCAGAGGGGGTGGAGAAAATGAGGAGGGACCTAGGGAAGCTTGAAAAATGGTCTGAGGACTGGCAACTGAAGTTTAATTCAAAAAAGTGCAAAATTATGCACCTGGGATACAGAAACCCTGGGGAAAGCTACAGGATGTGGGGGTAGTTGTCTACAGTCACAAAGAAGGAAAGGGACCTGGGGGTTCTTATTTCAGATGACCTGAAAATGTCAAAGTGCTAAGGCAGCTCGGAGGGCCAGTGTCATGCTGGGGTGCATAGGCATAAGGAGGGAGGTAGTGATGCCATGATATAAAACCATGGTCAGGCCTCACATGGAGTACTGTGTGCAGTTCTGGAGGTCACACCTTTGTAAGGATATTAATCGGCTGAAGATGGTCCAGAGGAGGGCGAATAAGACAGTACAGAGCTTACAACACAAGACTTATGAGGAGAAATTAAAGGACTTCAATATGTGCTCACTGAAAGAGAGAAGGAAAAGAGGGAATATGACAGAAACATTCAAGTACCTCTGGAGTATATATATAACTACTGAGAAGCAGGAGACAGCTGCTATAGGCACATGTGCCAGCTTCTGTATGATATTCTTTGAGTCTATGTGATATCGGCGAACACCTAAAGGCGATCATCGTTATCGCACAGTCAGAGTGCCAAAAAGCTTTTCGGCACTCTGACAACCTATAGGACAATGGAGCCAGGATATTTTTTAATGCTTTCTGTGGGGGCTGTGTCCCCAAATCTCACCTGCTGCGGAGGCTTTGCCTCCTGCACCCTCCTACTTAAGGAGTCTCGCTCCAGGGGTGCATGTCAGGGGGTGAAAGCATTGAAGAAAATAGAGACAGGCCGGGTGCAATAAAATTGCACCAGCGCCCGGACCCGAATCCAGTACCTCACCCACCCCAACCACTAGCTAACACCTGACAAGATGACTCAGCTCGGCCATCAAAAGCAGTGCCACCCCCTATAGCCCCTCTGCCCCCTCCCAGCCCATGCTCACCGTGCTCGGTCTCCTCTCACACGCACGTACACATAGTGACATCCTGTTACCCAGTTCACCCTTCATCTGGTCACCCTACTCTCCCATCGCCGTGAGGGATTGTGCCAGGAAGGTGTCGCCATTACGAAAGGTGCCCTTCTTCATGTGCCCACCTCACGGGTTACCATATTTTTTTGTTCTTATAAATCTGTAATCTCCAGTATTTCAGTAACCACATGACCACACTGCCTTCTTTAGGCAATTTCACACTGGTTGATGCCTGGTGTCAGGCAGCAGACAGAGGGCTCACCAGATTATGTTGCCATTTGAAAAACTTTATAGAGTGTTCTTTTACTGGTAAGCTTTTTGGAAAGCCTGTGAAGGTCTCACAATTTTTATTATGATTTTATCTCCTTATGTCTGTCCCCTTTGGTCCCCCCATCCCCACACCCCAACAGTCATCGGTGGCCACAGCTGCAGCATTCTTCTTGCCAAGATGGTGGTTGAGCAGTTGCCTTCACATTCTGTGAAGTCTGATGTCTTTCAGTGCCACTTATTGGTCATTTTCCAACATGGGCGAGGCACTGTCAGCCCAAAACTAACTCAGGATAAGCAGCTTTCAAAGTGGGGAAGAAATGGAGTGAACAAGACTCAAGTACTCATTCAGATGCGGCATTGATTTTAAGATCAGTATACCACTGTGGACACTGCAAATAGAACCCCAGCTCTTTAAGCCTTATGAAGGGTAAAGGCTTCTCGATGCACTGGGGTTCTGTTTATTGTAATGCAATTGGGCTGCATCTAATTCAGTAATTTACTGCACCTTACATCTGGATGCATGGTAGGTACAACTTTAAATAAACAATGCACCTGAATGAACGCATGATGCTGTAGAAACATAGAATTTGTTAACAGGAAAGGACTGCACAGCCCACTCAGTTTGCCCAAGTGTTCTCTACCTACTTGTAACTCCTGCCTGTATATGTTACTGTATGTCTTATTCTGCCTGAGTCCATCAAGACCTCCTTGTGAATGAGCTTGCTTAATGGATTTTTCCTGCAATGGGCTTAAACATACTCCATCTCCATAGCCATATTTATCTCCATTGACCCCCTCCTTCCCCTTTTTCTAGTATATCCCTATGTTTATCCCATGCATGCTTCATGCCCACTACCATTTTAGCTTCCACCACTTCTCCTGGCAGTCTGTTCAATGCGACTACCACCCTTTCAGTAAAGACATTTTTCTTCACATCTATCCTGAACTGCCCCCCCAGCTTCATTGTATGTCCCTTGGTTTGGGTGCTCATCCTCATTTGAAGAAAACTCCCCAGCTGTACCCTGATTACCCCTGTGAGGTACTTTGTAGGTCTTGATCATGTCACCTCTCACCCTCCCCTCTTCCAGAGTGTACATGTTGAGATTCTTCAGCCTTTCCTTGTAGGGATTCCTGTGAAAATCCTGAACCATTTTAGTTGGCCTCCTCTGGAAAACCTCCACCCTATGTCCTTTCTGAAGTGAGGACTCTAAAACTGGACACAGTACTCCAGTTGGGGGTATACCAGGGAGTGATACAATGGCAGCACAACATCCCTCCTCCTACTGGAGATGCCACTCCTTAAGCACCCCAGAATCCAATTTGCCCTGCCCATAGCCTTGTCACATTGTACTGCCACCTTGAGGTCCTCTTATATAATAACCTCAAGGACCCTTTCATGTCTAGTGAGTATCAGTACCTCCCCCCATCCTATACTCAACATCGGGGTTCCTATGCCTTGGGTACATGATTTTTTTTTGTATAATGTGTTTATTAGAATTTTAAAAGTTGATTTTCATAGCAGAAAACAGACAAACAAAAAACAAAAACAGACATAAACAAATAGTCAGGTGCAATATTCCTTAGGCGTCACAATATATCTGGTCTCTAGATCATGCAATACAAATAAGATACATCAGGCACACAGGGAATTCTACACATATAGGGTCCCAAACCACTAATCCACTGGGCATATTGCAATTTTTGCCCCTTCATCCCTTAACCCGCTGAGGCCTCCTCTTAGCACCATTTCCTCCATTCGACTCGGTGAAGATGAAAACGGGGCCCAATTCTGAAGAAAGGTCTCCTCTCTCTCTCTCCAGTGTGAGTCTTTCTAATGCTAGGGTCTACAGTATCAGAGTACGCCATTGCTATATTGTAGGTTTAATCTGGGAGACCCACATGTTCTGTTTACAGTGGCGGGCCAGCACAAATAATGTTCTCACCTATCGGGGGAGAGGCACCCATTCACCTCCTTCCTCTTCCTCCACTCCAAATAAACAGTCCAAGGGGTTCCTTTCCACATTCTTCCCCAACAATTTTGCAACCTCTGACACCATGTTCTCCCAAAAACTTTTCAGTATTGGGCAAGTCCAAAAACAGTGGATATATGTACCCTTCTCTACCTCACACCTGCCACACATGGGGGAGATCGATGGGTGAGTCCTATGCAATATGACTGGAGGATAGTACAACTAGTGCACAAATTTAAAAAAGGCCTCCTTAAATTTATTGCAAACCATTATACCAGAGTGCTTCGGGAGCACTACCCCTCAGTTTTCCTCTGAGATAGCCCTAGTCAAATCCCTCTCCCACAGCCTCTTTGTTTCTCCATAAAGTCTGGGATTTGTTGCCTTTCTTGCTTGGCTGCCTTCCCAATAAACCATTCAGGGTCAGTTTTAACTTGGTACACAAGGCTCTCCACTGGGTCTAACGTAATCCATCTGGCTTCTTCTCTTCCTAAACTATTCACAAAAGCTCTAACTTGCCAATATCTACATTGGTGTTGCCTCCTGAGCTTTAAGTTGTGTTGCATTTGAGCAAAGGTACACATTTCCCCCTGCACTAACAAATTCACCACATTATGAATTTCACCTTTCTCCCAGTCCTGAAAGCCTCCATCCTCCACCCCAGGAAGAAAAAAAGGGTTTCCCACAGTTGGTAGTTACACTGTTTCTCCCTTATGAGCACCCTTCCATTTTCTAAGTTGTCCTCAGGCCTCCAACACCGTCCCATCCAAGGAGTTATTATTCCCTACCATTTTAAAAGCTTTAGGTCCTTCAGTGTGAGGATATGCTGTGAGCCTACCAGCATTGCCCTTCTGTTCCAGATCTACCCAACTGGCAACCTTCGGTTGATGAACCCAATCTGCAAGGTACCGTTGCTGTATGGCAAGATAATAATTAACCAAATCCAGAAAATTTAGCCCACCCTTACTCTTCTCCGCCTTCAGCCTTTGGAGACTAGCCCGTGGTCTTTTTCATCACCAAATAAAGTTGGAGAAAGCCCCTTCCACCCGCTTCAAATCCCTTTTTGTTAACCCCATATAACGCATTTGCATCTGATAGAGGATTCGAGGGAGGACATTCATTTTAATAAGATTGACTCTCCCGAGCCATGAAATTGGGATTTGCATCCACCTTCTAAGGTCTGCTTCTATCATTTTAATCAGAGGGGAGTAATTCCGGCTGTACAATGACCCCAGGAATTTTCCCACCTTAACCTCATGATAGGTTAAGCTGGTTTGAACCACCTTCAAACTCTACTTCTCCTTTTCCTGTCCCAGGACTGGGAAATGGAGCAATTCGGCCTTCCCCAGATTAATCTTATACCCAGAAAACTCTGCAAAGTCCCTTATCAGAGCTAGCAAGGGAGGCATCAACTCCTGTGGGTTTTGAACAAAGAGGAGCATATCGTCTACGTAGAGTGTGACTTTGTGTTATATCCCTGTCTCTCCCTGGATCCCCTCTATACCACTGTGTGGCGAATCACCTCCACCAATGGTTCTATTGCCAGGGCAAACAAAAGTGGGGATAGTGGGCATCCCTGCCTGGTACCCCTCTCAAGATGGAACTGGTCTGACAATGCCCTATTCACCAGAATTCAGGCCAGAGGGTCAGCATACAAGGTCTGTACCCATCCCATCCCATGTATTGTTCACCCAGACCAGACTGGGACATGACCTCAAAGAGATATTCCCATTCGACTCTATCAAACACTTTTTCTGTGTCCATATATAAAATATCCACACTCTCCCACCCCAGGATGCTCTTGAAACTACAATGAAAAGGCGGTGCATGTTGTGATAGGACTGTTGCCCCTTGATGAACCCAGTTGGTTCTGGGTGAACCAAGCCCGGCAGGACTTCCTCTAGCCTGGCAGCCAAGACCTTTGCCAATATTTTCACATCACAGTTGAGCAGCGAAATGGGGCTATAAGATGCACAATCGAGTTTGTCTTTACCCGGTTTGGGAACCAGACATATTGTTGCCTCATAGCAAGTACTAGACAAGACCAACTCCTCCCCCTCAGACTTCCTAAACACCTCACAAAGGACCTTTGCCAGTTGTCTCCTCAACAGTTGGTTGTATTCTACCAGGAACCCATCTCGTCCACTGGCTTTACGCCTCTGCAATTTTTGTATGGCATCACCTATCTCCACTGGTGTAAGTGGTCAATTCAGTAACTCTCTTTGGGCAGGCATAAGGCTTGGCAACTGTATTCTATCTAGAAGGTACTTATTCTGATTCTCCTTCCCCATATGCTCCACTCTATACAATTGGTAATAAAACATTCTAAAACACTCTCTAATCCCCCTGGCATCTGTACACATGGTCTCTGCTGCATTCCTAACCCCTGTGACCCTAACAGGGCACCATCCTCCCTTCATAAGGCGTACAAGCAAAGGTCCTGGGTGATTACCCCACAAAAATATCTGACGTTTACAGTATACCCAGGACCTGCCAGCTTCTTCTCTGACCAGGTCATTCAGGGCCTCCCTGGTTGTTTTCAGTAACTGCTCTGTCTCACCCTTCTCACCTCCTGTAGCCCTCTTCTCCAGATCCTTCAGTCGCAGTTCTAGTTCCTCTCTTTGTTCCCATTTCTTCTTTTTAAATCTTGCCATATAGTCAATAATTACACCACAAATATACGCCTTCCCTGCATCCCAAAAAATCTGTTTGGCTATGTCCTGGCTTGTATTTGTCTCAACATAAAGCTGCCACTGTTCCTCTAAGTGCTCCTGGAAATCCTGATTTCTGATCATCTATGTGGGGAACCTCCAAGGGGGTCCCCTCGTTCATCTCTACAATATATAGTGAGGATCACCATTGCATGATCAGATAGGTATATGAGGCCATGCGAGACATCAAGCACCCTTCCACACCAAGTCCTAGGCAAAAAAAATATAGTCAATATGGGACCATACTTTATGTGGGTTGGAAAAGAACGTGTACTCTTTTGCCCTCGGATTAATCGACCACCACCCATCCACCAGATCTAAATCTGCTACCCCTATCTGCCACTGACTCATGGTCTTCAATGTTCTCACCCACCCTCTGAGTGATCAGTTTGGGGATCCATTGTCCAATTAAAGTCTCCCCACCAGCAGTAAGCCCAGGAACAGCTCCTTGGTGAGCAAATCCAGTGAGGACATATAAAACATTGGGTCATAGACTGCTGGGGCATATATGCTTCCATATGTAACTTTTTCTCCATGCAGTTCCCCTGATATGAAAACATATCTGCCCTCTTTCTGGTCTTTTACCACTTCCTTTATTTCAAGTAGAAAAACATTGTGTATGAGGATAGCCACCCCTCTTTTATGAGACTAATAGGATGCCACATAGCATCTTCCCACCCATCTTCATACTAACTTAGTGTGCTCCACATCTGTCAGGTGTGTTTCTTGGAGCAATGCCACATGTGTCCCCACCCTTTTTAAGGCTATCAGCAGTGAGGTCCATTTCACTTGGTTTGCTATGCCCTTTACATTCCATGAAACCATCTGGGCAGTTTGTCTCTTTGTCATATTTGATCATACTCTCCCCTCGATCATCCCAACATAGAAATGACCATTGGGACACTCCCTCTCATTCCATAGAGACCTATAGTGGTGTTCAGTCAATCTTGCAAGAGCCTACAAAAATTAATGTACACATAAAACTGTTAATGCACCTGAAAACAGTAAACTAGTAATGGTTAGCACAAGAACCCCATAAACAATAACAGTGTGACCTTCCAGCCTCTCCCCTTCCCCCTAACCTCTCCCTCCCTTCTCATCCCCAGTAATTCCTGCTTTTGTGTTGAATGATTCATGTACCTTCTCAAACCTTTTTCTTGCCTCTGGAGCACCTCCCCATCCTTGGATCACCTAATTTCCCACTTCATCTCTTTTTTTCCTCAGCCCTTGCTGCCTCCCCTCCTCCCTTATAGTCCCCTCTATATTGCAATCTCCCAACCCCCTTGTTCCCACCCTCCCATGTGTGTACCAGTTATACATCTCCCCAACCTGCCTCCCTGCCTCCAACCTAGTCCTGACCACTAACTGCCACCTGAGCAAAAGTAAAATACTAATCCCTCTTTTGGCATGTTAAGCCCCACCACCCAGCCCAATAGCCAAAATCATATCCACTATACTCCTCTCTAGCTTTAGACAGTGTGTGTCCTTCTTGGAGTGAATTTGGCACCTTCATAGCACCATCCAGAACAAGAGCGTCCTGCTCCAAATCTAGTACGTCACCTCCCCTGTCCCTCTCATCTAAATCCCATAAAAATCAAGTAAAGAAAACACAAAGAGAGGAGAGGATAGAACTCTCCAACATATCCCCAACTAACATCCAATTCTATAAATGGTATGTGCAACTTTTGTATCCAGAGCACTTTCCCCACTTCTACTCAGCTCTCCCATCCCCCAATCCAGCTCCCATGTAGTTATGACATGAGGAGGTGGGAGTTGTCCCATCTACCAACTCGCCCGATGAACCAGATCCTGTCCCCCATGCCCCTACCTCCCTCCTTCCCCATTCCATCTTCCCACCAGCATCCTCCAACAGTTCCAAGAAGGAAGACCCCCTCAGAAGTTGGCCCAGAGAAAGAAGGAGAGCAGTCAGGAGAGGAGGAGGACACCACCAAAATTCACAGCCACTTCTCTTCAGATATCCTCTCCTCAGCCACTCCCGCCCCAACATCCATGAAGCTGCCCCTCTGCCCATTGAAACTTCTGCCCCAAAGTTCACAAATCCCACCAGGACAGAAGTTTGAATAAGGAAGCCCCTCCCAGTCAATCTAGTCCAGATCTCCAAATTCCATCTTTCAGGGCTGTAACATTAAGAGGCCACATCCTCCTCCTCCCACTGTCTGCACGAGAATGGTAAAAGCACTCCGAATCTCTAAAAAACATCAGAGCACAAAGTCCAACAAGAACAGAGTCAAACTGTTTCACAAACAGTAGAGCAGATGAAATATGTACTCATCCTTGTGTTCCTCAGCCCATTTTCAGTTGCAGGGATTTCACATACTGCTCAGCTTTCACAACCTCCCAGAATGAAAATGTTACCCCCTCATACCGGATCTTCAGACTGGCAGGATACATTAGGAAATGTTCCACCTTCATGGATCGTAGCTGGGCCATCACTCCATTAAACTATTTTCTTCATTGTAGTAGCCTGGTTGAGTAGTCTTGCGATAAAAACAGGCGGACCTCATCATATTCTAAACTCCCTTTCTCCCTGTATGCTCACAATATTTCCTCCCAATTCTGGAAATTGTGAAACCTCATTATCTGCCTCGAGGGTTGGTCAGGTGCAGGTCTGGCCATCACGGCACAATAAACTCTCTCCATTTTATGTTTCAATCTTTTTATTGAGTTTTCCAACTTATTTACATTATAACAATCTATCATTTTAAGAGAGATTTCACATTCCATCCATCACACAGTTCCTTCATTTTCCATGGCATCCTCTCTCATCTACTACTATCTCATTTTTCATTAAAAAGCAAAAAAAAATCAAAAGCCATAAATTCAGAATTCAAAACAAGATTTCCTCCTGCTGCAAGATAATAATGCTTATACAGCCTATTTCTACAGAAGTTTATTATATCTATAAACCTATATACAATTCTGCCAAGGTCGCCCAGCCCTCCTCCTTTCCTTTTCCAATGTTCATCTCCCTTTCTTCTTCCATCAGTTTCTTCTTTCCCTTTTCTCTCCGCACTCATTTACATCCCTACTATTTCATCCTACCTCCAGTATCATAAGCTCTTCCGCATTGAGCGTTGCAATAAAGTGGGCCCACTCATTCTCAAATTCCTCTAATCTGTTTCGCACCTAAAATAACCTCTGTTCCAACCCCAGAACTCTTATGTATAATATCCGCCATTGTGCTACTGTGGGAGGGGGGTCCCCAGAGACCCAGGTATTAAGGATCATCTGCCTAGCCTGTGACAGGAGTATTCTGACCCACCTTGGGTGTGGCACCCAGTTTTCCCCCCTC
This sequence comes from Neoceratodus forsteri, assembly GCA_016271365.2. NCBI lineage: Eukaryota > Metazoa > Chordata > Ceratodontiformes > Ceratodontidae > Neoceratodus > Neoceratodus forsteri. The sequence continues at coordinate 679,978,333 of CM057456.1, read as the reverse complement.
TCATCTTCCACTCCAAAGAGCAAAATGAGAGGCGTCATGGCCAGTCTCTTCCCTGCCATGGTGCCTATCTGTCTCCCAATCTCCTGCCAATATACCTTCAGAATACGGCATTCCCAAAAACAGTGAAAGTATGTTCCTTTCTCTTCTCTGCACCTCCCCACAAGTTTCAGATATTTCGGGGTTCAGCTTATGGCTCACCACTGGTGGGCAATAGAGCCTATGAATAAATTTATACATGCTTTCCTTATATTTATTATATGACAATAGCCCTACATGCGATTGCACTATTAATCCCCAATTATCCATGGATATAACTATTTCTAGGTCTCTTTCCCAATTCTGCCTCAGCTTTCTAGTCAGGTCCTTCATACTTGATCTTAATAGTTGTACTCCTTTCCTTAAGATCCCCGTCGGATCCTTTCTTGCCACTCCAATTAGTCCCTCTAACTGCTCCATACCTGGGTTCTCCGTCATTTTTTTCTCCACCGTTTTGGCCCAGTCCCTCATTTGAAAGAATCTAAACAGATGTGTGGCCGGTAGTCCCAAACTCCCCTGGATCTCCTGAAAGGGCATCATTCTACCTCTGCTATATATATCTCTTAAACATCTCACTCCTTTCGCCTCCCACTCCCTAAAACCCTTATCATCTAGGCCCGGTCCAAAGAAGGGGTTCCCTGCTATAGATAACAGTAATGTCTCCTCCTCTTTACATCTGAGAAATTTCTTTATTTTGGTCCAATTCTCTATTACTATCCATACCATAGGGTTGGCATATCTCATGGATATGTATCCTTTTTTGCCCTTCTCTGATAGGTAAGCAGCCAACCGGACCCTCATCTCATCCTCTTCTAATTCTAGCCAACTCACTGTGTTTGGTTCTGTAAGCCAATCTTTAATAATCATCATCTGTGCTGCCAAATAGTAATGTTTCAAATCTGGGAAGTTCAACCATCTGTCTTCTGTTGTCATTTTTAGTCTTTTCAGAGCTATTCTCACCTTTTTTCCTCTCCACAAAAATTCTGTGAAGCCTCTTTCCAGCGTTCTGATGTCCCTATTATTAAGACTTATTGGTAGTATCTGTAATAGATATAGTATATGTGGCAGGATGTTCATTTTAATCAGATTAATACGCCCAAGCCAGGACAGAGGCAAGGCCTGCCATCTCCTTAGTTCCTCAAGTATGCCTTTGATCATGGGAGTGTAATTTAATTTGTAGAGATCTTCCCATCTCCTCCCCACCACCACTTCCAAATATTTAAATGAAGTGGGCAGCCACCTTAAACCCATTCCCTTCCCTTTTCTTGTATGACCGCTTTCCCATCTATCATAATTTCAGATTTTTCAATGTTAATCTTGTATCCAGAAAAGTCCACAAATTCAGCTATTACCTCTAGTAAGGCCGGTATCGAATCATCCGGGTCTCGAAGATATAATATCATATCATCCGCATATAGCGATAACTTGTGATGTCCACCCTCACTTCCAACTACTCCCTTAATGCCAGGGTTTTGCCTTATCGCAATGGCCAATGGCTCTATTGCCAAGGCGAGCAGAAGGGGGGACAAAGGGCACCCCTGCCTCATTCCTCTGCCCAGCAGTATCCATTCAGACAACCCCCCATTTGCTAAAATTGCCACCCGTGGGGAGGTATACAGAGCCCTTATCATCCCTATAAAATTCTTCCCAAATCCATATCTCACCAACACCTCAAATAAGTAGTCCCATTCTATACGGTCAAAAGCCTTTTCGGCGTCTAAGGAAATAATCACCGTGGCATTTTTTGTTCTGTTTGCAATCCTGATCACATTTAAGACCTTCCTTACATTATGATATGACTATCTGCCCTGGATAAATCCCATTTGGTCTCCTAGTACCAGTTCTGGGATCAGCTCTTCTAGTCTAGTAGCTAGTATTTTTGCATATATCTTTGCATCAGCATTAAGGAGAGATATGGGTCTGTAAGCAGCACAATCCCTTTGATCCCTACCAGGCTTTGGGATAATACATATAGCCGCCTCTCCCATAGAACGAGGCAGGGTTCCCCCTCCCCTGATCTCCTTAAAGAGGTGCCACAGATGTTCTGTTACTCCCCCCCCATCACCTTATAGTATTCTACAGGTAGGCCATCCGGTCCACATACTTTCCCTGCTTTTAAACATGTAATTGCCCTAGCAATCTCCTCTCTAGAGATTTCCCTATCCATCTTCTCCCTCCATCCTTCTGTAACCCTTGGGATTGCAATCCGATGTAGGAATTGACTCATCTTTTCCCTCTCCTTCCCCTCATCTGCTTTATAAAGCTCACTATAAAACTCCGCAAAGCTATTCAAAATACCTTGTGTATCTCTGTGTAGTGTTCCTTGTCTGTCCTTTACCTCTCTAACCCTCTTATTCCTTCCCCTACCCTTAACCAGTAAGGGACCTGGTTTATTACCCCACTCATAAAATTTATGTTTTCACAAAAGCATTTGTGTGTGAACCTCACTCATTAAAGACTTACTCAATGCTTTCCTGCTATTCGCCAGTTGTTGAAAGACATCCCTTCCCCCTTTCCTTACCATCTGACATTCCAATTCCCTAACTTTATTCCTTAACTCTGTCTGTTTCTGGTGCCTTTCTTTTCTACATCTGATAACATATCCTGTAATAGCCCCTCTCATAGACGCCTTCCCAGCATCCCAAAATCCCTGCACAGAAGGAGCTGACGGCAGATTAGTCAAAACGTACAGTTCCCACTGAGCCTCCATGTACTCCTGAAAACCCTGGGAACCCAGGAGATACAATGAAAAATGGCAGTTATTGATTTTCAGTTTCTGGGGAGTCATCTCTAACCGTGCCACTACCATTGCGTGGTCTGAAACATATATAGGGCCATGCTTAATATCTATTAGTCTAGTGTACCAAGCCCCTGTGACATACAGATGGTCTATCCGTGACCATGTTTTGTGCGGCAGGGAATAGAAAGTGTAGTCCTTGTCTCTGGGATGCACCATTCTCCACGCATCTACTATGTCTAGTTCACTAAGTCCTTCGCACCACCTACGCATGCAGTGTCTCCCTCTTCCTTTACCCTCAGAGTGGTCTAAGTGCCAATCTGGGGTGCAGTTGAAATCTCCTCCCATCACTAAGCCTTTAAATTGTTCACAATTAACAGATTCAAGATCCTTTGATAAAATAGGGGTTCAAACATAGCTGGTGCATAAACACTTCCAAAAGTAACTGGCTCTCCCTGCAGCATACCCTCCACAAAAATGTATCTCCCTTCCTTCCTGTCTCCCACTATTCTGGTAGCCTGGAATGGCAGTCCCTTATGTAACAGAACCACTACTCCTCTTTTATGGGACGTATAAGAAGCGGCATAGCAAGCTCCCACCTAACCCCTCACCAATTTTTGATGTTCTGTCTGTGTTAGATGCGTCTCTTGAAGTAGCGCCACCTGCGCTCCTACTCTTTTTAATGCAGTCAGAACTGAAGCCCTTCTAATCGGAGTGGAAATCCCCGGATATTCCAGGATACAATATTTACCCTATCCCTGGTCATTCCGGCCATTTGTGTTTCTTTTCATAATATTCCTCTGGGCCTCTCTTCTTTTTACCCCATTCTTCCCTTCCCTTTCCTCCTCTCCTTCCTGTTAACCTATAGGTTTTGCGACCTTGGCAGTAGTAACAACTAATACATTTATTACTTAACAAAACTATACCACAAGCAGTTAACTTATTTACAGTTATTCCCTCTCCCTCACCCCCTCCTCTAGCGCACAACATTCTTAAAAATGAATTAGTGCACCTCTTCCCATTCATGTCCTATAGTAAATTCAGGCTTGGATTGACTATCCAATTTTCTCTCCCTCCCTCCCCCAGTCCAACTCCAACTTACTTTATTATGCTCCAGCTATCTCCTATACATCACTCATCTCCTCAGAAGGAGCTTGCCCTCTTGCTTCACTTTCACACTTCTGTATAATACCTCTAGCCTCTTCCATGCCTTACCACTCAGTTCTCAACAGTTCAGAGCCCATTCGTTCTTTTTTCAGAGCTCAATCATTACTTTTTTATTCTTTTTAGTTTACACTTTATAGTTTACCCTTCTTCCACATCGAGCTTACCTCAGCGCATTCCTCCCTTCCCATCTAATATCCAGAAGTGTGGACGTAGCCTGTACTAACAAGCAAACATCAATTTCAGTAGAAAAGGAAAGTCTCTCTCAGCCTGCCGTGAACCCCCTCCCTCTGCGCCCTTTATCTCATGTGGCGAGTGTCAGTGAACTGACCCATACAGAGCCCTGCCCCCTTTTCTGATATGTGCCCCCCCCCACCCCCAACAATTCAAGTAGACATGTAACTCTTATTCCTGCTTCAGTTTTAAATCCCCTTCTTTCCGTTATCAATGTTACAGAGTGTGCAGCAGAGGCAGAGCCCCCCCATAAGCCCCTGAGCCCCTCAACAAGCAATTTTCATTCTATCTCTAGCCCATGGCTGTTCACCCCAGTGATCCAAAGACACATTGTTATTAGCATAGTGTATCATCATAAGGGCATCCCCTTTCCCACTGCAGCACTACCAGAGACTCAACGACTCAAATCCAATGCCTGAGTCCCCCGTAGGCCGCTACTCACAGTTCCAGTGCATTTTTTCATCCGTTACTCAATTTTCGTCCTGCTCTCCCATGGATATTTCCATCTTACTCCCCCATTCAGAGCACCCTTCTCACCAGTGTTCCAAAGAAAGAAAAAGAAAAGGTTCAAGTTCAAACAAGTCACAGCAGGAGACAGTCTCGTTACTAAAAGTCCAACAATCAATGATTATTTCACATCCCACTTATCTCAACTTCGTATTAATCAGCTACCATCCAGATGTACACTCCTTCAGTCCCCCTTTATGTCTCTCCTGTCTATCTCTCATTTCTTTCATCTATCTTTCTTCTTGAGCTCCAAGACAAAGGTTGCAGCCTTTTAAGCTTCCCAGAAGCTGTAAAATGCCCCTTCATGTTTTATCCGCAGTGTCGCTGGAAAGACCATGTACCATTCTAGTTTAATTTGCTGACACTGTGCGATTACTCTATTGAACTCTCTTCTTTTCCTCCCTATTCTGGGTGAGTGATCTTGTGCTATATACAGCTTGGACCCTTCGTATTGTAACTCTCTCATTTCCCAAAATGTTTTCCACATTTCCTGTCGATTCTGAAAATTGTGAAATCAGAATATAATTTGACGTGGTGGCTGGCCTGGTTGCGGTCGCGGGACTACAGCTCGGTGGGCCCGTTCCAGTTTGTACTTTCCTCCCTTCGGCTTCAGGCCCATAAGGGCTGGTAGAGTGCTGGCACAAAACTCCATTATACTGGTTCCTTCCTGACCCTCAGGAAGGCCCTTTAATCGCAGGTTCGACCTATGATGATAATTATCCTGGTAATCCAGGGCCTCCCTCAGGTCAGTGATCTCCTTCTCCAACTTTTCTATATGCACTGGGAGTGGCGCCATGAGGTCCTCCGTATTCGAGATGCGCTGCTGAGCCTCATCAATTCTCTCTTGTTGTTGGGCAATTTGTTCATCCAGCTTTTCTAAACGGCGATCGATCTTCTTGTCAACTTGATCTAGTTGTGGAGTTAGAACCTCCGTTAATTGTCCTTGCAGTTCTCTACCTATAGCTGACATCTCCACTGCCGACAGTGAGATAGGCCCTGCATTGTTATTGGTGGGCATCGCCAGCTGCTTCTTACTGCCCTTCGCTCCCGATCTCTGCAATTTCGCTCCATCGTTAACTATATACACATCCATTGCTCCTTCGTCTTGTAGCTCCTTCAGAGTTTTTTTTTCTAGCCAGAGACTGTCAAAATTAACTTTACAGTTAGACTGGTGTCGGAGCTCGTAGAAGACACGTCTCTACGTCATGAAGCAGTCACGTGACCCCCCCAACTCTCTCCATTTTGATGTGCCCATTTTTTGGTTGAAGGCCCAATCATTCTGGCATGATTTTTGAGCAAAGGTCCAAGACACTGGCACCTCTTTCTCCTCTGGGAGCCCCCTCAGGTGCAAACTGAGGCATCTTTAGTCATTTTCTTGATAATCAAATGCCTCTTTGAAGTCCTCCAGCTCTTTTGTAGTGCTTTCACTTGCCCTGGTACTGCCACCAGCTCATCCTCCAGATGGGAAATTCGTTCCTCAGCCTCAGCTGATTCATTGGCCTGGATAGTTTGTTGCTCCAAAACCTCCTGTAACCTAGTCGTGCTTACCCTCCAGTTTGATGAGGTGTGGCTCCAGAGCTGTAATCACTTGCCCCGTAACTTCTCTACCAAGTGCTGCCACTTCTGCAGCCAACAGGGAGACCAGGCCTGGATTTTCAGCCATCGTGGCTGCCACTGCCTTCTTGCCACTTTTGTTCTTCAACCTCTGAATTTTGGCAGGATTTGGGGTCAGATATTCATCCATGGCACTCTCTGTTACCTCTCTATACACCTTTAGCTAGAAATTCGAGGTATTTATATAATTTATTTCTTTATTTTTGGGATGTTGGAGTGGAGCAATGTAAGGCGCATCTGTCCAGTTAGCTGCTCATTAGTGCCCCCCCAAGTACATGATTTTACACTTGTAGGCATTGAATCCCAACTAAGTAAGAAAATGGAATTGGTTTGAATGAATAGCAGGATTTTAAGCAGTTTTTCGGAGATTGTGTGTGTGTGTATGGGGGGGGGCTCTGCCTCTATAACTATTTGCTTTTGATTTTGGCCTCAAATCAGGTGCACTCCTGTAAACAGATAAAACACATTTAGAAAGACTCATAAGAAATGTGATAAAGTCTTTGTACATTAGGCAAGGCTGAGCTTGCTGAACCCTTAACACTGCATTGCAGACAGGAGAGATACAGCCTGTTCCTAAGTAATGAGCTTCCCACTGGTCACCTGTGAGCCTCTTATGGGCCAGAGCTCACTACACAAGCATTTGTTAAGGCCGAATGGTTGCTTGCTGGCATAAGTAGTGGAAGTGCAGGAGTTAGATAGATGCAGCATACGAATGGCAGTGAAGTATTGAACTGACGCCAACTCCACCCCCACCCTGCAGAGATGGACAGACATTGGGGTGTGCCTTTGGGTCATCACCCATAATGGTCATGACATTTCACCTCACCCTACCCTGCAGACACTGACAAGTGTCGAGGTGTGCCTTGGGTGTTCGGGCTTTATACTCACCTCATTCCATAAGGAAATATGCTGAAATGTGTGCAGTATAGCAGAATGTGGTGAACTCTGGGGCCAAAGATTCCAAGGAGCACCGCGATGCCTGTCACTGGCTGCAGGGTGGGAGTGGAATGGTGTTAGCATTACTGTCGACAATCCGAAGTTACACCCTTGATGCCTGTCAGTTCCTACAGGGTAGGGCATTATGGTTGGAAACCCTAATGCTCTGGGAATTTCTTGGTATTTTTACTCCAAGTTTTCAACATGGGCTTTTTGTGACCCCACCGCATGAACAGTGACACTATCAGTTCATTAGCGGAAAGGTGATTTTGCAGAGTTACTGCGCCATTTAGGGCTGCAGGTGCGAAAATACATTTTGAACAGGATGTGAAAAATGACAGCTGTATGGATCATGAGGAGGTGTAAAAAAATGGTAATGTTGAAAATCTGGAGTAAAAATATCAAAAAACTGGTAAAGTCATGAGAGTGCGTAGAAACTGCACAACACACACCCGTAATTATTTTTTGGATTTTTTACACCAGATTTTAAACATAGGCATTTTTCAACCTCTGATCATGAACAGTGTCACTGTGATTTTCTTAATCTGTCCTGAACACTGATTTCCCACAGCGACCGTGCTATTCTGTGCTGGAAGTGTGAAAACACATTTTGGCCAGGATGTGAAAAATGGCAGCTATACTGTTCATAAGGATGTGTGAAAAAATGCCAGTGTTGAAATCTATAAGGATGTGTGGAAAAATGCCAATGTTGAAAATCTATTGTAAAAATATTACAAATTCATGAAGTTATGCAGGTGCATGGAAACTGCGAAATGCACACTTGTAACAGTCATTTTATGGACTTTTGTCACCAAGTTTTAAACATAGGCATTTTAAGACCATTGCTCATGTACAGTGTCATTGTGATTTTCTTAATCTGTCCTGAACATTGATTTCACACACTGACTGCGCCATTGAGCGTTACATGTGCAAAAACAAATTTTGGGTGAGATGTAAAAAATGATAGCTCTACTGTTCATAGAGAGGTGTAGTAAAATGTCAATGCTGAAAATCTGGAGTGAAAATATTAAAAATTCTCAGAGTTACCTCATGAACTGGGACACTGTCATTTTGTTAATTGGTCCCAATATGGTGGTTCTGCACAGTGACCACAAACTTACCTTTCAGGACTGAATAACAAAATGACAGTGAATGGGTTCATGAGGTGGGGTCCCAAGAACCCTATGTTGAAAATTTGGTGACAAATTTCATAAAAATGGCTGCGATATCCATTTAAGATGAAAAAAACATATTTATGCCATTATACAGATTACCGGCATTTCTTCAGTTCGCGGTTGGCTTTGAAGAGTGCAGACATGTTCCTGGTCCTCCGAAGATCATCGCACTGGGCTTCAGAGGTAAGAATGACATTAGGGTGTGTGTGGAAAGGTGGGGTGCACAGAGGAGGGGGGCAGGTTGAGCGGGGGAGCTACAGACAATGTGAGACCATTTTCTTTATTTTTGCAGGGTATTAGAAAAGCAGAAGAGAAAGGACACCACAGGTTGATTAGCATGCTGAGGATGGGCTCCCAGCATGCCACTTGGATGTTTGTCGGGCAAGGGGAGTGGAGCCTACAGGGATTGGGCACCCCATTGGCCATATACTGTGCTGGGGGGGTGCATGAAGTGAGGAGTTGGGCACCCTCCTCAGCACACAACAAATATGGGAGATACATCATGGTGATGGGGATTGGGCTATCCCATCAGCAAATGAACTGGGGAGGGGATCATGCTGACAGAGGGATTAGGCACCCACTGTCAACTTTTATTTATTTATTCAAATGTTTCACCAGGAAGGCACTCTGAACGGCAGGCAGTGGCTTTCCATCGGCTTTGTGGGGACTGTGAGAGGCAGACAGAGAAGCTGTCTCCATGGGAACACCACACAATGCAGCTGTATAATTGGCTGCTGCTATCAGGTATGCCCTGCAGCAAAAACAGCTGATTGCACAGTGATGGGGCACTCCCTTATTGCAGTGGCTCAATTTCTTTAATCACAGTGGCCTGCTCATTAACTGCCCTCATCAACAGCATGTTCCTCTATTCACCAAGGCAGAGACCGCCCCTGAATGGGCTGCTGCCATTGGGCACAACACTGCCACACCTCCACAATCCCTTGTGAAGGAAGCTTGATGCAATGTGTTTCCTGCACATGTGTGCAATCAACACAATAATTAATGACTGGTACTTTAAAATGTTTGCATCTATAAAAGAGGGAGAAAATTAACCTGCTGGTTACATAGAATTGGTTTACTTCTCCCTATATTAATATCAATAGATTACTGTATTTATTATTTTTCAGAAGTCACGGGAATAATTCTGAAATTATTTGCAATTATCATCTTCTGCAGTGCTTGCGTATATATTTCAAGTATTCACTTTATTTATGCATTGAGTTATGAAGTCCATTAGCCAGTTTAAGGGCTACTAGTTTATGAAAGGGCCTGACTCCATCAGCTTGCTTACACCTTTGAGATGCTTAATGTCTATCTAGATGAAATGCAAGGGGGTGAGGGGATGGAGGGGGGGAGCTTTAGACTATTGTTGTTCATGAGCCTTTGGCATCCGTTGTCTTTATGATCACTCCAGTTCTATACAATATTTGGTGTCCTGCTTGGTCTTTCAGTTTTGGGGGGTGGTAATTAACATCAACTTTATGCTAATTGACTTTCTTAGCAGGACCTGCTTACAAAATAAAGACTGCAAGTGCCATGTCATTTTTGTTTTTAGATTTATACTCTACAGTATGAAAAAAAACAAAACCAAAGAAAATACATTGCTGAATCTTTGAAGCATGTAGGGATAGTGATACAGACTTGTGACAGGGTGTGCGTCGTCGCTGAATAACATCACACCTAGGGTGGGTTGAAGCACAAGGCCACAGGCTGAGTGCTTACACCACCCCAGGTGTGACATTATTCAGGGATGATGCACACCCTGGAGTGCCTCATTGCAACTATAATATGGGTATAAAAAGTCTGACAAAAATTTCATGATTAAGCAATAAACATAAGACACAAATCAGAAGTTATAACTTGTTTATAATTAATTTAGACATAACATAAAGATAAAATAGTCCATTCAAATGTTTTACTGCATCCCTCCATATTGCTTACACTGACTTTTTTATATCTGATTTTAATACTTTGAGCTTAGCAATATTTTTATACTCCTGCTTTTGTCTCATTTTTCACTTTCCAGAACTGAACACACTAATATTGACAGTCTCATTTAGTGTCCCTTTAGAGATCAATTTTGCCACTGCAGAGGCATCCATATGGTTATTTTCTGCATATCCTTGTTTTTTTTTAACATGAGTGAAGACTGTCCTAATAAACGGAAAAAAACAATTAGTAATAAAGCATGACAGGGTATGCACTGTGGTTGGATAGTGGCACACCTCGGGTATGGCAAGAGGCATTGCTGTGTGCCTTCACTTCAACCACCCGAAAAGTGCTATTACTCCACCATGGTATACACCCTAGAGTGTCTTACTGTGTTTTTAAAAGGGGTCCAACATGTCTTGGGGTTGGGGGTGACAAAATCACAAATCAAAAAAGAAAAATGTTTATGACTTTTTTAAAACAGTCCCAGCACGTCCCAGCACTGACATCCCATTTCAAGTTTAAATATTACGTACAGCAAAATTCATGTATTTTAATTAGCTCTTAAGCCCTCTAGTTTCCCCAACCCACCCCTTTTACCCATTTTCCTCACCTTTCTTTCTTCTTTATAATATTTTCTCCCTTTTTCCTGTCTTGCTTATTTTCTGTCTTGCCAACATTCAAGAAATGAAATGTTTACTACACACAGAATGCAAGAATTCAAACCTCTGTTCAGTTCTGCTGGCAGAATGTTTACTCCCACTAGTACACAATAGAAAGCCTCAGATGGAACCAGGGATTTTGTTTTATCTGTAACAGCTTAAACAACACAGATTTCCCTAGTAAGCAGGTGAGGATAGGAGGGTGATTTTTCATGGTCAGCAAAGAAACACCATGATTAAGCAATAAATAGTCCATTCAAATGTTTTACTGCATCCCTCCATATTGCTTACACTGACTTTTTTATATCTGATTTTAATACTTTGAGCTTAGCAATATTTTTATACTCCTGCTTTTGTCTCATTTTTCACTTTCCAGAACTGAACACACTAATATTGACAGTCTCATTTAGTGTCCCTTTAGAGATCAATTTTGCCACTGCAGAGGCATCCATATGGTTATTTTCTGCATATCCTTGTTTTTTTTTAACATGAGTGAAGACTGTCCTAATAAACAGAAAAAAACAATTAGTAATAAAGCATGACAGGGTATGCACTGTGGTTGGATAGTGGCACACCTCGGGTATGGCAAGAGGCATTGCTGTGTGCCTTCACTTCAACCACCCGAAAAGTGCTATTACTCCACCATGGTATACACCCTAGAGTGTCTTACTGTGTTTTTAAAAGGGGTCCAACATGTCTTGGGGGTGTGGGGGTGACAAAATACACCAAATCAAAAAAAGAAAAATGTTTATGACTTTTTTAAAACAGTCCCAGCACGTCCCAGCACTGACATCCCATTTCAAGTTTAAATATTACGTACAGCAAAATTCATGTATTTTAATTAGCTCTTAAGCCCTCTAGTTTCCCCAACCCACCCCTTTTACCCATTTTCCTCACCTTTCTTTCTTCTTTATAATATTTCCTCCCTTTTTCCTGTCTTGCTTATTTTCTGTCTTGCCAACATTCAAGAAATGAAATGTTTACTACACACAGAATGCAAGAATTCAAACCTCTGTTCAGTTCTGCTGGCAGAATGTTTACTCCCACTAGTACACAATAGAAAGCCTCAGATGGAACCAGGGATTTTGTTTTATCTGTAACAGCTTAAACAACACAGATTTCCCCTAGTAAGCAGGTGAGGATAGGAGGGTGATTTTTCATGGTCAGCAAAGAAACACCATAAATTGCAATTCTAAATACTGTAGTACTTCATTTTTTAAGTTATGTATGTGTGTGCAACAAGAATAGTATGAAGGCAAATAACATTTAATTCTTATGTTTATGGTTTATCAACTTGATATAGCCAGTTGGAATGTGAGAGGACTGAATGACTGTACTAAGGCAAGGAAAGTGTTTAACTGGCTGGATAAGTCTGCAATTAATTGCACGCTACTTTGAGAGATGCATTTGGTGGATAAGGATTTTTTTATTTTATGCTAAAAGATGGGGTTCAGGTATTAACGCTTCATATAAGCACAATGCACAAGGTGTCTCTATTTTCTTTTAAATCACTCCCAATTCATATAATTAAGCAATTTATTGATAATGAAGGTCAGTATATTATTTGTCACATTTAATTGACTGGCCAGTTACATACTATTGGCAACTTATATGGGCCTAATGAGAACTCCCCCTCTTTTTTTAATAAATTATTTCTAGAATTATGTTTATTTCCTGCTCCTTATATTGTCGGAGGTGATTTTAACATTGTATTGGACCCTGTCCTTGACAGATCTAATATCTAGCCTGAAAGAATTACTTCAGCTGCTAATGCCACTTTGCAACACATGGCATATCTGAGACTCACTAAGGTATGGCATAGCTGAAATCCAGTATTACAATGTTTCTCTTATTACTCTGCAGTGTATAAATTATATTCTAGAACTGATCTTTTTTTTTTTTTGCTTTCAATGTCATGTGTTTATCAGGTTTATTCAGTTGAACATGGTCCTATCATTATTTCTGACCATACCCCAATTGTTTTGAAATTACAATATACAGACTCTCCAAAACAACAAAAATTTCATTTTGATCCATTACTATTAAAAGACTCAAACTTTTATAAACAAATTAAGTTAGGTATAGAAGTTTTCTTTTCTCAAAATAAAATGAATGATATAAATATAGAGATAACTTGGTAGTCCTTTAAGGTGTTTCTTTGTGGTTTCATTATATCATACACAATTAGGCATAATAAAAACGGACACGGACTCTCAATGAATTAGAGTCCCAGATTTCTAATATTAGAAATTTATATAGATTGACTAACGACCCAGATATGTTTATGTATTTAAGTTCCCTTAAGGAGCAATATAATAAATTGCCAGCAGAAGTCTTGAAAAGGTAGTTATTATTTTACTCTTAGCTAACATTATGACTTAGCCAATATGACACTTAAACTGCTTGCTTGACAATTAAAAGTACAACAACAACAAAACCTTATTATGTCTATACATGACTCATCTGGTCAAATTATCTCAACACCATCTGAGAACCAACCACATGTCCCATGTAATGAATTTGATGCTGTACAAAGTAGCACTTCTCTGGGGGAAGCTTGAGGTTGGCTTGTCTGAGATGCTTGAACACCTCTTTGAGATGTTGGAGGTGCTCTGGGAAAGTTCTGCTGAAGACAATGCCATCATCTGGGTAGATTAGGCAAGATTTCCAAGACAGACTATGTATTACGGCTTCCATGACATGATGAAATGGGACCGAACTGTTCTAAAGTCCCATAGGCAGGTGTTCAAATTGAAAAAGTCCCAAGTGGCAGCACCAGACTGTGTAAGGGTGCTAAGCTGGAGCAATAACAACTAGGTAGAATCCACTGTGAAGGTCTACAGTGGTGAAGTAAGCTGGGTTGGCCACACCAAGGCTCTCTAAGGCATCTTCAGTTGTAGGTAAGGGATGAGCATCCTGCACCGTGTAGGCACTGAACTTTATGTAATCCACCACAAAACAATACCCTTTGTTTTTCTTTACCACCAGCAAGCAAGGTGCACCCCAGGGACTTGTAGATTCTTCAATAATGTCCTGGTCAAGCATGCCCTTGATGATGTCCTACAGGACCTGTTTTTGTCTGTGTCCCACTTTGTTGGCTCACTGACAGACTGTCTACTGGTTGGGCTGCACCTTGATGGTGTGTTACAGGATATTGCAGCACCCAAGTTTGTTATCTTGACCAAGAAAGACATCTGAGTAGTTCTCCAGGAATTCTAAAAGTTGGTGTTTGTCTGCAGGGCAGGTTGGAGTTTTGAAGAGGGTAATCGCTGACTGGGTGGTAGCTCTTTGGAGACTGGAGTGGTCATGATGGTACTTACAGGACAAGAACTGATGGGGCCAGGTTGAGGCTATTGCAGGAGGTGAAGCTGGTCCCCTGAAGACAAGCATACAAACTTACCAGTGTCGGCACCTTTTGAGATGACCACTGGCTCATTGTGAAGTTGCAGCATTTTTGTAAGACTGTGCCACCATGCACTGCTGATAAGGTATTTCCTGGAAGAATACTTGACAAATGCAGCATGGGGGATCCAGTGATGATGCCAACATCACCTTGTGGAAGTGGTACACCTCAAATCTTGGCAATCAAAACCATCTCTGATTTAGGAGGTATACTGGCTGAGTCTATAGCTGCAAGTTGCCTCCGAGGATCTAGTGACAGTTTGTTTGAGGCAAAGTCTAGGATGATTTTGTAAGTTTTAAGGAAGTCCAGGCCAAGAATCACTACTGGTCGTAGGTCATGCACTAGATAAAACTCAACAGTAGCTTGCTGTGAGCCAAAATGGAGTTTAATGTGGACCATGCCTGTGATAGGTACTGTAGCGGTACCTGCTGTGATAATGTACTAAAGGTCAGCTGGAGAGATGTTAGGTATCTGATGTGTAGCTGGGTTGTCTAGAATACTGCTGTGTGATAACTGAGATTTCTGCTCCAGAGCTGACCAAAGCATGGGTGGACCAATCTCCAATGGTTACAGGGACATAGTTCACTAAGACAGGTGACCCGATGACAGGAACCTTTGCACTAGGAGGTAAGAGTGTGCCTGAGTTAGTAGCCAAAGGGTTCAGATTGTTTGAGTTGTTAGAGTCAGTTGGGTGGTCAGTTGCTGTTTTCCCCTGATCCTGGATGTAGTTGTAGTTATCTTGGTGATTGTACTGTGGTAGGCATCTCTGGTGCCTTTGATTTCTGTTTTGATTTTGTAGCTTTTGGCAGACAGCAGCAGCGTGCCCCCTGAATTCACACCACTGGCAGGTCACTGGTTCTTGTGAAGGCGGGGTGGCACAGGGCACTGCTGAAGTAGTCAAAGAACATTGACAGATTCAAAGTAATAAAATCGAGTCCAAGAAAAAATTTCAAGGACTGTGGAGTCTCAAAACGACAGAGAATTGCACAATACCCCTGGAGTTGAAACAAAGTCACCATAAAAAGAGAGAACAGGGTCAGCAAAAAGGCTGTGTACAAAAATTATTTTAATGAAAATGTTACAGCATATAAGCAGGCTCTCTCGAAGGAGAGAAACAGGGTAATCGCGAAGGTGCTATGTGGCACCTAAAAACACATTTATGGCAAACAAACCTGCAAAGTGATTAATATACATAAAACATACCACAAAGGTTAACAAAGCAGATAAATTGCAGGCTATAGAACTCAAACAAGAAATGTAGCTCACTGCGAAAAAACGCCAAACGCAATACCCGGAAGAGACAACGGACCAGCGTCACGACACAAAGCTTACATATCGACTACAACGTCTTCTTCAGAGCGTGGGTTGGCTATTCCCTGCCCCCTTAAATACAAAAACTGTTTAAAGAGACATAGCACAAATGAAAAACTTTGTACACACACATATACAAGCAGTTAACCTACAAATAATTTACATACAGACTGCAAAAATTACAAAAGGGGAAAAGAGCCGAAAAAGTCATAATCCCCAAGTTACCATGGCTAGAGCATGAAAAAGTCATGGCCATGTATACTAAATAAGTGCCACCATAATCACCAAAAAGTTCAGTGTCAAAAGAAAAATATTCTAAACTCAATAAACAATATACATCCATGTAACAATATAGTTACTAAAACACCCAAAAAAAGGAACAGAGCCGGAAAAGTCATGTTCCGTTTGTGGACAGAGCACGACACAGGTCATATCCACAAACATCACCATTAACTATATATAACTGTATAACAGAAGTTCATTATTTAAACCGTAAGGTATCAATGTATTCAATTCAAAGATCCAAAACGCTTCCCTTTGTAGAATTCTTGAATTCAGGTCTCCACCTCGAAATCCGACTTCCACCTTCTCCAATCCAATGAATCTCAATGTAGCTGGGGATCCATGCTTCGCTTCAAAATAATGACATGCTATCACATATTCCATGTTCACATTCCTAATGGCTCCTTTATGTTATCCTATCCTCAATTTTAAATTTCTTTTAGTTTGACCCACATAGCTTAATCCACAGGGACAAGTCAGCATATAAATGACCCCTTGAGTATTACAGTTAATAAATGATTTGATCTCATAACTTTTCCCTGATCGTGGATGTCAAAAGTTTTAACATCCGATATGTTGGAGCAATGTATACATCTCCCACAGCGGTAATTTCCTTTGGGAAAAGAGGGCAGCCAATTTCGATGTTTTTTTTCACTTCTACATGGAATATATGAGTTCACCAGTAGATCTCTTAAATTCGGTCCCTTAGTATAGGAAATCAGAGGGCAGTTCTGACCTATTTGTTTCAGTCTTAGATCCGAGTTGATAATGTTCCAATGTTTGTGTATTACATGACCAATTTTTGGGGCCAAATGATTAAATTCAGTGACGAAAATAAGTTTATCTGTCTCCTTCTGACTTTGTGCAGCAGAATTAATTAATGTCTCTCTATCCATCTCATTCACTATATGTAGACTTTTTAACAAAATTTCTGGTTCATATCCTCTGCTCCTGAACCTATCTGTAATGTCCTTTCTGGCCTCACAAAAAGACTTATTATCAGAGCAAATGCGTTTGGCTCTGATATATTGTCCCTTTGGGATATTGTTGATCACCGATCTAGGATGACAACTGTCAAAACGTAACAGGGTATTTCTAGACATCGGTTTTCTATACAATTTCGTTGAAAGAATACTGTCCTTCTTTTCTATCAATATATCGAGGAAGGGAATACTGTCTCTACTTTTCGCCTAAGTGAATTTTAAGTGTGTGTTGGTGTGATTCATGTATTCCATAAAATGTTGCAAATCTACCTCAGAGCCTGTCCAAATCATCAGACAATCATCTATATAGTGCTTCCACAACCTAATGTATTTCAAAAAGATGTTATTGGTAGGATCATAGATGTTTCTGTCCTCCCATTCTCCCATATAAAGATTGGCCAAACTAGGCTCAAAGGTAGTGCCCATTGCAGTCCCTTTTGTTTGAATATAAAATGAACCATTGTACCAAAAATAGTTTTGTTCTAGAACAAATCTTTCGAGTTCCAACACAAATTCTGAACTAGGTTTCCTTTTTGTCCTTAAATTTAAACCACACGATCAACACGTTCTGTAATTTAGTTTCAAATGATGTACACAAATTGATTTTGAATAATAGAAATAAATGTGGAGCACAAAATGTTACTTAGGCGGAGAGACAAGCTATACAGGAATTAAAAAATCTGGGTTCAATAGTGATTAAGCAGGCTGATAAAGGGGGTGCAGTGGTAGTGTGGGGAATGGAAGCCTATAATGAAGAAGCCATGAGGCAGTTAAACAACCAAGAGTTTTACATTAAGATCAAAAGAGATCCGGGTGAAGCTGTGAAACAGAAAGTGGATGCCCTTATTGATTCTGGGCTTCTATCAGGTGAAATCACAAAAAGAGAGGCTGAATTCCTCAAGGTATCTAGTCCCAAAAAGTCTGTATTTTATCTTTTACCCAAGATACATAAAGATACATTCCCTGTGACAGGTCACCCTATAGTCTCTGCCAGTGAGTCTGTGACTGAAAATATGTCTAAGTTTGTCGATTTTTTTGCACAAAAGTCTGTTTCTAATCTTCAGTCGTATGTTAACGATACAAAAGATGCTTTATTGATGCTTCGGAATGTCTCTGTACCTGAATCTGATCTATTGGTCACTATTGATGTCGAAAGTTTACACTCAAATATACCCCATGAGGGAGGTTTACAGTCCCTCTCTAAACATTTAAATTTAAGAACAAAAAGGAAACCTAGTTCAGAATTTGTGTTGGAACTCGCAAGATTTGTTCTAGAACAAAACTATTTTTGGTACAATGGTTCATTTTATATTCAAACAAAAGGGACTGCGATGGGCACTACCTTTGCGCCTAGTTTGGCCAATCTTTATATGGAAGAATGGGAGGACAGAAACATCATTGATCCTACCAATAACATCTTTTTGAAATACATTAGGTTGTGGAAATGCTATATAGACGATTGTCTGATGATTTGGACAGGCTTTGAGGTAGATTTGCAACATTTTATGGAATACATAAATCACACCAACACACTTAAAATTCACTTAGGTGAAAAGTAGAGACAGTATTCCCTTCCTCGATATATTGATAAAAAAGAAGGACAGTATTCTTTCAATGAAATTGTATAGAAAACCGATGTCTAGAAATACCCTGTTACGTTTTGACAGTTGTCATCCTAGATCGGTGATCAACAATATCCCAAAGGGACAATATATCAGAGCCAAACGCATTTGCTCTGATAATAAGTCTTTTTGTGAGACCAGAAAGGACATTACAGATAGGTTCAGGAACAGAGGATATGAACCAGAGATTTTGTTAAAAAGTCTACATACAGTGAATGAGATGGATAGAGAGACATTAATTAATTCTACTGCACAAAGTCAGAAGGAGACAGATAAACTTATTTTCATCACTGAATTTAATCATTTGGCCCCAAAAATTGGTCATGTAATACACAAACATTGGAACATTATCAACTCGGATCTAAGACTGAAACAAATAGGTCAGAACCACCCTCTGATTTCCTATACTAAGGGACCGAATTTAAGAGATCTACTGGTGAACTCATATATTCCATGTACAAGTGAAAAAAAACATCGAAATTGGCTACCCTCTTTTCCCAAAGGAAATTACCGCTGTGGGAGATGTATACATTGCTCCAACACATCGGATGTTAAACCTTTTCGACATCCACGATCGGGGAAAAGTTATGAGATCAAATCATTTATTAACTGTAATACTCAAGGGGTCATTTATACGCTGACTTGTCCCTGTGGATTAAGCTATGTGGGTCAAACTAAAAGAAATTTAAAATTGAGGATAGAAGAACATAAAGGAGCCATTAGGAATGTGAACATGGAATATGCGATAGCATGTCATTATTTTGAATCGAAGCATGGATCCCCAGCTATATTGAGATTCGTTGGATTGGAGAAGGTGGAAGTCGGATTTCGAGGTGGAGACCTGAATTCAAGAATTCTACAAAGGGAAGCGTTTTGGATCTTTGAATTGAATACAATGATACCTTACGGTTTAAATGATGAACTTCTGTTATACAGTTATATATAGTTAATGGTAATGTTTGTGGATATGACCTGTGTCATGCTCTGTCCACAAACGGAACATGACTTTTCCGGCTCTGTTCCTTTTTTTGGGTGTTTTAGTAACTATATTGTTACATTGATGTATATTGTTTATTGAGTTTAGAATATTTTTCTTTTGACACTGAACTTTTTGGTGATTATGGTGGCACTTATTTAGTATACATGGCCATGACTTTTTCATGCTTTAGCCATGGTAACTTGGGGATTATGACATTTTCGGCTCTTTTCCCCTTTTGTAATTTTTGCAGTCTGTATGTAAATTATTTGTAGGTTAACTGCTTGTATATGTTTGTACAAAGTTTTTCATTTGTGCTATGTCTCTTTAAACAGTTTTTGTATTTAAGGGGGCAGGGAATAGCCAACCCACGCTCTGAAGAAGACATTGTAGTCGATACATAAGCGTTGTGTCGTGACGTTGGTCCGTTGTCTCTTCCGGGTATTGCGTTTGGTGTTTTTTCGTGGTGAGCTACATTTCATGTTTGAGCTCTATAGCCTGCGATTTACCTGCTTTGTTAACCTTTCTGGTATGTTTTATGTATATTAATCACTTTGCAGGTTTGTTTGCCATAAATGTGTTTTTAGGTGCCACATAGCACCTTCGCGATTACCCTGTTTCTCTCCTTTGAGAGAGCCTGCTTATATGCTGTAACATTTTCATTAAAATAATTTTTGTACGCAGCCTTTTTGCTGACCCTGTTCTCTCTTTTTATGGCAACATAGACAGATGTTGCAGGGGAAGCAGAAGCACTGAGGAGCAAGCTGTTGACAGTATTGTTGAGTGTTTCTATCATTGATTGCTGTTGCTGGACAAAAGTTGCACGGGCGGCTAACTACAACGACTGGGGTGCTTGCACAGTGGTAGTCTGGGACATAGATATGGACTCATGTGTGAGTCATTCAGCTTGGATTGTGTCCATCCAGGTTGTTGGTTTCTGTTGGATTATGTACAGGTGGAACCAAGGAAGGAGTCCCCATATAAAGGCTGTGATTTGCTCTTTTTCTGATTTTTGCAAAAGTTTACAGCATGACTTAATGTCCACTATGAATGTGTCCAGGGACTCAGTGGGTTGCATGGTGTGTTCCTACAGTTGTTATTCCAATAGCCAGGGTGGATGTGCTTGGGGAAATTGCCATTGAATGTTTCTTACAGGATGGCAGTGTCCCCTTTGACTTGTTCTGGAAGTGTATTGAACCAAGTAATGGCAGTCCCTCTCAGGAACAAGCACAAGGCACCAGAGATATGTAAAGGATCAGTCCAACCATGTAAGGAAATCCATACTTGGAATTGTTCATGCCAGTTGACAGCATCTTCATGAGGCAGTGTTGAGAAGGGTACTGGCTATAGGCTGGTATGGGCCATGGACTGGGATGAGGTAGTTTTAATGTAGGCGAGATCATCCTGAATGGCTTGCACAGCTGGTGCTTGTGCAACTGATATGGATGACTAGATGTCTTGCAGGATGGTTTCTATTTTGAGGACCCACATGCTTGAGGTGGGTGGATGTAGCTATCTGGATGCTCCGGTGCTTGAAGTGGCATCTTCCTTGAACATCATGGGTGGAGACAAGCTTCTCTGCAGTGAGCAAAGTTGTAAGAATGAGAAAGAGATGCCATGATGCAGGATACAAGACATCATGGAGTAGATGAATTGTCGAGAAGAAAATATTTTTATAGCCAAACGTACAATTATTTGTAAGCAATTTCCATCAAATAACATTTTAATAAACAATTCCCACTCAATTCTGTGTTGTCAGTTTTCTAAATAAAGCTCTGTTGCAAAATTAGTTATTTGTTGTACTGTCTCTTTAATTCAACAGATTTGCCTTTGATTCCTATGAAGAGAGATAATTTGGTGCATGACTGTTGCAAGATAGCACCACTAAGGGGAAGGGGGCCTAATGTCACAACTTTGGTATTGTAGGACCCATGATGGAGGCGTCTTGCTGTGTATGGGATGGTATGGCAATTTGCCACGCTGCAGGCCTTCTTCCCCACCCACACACACAGAAACATGGCGAACTTTCCCCTGGTAAGTGAGAAATGCTGGGGAATTACTGTATTTATTTGATCACTTCTTGTTTAGTTCATTATGACTTTGTACTTTATTTCATGTATTTGTATGGCCTCTGTGTTTATTTATTTGCTACCCTGCTTTGTTTATGGGGTTTCTTTTCTGTTGTCTTCCTGGCTTTCTTCCATTTTATTTATTCTTTAGTTTCTGCCCCAAGGTTTGGTTTGTGTCCATATATATTTATTGACTCTGAGGGATTCC
Source organism: Neoceratodus forsteri (assembly GCA_016271365.2). Taxonomy (NCBI): domain Eukaryota; kingdom Metazoa; phylum Chordata; order Ceratodontiformes; family Ceratodontidae; genus Neoceratodus; species Neoceratodus forsteri. The sequence goes on along the minus strand of CM057456.1, from coordinate 679,956,485 downwards.
TGATGCCTGTATTTATTTTGGTTTGAATGGCCCATTTCTGAAGTGTGGAGTAGCCTGAGTGCATAGCTCGCTATTTTATTTATTTTTTGTTCTCTTGATTCACCCATCTCGTTTTATTTAGATGCAGAGGCTCCCTGATATCTCTGAGATTTATTGACTTTGTTTACGAAGTGGCCACTGGAAGCATGGATTAGTAGGGAAGGAGCACTCCATAGTACTGTAGCACAGCCAGGCCAGAATGCATTGCTCCCTGTGGCCAGGTGATGCAAGAGGCTCCATGAGCTGGTGGGAGGCGTGGTGCTTCTGTGCTGTCAGCACTGCGAGAGCAGATCGCTAAGCCACAGTTTATGTGGTGCGACTGAGGGGAAGGTTTCTGGTGCATCAGAACTGTGATTGAGTGGGGAGTGCTCCAGTTTGTGGGTTGTGCCTTTGGAGTGGCCGAAAATGGAGCTAGCTGCCTGGCAAGCAAGCTGGAGGGCTGAGGAGTGGTTGTTGCAGCACTGGTAAGATGGAATTTCTGTGGTTGTCAGAGCTGGCTGTGTTTGTTTCATATGCTGTGGGGCAGTTCATTCTGGAGAGGTTATTCCAGGCCACTGAAGAGATTGGGAGAGTTGGCACTGAATGCAGGTTGGGGAGGAACAAAGTAGGCATTGATTGCTAGGCCACAGATTGGCGACAGCATCCAGGATTTAATTTGGAAGATTATTCTCTTTGCTGGAGCTGCAGTCCCTGGTGCAAGACGTCATGTGGCAGTGGCAATAGGTTAATATTGTGGACTTGGTGTGCTGGCAAAATGGAGCATTTGTGGAGCTGGGGTGGGGGGTTCACAGTTTGTAGCTCCATGGAGGAAAATTGGAAAAAAGTCAGTTTGTTGGTATGGCAGCTGGTAGGGCTGGAGCAGCAATGTCCCACATACAGGTACATTTAAATCCCTGAGGCAGGTTGCAGGAGGGCAGATATTTTTAATTTTACAGTTCAGGTGTATTCTTCCTCTCTGCTGCCAGGGTTTTACTTTACTCAGCATACAAATAGTTCAGGCACACTGGAGTGATGATTCTGGGGTACCCAATGATGCAGACAAGCGAGATGGGGTCTGAGCAGAAGAAGGGCTGCATTCTCCACCATGTGTGGTGTTTTGGTGTTGGTCTGCCACAGAGGACCTTTATCTTCATTGTAATCTGCCTTGCCCTTCTAGTTCTTCTTCAAAAATAGCCTTCTGGTACTGACTGAACTGAGTCGGATGCATAAAATAACAAACAAATTTAGTTTTATTCAGACACAAAAGCAGGAGTATTTGTTCAGCATGAGGTACAACTGAGAACTAACCGAGAAAACAGGAAATCGGGGTCTCCAAACCCCTACAGGAACTGGTTAACAGTCATATCAAGATCAAGTTGTACATTATTGCACGATTTAAATGGTCAGCAGCTATTCTTCAGCCCCATACTTAATTGTTCTGTATAATGCATATATTTAAAGTAACTGTCATCGTAGTGGAATGTTGAACCAGACAAAGGGCAGCTTTCACAAAGTTGATGACATCTGAATGCTTAGTGCAGCGCTGAAACCAGCTGGTAAAATTGAAGAAAAACAGTTAAGACTTCAAACAAATTGCAGATTTAAAGGTCATAACTTGTAAACTACTGCTGTATATATCCAATATACAATAGCCCAAGGACAACTAAACCAGGGTCTAAACTGGTCATGGCACCCCATTTAGAAATGAGGGTGGGCCATATTATTTTTTGCCCTCCCCACATTATCTGACCTTTTTATGTTTGTTTGCACGCATGTGCAAGAAACAGTGCCATCATACGAGTTTTCCAGAGGTGTGTCAGCCTCTTCCGATTCAGGCAGTGTGTTTGTAGGCACGGTCGCAGAGCACCAATCACTCCTCCAGTTGTCTATGACAGCTGAAAATGCAGTGGTATACAGTTGAAAGGGAGAGCTCCGCTTGAGTGAGCAGAGCTCTCCCCCCCCACACACACACACGCGCACGCACGCACACTGCATGCTCATGCGCCTTCTCCTTCCCCCACACTGTATGGCTGACAGGGGTGCCCAATCCCCCGTCGGCTGCACGCTCCCCCCCAAAGCATCCAGGTGCCACACTGGGGGCCCTACCCAGTGTGGCAAAATGATGTTATGGCGGCCAGGGTGTGCCTAATCCCCGTCAGCTCCACTGTCTCCCCCACTAGTACAGGCGCCACGCTGGGGCCCACCCAGCATGGCAACAGATGCCATGGCCAATGGGGTGCCCAATCCCGCCGGATCCACGCCCCTAGCTATCCTTCTGCCATGCTGGGAGCCCACTGCAGCATGGCAAACGCCCCTGCTTGTCTTTACAAAAAAACCTGTAAAGAAAAACAGTCCTCACAGTCTCCCTGCCCCCACAACCACACCCACCACTGCACACCCTGCCTCCCACACCCCCTCACCCCATACTTACCTCCGAGTCTGGTGTGACGATCTTTGGTGGACTGGGAACACACCTGCTCTCTTCAAAGCCGACCTCAAACTGAGGAAATGCCGGTAAGCTGTATAATGGGATAGATAGGGTTTTTTCAACTTTATTGCATATCTCAGGCATTTTTTGGAATTTTTGCACCAAATTTTCAACATAGGGTTTTTGGGACCCCTCCTCATGAATTCTTGCACTGTCATGGCATTACTGGGGCCCAAAGGGTGATTTTGCAGCCATTGCACTAAATCACCTTCCCAGAATGATTAATGAAACAACACTGCCAGTGTTCTTAAGGTGGGCTCTTAAAAAGTCTATTTTGAAAATTTGGTGAAAAAATTCCTAAAAATGACTGTTTTACAAGTATGCGTTGCACAGTTCCTACGCACGCTCATAAGTTTGTGAAATTTCAATATTTTCACTCCAGATTTTTAACATTGTCATTTTACCACACCTCCTTATGAGCAGTACAGCTGTCATTTTTCACATCTCACCCAAAATGTGTTTCCGCCCATGTAGTGCACAATGGCGCAGTCGGTGTGCGAAATCAATGTACGGGACACATTAAGAAAATCACAGTGACACTGTTCATACAGAGGTCTTAAAATGGCTATTTTGAAAAGTGGTGAAAAAATTCCTAAAAATGACTGTTTTACTAGCGTGCGTTGCAGAGTTCCTATGCACGCTCGTAAGTTCGCAAATTTTCAATATTTTCACTTCAGATTTTCAACATTGCCATTTTACCACACCTCCTTATGAGCAGTACAGTTGTCATTTTTCACATCTTGCCCACAACGTGTTTCTGCCCATGTAGCGCACAATGGAGCAGTCGGTGTGTGAAATTAATGTATGGGACACGTTAAGGAAATCACAGTGACACTGATCATGAGCACAGGTGATAAAATGGCTATGTTGAAAATCGGGTGAAACAATTCCCAAAAATGATTGTTTTAGGAGCGCACGTTGCGTAGTTCCTACGCAAGCTGGCAAGTTTGCGAATTTGTAATATTTGCACACCAGATTTTTCAACGGTGCCATTTTACGCACTTCTTTATGGAGCAGTGCAGCTACCATTTTCACATCTCACTTAAAATGTATTTCCGCATATGTAGCGCATAATGGTACAGTACGATGTAAAACAATGTTTGGGACAGATTAAGAAAATCACAGTGACACTGGTCATGAGCAGAGGTCTTAAATGGTTATGTTGACAATTTGGTGACAAAACTCCATAAAATAACTGTGTTACGAGTGAGCATTACGCAGTTTCCACGCACCCTCATAAGTTTATGACTTTGTAATATTTTAAGTCCAGATTTTCACCAGTGGCATTTTTCCACACCTCCTTATGAACAGTACAGCTGTCATTTTCCACAACATGGCCAAAATGTGTTTTCACACTTTCAGTGCAGAGATGCTTGGTCGCTGTGGGAAATCATTGTTAGGGACAGATAAAGAAAATTACAGTGACACTGTTCATGATCGGAGGTCCCAAAATGCCTGTGTTAACAATCTGCTGTAAAAAATTCCCCAAACTAGTTACATTACAGGTGTGCGTTGCACTGTTTCTACGTACGCTAGTGACTTCACCAGTTTTTTTAAGATTTTCACAGCAGATTTTCAACATTGCCATTTTTTACACCTCCCCATGAACAGTACCACTGTCATTTTTCACATCCTGTTCAGAATGTGTTTTTGCACCTGTGGAGCCAAATGCCATAGTCGCTGTGCAGAAGCAGTTTTCGGCTAACAAACTGATATTGCCACTGTTCATGAGGTGGGGGTCACAAAAATACCATGTTGAAAATTTGGAGTGAAAATACCAACGAATGCCTGAGGCGTTAGGGTTTCCTACCATAATGCCCCACCCTGTAGAGTATGACAGGCATAAGGGGTGTGACTTGGGATTCTTGCCTGTCATGCTCATACCATTCCACCCCTACCCACACCCTGCAGCCAGTGAGAGGCATCAAGGTGTGCCTTGGACTCTTCACACCCAAACTTCACCCATGCTCTTATACTGCACCCATCTCACCATATTTCCTGATGGAATGGGTGGCAGACAAGGGCCAAAGACTCATAATACTGATGACACTTGTCAGTGTCTGCAGGTAGGGGTGTGGTGAAATGGCGTGACATTATGCCTGATGACCCAAAGGCACACCCCAATGCCTGCCATTCTCTGCAGGGTGGTGGTGGGGTTGGCTTCTGTTCAATACTTAGCTGCCATTCCTATTATGCAGCTCTGTAACTTCTACACTACCAATGCCAGTGCCAGCAAGCAAACATTCAGCATTGACAAATGCTTGTTCTGGCTGTCTTTATCTTTAACAGTGGACTGGCTTAGCTGTTTCCATTTAGTTAGTAATCCACATACAAATGGGAAGGTTTGTTGTTCTGTATATGTCCCTTCCCCCACCGCAATGTTACCATCAGTGCAAAGCCTCAATCTCCTGTGGTTGTTACTGTGTTAAATTGGAAGGGCAGGGCTGTTCAGCTGCAATTCAAGACTTTCAGTACAAGCTGCTGACATGCTGTAGTAGTTTCTGTTCTTGTTGTCTATTCAGCAGCCAGCTGTTCTGCAAGACAAAGGACTAAAGCATTGTGGGGGTTCTAACGGTGAGTGCCTTTACTTTACTGCAGCCTTTCCCTCCTCTTTTCAAAATATTTCTTCTGAATATATATCTTGGGGAGTGGAGGGAATTATTCTGTATAATTCTATGTGGTTGTTTTTGAGGCGGGGGGTGGTCTTTAAACAGATAATTGAAGGTTGTTATTCCTTTCTGCATGCCTGTCCATCGGGGCTGTTACCATTGCCAATTTGTCCAGATACAAGTTCTGTACCTTAGCATAAAAGTGCCCATGACATAGTATTTAGAACTGTTTGCTTGTCCTGTTATTGCTTAGCAGCTAGTGGAAGATAACAACGTGCGGCCTCGCTGCCAGATCTGCTGGCTCCAAGAACAGGACTTGAGGGCCTGACTCTTTAAATGGCAAATTAAAAATCTTATGGCAGTTTCAACAATAAGAGCTGGTGCTCATATAAGAATTCGATAAAAGAGGAGCCTTCTCAGGCCACAAATATCATGTATAGGTGAATATTGCCCCTTCAGGCACCAAGTCCCTTATTTCTCCTTGAGTTGCTTTTATTTTTTATATAATGTAAGTAAACTGCTGTAGCATATGTTGATATTTGGTCTGCCCTTGTAGCCACAGAGGACAATTATTTTTCATTTTCAGAAACTTGCACTTCCACTTCACACAGATCAGCATATAACTCCTCTTAGAATGCCCAGACTTCCTCTATGACCGTGTCCAATCACAGGACAGATGCAGACTACTTGAGAGAGAGGTTATGGCAGTTATGGGCAAGACATTTGAGTTCTGAAAACTCTCTCTGTCACAGATCCTGTTTGGTGCGAACACATTGGACATGGTCTTTCAGTTTCTGAGTGTACCCTCTGGGTCCAAGGTCCTCTGTATTCTTTATACAAAGGTCACTATACCTTCTTGCTTCAGCCTTCTTGAACCTGCATCTAAAAACCTTCTTCCCCTTCCCCCATGGAGTATTTTTTCTCTGCAACTGTGCATTTTGTTTTGGTGCTGGGATTAGTTGTTGTGAAAGGGTCCAAAGCAAGGGAAAAGAGGATCACAGTGGTGAGTGCCTTGTCTTTGCAGCTGCCATTCCTTACTCTTTCAGAGATAGAACATCACTTGATTAATACCAATGATGCTGCAAATAATAATTAATAAATGCCCAGGGCTTTTGGTATCACAATGGCCTCTTGAGGACCTGCAAAATTTTGTTTTGGACCTGGTTTGGCACATTATCAGGTAATTTCCATGACCTGACTTGTACTTTATTTAAAAAAAAATTATTCTGAAAGACCATTAACTTGCACAAAACATTTAATAAATACATTTTCTTGGGCATAGGTGGCCCCAAGACACCTCACCATCTGTTAAGGATTTTTGACCTCCTCCACATTTTGCTTGAACCATTCCAGTAACAGCCTGACTGAAAATAGGCAGTTTATCATCACCTGTGAGTGGGCAGGACTTTTACAACTCACTCTTGGCTCTGCCACTCATGTGTCATAGTCCTGCCCTTAACATTTGAAGGTAAAGTGTATATTTTGAGTCAGCCTATTGCATATCCCCTATACCTAAAACATGTATCATCTGTGGACTATTTCTGGCAACGGATCTAAGGTTTTTATTCACACCTTCCAGAAATTGGACAAATCCTGTCATTCTCTTTCCTCTCCCCACCACAAGATGAGGATATTATCAATAAAGTGCTTCCATAATATCAAATTGTCACAACATTGGTTAACAGTCAGGTCAAAAATGACTTCCCCTCACATTTTTCCAAATAGAGGTTCACATATCTTGGAACTATAGTTGCCCCTTTTTGGGGTCCTCTAAACTTATAAAACTTAAAAAAAAAACACTCCTCACAAAATTGAATGCATTACACTCTAAACACTATTAATCAGTTGTATGTATGAGCCAGGCACTCCCCTGTGTCTTGGAGTATATGGTGGCATCTCTCATCAGAGGGATACCCACCTTACTCCATAGAAACCAGTGCCTTCACTTTTATCTTGCCATCTCAGAACTCGGGTGATGGGAATAGGGGCACCTTAACCCTATGATGGGGCACCACTAAACATGAGACCACTGTGATGCTTTGCCAATCTGCTTGCTATTATTGCTGTTGTATTTGTAATAAATATATGTTTATTTGACTTTCTGCTTGGAAAGTATGGCAGTCAGCACTAGGTATTGTGGGACCTTGGCTTTACAAAAAAAGTACTGCTCTTCCTCTGAGTGAAAAATCTAATAAAGAGCTTCCTTTAGAAACCAGTTTGTAAAGGTTGTAAACTAGCCACCTGTATAAAGTATTGCATTTTGTGACCTATTAGGAGGAAAGCAACTTCTGACAGATACCTGTTACATTTCTCACCACTAAGAGAAATAGCTGTCAGAAAGTTCCCCTGAAGATCAAAGGTGTAATTCTGACCTGATATAAAGCAGGCTCACCAATTAAAACAATATATGTATTATTTTTTATGTGGGATGCTTAGCAATATGCAGATTTTATTTATTTCAATCTCGGATTACAAATACCTTTGAGCTTGGAACATCTCATTTACAAAGGTTCCATATCAAAGGAAAGGGGGACAGTAATGTAGGGAGGTCTAAACAACATTCATGGTATCAACAGAGGTATAGACAACATTCATGGAATCATTGGAGCACAGCAAGTCAACTGATAAATAAGTGGGAACAGTGCTACACACTCAAGATTACAAGCAAGCATAGAAAACCATAAGGTACATTTGAAGCAACATTGCTAATCAGAGGTGGGGAGGGAATGGGAAGAGTAAGAAAGGGGTAGGGGAGATGAGAGGGCAGAGTCCAGACAGAGAAGGAAAAGAAAATATGGCAGCCAGAGGCCTTGTCGTAAGGTGAGAGGGAGGGGAGGCTAATGTGGGAGAAGGGGTAAAAGTGGGGAAAAATAGGGTGGATGAAGGGGACGAAGATAAGGGAGAGTGGGGACCTGAGGGCCTGGAAAGGTTCAGGGGGGGGTCAGAGGGATAAGAGAAAGGAGGGGGTGAGGTAAGGGAGGAGGTGGCAGGGGGAAAGGGAAAATTGTTCTTTCAGGAGAGGTGAAACAAAACAGGAAGTCAAGTAAGAGCCTCAGAGAGTGAAAAAAGTGATATAAGGGTATCTGCAGAAGTGGGAAACTGGGTGTAACAATCACAAGTGCTTTCAGTTAGGAGATGCTGATGAAGCATAAGTTTAAATTGGGACAGACTAGAATGCCTGATGCCTGAGACTAATTTGGTAGGCAGGAAGAGAGTGACCACACAGCCAGCATCACCACTGAGCTGTGACCTCACAAACGGGGTGGGACCCTTGTTGCTATAGATGGTCAAAGCTAAGAAAATATAGTGCTTTTTTGTTTCTAGACTCCTGAAAGACACACTCTCAGGGCACTTCTACTGAAATATGTAATTCAATCACCACCATATATTAATTGAAACTAGGGTAGGATTAGATACTCAATAATAAGGCGGTTTTGTTTAAATTGTCCAGTTAATTTGGATGATTGTACAGTCAATGTTATATGTTCTATGTTTTGCATTTCATCCACTATTTTTAATTTTAGTAAAGTTTGTTTTCCTTGAACTCCTGCCTGAGCGTTGTCCTTATTTTAATGTGAATCCTGGGACAGTGTTGATAATTCTGACGCAACTGTTAAGTGCTTGCATTGTGTTACTATATGCACTAAGGTAAGAAAAGTACCTGGGTCTCAACTGAATCTAAAGGGGGACTGTGAACCAGGTTGGGTGCCTGCTGGATTAAGTATTGCACTGCATTTCCCCAAAGAGGGTGTGATATCTGAACCTGTTAACTGGGTGTGCTAGTGAAAAGGGGTTCATATTTGACCCCAGAACTCAAGACTGGTAGATGTTCAGACCCAAAACAGACAGGAGGATTACCCTGTTTGTCTCCTGTTCACATATTGCACTTTGAGGTTTGGCACTGTGGAAGCACAGGACCTGACCCCCAGAGTGCGTTTGTGACAGCCACAAGTAAACTGAATTCCAAACATGGAGCTGGGAGTAAGCTGAGTGTATCAATTAAGCACTAAATTCAACAGAGTGAATAGTAACACAACAGCAGAGCTGAAGCAGACTTTGTTTGGCTCAGGCAGATTTACCTTTTTGTTGTTGCTAAGTTTCTGGAGGGGCAGGAATGAAGGATTTAGTTGCTGACAAGCTTGTAACTATACTTGTTTTAATCTGTTACCTTAATGACAGTAGCTTCTGAGTTTGTTTAATACAGTTTATTTTTTGTGTGTAGTATTTATATTGTGAGTTTGAGATTCATATTTCAACAGGCATTGGTAGCAACCTTCTGGAAGTGTCTATGCTTTCCCCTCAGCTAGGATCGATTTACAGCTAACTGTGTTTTCACTACCCGTGGGTTCTGTCACATAACAGCAAGGCTGAAGCAGACTTAGTTTAGCACAGGTAAATTTGCCTTTCTGTTGCTGCTAAGTTTCTGGAGGGGTAAAAGTGAAGGAGTTAGTTGCTCTTAAGCTTGTAATTGCCTATACTTCATTGAGTCTGTTACCTTACATGCAAGTTTCTTATTTCAGTGGATTTTAAGGGATTTTTTATTTTATGTTATTTATTTGTTTTTTACCATTGGGGCTTGACCATTGTGAACATAGATAAAGGGGTCCTCAGCTGAATTTTTCAGGACACAGCCGGGGTAATTCCATCTACCCACCCCTCAACCCACCCACCCCTAGGTTAGTCCTCCTTTTTATTGGGTGTGGGCCATAGTATTCCACCTTCCCACACCACACAGGAAGTTCCACAATGTGGACAGAGAGGAGCATAGGGGTTCATCTAGAGAGTGTACCTAGATTATATTGCAGGCCAGGTCACATCAGACATGACAGGGGTGGTGCAGTGCAGTGACTGTGGAACAGCAGTTTTCAGGGAGATATTCCAGGGCTCTGATGATGCCCTATCTGCAGGCACCTATCTGGGCCAGGTTACTGGTTGCATCCACCCCCATCCAAAGACCACCAGGTCCACAACATCAACCTCAATGGTTGACCAGGAAGAAGGGTGAATGGACCACAGTGGGCTCAAAGAGAGTGGGGAGCGGTCAGAAACACATCCCCAACCAATCCTGCTTAATAACTCCTATACTGTTTTGGAGAAATAGGAATGCCCACACAGGCATTCATAGCAGGAACTAGGAAGGATGGTCGGGACCTCCAAGCTGGAGTCCCAGGGAAGAGGGGGCAAGGGACCCTGGAGGAGGGGAAAGCTTCTCCTAGTGGGGGACTCTATTTTATGGGGTGTGAAATTAGGGACACCTCGCAGGGGGAAGAGGGAGGTCAAGTGCCTTTCAGAAAGTGCTGCAAGGAGGTATGGGAAGTGAATCCGTAGGATCACTAGGGCAATAGCCAGGAGGGAGAAGCTGGATGTCATTGTCCACCTGGGGACCAATGATCTGGTGAGGAGAAGGGTAGAGTTAGCCAGAGTTCAGGAGGATTTCAGGAAGCTGAGAGGGGACCTGAAACAGGTAGCACATTATGTCTCATTCTCGCAGGTGAAACCTGTCCAAGGCACAGGGGAGGCCAGAGCAATCCCATTTGAACCTTCAACTCCTGGTTGAAGGATTGGTGTAGAAGGAAAGGATTTGGCTTCATAGGGGACTGGGGCCCAACAGGAGGATGGCCTGCATCTGTCTGGAAAGGGGTCTTCGGTCCTTAGTGAGAAGCTGGAATGCTTCAGTAGAGAGCATTTAAACTGGCCTGGGGGGAGAGCCAGGAGAGACAGATGGCTTAGGAACACACCCCACCCCCCACATGAACATGCAAAAGTACAAGTTGACAACAGAAAAACTGAAGCAAGCAGTGAGGGGCAGGCAGGGGAAATGTTTATAAGGGGGGAGAAGGGGGGGTGCAAGAGCACATAAGCATGAATACCAGAGTGTGGGGAAGAGGTAAAGTAAAGAAAACAAGAACAGAGGGAGGGCAGGGAGTAAAACATGGATAAGCATGTTCACAAATGCCCGCATTCTGGGAAATAAGTTTCCAGACCTGGAAGCCTTGATGATGGATGCAGATCTTGACATAGCTGCAATAACAGAAACATGGTATTCTACTAATCACAGTTGGAACGCCAATGTACCAGACTATACACTGTTTAGATGGGACAGGGAAGGTAAAAAGGGAGTGGGGGTGGCCATGTATGTCAGAGAAGGCATAAATGCTACAGAATTACAGAGAAGGCAGGGGGAGGTCAAGGCAATGTGGGTCACCCTTGAACCAGGAAATGGGACAGCAATGCATACAGGGGTGATCTACAGACCTCCTGCACAGAGGGAGGAAGTGATCATGGTACTAATGGAGGAAATTCATGACATTGCAGCTAAAGGTGGAATCCTGTTGATGGATGATTTCAATATACAAGATGTGGACTGGACCACCCCGGCAGCTGCTTCAGCTGCAAGCATAGCCATCCTGGAATTCCTGCAGGGGGTTGGACTCAGACAGCTGGTGCTTGAGCCCACCAAGGACAAATTGATTCTAGACCTGGTATGAACCAATGGGAACAAAGTCAAAATAATCAAGGTGGAAGGACAGCTGAGATCCAGCAACCACCACATGGTGTGGTTTGACATGGAGACAGGGACTCAATTAAGCCACACAAGGGTAAAAGTATTAGATTTCAGGAGGGTGGATTTCAATGAAATGGGCAGATGTTTAAGAGCAGCCCTGAGAAGGTAGAGATAATGGAGGGGGTGGAGGAACAGTGGGGGAAATTAAAAGGAGCCATTATGGAGGTAACTAACCAATGCATTAAGATAGTGGTCAAAGGGAAAAGAAGAAATAAATCACTATGGTTCTCTAAAGAGGTGGGAGACAAAGTGAGGGCAAAAAGTGCAAGTTTCAGGAAGTATAAGGGGACCTAAAGGGTGGAGGACAGAGAGGTTTACCTTGAATGTCCAAGATAGGCAGTAAAGGCTGTTAGGAAAGCAGGGGCACAGGCAGAGGAGGGTTTAACATGGACTGTGAAAAAAGGGGACAAGATATTCTATAAGTGCATCAGCGATAGAAGAAAAATGGTGGGGGGTTGTAAGGCTCAAAGTGGAGGAGGGAGAGTGCAAGGTGGGGGTTCTAGACAAGGCAGAAATACTGAACAAATACTTCTGTTCAGTATTCACTAAGGAGGGGGAGGGTCAAGGACCACAGTTGGTGAGCAGAGGCAGTCGGGGGAGGAGTGGACACCAGTCCATTCACAGTGGAGAAAGTTCAGGAGGAACTCACAAAGCTGAAGGTGGATAAAGCCATAGGGCCAGATGACATGCACCCAAGGATATTAAGGGAGCTGCGGAGGGAACTAGCAGTGCTTCTAGCCACACTGTTCACAGAGTAACTCAACACAGGTGCAGTTCTAGAGAACTGGAGGAGGGAGCATGTAGTCCAACTTCACAAAAGTGGCAGTAGGGTACAAGCAGGGAACTACAGGTCAGTCAGTCTGACCTCAGTGATGGGGAAGATCATGGAGATACTGCTGAAAGAAAGGATAGTGGCACACCTGGAATCCATTGGTGCCCAGGATCTCAGGGAGCATGGATTCACATCAGAATGACCTTATTAAATAAATCTGATATATGTTTTTGATTGGGTGACTGGGGAAGTGAATCGGAGAGGGGCCGTAGATGTTGCCTTCCTGGATTTCAGCAAAGCCTTCGATACTGTCCCACACAGAAGGCTGGTTAACAAGATGAGTAGTATGGGCATGGGGCATAAGGTGATAGAGTGGCTTAGAAACTGGGTGATGGACAGAAGGAACAGGGTGGTAGTAAATGGGATCCATTCCAGTGGGAGAGAGGGGTGACCAGCGGACTGCCACAAGGGATCAGTACTGGGACCAGTCCTGTTCAGTGTCTTCATTAGCGACATTGTAGAGGGGCTGGAAGGAAAGGTCTGCATATTTTCAAATGACACCATGATCTGCAATAGGGTGGATACTCCAGAAGGGGTTCAGAAAATGAAAAAGACCTGGAGAAGCTTGAAAGACGGTCAGAGATGTGGAAACTGAGGTTCAATGTGAAAAAGTGCAAGATAATGCACCTAAAGGTAGGGGAACCCTGGGGAGATCTACAGAATGGGGGGGGGGGGTACTGACTGTCACCAAAGAGCTAACAGGCTTCCTGTTGTGCACAGTTATCTAGTATGTTCCTGCATGTATCTGACTGTGTTTACCTATTCCAGTTTTAGTTTTCGCCATATTTTTTGCATTCCTTTGTTCCAAGTCCAAATGTACCTAAACGTTCTCATTCTAATTCTATTGCCTTGTTTATCTCAGTCCTCTGTATAATTACCTACTTGTTCTAAATGTACTAACATGGAACCTATGTAAAGAGCTGTGAGCTGAAATGGTTAATCCAAGATCAGAAATACATTTTAAAAAATAAATAAATAAAAAGAGGAAAGGGACCTAGGTGTCATCATCTCTGATGACCTTAAGGTATCAAAGCAGTGCACAAAGGCTGCAGGGAGGTCCAGTAGCATGCTGGGGTGCATAGGCAGAGGTATTACTAGTAGGAGGTGGGAAGTTGTGATGCCATTGTATAAAACACTGGTAAGGCCTCACCTGGAGTACTGCGTGCAGTACTGGAGACCACACATGCATAAGGACATAAACAAGATGGAGGCTGTACAGGGAAGGGTGACAAAGATGGTGCATGGTTTGCACCACAAAACATATGAGGAGAGACCAAGAGACCTCAATATGTACTCACTGGAGGACAGGAGAGAAAGGGGCGACATGGTAAAAACATTTAAGCACCTCAAGGGCATAAACAAGGTCCAGTGTAGAAAAGATACCAGAATGAGGGGACACAATATGAAATCGGAGGGGGTGGGAGGTAATGTGAGGAAGATTTTCTACACAGAGAGGGTGGTGAACACTTGGAATAGTCTGCCATAAGAAGTGATGGGAGCAAGAACAGTGGAGGGGTTAAACATGCCTGGGACAAGAACAGGGGAACCTTGGGTGGAAAGGGAGTGATGAAAAGCATTTGACCACTTAGGGTGAGTGGATGCATACATGTATAGGGACTACAGGCAGACTGGATGGGCCTAGCAGTCCTTAACTGCTGACAATTTCTATATTTCTGTGTTTCTAAATCAGTGTTCTTCTCTTCAGTAGTTTTATTTACATATGGCAGCAAGGGCCCCTTTCATCAACCCAACAGTTCACCCCAGCATGACTTTATCAGGGAAAGGCAGCTGTCTAATAAACAAAGTCTGGTCAGAGCCACAACAGCTGCTAATGCATTAGTATGATAAATGATTTTTTTATTTCAAAGGTTTTATGAGTAAAGACATACTGTGCTAGTAACAGCTCATTTTCAGATGTGTCCTGGGAGAAGGGGAAAAGGGAAAATATAACAGATACAAAAATACAGAATATAAAGTTCATAGAAATAGAATAAATGTAACAAAGATAAAGAGGACGACTATGTCTTAAGAATAAAATGACAAAAATAAGTTACCAAGCAAAAAGTTGCAGAACCAAACAAAGAAAAAAATAGCAACTTATCAAAATAAAAACTAGGGGAGTGACTGACACGGGAGAAGAGATATACAGTGAAGCCCACTAGGATCAAGCGCAGGGTCACAGTTTCCCTGCATGACAAAAGGGATTAGGTCCCACTGAAATTGCATTGTTCAATGCAATAACTCTACTGCAGAATTCTGCAGAGCTGGGCTTGCTCCTGTCGAGCTTCACTGTACGGTAGAATTAATGTGTGAGTTAGTTGTATTACTATGATGTAAAATCTTTCACTGGTCAAGCTGCCTTCTCTTTCTGCTTTCCTAAACTTTAGAACTCTCTCCCCTGATCATTAATTCCACCTCTTCCAAACGCTCCTTCTCCTCTTTACTCCATGACCACACAGCTTCCTCCTGTGGCTGCCCTTGAGTCATAGCCCTTCCACGTTCCTCAATTTACTATCTGCCCCTCTTTTTCCTTCTCCTTGTCCCTCAATCCACCTCACCAACCCTTTTCTCTCTCTTCTTCCTCCTTCTCTTGTCAACACTGTCCCTTCTCCCATCTGCCCTCCTTCCTTCAGTGCCCTATACCCTGGTTCCCTCACTGTTGAAAAGTACTACTGCTGATATCCATGGGACAGATTCCCCTCTGTGTCCTTGTAAAATGTTTGCCTATAATTTTACCTGTCTGATGAACCTCATTCATGGGGGCAGCAGTGGCACCTAGCTTGGCAAATCTATACCTTAGTCTTTGGCAGAACAGTTTGTATATGATGAAAGTAAAAACCTTTTTCTTGACGAAATTGTTTTGTATAGGAGATATATAGATGATTTGTTTTTAATATGGAAGGGTACAAGGGATGAGTTCACTGCATTTGTGTCATGCCTTGAAAGTACTAACCAGAATGTGAAATTCAAAGTGCATGCAGGCCAGTCTACAGTGAACGTTTTGGATCTCACTATTAGAAAACTACCAAATGCGTCCATTCTCACAGACCTTTATAAATAAATCTACTGACCACAACACTATTTTATATGCTCAGAGTTGTCACCCCAGGCATGTTGTGGAAAACTTGCCTAAGGGTCAGTATTTTTGGTTAAAAAGGAACTGTGGTATACAGGAATTATACACACAAAGAGCAGTAGAACTTATTGAAAGGTTACAGAAAAGGGAGTACAGACAGTGTGACATAGAGAAAGCATTACATGCTTTAGAGGGTGAAGACAAAATTGAATGCCTCAGAACAAAAAGTAAGCCAGCAAGTGAACAAGTTCTGATCTTTGTAACCACATATGGGAGTGGGTCACAGGAAATGGTGAACACTGTGAAAAACAATCTATTGATTCTAAGAGGTACACCACAGCTTAGCAAGGTGTTTGACAAACCATTAAGCATTTCCTATAGAAGAAATGGAATTTAAGGGCATATTGATTAACAGTTGCCAACCTAAGCAAATTGCCACAGTCCCCAGTATTGAAGCAAACAATGGTTCAAAACCCTGTGGATTTTGCAGAGTTTGTTCTGCTATGGAAACTTGTGATATATTTGTAAATCCTAATAATGGTAACTAGATCAAAACCAACCACTGGATAAATTGTAACACCAAAGCTGTTGTGTACCTGCTAAAGTGTTCCTGTGGAAGGTATTATGTTGGCAGGACTAAGCGCGAACTCAGGGAGAGAGTATGCAAGCCCATTAATGCTATGAGAAATCATAACCCAAATATGCTATAGCCTGCCACATCAATAGCCAACACAATAGGAATGACCAGAAATGAGTGTGCTAGGCATTGATGTAGTCAAGCAGAACATTAGGGGTGGAGACCCTGAAAATGAACGTAGTAAAAGAGAACAAAAATCGATTTATGTTCTCGGTGTATTGAGACAACCAGGTCTTAATGACAAATTTGAGGAGGTAGATTTTCTGAAGAAATAATAAAGCTATACAATAGTTTGCCTGTTTTTACTCACCCCCACTCTGCCACAACCTTCTGTAAGGATTGTTCTTGCAGTGGGTGCACTTAGCCCCATCAGCTCCCCTTCCCTTCCCATCCCCCCTCCCATTTTCCAGCATTGTGTAGCTCATTCCTGGGCAAACACAATATAACTGCCTTACATTCCTCATAGGACTACCACAGTGCATACGCTGTAATAATAGACACTTTTACCTTGGCTTCCACTGGTTTATGGCAGTAGTAATACTTACTCATTTTATTTTTATCTCTTAGGTGTCATTAAGTCACAGCCACTTCCTGCTTTAAGGATTTAGATACTTTGTATGAAGACCCATACTTTTGTATGCTTCATGGACTTAGAATACTAAATGTGTTTACTTTGTATATAAATATCATGACTGGTGGTGATGTCACATGATTTATTGATCTTGCATATAAAAGTGGTGTTGAATTGGAAATGTATTCATTCTCTGAGGAAGTTCCAGGAGCAGGTGAAATGTAACAGCAAGGTTGTGTCCCTTATATTTGGATGTTTTGTTTGCTACACTGTTTGATGGTGGCAATAAACTAGGAACTTCCTAAAGAAATTGCTGTAAGTGCTTCCTTTTATACAGGGGTGAGTGCGTTTTACTGCAAGTCTGCTAAACCATTTTTAACTACTG
This sequence comes from Neoceratodus forsteri, assembly GCA_016271365.2. Taxonomy (NCBI): domain Eukaryota; kingdom Metazoa; phylum Chordata; order Ceratodontiformes; family Ceratodontidae; genus Neoceratodus; species Neoceratodus forsteri. The sequence goes on along the minus strand of CM057456.1, from coordinate 679,939,304 downwards.
CACCACTATCCGTGTGCCCTCACCTATCTCCTTACGAACCTCATTTATGTTAATTTTGTACTGTTTATTTTATATCTCTGTATGATGCTTTATTGTATAAATTATTCTTCTGTGTTGTTCTTGGTCCTTTCTTTCCCCTTCCCCACAGAATGCTATTTTTCAGCTCAGTATGTCTTTTCTTGTGAAACTTTTGAGATAAATAAATAAATAATTTGAAAGTCCCACATTTACACCACAATGGTAGAAAAAAACAAAACATACACAGACACAGACACAGACACACACACACACACACACACACACACACTTACTTACACACATAGCTATTGCAACACATATAGGGTGTGAGGTCATTGGCTGGATAGAGCAGCTACAATATTTCATTTTTGGTGGGATCCTGTCATTACACATTTTTCCAGTGTATTTAGTAAAAATATTTATTTATTTATTGATTGATTTATTGAAATGTTTCACCAGGAGGGCTCACTGAACAACAAGTTGCTTGTCTCACGGTGCGACCTGGGGGGACGGGATTACATAGGGTGGTGAAGGATGATCAGTTACAACAGCAATTGGGTAGTACAAACATTACAACATTGTAAGATTATGCAACAGCTGGAACACAAAGTATTCTATAATAAACAGTAGTGGAACATTGGGTAAATTACAATACAAAATCGAATAAAAGAACTTATAAACTTACAAAACAGTAATAATGCAATAAAGCCATTTATAGTGCATGAGTGTACCAGGAGCAGGCTCGAGCTAATACATAAGTGTTTTTGGAGTAGAAAGGATGGGATAGGTTGTACACAAGAGTGACCCAGAAGGGCAGGTGGTGAATATAGGGGGAGAGGCAAGACTTCAATATGAGGAGAAAAGGTAGCCATTTCCTGATTCCCCCTTCAAGATGTGGATAACCCTGCCGAGGCAGGGGGTCAGGGTAGGAAGGCAGAAACTGGGGATAGGTATTAAGTAGGGTTAAAGCAGGAACAGCTGAGGGAGAGGTAATTGTGTAGAGCAGAAGTAATGGAGTAGTTGGAGAGGGAGTGTCATATTTCAGGGGGGAGGGAATTCCCAATTTTAGGGAAGAGATTGGCGAAACCAGTTTGACCAATGAGGGTGGAACGGCAAGGGACCGTCAAGATTCAGGCATCATTAGATCTGAGAAAGTGGGTGGGGGGAGGTGGAGTGGAGAGAAAGGATGATAGATAGGAGGGGGGCACTCCAAACCAGAATTTGGAGGTTAGTTTGGCACAGTGTGAGATGCGACTGTGAGAGAGTGGAAGGAAGTCATAGAGTTTTCAGTGGTGGGAGTGGGAAGGGGAGTCAAGAGCAAAGTGGCAGAAGTAGTTAAACAGAGCATCCAACTTGATCAGGGAAGATTTGGGAGCAGCACCATAGACTACTTGGTGGTGGACAAGTGGAACACCCTGCCAGAGGAAGTGGTGGGGGCTGAAACAATCACGGGATTTAAGAATGCATGGGATAGACATAAAGGAATTCTAGAGGTCAGGGGTAAGGGGAAACAGACTTCTAGGAAAACAAACTGAACTTACAAGCTCAAATGGGCAGACTGGGTAGGCCATAGGCCCTTATCTGCCGACACTGTCTCTGTATCTATGTATGTACTACATCACAGTAGTCAAAGATGGAGAGTATCATCTTCTGGACAGTTAGCAGAGATATAATGCAGAATCTAATTTTTACTAGGGTCCTGCTTTTATACACTTTTACAATGTAGTTACCCATGATAGGTCACTTAAGATGCAATATGTTATATTCAGTGAGGTCCTGATTGTACCTATTGTAACACTAACAGGTCTGGCATGGACTAAATGAGTTGGCTGCATCATAGCCTGCATGTTTTCAGTGACCAGAAACTGTCTCTCTATCTGGCAAGCAGGGGGATGTGAATAATGCTGAGTACATGTTTTAGTGCCTCATTTTTGCTTTTGGGGGGCTATATTCAAACATGCTTGGGGCGCTGACATTTTGCTACAAACATGTTTGAGTATAACAAATGTAATAAAAGTTATCAAATCACCTAGTTTGTGGCAGGGAAATAGGACCTTTAGGTCCATTGGGCATACCCAGTCAACTAAATGAAATAAATAAATAAATAAATAAATAAATAAATAAGCTATGAATCTTTCTTGAAAGAGAATAGTACCCAAATCCAAGCTAGTAACCACAAAATAGTCAGGTGATGAATGAATACAGCAGCGGAGTGATTACAAATAAAGGCCCAATTTTTTCTAGTCCATTTTGCATCTGGAGAGCTCACTTCTTTTTACTTACTTACTACTTGCCAGCAGATACAGGCCACACAGTCTATCAAGTCTGCTCGAGTGTGCATCAAGCACCCCACTTTGCAGCTACCCTTCCCCCTTCAGAATCCCACACAGATGAATGGCAAGTGAGATTGAACCAGATCAAGTTGTTTGTGGTATTTACAGTGAATGGGGGAAATTTGGCCAGAACATCAGGGAAAGTCCCCTACTCTTGCTGTAGTGGGAACCCTTGACCATTTGCTGCAAGATGGCTGACATTCAAGGTGGCAGAGGAGGAGGTGGAGGAGCTTCCTTACCTACTGGCTCTGAATTTCCACCTACAACCACTGATATTTCTCTGAATATGGATTCTACTGCACAGCAGAATATTGCTGAAGGCACAGTACACCCTGCTGAGAATCGAGATCAAACTGAAGAAAATGACTCTGTACCTGACTTTAATCCTGTCACAGTTCCACAGGGTAATACAAATTTGGCAGAGTTCCCTGAATCTCAGCTACGACAAATGTTTTACCAGCACAAGAAATTTCTATTGAAACTTGTCCAGGATGACACCCTTTCTCAGGAAGATATTTCCGAGGCTGAATTTACTGCAAACTCTGCTGAACGGGAGCCTGCTGCTATAGAGACTGCTGCTGCTTCTAACTCTAAGGCATTCCCTCAAATGACACAACTACACTTGTGTCCCACTTCCAGAACCTCTACTGAAATGGACCATACCAGGTCTCCTGAGGCTGCTCTTCGAGCCGTGGGCTGGTGGCAATCCACAAACAGGTCACCATGGACTTCTCCAGGTCCAGTTGCAGTGGCTGAAATTATTGAAACAGCTAAAGAAGATGTTATTTTGGGCTCACAGCCTGTTTCCTGGGGTTCTGAAGTAACTATAGAACTTCAGTCTGAACAAATAACTTAGCCAATCACTTGCATGAACACTGACTGGTAGTCCAGGACAATCAACCAATCCATGGGCCCCAATGAGATGCATCCCGACCCAAGTAAGGACTCTCTGCCTGAAGATCCTGTACAGGATAAAAATGATGCTAACATTAAAATGAGTGATTTGTTTAAATCCATTGGTGAGCCTGCTCAGCGACAGAATGCTGTACGCCTAAAATATCTATGCGATGCAACCACAGCTCCTTCTCGCAAGACTGTACTTCATAGCATGCTTAAGGACACACTGGGAATTAGTCCCTCAGCAGTTTTTCACATTTATTCATGTGAAAGGAAAATTGACATATGATGTTAGCTTTAAAAATGTTTGAAAGCTTGAAATATTTTGGGTACAATATGAACAGGTTAAAACCTCTCCGCTGTGGGCTTTCTTTATGTTGATTCCCCTCACCAAACCATTAGTTAAAATCATTACTTTGCTTTTCAGCAGTGAGGGAGTCAACATAAACAATATCCAATATTGGCTCAAAGGTGTGACTTGCTGAATGCTCCACATCGCATCTTTGATGAGGATTTAGTTTGGAAGGGAGAGTAGAACATTAAAATACAACTACGGCAGAACAATCAGGGTATTGTGTATTTACCTGGCAGTTTTTACATAGGTTGAGACAGAGGTGTATGTTTTTACCCAGGGCAGCCCCATACTTGTCAAAAGTGAGGCTCTCGGGCACATTTGAGCTATATTTGTGACCAGCCCAGGTGCACTTTGTACTTTTTTTTTTTTTTTAGCTTTTTGTTGACCGGGTAAGTGCACTAGACAAATCCTGCCTATTTTCAGGCACGACCCGGGGGGAGGGGGATACAGATGAATGGCAACTGACCTTGAACCAGATTAAGCTGTTGGTGGTATTTTTAGTGAATGAGGGAAATTTGGCCAGGACACCGGGGAAATTCCCCTACTCTTTTCGATAAGTGCCATGGGATCTTTAACATCCACCTGAACTACCACCAATCCAGGCAGATGGGACCTCGGTTTAACATCTCATCCGAAAGACGGCACCTCAGAAATGCAGCACCCCTCTCATGCTGCATTACAGTGTCAGTACTGGGATATTAACCCAAGTGCCAGATGTGGGAACTGAACCCACAGCCCTCTGATCTCCTGGCCTCAGAGGTGAGTGTGCTACCTACTGAGCCACTGACACTTAGCCAAAGGGTATGTTAGCTTGGGGTGTCCTAACCCCAGGGTGTGTAATTTATGTGACGAGCAAGGACATATTTACCCGTAATGCCCATGGGCTGAAAATAACAGGCTGGACTGTGTTCCACAAGACCACACCAGGCTAATCGCTGAATCTCAGGTACAAGTAATTAGAAGACAGGAGGAAGTTTCCCTCTCTGCTGCTTTTCCTGCCCCTGTTGAGATATTAGAAACCACTGAAACACCAGTCATGGAGCCACCCAAATTTTTGGCTCCTCATACCCCTCCAAACACTACTTAAACAGAACAATCAGCTACCCAGATGACTCTAGGCCTCAGGATGGATCTTCTCAGATACCTGAGACTGTTAGAAAAGACAGTATGCCCCCCCCCCCCGGGTGAGGAACCCTTTAGTCCTGTCTCTGTGACTAAATGGGGTAAAGGGAAATGAAACTCTGAAACCCGTACTGCCACTAAATCCATCATTACAAGGAACAAATTCCAAGCCTTAGCCAAAAGAAGACAGTGGGGTAACACTGAGTAGGAAGATGCTGACTTTGATTTTTCTAGGGCATTTTCCTCCAAGATGGATTACTCATCGGAATCAGGTAGGGAAAACATTAAAGGGAAAGGAAACAGAGAGCCCAGTTCCCAAATAGGTTGTTGTTTTTTTTCTCTTCCAATTTTCTTTACCCTCCCTTCTCTCCCTAACATATGATGCAGAACCCCGCTCAACTCCACTGCTGCACAATGAATGTGTGCAGTAGCATATCTTTTAGAAAGCAAATCACCACCATGGGCCTGCTACAATCTTCAAAACATGGTTTTTATTTTGTACAGGATACCAGGCTAAAGATTAGGTATGAAGTCGCCCAAGTCAGGAGTAGATGGACATCAGGGCCCTCATACTGGACTCACAGGGAAGATACTTGCAATGGGGTGGGCATTTTATTTTCTGGATTTAAATTCCAAATTTGTAAAGTCTTGGATATATTTCTGGGGTGGATACTGTTGATAGATGGAGCTTATGGATTGATTAGGTTATGCTTAATTAATGTATATGATCCACAAAGCATGGCTGCTAGATTCTCTCTGTTTCACCTGATACAACCATATTTATTTATCTCTTGGTATGTATATTTGGGAGTAGACTTTAACTGTGGGCTTACTTCTGCAGACAGAGGAAGTAACGCACACAGAACTTTCAGTGACACAGCCACCTTGCAGAAATTAATACAAACTGCCCAATTAGTGGATGGGTATAGAGCAATAAACTCCTTTTGTGCTAAAACATATTACATAGGGACACTTGCCACTTATATTGCCTATATATTTGTTTCTAAAAATGTTAAAGTACATCAGGCTGCAGGGATCCCTTGTGAGACATCTGAGCACCTAGCTGTGTCTTTATTATGTTCTTCAGTAGGAGACCCCTTTCCCACCATCCCAAAATCCTGGTGGAAATTGAACAGCTCTTTACTTCAACACACCTTTATTTCTGTGGCCTGCCTGAATTTATTGCAAGCTAAGGTTTCTATAATAGGTGCCTATCAACCCTTAATAGCCTGGTGGGAGGACACAAAAGCTAATTTACAAAATTATTTTTAAAAGCTGCAAAAAATAAATCAGTGTCAGCTTATTTTAAATACACCTGCCTACCTAAACTATTATTAGATACTATATCATTGGTATATGAAACCAAAATTAATTATTCCCAACAGACAGAAGCACTTAAATCAGATATGGAAGCCTATTAATATAATAGGGTGATTTCATTAAAATTAGAAGCACAGTGTGGAACTCAAATCTCCAAATCTTCCCTGGATATCTACAAGAGTTGCTCTGATAGAGCCTCTGCAACATTCATAGAGTAGCTCATGAATCCAGCCACTAATGTTGTTCATTCCTCACTTACCCCTATAAAACATATAGCTCAGTCCTACTTAGAAAATATGTTTAGCTCAGCTCCTGAGACAACAGATTCGGCATCTTTTCTTACAGGCATAGCTATCCCAGAAATTCCTGCGGAATAATTACAGGCTCTAAAGATCCCATATCAGTAGAAGAGGGTTTGTGCTATTAAGAGACAGAAAAAATGCACCTCTCCAGGGGCTGATGGGCTAACTGCTGAACTATATCAAGCTTACGTTGATATTTTTGCCATCTCACTTACCTGTGTGTTTAATAGCATTCTAAATACCCACTCTATCCTCAGGTGATGCTCTGATGCCATTATGATTCTGTTATTTAGAAAAGGTGAAAGTTTTGATATTAGAAATTGGAGATCTCTCAGTCTCTTAAATGTGGACTACAACATTTTTGCTACAGTTTTATTGAACAGGATATTAACAATTGCAGCTCAGGTCATCACCAGGGAGCAAACCTGTGCCTCACCTAATAGGTCCATGCTACACACTCTGGGCTGGATATTCAAACTGCGCCATTCTGAGGAGCAAGCCCTTGTGCTGCGAAAAATAGTTGCGCATGGGTGTGGCCCAGGCGATATTCAAAGGAGTTGCGCTATTGAGCAACTCCTTTGAATATCACCCCCCAGCCACAGCCACTGTGCATGGCACAGTGAGACTTGCGCCACCGCAAGTTGTCAGAGTGGAGCATTCAACTTGCGGTGGCCAAGTACCAAATCACAATATTCAAAAGGTGACATGCAAATGGGGCCATAAATTCATGCAAGGCGCAGGGGGGGCCATTTGCATCTGATTATGGCCCCATTTGCATGCCATTAGCATGTAGGTGCGCCGATCCCCGAGGACTTGTGCCTGGCCACCCTGCCAGGCAGCAGCCGTCGGGGACCAACGCACCCTGCAGCCTGATCGCGGGCAGCAATGTGGCTCCCCACCTCCTCCCGTACATCTCCCTGGTGGTCCAATAGACCGTAATGCCCAATCTCGGGTAGAATGTAAAATGAACCCCTTCCCACCCAAACATCTCCCTAATGCCCGATCGTGGGCAGAATGTAAAAATAACCCCCCCCAACATCTCCCTGGTAGTCCAGTGGACCATAATGCCCGATCGCGGGCAGATTGTGAAACACCCCCGCCCAAACATCTCCCTGGTGGCTAGTGTCCCCTCACCCCACCCACCCACAAGCCCCACCACCGCCCCCGCAGCCGGTGGGTGGCAGCATCCCACCCGCCTGCCGCCTGGCCACCATCGGATTGACTGCCCAGTAGGAAGGCATTACCGATGTTGCGCAGAGAGCAAGAACTATCGGCGCAGAAGCCCATATCAGACATGACAGTCCAGACGGTGAATGATCTATTCACAAATCTGACTGTCATGTACGGTATGGCTGCATGCCCATTGGTTCTGCTCTGCACCACCGGGCTGCAGCCCTACCGGGCAGTCAGTCGGCAGGCGGCGGGCGGCAGGCGGTGGCATGCTGCCACCCGCCGCCGCCGGGGAGCGGGTGGTGGGGCTTCGTGTGGATGGGGTGGGGACACTAGCCACCAGGGAGATGTTTGAAGGAGGTTATTTACATCTGCCCGAATCGGCATTACGGTCCACTGGACCACCAGGGAGATGTTGAGGGGGGGTCTTATAATTCTGCCCATGATCAGGCACTAGGAATGTGTTGGGGGTTCATTCCACAATCTGCCCGCGATCAGGCACACTAGAAACGTGTTGGGGGTTCTTGTTACATTCTGCCGCGATCGGGCACTAGGAACGTGTTTGGGCGGGGGTTCATTTCACAATCTGCCCGCGATCGGGCATTACGTCCACTGGACCACCAGGGAGATGTTGGGGGTTCACTTTACTTACTGCCAGCGTTGGGCATTTGGGTCCACTGGACCGCCAGGGATAATGAGCGGGAGAACACATTGATGCCCATGATCGGCCTGGTGGGTACACTATGCCCGTGATCGGGCTGGGGGGCACAGGGACTGAGTTGGGGGCCAGTCACAGGTGGCAGCTGCTGTGTTGCGCCCTGCAATACAGCAGCTCACCTGTGGGTGGCCCTCTACTTAAGCCTTTTTTTTTTTGGCTCAAGGTCCTGCAGGCTCAGGTTGGGGGTTGCGCCTGCACAACTCTGCACAGCCCGGCTGTGTATCAGGCTGTGCAGTTTATGCATGGTTCCTCCCCCTCCTGTTGAGCATGCATTCATTTGCATTGCGCTGTTGCTCAGCCTGTTTTCAGTGGCGCAACTGCCTCCTGCTGAATATCGCAGAATGGCACAATGTAGGACTTGAGCATGCGCAACCCTGTTGAGCATGGAGCAACCCTTTTGAATATCTGGCCCATAGTTTACTCACGTTCTACAGATGCCCCTTATTTCTTTGGACCAAGAGAAGGCCTTTGACCAGGTTAATTACGGATTTTTATTTCAAGTACTACAACACTACCATATTCCCCTACAATTTATTTCTTGGATAGAGCTTCTCTATTGAACAGCATGGATTACACTGCCTATTAATAACTCCCCAGGGAAAGCTTTGGGGGGCAGAAAGAGTATAAGACAGGGCTGCCCCTTAAGCCCTCTTTTATAGGCATTTCAAATAGATCCTTTATTAAAAGGAAATTCTTGCATCATCCTCATATTCCTAAACTGGTGTTTCCAAATGGTTTCTCTGCCCCATTAATAAGCACGTATGCTGTTGTTCTATGTTATTTTTACTACCCCCTTATTAAACCCATCAGACATTACATCCCTGCTTACTGATATCGAGAAGCCTTTGGACTCTAAGCTTAATTATCACAAAGGTGTTACCAGATACATTTCCAGCTCCCTTACCCCACCCCAGCATTAGATCAAGTAGCTAATATCCTGGTAACCCAGGACCCGATTACAATTTGGGGGATTTTTTGGGGTAATCCAGATGACCAAGTTTATAACTGGCTTTTAACATTAGATAGAGCTGACAGGCTAGTAGGCTCATGGAAGGGACATACCGTAGCAAAGTGAAAACTTGTGATCTTATTAAAAACTTTGTATTATCACTATTCTTGCATACAGCTTCAGTGTACACTTTACCTTTCTCTTTAGAAGCTAGAGCCAACAATGTCTTTTTTCAGGACTTTTGAGGCAGCCGCTTGAGCCCTGTAAAGCGAGTATACACTTATCTAGACTATTGTTTTGGAGGAGTGAGAATGATTAACCTTTTAGTATTCTTCCATAATTTATTTAGTAAATTCTTATTCCCGTCATTATTGCACCCCCCCTTCTGGTTTTCGTTATTGATAAAACTAGTTACCCCTTTATGTGAGGTATGGTTAAGGACCTCTATAGAATTGCCTAGGAATTTCAGAAAATATGGAATTCCCACATTTTTTACCCCTACTTTTCTTAAAACTAAGAAGTGGAAGTTGTCATTTATCATGGTTGAGAATGTAACTCGAAAACGGTTATATGCAAATATTCTTCATTCATGTTATTTTAAAAAATAAAGAATTCTGGATATTCAAGGATCTGAATTAGATAATAACATAGTTTTTTATCAGCTCATTGACACTAGACTTCCAATAAAACTCTGGGACATTATGTAGCTGTCATACCATGGGAGACTTGCTGTACGGGGAAATTTAAAACATAAATCCTTAGAAGACAGAATGTGCTTCAGAGATACTTTTGTTGCACAGCTTGAAACAATGCAGCATTTTTGCGTGTCCTTATAGTGTAGCATTTTGGACCATATGTTTGCATATATAGAAATACAAATACATTAGCAATATTACATACAAAATGCATATTTATAGATTCATTTGTCTCTCAATGCCACATTATCATGCCAGTACGTTGAGACTTATTTTCGTCCTTTGTAGATATTTTTTGTGGCAAGCCAGATGCATCAATTATTGCAGCAAAAATCTTATATGGGAATTCAAGTGGCAAACCAGATTACAACAGATTTAAAAACCCTATATCTTTCAAAATGAGAATGTATGTCTCAATCACAGCATGATGCGTACTGGGCATGGATTTTGGAAGCCTGGTTTTAAGTTGGGCATATTAAATTAAATTACTACTGTCATGCAGTGGTTTGGAAGATAGACTAATTCTGCTTCTGTACATATGGTATGGAATCCCTACATAACCTAAAATACCCCCCACACACATACATATGCACTTTATTAGGTGTTAAAAAGAAGTGACTGTGGATTAGACTACTTACTAGTTACTGAGACACGTACAATGATTTATTTTTTCTTAGGTCTACAATAACATTAAACTTGCACATAGGCGGAGAGATTTTATTTTGTTATTTCCCTTTTTGTTTCTTTTCCCTCTCTTTTCTAGGAAGCCTAATATGAACTTTGATGAAAATCTGACTATAGTTGTCTCTTCCATACAATATAATAGGAAACTTTGTTTTTTATATTAACCTTGATCAAAATTGTTTATGTATGCTGTAATATGTAATTTAGTTTTTCTCTCTCTCTCCTTGTTTTTACATAACAGATGTGTGATGTAACACTGTTTTAATTTGCATTTTATTTTATGTTCAATAAAAAATGTCCCTACTCTTTTCAATAAGAGTCATGGAATCCTTAACATCCACCTGAACTACCACCAATCCAGTCAGATAAGACCTTGGTTTAACATTTCATTCAAAAGACAGCACCTCAGAAGTGCAACACCTCTCTCATGCTGCACTACAGTGTCAGTACTGGGATATTAACCGAAGTGGCAGGTGTGGGAATTGATCCCACAGCCCTCTGATCTCCCGTCTCAAAGGCAAGTATGTTACCTACTGAGCTAATTACTATTCTATTATACACTATTCTACTGTAATAGCATGACATCTGCAGGGTTCTGCCCAATGCAGCTGTAAAAATGAACAAAATATACATTCTTTGCATATTAAGATACAAATTAATACATCATAACCAAATAAATGTAAAGTACCTTCTTTTAATTTAATCAAATAATATTATCAGAGTTTATGAGACACTGGTCATGAAAACTCAGTGCTTACTTCATTCTAGGTCTTGATATTTATAATACAGTGCAGCCCTCTTAAATATATACCCTTGAGACTGGCACAATGTTTATGAGGGCTATGCATTTATCAGATCTTGTATTATTTTAATGGTGAGCACAATTTGTAGTATGTGCCAGGGGATGGGTAAGGAAAAGAAATGCCAGTAGCACTTAAGTGCTTCTTTGGTTGGGATAACATGATTTATGACATGCTGTGGCATTCTTTGGTCTGTTTCCTATGTGAGGGAGGGTGCATCTGGGATTCATGCAAAGTGTGTCTGTGACATTTTTTTTGGTTCTTTGCTTTGATTTCAGTGTGAGGGAGAGTGGTTCTGTAACTTTGGTTTGATGGTTAAAAGGTTGAAATAGCTGATTAACTACTCATTTTAAACAGGGCAGCTCATTTACAGACAATTTGTTGCCAATTAGTAAGACTGCTACAGGCAGTGTCAGTAAATGTGGACCAGTCAGTCAACCCTTAAACAGTTAAACTGAGGGAAAAATATGAATTTAAAAGGATCCTTTATGCATTTAACAGGTGTATTTCATATAGGAAGTATAGGGAAAAAAATTGGGACTTTGAAAATCTATGTGTGTAGGAGGGCTATGCATCTATCAGGTATGCGTTAAAGTAGGATGCACTGTATTCCATTTCTAGATTTATTCAGACAGTTTACAAAGTTCTATTATATAAAAATTCACAATGTACAAATATTAAATCAATGACCCTGATTCCTTCTGAAACATCCAGTACAGGTTAAGCACACAAACTTTAAGCATATTCAATATACATTTAATAGTAGTTTTTATTTATAAAGTACCCATTCCCATAATATACACTTTTATGATGTGACATTCATATAGTGCCTCCACATGCTTAACATCTAACCTCAGGCAGTGGGTTGCCATCTCATTATGTTTGCTTGCACGCATGTGCAAGAAACATAGTGCCATCATTGGAGATTTTGGAGGTGTGTCACCTCCTCCTCCAATTCAGTCAGTGTGCTTGCAGGCGCGGCCCCTGTAAGCCAATGCATGCTGGAGCTGTCTATGACAAGCTCCAAAATGCAGTGGCATACAATTGAAAGGGGGAGCTACGCTTGAGTGAGCAGTGATAAGATATCGCCTGCTCATGCGCAGCTCCCCTACACACACACACACACACACACACACACAGACATAAACGCATGCATACTGCGTGCTGCCCCCCCACACACCTATAGCCGACGTCCCCTTCTGCTGTGCTCCCCCTAAAGCCTTCCAAACTTCATAGAATAGCCGATGGGGTGCCCAATCCCCATCAGCTTCACTGTTTCTCCCCATACTATCGCCAACGGGGTGCCCAATCCTCTGGCCGGCTTCACTCCCCAGGACAAGGTGCCACACTGGGAGCCTACCCAGCGTGGCAACAAATGTCATGGCCGACGGGGTGCCCAATACCCCTGTTGGCTGAATGTCCTCTAACGCCCTTATGCCATGCTGGGTGCCCACCCCAGCTTGGCAAACGTCCCGCATCGTCTGTTTGTTTTCAACCTGAAAAATAAAAGCGGTCCCACGTAGTCTCCCAGCCCACCCTCCCACAACCCCACCCACCCACTTTGTACCCTGCCTATCCACACCCCTCACCCCATACTTACCTCCGAGCTTGGTGCGACAATCTTTGGTGGACCGGAACATGTCTGCACTCTTCAAAGCCGACAGCGAACTGAGGAAATGCCTGTAAGCTGTATAATGGGCTAGATAGGGGGGTTTCAACTGTATTGCATATCTCAGGCATTTTTGGAATTTTGCACCAAATTTTCAACATGGGGTTTTTGGGACCCCTTCTCATGAATGATGTCACTGTCATGGCGATATTCAGGCCCGAAGGGTGATTTTGCGCAGTGACTGTGAAATCACCCTTTGGGCCTGAATAACACCATGACAGTGACATCATTCATGAGAAGGGGTCCCAAAAACCCCACGTTGAAAATTTGGTGCAACAATTCCAAAAATTGACTGTTTTATGAGTGTGCTTTGAGCAGTTCCTATGCAGGCTCGTAAGTTTGCGCACTTTCAATATTTTCACTCCAGATTTTCAACACTGCCATTTTACCACACCTTCTTATGAGTAGTACAGCTGTCATTTTTCACATCTCACCCAAAATGTGTTTCCGCCCATGTAGCGCACAATGGTGCAGTCGGTGTGCGAGATCAATGTACGGGACAAATTAAGAAAATCACAGTGACACTGTTTATGAGCAGAGGTCTTAAAGTGGCTATGTTGAAAATTTGGTGAAAAAATTCCTAAAAATGACTGTTTTACGAGTGTGCGTTGCGAAGTTCCTACGCACGCTCGTAAGTTCACAAACTTTCAATATTTTCACTCCAGATTTTCAAAATTGCCATTTTACCACACCTTCTTATGAGTAGTACAGCTGTTATTTTTCATATCTCACCCAAAACGTGTTTCTGCCCATGTAGTGCACAATGGCGCAGTTGGTGTGCAAAATCAATGTACGGGACAAATTAAGAAAATCACAGTGACACTGTTCATGAGCAGACATCTTAAAATGGCTATGTTGAGAATTTGGTGAAAAAATTCCTAAAAATGACTGTTTCACGAGTGTGCGTTGTGCAGTTCCTACGCACGCTCGTAAATTTGCAAATTTTCAATATTTTCACTCCAGATTTTCAACATTGCCATTTTACCACACCTCCTTATGAGCAGTACAGCTGCCATTTTTCACATCTTGCCCAAAATGTGTTTCAGCCCACGTAGCGCACAATGGTGCAGTCGATGTGCAAAATCAATGTATGGGACACATTAAGAAAATCACAGTGACACTGTTCATAAGCAGAGGTCTTAAAATGGCTATGTTGAAAATTTGCGTGAAAAAATTCCTAAAAATGACTGTGTTACGAGCGTACGTTGCGCAGTTCCTATGCATGCTCGTAAGTTTGTGAATTTAATATTTTCACTCCAGATTTTCAACATTGCCATTTTATTACACTTCCTTATGAGCAGTACAGCTGCCATTTTTCATATGTCACCCCAAATGTGTTTTCACACATGTAGCGCACAATGGTGCTGTTGGTGTGTGAAAGCAATGTTTAGGACAGATTAAGAAAATCACAGTTACACTGTTCACGAGCAAAGGTCTTAAAATGACTATGTTGAAAATTTGGTGACAAAAGTCCATAAAATGACTGTGTTACGAGTGAGTATTGCGCAGTTTCCATGCACCCTCGTAAGTTCATGACTTTGCAATATTTTCAGTCCAGATTTTCACCAGTGGCATTTTTCCACACTTCCTTATGAACAGTACAGCTGTCATCTTTCACAAGATGGCTGAAGTGTGTTTTCACACTTTCAGCACAGAGATGCGTGGTCGCTGTGGGAAACCATTGTTCGGCACAGATAAAGAAAATCACAGTGACACTGTTCATGATCGGAGGCACCAAAATGCCTGAGTTGACAATCTGCTGTTAAAAATCTCCAACCTAATTATATTACGGGTGTGCATTGTACAGTTTCTATGTACGCTCGTGACTTCACCATTTTTTTAAATATTTTTATTGCAGATTTCCAACAATGCCATTTTTTACACGTCCCCATGAACAGTACAGCTGTCATTTTTTACATCCTGTTCGGAATGTTTTTGCACCTGTGGTGCTAAATGTCGTAGTCGCTGTGAATAAGCAGCTTTTAGCTAACAAACTGATATTCCCCCTGTTCATGAGGTGGGGTAAAAAAAAAACTTGTTGACAATTTGGAGTGAAAATACCAATGAATGCCTGAGGTATTAGGGTTTCCAACCATAACGCCCCAACCCTGTAGAGAATGACAGGCATCAGAGGTGTAACTTGGGATTCTTGCCTGTATTGCTCATACCATTCCACGTCCTGTAGCCAGTGAGAGGCATCGAGGTATGTCTTGGACTCTTCGGCTCCAAAGTTCACTCCATTCTCCTATATCACACCCATCTCACCGTATTTCCTAATGAAATGGGGTGCGCATAAGGGACAAAGACCCCAAGGAACACCGTGACACTTGTCAGTGTCTGCAGGGTGGGGTGTGGTAAAATGGCATGGCCGTTATGCCTGACAACCCAAAGGCACACCCCAATGCCTGTCACTCTCTGCAGGGTGGTGGTGGGGTTGGCTTCAGTTCAATACTTCACTGCCATTCCTATTACGCAGCTCTGTAACTTCTACACTACCACTGCCAATGCCACCAAGCAAACATTCGGCATTGACAAATGCTTGTTTAGCACTTCCTATAGTGCAGGATTTCTCAAATGGTGAGCCCAGCCTCCCAGCAGGGCCCCAGCCTGTTCCAGGGAAGGCTCAAGCAAGTCTCAAAAATTAATGTGTTTATATATTAAGTTTCAGATATTTTGTGTGGGGGGATGAGGCACACTGAAATAGGATAATAATGTGTGAATGTATGTATTTATTTACAGGTCAGGGACAAGGAAAGGTGCACTGAGCCAAGGCGCAGGTGTAGTCAGAGAAGGGTAAGGACTGAATACAGTTAAAGAGATAACTGCAAAACACTTAAGCAATACAAAATGAACAACAGTGTGAACACATAGGAACAGTGAACACATAGTTAGAGGTAACAATTGACCAGCTGGACTGGTGGCAGACCAGCACAAGTACAAGAGATAAGCAGAGAGGTACTAGGAGCAAGAGCAGGAGGGAACAGTAGGATCCCTGAGAAGATGCTTAAGAGAAGGGTAAGATGAGGAAATGCAGAGGTGGGTAGGAAGGTTATTCCAGATAGGGAGGAAACAGACACAGAATACACTGTGACCCATGAAGGTATTGCTACAAGGGATAACAATGGTTTGAGAGTTAAAATAGTGGAGGCTTGCCTGGGAAGTGGGGATTACATGGGGGGGTTACAAAACACTGAATAAAATAGCCTACTGCTCAAAGGAGTTTGACTTTATTGCTGATCCACTGTGAAAAGTATACTATGTATCTATGGGGAAGGCCCAAGATTATTTCAGAATTTGAGAGAGGCTCAAGATCTATTCCATGGCTTGGGGAGGTTCACTATGACGAAGTCTGAGAACTAACGGTACAATGTATTCAGTCAAAAAAGTGATAACATTGCATTGTTACCACCAGTGTGAAGGTTGTGGTTTTTCTCAACTAATGTACTGCATACACTCACCTACACTTGTCATGGGGGGGTTGTGCATACATGTATTTATTTGCAAAATGGACAAAACATGCATTTGTCAATGCTGAAAGTTCACTGTCAACATTGCTATTGTACATGCCTCCCATATTTTTCTGTGTACATTCCTCTGCCTTGCATTTTAAGGCATCACTATCAACACACATTTCTTATGTTCTTCCAGCACTGGTTCACTTTATTAGAAAAACAAGCATTTGTCAATGCTGAATGTTTGCTGGTATTGGCATTGGTAGTGCAGGAGTTAGAGAGATGCATAATAGGAACGGCAGTGAAGTATTGAAGTGATGCTAACCTTCACCCCCACCCTGCAGAGGCTGACAGGCGAAACACAGGGGCCTTTGGGTCATTGGCCATAACACTCTTGCCATTCCACCTCACCCCATTCTGCAGACACCAACCGGTGTCACAGTGTGCCTTGAGGTCTTCTGACCTGACGACCATCCCATTCCATAAGGAAATAAGCTGAGATGGGTGCAGTATAGGAGAATTTAGTGAATGTTGGGGCTGAAAACTCCATGGTACACCTTGATGCCTGTCAGTGGCAGCAGGGTGGGGGTAGGGGTGGAATAGGGTGAGCATTATGATTGATGACTCCAAGTCACACCCCGACACCTGTCAGGCTGTACAAGGTGGGCATTATGGTTGGAAACCTTAATGCCCCAGGTGTTTGTTAGTATTTTTCCTCCAAACTTTCAACAAGGGTTTTTTTGGGACTCCGCCTCATGAACAGTGGCAGTATCATTTTGTTACTCAGTCACAAAAGGTGATTTTGCACTGCGAGTGTGCCATTTGGCACCACAGGTGTGAAAACGCATTTGGGGCAGGATATGAAAACAGTCAGCTATACTGTTCATGAAAAGGTGTGAAGAAATGACAATGTTAAAAAATCTTGAATGAAAATATGAAAAAATGGCAAGGGTATGAATGCACGTATAAACCATGCGACGCACGCTTGTAACATAGTCATTTTTTGGAATGTTTTCACCAAATTGTCAACATGGCCTTTTTGGGACTTCCCCTCATGAACAGTGGCACTGGGATTTCATTAATCTGTCCCAAAAGTTGATTTCACACAGCGACCACGCCATTCTGTGCCACAGGTGCAAAAATTACATTTCGGGAAGGATGCAAAAAATGACAGGGGGTGTGAAAAAATGGCAATGTTGGAAATGTGGAGTGCTCAATGGACTCTAATAATGCAGTCATTTTTGGGAGTTTTATCACCAAATCTGCAAAAAGGGCTTTTTGGGACCCCACCTCATGAAAAGAGGTACAGTTTTTTACATTAATTAGTCCCAAAAGGTGAATCCACACAGAGACCACAAAAACTACCTTTCAGGACTGAGAAATGAAATTACAGTGACAGTGTTCACAAGGTGGGATCCTAAGAACCCCATGTTGAAAATATGGGACCAAAACTCCAAAAAGTAGCTGAGATTTCAACTTAAGTTGAACCCCCACCCTTAATTGACATTATAGGGCTTACTGTGATTTTCTTCAGTTTGCAGTTGGCTTTTGAAGAGTGCAGACATGTTCCCGTTCCACAGAAGATCTCTGCTCCTGACCTCAGAGATAAGTATAGGTGGGGGGTGGGAAACACAGAAGGAGGTTGCAGGTTGGGAGGGGGAGGGTGGCCAGCGGAATGATGAAGGACCATTTTCTTTTTTTTTCATGTTTAAAAAAAAAAGACCTCCTGAGACGGTTTTCTTTTTTACATGTGAAATATTAATAACACAGATTTCGGCACATTGGAGTAGGCACCCAGTTTGCCAGAATATGGGGGGAGGAATCAATGCCAAACTGTGGATTGAAAACCATGAGGCCAGCTGAAAATATAGGGGTGTGGGCAGGACGGCACATCCAACACCAGGAATGGGCATCCCAGTGTCAGAAACATCAGAGGTCATTTTTTGGCACACTGGTGTGGGCTCCCAGTGTGCCACATTAAAAGAGAAGGGGGGGATGCATGCTGACATGGGGACTGAGCACCCCAATGTCAGCAGGTGAGTGGGGGGTCTGCTAGTGCAATCACGCTTAAAGAGAAAGTGCCTTTGAGCACTGTATACTCCCAGCCCATATGGAGCTTAGGCTATGGCTTACTCTACACAGGTGGGAGAAAAGGAGCAAAAGGAGTCAGCAGGAAGTGGAGGAGGCAGGAGAGGAAAGGACCAGTGGGGTGGTGGGAGGGGGCGGAGACATCAGCCAGGCTGTTTGGGATGCAAACAGCTGTTTGCTGTGCAGTGACCTGCAGATGAAAGGAAAAAAATGCCATGACTGGTGCAGCTTTTTCTTTTGAAATGCAGACCACTTCAGGCAAAACAGTGTCATGGTCAGCCTGGCTGATGATTGGTGTGATACTGTTGAGTCCCTTGCAGAGCACTCTGCATCGGACAGATAGTGTCACACCCCTCAAACATCACTCATCCCAAGAAATTCGATGCACATGCATGAGCTTAAAAATTGCTAAATTCTTTAAATAAAGTAAATCTGCTCCTATTAGAAATATTCAACAGGAAATATCTTGATCCTTCACAGATTCATAGACATGTACCGGCAGAAAGGGACCCTCCCTAGTCCATCGAATCTTCCCATCCCCCCTGCTTGTTCCCCCCACCATGATTACCTCCCTCCTCTCCTTGACAACTCATTATTTTTGTCCCAGGCCTTAAAGAAACCTCCACTGTACTGGCCCTCACCACATCCTCTGGCAGTCCATTCCAGGGCTCAACTACTCTCTCCATAATGTAATACTTCCTAACATTTCCCCTAAACCTTTCCCCCCTCCACTTTCAATCCATACCCCCTAGTTCTCGTCTCTACCTTCCCAGAAAATAAGCTCTCCCCCACTTCAATTTGATTCTCAGTACTGCGTTTCCATCCCCATTTTTGGTTCTGTCTGTCCTGGGCATATAGACTTTCATCATTCCATGTTGTCCCCCAGTCCCCCACTAACCCATAACCCTCTGCCTGCACCATCCCACTAACCATTGGTTGAACTACCTGACCCTTTGTTTCCTTTCAGTGCTTGCTTTGGGCACAGGCAACACTTCCCAAAAAGCTATAGATCAGAAAGACAGGCTGCTACAAAACTCAGCAAGTGCTGTGAATCTCACCTGTACTTCCAACAGGCTGTTCCCATCCAAATAATTAGTCCCCAGATGGAAAATCAGGTGTGTTTACTCATCCTCTGTCTTGCCCCATGATGGAATATTATGAATTACCTCTGATACTGTCATACCCAGCAAGCACTCCACCCAAACCACACTACCCCTGCCCCCATTTATTTTCTCTTGAAATCGAGTCCCCAGTGAGGAGGACCCTTCTCCCGTTTTGATTTTGCTTATTATTTATTATCTTTTCCTTACTCCTAGTTCAAGAAACATAGAAACATACATAGAAACATAGAAACATAGAAGTTGACAGAAGATAAGGACAGCAAGGCCAATCAAGTCTGCCCATTTTTCCACCTTTTAAATGTGCCATTGGCCTGTACTCTGTCAAAGGCCTATCTATTCATACTCAACTGTATTGCTCCCTTATGCTTGTCCCATGCCTGTTTGAAGTCCTGTGTAGTATTCATATCCACCATTTCCTGAGGTAGGGAATTTCATGCATCCATCACCCTTTCTGTGAAAAATAACTTCCTCACATCCCCCCTTAATTGGCATCCCTCTAATTTCATGCAGTGTCCTCTTCTCTTGCAATTTTACTTATATTGAAACATGTTAGACTCTTTCACCTTGTCAATGCCCTTAAGATGTTTGAATGTTTCAATCATATCACCTCTCTCCTTCCATTGCTCTAGGGTGTACTTACTGAGTTCCATTAATCTGTCCTCATATGTTTTCTGTTGCAGTCCCTGAACCATTTTGGTTGCCCTTCTCTGGACAGCCTTCATTTTATTAATGACCTTGTGCAGGTGTGGCCTCCACTACTGCAAAAAGTACTCCAGGTGGGGCCTAACCAGTGTCTTGTAAAGAGGAATTATTACTTCCATCTTACAACTTGTGATACCTCTGCTAATACACCCCAACATCCCTTTAGCCTTACCTACTGCTTTAGTGGTCTGCTTGGATGATTTCAGGTCATCTGTGATGATGATGCCTAAGTCTATTTCTTCCTTTGTGATTGCCAGCAACTCCCCTCCCAACCTATAGGTGACTTCAGGGTTTCTCTTCCCTATGTACATGATCTTGCACTTCTTTGCGTTAAACGCCAGTTGTCACTCTCCCAACCATTTTGCCAGTTTATCCAGTTCTCTTCTCATTCTGCCCACCCCATCTGGATCATATGCTCTGTTGTAGATCTTGGTGTCATCTGCAAACAGACAAATCTTACCATCCAGTCTATCTGCAATGTCACTGATGAAGGTATTGAAGAGGATGGGTCCCAGAACTGATCCCAGAGGTGCCCAACTTGTGACTTGCATCTCTTCTGACTGTATGCCATTTACCACCACTCTCTGCTTTCTACCTGCCAACCAGTTTGCCCCCCAGTTGACCAACTTCTGATCCTCCCTGAGCCTACTCAGCTTATTAATCAATCTTCTATGTGGAACAGTATCGAAGGCTTTGCTGAAGTCAAGGTAGGTAACATCAACTGCTCCCCCTTGGTCCACCACTCTGGTTACTCAGTCAAAGAAATCTATGAAATTAGTTTGACAGGACCTTCCTGTTGTAAACCCATGCTGTCTTGGATCCTCTGCTACTATGGATTCCATGTGTTGCACTATTCTGTCCTTAAGGAGTGCCTCCATAATCTTTCCCACTACTGATGCAAGACTGACTGGTCTGTAGTTCCCTGCCTCCTCCCAGCTTCCACTCTTGTGGAGCGGGAACACATGAGCCCTTCTCCAATCTTCTGGGATCTCTCCTGTACTCAGAGACTAAACAGTTCTGATAATTTCTCTGCTAGTTCCACCCTTAGCTCCTTTAGTACCCTGATATGTATGCCATCAAGTCAAATTGTTTTTTCCACCCTGAGCTTAGCGAGCTCTCGAAGGACCCTTTCTTTTGTGAATGGAATAGTGCACACCTCCCTCCCCTCTGTGTCCATGGTGCTGAGTTCTGGGCCCTGCCCTACCTTTTCCTCAGTAAATATTGAGCAGAGGTATCTATTTAGGATAGATGCTTTTCCTTGGTCCTCCTCCTCACACTGCCCCTTATCCCCTTTGATCTTAGCAATGCCCCCTCTGAACTTTCTCCTTTCATAATATATCTACAGAATGTCTTGTCACCTTATTGTACTGTTTGTGCTAGTGTTTCCTCAGTTTGGTCCTTTGCCTGCCTTACTGCCTTCCCTGCTTCCCTTAGGGAAGTTTGGTATGCCTCCCTATCTTCGTCACACTGCATTTCCTTTTATTTTCTGAAGACCAGCCTTTTGACTTTGACCCTTTCTGCTACTGTTCTTGAGAACCAAAGTGGTTTTCTTCTTTTCTTGCTCCTGCTTTTCTCTCTAACACAATGGGATGTTGCTTCAAGTATTGCACCCTAAATGCTTGCCCACTTTGCCTGTACCCCCTCACCAGTATTTCTTCTTGCCAAGGCTAGCTTAACTCTTTTGGCCATCTTATCAAAGTCAGCTCCTCTAAAATCCCATATTTTTGCCTTGGAATGTGATAATATAGTTCTAGTGGCCAAATTGAACCATACCATGTGCTGATCACTGACCCCAGGTAACCTTCTACCTGGATATCTTTGATCCTATCCCCATTAGTCAGTATTGGAGCTAGGATAGCCCTGTCTCTTGTGGGTTGTTCCACCAGTTGTTTGAGGCCCTCTCACTGCAGGGAATCCACTATGTGTCTAGTTCTGGCAGATGTTCCTGCTGGTATTGACCAATCTGTATCTGGCATGCTGAAGTCTCCCCCTATCAGAACCTCCCTTTAGCCGTCATGTTTTGTATATCTTCTAACAGTAATGTGTCTATGTTCTCCCCCTTATCTGGAGGCCTGTAGACAACCCCAGTTTGTATGGCTGTCCCATTTCCTGTTTCCAGGGTGACCCACTGTTCTTCTGGCTCCTTATGTGTATTGTGAATTTCTGTAGCTTTGATATTTTAATTGACATAATGGGCTATTCCACCCCCCCTTTTTGAACCTCTGCCTTTTGTGAACAGTTCATAGCAGGGTACAGAAGTCTCCCAAGTGTGGCTACTAGTGAACCATGTCTCACTAATGACTACCATGTCCAGTTTAGCCTCTATCATTGTTGCCTGTAGGTCTGAGATCTTGTTTCCCAGACTGTGAGCATTTATGTACATGATTTTCCATTGGCCAGATTTCCATGTGTTAGTTGCTGGGCAAGGTCAGGCATTTCCCCTGTGCATCGTATGGGGAGCTGGACTTTTTCCTTACCTGATGATGCATATGAACTACAAACATGCTGAACTCCTGTCTGATCACCAGCTGAGGGGGAAGGGGTGTTCTTCCCATTTGACTTATTGGGTGCTATGCCCTCTCTCCATTTGCTAAACATTGCTTTTACTTCCCTTTTCTGTTTACCTCCTTTATTCCACTCCTCACCCTGAGCCCTACCCCCCACGAGTTACTGTCCCTTACACTCCGCAAATAACCAAATTTGCCGACGATACTCGCATAGGCCATACTGTAAATAATGTTGAAGATGCAAATACTCTACAGCATGCACTTGGTGAACTTAAAAATTGGGCAGACAAAAACATGTTAAATTTTAATATAGATAAGTGTACTGTTATGCAGTTTGGGAAAAATAATCTATCAGCCAAATATAAGTTGGGAGGCAAATTATTAAATGTGGTGGATGATGAAAGGGACTTGGGTATAAGGGTACAAAATAATTTGAGTCCTAAACTACATTGTCAACAAGTCATTAAAAAAGCTGGAGGAATACTTCAGTGTATAAACAAGCACATTCAAAGTAACAGCAGTAGAGTGTTACTCCCCTTATACACTTCTTTAGTGAGGCCTCACTTGGAGTATTGTGCTCAGTTTTGGTCAACACAAGACCAAGGCTCAAAACGTGCTCTGGAAAACATTCAGAGAAAAACAACAAAGAAAATGAAAGAATTTAAAGATCTAAATTATGACGATCATTTAAACCAGTTAGGACTTTATTCCTTAGAATATCGAAGAATGAGAAGGAACCTCTGTATGGTTTTTAAAGCTCTTCATGATGACAGTTTATGGTCTAAATTGGGACTAACTATAAGTAAAAATCCATATGAAACTCAGTCTCACCCTTTCCAACTTATGGGAGAATGTTGTAAAACAAAGAAAAGGAGCTCCTGGTTTACAATAAGAGTCACTAGTGTCTGGAACCAAATACCCATAAATGTGGTAACTAGTGATAAAATGGACATTTTCAAGTCAAGATTAGATATTTATCTATGTAAAAACTCAATATATGGTTATACTTAAATTTTCCTAGTGAGCTATATGGATCTCGATCTTTTTTTGCTCTGATAACCTATGAAACCCACCTGTGTTACCTGATTCTCTGTTCCTCCTTGCCTCTCTAACTTCTGTTACTATCCTCCCCTTGTCCTTCTGTTGCCTGTGTTCCCTCATATTTTCTCTTTGAGTTGATAACCTTCTCTTTCACCTCCTCTGTTTTGCCCTCTAGGCACTTGCTATCTTGAACCTCTCCTTTACCTTCTGACGTCCATTCAGCTTCCCCCTCTCCCTTATTCTCCTTTATGCTACCTATCTTCTCCTTCTGCAAACTCAGAATCCCTTCCAGGTTCAGTTCTACCATTTCCTGCTTTGCTGTACCCTCCCCCATGTTCCCATCTCTCTCTCTTCCCTTCTGTTTATCCCCTTTTCCTGGGCCAAGCTTGTTGAGCCCCCTAGTCCTTTTAGCACTCACTCTCCAAGTCTGCCTGCTAGAGGAGTGTACCTGTTGGACACTGTAATACGTTTTCCTCTGGTGGCTTCCTACCCCCTACTGTTGAGATATGTAGCCTTCCTTGACACCCCCTCCCCTAGTCTTTACTTCTTGATATGCATAGCTCTCCTTATCTCTTGGTCTTGGACCTTACATCCCTTTCCCCCAACTAGCACTAAGTCTCCATGTCCCCAACTGGTCCCTGTTGTGTCACTATGTTCCTTTACATTGGCCTTTATGCCCATTGTACCCCTAACTCCTGTCCTGGCACCTCCTCCTAATGAGGCCTGCTCACTCCACCTCCTGTCCTTTCCGTCATCCTGCCTCCTGTTCCCTACCCATTTACCTTCTGTGTTTCTCCTTTCCAGTTCCCTTATTGACCAAGACATTTCCCTTTTTAGCCATGATAGCTAAGCCTCCAGCCTCCATAGCCTTTGACAAACTGGGCACTCCCCCAGCCTCCACAGAGTGCTCAGGAATATGACTGCTCCACAGTTGGTGCACCCCACAATACTCCCTCCTCTGTAACCCCTATCCCCTCCCTCCACTTATGCTGTCACTGGCCCTCCCCCTGGTGTGCCCTTATACTCTGCCCCCACCACCAACTTCCACAGTCCCTCCCACAGATCTATTCCCTTTGACAAAAAATTGTAATTTACACATTTTTGGAGACAACATATCTACACACCTGTAAGCCCAGCTAGAACAAAGCTTGCCATATAAACATATCATTGGTCCCTGATGGCACATGTCAAATGTCATCTAAATCTTCTGAATGGTTGCTATGTTATTAAAGCACCAAATATTCAGTTTGACATAAAAGTGAACAAAAATTTTGACAAAAACAGTGATGTACACATTTTGGTACATTATGGGTGGGATATTCAGAGTAGTTGCACCATGAGCAACAAGGATGCACCTGCACAAGAGTGGATATGCGCCGTAGTGCGATATTCAGCGGGAGAGGCAGCACAGCACAACATGCAATGCACCACAACACAACAGAAATGAATTCATGTGCAAGTGTAGGGGCATAACCAGGAATAATGTGTGCAATGTGATATTCAACAGTAGGTGACTTGCACAGTAGCAGAGCAAGCGGAAGTTGCACTATAGTGGAAATAAGCCAAAAGAAAAAGGGAGCAAGAAAGGGGAGGATGAATGCACTACATAGAAGCCATAGCGGGGGAGTGCAGAGACAGAGTGGCAGGGAGGCAAGCCAGGAAGCAGGGGGCAGGTGAGGCCAAGAGGTGGATGGGGGCTTACTGGAGGTGTGTGCGAGTGAGAGAAGGTGTGTGTGTGTGTGTGTGTGTGTGTGTGTGTATGTGTGTGCGAGAGAATGAAGGGCAGTAGTCAAGAGGCAGGGTGCACAGTGGTGAACAGCCAGGGGTGTACCCGGTGCAGGGGCAGTACCAGAAACACACAGCTGAGGGGGGACCAGGTAGACAGCCACCCGGGGGGCACCAACCAGGGATATGGCCAGTGCCACCATCCAGTTGGAGGCTGTAATGAGGGATGTGAGAAGGCAGGCAGCAGGGAGGCATGGTCTTGGCAGGGCCCATCGGTGGTACACCCAGAGCAGGCTGTACCGTGCCTGCACTACCTTCAAACAGTACAGTGACACTGAGATTGTGGGCTGGTGCTGCCTGAACCAGACAATTCTGAGGTAGCTCTGTGAGCTGTGCAGTGATGAGATGCAGACACCCACACGACAGAGCCATGTGCTGTCTGTGGAGACTAAGATGACAGTTGTCATGTGTCTGCTCACCACTGGCACCTTCCAGAGACCAACAGGGGGCATGACATGCATAACCCAGTCAGCTGCATCATGCCTACTCACACAGTTCCTCAGCACACTGCTGCCACATACTGCAGGGTACATCCATTTCCCCAGCACACAGGCAGAGCACACAGCAAACATGCAGGAGTTGCACAGGGTAGCATGGTTGCCTGGCATGTTTTGGGCCATAGACTGCACCCATGTAGGCATGCGCATGCCACCTGGCTTGGAGGGGTGGCATACATCAACCACAAGGGTTACTCGAGTGTCAACTTCCAGGAGGTGTGTGATGCCAGGGGGTGCATAATCAATGTCTGTGCCACGTACCCTGGGGGAGCACATGATGCCTGCATCTGGCATCAGTCCATGCTGTGTCATAGGTCTGAGAGTGGGGACATCCCCACTGGCCATCTGGTAGGTGAGTATGCATAGCATGCTAGATGATGGGTGCAGACAAGGGGGGGTGGGGCATGGGTAGGGGTGCCATTAGGAATGGCCATGACGGTTCATGGCACAGTGTCGCAGACTACCATGCTAATGAATCCCCTCTACACACAGGTGACAGTGGTTTCCCTCTATGGCCCTGGCTGCTCACACCATACCGGTGCTCCATGACCCCTGTGCAGCAACAGTACATTGAGGCAGACGCCACAACACGGAATGTCATTGAGCAGGTGTTCGGGCACTGAAGGCATGGTTCCATGGCCTACGCACGTTAGGTGGTGCCCTACAGTACAGCCCCTCAAAGGCCTGTGGGCTATTCTTGGCCTGCTGTATCCTGCACAACATGGCCACCAACTGTGGGATAGCTGTTGAAGTCGAAGAGGGGGACAGCAGTGGGGACAAAGAGGATGCCGGTCCAGCTACTGTTGGGCAGCCACCCCCTGGGCCAAGGGAGCCCTAGCTGACCAGGTGGCCCAGCAGCACCAGGACACCATCACAGAGGAGCACTTTGGACAACACAGGTAGGTCAACATGGCCATGTGCAACCACCAAGGGCAAGGGCACAGCCCACAGACGGGCAGGGGTGGACACCAGGGGAGGACGGCATCAGAGGCATGGGAATGGGCCTCACACAAAGGCAGGTTACAGTAGGGCTGCATGTACATACATGCACACACACCCCTACCCATCCCCACAGGGCCACAGGAATGCCCACCCCAGCAGGCCTCCCACACCCACAGAGGATCCAACACTACCATGCCCAGTGGCTGGCACTGTGCATGCCTCAGATGCTAAGCACCATTGCACAGTGGCAGACAGCACTATGCAGGCATCATCATGCACACGCCACAGTGGCCTGCAGCTGGGAGGGAATGCACAGGGGCCATGTGTGTGCAGGGTTGGGCACCACATCCATGCAATGCACAAAGAACACTACAGTGCACACAGGGCAGTAGTAGACAGTGGTTGTGGAGAGGGAAGGGTCAGTCATGCAGGACGGTAGCACAGCCACCACAGATGAGTGGGTAGTCCCTCTCTGACCTGCCAGCAAGACGAGTCTGACCAGAGGCCTCATGGGGTGGCACTGAAGGATCCCCAGGGGTGATGCTGCGTGAATGCAACTGTGTCCACGCAGGGGTCTGCAGATCACCAAACATGCCCACACCAGGCATGCTAGGTATGCCCACAGCCGAACCCGGCATCGACATGGCAGGGGTCACACCATGTCGAGAATGGGGGTTGGACAAAAGCACTCTGCAGGGTATGTGGCAGCTGGGAACCCAGCCAGTTGGCCAGTGTAGCCATGACAGTTGCCATTGCAGTGATCTGCCTGTCAATGGCAGCGGTCACATCTACCCGCTGCTGATCCAACTCTGCCAGGAGCAGGGCAAGGTCCCTGCTTTGCCGCTCCTCTGTCTGGCACAGTGCCGCACAGAGTGCATCCACTGCTGACATGAACCACATCTGCTGATCCACAGAAGCCTGGAGAAGATGGCTGTGGTCATCCAAGGGTCATCTGCATGTCCAGTATGCTGTCCCCCGTGGTGTTCCTGGCTCTGCTGCACAGCATCCCTCAATGGTGGGTATTGCACAGTGCTGCCATTCTGGGGTACATCCACACGCGGTGTACTGCCACTGCCCCCCAGTCCCCATGTCAACACTAGCCAGCTGCTGCCCCTCTGGCTGCCGATTGCCAGGCACCACTGGTGTGGTCGCAGTGTAACAACAGCCCTACTACCCTGGAAGAACACCAGTTCTGCCCCACTGGAGCCAGTGGATGCAGCCTGGACAAGGGCTGTTGTACAGGTAGCCATGCCAGCACTACCTGTGGAACCACCTGGGCAGATGCCATCCATGGGAACATCCTGTGTCCCACATACATAACTGTCTGGGATGTGTGTCATGTCATCATCTGTGCTGGGGCTTGCCCCAATCTGTGTCTCAGCACACTGGACACCATGATCAATGTCACTCTGGAATACAGCCAGGGCCATGTCTGCAACTACACCACTGGCACCAGGCCAGACAGATGTGCAGGACTGAAGATGATCTGTTCATCGGACACCTGTGGAGGTGGATGGGCACTCCACCATGTCCAGGGCCTCCCCCTCAGCAGACACACCCACCACCACTGCCCCCTGCAGATGCTCAGGAGCTGTAAAGGAACACAGTACTGTTAGTGGTTCTGCCTGGCCCTGGGGCCTGCCCCTCTTGCCACCCACACACTGCTAGCGCCGGACCTACCATGTAGTGATGGGCTGCTGTCCATCTGGAAGCCTCTGCCAGGAATACCCTTGATGACACTACACCACATGCTGCCAGCCACCTGCTCCTCCAGTGGCGTCAGCCAAGGTACGACCTGCTGTTCCCCACCAGTGGCAGCACATGCCACTCTGATGGCAGCCACCTTATCTTTGATCTGCCTCCTGTCCGTGCCAACTTTTTTCTTGCATTCCTGCATGGAACGCTGGTAGCTGCCTGCTGGTTGATGGCACATGCCACTTCACCCCACACCACTGCACACTGCACAGTCCTGTGGTGTGCCCCTCTGTCCACTGAGCAGTGGCTCCCTGTTGAGATAGGCCTCAAACAGGGCATCGGATTCTGCCCTGGTGAAGTTGGGCCTCCTCTTTCACACCCTTCCCTTCTCCTCTTCATCCTCTCACTCAGTCATGCTTGTGCCTGGAGGATGGACAGGTGTTATCTTGAACTGTTCAGTCCCATACAGCCCTCCCAGACCACTATCCCCACAGCATGCCACCTATCTCAAAGGACTGCAATACTAATCTATGGCCTATGCATTCCCAGGTTGCATATTTATAGCGCATCACATGTAAATGAGGGCAAGCACAACTGTAATGGGTTGCAAATGCAGTGGATGCACCGTGGAATGGCTTATGAGCTGATTAACATAACCTGGCTGAATATCATGCTGTTGCTCCTTGTGCAGTGGTGTTGAGTGTGCTCAGGCTGTGGCACACCATTGCGACATGTGCAATCAGCACCGCACCACGCATGCCTGCAGTGCTGACACCAATGCTATCGGTGCTGCTGATGCACTGTGCATGGGAGGCAGTACAGGGCACTGCCACTACTGTGCCTGTGGTGCTTATGCACTGTATGCCCAAAGGGGCACTCGTGCCATGGTGCACCATGGGAACCAAGGTGCCTCAGCATGGTAGGCCACTGTATGGCATCACACACATGCACCCTACCATGCTACATGCAGGGACCTCCCAATAGCACTGTGGTGTGTCGTTCATGGATAGACCCTTGACCCTGCAGCTAACCCTTACCCTCTAGGTGCCATGCATCCACATGGTTGCCCCTATTGTGCAGTCCAGTGCCAGAATAATTGTGACTGGCAGTGTAGTACCGCACTGCCTCCGCACATGGGATACATGTGCTATGGGGTGTCATTTTGTGCTCACCAGTGTCAGAACCATGCCATGCAACAGAGCACCAGTGTGGACAGTGGTGGAACTAGCAAACCTGGTGGCACTTGTGAAGCCCCATGCAGGTGCCCTTTTTGGCCAAGTTCCCCTCCTGAGGCCACACACAGTGGTGTGGCAGGAGGTGGAAGATGGCCTTGAGGAGGCCACAGGCAGCAGCAGGACCACTAAGCAGTGTTGCCACCACTATGGGGACCTCCAGCAACATGACCCTGACCACCTAGGGAGACTGCAGTGGTGTGCCTGGTGGGGCACCGTGCTACAGCCAGATAGGTGCTCCTTCACCACACTAGAACTATACGTCTGCCCTGGTATAATGGTGATCGGCAGGCCAGGCCACCGGGGGGCCGGTTCCTGTGTTGCCGGTTGTGGGGGTGCATTGATTAAACCCTGCCCCACTGTGGCATGGATGGGCTGTGCAGGCACTCTCACTGCAAGGGGGGGCTATGGTTCAGACGTGTACTGATAGGACTCTCTCCATGTTTGCACTCTAGGCCTGAAGAATTGCCTTAGGGCTGTGATGGCCCAGGACCGTGGAGGGCAGGTCGATAATGGTGGTGTGGCCATGTAGGCAGGGCACAGTGGTGATACTGGTGGGATCAGCAGCACCCTGCTGACCAGGATGCAGGTGAGTACCGTGTTTCCCCTTACTACTGTGCATGGTATGTTGCTGGGATGGTGGTGGGGTGTGGCCCCCTGCACATGGCCCCTACTGCCGTGCAAATCCCATGGTGCCCTCTGCACCATCCTGTGGGTCTGCACATGTAGGTAGGTGTTGCAGGTGATCTGTGTGTACACTGGGCACCTGGCTGTGCCACTGCCATCCCACTGCATTGCCATGATGCCTGATGGCCACGATGGTGCTGTGTGGTGCATGGGCAGAATGGTTGTGCAGCAGTTAGCATGGCTTTGGGTGCCCAGGTAGGTGGGTCATGTAGGTGCACCCACTGTGGGTGGTCACATGCCATCCCAGGGGCACAGGCCACTGCTGTATGCCATGCACATTGGGTGAGCTGCGTTGGTCTGGCCAGCCACACATTAATTCTGCTCCCTTTTCCTAGGTGGATAATGCTGGTCATCCCTGGAGTGGAACACCCAGGAGATCCTGCAAGTCACCCGGGCCATGCAGGAGCTGCTGCAGGGGATGGAGAGAGGTGAATGTCAGTGGCACAGAAGGTGCCACAGGGAGCAAAGGGATGACAGAGGCCACCAGTAGAGCCTGCAGCACCGGCACTTTTTTCCTCTACCTGGACTGTAGCCCACACTCCTATGTCCCCCTCCTTGCCATTCCCATTGTCCCCTACCTTTCTGCCCTCCCGGTTGTAGCCTTGCACATCCCTTCCCCCATTGTATGTATATCTTTGTAAAAAGCTCCTGATGTTGCTTTTCCTATTACATTATACATGCTTTTCCTACTACGACTGTGTCAGTCTCTGATTTTCAGCAGGCACATAGTGCCTTACTGCAGTGGTGTGCATGGCTACTGTGTGGTGGTGCTGGCCTGGTCGTGGGTGTGTCTGCCAAGGCTCCTCCACTGGTGTGGGTGGGGGCCATGGGCACTGTCTGAGGTATCTGTGGTGTGCCTTGTGCACTGTTTGCCTGTGTGCAGCGGGCTTTGGTGCATGCACTATGTCCCAGCCGCCCCTGGTGGTGCGTGCCATGCCTGTGCAGCTATGCCCCTTCTGTGTCTGTGGTTCACACAGTGGTGCCGATCCCACCACCACATGCATGGATGCTGATGTGGCATTAGTGGCAGTCCATACTAGCCACCCTCCAGGCATGGCACCCTGGCAGCTGGTGTCCTGACCCCTGGTCTATTGCACATCTGTCTCTATTGACACTGTGGGTGGTGCTGTTGTTGCCCTCCTCCATGCAGTCTATGGTGTCTGGGGTGGTGCTTGTGATCTGGTGACTGTCACATGGGAGTCCTGCTGCATGCAGGCGGTGGCCTGGTTCATGGTGCGCACATCACTTGGCAGGCTCACTGGCACCATGGTGGGTTGCAGGCCGTGGGTACATGGCATCATGGGACTGATGATGGGAGCATCTGTTGCTCCACTATGTGTGGCTGTTTGACGGGGTACCCTTGGGACTAGGGGGGCTTTTTATGTGCCCTGTGTTGCCTCCTGTGTGGCACATGCCTCCATGTACCACAGTAAGCTGCTGTGCTGTCTGGTGGGGCCAGTGCTGGGACAGGGTATGTGCACGGGTGGGTGTGTGGGTTGCCATCCTATGGGTAGTGGCATCTGAGATAGGCCTTGTCACTTGTGGGGTCCCTTGGGTACAGCTGCCAGTCTGAATTCCTTGCTGTGCCAC
The DNA here is from genome assembly GCA_016271365.2 of Neoceratodus forsteri. Lineage (NCBI taxonomy): Eukaryota > Metazoa > Chordata > Ceratodontiformes > Ceratodontidae > Neoceratodus > Neoceratodus forsteri. Next base: position 679,906,933 of record CM057456.1, on the reverse strand, counting down.
TGTGGGGGACATGCAGGGGGGGGCCTTGTGTATGCTGTTGTGGCATTAGTAGATGGTGTCACCTCATGCGGGAAGGGTCATGGTGGGGCTGTTGTGCATGGTGCCATGGGGCACTGGATTGCATTGTCACAGTGGTGGTGGCATACCTTCGGTGCCATGCACTGATTGGTCATGCTTATGGGCTGGGTGTCTCAGGATCATTGTACTGGGGGTGGTCTGCATTGGTGTGGTGGCGTGGCTTGGGTGGGTCCTGCCCATTCTTCTGTTATGGTTACTGTTTGCCAGGAACAATGCTGGGGTGCCTTGCCCTGCAGGTGCGTCTGCTGTTGGATCAAGGCCTGGGTTCATGGGCTGGTGGTCCATTCAACTTACCTCTGGTTGTGCTGCTCATGGGGCCTTGCCCTGGTGGGTGGTGGTGGGGTTTCGTCTGTCTGTCCTGCTGCATGCTCCTCCATGCATGGTGCATCCATGGCTGGTGCACTGCTGCTTCCTGTCTTTGTCCCTGCACATCCCTGGGTGTGCTACTGTGCATTGATCCTGCTCCACTGCTCATATCTTGTTGTGCCATGGTGCTTCAGGCATGATAATCAGATATGTTGCGCAGGCACATCTTGGCCTGCACTTAGTTTGTATACCGCACCCATTGCTCAATGCTGCACTGCACTTGTGCCTGCTTTTGCACATCTTTTTGGTGCCGTCTGATTATTCCACCCAATATCTCCAAGTGCTGGCATGCAACTGAAACAAAACTTATAACTTCATGGGATCTGTGCTTCATGATAGGGTATGCCAAATTTCATGCATATCACCTGAACTGTTTCAGTTATTAAAGCACAAACTATTGAGTTGGACATAAAAGTGAAGAAAGAATTTGACAACAAATGATGATATACACATTTTGGGACTGCATTTCTCCAGACGGTTAGAGCCAACTGCAGAAAAACTTGCCACAGCAAGAGAATATCTATCTGTGAGGGAACATGCCAAATTGAATTCAAATTGCAAGAAAATCTGTGACGTTATTAAAGGTGACCTGCAAATAAAGTCATTATTTTTGACTTATGAGCCAATATAATGTACCTTATGCTGTAATATGATGGTATCCCTGTTGTTTACTGATGTTCATTATGTAGAAATATGTAGTTTTAAATAGTCATTTAGTCATAAATTCCATGTTGTGTACTCATTGAGAATGCAACAGTTAATGTTGTTTACTTCCTTGTTTTAGCCATCCTAGCATGTTGATAGCAGTAACACCCGCTGCCGGTTACGTTCTGTATAGCATAGTGTAAAATGGAAAAAACAAAGAACCTCAGTACACAAGCACTGAGGCAGTGGTTAGTCCAAAGCACATTGGCAAGGAAGCCAAGTTTCAAAGAAATACAAAATCACACATACCCCTATAATTTGCATATACAGCCCATGGTGCTTCGCATTACGGGTGTGTGTGTGATTTTGTATTTCTTTATAGTGTAAAATGGTTTATTACAATGACAGCAGCTCTGAATCAGAAAGTGAATTAGACCTAGTTGATGCTGTGCCCCACAGGATCATCTGTCCTTATTCGTTTGAGCCATTACTTGATTCAATTCCCATAGTTGCTGCATCTGAGTTTGAATCAGGGGCTCTCTAATTCTGAAGTGCCTTCTATGCTTTGTCTCAATCGTGAGACATTCTGCTTTAAAACAGTAACATTTCAATCAGCACTTGCATTTTATTTTTGTGTTTTATGTCATCAGGTGCCACTGCATAACATGTATTATAATTGCCAAGTACTTTTGTTTACCTGTATTGGAAGAGAAAAACTGTTCCCGGTCCAACACCCTCCCTCTTCACTCAGATAACCTTTCCCTTCCCCGCTTTGCTTTCTTTCCACACTCTGATCTTGGTTCTGTTTTATTGTGCTCTTGCTTACCATCTGTATATTTTTATTTGTGTAATCTCTAGGCTCTTTTTCTTTGTTGCTGCTCTGTTTGTACCTGGGTTTCCCTAGCGTGATCTTGTGAGTAGTCTTTGTGTGCAAACCTTACCCTGGTTATGCACATGTGGTCTCCACCTAATGCTAGCTGGTGCCATTCAATGAGCCTGCACATCACAACTGCCTAGTCCATTACTTCTTATAGTAGTTTACCGACATCTAAGTTCCAGCTGAGTCTGTGCAGGAATGGGCTGCATGGTTACATTAGGACATCAGAGAAAATCGAGCTGCTGGAAATAAAGGAGGCACTTTTTTGAAATGTACTTTGGGCAGCAGCTTTATTTTGTGGTGAGTGCTGCATTGCTTGCTTTTCTGTAGTTTACCCACATCCTTGCACCAATATGCACCGTACGTATTCTGACCTCAAGACCCCACAAAATAACATCGCAGTACCACAAACACTGCCCACACAACCCACATCTATTTGACAATCCCACAGGTCAACACCTCGTCCTGTGTTCGCACTCTTCAACATGTCTTCCATTCCTGCTTTGTATGTGGTCATGCACTGCAGATCTCCATTATCTGTTTTATCTGTCCTATAATGGCAGTTTTCCCAGAATTATGTGGGCATTATCCTCACAAATTATGTGTGTCCCTCCCACGTCCCCACTTATTAAGTAGTGCAATGATGTCCACCAGTCCTGCAACTATTACTATGCAGTATAAGCAGTAATCTATGCAGGCCATATTCAACACAGTTTGCTATATAAAAACTCCACTGTGTTCCTAAAGTGCAGATACTGTTTTCCCCCATCCACCCAGATTTTGTAAAACAATGTATTTTGTTTTACTACTTTGCATAATTCTTGCTTTATTCTATGGACTGCCTCTAGTTTGTCTATGTCCTTCAGGAGATTCATCATCCAGAGCTTGACACAGTAATACTGGGCCTATTCTAGACAGGGATCTGAATGGGGCAAAGTGACCTGTGCCGACGAGAACTGTGCAAGTAGCACTTTGCACCAAAGTGGACTTAAGCCACCAGCTATGCCATAAACCCACTGTGATATGGTGCAAGGGGGTTTATGGCAGCAGTTTTGCCCTATTCTGGAAGGGCAGCTGCCACAACCCCAATGTTGGATTTTATAAAATCCCCCAGAGGACATCAGCCAAAATAGAGTTACACCAGCTAACAGCTGATGTAAGTGTACTTTGCATCCAGCAGGGGGTTGCCAGCCCATCTTCCAGTACATGAGATGCCCCCAGACCCGATCCCCAATTAGGCGGTAAAATTTCTGTAGGGTGAACATAAGCCACCCCATGCCCCGATCCCATGACATCCTGAGGAAGTTGTTTCACAGAGCTATCTGAAACCCCCATGCACAGTTCCCCAATATGCCGCATAATAAGCCCCACATAGCTAGCAGATCCACTGAAAAATAAACCCCAACCCCAATGTATTTGCCGCACCCTGCAGGGGTAGTATAGCAGTAGGTAATGTAAAAATACTAAAACTATCAACATCCTCTAAAAACCAATATCCCTGGTAGTCTAGTGGCTCCCCACCCGGCAGTGCCAGTCCACCCAACTCCCCCCCCACACTGTACCCTGCCAGAGACTGGCACAACTCACCTCTCACAACTTCGGCTAGTCACCGACGGTGCTAAATGTTAATGCATACTACTGTTAATAGTACACTCAGTGAATGACAGCAGCTGTCATTCGTGGAGAACAATTGGTGGCTGGTGGCGGTGGTGAGAGGTGGGTTGTGCCAGTCACTGGCTGGGTACCAATTGGGGGGGGAGTTGGGTGAACTGGCACTGCCAGGTTGGGGGGGGTACTAGACTACCATTGTTGTCGGTTTCTAGGGGATGTTGATTGTTTTAATATTTTTACATTGCTGGCTGCCATACCACCCCTGTGCACAGCAAATGGATTGGTGCTAGGAGAGGGATTTTACTACTATTATGGGGGTTTGGGGCTGGTGGGGCTAGTACAATTACAGGTGATCATGGCTTGGAGGTGGGGTCCGCTAACCCTGTGGGCTGTTCATGCTTGGGGATTGTTGGGGGGGCACTAATGCCCTTGCCTTGAGCATGCCAGAGGCTTGTGGCCAACCATGCTAGTATGCCTTTCATTTATCACACCAGTACAGTTGGCGCAAGTCATGAGACTTAGTCACGGGGACGCAGCCCAATAGAGAATCCGGCTCAGGGACCCTGGTGCAATGGCATTTGGTGCAAGTCACTTTTGCTGTGACTTGCACCAACCCTTCTAGAATTGGCCCCTGGGTCTCACTACTGATCTGTACTCTAGCATAACAACCTCCTTTTTAGGGCTATGGACAGAGCTTACAGCCATTTTGCGAGAGCTCTGTAGCTCTGAAAATAGCTGATCTCAGAACCTCTTCCATTGGACTTTTGGAAGTATCCTTCTGAAAGCCCAATGTAGCTGAAACCCCTCCGGCATGATCGGCGTTTGGAATAACAGCTGCACTATTTTGGCTGTAACATCCGCATTCTGATGCATGCACTGCGCATCTGCATGAGTTGTATGCATGTGCAGTACTGCGATGCCAGCATGTTGTGAATGGCACAATGCCATTCAATGTTTTGTGCTCCCTTCCCCAAGTCATCCCCGATATGTTATATCACAATACTGGTAGCCCACCCCAGTGTGCAAAATTTGTTTTTCTCTGTAAATCAGAAAATAGCCTCTTGTCATATTTCTTTTTTCCTGGTGCTCCCTGCCCATTCCATGCCTGACATCCGGGTGCCCATTCCCCATGTTGGCATTCATGTGGCACACTAGGAGCCCACCCATGTGCTTAAATGTTTGCTTTGATGTAAATTAGAAAATGGTCCTCGTTGTCAGTTTGTTTTCTCTGTAAAACTGAAAACAGTCCCTCATCATCACTGTGGTCCTCCTCCCCTCCCCACCCTCCCGCTGAGCACCTGAATCCTCACAATCCCCCCTACCCCATACTTACCTCCGGAGGTCAGCGCTGTTATCTTCTCTAGACCGGGACACCTCTACACTGTTCAAAGCCCAGCCACGAAATGAAGAATTAAAAGTAAGCATGCTATACAGCCATTCAATGGGATTTGCAACTTATGCTCATATTTTAGCTAGTTTTTGAAATTTTTGCCCCAAATTTTCAACATGGGGTTCTTGGGACCCCACTTCATGAAAACTGTCACTGTCATTTTGTTACTCAGTCTGGAAAGGTGATTTCACAGTCACTGCATGGAATCACCTTTCAGGACTGAGTCACAAAATGACGGTGCCACTGTTCATGAGGTAGGGTCCCGAAAAGCCCATGTTGCAAATTTGGTGAAAAAATTCCAAAAAATGACTGTGTTATGAGTGTGCATTGAGCAGTTTCTACACATTCTCCTAACAGCACTAATTTTTAATATTTTTCACTCCACATTTTTAACATTGCCATTTTTGCACACCTCATTCACAGCAGTACAGCTGTCATTTTCCACAACCTGCCCAAAACATGTTTTGACACCTGTGACGCAGAATAGCTCATTTGCTCTGCACAATCACCTTTTGGGACAATTGGATAAAATGACACTGGCACTGTTCATGAGGAGGGGTCAAAAAAGGCCATGTTGAAAATTTGGTGCAACACCTCCAACAGATGACCAAGTTACACCTAGTTGTTGAATAAGTTCTATGCACATGTGCAACTTTTGTCACTTGGTAGTGCTTCACAGCCCAATCGGCTCTGGCCAGAATTTGTTTCTGCTGGTTATACCTCTCACTATGCACTCTAGCAACCCACTGGCTCTACACACTGCCTTCTCACATTGCTTTGTTGCCTTTATGTCATCAGATATGAATTCTCCAGGTCTCTGTATTGACTTGTGGCTGTCATTCCTCCACCCCCACACATATCCATTATGAATCACTATGGTTTCAGCTTCCAAAGTGCATTATTTCACCGTTCTCTTGATTGAATGCTAGGTGTCACACGCTATACCACTCCACAAGCATGTTCAGGTCCTTTCTGAAAGAGGCATACCTACTCATCCAGTTCCATCGCAATGACACTTATGAAGATATTATTTATTTATTTATTGAATTTGACTGACGCCCCATCCTAACAGTTGTCCGTACTTGTCAGCACTACCTTCAAACCTCCACCCGCTGACAGAGGGACTGCAGATGAGCGATCTTCCATCTCGGGAGAGGAGAGGAGAGCAGCTGCAAGACCACTCAGTCTTGATCCCACTCACCCCCCTCTGGCCGGCACTCTGAGAACCCAAGGTCATTCACGAACCCAGGTCACCAGTGTAGCAGGAGGTAAGGCATTCAGCGCCTCAACCCTCATTGACACCATGCCAGCTTACAAATGCAAATTCTGATGTTTGGTGCTGAGCATGTGCAAAACAAATGTACCCAGTTAGCTGTTTTTCTGTTTTATGTTCTTCAGGTGCACCTGTTGACACTGTTCAATAATGACTTCCAACTGCTGCCATTTGTTCTCGCTTATTAAGGGGCACTTGAAAGAAACTAACAATAAGTGCATCACCCTAGCTACTGGATTCAACTCAAACTGCCTTGATTTAGTTGTTCTTGAAGAGGCATATTACATTTTTATGTATGATGAACCACAAGATGATGAACACCTGATCAATGAGAAAGTACTGACCATGCGTCCTTGACATGTGCAATAACCCACATCAGACATAGGAGTTATTGTAGAGTTTTCCAAGTTATTTTGCGTTGTTAGTCAAGAATCTCATCTCTTACTAGCACACCATGGACATTCTCCTCAGCTGATGTTGATTACCCCAAGGTGTGACTACTTCCAGGCTTCCATGTTCACAACTGCATCTCTTAGCACTTATTGGGGTCGCAGGCAGGCTGCAATGTGTTTGTGACCACTGTTCCATGTTTCATTTTTTTGGGCAAAACCTCATTGTACTTTACTGGCTCAAACAAGCATCCACCCACACCAACCACAAAATTAAGAACACACTATTAAATTCATTACTGCAGTCAGATAGAGGATGTTCACTGCACGACAATTTTCCAGTGTCAACTATTAGTTTATCTTGACACATATCCTGTCCTTACTGCTCTGCTAACTCTAACTGATTACCTCACATATTCCTTGTATTTTGTCTGATATTCCTGTCTTGCCTCATTTACATGATTGTTCCGAGACATGCATTGTTGTCGCTACTGAATGTGGGAAACCACACAATCCACCCAACCCCAACCCACCACTATCCATATGGACTATAACTTAAGATTTAGTGTTACGGGCAGGAACTCTACTCTGCATACCCTTTGTGGTTGGATTTCCCTTTTTTTACAGCTTGATACAATATTTCTAGCTTCAATGTCTAATCTGGCACTGGACGTGTGCCTGGTGCCACACATAACATATACGTACCCCTATTACTGTAGTGTGCTGTAGAGCTTTGTTTCATGTACAACAAACAGCAACATACTTCAATATGATAATGCAGATCTGTAAGGGACTGCAGCACAAATATAAGTCTGGGGAGCTGAGCGGTGAACAAAACTTATGACTGACTTCCAGTTTCACAATTCTTCACCCTTATTTTCACCAAATGGTATCCCTGTTCTGAAATATAATTTCCTATGTCTAATTCATGTGGTAGTTAGATTGTGCAGTTCTTTCTATCTGTATCATTTGTATTTAGCACTTTGAAATTACCCCTACTTATTATTGAATATATTGTTTTCATTTACAGGCAGTACCGTTACTTATACTGCCAGTCTGTACGGTGGGTTTTTGAAAGGCTAGGACCCAGGGTTTGCAAGATATTGACAACTTCTGGAAGAATATTGAAGATTTAAGTATCCACATCCTTTTCTTGAGGATTTACTTTGAATGACATTAAATTTGACTTAGTCATAAAGTTTGTAAGGATTGACATGACTTGAAGTAAATTTTTTTATTCTATTTTAAAGTGCTGGAATGATAAAGTTCGCCTTCTCACATGCGGCATGTTCCTGTTATGATAAACATAGGCACTGTATGTGATAGACATCAGTGTATACTAACAAACTATCTTCGTAGATTTGAATAAGAACACTAAATCTGTAATGTTTGAAAGTAGTATTAGTAGTTATGCATTCTACTTTATGCGCTGACAGACATTTCTGAAATAGCATGTCAAGAAATACTTCTGTGACATTGCTTTTTCTTTACTATTGATACCTCCTTCTTTTTGTAATATTGGTAAACCAAGGAAATGATTCAGTCATAAAAACAAACATGTTTATGGACTGTTCCTACATAGTATTAGCATGTATTTTATAAATGTGGCTGCTGTTGTTCATCCTGTTTTTCAGCATCTGCTCAGTTTTCGGTTTGTGCTGCTCCCCAATCTCAGGTGGCCATAGATGATTTGTCAGGGGTTCTGGTTGCCCACATCACACAGTGCTTTGACCTTGCAGGAGTAATTGACCATGTAGACTCAGTTGCAGCATGCAATGTAATTGTGTGTCATTCTGTACTGCCTTTAGGTATTGGCTTCTTTTTAATGCATCACAAGGGCATTGCATACTGCAAACTTCACAAGTGATACACCAAGGACAGCGTGTAGAATCAGCAAGTACCACATGGGCACTGCATAGTGCCAATACTACATTCCCACTAGTCACTCGCCACATCACCAATGGCAAAGCCACAAGCCCTGTGGCTAAAATTTTATATCCCTGCCATGCCACGGAGGCGAAAGGAGCCAGCCTGCAACCTGCTTTTGCCACTCTCTCACCACGGACATAGGAACTCCTGAGAGAGTGGCCGAAAAACTACAAAGTGCAGCAGTACCCTGTCGGTGACCTTCGGGAGTGCAGTAATGCTGTAATGTGCATGCTCGGGTCACTGGCAACCATCTGACCACATTAGGAGCAAAAGGAAAACCACATGATTCAATTGTTGGTGCGGAGAAGGCTGTGTCTGATTGGGGAGATTAGGTAGACACATTTTCCCCAACCAATCAGTGCAGTTTCTGTGTGCTCTGGACAGGCTCTCGCTGTGAAGCAAGTCACTCGGGCAGCGGTGGTGAAAGGGAGCGGGTGCTTTCTGTAGCCTCCTCGGCGGTCGCTGATTCTTACTAAAATACTTATTTTGCTGTCATATTTAGGTTGTGGGTAGGTAGGGAGGGTGCCAGAGAAGGTGAGGAGTGAAGAAATAAATGGGGAACGGAAAAAAAACATGTGAGCAGACTTGAAAGTTTGAGTGCAAGCTGCAGTGTGACGCATATTAAAAAAAATGGAGACAGGGAAAATTGCATTTTTGGAGCTTTGTTTGCTCAGTAGTACAGATACAAAGCTGACAAGTTAGTGCAGTTTGATGGGGGAAATAGCAGGAGACAAAAGAAAAGCATTTAGAAGTACAAACCGAATGTGAGGAGTTTAAAGGAGTAGGGGAACTAAAGGCACAGTGCTTTATAGTCCAGAGATGGAAAAAAGCAGGCAGAAAAACAGAATGCAGACAAGGGCAGACAGGAGATAAAAAATAAATTTGTGGATTGAACCAGTGTTGAATTGTTTGTGCAATACTGAAAAATATATTAAAACAAAATAGAAAGGCTTATGGGGTATTGCGGCACAGACAATACCTACGATATGGAACTACTGAAGTACTGATGGGGAACAATAAGTGTGTACGCAGATAAAGAGTAAGAAAAAGCAAATCAGTAGAAAGAAAAGTGATCAAGAAACAGACAAGCTGAGAGGGGGATACACAAACTTGCCAAGGCAAAATAATTATTTTAAACTGTTCTCTGACTGTAATTTGTGTGACATACTGCTGCAGTACAATGTGTGTATGTGTGTGTTCAGAAAACAATCAAACACACTGGCAGCATGCTGTGTAAACTTTTTGAGAAATGAAACTGTAAGTGCTGAAGCATATCTGGTCCTGTAACCTCCCCCACCCCCAATTACTGTTGGCCACATAGTGTGTGTGTGTGTGTGTGTGTGTGTGTGTGTGAAGAAATAAAACTCTGACCAACTACTTCATTAAAGAACTTTTATTAGTCACACAATTCAAAAAGACATCCAAGTCTGTCATACATTCTAGTGCAAATAGCCAGTCGGTGTCACATATATTCTTGTACAAATATCCAGTCTCATATTCTTGTGTAAATAATATCCAGTCGGTGTCACATATATTCTTGTGCAAATATCCAGTAAGTGTCACATATTCTTGTGCAAACCAGTCTGTGTCACATATATTTGTGGAAACATCCAGTCTGTGTCTGTGTATATTCTTGTGCACTGTCCAGTCTGTGACCCACATAAATTTTTGTACAAATATCCAGTCTGTGTCACATATATCGTTACATATCCAGTCAGTGTCACATACTGTCATATTCTAGTCTGTGTCACATATATTCTTGTACCATCTACCTAAATAAAAATGTCAGAACAAGCTGCAGATCCTGAAACTGCTAAACAGAGCAGCCGTGTGGCCACAGTAAAACAAAGCAAGATAACAGATATTTTCAAAAGGCCCAGATCAGCAAGTCCTGTCCCTGAAACTGAGCCAGAATCATGTGACAGCATCTCTGTAGCAATGGAGAGCAGCTATTCAAAAACTGTAAGCAAGAAAACCAGAGTTTTATATGACAGAGACAGTCATAGGAAAATTAAGGATTCCTGGTTTAAAACCTACCCATGGCTCATTCATGACAAAGAAGCTTCAGTATTCTACTGCAGAATTTGCAAAGAAACTGACCGAAGAAATATTTTCACAGAAGGGAAACCAACCAATAAGCCAAAGGCTGACGATTTAAATAAGCATCAGATATTCAAAGATCAGAAGTGAGTCTTATTACAGATGCCCCACCAGTTTGCAATTCTTCTTTCTTCTGAATCTGTTGTTAATTGTCATGGTAAATATGTGTTTCTCTTAATTTAATAAGGCTTGCAGTCGAGGCAGAAACTGGGAATAAGGGAATGACAAAGGCTGTGAGCACAGCTTATTCATCAGTGAAAAGTGCCATCATAGCAGAGATGTGAAGCATTTATTACATGGGCAAAACTCTGACTGCAAATCATAACAAACAGAGGGTGGGATATTCAAAAGGGTTGCACCATGCGCAATAGGGTTGCGCCAGTGCAAGTCCGAAATTGCACCATTCTGCGATATTCAGCAGGAGGCAGCTATGCCACTGAAAACATGCTGAGCAACAGCGCAATGCAAATGAAGGCATGCGCCAACGCGAAGTGGGTGGATCCATGCGCCAAAAAACGTCGTTATTCAAAGGCTTGCTCAATGCGCAACAGTGGATCAGCCGGAAATTGCGCCATGGCGGAAATGAGCCAAAATAAAAAGGCTCAAGGAAGAGGTGCAAGAACGTGACAGGGAATGCTTATAAGGCAACGATACAGAGCAGGCCACAGCAGCAGCCAGTGCAGAGCAGGGAGTAGGCAGGACAGAATAGGAGCAGCTGAAGGTGTGTGGGGCCTCGGAGTTCAGAGGCCAGTAGGTGTACCCGGTACAGTGGAGGTAGCAGTCAGAACAGTGGAGGGAACAGAACAACAACAGCCGGGGGGGGACACAAGCCAGGGAGATGGACAGTGGCAGCTTCCTCATGGAAGCTGTAGTAAATGGGATGAGAAAGCATGCTGCAGAGGGATGTGGTCATGGAAGGGCCCATCCGCGGTATGCCCCCAACAGGCAGTACCATGCCCGCATCAGCTTTGAGCTGTATTCGGATGTCAAGATTGTGGGCCAGTACCACCTGAACAAGGCAATACTGAGGAGGCTCTGTCAGCTGTGCAGTGGTGTGATGCAGGCCCCCTCATGACAGAATCACGCTCTGTCAGTGGAGACAAAGGTAACAGCCTGCATGTGCTTGCTCACCACGGGTACCTTCCAGAGGCCAACAGGGGACACCACAGGCATAACACAGTTGACCACGTCATGCATCCTCACCCAGTTCCTCAGCGCATTGTTGCCACATGCTGCGGAGTACATCCATTTCCCCAGCACCGTGACAGAGTGTATAGCAAACATACAGGAGTTCCACAGGGTAGCACATATACCTGGTGTGCTAGGGGTGATAGACTGCACCCATGTGGCTATTCACACACCACCTGGCCCCAATGGGGCCGCATATCACAAACGGAAGGGGTTCTTCAGTGTCAACTGCCAGGTGGTGTGTGATGCCAGTGGGCACATCATCAATGTCTGTGCCACGCACCCTGGCAGAGCACATGATTCATTCATATGGTACCAGTCTGCACTGTACCATTGATTCAAGAGTAGGGACATCCCCACAGGACATCTAGTGGGTGAGTATGCATGTAGGAGTGGCAAAGGTGGGTCAAGGGTGGGTAAGCCACAGGTGCCAAGGGAGTGGCACACAGGGCTAGGGGCAATATGGTCCTGAACATGACACTAACCTCCACTATCTACACACAGGTGACAGTGGATACCCACTTCGTCCATGGCTGCTCACACCCTAACATACTAAAATGCCAGCAGTATAGGCCTAACAGTCTTTCGAGTCTGCTCGATTGGTTAGCCCCCACCCTGGGTGCTGACCTTGCTGCCCCCCTCGCCTTCTCTGGCTTCTCCCTTCCCAGTTCTGGATATTCTTGCTGCATTGAATTTTGCTTCCAGAACCCTTCCCCTGTACCTGTCTGAGCCCCTCTTGAACCTGTCCACCATCTCTGCCTCCCCCAGCCCCCTAGGCAGTGCATTCCATGGCTCCACCACCCTCTCAGTGAAGTAGCACCTCCTCCTTTCTCCCCTGAATCTTCCCCCCTCCAGCTTACACTCATGCCATCTAGTGGCCTTCTCCTCCTTCCTTCGCAGCACCCTGACTGTTCCTCCCCTATTTACCCTCTTCATGTACTTGAAGACCTCTATCATGTCCCCACCCCCGGGTCCCTTCTCTCTTCCAATGTGCACATATTTAGCTCTTCGAGCCTCTCCTGATAGGTCCTGTTCCCCAAGCCCCAAATCATTTTGGTTGCCCTCCAATGGACCCTCTCCAAGAGTTTAATGTCCCTCTTTAAGTGTGGCCTCCAAAACTACACACAGTACTCAAGGTGTGGCCTCACCAAACAGTTATACAGAGGGAGTATCACTTCCCTCCTTCTGGAGGTGATCCCCCTAGCAATGCATCCCAGCATCCTGTTGGCCTTGGCTGCTGCCCTCCTACAAGTCTCTGAGTTGTTCATCTTGACATCCACCACCACCCCCAGGTCCCTCTCAGCCATTGAGACTTGTAGCATCCCCCCCGCCCGGTATACACTTGGCCTGGGTTTCTGGCCCCCAGGTGGAGTACCTTGCATTTCCCTGCATTGAACCTGAGCTTCCACTTTCTAGACCATCTTTCCAGAGCCTCCAGGTCCCCTGTAGGGCCACCCTCCCCTCCTCCCCATCCACCACTGCCCCCAGTTTTGAGTCATCCGCAAAGAGTCATCTCACTCCTGATTCCTGTCCTTATGTCAGAGACGTAGGCATTGAACAGGAGGGGCCCAAGGACTGATCCCTGTGGAACCCCACTAATGACCCTCTTTGGAGATGAGAATATCCCACCAACTACGACCCTCTGGGTCCAGTCCTGGAGCCAATTGCCTATCCATCTGATCATCTGGTTCCCCACCTCCATTTCTCCCAGCTTATCCAACAGGACCACATGAGGAACAGAGTCAAATGCCTTGCTGAAGTCTAGAAAAAGGACGTCCACTGGTCTACCCAGGTCCAAGGCACTCTTCACCCAGTCATAAAACTCCACAAGGTTTGTCTGACATGATTTCCCCGGGACAAATCCATGCAGTCTATTGTCCAGGCACCCTGACTTTCCAGGTCCCCCCTAGCCTCTCCTTGACAATGCCCTCCATCACCTTGCCCACCACCGATGTCAGGCTGACAGGCCTGTAGTTCCCTGCCACCTCCCTTGATCCACCCTTGTGGATAGGCACTATATGTGCCACCTTCCAGTCCTGGGGCACCCACCCTGTCCTCAGAGAGATGGTGAAAATCTACGCCAGGGGTTTCGCCAGGACATCCGCAAGTTCCTTCAGCACTCTGGGATGTAATTTATCTGGCCCCGGTGCTTTCTCCATCTTAACAGAGCTGAGGGCTCCCTCACTCTCTGCTGTGATTTCCACTTCCAGTACCTCTTCTCCTGCTTAGCCCTCCCCTCCTGCCAGTGATGCCTCCCCTCTCCCCAGACCCGCCGATTGGAAGGGTCACCCTCCTCAGTATCTCTGTCTCCTCCCATGTATGATGCAGCATCCCCATTTACCTTGGTGAAAACTGAGGTGAAGTACTCATTTAGTACCTCAGCCTGCTCCCCCGGGTCTTGTGCCTATCTCTCCCCTGATTTAATCCTGCTAATCTGCCCCTTCACCCTTCGTTTTTCCCCAATGTATCTAAATAACCCCTTGTTCCCTCTCCTAATTTCCCTGGCCAGGTTCTGCTCCTTCCTTGCCATAGCCACCCTCACCATCCTAGTGGCCCTTCTAGCCATCAGCTCATACTCCCCTCAATCCCTTTCACTCCTTCAGCACTTGAATTGCCTATAGGCTTCCTTATTTCCCCGCACCACGTCCTGGACCTCCCTGGTCCACCAACAGGGTTTTCGGGCCCTACCGCATTTTCGTCTTATTCTTGCACAGGTGCTGGTAGCATCTTGCACCCCCTCTCCTGATGATTTCCCACCTACTATCAGTGCCCATGTCTGACCCAATCACATCCAAATGCTCCTTAAGGATCCTTCCCATTTCCTTAAAATTCGTTCCCCTGAAGTCAGATACCTCCATCTTTGTGCAGCCTTCTAGCCCTCCTAGGTCCAGGCAGAACCAGACCGTGGCATAGTCACTCCCCAGCAATGGGTCCCTTACCTCCAGGCCCCTAATCTGGTCACTGTCTGCCAGGACCACATCCAGTACCCGTGCCTCCCTGGTCGGTTCCCCTACCTGCTGAGTTAGGAACACGTCTTGAAAGACATCCAACAACCTCTGTTCTCTGGTCAGAGAAGATGTCATAGTCTCCCAGTCTGTTCCTGGCATGTTTAAGTCCCCCAACACCACCACCATTCCTCTGCCCAGTCTGAAGTGTCTCCCAAAATCTGCCACCAGTCTCTCCTCCAGCTCCTCTGCCAGGGCAGGGGGTCTATACACCACTCCTATTTTTACTCTCTTGCCCCCCCTTGTTATCAAGGTGACCCAAATCGCTTCCACGGTTCCCTGCACCTCCTCTACTCTCCCTATGCCAATGCAGTTTTTGACTATCATTGCTACCCCTCCTCCCCTTCCCTCCCCCCTGTCCTTCCTGAACATAGTGTATCCCTCCAGATTCAGGTCCCAGTCATGTCCTGCAGTGGTCATGGTCTCAGTGACTGCTGCCACATCCACTGCTCCCTCAGCATCGCTTGGAGCTCAGGCATTTTATTTCCCAAGCTCCTGGCATTTAGCAGGACTACCTTCCACCCTTTTCCTATACTTCCATTTCTCCTGCTCGTGTTCCCATGGAGATTCTGTTTTCCCCTGGTCTGCACTTTACCAGTCTGCCTTTTCCTGCAATCCTCCAGCTCCCCAGGGGGGTGGAGACAGAGTCCCTCCTTTATCGGCTTCCCCTTGACAGCCTTTTCTCCCATCCCTCTCCTCTTCACAAGTTTAAACCCCATTTTTCACCAATGAACCCCTCTATTTTCAACTTAAGGATTCCCCTCCCCTCCAAATTGAGATGGAGTCTATCTCTAGCATACAGCTCCTTATCCTCCCAGGTCTTCCCCCAATCCTCCATCAGAGCCACTGGTTTATCTCCCTAATCTTCCTTTTGTACTCCCCACTAGCCCTTGGCACCAGCAGGATTTCTGAGAAGGAAACTGTGCATCCTATGTCATGACAGACCCTGGCAAGCTCCCTGAATCTTGCCTGTATCTCTAGCTCGCTATTTCCCTCAATGTCATTTGTACCCAGGTGGACCAGTATGTCTGGTGAACCCCCACAATCCTTTGCCAGCTGATTCACCTCATACTTAGCCCTGTGCACTGTTAGTCCAGGGAAGCATTTTGTTCTAACTGGCCAGGCTTCTCTCGCCCTATCCCATTTGATACCCCTGATCACTGAATCCCCCAACAGGAGCACTCTGACCGCTCCTTTTCCTCCATTTCTCCCCCTTCCATGTCCCTCATCCTTTCTACCAGCCTCTCCACCCAGCCGGCTCCTTGTTCCTCCCCATGTCTGGGTGACACATGCCACCCCCTCCTTATTTGCCCTGGCCACCCCCTCCCCTCCAATCCTATGCCTCTCCTCCTCCTCCTGAGTATCTTCTGTACCTTGCTAACTCCCCCCTCACTGCTCACAACTGGTCCTTTTCCCCTATCTGCTAAACTAGCCTGGCTCATCCTCCCCCCTTGCTGTCTCCATTTAGTCCCTCCTTGCTTGTGCTCCCCTGACCTAAACCCTCAGCTCCTTTTACTGAATCCTCCTTGTACTTCTGGTCCTTCTCCTTTACCTTTCCTCCCAACTGGTCCTTCTCCTTGCGCTTTCCTCTCTCTTCCCCCTGCCCCTCCTGCTCTGATTCACTGCCCCCCCCATTTTCCTGCATTCCAGGTTCCCCCCTGTTCTTCCTGCTATCTGGCCCCTGCCTCCTGCCCTCCACTCCCTTTCTGTCTCTAACCACCCCTGTCATGGCTACATCACCCCTCATCCTCAGAGCAGAAGAGAATTGAGCCAGTTACTGAGTGTGAGGTCTGATCCACCTCCCTTGCTGCTTCCTTCTGTCCAGCCCTGGCCATCTGCCTACTTCCCTGAGAATGTTGACCCTCTGTCCCTCCTTTGTGAGGGTCCCCAGTTACCTGCCTGCTTCCTTGGTAGTGTCCTTTTAGACCCCCTCTGCCAGGCTCCCTGTGTGATCCCTGAGTATTCTCCTGCACTCCTTTCCCTATGCCGCTGCCCCCAGTACTTGGTGCAACCCTGTGGGAGATCCCCTGCCCCCTTCCCCAACCATACCTCCCCCCTTCCCCCAGCTGTCTCCTAATCCCTGCAACCTCCTTCCTAAGCTGTGCCAGTTAGTAGCACACTGGGCAACCACCAAACTTCCAAGCCCAGTCCAGTATCATGGCTGCTCCACACCTTGTGCACCCCACCACCCTCCCAAAGATGCTGGCCCTAATGCCATGTGGTTCCATCCCCTCCAACAAATGAGCTGACTTACAGCCACAAAACCAGTTTTCAAACTTCCAACAGCCCCCAAAACAATACCCTGCTAGCCCCTTAGAAGTAAGAAAGAAAAGAAATAACCTTCTATCAAGTAAAATCCACAAGAACCCTGTGAAAACAACACAAAGCAGCTATTGTCCTGGAACACAACTGATCCTGTCTTCTTCCAGTTCCTTCTGAGAAGACAAAGCAGCCAACACCACAAACCTGATTCAGCTCTGCCTCCAGTCAATTAGCTGAGTGAGACCTGGCCAGACCATTAACACCCTTCCCCAACTATGCAGTAATCTTTGCAGCTACTGAAGTCAGCAAAAGTGAATCAAAATTCAACTCAAAGCCCCCAAAATATGTTTGCTGCCAAAGGAAACAGGTCTCCAATTCAATCAGCTTCACTAACAACACATCAAAATAGGCCTGAAATTAACAGATATAGGTCTCCAACTGAAATACCCAGGCCCAAGCAAATCCCACCAAATAGGTTTTAAATCAGAAGAAACAGGCCTCCACCAGTGCAGCCTGTTACACAGTGAAACATTGAACAAATGAGCCCACTTAAAGCCACCAAACCAGTTTTAAAACTTCCAACAGCCCCCAAAACAATACCCTGCTAGCCCCTTAGAAATAAGAAAGAAAAGAAATAACCTTCTACCAAGTAAAATCCACAAGAACCCTGTGAAAACAACATGAAGCAGCTACTGTCCTGGAATACAACTGACCCTGTCCCCTTCCAGTTCCTTCTGAGAAGACAAAGCAGCCACTCTACCGGCACCTCATGACCCCATTGCAGCAATGCTTCAATGAGGCACATGCCGCCACACGCAACATCATCGAGCGGGTGTTTGGGATGCTGAAGGCATGCTTCCAATGCCTAGACACCTCCAGCGGTGCCCTACAGTACAGCCCCTCAAAGGTCTGCGGGATATTCCTGGCATGTTGTATCCTGCACAACATGGCTAAAGACTGTGGGATAGCCGTACAGGTCGAGGAGGGGAACAGCGATGGGGATGCTGGTGATGCCGCTGATGATGGGGATGAGCAGCCCCCCTTGGATGGCATGACCCCCAACTGATCCGGCTGGCCCAGCTACACTGGGACACCGTCACAGAGGAGCACTTCACACAACACAGATAAGGCATGGGGCCATGTGCAACCAACACTGTCCAGGGCGCAACCCACATACACACAGGGCAACACACCAGGGGTGTATGACAGTGAGGGGAGTGGAAGGGTACAGGTGCACAAACACACAACCAGGGAGGGGTAAATAGTCACATGCCACATTGACAGACACACACACACACACACACACCAGGCACAAAGTGCACAGGGGCAGGTGCACAGCAGAGCAGGAACAGACATGTCAAACACACACATCCACAGGCTACCTCCACCACCTGTACTGTCCATGTACGTGTGTCAGATGCTGGGCACCCTTGCACCTTGGTGTACAGGGTAATGCAGGCATCATCATGCACACGCACCCATGGACAGCAGTCAAGAGGGTGTGCAGGTGGTCCGTGTGTCAACGTGTTGAGCAGGGCACCCTCTGGTGCACTGCCCACCATGACACACATTGCACACAGGGCAGCACCAGACAGAGCCCGCACTGGGAGACAGGTCAGTCATGTGGCACTGTGCCACGGCCACCTCAGATGCATGGGCAGTCCCACCAAGACCCAGCAGCACTGGCAGGCTGAGCATGGGCCACTTGGGGTAGCACCGATGGACCAGCAGGGGTTCCACTGTGCGAGCGCAACCTTGTCCTCACATGGGTCTGCAGCATGCTGAACAAACCTGCACTAGGGGTGCTCGGGATGCCCACAGCAGAACCTGGCATCGACAGGCTGGGTGTCACACAATGCCGGGAAAGGGGAGTGGATAACGTACTGCATGGTGTGCGTGGCACAGGGGCACCTGACTGTGTGCCCAATGCGGCCACAACAGCGACCAATGCCTGAGTCTGCCTGTCAATGGCGGCGGTCACATCCATCCACATTTGGACAATCCCTGCAAGGATCATTGCGTTGTCCCTGCTGTGCCACTCCACAGCCACACACAGTGCCTCCATGGACATTGCAACCCACATCTGCTGCTGTACTGACGCCTGCAGCAGGCGGGTGTGCTTGTCAAATGGGTCGTCTGCCACATCGGCAACCTGTCTGTCAGGGTATGGAAGGGCCTGATGCTCAGCACCCCTTGAGGGTGGGCGCTGTTCACCAGGACCAGGTATGGGCAAGTCAACAGGCGGTGTACATACGCCACCACTAAACTCTGTACCCCCAGACCCGGTGAGTGACTGCTGCTGCTGCTGCCCCTCCACTTGCTGTGCCCAAGGGACCAGTCGTTCCACTGCTGTGTCCGCAACAGTGCCAGTGACCTGCACAGCCACCGGCGCTGCCCCAGCAGTGCTGATAGGCACAGCCTGGGACTTTGCCAATGTGCTGGCACACACGTTGGAACCAGCTAGGTCCATGGGCATGAGCTGTCCTGCTGTGTGTCCATTATGTGACACACACGTGTCAATGCCCATAGTGGTCGTTGCATCAACAATGGTGCAGGTTCATGCCACAGCCACAGCCACAGCCACAGCCACAGCATGCTGGCATGCTTGCTTGCCAGACCACTATGACACAGGAAGGGCACCACCCACACCTGTCTCACCGACATCAGATATGGCAGCCAGGCGTGCACACTGGTGCAATGCACGCTGGCTACCAGCAGAGGTGGATGGGCCCTCCTCCAACTCCAGCTGGATCTCCACAGTGGAAAGGCCCTCCACCACTTTCCCCTGCAGATGCACAGGATCTATAACAGAAAGTGAGAACATGTTAGTGCATGGGATCCACCTCCCCTCCCAACATCCATGTCATACCATGCAGTAATGGGCTACCACCTGTCTGGAAGCCACCTCCCGGAATGCCCTCGATGGCACTGCGCTGCATGGATGCAGCAAGACGGTCCTCCACCGGGTCAGCTGCACCACCTCCGGCTGGCCCCCGCCTGTGGCAGCGCATGCTGCCCTGAGGGCTGCCACCTTCTCCTTCACCCTCCTCCTGTCAATCCCCATCTTCTTTTTACATTCCTGCACAGAGCGCTGGTGGTTTCTGTGCAGGTTTACAGTGGGAGCTACCCCCTCCCATACAGCAGCATGGGCCTGAGGGGTGCCCGCCATCCACTGAGTAGTAGCTCTTCCTCTAGGTAGGCCTTGAAGAGTGCCTCTGTTTCAGCTTTTGTGAAGTTGGGCCTCCTCTTCTGCCCACCATCATCCTCCTCACCCATTCCTGGCTCGGCCATGTCACAGTCTGTATGGGTAGAAGTGGACACCTGTGACTGTGCAGTATACAGCAATATCCTAAGACCATAGTCTAGAACATCACACAGCATGCAACCCACCTATCACCTGCAGTAACCGAATATGGCCACTGCAGATCACTGTCACACATTTATAGTGCAATGCATGCAAATTAGGAGTGGAGCAACTTTAATGAGATGCAAATCACGCCACTGCACCATTGAATGGCTGATCAGATGATTTGCATATGATGGCTGAATATCACGCTGTTGCACTTTGCGCAATACGGTTGAGCCAGCTGAGCCAATGGCACAGTTCTGTGACTGCGTAGTACACCGCACTGCACATGCCCAGGTAGCTTATGCAGGTGTCTGCCACGCTGATGACGTGCTGTGTGCAATCGGCAATACAGGACAAGGCCACCATTGTGCCAGTGGTGCTACAGCACTGGTCACCACACGGCGCTGTGGCACAACTGCGCAATAGTCCACTGTGGCACTGGCATGCAGGCGACCAATCGCACTGAACATGTAGATGTCCGATGGTGCTGTGCGTGGCCTTATGCCACAGACCCATGACCTTGTGCCCAACCTTTGCCCCCTTGGTGCTGTGCATATGGCATGTCTGCAGCTCTATCACGCTGTTCGGTAACAGCATGATAGGGACCGACGGCGCTGTACGAACTGCGCGATAGGGACTTACGGAGTTGTATTGTGCAACATTTCCATGTGGGGTTGTTGTGCTGCAGAGCGCCATATTGCCTACTATAAACCTGCAGACATGGCATGCAGGAGAGCTCCTCAGTGGAGTGCCTTGGAGGTGGCCAACCCGGTGGCAGTGGTGGAGCCTCACCATGGGCCACTGTTTGGGGGAGGAACCCCTAAACATGGCCCACACCCATGTGTGGCAGCAGATGGCCACCGATCTGGAGCAGGCCACTGGGCAGAGCAGGACACTGGAGCAGTGCAGGTGCTGGTACAGTGACCTGTGCAGGAGGGAGCAGGCACTGTTGGCATGCCTCAGGTCACGTGCCAGGAGGGGCGTTGTGCCTAGGCCAGGTGGGTGAGCCATCTATGCACCTGTATTGTCCACATGGGTAACACTGTGTAATGTGACAAGAGCATGGGGGGAGGGTTGGTCCATGGTTGGCTGTGACAGTGTTTGCAGGTGTGTGATGTATGGGTCTTGCTGTGTGGGCAGGCACACTCATTGAGGCAGAGGGCTGTCTGCATTGGGATCTCACTAATGTGTTTCTCAACTTATATTTCCCACAGGCGTGGAGGAGTGGAGGAGGGCCCAGGATGAGGCACAGAGGGGCGCTGCAGAGGTGGCTGGTCGAGGTGTTGGTGGTGTGG
Organism: Neoceratodus forsteri; assembly: GCA_016271365.2. Lineage (NCBI taxonomy): Eukaryota > Metazoa > Chordata > Ceratodontiformes > Ceratodontidae > Neoceratodus > Neoceratodus forsteri. The sequence goes on along the minus strand of CM057456.1, from coordinate 679,885,176 downwards.
GCCCACAGCAGCAGCAGCAGCTGTAGCTGCAGCAGCAGCTTGTTGAGGGTGAGTGTCATTACATCATAGATGCTATTGTGCGCTATGGGGGGGAAGGGCATGGCCACCATCCATGGACAACACTGCCATGCACGTGATGTGTGACAGTCAGTACTGTCCAGTGGCACTGCGTGTCTGTGAGTGCATCACTGGTGGTCCATGCATGCACTGGGTACATGGCTGTGGCACTAACTTCCCACCACATAGCCACGTCACTGGACAGCCTTGGTTGTGCTGTGCTGGGCATGGGTGGGGTGTGTGTGTGCAGTGGCACACATGCCTGTTGCTGCCTGGTTGGGCTTGTCTTGTGTACAGTCACTGTGAGTGGGTGCAGTCCATCACAGGGGCGGGGCACTTGGCTGTATGCCATGCATGTTGGGTGGGCTTCAGGGTTGTGGACAGTCACAGCATTTAATTCTGTTCCCTTGCTCTAGGTGTCCCGGTCCTGCGGAGGATTGAGCAGGCTGTCCACCGCCTGCTGGAGGTGTCCACAGAGTCCCTAGCCATTCTGTGGGAGATGCACCGGAGGGGTATCAGACGATGGAGGAGGCCACGGGAACAGAGGCAGCCTGCTGCTGTGCTGCCTGGAGGGCAGTAGCTGCCCCACACCTACCCCCTTTATCCTTCCCTCACAGCCTACCTTCCCTCACCAAGTTCTTCACCCTGCCCCTTACCTGACCCTACCTTATACCTGTATCCCCATTCCTTTCTTGTATATATCTCTCTGTACATAGTTTGTTGTTGTGTGTTCATGTTGTTATTCATTTATAAATCTATTTTGATATGAATACTGTGGTAGTCTCTGATTTGCAGCTGGCTATGGGTGCTCAGTTGCAGTGGTGTGCATGGCATCTGGTATGGTATTGTCCTGGGATTGTGGGGGGCGTGGGGGGTGTCCCTGGTGTGGGGGTGGTGGCTTTCAGCCAGTCTTGCTTGTGCTGCCACACACCGCTGTGTGCTCCTGGTGGGTCTGGCCTGTATGGTTCTGTGGTACACATGGTTGCATTGTGCCGGGGGGGGATGGGGATTCCTGCAGTGCTGGTCACAGTCACTGCTCATGGGTGGTGTCTTGGGGTTCCAGTGCAGGGTGTGCTGTGCACAGGGGGGGCCTTTTGTACACTTGGGTTGTCCAGCCCCTTTGTGTGGCAGTGTTAGCTTGCTAGTGGATGTGCTGGGGCACCATGGCCCTGCTGTGCTTTGTTGGCTTGTCCCCATGGGCCGGTGGATATTCTGTCCCTCCATCAGTGATGCTGTGCTTCGGGTGTGGGGGTGTGTTGTTTGTTCTGCAGTGTGTTCCTGTGCCCATCTGAGCGTGGGTGGTGGGCCCCTGCCTACCTCCCCGGTTGTGCAGTTCCATTGCTCTGCTGCTGGGGGGCTCTCTGCTTGCGCTATGGTGCCTCTAGACTGCTCAACTGGGCTGGCCTTGTTGCGCTATGGCGCATCATATGTGCTCAGCTTCCCCTTCCTGGTTGCACTATGGTGCAGGTCGTGCGATATTCAGACATTGGCTGGTTGCGCAATTTGACTTGCTCCATGTTTGAATATCACGTCTGTTGCGCATGTGTGCAATTGACTTGTGCTTGCTCCTGCTATCGAGCACATTTTGGGTGCAGTTTGAATATCTGGCCTAGAAACTTTTGGAACTGCAGGTTCACAATGTAAGTATTTTTACTAGCCAATATCTCGAACATCAATTAAAGTCTTGCTTCATGTATATAACATGTGGGGGCACTGCCTCAGAGTTGCAGTCAGATCATATATCACGAAACTGCAGGCACAACATAAACAATAGCACTTACTGTATTGTCGTTTCTGAATTCAGATAAAAAAACATTAGCAGTGCTGCAGCAGAGATACGCTACAAGTCACATCGTGGGGGGGGGGCATGGCTCCAAATAACTGACAGACTATTCATTTTTTCTCTTTTTCTGCACAGAAATCCACTCTGCTAGCACCTATAAAGCAATCAGTCTTCCAAGGCACAGGCATCTACACACATTCTGAGTCCATCAATGACTTTTACAAAGCAATTTCTAAGGTAGTGCAGGATGCTTTTTTAAAGGAATTGGAGGATTCTCCATCTAAAATGTTTTCCTTACAAATTGATGAGGGAACAGATGTAGCCGACAAGAGTACACTGATGGTATACATCAGATTCATTGACTGCAAGGGCTATGTTCAGTCTAAATTATTAGGTGCGACTGAGCTTGCAGAATGCAATTCAGAAGCAGTATACAATGCTGTGAAGTACATGATCTCTGATAAAAATTTAGGAGATAAAGAGCTGATAGGACAAGCACTCAATGATAAGTTTAAATGCTACATTGACAAGCATTTAAACTAGCAAGGGACGTGGCAGGCCAGAAAGGATGGTACCTACTTGCTCAACCCCTACAGCTAGCAGTGGAACCAGTGAACCAGAGGAGTGGCTATCTCTGCAAAGCAGTGTGCAAAAGATGGAGATTAGTGCCCAAGAGGTGGATAGGCAGAAAAGGAGCAAAATTCAGCAGAAGGGCAGAGAGCAAGGAGGACCAGGGATAAAGGACAACCAAGGAAGGAGCTGGAGTAGAACAGCGAAACAGTCTAGGGAGGTCAAATCATGGAAAGCCATGTGTGCAAATGCTAGGAGCCTTAGCAACAAGATGGAAGATCTGGAGGCTGTCATGGTGCAGTCAGACCTGGACATTGTGACCATCACTGAAACCTGATGTAATGATAACCACGGCTGGGAGATGGCCATACCTAGCTACAACATGTTCAGAAGAGACAGGGCAGGGAGGAAGGGAGGACAAGTGGCACTGTATGAGAAAAATGACATAAGGGCCTCAGAGATCCAGGAGGAACAAAATGGGGGAGAGATACTGTGGGTTAAGCTGGAAAGGAAAATGAGGACAGCCATCCGCACAGGTTTGGTCTATAGACCACCAGCCCAGGAGGAAGAAACAGATAGGGAGCTGATGCTAGCCATCCAAGGATGGCAGACAAGGGTGAGTAGTACTGGTTGGAGACTTCAATATTCCAGACGTGGACTGGAGCATCCCAGCAGCAGCAGCAACTAGGAGCAGATTTATCCTGGACTCCCTTCAGGGTGCCTTCCTCAAGCAACTGGTCATGGAACTAACTTGGCAGAAGGCAATACTGGACCTTGTGCTCACAAACAGTTACAGTGTGATGGGGTAACAGTGGGGGAGCACCTGGGGAACAGTGTCCACCAGTCATTGCGGTTTGAAATCACAGAAAGAGCACAACCAAACCACACAAAAAACATGTATCAAGGATTTTAGGGGGGCAGACTTTAGGAAAAAGGGGAGATACTTGAAAGAGACATTAAGGGGAATGGGACAGGAATCAGGGGTTGAGGAACAGTGGGCAGTATTTAAAATGGGGATTACAAGAACAACAGAATTATGCATTAAGCAGGTTAGCAAGAGGAAAAGGAAGAGGAGACCATTATGGTTTTCCAAAGAGGTAGCAGAAAGTGAAAGCCAAAATATTGCATTCAGGCAATACAAAAGACACAGGCAGAGGGGATAGGGAGAAGTACCAGGAGAAGCAAAGGGAGGAAGGGAGGTCAGTAAGGAAGCCAAAGCTCAGACAGAAGAACACATTGCAAAATCAGTGGGTAGAGGGACAAAACCTTTACAGGTACATAAGTGAAAAAAGAAAGACAAAAGGAGGATAGTGAGACTGAAGGGGGAGGATGGGGGCCATGTGGAGGATGACAACAGTAAAGCTGACATACTGAACAGGTATTTCTGCTCAGTCTTTACTGAGGAAGAGGAGGGTAATGGGTCTGAAGGGAGTACAAGGGGCGAGAATGATGCAGAAATGGACACAAGTCCCTTTAAATGAGAAAGGGTCCTGAAGGAACTGGAAGTAATAAGAGTTGATAAAGCAATGGGGCCAGATGTTGTGCACCCCAGGGTCCTTAAAGAACTAAGAGAGGTGGTGGCTGAACCTCTAGCTATCCTGTTTAGCCGATCACTGGAAACAGGGGAGGTACCCAAAGACTGGAGTACAGCAGATATAGTCCCCTTATACAAAAGTGGGAACAAAGAGGAAGCAGGGAACTACAGACCAGTCAGCCTCACCTCGGTAGTGGGGAAGATCATGGAAGCACTACTGAAGAAGAGATTGGTGGAACAACTGGTTGTCAATGGACTACAGGACCCAAGGCAGCATGCTTTCACCAGGGGGAGGTCATGTCAGACCAGCCTCGTTGAATTTTTTGACTGGGTGACTAGGGAGATGGATCAGGGGAGGGCAGTGGACATAGCCTGTCTGGACTTCAGCAAGGCCTTTGACACTGTGTCACATAGAAGACTATTACACAAACTGGGGAATATGGGTGTGGGCAGGACAGTAGTGTAGTGGGTAGGTAACTGGCTGGGTGGCAGGACACAGAGGGTGGTGGTAAACGGCTGTCACTCCACAGAGGGAAGAGTGACTAGTGGGATACCACAGGGATCAGTGCTGGGACCGGTCCTATTCAACATCTTCATCAGTGACATTAGCAGAGACGAGAAGGCAGAATTTCTCTGTTCGCTGATGACACAAAGCTCTGTAACAGAGTAGACACACCAGAGGTGTAGACAGAATGAGAAGGAACTGCAGAAACTTGAAGAATGGTCAGGGGTTTTGCAGTTGAAATTCAATCGAGAAGTGCAAGATAATGCATATGGGGCACAAAACCCTGGCACAACATATCAGTTGGGGGGTGAGGATATAGCATGCACCAAACAGGAAAGGGATCTTGGGGTTATCATCTCTGATGGCCTCAAGGTAGGGAAACAGTATGACAAGGCAGCAGGTAAAGCAAATAGGATGCTGGGATGTATAGGCAGGGGCATCACCAGCAGGAAAAGTGAGGTAATAATTCCACTATACAAGACACTAGTGAGGCCCCACCTGGAGTACAGTGTACAGTTCTGGAGACCATACCTATGTAAGGACATAGACAGGATATAGAAGGTTCAGAAGAGGGCAACAAAGATGGTGCATGGATTGCATCACAAGTCCTTTGAAGACAGGTTGAAGGAACTGAACATGTACTCCCTAGAGGAGAGGAGGGAGAGAGGGGATATGATAGAGACATACAAGTATCTTACAGGGAGGAACAGGGTGCTGGAATACACTATTTTTAAGCGAAAAAGATGTTCCAGGACTAGAGGGCATGGGATGAAGTTGGAGGGAGGACAATTCAGAGGAAACATGAGGAAGAATTTCTTCACATAACGGTGGTGGACAATGGAACACCCTGCCAGAGGAAGTGGTGGGGGCTGAAACAATCACAGGATTTAAGAATGCATGGGATAGACATAAAAGAATTCTGGAGGTCAGGGGTAAGGTGCAACAGACTTCTAGGAAAACAAACTGAACTTACAAGCTCAAATGGGCAGACTGGGTAGGCCATAGGCCCTTATCTGCCAACACTGTCTATGTATCTATGTATCTATGACTTGCAACTGATGGGGCCTCTGTAATGACAGGATGCATAAAAGGTGTGACCACTCTTGCCAAAGTAGATCACCCATATTTAGTTGCCACTCACTGTCTCGCACATAAACTCGCCTTAGCATCAGAGAAAGCAGCCAACCAACACCAGTATCTGGTCAGTTATATGTCTACAGTGAATCAGCTTGGGAAACTGATAAAGTACTCGCCAAAAATGTTGCCGAATACTCGATCAGAGCAATGACATACACAAGGAGCATGCTGTGAAACTAAAACAGATTGTTTTCACTTGTTGGCTTTCATTTTCTGATTCTGTGAAGGCATTACAAGCATGCATAGCCTCACTTATGTCTGCTTTGTCACAAATGGCAGAGGATATCTATCAGCAAAACCTTGTTATGGAGTGCCTTAAAAAATGGGGACTTTCAAATTTGTTCTGGCTGATGCAGTAGGTCTTTTTGCAATTCTCTCAAAACTTTTCCAAAAACGGTCTGTCATCTTCTCAGAGGCAAGGCAGCAGCTTGTTAGCACCACTGATGCACTTCGTGTACTGCCTGAAAATCCAGGCCCACACTTAAAAGTTTTTTGTCAGAGATGCCAAGTGAACCATCAGAAGAGGGAAAATCTATATTTAGAACACATACACTGCTAGATACATGGCCACAAAGAGAAGAGTTCAAGAATTTGCAAACATGTTATATACAGTCAACAGGTGAACAGCGTGAAAGTTACTTTCCAGAAGGCACATTGTTGGACAACTGGCCGGTATTAGACCCATGCAGTGCACCTGATGACATTGAGAGCTACGGAGAACAGGAGATTGAGAATCTTATTGCTCACTACGGTGCCATTAAAAAAGGACTCTGTACTAACATCCTGCCAGTTAACCAAGATGAAACCAAACTGGAATGGTCATTATTACGTAGATTATTCTCGGCACACAAAGAGTCCACTATTGAAAAATTCAATGTCAAAGTGGTAGTCCCAAACAAGGAATCTTGGCCAAACATGTCCAAACTATATTCAGTATGTCTGGCAACCTCATCAACTTCAGTGGAGTGTGAACGTGGGTTTAGTGCATATAACAACATTAAGACTGCCGAAAGCAATCGCCTTAAAGTCTGGAATGTGAACTATCTAATGACTCTTCTGGTTGAAGCTCCTGATGACATGGGAAAGTTTGATTTTGAAACTGCATTTGACATCTGGGCATCAGAAAAGGACAGGCGTGGGTTCCTTCAAACTGTCAAGACAAATGAAGATGCACTCCAAGTTCTTCTCGAGAAAACCTGCAGCAGCTACACTACTGCATAGACCTAGCAGAAGAAAAATAAACTGCTGGCTGTGCGTCTTCTTATGATATTTATTTTGTTGTACTGTAATTTGTACCTACTGCTACAGCAAAATGTGTTAACTGTTGCCATGGTCTCCACTTGACTCTTGTGTAGTCTTCTCGAAGCTCAGACACTCAGAAAAAAAATGACTGCTGTTGCCTTGTTGGCAGCAATTCTCATTTAATGCCATGACAGTTTGCTAGCTTCTAATATCTTCAAACAAAACATTTTTCACATAGTTTAGATAACCATAGTTACCGGCGGCATTAAAATAGGATTTTACTGCCTTGCTTATGAACCAGGCCCGACACTGATCTGGGCTGAGAGGAGTAGTGTGTTAACTGTTACTCACTGTTTTTTTTTTCTGCTTGTTAAATGTCTGAGATGGATGCCTGGCTTGCCTTTAGTCAAATTTTTTTATGGGGCATGGCACAGATTCCTCAAGTTTTCACACAATGTTATTTTAAACTGGGTTGCTTGTTATGTACAGGCTTTAGTGAGCCTGACCCCAGCATTTTATTGCAGTGATGGGCTGGGGGGGCAGAGATTCAAAATTTCTTCTAGGCACGACTGCCAGGTGCTCAGTCATTTTCATGAAATAATTGACATCTGACTGGTGTCACATATTTGATATGCCATCAAACTGTTTAAGAGCACTCACTGTAGTGTTATTATTTAATTTTTCCTGCCTGAATCTGCCTAGCATTTAGCATTAATTGTCTCCTGCTTGCCTAATAAAGCAATGTGCACAGTTTATAATAATTGCTGCATTTTTTGGGGGGGGTCAAAACTGGGCTGACCACATCTTAAGCTTTGGTATGTATGTTATTGCTGTACACATACTTGCATATCTACTTAATACAAAATAATTTCAAACAATTTGGCTCAAACTGTGAATATATTGTGCCTACCAATTCAGAAGTAAATCTTGTCCATAATGATATTTAAAAACAATGTTAATACAACTTCGTATACATTTTACCATTACTAGCCGTGTGTGGCTAAAGACCTCTTGTGGTGTCTAAAAAATATTGGATCTGTTTAGCCACAGTGGCTAGTAATTTTGAAAACCTAGGGGGAACGTAGCAATATGAAACAGAATTGAAAATTACAGAACATCTACTCTTGTGGTATCTGTTGTCCATTTTTCATTGTGTGATGGCCAGGGGCTTACTAGTTGTGGTGTTATACTCACATTAAAGATGTAGTATAGTTTGACATGTGTGCATCTCTTGTTGTGGCTATAAAATGTTTATTTAGTTGTACATGTGGATAGAAAACAATCATTAGCCCCTGTGCTGTCTGGTCTGTTGCCTGTTGACAATAAGTGCTACCCATGGGTTACTTGTTAAGTTGTCAACACATTTTACTCTTGTGGTACCGCTTCTGTAGCTTTCATTGTGCAATGGCCTTTAGATGTATCAACAGGGAATAATATACTGCAATGCAGTAACAAGTGCAAAACAAAGGCTCTGAGGGCAGCAACTTCTTAGACATGTGAACTGACAGTTGCAATGGCAACATAGTGTGCTAAGTGGGAAACCAGTTCCACACTGTGAGCACATACTGCAAACAAGTGTTTGGGTGCAATTGAAACAGTCATCTAAGCAAATGAAGAATCAAATCAGACTGTATGATCAGCAATGATATGGATAAATGAAATAAATAATTCAGTCTTAGAAACAAATATCTTTACTGGGATGCTTAAAATGGTAATACACACCATTGAGTGATGTGTTTAAATGAACTACTGAATACAGAATCATGCACTGTATTGTTAATTGGTCCTGACTGCTTGAAAGGGCTTTTGATTCCCTACAACCCTGTGCGACAGCTCTGTTTGACTGATGAGGGGTTGCTGGAGGTTCCGAGGGTTACTTTGAAATCTTCAGGGGCCCGTGCTTTTATGTTTGCAGACCCAACCCTCTGGAATTCTGTGCCCCATCAGCTTCGGGAATGTAAGACCGTGGGGAGCTTTAAGCAGGCACTTAAAACTTTCTTATGAAGACATGCTTTTTATGAACTGTGATGATTCTTTAATGGTCTATTTTTAATTGTAACTTTTATGAAATTTGTTTTAATATTGTTTGGCTTCATTGGGGACTGGGGTTCCACCTGAATGGACACTAGCCTATACTGGCAAGATGGTCTGTATCTGTCCAGGAAGGGAACAAGTCTTTAGAGCAATCGGTTTAAATGCTTCATTGGCAAGCTTTTAAACTAGTCAAGGGGGGGAGGCACTGATAAGCAACAGGAAAATCCCAGCCGCTCCCTACAAAACATGGTACTAAATGAGAAAAAGGTCAAGGTAGAAAGGTGAGTGGGGGATGCTGCAACAGAAGGTAAAGCCATCAAAAAATGGAGATCAATGAGTACCAATGCACGTAGTCTAAGTAACAAGCTTCCTGAATTAGTGGCCTTGATGGAGGAGGAACATCTGGATATTGTGGCAGTCACAGAAACATGGTACACACAAAATCATGACTGGGACGTAAACATACCAGGATACACTATTAACAGGAGGGACAGGGAGGGTAAAAGAGGAGGAAGAGTAGCTCTTTACATAAGGGAAGGAATCAAAGCAACAGAACAAAAGGGTAAACAGGGAGGAGAAGAAGCACTGTGGGTAAATTTGGAGACCGGCAATGGCACCACAATATGCACAGGGGTTGTATACAGACCCCTTTCTCAGGGGAAGAAATGGACAAGGAAATGATAGAAAGTATACTTAGAATGGCAGAAAATGGGGAGATATTGCTGATGGGTGATCTGAATATGCCAGATGTTAACTGGAGTGCAGTTGCAGCAGCCACTTCGAAGAGTGGGGTTATTCTAGATGCCCTACAGGGGGCATGTCTTAGACAACTAGTATTGGAGCCCATTTGAGAGGGAGCAATCTTAGACCTGGTTCTCTCAAATGGAGATGGAGAGAAGATCACAGGCGTAGAAGTGGGTAGCCATCTGGGAACTAGCGACCATCGAACAGTATGGTTCACAATAAACACAGTAATAGAGTCAAGCCATACAAAGGCAAAAGTACTGGACTTTAAGAGGGTTGACTTTGCCAAAATGGGTGCATGCCTAAGGAATGCACTAGCAAATGGGCAGGAAGGAGGAGTGGAAGAACAATAGGGAATAATAAAAACTGCCATCATAGAGGTAACAAGCCTTTGTGTGAAGCAAATAAACAATATGAAACGATGTAAGAAACCACTATGGTTTTCAAAGGAAGTGGCAGTGAAGGTTCAAGAGAAAAATAAAGCATTCAGGAAGTACAAGGAATCACTGAAGGAGCAGGACAGAGAACTGTATCAGTTAAAGCAAAAGAAAGCTGGGAAGGCAATCAGAACAGCAAAGGCCCAAACTGAGAAAAAGATAGCCAACTCAGTTAAGAAGGGGGATAAAACCTGTTATAGGTACATCAGGGAGTGAAGAAAGACCAAGGGAGGGATAGTGAGGCTTAATAAAGGGAGGGAGGTGGGCAGAGGGTGACTGTGAAAAGGCAGAGATACTAAGCAAATATTTTGCTCAGTATTTACAAATGAAGAGGAGGTACCTAAAACAAACAGTAGAAACACTCTGGATACAGAAGTTGATACCAGCCCATTTACAGAAGAAAGGGTTCTGAAGAACTCTTTAAACTGAAGGTGGACAAAGCAATGGGGCCTGATGGGATTCATCCTAGAATTCTAAAAGAACTAAGGGTAGAACTAGTGACACCACTGACTACCCTCTTTAACAAGTCATGGAAGGATGGGGTGGTACCCGAAGACTGGAGGAGGGCAGATGTGATTCTCCTTCTCAAAAGTGGGAGCAAGGCAGAAGCAGGAAACCACAGACCTGTTAGTTTAACTTCAGTGATAAGGAAAATGGTAGAATCACTTCTGAAGGAATGAATTGTCGAGTATCTAGAGGCCAGAGGGGCACAGGACCCAAGGCAGCATGGATTCACAGTGCAGGAAGGTCATGCCAGATGAATCTGATATATTTCTTTGACTGGGTGACCAAAGTAGTAGATCAGGGCGGGGCTGTGGACATGGCCTACCTAGACTTTAGCAAGGTATTTGACACAGTCCCACACAAAAGATTAATATACAAGTTAGCCAGCTTGGGAGTGGGTCCCAAGGTGACAGCCTGGGTAAAAAATTGGCTGGAGAATAGGACACAGAGAGTAATGGTAAATGGAGTCTATTCTGAAGAAAGGGGGTTTACTAGTGGGGTACCGTAGGGTTCAGTATTAGGACCAATCCTCTTCAATGTCCTTATAAGCAACATTGCAGAGGGACTGGAAGGAAAAGTATGTGTCTTTGCAGATGACACAAAGATCTGTAACAGAGTTGATGCACAAGGTGGGGTGGAAAGGATGAGAAGGGACTTGGCAAGGTTAGAGGAATGGTCAAATGTATGGCAGCTTAGATTCAATGCTAAAAAGTGCAAGGTAATGCACCTTCGAAACAAAAACCAAGGGGAAGAGTACACAATAGGGGGTGAGATACTAACAACAACAATAATGGAAAGAGCCCTGGGGGTAGTCATACCAGATGACCTAAAGGTGGGAAAGCAATGTGAGAGGGCAGCAAGGAGGGCTGGGGATACTGGGATGCACAGGGAGAGGCATCACCAGTAGAAAACAGGAAGTTATTATCCATCTGTATAGACAGTTGGTGAGACCCCATCTGGAGTACTGCATGTAGTTCTGGAGACCCAATCTCCACAAATACATAGACAGGATGGAAGCTGTCCAGAGGAGGGCAATTAAAATGGTGCAGGGTCTGCACAGGAAGACATATGAAGAGAGACTTAAGGAGCTTAATATGTATAGTCTCGGAGTAAGGAGGGAGAGGGAGGACATGACAAAAACTTTCAAGTACCTCAAGGGAATCAACAAAGTCCAAGAGGGTAGCATCTTTCAAAAAAAGAGGTGTGCAAGAACAAGGGGGCACAATTTGAAGATTGGGGGTGCAGCTCAGAGGTAATTTAAGGAAGTATTTTTCACAGAGAGGGCTGTGGATGCATGGAACGGCCTTCCGGAGGAGGTTGTGGAGTCAAAAACAGTGTTGGAATTCAAGCATGCATGGGAAGTCATAAGGCAATTTTGGGGGGTAGGAAGCAGCAGGGTGCTGGTTAACTAGGATCTGCAGCTTATCCATTAGCTAGGGAAATGAGCAGACTGGGTGGGCCAAGCGGTCCTTATCTGCCATCTGTTTCAATGTTTCTATGTTTCTATGTAAAGTGCCTTGGTGCCTGAAAGGCGCTTAATAAATACAGTTTTATTATTATTATTATTATTATAATTAATTGCCTGTAAACACAATATGTACTCTATATCACACGACTACATAGGTAGCTGTCCTATGTTTGCAAAAAATTACAATATGAATAGGTGTATGTGTATAAATAGTGGGTTTTAACATTTAACATAGTTCTCTCACAAACATCAAAAGTGAAATTGTATACAAATGATTGAAACGGATCTGAACAGAGGAGTCATCGGATTTCTAAACTGTTTCATAATTATTCTGTTTTACACGTTGTCACTATAGGCTATAAGCTTGAGTTGGACTTCACCCATCTACTTCTGATGCCTCTATCAACAATGCTTAAAACTATGTAATCAGCTCAATCCTACCCCCTCCCCAACACCACTAACAAGTATGATATCTGCAAGCAACCATATTTTGCATGTTTGGCCCTAGCAATAGATCAGCTATGAAAAAACATTCTATCCTTCCCCTCCTCATCATCAACCCATGCCTGTATTTTAAACAATGACTGGCACAGCATATGTGAGTATTAGCCACACAAGATAGTGCACACTTTAAACACCCACAACCCACAAACACACAAGCATTCAAATCAACACAGCTACTGCGTTAATGAATTGACCTATAAATTTGCAAATTTTGACATAAACATGTTGAAAGTTCATAGAGTTCAGAATGCAAAGCTCATTTTTGTATGTCTTAAGCTGTAGAAAACTGTAGTGATTTCAAAATTCTGTAACAGGTGCATCAATACAATGTAATACATTTCATGTTATCTAACTCATACGGTCCACTGCTGCATAACTATATTGTAATTTTTTTTCTGTTTATAGTTTGGCACTTGTTCAGTGCTACGCTGAAAGTTCATCTCACTGTGAGTGTGCATGAATTAACAAAGTTTGTCATCTAACTCTCTTTAGATAGTTTGTTGAAGAGGCTGCAGTGACGTTCAAATAAATCTGCAATTGGTACCTTCTCCATTACTGCAGATAGTGGGTGAAGTACACTGGTTTCACTTTCCTGTATCGCAGCTTTGGCTACTCGGTAACTTGGAAGCCTTGTTCTCATTGAAGCAATCTCTTTAAGCACTTTGGACACGTAATATGAATAAAAAAAAAATTAATGTCAATAAATGTTGATGTCAGTTAAAGAAACTATTGTACTTTTTATCTGGTGGAATGATTTAAAGCTATCTATGAAACTACATTGAATTAAGTAGCAATTATAACATTAAATGTGTTGAATGGTCTAGTACATCCCTGTGTACTGCTTGGATGTGACTTGGTTAAAGCCATGACAGTAACAGAGTATAACCAATGACTAAATACAAGTCACTGCCAATTATGACCATGAAAACTCAATCAGTGGGATGGGGGATCCCAGTGCTAATGGAATAATGTATATCTTTCAAATTCGTCTATACCATGGTAAACAGTCACACAGTGTACTGAATTGAAGAAAGACCAGATGACTGACAGGTGAAAAACCATCAGAGGAGGTAATATTTGAAATTTTATCTAAACATTTTAGTACTGGTTTGGTTGATTTGAAAACTTTTAGACAGCTCTTTTTTTTCATATGGGAACTTTTTAAATAAAGTAATAGAAATGTCTGGGTGTTGGCAGTACTAACATAACAATGGCATCTTGCTCTTTGTAGTATCTCAGTACTAACTACCTTCAGGTATGTCTTACTCCTTATACATAAGCCACAGTGGATAATGAAAAATATTTTTTTATTAGGAGCAGTTTGACTTTGTCTCAGTCATCATGCATTAATTTCTAGAGATTATACAACCAATTGTAACATTAGTGACTAGAACAAGACAATTGGATTGCCAGCTGACCATCAAGTTACTGTGCATGCCTGTACCTGCAGGGTCCATTTGTTGACACCTCAATCAGTACCCCAGGGAAGTGCTGCAATCATTCTGACAATCAGGCAGAGAAATTTAAATGCAGCCATCCTGAGCAGTGGTTCAGATAGTGTGTGGTTTACAACACTAGATGGGTGTATTGGGGTGGTGGCTGTTGTGCTACATTGTGCACTTTGCATGGGTGTGTGGTTACAGTAGTTGGTGGTCGCAGTCCGCTGGCACACATCACCAACGTTATAATTGCAATAACCAACTCCAATCTTGTGTATCACAAAGCACCACATGTGTGCATTGAATGCCTTTAAACAAACACTCTATTGTGGGATATAGTTTAAATATCCTGCATTCTGTATCAGTTGTGCCTCCCCATCCCATGATTAAGACAGTGATACTTTTTGTAAGTCCCCACTTGAGCATTCACAAACATTCTTTGTAGTGTAGGAGACTGTATTTGGACACAGCATACAGGATTTCAACTTTAGAATGTTTCTAGGTATTGTTGAACAAAGGACACCATTACACCAAATGAGACTTTTGTCACCTGTAGTTGGCATGCGGAGACATGTACCTGAAACAATCACCAGTTACTTGATCTAGGCTCTGGATACGGGATATCACTCACCCTTGCCAGGGACCTTTAACAAAGCAGTCTTAGCACAAGTTTTTTTTAATATATTTTACTCTTGCATTTTCATCAGTGAAACAGTGCACATACAGGATGTGCAGTAAAAACACCACCTCTTACATTTCTCTCAACCTCTCAAGCTTCTTCAGTAATTTATGAAGTAGCCTGAGAGGTCATGAGAGATGTAAGAGGTGGAGATTCTACTTCCCATCCTGTTTGTGCACTGGCTAACCAATGAAAATGGAAAAGTAAAGTATCAAAAAAAAAAAACCTTGTGTCAAGTCTGCTTTGTTAAAGGTCCCTGGCTAGGGTGAGTGATATCCAGTATCCAAAGCTGGTATAATATCTCTGGAGAAGCAGCATCACCACACAGTACTAGCTTCTACTTCATACATTAGTGAAATGATATACTTACTGTAGATATACAACGCCTTAACCTCCTTTATTATGCTTTGTCCCTTCCTGAACTTTGAGTACGATACTATCTATTTGGCTTCTCCAATACAATCAGTCAGCTGTGCCCAATTGCTATCCTCACTGAATGGTAGAGCTGATAATACAATGCTGAAAAGATGAAGTGAAAGACATTCAAAAACAAGCTCATAGCAAATGGTGCATTTAACATCCTTCATGATCTACTTACTTATATTTGAGCCACCGTTGAAAAAATTAGAATATACCTGTATTTCACACCAGTGGTAAATTGTGTAAATAAATAATGTTATCTATCTATAAATATATACATACCATTGATTTCATTTAGAACGCATAGAAACATAGAAGTTGACTGCAGATAAGGACGGCAAGACCCATCCAGTTTGTTCATTTCTTTTTCTGCCTTATGAATGTGCCATCGTCCTTTGCTCTGTCTATGGCCTATCTATACATACTCATCTGTACTGCTCCCTTATGCCTACCTCATGCCTGTTTAAAGCCCTGCACTGTATTCATATCCACCACTTCCTAAGACAGGCCATTCCATGCATCCACCACCCTTTCTGTGAAAAATAACTTCCTCACATTAGCCCTTAATTGGCCACCATCTAATCTCATGCTGTGTCTTTTTGTCTTGCTGTTTTTCTTATATTGAAACATGCTAGACCCTTTCACCTTGTTAATGCCCTTAAGGTGTTTGAATGTTTCGATCAAATCACCTCTCTCCCTCCTTTGCTCTAGGGTATACATATTGAGCTCTGTTAATCTGTCCTCATATGTTTTCTGATGCAGTCCCTGCACCATTTTGGTTGCCCTTCTCTGGACTGCCTCAATTTGGTTAATGTCCTTGTGAAGGTGTGGCCTCCAGTACTACACGCAGTACTCCAGATGTGGCCTAACTAGTATCTTGTAAAGAGGGATTAGTACATCCCTCTTCTGATTTGTGGTAGTCCTACTAATACACCCCAACATCCCCCTAGCCTTACCTACTGCTTTAGTGGTCTGCTTGGATGATTTCAGGTCATCGGTGGTGATAACGCCCAACTCTCTTTCTTCCTTTGTGACAGCCAGGAACTCCCCTCCCAGCCTATAGGTGGCTTCAGGGTTTCTCTTTCCTATGCGCATGATCTTGCACTTCTTTGCATTAAGCTCCAGTTGCCACTCTTCTGATTATTTTGCTAGTTTATCCAGATCTCTTTTCATTCTGCCCACCCCATCTGGATCATCTACTCTGTTGCAGATCTTGGTGTCATCTGCAAACAGACAAACCTTACCTTCCAGTCATTCTGCAATGTCACTGATGAAGATATTGAAGAGGACTGGCCCCAGGACTGATCCCTGAGGTGCCTCACTTGTGACTTGCATCTCTTCTGACTGCATACCATTTATCACCACTCTCTGTTTTCTGCCCGTCAACCAGTTTGCCCCCCAGTGGACCAACTTCTGAACCACCCTGAGCCTACCCAGCTTATTAATCAATCTTCTATGTGGAACAGTATTGAAAGCTTTGCTGAAGTCAAGGTAGGCAACATCAATTGTTACCCCTTGGTCGACCACTCTGGTTACCCAGTCAAAGAAATATATGAGATTAGTTTGACAGGACCTTCCTTTTGTAAACCCACACTTTCTTGGATCCTGTGCTCCTATAGATTCCAGGTGTTGCACTATCCTTTCCTTAAGGAGTGCCTCCATAATCTTGCCTATTACTGAGGTAAGACTGACTGGTCTGTAGTTCCCTGCCTCCTTCCTGCTACCACTCTTGTGAAGTGGAATTAGATGAGCTCTCTTCCAGTCTTCTGGGATCTTGCCTGTGCTAAGAGACTCACTAAACAGTTATGATAATGGCTCTGATAGTTCCACCCTTAGCTCCTTTAATACCCTGGGATGTATTCCATCAGGTCCCATTGCCTTGTCCACCCTGAGCTTATTGAGCTCTTGTAGGACCCTTTCTTTTGTGAAGGGACTAGTGTACACCTCCCTCCCCTGTGTGTCCATGGTACTGAGCTGTGGGCCCTGCCCTACCATCCCTTCAATAAATACTGAACAGAAGTATCTATTTAGGATAAATGCTTTTACATGGTCCTCCTCCTCATACACATCCTTATCCCCTTTGATCATAGCAATACCCCCTATTGACTTTCTCCTTTCACTAATGTATCTACAGAAAGTCGTGTCACCTTCTTTTACTGTCTGTGCTAGTGTTTCCTCCATTTGGGCCTTTGCCTGCCTTACTGCCTTCCCTGCTTCCCTTAGGAAAGTTTGGTATGCCTCCGTATCTTCATCCTGCTGCCTCCCCTTTTATTTCCTGAACACCAGCCTTTTGGCTCAGACCTTTTCTGCTACTGTTTTTGAGAACCAAAGTGGTTTTCTTCTTCTTTTGCACTTCCTTTTCTCTCTCTAACACAACGGGATGTTGCTTCAAGTGTTGCATCTTTAATACTTGCCCACTTTGCCTGTACCCCCTTACCTGCATTTCTTTTTGCCAGGGTTAGCTTAACTCTGCTGGCCATCTTATCAAAGTCAGCTCCTCTGAAGTCCCATATCTTTGCCTTGGAATGGGATGATTTAGTTCTAGTGGCCAAATTGAACCATACCATGTAATTGTCACTGGTCCCCAGGTGACCTTCTACCTGGAGATCTGTGATCCTTTCCCCTTTAGTCAGTACTAGATCTAAGATAGCCCTGTCTCTTGTGGGTTGTTGTGCCAGTTGTTTGAGTCCTTCCCTCTGCAGGGAGTCCACCATGTGTCTAGTTCTAGCAGATGTTCCTGCTGGTATTGACCAATCTGTATCTGGCATGTTGAAGTCTCTCATTACCAGAACCTCCCCTTTAGCTGTCATGTTTTGTATATCTTCTAACAGTAATGTGTCTATGTCCTCCCCCTGGTCTGGAGACCTGTACACAACCCCAGTTCAAATGGCTGTCCCATTTCCTCTTTTCAGGGTGACCTACAGTTCTTCTGGCTCCTTATGTATATTCTGAATTTCTGTAGCTTAGATATTTTCATTGACATAAAGGGCCACTCCACCCCTTTTTGTACCTCAGACTCTTCTGAGCAGTACATAGTCAGGTACTGAAGTCTCCCAAGCATGGTTACTGGTAAACCATGTCTCCCTAATGGCTACTATGTACAGTTTAACCTCAGTCATTGTTGCCTGCAGGTCTAGGATCTTATTTTCTAGACTGTGAGCATTTGTGTACATGATTTTCCATAGGCCAGATTTCGGTGTGTTAGTTCTTGGGTGAGATCTGGTGTTTCCCATGTGCATTGTATGGGGAGCCAGACCTTTTTCCTTACCTGGTGATGCAAATGAACTGCAAACATGCTGAACTCCTGTTTGACCACTAGCTGAGGAGGGAGGGGCATTCTTCCCATTTGATGCATGGGGTGCTGCACCCCTCTCCCTATTTGCTAGTTTAAATATTCTGCAAAGACGTCGATTTTCTGCCCCAATGCACTGACTCCCTCCTTAGTCAGATGCAGTCAATCAAATTTAAAGAACTTTTGCTCCCTTTCCCCACTTAAAAAGAAGAACCACAGATGAAATAAAAGAGGTAAGAGCAGAAACAATCAGCCAGCAACAAATGCAGTAGCCCTGAAAGCTTATCTTAATGATAGATTAAACTGTAAAATCTGTAAAGCACCACCTGTAATAATGTCACAGAAGATATACCTTGTAAGAAACACTTTGCTACAGAGAAAAATAAAGCAGTAACAGAAGATATACCTTGCAAAAGACAATTTGAATCAGAAGATTACAGCAATAATCTGTAAGCACACACCTGTAGGTGCACCCTGTAATAATGCAGCAGAAGGTATACCCAGCAACAACAATTTGAATCAGAGAAAAATAAAGCAATACAATGTTAGCAACAAACAGTAACAATCCCTGTGAGTACAAAATAAAATTAACAACACACAGTAAATCTGACTAGCCAAAATAAGCCTTAATCCTTTTACTTGCAAGGTTACTTGTACTTGCAAGGTTATTTGTGCTGTCCTTTCAAGCAACCTAGAAGAAAAGAGTTCAGATGAAGCTAGATGCATTGACCAGCAAACCTAGTCTTCCACCTCTAAGATATCAACTAACCTGACCTTTTCACCCTTCCCTCTGTTGGAAGTTACTGACAGTTTGGCAGCTTCACCCCCCAGATACCCACCTAATCTCCTGAAAGACCTGTGGGAGGAAAGCAATTAGCTACTTCAATGTGAGAAGGAGACTGCAACACCTCTGAGACAAAAAAAAAAAAAACTTTCAGCAAAAACAAAATAAAGTAGAGGCAAAGAGTAATTTTGCTTAGACTAATGATAAAGTCACAAAAATGTAAGCACCACCTGTAATAATTTAACAGAAGAAATAGCCTGTAAGAAACACTTTGCAACAGAGAAAAATAAAGCAGTAACAGAAGATATACCTTGCAAAAGACAATTTGAATCAGAAGATTACAGCAGTAATCTGTAAGCACACACCTGTAGGTACACCCTGTAATAATGCAGCAGAAGGTATACCCAGCAACAACAATTTGAATCAGAGAAAAATAAAGCAATAAAATGTTAGCAACAAATAGTAACAATCCCTGTGAGTACAAAATAAAAATAACACACAGTAAATCTGCCTAGACAAAAGAAACCTTAATCCTTTTCCTTGCTCTTGTAAAGTTATTTGATCTGTTATTTCAAGAAGCCTAGAAGAAAAGGGTTCAGGTGAAGTTAGGTGCCTTGGCCAGCAAACACAATTGATCTAATTTAGAACATGTTATTTCCATTTAGAATCAGGGAACAGAACACAGAGAACAATGGGACAGATAGGGTTTACAATGGAAAGAACAGTTTATGGCGAAAGCAAGGTTAGAAACAAGTAAAAATATTATAAAATGTGTACTAGATATATATATAAATTTCTTACTAGATTGCAGTGGAGTAACACATTTATCTCCACGAGTGGTAATTCCTTTATAAGTAACTCATACCTTTGACGCTCATTATTTATGGACCTTACCACTCTCTATTGGAGATGAACAGGTTATTACACTGCAATCCATTATGTTTTACCTATGTATAGCACTCTGACATCAACCTATTTTCAAATCATCAATATGTCATAAATGTTTGCTGATAGAAGTTATATATCAGCATGCAGACAGAATGCTGGCACCTTGTCACTTGCCTCATGCATCATTATGACAATTTTTGAGTGGGTATTTCATCTCTAACAACAGCAATACATTGCTTCTTACTTTTACAACCAGCTTCTGTGGTTTAATCCAGTAAACCTGCATTACACTTTTGTTTTGAACCTCTGGAGAAACAACATTATAAACACAATAACACGACAGTGTGTGTGGTTATTGGAGATTAATCAACAAACTGTATGCTCTGGGGAATACTACCAGCTGCCTCATGCCTGACAATGCATAAGGTATGTTGATTAATCTACATTAACAGTTCAACATTTCATGAGTTATTGCATTCACACAGGATATTAGACCTTATGCATACCTAGTGTGTTCTGTCACAACAGTGTTAGGTTTCACAATGGCCTATTGTGCATCATTCTCTATGTAAGTGGAAACCCAATCCGCTGTGTGACATAACATGCCAGTTGTGCATACTTGCTTATCCAGTATTCTCTGTATGGCAGTCTGACTGTACTTAGAGATATCAACACTTGACATTGATACTTTAAAAGTATAACTGTGGTACTAACATACTGTGCTGACATGGTGCTGTAAAAATAATGCACAGCCTTAGGTGCAAAATTGGTGACAATCTTGTGGAATGATTCCACTGCCGATGTCTGTTCACCTGGTGAGTTTGGCAACATTTTTAATTAGACTTTTATTCTTCCTAATCAGCACTAGATCTTTGTATGCCTTGTAACCTATTACACATATTTAACGCTAGTGAATGAAGTGGCAAACATGATAAGTCCCACACATGAACAAACAGAGATAACATATCAAGTTCTAGTTCAAGTTTATTGCAGGAAAGACTCCCGTTGAGCAAGCTCATTCACAAGGAGGTCCTGAAGCACATACACATACAGTTCACAATTACATAGACAGGAGATATAAAAGGTAGAACAGCAAAGAAAAAAATATATAATACAAGAGGTATACACAGTAGAATTCCTTATGCTATATATGCAGTACATTCCAGCTTTAACCTTGCCCTAAATTATGCAGCACATTTCAGCTTAATAAGTAGAGGGCCAGTTGGTACCTAGGAAGTTGATTTGGCGTTGGGTGCCTAGTACCACCTACAGTACATATGTCTTTTAATTTAGAGATAGCTAGTGTTTTGTAGGAGTTAATTGATACGATGCTGGTTAGCTTCAGCATGGCTTGTAGTTGGTTTCAAATGTTTGGGAGGGAGTATGAGACAGCTGTTTGGCCAGCTGTGGTACGTGTCCTGGAAACATCTAGTAGGATAAGATTAGATTTCTTTAGGGAGCAGGCGCTATGCGAGATGTGTATGAGAGACATTAAATAGATAGGCAGTTTGTGGAGTAGTGATTTGAGGGTCCAAATGCCAGCATGCAGGAGGCATCTGGTGGCAAGAGAGGTCCACCCAACTGCTGCATAAAGATCACAGTGGTGGGTCCTGTACGCAGAGATAGTAATGAAGTGAAGAGCACGGTGATAGAGTACGTCCAGTTTAGATAGGCTCATGGTTGGGGAGGAGATAAAGATAATGTCTCAGTAGTCAAGCAAGGGAAGGAATGTTGCTTGGACAAGCCTTTTGTAGGTCACGAGAGAAAAGAGGGTCCTATTTCTAAAGAAGAAACCCAAGCGTGCTTTAACCCTCTTTGCTAGATCCTCGATGTGGTCATTGAAGGAAAGCTTGTTGTCTGTCCACATACCTAGATATTTAAATTTAGGTACGACTTCCAAGGGTTCACTTAGGGTGGTAACTATGAAGTTTTTAGGTGGGGTAGGTAGGGCACCAGAGAAGGCAAGTCTCGAGAAAATCATTGTCTTGGTTTTTTGGGCATTTAAGAGAAGCTTGGCATTAATAAGGTTGCTTTCTAACTGGATAAAGTCAGCTTGGAGTGCTTTCCAGACTTCAGTTAAGGACTAGCCTGATGCTTACAAAACCATATCGTCCACAAAGAAATGTATGCTAGAGTTTTTTATGTGGGAGTCAAGGTTGTTGATGTATAGGGAAAAAAGGATTGGTCCTAGGATGGAGTCTTGAGGGACTCCTCTGGCAATTGGAAGGGGGGCACATAGTAGGCCATCAACTTTGACTTTTTGTATCCTTCCTGCGAGATAACTGTTAAACCACTGTAAGGTAAGTGGAGTGGCACCTATATATGCAAAACAGGTGATTAGGAGGTGATGGTCTACTGTGTTGAAGGCTTTACTGAGGTCTAGAAAGACAGCACCAGTAACCTTCTTGCTGTCCATAGCATAGATCCAGTCATTAGAGACTTTAGCCAAGGCTGAGATGGTACTGTGCTTCAACCTGAAGCCAGATTGGGCCGGGTTCTCTAAGGGGCCATGAACACAGTACTCAAATGATCCACCTTGGTTCTCATGGACATCGACCATGTGGTTTAACACACTCAGCCATTTTTCAATCATCAAACTTCCATCCCCACCACTTACCACTGCACACCAATATAGGTGATTGCTGATGGAGTAAATCCAGGGCATGAGATCCTCACCAGATTTTTTTTTTTTGCAAAAGCTTCAATTTTCTTTGCAACACCTAAAATGTGTACAAATACAGTTGTCACATTTTGAGAGCTGCAAAGGATAAAGGAATTAAATAGGCAGCATTTTAACTGCTACCTTTCACCATGAGCTAAACATTGTACCAGTGTGTTAATCTCCGTTTTTTTTCTCCTGCAGATACTTCTGTACCTGCACGTGGCAGTCTGTGGTTAGGGATCCCACTATCTTGCCTTTCTCCTCAAGAAACACTAATCCAAGTTTCAGACCCTCAAGCTCCACTGTATTGGAGCTTGAAACTTCATTACATTGTTTTAATGGACGTAACTAACATTACCACAAATTCATCTGATACATAAGGCATCAAGACAGTAACTCAGATAAATAAAAATATGCATTGAAGTAAAAGCCAATGAATGCCTTACCTGAATCATCTCCAAATCTATTACCCATTTAGTGTCCTGGTCCATAAAAATGTATAAACCATACTTGGCACTGTGGCCAGGAGAACAGCAGACATCTCCAGCCAAGTTA
This sequence comes from Neoceratodus forsteri, assembly GCA_016271365.2. Classification (NCBI taxonomy): domain Eukaryota; kingdom Metazoa; phylum Chordata; order Ceratodontiformes; family Ceratodontidae; genus Neoceratodus; species Neoceratodus forsteri. The sequence goes on along the minus strand of CM057456.1, from coordinate 679,861,938 downwards.
ATTGCTGAATTAATACTAGTTAACAGCTTTGTCTGCTCATTCCTCCATACTGTGTTAACAGATGGAATTATGTACGCCCTCTGAATGAGTAAGAATGTTCTTGTAGAGATAACTGGAATAGTGCAATTTCTAAACACATTCACTGCTTGTTTTGGTGGCGATCCAGCCAAAAAATTGGATACTGCTATTTCTAAATTTCCAGCAGCCAGACGTCCTAATTTAGGCTGTATTTCCCATATGTTACTGTGACTGAAATTACATTTATGTCTGATGGCCACAAATGACCCAAAGCAGCATGCTACTGATATCTTACATTCTGACATGCAGACAGGGCACTTGGAAAAAGCAGCTGCCAGTCTTGTATGGTAAACTATGAATTTTTGTTCACCTGGATGGTGAGATGCATTTAGTAAATCCTTTTCTTTCCTGGTAAGAAAAACATACATGAGACTGTGAGTATACAAGGTTGAAACCGGAGTGCTTCATTGCTAATATAAAAATACAACTATTTAAAAAAGTTGCAATACTATACATTTTGAATATTTTCAGCATTTATAGTTCAAATTTGTTTTAAATTCTTTATTCTTTTTAAGCCCAATTCTCACTGCAGTGTCATCTTTCTTTGTGGAACCATAGACTTTAAGTCCCCTCATCTCACCCCTGGTAACTCTCTGGAGGAGCCAAAGGACCACACCCATCCTGCCTTGACCTGTAAACACCCAACCACCAGCTGTGGATGGAGGGGGTCCTGGGTTATCTACCTTCCAGCGCACTGAAGTCTGTGTCAGGGTTTCATCTGGGGCAGTTGGGTCCCATCTACAGATGCTGCAACAGGGTATTTACTTTTCTTTTCTAGACCCTCCCCCAATACTGCCAGCATGAGTTGAGATCCTAGGGGCTAGGCTGGCTGAGAATTGCTTTGAACAATGGTTGTAGCAATGCTATTAATAACCTGCAGATACATGCTCATGCAATGGAGGCTGGTCTAGTTGGACTGTAGGGCGGATTGCACAATGACGTCACTGGCAACAGGTGATTTGGGTGGGGCATGCTTTCAAATATCTGGTGCCCATATGTGTGTGTGTGTGTTGAGGGTGGGTGGGTCCAGGTCAGGTACCAACACAGGGCAGATGGACTGTGTGCGCACAGGCCACAGTATGCAGAGCTGTTACAGCAGGGTTCCACATGGCATAACACCCGCCATTCTATGCCCTCCCCAGAAGCATAGGGTGTGTGTGCCCCATTTTGTGCTTCCCGTGAGTGTGTGTACAGTGGATCCAGAGTTGGTAGGCACTGCAGATATGCGATACATAGTAACTATACACATTCAGGCACAGACCCCATAATTAGTACAGCCAAGTGGCGGCCCTAATTTTTTTGAGAAAAAGTAAATGTAACAGTGAGTAGGAATATAGGTATAGGCCAGTTATACCTGAAGCAGTAATGGTTAATTAATTTGCTCACATGCTTTCATTAACTTTGGATACTTCGCTGTCAGTATCTGTATCAGACACACACCACTCAGGACCGTGTCTCTTTTGTCTTCTTCTGATCCCAATTCTGACATATTCTGACATCTAATTTCAACTAGTCGTTGTGACTGCCTTGCCTAATTGGGGGCCCACCATTCACTGCCCTCCACTTCAGTCTTGAAAGCTATCTCTCCCCGCCTTGCCTCTTTCTATCTGCCTATCCCCTTGCCCCCCTCTCCCTTTCCTCCCCCGGGGCATTTCATGACTTCTATCCCTCTTCTTCCTCCCCTTTAAAGCTCTTACCCTCACCCTCACCCTCCGACAATGGCCTTTCTGCCTGCTTACCCCTTCCCTCTCACCTGCAGTGCTTATTTCCAAGATTGCCCTTGGCTGGTTATGTCATGCTACCTAACATTTGACACATTTTGAATTACTGGAATTTCCTAAGCCTCAGTCTCTTACTTCTTGTTATTGTGTAACTATGTATTATTATGTCGACCTTTGTATGTATGTATACCCCCCATTCCTTCGACATGGAACCTTTGTAAATGAGCAGTTCTTGCTCAAAGGTATTTGTAATCCTAGATTTCAATAAAAATAAAAATTAAAAAAAAATAGAATATTGACAGCGAGGGTGAGAAGTGAGCACACCGGATGATGGCGCAGGATAGTAAAAGGCTAATTGCACTCACCCTACTAGAAGGAGACTCAAGTAGTCGGTTGTCATTAAAGTTGTAACACTTTCTTAGAACTGCCACATTCCTGGCAGATGATGCTAAACAATGAGCAAAATCATCCTTAAGTTTAGGTGCCCTCCATCTGGGGGCTTCAACAGAGGATAAAATAAGTGTGTCAGTGAAGGTTTATTTAAATCTATTTATAGCCAATGACATGTCTTACAAGCTGCATGTCATTGTGATTCATAATTAACCAGTGTAACACCCAGCTCTGTGAAAATATCCATGATTTCAATAGAAGTTCCCTGTGAAGTGCTCAAGATCTCCATTACAAAAGAGTTTCAAGTATTCTTTAAATGGTTTCACAAACATCCATGCTCCTTGTTCATGGTTCTGCAGCATCGAAGCACAATGAAGTGCAATTTGTAAGAGACAACATTGGCTGTAAATGGGTTTAAAGTTAACCACCCCCTGTGGATGTAATGTGGCACGAGGCACAGCCAAAAGTCATATTATCCCAGGGGGTGATTAACTTACATAGAAACATAGACTACTTCCTCCTACCTCCCCACTAGAATTGCCTTATGTCTGCTGTGCATTCTTGAATTCCCCCAGTTTTTGACTCTACGGCCTCCTCAGAAAGGCATCTATAACCCTCTCTGTGAAGAAATACTTCCTCACATTAACTCTGAGCCATCCCCCTTCTATCTTCAAATTGTGCCTCCTTGTTAATTCACATCTCTTTTTCTGAAAGATGCTACCCTCTTGGACTTTGTTGATTCCCTTGAGGTACTTGAATGTTTCTATCATGTCCCCTCTCTCCCTCCTTTCCTCAAGGCTATACATATTAAGCTCCTTTAGTCTTTTTTCATATGTTTTCTGGTGCAGACCCTGCATCATTTTGGTTGCCCTCCTCTGGACAGTCTCCACCCCGGCTATGTCTTTGTGGACATGGGGTCTCCAGAACTGCACTCAGTACTCTAGATGTGGTCTCACCATCTGTCTGTACAGAGGGATAACAACTTCCTATTTTCTACTGGTGCTGCCTCTCCCTATGCATCCCAGCATGCCCTGAGCCCTCCTTATTGCCTTCTCACATTGCTTGCCCACCTTTGGGTCATCTGATATAACTACGACCAGGTCCATTTCCATTTTTGTTGTTGGCAGTATCTCACCTGCATTGTGTACTCTTCCCCTGGGTTTTTGTTTCCCAGGTGCATTGCTTTGCACTTTCTTGTGTTGAATCTAAGCTGCCATACATTTGACCATTCCTCCAACCTTTTCTCATCCTTTCCATCCCACATTGTGTATCAACCCTGTTGCAGATCTTTGTGTCATCTGCAAAGAGATACTTTTCCTTCCAGTCCCTCTGCAATGTCACTTATAAAGACATTAAAAAGGACCGGACCCAGTACTGAACCCTGCCGTACCCCACTAGTTACCCTCTTTCTTCAGTACTGACTCTATTTACTATTACCCTCTGTTTTCTGTTGTCCAGAGAATGTTTTACCCAGGTTACCACCCTGGGACCCACCCCCAGGTAGGCTAATTTGTTTATTAATCTTCCATGCAGGACTGTATCAAATGCCTTGCTAAAGCCTAGGTAGGCCATGTCCACAGTCCCTCCCTGGTGTACTACTTTGGTCACCCAGTCAAATAAATTGATTAGATTTATCTGAAATTACCTTCTCACTGTGAATCCATGCTGTATTGAGTCCTGTGCTCCACTGGCCTCTAGGTACTCAGTAATTGTTTCCTTCAGAAGTGATTCCATTATTTTCCCTACCACTGAGGTCAAACTGACAGGTCAGTAGTTTCCTGCCTCTGTCTTGCTCCTAGTTTTATGAAAGGGAATCACATCTGCCCTCCTCCAGTCCTCAGGTACCACAACATCCTCCCATGATTTGTTAAAATGGATAGTAAGTGGTGTTACTAGTTCTCCCCTTAGTTCTTTCAGAACTCTGGGGTGAATACCATCAGGCCCCATTTCTTTGTCCACCTTCAGTTTTAAGAGTTCTTTCAGAACCCTTTCTTATGTGAAAGGACTGATATCAATTCCCCCTATCCAGAGTGCTTCTATTGATTGGATTAGGTAGTTCCCCTTTCTTTTGTGAACACTGTTAGGAGGTCTAAACCTCACTTTCAGGTTCTTGGCAATATTGGGAATGTAAGTAATCACAGACATGTTGCATAAGAGTAATAAACAGGTTTATTACTACCAAAGGATAAAATCACAGTTGCCCTAAGCAGTCCTTACCAATATGAACCGAGAGCCAGTGCTAAGCGTTCCCTATACCTCAAGGTTTCTCTGTGTCTTCTGGGATCTCTGAGGTACAAGACTAGTGTATATTACATTATATACCTATGATAATTACTATGGTTACTGTAAGACAGAAACATTTCTAGTTACAGAGATGAGCCCTATTGGCTAAATTAGAGGTAGCTCCACTGTCCAAGATAACATAATACAATTTTGTATAGTCATCAGTTTGTGAAGAAAAGAGTTCTTATACAGAGTCTTACATAACTCAGTATAGTAGTACAAATCACCAAAAGGTGGCAGTGCTGACTTACATATCATAATTATTCCAAGGACACAGATGCCTTGGCATCTTACAAGTAAGAAATACACAGAAAATACATAGAAGAATATATGTATTAGCAAGCAAAGTGTATTACAATAATATGCATTCATATCCTGACATCTACTCTTGTACAGGAGATGCACTTAGCCCTACAAGTTAGTATAACATTTACCTAAGTGCTAGCTGTCTACAGTGTACCTCTGATGGTACCAATTAGGGTGCAAGGACCTTGTGTAACAATACTGAGCAGAAGTATTCATTCAGTATCCCTGCTTTTTCACTGTCCCTCTCTGCCCACCCACTCTCCACTTTATTCAGCCTCAGTATCCCTCCCTTAGTCTTTCTTCGCTCCCTAATGTACCTATAAAAGGTTTTATCCCCCTTCTTAACCCAGTTGGCTATCTTTTTCTCGGTTTGGGTCTTTGCTATTCTGACTGCCTTCCCTGCTTCCTTCTGCTTTAACTGGTACAGTTTTCTGTCCTGATCCTTCTGTGTTTCCTTATATTTCCTGAATGCTACCTTTTGTCTCCCTAACCTTCTGCGCCACTTCTTTTGATAACCATAGTGTTTTTTTGTTTCGTTTTGATTTGTTTATTTGCTTCACACAAAGGCTTGTTGCCTCTGTGATGGCAGTATTAATGTTTCCCCATTGCTGCTCCATCCCACCTTCTTGCCTGTTTGTTAGTGCTTTCCAGAGGCAAGCTCCCATTTTGATAAAATCAGCCATCCTGAAGTCCAGTACCATCACTTTTGTGTGGCTTGACTCCACAGCTGGGTTTATCATGAACTATAGTTTGGTGGTCATTTGTTCTCAGATGGCTAGCCACTTCTATATCTGAGATCCTCTCCCTGTCCTCATTTGAGAGTACCAGGTCTAAGATTGCTCCCTCTTGAGTGGGTTCCAGTGCTAGCTGTCTGAGGTATGCCCCCTGTAAGGCATCAAGAATGGCCCAGCTCTTAGATGTGACTGCAGTAAAGATGCTCCAGTTAACATCTGGCATATTCAGGTCCCCCATCAGCAGTATTTCTCCTTTCTTTGCCATCCTAAGGATGACTTCTATCAGATGATTTCCTTGTCCATTGCCTCCCCCTGAGAAGGGGGTGTTTGTATATAACCCCTGTGCAGATTGTGGTACCTTTTCCATCTCCAGGGTGATCCACAGTGCCTCCTCTCCTCCCTGTTTACCCTTTAGTTCCATTACTTTGATCCCCTCCTTTACATAGAGAGCTACTCCTACTCCTCCTCTTCTACCCTCTCTTTCCCCTCATGTAGATTGTGTAGCATGGTATGTTGACATCTCAGTCATGGTTCTCTGTGTACCATGTTTTGGTGACTGCCACAATATCCAGGTATCCCTCTTCCATCAAGTCCACCAGTTCAGGGAGCTTGTTACCTAGACCATGGGCATTGGTACTCATTGCCCTCCATTTTTTGATGGCCTTATCCACTGTCATTGTCCTCTACCTCCCAGCTCCCTTGAGGACCCTCGCCTGGTACCCCCATGGATTATCCCCTGTGGTAGGGTGGTGGAGATACCTTTCATCTATGATTGATCAGGATCCAGTATTCGGTGATGTCCCCCAAGCCAGGCACCCCATAGGTCGGCCATCAAGCCACCCTGACTGGTGGCTAGATTTTTTCCCTTTTCTACCCTGTGCAAGTGGGGCATGCAATGGCATCAAGGAAAGGGATTCACACATGTCCAGATGTGTTCCCTCCTGTTCCATCCCCAATGCATGTTGCCCATGCACCATCCCCAACCTCTGCTATGGGGCCAAAAGTCCACCGACAACTGAAATCCCACCAACCCGGAGAGGGAGAGCAGTCATTTGGATGCTCCATCCCTCCTCACCCCTGCCAATCCCCAGCAACCTGAGTCTGCTTTCGAACCCGGGTCATTGGGGTGGAGCAAGGTGTGGCATTTAGCTCAACCTTCAGTACCACCGGGCTGGCCTTATGTTCAAGTAAATTTAACAGGGCACTGTGGCTTTCCCAGTGTATTTTTTACAAACTTTCTCTTCTGGGCACAGTCATTTGCTCTGATAGCCAGAAGTCAGTTATCAGCATCAAACAGTTACCCCCCCACACACACATTAACATCTGTCTATTCAACTTGTTTAACTGATTCTGTATCTCTTAATCTTTTTGTCCCCATGATGTTTTATGGTGCCTGAATGGATGTAAAGTAAATGCTAGATAACAAAAACACAGTGGGTCAGCATGTTAGCATGACTGAGTGGCTCATGCTCTTTATCTGTGAATTTTTTTCAACCATTCTCTGCCTGCCACTGAAGTTTTGCTCTGATGGCCAAGTCTAGTACCATCAAACAACCCCTCGAAACACACTTACTCTGCTGTGCAGCTTGTTTAGATGTAAATTCTTACTTTTCAACTATATGAATTAACTGTCCCTGATAAGACAGCCCTTAGCGTGCATTTTCCATGACAATCATCAGCATTCGGTCTTTAATATGGCAGCATGCTGCTGGTGAAACTCCAGCTGTTAGAGAACATTACTCATAAAACAAAACAAAAAAAAAAAGAACCACAATCAAATTCTGTTGCCCTGTTTGTGAGGAAGATGCTGGCAGAATTCAGCTGTGCAGTTTTTAACTAAATCAGGAGTCAGAGACATTCCATTTGCCAATGCTGAAGACATTGCCAACATTCAGCAGTGCATTTTTTAAATACACCAGGAGTCAGAGATATCAACACAGACATCCTTAGGTAAATTTGGTTATTACTGAACTGACCTTTTTTCACTCATGTTTCAGTATCGGTATACTAATGTGCTTTCTGAAGACAGACAGTAAGTTAGGGGCACTCTGGCAGATGGAACAGGGACACTATCAATGCCTGAGACAGAGACTAGTAGTGGTACATTCATGTGTCTTTACTGTGTTTATTACAATAAATCTCTTTATTAAAATGGTAATCATGTGAAGTAGTTGAGGGGGCAGAGTACAGTATTGTTTATCACTAATTTATGTATGCTTGCCACTGTCAGCATTGCAATAAAATGGCAGACTGATGTTCTACACACAGAATGCTGACAGTGTGAGTAAGTAGGACCTTACCTAGTAGATCAGTGCTCCTGTGATCAGGCTGTACAAGCATTTTAACAAGTAGGTTAAGTTAAGGCTCTCAGAATGCTGACAGCCAATCAGATTTCATCATTCCTGAGATCCTTATAATAATTATACATAATTTCGAAGGCAAACAGCAGTGTACAAGACAGTGCTCATTAAATCATTATTGTATTTAAAAATACACACTTTTAATATAGTGTATAGTGACCCCTTGCCCTTGTAACACATAGAAATCCATCACAGTCAAAATGTTTTTGTTCCACAATTCAAAGTTAATGGACTGTGGTAATACTATACTGTGGTGCAACAACATCTTTGTTGTTTTCCAGAGTGTATGAGCATGCCATTTAACTAAAGGAAAAAATGCTGCCACACACCTCAGAATCTGAACAATAAATTTTCTGACAGAATGACAGTGGCACTTTTTTCCCCCGAAAATGGCAGAGGAGCACACAAAATAATTTCAAGTTTTTTTTTATTTTATTGTTTTTGTTGCAGAACTTGTGGGGTCACTATACACTATACTAAATACTGGCTTGGCAAATTGTATCGAACTAGCCTTCTGATGCTGTCTGATCTCTCGAGCTTTGCTTTTGAGGTCAAACAGAATCAAAACCCCTCGGTGGCAGCACAGGCTGGTTGCGCACAGTTTCCCAGAAAGTATTCTCTATAAAAGCTGTGAAACAACACAAAGACTGGCACAAAATGTTACTGTACCTTGACATGGTACAATAGAGCTGAAGAAAAAGTTTATAATGCACAAATGAGGTACTTGTGTATACTTCACAGCTACATCAATATACATTTATTGTCAGATATAATAAAAACATTCACTGAAGCCAAGATACATGGCATGATATAAAAGCAATAAATGTATAGGATGTGCATGCACTGTTTACACAGCATCACATGGATTTCTTGTGCTGTCCGCACCACCAACAAGTTACAATGGCACAGTTAACGTCATTGTCAAAACAAGAAAGGACTGACAACCATCAGCCATTGCTATACCACAGTAACCAGTGGACGCAAACCACTGTGATGTACAACAAGGTACACTAACACCAAGGAGCTGGTATACTACATTAATTTGACTTTTATGGGTGGTATTATATAGTAGATGACCTTTTGATAAATGCGTGCACATGCACACTCTTGTTACCCAGTTAAGTAGTTAATACAGAGGCTGTAACTCTGTAACAATCTGCAAAAAATTCCAGAACCCACTACAACATTAAAATTATAAGGGAATCAGAGTGTAACAACACAATGTGCCTCTACACAACTGCTGAACACGGGGTTGGCAGCATTGTAAAAAACAAGTGAGTACTCTGAGCATAACTAGCTATGAAAGTAAACATTTAAAAGTGTACAATACACTTACCTCATCAACTCTTTGCATCCAAAAATAAACGTTGTCTTTCTTGCTGTGTATTGGGACATACTTTGAAGAATCTTCAATTCTTCTGGGAACAACACCTTTCTTCAGATCCAGCCTCCTGTAGCCACATTACCTGGCAATGTCTGGCAGCATGGAGAAGTCACTGGGTTCAAAGTGATCCTCACACAAAACTCCTCTCTTATTATTCTTCCAACTCAGCTCCCTTCAACGTACCATGATCCAAGTGCAACAAAACTTCTTTGATTTAGGAAACGTAAAAAACAAACTTCCCACTTGTATCCCCATTTCTACAATTTGGAGCAGAACTGTACACAATTTCTTATGCATTTCTTATTATGTTCCATTCAATAAACAAATTCAACACACTTTTTCAGAAGCTAAAAGATATAAACATGAAGCAAACATGAACATTGGGGTTACTATTATAAATCTTCTGGCCGTTTCATGAAATGTGCAGGAAAGTATTGCTGAAACTACTAAACTCGCATAAAAATCTAACAAGTCAGATTGGTGCAAACCAATAGTTCTAACATGGTTAGTAATAAAGTTTTTTTTTTGTTTTACCACACATACTGATTCCCTACTGAGTAAATCCGATGAGTAGAAAGACAGAAAAACTCTGCCACACATACACAAAATGAAACTGCACAAGAACATTTGGTTTTGTATATTTTATTACACATAATCATGAAATATACCCACACCCCTTGTAATAGTATGATACAGTGACCCCAAAAACAGTGGTCCACATTGATGCTGGTGGAAAAAAATGAAGCACCACAGTGCCCACTAGAAAGTCTTCATGTCACTGTCATAAAATGCACTAACAGTACACTGTCAGTAGTTTGATCAGTGTATAATGAGACTGCAATTGTAGCAAAAGACAATCACATGGACAAGTGTTTCAACGTTTTCTAAAATTATAATGGTGATTTCAGAAACAATCTCACTTAGAAAAATGACCAGTGTTCTGATAAAGTCTCGGTGCTTGCCACGGATCGGACAGCTGACAGCTGGAATTTAAATGTCATTACAAGAAATATCAATGAAAGATCATTTAAACAATTGCATCCCATCCTATTACTGTCACACAGTGATACTGTAGTACAAATTATGTTACACACTGATGAAGAAGGTAATAAAACCTTGACTTAGTGTGACTGAAAACCAAGTGATTACAAATTGAATCACAGAAAGCAGATTCTGGTGTGTAATTAGCAGCTGACTTTATGACAAGTAAACACTGCCAGTTCTTAAAAAATGAATTATCATATCATGGCTGCAAGAAATCTGTTTTATATTGTTGCAACATGTGACTATTGTATTAATTCAAATTGAATCGAAGCTGCAAAGCTGGAGATCGAAATCCATAAAGCACTGACGAGACATTGGATACAGTAGATGATTTGAATTGAAAAAGCTTTATTTAGAAATTTTATCAAAGAAACCCATTACCAATTACTACCCTTGTTTATTTCTTAAAATTGTGTATAATATAAATTTATTTCACAGTACGACAGGCAGCAAAATAGACACCTCATTGGGGGGGTCTCGTACTAGCCTATAATAAAGCAGTGGGAGATTCCCTGGATTTGATTGCTCCTGTTCATGTTTGACCACTCACTCTTCACTCATGGTCCCCTTGGTATGATGGGTCCTCGAAGGAGCTGAGGCATGTTGGTCGAAGGCTGGAAAGAGCATGGTAGAAGACCAGCCTGGAGGCTGGCAGGCTTAGATTGATAGAACATTATAAGGGTTATCAATCAGAAATCACCCGTAAGAAGGCATAGTTCCTGTCCAGGGAGATTTCTGCTGCAAAAAATCGACCGGTTCAGCTTTTCCTAACTGTTGACAGATTGTGCAATCCAGTGTGCCTCCAGTACAGAGGAGGTTTTTCACAAATTAAGTGTGATGAGCTAGCTCAGTTCTTCACAGATAAGGATGCCAGCATCAGATCAGGAATCAGCCCAGTTCTGTCTATAAGGGGTTGTGGAGGTAGATGGGAGGTGGTGAGCACCCAGTCTGTCTTGATGGATTTCAACTGATTGGAATTCATGGACATTGTAAAGATTGTCCAAACTCTGTGCCCAATCTGTTGTAGTTTGGATCCAGGCCCTACCTCCCTTTTAGTGGGGTGTGTAGATGTTATCTGCCAGATCCTATCTGAAATTGTATGGAGATCCTTGGAGAAGGGTGTCTTTCCAGCCCCCCCTCAAAGAGGTGGTCATTTGACCTCTCCTTAAAAACCCTCCTTGGATTCCGATGATCCAGCTAACTACCAACCTGTCTCTAACCTTCCTTTTTTGGGGAAGGTTATTAAGAAAGTGGCTGCGCTGCAACTGGATGATCACCTTATAACTCACAATGTCTATGAGGCCTTTCATTCTGGTTTCAGGAAGAGGCATAGCATGGATACTGCCCTTGTTCAGGTACTAAATGATCTCCTAATGGCAAGAGATCAAAAGGCTCATACCATCTTGGTCCTTCTTGATCTCTCAGCAGCTTTTGACACTGTGGATCATGGGGTGCTTTTGGAGACCCTGTAGTTTCTTTGTGTACTGTCAGGTACAATCCTTGAATGATTTCAGTCATTCCTCGTAGGCACGGTTCAGAGGGTGGTCACTGGCATTTATTCTTCTGATGCCTTAACCCTGTCCTGTGGGGTGCTGCAGGGCTCCATATTGGTTCCCATGTTGTTCACAGTGTATATGCTGCCATTGGGAGGTATCATCAGATGATACGGCTTGAGTTTTCACTGCTATGCAGATGACACTCAGCTGTATATGTCCTTTGTGCCTGGACAGGTTGATGCACTCTCTGTGCTAAATAATTGCCTCTCTGAAATCAAAGACTGGGTGAGCTCCAGCTGACTGAGACAGAATCCAGATAAGACTGAGGTGTTGGTAATGGATCCAGGTCACCCGGGGGAGGGTTTGGGGGCTGGACACATGTCGGGTCTGTGGCTTGACCATGTCCATCTCACTGCCTCAGATCAGGTGCGGAACCTGGGCATTATCTTTGACAATGGCTTGACCATGAAATCTCAGATGTCAGCTGTGGTTAAATCCTCATTTTACCATCTGAGGAATATCACCCTGGTGAACCACCTGGTTCCACTGGGCGACCTTCCAACTTTGGTCCATGCCTTCATTACTACCGGTCTTGACTACTGCAATGCCCTCTACCTAGGACTGTCAGGAGTTGATATCCACCCCACACAGCTGGTGCAGAATGCTGTGGTCAGGTTATTGACTGATACCTCTAGGTCCAGTCTTATTACACCTGTCCTGCTTGACCCTGCACTGGCTACCAGTTCAGTAGTGGATTACCTATAAGGTAGACTTGCTTACCTTTAAAGCCCTACATGAACAGGGACCTAAATACCTGAAAGCTCTCATGACTCCCTACTCCCCCCAATTGCCCTCTCTGATCCACTGACAAGGGATTGCTAGAGATACCCAGGGTTCATCTTAAAACATCTGGAGTCATGGCTTTTCATTTGTAGCACCAACCCTGTTGAATTCTCTACCTTGTTGGTTAAGAGAATGCTTGACCATCAGTAGTTTTTAAAACCTCTGTTAAAAACTTATTTATTTTCATTGGCCTTCCCCGACTGATTTTAGATTTAAATTTATATTGTTGTCTGCCTGCACATTTATGTTTTTATATTCTGTACAGCACCTTGATATCGAAGGGCACTATATAAATAAAGACTTACTTGCCTAATTACTATATCTGGAGATGCCTGACCATGGATTCAGGCAACATGGCAGATCGTGCACTGCAAATGGTGGATTTTAAAATCAGATATAACTATACCAGAAAACGATTTAGAAAAAAAGAACAATGCAATCATAATTAACATCGACTACTGCATACAAAGAACTTGCCCTAGAGATGTGACTTTTGCTGGTTTGCTGAGAAAATTTACATCTATCCCATAGGTGTAAGATTTTGAAGTTAATGGTTTCCCTTAGAATAACATCGTAATGGTTGTGGTACATTTCAACAGCTATATATTGAAAACATTTCAAGATATGAACTTGCTATGACTCACAGCTTAGTATTAAGCAGTTTTGCATGTTTCACACATGCTAAATTTCATGCAAACTGCAAGAAAATTTGTGAAGTTATTAAAGTGCAAAGTGTGAAACAATCAAAGAAAGAATTTGCCAAAAATGGTAATGTGCACATTTTGGGATAACATACTGTACCTCTAGACTTGAACTTCCAATTAAAATTAACCTTGGCATCTCAAGACACCATTAGTCTCTGAGGGTACATGGCAAATGTCATGCCAATCGCCAAAACAGCTGTGATGTTATTAAAACACAAAGTGTGAAAAAGTCTTATTTTCATGAAAGTAAAAAGTACCTTTGCACTTCACATATACAATTTTTCCAATAGGCTGTATTGGGAAACTTTGAAAGGATTATTATTTTTTCAACAAACCGTCAACAGGTACACCAGTGACCCAGACAACCCCAAGGCATACCCCATTGCCTGGTAATCTGTGGAGAGTGGGGGTGTGGTGGTAGGGTGAGGGTGTTAGTGTCTCAACCCTAATGTCTCTTTTCCCTACATTTGTCACTTCAACCCTAACTGATGCATTAAGTAGGCAATAAAACCCAACAGGGTGGGTGCTATTGGGATATACCAGACAGCTCAGGGGTGTAATGAGGCCAGACGCTGCAAGAGGTGGGCCTTATAGCCCCTGGAAGGTCAGGTATAGCCCAATACTGCCCACTCTGGAGGGCATTATTGCACTTAGAAAATGGTCACTGTAAAAAATGTGTTTAATAAAAAAAAATACATTTAAAATAACTTTTGAAATAAAATAGTTCCTCCACCTGAATTATACTGATATGTTTTTGTCCTAAAGAAGCCTCCATACTTATGACTGAAGCTAGTTGTCATGGTTACCCACTCTCACACAGAGGTACACACGTAGGCAGGCAACACAACATACTTAAAGACAGACAGGCTGTAATCCTTTTTTTTATGCTGGTACTGGTCTGTTCATGCCACCCCCAACCCCACACAGGTGGCTGTGCATTCATTGCCAACAACCAAGGAAATTATGAGGACAAGACATAGAAAAATTACCTTTCCATCTTTTAATATAAAAAGGTGAAGCTGGTATGTTTTCTCCCTTTCATTTTCATTACAAGCAAGGAAAGCAGCAAGAGAAAGGTGGTAATAACGTGAGGCAAGGGCTGTGAGAAATGGCGGAGAATACGTCTCAGGCAGGAAAATGGAGGTGATGAGCAGTAGGCATTTTTCCTAGTTTTCTGCAGTGAGCCTGGAGGAGGTAGGGCAAGCCTGAAAGTACATCAAGTGAAGCTGTATAATAGCGCTGAGCACGCGAATGTACCAGTGCCATTAATTTAAAGATAAAAACTTGGTGTGATTTTCTAGTTAGTGCAGAGAGGACAGGGAGCTTATGCTTTGACTTTTTTTAGGAAGAACAGGACTGGATTTGCTTTCTCAGGAGGAACAGGACTGGCACAATGGGCACACAGAATCACTGAAGAAAGGGTGCTGTTACATGCTTTACAATGTTGGGAGACTGAGGGTAGCAGGCTGGTGGTTCTTTACTTCAAGCTGCAGGTTAGGTGTGTGCCAGAGAAGAGTGGTGCTCTCTTCATTTCTATACGTCAGGCAGATGTCCATCTGCGGTATGGAAATCTAAGAAAATACCACTGTTCTCACGATCGATGGTGGTATTAGAGACAACTACTTCTCCGTAATACAGTAAACAGTTTAAAAAACAGAAAGTAGGCTTAGCTGCCCACAGTCATTTGTTGTTTAAATAATTGCTTTTTTCCTCTGCTTCTGGTCAAAAGAAGAGAATGGCCTAGCTGTAATTTGTTTCAGCTAGCTTGGTGAGTGGGTAATAAATTTCAGCTGGCTCTTCTGAACATTCAGAGTGCCTAAGGACAACTGAGTAATGGGGAACCCTTTACGGAAGCCCTGTTCATCAGCTGACAAAATCCCTGTTCGTGAGCCAAACCCCTGCTCATAAGGTGTCAAAATCTCCTTGGTTGTGAGAAAGTCCTGTTAATGAGATAGGGCCATCTGGTCATCCCCATAAGAGCAGGGATTTTGTCAGCTCACGGAGAAGGATTGGGTCACAAACAAGTATTCTGACACCTCATGAACAAGGATCAGAAGAGAGTTGGGAACAAGGATTTTTAAAATTTCAAAAACACATTTTGGGAGCCAAACTAAAGCAAACCAAAAGCATGGGTTTGTAAAGGATGTCACTCTGAACAAAATGCATGCTTGGTTTACCTCATAACTCTTTCCTGAGTCAACTTTTAATGTTTTGTTTGATGAGGAAAAGTGAAAACAAGATGGCAGCTCATGAATAAGGAATTCTTCTCATAAACAGGGATTTTATAAATCCGTATTTGTGAGCTGTCAAAATCCCTATTCGTGAGGCAAATCTTTGTTTGCAATTTATACATCTATCCTAAATGCTAAACTGAGCATGCTCAGAATCCAACATTTCAAAATATTATAACTTTGTAACAGATTAATATTTTTTTACAAAACTAATGCTGGCTTATTATTTTTGGTAACCTCTTTCTACCCTGAACATTTCAGATCAAAATTCCAAATGGTGTGGCCACAGTACAATGGGCAAATATCAGGTTAACTGTGTGTATTGGTGAAGGGGGGGCATGAAACAGTAAAGTGAATAGGAACCGGGAAGGACAAATTAAAGAAGTATAGGGCACCGACAGAGCACAGCCAAATGAAATGATAGAGAGGCGACTGACCTGAGGTAAAAGAGAAGACTAAAGGAACAAATATACAGCATGGGATTATAAATGATAAAAATCATACCGTGAGAAATATATAATTTATTCCAAGACAGTGTAAAAGACACTTGTCACAGGGAATGTTTCCAGTGGCACTTTAATGTGCTCTGGTAAAACCTCTTCTGAAGAAACCATTTCTGGACCCAGACATCTTGGCCAATTACCATCCAGTCTCTGACTTCCCCTTCATGGGAAAGGCTATCGAGAAAGTTTCTGCACTCCAGCTTGAGGCACATCTCACAGCCTTGACATCTTAGAGCCTCTCCAGTCTGCATTTACGTCCAGGCGTAGCATGGAAACTGCACTAATTAGGATGCATAATGACCTGCTCAGGGCGAGGGATAAGGGAGAATGGTCAGTTCTAATCCTGCTTCATCTCTCATCAGCCTTTCAAACTGTGAACCATGGGCTGCTTTTGAACTGACTCAGTGAGTATGCAGGGCTCCCCCAACAAGGTCATCTGCTGGTTTGAATTCTATCTCAAGGACAGAACTCAGATGGTAGTGTAACGAAGATTTTCCTCACACTCTGCTACTCTGTCCCCTGGTGTAACACAAGTTCATTCTGTCACTCATGCTGTTCACGGTATATATGCTGCCGCTTAGTAAGGTCATTAGGTAATATGGGCTTGGCTTTCATTGCTATGTTGATGATACTCAGCCCTATATGTCTTTTGCACCTGGGACATCGGGTGTAGTTGAAGTGCATACTAAGTGTCTGGCCAAGATCCGAGAGTGGATGACATTTAGCTGGCTTACGTTAAACCCAGAGAAAATTGAAGTCCTAGTGATCGAGCTGGTGTGTGTGTGTGTGTGTGTGTGTGTGTGTGTGTATGTGTTGGGGTGGCAGCTTCAGAGAGAGAGACCAAGCATTGGCTTGGTCCTTCTGGGATTTTTGCTGCCACTAATGTGAAACATCTTGTAGCCATTGTGGATAAGGATTTGACAATGGAGTCTCAAGTATCAGCAGTAGTCTGGAAAGGCTTTTTCCAAATGTGGAATATCAGCCAGAGTAAGTCCATTATATCTCTCCTGGTGACCTGACTATACTGGTTCTTGCATTCATGACTTCTAGGACTGACTACTGCAATGTTCACTACCTTGGGGTCAGCAGAGTTATGCTGCAGCACCTGCAGCTGCTGCATGAACCCAGCAGCTTGGTTTCTAATGGGACTTCCAAGATCATGCAGTATTTCTCCAGTGTTGTGTGAACTGTATTGGCTGCTGGCAAAGTGGCATATATATCTCTTTTAAAGTGGTACTGTTAACCTACAAGGCCCTACACGATGTGGGGCAAGATTTCCTGGCTAAGCTCCTGCTTCCTTAAACACCTGTGCATCCTCCCACTCCACTGAGGAGGGCCTTCTGGTGGTTCTGATGGCCAGGTTGAAGATTTTGAAGGATTGATCTTTTGAGGATGCAGGCCCAGTTCACTGGAATTCCCTGCTCATGGCTTTGAAGGAGGCTGCTTCGGTAGAAGCCTTTAAAAGAGGTTTGAAAATGGTTATTCCTGCAGACATTTGAGATGAATACATAATTTCTGTGAATGCAATAGTATAATCTATTAATTAATTTATTTATTAATCTGTTTTATTTTTAGAATGTTTAAGGGGTGTATATGTTGATTGTGGTTTTATTGTATTGATCTATGTTTTTGTAACAGTGCCCTGAGGCTCCAGGGGAAGGGTGCCATTATTAAGTAATGACTACTACTACAACTACTATCACTGCAATTAGAAATTTACAGTTCAAACTGTTTTCATTTTCCTGCCTGCCTTGTGACTATCACAAAAAATCTTTATAATTTAAAAATGGTAAAATATTTTTTTTCACCAAACCATACAAAGGCATGCCCTTGGCACAGACCCCATCATCCATGAAAATGTCAGAGAAAAATTTCTTTCCACCTGGTCTGTAGATGATGGAAAAAACTCCAATGTTAACCAGTGAGAAGTTTTTTCTATTTTTCATCACTTTATATCTTAAAAACCATACAAGATGCAGGCATGAGACTTTTCACATCTTGAGACTCTGGCAGAGTAACGGTACATGCCAAATTCTGGACTATTTCATTGAAATATGCCAAAGCTCTTAGGGTGCAATATTTTGACATTAACATTAAGGTGCTATACCAACCCTTTACAGTTTGAACAGTAAATTTACAGTTCAAACAGTAAATTTAAAGTTCGAACAGTATGACTGTAATTACACAAGTCCCGTACACATGGTGATTTTGTGGTCGGTTGACAAATTCACCTTTGAGGCAGGATGGGATTTCAAACTTTTTTCTGCCCTTGTTCATGACATGGGGTCATAAGAAGGTTATATTAAAACTTTGGGGTCAAAACTTGTAAAAATGGCAGTGTTATGTCCATTCATTGCAGTTTCACTATGCACGCTCATAACTTTGGAAATTTTAAATATTTGACCCCAAATTTTCAACACAGACTTCTTATTACCCCACCACATATACATCACACATATCATTTTTCAAACCTTGATCCAACTGTGTTTTCACACCCGTGGTACAGAACAGCATTGCAGTTGAGCAGAATCAGGTTTTGGTGGGGATTCAAACATTTTCAGTACTGTGTACATGAGGTGGGATAATATGATGCCTGTGCTAACAGTTTGGTCACTGTTGTCCTACAAATGGAAGTGCAGGGCCCTTCCACAGCTACTTACTTATATATGCATCTATGGAGGAATGGGAACACAGGGCCCAGAGGGCCCTGGGCTCCCACAGGCAAATATGGCTATGATTACACTATTTCAAAAAATGAGGAAATTCATTGCAAAAAAAACTATGTTAATGCATCAAGTTAGGGTTGAAGATAAAGTGACAAATGCAGGGAAATGTGAAGTTAGGGTTTCAAACCCTAAAACACCTGCCGCACCCATGAAGCGAATGAGGGGTGGAGTCTTTCTTGGGTTTGTCCTTCCTAACATACACCCCATTGTATGCACTCATGAAAATTACACACCTGTCTCCATCACATATTAGCTTTTCTATTACTGCAAAAGGGAACAAAAAGTCAGTATGATATTATAGATTATAAAAATCATATTGTGAAAAATATGTAATTTATTCCAAAACAGTGTAAAGGACACTGCCAGGCAATTAGAAATTCAAAAAATAATGATACAAACTAACTCATTTTTTTTTATATATTATTCCAAGGCAGTGTAAAAGACACTATCAGGTACGGTATCAACAGTTACAAAAAACAGAACTGCAGGAACAGCAAGTAGACAGTTTAATTGAAGCAAGAACAAATTAACTGCTAAACCAAAGTAGTAACATGAACAAAAAAACAGGAAATACACAACACTATTGCAAGTTTGAAATTGCAGGGGTATTGTAATGTGAATATCAAGCAAACTTGCAGAAAAAGGTAAAATGTCTATGCAGTCATTGAGTCCTACTGGGTGTAGGACTTTCAGAGTATAAATCCTGTAGGATTATTTCTGATGTAACCAGGTCACCATGTAATGCTTGGTTACTACCCCTGCCTTGTGGGCCTAACAAGGTTGAGGGGCATGGACTGTATTTCTGGTGGAAAAGGGGAGTTATTTCACAAATAGAAATTAAATAGCATGGAACCTGCACCTAGAGTAAAATGTAGTGGGACAGTTGTTGGTAGGGTACAACTCCCTTGAATGCTGTACCTACCCACCTCTCCTTCCAGTCACCCCACACATGAAATCATGTGAAATCCCTCTTCTCGCCACCTATCTGTAATGGCAACTGCCATTAAAGCATCCTCCTGCAACCAAATCCCCTCTATCCCCCCTTTCCATCCCCTCTTGAATCTCTTTCTTAACCCCTCACTATCGCTGTGTCTCTCCTTACCCTCCTCTTCTCTCTAACCCCACCTTTAATCATATTTGACCAAGCACAAATGTTATGAATAACCCATGATTTTCTGACTGTTAGCTTTAAAAACCTCTTTCCTTTCACCTAGACTACTTATTGCAAATTGATAGCTCAGAACTTACTCATTCTGTACATACATCTTGTATCTTGTATCATGTATATATATTGTATGCTACCAAATAGAAACATAGAAACATAGAATTTGATGGCAGATAAGTACCGCTTGGCCCACCCAGTCTGCCCATTTCCCTGCCTACTGGATAAGCTGCAGATCCTAGTTAACCAGCAGCCTACTTCTTCCTACTCCAACCCCCTAGAATTGCCTTATGACTGTACCATGCATGCTTGAATTCCACCACTGTTTTTGACTCCACAACCTCCTCCGGAAGGCCGCTCCACTCATCCACAAACCTCTCTGTGAAAAAATACTTCTTAAATTACCTCTGAGCTGCCCCCATCTTCAGATTGTGCCCTTGTTCTTGCACACCTCTTTTTGAAAGATGCTACCCTCTTGGACTTTGTTGATTTCTTGAGGTACTTGAAAGTTTCTATTATGTCCCTCTCCCTCCTTTCCCCGAGGCTATACATATTAAGCTCCTAAGTCTCTCTTCATATGTCTTCCAGTGCAGACCCTGCACCATTTTAGTTGCTCTCCTCTGGACAGCTTCCATCCTGTCTATGTCTTGCAAAGACTGGGTCTCCAGAACTGCACACAGTACTCCAGATGGGGTCTGACCAGCTGTCTGTACAGAGGGATAATTCCTGTTTTCTACTGGTGATGCCTCCCATGCATCCCAGTATCCTCAGCCCTGCTTGCTGCCCTCTCACATTGCTTGCCCACCTTTAGGTCATCTGATATGACAACCCCAGGTCCCTTACTGTTTTGTTGTTGTTAGTATCTCACCCCCCATTGTGTACTCTTCCCCTGGGTTTTTGTTTCCCAGGTGCATTACCTTGCACTTCTTAGCATTGAATCTAAGCTGCCATACATTTGACCATTCCTCTAACCTTGCCAAGTCCCTTCTCATCCTTTCCACCCCACCTTGTGCATCAACTCTGTTGCAGATCTTTGTGTCATCTGCAAAGAAACATACTTTTTCTTTCCAGTCCCTCTGCAATGTCGCTTATAAAGACATTGAAGAGGACCGGTCCTAATACTGAACACTGCGAACCCCACTAGTAACCCCTTTCTTCAGAGTGGACTCCATTTACTATTACCTCTGTGTCCTATTCTCCAGTCAATTCTTTACCAGGCCATCATCTTGGGACCCACTCCCAGGCTAGCTAACTTGTATATTAATCTTTTGTGTGGGGCTGTATCAAATGCCTTGCTAAAGTCTAGGTAGGTATGTCCATAGCCCCCTCCAGCAGTGGATCAGAGCTCTTAGCTGATTGTTTTGTGAGGGCACAGTTTAGGCCCAACCCCTTCCCACCCCTCACCCCACCCACCCCTGGATGGGGATGTGTGGTAAATCTCTAGAGCCCTTGTCACCTCCTCAGCTGTCAGGAACATTCAAATGTTGTAAAAGTGCTGTTGTGCACTTATCTGTTGCTAATATGTGTTGTTACTCTGTACCTCTCCTTTTGCCCTCCCTCTAGGTTGCCCCTAAAAAAGAGACATTCTGTCTCAGTGGGCATACCTGCTTACCAACATTCAAATAAATAAAAATACAATAAATACCATAAACAGTTGCACTTCTTTACTGAGCATGAAGATAATTACTATTGCTAATAATATGCTCAGAGATGGTTTTAAACATCAACAATAAAAGATTTATCATTAGGGAAAGGGATTTGGGATACAGAAATTAAACAGCTGGCATTATTTAATGTAATGGGTGAAACCACAAACAATAACAATAACTGCACCCACGCCCAACAGCAACAACCCCATCTTCAGATTGGCCCACCTCCCCACGCGAACCAGTGTCCCCTAAAGTTAATCTGGGTACCCAGGTAGAGCTGCAGGCCTGTACATTGCCAAAGGTTGGCTGGCATTGGTGCAATTTGGGGGTTTTAAGGAATTGGTTGACAAACGTTGTGCAAATCCCAAGGACAGGGTGAGCCCTGAGATTAGTCACAGTTTTGCAGTTCAGACTCACAAGGTCTGACAAAGATAGCAGATGCAGCTGGTTAAGCAGCACCTTTTGTTTGTATATTACATTTATTCGCTAAAGTACTGAGGCATCTCTCAGAGATGTTCACACAATCAATGCCTGCTGCTCCTCTGCCAAGACTCTTCCACTGATGGACCCCCCACCTGGACCATTCCAGTTCTTTGGATCACCCCTAGGGAGGAAGGGCCCACCCCACATACCTTGGTGGCATCTATCTGTAGTTAGAAGGGTCTGTCCTTGTGGGGTAGTGGATGAGTGATGGGGATGTGTGGTAAATCTCTAGAGCCCTTGTCACCTCCTCAGCTGTCCATTTTTTTTCCCTGAAGTTTCACCCCCAGAGTGTGGATGTGCAATGGCATCCATGACGTTTGATGCGCTGATGCCCTCTGATGCTCCACCTTCAAGCATTTGCTAATCAATGCCTGCTCCAGCACTGCCCCTGGCCACCACCAGGAGCCACAGCAGGAGTGGCGTTAACCCTAGAACCCTCCCTAGGAAGGGAGAGCTGTCCTCTGGATGCTCAATTTGTCCCTCCCCTGCCAACCTCCGGTGGCCACAGCTAGAGTGGAATTAACCCCAGGACCCTCCCTAGGAAGACAGAGCTGTCCTCTGGATGCTCAATCTCCCCCTCTCAAGCCAACCTCCTGTGGCCAGGGCCCATTCCCACATGTGGGTTGCTGGTGTGGCATGAGGTGTGGCATCCAGTGCCTCAACCCTCAGCACCACTGAGCCAGCAGTTAAGCAGCACCTTGAGCAGTACAACAGGATGGCAGTTGTCTGATCTGGAACAGGGTCTGGCAGCTTACCACCTTCCAGACTGTAGATCCATGAATGCTGGATCAGGCCAGTACCAGGAACCAGGACCACACCCCTACCCCACACGTCCAGACATCTAACTCTAAGGGGATGATAATGGGTCGTGTCTAGCTGTGACAATACCTGGATGATTCCCCTGACTGTCCTAGCTGGCATGCATTTTTCCTCTGACCTCAGGTTCATTCAGTCTCTCACTTTCTGTGAGCAGCAAACACAGGCACCTCATTAGCAGACCTAATATACCTCAACCCCCCAGGCTGTTGGGGGGAACAGTCTCACAGCAGGATTTATTAAGTCCAAAGATCCTGTGAGTAATGGTCTGGTGTTATAATGAAGGTGCTTTAGCAAGGTTCTATGTGATAATGGCAGCGCTGAACAGCGACCCACGTGCTCGTGGCGTCAGGGTGATGAAAACAATTTATACCCTGACGCTGATGCACAGAAGAGCAGCATCGGGACTTAATGCATTTGTTTCACCCCCACACCTCCCTACTTAAGGATTCTCAACTCCAGGGGGGGTGCATGTTGGGGGGACAAAAAAATGCAAGTTTTGGGCTGGGCACAATGAAACCACAGTAGTGCCAGACCCAAACCCGGAACCCCATGAACCACAAGCAGAGACCAACCCCCGATGCCACGGCACAGCTTGGCACCTGACTACAGAGCCACCCCCTACATCCCCTCCACCCTATCCCAGGACATGCTCCTTCTCCCCCACGTGCATGTACATATAGTGACATCCTATCGCTAGGGTCACCCACCCCACCACATCCAGTCACCTTCCCTCCTCCTCACTATTCGGGCTTTTGTCCACAGTGTGTCACCATTTCGAGCGGTGCCTTAATTCAGGCGCCCACTTTACATACTACCCTTAAGCAATATAAACTGAAGAAAAATGTGGGGGTGCTGGAGATTTAACAAATGTACAACTTCACACTGTATTCCTTTCTTGATGCCTTTTTTACTTAATGTCCCCAATGTTTTACCCAAATTAAAGAGTTTTATCAAGGGGTATTGTTATTCATTCTGAAAGGTACATTTCAGTTTTAGTTTAAGTACTTCATAAGAAAAGGTGAAAAAACATCTAAAACATTCAATGTCATATAGTATGCAATGTACCTGTCCTTTAAATGTGTGTCCACATTTTTATAACAGTTCATTCATCACAATTTTATATCTTTGTTCTGATAAAACAATAATAAAGAAAGGTATCTAAGACTCTATTGTGCAATGTTCATTTGTGCTACCACCACCGCTCAGTATATGAACATACAAAATTTGCCAGCAGATAAAGGCCTAGAGGTCTATCAAGTCTGCTCAAATGTGCAGCTAGTACCCCTTATTCTGCAGCTGCCCCTCCCTTCCACCCTTCCCCTTCATTAACCCCCCCCCTTGTCCTGTCCCATCCTCATTTGAAGCAGTCCACTGTTCTACTACATACCACTTCAGCAGGTAACACATTCCACCCAGCCACCACCTCTCTGTAAAAAGTGTCTCTCATCTCCTCCTGAACCTTCCTCGCCCAGTCTCATATCATGGCCCCTGGTGTCCCTCCCTTCCCTTACTTTGAACAGCCCCTC
The DNA here is from genome assembly GCA_016271365.2 of Neoceratodus forsteri. NCBI lineage: Eukaryota > Metazoa > Chordata > Ceratodontiformes > Ceratodontidae > Neoceratodus > Neoceratodus forsteri. The sequence continues at coordinate 679,837,496 of CM057456.1, read as the reverse complement.
TGTACCTGTCTTGTTTATTCCTTTAATGTATTTAAAGGTTTTAATCATGTTACCCCTGTCTCTCCTCTCCTCCAGTGAGTACATGTTGAACTCCTTCAACCTCCTCTCGTATGATAAGTCCCCCAGCCCCTTGATCATCTTTGTCGCTATGTGCTGCACCCCCTCTAGTAACTTAATGTCCCTCTTCAGATACGGATGCCAGTACTGCACGCAGTACTCCAGGTGTGGTCTAACTAATGACCTATACAGTGGCAGAATCACCTCCTCCCTCTTCGAGGATATACCTCTTGCAATACAACCCAGCATTTTGTTGGCCTTTGCAGCTGCCTTCCTACATTGTGCCAAGTTGTTCATTGACCCTGTAATGAGCACACCCAGATCAGTCTCCTCCTCTGTCTGGGCTAGCTGCACTTCCTCTAGCTAGTAACTCCTCTTTGGGTTCTTCATCCCAAAATGCAGCACCTTGCACTTTTTGGCATTAAAGCCCAGTTGCTAGGTGTCTGACCAGGTTTCAAGCTTTGCCAGATCATCCTGCAACCCCTGCCATCCCCCTAGTTCATCCACCACCGCGCCTACCTTAGTATCATCAGCAAACAGACTGATCTTGCTCTTGATGTCCCATGACATGTCTGCAATGAATATCCCAAACAACACTGGTCCCAACACCGAGCCCTGTGGAACACCACTCGTCACTGCTTGGGTGTGAGAGCTCCCCACCACCACCCTCTGTTGCCTTCCCTGCAGCCAGTTTCCTACCCATCTCACCAGCTTTGCACCCGCCCCTGTGCCTACTAACTTCCTTCCCAGCCTTCCATGTGGCACTGAGTCAATGCCTACTGAAATCCAGATACAGGACATCCACTGCATGGCCCCTGTCCAGTTGCCTAGTTACCCAGTCATAGAACTTCGACCAGGTTGGTTTGGCAGGATCTGCCACGATGAAGCCATGCTGTCTGCTGTCCTGTAGTCCTTTGGCCTCTAGGAGGGCCACCAGCCTCTCCTTCAGGATAGTCTTCATTAGCTTACCCACGATGGATGTGAGGCTCACTGGTCTGTAGTTTCCTGGTTCATCCTTGGGCCCACTCTTGTGGAGGGGAACCAAATGAGCCATCCACCAGTCCTGAGGTACACACCCTGAATGTAGTGAGGCATTAAATAGGTCTGCCAAAGGTCCTGCAAGGACCTCTGCCAGCTCTTTCAGTACCCTGGGGTGGATGCCATCTGGGCCTGGTGCCTTGTCCACCCTCAGTGCCTTCAAACCCTCTCAAACTCTGGTCTCCATGATTTTCTCATCTGTTACCTCTCCCCCCCACTTCTGCCATTTCTCCCACCTTGGGTGTCACCCCCCTATTCTCTTTAGTAAATACTGAGCAGAAGTACTCATTTAGTGCTTCCATATCACGCTCTGCTTCCTGCACACCCCTCCTTCTAATCCTTACTATGTGGTCCTTACAGCTCCTTTTCTCCCTGATGTACTTAAAGAAGTCTTTATCCCCGTTCTTAATGCCTTGTGCCAGCCTGAGTTCCATAGATGCTTTGGCTCCCCTTACTGTCCTTGTCACCTCCTTCGATTATGTCAAGTACTCCTCCTTGTCCTCCCCCCTCCCTGTTTTCTTGTACTTCCTAAAGGCAGCTCTTTTCCTCCTTACCTTTTCCATGACCTCCTTGCTCAATCAGATTGGTTTCTTAGCCCTAGCCTTCTTGCTCTGGGCTTTGCAGCAGGTTTTGTTTGCCTCCACTATCCCCAGCTTTATGAGCTCCCACCTCTGGTTAGTGTCCATACTGGGTTGAATTCTGGCAAGGTACCCTTTTACCACTCCCCCCATCCTCTCAAAGTCAGTCCTCCTGAAGTCCAGCACTATTGTGCCAGATTCCACTCCTTCCTTGCCCATATCCAATGTGAGCCATACTGAGTGGTGGTCACCCTGACAGCGGTTCCTCACTGTAAGTTCTTTTACAAAGTCCCCATTTGCCAGCACAAGGTCATGGGTATTCCCTAACCTGGTTGGTTCACTGACCATTTGCAGCAGAAAGCTGTCCTGGAAGGCATCCAGCAGTACCTGCTCCCTTCTGTTCCTGGTTGTTGGTATGCTCCAGTCCACTCCTGGCATGTTGAAGTCCCCCACAATCACCACACTACCCTTCTCGCAGGTCCTCCTGATCTGTCCTGCTAGTTCCCTGTCTAACTCCTCTGTCTGAGGTGGCCTGTACACCACTCCTATTCTAAGAATCCTATTCTTGGAATCCTGGATTTGCATCCAAAGTGACTCCGTACTACCCTCCTCCCCTTCCTCCCTTACACACTTCAGTCCTTCCTTCACATATAGTACCACCCCCCCTCCTTTCCCAATCACCCTTTCCCTACAAAATAATCTGTGCTCTGGTACAGACAGGTCCCAGTCATTGTATTGGGTGGCCCATGTTTCCGTGATGGCTGCAATGTCCACCTCTTCCTCTGCCATGAGAATCTGTAACTCTGCAGTTTTCCTCCCAAGGCTCCTAGCATTAAGGATAACCACCTTCCACCCTTTTCTTCCCCTCCCATCCTGTCCTCCTTTCCTAGCATCACCAACAGTACTTGCCATTTGTCCTTTGTCACTGTTATGGGGGGTAAGCTCATTTGGTTTCCCAACCTGTGGTCTCTGCATATCTCTTCCCCAACTGCCACCCCCCACTCCTAGTTTACATTCTCAACTTCCTCTATGTACTGCTCCATCCTCTGTTTCAACACTTTCTTTCCTTCCTCACTCAAGTGTAGTCTGTCCTTGGCATAGAGACTACTGTCCTCCCAGGTCCCTCCCCACCCCTCAACAGCCCATATCCTTTAGCACAACACCAGGTTCTTAGCTATCCGTTAAATTCCCTCTATTCTCAGCTTTCTTGTTGTGCTTGCCTTTGGCACCGGAAGTATCTCTGAAAAAGTTACTGAGTATATAATATAATAAATATATATATATATATATATGTGTGTATATTTCCATTAGACATGCCCAAGTGTGCTATGCCACCCTATATCTGAGGTATGTGTGCATACCTGTGATTTTGTAATATGCAGTTTTTAATCAGTATTTGTTTTTCTGGCCTCAGTCTTCTAAAAAAGAATTATACAGCATTGAATATAGCATCACTAAAGGATCACAAAGTCATGTCTAGCATGTCTTGTTTAAATTGTTCCTACAAGGATGCTTCTGAAGAAATGTTTACCTTCACTGGTCAGCTAAATCTGTACACATAATGTATTAATTGTGTCTTGTAGCATCAAGGGGTGCCTTCTTCCTCATTTTAATCTTCTCAAGCCCACCTGACTATTGGCGGGATGGCATGTAATGTCATACCAGTGTTCTCACCGCTAGGTGAGTCTGGTTGCTAAGCAACCAACAACACTCCCTAATGCAAAACAGCAGTGAGCAGGTTAGTGCCAGGTGGTCTCATAGTACTGAGAGATAGTAGCCAGCCATAAAAAAGTGATAGTAGATAATGAAGATAAAATTCTTAGATTACTGAAGACCCATCATATTTCCTACAGACAGCTGCCATACTGCCATTGTAATTAACTTACAGTACTATTTCTTTACTTTAACAGCACATGGGGGAGGAGGGGAGTCAACATAATCAAGCACTGCAGTCCTCATGTTTTATAACCTTAATAGATAAAAAATGCTCACATGATGTTTTCATAAATATGAAGCAGAACCAGGAGAAGTTTTTTATTCCTCATTTTTGGTATAATGTCATTTTTAGTACTGCAGGTAGGCAGAGCCTGTAACCCTTTTGCATCAGTTCTAAAAATGAGCTACAGGATTCAGACCAAAGAATACTTCCTTTGGAGTTTTCAATTGATCCTTCCACCTCTTTGCAGCCCTTCAATGTAACCCTTACAGTGCTACAGACTGAACATCCATCCAGAGCTCAATCAAATGGATTCATTCTAGTTCTTTCAGCAGCCTAGGGAATAAGAAACAAATACTCTGGAGAATCACCTCTCCTCCCCAACCTTATAATGCTTAAACATGTTTTCATTTGAATCCAACTTGGTAAACAACTGTATCCTTCTACCCTGCCTGCCACATATAGCACTGTTTCTAGAGCCCCTTAAATAATTGTGCCACATAAAAGAGCTTGAGGCAGTAATGGCTGTAATTTCTATTGAAACACATTCATAATTTCAAGAGCATGTAAGATAAATAGCTATGGAACAGCTAACATCCATAAACAATGAAAATATTATTTCTTTTCAGTGGCATTTCTTTTCCTGCACTCTAGCATATTTACCTAAGTCTGTAGTTTATGTGTTGATTTCCTGCAAAATGTGTCTTTAAAACTAAGATATTTATAATAATTAATTAATTAATGAAGTTATGTGCCTTTTCTGGTATTTTAATGGTTTCAACCCCCCCGTTAGAAACATAGAAACATAGAAACATAGACTTTGATGGCAGATAAGGACTGCTAGGCCCATCTAGTCTGCCCATTTCCCTACCTACAGGATAGGCCGCAGATCCTAGTTAACCAACAGCCTATTTCTTCCTACCCCCACAAGAATTGCCTTATGTCTGTCCCATGCATTTTGAATTCTCCCACAGTTTTAGACCCCACAGCCTCCTCAGGAAGGCTGTTCCATGCATCCACACCCTCTCTGTGAAATATATCCTCACATTGCCCCTGAACCGCCCTCCTTCTATCTTTAAATTGTGTCCCCTTGTTCTTGCAAGTCTCTTTTTCTGAAAGATGCTACCCTCTTGGACTTTGTTGATTCCACTGAGGTACTTAAAAGTTTCTATCATGTCCCCCTCCCTTCTTTCCTCAAGGTTATACATATTAAGCTCCTTTAGTCTCTCCTCATACGGCTTCTCTTGCAGACCCTGCACCATTTTAGTTGCCCTCCTCTGGATTGCCTCTATCCTGTCTATGTCCTTGCAGAGATGGGGTCTCCAGAGCTGGACACAGTACTCCAGATGGGGTCTCACCAACTGTCTGTACAGAGGATAACAACTTCCTGTTTTCTGCTGATGATGCCTATCCCTATACATCCCAGTATACCCCTCAGCCCTCCCCTACTGCCTTCTCACATTGCTTGCAACCTTAAGGTCATCTGATATGATTACCCCCAGGTCCCTTTCCTTTTTGTTGTTGTTACTACCTCCCACCCATTGTGTATTCTTCCCTGGTTCTTGTTTCCCAGGTGCATTATTTGCACTTCTTTGCATTGAATCCTAGCTGCCATACTTCTGACCATTCCTCCAACCTTGCCAAGTCCCTTTTCATCCTTTCCACGCCTCCTCGTGTATCAACTCTGTTGCAGATCTTTGTGTCATCTGCAAAAAGGCATACTTTTCCTTCCAGTCCCTCTGCAATGTCACTGACGAAGACATTAAAAAGGACTGGACCCAATACTGAACCCTGCGGTACCCCACTAGTAACCCCCCTTTCTTCAGAGTGGACTCCATTTACAATTACCTTCTGTGTCCTGTTGTCCAGCCAATGTTTTACCCAGGCTATCACCCTGGGTCCCACTCCCAGGCTGGTTAATTTGACTATTAATCTTTATGTGGGACTGTGTCAAATGCCTTGCTAAAGTCTAGGTAGGCCATGTCCACAGCCCCTCCCTGGTCTACTACTTTGGTCACCCAGTCAAAGAAATCTATTAGATTTGTCTGACATGACCTTCCCGCTGTGAATCCATGCTGCCTTGGGTCCTGTGCTCCACTGGCCTCTAGGTACTTGACTATTCTTTCCTTCAGAAGTGACTCCATCACTTTCCCTATCACAGAGGTCAGACTGACAGGTCTGTAGTTTCCTGCCTCTGTCTTGGACCCACTTTTGTGAAGGGGAATCACATCCGCCTTCCTCCAATCCTTCGGGTACCACACCATCCTCCCATGATTTATTAAAAGAGTAGCCAGTGGTTTCACTAGTTTCTTCCTTAATTCTTTTAGAATTCTAGGTGAATTCCATCAGGACCCATTGCTTTGTCCACCTTCAGTTTTAGGAGTTCTTGCAGAACCCTTTCTTCTGTGAAAGGACTGGGATCGACCCCCCTATCAAGAGTGCTTCTGTTAATTGGATTAGGCACTTACCCCTCCTCTTTTGTGAATACTGAGCAGAAATATTCATTCAGTATTCCTGCGTTTCACTGTCCCCCTCTGCCCACCCACCATTCATTCTATTCAGCCTCACTATCCCTCCCTTTGTCTTTCTATGCTCGCTGATGTACCTATAAAAGGTTTTATCCCCTTCTTAACTGAGTTGGCTATCTTTTCCTCAGTTTGGGCCTTTGCTATTCTGACTTCCCTCCCTGCTTCCTTCTGCCTTAACTGGTACAGCTCTCTGTCCTGCTCCTTCTGTGTTTCCTTATACTTCCGGAATGCTATCTTTTTCTTCCTGACTTTCACAGCCACCTCTTTTGAGAACCGTAGTGGCTTTTTTTTGTTCTGATTTGTTTATTTGCTTCACACAAAGGCTTGTTGCCTCTGTGATGGCAGTTTTGATAATTCCCCATTGTTGCTCCACACCTCCTTCTAGCCTGTTTGCTAGTGCTTTTCTGAGGCACTCTCCCATCTTGCCAAAGTCAGCCCTCCTAAAGTCCAGTACCCTCACTTTTGTATGGCTTGACTCTGTAGCTGAGTTTAATGTGAACCTCACTGTTTGATGGTCACTTGTCCCCAGATGGCAACCCACTTCTAGATCTGAGATCCTCTCACTGCCCCCGTTTGAGAGTATGAGGTCTAAGATTGCTCCCTCACGAGTGGGTTCCAAAACTAGCTGTCTAATGCCTGCCACCTGTAGGGCATCAAGAATGGCACTGCTCTTGGATGTGGCTGCAGCAAATGTGCTCCAGTTAACATCTGGCATATTCAGGTCTCCCATCAACAGTATCTACCCTTTCTCTGCCATTCTAAGAATGCCTTCTATCATATCCTTGTCCATTCCTTCCCCCTGACATGGGGGTCTGTACACAACCCCTGTGCAGATTGTGGTGCCCTTTCCAGTCTCCAGGTGACCCACATTGCCTCCTCTCCTCCCTGTTTACTCTTTTGTTTGAGTTGCCTTTATCCCTTCCTTTACATAGAGCTACTCCTCCCCCTCTCCTCCCCCTGTCTCCTCCTGTAGGTTATGTACCCTGGTATGTTAACATCCCAGCCATGGTTCTCTGTGTACCATATTTCTGTGACTGCTATGATATCCAGGCATCCCTCTTCCATTAAGGCCATCAGCTCAGGGAGCTTGTTGCCCAGACTACGGGCGTTGGTACTCATTACCCTCCATTTCCTGATGGCCTTACTCCCTTTTGCCCCATCCCTGTCCTTCTTGCCTTTGTCACTTTCTCCATTTACCCCTGCCCTTCTCCCTATCGACACCTCTAAGTTGGTGTTTGCCGCACTTACTACCATGATTATTTGGGGGGGCTAGGATTTTCCTGCTCCTTTCCAGTGCCTCCCCCCTTGGCTAGTTTAAAAGCTTGTCAATGAAGCATTTAAACCTATCACCTAGGATCCTGGTTCCCCTCTCGGACAGATGCAGCCCATCATGCCAGTATAGGCTCATCACTCCAGGTGGACCCCAGTCCACAATGAAGCCAAACCCCTGAGCTGCACAACAGTTTTTTCAACCACTGATTGAATCCATGGTGCGGAACACCTAGCCCTCCTATGCTATAGATGGGTAGCACCTCCGAAAGGTTACCGTGGTGCTACTTGACCAAGGCCCCCTCCCCAATTCCACAAACTCTTCCTGCATCTAATCCCTTTCTTAGCCAGGTCATTTGTCCCTAGGTGGACAATGACATCCAGCTCCCTCCCTTGTGCAGCTTCTCTGGCAATCCTGAGGATTCACTCCCTGTCCTTCCAAGCCATGGCGCCAGGCAGGCACCCTACCTCCCTCTCCCCTTCCTCCCCCAGTTCTACCTTCCTAACTATGGAGTCTCCCACCAGGAGTTGTTTTCTTCCCCTGCAGGGTCCCCTGCCACCCTCCTGTGGGTCTCCTTTGTGGAGGTTCCCAGCATCCTCCTTGGTCTCCACTGTGGGTGCCTCCATAGAGGAACCACACTTTGCCAGAATGGGATAGGGAATTGTGGAGAGGTACAAGGAGGGATGCCCTCTGTTCCACCACCCTCACCCTCCCTGAGCCCACTGTGGTCCAATCACTCCTCTTTCTTGGCAACCTCTGAGGCAAGCGGCAGTGGAACTGGTGGTCCCTGGATGGAAGAGGAGGTCCCACAAATCCTGGCCAACTCAGCCTGGAGATGAGCAACCTCCTCCCTCAGCCCAGAGAGGTGCCTGCAGATGGGACAACACCGCATCCTCCAGAACATCTCACGGAAGACTGCTGCTCCACAGCCACTGCACTGCACCACTCCAATCATGTCTTATTTCTGGCCCCTTAACTGTTTGCAATCCTTACTCTTTCCTCTGTTTTTTTCTCTCTATCCTTACTTTCTGCCTATGTGCCCTTTAAGCTCCTGATTGTCCTGTTCTGAGACAAGAATATCCTATATTTCGCAGTAGACCACTTACTTGCTCAGAGGCAGACCTCCAGCAGCTAGAGGGGGCCGGAGAGCTGCTCTTGCCCTTCTAGAATGGTGGGTCCTTGGTGGTTCTGTGATCACTCACTTCCTGCCCCTAAACAGGAAGTTCCTGTTGTCAGTCAAATCCTGTGCCTAAAAAAATAGAACTAGCTTTGGGTGGGGGGTGGTGGAGGGGAGGGAAGGAATATAGGGAGCAATATAGTCCCAGTAGAGAAGTTCAGTCACACAGCAGTCCTTTCTCCTGGTGCCTTCTGCCAAGCTATTAGCTGAAACTTTCTAAGGCAGTCTTTAAATGTAGCTTCCTTCTAGCTAAGCCACTCCCCTTACTTACCAGATCTTTCTACAAGTAATTTAAACCTCACAGCAGTTAAGTCCTTTCAGTCACCTGAGATTTACACCTAGATAACTCTGCAGATACCCATTCAGTTCAGTTAACCCAAATACACACTTTTTTTTTGTATGTTAGTTTTTTCACCCTAAATTAAAGGTCAAATACAAAAGTTCTTCTACTTTAGCCCCAGCAGAGAAGTTCAATCACACAGCAGTCCTTTCTCCTGGTGCCTTCTGCCTTCAGATTTCCTTATAATACATTTGAGTCTTAACCTTTGATTGTGCTGGTCATTAATCTTCAGCCATCTTATGTGCTTTTATATATATAAACATTGACATTTTACTTTCTTCTTCTTCAGTACCATAAAGACATTGTATTTTTGCAGAGTTTTTTGCAAATTCCTCACCTCTTTCATTTAAAATTTCTGTCTAATGTCCACCTCTGCATTTACATTTTTATTTCTATTTGATCAAGTTTCACATCATATAAATCTAGCAAAAATGGCAACTCCTGCTTCTGTTGGTTACCAGGACACTGGCTAGGCACTACAGTTGGAAGCCAGGGCATCTATTGAAACTGGAATGGAAAGCATATGTGCATATTCATGTTTGCTTCATGGAGTATTTGAACTAATGATGAATGTTATGTTTCTGAAAATAAAAATGCAAATTCCATTTTTTTTTACAGGAGATGGCCATGCTTCTCCTGTCTTGAAGTGGGAGTATGGATGGCCCAGTCTCTCTCTCTTGGCTTGGGATGGATGGCTCTGTTTCTCCTTGCTCTGGGAGGGGGGGAAAGGGCCCTGCTTTCTCTAGCAGGAGAAGCTGGGCCACATGACCCAGAAGATAGGGCCACCCCCCAAAGTCAGGAAAAGCAGAGCCACCCCAAGCCAGGAGAAACAGGGAGATACCCTTCCCTCAAGCCCAAACAAGCAGAGCCATCCTCACCCCTCCAAGCGGGGAGAATGAGGGACCCCCACCAGGAAAAGCAAAGCTATTCTCCCAGGGGCAGGAGAAGTAAAGATTTCTCCATCACCCAGACAAGAAGAAATGGCCATCCCAACCTTTTACAGCAGGTATCCACCTACCAAAATGGTCCTCAATGGATTGGCCATCTGCAGTGGCAGGCCAGGAGATTGAGGGCCATGCACTCTCTCTTTTGAGTCTCTCCCTCCTCTTCCCACAGTACTGAGACATTTTCAAATAAACCCATCCACTTACTTTAACAAAAAGGCACAAGCAGTCAGAACCCTGTCACTCTGGTTCTGCAGGTAGTTTCTTTCTTGGCTGTTTTTGCTGCAGACAGGACTTTTACTTAAGGATCTGACTCTGTGCTGCAGCTACTGGCTGGGCCGGGTGGCTAGCTGGAGCTGTACTGTCTCATTGCAGATCAGACTGTGCTCTGGTATTTTATGAAAAAAGCACAGCATAGTACAGCTCTTTTAAGGTTAGCTATACTGCTGGGTTGTGGTGGGGGGCTTCTGTGCTGCAGCTTGCAAGCAATGGCAATGCATTTCTGGTTTGGTGGGCATGGTAGGCTGGGTGACTCCTGATTCAGGCAGCTAAGCAGTCACCAGGAGCCAAGACACAGTGCCAATCACTGCCCCCAACACTGGGTGCCCAATTATGGGGTAGGGTGGTAAACTAAAATAAAAACAAGTAGCCACATGCTGCTCAACCCTGTTGCCAACAGACTTCCCTAATTCTGATACCAAGTCCCTAAACCTAGAGTCAGACAGTATATGAAAAAAGGTAAACAAACTCCTGGCATTTGTGGATAATCCCTTCCACCATATACCCCCTTCTCCCCTGCCAACCCTGACTGGGTGACTAAAGTAGTAGACCAGGGAGGGGCTGTGGACACAGCCTACCTAGATTTTAGCAAGGCATTTGATACAATCCCACACAAAAGATTAATTCACAAGATAGCCAGCCTTGGAGTGGGTCCCAAGGTGGTAGCCTGGATAAAAAATTGGCTAGACAACAGGACACAAAGGGTAGTAGTAAATGGAATACACAGTGAAGAAAGGAGGGTTACTAGTGGGGTACTGCAGGTTCAGTACTGGGACCAGTCCTTTTAATGTCTTTATAAGTGACATTGCAGAGGAACTGGAAGGAAATGATGTCTCTTTGCAGATGACACAAAGATCTGCAACAGGGTTGATACACAAGATGGAGGGAAAGGATGAGAAGGGACTTGGCAAGATTGGAGGAATGGTCAAATGTATGGCAGCTCAGATTCAATGCAAAGAAGTGCAAGGTAATGCACATGGGAAACAAAACCCAGGGGAAGTGTACACAATGGGGGATGAGATACTGACAACAGTAAAATAGAAAGGGACCTGGGGTATTATATAGATGACCTAAAGGTGGGCAAGCAATGTGAGAAGGCAGTAAGGAAGGCGGGGGATACTGGGATGCATAGGAAGAGGCATCAATAGTAGAAAACAGGAAGTTGTTATCCCTCTGTACAGACAGTTGGTGAGACCCCATCTGGAGTACTGTGTGCAGTTCTGGAGACCCCATCTCCGCAAAGACATAGAAGAGTGGAGGCTGTCCAGAGGAGGGCAACCAAAATGGTGCAGGGTCTGCACCAGAAGACATACTAAAGGAGCTTAATATGTATACCCTAGAGGAAAGGAGGGAGAGAGGGGACATGATAGAAACTTTCAAGTACCTCAAGGGAATTAACAAAGTCCAAGAGGGTAGCATCTTCCAGAAAAAGAGATGTGCAAGAACAAGGGGGCACAATTTGAAGATAGAGGGGCAGCTCTCAGAGGTAATGTGAGGAAGTATTTTTCACTAAGAGGTTGTGGATGCATGGAACAGCCTCCCTGAGGAGGCTGTGAGTCCAGAACAGTGGGGGACTTCAAGAATGCATGGGACAGGCATAAGGCAGTCCTAGTGGGGGGGTAGGAGGAAGTAAGCTGTTGGTTAACTAGGATTTGCAGCTTATCTGTTAAGTAGGAAAATGGGCAGACTAGGTGGGCCAAGCGGTCCTTATCTGCCGTCAAATTCTATGTTTCTATGTTTCTCTATAGGTGGCCAGCCTTATGAGCTAGAAATCGCAAAGGATAGCTTAGGCTAAGAAAATAGGAGAAATGTTGCCACAGGTTTAAGAATAGGTTGGTTCTCAAGAGTGTCAGGAGCTTCCTGTCACAAACAAGAAGCAGGGACTTTCTAATGGCCTTGATGTGGCAGGCCTGATGCAGCATGCAGATGCCCCAACAAGGGGAGAAGCTGTCGTGGACCTGGTTCTCACCAACAGAAAGAGGGTAAGAAGGACTGAAGTTGGATGCCATCTGGGAAATAGCAACCAGTCAGATTTAAAGTGAACACAGCAGAGGACACAAACCACTTCAAAATTAGGGTCCTAGATTTTAGGAAAGCTGTTTTCCAGAAGGATGTGGAGAGCAAAGCTAATAAGATCCATGATTCAGGGAATGGCAGTGGGGAAGGGGGGGCAAGAGGCAAGGATAGGAGGGAACTGGCAAGCCAGGAAGCAGCCATAGAAAAAGAAATGGAGGGGAGGAGGAAATAGGACACTTGGGCTAGGAAACCCAACAGAGGGGATGGATAGAGGTGCGGGGGGGGGAGGCAAGAGGATACTGATAAGGGGAGGACAAGACCAAGGAAGGGAGAGGACAGTACCAGGCAACTGACCTATCTGAAAGAACTTCTGGTGCCTTACTGACCCAGACGATCGCTCTGCTCGGCCAATGAGGGGTTGTTAGAGATTCCAAGAGTGAATTTAAAATCTTCTGGTAGAAGAGCATTTTCTTATGCCACACCCATTCTTTGGAATTCTCTAACAAGCTGGTGGTTAAGGGAGTGCACCTCCGTGGAGGTATTTAAGAAAGATTTAAAAACCTACTTATGGGATTTGGCCTATCTGGATGATTAATGAAAATTATTTGTAAATATTTGCTGATCGTATGGAGGATCGCATGGTTTGTTTTAACTAAGTGATGTTTTAATGAATTTATTTTATGTGTTTAAAATTGATATTGTATGTTGTGTTTTGATGTAAAGCACCTTGATATTTCTGAAAGGCGCTTTAAAAATAAAGTTATTATTATTATTATTAACCTAGTAAATGGGATGGACAGGGGAGCATATAGATGAAGTAGGTAAGCGGGTACTGTGGGGGGTACAGTAAGGAGAAGGGTGAAACGTGATGGGGCACAGACAAGTGGGAAATCCATAGACTGCAGGAGGAGTGAGGATAACATGGTCCTAAAATTGGGGGACTCCATAATTAGAGGTATCAAATAGGGGAAGGGTGGAGGTTTTTTTGTTAGTTGCTAGTAGGAGACCTAAACCTCCTGGATGTGGACTGGGAAATCCCATCAGTAGCATTAATAGAGGTATCAAATAGGGGAAGGGTGGAGGGTTGAAAAACTCTATTAGGTCTGAGTGCATGATGGCACTCAAGGTCAAGCACTTCATACACACATTAACCAAGAAACAATGGGGAGATCCCCCCATATCGTGGTGCATCTGGCATGAACGATCTTGAGGGGAACAGTATGAAAGAAGAACAAGCTAGATTCAAGGAGTTGGCAAGAGGAGGGGAACACTGTCTCTTTTTCTGAATTCATGCCAGTGCCGAATGCTAGCGAGAATGGAAATGGGAAAATTGAGGAATTCAACTGATGACTGAAGAGGTAGTGTTAAGATAATTGTTTCAGTCTGGTGGGAAAATAGGGTAGGACATGGGATAACAGAGAATTCGATGCACTAGACAGTCTGTATCTGAGCAAGGGAGCACAAGGATCCTGAAAGGTAAATTGGTTAGCTACTTAAGAGGCAGACTGCATTTAAACTGAATGGGGGGAGAAGCAGGGAATAGCATAGCTAGTACTCCCCTGCATAAAGGGGCAGGGAGGACAGTAAGGGTTGGCAGGGGAGAAGGGGGTATATGGTGGAAGGGATTATCCACAAATGCCAGGAGTTTAGGGAATAAAATAGTGGACATCAGGCCAGAATGGTGGAAGAAGACCTGGACATTGTGGCTATAACTGGGACCTGGTGGTCAGAGCAGCAAATCTGGGAGGTAGGTATCCAGGTAATAGGAATACAGATGTTTTAGGAAGGACAGGGCTGGTAGAAAATGGATGGTAGGACTGTATGTGAAGGATGACATTAGGGCAATGGAAGGGCAGGAGGAGCAAAGGGAGGCAGATATCCTGTGGGTAACTCTGGAAAAATAGTCAGGTGCATCATTCAGACTGGGTGTGAGTTACAGAACCCCTTAGCAGGAGGAGGAATGGGGTAGGCAGCTATTGCAGGCAGTTCAATGGAAGGCCCCAAGGGAAAGCTACTGCTAGTGGGAGACCTGAACCTCCCTGATGTGGACTGGGAAATCCTGTCAGCAGCATCAGCCAGAAACAGGGAGATAATCAATGCACTTCAGGGAGCTTTCCTGTAACAGCTGGTTAGGGAGCTCACCGGGGGGGGGATAGCATACTGGATGTGGTCCTCACCAAAGGTGAAAGTGTGGAAGAATTTGTGGGAGACAGCCTAGGTATAAGCAACCACAATATAGTGAGTTTCAGGGGATGGATGGGGACAAATCAAACCAGCACAAAGGTTCTGGACTTCAGGCAGATGGACTTTTCCAGAATGAGAGAAATCTTCAGGGAAGAAATGGAGGGGAAGGAGAAAACAGGGGATGTGGAGGAATTATGGAAATCTATTGGGGGGGTTACTGAAAGCCACTGAAATCTGCATAAAGAAGGTAAGAAAGAACAAAAAAGATGGATGCTACTCTGGTTTACTGGGAAAGTGATGGGGCAATTAGGGGGGAAAAAAAGGGAATTCTGGACATATAAGAAGACCCAGTGGAAGGAGGACAGGGAGACTTACAGAGAGAAGCTGAGGGTGGTAGGTAGAAAATTAGAAAGGCAAAAGCAGATACAGAATAGAGAACTGCTAGTCAGGCCAAAAGGGGGTGATAATACTTTTTTTAGGTATGTGACAGAGAACAGAAAGGAGAGGCAGGGGATAGCATGAGTGAGGGAGGAGGGGGTACAAGTGGAGAGAGACTTGAAGAAGGCAGAGGTGCTTAATAACTATTACTGCTCAGTCTTTACAGTGGAGGAGGAGGGCTGGGGACCTGGGCAAAGGGGAAGGGGAGGGGAGGACAAAAGGGTGGATCCTAACCTGTTCAGTGAGGACAGCGTATAAGAGGAACTGTGGCTGCTAAATGTTGACAAGGCAATGGGACCGGACAGCGTGCATCCTAGGGTACTCCAGGCACTGTTTAACTTGTCCCTGAATACAAAGTGGGTGTTAAGAGACTGGAAGAAGGCTGATATGGTGCCACTGCATAAGGGGGGCAGCAGAGAGGAAGTGGAGTATTATCGACCAGTCAGCCTCACCTCAGTGGTGGGTAAGGTGATGGAGGTACTAATGAAGGAAAGGGTGGTGAACTACCTTATAGTCAGCAGACTGCAGGATGCCAGAGAGCATGACTTTATAAAGAGAAGGTCCTGTTTGATGAACCTAATAGAGCATTTTGATTCGGTGATGAAGGTGGTCAATGGGGAGGGCGGCACGGACATGGCCTATCGGGACTTTAGAAAGGCCTTCAATACTATCCCCCACAGAAGCCTAGTGAATAAGCTGGAAAGCTTAGGGTTGAGATGGAAAATAATACGGTGGGTGGAAAAATGGTTGAAGGACAGAAGCCAGAGGGTGGTGATAAATGGGATGCATTCCAGGTAAAGGGGGGCGATGAGTTGGGTGCCCCAGGAGTCAGTACTGGGACCCATCCTTTTTAATATGTACTGTATATCAGTGATATAGAAGAGGGACTGGAAGGGAGGGTGGGCCTATTTGCAGATAATACCAAGATCTGCATTTTGGTGGACACCCCTGGGGGGGGGGGGCAGAGGCCATGAGGGAGGACCTGAAGATTCTGGAAAGGTGTTTGGGCACATGGCAACTGAAATTCAATGCCAAAAAATGTTCAGTTATGCACACAGGGTGAAAAAAACAGCAAGCCGTTTAAACCCTGGGGAGGGAATTAAGGCAACTGAGCAGGAGAGTGATCTGGCGATTATAACTTTGAACATCCTACAGGTGGGTAATCAATGCAGAAAAGCATGGGCAAGGTAAATAGAATGCTAGCATGCATAAGAAGGGACATAAGAAGAAGGAGGAGGGAGGTACCGATGCACCTCTATAAAACTATGGTGATACCTCAACTGGAGTTCTGGAGACCTCACCTAAGGAAGGACATAGATGGGACTGAAAGGGTTCAGAGAAGGGCAACCAAGATGGTACATGGTATGACTATGAGGTGAGGTGGAGAGAACTGGTTCTTTACCCACTGGAGACCAGAAGGGAGCAGAGGGACATGATAGAAATATTCCAGTACATGAAGGGATTAATAAGGTGAGGGAGGGAAGCTTAGTCACAAGGAAGGAAAGTGCTAAAACTAGAGATCACAGTCTAAGATTAGAAGGAAGGAGATTTAAGGGCAATGTGAGGGGGTGTTACTTCACAGAGAGGGTAGTGGATTCCTGGAACAAACTGCCTGAAGAGGTGGTGGGGTCCAAAACTAAGGAAGGATTCAAGAGGGCATGAGGCAGACATAAGAGGTAAAACAGTGGGTGGAGGGGATGTCCATTGGCAACATTGATGACAGGGGAAGTAAGGGGCAGACTCAATGGGCTAGAGAGGTCCTTTTCTGCCACCACATTTCTATGATCTATGGAAATGAGGGAAAGCACAACAGAGTACTTAAGAATTATCAAAAGGAGATGGGTGGAAGAAATGTGGGAAAGCCTTAAGGGAGCTATTAAGACAGTCGCAGATTAATACCTCAAAAGGCTAAGTAAGACAAAAGAGAAAAGTAACTCTCTGGTTCTCAAAAGAAGTAGCAACTATTGTGAAAGGAAAAAAAGGCTGCCTATAGGAGATACAAAGCATACAATAAAGATGAGGATAAGGAAGCATATAAAGAGAAACTATGGGAGACAAGTAATGTGATTAAGAAGGCAAAAGCCCAGACTGAGGCAAAGACTGCAGAAGAGGCACAGCGGGGTGACAAAACCATCTTTAGGTACATCAAGGAAAAAAGGAAAACTAAGGTGGGGGGAATAGTTAGATTAGCAGCGGAGGAAGCAAAATTAGTAGACGAGGATAGAGAGAGAAGGCAGAAGTCCTCAACAGGTGCTTCAGCTAAGTGTTTACAAAGGAGGAGGAGGGCAATGAACCAGAGTCAACTAGTAACAGAACCATTGGACCAGCAGTTGATACAAGCCCCTTCACAGCAGAAAAGGTATTGGGGTAGTTGATCAAATTACAAGTGGGTAAGGCCATGGGACCAGATGATATACATCCCAGAATCCTGAAAGAACTGGTGAAGGAACTGGCAGTTCCCCTGGCAGACCCTTTTTACTAAATCATTTATGAGTGGAGCAGTTCCAGAAGACTGAAAAGGGGCATCATTGGTCCCACTTCATATATCAGGGAGCAGGGAATTACCACCCAGTTAGTCTCATTTCAGTTGTAGGAAATTGATGGAATCCTTACTCAAGCAGAGAATATTAACATTCCTAGCATCCAGCGGACAGCAGGATCATAACACAAAGAGTGCAGGTTAATGGCACATTATCAAAAGCAAGTGATGTAACCAGTGGGGTATTCCAGAGCTCAGTGCTGGGGCCTCTACTATTCAATGTATTCATAGCTGACATTGCAAATCGGATCAAGGGGAAGGTGTGTCTGTTTGTGGATGACAGCAAGATATGCAGCAGGGAATAAAGAAAATGGAAATCAGACCTAAAGAAAGTAGAGGAATGGTCCAAAGAATAGCAGCTGAAATTTCAAGCCAAAAAGGATGAAATCATGCATCTTGGAAGAAGCAACCCAAAAAAGAAGTACTGCTAGGGTGGTGAAAGACTAGCTGCAACCCAACCTGGAACACAACCTGGAAAGCATGATATCAGATGACTTGAAAGTGGGTAGATAGTACGAGAAGGAGGCACTAAAGGCTGGGATGCATTGGGAGGGGAATCACGGGCAGAAGGTTGGAGGTAATTTTGCCACTGTACAGGGCGCTTGTCTGCCCTACCTGCAATACTGTGTGCAGTTTTGGAGAGCACACCTCAGAGAGGACATTGATAGGATAGAGACAGTGCAAAGAAGGGCAACAAAAATGATACATGGGTTACGACAGATGACATATGAGAATAGGTTGAGGGAATTAAACATTTATTCCCTGGATGAGAGAAGAGAGAGGGGGGAGACATGATTGAGACCTTCAAGTACATCAAAGGCATAAATAAGTTACAGATGCAGGAACTCTTTCATGTCAAGGAAGGGACTAGATCAAGAGGGCATGATCTGACAAAGACAGGGGGAAATTTGGGACCGATAGTAAGAAGTTCTTCTTCACTGAGAGGGTGGTGGACACCTGGAACTGCCTGCCTCCAGAGGCCATAGATGCCAAAAATAATTGGGGGGGGGGGGGGGGGTTAAGAGAGTTTGGGACAGACACAAAGGTATCATTCTCCTGAGTGGCATATAGGGAATGGGGATAGAAATCGATAAACCTTGGGCAGACTAGATGGCTATTATGGTCCTTCCCCTTCTGCCATTATCTTCTATGTTTTTATTTTTATGTATTCTAACTTTTAATGTCCTGCTTGTTTGTCCAACATAAAGTTTATCACATACACATTGCATGATGTAAATTACTCCCATGGTAATACAGTCTATATGCTGTCTGATTTTAAATCTTTCTCCTGTGTTGGTGAATATACTCTGTTTCTGTAGATGTATGGTTACAAACTGAACAATACTTGCATGATGTCATGCCAGGCTGTAGAGGGCCAAGAAGGAATTGTCTTTCTTTTGGTTGTACAGTTCTGAATTTTGATCTGTCAATTTGGTCCTTAACATTGCACTCCCTTCTGGCTGTGACAATAGGTTTTGTTGTAGGGTCAGGCTACTGGGATTGTTGACTGAAACTAAATGTCAATGCTTGTTAATTCATACTAGGATTCATACGAGGATTGGATAGGAGCAAAGGAGCAAAAAAAGGCCCAAAATGTGCTTTTATTTACTAATAATAACTATGGATACTACCTGAAAGAATATATTTGTCTAAATGTGTTTTATATGTCTGTTTTGAATTGCTGACAGTCAATTCAATAGGCAAGGAATTCCAGGATTTAATAATTCATACAGTATAAAAAACTTCTGTGGAAGAAGATTAAATTTCTTCAGTTGTAACTGCAAAGGATGTCTCTTAATATTATGAGTTGAATCCTTAAAAAGAAACCGCAGATTAGTTATTAAATGCAGATCATTTATAATATTGTACATAAGTAGGAGATCTCCCCTCAAGTGCCTAATTGATAGGGACGTTAGATCCAATGAAATTAGTCTTTTTTCATATGGAACTTCCCTTAGTCCTCACACCATTTTGGTGTACTTCCTCTGTATTACCTGTAGTAGTGCAATGTCTTGTTTCTTTAGAAGACACCATAGTTGGGATGAATAATCCAAATGTGGGATAACATAGGTTCTATAAAGAGACATCAGAACTTTAGCATCTTTTTATGTAATATTATGTTTAACAGACCAGATAACTCGATTTGCTTTAAGGATGAGCTCATTTAAATGGGAATTAAGGAGAAAGTCGTCTGATCTGAAGACACCCAAGTCCTTTTCTTTAGATGAACTAGCCAACATCAGATTATTCAGGATATAAGTATGCCTAGGATTTTTTACCCCAAAATGCATGACTCTGCACTTTGAGCAACTTAATTTCATCCCCCAGGTAGTGATCCATTTAGACACTTTATCCAGATCAGTGTGAATCGCAATTATTTGATCAAGATTTTCAACTGGCCCACCCATCTTAATATCATCTGCATATTTTACTGAATTGTTACAACTATGTTGTATAACATCAGCTATGAAGAATTGAAACAAACAAGGGCCCAGAACAGACCCTTGAGGAACATTACTTGTAACGTGCCCTTTACAAGAGAGTTGTCCATTTATTAGAACATGCTGCGAGCGATTATCCAGCCAATTTGCTATCCTTGTTATTAAATTTGAATTGTTGTTAGAAAGATATAGCTTTTATATAAATGACCAGTGTGGGAGATAATCGAAGGCCTTACTGAAATCTATGTAAACTACATCATAAGGCTGTCTATTGTCTAGCTGGAGATATAAATGTTCATAAAAACATAGCAGAGTAATTAAGCAGCTCCTGCCATTCTTAAATCAGTGTTGTTTGGCATCAGTGTTTTTACACAATTAAGTTATCAAATCCTTAATTAGGCTTTCAAATATTTCACCCATAGATGAGGTAAGACTTGCTGGTCTATAGTTTTCCCCATACACTTTTGGGACCTTTTTTATAAATAGGGATTACATAAGCAGTTTTCCAGAGTTCAGGCACATAGTTATAATTAAGACAGTACTCATATAATAATTTAAATGGGGTAGTTAAGCTGTCTGCTAGTAGAT
The DNA here is from genome assembly GCA_016271365.2 of Neoceratodus forsteri. NCBI lineage: Eukaryota > Metazoa > Chordata > Ceratodontiformes > Ceratodontidae > Neoceratodus > Neoceratodus forsteri. The sequence goes on along the minus strand of CM057456.1, from coordinate 679,817,143 downwards.
ACAAAAGATGATCGGGAATGTTGTCAGAAGAAGCACTGATTTTACCCTTAAGATTAATTTAGCTTGGATATCTGATTCCTATATTGATATATGAGTACCTTGGGGAAGATCAACTGGGCTCTTTTTTTTTAAATGCATTACAAAAATTACTGTTAAAGTGATTTGCCATTTCAAGTGGATCACAGATTAATTTATCATTTACTTGAATGGGTCTGACTTGACAATTAGTTTTCTTCATAGAATTAATATAGCCTCTATAGCCTAGAGGTTAGAGGAATGAGGTGTGAACAAGCTTGATACATCCAGCAGACCAGACCTGAGTTTGATTATCTCAGCCTCCACGTGCATACTGTGTGACTCTGAGCAAGTCACTTAACTGCCCAGTGCTCCCAGGATGCCCCTGAAAACAGGTACTTGTGCCTAGTGGGCCTTACCCAGTTACCAAAGACTAAAATAATAAAAAATAAAATATAGGCAACCAAAAAAACTTGCTGTTCTCTTTTCTGCCATTTAAGGCAAGATTCATCTCAAACTTCATTTTAGATCTTTGTATGCTATATTTACACTTTTTTGAATACATAGAAAGGAGTTCCAATTTGAGGGAGTATGACACTTAATGTCATACAGCATTTATCCTTTTTCTTTATTAATTTAATTAAGTCCCTAGACAATCATTTAGGCTTAGGCTTTTTTGAAGAGATTTTATTCTTGGATGGCACATAAGTATTCCTTAATTCAATAATCTTATTGGATAGTCTATTATAATATTCATCTATACTCACAGTATTATATGTAGTCAACCAATCAACTGTATTTAGATAATTTCTGATGTTGTTAATATCTGCCTTATCATATAGCTAGCTCTTAGTGTTGCAGAAGGAAAAGGTGGGTGTATATGGCAATATAAATGTAATTGAACAGTGATTGCTGTTTCCAATAGGTGATGACAACGAAAAATTTAATGATAATGATTTGCTAAAGAATACAAGATCTAATACATTTGTACCCCAGTGGGTGATCTAACCCCTTGCAAAAGATCACACTGTTTACACAAATCAATTATTGTTTTGCCAAAATTAGTTATAGCCACCATTTTTTCCCAATCGATATCGAATAAGTTAAAGTCACCTGTAAGAATGACTTCACCTAATGAACTGGCTACTTCAACCTCCTGTATGATAGCATCCAAATAATCAGCTGAAGTACAAATGGGGTGATAAAAAAACTCCCAAAACAATAAACTGAGACTTAACTGCCAATGGTTTAATCCATAGTGTTTCAACAATGCTATTTGTTTCTTTAATTTTATTGGACATATCAATCACCTGTAAAGAACTTTAAAAGAATATGGTGACTCCACCGCCTTTTCTTTCCTGTCTATTATGCTTATATAATGTAAATCCAGGAAAGGTGAAATCTCAACTTGATTTATCATCACTTTATGTCTTAGTCATGAAGACAATATCAACATTATCTGCAGCTAGGAACATCTTTAGATCATCAAGTTTATTTTGCAGACTCCTAGCATTGAAATATAAGCATTTCAAGTTGGTCCGGTAAGTGATTTTATCAGATGTTATACTAGGGGAAGGAAGTATACTCTCACTCAAGTCTAACAGTTTAAATGATTGTTGATGCACTTCAAAAGGTGATTACTCAGTACTTGAATTCCTTTATAACTCAAATGTAACCCATCCTTGCAAAATAAATCAGGTCTACTGAAAAAATCTTCCCAGTGGGTAATACATGTCTGTTTTTGTGAGAGACATCTGGCACAAAGCCAATTACTAAAGAGACAGATTCTATTATTATATTCAATTGAAGCTTGTGGAACTGGTAACACTTCAGAAAAGGCTATTTCGCACCCTCTTTCGACAAGAATATTTGAAAAGGAGACCAAATCTTTTTTAATTTCTGAAATACTAGAGTGTAAAAAGTCATTTGTACCAATGTGGAGTACCACAAGTGGATATTTACCCCCATCTGTCAGAATGTAATAAGACATCTTCGTAATGTCAGAGATTTTGACTCCCTGAAAACTTGAAACAGTTTGGTATTCCTTCTTAGGACTACAGATCACTATATATTGGTATTTTGCCACAGAATCCCCTAATACATAAACATGGCTATGTAGTACTGGATTAATGCCAGTGCTATCAGTAATAACTAGTATATGATCAGACTCTTTATCCAAACTGGGGGGGGGGTCAACAAGGGGCATTGATGGGTTATCCAATCAGGAAGTAGAGGGGTGAGAAATGGTCCTGGAATAATTGAGGTGTTTAACAAACTGTTATTTTGTACTACTGCTGCCTCATTTTCAATATCAATTAAACAGTGGTCCTCCAGCTGATTAAATATAGCAAACCTATTGCTAGTTGTTAAAGAAACATTTGAGCCTTACGTCCTTTTTTATGTAGCCTCTGACTTTGCACCTCATACCACTGCTCATCAGGATTGTTGGTAATATGTGTTTCTCTGGTGCATTTTTTACTACTACCTAAGCTTAATGCACACTGCAAAAGTGGATGAGACTGTAAACAAGTACACTCAATTTGTGATATATTACCAGACCCTAAAATAATCATATTGACATTTGCTTATGTTTGATTTAATGCATTGAATCTATCCTGCATTAATTTCTGGCTGGATTCAAGTTCTGAAAGTCTGCTATAGAATAATGCCACTTCTAGTATCAAGGATATGTTTTCCTCACACTTATGACAGATATACCTATGAGGTGGATCCACACTAACAGTAGTACTGAACATGAGGCAAGGAACACATATTGAACCCCTTCAAACATGGTAGATATAACACCTGACAGTGTCATGGATTTCACCAAAAAATGAGTATAATGAAGGGTTTTACCTACCAATTAGTAGATAACTAGTGTCTGACAGTTATAGATACCAACTGTTTTACACAATAAACTGTCAACTTTATAGATACCTGTAATTCACCTCTCCCACATCTCCCACAGAACATGCCAAACATGTGCAAATGCATGTGTCATTGTGCATGTCTCTGCACGTAATGCCGCGTGAGCCCCATTTGGCTCACCCTACTCGCCAAGCTCTTAATTAAATTTGCGTATCAAGCCCCCAGAAGTGTTATTAGAGTTCACACAGCACCTCATAGTCCTAACACAAATACTGTTAAAATACAATAAAAGGTTCTCTGGTACCTCACAAGGTGATATATTGAACTTCAGAATATACAAATGAGCCTATAACACAAAAGTAATATAATTCAAATAGTCTGTAGTTCACAATAGGAACATAGTGAAGTACAGACTCTCTTCTTTGTTCCGCTTTGTGTTATACTGGAACAGGGCTCCACAAAGTATTAAAATAAATACTGGTGCATTTTAGGAGATACAATTTATAAGGTGCAAGTATATAGTAGTATTCAGCATAAAGCACAGTATTTATGATGCATTTAATCTCTGCAAATTTGTGGCTGTATTTAGTGGTGAAGACAATTCTGGCTGGAGAAGCTTGTGACTTGTTCTGAGTCAATAAGACCAACCACCTTGAATTTTCAATTCTGCACTCAGCCTGTTTTATAATTTTAAGGTTGTAGCCCCTATTCCTGAACCTAGAAACTATTTCTTGCTTCTGTTTACCAAATTTCTGAAAATTGCTACAATTTCTCTTAACACAATGCAATGATGAAACATCTCTGGTGATGAAAGGACTGAGGGAGGTAAAGTCATAGAGGGACTGAGGGCACTGAGGGTAGACAAGGCACCAGGGATGGATGGTATCCACCCCAGGATGCTAAGAGAGATGGCAGAGGTATTGACGGAGCCACTGGAAGATCTGTACAGCACCTCACCTGAGTTGGGATGTGTGTCACTGGACTGGAGGATAGCACATGTAGTACTGTTACACAACAGGGGACCAAGGGACAAACTGGGTAATTATCTGGTAAGTCTCACCTCCATAGTGTTCAAACTCCTGCAAATGATACTAAAGGAAAGACTGGTGATGTATCTGGAGGACAACAGCCTCCAGGGTGTGAGGCAACATTGGTTTGTTTTGGGGATGTCCTGTCAAACAAACTTGATACAATATTATGACTGGGTGACAGGTGAGCTGGATAAGGGTCAAACAGTGGATATTCTTTACTTAGACTCCAGCAAGGCATTCAATTTGGTGCCTCATGGGCAGCTTGGGGGAAGCTAACTGGTATATGGGTAGGGGCAAAAATGACAAATTGGATTACAAGCTGGCTGATTGGGAGGCTGCAACGGGTGGTAGTGGGAGGGGAGCTCTCAGCTCTAAAGCTGGTGATTAGTGGGGTGCCACAGGGCACTGTGCTGGGACCAGTATTATTTGGGCTCTTCATATCAGACATTGCATATGGGCTGGTGACCAAGATAAATCTGTTTGAAGATGACATCAAAATGGGAGCAGTGGTGGATGGAGAGGAGAGATGAAAGCAGCTGCAGGTGGACCTAAGCAAGCTTGAGGAGTGGTGAGAGAGTTGGCAGCTGGGATTCAGTGCAAAGGGGTGTAAGGTTATGCACTTCTGGGTGAAGAACCCAAGGTGGAAATATTGGTTGTGGGTGGGTTAAGCAGAGAATAACTGAGGAGGACAAGGACCTAGGGGTAATGGTAACAGGGACAATACTGCCCAGTGCAGGAGAGCAGCTGCAAAAGCAAACAAAATGCTGAGGTGCATTGCAAGGGGGTTTTCATCCAGGTGGAGATAGTTGATCTTGACCCTCTACAGGTCACTGGTAGGGCTGCACTTAGAGTATTGTGTGCAGTTTTGGAGGCCATACCTAAAGCATGATGTCAGAGTACTGGAGGGGGTGCAGAGGAGGGCAACTAAGATGATATGTGGAATGGAAGGGAGAGACTGTGACAAAAGTCTGAGATACCTGAATATGTACACCCTGAAGATTAGAAGGGATGGGGGAGGGGGGATATGATAGAGATATTCAAGTATCTGAGGGGAATCAATATGGATGGGGCAGATGAGGTCTTTAAGCAAAGGAGGGGGAGGGAACCAGGGGGTATGGCCTAAGAATAGATGGGAAAATATTTAGGAGGGAAACAAGGAGACAATATTTCACAGAAAGGGTGGTAGCAAAATGGAACATACTACCAAAATGGGTGGTATCATGTAATTCTGTGAACAGCTTTAAAAGGGCATAGGACAGGGAACAGGGAAGAGTTAGGGTGGGGGAGGTTGGGACAGCAGTGGGATGACAAAGGGGGGATGGGGCAGCTGCAAACTAGGGGTGCTAGCTGCACACTCAAGCAGGTGTAGATAGACCTGGTGGTCTGTTTCTGCTGGCACATTCCTATGTTCATAAACTAGTTGAGAATACGGAATACTATTCTTTAATCTTGACTCATGAAAAGCTGGATTTAAAATTAGACAGCATATAGACTGCAGTACCATGGGAGTAATTTAAGTCATACAATGTGAATGTGATAAACTTTATATAACGTATGGTAGAACATTTTTATAGGCAGAAATCTATCTTTTTATAACGTTATACCATCAATGCAAAGGCACAATGTTGTTAACCCATTGATGGTACATCACATCCATGGGTTAACAACTGGGAGCAGTCTGCGCATGGGCGGAACTTGATCAGGCAGTTTTGAAATGGCTTATACCATGACAGCATGACCCAGAGCAGAGCGGCCGTGACATAAAAAAACTGCAGTAAGGAATTGCTTTGTTTTCACCCTGGCAACCTCTCAAAGGTTAACAACCTGATTAACAACTGATGACCATACATTATCCTCTATGTTAGACAAACAAGCAGGGCATTATAAGTCACAGAAACGTAAAGGGGCTATAAGATGCAATAATGAAGCATCTCCGGTAGCTCAACACTTCAGAGGAATGAGCCATACAGGGGCTTCCTTAACATTTTTGGGATTAGAGGTAGTACCGCCACCAGAAAGTTGGAGTGACTGCAATAAGAAACTTGAAGCATTTGAGAAGAAATGGATTTTCATTCTACATACTTTAGTGCCTAGGAATGGTATGGATAATGAGATGAGCTGGCAATCCTGCTGGTAGACAGCACCAGTAGCTGGAGAGGGAGTGGATGTTTTCAAAAGAGGGTTTTCACTGAAAATTGTACATGGTGTATCACCAGGGTATTTTAAACAAAGTTCATTAACTATAATGTGTATTCAATAATAAAAAATTACATTATACCAAAAATGAAGAACAAAAAAACTTCTCCTGGTTCTGCTTCAAATTTATCAAAACATAATGTGAACATTATTTATCTATTAAGGTTACAATATATGAGGAATGTGGTACTTGATTATGTTGACCCCCCCATGTGCTGTGAAAGTAAAGAAATAGTAAGTTGATTCCAATGGCAGTATGGCATCTGTTTGTAGGACCTATGATGGGTCTTTAGTAATCTAAGAATTGTATCTACATTTGCACTGTCATTATTTTGTGGCTGGCTACTACTGCTCAGTATACAATAAGCTCACCTGGCACTAACCCTATCACCACTGTTTTGTATCAAGGAATGCTGTTGGTTGCTGAGCAGCCAGACTTGACTATTGGCGAGAACATGTGTATGACATTACATGTCATCCTGCAGGTAGTCAGGTGGGCTCGAGAGGATTTTACTGAGGAAGATGTCCATTGATGCTGCAAAACACAGTTGATACACTGTGTGTACAGATTTACCTAACCAGTGAAGGTAAAAGCTACTTCAGAAGCATAATTGTAGGAGCAATTTAAACAAGAAATGGTAGACATGACTTTGAGATCCTTTAATGATGCTAAGGTCAATGCTGTATAATTATTTTTACAGAACCAAGGTCTGAAAAACAAACATTGATTTAAAACTGCAAATTACAGAATCACAGGTACACATACGCACACCATGAATATAGGGTGGCATAGCTTGCTTGGGAATGTTTAATGGAAATATACAGAGCGATAGTGGTAGCAAAAATGAACATTGCACAGTAGAGTCCTAGAAAGTTTTCTTTATTATTACAAAGTTATTGTTTTTTCAGAACAAAGATATAAAATTGAAATATAGGAACTGTTATAAAATTACGGACAAGAATTTAAAAGGGACAGGTACATTGCAAACCATATGAAACTGAATGTTTTAGACAGTTTTTCACAGTTTCTTATGAAGTAGATTGACTAAAACTGTTAATGTACATTTCAGAATGAATAATTATATCCCTTATAATGTTCCTCAATGTGAGTGAAACACTGGGGACATTAAATAAAAAAGGCATCAAGAAAAGAATACAGTGTGAAGTCATGCATTTGTTAAAGCTCCAGCACCCCCAGATTTTTCTTCAGTTTATATCACAGCAGGATTTCCACACTTTCAGACAGTGGACCTCAACAACGTTCGGGCTCCCCAGGCACTGGGAACTCAGCAGGATTCTCCTTATTCAACTTTAGGGCTAAGGCAGCAGTTGGTTTCTTGGCTCGGACTTCAAGCTGAAGGATCTTTGCTGGTGTCATGCACGAGAATTTTCTCTCAATGTGCTGTACACTTCAATTACATTCTCCCAGTGAATGGAAGATGCAGGCACGTCTCTCAACTGGCAGCTGCAGAAGCCTTGGGCCAACTTTCAAATGACTCTCAATCTCTGCTCTTCTCTTTCCTCAGAGGGCCTCAGCTAGAATTGCCCCCATGAGCTGTGTGTTCTTCCAACCTCTTTGCTCACAGAAAATCAACCTTTATTTCTCAACAAAGCTGCCCATCAGAAAAATTAATATACATCTGGCTTACTTGACACTTAATTGGCAACAGCTAAAGGAACCAAGAACATTGTTCACACCCCCTACCCAGGAGCCATCGCTCCAGTCCATGAAGCTCCTCAATTACTGATTGGGTGAACCAGGGTTTAGGGGTCACAAAGATGTCATCCTTGTAAACAGTTTACGTTTGTCCCAAGTTTAAAGTCTTAATGCAGGCAAACTATGCAGTTTTAATAAACAACGGTACAAAGTTCAATAACTGCTCCTCTGTACTGTTATCTGGTTGTGGAATGAGCTCTAGAAATGTCCTTGTCTGCCTGTCACTGGTGCTGTAGCACTAAGTCCCCCTGCAACAGGGAGAAACACATTTGCTAAGCAGCTTTGATCATTTAAAGCAACAGTGCATATATAACCTTTTATGCACTTTTGTCAAGTTTACGTTTCTTTTATCCCCCCAAGTGTGCTTCTGAGCCCCCACACATGTTTTGGGATCCCATGAGTCAGAGTACACAGAAGGTACTTGTCATTAGTTGCAATTTCCAGAGTTAGGCTGGGTGTAACTGAATATATAAGCAGACCGCCAGCTCACACATTCGAACAGAATCACCTTGAATGTGCACACATCAAACTGTGTGTCAATTCACTGTTCTCACAGCATTAAATGCACTGCAGCACTAAGTGGCAAACTCCAATTATTTACTCAACCCCTAAAAAACCTGTAACAAGAAGGAACAATAAGGCAGATAGGAGTTTCTCATGAGCACCTGGGGATCCAGGACTTTCAGAACCAGACACAGAGAAGCAAAACTAGTGAGCCCCACCTGTGTGTGTGTGTGTATGTGGGGGTTATACTGAAGCAGTGTGCTGGTGAGGTCTTCTCCTTTAGATGGTCTTGTGACATTTTCAGTATGAAGTATTTGAAGTGTTCAAGGCTGCAACCATGATGAGTGGCAAATGTAAACCAAGTGGGGTATTTGGAGTTGCAGCAATGGCTGAGCTAATGTCCTCTTGTATGTGGTGACAGAAGGGACATATTGCTCATCCCACACACAGTTTGGGGCATGTATGTGTGACTGCATAGGGAAACAAAATAAGGAATGTTGCTCTCCAAGATTCAGTACATGTGATTTATTTGGTGCTCAAATCCACAAATAAACATGTAACACCTGATGTGTTTCAAGAGAGAGGTTCCTTTTTCAACAGCAAAGAAATCTCTAATGAAACGCATCTGGTGTTACAGGTTTGTTTGTGGATTTGAGCACTGAATAAATCACAGTTACTGAACCTTGCAGAGCAGTGTTCCTTATTTTGGTGGAGGGTGAATGTCTGATTTCTTTCCTTTCCATTTTCTGCTTTTATTATGCGCACTACAGCCCTGGTGAGGCTTATATTTTTGGTGATTCCGAATGTGGCTATGCAGACAATGTAAGAAGTTTAGCATCTAATGAATTGTCAAAGGTTGCAGCCCCTATTCCTGAACCTAGAAACCATTTACTGTTTCTATTTACCAAATTCCTCAGTATTGCTACAATCTGTATTAACCCAAACTAGTTGAGAGCATGGAATACTATTCTTTAATCTTGATTCAAGAAATGCTGGATTTAAAATCAGACCACATATAGATTGCACTACCATAGCAGTAATTTATGTCATATAGTGAGTCTGTGATAAGCTTTATGTTAGACAAACAAGCAGGGTGTTAAATGTAAAAGGAACATAAAGGGGATATAAGATGCAATAATGAGGCATCTCCGGTAGCTCAAAGCTTCAAAGGAATGGGTCATACAGGGGCTTCTTTAACATTTTTGGGATTAGAGGGTAGTACCACCACCAGAATGTGGCAGTGACTGCACTAAGAAACCTGAAGTAGTCGAGATTAAATGGATTTTCAATCTACATACTTTAGAGTCTAGGATTGGTATGAATATTGAGATGAATCAGCAGGTCTGCTGGCAGAAAGCACTAGTAGCTGGAGAGGGGGTGAATGCTTTCAAGAGAATTTTTTCAAGGAAAATTGCACATAATGCATCACCAGGGTATTTTAAATAAAGTTCAATAGCTATAATGAATATTCAAAGATAAAAAAATACATTATATCAAAAATCCAGAATAACAAGCTTCTCCTGGTTCTGCTTTGTATTTATCAAAACATTATGTGAAAATTGTTTATAAAGGTTATAATACATGAGGAATGTTGTACTTGATTATGTTGATCTCCCAATTTTTTCCTTCTCCCCATGTACTGTGAAAGTAAAAAAAAATATTAAGTCAATTCCAATGGTAGTATGGCAGCTGTCTGTAGGACCTATGATGGGTCTTCAGTAATCTGAGTTGTATCTACATTTGCACTATCATTATTTTGTGGCTGGCTACTACTGCTCAGTACTGTGAGCTCACCTGGCACTAACCCATTCACTGCTGCTTTGCATCAACGGTTGTTGTTGGTTGCTGAGCTGCCAGACATGCCTATCGGTGAGAAGACATGTATGACATTACATGTCATCACACGGGTAGTCAGATAGGCTAAATAGGATTTTAGTGAGGAGAACGACATCCACTGATGCTGCAAGACACAATTAATAAACTATGTTTATGGATTTACCTGACCAGTGAAGGCAAAAACTACTTCAGAAGCATACTTGTAGGAGCAATTTAAACAAGAAATGGTAGACATTACTTTGAGATCCTTTAGTGATGCTATAGTCAATGCTGTATAATTCTTTTTACAGGATCAAAATGTGAAAAACAAACACTGATTTAAAATTACAGATTACAAAATCACAGGTAAGCTACACTCACACACACCTTGGATATAGGGTAGCATAGCTCACTTGGGTATGTTTAATGTTGTTTGTGGATTTGAGCACTGAATACATCACAGTTACTGAACCTTACAGAACAGCGTTCCTTATTTTGGTGGAGGGCGAGTGTCTGATTTTTTTCCTTTCCATTTTTATGTTGCTTGCATGCATGTGCAAGAAACATAGTGCCATCACCAGAGATTTCGGAGGTGTGTCACCTCCTTCTCCAATTCAGTCAATGAGCTGGCAGGTGCGGCCCCTGTAAGCCAATGCATTTTGGAGCTGTCTATGACATGCTCCAAAATGCAGTGGCATACAGTTGAAAGGGGGAGCTATGCTTCAGTGAGCACCGATAAGAAGCGTAGCTCCCCCCCACATGCAGGCGTGTGCGCCCCCACACGTACTGTGTAGCCGACGGGGTGCCCAATCCCCGCCGTCTGAATGGCCCCTGCACGCACTGTGTAGCTGATGGGGTGCCCAATCCCCGCCAGCTGAGCTGCGTCATCCCCGCCCGTAGTTGGTGCCATGCTGGGAGCCCACCCCAGCGTGGCAATCAGTCCTTTGGCCGACAGGGGTGCCCAATCCCCAGTTGGCTGAATGGCCCCCCCATCCTTGTGGCACGCTGGGAGCCCACCCCAGTGTGGCAAACGGTCCCACAGCATCTTTTTTTTTTTTAAACCTGTAAAACAAAAACGGTCCTGCGGTGCGTCTCCCGACCCCCCTTCCCACAACCCGCACCCACCCACTGCGCACCCAACCTCCCCACACCCCCCCATACTTACTTCCCAGACTCCGGGCGAATCGATCTTCTTCGGTGGATCGGGAACATGTCTGCATTCTTCAAAGCCGACCGCCAACTGAGGAAATGCTGGTTAGCTGTATAATGGGCTAGATGGGGAGGGGTCAACTTTATGCATATCTCAGGTATTTGGGAATTTTGCACAATTTTCAACATGGGTTTAGGACCCCTTCTCATGAATGATTCACTGTCATGGCGTAGATTCAGGCCCGGCGGGTGATTTCGCGCAGTGACTGCGCAGTGACTGCGAAATCACCCTTCAGGCCTGAATACCACCATGACAGTGACATTGTTCATGACAAGGGGTCCCAAAACCCCATGTTGAAAATTTGGTCCAAAAATTCAAAAAAATGACTGTTTTACGAGCGTGCGTTGCGCAGTTCCTTCGCAGGCTCATAAGATCACCAATTTTTAATATTTTCATCTACAGATTTTCAACATTGCTATTTTCACAACTCCTCATGAGCAGTGCAGCTGTCATTTTCACAATCTGCCCAAACATGTTTCACCATGTAGCGCATAATGGCGAGTCGGTGTGTGAACTCAGTGTATGGGACATATTAAGAAAATCACAGTGTCACTGTTCATGAGCAGAGATCTTAAAATGGCAATGTTGAAAATTTGGTGAAAGAATTCCAAAATGACTGTTTTACGAAAGCTGCACAGTTCCCACTCACGTCAGAGGTTTCAGTGAATTTTCAATATTTCCACTCCAGATTTTCAACATTGCCATTTTACCACACCTCCTTATGAGCAGTACAGCTGTCATTTTTCACATCCTGCCCAAAACGTGTTTCCGCCATGTAGCGCACAATGGTGCAGTCGGTGTGCAAACTGAATGTATGGGACACATTAACAAAATCACACTGACACTGTTCATGAGCGGAGGTCTTAAAATGGCTATGTTGAACATTTTGTGAAAAATTTCCTAACAGTGACTGTTTTACGAGCGTGTGTTGCACAGTTTCTATGCACACTCGTAAGTTCACAAATTTTCAATATTTGCACTCCAATGACTTCCAAATACCTAAACAGCACATAGAAGCAAGCAACATTCGGCATTGATAAATGCTTGTCTACCTTTGTTATGAACACCACAGCACTGGTGAGGCTTATATTTTTGGTGATTCTGAATGTGACTATGCAGACAATGTAAGAAGTTTAGCATCTAATGAATTGTTGAATGTGCTACATTTTCTGAACATTAGGAAGAGTAAATTCCCTGAGTGTATTCCCTCTCAGATAATAAGTGCAAGTATTTTGTTTTCCACAAACAAGGTTACCGGTAGATTTAGGTTGCATCCAGGCAGGTTTAGGATCTACTGTGGGGCTATAAACATGTAATCTCCCGGGTCGCACCTGACAATAGTCACTTGGCTGTCTAGTGTGCTTACTAGGTTAACAAAAGCAAATAAATAAATAAATAAATTTGAACTTTATACCTGACTTAGGTTCTCAACTGCTCCACATTCTTGGATCAAGCAGAAGATTCAGCATCATGCTCTGCTTCCTCTCTTTTCTCAATGAAAGCTCTCCTCTGTGACTTGTCCTGACACACTGTAACACTACAGACACAATTATAAACAATCACTTCCTGTCACAGTTGCTAATTTAGTAGAGCAGAGAGGTTAATGGGAGATTCAGTACCATGCTCTGCTCACTCTCTATTCTAAATGAATGCTCTCCTCTGTGACCTGCCCAGACATACTGTAACACTACAGACACAATTTTAAACAATCACTTTCTGTCACAGTTGCTAATTTAGTAGAGCAGAGAAGTTAATGTGGGATTCAGTACCATGCTCTGCTTCCTCTCTTTTCTTATTGAAAACTCTCCTTTGTGAATTGTCCAGATATTCCTCTGTCTGAAATTTGACCCTCTACATTGTATCTACAGCTGTCATTTTTATATTGCTTTTCCATCCAATTTGGTCAAAATATTTAACTTGATATACAGTATCAAGTTTGACTTGTTTTGGGCCTGAGTATTAGGTTAAGGTCCCAAAGGGCTGTAATTTGTCTCTGTCTTGGATACATATTACTGTCTGCTTTGAGGAAGTGCAGTGCATCGGGGTGTGCCCCCAGGGTTGTGTTCATGATGTTCCCTCAGGATGTCCCGATTGCTGCCAGTTGTACTCTAAAGGAAGCAGGTGATAGCCCCCTGTTGAACCCTTTCTGGAAAAAGAGAAGGATGTCTGCAATCAATGTGGTCTCTGCTGTTAAATCCTTGCTTGATCACCATCTAGAGAAGATTGCTTATTGTCTTACATAGTTGGAGGTTGTTGATTCACTTCTGGATAGGATCACAGTGTGTATCACCTCTGGATGATAGCTGTCTCTCATCAGTCTCTCTCATAGAAGGTTCAGGCCATCAGCTTGAGGTTTTGTTGGCTGTGGTGCCTCACCAGCTCCTGTTGAATTATGTCTGGGCACTCTGCTAGTCTCCATGGGTGGTCAAGCACTATGGTTAATCCTTTGGCAAACCATATCCTTCATGGCCTGTACAGGGTGATCAGAATTACTCTTGCACTGGAATTCTGAGTTTTCCTGAGTACTTGGGGAGTGGCAGGATTGGTAGGAAGAAATAAGCCACTGTGAAGTACCTATAACCCGGCTGTCCTTGAATCAGGAAAATAATTTTGGAACCTGTGCATTTATTCTTGTGTATGGCAAAACGTTCTATACATGGGTGTAATTTGCATGCCACCTCACACAGGCTACTACCCTTGCCTTCTGCCCTGGATGCAGGTAAAGAGGCCTGGGCTCAGGTATAACAGTTACTGGGGATTTTTCCCCAAGAGTAAAACTACAGTTTTTTTGTCTCCACTCAGAGTGACTTTTAAGTTGGTTAGATGTTAAGCTAGCACAACCCTCTGGGAAGCTGTATCTACCCACAGCCCCAGCTAGTGGGCCCACACTTGCCAATTTTCAAAACACTTTACATTGCATTTAATTTACACTTACTGAGGAGTGCTAATAATATGCATACAGTGTACACACTTAGCAACAGTGTTACCTTGGCATCCAAAGCACTTCAACCTCCTTCCCTGCAGTCAGTAACAATTTGGAAAATTTCTCTTCAATGCTGTCAGCTATGGGTGGGGGTTCTGACCCTGAGGGAGCCTCATTGTACTTGGTTACCACTTTCGAGGCAACAGGGGACCCATCAGTGACAATAACTTTGGGCACCCTTGCACTGTCCACTGGTTTGCTACACTCCACAAGGGCCATTAAGGTCTGTGCAGTCAAATCAGCCTGTCAACTTTTTGCAACAGTTTTACCAAGACATTTGATTTTTGAGAGGGCTTCCTCTATAGTACCTTTATCAGTGCCCTGGGGTATATCTAGTAGTAAAAGGGCATTCTGGTGGTCAACGTCATCTCCTGTACACCAAATAAGCAAATGTTGCACAGCCATTTTATCAGTGGAATACTCAGAACTAGAACTGGTGGGATTCTCCATGTGGAATCAAAATGAAATTTTGTGGTTTGGCCACTAGTGAGCAATAGTCCCAGCGGTGCCTCCAAAAATGTAACCTGGCCACTATGACACTTGTACAGCTGGTTCTGATTGCTCTATGATTTTGTAACATAAAAATGTGTTATTGAGTGTCTCTCTTGAGACATCCTGTGCTCCTGGGATGACCCCCCCTAGGTTTCAGATCAAAGGACAGGATATGTTAAACAGCAGATCTCTGTACTGATTAACTTCCAAGAACTAGCATTGTATCACCTTCTCTAGGTTATGTGTTGCTTGAAGCCAGGAACTAAAATATCCATTTTATGACATTGTCAGGCAGGACAGTTAATTTCAACTGGTGCTGAAAAACTATGTTGCAGCTAGGTGAGAAAACTGCAGAGCTGTAAAGGTTTTTGAAAAAGCAGGAAAACCCACTAGATCGAAGCAAAGACTCAAGATCAAAGAGTCATATGGGGAAACGAGTTTTTGCTGATGTCACCTTATTTAATATACCCCCTGAGTGATGGGACATCCTGTGTGTATTCATTTTTATATTTTACAGGGAGGAACTAGGTGACATGATGGATGGGGAAGGTTTAGAGACAGTTTAACTGAATTCTGTATTTCCACTTAGAGACATTTCTGTTTGGACTCTCTTGAAACAATCGCTAGCTAAAGCACTATAAGAAGGATTACATTAGATAGACAAGATCAAGTGTATTGTGGTAGGAGTTTAGGTTTGTATTTTACCTTGTTCTTTTAAGTGAGTGTATGTTTTGTGATATATTGTTCTGTGGTTATGTTTTACATATTTTATTCATTTTAAGTAAAACCTCTCATTTAAAGAGAC
The DNA here is from genome assembly GCA_016271365.2 of Neoceratodus forsteri. NCBI lineage: Eukaryota > Metazoa > Chordata > Ceratodontiformes > Ceratodontidae > Neoceratodus > Neoceratodus forsteri. The sequence goes on along the minus strand of CM057456.1, from coordinate 679,801,507 downwards.
TGTCTGTGTCTTTCAAGTCTTTCCTTTTTGCTTGTGATGCATGGATGGTTAAAATTTTGACAATACTGTTCATAAGCTTAAGGGTATACCAAACTGGGAAAAGGTAAGAATTTATCTAAGGTCTTTATTAGAGTTTTTAAGGGTTCATTTTGTATACCTGGTTAGGTGCCTATAGGTGAAATATATCTGGCATTCCCTGAAGAGCAGAATTATCTGAGCCTGTATAGTTGGGTACGCTAGCAAGAGGTTCACAGTTTGAATACCTCTAGAACTTGAGACCAAAGGTGATTCAGACCCACAAACAGATGGGGGGGGGGTTACCCTGTTCTGTTACCTGTTCACAACACTGTGCTCATAGGTTGGCACTGTGGGAGCAGAGGGCCTGACTTGCTGAGTGAGGTTGTGACAGGCACCACCTCAAATGGGCTACTACCTCTGCCTGCTGCTCTAGTACAGGATGAGGGCCTGGGTTCAGGTCTAACAGTTACTGTGGAATCTTGCTCAAAAGTAAAATTTCAATTACAGAGCCTCCACCCAGAGTGATTTTTAAGTGGATTAGATGTTACGCTAGCACGGCCCTCTGGGAAGTTGCACCTACCCACAGCCCCACCTAGTGGCCCTACACTTGCCATTTCCCAAAACACTTTACTTTTCATTTGATTTACACTTACTGAGGAGTGCTAATAATATGCTCACAGTGACCTCACTTACCAACAGGGTTTGGAACGCAGGCATACACCCTGTGCACCTACAAAGAAATGGTTACCAGCAACAACACTGTACCTTTCAGTTATTTGCCCTAAACCAGCACTCAGTAATGATATGCTCACAGGTCAATATAAAAATCCAAACCACAAACTGATTTATTTAGGGATTTAAAATGGGGTAAAAGGGGCATGAATCAAGTTTGACCTTAAAATACTGTTTTAGATTTTTGTAACACATAAACACATTTACCCCCAGGACAGAGTCCAAATGCAGCTGATGGGTACCCAGAGTTTAATTACGTGCAGGCTTAAGATGTTGCTGTGGGTTTGCCAGCATTGCAGCTGGTTGGGGCCCTAAAATAAAATATTGATTGTTAAGTGTGTTATCTTTGGCTTTTGCAGTACTCACAAACACTTTAAACCCAAATGAATTGTAATCCTCAGGCCCGATGGTCTGCAAAAACAGTTTAAACCCAATGTGACCTTGAAAGAAAAAATCAGCTGGTAATATAAGTTTAATTGGTGTTGTAAGGTAAACCCTGTTGTACTCAACAAACCTTGGACCTTGGGATCTGGCTTGATTTCCAGGATGATTCCCCTCAAGGCACGATTTGGCTCTCTGGCATGTAGCTGCAGGACTTCATCTTTTCTGGCAAGGACCAAGATACAGGGACCAGGTCTGACCTGACTCATCCCCACTTCAAGTGGTCAGAGTGGAGCAGAGGAATGTGCTAACACAAGTTCTGTTACGCTATGCGCGACAAACGTGATATTCAAAAGTGCACATGCGAATGGGACCATAATGTCTGCAAGGTGCAAATGGGGCCATTTGCATGTCATTATAGCCCCATTTGCTTGCAGGTGCACCTATCCCTGGCGACTTGCACCTGGCGCCCTGCCAGGCAGCAGCCATCGGGGACCAATGCCCCCTGCACAGCATGGCAATGCGCCCCTCTGCCCTATCGCAGGCATATGTAGAGTCAATTAAGCATCCATTATCCCTGGTGGTCCAGTGAACCACTTGCAGCCCAATCGCGGGCATCTTTGTAAAGATATATGTCCAATATCCCTGGTGGTCCAGTGGACTGCTCTCAGCCTGACCACAGGCTTCAGTGTAAAATAATAAGTCCAATATCCCTGGTGGTCCAGTGGACCACTTGCAGCCTGATCGCAGGCTTCAATGTAAATTTATATGTCTAATATCCCTGGTGGTCCAGTGAACCACTCGCAGCCCGATCGCGGGCATATAGAATAATAAGGAGAGCTGTTGCATGCTTTGCAATGTTGGGAGAATGAGGGTAGTGGGCTGGCAGTTCTTTACTTCAAGATGCAGGTGAGGTGTGTGCAGGAGAGGAGCGGTGTTCTCTTCATTTCTATACGGCAGGCAGATATCCATCTGCGGTATGGAAATCTAAGAAAATACCGCTGTCCTCATGATCAGTGGTGGTATTACAGACAACTACCTCTCCTATGTAATACAGTATGCAGTTTAAAAACCAGAAAGTAGGCTTAGCGGCCCACAGTCATTTGCTGTTTAAATAGTTGTTTTTTTCCCCAGCTTTCAGTTGGAGGAGGAGAATGGCCTAGCTGTTATTTTTTCGGCTAGCTTGGCGAGTGGAGCATAAACAAAATATTTTTCTGAACACTCGGTGTGCCCAAGGACCGCTGAGTAATGGGGCACCCCAAGGAGGCTCTAGTTTTGATGCGGGCTGTATCAGAAAATAAATGAAGCTCTCGTCATATGTTTCAACCAATGAAATTCATTTATTTTCTGATACCATTTTCTAATGTCAGTTATGCAATAGCAAAAAACATTTCTAGCAACCTGATTGGTTGTTGACCCCAGAATAAAGTTTGAAAACTGGGAAGTATGACTTTCTCATTTAGCTAGTTCCCCATCAGTTACCTGTATGTAGACACCCCACTTCCTGATTGTCTAGGGACATCCTATGTAACAAAAAGGGGAAGGGGCCTAATCCCAAGGAAACCCAGTACCGTAAGCATTTACAACCTGGAAGAAACAAAGTAAAGTGCACCTTGCCATGGCCTGGGTCCTACCTGCAAAAATGATAAAACTGCTGCCCCTCGTATCTGCTTCAGTAACTTAGGTGGAAACAGGAGACCTCTTCTCTTTTATCATCTTCATCGAAGTCCCCCTTCTAGCATCCTGGCCCAGGAATGCAGGATTGAGCAAGGGCAGAAACTTTTTACAGAGGTCCCCCAAAGAAGTCTGGTTAGCAATTCATTACTTTCTCTACAATTCATCATAAATTACTTTCCAGTGTTTATAAACTCTCGACATACTGAATTCAGCAACAAACAATTTATTTCACCTGAGTCCCCAATGAATTGAATATTACTGTTTTTATTGCAGCCTTTATAAATTGCTTGCCAATAGGTGTATCATGTCTTGTTATGTACTTTTATGACGTGTAACCTTTGTAAAAGAGCCTTTGGCTCAAAGGTATTCATTCCTAGAACAATAAACAAACAACAATTTAAAGAGGATATAGGGGTCCCATTGCTTGTTTATACACCTTCTCCTCCATCTTCATGGAGTGCAAACTATTTGCAGAGCCAGGGGGCACATTTGCTGGGAGAACAGATATCCTAGGCAGCATGTTTCATTGTAGGCAGCTACAGAAATCTTTGGGTGGCATACCTGAGATTCAGATCCTTCACCATCCTACAGAGCCAGCCCACCCTATGGCACCAGTAAGCTGGTCTCTGTATATACTTGTTATTATCCCTTTTCTTTTACCCTGGTCAAAGTTTCAACAATGGAGAAGCAAGCGACTTACTCCCATCTGGTCCCGTGCCATGGGGATGCAGGATTTTTCCACCCTGACCAATCACATAACTGCTTAAGATGCTATTTACATGTCTGTACATTCACCGGTTTTCCTTTACTCTGGCAATGGGGAGTGGAGTTTCCCCTGCCTAAGGCCTTTGTCCCCACAATCTGCCATCCTATGCTTGTTATAAGATACCGGTCTAGAGTGCTTACAGAGACCTAAACCTTTTTTCTACCAGAGGCCTGCCAGAACAGCTTGTGACCACAGGCTCCAAGACCTGCATCTCCAAGCAGGCCCCTTAAAATGGGTGAGAAGCCTCCAGCACCCCCCCCTTTCCCAGGTATGCACCACCCTGTCACACTGGGGAACCGGGAGTGGTATGCCACCACCCATCCCCTGGAGAAGCCCTGCCGTGAAACTTTCAGCCCTGGCAGTACAGGCCTAATCTTCCACCAAGTCCGGGACCCACCAACTCCTACTCTGGATCTCAGGAATCACTCCCTTCTTGGCTGTGTGCTGTACTCTGAATGTGTCATGGTTTAAACCCCCTTCCTCTCCATTGCCACCGCTAAGGAACAATTCCAACTGTCCCACTGACATTCAGCAAAAAGTCCACAGTTCATCATAAAATCCCATTTAAACTTTGTGACAGGTTAGTTCCCCAAAACTGAATGGCTTGAGCGAACTGCACCAGCAGTAACTGCCAGTCTTGTGGTTCAGTGAAGCCGCATGTTCCAGTTAAAAAATAGTAACAAAAACATTAATTTCCATCCTGTATTTAAGTATGCCACACAGTCTGAATGCTCGTCCTGCCTCCTGTACTCACAATGAAAACCAAAATGAAGCCATGATACCTCGGGTCCCACAGCTCGGCTATGAAGTCAGGATAGGGAGTGCATGACACACAGTTGCTGAACGGCTCTGCAGTCAGGAAAATAAATGGTAATTAGATTATACAAATAAAAAGAGAAACAAACTTCAGAATAATCCCATTTTCACTGATGGATGAATTGGCCATGAGGGGCGGGGAGTGTCAAAAATACAACTTAAGTACACACTATTAAATAGGGAAAAACAGTGCCAGACTGGGAAGAGCACAATGATTCAGCATGCAGCTCCGTCAAGTGGTAGAAACATATACTGGACCTTTTTTTTTAAAACATACTCCTCCACCCATAAAAAAATTAAATAAAATGCACACAAAATGTTCTTTTATCTCATTAAGTAACAAATGAACCATTGTATAATATAAATAGGGCACTCCAGGGTGTGTGTTATCGTGTAATAATGTTACTCTCAGGGTGGTGGATGCACTTGGCTTTGCCTTGTGCTTCAGCCCACACCAGGAGTGATGCCTCATTGCTTAAGTAGTCTGCTGGGTGCATGGCTTTTATTTTGGTCCTGATGGTTTCCATCTCGAATGGTTTGTATATGACCGAGTGATTTAAGAATTTTAAATTTCAGACTGGTTGAAGGTCACCTGTCTTGTTGGGGATTGTAAAGAAGACTGAATAAACTCATTTCCCCCTGTCTTTGGGTGGCACTTCTGTTATGGTTAAAGATGTTGCAAAATAAAATTTCAACTGCAAAATTGTGGCAAAATCGGCAATTTCGCCACGTGAAATGTTTAATGAAAATGCAGTGTAATTTCACAGTTTCACCTGCATTTACGCCCTCTGAGCAGTCCAAAAACAATGGTGAAATTTCACCTGCACGTGACAAACTTCAACCAAAAATGGTGACATTTCACCCGCGGGTGGTGAAAATCCACCTACAGTGGTGGAATTTCACTCGCAGTAGTGAAATTTCACCCACAGGTGATTTTTCATTGGCTTAGGGGTAATATTTTGCTCTCAAACGCGGGCAAAATTTTGCATTTTGCCCGGTGAAATATTTTGCATAATGCACTAATTCTGCGAAATATTTCACCCAGTTAAATATTCCAGTTTCACACAACACTAGTTATGGTCTTGTTTTCAAGTAGGCCTCAGATTATCATCCTGACTTGATTCACACAATGTTCTTTGAAAAATAAATGCAGTCGCACTCCAAAATGCCCCCTGGAAGGCATATCGCTTAGGCTCTAGGGACTTCCACATGGTGGAAATAAATCAACTATTCAAGTTGGATTAATACTTGGTGTTTGTGGTTCTTGCATTTTGGAGCACAACTGCATTTATTTTTCATTATAACTTTGGCCTTGCCGTCCTTCTTATTGTGACCCACCTCTCATTTTGATTGTAATCTGAATTTCCTTTTTAATGTTCTTCTTTGAGCTGACCCATTAGCGCTAAGGGTTGAGGTGCCAGATGCCACATCTTTCACCACGCTGGTGAGCCAGGATCAGGCAGGAGCTCAGGGGCTGGGTGTTGGATGGGGATCAGAGGACTCAGCGTGCAGAGGACTGCTCTTCTCTCTTGAGGATGGTGGGCTGTGTATCCCCTGTTATCAGTGACTCCCAGCCGAGGCTGCAGTGCCACTTCAAGGGAACACTTCACAAAAGGGTGGTGGCAATTGTGGTCATCTGTGGGATGGGTGCAGGAGCATTCCCACCTCACACTGGACATCACTGCATGTCTGCACCTATAGGAGGTCGTGTTCATGGTCCCAAAAAAAGAAAAACTCCAGCATCTGGGAGGATGACGATGAGCCCAATAGCAGCCCCATGCCCACTGTTGGATCTTGCCCATTTAGGTCCCTGATGTTCTGCAGCCTCACTCTGCCTGCAGATTTGATTGAAAGAGCACCAAGGTAAGTGTTTGGCAGCCTCACCTCAGAGTGTACAAGCAGGTGGGTCTAAGAGGACAGGAGTACAGGTTGGAGTCTTGGGGGGACCTTGGGCTTGGAGGGTTTCAAGCTGGGTGGAAGAAGCTGCCAGAGGTTACATCTGAGGGAGTTCCCAGGGGCTGGCGACAAGAGGAAAGAAAGTTGGAAAACAAAGCTTTCTTCTTTGAGAGTAGGAAACATATTAGCTAATTTGTTATGGGGATGTATGCCAGTTTCATTGAATATTCCTTGCTAACCACCTCCAGGACCCATCTGTTCAGAATTGTCTTCTGTCACTCATGTATAAAAGGGAGAAGGTGAGATCTGATAGGTGGAGGGGGGGTGTTGGTTGTAGTAGTCATTGTTTTGACTGTAGCTTAGGCTTTATATATTTTTTTTTCATCTTTGTTTCTGCACCCTACCGCACTGGACCCTCTCCAGCATGGTCCTCTTGCATACTGGATTATCCCATCCTCCTGAAGCCTTCGGTCTCTCCCAGTGTGCCCCTCCTCCTCTTCTCCACATCTCTCCAGAACAGCACTGGATCTGAGTCCTCCAGGAGCAAGGACTACCAACTGCAACCAGCACTCTATCTATAGTGTCGAGTGGGTGACAGGTGAGGGGAGAACTGGGAGGACGTCTGTGCCTGGAATTGGAGGTGGAGCAAGAGCCCCTAGACCCACCTTTGCCTACCAATGGAAAGGGGATTTCAGTAGTTGCTGATACCCCATTGGCCTGGCAGTGCAATGTGCTCCAGCGTGGTGCATGGGCTCCCACCCACACTCCACAGAAGCACCGCTGTAGCGGCCCTCATGCATTTCGCCTGGTTCCTAACTACTGGTAGACCCCAGTCTCCATTGGGGTTGCCAGATGGTGGGAACTACATCCCCTCTTCCTCTCTCCCAGGAAAGGAGAGTTGTCCTCTGGATGCTCAATGCTTTCCTCCTCTACCAACCCCCAACAACCTGAGTGTGCTCCTGAACCCGTGCCACAGGCATGGTGCAAGGTGCGGTGTCTAGCACCACAACCCTCAGTGCCACTGGGCCGATTTTTTAGGCTTATATTTGTTGTTGGATGCACCTCTGGTGGAGTTGTTGTGGTTTCTGAACCTGCTATTGTTGTTGGATAAGCAATGTGCATGAAAGGAGTTGTTTCTGTTTCTGGTGAAGCTTTGTTGCCTGTCTCGAAAGGAACACCTATTCTTCCAGAAGCAAGACCTAGATGGTATGTGGGTTGAGCCTGGGTTTCTGTCTTCTCTTGGGACTTTCCATCCTCTTTTAGGCACTTGTCCAGCCCTTCTCCAAATATATATGTGTCATTGAACAACAGCTTACGTATCATTGACTTTGTTTCATTGTTCATGTCCCACATCTTGAGCCAGAGGGTTTTCCTAGACCCTTGAGCTGTAGCTGCTGCTCTGGCATTAATTTCAGTGAGTAAACTACCATAATAACTGTAAGAACTGTCTTTTCTCCTGCTGTTGTATTTAATTGTATTCGTCAGACCCTATTACTGTATAGATGTACCTGTTGTACCCTTTTGTACTCTCCCGGGTCGTTCCTGAAAATAGGCATAAAACTTGTCTAGTGAATTTACCCGGTAAACAAAAACTAAATAAATAAATAAAAAAAATAAATATCTGCCATGCACTTCATGGAATGAAAGGATTGCTCCATTACCTGAGCCTCTGCTGACTTGTGTGTCAGTGTCTTTTGTATGTTCTGCATCCATGCCAGCTGGGCTCTAGAAGTGTAGATTTTGGTAGTGGCACTCTGGCCTTTAAGCCAGCCAGCTTGAAACTCATCTTTAACATGTCCTACATCATCCTGTTTGAGGAATCTTTCTGGCCAGATGCTTCTTAATAATCTCATCGTCTTCAGGTGAAGCTACCTCTGGCTACAAGCTGCAACACTGGACTTAAGATTTGCAAGAAAGTGAGTAGTGCTCACAACAGAGGGAGGTAAACCTTACAATTTACAATTGTCTTTGGTTTGAAGCAGATTCCTTAGGAAAGTTAATATTCTTCAGGTGGAGGATACTTCTAACTGAAGGGTGAAATAAGCAACTTAGAATTATCAGAAAGGCAGTCTTTCAATCAACAGAGGGAGGTGGAGTTGCTTTACTTGTGTTACAAGTGTTAAGGTTTTCAGTGCAGGAAGAGTTTAAACCCAGATAGGCTGAATACTGTTTTCTGTGTCTGCCCTTCTGCACAGCTGACGTGTTTTGGGGCTGACTGTTTTCAGAGCACAAGTCACCAGGCTCTTTTGGGGCTGGGGAGGTTTACCTGTGTCTGACTTGGATGTTTGGATTTTTCTCTGTTTGATTTGCAGGGTATTTTCTCTGTCAAATTGGTTTGAACAGTATTACAAATTGTCGTGTATGGCATCTTGCTGACAGGAAGGCAGTCATCACATTGGTAGGTCAGAGCGTTTAGCTGATTGTTTTGTGAGGGCACAGTTTAAGCCCAACCCTTCCCACCCTCACCCCACCCACCCCTGGAAATAGTTCATTTATACCTGGGGTTCTGACATCATTTCCTCAAGAGGGCAAGGTACACATCACTGTCATATCCTGTCTAGCACACTGCACTGACAATATAAGCATACACATTATATAATAACATATATTTCTATATAACGCACCAATCACACACACACACAAAAAAAAAAAAACTAAACAAGGTAGACAGTTATGTGGGGAGTAGTACAATGTAATGGCTGTGGGGCAGCAGTCTTCCGGGAGTCTTTCTGGAGGCTGAGATGCTGCCCTGTTTGCAGACAACTATCTGCCCTGAGAGAGGAAGCTGCCCATCTTCAGGCCACACTGGACAGTGGCAAGGGAACCTCCCCCATCCAGGGAGCACCACAGCCACCACCACTACCTCAGAGGTTGCGAAGAAAGCACAGCAGTCGGACCACAGTGGGCTCAGAGAGGGTAAGGGTGGTGGAACAGAGGCACACCCAGTCAGTTGTTACACTCCACATTTCATACACCATTCTGGGGGATCATAGTTCCCCTATGGATGCACCCGCAGAGGAGACTAAGGAGGGTGCAGACAACTGTCACAAGGGAGGCCCTCAGGAAGGAGGCAGAGGGCACCACAGGGAAAGAAAGCAGCTCCTGTGGGGACTCAATTATTAGGGATAGAACTGGGGAGCAGGGAAAACTGAAGTAAGGTGCCTGCCTGGTACCATGGCTTGGAGGACAGGAAGCACTCCTTAAGATCACGAGAACAGTTGCATGGGAGTCTGAACTGGACATCATTGTCCACCTAGGGACAAATGACTTGGCTCATCATGAGATTAGAGCAGTGCAAAAGGACTTTGTAGAGTTGGGAAGGGGCTTAAGACAAGTAGCACACACAGTATCCTTCTCAGAGGTGCTGCCTGTCAGTGGCATGAGTGAGGCGAGGGTACTTTGCACCATGCAGTTTAACAAATGGTTGAAAAAATGGTGTGGAGCATGGGGGTTTGGCTTCATTGGGGACTGGGGTTCCACCTGGAGGGACACCAGCCTATACTGGCAGGATGGTCTGCATCTGTCCAGGAAGGGAACAAGTCTTTTGGGCAATCGGTTTAAATGCTTCATTGGCAAGCCTTTAAACTAGTCAAGGGGAGGCACTGATAAGCAGCAGGAAAATCCCAGCCTCCCCCTACAAAACAGGGTACTAAATGAGAAAAAGACCAAGGTAGAAAGGCCATAAGGGTTGCCGTTACAGAAGGTAAAGCCATCAAAAATGGAGAGCAATGAGTACCAATGCCCGTAGTCTGGGTAACAAGCTTCCTGAATTAGTGGCCTTGATGGAGGAGGAAGATCTGGATATTGTGGCAGTCACAGAAACATGGTACACACAGAACCATGACTGGGATGTAAACATACCAGGATACACTATCTACAGGAGGGACAGGGAGGGTAAAAGAGGAGGAGGAGTAGCTCTCTACATAAGAGAAGAAATCAAAGCAACAGAACAAAAGGGTAAACAGGGAGGAGGAGAAGAAGCACTGTGGGTCAATTTGGAGGCAGGCAATGGCACCACAATCCGCACAGGGTTTGTATACAGACCCCCCTCTCAGGGGGAGGAAATGGACAAGGAAATGATAGAAAGTATACTTAGAATGGCAGATAAAGGGAGATATTGTTGATGGGTGATCTGAATATGCCAGATGTTAACTGGAGTGCAGTTGCAGCAGCCACTTCTAAGAGTGGGTTATTCTAGATGCCCTACAGGGGCATGCCTTAGACAACTAGTATTGGAGCCCACTCGAGAGGAGCAATCTTAGACCAGGTTCTCTCAAATGGAGATGAAGAGGATCACAGATGTAGAAGTGGGTAGCCATCTGGGAACTAGTGACCATCGAACAGTATGGTTCACAATAAACACAGCAATAGAGTCAAGCCATACAAAGACAAAGGTACTGGATTTTAGGAGGGCTGACTTTGCCAAAATGGGTGAGTGCCTAAGGAATGCACTAGCAAATGGGCAGGAAGGAGGGGTGGAAGAACAATGGGGAATAATAAAAACTGCCATCACAGAGGTAACAAGCCTTTGTGTAAAGCAAATAAACAAAACGAAACAAGGTAAGAAACCACTATGGTTCTCAAAGGAAGTGGCAGTGAAGGTTCAAGAAAAGAGAAAGCATTCAGGAAGTACAAGGAATCACAGAAGGAACAGGACAGAGAACTGTATCAGTTAAAGCAAAAAGGAAGCTGGAAGGCAGTCCGAACAGCAAAGGCCCAAACCGAGGAAAGATAGCCAACTCAGTTAAGAAGGGATAAAACCTTTATATGTACATCAAGGAGCAAAGGAAGACCAAGGAGGGATAGTGAGGCTTAATAAAGGGGAGGGAGGGTGGGCAGAGGTTGACTGTGAAAGGCAGAGAAACTAAACAAATATTTTTGCTCAGTATTTACAAAGGAAGAGGGGGAGGTACCTAAAACAAACAGTAAAAACACTCTGGATACAGAAGTTGATACCAGCCCATTTACAGAAGAAAGGGTTCTGAAAGAGCTCTTAAAACTGAAGGTGGACAAAGCAATGGGGCCTGATAGGATTCATCCCAGAATTCTAAAAGAACTAAGGGTAGAACTAGTGACACCACTGACTACCCTCTTTAACAAATCATGGGAGGATGGGGTGGTACTTGAGGACTGGAGGAGGGCAGATGTGATTCCCCTTCACAAAAGTGGGAGCAAGACAGAAGCAGGAAACTACAGACCTGTTAGTTTAACCTCAGTGGTAGGGAAAATGATGGAATCACTTCTGAAGGAAAGAATTGTTGCGTATCTAGAGGCCAGAGGGGCACAGGACCCTAGGCAGCATGGATTCACAATGGGAAGGTCATGCCAGACAAATCTGATAGATTTCTTTGACTGAGTGACCAAAGTAGTTGATCAGGGAGGGGCTGTGGACATGGTCTACCTAGACTTTAGCAAGGCATTTGACACAGTCCCACACAAAAGATTAATATACAAGTTAGCCAGCCTGGGAGTGGGTCCCAAGATGACAGCCTGGGTAAAGAATTGGCTGGAGAATAGGACACAGAGAGTAATAGTAAATGGAGTCCACTCTGAAAAAAGGGGCTAGCAGTGGGGTACCGCAGGGTTCAGTATTAGGACCGGTCCTCTTCAATGTCTTTATAAGCAACATTGCAGAGGGACTGGAAGGAAAAGTATGTCTCTTTGCAGATGACACAAAGATCTGCAACAGAGTTGATGCACAAGGTGAGGTGGAAAGGATGAGAAGGGACTTGGCAAGGTTAGAGGAATGGTCAAATGTATGGCAGCTTAGATTCAATGCTAAGAAGTGCAAGGTAATGCACCTGGGAAACAAAAACCCAGGGGAAGAGTACACAATGGGGGGTGAGATAGTAACAACAACAAAAATGGAAAGGGACCTGAGGGTAGTCATATCAGATGACCTAAAGGTGGGCAAGCAATGTGAGAGGGCAGCAAGGAGGGCTGGGGGGATACTGGGATGCATAGGGAGAGGCATCACCAGTAGAAAACAAGAAGTTATTATCTCTCTGTACAGACTCTGTGAGACCACATCTGGAGTACTGCGTGCAGTTCTGGAGACCCAATCTCCACAAAGACATAGACAGGATGGAAGCTGTCCAGAGGAGGGCAACTAAAATGGTGCAGGGTCTGCACCGGAAGACATATGAAGAGAGACTTAAAGAGCTTAATATGTATAGCCTCGAGGAAAGGAGGGAGAGGGGGGACATGATAGAAACTTTCAAGTACCTCAAGGAATCAACAAAGTCCAAGAGGTAGCATCTTTCAAAAAGAGGTGTGCAAGAACAAAAGGCCAATTTGAAGATAGAAGGGGGCGGCTCAGAGGTAATTTAAGGAAGTATTTTTCACAGAGAGGGTTGTGGATGTATGGAGCAGCCTTCCAGAGGAGGTTGTGGAGTCAAAAACAGTGGTGGAATTCAAGCATGCATGGGACAGTCATAAGGCAATTCTAGGGGTTGGGGGTAGGAAGAAGTAGGCTGCTGGTTAACTAGGATCTGCAGCTTATCCATCAGGTAGGGAAATGGGCAGACTGGGTGGGCCAAGCGGTCCTTATCTGCTGTCAAATTCTATGTTTCTATGTGTCTATGTTTCTTCAACTGGCAGGACTATCTTTTTACTTATCTCTGCAAACTGTGGGTCCACCACAAAGCAATGCACCACAGTTTCAATTTATTCTTCTACTAGGGATGCATTCTGTCCTAGGACACATTTCAGGGATCTGTAGCTGCTTGTCTGCTTCCCATTCTTTTGCTATGACTTCACTGATGGTTTTGCACATTGGGAAGGTGTCATTAGGCTTAGTTGCAGGTAAGTGTTAGGTCATCAGTTTGGGATGAGTGGGTGGGATTGAATCCTTAATGCCAACTATGGATTTAATATTTCTGACAATGTTAGGATCTTGTTCTGGGAAGCGCATCTTCACAGTCATGGAATGGGGGTACAGCACTGCTTACATTTCTTCCATCAAACCCTTGACTGATTCATCTTCTGAATCTGGAAAGTTGTTAACTGGATTGGACTGGAAGATGCAGGGGGAGTGCGATTTGGTGAAGTAATAGTTGCTTGGTCCATAATTAGTGGATTTTGGGGCCAACCATCTCTATGAACTTCTGGAGCATGGCCACAATGAACTGTTGATGTGGCTGAATAATGTGATGGTTCTGCAATGGAAGGCCTTTGTCCAGGACTTCTAGCCTTGGTTCAGTTCTCAGGGAGCTGTTGTGGTGGCACCATTATATTTCTGTGCAATGGATTCCTGTGATGTGGCATTGGTGTCTTCCAATAAGGATACAAGTGCCAGTCTGGTGGTGCTGTGGATTGAGATGCTGGATGCCACACCTCACACCATGCTGGCATCCTGGGTTCTGGAGCAGACTACAATCATCGAGGGTCAGCAGGGGAGGAGTAGGGTTGAGCTCCTCTCCTCTCCTCTCCTGGGGAAGGTAGTGCCACATTTCACAGCACTTTGCAACTCCCACTGGAGACTGGGGGCCAGCAAGTCGGGAATGATACAGTACAAGGTGGAGACATGGCGGATGTCCTGCAGGTGGGTATGGGTATGTGCCCACAGAGTGATGACATCATTACATGTCTGCATCCTGAGGGACACACAAGGAAAAAATCCTCTCTGCCCTGAGCACGTATGCCTCTGAAGGTACCATCCACCGCTTCCCAAACGAAACTCATCTAAGGAGCAGGGCTCAAGAGTGATGCAGTTTCTCCTGTTCCATTAGAGGAGGAACCCCTCTGTGGGGGCCAAGCCACAGGCCTCTCTGTTTTAGCCAGGTCACGATGGAGGCTGGTAGATGGACAGGACATTGAGACCCCTTACAACAAGGCTGACTGGGGAAAGGTTCCCCACTATAGATGCAGAGAGCATAAATAGCATATACAAAACAAAAAGGATACAAACTCTGAAAGTTCTAATGGGTCTTCAGTGCAGCTGGAGCAGAGAAAACCCAAATTGGCTGTGAACACTAGTATGCTACACTTCTTTCATTTCATAGCCCTCGCCGTTTTTCCTGGAAGAAAAAACAAAATGGGAGGGGAAGATCAGTAAAGAACAACTGCCTTACTGTTTCACTCAGTTCAAGATGCAGAAAAATAGACAACAAGGAGAGAATTCTACTCCCATGTAAGAAGAAAACAGCCAGCTGTTGAGAGCCGTAAGATGGCGCTATCAAGTCATGCTTGCTCATAGTGCTTGTGCAGTTGCTGTGTACAGGATGACATCAGGTGATCCCACATGCAGTCAAAGGTGAGCTAGCAGACTGGCGGGATGATAGCACACATGAAGAGGTTGGGCATGTGCACAGGGTGTGAGCACTGGAGAAGAAAGGCAATTAAGACCTTGTCATGGTGCGAGCCACCATATTACTGAACCATATGCTTGCCTTGCAGCTTGCCCTTTCACAGTCCAGGGACACACAGTCGCTACACCTGTGTAGCATAATCCTTATTGCTATCGCATCCAAGACCAGAGGAGAAGCTGTTCCTGGAGCCACTAGTGGTGCACAAAGGCACCAAACAGCACTTCCAAAGTGGCATGAAAGCCACACTAGTCAGAAGAGTTTACTGCAGAATGGAGTGCAACATGTACTGTGTGAAGGGATCACACTCATGCACAGGTATGTTAATGCAGGCATGAGGAACATAGCAGGATGGATGATTTAAAAAGAACACGACAGCATGGGATGGAACTAAAAGGTGGGAAGCCCACAGCAGCAAATATCAGTTAAACAATTGCGGATGATAAAAGCCTGGTGTACACTTAGAAATAATTGCTTGCTGACTAGATATATCTGCCTAAGCATAAACTCAGTGCATTCATGTGATGGTAACCCTCATTTGATGGAGGCTAGTCAGGTCAGTATAAAGATAAAAAGATAAACTAGTAGAGACAAGCCTGCAATTCACTACGTTTAGTCACAATTCAGATTCCACATGTCTCCACGCAACAGCCAGGACCAGAAACATCTTGGATGCCCTGCAAGAGGCATTCCTCAAACAATTTGTCTCAGACCCCACTTGGGAGGGGAAACTACTGGACCTGGTGTTTACAAACAGGGATAGTGTAGAGGAGGTTTCAGTAGGGGAACACATAGGGAACAGTGATTACCGTACACTGATGTAGTAACTGGGCCTGAATCAAACCATACAAGGACAAGAATCCTGAACATCAGAAGGGCAAACTTCAGGAACATGGAAAATTATCTGAGGGTTGCCCTAGCAGGGGTAGGGAATAAGGGGAGAGCGGAGGAACAGTGTAAAATTATCAACGAGGGAACTGAAGTAGCAACACATCTCTGTGTCAAATAAATCAGCAAGTGTAAGACTAAAAGGAGGCCACTGTTCTTCTCTAACGGGGTCGTGGCCAGGATTTGGTAGTGGGGGGTTTCCCAAACACTTCTAAGGGGGTCCAGGGGCATGCCCCCCCCTGGAAAATTTTGAAAATTTAGGAGTTAAATGGTGCAGTCTTGTGCATTTTAGGTGACAACAGTTGAGTTACAAAATGTATAAAAACACGAATTGTCAGTCTCATCCATCCCTGCAGTCCCAGGTATTTCAGATGAACTCGAGGGGGGGGGGTTCGTTTCTCTGTCCACCAGAATAGGTAACCTTTCTTTCTTTCACATTTATTTGCAGTGCACCCACTGGCTAACTTCATACTGAACCAGAAGACAGACTTTTTCCTCCCCTCAGAGCCTCAGATTATCATTTTCATCATTAATCATTCCACTATAAGACAACACTACTGCACACAGCTCACAGATCAGCCATGACTGTGTTGTTGTTTTAATATGCAGTCTCATTTGTGACTGATACCCACCTTTCATGAAGCACGAGTTGTGTGTCCATTTAACTGTGCTAAAATGAGCCAGCCACACACTTAAGATCAGCTGTTGTTTGTTTAATGGCAGTGATGTGACCAGAAATACTAGCCTTGTTTAATCTCCAGGCCACTTAAGCTACATTATTATGACTGAGCCAGAGTAGTCCACCTCCCCCCAACATCAAAATCTGCTGGAAAGGAAAATGAGGACAGCCATCCGCACAGGTGTGGTCTATAGACCACCAGCCCAGGAGGAAGAAACAGATAGGGAACTGATGCTAGCCATCCAAAGGATGGCAGACAATGGTGAGGTAGTACTGGTTGGAGACTTCAATATTCCAGACGTGGACTGGAGCATCCCAGCAGCAGCATCAACTAGGAGCAGATTTATCCTGGACTCCCTTCAGGGTGCCTTCCTCAAGCAACTGGTCAAGGAACCAACATGGCAGAAGGCAATACTGGACCTTGTGGTCACAAACAGGGACAGTGTGATGGGGGTAACAGTGGGGGAGCACCTGGGAAACAGTGACCACCAGTCATTGTGGTTTGAAATCACAGAAAGAGCAGAACCAAACCACACAAAAACACGTATCCTGGATTTTAGGGGGGAAGACTTTGGGAAAATGGGGAGATACTTGAAAGAGACATTAATGGGCATGGGACAGGAATCAGGGGTTGAGGAACAGTGGGCAGTGTTTAAAATGGGGATTACAAGAACAACAGAATTATGCATTAAGCAGGTTAGCAAGAGGAAAAGAAAGAGGAGTCCATTGTGGTTTTCCAAAGAGGTAGCAAAGAAAGTGAAAGCCAAAAAGATTGCATTCAGGCAATATAAAAATACACAGGCAGAAGGGGATAGGGAGAAGTACCAGGAGAAGCAAAGGGAGGCAGGGAGGTCAGTAAGGGAAGCCAAAGCTCAGACAGAAGAACACATTGCAAAATCAGTGGGTATAGGGGACAAAACCTTTTACAGGTACATAAGTGCAAAAAGAAAGACAAAGGAAGGGATAGTGAGACTGAAGGGGGAGGATGGGGCTGCGTGGAGGATGACAACAGTAAAGCTGACATATTGAACAGGTATTTCTGCTCAGTCTTTACTGAGGAAGAGGAGGGTAATGGGTCTGAAGGGAGTACAAGGGGTGAGAATGGTGCAGAAATGGACACAAGTCCCTTTACAAGAGAAAGGGTCCTGAAGGAACTGGAAGTAATAAGAGTTGATAAAGCAATGGGGCCAGATGGGGTGCACCCCAGGGTCCTTAAAGAACTAAGAGAGGTGTTGGCTGAACCTCTGGCTATCCTGTTTAGCGATCACTGGAAACAGGGGAGGTACCCAAAGACTGGAGGACAGCAGATGTAGTCCCCTTATACAAAAGTGGGAACAAAGAGGAAGCAGGGAACTACAGACCAGTCAGCCTCACCTCGGTAGTGGGGAAGATCATGGAAGCACTACTGAAGGAGAGATTGGTGGAACATCTGGTTGTCAATGGACTACAGGACCCAAGGCAGCATGGTTTCACCAGGGGGAGGTCATGTCAGACCAACCTCGTTGAATTTTTTGACTGGGTGACTAGGGAGGTGGATCAGGGGAGGGCAGTGGACATGGCCTATCTGGACTTCAGCAAGGCCTTTGACACTGTGCCACATAGAAGACTATTACACAAACTGGGGAATATGGGTGTGGGCAGGACAGTAGTGTGGTGGGTAGGTAACTGGCTGGGTGGCAGGACACAGAGGGTGGTGGTAAATGGCTGTCACTCCACAGAGGGAAGAGTGACTAGTGGGATACCACAGGGATCAGTGCTGGGACCGGTCCTATTCAACATCTTCATCAGTGACATTGCGGGACCTAGAGGCAGAATTTCACTGTTCGCTGATGACACAAAGCTCTGTAACAGAGTAGACACCCCAGAGGTGTCGACAGAATGAAAGCGACCTGCAGAAACTTGAAGAATGGTCAGGGGTTTGGCAGTTGAAATTCAATGCAAAGAAGTGCAAGATAATGCATATGGGGCACAAAACCCTGGCACAATATATCAGTTGGGGGGTGAGGATATAGCATGCACCAAGCAGGAAAGGGATTTTGGGGTTGTCATCTCTGATGACCTCAAGGTAGGAAACAGTGTGACAAGGCAGCAGGTAAAGCAAATAGGATGCTGGGATGTATAGGCAGGGGCATCACCAGCAAGAAAAGGGAGGTCATAATTCCGCTATACAAGACACTAGTGAGGCCCCACCTGGAGTACAGTGTACAGTTCTGGAGACCATACCTACGTAAGGACATAGACAGGGTAGAGAAGGTTCAGAGGAGGGCAACAAAGATGGTGCATGAATTGCATCACAAGTTCTATGAAGACAGGTTGAAGGAACTGAACATGTACTCCCTGGAGGAGAGGAGGGAGAGAGGGGATATGATAGAGACATACAAGTATCTTACAGGGAGGAACAGGGTGCAGGAAAACACTATTTTAAGCGAAAAGATGTTCCAGGACTAGAGGGCATGGGATGAAGTTGGAGGAGGACGATTCAGAGAACATGAGAAAGAATTTCTTCACAGAATGGGTGGTGGACAAGTGGAACACCCTGCCAGAGGAAGTGGTGGGGCTGAAACAATCACGGGATTTAAGAATGCATGGGATAGACATAAAGGAATTCTGGAGGTCAGGGGTAAGGGGCAACAGACTTCTAGGAAAACAAACTGAACTTACAAGCTCAAATGGGCAGACTGGGTGGGCCATAGGCCCTTATCTGCCGACACTGTCTATGTATCTATGTATCTATGCTTCTTCATTTTGCCCCGCTTGTCCAAATTGCCTGCAGCTACCTTGGGAAAATCACTGCGACATGACCCGAGTGTTCTGGCTTGCCTGCCAGTTTGTCACCCTCACCAAGGCCACAGATGATCAGTCAGCCTCTTCCCTGCCTCTCAGATTAAATTAATTGCTGCTGCCCACCTGAGATGCTGAGTCCCAATAGTCACAAACTGCCACAGGAGTTGGAGATGTTTAAATTGAGCCACCCGCTCTCTAAAAATCCGTGTTGCGCCCTATTCCACCATAGCTAGAGACTCTCCAGCCTCTCAGACCTGATGAAAGAAAGTCAGTGCAGTGATCTATGCTTCTCCTTGGCAACATGTGCATCACGTGACACTCCAAATGCAGTCATGTGATGCAGAACCAAGTCTCCATTGTGTATTCTTGGCAGTGTGGGAGGCTGGGCATTCATACGTATTCATCAGCCGAAGTCTCCCTACCCCACCTCCCGACAGACCAGCCCTGCTCGCACTTTAAAGTTTAAATGGCAACTTCAAGCTGCCGCTTGAGATTTACAGCTCTGAGTGGCAGGTCCTGGTGGTGGCGTCCCGAATGATGCGACTGTCTGTAAGTAAATCTCGGGGGGGGGGGAGACATATCATTATCACTTGCACTTTCAGGAGAATTTAAACGTTTTAATTTTTTTTTTGCACTGGACAGTTTGGCAAGTGGGGGGGGGGTTCCAAGCACCCAGGAAACCCCCCTGGCTACGCCCTTGTCTAAGGAGGTGGCAGAAAAAGTAAGAGCAAAGAAGACAGCAGTTAGGATATACAAATGGACACAGGAGAAGGCAGATAGAGCATTTTACCTAGAAAAGCAAAGGGAGGCAGGGTTAGGAACATGAAGGCACAAACAGAAGAAAGCATTGCAAATTTAATGAAAAGGGGTTAAAACTTATTTTAGGTACATAAGTGAAAAAAAAGAAAGGCGAGGGGAGGGATAGTAAGGCTGAAAGCTAAGGAGGGGGGGTTGTGTGGAAGAAGGCCAGCAAAAGGTGGAGATGTTGAACAATTACTTTTGTTCAGTACTCACAGAGGAGGAGGAGAAGGTAGATAACAGGCCAACAGTAAAAGACCAATGCACAAAGGGGCGGGAGGTGGATACAAGTCCTTTTTCTGATGAAAAGGCCTTTAGGGAACTCACATCACTAAAAGATGATAAGGGACTGTGATCAGATGGAGTGCACCCCAGGATACTGAGGGAACCAAACGACATCTTGGCTGCACCTCTGACAGCCATGTTTAATCTGTTATTAGAAACTGGGGAGGTACCTGAGCACTGGAGGAGGGCAGATGTGGTCCTGCTACACAAAAGTGGAAACAAGGAGGAGGCAGGAAACTACAGGCCAGTCAGACTGACCTCAGTGGTATGAAAGGTAATGGAAGCACTATTGAAGGAAAGGATAACCAGTGGTCTGCAAGACCTGAGGCAACATGGTTTCATGGTGGGGGCATAGGTAATCAAGCAAGTGGATCAGGGGAGAGCAGTGGATGTGGCACACCTTAATTTTAGAAATGCCTTTGACACTGTTCCACATAGAAGGCTGATAAACAAACTGGGGAACCTAGGAGTAGGTTCTAAAGTAGTGAAATGAGTAGAAGGTTGGCTGGACAATAGGACTCAGAGGGTAGTGGTAAATGGCATACATTCTGGAGTTGGCAGAGTTACCAGTGGGGGTCATGGAGATCAGTGTTGGGCCTGATCCTCTTAAATGTCTTTATCAGTGACATTGTATAGGGTCTGGAAGGGAAACTATGCCTGTTCATATATAACACGAAGCTCTGCAACAGAGTGGACACTCGGGGGGGGGGGGTTGCATAGAATGATGAGAGACCTAAAAAGGCTGAAAGACTGATTGAGAGATTGGCAGCTGGGCTTCAATGCTAAAAAAGTGCAGAATTATACACATAGCATACAGACACCCAGGGGCAACTTATCACCTGGGAGGAGATGCAATTGCAAGCTCAAAACAAGAAAGGGACCTGAGGATATATATGTTGGATGACTCAAAGATGACAAAGCAGTGTAACAAGCCAGCAGAGAAGGCTAGCAGGATGCTGGAATGCATGAGCTGGGATGTGTAAAGAGGCACAGTACTGAGTCAGTGCTGGTTACGGTGCTCAATGATCTCCTGATGGCGAGAGATCAGAGAAGCCATTCTATCTTGGTGCTCCTTGATCTCTCCTCAGCCTTCGACACTGTAGACCATGGGGTGCTGCTTGGACGTCTGCATACATGTGATATGTCCAACTTGCTTAAGAGGGAGATTTGGGTCAAATTAGGAGGAGATTGGCCTACCAACTTGCTTAAGAGGGAGATTTGGGTCAAATTAGGAGGGAGATTAGCCTGCTAGTAGGGAGATGCCGTAACATCATGCGTTTGTCTTTAAATGGTGTCAAGAACATAAGAAAAAAGTAATTACAAAAAAATAATACATTTCATTTTGTCAAGAATAAGCACTAAAAAGAATAAACAACTACTTATGTAGAGTTATCAGATATCTTGTTCATCATTGATTTAATTTTTATGTGTTTTTATCTGCCCGAAAAAGATGGATATTTTTGACAGAATTTTACTTAAGCAGGAGATTTTGTTTCCCAGGAGGGAGGGAGGGAGTTCAGTTAAAAAAAACAGGAGTCTCCTGCTTAAAGAGGGAGATATCATGTGTATGCATCTAGGGTCCATCTGTGGACTGACAGATACAGTCCTCATGTGGTTTACATCTTTCCTCACTGGCAGGAGTTAGAGAGTGGTGTCTGAAATTTTTCCTCAGACTCATTCTCCCTGCCTTGTGGGGTTCTTCAGGGTTCAGTGCTACCCCCCCCATGTTGTTTGCACTGTGTATGCTGCCCCTCAGAGACATTGTAAGATGGTATGGGCTGAGGTTTCACTGTTATGCTAATGATACCTAGCTCTACCTGTGTTTTGCCCCCGACCAGGATAGCGCTATCTCTGTATTTAATCCCTGACTTGTTGAAATCCAGGACTGAATGAATTTGAGCTGGTTAAAGTTGAACTCCGGAAAGACAGAGGTGATGGTAGTGGACCCGGGTCACTGGATAGAGGGATCATGGACTGACCAGCCCTCTGGACTTATTCTTGGGGCTCTCAGATCCTATCCTCTGAATGGGTGCAAAACCTGGGGGTAATGCTTGATGACGGGCTAACTTTATGAGCTCAGGTATCAGCCATCGTGAAGACTTCCTTTTATCATCTTAGAAATATTTCCAGGATTAAGCACCTTGTTCTGTCCAGGGACCTGCCAACTTTGGTCCACACTTTAGTGACCTCACACTTAGATTATTGCAATTCCCTGTACTTAGGGCTCCCAGGGGTTGATATCCACCACCTACAGCTTGTGCAGAACACGGCAGCACGATTGTTGATGGGAGCCTCCCGATCCTCTCATATTATATCTGTGCTGCGCGATCTGTACCGGCTGCCAATTTGATGGTGGATCACCTTTAAAGTCAGTTTACTGACTTATAAATCCCTACATGGACAGGGCCCTGGTTACTTGAAAGAGCTCCTTGTGCCTTACTGCCTGATGCAACAGTTGCATTTGGCTGACGAAGGGTTGCTAGAGATTCCAAGGGTGTCTCTGAAATCTTCTGGGGCCCATGCATTTATGCACATGGCCCTGACCCTCTGGAATTCTCTACCCCATCAGCTTCAGAGTGGCATAACTGTGGGGTAACAGGCGCTGAAAACCTATTTATGGTGCCGTGCCTCCGGTGGCACCGATTAAATTTAGATCCTCTGACTATTTTATTGTTTGTTTACAGTTTTATCATGATCTTTTATCTTTTTGTAAAGTACCTTGATGGTCAAAAGGCGCTTGTGAGAAATAAAATGTATTATTATTATTATCACTAGCAGAGGAAAGGAAGTAATAATACCATTATTTAGATCATTAGTGAGACCATACCTTGAGTGCTGTGTCCAGTTCTGGAGACCCCATCTTCAAAAGAACATAAACAGGGTAGAGACTGTACAGAGGAGGGCAACCAAAATGGTGAGGGGCATGCATCAAAAGCCCTACGAGGAAAGGCTGAGGAAGTTAAATATGTAGTCCCTCAAGGACAAGGGGGAAAGGGGGGATATGTTTGAAGCATTCAGATACCTCACAGGGAAGAACAGAGTACCGGAAGGTACCATCTTCCAAAGTAAAAGATGCTCAAGAACATGGGGGCACAATGTGAAGTTGGAGGGTAAAGGTACAGAAGTAATGTGAGAAAGTACTTCTTCATACAGAGGGTGGTGAACAAATGGAACCACCTTCCTGCAGAAGTGAGGGTGGCAGAAACAGTTATGGGGTTCAAGAACACATGGGATAAACACACATGGATCTTGATAGTTAAGGGGGGGTACCATAGGCTGGTTAGAGCCTGCTGTATTGCTATAGGTAGGGAAATAGGGCAGACTGGGTGGGGGGTCCACTAGACTACCAGGAAAACTGACGTGATTTACAAGTACCAGGGGTCCAGATGCATGCTGGGGGACCATTAGACTACCAGGGCAATTTACATGATTTTCAGTTACCAGGGGTCAGGATTCATGCTTGGGGGGAGGGACCACTAGACTACCAAGAAAAAATAGGTGTTTTACATGTACTGGGGGGTGGGATTCATGCCTGATGGAGGGTGGGGCTACCACTCGAATACCAGGGCAATTTACATGATTTACATATACCGGAGGTCAGGAATCGTGCTGGGGGGAGGAACCACTAGACTACCAGGAAAATATAGGTGTTTTACATGTACTGGGGGTCAGGACTCATGCTGGGGGGTTGGGGTGGACCACTGGACTACCAGGGAGTGGAACCAACACACGTGGGAACAGGACCATGACGGCTGAGAAGGGCTACCTGGCCCAGTCTGTCTGCCCAGGTCCCTCTATATTGGATGGCTGCACTGCACAGCCCTGTGATCCTACAGCTGACATCCTCTTCCCACCCCCAGCAGGTTTGCCTTATGCCTGCCCCATCTTGTATTCCCCCACTGTGTTCCACCCACTCCTGCTGTGGGCTGGCTCTGTTGGTGTGGGGTGGGGACATCATCCAGGGCAAGTGTGGACACAGGTAGTGTGTGTTTGTGTGTGTGTGTGTGTGTGTGTGTGTGTGTAGTTATCTATATATATATATATATATATATATATTTATACAATGTATGTTGTCAGATAAATAACAGTATAAAACATGATATCTCAGGTGGCCAGTGAAGATAACATTGTTATCTTCATCTTCCTATACATCATATGTTATCTCCATGTTCCTATACGTCATATCGAAACTTATCTGGTTGATTCTGCCACTCTGAGCACTTTCACTTTCCCTGCAATTGTAGCATGACTGAGCGCTATCCACACTGACGATTGGTACATTGCCAAATGTTTTGTAGGAGGTGCCTCGGGTTCAGTAACTGAGAAAACGCTGTGCTTTATGCTTACTTCTATGTATCTTGTTGAAAAAAAGCTTCTGACTGAACATAGAGTGCAGCAGTGACCAAGCGGTTTTTTGAACAGTAAAATGAAGCACGAGCATCTGTTGCCAGGCAAACAGATGCTCGCGCTTCTTTACTGTTCAAACACGCACTCGATCACAGCTGCACTCTACACGCAGTCGCAAGCTTTTTTCCACAAGATACAGAAATAAGCATAAAGCACAGTGTTTTCATTGAACCCGGGCACCTCCTACAAAACATTTGGCAATGTACCAATGTCAGTGTGGATACGCCGCCACGCCACAATTACAGGTAAAGTGAAAGTGCTCAGAGTGGCAGGATCAACCAATAAGCATTAAAAAATCACTTTTCACCAAAACAATAGCAGGATCAACCAGATATTTCAGTAATTTAAATTGACAGGATCAACCAGATATTTGAAAACCCTATGTAATCTGTTATGTTTGGGGGGCATGTGGAGCTCTGTTTGGAGGGGGGCATGGCAGGATAAACCAGATAAGACTTTTAAAACTAACCATAAATAACAGGATCCACCAGATATTTTTAAACAATAAATGACATCTGCTGTTTTGCCAGCTTTTCTGTAAGTGGGGTTGTATTGCTAGGGCCATCACCTTAATATCACCCATTGCATTGAGAGGGGCATGTGATGAGTTGTATTGGTGGGGGGGGCCAAAGCATACATTGTTTAAACAAGAATATGACATGGCCTGACTGAAGATATCATATTTATCTTCACTCGGACAGTCATCATGATATCTTCACCTGTGCTTCGCCAATTGGCGAGATATCATGATATCACTGGCCTCTCATGAAGATAAATATGATATCTTCAATCAGGATATCATATCTATATATATATATATATATATATATGCGTGTGTCTCTGTATCTATCTATATTTATAGATTGCACGATCTACATACATATATATATATATATATATATATATATATATAACATTAGGTACTGCTTCATAGGTGTGTTGTACACTGCTTGTACCTGCCAGAACACAGTTCCTGCTGCTTCCTGCCTGTGCTTCCATTCCGACCAACAGGGGATGCTCTGGGCATGCCTTGGACTGCAGCATCCAGCCTGTACTGCCATTCCGACCAACAGGTGGAGCTGTGTGCACCGTGCAGCAGCACTGGGCAAACTGCATGGTAATGTATGATAAGCAGCATATAATGAGATGCAAATATGCCTGTTTGCCCACTGATTACCTAAGTAGGCTCATTTGCATGGGAGCTTTGAACATAGCTCCCATTTGCCCCGGGCTAACCAGTTTGCACCGGGCTATTGTGTCAGCACTGTGCAATTAGATTAGCCCTGGGCAAACCTCACTTCAGCATAGCACTGTTCTGCAGTGTGTGGCTTACATTGTTGTTTGCAGTAGATGTGTGACATCTCGGTGCAATCACACACAATGTTCTCCACCTGCAACACTGGCTTTCTCCAGGGTCTAATGAGCTGCAGTTGCAGTTTGCACTTCCCTGTTGCTATATTCAGTGCTGTTTTATTCCCAAGCTATTTTTGCCCTGCACTCCCAGACCAGTTTGCCCGGCTTTCTTAGCATGCAATATTCAGCAGAATTAGCACCGAGCTATTTCCTTTTGAATATAGCTTGCTTTTTGCTCTGGGCATAGTTTTCCGGCTGGGCAGTGCTAATTTAACCCCAGGGCAAAGATTTGAATATCTTGCCCTGAGACTTTAACAATTCAGCTTTTGCATTTAACTTTAGCAAATAATCAGCAGCACATAGCAAGCAGTTTTAAAAACATTAGCATGTACCATACAATTCTTAGCAATTGCACATAAACATTCAAGGACACAATGCCCCCCCTCAAGCTTTTAAAATTCAGTCCTCAGTTAGACAGTAGTACATTTTATGAAGAAGGATTTGAGGCAAATTAAGTTCAGTTCAGTGTCCTTTTCCTTTTTTAAAACATATCCCCGAGGTTGAAATTTTTGGTTTACTATACCATATTCCTTTTAACTTCTGAAGAAGATTATTGAGGGCCCTCTGGAGTGAGCATCTATGGAGCTGGAGAGCTGGAGAATCTGTTAATTCTTTTTGTGAAGACAACTTGACAGCTTCTGGAGTCAACTGGTACTTGAAGAAGCAGGCTAACTCTACTTTCCCTGCTCTCACTCACTACCCTATCTGACTACACTGGGATGCAGGTGATCCCCTATTCACCTACATAAGCAATAATACCCAACATCTACTTTGAGAGGGTGCTTGGACCCCCCTCCACCACCACCACTGGTAAAACAATAAAATAATAAAACGGTCTCCACTGAATTGAGACTACAGCTTTCTTCAATGTGAACAGGGTCGGGAGCCTACTGTTGGATCTGGAAGGGCGCAGCTTGAAGCTGTGGTCAGAATTGCCTCTCTTTGAGTTCGAATCACATGAAGTGCTGCTACTGAAATACAAGAGGTTCTGCCTAGAATTATTTTTTGTTTAAATGAGCCGGGGGATTAACTGCTAAGTGTCGCAACTGTGGAGCTAGGGCAGATGATTTGGTGTGAACGTGGTGACTGTGGAGATATTCCAGAGGTTTTGTTGTGTGATTGGAATGTCAACCTGTCACAAACACACTCTGCAGGTCAGGCTCTCTGCTCCCACAGTGCCAACCTCAAAGCACAATAGTGTGAACAGGGCACAGACAGGGTAACCCTCCTGTCTGTTTTGGGTCTGAATCACCTACTAGCCTTGAGTCCTGGGGGTTAAATGTGAACCTTATGCTAGCATACCCAGTTAACAGGCTCAAATACAGTATATTTTCTCTTTGGGAAAATGCAATATAATCTTAAGCACAGTGACACCCAGCCAGGTTTCCCAAAATGTACCCTTATGACTCAATATGAGACCTAGGTACATTCTTACCTTTTTCAAGATTAGTAACACATTCAAGCACTTAATAACTGTCAGACTTAAACAGAGGCTCAGCATTCATATACAGAAGAACTGAGGAAAAGTACAGGCAGTATTTTAAAGAAAAATTTGTTTACTAAAAATTGTAAAACAGGTAAAATCAAATGGATAACAATGATATCACTAACTTACAGTCACACAAAAAATGGGAAGTTATAGAACACAAATGTGCCTACCACAAATATTTAAGTTCTTGCCTAGCTAGATGTTACCATGAAGTGCCTTCTCAAGTCCAGAGAACTGTGTCTCTTGAGTCCCAAAAAATAAGCTCTCTCTCTTTCTCTCTGATGCCTGTTTATTTCAAACTCCATCTCCCCGCCCCTTTTGGCAAGGTCACGGTTGGATCCTCCTAGCTTTAACTTCTTAACATAATTATCTACAAGGATGTATGTTAATTTTGTGAATATCAGTAGCTGGTCATTTCTCAAATATGTCAGTCTGTGATCAAAACATCCCCTTTTTATTTCACAATTCCACAACCATGTCACTAGTTCTTGGCTAAGTGAGAAAGCAAGTAACTACTTCTGTCACTTTCTCAGAAGTACTGCCTGTGAGAGGCAAGGGAGAGCATAGGAGTGCATGCACCAGGAACTTTAACTCATGGTTGAAGAACTGGTGCTGTGAGGAAGGGTTTGGATTCATTGGTGACTGGGGACCCACCTGGAGGGATGGAGGTTTGTTCAAGCCTGACGGCCTGCATCCATCTGGAGGGAATCAAGCACTCAATGATAAGTTTAAATGCTACGATGACAAGCATTTAAACTAGCAAAGAGGTGGCAGGCCAGCAAAGGAGGTACCTACTTGCTCACCCCACAGCTAGCAGTGGAACCAGTGAACCAGAGGAGTGGCTATCTCTGCAAAGCAGTGTGCAAAGATGGAGATTGGTGCCCAAGAGGTGGATAAGCAGAAAAGGGGCAAAATTCAGCAGAAGGGCAGACAGCAAGGAGAACCAGGGATAAATGACAACCAAGGAAGGGGCTGGAGTAGAACAGTGAAGCAGTCTAGGGAGGTCAAATCATGGAAAGCCATGTGTGCAAATGCCAGGAGCCTTAGCAACAAGATGGAAGATCTGGAGGCTGTCATGGTACAGTCAGACCTGGACATTGTGGCCATCACTGAAACCTGGTGTAATGATAACCATGACTGGGAGATGGCCATACCTGGCTACAACATATTCAGAAGAGACAGAGCAGGCAGGAAGGGAGGAGGAGTGGCACTGTATGTGAAAAATGACATAAGGCCACAGAGATCCAGGAGAAACAAAATGGGGAGAGATACTGTGGGTTAAGCTGGAAAGGAAAATGGGGACAGCCATCCGCACAGGTGGTGCTATAGACCACCAGCCTAGGAGGAAGAAACAGATAGGGAGTTGATGCTAGCCATCCAAGGATGGCAGACAAAGGTGAGGTAGTACTGGTTGGAGACTTCAATATTCCAGACGTGGACTGGAGCATCCCAGCAGCAGCATCAACTAGGAGCAGATTTATCCTGGACTCCCTTCAGGGTGCCTTCCTCAAGCAACTGGTCATGGAACCAACTTGGCAGAAGGCAATACTGGACCTTGTGCTCACAAACAGGGACAGTGTGATGGGGGTAACAGTGGGGAGCACCTGGGTAACAGTGACCACTAGTCATTGTGGTTTGAAATCACAGAAAGAGCAGAACCAAACCACACAAAACACGATCCTGGATTTTAGGGGCAGACTTTGGGAAAATGGGGAGATACTTGAAAGAGGCATTAAGGGAATGGGACAGGAATCAGGGGTTGAGGAACAGTGGGCAGTATTTAAAATGGGGATTATAAGAACAACAGAATTATGCATTAAGCAGGTTAGCAAGAGGAAAAGGAAGAGGAGACCATTATGGTTTTCAAAGAGGTAGCAAAGAAAGTGAAAGCCAAAAAGATTGCATTCAGGCAATACAAAAGACACAGGCAGAAGGGGATAGGAGAAGTACCAGGAGAAGCAAAGGAGGCAGGAAGTCAGTAAGAAGCCAAAGCTCAGACAGAAGAACACATTGCAAAATCAGTGGGTAAAGGGACAAAACCTTTACAGGTACATAAGGAAAAAAGAAAGACAAAGGAGGGATAGTGAGACTGAAGGGGAGGATGGGAGCAGCGTGGAGGATGACAACAGTAAAGCTGACATATTGAACAGGTATTTCTGCTCAGTCTTTACTGAGGAAGAGGGGGTAATGGGTCTGAAGGGAGTACAAGGGTGAGAATGGTGCAGAAATGGACACAAGTCCCTTTACACGAAAGGGTCCTGAAGCAACTGGAAGTAATAAGAGTTGATAAAGCAATGAGGCCAGATGGGTGCACCCAGGGTGCTAAGAACTAAGAGAGGTGTTGGCTGAACCTCTGGCTATCCTGTTTAGCCGATCACTGGAAACAGGGAGGTACCCAAAGACTGGAGGACAGCAGATGTAGTCCCTTATACAAAAAGTGGGAACAAAGAGGAAGCAGGGAACTACAGACCAGTCAGCCTCACCTCGGTAGTGGGGAAGATCATGGAAGCACTACTGAAGGAGAGATTGGTGGAACATCTGGTTGTCAATGGACTACAGGACCCAAAGCAGCATGGTTTCACCAGGGGGAGGTCATGTCAGACCAACCTCATTGAATTTTTGACTGGGTGACTAGGGAGTTGGATCGGGAGGGCAGTGGACATGGCCTATCTGGACTTCAGCAAGGCCTTTGACACTGTGCCACATAGAAGACTATGACACAAACTGGGGAATATGGGTGTGGGCAGGACAGTAGTGTGGTGGGTAGGTAACTGGCTGGGTGGCAGGACACAGAGGGTGGTGGTAAATGGCTGTCACTCCACAGAGGAAGAGTGACCAGTGAAGGTACCACAGGGATCAGTGCTGGGACCAGTCCTATTCAACATCTTCATCAGTGACATTGCGCAGGATCTAGAAGGCAAAATTTCACTGTTCGCTGATGACACAAAGCTCTGTAACAGAGTAGACACACCAGAGGGTGTAGACAGAATGAGAAGTGACCTGCAGAAACTTGAAGAATGGTCAGGGGTTTGGCAGTTGAAATTCAGTGCAAAGGAGTGCAAGATAATGCATATGGGGCACAAAAACCCTGGCACAATATATCAGTTGGGGGTGAGGATATAGCATGCACCAAGCAGGAAAGGGATCTTGGAGTTGTCATCTCTGATGACCTCAAGGTAGGGAAACAGTGTGACAAGGCAGCAGGTAAAGCAAATAGGATGCTGGGATGTATAGGCAGGGGCATCACCCGCAGGAAAAGGGAGGTCATAATTCCGCTATACAAGACACTAGTGTGGCCCCACCTGGAGTACAGTGTACAGTTCTGGAGACCATACCTACGTAAGGACACAGACAGGGTAGAGAAGGTTCAGAGGAGGGCAACAAAGATGGTGCATGGATTGCATCACAAGTCCTATGAAGACAGGTTGAAGGAACTGAACATGTACTCCCTGGAGGAGAGGAGGGAGAGAGGGGATATGATAGAGACACACAAGTATCTTACAGGGAGGAACAGGGTGCAGGAATACACTATTTTTAAACGAAAAAGATGTTCCAGGACTAGAGGGCATGGGATGAAGTTGGAGGGAGGACGATTCAGAGGAAACATGAGAAAGAATTTCTTCACAGAACAGGTGGTGGACAAGTGGAACACCCTGCCAGAGGAAGTGGTGGGGGCTGAAACAATCACGGGATTTAAGAATGCATGGGATAGACATAAAGGAATTCTAGAGGTCAGGGGTAAAGGGAAACAGACTTCTAGGAAAACAAACTGAACTTACAAGCTCAAATGGGCAGACTGGGTGGGCCATAGGCCCTTATCTGCCAACACTGTCTATGTATCTATGTATCTATGTAAAACCATAAATGATCAGCCAGATGGCTTCCCTTCCTGCTAGGGTCATAACATTTATATTTAGTTTCAACTTCAAAAGCAGGAGCAGGTTATAAGGGGAAATAAACTGTCCCTCTGGAAGAAAGAGTTTTAATTAGTTGTTTCCCTGGTCAGTTTAACACATCCTATAGCTTCAGCCACACTGACACCTTGGAGGTCAAAGGTCATTTATCAATGCTAGGCTGTTTTCTTGCCTAAGCAGACCTTCACATACCATATATTTATTTTACAAATATTATACAGTAATAATATTAAAGGGTTTATCACGTTACACAGCCTTCCACATTTTAAAATGTGTTTCTGTGAAGTGCCCAGGAAGCAGCAGTTGTGTAATTACAAATATGGAGAGGCGCGGACTATGATTTTGACAAACATGCTGTGATATGGTTATGTGAAGCCGACAGCAGTAACTGTGACCGGCGGGAAGGAGATCTGACCCAAAGCCCAGTATGGCTCATTATGAAAATATGCCAGTGACTTATATATTGTCCACAGAAAGAGGAGCTTGCTTCAGCCTGATAAATACATATAATAACTGGTGATCCTTGTTATCAACCTATTTTCGAGTACTGTAAAAAGTCGTACCAACCCGCGGGTTGATACGACTTTTACAGCCTCGCACCAAGAAGCCTACAGCACTCGTATTCCAGAGTAAACAGATTCAAATTAATGTCATAACTTACAGATCCAAATGAGAGCATAATAATTTAAAATGCACAGAGCAGGTTCGCACTTAAAACACATCCCTCCCCCTTCCCTGATTCTGTAGCTTACCCTCCAGTTTAGATCTGTATTTGTGCAGCATTTATTTAAAATACTTTAAGATCACTCGTAAAAATCACCATGGAGACCAATGGCCAAAATGCTTCTACTTCCTTACTGGTAGGCACGCCCCTATGCTAGCACGTTATGTGATGTCAGTGTGGGGGCGTGCCTACTAGTAAGGAAGTAGGAGCGTTTTGGCCTCACGTCTCCTGTGTAGTGGTAATTCTAAGAATTTTTTAGTACCAGTTATTATTTAAAATAAAATATATGTAGGGTAGAATGGAGTTATTATACTCCTTCGTTGTGTGATAATAGTAAAACCTCTCGAGCTTCACTTTCCAGATTTACATATTATCACACAACTTGGGTGTGTAAAAAAACTCCATATCAACTCCCTACATATGCATTATACTCTATATCTTCACTGAATCTGTGACTTCTGTGAGAGGGAGAGACAGCACTAGCTAGAGTGTCTGAGGAGTGGTATTTTCTTCATTTATTAATAGAGGTTTGCTGATAACAGATTGCATAAAAACTGCTATCACCACTTCTAGGCAGATTGCTTCTCATGATGAGTACACAGGGAAAAAAATGTAAAGGTTATCAACACTGTCATTATGCAGGGTCTGTTATGACCACTGTGTATATGTCCATGAGAAAAAGACTGCCAAATGACTGTCACTCCCCCTCCCTGCCCCCAACCTCTCAATTGCACTCAGAAAACACATTTCAAAACATTTCTCGACCCAGTGCAGAAACTGAAACCCAGAAGAATGCAAACCCACCCACATCTCACAACAACCAATGAAATCAAAGTACATCACACATACAACCAATAACACATCACAGCCTAGTGGACAATGACAGGAAGAAAAATGAGCACCCCAACAAACAGGTAAAAAACTAACAAAAATTACATACAACTATTAAACAATGTGCACTAAGATGTCAACCCCTATTATATAAAATGGATATGTGATGGGAAAACATACACTACCGCTTTTATTAAAACTCATGGCAAGTGAGCTTGGGGTTAAATCATTTGTGACTCCACTTTGAGGAGCCGCTGATAAAACCAGTATCGTATGCCTCCTCATCACATATCCCCTTATTCTCCATACCACAGACAGGCATCTATCAGTCATATGGAGAATGAAGAAAATACCGCCGCTCACAAACACGGTTGTGCTATCAGGTCTAGCACTTTTGCTGTCACTACACTCATTGTTTTAGACCCAGCTATATTCTGCAAAGTAGGACAGGTGCAGATCAGACGAGTGTTCAGGGCTCCATTAGCGAGGGCAACCAACATGAAGGCAATTACCTTTTTGACAGCTCTACTGGCCCATTGTTATCAGAACTAAATGAGGCAACAGAGATTGGAGCTTGTCATTTCACAGTCTCTGTTGTCTCACACCGGACAGGGTGATTGGCGATTTTAGTCAATCAGAATTCATTTCTACACTTTCCCATTTTCTAAACTTTACTTAATTGAGGGCTGTCCCCCAGGCTTTATCACAAGCAGCAGGCCTCTTCTGACTGGATACCCTCATCACACAGGTCCATCCTGCCTGGTTGATCTCCCTGCTTGAACTTCCCTTCACACTTGTTGTGCAGGTCCTTGTATCTCCCATATCATTTGCATATGCTAATCCCCGGTCACTAAGTGGACACTGACCAGTCAAGAGGCTTAGGACCAATTAAATCCCTTTCTGAAGCAGCATACTGTAAGTTGCAATAGAATCAATGCTTTTGAAATCTAACTGCTTTTCCTGAAGATTCAGAGGCTGTTTTGCCTGTTAGCCTGGATTGCCATTTAATTCCATGTTTTCTTGTGGCATAAAAAAACAATTTTCCCATGGTTTAAGCACTTCCACATCTTCCTCACTAGGAAGTCTATATTCCAAGCTTTCCCTAGAATATTTTTTATAAAAATTCCTCCACAGGAACCCCACATTGCTAAGGGTTAAACTCTCTTTCTAGTAAATATTTCAAACAGCACTTTCTGAGTGACTTTTTTCTTCAGATTTCCTCACAAATTGTACTTTCCCCTTTAAATAAGCTGCCCTCTGCAGTTTAGACTTGAACATCTAAATATCCATTTTCCCACATGTAGCTCCACCTTCTCTATGCCTGAACTGCATGGATTGTTTCTAGGACCCACTCTCCCTTTCCAGGTTACCAACTCCTTTATTTTGCACTTTAGCCTCCAAAAACTATTTTTCCATGCTAAAGAACATTTAAGCTACAGTCCTGCAA
Organism: Neoceratodus forsteri; assembly: GCA_016271365.2. Lineage (NCBI taxonomy): Eukaryota > Metazoa > Chordata > Ceratodontiformes > Ceratodontidae > Neoceratodus > Neoceratodus forsteri. The sequence goes on along the minus strand of CM057456.1, from coordinate 679,767,256 downwards.
AGTTGGAGGCAAAAAAAATGAAAACTGGCTTGACAGCATGCTTTTAAAATAAATTGTTTCTATCCAAGCAGCTTCTCTCACTGCCCCATGCTTTCCCAGCACATAGAACTCATTAAAATTGCTTCTTTTTAAAAACTACACACTTCTTTACTTATTTAATGAATACAACAATTTGTTACAAGGACTCAAAATACAGTATTAAAACAATGTACAAAAAATAATTATACTTTTTTGAGTTAAGATACAAGGTCATTTTTGCAAATGAAAAAGAGAGAGAATGATATCACTTTGACAAAGCATAACAGGCAATTGTCTATGCTGAATGGTTGCTTGCTGGCATTGGCATTGGTACTGCATGAGGTAAGAGAGATACACAATAGGAATGGCAGTGAAGTATTGAACTAGCACCAACCCCCCCCTCCACCCTGCAGAGACTGACAGGTATTGGGTGTGACTTTGAGTCATCAGCCATAACACTCAAGCCATTCCACCTCACCCCACCCTACAGACACTGACAGGTATCACAGTGTGCTTTGTGGTCTTTGGCCTTTATGCTCACCCCATTCCATAAGGAAATCAGATGGGATGGGTACAGTATAGGAAAATGGGGTGAACATTAGGGCCGAAGACCCCAAGGCATGCCTCAATACCTCTCTGTGACTTCAGGGTGGGGCTGGAATGAGGCGACAGATAGGGCAGACATCCCAAGCTACACCCCGATGCCTGTCATTCTGTAAAGGGTGGGGTGTAATGTTGGAAACCCTAATGCCCCAGGTGTTTGTTGGTATTTTTGCTCCAAATTTTCAACATGGGCTTTTTGGGACCCCACTTCAGGAACAGTGACACTATTATTTTGTTACTCAATCCTGAAAGGTGATTTTACACAGCAAATGTGGCATTCAGCACAACATTTTGAGCAGTATGTGAAAAATGACATCTTTACTGTTCATGAGGAGGTGTGAAAAAATGGCAGTGTTGAAACTCTGGAGTAAAGATATGAAAAAGTGTTGACGTTATGCACATGCGTAGAAACTGTGTAACACATGCTTGTAATGCAGTAATGTTTTAGAATTTGTTCACATTTTGTTAACATGGCCTTTTTGGGACCTTCCCTCATGAACAATGGCACTGTGATTTCACTAATCTGTCCCAAAAGGTGGTTTCACAAAGCAACTGTGCTATTCTGTGCCACAGGTGCTAAAACAGGTTTCAGGCAGGATGCAAAAAATGACGACTATACTGTTCATAAGGAGGTGTGAAAAAATGGCAATGTTGGAAATTTGGCATGATAATATTAAAAATTGGCAAAGTTACAAGTGTGTGTACAAACTGCACAATGCATGCACATAACACAGTCATTTTTTGGGAGTTTTTCACCAAACTTGCAACATAGGTTTCTTGGGACCCCACCTCATGAACAGTGGCACTGTCATTTCATTAATCATTCCCAAAAGGTGATTCTGCACAGTGACCACAAAATCATCTTTTGGGACTGAGAAACTAAATAACAGTGTCAGTGGTCATGAGGTGGGTCCCAAAAACCTCATGGTGAAAATTTGGGGCTAAAACTCCCTAAAATGGCTGAGATATCAACCTAAGTTGAAGCACCCCCATTGATGCCATTTTAAAGCTAACTGGGATTTTCTTTCATTTTGCAGTCAGCTTTTGAAGGGTGCAGACATGTTCTTGGTCAACAGAAGATCACAGCACTGGACCTATGGAAGTAAGTATGGGTGTGTGTGTGTGTGGAGGTGGGGTGCACAGAGGGAGGGCGTGGGTTAGGGGAGGGATTGTAACGACAAGGGACTGTTTTATTTTTTTTAGGTTTAAAAAAAATATGTTGTGGAACTATTTTATTTTTTTACATGTGAAACCAAAATGGATTTCAACACACTGGGGTGGGCTCCCAGTGTGCCAGACTAATGTGGGGGGGGGAATCAATGCTGACCCAGGGATTGGGCAGTCCCAGGTCAGCTGACAAAAAGGGGTGTAATGGGGTGCATCAGTTGCAAAAAGCACAAAGAAAATAAGTACTTGGGCACACTGGGGTGGGTTCTCAGTGTGCCACAATAGTAGGGGGGGCATGCCAGCATGGGGATTGGGCACCCCAATGTTGGCTTTGGGGAAGTATGTGATGGGCAGCAGGAGCAGCCAATTATGTGGTGGGGCTCATTTATTTCACCAGGAAAGACACACTGAGTAAATGAGTTGCTCTTCTCAGCCATGTTCATTACTGTGCACTGCAACGCCCATGACTGGAATACGCCTGGTTGGGGGGGGGGGATCTGCTGCTACAATGACACGACTGTCTGTGATTGGAGCAGCAGATTTCTTTCAAGCCCAGCACTTGCTCTGAAACTGCCATCATTTTCAGCATCCCTGTTGATTGATGGCAGAGGGCCAGGCCCCTGAAAGCATTGGCTGGATAGGCCAAACACTGCCACACCTCTACAATACTCTACTCACCTCAGAATGTTTCTTGTGTACAGCATGCACAAGCAAATATAAAAATGAGGCAAAATATTTAATTTATGTAGGGAGTCAAAGGGGGGGGACAGATGTTATGGACACGACTTAGATCATCTGAGTACAGCAGCAGGCTCTAACAAGAGATGCAAAAGTCCACAAATTGCTGCCGTGATGCTGACAAAGAGATTTGGTGCAAATTGCATGGGCAGCCAACCCAGTATACCACAGTTCCAAATGCAAGCACTCTAGCAAGGAGACAATAACTCAATTGTAATACAACTGCAATTTAATAAGGAATGCTAGGACCACATACAACCCAATGCCTGAGTGCCTTAGCAATGAAGCCTTCTAAGAGGGTATAAGAAGTAGACAAGGAAGCACATACATATAGTGAAACGAGTTATAATATCACCAATTACTTGATAGAAAATCACCTATAGACACTCTAGAATCCATTTTAAATAGCATCTAATAACACAAAGATTTATTAGAACATTAAAAAGCACTTTAATAGAATCTATGGAAGTGTATATATATATATATATATATATATATATATATATATATATATAAAGGCCAAAATAGCATTTAATTACTGTATTCAAGTATCCAGTGCTATAGGAACTTCACATTGAATGATTCACATTGAAAGATTTAAATAAAGTCTAAGCAATTAATACCAAGAGAGACATAGTATTGCAAATAATTCAGTGATCACCCCTTCAGGTTCTACTTCCACCTGAGCCACTTGTATGGGGATCTATTTAAGCATTGCTTCTTTGTTTCACATTGAGAAGTTTAAATGAAGTCTAAGCAGTTAATATCAAGTAGGCATTTTTATTGCAAATAATTCAGTGATCAGGTTCTACCCCACCTGAGTCACTTATATGGGGATCTATTTAAGTATTGTTTTTTGAAAATATCACAACACCTAATTTACAATATAATACTGTCTTCCAAATTGGAAACAGACAAAGTATAAATAAAAATGAAAATAAATATGAAAAATAAAAAATACATATAAAAAACTATGAGGAATAAAAAGAACAGTAATTTTTTTTATTTTTTGTTCAAATTACTTCAAAAATAATTTCACATCTTATAAATTCTATAAAGACATGCAGTTCATTGCTTAATATATTCACAATCTATTCCATATTTTATTCTCTGTAAAATGTTACTGGACCACCATCACTTTATTGCTTTCTGAGAAATTGTTTTAAATCCCACTGGTCCTTGAGCCCATCTGGTTGCACACTGACCAGTCAAAAAATCCATTCACTTTCTTTTTAAGCAACACATTAACTCCATCCCCCCAGATTTTATGGGTGGGATCCATTCAATCCCCATGAACTTAAGTCCCACTGGGTTTGGCAGCATTGTATTGTGAAAAATGAAATCCTACTGGTATATCTGGCTTGCAGTTCACATTGTTTCTCATATGCTATTGGATATGAGTTTTCAGAGCTCTATTTGTATTACCAATGTAAAGTTTACTGCACGAACACTACAGTACATATACTATTAATGTAGTACTACACAAAAAAAATTCACTTACAGAAAACTTTAACACTGTTTTGTATGGGTGTTCTAATGTGAGCCCCTGATTACAATAACAACAAACATTACATTTATAGCATTTATACATCCCCATTGGTTTATGTCGTAACTAGTTTAAATTCTGTGTTTCTTCCATTGGTTTCATTTGGCTATAGACCAAATGGTCTCTAACATTAGACCCTCTGCTGAATATAACATGTGGGGTGTTCCTTACTGCACTTGCTACCTGCTGATCCCCCAATAGAATATACCAGTTGTGGTATACAAAAGTCCCAATCTGCCCTGCCCAATTATTAAATTCAGTGACAAATGTCACTGAAGCAGCTTCACTTTCTGCCATTTGTCCTTGATTTTTCTTTTCATCCAACAGTTCTGTTCTAGGTGTAATAGCTGCCTTTTTCTTTGCTTCTAATAAACGTTCTTGTGAATATCCTCTTTTAGCAAATCTAGCTTCAAGTTCAGCTGATTATACTTCAAAGTCCCTAATATCAGAGCAATTTCTATGTAAGTGGAGGAATGGTCCAAAAGGAACAGAGATTTTTAATCTCACCGGGTGTGCACTGTCAGCCCTTAATACACAGTTGTTAGCCATAGCTTTTCTGTAACACTTAGTTTCTACACTTCCTTGTACATCATCTGGTTTGGATATGGTGACATTGAGAAAATGTACAACTATTTTGCTAGAAACTGATGTAAACCTTAGGTTAAGTTCATTATTATTCATCTATCTCATAAATTTCTCAATTTCCTGTTGGTCACCGCACCAAACACAGATGATGCAGTTGATAAAACGCCAAAAATGAATGTGTGTGAAAAATGGGTTTGTTTCTTGATTAAAAATAATCTCCTCCTCCCATCAACCAAGGAAATAATTAGCAAATGATGGTGCCATATAGGCACCCATTGCAGTGCTGCAAAGTTGTAAAAAGTGACTGCCCCCAAATTCAAAATGATTATGCTCAAGAATAAATTTTAATGCTTCCAGAATAAAATCTGTCAGGGAAATCCCCCTTCTGTACATGTTTTTCCAAAATGTATTGGCAGGCTGCCAAACCATCTTCATGCTTGATACTTGTATGCAAGGATTCCACATCAACACTAATACAGGTCATATTCTCGTTCCATTCTAAAGATCTGAATTTATTAATCATATATGTAAAATCCTGGATGTGGGATTGGGGTTTGCATACACATTTCTGTAGGAAGAAATCCCAAATTTCTCAAGTCTGTCAGTCAACAAATTTATGCCTGCCACAATCTGGTGGCCAGATAGTTCCACCATGTCCTTATGATTCTTAAGTAATATATGCAAACTTTGATTAGTTGGGGGTTCATTTTATATATAACCATATTCTTTTTCAGTAATGTTTTCTTATGTTACAACAGTTTGTGTAATTTGGTACAATTCAACTTTGGACCTTGCACGTGGATTTCCAGGTAGTCTTTTGTAATTATTTTCATCACTTAGCAACCTCCACATATTGCCGTTTATTAAGCAGCACCTTGTCAGATGATTTGATAATCACATCATCACACACCCTTAAATCAGTTAATGCTTTAAATTCAGCTATTGACATGTTTTTATTCTTTGGCTCCCCACATTATCTAACAATTCCTTGACCTGCTATAAGACAACCTTTCATATGTTAGAATGGCTGGGTTAAATATTGGTGGCATAAATAAAGAGTCCAGTTTAAATAACCTTGTTCTTTCTTCCTTCACTGTTAGATTAAAACCATCCCCTGTGTCTGATATTTCAAATCTTTCTTCTGCAGTTTCTAATAGTCCCATTACATCCTTAGAAAGCTAAGTGTCCACGTAGTATTTTGCAATTATTTTCACCACTTAGCAACCTCTTTACTATTTCCACATGGTGCTGCTTATTAAGCAGCATTAAGTTGCCCCCCTTGTCAGATGGTTTGATAATCACATCACCACACACCCTTAAATAATTTAAGGCTTTAAATTCAGCTACCAACATGTTTTTATTCTTTGGCTCCACTACATTATCTAACAGTTCCTTGACCTGCTACATTCACCTGGAACTTATTTATCTTAGGAGTTGGGACAAAGGAAAGTCTTCATTTTAGCACTTGCTCTTCAATTTCAGTTAATATTTTATCTGACAAATTAATTATTTGAAGCTTTTGTTCCTCTGTTGTCCTTGTCCCCCCCCCACTCTCTGTTGTCTCTTGCTTTTGACTTCTACTTCTGCCTCCACACTTGCCCCTCCTTGTTTTTCTTCTTCTCTTTGGGACTGCTCTTTGTCCAAAAATGGGCCCCATCTTTCCTTTATTTGAACCCCTTGATGCAGAATTATTGAACTTGTCAACGTTGAATCTTATCTGAGATCAACTTCTACTTCTATTCTGTCTTCTCCAAGTTACAATTTTGTCATTATCATAATCCTCCTGATCTCTAATAAGTTTAGCCTGTTTCTTTTCATTTAGTTCAAGTGCATACATTGACAATTGTATGTTAAATTCTGAATCTAGTTCATTAAATGCTGTGTTGGTTTTAAATCCTAAGACAACTTTTTTAGTGTCTTCTATTTCCAGTGCTAGAGCATCACATTTTTTACCTTCAGCTCTGATCAGCAATTCAATGAAGGTTTTGGAGCAGAGTGACGCTCCCTCCTGCCACTCCTCCTTGAATTCAAGTGTCTCAAATCCACTTGAAGGGACTATCGTGATTCTTAGTTCTCTTGGAGCCTGTTCTCTGCTTAAATACAGCTCCAGTGTTGTAATGGTGTAAGTAACGTCCTGTTCTTTTTGCAGTAATTTCCCCAGTTTGTAAAAAGCATGCTTAATATCTCCTCCTGGTGAGGTGGCATCTTCATTCACTCACAGTCTGCCTCTGGCCCTATTCTATTTCATTGGAAATAACTCTGTTCTCTCCCAATCAAATCCTACTCCTGACGTCCATGCTTGAGTGTCTGTTTGCATCCTTTCTCCAGATTTTTTTGGAATACTAACTTTATACCCAAGATAGCACAGACTTTAGGAAAATGTAGGAATTCTTTAAAATGGCACTAGCATTTCCAGCCATTCCACAAACGCAAACAAAAATAGCAAAAAAAACAGTACATTGCTGACTTCTCAAAGCACTACACAGTAGCACCTGTGTTCTGTGATAGTTATCAGCAAAAACAGTTCCAAAAGTCCACAGACAGCTGCCACGATGCTGACAATGAGATTTGATACTAACAGTGTGAGCAGCGAACCCAGTATACAAATAAGGTGTTTTATTGTGTTTTGTGCTGGTGTTCTATGGTGCGCCCCTTATTACAATAACAGCAAATATTACATTTATAGCATTTGTACATGCCCATAGGTTTATGTCATAATCAGTTTAAATTCTGTGTTTCTTCCATTGGTTTCATTTGGCTATGGATCAAATGGTCTCTAAAATTAGAGCCTCTGCTGAATGTGAATCTTTCAGTGTTAAGTTCCTATAGCACTGGATACCTGAATACAGTAACTGTGGGGGGTAATCTCTGAGGCACTCCACACTCATTACACATGGGTTGTGTTCACCCAATAGGTTGCTAGATGCACATGTAATTTCAAAGAAGTCAGACCCCTTTCCCTGTGATGCTGCCTCTTCAGGATCAGTTCTGAATGTGCATCTGTACAGGTTGCAGCATGTCACAACAGCTCCCAAGCAGTTATTTCAAGAATACCAACAAGAATCTGGTGATCCACTAGCATCAGTAACTTGTAAAAAAGTACTCACAAACTCATCCAGAAAAGTTTTCTTGCACTCAAAGGTGCTTAAAATGCCCGCACTGGATTCAGTCATTCCTCAAATTCAGTGGCACTAAATTAAAGCACCTGTGACCATTTCATGATATTTTCTATCCAAAAACACTCCCACAGAGAAAAGGAAGCTCTTGGGACCACAATGGAGGCACACAAATGTTATTTTATGGCCCCAACTTCTCAAACAACTCCTAGCAGCATAACCATCCACCATGCTTTTTGCCTAGTTTTCAAATCACCTACTACATGAAAGCTGTAAGCTGACTGGCTCTCAGCTCTCGTGAGATCTCAGCCACCATCTTAGAGGAGGGTAAACAAACAAGATATGACTAAATACAACATATCTTGCAATGCAGAATGGAGCTAGCAATTGTTACAGGTCCTCAAGCCTAAGTCCTCTAACTTTTAACACTGACCATGAGAGAGAACTGAAGAAACATGTTTTAAAGAACAAAAAATGCATCTGTCCCAAACTGTGTCCTATTACACAAGCAGCAATGCAGATGAGCCCTCACTCAGTTTACCACATCCAAGGCAAGGGCTAGCAAAGGCATCCTGCCCTCCTCCACCCCCTTAAAGGCACATACCTACATTATTCCAAATATAACTAAGGCATACAAAAAGGGCCACAAATAAAACACAATACTATATTATATTGTGTCAACATACAAGGAAGGTTGAATAAAATAAAATGACTATTTGGTAAATAGTGAACTTTAATAGTCATTTCTTCTACTGATACCCACAGTTATTTACTTCTCTTAAAGGCACAGTCACATATTAATTAAGGAGCCGCTACTATGTACTGTGTGTGACAAAGTAATGCATACTAATGTGAATGCATGACTTAGCCCCATTAATTTCATAAAAAAGGGCTTAAATAAGATAATTTATCACATTTTTGAAATTTAAAGGATGCTAAAGTTAAAGGATGCTAACAGAGCCATGTATTGCCTGAGATATTTCACAGATGACCAAATAGATTCCACAGCCACAGTTACCTGGAAACCCCTTCAAGTGGTCCCAGGAGCTCTGTATATCAGGGGCTACAAAATAATTAAAGGCTCTCATTCCTTAATTGGGCATATACTCTTAATTCACCTACTTGCTGTTCAGAACAAGCATATTACTTTACTGAAGTGTCTGATGACCTGGAGCCCCTGCCAGCGGCTCCAGAGTCTATCCACTATTAAATGAGCAAGTGGCCACTTTAGAAAATTGGGGTACCCTGCCAGCATCCCAGACTGCTAAAATGCTAGGTAATGTGCCACAGTTTCCCATTACAAGCATAGTAGCACCTGAAACACTCACTCAAGACATAACTACACAACAGTCTCTGAAGCATTTTCTCAGTCCCTTTGTGCCTCACCTCAAAATGACATGCTCTCAAGAGTTTTGATTTATGGCACATTATGTCTTTTAAACTCACCACCTTCTTTTATCAAAAAGTAGAGGAAACTCCTATATCATCTACCTGACTGAAACACCACAACAAAGATAGTCTCACAAGGAGGAGGAACATTGAGAGACTAACCTAACTTGCCTATCCATATTGGCAGCCATGAGAAATATCATTACAAGACTTGCTGCTGTGATCTTGGAAAAGCTCTTCACTTCCCCCTTATCTATGTGGGATTAAGGGTGTAGGTGGCCACCAGACAGTGTAGATTGACTGATAGTCACTACCGCCATATTCTGGAGAGCACAACTACACTTACAAATGTCCAACCAGCACAGAGGGCATTGGTTTAAAGCATCAACTAATCTGCAAAAGCAGACCAAAATGTGAATAATTAAATATAAAGGCAACAATTTGAAAATCAATTAATAATGGGGAAAATACATTGGGAACAGCACTATTACCACAGCTGTGTGCAAGGCAGCATAACACTGAGTCCCTCACTCACTCTAGCCACATTTATAGGGACAGTGCACACTCTAATACACAGGCACAACAATAGTCTGTAAGGTGCAAAACATTATTGATTACTGTGTGGGGAAGAAGTAAGGGCAATAATAAATAAATAAAACAATATATCTAATCCCCCACAACACCAATCTCTCTCTATGTATCCTTTCTCAACTTATTGCAATGGCCAAAACAAAGAGCTGCAGCCAATCAATGTGCCACTAGCCCTGAAACAACTAAGCATACTGTGTGCATCAGATGCAGAAAATGCACCCATGCCATCTGACCAGGAGGATGCTGGGGAGGACACCTATGAAAACACAAAAGACAATGCACAAACAAATATGCCACCTGCAATCCCAAATCCTCTGCTGGGCAGGATTTAGACATAGCAAAAATTCCCCACCAAAATAATCAACTGAAGCAGGCACAACTCGTGTAAAACACCATCTGAAATAAAGTCAGTTACCAGCAGGGCCAGAAGTCCACTCACCACAGCTGGACTCAGAAACACACTCTGATCTAGAAACAGAGATGGAGGTGGTTACACAAACACTAACATCCAAATGATGTCTGCCTGATCAGATACAGGCATTAGTGTGAAACACAGTGATGAAGGTGGGGTTTGACACACCTGCACCTACTCCACTGCCCAAGCTAATCCCCACATCTTAAAGGCACACTACCCATACCATTTGCCTGCTAATAATGCCATACACCCTTGAGTAGCCTCTACATAGTGGCCAATCCACTGGGAAGCCTAGAAAAGTGGCACATGCAAAAGTCCAAAATGGCCATAAACATTTTGGAAATCAGGGCACTATCCTGTGTGCCACTGCAACTCACAAGGCTAGTCAGGAATAAGGGACATTTCCTCATAAGCTTGGACATATTCCAAATGATCAACAGACATTGGGGACCAATAGAAATAGACTTAATGGTCACTAACAAGAACGATCAGTGCCCCCAGATTCTACTCCCGCTTCAGGGATTACAAATCCATGAGAGTGGATGCATTATTAGCTACATGGTCATTCCAGGTAACCTACATCTTTCTACTGATACCACAGGTTATGAAAAAGATATGCAGAACCCAAACATGGGTGATAATCATCATCCCTCATTGGCTCAGGAGAACATGGTTTGCCACGATAGTGACAATGGCACTAGACCACCCATGGACACTAGCATTCAGGGAAGATATTCTCACCTAGGGACCGGTATGTCACCGCAGTCCGAACAATCTCAAACTAGCAGCCTGGCTCCTAAAAAGGAGAGACTGTTAAGAGAGGGATTCCACCCAGTGGTCACTAGCACTATGGAGAAATCCACATTACCTCAGAATATCAGAGACATTCGAGAATATTCCACAGGTGGTGAGAAGAAAAGATAAAAAAAAAAATACAACCTCTAAGGGCCACAGTGCCAAACATACTTCTCTTCCTTCAGCAAGGTCTGGATACGGGACTATTTCCAGCATCCCTAACAGTGCAAGTGGCAGCAGTCGATCCAATCATCATACTAAAACAACGGACCACTCCCTGGGACCTCAACATAGTACCCAGGGCAATGACCAACTCACGATCTGAACCTCTAGAGTCACTACCACTCAAACAACAAACACTTAAGCCTTATGTTCACTATCTGTTCAGCTAGATGCATAAGCAAACTACAAGCATTATCCCACAGACTAACAGGGCAATGACAAACTCAACATCTGAACCTCAAGAATCACTACCACTCAAAGGGCAAACACTTAATCCTTATGTTCAGCTAGATGCATAAGCGAACTACAAGCATTATCCCACAGATTGCCTTATCTGGTATTTCATGAGGACAAGATCAGCTTAAAGAAAATCCCTTCCTTTCTACCTGAAATATGCATACCCTTTCACACCAAACAGGATATCTAAATACCTGTCTGTATGCCTGCAGACAAGGTAGATAGGGACACTCAACACCAACTGCTAGCCATGAGGAGAATAAATGTCAACTTACATCACAAGAATGGCAAAAATATGGTGCATATTGGTTTAAATCTGCCATCACAGAGGTGTATAAGGCTTCAAATCATACACCACCAATGAAAATCAAGGCCATTCCACTACAGCAATATCCACATTATGGGTTGAGAGAAACATGGCCACAGTAAAGAAAATTTGCGCTGCCCCTACATGAGCATCAATGCACGCATTCACTAAACACTATAGGGTAGATGTAGCCCTGGAAGCAAAAAACTTACTTTACTTAAGCAGAGTTGTTAGCAGCAAGGTCGAACATCACATAATGGACTGATTACCCAGCCTTCTCATTAGGGTACTGCTTTTTACATCAAAACTAATGTGTAAGGAGTGTGGAGTGCCTCAGAGATTTTCCCCCCACAATGGTAGTTTACTCATCTGGTAAAGGTAATTGTGGGGGGTATACATCTCTGAGGCACTCCACAACCCTCCCAAGTAGTCAGTCAGAGACAAAGGACTCACAGGTGAGCTTTAAGAAGTAACAATCAGCATGCCATATGGGCTGGAAATTTTAGATTTGTATGAATAAGAAAGAATCAGAGGACCCCCATGGGTCACAGAATTTTTGGTAAAACATAACAAATGCCTCTACTATAATTTATTTAACACACTAAGATACATATCAGGAAACATTGCGTTGCCTACTATCAAATCAAGAGTTATTGGTTACAGATTAGGTACAGCTTTGGAAGAATTCAAACTGATCCTGGAGAGGCAGCATCACAAGTAAAGGAGGTCAGACTTCTTTGAAGTCACATGTGCATCAAGCAACCTATCAGGTGGATACAACCCATGTGTAAGGAGTGTGAAGTGCCTCAGAGATGTATATCCCCACAATCGCCTTTACCAGGAGAGAAAACTACCATTTAATGTTATTTTGGCCTTAATACATATACAAGTGTATAGAGTATTGTAGTATTATATCAACAATATATGAACTTCCATAGATTCTGTTAAAGTGCTTTGTAAAGTTATAATAAATCTTTGTGTGATTAGACACTATTTGAAATGGATTCTAGAGTGTCTATAGGTGATTTTCTATCGTGATTGGTGATGTCATAACCGGTTTCACTATATGTATGTGCTTCCTTGTCTACTTCTTATACCCCATTAGAAGGCTTCATTCCCAAGGCGCTTCCTCATTAAATTGCATTTGCATTATAATTGAGTTATTGTTTCCTTACTCAAGTGTTTGCATTTGGAACTATAACTAGAGATGATCTGAGTAGGTACTTAAGTCCAGGAAAGGAGGGGTGAGGTGGGTTTGTTGGGGAGGTTATTCCAGAGAAAAGGGAGTCTGTAGGAGAAAGCAAATTTACCTGCAGAGGTCTTGGCATGTGAGATAGTGAAGGAACAATGTAGGTTTGTCCGCTAGGGGTATGAGGAGGGAGTGGTTGGAGTTATAAGTGAGGAGAGGTAGAAAGGAAGCATGCTAAACCAGTATATTAGAAATGAAAGTAGTACAATGGGATAGGTACCTTTGTGAGAGGGATGGGAAAGATACAGAGGAGTAGGTGTCACAGTGGTGAGTCAGAGGGGGTGAATTTGAGGTAAAATGACAGAACGCATTGAAGAGCACGTCATGTTTTGTGAGGGAGGTGCCCAAGCTGCAGACAATGTCAGTGTAGTCAAAGGCTGGGAGGATCCATTTGACTAGGAGATCCCATCAGATTGAAGGGGAGAGACAACCCTTGTGACAATAAAGTGCCAGTTTGGGGCACAGCTTAGAGTGGAGGGCCTTAAAATGGGAGGAGAAGTCCAGTGACGGGTCAAGGCTGATTCCAAGGTATTTTAAGGTTATGACTTCCTTGAGAGGAGTAGAGAAGGTGGTGGTAGGTTCTGGCTAGTTTCTGTTTTGAGCCGAAGGTCATGGCAACAGTCTTTTTGGTATTCATAGATCGATTGTTGGCTTTGAACCAGTTTAATTCTGCAGTGAAGTTTGTTGTAGGGGAGTTTTGATATTAGGGGCAGAGGGACCAGATAGGAAAAGGACAGTGTCATCTGTATACATGTGGATTCAGGCACAGGTACATTGAGAGGGAAAATTATTTATGAACAGGAAGAAAAGAAGTGGAACAAGGATCAATCATTATGTGGTCCCCAGAACTCCTCTTTAGCTCCTTGTGGCCTTTTTATAAATAAAAAAATGTGTTTTAATGTGTTTATCCTCAAGTGATTTGCTATGTGCCACCTATTTCTGAGCAGCTTTAACACAGCTCTAAAATGTATCCCAACACGTGTCTTTTAATATTGTGTGTGCTTTTGGCTTTCAGAAGCTCCTTGGAGTGCAGTTATCGACTGTGCCCCTTTTTTGATTTATTTAATGTGAACCAGTCCCTAAAAATACATCCTGGTGCTTGACACTTGCTCAAATAGTAAATACAAATATCTGGTTGTCCTGCCTGCAAGAGGAATGTCTGGCTTGTGTCTCCCTCTCACAAACTCACACAGGGCTCTGCCAGGCCATAGCCTGCTCCATGATCACCTCCACAGTTTAGTGAAGCCACACAGAGGCTGCTGTTAAGGGAGTCCCCTGAGTGCACCCATGCTCTGCTGTGGAGCTGACGTTCAGCCCTCACTCTTCTCTCTCTCCCCTCTGTCTCTCAGGGTGGTGCCCACCGTTCCTGCAGCTGCTGCTCTTCATTTCATTTTAGACAGCTGCAGACTGCATGCCTTAAATTCAGGCTCAATATATTTTTAAATAAATAAAATATTTGATAGGGAGACCAAGGCTGGCCCCTATTAACCATTGGACCACCCGGGCTCTAACTGCAGTATCCCGTGCATACAAATACAAGCCCTCTGGCTGCCAATACCAACATCATCTTTTTTCTGTATTTGTATTTACTGAAATGTGACTAGTTCTCTATTAAACTGTGTAAACTGTTTGTGTGTTTATGCAGGCAGCCCCCCAACTACACTACACCTGTAATCCTACTAATATGCTCACAGCTGAACTATTTATAGAAGATGATGAACAGGTCCCGATTGGTAACCAACTTGTCAACTGTCGAGAAGTTGCCATGGTGATTATGTAAACCTCAAGAGTGAAGCTCGAGAGGTTTACATCCCCATGGCAACCTCAAGATGGTTAAAAAGTTGGTTACTGATCACAATTCGTACATTATCTTTTATAGTGTATAGTGACATAAAGTGCAAAAGAAAACCAGAAGCAGGTATATTATTTAAAAGTAAATTAAGTCACTGTGAGTCAAGTTGTCACCCCCACAGACTTTTGGGTTAGCCACTCTCTTCTTGTACCCCACATGCCTACAGTAATCTCAGTTGTTATAACATCAATGTGACATACCATTGATGGGTTAACAACAAAATGATGTCACATTGATGTTATAACAATGCTGGTAAAAGATAGATTTTGGTAGAAAACAACATTCTGCCATACCTCATATTTTATTTACTCTTTTCCTCTATAGGGGCCACTCTCTTTCTTTCTTTCTCTCTCTCTCTCTCTCTCTCTCTCTCTCTCTCTATCTCCCTGGCAGCACTGACCTACCCCAGGGCTTGAACCTGGGTCCCAATGATCTGCACCAAAAGATACCTAAATCTTACTATTTTTCACTTTCTTGGTGTAACAGGCATTACATGCCCTTACAATTCCTCTGTGTTAAATCTGACCCTCTGCATTTATGTCTACAGCTAACATTTCTAAATTGCTTTTCCGTATACTTTGGTCAAAATATTGTTTTTAAATTCTTTGTTAACAGGGTACAGTCCAATAGGTTCAAGTACCTGTTTTCAGAGGTGACTCGGGAATACTGGGGTGGTTAAGTGACTTGCTCGGAGTCACACAGTATGCAAGTGGAAGCTGTGGGAATATTTAACTTGGTATAGCATGTTTGACTTGTGCCCACTTCCCATTTGTAAATGATTCCACTCTGCTTATTATTTACAACTTGCACCCAGATTTAATATGTAAATGTATTGCATATGCCCAGGTCTACATTATGTTTGCATTTATATCCATCTGCACTTGAGCCTCTCCTCAGTGTGCTTTTCTGGTCAATAAACTTCAAATAAATAAATATGTTTTGTTTTTACTCAAGTAAATTTGTACTTTTTCTTGTTTTTAAGTTGGTTCCTGAATGAGCTGCTTCAGCTCACAGCCTTGTTGCTCTGTGCATCATATATCCTTTGCAGAGAGTAACCTACTGTAATATGATAGTGTATGACAGCTCATAAAAGCCAATTATGGTTAGAGTCACTACAGCTGCTAATACTGTAACTTGATATGGATTTTTAATGGCCTTAAATGTAAAGATGAATTGCCGTAGTCAGTTCCATGTGTACATTTCATTATTAGCAAGGGCAGATTATTTATCTGGTTGATCCTGTGTTTCCCATCTGTTTAAAATGTGAGTGAAGAGTGTGCATTGTACTGTATGTGGAAGGGGAGGTAGTTCTGCACCAAGGCCTTCAACTAATGGAAGAAGAAATGGTGGGGTTTGAGAGGTATGTCTACTCTGGGGACTGTGGGCCAACCCAGAAGGATAAGACCCTATACCAAGTGATGGCCTGCTTTCATCCAGGAGGCAACCACAGTCATGAGTGGATGGCTCAAATGTTACTTCGATTGATTTTTAAAGTAGCCGAGGAGAGGGGAAAGAAGAAACATAGGAGGTAGAAAGTGGGCCACCACAAGCTTAGACAGATAGTAGGAGATCCAAGGGACAGAGTCCCACCAGGATGAAAGTTATTCAAGGAAGCAGGGGGTTAGCAAAGGAAGAAGGGGTGACATGGAGCAGTCAAAGGAGAAAGATGTGAAAGGGGGAACAATTGGAAAAAGAAGAAAGAGGCAAGAAGAGAGGTGACAGCTGTCAAAATAGTGCAAGGTCTGCATCAGAAGCCCTATTAGGAGAGACTAAGAGTTCAACATGTATACCCTGGAAGAGAGGAGGGAGAGGAGATGTTATGGAGACCTTTAAATATCTCTTGGAAGTTAATAAGGTACGGGGGGGAAATATTTTTCATGGAAAAGGTGCTGTATAAGGGTCATAATATGAAGCTGGAGGGAGGCAGGTTCAAGAGAGGTGTGAGGAAGTGCTTCTTCCCAGAAAGGGCAGTGGATTCCTGGAACAGCCTTCCATAGGAGGCAGTGGGGGTGAAACCAGAGGTGGGTTTCAAAAATGCCTGGGACAGGTACAAAGGAATCCTAGGAGGTAGGAATGGGGTGAAAGAGACAGTGCTGTAGGGCAAATTATGTCTGCAGCAAAAGTGACATAATTAAAATTGGGCAGACTAGATGGGCCCATCAGTCATTATCTGCCATCAGTTTGTAGGTTTATGTAACCCCACCTTTGGGAGAGTGCTAGTCCATTCACCCCTCCCTGGATTTTTGTGGCCTAACTTGGCATAGTGGGGAAAAGGGCTCATTCTTCTCAGCACTCAGGTGGACCCTCCTGTGGGTTGAGAGGTTAGCACAGGTGTTTGAGGGGAATAAAGCCCAGCAGTTTAGGTGGGAGGGTGAGTTCCAGTGGGAGGAGTGAGCAGCAAGGGAGTGAGAGTGAGTCAGACCGGGCAGGGGCAATTGTCCACTTCAGCCCCTGGTTGGTGGCACTTTGTGGGTCACAGAGGAAGAAGTGGGAACCAATAGTCACAAGCCACACAGTATCTTCAAGGGAAGCTAAAGTTGAGATGGGAGCCAGCAACCTCAAGTTGCAGAGTGCCCTGGTAGCCTGCATCGATATGTGTAGGGATTCAGTGGGAAAGAATGCATCAGGGAGTGTAGTGTCCAGAGAATGAGTTGCCTCAGAGCTCCGTGGGATGTGTCCCCCTTCTTATTTTGGGGACAGTTTCTGCCAGTTATGGAAAAGGATGCAGAGGTCATGAGGGAACCCACAAATCCCTGAGCAGTGAGGACTGCATGTTCTGAAGAGGATCCACTGAGCCAGTGTGGAGAGAAAGAGAGAGAGACAGAGAGAGAGAGAGAGAGAGAGCGATGGAAAAGAGAGATGGGTATAACTGAGAGTTTTGATGCCTATATAGAATAATGGGCTATTAGGCACTGAACTATTTTTGGACTTGTGCTGCCTTCAAACTTTTGTGACCATAGCGGTCCTGAGTTAATGCTGCCCTTAAGATTGTGCAACCTCCTCGGTCTAGGTAACAGCTGCCATTATGGCCATACCAGCTGTGAGGAAGCTGAATGTGTTCCCCATGAATTAACTAATGCTCCCTGGGGCTATGTGTGAATATGTTTCATGAATTTGGGATACCTGTTGTTTCTTCAAGTTCTATGTGGACACTCTGTTATTGAAAAGAACTGTTTAATAAACATTAACCTGTTGTTTTCGTCCAACGCTAGCGAGACAAAGGGATTCTGTGTGTGACATCTGAACCTGGGTAACGTGGCCACTGGAAGTTTTTCTGCTGCTGTGGGTGCCTCCTCCCTACAGACATATTCCATCTATACCTCTAGCCATAGGAAGGGAGGGCTACATTTCTATATATGAGAGGTTATGAGATTCAAATGGATAAGGCACACAGCTGTCACAGTTTTGCACTCATGCTGCTGGTTTACAGAGCAAGTTTAAATGCAATGTGTGTGGTGGTTGTTGGTGGGAGGGGTAAGAAGATGTGGGCCTAGGGATAAAATGAAACTAAAAACAAAACAAATGAAATATCTATGCCATATAGTACTATGCATTCCATCAAGCCCAGCAGTGATGAACGTTACATACATATTATGTAGGTTACAGTCAGTGATTTCAGAAATACATATTTTTTTTAACCCAACCATCATCCTCCATTCGGTGCTATAGTAAGCTTTATTTGTAAAAGGCTTGGAAATGCTGGCCCAGTGGTGTTGAGGGCTAAGGTGCTAGACGCCACACCTCACACCATGCCAGTGACCTGCATTTGGGAGTGAGTGTGGGCCACTGTGGGTTGGCAGGTAGGAGATGGATCGAGCATCCAGTGGACTGCTCTCCATCTCCAGGGAGGATGGTGACTAGCAGCTGGCACATGCCTGACCCCTAGAGGAGGCTGGGGCTCGGTGGAATTTTGCTGCTAGAATGTGCGGTGGTAGCATGGCACATGCTTGGTGGGGGAGCTCATGGGAGCATGCATGAGCCCACAGCAGGCATCATTGCATGCCATGCTCCTACATGGGAAGTGAAACCAGGGAAAAGACCCTGGCGGCTGGTTGTTGTGGCTTGATTGCTGTCCTTATCACTCTGTCTCTGGAGGTAACACCCCTGAATTGGATCTGGAATCGGCGGTTGAGTAAGGGGATCCTCGCTGCCCCACTATGGGGGATACGCTGTGGGAGTTACAGGGGGTGAGGGCCTGAAGGAACAGAACAATGGGATAGCGGACAGACAAGGGGCCAACTGAGGCCAGGGCAGGAGTAGAAAAAAAGCAAAAAAATAAAAAGGCTGGGAAATCATATAAAGGTTTAAGTTGACAAAAAAGTCAAGTGAGTTGCAGTATTCTATTTGGTCAGCATCACTTTTCAGCATGTCCTTGTATATGTCTGGTTTTTCAGCATTTCCCTGTATATGTCTGGTTCCAAGAGAGAGAGACAGAGATAGGGAGGATAAATTGTAGAGCTCTGTTTATCATTCAGTTTTAGATCAGTCCTGAAAGGGTTAACAAACCCTACAGACAGCAGTAAGTCATTGTACACTGACACACACACACACACGCTTGGGAGAGGCAGAGAAAGAGAGAGAAGTGTAATTTGTATCTCTGCTGGAGCAATACAACATTATTACAAACCCAGTTTTGACCAACAGGGCATTGTTTAGGTACACATGTGTAAAAAGGGGGTTTAGGTGTCCTAAGAGAGCAAGAGAGAAAGGAGGATTGGTGGAGTTCTGTTTATCATTCAGTTTTAGATCAGTCATGAAAGAGTTAACAATCCCAACAAACAGCAGTAAATCTTTGTATACTGACACACACACACACACATACACACACACACGCACAACTGGGAGACAGAGATAGAGATAGTGTTTAATTTGAATCTCTGCTGGACCAATGCAGTCTCATTAAAAACTCAGTTTTGACTAACAGGCAGTCCAGTAGTGCTTAATTTAGAAGTGTGATGTCCCCATTAACTACGATGTCCCCAACCCCCCACCAAGCTGGCGATCTGGGGGCCGCCTAGGCCTCCATCAGTTATCAGGTTTTAGATGTATTCTAGTGCATTGAGAGGGTCATTTTGGCAGTATATGGCTGCTTTTAAAGCCTTTTTTGACTTGTTACAAACAACCAATATCACTATCAAAAGAACTACTTATTTTCTTAAAACAAATCATCAAAACAAAAGCAAACAATCTACTCCAGCCACCCTTCAAACATCCAACTATATACCACTTCTCTTTAGTACAGGCAGCTATCATTGCAGCAGGCATAGCACTTGGTACCTTGCAATCTGAACAGCAGCCTCTGCCCCCCTCCCCCCCCAACAGTGCACTACACAGTCCGATAGACAAGGCAACAGGAAGGGCACACAAAACACCAGCCTGGAGGTGCATGCATCTGTCACACAGCAGACATTTACACAGTTTCTCAACTGCAGTACTTTACACTCAGAGTACAGATTAATATCTGCAGTCATAATGTGCTCATGTACAATCCATTTACCAGCAGGGTTCTCTCTCCTGAAATCCACCCTGCAACCTTCTGTAAGAAACAGTTTCAATAACACAAATGAGCACTTTCTAACTGCATTGACATTGTTCAGTAACTTTTAAGACAGTTAATGATATGCTCTCAAGCCAGATTAACAGTATAACAGTAGCTCAGATGTTTTGAAGGGGTGTAAACAAGGGAGGGGTAATAATCTAGGCTAACAAATACTATACTGTAAGAAGACAAGCTAGTTTACTTCTAATCACTTCAGTCCCTCAATTTAACAGTCTATGCAACTACTGGGTACCCAGAGTGGAAAACAGGCATGCCTGAGGCAGTGCCATGGGTTGGCCAGTGTTGCAGTTGTATTTGGGGCGCTGGATGGAAAGAAGGGTGATTAAATGTGAGCAACACACTTGTAAAACCATTTGTAATCCTGACCGGTTGGCCCAGTCACATTTAAACACATTAAACTGGCAAACAGAATCAGACGGTACCATTTAAACAATTGATGATTGGTTGCAGGGAGCTACCCTGATTGTACTCGCTGTACTCAAAAGGAAGGATGCTGTAGCTGGCATCATGGAAGACCAGTGGCTCCCTAAAGCTGCTGGTGAGTACTGGGGCCGATACTACTCACCTCTGCTTCATGGCTTTTCCCTGTAGGTGGGCCTCAACCTGCATTTGGTTGCTGCCCAGTTGCTGAATCCCCAAGCCTGGTCTCTCACCAAAATGGTGCTTCAGCCCCCAGCTGGAAAATTGTCCTTTCAATGGTTTGGCTTTGTTGCTGATGTCCCCCAGCTGGAGTTACGGAAAAAAAGAGTCCACTGACACACTTCCCCATTTTAGAGTTCTCTGAAGACTAGTTTCCACAGAATGCTGGCTGCCCAGAACAAGACAGAAGTCCCAAAGCAATTTTATCTGTCAACAGTTCGAGCCGCACCATGAGGGGTCTGAATAACAAGACAACTCTCCCTCTCACTGTAAAGGCAAGTTTCCAGATTCTAGCTCTTGGCTGCAGAAACCTCAAAAGTCACTTCTATTCTGATGTGTATGCAGTCCTAGATTCAGTCGATTCCGTTTGGGACCAAGCTGGGTCCGGAGGAGGCAATTACAGGCCTCTCTCTGTGGAATTTCTCACAGCCCACACATAGGCTGTTACCTTTTCGGTGGCTCGAGCTGACTTACTTTTTTTCAAACAGTTAAACACAAGGACCGGGATACCTGTACTCTGGTTGACTACCCTATCTGTCAATCCAAGTCTGAGAGCCCTCATTGGTCAATTTAGGCACCAACAAGAAAGTTCACAGCTTTTCCCACAAGTCAATGTAATTAGGACTGATTGCCAAGTCTTGGACTAAACATGGTGGAGCCCATAGTGGAGGAACCAATAAGCAAAGTTAACAACTCATTTATTTAGTAACGGTAAAGATTTAGAAAAACCTTTTACAGATTTTAACCGTGCTCCCTCTGCTTTATCAAGTGACTCTAGAGTGGAGTGAATTAGGATTATGCCGAGCTGATCATGAGTCTTGATTTACTCAGACCCAGCCCAGGCTATAATATTGTATACCATACACAAGCTGGATCTCTTAAAGACATATCGTAGAAGCATGGATCTGCACACTCATGCCAGATAACATCGGACCATTACTGTATATGCATTTACTGTACATCCACTTTCTGGATGTCTACCAAGCAGTGGACATCAGAGAAACCCAAGGGGAATCTCAAGGTGAGTCTCTTGAAATTGGGAGGAGGCTACATATAGTGTATAGAGGGGTGAGTAGTCTTGCATTTTTAAATTACTGCCATAAAAGGAGTCATAACAAAGAGACAGAATATGTTTTGCTAAATTATAGAAAAAGATTAGATTAAATGTATGATGGAAATAGAAAATAAAATCAGAATTGATGTTTTGACCATAGCACTTTTTCAGGAATTATCTATGGGGAAAAAGTAAACATAGTTATGTATAACCAGCACTGTTAAATTGTCATCTGTCACGGAATGCACAGTACCCAGCATGATCAATCAGTGAATAGCTAGGACTGACCTTGAATAGCTAATTATGTTGCTGTGTGTGGGTGAAACGATGACTTACTGGTGACACTTCTACAATGAACTTTGCTGGCTATTGAGCTGAACATTGCTATATCTAGGAGTGAGCATCACTGTGAATATTTTTCCCCAAATATCATGCATCATGGGCTGTTCACTGTTCAGATCAGATTAACAAGTAGTACTTGCTGTACTAGAAATTCAAAAATTAGAAAAAACTCTAGCCCTTCCCAGATGGCCAGGGCTAGTTTCTTCACCCCTTCAGGGGACTCTTGTCTTCTGACCCACTCCACTTATTTATACATTTCATACTGGGTTATCATACTGGGCTATGGATGGAAGAAGGCACTTCTGCCCATATTAACCATCCATCCACATCAGCAGGTCCATATATATCCCCTGTTCAAAAGAAACTGATCCAACTGTTTCTTGAATAAATTCAAGGTATTGCATTCCACAAGGTTATTTGGTAATGGCTTCCACAACCTGCCGGTTCTTTGTGTGAAAAAAATCTTCCCCTTTTGGTTGAGGTGTCTAACTTTATTTGTTATTTATGAGTCCTAAGCTCAATAGGTTTTTGCTGTATCTCTATCTGAAGATCCTGCATTACATCTTTATCTTTCAGGATCTTATATATTAACAGTAAATCCCCCTCAACCTTCTGTTCTCCAGGCTAAAAAGGTTTTTTTTTCAACCTGGCTTTGTAATTTAGGTTTTTCCTACCACTCACTATTTTAGCTAATCTGCATTGTATCCCTTCAATTTTTTTCACATCCCCCTTTAACTGAGGGCTCCACAACGGGGACCCATAATCCAGATAAGGTCTTATATATGTTCTATACAAGAGTAATATAAATGATGCTGATCTGCTTACAAAGGATCATTTAATATTTTGAATCATATAATTTGATTTCCTGATGATACTTGACTGATGAGCTGAAAAGTCTAAGTGCTGATCAATAATAATTCCACAGTCCCATTCAGTTTCTGTATTCTTAATTTTCTCAGAGTTTAGTGAATACTCTTGCTTGTTATTTAGTTTGTCCATATGTAAGATAGAACATTTATCCACACTAAAATACATTTCGTTCATCCTTGCCCATGCTTCCACCTTTTTTAAATCCAGCGTTAGCTGTTCAATCCCTTCCACTTCATTAATGGGTCCTCTTATTTTCACATCATCTACAAACTTAACAACCCAACATTTGAAATAAGCGTATACATTTTTTTAAAGGAGGTGGCACACTTGGGTTCTCTCCTCTTTCACTGAGTTCCTCCTTGTGTTCGTGTTTCCATTTATTTTGAGCAGCTCCCTATGCTGACTCTTTTTATCTCATGAAGAAATGTGCATGTTTTAATTGTGTCCCCCCCCCCCATTCTCCAGTGGGTACATGATGAGGTCCTCAAGCCTCTCCACGAAGGACTTCTCTTGCTGCTCCTCTGCCTATGCATTCCAGTGTCCTATTTGCCTTCACCAGTGCTCTGCTGCACTGCACTGCACTGATTGCACCAAGTTGTCTGCTATTAACACCCCATGATCCTTTTCATCTGTTGCTTTTTCCAACCTTACTAATCCCATCCTATATTCCACCTTTGGGTTCCTGACACAACATTCAAAACTTAGGACTTTGCACTTTTTAAATTGAATTTTAGTAACCCCTTATCCTTGAATATGTCTCTGACTCCTTAGATCTTCCCTCAGTACCTTGACACCCACATCATTGTCCACTCCTCCTCAGAATTTTCTGTTATCTGCAGAGTCACATTTTCCCCTGGATTCCATCTCAAATGTCACATAAAGAAATGTTAAATCGTACTAGGCATAACAACACTCCCTTGGGAAACCCACTGGCTTTTGGAGCTTCTGAGAATTTTCCATTTAAGACAATCCTGTGTTATCTTATCAAGTCAGTTCTGGACCCACCCAGTAATCTTGTCCACCACATCCTGGTCATCCAGTTTCAAGGTCAAAGGTTTCACTAAAGCCTACTCAAAGTACATCCACTTCTTAGCTTTCGTCCTCCATAAATAACATAATCAAAGAAGTCAATCAGTAGGGCTGTGTGAAAAAAACTTCTGCCAGCAGAATTTGTGTGAAGCTCAAACTTTTGCTTCCACTAAAGTATGGAAAACATTTTGCAACATTCATAGAAATTCTGACCTAGAGTGGTGGAATAAATGTATGAACTATGGATTAATGTATTAAACTGTGGAACTAGATTCCGTGGAACTGACTACTGTTAAAGGTCAGTTCTGTGGAACTTCTTTTTTCAGTTTAATACATTAATCCTAAATGTCTACGTTCATTCCACAGTTCAATGAGGCACTGAATTGTGGAATGAATGTGTGAAAAAATATATGTTACAGGTCATGTATCACCTCCTCCATTTATTTATCTTTCCAGTCCATGGTGTCTAGTTGTACTGCCACCCTACGATTCCTGGCCCCTAAAAATGTACCATTTTCCTTGGTGTCTAGTGGCACCCCCACCCTCTGATCACCAGCCACTAACAATTTATGATTTCCCTACCCTTAGATCACTGACCCCCAAACAATGTACCATTTTCATTGGTGTCTAGTGGCACCCCTCACCCTCTGGTCACCAGCCACTAACAATATATAATTTCCCTATCCTCAGATCACTGACCCACAAACAATGTACCATTTTTCTGGTGTCTAGTGGCACCCCCACACCCTCTGATCTCCAGCAACTAACAATTTATGATTTCCCTACCCTTAGATCACTGACCCACAAACAATGTACCATTTGTCTGGTGTCTAGTGGCACCCTCATACCCTCTGATCACCAGTCAATAACAATTTATGATTTCACTAACCTCAGATCACTGACCCCCAAACAAAGTACCATTTTCCTGGTGTTTAGTGGCACCCCCACTCCTCTGATCACCAGATCCTAACAATTTATGATTTCCAGACCCTCAGATCACTGACCCACAAACAATGTACCATTTTCCTGATGTCTAGTAGCACCCTCACTCTTTGATCACCCGACACTAACAATTTATGAGTTCACTACCCTAAGATCACTGACTCACAAACAATGTACCATTTTCATGGTGTCTAGTGGCACACCTCACCCACTGATCATCAGCCACTAACAATTTATTATTTCCCTACCCTCAGATCTCTGAGCCCCAAACAATGTACCATTCTCCTGGTGTCTAGTGACAGCCCCACTCCTTTGATCACCAGCCACTAACAATATATGATATCCCTACCCTCAGATCACTGACCCACAAACAATGTACAATTTCTGGTGTCTAGTGGCACCCCCTACCCTCTGATCACCAGCCAATAACAATTTATGATTTTCCTACCCTCAGATCACAGACCCACAAACAATGTACCATTTTTCTGGTGTCTAGTGGCACCCCCATGCCTTAGATCACCAGACCCTAACAATTTATAATTTCCCTACCCTCAGATCACTGACCCCCAAACAATGTAGCATTTTTCTGGTGTCTAGTGGCACCCCCAGACCCTCTGATCACCAGCCACTAACATTTTATGACATCCTTATCCTCAGATCACTGACCCCCAAACAATGTATTATTTTCCTGGAGTCTAGTAGCACCACCACTCCCCTGATCACCAGCAACTAACAATTTATGATATTCTTACCCTCAGATCACTGACCCATAAACAATGTACCATTTTCCTGGTGTCTAGTGGCACTCCCCCACCCTCTGATCACCAGCCACTAACAAGTTATGATTTCCCTACCCTCAGATCACTGAACCACAAACCATGTATAATTTTCCTGGTGTCTAGTGGCACCACCACTACCCTGATCACCAGCAACTAACAATTTTTGATATCCTTACCCTCAGATCACTGACCCATAAACAATGTACCATTTTCCTGGTGTCTAGTAGCACCCCTACTCCTTTGATCACCAGCCACTAACAATTTATGATATCCTTACCCTCAGAACACTGACCCATAAACAATGTACCATTTTCCTGGTGTCTAGTGGCACTCCCCCACCTTCTGATCACCAGCCACTAACAAGTTATGATTTCCCTACCCTCAGATCACTGACCCACAAACAATGTATCATTTTCCTGGTGTCTAGTGGCACCACCACTACCCTGATCACCAGCAACTAACAATTTTTGATATCCTTACCCTCAGATCACTGACCCATAAACAATGTACCATTTTCCTGGTGTCTAGTAGCACCCCTACTCCTTTGATCACCAGCCACTAACAATTTATGATATCCTTACCCTCAGATCACTGACCCACAAACAATGTATCATTTTCCTGGAGTCTAGTGGCACCCCACATTCTCTGGTCACCAGTCAATATCAATTTACCATTTCCCTACCCTCAGATCACTGGCCCCCAAACAATGTACCATTTTCCTGGTGTCTAGTGGCACCCCCACTCCTCTGATCACCAGCCACTAACAATTTATGATTTCCCTACCCTCAGATCACTGACTCACAAACAATGTACCATTTCCTGGTGTCTAATGGCATCCCCACCCTCTGATCACCAGCCAATAACAATTTATGATTTCCCTACCCTCAGATCACAGACCCACAAACAATGTACCATTTTTTTCTGGTGTCTAGTGGCACTCCCATGCCTTTGATCACCAGACCCTAACAATTTATAATTTCCCTACCTTCAGATCACTGACCCCCAAACAATGTACCATTTTTCTGGTGTCTATTGGCACCCCCAGACTCTTTGATCACTAGCCACTAGCAATGTATGACATCCTTACCCTCAGATCACTGACCCCCAAACAATGTACCATTTTCCTAGTGTCTAGTGGCACCACCACTCCTCTGATCACCAGCAACTGACAATTTATGATATCCTTACCCTCAGATCACTGACCCACAAACAATGTATCATTTTCCTGGTGTCTAATGGCACTCCCCCACCCTCTGATCACCAGCCACTAACAAGTTATAATTTCCCTACCCTCAGATCACTGACCCACAAACAATGTATAATTTTCCTGGTGTCTAGTGGCACCCCCACTCCTTTGATCACCAGCCACTAACAATGTATGATATCCTTACCCTCAGAACACTGACCCACAAACAATGTACCATTTTCCCGGTGTCTAGTGACACTAACCCACCCTTTGATCACCAGCCACTAACAATTTATGATTTACCTACCCTCAGATCACTGACCCACAAACAATGTACAATTTTCCTGGTGTCAAGTGGCACCCCACATCCTCTGGTCACCAGTCAATAAAAATTTATGATTTCCCTACCCTCAGATCACTGACCAACAAACAATGTACCATTTTCCTGGTGTCTAGTGGCACCCCCACCCTCTGATCACCATCCAATAACAATTTATGATTTCCCTACCCTCAGATCACTTACCCACAAACAATGTACAATTTTCCTGGTGTTTAGTGGCACCCCCGTTCCTCTGCTGCTGTAGCATGTCATTTCCCTGCATCCTGTCATCACTGTGCCTCCTGCACCTTCGCCACCTTTCTGCTGTCAATATAATTCCCAGTAGGGCTATTGGTTCAGACATTGTCCTCCTCTGTCACTGTTAGGTCATGGCTTTCAGACTACTGGCTGCTACCTGACTGTTGTCTGTCAGTCTTCTTGTGCCCTTTTATATACTCTAGTGTGCTTGGACAACTTTCTCCATGTTATAAGGGGTGAGAACTTAGATCGATTCATCTACATAGTTTTCAGCTTCTTGAATCCAACACTGGGGGTTACTACTGCCTTTTTTGCCACAAGTCACAATACACAATGTCACACACCTGTTTCAGATGAAAGCTTGGTGCATGCCTCTATGTCACAGACTGCAAACTCATTGGTGCAGGCCATGTCTCTGAATACGTTTGGCACATTTTATGATGCACGTTGCTGTGTGCATCATTCCTGAGTGTCGCAAACCACACAAGTCCATTCTGTCTCTTTAAAAATCTGGTTCTAAGTGTTGTTGTTATTTTAGTTGCTTCTATTGTTATTATTTTAAGATATTTCAGTTAAGGTATTATAGTTTTCTGACAAATTTAGAGGAAAGTTAGAACATATTTTTTCTACTACAAGATCAGGTCATGTAGTGTTTTTCATGTGTTTGTTTGTTTTGTTGGTTTGCAGGACATAGCAGTGAAATTCAGGACAGTTCTGTGAAAATCAGGACAGGTGGTAACCTACTCCATACAGGACTGGAGCAAGGGGGGGTTACCACTGGACACAAGGAGCCATTACTGTTTCTTATGACCAGATAGGCAATCCACTGGACTGCCAGCAAGTTAAGTTAATGTGCTGAGCAGTGAAGGAATCTCTAGACCACTGATGCCATTCAATACATGTATGGTGGAGAAGGTGGAGGGGGCAAAATCTGGGTGGGATTTTGGTTCACTACCAGTGGCAACAGCGCGTTGTTGCACCATGGTCCTAGTATAGTGCCATAGGGTAACACAGTCACAGTAAGAGTAACAAATCACCTTGTTAGCATGTTCAAACCTTTTAAGCACCCTCTAACTTCTAGGATAGCTATATGCATTGCACATCCTTCAGTGTAGAGTGCAGACAAGTGGAGGCACAAGGGTATGACATGAAATTGTCTGTTTAGAGTAATTGCCTGCTGCAACTGGGAATGGGGCCAGGGATCTTACTGTCTTAACATAAGGTTATCAGTTATTTTTTAAGGCTCAAATTGCACAAAACCCCTTTTTTGCATGATTTTTAACGTACCAAACATTGAAGGATTTTTCTGTTTTAAATCATTGGCAAAAGTGTGAGACAATCCTGTGAAAATCCCCCAGTGTTACATAAAACACTGGTTTGCATTCAAAAACAACAATTTTCCCATAAAATCAAAGCATTGTTTTATGACAAAATGTGACAGTATGTTTGCACAATTGTGAAAAAAGTTTACCAAAAATGCACATCCTTATTTTCTTGCCCTAATACAGACCTCATTTCATTCTCCTGATTTTCACTCTACAGAAGTCATAAGCCTCTTTTTGTGATGATACAATGAGTTGCAGAAATGACTATGATCTCACAAACAGATGATTCTTACTGTAGCAGAGAGAAAACCAAGGGGATAGTATAAAACCTGATGCATAGAGATCCCTCTTTCTTTATGTCTCCAGTAATAGAGTGAGGGAAGAAAAATACAGAGGCCAGGATATTCAGGCTGTGCCAGAAAGATGCACAATATAGGGAGCAGGCACATGTCCAGCGTGCCATGGGGCAACAGACGCGATATTCAAACCATGCGCAGGACAAAGTACTCCTGTGCAACATGGCTGAATATCACTCCAGACATAGTGCAATGAGGGATGTGCCATGGAGCAGAGCTGATGTGCAATAGCACCCTAGGGATGTGCATGGACAAAGACAGAAAGCAGCTGAGCAGCAGCCAGGGATACACCATGCACTGAGGAGCACACACCAGGACAGACAGAGCATCCTCCCCCCAGCCCCCCCACCAGGGCAAGGCCCCCAGGAGCAGCACAACCAGATGGGTACAGGACAGACCACTGAACCCTGAACTCCTGTGCTGAACCAACAGCAGATGTGATCTAGCAGTCCCCACCCACTGGGCACAGTGCCCTTGCACCATCCATCAGCCAACAGAGACCAGGACACAAGGATGGCCAAGCCCCACCCATGCCATGGCACCACACCAATGCCAACCCCCCTAGTACAGAGCATCCAAAACACCTAGCCCAGAAGCAGGACCAAACAGTGCATGGCACTAAAGGCAGTCCACTACCACCATGTCAAGGCATCCAGCCACCCCAGAGTGCAATGCACATGTATCACAACCCCACCATGACCACCCAATGCAGGCAGTGACAGTGTCCACCAATGCCACCACAACCTACACAAGGCCCTCCAGCATGGCCCCCACAGAAGCACAGCAAGGTGCATGACTTGGCACCAGTACATGAGGGACCCCATACGTGACAAGATCCACCCCGGACACCACCACAAGCAAGAAGGCACTCTGAACACAGGACCAGAGCACAGTCTACCACCCATGCACCCACCCTGCCTCAGCACCGGCCCCACCAGGCAACACAGCACCCTCCCATGGTACATGGAGGCATGTGCCACACAGGAGCCAACAAAGGGCACACACAATGC
The DNA here is from genome assembly GCA_016271365.2 of Neoceratodus forsteri. Lineage (NCBI taxonomy): Eukaryota > Metazoa > Chordata > Ceratodontiformes > Ceratodontidae > Neoceratodus > Neoceratodus forsteri. The sequence continues at coordinate 679,736,757 of CM057456.1, read as the reverse complement.
CCCCCAGTCCCATGGGCACTCTGTCAAACAGCCACACAAAGCAGTGTGACAAGCCCTGCCATCGTGAAGCCCATGGTGCCATGTAACCTGTAGCCTACCAACCAGTAGGCTGCTGGTGAGCCTGCCATGTGGTGGTTGCCCCATGAGACTGGCCACCCTGATGACTGTCGCAGGGGCCTGTTACAAGGCCACCACCTGCAAGCAGCAGGACCCCATGTGACAGCCACCAGACCACAGGCACTGCCCCAGTCACCATGTACTGCATGGAGGGGGGACCAATAGCACCGCCCACAGAGGCAACAGGGATAGATGTGCGATAGTCCATGGGTCAGAATGCCAGCTGCAAGGACACTGTGCCTGGAAGGTGACAGGGATGGACTGCCCCTGAAGGAATGCCAGCAGCCAAACATGCGGTGGTGGGGGCGACATGACCATGCATACCACAGTTGCACATGGTGGCAGTGTAGCAGCAATGGCCACAGCTGCACAGGCAAAGCATACACTGACAAGGGCAGCTTGGATATGGCACATGCACCACAGCCTGCTGCACACAGGTGAACAGTGCAGAGGGTACACAACACATGCCTCTAGACAGAGCTAACCCATGGCCCCCACCCACACCAGTGGAAAAGCCCCACCAGGCACACCCACTGCCAAGTCAGCCCCACCCCACGGTAGCCATGCACACCACTGCAGCAAGGCTCCATACGCCCATTGTGAATCAGAGACAGACACGGACATAGATATAAATGTATGTATTAAAGAAAAAAACAACATGTACTACAATAACGATAACTATTTACAAAGGAAGAGGGGATAGGTGAGGATGCTACAAGGGGGGAGGGGAAAGGGCCAGGGGACAAAGGGAAAGACAAAGGTGGAGGACATGGGGGTGTGGGGTACTGTCCGTGGAGGGATGGAGTGACTTCAGCAGCTGCAGGCCCTAGTGGCAGTCCCAGTCCTCTCCCTCCTCCCTGTGGTGCCTGTGGTGCCACTGCTGGTCTCACCATCCATCCTCTCCAGTGTCAACTGGGTGACTTGGAGGATCTCCCAGAGGGTCTGCTCCATGGCCTTCCAACGATGTCCACCTAGGATAAGGGAGCAGAAACAGTATGAGTGACTGGCCAGCCTAGCACAGCTCACCCAGTGTGGATGGTGTGCATCTGTGGCTGGCACCCCTGGGATGGCATGTGACCACACACAGTGAGTGCACCCACATAAGCCACCTACCCGGGCAACCACAGCCATGCAAACCACTACACACCAGCACCTCTCATGCACTGCACAGCACCATCCTGGCCATCTGGCATCATGGCAATGCAGTGTGATAGCAGTGGCACAGCCAGGCACTGAGTGCACCCACAGCCCACCTGCGACACCCACCCACTTGTGCAGGCCCACAGGATGGTGCAGAGGGCACTGTAGGAAGTGCACAGCTGGAGGGGCCATGTGCAGAGGGCCATGCTACACCACCACCCCTGCAACCCACCCTGCACAGGTGTATAGTGAATCATGGTACTCATCTGCATCCCAGTCAGCAGGGCACTGCTGACCCACAGCACCACCACTGTGGCCTGCCCACATGACCACTCCACCGGCGTGGTCTTGTCCCTGTCATTCCTGGGAAATATGGGCCCTATGGCAGTCCTCTGGTCCTGGGGGGAACATGGAGAGAGGCACTTCAGTACATGTATGACCCATAGGCCCCCCCACCAGTGTGGTGGCCTGCACAGCACATCTTGGTCATGGTGGTGTAGGGTGGGCATGATGTGATGCACCCCCACACCCAACAACACAGATGCTGACCCCCCTGGCAGCCCAGACTGCCAACCACTGTGCCCTGAGGACAGTAGGACATGACTAGTGATGGTCAAGGTGCTCTTACCTGCCCATATCACGGGTCACCACCGGACATGTGCCTGCAGGTGCCTCAGGCAGTCATGGCAATGCCACTTGAGATCCCCGTAGCTGTGGTGATACTGCTTCCTGGAACGATGGCTCCCTGTGGCCTCCTCCAGTCCATCTGCAACCTCCTCCCATACTGCGGTGCAAGGCCTCTGGAAGGACACCTGCCCAAACAGGGTGCCTGCATGGGACTCTACAAGAGCCACCATGTTGGCCAGCTCAATAGCACTCCACACAGGGGCTCTGGTGCGTGGCATTATGCAGGCTGTTCACAGCTCAAAATGGTGCCTGGTAGCACATGTGTCCCATGTGATGAGGCAGCACTGTGCTGAGCTGCCATTCACAATCACGCTGGCACCAGACTGCACAATAGGAGGGCAGCCACATGGCTGCTTGACACCTAGAGGGAAAAGGGCAGCTGCAGGGTCAAGGATCTGGCCATGCACGGAGCACCACTGTGCTATTGGGAGGCCCTTGTATGGTGCATGGTAGGGTGCATGTGTGAGATGACATGCAGTGGCCTATTGCGCAGAGGTGCCATGGCACCCACGGTGCACTATGGCATGTGTGCCCCGTCAGTCATAGAGCGCATGAGTGCCACAGGCACAGTAGTGGCTGTACGCTGTACTGCCTCCCATGCAATGTGCATATGCTGCACCGCTAACATACCTGTCAGCACCACGCACATGCGTGGTGTGGGACCGATTGCACACATCACAGTGGTGCACCACACCTTGAGCATGCTCAACACCATTGAGCAAGGCGCATCCACGTGATATTCATCCAGGTTATGCAAATCAGCTCATGAGCCAATCCACAGTGCATCAGCTGCATTTGCATCCCATTACAGTTGTGCATGTCCTCATCTGCATGCAATGCACTATAAAGGCGCCATGAAATTGCACAGGCCATGGATCAGTATTGCAGCCTTGGAAGGTAGGTGCCATGCTGTGGGAACCTCAAGACAGTGATCTGGGATGGCAGTCTGGGACTGAACAGTCCATGGTAACACCTGTCTATCTCCCCCGGTACAAGCATGACTGACTGTGAGGAGGATGAGGAGCAGGGGATGGTGTGGAACTGGAGGCCCAACTTCATCAGGGCAGAATCTGATGCCCTGTTCGAGGGCATATTTCGACAGGGAGCCACTCCTCACTGGACAGAGAGGCACATCACAGTCCCATGTGGTGGCATGGGGTGAGGTGGCATGTGTAGTCAACCAGTAGGGCAGCCACCAGTGGTCCATGCAGGAGTGCAAGAAAAAGGTTGGCATGGACAGGAGGAGAATAAAGGACAAGGTGGCTGCCATCCGGGTGGTGCGTGTCACCACTGGTGGGGGCCAGCAAGACGTGCCACGCCTGATGCAGTGAGAGGAGCAGGTGGCTAGCAGCATGCAGCATTGTGCCATTAAAGGTGTGCCCAGTGGAGGCTTTCAGATGGGTGGTAGCCCATCGCTACATGGTAGGACCGTTGATAGCAGTGTGAGGGTGGCAGGGGGGTGGGGTCCCAGGGGTCAGGAGGCACCACTAACAATACTGTGTTCCCTTTCAGCTCCTGAGTGGCTGCATGGGGCAGCGGTGGTGGGTGTGTCCACTGAGGAGGCATCTCTGGAACCGGTGGAGTACCCATCCACCTCCACTGGTGTCCAAGGGACTGACCACCTGCAGCCCTGCTCAGCTGTCTGGACTGATGCCTGTGGTGCTGGTGCAGATGAGGCCCTGGCTGTGTTCCAGCTGGATGACAGGCATGGTGTCCTGTGAGACACAGATTGGGGCCAACTCCAGTACCGATGATGAGATGACGCATGTCCCGGACAGTGATGTCAGTGGGTCACAGGGGGATCTCACGACTGGCAGCCACCTAGGTGGTTGTGCAGGCAGCACTGGTGTTGTTACCTGCCCACCAGCCACTGTTCCTGATGTGTCTGTGGCATCCAGTGGGGCAGCACTGGTGTGCAGACATGGCAGTGGTGTTGGTGGTGCCGATGAAGGCATGCTGGTGGTGCCCAGTGCTCAGCAGCCAGAGGGGTGGTGGCAGCAAGTGGACAGTGTTGATGGGGGGTCATGGATAGGGTGCGGCAACAATGCACCATGTGAGGATGTACCCCAGAAGGGCACTGCCGTGCAGTGCCCACCATCATGGGGTACTGTGCCGAAGGGCCAGGACCCACATGGGGGGTCAGCAAGATGGCGATGCAGATGACCCCTTGGATGCCCACAGCTGTTTGCTCCAGGTTTCTGTGGATCAGCAGATACAGCTCGTGGTAGTGGTGGATGCATTTCGTGCAGAGCTGTGCCAGGCAGAGGAGCACTGCGGCAGGGACCATGCCCTGCTCCTGGCAGAGTTGGCCCAACAGCAGGCAGAAGAGACTGTGGCTATCCATAGGCACACCACAGTGATGGTGACTGTTGTGGCAACACTGGCCAACTGGCTGTGTTCCCTGCCACTGCACACCCCACAGAGTGCAATGTCCACCCCTCGGTCCCGGTGTAGGGTGACACCACTCATGTCAATGCCAGGATCAGCAGTGGGCATTCCAAGCACACCCAGTGTGGGCATGTTTGGTGGCTTGCAGACACCTGTGTGGGCATGGTAGTGTTCACGCAGCATCACACTTGGGGGACCATCAGTGCCACCCCATGAGGCCACTGCTTAGCCTGCTATGGCTGGCAGGCCCCAGCAGGGCTGCCCATGCATCCAAGGTGGCTGTGCCACTGTGCAGCATGACTGACCTTTCCCCCCTCCATGATCACTGGCTGCCGCTGCCCTGTGTGCACTGTGGTGTTCCATGTGCAACGCATGGGTGTAGTGTCCTGTCCCTCACTCACACAGGCCCTGTGCACACCCACCCAGCTGCTGGCCACTGTGGCATGTGCATGATGATGCCAGCATTGTGCTGTCTGCCACAGTGCAACTGTGCTCAACATCTGAGACACACACAGTGCCGCCACTGGGTGTGGTTCTGTTGGGTCCTGTGAGGGTGTGGGGGGGTGTATGGTGGTGGATGTGCATGTGGCCCTGTGGGCAGGGGTTGGGTTGTGTGTGTGTGCCTGTGTGTGCATGCCTTGTGCAGCCCTGCTGTGTTCTGCCTTTGTGTGGCAGCCCCTTCCCAAACCTATACCCCTGTCACCGATACTGCCTTGGTGTCTGCCCCTGCCTGTCTGTCAGCTGTGCCGTTGCCCCCTTGTGCTTGCATCTGGCCCTGTACACCTACCTGTGTGGTCCATAGTGCTCCTCTGTGATGGTGTCTCCATGCTGCTGGGCCATCCGGGCCAGCCAGGGATCCCTTCACTCAGGGGTGGCTTCCCAACAGTAGCTGGATCGGCATCCTCTTCGTCCCCACTGCTGTCCCCCTCCTCGACTTCAACAGCTATCCCACAGTTGGTGGCCATGTTGTGCAGGATACAGCAGGCTAGGAATAGCCTGCAGGCCTATGAGGGGCTTTACTGTAGGGAACCACCAGACCTGTCCAGACAATGGAAGCTGCCCGAACACCCACTCGATGATGTTCCATGTGGTGATATGTGCCTCATTGTACTATTGCTGCACTGGGGTCAAGGGGAGCTGGTATGGTGTGAGCAGCCAGAGCCGGAGTGGGTACCCATTGTCACCCATGTGTAGAGGGGTATTGTTAGCATAGTGGTCTGTAACACTGTGCACCTGGCGTTCCAGGGTGCATCCCATAGCACCCCTGCCCCACACCCCTCTTGCTGCTCCCAGTGTCTGGTGTACACTCATACTCACCTGCCAGGTGGCCAGTGGGGATGTTCCCACTCTCAAACCTATAGCACAGTGCAGACTGGTGCCAGATGAAGGCATTGCATGCTCCCCCAGGGTGCGTGGCTCAGACATTGATTATGTGCCCCCTAGCATTGCACACCACCTGGCAGTTGACACTCGGGTATCCCTTGCAGTTAATATATGCCACCCCCTCTGGGCCAGGTGGAGTATGGATACCAACATGGGTGTAGCCAATGGCCCCAAGCATGCCAGGCAACCGTGCTACCCTGTGGAACTCCTGCATGTTTGCTGTGTGCTCTGCCTGTGTGCTGGGAAAATGGATGTACTCCACAGCATGTGGCAGCAGTACGCTAAGGAATTGTGTGAGTAGGCATGATGTGGCTGACTGGGTTATGCCTGTTGTGTTCCCTGTTGGTCTCTGGAAAGTGCTTGTGGTGAGCAGGCACATGACTGCTGTGATCTTTGTCTCTACTGACAGAGCATGGCTCTGTCTTGTGGGTGCCTGCATCTCCTCTCTGCACAGCTCACAGAGCCGCCTCAGAATGGCCTGGTTCAGGTGGGACCCGGTCCATGATCCCGATGTCACTGTACAGCTCAAAGCTGATGCAGGCACGATACAGCCTGTTCTGGGCATGCCGCTGATGGGCCCTTTCACTTCCACACACCCCTGCTGCCTGCCTCCTCACACCCCTCATTACTGCCTCCATCTGGAAGGTGGCACTGGCCATGTCCTAGGTTCCCAATTTGTGAGTCCCTGCTTGCCGCAGTGCAGCCAGTCTCCACCGTGGACTGCTGCTGTGCTGGGCTACTCCTGGATCCCTCCCAGAGAGAGGAGAGCAGTCCTCCAGATACTCAATCCCTCTCTCACCCCTGCCGACCCCCGGCAGTCTGGGCTTGTTCCCGAACCCGGGTCACCAGCGTGGCGCAAGGTGTGGTGTCCAGTGCCTCAACCCTCAACACCACCAGGTTGGGCTTTGGGATCATACTGTTGGTGCTCAGATGTATTGTCAGACATCAGATGCCACTGGATTTTGATGGCATCCAACCATGGCTCTGATCTCCTCAGATCCCAAAAATGGATCTCAGCCATAGGATCAGATGGTTGGATCAGGGATACAATGATTGGATCACAACTATCTGAGGATTCAGACATCTGAGCTCATCCAGCCTTTGATCCCCCAAATCTAACTGTTATCTGCCCCCCAAAAATTTGGTCAGACGGAGATTGGACTAGGAGGATGGATAGAAGGACTATCTGATGGAGGGTGCACTAATCACACGGAGCATTATTCAAGACCCATTAGCCCATACTATGCATTTTTCTACCAAGTACAGTACTGGGGGGATTCTGTACTGTTGGGGTGTGCCGTCCTTCTGATGAGACATTAAACAGTGTTTTCATCTCCCATCTCATGTGGATGTTTGCGTGGACATTATAGATCCTATGGCACTTTTCAAGAAAAGTAAAGGAATTTCCCAAGTGTCATAGCTCAGTTGCCCTCATTCATTAAAAAGAACAAAGCCGCTGACAGCTCCAGGTTATTTGATTTCCATTCATTTACATCTACTGCATATCCACTGTCCCCCAGCCCCATCCTGGGGTCGAGGTTGAAAGTTGAAAGTATTATGAAATCTTCCTTTCGAGGGCAAAGGCAATTGAATAGACAAAATGGAAGTAAGCTAATTTACATCTGAATATTACATTTTAACATATTTATGAAGACATTGGGAAATCATATTACATTTACCTTCATTCCTGTTTTTTCCTATAATCAATATTATAATGGATTTTTAGATCAAAAGTGGCAGTCAGTAAAAAAGATTTTTAAGTACATACTCATTTAATAATTATTGCTATTTCTACAGTTTGACTGTATAAAAAGCAGCTGGGAGGATATCTGAGGTTTGCAGTCGAGCAGAGATGGAGAGAGATTATTTGTTGAACACAACTTCAGCTTTGGATTGGAAAACTTCTTCAATAGTTGATTATTCAGACTACGATGATGCATACAACAACAGTGCCATGAACACAGATGTTGCCACTGTCCTGCCACCGCTATTCTATTTTTGGTTTATTTTGTGCCTCACTGGAAATAGTTTTGTTTTGTTCATTCTGATGAAGTATGAGAGTTTAAGGAATGTAACTAACATTTTTGTCTTAAATCTGGCCATCTCTGATTCTGTCTTTGCCCTCACTCTGCCTTTTCTGGCAGTCTATTTTTCTTCTGACTGGATCTTTGGAAATATTATGTGCAAAATTGTGAGTGGAGTTTATTTTATTGGCTTCTACAGTAGCATCATGTTTGTGACAATTTTGACACTGGACCGATATCTAGCACTGGTTCATCCAGTGACTGCTATAAAGATGAGAAAGGTTGGATATGCTGCTATGGCAAGTGAAACAGTTTGGGCAGTCAGCATTTTGATAACCACCCCAGAGTTTGTTTTTTATGAGACCAGCGAGAGCAACGATGAAGGAATTTTTTGTGAACTCACCGAGAACCCAAATACAAATATTTATATATGGAAATTGGTATCTAACTTTCAGCAACTTGTACTGTTCTTTATGCTTCCTTTTATTGTCAATGTCTTTTGTTATGTAAGAATCATAAAGGCGTTACTGTCCTGCAAAACCCAAAAGAAGCACAGGACTGTTAAGGTAATACTCTGCATTGTGCTGGTGTTTTTCTTTAGCTGGACACCATACAATGTCACTGTTCTCCTTGAATCTTTACAAGATCTCCAGGTAATGTATTCAGAAGAGAGTGACATGAGTGAGGAGCTTGCTTATGCTATGGAGCTCTGCCGTAATATAACTTACCTCCACTGCTGTGTCAATCCCATTTTTTACGCTTTTATTGGAACGAAATTCAGGAGGCACTTGACTTCTTTGTTTTGCAAAGGGAAGGGAAAGCAGTGGTTTCATGCTAGGCAATCCTTCCTGAGCTCTACTCGTGCTCCTATGGAATTATCTCCATCCCTCTACAGTCACGTCAAATAAACAAGACTTTAAAATACGAGAATTATTTTTTTTTATTTGAATTTTGATGTCCAGGTAAGCCCATTGAGATGAACATATCCCTATTTCAGTGGTGACCTGGAAATCTGGGAGAATACATAATTTTTTTTTAATTCTTTAGACTGTCGAGCAAAAATGTCAGTGCCTTTATTATATTTTATTAAGAAGATGCACATACAGTTTTAAAATTCTTGCTAGGTAGACCTTTGAAGCCTTGTCTCTAGTACAATCACCACCATAAACATTGAAACATAGGCATTTTACAGACAACTAAATACTTGGAGATCATCATGTCTATAGCACTCTTCTTTCTAAGCTCTCTACAGCCTACCACTGTGTTGTCTCAGAGTGAGCCCTCTAACATTAGCTCCATCCACACGGTATCACTGTCCAGCCCCCAACTTCTACAACCACTAGGCTCCTGTTCCAGTCCCTTCACACATAAAGGAAAATAATATAATGTATACAGGGGTGAGCAGGCTTGCAGTTTAAATAACTGCCATAAAAAGAGTCATAACAAAAAGAGGCTTTTTTGTGAAAGTACACAAAATGGTTACATTAAATGTATGATAGAAATAGAAAATAAAATTACCATTGATGTTTTGACCATAGCACTTTTCAGGAATTATCTAGGGGGACAAAGTAAACAGAGTTATGTATAACCAGCACTGTTAAATTGTCAGCTGTCACTGAATGTACAATACGCAGCATGATCAATCAGTGATAGCTAGGACTGACCTTGAATAGCTAATTATGTTGCTGTATGTGGGTGAAATGATGGCTTACTGGTAACACTTCTGCAACGAACCTTGCTGGCTATTGAGCTGAACTTTATTAGGGTTGAGCATCACTGTGAATATTTTTCCCAAAATATCATGCATCATGGGCTGTTCACTATTCAGACCTTATTAACAAGTAGTATTTACTGTACAAGAAATTCAAAAATTAGAAAAAACTCTAGCCATTCCCAGGTGACATTGGCTAGTTCCTCCCCTCCTTCAAAGGTCTCCTGTCTTCTCAACCCCTCCACCTACTTATACATTTGAAATCATTTTATATGTTTTTTTAAAGAAAGTGGCACACTTTCAGCTCCTGACAGCATATTTTGAAGTGCTCTCCTCTTTCACTAAGTTCCTCCTTGTGCTCATGTCTTCATTTATTATGAACAGTTCTTGATGCCGACTCTCTTTATCTCATGAAGAAACTTGTATGTTTTATATCACGCTCCCCCCCAAGTCTCCAGTGTGTACATGTTGATGTCCTCAAGCTTCTCCCTGTAGAACTTCTCTTGCTGCTCTTCTATCTATGTATTTTAGCATCCTACAGTATCTGCAAATCACCACAGAATATTATGCTGGTTCAACTTTAAGCAGAAATGCATGGTGCCAAAAGCTCTCACACAGTTTGCAAAGGGTGTCAATAAAAAACATAGACACATGTTTCATCTTATCAAGACTCATCAGTATGCATCATCAGTCTGACACCCCAGTGGAATGAACCAGCTACCCTAAGATAGTCTATCTGGGTTATGTTGTGGTGAACCCAATTAAAAGAGAAAACTATTAAAAAGACAAAGAACCTCTGTGTGCAAGCATTGAGACAAGGGTTACCCCTCAGGGCATTTGGCTGGGAAGCCAAGTTTCAAAGAAATACAAAGTCATACCTGACCCCCACAATGCAAAGCATCATGGGCTGCATATGCAAATCACCACAGAATATTATGATGGTTCAACTTTAAGCAGAAATGCATGGTGCCATGCCTCAGTGCTTGCGCACTGAGGTTCTTTGTCTTTTTAATATTTTTTTCTTTTAATTGGGTTCCCCACAACATAACCCAGATAGACTATCTTAGGGTAGCTGGTTCATTCCACTGGGGTGTCAGACAGATGAGGCATACTGATGAGTCCTGGTAGGACGAAACAAGTGTCTAAGTTTTCTGTTGGCACCCTTTGCAACCTGTGTAAGAGGCCTTTCGGCACCATGCATTTCTGTTTAAAGTTGAACCAGCATAATATTCTGTGGTGATTTGCATATGCAGCCCATGAAGCTTTGCATTGTGGAGTCATGTGTGACTTTGTATTTCTTTGAAACTTGGCTTCCCAGCCAAATGTTCTTTGGGGCAACCCTTGCCTCAATGCTTGCGCACAGAGGTTCTTTGTCTTCCTATCTGCCTTACCCAGTGCTCTGCTGCACTGCACTGATTGCTCCAAGTTGTCTGCTATTTACACCCCATGATCCTTCTCTTCTGTCGCTTTTCTAACATTACAAATCCCATCTTGTATTCTGTCTTTGGGTTCCTGACACTACATTCAAAACTCAGCACTTTTTAAACTGAATTTTAAGAACCCCATCCCTGAGTATTTCTCCAGGCTCCTTAGATCATCCCCTCAGTAGCTTGATAGTCACATCATCATCCATTCTTCCACAGATTTGTTGTTATCTGTACAGTCATATTTTCTACTGGATTCCATTTCAAATGTCACATAAAAACATATTAAAAAGTACTGGGCGTAATAATGCTCCAAGGGGAAACTCACTGGCTTTTACAGCCTCTGAGAATTTTCCCTTTAAGACATCCCTGTGCATACCTCTCAACCTCCTGCCTCATAAATCCGGGACAAGGCTTAAAAAAAATCAGGGACACATTTTTAAAATTGGTGATATCTGCTCAGGAAGCTGGCAGAAAAAGGGACTTGGTGTATAATACATTTTCTGAGGAATAAGAAGTCTGCAACTTTATTGTTTGAAATAATTGTATACTTACAATCATCACTGTTTAGTTGAGGGAACACAGATTTTAGGAGAGACAGAGAAAAATGTTGAGGTGAAATCAGGGACACCCCAGAAAATCAGGGACACTCGAAGGGTATGTCCCTGTGTTATCTGACCAAGTAAGTTCCTAACCCACCTGTAATTTTACCCACCACATCCAGGTCCCCAGTTTCTGAACCATTCCCCCATGTGGGATAGAGTCAAAGGTTTTACAAAAGTCTAGTCACAGTATATCCACTGCTTGGCTTTCATCCATCATAAATAACCTAATCAATGAAGTCAAACAGTAGAGCCGTGCAAAGAAAAACTTCAACCAGTAGAATTTGTGTGAAACTCAGATTTTCATTTTCATGAAAGTTTGGAAATCATTTTGTAACTTTCACATAAAGTCTGACTTAGAATGGTGTACCAAATGTATGAAATGCGGGTTAATGTATTAAATTGCGGGACAAAATTCTGTGGACCTGATTACTGTCAAAGATCAGTTCTGAGGAATTTCTTTTGGCAGTTTAATACATTAACCCAAAATGCATACATTCATTCTGCAGTTCAGTGAGTCACTGAACTATGGAGCGAATTTGTGAAAAAATATATTGTATGTTACAGTGTTATGTATCCCACCCGCCATTTATTTATCTTTCTAATCCCTGGTGTCTAGTTGCATGCCCACCCTCCGATTCTTGGCCCCCTAACAATTTACCATTTCCTTGGCGTCCAGTGGTACCCCCACCATCTGATCACCAGACCCTAACAATTTACCATTTCCTAATCCTCAGATCACCACCCCCCCAAACAATTTACCATGTCTTTGGTGTCTAGTGTCACCCCACTCTCCACTCACTGGCCCCCTAACAAGTTACCATTACCCTCATGTCCAGGGGCACACCCCACCCTCTGTTCATTGGCCCCCTAAATAGGTACCATTTCCCTAGTGTCTAGTGACAGTCTCTATGACTACCGGGTAATGTAAAGACTAAGGAACAAGCACTCAGCTGCAAACTGTGTGATAGGAACTTGCTCAAGTTAGCAGTGAGGATGACGGAGGCAGAGACACATATATCACTCAGGAAATATTGGGGGGTGCCACTAGATATGAGGGAAATGTTAAGGAGCTGGTGACTGGAGGGTGGAGGGGTGCCACTAGACACCAGGAAAATGAGAAATTGCTAGGGAGCTGGTGACTGGAGGGTGGAGGGGTGCCACTAGACACCAGGGAAATGAGAAATTGCTAGGAGGTTGGTGATTGGAGAGTGGGGGTGCCACTAGTGACCAGGGCAATGTTAAATTGTTAGGGGCCAGCTATTGGAGGGTGGGGGTGCGACTGAACACCAGGGAAATGATAAATTGTTAGGTGGTTGGTGATTGGAGGGTGGGGATGCCACTGAACATGAGGGGAATGTTAAATTGTTTGGGAGCAGCAACTGGAGAGCAGCGTGCCAGTACACATCAGGGAAATGGTAAATTTTAAGGGGGCCAAAGATCAGAGGGTGAGGGTGCCACTAGATACCAGGAAATGGCACATATTTAGGGGCCAATGATTGGAGGGTGCCACTGGAAACCAGATAAAGTTTTTTTACTATGCCAGGATGGCACAGAACTGAACTGTGGAATAATGACATGAATTGTGGATCAATTTCCAATTTTGGCACAGGCAGAAGTTTGGAAAATTCCACGAAAGTTGGTGAACTTTCACGAAACTTGTGCTAAGGCAGAATTCACAACTGTTATCCAACTGTGTCAATCAAGTTTGTCTAACACAACCTCCCCATGGTGAATCTACACTGCTGAAAGTCTTGGGATGCACTGGTATCCAGAAACTCTACTCACCTATCCTTCACAATGGTTTCTAATTACTTGCACACTATAGACATTATACTGACTGGCCTATATATATAGTCCCCAGCTCATCCCTACGCCCTCTCTCACACAGGGCTACCACATCTGCTGCTCTCCAGTACACTGGCATCACTCCTGTTTCCAGTGAACAATTGAACCATTGAAGAGATCTGTCTATAGCTTGTCCAGCTCCTGTCGATTTGTTTTAGCACTTTTCCGTGCAACTCATCTGGGCCTATTGATTTATCAGCCTTCAATGCATTTCAGCCCTATTGGTGTGCTTTTGTCAGTGAAAGTATTGGTGCAGTGAAGTTTTACTCTTATTGTGAAGTTCCAGCAAAGCACTGAGTTCAACTTTGTGAAGCACATCATATAGTTTGCCATTTTGTGGCAACTTTGACGTTGAAAAATGTTGCTGGCACTTCACATGTATCTTTGCCTTAGACATTGCTTTACAGCGAATTCAGGCAAAGTTTCCTTAGAAAGAGGAACACATGCCTGTAAGTCACATACAACAGTCCCTGCAGGTTACATAACACAGCTCTGTGTACAGTACATAGTGCCCTGCAGTATCACTATGCAGTCTGTGTGAGTGAGTGGAAGGGGACAGATCTATGGCTTTTTGAGCCTTGAGCAACAGATTGTACATCAAAGTTTTACAGCACTGTTTTTGTATTGTATTCATCTTTTCATGTCTTAGAAATTTTTTAGGAGTTATTTAGTTGTGGTTTACGTCTGATTTTCTTTATATGTCTCTACTTTTTTATCTGCAGCCTTCTGTCTGTATTTTTTTTCACTTCTTTTTTTTATTCATAGTTTTTATTATTTTGTAGTTTTCTTCCCTTCCCTCCCGGTGCCATGGCATAAACATGTGTGTACATGCGTGGAGGTGCACACACGTGCCTGGATCCAGTGGCCCATTCCACCCCATCCCTGACTTGTGTCACTGCTCCAGTCACCTGCGCTACCCACTGGACCTCCAACTGGTGGGAGCAGGACTACAGCAGAGTGGGCATCCACACCTTTGGAGAGGAGAGCCATTGCTCAATCCCACTCCAACCCCCCCCCCGAGCCACTCCCTGGTGATCTGAGGTCATTTCTGACCCTGGCTCACCAGCATAGCATGAGATAAGGTGCCAGCGCCTTAGCTCTCCACTCCACCAGGCCAGCTTTCCTTTCACTTCTGTGTTCAGACACCCTGCTCCTGTTCTGAGAATTCTTGTTTAGTTATTAGTTGTTATTATTTATTATTTTCCAAATGTACTTTCTTTGTCATAGTTTTACTTTGTGTACCTTTTCTTTTAATTAAAAATGAATGTAGATGAAGAGGAGAGTGGGAGTCTGAGTGAGGAGAGGGAGGAGAGAGGGACGGTCATGTCATCCCACACTGTCCCATCTGCCTGAAGAGAACACCTGCTTGGATGGCACCAGCAGCACTAGGTGTTGGAAGAAGGGTCAGCAAGATGCCTGCCTGCAGCAGCAATGGCTTCTTTGTCTGCAGGGAACCCACATCCACCTGTTCAGCCTCCCCACCCACATCACAACAGCAGCAAGTATCAGCACCTTCCATTATCACTGCTGGTCTGCTGCAAGAAGAACCTGCAAGAGATAAGCTCTTGTGCTCAGTACTGCTGCCACCACTGGCTCATCTCCATGAGGAGGAGCCCTCCAGAGCATCCACCTCTTGCTCCTTCCATAAATAGCAGCACAGGTCCCTAGTTTGGGAATTTTTTTGATGTGGACCCTACCAGCAACAGTGCTGTGACATGCAAACTATACCAGACAGTTGTTTGGTATGGTAAATGGGGCAGCCATTTGGTGACTGGCGTGCAGCACACACACCTTAGAGTAAGGGACTGCTGTGAATGGGAGGAATACATGAAAGTGACTGAGAAGGCAGGAGGCTGTGCCACTCCTAGTGGTCCTTCTGTGCCACAGGTGAAGTGGCGCAGCAAATGATGTGAGGTGCACAGTTGCCCAAGGGGGGTACTGGCGAGGGAAGTGGGGCCTGCAGCCTGAATTAGGGACTGTGGTGAGAGAAAGCACATGAGACCCCCAGCTGCAAATCCTCCTCCTTCAAATTCTTAATAATGAGATGATGTGAAACAACTCTGCATCAGGATGGGGACATCAGACTCAGAGCTATGTCCATGGAGTCCACAGTCCAGATGCTGCTGTCAGGCCTGCAGACACTGCTTGAGGGAATGGCAGAACCCCATGGTGGGGGTGCACCCTTTTTCCCACCCAGGCCATAGCAATGAATCCATACCATATGTCTTACATTCTCATTCCCCCCTATTTTTCTCATGTCCAGAAATTCTGTATACTTTCAACACGTTACTGTGCTGTGCTGTGTGAGTCAGTCTCCCACCACAGAAACAGCACCTCTGAGCTGTATTTCAGTTTAGTGCCCAGAAATGCACTACATGAAAATCTAAATTCCCATTTTCTAAAGTCCAAGAACATCTATGTATATATAAATATATATATATATATATATATATATATGTATACAGTATATATATATATATATGCTACATGCCACTGCTTTGGGTCTATGTCTCTCACCACAACAGCACCTCTAAACTGTAATTCCCTTTAATGCCACACAATGCACTATCAAAAAATCTTATTCCCCATTTTCTTTCAAATCCAAGAGATTATATATTATTGATATGTGCTGCTGTGCTGTGTCAGTCAACCTTCCATTACTGCACCTCTAAATTGTAATTCCTTTAATGCCACAAAATGCACTATCAGAAAATCTCATTCCCCACTTTCTCTCAAATCCAAGAGATGATATATTATTGATGAGTGCTGCTGTGCTGTCAGTCAGCCTTCAACCACAGCACCTCTAAGCTGTAATTCACTTAGTGCCCAGAAATGCACATTATATGAAAATCTAATTTCACATTTATTCTCATGTCCTAGAAATTATATATACTTGCTACATGCCGCTGTGCGGTGGCAGTCAGTCTCCCTCCACAACAACAGCACCTCTAAGTTGTAATTCACTTTAGTGCCCAGAAATGCACAGTATATGAAAATCTAATTTCCCCTATTTTTCTCATGTCCCAGAAATTATATATACTTGCTACATGCTGCTGTTCTGTGTTAGTCAGTCTCCCACAACAGCAACAGCACCTCTGAGTTGTAATTCACATTAAGGCCTAGAACTGCACAATATATAAAAATCTAATTTCTTCTATTTTTCTCAAGTCACAGTTCTTTTTCTAATCTGCCACAGCAGTGAAAGTCTCAGACATTTTGTGACATTCTAATGAACTTCACCAACAAAGCTGTAAATTTGTGGCTTGGCAACGCCACAAATACCTGGAAGTTTGAATTCACGAAGTGAAAATAACTTTGCAAAGTTACAGGAGTTTGTAAAGTTATTGTGAATTGAAGTTTTCAAAACTGCACACACCATTATTTTATTTATTTATTGAAATTTGTTAACTGGTAAACCCATTAAGATGTAGTGTCCCTCTTCCAGAACAACCCAGGATTAATTACATTTAAAAAAACAGTTACATTCTGAAACAGGTAATAACAATTATTAAACATTTAAGAAATGACAGTTAACATACAAGGGTAAGTTAATAAATACAGTTTTACAGTTTGAGACAGGAATGACAATTTAATAATAACATATGCTATATTACTAGGGCTGAAGAAAGAAGCACATTGCATTCATATGCTGTGTGTGACCAAGAGCAGGCAGTCCCATATAAGGGGTATCATCATAAGTGACTAGATACATGAGTGAGGTAGCCATGTGATAACAACATGTCAAGCAGGGTAAAAAGACCTTGAATTGATAACATGTACTGTATAGCTAACAGTAGGTAAAGAATAAGCAGGGCAACACATCTGATTCATAAATTGCAACGACACCTGCTAACCACTAGCAAGTGTGATTTCAGGGCAGCCTTAAATGCTTTTATGTTGGTACTGAGGGTCACTTCTGGTGGCTGGTAGTTCCAGAGGATAGGGGCAGATATAGCAAAAGACCTATCCCCTGCAGATGTTCTGTACTTTGGAACCTCTAAGGCAGGACTCACAGATGATCTTAGCGCCCTTCTGTTAGTTTTGAACTGTAGTAGTTCATTTAGGCTGAGAGGAGCTACTGTTCTGAGTATTATTTAAGTAAAGCAGAGTGTAGGGTAAGCAAGCCATGCTTCAATTGAGGGCCAGTTAAGTGAAGAGAGTGCACTGCAGTGATGGTCTTGAGGATGCACCTTAGCTGCAAAGCAAGCAATTTTCCGGTAGAGCGCTCTACGTTTACCAGATTTAGCACCTCCGAGAGGTTGCAGAAGGAGAGCACTATATACAGTAGTAGCACTGGAAGAGGGGTTCCAGTGGTGATGGTCAATGGGCTTCATAACTGAGGTATCCACCACGTTTATAGAGGAGCCCAAGTTTTTGGTGGAGTTTGTAATTGCCTCCACATGAGATTTCAGTGCAAGTTCCTGGTCCGTATGTACACCTAAATGAATAACTCCATGTTAATTTTGAATCCGCCACCCTGTTGGCCATGTGACAGCATTTAAGTAGTGACCCTCTGCCCTCTATAATGAATGCCAAGTAGAAATACTTGTTTAGTTTGTCAGCTTTACCCTTGTCCTTCTCTTCTCACCCTTTCTTTGTCATTATTTGATTTATCCCCACCCCTTGGATTTGTGCTCCTCATGAATGTAGTGGAATAATATCCTTTAAACCTTTTTACCCTCTCTGCAATCCTGACCCCTACTTTAGGGTTTGCCCTTCTAACCTGACTGTTTGTGTCACTTATCTTGGTCTGGTACACGTCACTGTTTTCATCTCTCTGGCTGGTCTTGTATTTTTTAAAGGCCTTTCTTTTTTCCTACATTTTTCCTACATTGCCATCTCCGCTTCCTTTATATATAAGATTGGTTTTCTTCCTTTCCTGTTGTTCTGCTCCCTGATACATGGACTCATTGCCTCTCTCTAGTAACCTTTTTAATTAGTCCCCATTTACTATCCACACTGCTGCTGGCCACACTCCAGTTATCATCTCCTTAATCTGTTCACCCTTCTAAAGTCTAATACCTCAGTTGTGGGGTGCTTGCTTCCTGACTTCAGCTTTATTTCAAACCACATGGTCAGATGATTGCTGTGTCTCAGTGTTTTCTTAATATGACCTCTTCAATAAAGTCCCTATATTCTGAGAACTAAAGCCAGAATGGTCCCATCCCTTCTACCTTCCATGCCAGGAATGCATCCTGTAGGACCTCTATCAGCTTCTGATTTCTTGTACACACAGCTACTGGAAGTGGAACACTCCAGTCCACATCTGACATGGTGATTTCAGCCATTAGCAGCACCCCACCTTGTTTCACCACACTCATAATTGGTTCTTACAACTCCTGCTACTTTTTTTTGGCATGGCAGTCAGAATGTCATGTCAACTCTAGTAATCTCTCCCCCAACCTTTACAGCCTGTAATCACATCCCGGTGGTGGCACTCTCTGTAAAATGTTGTACCCAAGCTCGTCTGCCCATTTTAGAAATTACTCCTTTTCTTGTTTTTTTATGAAAAAAAAATAGGACCCCTTTATTACAAAAACAAGGAGTCAGTTACGGCCTCCAAGCCCCCTTTTCACTTCAAGTGACGAACCAGCCATGGGAACCAATGTGGTAATCCAAGTGGTAATAGGTTTGCATCACATGCACACATAATGTTGTTAAACAATAACTGCATGTAAAAGCTTGTTTACGTGGGCATCAGAGCCAATAGGCTCACAGCAATGGCCTTCAGGGTATGAAAGGAACAGGGACAGGGAACTGGGGAAAGGAAGCATCACTGCGGACATCACTGATAAACCCATACCCCTGGATACACCACTAAACATGTAAAAGAAAATATTGAAACAGTACAGCTACCTCAGACATTTGGAATTTTATAACAATTTATGCACCGTATCAGTCACATCATGATCATCAAGTCACAGTGTAAGCAGCACAGAGGGCAGTGGCACTTACTCGGGCCCTGACCTATACCACCAGCACAGAGAGCACCAGATGATTCAAAAGAAAGCAGCCCAAGCAAACTTCATCTCCTTTTTCTTTAAATGATATGCCACTTCTTTAATCATCACCAGTGACCATTTTCTCATGGCCTTGCTCAGGGACAGTTGTCATTTGCTCACCCCCACCTGGCCAGCACATATTTATAATTTATATAGTAATTTATACACAGTATCAATCGCATCATTATCACCAGATCAAGTCACAGTGTGAGTAGCACACACTCCTACCAGCTGCTATGAATTTTGCATAGCGCTATCATTTTCACACTTAAATTTCCCCTTGCTCCACATAGGTTTTCTGATGCTCCTCATAATGTTAGGTCCAATGTTAGACCTATTTTTGGACACAGAAACTATTAAATAATTGAACTAAGTTGCTAGAAACATTTCTTATCACCAACTGTATGGGGCCCACTATTTATAGACATATTATTGTTTAAAATAGGTAAGTGCCACATCCAGGTGCTACATATTCTGGTCCTTTGCTATGATTTTTGATGGCCAGTGCTATGACTTTTAATGCTGAGATGTTGAGAGGTATGGCACCTGGGTATAGCAACACAGATGGCAGTGGCACTTACTTTTACTTTTTTGCCAGGATTTGCATGTCATCTCTGCCTACTCCACACATGTGAGCCCTACTCATAGTGACGTGCCCGGGTAACATGGCACTCCAAACAGTGTGCCCCGGGGTGGGTCCTCTTTTAGTACTCACTCAGCAGCCCACTCAGCAGTTCACCTGGGCCCAGGACCCAGGCAGTTCACACACACTGGCCCTATTGTCAGTATTAACCCCAGGTAGTAGCATGACACTCCACCCTGGTTCTGAGGCTTTTCTGGGAGTTCTGTCCCAGGCAAAAACCTCTGGATCAAGCCCCCAGTCGAGCCCCCAATCTGGCCTTATATCACATCTCAGTATCACACCGGGGGTCACATCCCCGGATCACACCAGGATGCTGCTACAAATGATATGTAGTTTTATTTTAATCAGTTTGCTTTGTCATAATACATCGTATTAACTATACTAAAGTATGGACAATAAGGTTAAGTTCTATCACAATTTTTTGAACATTGCAACAAACTATTTAAAAAATGCATTTTGATGGCACACATGTACCTAGTTATATTTCAGTAATATTAAAATTAATGTGGCAAGGCATTTTTATTCATGTGGTAGACAATTATTTAAAATTCACCATAGTCAAACTAGACCCCAATTTCACATCTTCTGTCACGTCAACGTCCATATTCCATCTCATATTCATCACTGCTGTCTATACCTCTGCCTCAAATACCCCTCCCTTGAGTCCTGTTACCTGTAACGCTGCTCCTCTCATTATTCTCAAAAATTGTTTTCTCACTTCCATCTATCTTTACTCATCCCTCACCCTTCTATCCCCTACTCCAGCCCTTTTACTTTCTTCATTCCTCTGCCATCTCTGGAACAACCTTCTCTAACTAACCCCCTTTCCTACTTCTTTCTTAAATATTCCTTTGGTCCTATTTCCTGCCTTCCTTTGCCAGCCTTTCCCAGGGCCTTTCCCCATTATCCTTTCCCATCTCATTCTTGGACTCATCCTCCTCACATTACTTGACAACCGGGGATCACATCACACCCACTTGTACTGCTCCCGGGTACTGCTGCAGCAATAGCTCCATGTCTAACTGTTATAGTGGAGTCCTGTTTCTTCTTCCCAGGCTCTTCCTCCAGTTTCTCCTGGTAGTTTTTCAGTTCAGTTCTTTGGGAGGCTGATGCTCAGGGAATCGGGTTGGCAGGGGTTAGCAGAAAACTGGAGGAGACAAGGTCCCTCCCCTGCCCCAATCCCTGTTCACATAGACAAATATAAAATCACTGGTAGTTCAATGTCCCTCCACTGCCCTGATTCCTGTCCCCATATAAATATATATTCACATTGGTGGGCCAGTGGTCTCTCCCCCCATCCTCCATCCACCATTAACCAATCACCACCATGTCTGCCATATATAAATCCTCAGTGGTCCCGTGGTCCCTCCCCCATTCATCGATAACTGTCCTGACTCAAAGTAATAAATTCCCTGGTTGTCTAGTGGCTTCCCATCCCTCACCCTGGTAGACAGTGAACCACCACCCCTCTTCCCCCCCAAAAAAACTCGGCCTATGCCAGTGACTGGCACAGCCTTCCTCACACCGCCACAGCCAGCAGCTAGCTCAAGTGACAATGAGCATGTACAGTACATAGTACATGTTTATTGGTTGACAGATCAACCAGTGAGTGGATACTTTGTACTGTACATGCTCATTGACAGTTCAGTTGGTGGCAGGCTGTGGCAGTGTGAAGAGGGCTGTGCCAGTCATTGGTATGAGTCAGGTTAGGGGGGGAGCATGTTGGTGGGTCACTACCTGCTGGGCTGGGGGGGGGGCAGTTGACTGCCAGGGAATTTATTACTTTGGGTCGAGATGGCGATCAGTGAATGGGGGAGAGACCACTGGACCACTGATGTAAATATATATTTTTATGAAGAGAGGGACTGGGGCAGGGGAGGGACACTGAATTACCAATGATTTTATATTTATCTATGTGATTGGGGATCGGGGCAGAGGAGGGACATTGACCTACCAATAATGTTATATTTATCTACATGAACAGGGATTGGGGCAGGGAAGTGACACTGAACTACCAAAGATTTTATATGTATCTATGTCAACAGGGATCGGGGCTTCAGTGTGCGCACTCAGATGTCGCTCACATGCAGATGAGGCCATAAAGGGAATGCAAATGGCCCTTCAGTGCTGTGCATGCCCAATGTGCTCATTTACCTGTTTAAGCTGTTACCTGTTTGAGCATGCAGCAACTGGCCCTGAAAATGGGGCCCCTTATGTCAAGACTCACTGTCTCTTTTGTTGTTCTTTACTTTTGTTTCAGTCTACACCAAAATAATAAAAACAGATCAGAGGACTTCCCTCTGGAAATACTCTCTGCTTCTCTCATCCCACTGGAACAGGTCCAAAAGTAAAAGTATCGAGGTATAACATTTGACTCTTCCCTCTCATTCCATGAACATATAAAAATCCCCACCTCTGCCACCAACACCCGCATTGGTCTTCTTTACAGACATAAAGACTGCCTGCCACCTGAAGCACTTCACCTAGCCATTTCCTCCTCAGTCTTATCGCAGGTGGACTATGGCCTCACAATCTATACTGCCACCGACCCTGTGACGCTTCATCAAATACAAGTAGTCATCAATAAGGCCTGCCAGCTCCTCTCTGGTGCTGACCAAAATACACATACCTGCACCCTATATGCGCTCACCAATATCCTCTCCCTTGAGGAAAGACTATTATACCAGACCTGTCTCTTCACCCAAAAAATTCACCTGGGTTTAACCCCAGTAAGAGTCATAGCCTCTCTTCAGGCAGCCACCATCTCAGCATCCACACAGGCTGCCCCAAAAACTATCTGGAAGGTGCCTAGGGTCAGGACCACCCTAGCCCAGCGATTCTTCCCCCTTAGAGCTCCATCCTGGTACAATGCCCTCCCTCTGGCTGTCACATGAGTCACCAGTCTAGATCCTGTTAAAGCTGTCTTAAGGGACCATATCCTCTCCTCGCATCAATTTTAGTGTAACCGGTAATCTGTGGATCCTGCACCACACCGCTAGGCCACGTACCCGCCCTTGGTCAGGCTGTGGAGAGCCCTCACTATTTCTAGCCTACAGCCTGCTCACCTCCCTCGGTTACCATATAGTTGCACTGGACTATGAATGCATCATACTATGTTTAAGACAAGGCCTCCTTGAGGTAGCTTACTACCAGCTCATATCATGCTGCTTTAGCTACCAATTGTATAGGTCTTAACCACTCATTAGGTAAATATGTCAATAGCTCTGCCCTGTTTTAGCTACCAAATGTAGAGGCATTAACCCTATAACTGGTTTATAGGGCATAATTTAGTGTTGCATCATGTTAAAATAAAATATATGGTATTTAAAAATTTAAGATCTAATGTGAATTTTGAGCCGACTTTAAAATATAATTATGATAATAATATAGAAAGGGTTTCTGAAATGTGTTATCTGGGCCTAATTATTGATTGTAACTTATCTTTTGAAATACATATACAGAAATTAATTAGTAAATTGCATCAAATATTAGGAATGTTGTATCAGTTGAAAATGTATTTAACATATGAGACTAGGGTAACTTTGGTCAATAGTTTGTTGCTTTCAGTTATCGACTATGTTTTTTTTTTTTCAGATAGAATGCAAATTAAGCTTACATCAACTTATCATAATATTATTCGATTTGTTACAGGTCAGAAGAAAATAACTCATCCTTGTATACTTTATAGTACTTTAGGGTGTTTGTCCTTGGTTGACAGATTTAGATTTTGTGCCACAGTATTTCTTCAGAAAATGTATTTAGGAATTTTACTAGTGTTATTTGTGAAATGTTTCCAAGATTGCTAAATTGTGTTAGGACTAGGTCACAGGTTAACTTTAAATTTCAGATTTCCCTTTTATAAAAGTGCAATGGCTCAGAATTCACTACAATATTATGCAGCAAAAGTATATAATGAATTGCCTTGTAATATTGTAAAATCTGTTACAAGTTCATTATTTAAGAGTGTTTTAGGAAAATTTATGTTAGAGGAAGCAAAGTGTTGTTGTTTTAAATGATATCATTTGTATTATTTGTATGTTTTGTATATATGTGTGTTATTATGTTGTGACTGGGCACCAGTGAAAATGAGCATATTATGCTTACTGGTTATACAGAATAAAAATAAACAAACACACAAACCCATGCTCATTGTATTTATACTCTGTATGATTGCTTACCCACATTTATTCTATGTATGTGCTGTATGAATGTCTATGTTTTATTCTGATGAGGAGTCTTTGGAAACAGGTCTATGACTCAAAGGGTTGTAATTCTGAGTTCCTAAATAAATAAATAAATAAATAGTAATTTAGATATTATTTTATTGTACCACAAGCTAGATCCCCCGAGACTGCTGGAAATGAAGCAATACATTTGTGTAAGCAAAAACTGCCTTTAGTATTTTCTGTGACCAGAAGAAGTACACTGAGACTGTATGTAACAAAGCAGTTCATGATGGCAGACTCTGCTTTTATCAGTTTCTGCAGCCAGAAGAAATGATACCCAGTGACTGTAGGCAATAAAGCAACAATGTAATGGTAAATTTTGCCTTTCTTAGTTTCAGAAGCCAGAAGAAATGATACCCCAAAATTGAAGGCAGTAAAGTAAGTAGGTGATGGTAAACCCTGTCCTTCTTCATTTCTGGGGCCAGAAGAAATTATACTCCAAGACAGAAGGCTATAAAGTAACACAAAACACAAAAAGGATGAAGAAGAAGAATGTATATAGCACTTGTCATACACAGTGTATCCCAAAGTGCTTTACAAGCAATGCTAGACTGGGAGTGAAGTGACTGAAGTGAGTGGTGGCCATTTGCACATCAGCACCCACACAAAGCCTGGACAACTGCATGAATCAGTTTATGGGAAGGGGGATTTTGGCATTTGTGATTGAAAACCCCATCTTTATTAGTTTCTGGGGCCAAGAGAAATTATATTTTGAGACTACAGGCAACAAAAAATGAACAGTGTCTGCAATCACTGCTGTTATTTATTTTCTGGAGCTAGAAAAATATCCTGAGACTGTAGAAAAACCCAGTTATTATAATTTTTTTCAGGAGCTAGAAGAAATACACTGAGACTGCAGGCAATAAGACAATTAGAGATGATGAACCGTTCTATTATTATTGAGAAGTCCATCTTCTTCCAAGTTGTGTACTGGGTGTGCTTTGAAACGACTGAGAAGCTGCATGGGATATACTATATTGGACTAGATATCTGCAACTAATCTCTCTCTCTCTCTCTCGCTTACATCTGAGAGAAGTTTTCCTTACATTTACATTGGTATTGCTTTGTGTTTAATTATTTTAGTTTTTAATTCAGGAAGGGGTTTTTCAAAACTACTTATCTTGTCAGCATCTTCAGAAGGGCTGAAATAACTACATATTTGATTTTCCTTTGTGGCTAACAAACCACCAGGCTATTTTGGGGCTGGAGAGGTTTACCTGTGTCTGACTTGGATGTCTGGATTTTTCTCTGTTTGATTAGCAGGGTATTTTCTCTGTCAAATTGTTGTGTAGGGCATCTTGCTCACAGGAAGGCACTCATCGTAGCGGTGGGTGAGAGCTTTTAGCTGATTGTTTTGTGAGGGCACAGTTTAGGCCCAACCCCTTCCCACCCCTCACCCTACCCACCTCTGGAAATGGTTCCTTTATACTTGAGGTTCTGACATCATTTCCTCAAGTGTGCAAGGTGCATATCACTGTCATAACCTCTCTAGCACACCGCACTGACAATATAAGCATACACATTGTATAATATATATATTTCTATATAAGAAACCAATCACACACACACACACACAAAAACAAGCAAAAAAAGTAGATAAACGGGGGGATTAGTGCAATGTAATGGCTGTGGTACAGCAGTCTTCCGGTAGTCTTTCTGGAGGCTGAGATGCTGCCCTATTTGCAGACAACTCTGTGCCCTGAGGGAGGAAGTTGCCTGTCTTCAGGCCGCACTGGACAGTAGTAAGGAAACCTTCCACCAGGCCACACTGGACAGTAGGAAGGGAACTTCCCCCATCCAGGGACCACCAGCGCCACCACCACTACCTCAGAGGTTGCGAAGAAAGCACAGCAGTTGGACTACAGTGGGCTCAGGGAGGGTGAGGATGGTGAAACAGAAGCACACCCAGTCAATTGTTCCACTCCACAATCCATACACCATTCTGGGGGAGCATAGCTCCCCTATGGATGCACCTGCAGAGAAGACTGATGAAACTGTCACAAGGGAGGCCCACAGAAAGGAGGCAGAGGACACCACAGGGAAAGATAGCAGCTCCTGGTGGGAGACTCAATTATTAGGGAGATAGAACAGGGGGGAGCTTTGAAAACTGAAATAAGGTGCCTGCTTGGTGCCATGGCTTGGAGGGACAGGAAGCGCATCCTCAGGATCACAAGAACAGCTGCAAGGGAGTCTGATCTGGATGTAATTGTCCATCTAGGGATAAATGACTTGGCTCATCATGAGATTAGAGCAGTGCAGGAGGACATTGTAAAGTTGGGGAGGAGCTTAAGACAAGTAGCACACACAGTATACTTCTCAGAGGTGCTGCCTGTCAATGGCATGGGGGAGGCGAGGGTAATTAGCACCATGCAGTTTAATGAATGGTTGAAAAAATGGTGTGGAGCACAGGGGTTTGGCTTCATTGGGGACTGGGGTTTCACCTGGAGGGACACCAACCTATACTGGCAGGATGGTCTGCATCTGTCCAGGAAGGGAACAAGCCTTTTGAGCAATCCATTTAAATGCTTCATTGGCAAGCTTTTAAACAAGTCAAAGGTGGAGGCACTGATAAGCAGCAGGGAAATCCCAGCCTCTCCCTACAAACAGGGTACTAAATGACAAAAAGACCGAGGTAGAAAGGTCAGTGGGGGATGCTGCAACAGAAGGTAAAGCCATCAAAAAATGGAAAGCAATGAGTACCAATGCCTGTAGTCTGAGTAACAAGCTTCCTGAATTAGTGGCCTTGATGGAGGAGGAACATCTGGATATCGTGGCAGTCAGAGAAACATGGTACACACAAAACCATGTCTGGGATGTAACATACCAGGATACTCTATCTACAGGAGGGACAGGGAGGGTAAAAGAGGAGGAGGAGTAGTAGCTCGTTACATAAGGGAAGGAATAAAAGCAACAGAACAAAAGGGTAAAAAGGGAGGAGAAGAAGCACTGTGGGTAAATTTGGAGACAGGCAACGGCACCACAATCCGCACAGGGGTTGTATACAGACCCCCTTCTCAGGGGGAGGAAATTGACAAGAAAATGATAGAAAGTATACTCAGAATGGCAGAAAAAGAGGAGATATTGCTGATGGGTGGTCTGAATATGCCAGATGTTAACTGGAGTGTAGTTGCACCAGCCACTTTGAAGAGTGGGGTTATTCTAGGTGCCCTACAGGGGGTATGCTTTAGACAACTAGTATTGGAGCCCACTCGAGAGGGAGCAATCTTAGACCTGGTTCTCTCAAATGGAGATGGAGAGAGGATCACAGACGTAGAAGTGGGTAGCCATCTGGGAACTAGCGACCATTGAACAGTATGATTCACAATAAACACAGCAATAGAGTCAAGCCAGACAAAGGCAAAAGTACTGGACTTTAGGAGGGCTGAATTTGCCAAAATGAGTGAGAGCCTAAGGAATGCACTAGCTAATGGGCTGGAGGGAGGAGTGAAAGAACAATGGGAAATAATAAAAACTGCCATCACAGAGGTAACAAGCCTTTGTGTGAAGCAAATAAACAAGACAAAATGATGTAAGAACCCACTATGGTTCTCAAAGGAAGTGGCAGTGAAGGTTCAAGAGAAAAAGAAAGCGTTCATGAAGTACAAGGAATCGCAGAAGTAGCAGGACAGAGAACTGTATCAGTTAAAGCAAAAGGTGGCTGGGAAGGCAGTCAGAACAGCAAAGGCCCAAACCAAGGAAAAGATAGTCAACTCAGTTAAGAAGGGGGATAAAACCTTTTATAGGTACATCAGGGAGCGAAGGAAGACCAAGGGAAGGATAGTGAGGCATAATAAAGGGGAGGAAGAGTGGACAGAGGGAGACTGTGAAAAGGCAGAGATACTAAACAAATATTTTTGCTCAGTATTTACAAATGAAGAGGGGGAGGTACCTCAAACAAACAGTAGAAACACTCTGGATACAGAAGTTAATACCAGCCCATTTACAGAAGTGGACAAAGCAATGGGGCCTGATGGGATTCATCCCAGAATTCTAGAAGAACTAAGGGTAGAACTAGTGACACCACTGACTACCTTTTTAACAAATCATGGGAGGATGGGGTGGTACCTGAGGACTGGAGGAGGGCAGATGTGATTCCCCTTCACAAAAGTGGGAGCAAGACAGAAGGAGGAAACTACAGACCTGTTAGTTTAACCTCAGTAATAGGGAAAATGATGGAATCACTTCTGAAGGAAATAATTGTCGAGTATCTAGAGACCAGAGGGGCACAGGACCATAGGCAGCATGGATTCACAGTGAGAAGGTCATGCCAGACAAATCTGATAGATTTCTTTGACTGAGTGACCAAAGTAGTAGATCAGGGAGGGGTTGTGGACATGGCCTACCTAGACTTTAACAAGGCATTTGACACAGTCCCACACAAAAGATTAATACACAAGTTAGCCAGTCTGGGAGTGGGTCCCAAGATGACATCCTGGGTAAAGAATTGGCTGGAGAATAGGACACAGAGAGTAATAGTAAATGGAGTCCACTCAGGAGAAAGGAGGGTTACTAGTGGGGTACCGCAGGGTTGAGTATTAGGACCGGTCCTCTTCAATGTCTTTATAAGCAACATTGCAGAGGGACTGGAAGGAAAAGTATGTCTCTTTGCAGATGACACAAAGATCTGCAACAGAGTTGATGCACAGGGTGGGGTGGAAAGGATGAGAAGGGACTTGGCAAGGTTAGAAGAATGGTCAAAGGTATGGCAGCTTAGATTCAATGCTAAGAAGTGCAAGGTAATGCACCTGGGAAACAAAACCCAGGGGAAGAGTACACAATGGGGGGGAAGATACTAACAACAACAAAATGGAAAGGGACCTGGGGTAGTCATATCAGATGACCCCAAGGTGGGCAAGCAATGTGAAAGGGCAGCAAGGAGGGCTGGGGGGATACTGGGATGCATAGGGAGAGGTATCACCAGTAGAAAACAAGAAGTTATTATCCCTCTGTACAGATAGCTGGTGAGACCCCATCTGGAGTATTGTGTGCAGTTCTGGAGACCCAATCTCTGCAAAGACATAGACAGGATGGAAGCTGTCCAGAGGAGTGCAACTAAAGTGGTGCAGGGTCTGCACCAGAAGACATACAAAGAGAGACGAAAGGAGTTTAATATGTATAGCCTCGAGGAAAGGAGGGAGACGGAGGACATGATAGAAATGTTCAAGTACCTCAAGGGAATCAACAAAGTCCAAGAGGGTAGCATCTTTCAAAAAAGAGGTGTGCAAGAACAAGAGGGCACAATTTGAAGATGGGGGGGGCGGCTCAGTGGTAATTTAAGGAAGTATTTTGTCACAGAGAGGTTGTGGATGCATGGAACGGCCTTCCGGAGGAGGTTGTGGAGTCAAAATCAGTGGTGGAATTCAAGCATGCATGGGACAGTCATAAGGCAATTCTAGGGCATGGGGGTAGGAAGACGTAGGCTGCTGGTTAACTAGGATCTGCAGCTTATCCAGTAGGTAGGGAAATGGGCAGACTGGGTGGGCCAAGGCGGTCCTTATCTGCCGTCAAATTCTATGTTTCTGTGTTTCTATGTTCTATGTTTCTATGTTTCTATTATGTACTGTATTTGGTAGGAAAAAATATCCTGATACTGTAGGTAGTAGTGACAGCAGCGCTTGTTGGTATTGATTTTCTAGGCACAAGACATACTCTGTAGACAAAAAAAGCAACTAGTGATAGCAAACCCACCTTTATTATTCTCTGTGGATATAGTCTGTGAGCTGAAACTGTATGCAATACAACAATTAGTCACGGCAAACCCTGCTGAAATATATTTTCTAACATGGGAAAAGAAAGGGTTGCACGGGATTGGTCAACTTATATCAGCTGACTATACCTTAATTCTCAATGTATGGATGTGTCCGCTGACATTGTCGTTACCCTCTCACAAGAACCTCTTATAGATGTAGTAGTACCATTCAGTTTTAGCCTACAATTCACTGCCAGCCAACAGATAGCTGTCAAATAAGAATAGATATGCTTAATTTAAATTTCTGGTGGTTCTGTCATAAGTTGCTTTAAAACATCTATAAAACTATTTAATGTGTTTTTTTACTTGGTTCATTGGCTCAGAAACACATACCCTTTCAGTAACTACAGAGTAATGTATGCCATATATGATTTTCCAGATCGCCTCCATGACTTTTGTTAAATATATTTTTTTAAATGACTTAAACAGTGGGACCTAAAAAACACACACCTTGGACCAATGTCTATAAAACCTGAAAGTTTCAGGTTTCAAAGTCTTCTATTTTTTTCAGTTATTGGGTGAAAAAATGCTTAAAGTGATTTTGTGAGCTTTCATAGATGCCTTTTTCACATAGTATCCCATTGCCACCCATGCTTCAGATGCTGAAGCTGCAATTTGTTTTATAAAACAAATCTGTTATACACATTTTTATTTATGTTTTATCAGCACTGTGTTCTCTAGTTTTCTGTGTGCATCACACTCCCATAATGATGTCATGCAAGAGAACTATCACTGTTTTACAAACAGCACCAAGGAATTCTGGGTAAATTATCATGTTGATATAAATGTAGTCACTTATTTTGGTGGTGGTGACTGCATCTAATATGTAGATGTCCATAGCAAGGCATTGTGGGTACAATAAGACATTGTTTTCCATTTCCCTTACTGTGAGTTGCAGTCTCAAGTCTCTGCAGTGGCTTCAACAATAAAAGCTCTCATATGTTTATTTTCCAAACAAGGCACTGTGCATATAGCATCTAGTTGACAGGGTTTCCATACTGAGAGATGTAGTCTCCTATGCTGGTCGTGTAAATGTCTGCAATATCAAGACTGACCAACAGAGGCTTCTGTTTCAAAACAGTGTTTATAAACTTTGTTTCCCTTGCATGATGTCACACATGGGGGTTGCAGCACTGAGAAAAAAAAAAAAAGAGGCGGGTTATGCAAATGAAGCACAGCACAGAAATAAAAGCATTTTTTTCATGGAAAACATCACTTTTTGGCAGTTTAAATGGTAGGAGATTGAACCACAACACCTACAGGTTATTAGTCCCATTTTCCATGGCAAAGTTCACAAAATCACTTTAACATTTTCAAAAATTGAGACTTGCATTTTTTTGTACCTCTGTAACGTTGCTTCCCCAGAACTGATCTACATGGAATTTACAGAATCAAGAGTATCTCGCACAAAGGCACCGCTTTCTAAATTAAATGTAAATCAGTTGAAAAGGGGCAAAGTTATTAAAAGTGCAGTGCTGGCTGTAAAAATGCACAGATAAAAAAGATGTAAACCTCGGTGTACTACCATCTGTAGGTCAGCCAGGAATTGCAGCAAAAACTACCAGAAATGTAATATCTTCTGCATTTAAATATATGCATTTCCCATAATACACAGCAGCCAAATCCAAAGCTCAAACATGGCAAAAAAAAAAAAAAATGATTCCACAGTATACAAAACTAAATCAGTCAAAATGAGCACATATTCTGAAATGTTTTTCACATCGACATGTAATCAGTAATTGTTCATCATTGCAGTCATCACAATATAAAAAAGTTATATATAAATCATAATCACAATATTAAAAAAAAAGAAACAATTTTTTCAGTCGGGTGTAATGTTATTTTTTTTTTCTATAATAGGAACTGTAGTAGTTTTTTCATTTTTGTTCTTTACTGTTATTTTTATGCAAATGTAATATGAGGAAGAGAAACATGTAGAAAGACCCCATGTTACAAGCAAATTACTTTACTCCAGAGTGTGGGTCTTTCAGGGATTAATATATGTGTGTATGTATGGGTGGGTGGAACCACTCAGCCTTCAGTATCATGGTCCAACCCACCTCCCCCCAGCCATACATAAGACACTGAGAGAGCCACACTCTGTAGTGGGTTAATCCTTACATCACCCTGAGGTTGTAGGCAGTAGCGACAGTAAACCCTGCTTCTAGTTACAGCCATACATTAGACACTGAGAGAGCCACACTCTGTAGTGGGTTAATCCTTACATCACCCTGAGGTTGCAGGCAGTAGCGATAGTAAACCTTTCTTCTATTTATTTTATAGGGCTAGCAGAAATACCCTTCACTGTAGGCAATAAAGCAACTAGTGATGACAAACCCGCCCTTTATTTTTCTCTGGCCTACATCCCACTAGCCAGTGCTGTAGGCAATAATGCAAAATATAATGGTAAAACCCTGACTTTGTTATGATTTTCAGGTCTCAAATATAGTGAACAGAGACAAGCTGTGACACGCTGTTGCAGTGCCTCTCCTTCTCTCCACATTTTTTTTTTTATTTCAATTATTCACATGTCATAGCATTTAAGGAAACCCTGTCTGAAGCTCTCAGACCTGTTGCACTGTTTCTCATCCTCTAGTCTTACTGTGTGTATGGTGTTATACATTTACCATATAAACTAGAAATATTTATTAAGCAAGAGATTTACACTGTGTGACAAGGTGGCAAGCTGGGTGGTTTCTCTGGGAATACTTGCAAACAGAAAACTCTGGAAAGCAATTTAAATAAAATAAATCTGTTTTACTTTCAGTAACACACACCACATACATACACATTCACTCACACGCACAGACGCACACACACACACACACACACACATATGCACACAAGCACAAACACCACACACACACACACACTGAAATAAAGAGCTTGTATTCAGCTTTACAAAAATGATTATTGCAGTTAAATCTCTGGCTGTCTCCACATAACAGAAAAAAAAAACACTTTTCTCCTCGTTCACCCCTTTTATTGGACTCAGGTGCTGCGTGTGACCACTCCCCCTCCCTCTGAGGGATAGCCAGTAAATGGAGCATGCAGTGCAGTAGATCTTAAAGAGCCAACTTTAAAGCAAGAGGGGTTTGGTACAAATCCCCTCCCAGCCTCCCAGCCCCTGTCAAAACGTGTGATGCCCCTGTTGTAGAGTTGTGATGGGGATAATGGGTGAAAGGAGCCTGACGAACATATGGTTCCTCAGACACAGAGATGAAGGTGTTCACACCAACCTTTTGTCCTTCTGTATCCTCTATTTATTTTATCGATTTACTATTCAGGACACTTGTTACATGGTATACAGCCTCTGGTAGGAAGAGTCAAAAGAAGCTGCTGCTATTCTGGGTGAGAGGTCCTTGGCTGGTTGGTTGGTTGGCGCACTGAGCAACTGCTTCACTTCTTTTGAGACAACAGATGATCATGTCATATGAATGTTCTCTTTATTTTACACATAGCTGTTTTCCCATCTGGTCTGACTCAGGCAGGTTCTCAGTCCAGTTCCCCCCCCCACCCCCGCTGAGCAACCACCTCAGCCAGTACTCACGTAACCCAGTAATCTCATTGGATTGTTCCCTGTCTTGGGGCCAAGAAGGGGAGGGCCATCATCCCACAACCAAGGGACTCATATCCAGTAATGGGTCCATTTGTCCAGGCAGTGGTGCAGGGCAGTGGGAAGGACTCCATTTAGTCCATGCCAACCATTCTTCTGTTTTCTCCCCAGGTGTTCCCCAGGAACTGCTGCACGTTGAGCATATGTGCATGAAGTTTACACCCAGGCCTCCGCCTTTAGGCCCCAAGAGCTGAGTCAGTAACCCACCCTACCCTACCCGGGGAGAGGACAGCATTTAGCTGGACTCGTGATCCCCCACCGGACAACCCCAGGCAATATATGCTCATTTTCAAAGAGGGGTCACCAGCATGGTAGGAGGTAAGGTGTTCAACCCCTCAGCTCTCCAAGCCATCGGGCCAGCTTATAATATTCTCTGTAATTCAGTATATAAAATACCAGCACTACTGTATGTATCACTTGAAGATGCACTTAACAGGTAAACTTTTAATATAAAATGCTTGCAACAGCTGTAGCTTAAACACCGTATTTTAGCTCTTGTGGTTTGACATGGTTATTTATTGTTTTAGTGAAACATGAACCCTTTTTAGGGCAAGACTCAGAAAAACATCTGAAAAATACTATTTCTGAAAGCATCACTGGTTATTACTATGACCCATTTCATCAGAGTACCATTTTAGCAGCAGAGTAAGCCTAGCATCATTCAAATGATGCAGTATTTTTTTTAAATAAAATTTAAAATAGTATTTGTTAATTCTGCAATTGGGGTGCAATTATATTAAAGGGAGAACCCAAGCTATTTCAACCAGTCTCTTGCTCTGAGGCCTCCATTCAGCACTGCTGTGCACAGGCCCCAGTGTTCAGGTTTGTCTCTAGGCCTCAATGTTCAGGAATATTGTTATTCATATTTGGATGCCATCAGTCCCATGTGCACCTTCCCCTTCCATTACCCCAGATTTTCTCCTCATACTCCTCAACCCCCCTAAAAATATAACCAGCCACTTACCTTATTTAATATACTACACTAATATTTTCATTTGTACAGCACTATGGTCTCCCCATCCAGTCTAAACTGACTGCCCCCCCTTACTTCCAGATCAGGGGCAGGTTATGCTGATGTTCCAGCTTTGTAAAACAGTGAAGGAATGACTCCTGTCCTAATTCTGTTTTATTTTAAAATGACCTGTTATGCCTCTGGAAATCCTTAAATCATTTTAGAATTATTTACAGCTCAGTGTATTCTTCATATTCGTACTGTATATCTTCAGTAGGTTTCATTCCCCTGTTTTACTGTTGAGGAAATCTGGAGAATAAAATACTTGTTTTCTTGAAAATGTGCAAAATAATGAAGATTAAGAGGAAGAGAAATTAAGAAAAATGTGAAACAGTAGCAAAATTAATTGAAATGTATTTAAATATATTTTTCCACAGCTCTTACAGAAGTGTCAGCTACTCTTTAAAAATAAAAATATACCCCATGTCCATTGAAGCAGCGTTAGTGTGGGATTGTATGGAGGTGGAAGGCATATCCAGATGGGTAGGGAGGGGGGTGCAATGCACACTCTAATAATCTGCCCTCTAAGAGGCAGAGCTATATAGTGAAGTTTGGGTAGGGGTCACCCAAGAGCATCCAACTGAAAGGGGAACTCTTTGGTAAACCTACTGAGAACAACAGCATGAACATAAGACTGGTGCTTCTTTCATTTCTTGTATTTATTTATTTATTATCTCAGATTACAACAACCTTTGAGCTAGTAGCTTATTTACAAAGGTTCCATGTCCAGTACAAACAATGAGAAATATACTTACGCACAGTCAGTTCTAGAGTTACATAGTAAAGGGAACAGTATATTGTAGGCCAATGCAAAATCAATACAAGTGGCCTCCTGGTTGGCTGTGTCTGTAGGAAGGGGAGGAAATGGCAGCCAAATACAGCCTTGTCAAATGGGACGAGTAGGACAGAAACATAGAAACATAGAATTTAATGGCAGATAAGTACCGCTTGGTCCACCTAGTCTGCCCATCATCCTACTTAACAGATAAGTTGCAGATCATAGTTAACCAACAGCTTACTTCCTCCTACCCCCCCCACTAAGTCTGCCTTAAGTCTGTCCCATGCATTCTTGAATTCCCCCACTGTATGTGACTCCATGACCTTCTCGGGAGGCTGTTCCATGCATCGACAACCCTCTCCATGAAAAAATACTTCCTCACATTACCTCTAAGCTGTTCCCCTCATCTTCAAATTGTGCCCCTTGTTCTTCACACATCTCTTTTTCTGAAAAATGCTTCGCATGAGGCACTTGAAAGTTTCTATCATGTCCCCTTTCTCCCTTCATTCCTCAATGGCATACATATTAAGCTCCTTTAGTCTTTCATTGTATGTCTTCTGGTGCAGACCCTGCACCATTTTGGTTATCCTCCTCTGGACAGCCTCCAATCTGTCTATGTCTTTGCAGAGATGGGGTCTTCAGAACTGCACACAGTACTCCAGATGGGGTCTTGCCAACTGTCTGTACAGAGGGATAACAACTTCCTGTTTTCTACTATTGATGCCTCTCCCTATGCATCCCAGTATCCCCCCAGCCTTCCTTACTGCCTTCTCACATTGCTTGCCCACCTTTAGGTCATCTGATATAATTACCCCAGGTCCCTTTCCAATTTTACTGTTGTCAGTATCTCCCCCAAACTGTGTACTCTTCCCCTGGGTTTTTGTTTCCCACTGGTGCATTACCTTGCACTTCCTTGCATTGAATCTGAGCTGCCATACATTTGACCATTCCTCCAACCTTGCCAAGACCCTTCTCATCTTTTCCATTCCATCTTGTGTATCAACCCTGTTGCAGATCTTTGTGTCATCTTCAAAGAGACATACTTTTCCTTCCAGTTCCTCTGCAATGTCACTTATAAAGACATTAAAAATTACCAGTCCCAGTATTGAACCCTGCGGTACCTCGCTAGTAACCCTCTTTTCTTCACTGTGGATTCCATTTACTACTACTCTTTGTGTCCTGTTGTCTAGCCAATTTTTTATCCAGGCTACCACCTTGGGACCCACTCCAAGGCTGGCTAACTTGTCTATTAATCTTTTGTGTGGGACTGTGTCAAATGCCTTGCTAAAATCTAGGTAGGCCATGTCCACAGTCCCTCCCAGTCAAATAATTCTATTAGATTCATCTGGCATAACCTTTTAATCGTGAATTCCTGTTGTCTTGGGTCCTGTACCCCACTGACCTCTAGGTACTCAACAATTCTTTCCTTCAGAAGTGATTCCATCATTTTCCCTACCACTGAGGTCAAACTAACTGGTCTGTAGCTTCCTGCCTCTGTCCTGCTCCCATTTTTGTGAAGAGGAATCACAGCCACCCTCCTCCAGTCCTCAGGTACCACCCATCCTCCCATGATTTATTAAAGAGAGAAGTCAGCTGTGTCACTAGTTCTACCCTTAGTTCTTTTAGAATTATTGGGTGAATCCCATCAGGCCCCATTGCTTTGTCCACCTTAATTGTATTAGTTCTTTCAGAACCCTTTCTTCTGTAAATGGACTGGTATTGACCCCTGTCTTCAGAGTGTTTCTCTTGTTTGGTTTGGGTACCCCCCCTTCCTTTGTGAATACTGAGCAGAAATATTCATTCAGTATCCCTGCTCTTTCACTGTCACCCTCTGCCCACATTCTTTCCCCTTTATTAAGCCTCAGTATCCCTCCTTTGGTCTTTCTTCGTTCCCTAATGTACCTATAAAAGGTCTTATCCTCCTTCTTAATAGAGTTGGCTATCCTTTCCTTGGTTTGGGCCTTTGCAATTCTGATTGCCTTCCCTGCCTCTTTCTGCTTTAACTGATAAAGTTCTCCGTCATGCTCCTTCTGTATTTCCTTATATAGGGCATAGGAGTGAAACCACCCTTACCAGTCAGCTTTGGTCCCAGTGCACAAACATAGATAGGAAAACAGGGAATATTTGAGGGGGTGAGAAGATGAGAGAGTAAAGGGTATAGATATTATGGGGCAGAAGACACACAGGATATTTATATTTTATTATTTCATCTGCTCCTACTGCCTATTCCCTACTTGAAGTCATAAACATTTGCTTATGGCATCACTACCAGCTGCTATGAGGGTGGGGGAGGGTCACAAAGTGCAGTCTAAGTAATCAGCCCTCCAGTTGCCAAAGGGCATTCAGTCCCATATGAAGCTTTAAAGGATACCTAAGTTGTTCTTTCTATAATTTTTATTTTTGTTGTAAATTACTACCTAGGCTGCCAAAGCATTGCAGCAGTCACCCCTTTGTCTGGGGGTCCCCTTCCCCTTCCATAGCCAGTGACCAGAGGCTGTTTGAGTCCAGCCCAGGGGAGTGGCTAGCAGCCTTTAGACACAGGCAGCAATAGGGCCAAGATAGCCCCTTGGAGGGAGGGGTCCGAGGGGAGGGGATGAATAAAACTGGGAGGCAGACTGGTTTTCAGCCTTCTTGTTCATCTTCCCCTCAGATCACCAACTGCAGCTCTCTAACTCAGATGAGGTAAGGCAGATGGGGCCTAGAGAGGGTGGCCTCCTGGTAGCAAGCTAGTGAAGCTGCTCCTGGTGGATGTAGATTAAAAAGAATAAATAAATAAATAGGGCCTCTGCCATGCCTGCCTCACATTTCTCATCTGAGTCAGGCCTTTAATTCCCCATCCATCTGTGTTTCAGTCCAGAGTCATAGGCCTAGGGCTGGGGTGGGCAGCGGGTTTCCATGCGGTCCTGAGGGTGCTTCCTCAGTAGCCTTGGAGGGAGCTTTCATAGGAAGATTTCTCTGGTTAAGCCTGGGCAAGTTACTTAGAGCCACTATACAGAGCAGTGACAAAGACTCTAAGATACAAGCCAGGACCCTAGGTTTGAACCTAACAGTCCCCTCTGTATTTTGCAAGTCTTCTGGCTGGGGGTACATTTCCTCTCTAAACAATCCCACTCAAATATGTAGGCGCTTACCTGGGGTGTCCCTGCTGCTCCTGGGATTTGGTCTTCCAGTTCTTCTGCCCCGTTGGGCAATAGGTGTGTGGGCATCATCACAGAATAGGGCCTGCGTGGCTCTGGCCCGTATATTGTCATGGGTCCCTCAAGTGCAGTCTGAGTGTTTTGGAGCTATCCCCCCTTCATCCTCTGAATAGCTCCTGTGCAGACGGCTCCCGAGGTATCCAGGATCATGATATTTCTTGCCCTGGGATCTGTTGGGCCCCTGCAGTCACTTTGGGAGCAGTGGTGATGCTGTCACTAGTCAGAGGCCTGGGGGGCAGGGGATCTCATTGGTAGAGCCAAGGACCAGTGTCTGTCTGCAGTGGTTTCAGTCCCTCTGGCTATGAGTTGCCAGAGGGGAGCTTGTGGAGGGCAAGAGGCATCGGCGCTCACTCTGACGGCCTGCAGTGGGTGACTAAGTGTTCTGTCATTTCCCAGAACTCTCTGTGGGCTGGGGATTGGTTACTCACTGAAATTGCATCGGCTCACAGAAGAACAGCGACGGGGACTTAATGCATTTGTTTTCTGTGGTGGAGGCTGTGCCCACCCACTCCTCTCCATTTGGGGGGCTTGGCCCCCAAGCACCCCCTACTTAAGGATTCTCAACTCCAGGGCAGTGCATGTTGAGGGGGGTGAAAGCAAAAAAAAATGCAAGTTTTGGGCCAGGCACAACAAAACCACAGTAGCGCCTAGACCCAGACCCAAACCCAGAACTCCACACACTGCAAGTGGAGGCCAATCCCCAATGCCACAGTGCAGCTCAGCAGCCAACTGCAGCACTACCCCCTACATCTCCTCTGCCCTCTCCCAAGCCATGCTCGCCATGCTCACTCCCCCCCCGTGCGCATGTACGTATAGCAGCATCCCGTCTCTAGGGTCGCCCACCCCACCACATCCGGTCACCCTCCCTCCCCCTTACATTCAGGCTTTTGCCCACATCATGTTGCCATTTCGGATGGCACCTTAATTCAGGCGCCCACCTCACATGCTACTGTGGAGATGATGCAGGGCGGTGAAGTGTAGCATACTGACAGTGGGCTCCCAATTCATGCCTCGGTGCCACGAACAGGTGACAGTGCCTCCTCTCAGCTGTGTTACACATACAGTCAGTTGCCCTGCTCATGCCCCAGCTGCTGGTTCAAACATGCATGCTTGGCCTGTAGTCAACAGCACCCCTTTCTCTAGTGCCCCCCAAGGGAGGGAGAAGTTTGGGAAGGGGGAGTCAGGGCCAGTACAGCAAGCCCCCAAGTGGCAAGCCTTCCCAGTCCAGTGCAGATAAAAAGGGTTAAGCCATGGCTGGACCAGTACCCAGACAGAGCAGCTGTGCAACTGTTGGGGGGAGGGTTTTCGGAGGGCTTCAGGATCCCATGCTCCGGTCCTCACTAGCAGTATGAGGCAGAGTACTTGAAGTCAGCCAGAGACCTGCCCCATGTTGTCTGGAAACTGGAAAAAGAGCTGCGGCTCAGGTGGGTGAGTGGCCCCTTCCCCAGGCCACCACTGCTGAACCTAAGCATATCATGAATCGGCCTAATGCCCAAGAAGGTCCAAGGGGAATACAAGTTGATTAATCACCTGTCATACCTATTGGGGGACTCCGTGAATGACCACATCAACCAGAAATACATGTTAATTCACTACCAGTTGTTCAACCAGGCAGTGGACATGGTGCAGGCAGCAGGGCCATGAGCCCTGATGGCTAAGGGCGGATATCAAGTCCACATTCTGGCTACTGCCAGTGTACCATGAGGACAGGGTCCTGTTGGGCATGAGATTTGAGAATGAGTATTATGCAGATAAATACATGCCTATGGGTTGCCCAGTGGCCTGTGCCATGTTTGAGAAGTTCAGCGCTTTTTTGCATTGGGTTATGGCATAGACAGCAGACATCGACAGCATAGTACACTATCTCGATGATTTCCTGTTTATGGGCCCAACAGAGTCTCCAGTGTGTGGGAACTTAGTCTGTGCCTTCGAACACATGTGCAGGGAGTTTGGGGATCCTTTAGTGAAAGAAAAATCTGAACCTCCAGGAACCTACCTCACCTTCTTGGGCATAGAAATTGATTCTGCAAACAAGCTGTACCACTTCAGTCTCTGTTGGTTAGGATATTGGGGTGCAGAAAGATTTTATTGAGGGAACTACAGCAGTTAGTTGGGCACCTCAGCTTCACATACAGGGTAATACCGGTGGGGAGGACTTTCATGTGGCAGTTGGCCAGGAGGGGAGCCAGCCGTGCAAGACCTCATCACAGGATTTGAGTCACAATGCTGTTCCGGGAGGATTTGTAATTGTGGCAGCTGTTCCTTGTCCACTTCAACTGGATGGTCTTGTGGCAAGTGCTACAGGGGGGTACCTGACACAGTGGGTGGTCTGGGTTTCAGGGCTTATTTCCAAGGGCAGTGGTGCACAGGGCAGTGGTTACTGGCTTGGTTGGAGGTTGGGATAGGGGAGCAGATTACTCTGCTGGAATTTTTCCCAGTCATAGTGGCCCTGTGCATCTGGGGTCACAGATTCCATAACCAGTTACTATACTTCAGGTCAGATAACATGGGGGTGGTCCATATCATAAATAGGCAGCTGAGTCAACTGGGACCAATGAGAGACTTGATGCAGGTATTTGGCTTAAAGTGTATGTTGCTTAACCTGACATTACAAGCTATACATGTCCCAGGAGCTGACAACAATATTGCCAATGCCTTTTCTCATTCACAGTGGGTCAGATTCTTCAGGCTGTGCCAGGAACAGATGAGGAGCCACAGCAGGTGCCTCCCTTCCTGTGGTAGGTAGTGACTGACAGGCTTGGAAATGCATAGGTAACTTCATTGCACCCAGTACAAAGGAGGCATACTGCCGGGGGGTAAAACACTACTTAGCCACACAGGAAGCCAATGGGTGGCAGGATGTTTGTCCCATTCTGGTAAATCAGCTTTGCAGTTATATCATGGTATGGAGAACAGAGGGTCTGTCACTGGGCGTGGTGGCATGTCACCTGACGGGCTTGTCATGGGTGATGAAAGCCATGGGTATGGTAGACACCACAGGTGCATTTAAGGTGAGGAAGCTAATGGAAGGCTGGCATAGGGAGGTCATCTCCACTCCTGATGCTAGATGACCTATTACGCCAATTAAGCTAGAAGCCATTTGGGGGGTCTTGCCCAGCATTTACAGGGATGAGCATGAAACCTAGCTGTTCAGCATCATGTTCTTGGTCGCTTTCTGTGGGGCCTTCAGGATCTCAGAGTTAATGAAACCCTCCAAGGACTGGGGCACCCCAGGCCTGCTGTCACAGGATGTGGTGATCCTAGGGGACAGAGTATTCCTGCACTTCTGCAGGTCCAAGACAAAGCACAGGGAAGCAGGCCATTGGCACAAAGTCAAAGCTCCAACAGGAGAGTGGTGGTACGTAGCTCGTACTCTCGCCGACTATTGGACACACTGCTCTGCAAATGGGGAGGCCTTCTTCAAGCATCAGGTTGGCAGTGCAGTGATGGCCTACCAATTCTGGTTCATCCTGCGGAAGGCTATCCAAGGGCTGAGGTTACCAGCAGGGGGTTATGGGATACATTAATTCTGCACTGGGGTAGTGATGGTAGCCAGGGGAAGGGGCCTTTCAGATTCTGAGATTCAGGCCTTGGGATGCTGGAAGTCTCAGACATTCCTGCGTTATGTGAGACCACACCTGTAGTAACTAATTACTGTCTCTTACAGGCCCTGGGGAAGACAATGTGCATGTTTGGATATGTGGCCACGCATTCATCTGGTGGGCAGCTCAGAGGGCAGTCAGTCAGCTGGGGGGAAGCAACCTGTCTCTGCCATGGGAGGTCACCCAGACTGAGTGTTTGGGGACCAAGGGATTGCTCTGGGAAGGGTTGCTTCCACATTGCAAAGGGAGGCTGACCAAGGGAATGCACCGCACATTTGTTGATTCACTTGAGCGGAGAAGATCTGGGCTGCAGGAAGATGGTGAATCTGCTCCTGGCAATGGAGGATGACTTGTTGACCATCAAGGGCTGGTGGCCTGGCATCACCCTCATCTGGTCACACTTATTGATGAGAGAGCAATGGGTTCATGCACGCAAGGTGTCCACACTGAATCAGGCTTGTCTGAGTATCAACAAGGAGATGGGAGCATTTATGGAGGCCCTGGGGGGTACTGTATTGAGGCATGAACATATTTACTAGACCCACTGGTGTCTGGAGGTGGGTCCAGAAGGTCAGCTGCAGGGTGAGATTTTAGATAGTTTACTGAGCAATGTTAAAACAATACTGGAGGAATAGACCGAGTAGAGAGCTTGGGGGGTAGTACAGAGTCTGTCCTGTGCAGCACAGGAAGAGTGCATGGGGGAAGTAGTGGAAAATAGGGGACAATGCCATTTCTCCCAAAGGTGTCATGGTCCCCTGGTCAGTATGAGGATGGGGGACCACAAGACCTGCACTCACATGGGGGGTCTAGATCCAACCTCAGCAGCATAGACTGTAAGGTCGGTGACACCGGATGGGGGAGGCCATCAGAACCTTGGCTATATGACCTGTCCTGCTGCTGCATCGGGATGCCTCTGCCTGCACCCACAGGGGTCTCCCAATTTGGGGGTCGTGCGGGGTCTGGGGTATGCGCTTCCTCCCTGCAGTGCCCGCTGCTCAATATTAATTGATTAAGGTATTAATACAAAGTAGAAATTATAAAAAGTAATTTATGACTTAATAAAGATTAATATCTAGAATTGTAAATAATAAAACATGGCATTGGCCATTTCCTCCTAGAACTGTGTTGCATTTCTCTTGACCATGGAGAGGGGGGGAGCTCTTCTAACAGTTTTCAAATGTGAATAACTTTAATATGAAAAATGATAGCCTGGTACTGTGAGCGCAAAAGTTGTTCAGCACAAAAATATCTACAAAATGAGTAGTATTTCATTTATACAAACCTTTTGTTTTTTTAATTAGAAATAAGCAGCAGAAAATTCAGTTGTTTGCTATAATTTTTGTTTTAAAGTTGCAAGACTTGAAAAAAATAATTTTCTGCTTTTTTTGCTAATTATTAAAAACCTAAAAGGCATCTATAAATGAAACACCACTCATTTTGTAGGTATTTTTGTGTTGAACAAATGTCGTGCTCTCAGTACCAAGCTATAATTTTTTGTTTTAAAGTTAACTGCATTTGTTTGTTGAAAAAGTGACAAACAATTGCATTTTATGCTACCTTTTTTGCTAATTAAAAAACAACAAAACTAAAAGGTATGTATAAATTAAGTAATAATGCACAAAAGGGTGTGGGGTTGTGCTGGGATAACATCACACCTTGTGTGGTTGGGCATGAGGCTGAAGGCCAAGTGCGACCACTGACAAGGCGACACGTTATCCCAGCACAACCTACACCCTGCAGTGGATTACTGCTATTATAAAATGG
Organism: Neoceratodus forsteri; assembly: GCA_016271365.2. Lineage (NCBI taxonomy): Eukaryota > Metazoa > Chordata > Ceratodontiformes > Ceratodontidae > Neoceratodus > Neoceratodus forsteri. Next base: position 679,692,844 of record CM057456.1, on the reverse strand, counting down.
CTCGGCTGTAAAAAACTAGATGTGTAAGTTTTATTTTTGTTATTCTTTTAATGTTTTATTTCTAGAAAGTGGTATGCAACCTTGCGCTTCAAGAAGCACTTTTGTCCTGAATATTTTTTTTTAGCCAGTAGGTGGAGCTGTCATAACTGTGTGGATCAGTGGCTTCACACACCAAACCTTGCTTCCATCCTGTACAAAACACTTGTTGTTTTGTGGTCTCTAACCCCCATCTTTATATTCTCCTGTGTATGTTTATTTTTAACTCCCCCATTGCTTCGTTGTCTCTGTGAAGCTGAAAGCTCCCACCCACATGCTCATTTTGGACATTGCTTGGTGCAGTTGTCATGTTGATACCGGGAAAAGTGAATCAAGGGAGCTCATGAGAAAACTCCCCACTGAGGGAAAATGAGAACTGCAATGTGCTTTTTAAGAGGTGAACTGAGTCTGTTCTGGGAAGGGGGAGACAGCAGAAGCTGACCAGTCAGTCTGTAGGACATGGCCGGGGAGAGCAGATTCCCATAGCAATGGGTAGCACACCACTGAAGGTGATGGGACTGAAGACTTTATAAAGTACTTTCGTTTTTTTTTTTATTGAAGCAGCATGCCACTAAACACACATTCAGTCTCTGTTTGGGAGAACGCTTAGTCTGTTTGGGATGGGCCGGGAAAGCAGAAACTGATGAACTACGTGACTGGCAGTTGCAGTGACTCAAGCAGTTTGTGGAAGAAACAGGCATAGGAAGTTGTAGTGATAGTATAATATGTTGATTATTGTCACTCCATTTTGTATGCTATTTCATGTAATGTATGTCATTTTATACTCCATTTTGTATTGTGTGACTCCATTTTACATGATGCTTCATTTAATTGGTGTTTTGCTCTTTAGATAGCCTCATTATTATGTTTTGCTTCAGACAGTGTATTTTGCTGACTTGAAGGTCGCATATTATCAGGCAACCTGTTTTTGTAGTTTTGTTTAAACTTCTGCTTAGCTCATAGTGTTCTAGGCACCCGGCCAGTGTTTGGAGCACAGTGACCTAGCAGGTGTAGGGAATTATGAGCAGTCCTTATGGTGTGAATTTGCTATCCTGGGAGCCCGGCCAGCTTCTAGAATGTGGGAAAACAACACTATGAGGGCTGCACGATTATTTTTAGCATAGAATAAGATATAAATGTAGCTTTCTCAATGCCTGGTTTGAAGCCTCTCCTGCAGGGTGGACGCATCACTGTGGGGCCAGTTCCCGGTTCGAGAGACTCCTAGCCAGGCTGACAAGGGGGCTTCCCAGCCATTGGAAGAGGGCTTGGATGATGCTTTATTGAATCAGTGATGTATAACCTTTTGTATTATATTTTGCTATAATAAAGCTTTGGCTTGCTGTACTTATTGTTTTGTTATTGTGTGTATGTGAGTGTGAATGGCAAATAGCTGCTTGGTTTGAGTTGGCAGAACATTTTTGGCGTAGTCGGCAGGATTCGAAAATAAAATGTCTATTTTTAGGAAAAAGGATGAGTTCTTTTTTTTAAGGCTCAAACAAGCAAGGGCAACTGCCCTTTGTACTTGTAATTTGTGCTTGTTGCAAGTATATACTGTTAGAGCCAATGATGGCTTTCACAGTTCAGGCTGCTTTAGGAGAAAACAGCGGCTGGATAAATAAAGTTAGATAAGCAACATATAGAAAAGAAAAATAAACTACTGTGGATGTGCGCACAGTAGGTGACTACAGCACGGATGATTTGAAAATCCTCCCCCATGTTGCCTATCTGTGTAGTTTCAAGTTTTTCTGTATCAATTTCAAGTTCCTTGCCTCCTATAGAGGCTGAAACATTTGATCCTAAACCCAAGTACTGGGACCTCTACCAGATGGATCTCAACCTAGTACTGTTAGAGATTTTGTTTGTTTTGTTTTAAACTTCAAACCAGAGCTCTGGAAAAAGACTTGGTTTGGCAGGTTACTAAAATGGCCAAAAGAAAACCTTTGAAAGGGTTAAAACCTTTGAAAGAGTTAATAGCTGCAGCGTTTGGAAATTATCACGAAGGTCCTGCAGTCAGTTTTCTTACTTAGACTAGTGTATCGGAAAAGAAGAAAAATACCTTGGCACCGGGTAAGTCTGAATTTTTTTTATTCAAAGTTGTTTTATGTCTGTCTGTTTTATTTCTGTATTACGTATACTAAACAAGGTAATGCTCCGTCTTTCTCATGCATATTTTCTAGCTTATATCTGTGTTCTGTAATTATGTTCTGTTGTCAAGGTTGCGAGATAGGATTGACTGCCTTCAGTGCACAACAGGTTACAGAAAAAAAAAAAGGAAGAAGAAGCTTCTTTGCCTCATAGCTGACTGTTTTAATTGGCTTTATTTTTAATGGAACATTTGTGCTGCCTAGATAGGGTCAGTGAAAAACTTTTGTTTGTAGTTGTTGCTTGGAGCAGGTAGCATTGATGGTGAAGAATTATGACATCATATAGATTGCAATGTGCAGAAAGAGTTGTAGTTTGCAAGCAACATGCCAAGCCACTGCTAGGTGAAAATGTAATGTGTTAACAGTTATAAATGGCTTTATCATACTTCTAGTTAAAACCAGAAACTTTTTGCAAAATGGCAGAGTGCCATATTTTAGTTATGTGCCAAAAGGTGTAATCATGTTATACGAGATGTGTTCACTTACAGATGATGTGTTTAAACAGTGTTTTGTTCTGGAAAGATTTGGCATGGCAATATGTATAAATGTGTTGGTTTAAAATTGTCAGTGTTACAAGACAGGCAGGAGGCAGCACATATATCTAAACCACGTACAGTTTTCTAATGGAACTATGGGCATTACCTCAGCAAATTGGTGTGAAACAATGTCAGTCTTATTTTGTGTTAAGTATTTCTTTTTGTGTATGTGTATGTGTGTGTACTGTCTTGGCTAGCAGTTTTATTGTGAAAGATATTTTAATATTGATGGTGTTCAAGGACACTACAGGAATGGCTGGGTTTGAATGACCTTGCATGCACACTGTGACCTTTTGCACGTTATTTGACCTTCTTGTGTTTCAACATTTTATGTTACTACCAGTTCAAACTTGATGTGTATTCCATGCCTAAAGCACAACTTTTCACACAAAGTGTATGTTTTCATGAAAGCACACAAGAGTGAACCATGTAATTTGACTTTTATTGCAAAACTAGTATTCTAAGTGAAGAGGAACAAACTTTTACAATTTTGAAAAAAGGACTATTACAGCTGTTTTTGAGAGTTTACCATCTACAGAGATACGTCGTGCGGTATTACCATCAATCTGGACATTTGTCATGCTTAGGATAAGGGAACCCAGGGACGCTGGCTTCTTTTTATCCTATGGAAATAATCTTGTTTTATTTTTAAACTGATGTGTGTTTGTTTTGTTGTTTGTCTGTGTTTCACAGCTAACGTTTTATTGCTACAGTATTCGAGCTGTCTCTTGCACCTCGAGCTGTGTCTTCCACCAGTAGGAGCTTGGAGGGGGTAGCTACCCTTCCTCCTTCCAGTGTAATACCCACAAAGGTTGCAAGGTACATGTCATATTTATACTGATTCATGGTCTGTAACCAATGGTTTAACAACCTGGCTGCCCACTTGGGCTAAGGATGAGTGGAAAATTTATTCGAAAGAAATATGGGAAAAAGAACTGTGGCAGGAAATATGGACTATGGTGCAAAATACTCAGACCACTGTATTTCATGTTGATGCTCATTGTGCTTCAGATACACTAGAACGATGGTATAATTCTATTGCAGATGAAAAGCTAAGATTCTTCCAGTGGATATTGAAGAAACTCAAAGTCAGTAGTTATCAGGGCTGGCAAAATGGGCACATCAAAAATGTGGACATTTGGGAGAGAAAGCCACTTACAGGTGGGCATATAGTGAGAGTGTACCCTAACATTGGATTTGGTTAAAACTGTTATTGCTCAGTGTCCTATATGCCAACATGGGCAACAAAACCAATCCTCATATTGTGAAAGGACAATTGGGAGAGCCTACGAAAATGGAAAGAGAATTTGCATGAAGCATTACAGATTTTAAATAATAGACCAATTGGAGAGTCTGAGACCCCCTTAATGCGAATGATAACTCCTAATTTGCAAGTGCAGGCTTACTCAACTACAGAAACAGTGTTATATTTGGAAATTACACCAGGAGCTCTGTCTCCTTGCAGGGCAACCCCAGAAGCTGCTGGACTTGATTTACATGCCCTTCAAGAATACAGAATAAACAGCAGAAACATTCAAGTGATAGAAACTGGTATTGGAATACAAATTCCACCGAGACATTTTGGTTGGATAGCACCTAAATCAGAACTAGCCCTCAAGGGAATACAAATTTTGGGAGGGTGATTGATTGTGATTACCAAGGAGAAGTGAAAGTAATTTTGTTGAATAGTAGAGAACAAAATCTGTTAATTCAACAGTATGACAGAGTGGCTCAATTGTTAATTATTCCAGTTAACAAATAGCCCCTATAAAGGACAAGCCCCACACTCTTAACAGCAAGGGGATAAAGGTTTTAGATCTACAGGAGGTTTTAACAATGGTGCCAAAATATGGTTACAAACCCAAATGGCCCTCCTGAACCAGCTGAGGTGATATCCACCGGACGAGACAACACAGTGTTAATTATCAGATCAGGGAAAGAAAAATGGGAATACATGCCTGCACATAAATGTTATCTTCGAGAATAATGAAATTTGTGTCTTTCTAGGTCCAGCAATGGATTTTAAAAGGAATGCTGGTGTGTCTTATGGTCCATTTGGCAGAGCTAGTTACCCCTGGAGGAAGGATTCAAAGTTGTAAAGGAACCTGGAGTTGGAAAAATGATACCAAAGATAGAACACAGGGGAACTTTAGCTGCCCATCCGGACAGAAGTGTGTGGTACTGAACATGACATTTTCACCAGGGGTCAATCTCTGGATGACAACTGGTGGCTCAGGACAATATGCCTACGAAACAGATGAAATCTCTTTGCAGAATAAGACTGCTATTAAATGCTGCAACTTACCGAATAGTTGCATGGTGATTGTACAACATAGACTTGATTGCTGCATGAATCAAACAGACATTTTCAATGCAAGTATTACTTTGATTGACATAGACACGTTATTCTGCATGAATGCTACTGCAATAACTAATAGAACTACTTGGGCAGATCACATTACAGTGTTGAAAAATCATCCTGTAATTAGCAATGATAGTATAGTTAAGGTTCCATCCACATGTACATCAGTAGCACAGGGTATCAGACAAATGTAATCCATTTTAACATAACGTTTATGTTTAGTAGAAAATGCAAATATAAAAGAGCTTGGTATGATCGCTATTAGGTGGAGCAGGGGCAGGCATGGGAATTTTAAATAGTGTGGATATGAAACACTGACTAACAGGCTTCAGGCAGTAGGAATTGATGTATTTAGCTTAATTAACTTACAAGCTCAATGGATGCCAACTGTTTTCTTATCCCAAAGATTAACTTTGAATTATGATTTTGAGTTCTTGCAGTTATTTAATGCTTCACAGGTATGGGGAATGGAGTAGCAGAAAATATTTCACGATTTATTGATTGGACAGAATGCACAATCGACATATGTATTCTATAATGCAAAGAAATAAGGTCCAGAGTGATTTAATGAGTAATAATGAATATGTGTGGAGGACCGTGTTCAAATCATGGATTCCTAGTAATCATTGGATTGTAATGTCATCCACCACAGTAAAATGCACAGGTCCCTGATAATGAGCAGAAGCTTATTTTGTATTGGCAGCCCAATATTTTAGATCAATCAAGATTGAGTATCTCATTAAATAAAATTAAACAGATAATTCAGGAAACAGATGTAATGCAGGCTCATTTGGCAATAAGAAATAAATCATTAGTGCAAAGTCAGGTGCAAACTACGATAGATTAAAAATAAAATGATTGATTTAAGTTCCAAGATTCAACAAGAGACTACTCATTATTGGTGGGATATTTTTACAGGATGGTCTCCATCAGCTACAAAAGTGTTAAATATTCTGATACATCCTATCATAATCATTGCTGTAGTGACAATTATCTTGCTTATTTGGACTTGTTACTTATCATGTTATATTCGTAGTAATTTTGCTATGGTACCAATATCATACAAATCGTATTCACAATAATCAAAGGACTGAATGTAGTGATAGTATAATATGTTGATTATTGTCACTCCATTTTGTATGCTATTTCATGTAATGTATGTCATTTTATACTCCATTTTGTATTGTGTGACTCCATTTTACATGATGCTTCATTTAATTGGTGTTTTGCTCTTTAGATAGCCTCATTATTATGTTTTGCTTCAGACAGTGTATTTTGCTGACTTGAAGGTCGATATTATCAGGCAACCTGTTTTTGTAGTTTTGTTTAAACTTCTGCTTAGCTCATAGTGTTCTAGGCACCCGGCCAGTGTTTGGAGCACAGTGACCTAGCAGGTGTAGGGAATTCTGAGCAGTCCTTATGGTGTGAATTTGCGCATCCTGGGAGTCCGGCCAGCTTCTAGAATGTGGGAAAACAACACTATGAGGGCTGCACGATTATTTTTAGCATAGAATAAGATATAAATGTAGCTTTCTCAATGCCTGGTTTGAAGCCTCTCCTGCAGGGTGGACGCATCGCTGTGGGGCCAGTTCCCGGTTCGAGAGACTCCTAGCCAGGCTGACAAGGGGGCTTCCCAGCCATTGGAAGAGGGCTTGGATGATGCTTTATTGAATCGGTGATGTATAACCTTTTGTATTATATTTTGCTATAATAAAGCTTTGGCTTGCTGTACTTATTGTTTTGTTATTGTGTGTATGTGAGTGTGAATGGCAAATAGCTGCTTGGTTTGAGTTGGCAGAACAGAAGTGTATTTTTTTTTTTACTTTTTGTGCTGGGAGATTAAAGAGTGACATAGTGGGAGGGCAGTGAACACTACACTTAAGACAGCTTCAGAGCTAGGATGATTGACATGGACTGGCCAGCGGCGATGATGAGTGAAGCAGGCTGCAGTGGAGTGATTCCTGTAACAGTTTATGAGGTCATCTGTGTGCTGGGACTAGACCCGTGATGTTGTACTGGGATAACATCACATGTCCAGTCCCATACTGACCAATCAGAGTCCATGGATTTTTCTTACCATTTTATAACAAAACACCACCCATTTTGTAGATATTTATGTGCTGAATAACTTCCGTGCTCACAGTACCATTCTATCATTTTTCATTTTAAAGTCATTCACATTTGAATACACTTAGAAGAGCTAAAACACAGTTGTCATCTCTGTCAAGAGTGTCATCATCATGGAAGCCATTTTAGAATTCTGAGTTCAGGATTTTTTAATCGGAAGAGGAGGTGTTTTCAATTTTCAAATGCTGTGAAACTACATTTATCCTACTTTAATAAATGCAGTTTTATGATAAATATAAACAGCAGCCTCTCCTTAACAAACTTATGGAGTAATTTATCAAAATAACAAATATGTAAGAAACATGGTTTAGGTATCCTTTAAGTAAACTCACCTTTTACTGTTCAAGCTCCACCTCTGAGATGGGGGGGGGCGGTTAACTCAGCGTGTTCATTCTGATAGGCTGCCATTCAGTGAATCCCACCGGATGTCATTCAAGCCCCCCCCTCCCATATGGCTGTTTGCTCGGGGCAGATGCTGTATTGGCCGACACTAAGACTTTTCCAGGAACATTATTTTTTAACAATAAAACAAGACTAGTAATGGAGTCTTCCCTCTGCTGTCCTATGATGTCACACTATCATTTTGATCTGATCTCTCATTGCAGATGTGTGTGTGTGTGTGTGGGGGGGTGCTCTGTGAGGAATTGATGTGGGGGATTAGTGGTAAGTGAAGTCCAGAAACTTCACTATCTGAAATACTTTGTGAAGTTTACTGACTTTGCATAGTGAGCAGTTTTCCAGGTAAAGACCACGTAAAGTAACCCTTCATCAGTAAAGTGTCCTTTCCCATAGTTCTTCACCAGTTGAAGACTACACATAGTACCATTTCATGAGGGAAGAACCACTATACAAAATGCTTTAAAAAAATAGCTTTTCAAATTTTAACACCTCCAAATAGTATTTTTGTCCACCTTTTACCACCGAGCCTTTACCATTATAGATTATACCCCCTCGTTGTCCAAACCTTGTTGTATCAACCCTGTGTGCTTCCCCCAAATCCCATAAAGTGAAGTGTAGTTAAACCCAACAGGTTCAAAGCATAATTCAGGCTCTCTGATGAAGCCTCAAGTTTAAGGGAAAGGGAACATTGTTTAACCAGGAATAGCACACTAAGCTGAAGCTTGTTTCCAGATGCAACCTGGGAGCACAAGGAAGTTAAATGATTCGTTCAGGATCACACAGTATGCTTCTAGTCTGCTGTGGGATTCAAATCTGGGATCTCTGAATTTGCAGCTCAGACCCTTAACCCACTGCGCTATACTGCCTCCAAAATTTAGAGGTGATATTTTGGGGGTGTTAGCACAGCATCTCATGTAATTCTGGCACTTCAGTAAAATTGGAATTGCAGGAACTTATGGTGTGTGCACAGCTTTGAGTTGGACTTCATGTGTTTGATACTGTGCACTTTCAAGAGCAGGGATGTATGTTCCTTTTTCTCTTCTGATTCCAACACTGTAAAAACCCTTTCCCAGCTCTCATAAGTCCATGTCCCCCTACCTTTCCACCTGCTTAAGCCAGCAAAATCAGTAACCATGTACCTTTTCCCCTCACTCTGCTGGCACCTATGGCCCCTCTTCCAACACACTCAAAAACTTTTGTTCCCACAGAGAGTGACTGGCACTACCCTTCCTTCATCCTGGTAGGCCTCTTTCTAAAGTATGATATTGGCTGCTCTCTGCAGTAATCATCTGAACAGCAGCTCAGCTGATATGTCGACTACTGCAGTAAGCAGGCATGATTCCATTCATTCTTTTTTTGGGGTGTTTGAGAGGGAGGGATAGGTGCCAACAGAAGGTGGAGGATGGCGGCTGCTATTGATTTTATTGGGTTGGATGAGGGATAAGGGTAGGAGACCAGAGGCCAGATATTCAAAACTTTGCCCTGTGGCAAAATTAACACTGCTGTGTGTGTTAAAATAGCCCAGAAGCAATAACCTGCTATATTCAAAAGGATAGCCCCGGTGCTAAACCTGCTGAATATAGCGTGCTAATGAAGCTGGGGAAACTGGAATGGAAGTGCAGTGCAAAATAACCCATAAAGTAAGACAGTACTGAATATAGCAAATAAGACATCTCTAAAAATAGCAAGAAGTCAGGCAATGCAAACATCCACAGAAACACAGAGCAGAGGGGAGCTGGCAGTGCCCTGGAGCACAAGCAAAGAAGTAAAGCCCTAAATATGACCCCAAGAGCAGAGAGCAGTGTACAACCCAGAGAATTTCATACACACACAGCCATGGCAATGGCATGTAACACCACAAGACCCAACAACAGAATCCCAAGCAAATGACAAATCCGTGAATATACCCCATGCATCCAGTTAGGATACCGGACACAGTAATGTAAAGAAGCAATATATATATTCAGGAATGCAACACACCAGTTAAAACAAGCAAAACAATGCAAACAAACCAGTAAAGGGAAACAGAAAATAAAAATGAAAACAGAAACTGCAATAGAAAAACTAAAGAAGGGATAAAAGGCTGGGAAAAAAAGAATATAATAGCAGCACCCCAGTAATGTTTTCGGGGAGTCTTAAAATCAAAATTGGGCCAGAGCCCTCAATGTTCAGCAGACTGCTGTGCAGTTGGAGGAGGTAATCTTGCCTCAAGTATGGCTGCCACCCTACTGGTTTCTGAGATGATGACGGCTTGAAAGAAGGGAGACTGGATGGACCAAGTGATCTGTAACCAGAGACAATATCTGTGGTCCATGAATCTATGCAGTGGGGCCCCCCAACCAACAGCAAGAGTAGGACATCAGTATGCGATGTGGATATGCAGTGGACAGAGTACCCCAGGCAGTGTGTGGACATAAAGCCCACAAGACTCCCCCCTCCCCGACATAGCAGGACAACAGTATGCCATTTGCCCATGCAATGCACAAGGTAAATCAGAACAAGCCAGTTACACAGCCCCATAACTCCACCACCACTTGCCAATGCCATGAGCAAAGTAAACCAGGACAAGTCAGTAACACAGCCCCATCGCCCCAATGCAGGACAGCAGTACGTCACTTGCCCATGCCATGTACAAAGTAAACCAAGACAACTCAGTGACACAGCCCTATTCCCCCATAGCAGGACAGCAGTACACCAATCGCCCATGCCATGGACATAGGTAACCAGGCCATCACATTAACCAGGTCCCATCAACTGCCCCAGCCCTCATGTGGTGTAGGTGATCACACACACAGTGGACAACTGCAACACCTCAGCACAGGACACATGGTGCAGCCATGCACACCATGTAGGTACATGTACCACCACAACTGCACTATTAACTGTGCATCCATGCTAGCGTTGGACAACACCAGCCCACCACAGCCATTGCAGGGTAAGAAGGACATACAGCACAACATCTGTGCTGCAGGATACAGCCATACAACTGTACCCGTAACTGAATAACATTGACTCAGATGTGTGTCGTCCAAAGCCACCACGGCAACCATTGTACAAACAACCTGCTGCACATGCAAGATAGTGTGTGAACAATGCATGATACTCACACAATGCACCATGCTGACCACCACTGCTCTCCTCTCCTCTTCTCACTGTGCATGGCCTGGTACCGTACTGCTGTCCTCCTGGGGCCTCCGGTCATTGTGGTCTGCAGGGTGAAGAGGAAACACCACCGTTAGTACCTGCATGAATACCATGTGAACACTCACCAATGCCCATGATGCACGGTGATAGTACAATACCTGGCCCCCAAGTGCCAAATGTCACATGGCACACAGCATGTCATCTAGTGGAGTTCCCCCAGTGCACTGTATGCTCACATTGCATCATGCACTCCACGCAGTGTGTGGCCCTTCAAAACCGAAGGGCATCATATACACAGATGTGTGGCATATGGGGGAGTTGGGAACATTCACATGCACATACACAGACCCATAGACATACACTCATTGAGAGATACACACACACACACACACACATATATACCTGCACACACACATGCACACACACACACTCGATAAGCAGTCCTGTGGCACAAATGTACACATACCTGGCACTGGCACTGTCCCAACATGGACCGTACCCCTTAAATTGCTTGAGCCTCTGGGCCTTACACCACTGAATGTCCATGTAGTGATGTCTGCACTGCTCCCTATCCTGTGTAGTACCTGTCAGCTGTGACAGGCGCCTGGCAATAGACACCCACACCTGCCTGTCCCCCTCTCTGATCTCACCAAAGTGCTGCTTCTCTTGTTGCAGCACCAGCTCCACAGTGTTGCTCAGCTCAGTCTCCCCCCACCTATGGTCTCTCTGGACCACTGCCCTGACCCATCTTCCTGATGGAATCTCCAGTACTGGCACTGCTTAAACTATAGAAGTTACACCCTAGCACCACTGCCACTCCCTGCTCTGTAGGCCTGCAATTTGTCTTGCACATACCGTTACGTGGTGCTATGTGGTTCCATGACTATGTTAGCATTAGCATTGCACTAACTGGAAATGCAGGAACTGGGCATGTGCGACCCCACCGTGATGCCCATGCATCCCAACATGTGCGCACATGTGCAGTATGTCATGCAATAACCACATTGCGCAGTTCAAAGCATGTTTGTGCAGCACAAATGGTGGACGCTACTTTTGCCCAGTACTAAAATTTGCCATATTCAAAGACTGTATGCAAATGGCCCTAACTTGGGTAATCAGTGGGCAATCCATCACATTACCATATCATTACAGTCTCATCTGCATGATCTAGTGTGTGGATTGCCCAACCGGGCTATTTAAGGGCAGACTGAACTCCACCTGAGGGGCATACAGGTACTGCATGCTGAAGAAGGAATATATGCAGCACAGCAGCAAGTTCAATATTTTGCAGGAGACAGACAATGATGAGCAAGGTATGTTTCCCACATGACTGTCTCACAGAAACTGTACCACCACATGGCTTTTACAATGGTACTCTGAACTGGTGACACGTACTGTGTGTGTGGTTGTCGTAGTGCACCTGTGTGTGTGACAGCATTGTTGTGTGTTATGCACCTTTCAGAAGGCCTCTTTATACACATTGATCACAGGTGCAGCAGGCAGATGTGCGCAGGCACAGTGCAGCACTGCTGCAGCATGACCAGACATGCATACACTGTGACTATGGCCCTGTATGCACACAAAGTACCATATATTGTGGCTGCACTGCCTTCACTTGGTTATATAATGCCAGGGGGACTACATTGGGAAGGTCCATATGGACATCGTGCGCCACAGGCATATGTGTTGTTTGTAGTGTATTGCATGACACTGGGACACAGATACATGCCTCCACACAGCTACACACAGTCAGTCGCAGCTCACATCATGTCCTGACCAATGTTTGTCTACATTCCCCACGGGCACCCCAGAGGGACGTGCACGGCTGCAGTCCCATAAGTTCTCCAACAATGAGTTGAGGGTACTCCTGCATGGTTATCTGTCATGGCTGGAGGCGATGTGACATCACAGGAACACAGATGCCACTGTCAGACTGATGTGAGAACAGATAACAGTGGAGGTCAACACTGTGGGCAGATATGTGCACACAGTGGAAGCTGTGAGGAAATGGTGGAATGACAGGCAGCATCGGGTGAAGGAGTATGAGGCATGATACCTGAGGGAACTGCATGCCACAGGTGGTGGCCCACAACAGGTAGCACTGATGACTATGTACCCCGTAATGGAGACTGTGGCAGAGACCATGAAAACAGTGGCTGTGGCCAGTGTTAAGGGTGGTGGATGCAAGACACCGTCGTTTCTTTTTTTTCATGTATTTATATTTTTGTTGCTGGGTATCCCCTAGCCCTGCGAATGGGCTTGTCAGGCTCTGGTAATATGCTCCCTCATACTCAGGGCTTGCACCCCCTGAGTGGGGCCAACAGCAGTGGTTTTAGGTTGCCAGATGGGATGACACCAGAGCCAGTTCATTAGTGGGGCTTGGAATTTTTTGGTGCTGTTCCCCAGGGATGGGGACATGCAATGATGGCCCATGTCCGTCCCGCCCCCATACGTGCTGGCGCCGATCACTGCAGTACCCCTGGCCTCTGCTAGGGGTACACATTGCATCAGACATGCAACCCCACCTCTTCCCAGAGCAGGAGAGCAGTCCAGCAGATGCTGTATTCTACTTCTCCCAGCCGGCCCTCCAACTCCTGGATCCGTTCCTGAACCTGGCTTGTCAGCATCACAGATGGCAGACATGCCTCTGCATCAACAAGCCAGTGACACCAATGTTTCGACAATGCTCATGTGAGTACATGTCAGCAGTGTGCAAACACACCGGGGGCAGTCCTGCTACCACGTGTGCCACTGTATGCACTACTGTCATCCACATCAAGGTAGTGGTCATCACATGTGTGTAGGTGTGTGGCATTGCATGTACTGTGTGCATTGTGGGGCCTGCACTATGGTATATGCATGTATATCTGTGAATGCATGTACATAGTGCGTGTGTGTGTGTGTGTGTGTTGGGTGTGCACAATGGTGTTGAGGTGCATGGTGTGGGACTGATGGCACTCAGGACTACTGCATGCTGTTGTACTGGTGTAGGTGTGTGTTAGTGCCATCCTTGACACTCACAATCTGTGTTCTTTCCACAGCCCAATGTGCTGGACTCATGGATGTGGAGCTTGCTGACGATGATGGCCCGTCAGCCTCAGGTGTCCAGATAACACGGCCTCAGGGGGTGCATGGGGCTGTCATCATGACAGCCAGGACTGCATGTGTCTAGCAGGAACATGGATGAGGAGGGTGGCAATAAGTCAATCATCCCAAACATAGATTATATGGATGTAATGGCAATGGGGGGGGGGGGGGGGGTTCAGCAATGGATAGTGAGGTTGAGGCTGGGGATATGTCAGAGCTGGACTTCTATGGTCACATGCTTATTATGCACCACCAACTCAGCAGCCAGTGCTCCTGCTGCACACCAGACCACCTGTGTTGTGTGAATCCAGGCCCGACATTACTGGCATGGGTGTCACCACCATCTCCACAGTGGCAGGTGTCATCCGTGAGAGGTCCACATCAACACATACATGCCAGGCGCAAAAACCACTACCTGTGGGTAGCACAATGGTCAGGTAGGTGGATTGCACATGTGATCTGCGTGTTCTGGCTGACACTGCTGCAGCACTGCAGGATGCCATACATATCATCCTCTGGCCTCACACCACAGAATGACACCTGCCACCCCCACCCACTGTTACTGTTGATCCTGCATCCCAAGGCCATGGGGGACCTGAACCCTGGTTGTATCGCAGACATCTGCATGGGGGGAGCTGGATGCCTTCAGGTGTGAGATGTGACTGGAGCTGTCCCTGCTCTGGGAGACAGTGAACACTGGCCTATTGCGTGCAAAGCTGCAAGCTGAGGAGTGCCATGCCCGTAACTGCGATACACTCTGCAATGTATTTGGGGAGCTCACGGGATGTACAGAAGCTCACAGCCACTCTGCTCTCTGTTGGTGTTGCAGGGAGGTTGCGCAACACTGGCCAGCAACATTGGAGGTCCACCACTGGATCACAGTGTGCTTCCACTGGACATTCCAGACAGTCTGGCTTGACCAACACTGCTGCTTTGTACTCACTCTTGGGGTTGTCACAGTGCATGGGATGCAGGTCTTCAGCCACACCAAGCACCCTCTGGGGCCATGGTCATCCTAGGGTGACAGCCTCACCATTGTCCACATCCAGTGTCTCCTCTGCTGAGGGTACCCCACCTTCACGGGTGCACAGTTGTGAGTCTGTCCATGTCCGTGGTGGCAGATTGTGCTGATGGCATGTGCATGCCACTGCATCCACCCCACAGTCACACATGCACATGCACCTCCCTGCCCAGTCACACATTACACTTCAGTCCCACAGTCACATCTGTGCCATGAGTGTACTGAGCCACATTGGTTCACATTATGTTTGCTTGTACTGTAAATAAAAATTCCATCACATGCTTATTGTCCATGTTGTGTTTACTCACCTGCCCATCTGGGTGAAGGTTGCAATGATGGCATTCCTATGCTCCTGGGACCTCCTGGCCATACTTGCTCCATTATACCCCTATCCCCAGACTCTGGGTCACTCTCTGACTGTTTCTCAGGTTCTGGTGTGCATATTCCATGGTTCAATGCTATGTTATGTGACATGCAACAATGCAACAGTCAAGGAATATGCAGCATACCTTCTGAGAGCTATACTGTAGGGCACCACCAGACCTGTCTAGACAGTGGAAGATCATCCTGAGCATGCCAAAGACACGTTCAATGATGTTCCATGTTGTGACACATGCCTCATTGTAACATTCCTCTGTCACTGTGGATGACTGGGGGGTGGGTGTCAGTAGCCAGGGTCTCAGGGTATAGGCACTATGCTCTGTGGAAACATTGCCACATGTCAGTATGTGTTTACTGTTCCAGTCGCCTAGCTTGCTAGACACCCCTCTATCAGGCCTGTCCTACCTGCATCTCTCCCCTCACTCCACACTCTAGCTACTGTTACGTTGCTCTATCCTGCCACTGGTTGTTGTCCTGTGTGCCTGTTGCCAGTACTCACCGACAATGTGTCCACTAGGTATTACACCTTGCTCAAATGCCTGGCACAGCCTTGACCTGTGCCCAATTAAGGAGTCATGGGCATTGCCAGTGGAACTTGGCAAGGACATTGATGATGTACCCCAATGTATCACATACCACCTGGCAACTGATGGAGTGCTAGCCCTTCCTGTTGAAGTAGAGGTCTCCATCATTACAAAGTGGTGCACAAATGGCAATGTGGGTGTGGTCAATGCCACCGAATACAGCAGGTAGGTGCTCAACCAGATAAAACTGCTGTATCATCTCTCCATAGCTGAGATTCAAGATGGCGGCCACGCTGGGCTAGCCGCTTGCTGCTCATGTTATCTGTGTTGCTCCGTTTTATTTATAAGTGCCTCTGTTACCTTTGCTGCCTAATTTGTTCAGTTTCTGTACTTTAAGTTTAACTTAAAGGGCGCCGCGTCTTGCCGACTTGTTTAAGTGACGCGGCTGTTGATTTTCGACGGATCCTTGGACAGAGTCTCCAGACGAGTTTCTGCCGGTCGTCTGGGCTGGGATTTTGGATGGACCCTGATTCCATTTGGATTGCTGCATTAATTGAGGGCTGGAACTGGTTGCGGCTTCTCCCAGAGGATTACCGGTATTTTTGGATTGCTGGCACTAATCGCAGATCGGAACTGGATACGGCTTCTCCCGGAGGACTGCCGGTATTCTGATTGTGCACTGTTTTGTTTCGTTGCTTCGGGTGTTAGCACTGTTCTTCGCGTTTCTTTACCTGCTGCTTGACTTGTTGAGACCTGGACGCTGGATATTTGACTTGGGGTTAACCTGGTGAGGCTGTATTGTTCCTTTTATTTGTGGGCTGTGGGGTTTGCTGCTTTCATACCCCCCCACCTATTGAGACTTGCTGAGACCTGGATGCTGGATATTAGAATTGGGGCTCACCTGGTGAGGCTGTACTGTTTCCACTATTTGTGGGTTGTGGGGTTTGTTGCCTTTGTACCCCCCCCCACCTAGTGAGCCTGGTGACTGTTTTATATTTTATGTCATGCTGTGCTATCACGGGAATTGGTTCTAATTTGTAGGGAGTGCTACCTACCTTGTGGTCTCCAGCCAGGCAGGAGCTGCCCTCGGTGCCCCCAGGAGCTGGGGAGGCCGGGGCCCTTCTAGGTTGCTCGTGGGTCAGCTGTAGTGCTGACTTATGAGGCAACTTTAGTTGCTGGCTGTCTCTGAGTGGGGCAATGCTCCCTGCAGGAACACATCTCTTGACTGTATTCTATTGGTTTTATAATTAATTACTGGCATCTGAGGAGCAGTCATTGGAAGATCTCAGGTTTTATTATTTGACTTTCCGAACTTTTTCGTAAAGACTTACTGAGGAGCAGTCGTTGGAAGATCTCAGGATTTTTATTATTTGACTTTCCTAACTTTTTCGTGAAAGACTATTTTTATTTGTTGGTCGCTACTGATAGAACACTGAGTGAGTGGTTTAGTCTTGGACTGTAGGTAAGAGCATTGTTATTTATTATTACAAATTTGAGTTTAACTCCATGCCATGTGAGAGGTGGTATTGGGAGTTTATTTTATATTTTTATATTTGCTGCACATGAGAGGTGCTGCATTATTTTAAGATATAGAATTGTTTAAATTCAAATTTGTTTAATATTTAATAGTTATTTTACTACGCTTTTAAATTTACTGTATTTTATTTTATTTTTGTTATCTTTGTGTTGTTTTTGGTTTATGTTTGCTTATTTGGCTTGCTCTCCTTCTTCTGTGAGAGAGAGGAGAGTGCTTAGAGTGCGTTATAATTGTGATATTTTTAGGTTTATTGTTAGTCTTATTCTTGGGATTTGTTTAATAATGACGGTTGGCATTATTCCCCCACCAGGCTCAGTGAACTTCGCCTTTTGAGTGCCCATCATATCATCCGACACCTATTTTAGGTGTCGGGCATTGGGCATTCTAAAGAGGCGAGGACTTAAGGTGGAAAGCTGGGCCTTGTGGGGAACAGGAGGGGGGGGGCATTGGGGTTTTAGGGTCCAGAAGAAGTCCTGGGGTGAAATGGGGTCAAGATAGAGGTTGTCCCTATCTTGTCCCCATACCCAAGAGTCCCGAAAATATCGGACAGGTACCGAGGTCTTCCCCCACATCTCATCCTGCCTTGGCGGTGTTGTGCAATGCCAGGTCTATTAAAAACAAGACAGCTATTGTAGCTGATCTTGTTGGGTCAGCTGATCTGACTTGCATTACCGAGACTTGGCTGGATGAAAATGCTGGCCCTATATTGGCCTCGGCAACTCCAGCCGGGTTCTCGGTAATACACCGCCCAAGGCAGGATCAGAGGGGCGGAGGTGAGGCTATTATGTTTAAATCTGAACTGGGCCTTGTGGATGTTCCATTGGGGAACACCAGATCTTTTGAATATATCCTGGGTGAGGGTGCAGGTTGTGGGATTCTCCTCGTCTACCGTCCACCAGGTGACGGCGGTGAATTCCTACAGGAGATTGCAGACTTCATTGTCGACCTTGTGTTGAAGTTTCCCAGATTAATTCTTCTGGGCAACTTCAACTCTTGGGTCGACGATGAACTCTCTCATTTTGGTCAAAGTCTCCTCCAGTTGATGAGTACACTGGCCTGACACAGGTTGTTACCACCTCTACCCATATTGGAGGTCATTCATTAGATCTGGTCTTTCTCTGGGTATGGAGATCACTGATTTGGGGGTGGAACCAGTCAGTTGGTCAGACCATCACACCATAAGGTTCAGTTTCAGGGCCCCTCTATAGGTCTGCCCCCACGAGATGGTCCAACCGCCTTTAAGGGTGTTGGCCCCAGTGACTTACGGCGGTCTTGGACCTATCGAGTTTGTCGGTGAATGCATGAGTCCAGGGATCTTGTACTTGCCTATAATAAGGCTGTTGGAGATGCACTGGACAAAATTGCTCCTGTTCGTGTTCGGCCTCTCACTATCCGACCAAGGAGTCCATGGTTTGATGGCTCCTTGAAGGAATTAAGGTGAGTAGGCCGAAGGCTGGAGAGAGCCTGGCGGAAATAGGGCCTTGATGTCGACAGGCTTAGATTGTTAGCCCATTATGATGGCTACCAATCAGAAATCACTCATAAGAAGGCAGAATTCCTGTCCAGAGAGATTTCTGCTGCAAAGAATCGACCGTCTCAGCTTTTCTGGACTGTGGACAGGCTGTGCAGTCCAGTCTGTCTTCAGCCTAGAGAAGCTTTTTCTCAACTTAGATGTGAGGAGTTCGCTCGCTTCTTTGCAGATAAGGTTGCCGACATCAGGTCCGGCATCGGTCCGACCTCTCCTTTGGGGGGTTACGGTGGGCAACCGGTTGTACTTAATCCCCGGCCTGTTTGGTTGGAGTTCCACCACCCTGAATTCGCAGACTTTGTGAAGATCATCCAATCGATGCATCCAACTAGTTGTAGTCTGGATCCGGGTCCTACACCTCTGTTAGTAGAATGTGTTGAAGTCATCTACCCAATCCTCGCTGACATTGTCTGGAAGTCCTTGGAGAGGGGGGTTTTTCCTAATCCCCTTAAGGAGGCAGTTGTTCATCCACCCTTAAAAATCCTCCTTGGATCCAGACTGTCTAGCTAACTACCGCCTATCTCTAACCTGCCATTCGTTGGTAAGGTTATTGAAAACGCAGTTGCACTGCAATTGGATGAATATCTCACCTCCCATAATGTCTATGATACTCTCCAATCTGGCTTCAGAAAAGGCATAGTACTGAGACTGCCCTTGTTCGGTCCTGAGTGACCTCTCAATGGCCAGAGATCGAAAGGCTTATTCCATTCTGGTCCTCTTGATCTTTCTGCTGCATTCGACACTGTAGAAGACCATGAGGTGCTATTGAGCGGTTGGGTTTTTGTGGACTGTCTGGTACAGTCCACTTAATGGTTTCTCGACTCACTGGTAGGTTTCAGAGAGTTGTCACTGGAATTTATTCCTCTGACACCTTCTCCCTACCATGTGGGTACCGTAGGTTCCATTTAGCTCTATGTTGTTTGCAGCGTATATGCTGCCACTAGAGAAATCATCAGGAAATACAGCTTGAGTTTTCACTGCTATGTGGATGATACTCAGCTGTATTTATCCTTTCTCCCTGATCAGAGTGATGCATTCTCTGTACTTAACAACTGCCTGGATGAAATCAGAATTTGGATGAGTTCGAGCTGGTTGAAGCTTAATCCGGATAAGACAGAAGTATTGGTTGTGGGCCCAGATCATCCTGGGAGGGGTTTGGGTGCGGCACATCCATCAGGCTTATCACTTGGTGGGGGTGCCGCTCTCTAGCTCTTGACAGGTGCGAAATCTGGGCGTTATTTTTGACGACGGTCTGACCCTGAAATCTCAGGTGTCAGCTGTTGTCAAAACCTCTTTTTATCATCTGAGGAATATCGCCCGGGTGAAACACCTGATTCCCCAGGAGGATCTTCCGACTTTGGTTGACGCCTTTGTTACAACCCGTTTGGACTACTGTAATTCCCTATACCTAGGGCTCCCAGGGGATTGATATCCACTGCCTGCAGCTAGTGCAGAACGCTGCAGCCAGGCTTTTGACTGGGACCTCGAGAACCAGTCATATTATGCCTGTGCTTCGCGAACTGCATTGGCTGCCTGTGCAGTGGCGTATCATCTTTAAGGTTGGTTTACTAACCTTTAAAGCCCTACATGATCAGGGACCCGGTTACCTGAAAGATCTTCTGATTCCCTATCGCCCCCTCCGCCCCCTCCGCTCCGCCAATAAGGGATTGCTAGAGATTCCCAGGGTTCGTTTGAAGTTATCAGGATCTCGTGCTTTTGCTTGCTCAGCTCCTACCCTGTGGAATTCTCTACCTCATTGGTTGAGAGAATGCTTGACCGTCGATAGTTTTAAAACTGCTTTAAAAACTTATCTTTTTAACTTGGCTTTTTCTTTATAGTTTATTTGTTTATTGTTGATCTCTGTTTTATTACTATGTACAGCACCTTGATTCTGAAAGGCGCTTTATAAATAAACACGAATTGAATCTGTACTCCTATGTCATGATGGGGAATACTATGAATTCACTAGCATGCGGCACAAAAGCTTCCAGGAACAGGGTCAAGAGGTGCAAGGTGTCCAACTGTGACAAGCCAATGGTATAACCTACTGGGGTCTAGAATGTCCCAGACGAAAGAAAGCACATCGCAGACATCACCTTCTGCTCGGCTGACATGGCATGGCTGCATTGGGGGTTAGGTTGCAGCTGCTCATGCAGGTGCTCACTCAGCTACCACAGCATGACCCTGTTCATTCTATACCAGCCCATGAGGTGGTCATCTGACAGGGCCTCCAACGATACCCTGGGCCAGTACTTCCTGTGCACAGCATATCTCCTTCTTGGCCTACAGTGTGGCCCAGGGTGGGCCTGGTCCCTCTCTTCCTCCTCCACTACAGCTGCCATCAGGCACACCACCACAGCATCACAGGTGACCACCTATTTGGTTTCTGGTAACTCCAGGCTACACCTGTCCCTAATGTGGTTTGCACTGTGTTTAGGCTGCCATTTTATAGGCGGTAACTGGTGTGATGCAAAATTTTGCACAATTGTGTATTGCGCCATGCTACATCTTTGAATATAGTGCTGTGCTTGTATGCATGGTCCCACCCTTTACTTTGTCCCAATTATATATTATCTCGCTGTGCTGGTGCAAACGGGCTGCGCTGGTGCTATTTGGTCTTTTTTTTTCCGTTAGTACTTTTTATTAGTATATATCAATCCGTACAGTACAGTTATGCTCCATAGCCATGCTCTTTTTAAAGCATTTTAACATCTAAACCCCATGTGCTGTTACAGTCTGCAGCTGTGTCACAGACAGCTGCATGGGGGAGCTGCATGCCTTCAGGTGTGAGATGTGACTGGAGCTGTTCCTGATCTGGGAGACTGTGAACACTGGCCTATTGTGTGCAGAGCAGTGAGCTGAGGAGTGCCATGCTCATAACTGCGATACATTCTGCGATGTGTTTGGGGAGCTCACGGGCAGTACTGTAGGAAGGGTGGGGTGGGTGGTGCTCCCGCCCTGGGCGCAAACCTCTGAGGGGCGCATTTTTCCACTGAAGCTCATGTTCTAATTGAGTTGTGCTGCCGCTTTAAATCTTTTTTTTTTTTATTTTGATTCTGTAATTACAAATGACTGTCAGCAGGGGTGCATCTGCGGACCAAGAACTAGCAAGTGGGGGGGGGTCACATGGCTGCACAGTCTACTGCAGAAAATAATCATGTTGCGCAATGCGGTGGTTATGCTGAGAAAGAGGAATGAGCGGGCCAGTGGGCCGCCCATTAGTATAAAAGGTACGGGCGGAGCATTTGGCAGTGAGTGAGAGGTGGTTTGTGTTGGAGACAGGGAGAGTGTGGAGCAAGTTGTTGAGCATACTAGCATAGAGTAGTAGACAGTTACACAATCTAAAAAAGCGAGATAGTCAGGGAGGAGAGGTGAGTCATGAGAGACCAAGAAGAAAGAAGAGATCCTTGTCTAATATTTTTTTCATCACTTGTGTAATGTAAGCATAAGCAGAATACACACCCCACTAAGTACTCTGTCTCTTGTTGTCTGTGTAGACAAGACTAGTAGTTGTCACTCATCAGTGCCAGAGTGTCTGTAGTAAATAGTGATGGCACTGCAGACAAGCAGAAGAGCAGACCCGGCAAAGTGATGAATAATTCCAAATTAATTTCTGAATCCAAATTGTGAGGTGATGAGATGGGATGTATGTGGTAAGAGCGCAGTTGGGGGGAATTGATAGTCTCACTCAGGAAGTCAGAAGACAAAGATCTGTTTTCCTTGCCGTTGAATTATTGGGCCTGGACAGGCCTGTCTCCGAGTCGGCTCTGCTGGTGGGTGGGCAGCAACTGTATAGTTCACTTGAACTTCATGCACTGGACTTGGGACTGGGATGGGAGTGAAGATTTTGAAGCAGTTGCCTCAGTCTTGGCCTGACTGCCATGGCGCGGGCCATGGCACACCATCCCTTCTGTCCACCACGTTGTTACATTTTCTTTTCTTTCCTCTTGACCCATGTCCCTCCTACACTCCCATTCCATTCCCTTTTTGTTTTTTCTCGTGTTCTCTCCTTCTGATTCTCCCTAGCCGAGTCCTTGTTCCATTCTCACCCCGCCACCCACACCTGTCTTGCTTAGAAAATGAGGCCTTGCCTGCTAGTGCCTTGCCTAGTTGTCTTGGATGCCATGTGAGGAGATCTGTACAGTGTTGATCATAACATATTAATAGTTACATGTAACTGGATTGGCTTGGGCTGTGGAGGGAAACTGATGGGAATCAGGGGAATGAGGGGATTTGGAGTGGTGCTCCTTCTGGCTGCAGGGATGCTGACTTGAGCAGTTGGGCTGGCTCAGCTGTACTGGGGGTGCTGTGCAGGGGTTATTTACTGGGAAGTGGAGAGGGGCTGTACTACCAAGGCATACTGAAAACTGGTATAGGTTAGGCAGAATGTTTTTTCCCTAATGACACTTCTCATTGCACCATGGGGCCTCTACACTGTCTCTCACCAGGGCTAACTAAATGGGCCCAGGGGGGTCATCAAACTCAAGCACCCTGTCATGCCCTCTCAGGCCTTTTTTTATGGTACCCCACCTAGACACTGCTTCTTGGGGACACTACTGCATAATGTATCCCATCCCCTTCCCACAGCAGGACCCCCCACCAGGCTAGGTACCCCCTGCAGCTGCCCCCCCACAAGTCAGGGAGGAGCCAGGAAGCAGAAAATCCACAGCAGAGAACTGCTGCTACAGTGCTGTCCAGGGTCTCACAGTAAAACTTTTGGGGGGGTAGAGGAAGATACAGGGGGTGCTTTTCTATGGGGGGTTCCTGTGGAGGGAGGATTGGATACAGTCAGAATATTGTTTGGCATGGGGATACTACTACAGAAAGAGTGGTCCTCTGGAGGGATGCTAGACTTGGGACTGCATACCTCTCACTTCTTGCCTCATAAATCAGGAACAAAGACCCAAAATCTTGGACACATGTTATAAATTGGCACTATTCACTCAGAAAGCTGATAGAAAAAGGGGAATTGTGTTCATTTGCATTTTCTGAAGAAGAATAAGTCTGTAACTTTAATGTTTTACATTATTTCGTGATTTTAACCCCCCCCACCCCAATGTTCTCTACCATAAAAACACAACCTTTATGATGGACAAATGCAAATTTTGATGCAAAATCAGGGACAGTTTAGAGGTATGTAGGGTTGATCTAGTTGCAGGGATTGTTCGGGTGCATGGGTGCTGGTCTTGGTGTAGGGTGGTGGTTCAGCTATAGGGAAGGTAGGTGGCTAAGGCGAGTGTGGTGTTGTGGAGGTGCTCAAGCAACATGTAGGATGGTTGGGACAGAGTCTGGTTATGGTCTAGAAGGGTGGTCAAGCAGTATTGAGTGCTGGAGATAGTCTAGCTGAAGGAAAGATGGTCGGGGGTGGAGGCTTTTCCTTCTGTTAGGTGGTGGCAATTCCACTACAAGGGTAGTGAAGCCTGCCATTAGAGCTGAGTGAGTGGGCTCAGGGGGATACATCCCACTATGTGAGGATGGGTGGTTGCAGGTGGGGCACCTCAGAGGTTTTTGTGTCCAGCACTGGAGGACTGCATCTATGCCACTGAGGTGCCTGTATATGTCCCCATGAGCCACTCTTGATGGAACTTTTGGTCATACAGTTGTCCACAACAATTGCAGCTGCACTGCACACTCTGATGACAGCCAGCCAGCATCTTTGACTCCCACACCTCAGATTGTATGGGAGCAAAGATTTCCCTGAAATCAGGGGTAGGGAACATATAACAAAAGTATGTTTTTTCTTCAAGAAAAGCCCCAAAACTCACCACAGAGCATGTACAGTGGTGTGAAAAAGTATTTGCCCCCTTTCTGATTTTCTCTATTATTGCATATTTGTCACACTAGATGTTTGCAGGTCTTTAGACAAAATGTAATATTAGATAAAGGAAACCTGAGTGAAAATATGACACTTTTTTTTTTTTTTTACTTATTTCATTTATTTAATGAAAAAAGTTAACCAACACCAACTAGCACTGTGTGAAAAAGTAATTGCCCCCTTACACTTAATAAATGGTTATGCCACCTTTAGCTGCAATGACTGCAACCAAACACTTCCTATAATTCAATATCAGTCTTTCACATCGCTGTGGAGGAATTTTAGCCCACTCTTCCTAGCAGAACTGCTTTAATTCAGTAACATTGGTGGGTTTTCGAGCATGAACTGCTTGTTTCAGGTCCTGCCACAGTATCTCTATTGGGTTTAGGTCTGGACTTTGACTAAGCCACTCCAAAACTTTAATTTTACTTCTTTTCAGCCATTCTGATGTGGATTTGCTTTTGTGTTTTGGATCATTGTCTTGCTGCATGACCCAACTACGCTTCAGCTTCAGCTGACGGATGGATGACCGGACATTCTCCTTAAGAATTTTCTGGTACAGAGCAGAATTCATGGTTCCTTCAATTACGGCAAGTCGTCCAGGTCCTGAGGCAGCAAAAGCATCCCCACACCATCACACTACCACCACCATGTTTGACTGTTGGTATGATGTTCTTACTGTGGAATGCTGTGTTTGCTTTACACCAGACATAATGGGATCCATGTCATCCAAAAAGTTCCACTTTGGACTCATCTGTCCATAGAACATTTTCCCAAAAGGCTTGTGGATCATCCAGGTGCTTCATGGCAAATGAGAGATGAGAATTTATGTACTTCTTTGGTTAGCAGTGGTTTCCACCTTGTTACTTTCCCATGAAGCCCATTTTTACCCAGTCTCTTTCTGATTGTGGAGTCATGAACACTGACCTTAGCTGAGGGAAGAGAAGCCTGCAGTTCTTTGGATGTTGTTTTCTGATCCTTTGAGACATCCTGGATGATTTTACGTTGTGCCCTTGGAGTAATTTTGGCGGGCCGCCCACTCCTGGGAAGAATCACTACTGTTCCAAGTGTTCTCCATTTGGAGATTATGGCTCTCACTGTTGTTCGATGGAGTCCCAGAGCCTTAGAAATAGCTTTGTAACCCTTTACAGACTGATAGATAGCAACAACTTTTTTTCTGATCTTTTCAGGAACTTCCTTTGATCGTGGCATAATGTGCTTGTTGAATCTTTGTGCTGGCAACGTGACTCTGATGGTAAGGGTCAAAATAAGTGAGGTTTATATTGAGCAAGGCTGGCTGTAATCAAGCCTGGCTGTATTCAATCAGCTGACTCTAATTATCCCTTTAATTGGGTTGATTTAACTAGGGGGCAATTACTTTATCGCACAGTGCCAGTTGGTGTTGGTTAACTTGTTTCATTAAATAAATGAAATAATTAAAGAAAAAAAAAAAGGTTATTCGTTTACTCAGGTTCCTTTTTTGTAATATTACATTTTGTCTAAAGACCTGAAAACAAACAGTGTGACAAATATGCAATAATAGAGAAAATCAGGAAGGGGCAAATACTTTTTCACACCACTGTAAACAACCTAGAGCTTCTGGAGCCCTTGCGATCCCCAGACCACCAGCTGTTTTCTGGGGGGGGGGGCGCAAAATTAGTCTCTTGACCAGGGCACCAAAATGCCTTCCTACAGCTCTGCTCACAGGGGCTGTACGGGAGTGCACAGCCACTCTGCTCCCTGTTGGTATTGCTTGCATTCAACGATGAGGTTGTCATGGCACATGGGATGCACATCTTCAGACATGCCAAGTCCCCACCAGAGCCATGGTCATCCAAGGGTGATGGCCTCACCATTGTCCACATCCAGTGTCTCCTCTACCCAGAGTACTCCGCCTTCGCAAGTGCTCACACAGCTGGCTCAGCATGACCCTGTTCATTCTATACCACCCCATGAGATGGTCATCCGACTGGGTGTCAAATGATACCCTTGGACGGTACATCCTGTGTGCAGCACATCTCCTCCCTGGCCTACAGTGTGGCTCAGGGTGGGCCTGGTCCTTCTCTTCCTCCTCCTCCACTACAGCTACCATCAGGCACACCGCCACAGCATCACAGGAGACCACCTATTTGGTTTCAAGTATCTCCAGGCTACACCCCCCTCCTTCTCTGGTTTGCATTGTATTTAGGCTGCCTTTTTATATGCGGTAACTAGTGCTGCGCAAGGTGTTGCACAATAGAGCATTGTGCTGCAGATCTGAGTATAGTGCTGCGCTTGTATGCATGGTCCCACCCCTCACTTTGCCCCATGCACAAAAAATTACAGTAATGTTTGGGTATCTGGCAAACAAAAAACTGATTTGAGTTAATACATAATCCTTCTTTTCAGATCTGCATACTGTATCTACCATGTGGCAATCACTGTAGCATTAGCACATGTTCGCAGAGCAGCTACAAAACAGAACATGAGTTGTTTAGATCTATTGCTGCAACCTTGGAGAAAGAATTTTCTAATTTAAATACTTCAGTAATAAAAGGGCTTGAGAAAGTGATGCAAGATGATTGGTTGGTGTGTCTCCAGCAGCAGTCTGGTACAACTTGTTTTGATGTGAGTGCCATATCCTATCCCTTGTCAGTCTTTCCTCTTACCCACTGTGATCCAGGGAATCCCACTCCTTCTCCCTTCCCCACCCCCACTCAACTGTTGGTCAGTCTGCCTTTTCTTATCACCTCCACTCCCTCTAGAACCATCTGTCCTCTACCACTCATTTAATCATCTCATTCCCTGCCCTAAAACACTTGCTCAGAATCGAACCCACTGCTACTTGCTGCTGTTCCTCTACACCCTGAGCTGTCTTACTTCTAGAATAATAGTGTTATTAGCTTGTTCTACCCATAAGTACCTTTGTTTGGCCTGTGTGCTGTACTTGATTTCACTATAAAATTTTCCATTTGTATGTATTTGTTTCTCCCATTCCCAAGGTCGTATCTGGAAATGAGCCTTGGCTCTGGGTGCCTTTCCTGGTTACCAAATTTTAAATTAATAAATATTACAGCAACTGCTTCAGCCTAGTTTCTTACAGCATTTTGCTGTATATTTTCTTTCTTACAAAAAAAACTAGATTTTATTAATAAATAAAGCCTTTGTTTGTTTTGAAAGTGTAATTCTGCTTTTTGTTTGTTATTGGCAATTTGATGTATGCACTTACACACTCCATGATTTTTGCATCAAGAACACAATTTGTCAATAAAGCACAGGTATCTTTGAATGTGTGAACTTAGGCAATTGTTAAAACTAGGGATATGCAAGAAATGAAAGGGATACAAGGGACCACATCAGACCCCACCACCAACCATGAAGAATATATTCTAGAAGGTGTGTAAGACAATTATATTAGTTTTTTTTGTCATAACCAATATATTCTATACATATAATACTCATTCTAGACTTACATTCATACAATACACTGAAACAATTGATTTAATATATCAAAAGTCCAAATGCACCACCAGCACTTGCAGAGAATGGGGAGGGGAACAATAAATACAACCACATGAGTGTTCGATATGGGAATGTAGTGCTTTGTTCCATATCATTGATGTATTTATTGAAATGTTTTATAACATAAACATGCAGAGATACAAAACTTTTAAGGATGCAACACTGGCTGACATCCAGGTGCAATCACAGTGGGATGCAAAAATTATTTTAAGGGACTCTTAAGCGGAGGAATCACCAGTGGGTGGACAGCCATGACATGCTAGGTTGTTCCATAACTGAGGGAGTCTAACAGAAAGGCAACTTACCCGACTTTAATTTGCTCCTGGGAATAAGGAACCTTTTTCCAAAGAGGAAGCGAAGATTGTAACCAGACTTTAGAGTGCAGGTGATCAGGTAGAGAAGGTAGGTAGGAAGCTTGTTGAGCCAGTATTTACACCTAGAAAGACTTAGATACTGTGAGCACCTCCAGCTGAACCAAGGCCACATAAGCTGATTATATAGAGAGTAAAAGTGGATCCAGTGAAGTCAATGGAAAATAAAGCGGCAGAGAGAGTTGACTGAGGTTTCAAAATTAGACAGATTACATTTCGGGATGGTGGTACAGATGATATTACCATGGTCAATTATAGATTATAAACTAGGGGAAAAAAATCCTAGACTCTGATTGGTCAGCTTCTCAGTAAAGATATGATGATATCTAGCTACATCATCACACCAAAAAAAAAGATCCAGCAACACATCAAACCTTCCAAGTACCATATCACTACATCCTTGACAGAAATCAACACTTACCTCAAATGGAAACAGAAGCAGCATCTTACCAGGTAAACTTCAACTTGGGCATTGAACACACCTTGACAAAATAAAAAATTAAAAAAAAATGAGTAAACAAACTGTAAAAAAGGATGTAAAATGCCATATACAGGTTACAGCTGAACAGTTAAACTCAATAGAAATGAATAAAAATGAGCAGAATACCAAATGCCAAACCAAGTGGGCAGTGAATGTCTTTAAAGATTGGCTGACAGAAAAAAAAATAGACATTGACTTTTCAACAGTAACATCTGAAAAATTAAACACATTGCTTCGTGAATTTTATGGCAGTGTCAGAACAGCAAATGGGGAAGAATATGGCATAACTAGTTACACAGGAATACAAGCTGGTCTGAACCAAAATGAACTGCCTCTTAAAAATTTCTGCTTAATGACTGACTCTTCCTTCATGACGTCAAACAAAGTATTCATAGGAGTTATCATAAACATTAAGCATGAAGGAAAGGATATAACAAAACACCATCCTGCGTTATCTGAAAAGCATCTACTTTTCATTAAAAATTCAGCAGCTCTTAACCCAAACACAGCACCAGGTTTACTACATAAGGTTTGGCTAGATTTACAGCTTCATCTTGCTCGACAAAGAAAAGAGGGAGTCCAACAGTTAAAACCAAGTAGCTTTGTTTTCCACAGCAACGAACAAGGGTAGCAATATGTGTCTCTAGTGTGTAATGAGTACACCAAAAATCACAATGACCCATTAGAAAGGAATAAAGAAAGTACACGCGGCTTAATGTTTGAAAATCCCACTGACCCACTGTGCCCTGTCTGAAGCCTCGAGCTGTACCTACGAGAGCTTCTACCAGATGCCCCTGTGCTATACTGCCACCCCAAATGACTACCACAAACCTTCCTAGACAAACAACCTATATGGTACAGTAAAGAACCCTTAGGTGTAAATTACCTTGTTTCTGTGCTCCCCAGAATCTGTAAAGAAGTAAACCTCAACAAAATATACATAAATCACAGCCTACGAAGCACAGCAGTGCAACTTCTCTCTAAAGCCAGACTAGAAACAAAAAAAATAATGTCCTTTACTGGCCACAAATCTGAAATATCAATTTGAATCTATTGGCAGCCCTCTTTAAAGGACAGACAGCAGTGGAGCAAAATTCTAATGACAGTAAACATCAACATGGAACTGCCAGAGACATCTCTTCAGTGTGTTACCAAATTAGCCAGCTTCCCAAAAGAGAATTCACCACCCACAATCCACCCGAAGAAACACCAGTCCCAAACAAAAATTACAAATCAACCCAGCAGCCAAGCCTAAATACAAATATAGACAACTTAGCAAGTACATCACCCCCCCCATCATTCACATAACCTCTAACTATGTTTTTTACTTCTCCACAGATCTCAACAGCCACAGAAGATGACAAAAACATGACTCCATCCCACATGGACTCACCATCACTTCTGGTAAATCAAAAAAAAATACTTGCATTTCCCCAAAAAGTCACACACAGCTAATCAAAACAAAAACACGGAATTCAGCAATTTTGAACTTGTGGCTCACAAACATTCACTTGACGATGCACCCCCCAAAAGCTGCACAGAACCCTTTCCCTCATACTGCTTACCTTTCTGAAGTAGCAGAAAGTCACACCACACTGGGCCACACACTATAACGTTTCACAACAACACTCAACTCGTCCTCTTTCCCAAAAGAAACAAAACTGAGCTATGCATAACACTAACGTCTCTTCTCATTCCTACAGCTCCACCCACAGCAACAAGAACAGGATAGCCCCTCAACGAACTCATCTAATCCATCTACCATACATACAGCAAAACAAAGCCGACTGGAAATCTTAACTGAAGACCTCTGCATGCCACCCTCAAACAAACAGTTTTTCCCTTACATACAAGTAGGCACAATGTCTGGCAATATCCAATTTAATGTTTACAATTATAAAGAGAAAGAAAATGAAAAATAAAATAAATATATAACTGTTACTGTTCATAAGCAACTGCTTTAGTATGACTGTTACCACTGTTAATTTGTATCTTATATGTTTAGATTTTATCATACCGCAGAAAAATACAAATAAATTATTTTCATCTAAAATGTTTAATGTTACCATACACAGTATGTGAAACATGTTCCTGCTTTACTGTTTGCTTACTTTAAGCTATCTTAAATAACAAAAAAGAATAATAAAAAAAAATACAGCAATAATCACTTAAGTTATACATTTGTATACTGCCCCAGAAAAGGGACTATTTTTTTCTTCTTTAAAACAAATGTATTAAGACAACAAATAAATGTTTAAAAAATTAAAAAATGACTCTTCTTTCAATTTACTAACTACTTTCTCTTCACAGCCTAGTTCATAATAGCAATACTGCACTCTGGGGTGTGGTATATCATGAGATATTGTCACTTCTTGGGCAGTTGGACGCACTCGGCCTGTGGCCTTGTGCCCAACCACCAGAGGCATGATGATAACTCATGATATACCACACCCTGTTGTGCATTATTGCTTAATTAGATCATCTGCTCAACCAAGAATTTCTGTATTAGAAAATTTCATAAAAAAATAAATGAATCTCATTGGTCAAAGCACTGAGATAGAGATTCATTTATTTTCCTATACAGCCCGCATAAAAACGAGAGCCTTCTCGTTGTGCCCCATAACCACAATAATCACTGAGCACCTCGAATGTTGACAAACCCCAGAAGCCATCTTTTCTTGTCCGTCAAGTTATTCAAATGCTCAGCGCACAGGCCGTCATCTCCCCCCCCAAAAAAACAACCGTATAGAAAAAAATCGGTTTGTAGCACGTATAAAACCAAAAAACACCTCCCGACAGAGAAAACAGCCATTTTAGCAACGCACCCCCATAACTACCCTGGCACATAAAATCGAGCATAAGAGCATCTGTATTTCCGCACATCTCTGTACCGCAGTTGTAAGCCCACATGCGGCATGGTAGAACTAGGAACTAGGAAATACCGGCGCTCTGTAAAACAACATACAATCGTCCTGTAAAATGAAACAAATGCAAGAAGCAATGCAACCAAGCATTATCTCTCCAGCGATCTTAAAAATAACTGCTTGCAGATGTAGTAAGAGCCCAAATAGAGTAAAATAAACAGTAATTAAGGGAAAAATGCATTTCTCACCTCCACTGGCAAAAATCAGACCTGAAGCAGCACAAGCAGGCATGTCACGCACATGATCACATACATCTATATTTAAAAAGTAATTAAAACCGCCACAGAAAAGCAAAAACTAACAGAAGTCACAGAAAAGGGAAAAAAAAATGTCAGATCTCCTGAGAAGCACATTCCACATGCCTCCTGAAGAGACAGTAAATCACTTATTCCCAGAAGCTGACAACAAAGTTGAGTTGAGCAGACACCAGAACCCACCAGCAAGAAATTTAAAGCAGCCTTGCGTTTTATTAGTGTGAGTCCATCAGACCTCAATAGCATTGAGAGTCAGAGAGAAGAAATAAACACAAAGAAAAACACACAGTGGGCACTGGCAGTATTTGCAGAGTGGGCTAGAAAAGAAAGAATAGAAATAGACTGGTTAAATGACAGTTTTGACATTTTAAATTGCCATCTGAGTAAATTCAATGCCCGAACTGCAACAGGTGAGCAGTACTCAGTGTCTGGGTACCGCGCTCTTCGTGCAGCCATCAACCGCCACCTAAATTCCCCAGAAGTAGGTCATCACACCAGTATAATCTCAGAACCAGCATTTCGTTCTAGCAACAATATAATGACGTCCATACTAAAGAAACTTCATAAAGAACAGAAGGATGTTGCTGCCTACCACCCGTCAATTACTGAAACAGACATTGACAAGCTAAGACGATCATCAGCCTTGTTACCAGATACAGCACAGGGATTGATTCGCAAAGTTTGGTTTGACCTCCAGCTCCACATGGCCCGGCGTGGAAGAGAAGGATTACGAGAACTGCATCCAGATTCATTCACAGTCAAGAGGGATGAACATGGACAAAAGTATGTGACACTTTCCCATAATCCTGCCTCAAAAAATCACAAGAATCCACTAGAGATCAACAAAGAAAACTCACATGGTTTTATGTTTGAGGATCGTGGCAACCCTCTCTGCCATGTCTTATCCTTCTGCAAGTACCTCTCAAAATTGCCAGAGGATGCCCCTGCATTTTACCTTCATCCCAGGAAACTACCTCAGACTCACCTTGACACCCAGGACTGCTGGTACACGAAGGAACCAATGGGCAAGAATTTCCTCGGAAATATGATGTCAAGACTTAGCAAAGAAGCACAGTTATCCACAAGATACACCAATCACAGCATACGTTCAACAGCTGTGCAACTTTTAACTCAAGCAGGACTTTCAGCTCATGAAATCACCAGCGTGACTGGCCACAGATGTGAAGCCAGTCTACAGCACTACTGGTCAGCATCCGTAGATAACAGGCGAAATTGGAGTACAATCCTAGGAGGATCCAACCAGCATGCGCAGCAGCAGCAAGCAGCAAATATGACACCTGTAGGAGCCAGCAATCAACTCCAGTTAATAAACCAACAACACCCAGCACCACAACCACTAACTTCAACCCAGTGAATTGCATCTTCAATGCCCCAATTAACTTTATCTCCACAAACAACTAGTGGTTACTGTTATTTGTTGTTTTGTTTTAAAAAAGGGACTATTTTTTCTCAAAGCTCAAAAAAAATGTAATAAAAAGTAAAATAAATAACTTAAATGTTTAAAACTTTAAAAAAAATGTGTCTGATTTTTTTTCCCATTTTCTAAGTGCAATAATACCCTCCAGGGTGGGCGGTATTCGGCTATACCGGACCTTCCAGGGCCTGCGGCGTCGGGCCTCATTACATCCCTGGGCGGTCCGGTATAGCCCAATACTGCCCACCCTGTTAGGTATTATTGCTTACTTATTTAGAAGCCAGAGACTGGGTATGGGAGAAGACAAGAGTTTTTTTATTTCAGTTAGATATTCACAGTGGAAGGTCAGGGTGTGGGCATGAAATAAAAGAAAGGGACCTCAAGGGAATGGAAATGGATATAAGCCCTTTTACAGTGGAGAGGGTACTAAGGGAACTATCCAAATTAAAAGTGCATAAAGCAATGGGACCTGAAGTGTTGCACCCTAGGGTATTGGGGGAATTCAAGGAGGAGTTGACTGCACCTCTGACAGCCATATTTAACCTAACCCTGGAAACAGAGGTGATCCAGGGGCACTGGAGGAGAGTGGATATAGCCCCACTCCACAAATGTGGAAGCATGGAGGAGCCAGGAAATTATAGGCCATTCAACCTAACCAAAGTGCTGGGTAAAGTTATGGAATCACTACTGAAGGAACAATTAGTGGAATTCCTTACAGCTAATGGACTGCAGGATCTAAAGCAGCAATGCTTCATGGAGGGCAGGTCCTGTCAGACTGACCTGATTGAATTCTTTGACTGGGTTACTGAGATAATGGATCAAGGTGGTGCAATGGACATGGCCTACCTGAATTTCAGTAAGGCCTTCAACACTCTTCCCCATAGAAGGTTATTAAATTAGCTGAGCAGTCTGGGGGTGGGTCCTAAACTAGTTAGGTGAGTAGGGAACTGGCTAGAGAACAGGTACCAGGGGGTTGTGGTAAATGGCGTTCATTCAGAGGAAGGTAAAGTGATCAGTGGGATGCCCCAGGGGTCAGTACTGGGCCCAGTCCTCTTCAGTATCTTTATCAGCGACATTGCAAAGGATCTGGTAGGAAAGGTGTGCCTGTTTGTGAGTGATACAAAAATCTGCAACAGAGTGGACATGTGGGGAGGAGTGGAAAGTATAAAAAAAGATAAAAAAAAAACCTTGGAGGATTGGTTACGAGTCTGGCAACTGAGGTTTAATGGAAAAAAGTGCAAAACCATGCACCCAGGGCACAGGAATCTAATGAGAAGTTACCAACTCGGTGGGAAAGAACTGACAGTAACAAAACAAGAGTGGAACATCGGGATAATCATATTGGATTACGTGACAGTGACTGGGCAGTGCGACATGGCAGTGGGAAAAGCAAGCAGGATGCTTGGATGGATAAGCAAGGGAATCATCAATGGGAAGAGGGAAGTTATATTACCACTGTATAGATCATTGGTGAGACCTCACCTGGAGTACCAGTTCTGGATGCCCAGCCCTAGAAAGGACATTGACTGTGTGGAGGCAGTCAAAAGGAGGGCCACCAAAATGGTGCAGGGCCTGAATCTCAGATCCTATCAGAAAGGCTCAGGAAACTAAACATGTACCCACTGGAAGAGAGAAGGGAAAGAGGAGACATGACTGAGACTTCCAAATATCTCACAGGTATAAACAAAGTACAACAGGGGAGCATCTTCCATCATAAAAATTGCTTGAGGATAAGGGGTCATATTATGATGTTGGAGGGGAGGATTAAGGAAAATGTGAGGAAGTTCTTCTTCACTGAGAGGGTGATATGCTTGCAACAGCCTCTTGGAGGAGGTGGTCGGGGCATCATTTAGGGGTTGCCAGAAACATAGAAACATAGAATTTGATGGCAGATAAGGACCGCTTGGCCCACCCAGTCTGCCCATGTCCCTACCTAATGGATAAGCTACAGATCCTAGTTAACTAGCAGCCTACTTGTTCCTACCCCAACCCCCTAGAATTGCCTTACGACTGTCCCATGCATGCTTGAATTCCACCACTGTTTTTGACTCCACTACCTCCTCCGGAAGGCCATTGCATGCATCCACAACCCTCTCTGTGAAAAAATACTTCCTTGAATTACCTCTGAGCTGCCCCCCTCTATCTTCAAATTGTGCTCCCTTGTTCTTGCACACCTCTTTTTTTGAAAGATGCTACCCTCTTGGACTTTGTTGATTCCCTTGAGGTACTTGAAAGTTTCTATCATGTCCCCCTCTCCCTCCTTTCCTTGAAGCTATACATATTAAGCTCCTTAAGTCTCTCTTCATTATGTCTTCGGTGCAGACCCTGCACCATTTTAGTTGCCCTCCTCTGGACAGCTTCCATTCAGTCTATGTCTTTGCGGAGATTAGGTCTCCAGAACTGCACACAGTACTCCAGATGGGGTCTCACCAGATGTCTGTACAGAGGGATAATAACTTCCTGTTTTCTACTGGTGATGCCTCTCCCTATGCATTCCAGTATCCCCCCAGCCCTACTTGCTGCCCTCTCATATTGCTTGCCCACCTTTAGGTCATCTGATATGACTACCCCCAGGTCCCTTTCCATTGTTGTTGTTGTTAGTATCTCACCCCCCATTGTGTACTCTTCCCCTGGGTTTTTGTTTCCCAGGTGCATTACCTTGCACTTCTTAGCATTGAATCTTAGCTGCCATACATTTGACCATTCCTCTAACCTTGCCAAGTCCCTTCTCATCCTTTTCACCCAACCTTGTGCATCAACTCTGTTGCAGATCTTTGTGTCATCTGCAAAGAGACATGCTTTACCTTCCAGTCCCTCTGCAATGTCGCTTAAAAAGACATTGAAGAGGACTGGTCCTAATACCGAACCTTGCGGTACCTCACTAGTAGCCCCGCTTTCTTCAGAGTCGACTCCATTTACTATTACTCTCTGTGTCCTATTCTCCAGCCAATTCTTTACCCAGGCTGTCATCTTGGGACCCACTCCCAGGCTGGCTAACTTGTATATTAATCTTTTGTGTGGGACTGTGTCAAATGCCTTGCTAAAGTCTAGGTAGGCCAAGTCCACAGCCCCTCCCTGATCTACTACTTTGGTCACCCAGTCAAAGAAATCTATCAGATTTGTCTGGCATGACCTTCTCACTGTGAATCCATGCTGCCTATGGTCCTGTGCCCCTCTGGCCTCTAGATACTCGACAATTATTTCCTTCAGAAGTGATTCCATCATTTTCCCTATCACTGAGGTTAAACTAACATGTCTGCAGTTCCCTGCTTCTGCCTTGCTCCCACTTTTGTGAAGGGGAATCACATCTGCCTTCCTCCAGTCCTCAGGTACCACCCCATCCTCTCATGATTTGTTAAACAGGGTAGTCAGTGGTGTCACTGGTTCTACCCTTAGTACTTTAAGAATTCTGAGATGAATCCCATCAGGCCCCATTGCTTTGTCCACCTTCAGTTTTAAGAGTTCTTTCAGAACCCTATCTTCTGTAAATGGACTGGTATCAACTTCTGTATCCAGAGTGTTTCTACTGTTTGTTTTAGGTACCTCCCTCTTCATTTGTAAATATTGAGCAAAAATATTTGTTTAGTATCTCTGCCTTTCACAGTCACCCTCTGCCCACCCTCCCTCCCTCCCTCCCCTTTATTAAGCCTCACTATCCCTCCCTTGGTCTTCCTTCACTCCTTGATGTATCTATAAAAGTTTTATCCCCCTTCTTAACTGAGTTGGCTATCTTTTCCTCAGTTTGGGCCTTTGCTGTTCTGACTGCCTTCCCAGCTTCCTTTTGCTTTAACTGATACAATTCTCTGTCCTGCTCCTTCTGTGATTCCTTGTACTTTCTGAATGCTTTCTTTTTCTCTTGAACCTTCACTGCCACTTCCTTTGAGAACCATAGTGGTTTCTTACATCGTTTTGTTTTGTTTATTTGCTTCACACAATGGCTTGTTACCTCTGTGATGGCAGTTTTTATTATTCCCCATTGTTCTTCCACCCCCTCCTTCCTGCCCATTTGCTAGTGCATTCCTTAGGCACTCACCTATTTTGGCAAAGTCAGTCCTCCTAAAGTCCAGTACTTTTGCCTTTGTATGGCTTGACTCTATTGCTGTGTTTATTGTGAACCATACTGTTCGATGGTCGCTAGTTCCCAGATGGCTACCCACTTCTACATCTGTGATCCTCTTTCCATGTAAGATTTCTCCCTCTCGAGTGGGCTCCAATACTAGTTGTCTAAGGCATACCCCCTGTAGGACATCTAGAATAACCCCACTCTTTGAAGTGGCTGCTGCAACTGCACTCCAGTTAACATCTGGCATATTCAGATCACCCATCAGCAATATCTCCCCTTTTTCTGCCATTTGAAGTATGCTTTCAATCATTTCCTTGTCCATTTCCTCCCCCTGAGAAGGGGGTCTGTATACAACCCTGTGCGGGTTGTTGTGCCATTGCCTGTCTCCAAATTTACCCACAGTGCTTCTTCTTCTCCCTGTTTACCCTTTTGTTCTGTTGCTTTGATTCCTTCCCTTATGTAAAGAGTTACTCCTCCTCCTCTTTTACCCTCCCTGCCCCTCCTGTAGATAGTATATCCTGGTATGTTTACATCACAGTCATGGTTTTGTGTGTACCATGTTTCTGTGACTGCCATGATATCCAGATGTTCTTCCTCCATCAAGGCCACTAATTCAGGAAGCTTGTTACTCAGACTATGGGCATTGGTACTCATTGCTCTCCATTTTTTGATGGCTTTACCTTCTGTTGCAGCATCCCCCACTGACCTTTCTACCTTGGTCTTTTTCTCATTTAGTACCCTGTTTTGTAGGGAGAGGCTGGGATTTCCCTGCTGCTTATCAGTGCCTCCCCCTTTGACTAGTTCAAAAGCTTACAAAAGAAGCAGTTAAACCGATTGCTCAAAAGACTTGTTCCCTTCCTGGACAGATGCAGACCATCCTGCCAATATAGGCTGGTGTCCCTCCAGGTGGAACCTCAGTCCTCAATGAAGCCAAACCCCTGTGCTCCACACTGTTTTTTTCAACCATTCATTAAACTGCATGGTGCAAAGTACCCTTGCCTCATCCATGCCATTGACAGGCAGCACCTCTGAGAAGGATACTATGTGTGCTACTTGTCTTAGGCCCCTCTCCAACTCTACAAAGTCCTCCTGCACTGCTCTAATCTCATTATGGGCCAAGTCATTTGTCCCTAGGTGGACAATGACGTCCAGCTCAGACTCCGCAGCTGTTCTTGTGATCCTGAGGATGCGCTTCCTGTCCCTCCAAGCCATGGCACCAGGCAGGCACCTTACTTCAGTTTTCTCTGCTCCCCCCAGTTCTATGCCCCTAATAATTGAGCCCCCCACCAGGAGCTGCTTCTTTTCACTGTGGTGTCCTCTGCCTCCTTCCTGTGGGTCTACCTTGTGGCAGTTGTCCTCAGCCTCATTAGTCTCCTCTGCAGGTGCATCCATAGGGGAGCTATGCTCCTCCAGAATGGTGTATGGATTGTGGAGTGGAACAACTGACTGGATGTGCCTCTGTTCCACCATCCTCACCCTCCCTGAGCCCACTGTGGTCCAACTGCTGTGCTTTCTTTGCAACCTCTGAGGTAGTGGTGATGGCTCTGGTGCTCCCTGGATGGGGGAGGTTCCCTTCTTACTGTCCAGTGTAGCCTGGGTGAAGATTCCCTTACTACTGTCCAGTGTGGCCTGAAGATGGGCAACTTCCTCCCTCAGGGCAGAGAGTTGTCTGCAAATAGGGCAGCATCTCAGCCTCCAGAAAGACTCCTGGAAGACTGCTGTCCCACAGCCATTACATTGCACTACTCCCCATATGTTTATCTACTTTGTGTGTGTGTGTGTGTGTGTGTGTGTGTGTGTGATTGGTTTTATATATATATATATATATA
This sequence comes from Neoceratodus forsteri, assembly GCA_016271365.2. Lineage (NCBI taxonomy): Eukaryota > Metazoa > Chordata > Ceratodontiformes > Ceratodontidae > Neoceratodus > Neoceratodus forsteri. Next base: position 679,653,345 of record CM057456.1, on the reverse strand, counting down.
TATATATATATATATTATACAATGTGTATGCTCATATTGTCAGTGCAGTGAGCTAGAGAAAATATGACAGTGATATGCACCTTGCACTCTTGAGGAAATGATGTGAGAACCCCAGGTATAAAGGAACTATTTCCAGGGGTGGGTGGAGTGAGGGGTGAACAGGGGTTGGGCCTAAACTGTACCCTCACAAATCAATCAGCTAAAAGCTCTGACCCACCGCTGCGATGAGTGCCTTCCTGTCAGCAAGATGCCCTGCACAACAATTTGACAGAGAAAATACCCTGCTAATCAAACAGAGAAAAATCCAGACATCTAAGTCAGACACAAGTAAACCTCCCCAGCCCCAAAACTGCCTGGTGGTTTGTGCTCTGAAAGCAGTCAGACCCAAAATAAGTCAGCTGTGCTTTAAACTCTTCCTGCAATGAAAATCTTAAGAATTGTAACAAATGTAAAGCTAGATCCACTTCCCTCTGTTGCTTGAAAGACTGTCTTTTCCTGATAATTCTAAGTTCCTTATTTCACCTTTCAGTTAGAAGTGGCCTCCACCTGCAGAATAACTGCTACAAACCAAAGACAATTGTAAGGTTCGCCTCCCTCTGTTTTAAGCACAACTCGCTTTCTTGCAAATCCTATATTCAGTATTGCAGCTTCCAGCCAGAGATAGCTTCACCTGAAGAATATTAGTTGTTCTGATGAGTTTGCTGTAAAACACTTGCTTACAATACTATCATACCTCTCAACCTTTTGTCCCCCAGATGTGGAACATTGCCTGTCACAATGTGGAACAAATGGGCAAAATGTGGAACACTTAATCAAATCTTTACCTAAGAAGCTCAAAACACTATTAAAATGTTGCATTTATGTTGAGAATGTCTGTTATTAAATGAATAAATTATTTTTTCCATCATTTACTAAGGATATTTGCTTTAAAATGTTGGCTCTGAATGTGGAACAAGTCCTCACAATGTGGATCAGGGACCTTTTCTGAAGTAAAATAAGGAACGTTCCTCGTAATGTGGTACAGTTGAGAGGTATGAATACTATAGTTCTCAGGTCTGTAAGATTCTTCCAAAGCTATTGGCTGATAAGTAGCTATGATGTAAGCACTTCCTGACACAGTCTGGTCTGGCCTTTTAAGGCACACACAGGTAAACACAAAAAGCAGTTTCCACCCCCTAGGGCACTGTCTGGGTCAAATACACAGCCTGTAGCTGCACTTACTTCAGGACTTATGACAAATTCTTAGCCCAGGGTTTAAACTCTTTCTGCACTGAAAATCTTAAGAACTGGAACAAAAGTAAAGCTAGATCCACCTCCCTCTATTGCTTGAAAGACTGTCTTTTCCTGATAATTCTAAGTTCCTTATTATACCTTTTAGTTAGAAGTAGCCTCCACCTGCAGAATGTCTGCTACAAACCAACAGAAGGAGGTAACCTCCCTCTGTTGTGAGCACAACCTGCTTTCTTGCAAATCCTATTTTCAGTATTGTTGTGACCCCTATGAAAATGTTGTGACCCCTATGACAGAGCTTGTGACCTCTGTCCTTGCTTAATGGACACTTCGCCTGGCCGCCGCTGGCAAGCCAAATTAAAAAAAACAGCAACTTTTTTTTGCCTCCCCGGCATTATGTGCTCATACACTTGTGCTGTAGACAGACTGTGTGGAGGAGATTTCAGGAGTCTGTGCTGGTGTGGTGGACCGGTACCTGGCGGGCGCTGCACGCATTCTCTCAGCCTAGTTGAGAGGATAACAGATAAGACGCCACATCGCAAGCAATTTTCGGCAGGGAAGTTATTAAGCAAGCATGGCATCTAGGAGAAGACAGAGCTGGTAAGATAAACTATTTTTTGCGTTGAGAAAAAAACGGACCACGACTGGAAAAGTGTACATTTACTTGAAATTTTGGATTTTTATATTTAGATTTTGTTTGAGCTCCAGCAGGAAACATGCTTTTAGATGCAGAATTATTTAAATGGATGGCATAGCACTAGAGCAGCTTTGCTGTTGCGTGAGTTATTAAAAAAAAAACAGTGAATTTACTAACACAACAACTTTGTATTCTGTGAACATGCTTTAAGAAGCAGAGCCCAAATGAATGACATGGTGCTCAGTCTACCTGAGTCATCAAAAAAATAATTACTTTAACAAGTTAAACCTAAAGAGATGGTGTTTTGAGCTCAGTGATTTCACTTTGTTTTGGGGATAAGTGTCCTCATAAAAGCACAAGATTAAATAAGTAGCATGGAGTGTGTTCCTTTCGGTCTGACCTCCATTAACCTTTCGAGTGGGCTGCTCATTTGGGTGCACCGGGTTGCTGAGGTTGATTTGCATCTTTTTCTTTTTGAATTTCTTCTATGGAACTGCAGTCACTAGATAGGAAGCCCAGTGCTTCACCTGTCAAGGCTTCATCAAGTGATGGGGGAAACAGACAAGTTACTGTAAATTGTCTCATAAAAGTGATGTCACATGATTGACAGGTTACACTTTGTGTCAGTGTTATTATTTACAATTATCAAAACAAATTAATACAAAAGACAAAGTACAAAAACCCTTTACATAATAAAAAACTTTACATCTTATAGAAAATGCTGTCCCACGCTGTCAAACAAATAGGTTCCACTTCCTAACAGCGAAAATAGTATTAATGATAAAAAACGTTTTTGTAATTTCAGTACCAGCTAATGGAACAAGCATTTACAGTATGAATGTTTTTTCCTGGCAGGTTGATCTATGATACAACCCTTAAGGGGGGCAGAAAATCACTAATAAAAGATAAAACTGGATGTGGCTTTCAGTTTGATATAAAAGTAAAATGGAATATGGTTTATGAAGTTTCTTTTTAGTAAAAACCTTAAAGGATTTTTTATAGACACTTTGAGAAAGTGATATTAGAAAGCCTTGGGTGTTTCTGGAGAAAATAGTATATTTTCTTCATTTTTTAAAAAAAGTGGGAGAACTGAGTATTTAACAGTACTTGGGTTTAAACAAAGGACAGTTTGATGAGCACAGTATGTAGGCATGTTGCAGTCAGTGGTTTGACTATTAGGTGGGCTCTGTTCCACTACCCTTTCCATAAAATGGTAGGCAGTGTAGCACAGTGGTTAAAGGCTCTGAGCTGCAAACCTGGAAACCTGGGTTTGAATCCTACAGCCCCCACTTGCATTCTGTGTGACCCTGAGCAAGTCACATAACTTTCTTGTGCTCCCAGGTCGCACCTGTAAACAAGGTTTCAGCTTAGTGTGACTCTCCTGGTAAAGAAAAAAAAAATAGTATTTCCTGAGCTCCCTCCTGAAACTCCTTTCTCAACTTCCACTCATATCTCTGGTACTGGAGTTATAAACCCTGATGAACTGATCCAAGGAGGGCACCTTGTTTATTCTTCTCAAAAACTTCTGTCTCTATAATGACCCCTCTCTTCCTCCTAGTCTCCAGTGATGTTACTGAGGGACCAACTGTGGGCCCAATGCACATAGCATAAGTGGCGTGCACAAGGGTGGGCAACATGCACACAAAAGGGCATATGTGTGAGTGGCAAGTATGGCACACCCGGGAGGCATGCAGGAACCATGCTTGCAGACACATGTAGGCAATCCATGCACTGTGTGTCCAAGGGACATGGCCACGTAGCATCATGTGCAGTACCCTCGAATGTGCATTCATGAAGCCAGGTTTGACAGCCAGCCACAGGCGTGAGGTGCATATACTTGCAGCAGGTAGAGAGCTTCCTTAAGAAGCTTCACACCATGGCATGTAGTATTTCCCAGACAGATCAGGATGCTGTGGAAGGAGAAGGATGATGCAAAACTGTTTGTCCCACCATGGGCACACATAGGACACACAACAAGCACCATGATGGGGAACTCCTGGCAGGTGCACAGTCACATAGGTGTAGGACTGATATGGATGGTACAGCTCTCTGCCCAGGCGAGCAGCACCTGGGCAATTCTGAACAGCCATCAACAGAGGCACCAACATGGCAGCAACACCCATCCCACACAGGGCACACAGGCAGGACCACAATACAGTGGTACTCCCAGTGCACAACACACACACACCGCCCAATCCACATAGAGTCCACCACCAGTACCCCAAGTCCCTCCCATGAAGCCCCCCAAATGCCCCAAGGCCCTCCCAAATGTGCCACACCCACCCACAGTTGTGGGTGAACCACTGTCCTGGAGACAATAACAACACAGGGATAGGAAAATAAAAACTTTAACAAACAATATAGCACTAAAACAACATAATGATGGTGGGCAACATCTGCCAAGGTACAGAATTGGTAACTAGCTCTATGTCACATTGACAAATACCACCCTTTCTGGCCCCACCCACACTGTGGCCCTGCCCACATCATGCTCCCCCACCTTGCTACCCTTTGATTTTGCTGAAATGATGCCCATGGAGGTGGTGGGGGCAGCGACAGTTGCAGGTTTCAAGAGTGTCTGGGATAGACATAAGGGGAACCTAGAAAGAAACGACAAGCAAACGGGTAACCTGAAGTAGAGTAGGGCCTCACATGGGGTAGCAGTGTAGGTGGGGGGAAAATAACAGACTGCCTGTGCCAGGTGGTCCTTTTCTGCCATCAGCTACTATGTTTCTATGTTCTGTTCTTTATTCTGTTTAGTATTTGTTGATCAGCAAAAGAGGGAGGTCTAGAAAATTCTGCCTGCTTTTAGCCTTATCCTGATTGGGGTGGGAGTGCAGATACAAACCATCTGGAACTGAACCAGATTAAACTGTTAGTATTTTAGTGAATGAGGGACATTGGACCAGTACACCAGGGAACTTGCCTACACTTCTAGAGAAGTGCCATAGGACGTCCACCAGAACAACTGCAAGAAAAGGCAGATGGGTCCTTGGTTTAACATCTCATCTGAAGGACTGCACATCCTGAGACTACAGTATCCCCTTAGTACTGCACTATGGAAACACCATTTATGGTATGAGCCCAATTCTGGTGTGAAACTAGAACCCACAACCTTCTGGTCCACAGAAGATGTGCAGACAACTGTCCCACATTCTATAATTGTAGAAAGAATGAATGCTGTAGGCTTAAATAAACTCATTGTTAAATGGGTTGGGGCATGGTCAAATAAAAGGACTCAGGCCGTATGCAATACAAGAGTTATGAGCATAGACTGATGGAACTTGAATATGTATTCACTCGAAATTAGAAGAACTAGGGGTGATAATTTATTAATGTACCGTATTTTAAGACATGAACGGTTGATGGGACAAGAGAGGAGAGGGAAGTAATGTGCCTGCCTAGTGTCATGGCTTAGAGGGACAAGAAGCAAATCCTCAGGATTGCAGAAGCAGCATCATAGGAGAGGGAACTAGATGTCATTGTCCACCTTGGGACAAATGACCTAGCTAGGCATTAAATCAGTGCTGTGCAGGATGAAATTGTGGAGTTGGGGAGGGGCCTCAGACAGGTAGCAAGCACAGTTACCTTCTCAGAGGTGCTGCCAGTCAATGGCAGGGGTGAGGCTAGGGTACTACACACCAAGCATTTTAATGAATGGTTGCAAAACTGGTGCAGAGCACAGGGCTTTGGCTTCATTGGGGACTGGGGGTACACCTGGCGAGATAAAGGTTTATACTTTCACAATGGTCTGCATCTGTCCATGAAGGGAACCAAGATCCTAAGTGACAGGTTTAAATGCTTCCTTGGCAAGCTTTCAAACTACCCTTGGGAGGAGGTGCTAATAAGAGGCAGGAAATGTCAAGCCTCCCCCCACAAAACATGACGGGTAGTAAGGTAAACACTGAGGTACAGTGCTCAACAGAGGGCAGGACGGGGGTAAATGGAAAAATAGACAAGGGCAAAAAGAGCAGGCATGGGGGAAAAAAGGATAAAGCCAACATTAAATGGAGGGCAATGAGTACCAATGCCCGTAGTCTGGGAAACAAGCTTCCTGAGCTAGTAGCCTTGATGGAAGATGAATACTTGGATATTGTGATAGTCACAGAAACATGGTACATGGGGAACCATGACTGGGATGTCAACATACCAGGGTACACAGTCTACAGAAGGGACAGGGACAGGAAAAGAGGAGGTGGAGTAGCTCTATACATAAGGGAAGGGATCAAAGCTACAGAACTAAAAAGTAAAGGGGGAGGACAAGAGGCACTCTGGGTCACCTTGGAGACAGGGAATGGCATCACAATCCACACTGGGGTAGTATACAGATCCCCATCTCAAGGGGAGGAAATGGACAAGAAAATGATAGAGGACATTCTCAGAATGGCTGAAAAAGGGGGGATACTGTTAATGGGGGACCTGAATATGCCAGATGTTAACTGGATGACATGTACTGCTGCCACATCCAAGAGCAGGGTAATTTGCGATGCCCTGCAGGGGGCAGGCCTTAGACAGCTAGTGTTGGAACCCACTCGGAAGAAAGCAATACTAGACCTGGTACTCTTAAATGGAGAGAGGATCTCACATTTAGAAGTCATTAGACATCTGGGAACAAGTGACCACTGCACAGTGTGCTTCACAATAAGCACAACCATGGAGACAAGCCATACAAAAACAAGCAGACTGGACTTTAGAAGGGCTGACTTTGGCAAAATGGGTGAATACCTGAGGAATACACTAGCAAATGGCCAAAAAGGAGGGGTGGAAGAACAATGGAGAAAAAGCAAAACTGCCATCATAGATGCAACAAGCCTTTGTGTGAAACAGATAAAGAAAACAAAGCAGAGTAAAAAAAACACTATGGTTCTCAAAAGAGGTGGCAGGGAAGGTTAAGGAGAAAAAGGCTGCATTCAAAAAGTGTAAGGCATCATAGAAGGAGCACGACAGGGAACTGTATCAATTAAAGCAGAAAGAAGTGGGAAAGGCAGTCAGAATAGCAAAAGCCCAAACTGAGGAAAAAATAGCCAAGTCAGTTAAGAAGGGGGATAAAATGTTTTATAGGTACATTAGGGAGCATAGAAAGGTTAAGGGAGGAATAGTGAAGATTAATAAGGGAGTGGGGAGGTGGGCAGAGGGAGACAGTGGAAAGGCAGAGATACTGAAGGAATAATTTTGCTCAGTATTCACAAAAGAAGATGAGGAGGAGTTACCTAAACCAGACAATAGAAGCAGTCTGGGTAGGGGGGGTTGATACTAGTCCATTTACAGATGGAAGAGCTCTGAAAGAACTCCTAAAACTCAAGGTGGACAAAGCAATGGGGTCTGATGGGATTCACCCCAGAATCCTAAAAGAACTAAGGGAGGACCTAGTGACACCACTGACCACACTTTTTAACAAATCATGGGAGGATGGGGTAGTACTTGAGGACTGGAGGAGGGCAAATGTGATTCCCCTTCACAAAAGCGGGAACAAGGCAGAAGCAGGAAACTACAGACCTGTAAGTTTGACCTCAGTGTTAGGGAAAATGATGGAATCACTTCTGAAATAAATAATTATTGAGTACCTAGAGGCCAGTGGGGCACAGGACCCAAAGCAGCATGGATTTACAGCAGGAAGGTCATGCCAGACGAATCAAATAGATTTCTTTGACTGGGTGACCAAAGTAATAGACCAGGGAGGGGCTGTGGATATGGCCTACCTAGATTTAGCAAGGCATTTGACACAGTCCCGCACAAAAGATTAATAATCAAATTAGCCAGCTTGGGAGTGGGTCCCAGGGTGGTAGCCTGGGTTGCAAACTGGCTGCACAACAGGACACAGAAGGTAATAGTGAGTGGAACACATTCTGAAGTAAGGGGGGTCACTAGTGGAGGACCTCAGGGCTCAGTACTGGGTCCAGTCCTCTTTAACATCTTTATAGGTGACAGTGCAAAGGGTGTGGAGGGAAAGGTATGCCTCTTTGCAGATGATACAAAGATCTGTAACAGAGCTGATACAAAGAAGTGTAAAGTAATGCACCTGGGAAACCAAAACCCAGGAGATGAGTACACGATAGCAGGGGAGGTACTAACAACAACAAAAATGGAAAGGGATGTGGGGGTAGTCATATCAGATGATCTCAAAGTTGGTAAGCAATGTGAGAAGTCAGTAAGGAGAGCCAGAGGGATACTGGAATGCAGGGCCGCAGTAATGGGGGGAAAAAGTGGGGATGTTGTCCGGGGCCCTGAGCTCAGGAGGGGCCCGCTTGAGGAGCTGATATTAACCCAGGCAGTAGCTGGTGAGGGAAACAGGGGCCCATTCCAAGTGACTTTTCCTGGGCCCAAACCTCATCGCTGCAGCCCTGCTGGGATGCATAGGAAGGGGCATCACAAGTAGAAAAAGGGAAGTGGTTATCCCTTTGTACAGATAGTTGGTGAGACCCCATCTGGAGTGCTGTCTGCAGTTTTGGAGACCTCATCTATGCAAGGACATAGACAGGATGGAAGCAGTCCAGAGGAGGGCAATTAAAATGGTGCGGTGTCTGCATCAGAAATCATATGAAGACAGACTGAGAGAGCTTAATATGTATTCCCTTGATGAAAGGAGGGACGGGGGCACATGATAGAAACGTTCAAGTACCTCAAGGGAATCAACAAAGTCCAGGAGAGTAGCATAGTTCAGAAAAAGAGATGTGTAAGAACAAGGGGACACAATTTAAAGATAGAGAGGGGACGGCTCAAGGGTAATGTGAGGAAATCTTTTTCACGGAAAGAGTGGTGGATGTGTGGAACTGCCTTCCTGAGGAGGTTGTTGGGGCTAAAACAGTGGGGGAATTCAAACATGCATGGGACAGACACAAGGCAATTGGAGTGGGGGCGGGCAGGAAGTAGGCTGTTGGTTAACTAGAATCTGCAGCTTATCCAGTAGGTAGGGAAATGGGCAGACTGGATGGGCCAAGTGGTCCTTATCTGCCATCAAAGTCTATGTTTCTATGTTTCTATGATAGATCTTGTACTGTCCATAAACCACAGAGATCACTCCTTGAGAGGACATAACTATCAGTTGAGGCTAATATACCTCAATAGATCATTAAGACATATTTTCTATACACAGAGAATAACATCATTGTGAAACTTGTTGCCTAAGAGACATAGTGTCAGCAGCATCCTTTAGTCTGTTTAAACAGAAGGTGGACAGATTTCTGCTGCCATCTGAGGGGAACCAAGCACGTAGCCATCGATATGCCTGGCACACCAGGACACGCAGCAGACCAGTAGGGCGTAGCAGAACCTGCCGGCGTGACCCCAAATTTCCTTTTTTTTTTGTTTCTGCAGGCTTTTCCAGTGCTTCGCAAACATAGAGAGTTTTTTGGGGGGGAGGCATTCTAGCTGCCTGGTAAAGTAAACTTCTTTATTTAGTAGCCCAGCCCCAGCCATCTGAACCTGATTGAGAAGTATATCACTACAGTGAAAAATGTCATCTCAATCAGGTCCACTTGCAAGAAAAGGATGTGTGGCATGACGTGGCTAGTAGTAGGGGGCGGACCTGGAAGGCTCTTTAAATGGCCAAGGTGGAATAGTTCTTTCTGATGGCTTCCAGACCAGTTCTGAAGTTGTGGATTGAAGAGAGAGAGAGAAAGAGAGAGAGCAACAGAGTGAGAATGTGAACCTGCCTGCTTGTGAAGACTCGACTTGAGAACTGCCCTTGCCTTGCCCTTGCTGTCGCTGCTGCCTGGAAGTTGGAGAAAGTGAAAGGACAACTGCAGTGCTACTGATTACTGTGCTGCTGAACTCAAGGGTGAGCTGCAGCCAAAATCCTGTTCCCGAGACCCAAATAGATGTAGAAGCGAGCTGAGGTGAGACGGGGTGGTAGCTGGTAACAAACAGAATGAGGAGCCTCAATATGCTTAATGCTTTTCTACCCCTAAGCTGGTTTAGCGAATTGCACTTGTTAATTCCTGACTTTATCTGGAAAGGGAAAAGGCCCCGTAGGGCTTATAGTAAGCTGGTGGCCCCCAGGGAGAAAGCGGGTCTGAGACTCCCACATTTTGGACTATATTATTGGGCAAGTAGTCTGTGTAAATACTTGAGATGGGTGGTTCCTGACAGCAAACTTGACTCTTTGCCTTATGTTCCCTCGTGGGTTAGACTAGAAATAGAAGTGATCAGGGAGGCAGGAGTGACCCGTTGCGTTGCTCTATTCCATTCCTAGGAGACTGCCCCTAGGCTGATTACTAATCCAATAGTAAAATTTTGCGTATACATAGGCAGATTTGCAGTAAGCTTGGTTATGTTCGACAGGGACAAGCATCAACCGGTATGCCAAAATCCGAATTCATGATTGGGGCGAAAATGATTTTGGTAGATGGATTCCCAGCTGGAAGGACTGCGAATCGAAGACTTAATGGAAAATAGTCGCATACTCCCAGTTAGGGTGATCCTGGCAAAGTACAATATAGATGTTTAGAAGGTCTTTAAATTATACCAAGTAACTCATTTATTGACGCAAGTGGGGTCCAATCTCCGGGATGGGTGTGTGGATGGGAAGTGGTTTGAGTCATTAGTGCAAGTTGTGTGGGAACCACACGCGGTCTCTAGAGTATATAAGAAACTTCTCGACCAAGTCCTGGTCGATTTGGACCACAAACCTAGATATTGGATTAATTGTTTGGGTGAGCAGGAGCGGGATTGGGAAGCTGTCTGGAGGCAGATGCACAGGTATGTTAGACAGGATAGGCTGAGGGTGATGCAGTTTCATTTCTTGAATAATTTATTCTGGACCCCTTCTAAGTTATTTAGGGTGGGTAGTAGGTCGGACCCAAATTGTTTTCGGTGTCGTCAGGCAGTGGGAGATTTGTATCACATTTTTTGGGATTGCCCACTGATAAAGAAGCTGTGGATGCAGATTAAGCAGAGGGCGGACCCACTGTTGGGTATTGATCAGTATTTCACCCCTGATATATGTCTGATAGGGGATTACTCTGGCATCATGTTTAGAGAGCGTAGATTTTACATGGCCCTGACCTCATGTTCTCTTAAAAAGGTAGTTTTTCGAAACTGGATGACTGACTCACCAATCACGTATACGGAATGGCTGCAGGAGATGTTGTTATGGAGAAATTGGGTGCGGGAAGGGACAATAGGCTTCATATATATGAAAGGATTTGGTGCCGCTTCCAAGCGTTATACCTTCTCCAGGCATAGCCAGATCGAATCAAGCAGGAGGTGGGATAATGGTGGTGAGCAGATCTTCCCTAGGGGTATGACATAGTGAGGGGGGTGAGTTAGTTCAGGGAAGGGGGTGGTTTTGATATCGTGGAGGGTGGGGGGGAGAAACTTGGTGACTTGAATTGATTTTGTTAATTGATATGATAGTACAAAATGTGCTTGCCTGTTCCTATGTGCAGTGTATCTGATATGAGATTTGGTCACAATAAAATTTTGAATTTCAAAAAAAAAAACAGAATGAGGAGCCACAGCAGCCTAGGCTAAGAGGTCTTGAGAGCTTCGCTGCAGTGCAAGTGAATCCACCTTCACTGACCGACAGACAGGAGAGGTCTGAGGAGCCAAGGAGTAGAGATCCAACTTTGGAGCCGAAGGCTGGAGTGCCAGTAAACACAAAGAGCTGCCGCCAACCAACCAGCACCTTGCCTTGCTTGCTGAATTTTCAGAATCCACTCTCTTTCTAGATCTTGTGGGTTGTCCGTCAGTGCCGTTTGTGCTGCATTGCCTTGATTTTGGTGACTGTGTCGGTCTATTAGGCTAGCTACTACCACCCAGTAGCATCTTTGAAGGAGACCATCACAGCTCACAACACAGGTACTTTTATGGGGTTAATGTTATTCAGATGTGTGGGGTCACTGAGGTCGGGGTTGGGGGGGTAGAGAATAGAATCAGACCAGGCCCAGCCTACGAATGTTTGAATTTTTTGTAAAAAAGTAAGGTATGGTAAGCCTTGGGCAAGGGCTCCATAAGTAATACATATATAATAATAATACTAAAAATAATATTAATAATAATAATAAAAATAATCTTTTCATTCTTGAAAGTGCAATTCAATAAATATCAAAGTGCTTTTACAAAGATTTAAATCACTAACATTTAAAACCATATAAATAACGAATTTCAAACTTAATTATCTGGAAAAACAAGAGAGAGTAAAAAAGTTTTAAGAACAGATTTAAAGTTCTCCACAGTCAGGAACTCCCTTATCTGATGAGGTAGAGAATTCCACAGGGTAAGAGCCATAAAACCAAATGCACGAGCCCCAGTGGTCTTCAAATGAACCCTGGGAATCTCCAGCAATCCTTCCTCGCAGAGCGGAGTGGTCGGAGGGGGCAGTAGGGACAAAGTAGCTCTTGCAGATAGCCTGGTCTGAGTCCATGTTAGGCTTTATAGGTCAGCAAGCTGACCTTAAAGGTAATCTGCCACTGAACAGGCAGCCAGTGCAGTCTGTGCAGCACAGGTGTAATATGGCTGGACCGAGATAGCCCAGTCAACAACCATGCAGCAGCGTTCTGCACCAGCTGCAAGTGACTGATATCAATCCCTGAAAGCCCAATGTAGAGGGAATTGTAATAACCAAGGGTGGAGGTCACAAAGGCATGGACCAGTGTAAGAAGATCACCGGGTGGAACCAGAGGCTTAATTCAGGCGATGTTACTCAGATGGTAAAATGAGGGCTTGATGGCAGATGAGACCTGAGATTTTAAGGTCATCCCCTTGTCAAAAATAATGCGCAGACTCTGCACCCATTTGGAGACCATCAGGAGGTGACCACTGAGCAAAGGCCCCGTGGTCTGCCACCTCGAGGACCCCTCTACCGGGTGACCTGGGTCCATCACCAAAACCTCAGTTTTGTTGGAATTCAGCCTCAGCCAGTTGGCATTCATCCACTCCTGGATTTCGGTGAGACAGTTGTTAAACACTAAAACAGCTTCATCCTGGTCAGGTATGAAGGACATGTACAGCTGAGTATCATCTGTATAGCAGTGAAAACTCAAGCCATACCACCTTACAATGTCACCTAATGGCAGCAGGTATACTGTGAATAACATATGCAAAATCGCAGAGCCCTGTGGTACCAAACATAGCAGAGAGAGAGAATGCATCAGAGAAATAAATTCCTGACACAACTCTCTGGATCTACCAGTGAAGAATGATTGAAACCATCTGAGGACTGTCCATGACAATCCACAGATGACCCTCAGATGCTCCAGCAAAACACCATGATCCACGGTGTCAAATGCTGCAGAGAGATCAAGGAGGACTAAGATGGAACGAGTCCTCTAATCTCTCACTATCAGGAGATCATTTAGTACCTGAACCAGGGCACTCTCAGTGCTATGCCTCTTTCTAAAACCAGACTGAAGAGGATCATAGATGTCATGGTTGTTAAGGTGGTCATCCAGCTGCAACACAGCCACCTTCGCAATAACCTTGCCCACAAACAGCAAGTTCGAGATGGGTCTGTTGTTAGCAAGACAGTCCGGGTCCAATGAGGATTTCTGAAGGAGGGGTGTCACCACTGTCTCCTTCAGGGAGTCAGGAAACTCAGCTGTCTTCAATGAGCTCTGTACTATCTCAGCCAGGACTGGGCCAATGACATCAACACACCCTAAAAGCAGGCGAGTTGGGCCCGAACCTGAACTACAGCAGGTCAGCTGCATATTCTGGACAATCCTTATGACAGCCGTTATCGCTGGCTGACTGAAAGCTGTCCAACCAACTGTAGTTCTGCAGCCTCCTGCCGATCACCCCCCCCATTGGTGTGAGTTAAACGTATCTCTGATCTAATGTTGGCAATCTTATCCGCAAAGAAGCAGGCAAACTCATCACACTTATCTTGTGATAATGCTATCTGAACCTGTATACAGGCTGGATTACACAGTCTGTCCACAGTTCAAAAGGGCTGAGCTGGTCAATTCCCTGCAATGGTGATCTCACCAGACAGGAACTCTGCCTTCTTTCGGGAGATCATAGATTGATTATCTCTATAATGGACCATCAATCTAAGCCTGTCAGCATCGATGCCAGATTTCCTCCAATGTCGCTCCATTCTTTGCCCCTCCTTCCTCATCTTCTTCAAGGTTCCATCAAACCAAGGGGACCAAGGATGAAGGGAGTGGGGTCAAACACGAACAGGAGCAAGACAGTCCAGAGCCACCACCACAGCTGTAATATAGTCCTACAGCAGGTTATCTGGACCCCTGCTAGCAGTCAGGAGTACCGATAGATCAAGCACAGCCATCAGGCTCTCTGGGGTTACTCCCATTAATGGGCAGTACCAGACAATCCATACAGGGGCAGGCCTATAAGGGGGTCCTGGAAATTGAACCTGATAGTGGGATGGTCAGACCAACTGACTGGCTCCACCACCAAGTCAGAGGTCTCCTATCCCAGGAGGAAGATCAGATCCACGGAATTCTCAGACTTATGGGTTGCAGAAGTAATAGCCTGTGTGAAGCCTAATGAGATCATAAGTTGGAGGAAATCTTGACCAAACTGGTAGAGTACATCATCAACCTAGGCGCTGAAGTCACCCAGCACCATCATTCTGGGAAGACTTCAACACCATGTCAACATCGAAGTCCTCGATTTCCTGCAAAAATTGCTTTCCAACCCTAGGTAGATGGTAGGGAAGAAGAACTTTGCACTGCACACCTGCACCCAGGATACATTCAAAGGATCTGGTCTCACCCACTGACATATCTATCAAGCCCAATTCTGTTTTAAAACAAACAGTCACACCCCCACCCCTGCAATCCAATCTCAGGCAATGTATCACCTAGAAACCTTCCAGAATCACTTTCTCAAGAACAGGGCCAGCATTTCCGTCCAGCCAAGTCTCAGTGATGCAAGCCAGGTCAGCTGACCCAACAAGATCATCAATAATTGTTGTCTTGTTTTTAATTAAACTGGCATTGCATAACACTGCTTGAGTTGGATGAGACTCTGAGGTTGATCTGGTCAGCTGCCCACAGAAAGTGGAACCCTTGGGTATGGCAAACAGGCAGGGGGAACACCTGTCCCACCTCCATTTCATCCCAGGGCATCTTCTCAACTCCACAACCCCAATCTGGCCACCCAGCTCCCCTCCCCAGTCAGGAGCCACCCCCAATTCTCCTCCTTACTATCCCTAATGCCTGACAATGATTGTAAGTGTCGGCATGCAATGGGGCACAACTAAAAGGGTGGAGGCCCCAGAGCTCGGAGGAGGAGTATCGCCTGACTGGGTGAGCTACTTGCCAACACATTGTCTTGAACCACCCAGAACAGCCACTTCGCAAAAATAAACCCACAGATAAAGTTAAAAGAACCAAAATCCTCCCCCTTCAATAGGCAGAAAAGTCCCAGCTGCAATGTCCGTTTCTAGGTTCAGTGGTAGAATTCAGTTCCAGAAAAGGAGCGTACGCCAAAGCCTCCAATAAATTAATTCTTATCGGAAGAGCCTCTCACACTCAACCAGCCAGTAGAAAGGACATGTCCAGTAAATCTCCTCTACTCCAAATCACAGTTGTTTAAGTAGAGCAAAATAATCATCTATGGAGGTCCTCTTACCACCTCCTCTTAACCACACAGCTAATGTTGACACAGAGCGGGAAGCCTCCAGGTAAAGGAAAAAAAGGAGTAATGATGAAAACCTTTTACTGCAGCTCTTTTTTCTCCAACCTCTATCTGCTGTCTCAAGGCAAAGAGCCCTGGAATATGGGGATGCTGGAAGCTCCGATCCAGAGATAGACAACCACCAGAAAGCCTGACCCACAGAGAATGCCTGTTTGGGGGGGCCCCAAACTGAACTGGAAGAGGAGCAGCAAACAGCAGTGGAAGTAAGTGCAATAATAGGAAAGGCAAGACAGACCCTCCCCCATGTTGGTATTTGTTTGGGACTGAGAGACAAGCAGAAACTTGTGACTTAACCTACTACCTGAGGAGGTGTGATAAGTAGGAAGGCAGGACAATTTGAGAAAGTTGGCAAGAGGAGCAGGAGGACATTTTTGCCTGATACATTTATCTGTGGAACACCCCAATGCAAACTGTTGACTTATTCAGGGACATAACCACCCAAGTTTACTGCAATGCTCACATGGATGGAAGGTTGATTCAAAGACAGGGTTAGGGTAAATATACAAATGTTATGTGACTAGTCCCATTCAGCCAAAAAGGACTGAGCAGTGTGGGTAAAAGGAATAAACTGATGTAGTTTTTAGGGTGGGGAAGAGAACACCTTTGATAAAGGCCATAAGGCAAGCTGGCAAGGCAAGCAGCACTGCAGCAGGTGTTAAGATGTACTTTGCTCTGTATGCCATGCCAAGTTTCACACTGGCTGCCTTAAAGGCATTCTGCTATGTAGGGAAAAGATAGGTGGGGGTCAATGTGACTCCTAGATGCTTAAAAAGAGTGCACCTCATTAAATGCAGATCAAGCAGAGCATGATATAGACATGGGTTCTCTGCTGGATCTATTTTTGGCAGTCCTTTTTTCAGTCTGGATGGACCAGTCTATTCCTTGTAAGCCAGGGTGGTATTTTATGAAAGTCTGCATTAGGGAACAGAGGGAGAAAGGGAACATTGTTTAACCTGGATTAGCACACTAAGCCAAAGCATGTCTCCAGATGCAACCTGGGAGCCCAAGGAAGGTAAGCGACTTGCTCAGGATCACACAGTATGCACCTAGGCAGCTGTGGCAGGGGATTCAAACCCAGGTCTCCAGATCGACAGCTCAGAGCCTTAACCCTCTGTGCATTTAGAATTAATATGAGTAATACTTTGAGTTCACAAGATGTACTAGGTCATGTCTGCATTCAGTGAGGTGCTGCAGGAGGCTATGGCCTGAGCAAGCTTGTTTATGAGAAGGGGGAAAAGGATGGCACACAATGTAGAAACTTGTGCCTTGGTTGTGAGAAACAAGGCTTGATAGGAATCACATATGACAGGGTTCCATAAGATTTTCTAGTTTGTTACCTGTATAAAAATAGTCTGCAAACCACAAATCTGCAGTGTATACAGTGACAGGCCTAGAGCTGGCAGCTGAGTGCTGCGCAGAACAGTTTGTAGTCCACTGGTCCCCTATGTCAAATGCCTTTGATATACATATACACTAGTGGTTTCACAGCTACAGTTATCTCCATGCCTGCATTTGCAGTTGTCATGTTGCACAAAATGGACTAGGAGTACTTGGTTTCACATTTTTCAGTCTCCTGTACTTCTGCTAGATTCCCCTAGTGTTGCAGTGGTTTAGTCGACATAGAGTGAATGGATGCCAAAAACTTGTATGTGCAATGTTGCATTGCTAAAGGGCACTCTGGCACCTCAGGATCGCCTTTCATAAATCACTTTGTCTCTAGTGACTAGTATTTACGTCTGCCACCTCCAATCCCAAAGCAGAATACCTTGATGTCTAGTGGCATTCCCACCGCCCAACCCACTGAATGTCACTTTCCTGGTGTCCAATGATACTTCTCTCCTGCCTCTCACCCAAGGAACAATTTTATTTACTAGTGATTACACTCATACCAACCTGTCAAGCCAGTCAAAGGTGCACCTCCCCAGTTCAAATACAGTACCTGTGACAAGTCGGGCTATGACAGTTGCTTAGAACTGTGAAAAAACCTCCAAACAATACTCTGCTGGGAAACCCACTTAAGGGGATGGCTCCTGCCCCTGGAAGTTAAGGTGGAGTTGCCCATGGGCTGGCCATTAGGTAAGCCACTGCAGGTCGCACCAGATGTAAGCAAGGAGGCAGGTTTTACGTAACTTGTGGCCAGGTGATGGACCCCTGTTAGTTTGGGCAAGTTACTTAACTTGCTGGTGGATTACTAAAGTGGACATCATGCAAAGACATATAGGAGGTTAATTCATTGTCAATGATGTGTGTGATGATGTGGAAGACTAGGTTTGCTGGCTGCAGCACCTTGCTTCACCTGAACTCTTTTCTTCTAGGTTGCTTGAAAGGACAGAGCTAAAAACCTTACCAGAGCAAGGAAAATGATTAAGGCTTCTTTTGACTTGGCAGATTTACTGTGTGTTGTTTTTTTTTAATTTCTACTCACAGGGATTGTTACTGATTGTTGCTAACATGTTATTGCTTTGTTTTTCTCTGATTAAAATTGTTGTTGCTGGGTATACCTTCTGCTGCATTATTACAGGATATGCCTACAAGTGTGTGCTTACAGATTACTGCTGCAATCTTCTTATTCAAATTGGCCAGGATATTCAAACTGAGCCAGGTTGTGGCGCAAGCCTGGGCGCAGCTCAACTTGGTTGCGCAGGGGTGTGGCCTGGGTGATATTCAATGGAGCTGCACTATGGCACAGCAGCTTTGAATATTGCTCCCTGGCCACCCCCACTGTGCATGGTGCAGAGGCACTGCACCAGCACAAGTGGCCAGAGTGAAGCATGAAGATGTGCTAGCGCAAGTGCCATTGTGCCATTCACATCACCTGCGATATTCAAAAGGGGACATGTAAATGGGGGCATAATTTATTCAAGGTTCACATGGGTCCATTTGCATGTCATTATGGTCCCATTTGCATCCCATTAACATGCAGGTGCACCGATCCCCTGATGACTTGCACCTGGTGCCTTGCCAGGCAGCAGCCGTCGGGGACCGATGCCCCCTGCAGTCCGATCGCGAGCATAAGTCTCAATCAAAAATCCTCGACTAATGTTCCTGGTGGTCCAGTGGACCGCTATGCGCCCAATCGTGGGCATCGGTATAATAAACACCCCCACATCCAATATCCCTGGTGGTCCAATGGACTGATCGCCGCCTGATTGCGGGCATCTGTTTAAATCACCCCCCACCAATATCCCTGGTGGTCCAGTGGTCAGCAGTCTACCCAATCATGGGCATCTGTAAAACATAACAAACGTCCTATTACACTGGTGGTCTAGTGCACCTCCTCCTCACCCGCCCACTGAGCCCCACCACCCTGCTCCTCCCCAGTCAGCTGGTGGATGGCAGCACCCCACCCGCCTGCCACCCACTGACTGACAGCTCAGCAGGGCTGCACACACCCACTGGTTCACAGCATGAGCCAATGGGCATGCTGCCCATACCGTACTACACATTCCAGATATTTAATGGGCGCGCAGCCCTACTGAGCTGTCAGTCGGCGGGAGTGGGGCGGCATGCGGGTGGGGTGCTGCTGCTCACCAGCTGACCGGGGGAAGCAGGGCGGTGGGGCTCAGTATGCAGGTGGGGAAGGGGGGTACACTAGACCACCAGGGTAATAGGACATTTGTTATGTTTTACAGATGCCCTCGATCGGGCAGAGTGTGATCCACTGGACCACCAGGGATATTGCTGGGGGGGGGTGTGATGTAAACAGATGCCCGTGATCGGTCAGTGATCGGTCCATGGGACCACCAGGGATATTGGATGGGGGGATTTATTATACTGATGCCCACGATTGGGCACATAGCGGTCCACTGGACCATCAGGGACATTAGACAAGGATTTTTGATTGAGAGAACTGCCTGCGATCGGGAACATAGCGGTCCACTGGACCACCAAGGATATAGGACGGGGGGGTTATTTAACCAGATGCCTGTGATGGGGCATGGAGGGGCCCTGCCAGGTGTGGCAGGAGCTCAGGTGGCCACCCACAGGTGGCAGCTGCTGTGTTGCGCCCTGCAATGTGGCAGCTCACCTGTGGGTGGCCATCATTTGTTCCTTTTTTTGGGCTTAGCTTTGTGCAGGTGCATGTAGGGGTTGCACATGCATGGCTCTGCACATCCCGGGCTGTGCAGGTTATGCATGGGCACGCCCCCCCCACCTGTGCCTGCATACATTGCTGATTCGCTCTGGTGCATCTGGATTTGTGAGGTGCACTTTTCCCTTTTGAATATCAAGCCGGGGAGCATCAGTGGGTTGCACCATGTGCAACCCTTTTGAATATCTGAGCCATTGTCTTTTGCAAGGTATATCTTCTGTTACTGCTTTATTTTTCTCTGTAGCAAAGTGTTTCTTACAGGGTATCTCTTCTGTGAAATTATTACAGGTGGTACTTTACAGGTTTTACAGTTTTATCTATCATTAGGATACGCTTTCAGGGCTACTATATTTGTTGCTGGCTGATTGTTTCTGCTCTTACCTCCTTGTTTCTATCATCCGTGGTTCTTTTTTGGCAGGGGAAGGGCCCAGCAGCCCACCCCATCCCCAACCACCACACACTACACTCCTTTTATAGGGTAGTACAGTTGTGACATTTCCTGTAGCAAAGCAGGAAGGGGCAGATCAGAGGGGTATCCACACAGTGACCTCATTTACAGGGGCACTAATAATTGAACTTGTTATAACAAGTTATACAAAAACAAGCAAACAAAACACAAAATCAAACTTTTGCTTTCATTTTCTTCCTTCTAATTACTCTGACCAGGTTATAAACCCAGCAGCTTATCTGGAATGGATATCATTAATTGCAGGTACTGCAAAACACTTTTCAGAAGGGCAGTTTTACAGGATTTAGGACACTGTCCAACATGCTGGGCCATTGGGGATCTAAGTGCTCAGCTCCAGGCAGCATGGGTAGAGACTGCATGCCTCAGATTGCATATTCAAGAGGAAATATATTATAAGAACTGCCAGCCATTTCTCCAACATCCAATAGAAGCACCTCAACCACAGAGGGTAGTGAGGTTAGCAAGTGGTTAGGAGTGGCAAACCGGGTGCCCCATAATTCGGAGCTCTCCAACATATCACCTCCATAAACCATATAAAAACTACAAATGGATTGCTGCCTCTATCTCCAAAATCAAACAAAGGGTCGGAGAACACTGCAGAGCAGGCCACTGCAGTGCAGAAGCTAGCACAACAAAACTCACCCCAAAACAAAAAAAGCAAAAAGGAAATCCAAAAAACTTCTGATCATAGGAGGCTCCATGATTTGGGGAGTGGATACGTATCTCCATCCAGGGGTAATGGTCAGATGTCTCCCAGGTACATCAGTGTGGAGAAACACTGACCACATTGTTAAAATTGTTCAGGAAGTAGGAGAAAACATTGATGTCCTGGTACACATAGGGACTAATGATCTCGCCAGCTGGTCAGTTGTGGAGACCAAGGAACACCTGACCAGGCTGGGTGATAAACTATCATCCATTTCATCTGGCATCTCCTTTTCAGAGATCCTGCCAGTCTGGGAGAGGGGGGCAGATGGACAGAAGGTCAGAGAAGGGGAGATAGGGAAGCTAAACATGTGGCTCAAGGGCTGGTGCCAGGAAAAAGGACACACATTTGAAGGTAACTGGCAGCAGTTTTTGGAGCGAAAGTTCTTTAAATTTGGTGGACTGCATATGACTAAGGAGGGAGTCAGTGCATTGGTCCAGAAGTTTGATGTCTTTGCAGAATATTTCAACTAGCAAATGGGGAAAGGGGTGCAGCACCCCATGTATCGAATGGGAAGAACATCCCGCTCCCCTCAGCTAGTGGTCAAACAGAGTTCAGCGTGTTTATAGTTCATTTACATCACCAGGTAAGGAAAAAAGTCTGGCTTCCCATACGATGCACAGGGGAAATGCCAGACCTCGCCCAACAACTAACACACCAAAATCTGGGCAATGGAAAATCATGTTCACAAATGTGCACAGTCTGGGAAACAAGATCCCAGACCTGCATGCAATAATGGCAGATGCTAAACTAGACATAGTAGCCATTAGCGAGTCATGGTTTACCAGTAACCACATTTGGGATACTTCAGTACCTGGCTATGTACTGTTCAGAAGAGGCTGAGGTGCAAAAAGGGGAGTGGGGTGGAGTGGCCCTTTATGCCAATGAAAATATAAAAGCAACAGAAATTCAGAATACACATAAGGAACCAGAAAAACTGTGGGTCACCCTAGAAAGAGGAAATGGGACAACCATGTGATCTGAGGATGTCTACAGGCCTCCAGACCAGGGGAAGGACATAGACACATTACTGTTAGAAGATATACAAAACATGACAGCTAAATGGGAGGTTCTGATAATGAGAGACTTCAACATGCCAGATACAGATTGGTCAGTACCAGCAGGAACATCTGCCAGAACTAGACACATATTGGATTCCCTGCAAGGGGAAGGGGGGCTCAAACAACCCACAAGAGACAGGGCTATCCTGAATCAAGTACTGACTAACAGGGAAAGGATCACAGATATCCAGGTAGGTCACCTGGGGGCCAGTGACCATCACATGGTGCGGTTCAGTTTGGCCACTAGAACTAAATCATCTCATTCCAAGGCAAAAATATGGGACTTCAGAGAAACTGACTTTGATAAGATGGCCAACAAAGTTAAGCTAGCCCTGGCAAAAAAAAATACAGTTGAGGGGATACAGGCAAAGTGGGCAAGCATTAAGTGTACAATACTTGAAGCAACATCCCATTGTGTTAGACAGAAAAGGAAGTGCAAAGGAAGAAGGAAACCACTTTGGTTCTGAAAAGCAGTAGCAGAAAAGGTCAGAGCCAAAAGGTTGGCCTTCAGGAAACATAAGGGAACACAGCAGGATGAAGACAGAGAGGTATACCAAACTTCCCTAAGGGAAGCAGGGAAGGCAGTAAGGCAGGCAAAGACCCAAATGGAGGAAACACTAGCACAAACAGTAAAAGAAAGTGATGAGACTTTCTGTAGATACATTAGTGAAAGGAGAAAGTCCAGAGGGGGTATTGCTAAGATCAAAGGGGATAAGGGTGCGTGTGAGGAGGAGGGCCATGTAAAAGCATTTGTCCTAAATAGATACTTCTGCTCAGTATTTACTGAAGAGAAGGTAGGGCAGGGCCCACAGCTCAGCACCATGAACACGGGGGAGGGAGGTGTGCACTAGTCCCTTCACAAAAGAAAGGGCCCTACAAGAGCTCAATAAGCTCAGTGTGGACAAGGCAATGGGACCTGATGGCATACATCCCAGAGTACTAAAGGATAAAGGGTGTAACTAGCAGATCCATTATCAGAATTGTTTAGTGAGTCTCTGAGCACAGCAGAGGTCCCAGAATACTGGAGAAGGGCTTGTTTGATCCCATTCTACAAGAGTGGTAGCAGGGAGGAGCCAGGGAACTACAGACCTATCAGTCTTACTTTAGTAGTGGGCAAGATTATGGAGCACTCCTTAAGGAAAGATAGTGCAACACCTGGAATCCATAGGAGCACAGGATCCAAGACAACATGAGTTTACAAAAGGGATGTCCTGTCAAACTAATCTCATAGATTTCTTTGACTGGGTAACCAGAGTGGTGGACCAAGAGGGAGCAGTTGACATCACCTACCTTGACTTCAGCAAAGCTTTCAATACTGTTCCACATAGAAGATTGATTAATAAGTTAGATAGGCTCGGGGTGGGTCAGAGGTTGGTCAGATGGGTGGCAAACTGGTTGATGGGCAGAAAATGGAGAGTGGTGGTAAACAATATACAGTCAGAAGAGATGCAAATCACAAGTGGGATACCTCAGAGATCAGTCCTGGGGCCAGTCCTCTTCAATATTTTCATCAGTGACATAGCAGATGGAATGGAGGGGAAGGTTTGTCTGTTTGCAGATGACACTAAGATCTGCAACAGAGTAGATGATCCATATGGTGTGGGCAGAATGAGAACAGATCTGGATCAACAAGCAAAATGGTCGGAAGAGTGGCAACTGGGGTTTAATGCAAAGAAGTGCAAGATCACGCACAAAGGGAAGAGAAACCTTGATGTCACCTATAGGCTAGGAAGGGAGTTGCTGGCAGTCACAAGGGAAGAAAGAGACTTGGGCATCATCGCCACCGATGACCTGAAATCATCCAATCAGATCACTAAAGCAGTAGGTAAGGCTAGGGGAATGTTGGGGTGTATTAGTAGGGGGTTTCACAAGTCAGAAGAGGGAGGTAATAATCCCTCTTTACAAGACACTGGTTAGGCCCCATCTGGAGTACTGCGTGTAGTACTGGAGGCCACACCTTCACAAGGACATTAACCAAATTGAGGCAGTCCAGAGAAGGGCAACCAAAATGGTGCAGGGACTGCATCAGAAAACATATGAGGACAGATTAACGGGGCTCAATACATATACCCTAGAGCAAGGGAGAGAGAGAAGTGTTATGATTGAAACATTAAAATACCTTAAGGGCATTAATAAGGTGAGAGTCTAACATGTTTTAATATAAGAAGAAGAATAGTAGGACAAGAGGACACAGCATGAGATTAGAGGGAGGCTGATTAAGGGGTAATGTGATGAAGTTCTTTTTCACAGAAAGGGTGGTGGGTACATGGAATGGCCTACTTCAGGAAGTAGTGGATATAAATACAGTGCAGGGCTTCAAACATGCATGGGATATGCATAAGGGAACAATACAGATGAGTATGAATAGATCGGCCATTGACAGAGCAAAGGTTGATGGCACATTCATAAGGTAGAAAAAATGGTTAGACTGGATGGGCCTTGCAGTCCTTATCTGCCGTCATCTTCTATGTTTCTATGTGGTGGTGGTGGGGGGGGGCGAACAAACCAAGTCCAGCTGTATGACATAACTACAAGGTGATCTTGGCCACAGGATAGCAGTCATTAGTCTATGATGTTGTTGTGCACTGTGAGTCGTGACAGCACCCTGATGTTACTGCTGGCACTGTCTTATATTTTCCAAGAATTGTATATTAAATCAAAGATAACAATGAACTACACAGTTTTGCTGCCTACTTTTGCAATAATCAGTACAGGGATCAATTATGTTCTGTTGTGTTCTATTACTGTTTTAAAACTAGCACAGTTCATAATAGCATCTTTTAGGGGCCAGGACATAAGAGAGAAGTCAACATAGCTGTTGCTGTTATTGCTAGCTATGCAAACCAGATAATGTGGTTAAATCTTGCTAAAAACAAAGAACCTATGTGTGCAAACACTGAGGTAAGGGTTATCCCAAAAGGCATTTGGCTGGGAAGCCAAGTTTTAAGAAAATATAGAATCACATATGCCCACACAATACAAAGCATCATGAACTACTTATGCAAATCACCACAGTATAGTATGCTAGTTCAACTTTAAGCAGAACTGCATAGTGCAAAAACGTCTCTCACACAGTTTTCAAACAGCACCCACAGATAACATAAACATATTATTATTTTTATTTTTTTTTCTACCATAACTCATCATTATGCCTCATCTGTTTGATACCCTAGTGGAATGGACCAGCTACCCTAACACAGTGTGTCTTGGGTATGTTGTGGTCAACCCATTAAAATAAAAAAAAAAACTATTTAAAAGACAAAGAACCTCTGTGCGCAAACACTGTGGCAAGGGTTACCCCAAAGGGCATTTGGCTGGGAAGCCAAGTTTCAAGAAAATACAAAATCATACATGCCCACACAATGCAAAGCATCATGGGCTACATATGCAAATCACCACAGAATGTTATGCAGGTTCAACTTTAAGCAGAATTGCATGGTGCCGAAAGGCCTCTCACACAGTTTGCAAAGGGTGCCAACAAAAAAACATAGACTCGTGTTTCATCCTACCAAGACTCATCAGTATGCCTCATCTGTCTGACACCCCAGTAGCACCCTTTGCAAACTGTGTGAGAGGCCTTTCGGCATCATGCAAGTCTGCTCAAAGTTGGACCAGCATAACATTCTGTGGTGATTTGCATATGCAGCCCATGATGCTTTGCATTGTGGGGGCATGTGTGATTTTGTATTTTCTTGAAACTTGACTTCCCAGCCAAATGCCCTTTGGGGTAACCCTTGCCTCAGTGTTTGCGCACAAAGGTTCTTTGTCTTCTAAATATTTTTTTTTATTTTAATGAGTTCACCATAACATATCCAAGACACACTGTCTTAGGGTAGCTGGTCTATTCCACTTGAGTGTCAAACAGGTAAAGGCATGCTAATGAGTCCTGATAGGACAAAACACATGTCTATATCATCTGATAGCATTCTTGGTAAACTGTCTAAGAGGCCCTTTGGCACCATGCAATTCTGCTTACAGTTGAGCCAGCATACCATATTGTGGTGATTTGCATATATAGTTCATGATGCTGTGTATTGTGTGGGCATAGGTGATTTTGTATTTTCTTAAATCTTGCTAAGATATTTATTAATTCTCATGAAATAAAAACTTGTTTTAATACAGTT
This sequence comes from Neoceratodus forsteri, assembly GCA_016271365.2. Classification (NCBI taxonomy): domain Eukaryota; kingdom Metazoa; phylum Chordata; order Ceratodontiformes; family Ceratodontidae; genus Neoceratodus; species Neoceratodus forsteri. Next base: position 679,627,423 of record CM057456.1, on the reverse strand, counting down.
ACACTAAATTAGGCAACCAAAAACTGCAGTTTGTCATTATCTTTAAATATTACTGGATAATGAATGGAGTTCCTGAGAGCATTATTGACTGAAGCTTATTCAGCTGAACTGTGATTTTGAGGACTGCTCATGACGTGGAGGGACATAAATGATTTAATCTCACCGAGCAGCAGAAATGTGTGGTTTTGAGCACTACTACTAGAGTGTTAGGTGTGTTTTCTTTCTCTCCTGATTTTTCTCTAGAACCTAATGAAAAGTTTTTCAGTGCAAGGGAGTCTTTCCATTTTGCATGCCTTTGGGCTTTTTGGCAGTGTTTGTTGTGTTCATAGCATTTGGCTTTGGCTCAGTAGTACTGCTGCAAAGGAAATGAGAGAGGTGACAAAAAGTGCCTCAGCTAGGACTTGAACTCTGGCCACCCAGAATAGCATTCTGATTGTGGTAACCAAATATTTACTTGTAGCAATGTCACACAGGAGTGCGGTGTGCATATTTATGGAACACTTACAAACAATGCATGTGTTCCTTAAGTATGCACACTGCACTCCTGTGTGATTGTTACAATTAAATATTTGTGTTGCAATTGGGTTGTGCATTTGAGAGTACTATGTTCGGACAGCCCAGGTTTTAGGTCAGTTGCTTCAGTGGTGCAGCTGGTTAGTGCAAGCCACAATCTGACCAGTATTCTGGGTGGCCTGGGCTTAAGTCCTAGCTGAGGCACTTCTTTCTCTTATCTATTTGTATGTGTTCCATAAATATGCACACCACACTCCTGTGTGATAATCATACAGGAGTGAGGTGTGTATATTTATGGAACACTTACAAGCTGTGTATGTCTTCCATAAATATGCACACAGCACTCCTGTGTGATTGAGGAGGCAGTATAGTGCAGTGGTCTAAGGCTCTGAGATGCAAATTTGGTGACATCCAGCAGACCTGACCTGGGTTTGAATCCCACAGCTTCCACTTGCATACTGTGTGACCCTGAGCAAGTCACTTAACCTCCTTGTGCTCCCAGGTCGCTCCTGTAAAAAAGCTTTCAGCTTAGTGTGCTATACCTGGTTAAACAACTAAATAAATAAATAAATAAAAAATTGTTATCAGTAAACATTTGTGTTGCCATTGAGTTGTGCATTTGAGTACTGTGCTCAGACAGCCCAGGTACCCAGTAAATCCACACAGGAAGTAGAAACTAGATATTAGTGTATAGTGGAATGCTGTTATGCATGAAATTCCATGCCTGGCATGTGCTTGTTCTGCTGTAGTAGTGATGTCACTACTGCAGCAGAACCACTTGGAATCCTGGCACATTCTTGCTTTCCTCTATTAAATTCTGTGGCGATAGTATTCTAGAACCTCTAGAGACTTTTCAAGTCAGTTTCATTATGAAAAAGAGAAAAAAAACATAAAGCACACATTCCACATAGTACTACTATACACTATAAAAAATACAGGATGAGCAACTTTATGCACAACCTGTGTGTTCTGTCACTTGGGGTTCTGATTCCTATGGATCTCTCGAGCCTCACTCTTGAGGTCAGGGGGAATCAGATCCCCTCTGTGGCAGAACACACTGGTTGTGCATAATTGCCCATTCAGTATTCACTATGTCCATACCAGGTTGTGATTCTAGAATGTGGCTTTATTCTGAAATAAAGTTGGAACACAAAAGCAAAGATGGACCCCCCAGGGTTTACACTTTGTGACACAAGGCAATGCAGAACACATCTGTAGAAACCAAATTCATACCTCCCATATAGAACTCTGGTTGCTAAAATTTATGTAACAAATGCTGTTCCGTACGAGTGAAGGAGCAGAGGTCTAAGATATCTGGTTGCTAATCTCCTTTTTACTACAAGGACTAATATCACCTTATTACCCAGCAATTCACTTGCACCATGATGTGCTGCTGCTGCTGAACAGACTAGCATGGACTCTGAGGTCTAGTCGAATGGTCAGCGACAGGGGTGACTCGAGTGCTGAGGACATGCTAGTCACAGTGCTGCATTGAATTGTACAACTGTTGCACATCAGAGTGCAGGCAGTAGCTGCCTTATTTGGTGGGAAGGAACAGTTGTGATCCTGCACTAACCATCCATGTGGAAGAAACTAGTTGGGCTCACGCAGGCAGCAGAGCTGTGTGTTCTGTTACAGAGCAGTTGCTTGAATGGGCTGCGCTATCTAGATGTTCTCAGAATTAAACAAAGGGAATATTTCTTTATGCTACTTGAAATCAAAGACCACCCTGGTAATGTTTCTGTTTCTTTATGGTACTTGAAATCAAAGACTGCCCTGGTAATGTTTCTGTTCCTTTATGCTACTTGGAATCAAAGGCCGCCCCAGCAATGTTTCTGTTCCTTTATGCTACTTGAAATCAAAGTCAGCCCTGGCATTGTTTCTGTTCCTTTATGCTACTTGAAATCAAAGATAGCCCTTCCAATGTTTCTGTTCCTTTATGCTACTTGAAATCAAAGACCGCCCAGGCAGTGTTTCTGTTCCTTTATGCCACTTGAAAACAAAGACTGCCCCAGCAATGTTTATGTTCCTTTATGCTACTTGAAATCAAAGATAGCCCTGGCAATGTTTATTTTTTTTATTTTTATTTTATTGAAATCTAGGATTACAAATACCTTTGAGCAGGAACTGCTCATTTATAAAGGTTCCACGTCGAAGGAATGGGGGGTATACATACATACATACAAAGGTCAACATAATAATACTTAGTTACACAATAACTAATAATAATAATGTAGAAACCAAATTCATACCTCCCATATAGTACTCTGGTTGCTAAAATTTATTATATAATAATAATAATTGACTGGATCCTTACCAGCCACCCTACCCGTATAACCAATGTAAGTGTTCTCCCTGACTCGCTCAGTGATCACTCTCCAATAATATGTACCTGGACAGATAAGTTTCGTAAGCCGCCTCCAAAAACCATCTATAGCCGAGTCCTACCTTATGGCAACCTTACTCATCTCAAGACCTGTCTTAGGCAGATAGACTGGTCCTTGATTTACAAAACTCAAGATGCTGACCTAGCCCTTGATTACTTTATTACTACTTTCAAAACTGCCTTTGACACCTATGCACCAGTAAAAAAGCACAAAATCAAAGCACTCACAAATCCCTGGCTCACAGCAAAGCTATTGGCACAACTCAAAAGTAGGGATCACCTCTGGGCCACTGCAAGAGCTACTGGCACACTGTCAGACATTCAAAACTATAAACAGGCTTGCAACCACTGTACTAAACAGATCCACTTGATGCAGAGTTCCTACTTCAAGAATGCCCTCTCCAACTCCTGGGGCGAAGGGAAATCCTTCTGGGACAACATAAAGAATATCATGGGTCAGCAGTCCAAATCCTCTCCTACAATACTGAATGTGGATGGAACCACTACATCAGACCCAGAGATCATTGCAAATACCCTAAATGATACCTTCACGGACCTTAATGATGTCCTCTCATCTGATTTCTTTACTGATGCTGACCCTCCAATTTCTACTTCTACTACTGCCTCTCCAACCAAACCACCCTTCCATTTCAAATTAGTAAAGGCACATGAAGTCTATAAATATGTAAAGAAGGCCATTTCTAAGTCCCAAGCAAGCAGTGACACTATTGACCTTAAACTTCTGTTCCTCACTCTGGATGAAGTACTGCTCCCCCTCACAAAAATTTTCAATCTCTCTCTCTGCTACAGCCAATTCCCTAGGAAATGGAAGGCTGCAGTTGTCACTCCGGTGCACAAAAGTGGTGATAAGTCACTGCCTGGTAACTATCGCCCGATATCAATACTACCACCTCTCTCTAAGGCCCTTGAATGCTTGGTGGTGAACCAACTTTCAGACTACCTGGAAAAGCACAACATCCTATGCACTCAGCAGCATGGATTTAGGAAAGGGCACAGCACATCGACTGCCCTACTTGAATTGTCAGGAGCAATCCACAATGCCATAGACAAAGGAAACCTAACTGGAGCAGTCTACATTTACTTAACCAAGGCATTTGATACAGTTCACCATGGCCTACTTATCAAACAACTTCTATCCCTAGGGCTCTCACAGGGTCTTGGTGACTGGGTAAAAAATTACCTTGCTCAGCGCTCTCAATCTGTAAAAGTAGCTGGAGTTCTCTCAGACTCAAAACCGGTTCGCTCAGGAGTTCCCCAGGGATCCATCCTGGGCCCCTTCCTTTTCAGCCTTTTCCTAAACTCCCTCCCCAAATCCTGTCCATAACAATTAATCTTCTATGCCGATGATGCCGTGATTCTTGCCACTCATAAAGATCCGAACCTCTTACGCCTCAACCTTCAGCATGCTTTTTCCAAAGTTGAGATGTGGTTCCTTGAACATAAGCTGGTTCTAAACCACAAAAAAACTAAATCCATGCTCTTCTCTAACCCGCAAAACAAGAAATGGCAAGTCCCACTCACCATTAATACATACCTGGGAAATACCCTTGAACAAGTGCCAATTTTTAAATATCTTGGAATCAACTTTGATCAAGGCCTAACCTTTGCAACTCACATTGATAGTACAGCAAAAACTATTAATCAGTGAATTGGGATTCTGTATCGGAACCGCCAGCTTCTTACCCATTCTGCACTGAGGATTGCCATCCAATCTTCTATCATCTCAGTCATTGACTATGGCTTAGTTATATACAGATCTGCCACTACTACAGCACTTAGTTGCATTACAACATACCTAAATAAGGCCTGTTGGCTACTCACTGGTGCACATCGACGTACCCACACATGTGAACTCTATGCTGACTCAGGTTGGCTGCAACTCTCAAACCGGATAAAGTACCTTACCTGCCTGATGGAGAAAAAATCCACTCTGGGCCTCACTCCACCCTGTATCCAAGACCTGTTATGCCCGAGCACTAGCACCTGTTTTACCAGAAGATCAGAACACCAGCCTCTCCAAGTCCCCCGATGCCGGACTTCCCAGGGACAAAGATCATTTTGCCTATCATGCCCCCAGCTGGCTAAATGCCCTCAGCACTCATATCACTGCCTCCACCTCTCTAGGTATTTTCTAATCAAGGCTTTTCTCTCACCTTGCCACCTCCAGCTCCTGTGACTGCCCTGGTTAAACCTCCTATTTTCTCACTACCCACCCTGTTCTGTTATTTGACAAAGACATGTTTGGGAAACCTTTTTTCCTGCTATTGTCTGCTCCCCACACCTTTCACTTAACCTCTCTGTTCTGGACTTTTTCCCTATTTGTTTCTTCTAATCTGGCATGACCACTTTCTTGTAATAATAATGTGATTATTGATATCTCATGTCCTTTTGCACAAGTGATTTGATATGTATTTGTATATGTTTTCTTGCTCTTGACACAACACAAATTGTTGTGTTATCTATGTAACCTTTTGTACTGTACCTAATTGACGTGGAACCTTTGTAAAAGAGCCTCTGGCTCAAAGGTAGTAATTCCTAGAACAATAAACTAAACTAAACTAAACTAAACAATAACAAGAAGTAAGAGACTGAGGCTTAGGAAATTCCAGTAATTCAAAATGTTCCAAATGTTAGGTAGCATGACATACCAGCCGAGGGCAATCTTAGAAATAAGCACTGCAGGTGAGAGGGAAGGGGGTATGCAGGCAGGAAGGCCATTGTCAGAGGGTAGAGGGTGAGGTTAAGAGCTCTAAAGGGGAGGGAGGGAGAGGAAGGATAGAAGTCAGGAAATGCCCTGGGGGAGGAAAGGGAGAGGGGGCAAGGGGGCAGGCAGGTAGAAGGGGGGCAAGGCAGGGAGAGGTAGCTGTCAAGACTGAAGTGGAGGGCAGTGAGCAGTGGGCCCCTGATTAGGCGAGGCAATCACAACGACTAGTTGAAATGAGATGAAGTTGGAGTTGCCTCTTAAAAGGCCAAGAGCAGCAGCAGTAAAAGTTTCTTTGTTGACAGTATTGTACCACTGTGGTGCTCTGTGGGCAAAGGTCTTCTGGCTCATGGTATTCCGGCATCTGGGGACAAGGAAGGTTAGTTGTTATGAACTTCTAGTTCTCTGGGTGCTGTGGTGGTCAATAAGTAGCTTTTCAATGCATGGAGGCATGACCCCGTGGAGGACTTTTTTGGCTAAGAGGCAGGTTTGATACTGTATCTGGCTGATGAGAGGTAGCCATCCTGCCCGAGTGTACAGGTCACAAGTGTGTGTGAGTTGATCAGCCCTAGTTAGCAGCCTGCATGCTTTGTTGAGTGCAACTGTAATTCTGCAGAGGGCAGAGGTGGAGGCAGAGCCATAAATTGCTAGCCCGTAATCGATGATGGAGGTGACAGAGCTGTTGATAGCCAACCGGAGAGTGTCAAGAGTCATGCAGTGTTTGTGCCAGTAGAACAGGCCTATACTGTTGTTGGTGGCTTTGGCGACAGAATCTATGTACCGATGGTAGGACAGTGAGCTGTCCACTGTGATACCTAGGTATTTTAAAGCAGGAACGTGTTCAAGTAAGGTCCCTGTTTGGTTTAGGATGGTGAGGTCACAGGATTTGTACTTGCTCCTGGCTTTGTAGAAGGTCATAACCTTTGTTTTGCTGTAGTTCATGACCAGTTTGTGTGACTTGAACCATTGTTTGATGCGCATGAATTCAAGCTGTAATGGTTTCTTGAGGAGCTCCACATTTTGGTAGTTGGTGAACATGACTGCGTCATCGGTGTAGAGCAGTAATTTCTGGTGGCAGACACTGGGACGGTCGTTGAGAAAGAGGCTGAAGAGTAGTGGCCCCAGGATGGACCCCTGTGGGACCCCTGAAAGGACTGGCTTTTCTTCCGAGGTAACACCGGCAATCCTAACCTGCTGGACCCTCTACCCAAGGTAGCTTGAAAACCAGAGCAGTGCTTCATTGGAGAGCCCAGTGTTTAATAATTGCTTGAGTAGGAGTGGGTGGTTCACAGTATCAAAGGCTTTCATAAGGTCAATGAATACTGCCCCTACACAGTTTCCTTGATCAAGTGTGGTATGGATGAAGCCTGTGAATTCTAATAGTGCAGTGGTGGTACTGTGCCCTTTTCAGAAACCATGTTGCTCAGGACACTGGATGTTGTATTTTTCCAGGTACTTGACTAATTGGTCTGAGGTGATGCACTCCAGGGCCTTAGACAATGAAGGGAGGATGGAGATAGGTCTGTAGTTGGAGTGCAGTGATTTGTCTCCACGTTTGTGTACTGGTGTGATGGTCACCTGTTTCCAGCGAGATGGGAACTGGGACATCCTTAGTGATAGATTCAGGACCTTTGTCAATGGTTCAAGGACTTCTTCAAGGACAAGTGCTAACAACTTCAGGTCAAGGGAGTCACCACTGTAGCCTGCATTGTGAATGGCCTTCCAAATATAGGTTCTGGCTTCATGCACTGGGATCTCCTTGAAGTAGAATTGTGGGGCAGGATGTATGAGAGGAGTAGTTGCAGGAAGGTTACTACCAGAGGGGGCATCAAAGAAATTAGAAGAGAGGACACTATCCAAGTTGGAGAACAGATTGTTAAAGGTGTTGGTGATGGTGTACAGGTCAGTTGTTGGTGTTCCATTTATGTTTAGCATGGTGGGTGGTGATTTATGGTCCTTGCCTGTAAGGTCTTTCAAGTTACTCCAAATTTTTTTTCCATCACCCCAGGAGTTGGAGAGAGTTTCCTTGAAGTATTTGCTTTTGGCGCTCCTAACTGCCCGCGTGCACTCATTTCTGGCAGCTTTATATTTATGAATATCCCCAGGGTTGAATGTTGCATTGGCCCAGTGCCAGAGATGATCCCTGCATTTGAGTAAAGTGATTAGATCGGGGGTTATCCAAGGGTTAGCTCTGCCCCTGACCATCAGCTTTTTGAGAGGTGCAAAGATATTGCAGACCGCAGTGAAGTGGCTGATAAAAAGGTCCAAGGCTTGGTTTACATCAATGGCAGAGTCGACTGGTGTCCAGTCCGGGTGGCTTAGGTGTGTCTTTAGTAGCTCAAGGTACCCCTGCTTTAACACTCTGGTGTGGATTATTTTAGGATGGGGCTTAATGAATTTGTTTGTCCAGGTACATATGACTGGTGAGTGGTCACTGATCCCATCAGGGAGCACTGAGACTTTTTAGATTCATTCAAAGTGATTAGTTAGGATCCAGTCCAGAAGTGTTCATGACCATGTCCTATAGTTGCATCTGGTGGGGGTGGCAACAAGCTGAGTGAGGTTCAGTGACGTGACAGCATCCTTGTAGTTACTGGCCTCCAGCGATAGCCAATTTATGTTTAAGTCAACCAGTACTATGAGTTCAGAGTTATGGTATAATCCCTGTAGGCTTTCCAATATGCTCATAAATTCATTGTGCTGATCTTTAGGGGGTAGGTACACAGAGGCAATGGTGAGCTTCTTGTTGTGCGCCTCGAGTAGAACTTTAATAGCGAGAACCTGCGAAAGTGGTTTAGGGTTTGAGAATGGGAAGGCTTGACCCAGATTAGAATTTCTCAGGTAGATGGCACAGCCCCCACCTCATTTGGAAACCCTGTCCTGTCTGAATATAGAGTATCCAGGGGTGGTGACTGCAGCGTCTGGTATCTTGGGGTTAAGCCATGTTTTGACAACAGAGAGTACATCAGGGCTATGTTGCTGGACCCAAGTTTGCAAGATGTCAAGTTTGTTAAAGAGGCTGCAGACATTGATTGAGGCTAATGTGAGGGACCCCTCCTGCCTTTTTGTGGCATGGGGTGCTAGGCTAGTAGGCCCTGGATTAAGATGAACATTTCTAGATATCAGAAGTAGCATAAGTAGTATCCTAAGAAGGTACGCTTTAATCATTTTGCAGACTAGTTTTCTTGTATGGCATCTAGTCCTTTTGGCCTTGCTGGTCTGCGTTTGCCCCATGATATTGCAGGGCACAATATATAAAGCCATGTTCTCAGAGGTGCCACGTGATTGATGAAAAGTATTCAAATCCACAAGAAATGGTGAAATACCTGTAACCAGAAAACTGTTATTGTAGCTCAAAGACCCAGAATGTGATAAATTCCTGAATGGGTCAAATTCCTGAAGATGATTAACATTGGCCTGGGGCATATGCAGGATGTAAAAATCCTTTGTTAGTCTCTTCCCTTTGTTCTCCAAAATGGTTTTGAATAGACCTCAAAGACTAGTACACATCTTTTAAAAACGAGTCAGACGGAAATGTGGATTCAATGCAGCACTCCACAACTCAGTGCTTGAAAAACAGATTTACTGACTTTACTTTTGACTTTGATGGCTTCCAAATAAGTTGATTTATGATGAGAATGCCAATACCTGGTGTTGATGTTTTGCAGTTTCTTAGTCCAGGAAATGTTCATAGATGTTATGTTCAAGAATGGTCTAGTTCCTCCAAGCAGAAATGCATGAAAAGCCACAAAAACTAAACTACTGACAAGAGACAAACACTTGTTTCTGTTCCTTTATACTACTTGAAATCAAAGACTGCCCAGGCAATGCTTCTGTTCCTTTATGTTACTTTGGACAGCCCTGTCAACTTTATGTCTGTACAGAGAAGCAGTAATTTTCAATTGCAAAATGGCACGTTCTACTTCTAATTTTTATTTTAAATTAAGGGTGCCATATGTGAGGTGGGGTACAGAGCGTGTTGGGTACAAGGAGCATCAGCTGTGGTGGTGTTGCTTTTGGGGAAAGTGTGTTCTACACAGCAAACAATGGAGTCCATAAAGAGAAAACAGCTGTCTGGGTCACAGGTGCGAAAGACCAAATGGGCCAGAATGGAAGAAAATGTACAAATGTCTCGGCTGATGTAGTTCTTCATCATCCGATCCACATCCACTTCAGGGTAAGAAGCTTTCCTGATGGTACTAATCCATCCACTTGTGTGTAACAAATACCTAATTACATTCTAAGTTGACGAATTTATTTACTTTGTTTTACTGGTAACTGCAGCTACACCACTGGAGACGCAGGAAGACTTAACAACACAGGAATCTGTGCCGATTCCAAATGCATCTGCCACTGAAACCGAAACCACCAGAGAATCCCAGACCTTACAACCTGGTGATGCATCCTAAGAACCTGACAAATCTGACCTGCACTCTGTGATGGAGCCCGTCAAGACTGCCATTGTGCCACTGACAGATGTGCAGATACTTAAGCCTGTTGACTAGTTGGACGTGAACCAGCCAGACACTGAAGACCTTGGCTGATTAGATCATGGTCACTTCACTGATGCACAGAAGAAACTCATCCTTGAAATACAGTGGCAACCACCGTCTGGATTTCAGTTTCCTTCCCGGCTAATGGGTTCTGAAATAACCAATCAATGCTTAAGGCGATTCAAGCCACAATACCTGCAGACATACACATTTGCAAGATATTGAAAGTCTTTAGATGATGTGTTTTGTGCCCATTGTTTCATGTTTAGTACTGCAACTGGCACTGTGTTGATATCCTCACCAATGAGGGATTGGTCAAACAGCAAAAAAAACCTTGAGAGGCACAGCAAATGTAAGAAGCATTTGAATGCCACTGCTAAAACAGATGGATTTCTTTCCATCTGTGATGGCAAGCTGGAGACTGCCTACCACTCTCTGACTGTAATACAAGTGTGACTGAGCAGACCTACCACTTCCTGTGCAGGATTGTCAAAATCATCTTGTTCTGTGGAAGAAACAAACTTTCCCTGCAAGTAAAACACGCAAATGTGGGAAACTTCCAGGAACTATTTCAGTACACAGCTGAACTGGACCAAGAATTACAAGACCACCTAAGACTAGCTCCCAGAAATGCAGTTTACACATCTCTGCAAATCCAGAATGAGCAGGTCCAGCTTATGGGCCTGCAGCTGCAGCAAAAAATTTTGCAAAATGTCAGACAAGCAAAATGGTTCAGCCTAATTGCAGATGGTACAACTGATGTAGCAACCAAGGAACAGATATCCTTATGCATTCGTTATGTTCATCACAACACTATAGGTGACACTGAGATACATGAAGATTTTGTAGATTTCATGGAAGGCTTCAACAACACAGGTCATGGACTGGCAGATCTCTTTATGGGATGCCTGTTTGCCTGGGGCATCAACATCAACATGATGAGAGGGCAGGGATATGACAAAGGCAGTAATATGAGTGGCAGATTGAATGGGGTCCAAGCAAACATTAAGGCTGTTGTGCCAGAAGCCTCAAATACAATCTGCAAAGGACACTGCCTCAATTCTGTAATTGTTCACTCCTGCTCTATGAGGCAGGTATCTAATATGTCTGACACTACAAAAAAATGATTGCCTTATTAAAAGTATCAGCAAAACAGAATAATTATTCTATTTCCCTTTCAGAAATTAAGGAATTTCATAACATCCCCAACAATTATGATGATGAACCTGCAGATTGCATCAGATCTATTCCTGCAGCAAGCAACACAAGATGGATGAGCCAGGCTGACTCTCTGTCAAGGTTTAAGGATAAATACTTGGTGATTTGTAGCACATTGGACAAGATATCTGAATTTGAGGATGATGCTGAATGGTTTCTTTTTTCCATCACTAAGTTTGATTTTTGTTGTGACTCCAAGCTGTGTTGATCACATTCTGGCCTTGACGAAACCTTTGCACCTTTATTTACAGCATGTGGACATAGACCTCATTCAAGTTTCTAAGGAGGCTACTACTTTGTGAGAAGTATTGTGGGGCATGAGGGAGTGTTCTGAACCTCATTTTTGGGAACTGTACACCGACATCCTTTCACTGACAGCCTCATTGTGCACTGAGGAGTCCATTCCCCTCACCTGTGGAAGACAAACACAATGCAGCAACATCAGTGCCACTAGCACTAAGGAATATCACAGGCTCAACATCTTTATTCCATTTCTGGACTGTGTCATTTCAAAGCTACTAGCACAGCTTATTGAGTGTCAGCCTCACTTCCTTGCTCAGTACCTTGCCCCACAAAAGTTGCATTTACTAAAACATGAGGAGCAGGTGTTGGAGCTCTATAATGCGTACAAGGTGGGTTTGGGCAGCATATAAGAATTTAGGATGGAGCTTGTAAGATGGCATGCAAAGGGGGTAAATGTTGCAGTAAAACAGTTGCCAGAATCTCTAATTGTGACATTGCAGCACTTAAATTCTGCATTGTATCCAAACATCAATGCTGCGTTATCCATCTTGGCAACCATGCCAGTCAGTGTAGCAACTGCAGAGAGAGGTCTTTTAGTGCACTGCAATGGTTGAAGACATGGCTGAGAAGCACCACTGGGGAGTCACGTCTCACAGGATTAGCTCTACTGCACATCCACATGGATATGGAAATTGATGTGTAACAAATGTTGAAGGACTTCGACTCATGCCAGGACAGGCACTTTTCTAAGAGATGACCCTTGCTATGCCTACTTTTAATGTAATAAGTGAGCGAACCTGGTTTGGGCTTGTGAGTGCATGAATGACTTGTGTGGGTGCAGTGTGAGAGTAAAGCTTTACTGTGGTGAGTTACATGTGGCATGCAAAGTGGGAAAATGTTCAGTAAAACAGATCTGACTCCAAGTCAGAGTGTGAATGGTCCTCTATGGGACTGGCTACCTTGTCAAGGTACAGAGGCTTGACACAATTAAGAAATTGTAAATAAAAGCTAGTCTTGGTCTGAATGTGAGTGTACATTTCATCTTTACACTATCATATTGAGATGCTGCAGAGCAAATGACACGTGTCAGAGGGGTGAAGCATGGACAAGTGTCGGAAGGGCAGTGCATGGACAAGTGTAGGAGATGTTGGGGCATGTACAACAGTGGTCTGAGGTAGCAATGGGGCAGATTGGTGTACAAAGCTGGAATGTCTGGCTACACCCCTGTGGGAAACAGTTAAATCCACTCTGAGGGAGATGTACTCTAATGGGCAAACAGCCTTCTGTAAATCTTAAAACTCCTAGTATACTGTATAGCAGGTTATAGTCACATTCAGAATATTTTCGCCATATTCGCCTATTTAATTTATCAGCAAAAATATTCGGACTGTGAATATAACCTGTTCAGTAGGTCTGATTGCTTGTGCTCCATTTCACCAAGTGCTTAGCCCTACTAAAGCTGAACTACAGTAACGAGCCATTTATCTTTTAAAAAATCAAGTGCTTTATTAAATGAGAAAAATTAAAAGATAAGAAGTATTTAATATGGTGCTGCTACAGTATACACTGCCGCAGTCTGCATCTTCTTCACTTTGGATCTGCATCTGCATCAGTGTGTGCACCCTGTAAAAGAAAATCAGTCTTAAAATTAGCCCGTTTATTCAGTTAATCAGTTTACCAGTTTACCAGTATCAGAAGCTGACTTACCTGGAAAAGGCAGTTAGTGTGAGCTTCCAGAATCCTTGCCTGTTGAAAACCATGAACAATGTCCTCATGCCTGGATATCAGTTGCTTGAAGCTGTTCTGTAGCCAGTGAGTGTGGTGCTCCTTTAAGTTTTGTAGCCAAAGGTCTGTGACTGTAACATCAACACTACCACTGCTAGCCACCAAATGGTCCAAATCCCCACATACCAGGCAGAAAATTGCTTTTTTAAGAAGTCCATGAAGATTTTGTTTACAGATACATCTAGTGGCTGGAGTTCATTGGTGCATGATGCAGGGACGTACACCGGTATGCCATTTACCTCCAAAAGGTGCAAGTCAGTACAGCTGTGATCTGCCTCTTGTCACCAAGCCCAGTGACAGGGACTTGTTTTGCACTGGTCACCTCTATTGTTCACTCTGAAACAGGGATCATACTGACCCCTGTCTCATCCATGTTCATCACCAACTGAGGGTTGATCAGCTTGCGTGCACAGATATTGGAGATTCTGACTAAAAATGCTGCTTTTAAGTTTTGAAAGTCACTGGGCTTTTTATGCCCTGCCTTAGTATCTTTGCATTTGCTGAAGCTGATCCTGTGCAGCTAGCCCCAGGCTCACTTACTAGAAAGATCATGGTGCCCCCATTATCAGTTAACAGTTGTTGGGAATTTGCTTTAACTATGCTAACAGTAATGGCTTGTATAACACCAGTGTTGATGATAGCACCTTCAGCATGGAGTGATTTCACAATTTTTTTAAGCTGCTCTTCCAAATGCTCCTCCAAGTGCATGGAGCATCCACATGGTTTACGAGGGAGGATCTGGGGCATGGCAGTGGGGTCTGAGGTCTTTTTGAGCTCTGCCAAACAGTGGGACTAAAAACTGTGGACAGTACTTTCGTTTATCCAGTTGACAGTTGTACTCATGTAGTGGTGAACAATTGCTATCACTCCCTGCTCAGCCACATACTTCCCCACATGGAAGCGTGAATCTGGGGTGTAGTTGGCATACGAAGAGGGTCTACTCTTCTTAGTTGGTGGTGGTAAAGTAGCTGCAAGCTCCTTGGCAACCACTGAAGCTACATGAAGTTCAATCCCAGAGCTCCTGGCAAGGTCAGAAACAGACACAGTGCCTGCCTCAAGGCAGGAATACTTTCTCTTCACAGGCTACAAGGAGTTTATCCATTTAAGGAGAGATATGTTGACAATAGCGATGTGAACAAGTAAGCTGTGAGCAAGTATGCTGTGTAACAAATAGGGGTGCGGGTTATTACAGGGTATAGCAATTGGCAATTAACAGTAACCAGAGCATGATTACCTGCTCCGCTCAAGTACCTTAGACCGCTGCACCATTTACTGTATTTGCGGGTGACTGCAGTGCAAATACTAGCGGGAGTGAATTAGTGTGGTAACAAAGCATCTGCAAAATAAATCGGATGCAAATTCAAACTGCTTATACAGTAACTCCTAATATAACTGAGCCATGCTGACACCTAATTGGACTAAAATTGGTCAATTATAAATCTTAGATACATTACTTATACTCTGACACAGCATTTAAGGTGTTCTATTCTTTAGCTGTAATACACTGGTTTGGAGAATTTTGCAAACATTTGCTGTAGACAAATGCATAGAAATAGTTTTAGTTGGGTTGAGCACTACTTGGTTTGTTAAAAATCAAGTTGAGTGACTTTTGTAGTCAGGTTGATGAGAGGTGGAGATAACAGCTGAGTTGGGGCCAGTTGCAAACAAAATGGTGTCATAAGCATACAAGAGAATTTTGCATGACTTGGCAGCAAGTGGGAGGTCTTTCACAAAGATATTAAATAGGAATGCTCCAGATACAGAACCTTGTGGGACAGCCAAGCTCACCTGCAAGGCAGCAGAGTGCACAGCCCAACAGAAACTGATTTATTTGGGTGTGATCTGTGAGGTATGAGGTAAACCACTAAAGAGAAAGGGTCAGGTGCCAGAGACAGAGTCTGGTTGATAGAAAGGTATGATTGACAGTATCAAACACCTTTGCTAGGTATACTTAAGTAACAGTAAGAGGACAGTTATTGGCAGTATAGGAAAACAGAGAGGGGAGAAGATAAAGACATATACAGGGAAAAGTCTAAGAGTGTTCAGGGGGCCAAAGCATCTAGAGAGCTGAGGCTGGTGCAGGAGATCAAAAGAGGAGAAAAAGACTTCTTTTGTTACATAGGCAAGAAAAAGAAAAGCAAAGTCCAGCTTGTGAGAATCAAGATAGATGGGGGTGGGTGGGTGGAGAAGGGGGCGGAGCAGGCAGAGGTACTGAATGAGTACTTCTGCTCTGTGCTCATGCAGGAGAAGGAGGGGCAAATACCTCAGGCAAGTGGGGAGTGGGTAAGGGGAGGAGAGGACAACAGATGTCTGGATTACAGAGGGCAGGCTGCCAGAGGGGTTGAGGTCGTCAAGAGTGGAAAAACTGCCTTGGCCATATGGCATTCATCCCAGAGAACCAAGGAAGCTGGCAGAGGTCCTTGTGTGGCCACTAGCAGACCTGTTTAATACCTCCCTGTACACAGGATGTGTACCACAGGACAGGAGGATGGCCCATGTGGTGTCCATTCATAAAAGTGGGCCAAAGGATGAACCAGAGAACTACAGGTCAGTGAGCCTCACCTCGATCATGGGCAAACTCATGGAGATCATCCTAAAGGAGAGGCTCATGAGTTTCTTGGAGGCAAACAGTATCAAGAGTGGCCAACAACACGGGTTTGTTGAGGGCGTATCATGCCAGAAATACCTGTTAGAGTTCTATGAATGTGTGGCATGGGAACTAGACAAGGGCCATGCTGTGGACATCTTGTACTTGGACTTTAGTAAGGCCCTTGATTCAGTGCCACATGGGAGATTGGGAGGGGAAGCTAGAGTATGTGGAGGCAGGACCAAAAATGGTGACCTGGATCAGGAACTGGCTGAGGGGAAGACAGCAAAGAGTGATGACGGGGGGGGGCTCTCAACACCGAGAGTGGTGATGAGCAGGGTACCACAGAGATCCATGCTGGGACCAGTATTGTTTGATATTTTCATTGCAGATATCTTGAATGGGCTCTGGAGCAAAATCCATCTGTTTGCAGAAGATACCAAGATGGGAACTGTGGTAGATGACACAGAGGGTGGGAAGGGGTTGCAGGATGACCTGAAAAAGCTTCAGGAGTGGGCAGATAAATGGCAGCTGGGGTTCAACACAAAGAGTGCAAGGTTTTGCACTTTAGAACCCAAAACCAGGGGAGGGATTATCATTTAAATGGGGTTCAGTTGGGTTGCCCACAGAAGAGAAGGAGCTTGGGATGATCATAACAGGGAGCATGAACAACTCTGTTCAATGCAGTAGGGTGGTGGCAAAAGCCAACAAAATGCTGTGGTGTATAGCTAGAAGAATCTTCTCAAGAAGTAGGGAGGTGATCGTGTCCCTGTATAGGTCACTGGTCAGGTCCCACCTGGAGTACCACGTGCAATACTGGCACCCATTCCTGAAGAAGGACATCAGATTGTTGGAGAGGATACAGGATAGAGCTACAAAGATGATCCAGGGATTGGAGGGCATGCCATATGAGGAAAGGCTGGAGGAGTTGAATATGTACTCTCTGGAAGAGAGGAGGGACAGGAGAGATATGATTGAGACCTTTAAGTACCTGAAGGGAATAAACAGGACTAATACAGAAAGGATTTTCCAGAGGAGAAAGGGAAGGGGCACGAGAGGACACCAACTGAGATTAGAGGGGGGCTAGATTCAGGAGAGAGATGAGGAGACATTTTTCAGGAAAAGAGTGGTGGACAAGTGGAACTTCTTGCTGGGTGAGGTAGTGGCCTGCAAGATGGTAGACAGCTTTAAGAGGGGTTGGGATAGGGTAAATGTAAGGGGTAGTAAGATGGGATGGAGGGAGAAACAGCAGCATTATAAGGTGCTAGCTGCGAACTCAAGCAGCCTTGATAGACCTTGAGGCCTGTCTTTGCTGGCATTTTCATATTTTCATAATGTGGGAGTGGATATAGTCAGTTAGCCTTAATAAGAGGAGTAGTGGAGCGTGCAGGATAGAATACAGATTGGTAACAGGAAAACAAAATTAAATCCTGGCATTGAAATTTGACAGTTATTAGCAAGCAACATCTCAAGGATTTTGAAGAGCACACTATTGGGCGAGACTGGTCTGTAGTTACTAGGAGAGAAGATGGAGCCACCTTTAAGGAGTGGGATAATGACATCCTGTTTCCAAAGTGATGGAAACATCCCAGATGAAAGGGAGCAGTTGAAAACATGCTAGAGGAGCAGAAGCTGCACTACTGTATGTGTGCCTAGTTTTTAAAATTTAGGGATGATGTCATATGATCCTGGCTAAAAGCCATGATTTATACTTAACAGCTTACATGAAACCTCAGGAGTAATATGGGATAAAACAAAATTTGTTTTTTAGACAGAGAGGCATATGGCCTGTAAGCTGGATTTTGTTAAAGTCAGCATGTGTTTGTGTGTGTGTGTGTGTGTGTGTGTGTGTGTGTGTGTGTGTGTGTGTGTGTGGGCACACCTGAATGCAGGCGTGTGTGTGTGCATTTGTGAGTCAGTGTGTGTGTGTGTGTGTGTGTGTTACTAAGCAATTTTGCACAAAATAGGTGATTTGATATATTTTATTGGACCAACAGAAATTTACAGAAAGTCCTAAGCTTTCAAACCTACTTGGTTCATCAGAAGGAAACTGCATGCTGACGACACTGTCATCTTCACCTCTGCCTCCCCTCTCCAGAAGAATTTTGATAGGATTTAGAGATGGTTCCAGGAAAACAAACTAAAACTAAAAGAAAACAGTCACCATGACATTCAGAACCTGATAGAAAATGGCAACACTCCAGTCCCCTCCAGCTTTCTCCACCATTGATGGCTTCTGCCTAACCAAGGTCTCCACCTTCAAATACCTAGGCATTTGGCTTGACAAGCACCTAGACTTCTTCTCTCACATTGAGTCCATCTGCACAGAACTCTGACATAAACTGACTATCCTCTATGGTCATAATGGCAGTCTTCCTATCCCTACCTGGAACTGGTTTCCAAAATGATTCTTCCAGGCTTAGACTATGCTGACGTGGTCTATGTCTTTGCCCCCACCACAAACTTCTCTAGGCTCAACACACTTCTTAACTCATTCTATCACTTCACCACTGCTGTACCACCCCTCACTCACCATTGTCTAGTCTACTGTACTCTACTCTACTCTACTCTACCCTTTCCTTCTCACCACTACCCCATAGCAGAATGGTCCACTGTGTCTCATTCATTACAAAATACTGGTTTGGGAGCTGCCATCCTAGTTTTTCTTCTTCCTCTCACCAGTTAATCCCTCAGCTTACTCCCTTTAAAATAGGGATGACTGCTCCTTCTGTCTCCCGCATCCACACTCAGCTGGGGGTCAGTCATCCTTCTCCTATTGCATTCCTTTCCTCTGGACTCAGCTCTCCTTTGATCTTCACCTATTCCTTCTCTCTTCTCCTTCACATCTCAACTCAGACTACTTCTCCCTACTCAGTATACTCAGTGTTCTAACCTCCCCAACACCAGTCTTTCACCCCTTGCCTCTGCAAACTGTTTTATTTATTTATTTAGTGTTTGTTTACCGGGTAAGTGCACTAGCCATAAAATTACTATTTTCAGGTACAACACGGTAGAATACGACAAAGTAGAACATACAGAGTAACATTTCGTAAGTGCAATAACATACTTGGTAGAACAATACAGTATCAATAACAAAATACAGGCAATCAAGGATTCAGAAAACAGTTTCATATGAGGAAGAGCAAGCAGATTGTATGAGAAAGGAAAAAAAATCACTATCCCAGTTTACGACTCTCTTGTAGCTTGCACCAGTTGATAAATCTAATATTTTGTATGCTACAATTTACTACATAGTGCTGATCAGCATAGTGCTTACAGAATTAGGAATGTGGGAACTCTGTTCCTTAGACCTGAATTTTACCTCAAACGAGTACTCTGTGGGATTTGGCTTTAGGCACACGTTATTATCCATGCCTACACTGTCAGCCAGCTTACTATCCCCGTCTCTTACTTTAGTATCGGTACATTTAACAGATGACTCACCCAGCCCTGACTGGGCCTTTAATCTTGCCACATCAGCGTGTATTCTGACAGCATCCTCCAATGCACTGACATCTGAATCTTTACCTCTCAAGCCCTCTAGCTGGGCTTTCAATCTGATCATTTCCTGAGCATGCCGTATTTCTTCCCTTTGTATTAGAAGTTGCAACACTCATTCTAGTTCTTCTAAAAGATCAGAATTTCCTGCTTCAGTTTTCTCAGTTTCACTAATAATTGTTAAATCCTCCATTGAAAAAACTTAACTGGGGTTTCTCCCCCATCTTCTGTATGAATAAAATATTCCACAATATCTTCAGAAAGCAAAGGTTTGTTACCTATGCAGACCTCCTTCTCCTCCAATGCTTGTACATCCATTCTTTCCTCCTGCAAGTCTGGACTGACCATAGCTGCAGCCATAGGTTCCCCCTACAGCACAGTAGGGGAAGTTCCCCAGTGATCAGGCCACATTTCCTTCATTTACTAAAAATACCTCCAACAGCTTAATCTGATTCAGTTTCAGTTGGTTACCGTCTGTTTCCCCTTCCCTCCAGTCACCCCTGAAAAAGGGACTTCTAGTCTCAGTGGGACTACCTAGTCAACAAAATTCAATAAATAAATAAATAACTAAGTAGGTAGGTATGTAACTAAGTAGATATATAACTAAGTAGGTAAACAAGTAGGTAGGTAAGTAAGTTGGCAAGTAAGTAGGTAAATAAGTAGGTAAGTAGGCAATTAAGTAGGTAAGTAAGTAAGTACATAAGTACATAGGTAAGTAAGTAACCTAAGTAAGTACCTATGTAAGTAAGGAAACAGGTAAATAAGTAAAAAGGTAAGTAAGTAAGTGAATGAGTAGTTCTATTCATTCAGTGCCATATGCTGCATGCACAGGGTACCTTGCAAAACACAAACATACACAGCAGGATCTCAACTCCTAAACTAACCTAACATTAATTCTAGCCAATCAGTTACAACAAAATTAAGCAAAAATATACATATAAGAACATACAAAACAGCCAGCAGATACAGGCCATTTAGTTTATCTAGTCTACTTGAGTGTATAGCATTTCAGTCCATAAGCCTGCAGCTGGCCCCCCTCCCTCTTATGCCCTCTCCCCATCTTGCACCCCCTCCCAGTTTGTACCCTCTCCTTGAATCTGTCCCTCCCCCTCTTGAAGCCCCCAATACTCTGCAGCAATACGACTTCCTCGGGCAGAGTATTCCACTGTGCCACCATCATTTATGTGAAATAGTGCCTCCTTTGTTCCCTCTTGAACCTGCCCCCTTCCAACTTCATAGAATGTCCCCTGGTTTCCCTTCCACCCTTCAGAATGAACATACTCCTGGTGTCTACTCTGTTCACATACTTTAGATACTTGAAGGTCTCAGTCATATCCCCTCTCTCCCTTCCTTCCTTCCTTCCTCCAGGGTATACATATTGAACTCTCTCAATCTCTCCTCATATGGTCTGTCCCCCAACCCCAGGATAATTTTTGTTGCCGTGTGCTTTACCCCATCCAGTAGTGTGATGTCCCTTTTCAAGCAGGGGTGCCAGAATTGCACACAGTACTCTAGGTGCGGTCTCATCAACGACCTGTACTATGCTACCTAGTATCCTGTTTGCCTTCACTGCTGCCTTCCTGCACTGAGCAGAGTGGTTCATCTCCCCGGTTACCAGCATTTACAGATCCTTTTCCTCCTTGTATTTTGTTAACGGGACACCCTCCAGCCAGTAATTGTGTCCTGGGTTCTTGCCTCCTAAATGCATCACTTTGCACTTCTTGGCATTGAAACCATGCTGCCAAGTTTAAGACCATTCCTCCAGTTTTGCCAAATTCTCCTGAAGTACTTTTGCTCTCTCTTCCCCATCTACCACAGCACAAACCTTTCTGTCATCTACACGAAGAGGCTGATCTTGCTCTTAATCCCTACTGCAATGTCGGCTATGAAAATGTTAAACAGAGCCAGTCCCAGCACAGAGCCCTATGGTACACCACTTGTTACTGCCATGGGTTCAGATGCTTCCTTTCTCACTACTACCTTCTGCTGTCTGCCCTGCAGCCAGTTCTCAAACCATCTGACTAGTTTCTTCCCTGCTCACAGACTCTTCAACTTGCAGGTCAGTTTACCATGTGGCACCAAGTCAAAGGACTTGCTGAAATTCAGGTAAAGGACATCAAACGCATATCCCCTGTTCAGTGCCTCATAATCCAGTAGTAAAAATCAACCAAGTTTGTCTGGCAGGATCTGCTTGAGACAATCCCATGCTGCCTGCAGTCCTAGAGGTTGTTATCCTCATGAAATTGCACCAGCCTTTCCTTGAGGATTGTCTCCACCAGTTTTCCCACAACTGCAGTAAGGCTCACTGGTCTGTAGTTCCCCAGTTCATCCTTGGGTCCACTCTTATGGAGAAGCACCACATATGCTTCCCTCCAGTGCCTGGGAACACACCCTGAGTTCAGAGAGGTATTGAACAGGTCCACCAGTGGCCCTGCCAGTACCTCTGCCAACTGCTTCAGCAATCTGGGGTGGACTTCATCTGGACTAGGTACCTTGTCCACCTTCAGGGACTTAAGGCCCTCCCTCACCTTTTCCACCATGATTTCCCCATCCGTAGTTGCTTCTCCCCCACTCTCTCTCCCACCTCGCCCTTCCTTTCAGGTATGGGCCCATCCTTCCCCTTGGCGAAGACTGAACAGAAGCATTCATTAAGTGGGTATCACATAATGTGGGTTAGTCGAATTGAGCAACTCAATTTGAATGCCTACTATAGCAGTAAATGTGAAAGTGTAATACGAGTAGTATACAGCGAGTGTATCAGTGGGGTACACTTGCTGTACAACATTACAGGGCTGTGTTTGGCCAGGTGGTTTTCAGCCCATGTAGCTGGTAGACCCAGGTTTTGGTCTGGGTGTGGAGATCATTTTGTTTGCTCATAAAATAAATTGTTTTATTACTAAGTCCCACTTTCTAGTTTCCTTCCTGAGTAACCCCCTCCTGACTTTTCCCATTTCCCCTGTGTTCACCCCCCCCCATGGAGTTGATTATAAGAATTTTGGGGTGGGTGATAAAAATTTTATTGCCTGAATTGCCTCCCCGAGTACATAGTAACCATCTATTGCTGTTTGTGGTGGTTGCTGCAACTGCTGTCGCTGTTTTCCTTTGGGTGATATTGTGGTCGCTGTTGTGATCGGTGCACTTTTTGAATTGCCATTAACACAAAAAAGCCATACAGTGCACCCTCTATTATCCAGCAACTTAGGCATTCCAACTTTTTGGCAGATAAAAGAAGATGGCTGATAATAGAGGTGTACTATGTTGCATTGGTGAAATATAGGAAACTATGCATAAGCCATTATTAAAATATGAACTATTCAGTTTTGTTTTTAAATTGTGTACAGTTTTTTTTTAATACTTAAAATCACAGTATGAATATTAAACTATTATTTAGTTTATCATTTATCATCAGTCCACTTTATAGAAATCAGTGACTGAGATCTCTTTGGCTTTGTTGGTCATTATATTGTAAATCCATTTTGAAGTAGTAGACCAGGGAGGGACTGTGGACATGGCCTACCTAGACTTTAGCAAGGTATTTGACACAGTCCCACACAAAAGATTAATTTACAAGTTAGCCAGCCTGGGAATGGGTCCCAAGATGACAGCCTGGGTAAAGAATGGGCTGGAGAATAGGACACAGAGAGTAATAGTAAATGGAGTCCACTCTGAAGAAAGGTGGGGGCTTTACTAGTGGAGTACCGCAGGGTTCAATACTGGGTCCAGTCCTTTTTAATGTCTTTATAAGTGACATTGCAGAGGTGCTGGAAGGAAAAGTATGCCTCTTTGCAGATGACACAAAGCTCTGCAACAGGGTTGATACACAAGGAGGCGTGGAAAAGATGAGAAGGGACTTGTCAAAGTTGAAGGAATGGTCAGAAATATTGCAGCTTGGAGTCAATGCAAAGAAGTGCAAAATAATGCACATGGGAAACACAAACCCAGGGGAAGATTACACAATGTGGGGGAGGTAGTAACAACAACAAATAAAGAGAGGGACCTGGGGGTAATCACATCAGATAATCTTAAGGTTGGCAAGCAATGTGAGAAGGCAGTAGGGAGGGCTGGGGGGGATACTGGGATGTATACGGAGAGGCATCACCAGCAGAAAACAGGAAGTTGTTATCCCTCTGTACAGACAGTTGGTGAGACCCCATCTGGAGTACTGCATCCAGATCTGGAGACTCCATCTCCACAAGCACATAGACAGGATGAGGCAGTTCAAAGGAGGGCAATTAAAATGGTGCAGGGTCTGCAAGAGAAGCTATACGAGGAGATGCTAAAGGAGCTTAATATGTATTCCCCTGAGGAAAGGAGAGAGAGGGGGATATGATAGAAATGTTTAAGTACTTCAGTGGAGTCAACAAAGTCCAAGATTGTAGCATCTTTAAAAAAAAGAGATGTGCAAGAACAGGGGGACACAATTTGAAGATAGAGGGGGGACGGCTTAGGGGCAATGTGAGGAAGTATTTTTTCACAGAGAAGGTGGTAGATGCATGGAACAGCCTTCCTGAGGAGGCTGTGGGGTCTAAAACAATGGGAGAATTCAAGAATGCATGAGACAGACATTGGCAATTTTTGTGAGCAGGTAGGAAGAAATAGACTGTTGGTTATATAGGATCTGCAGCTTATCCTCTAGGTAGGGAAATGGGCAGACTAGGTGGGCCAAGCAGTCCTTATCTGCCATCAAAGTCTATGTTCTATGTTTCTATGTTATGCTTTGTCTTCAAACTAGTAAATGTTTTTAATCTCCCTTGTCTAAGGGGACTCATCTGGTACTACAATGGGGAAGGGGCACTAACAATAGCAAAAATGGAAAGAGACCTGAGTGTAGTCATATCAGAAGGTGGTAGGGAAGGCTGGAGGGTTACTTGGATGTATAGGGAGAGGCATCACCAGTAGAAAACAGGAAGCTGTTATCCCTCTGCACAGACAATTGGTGAGACCCCATCTGGAGGACTGCATGCAGTTCTGGAGATCCCATCCTCACAAGGACATAGGCAGGATGGAGGCAGTCCAAAAGAGGGCAACTAAAATGATGCAGAGTCTTCACCAAAAGCCATATAAAGAAAAACTAAAGGAGCTTAATATGTATATCCTTGAGGAAAGGCGGGAGAGGGGAGACATGATAGAAACTTTCAAGTACGTCAAGGGAATCAACAAACTCCAAGAAGGTAGCATCTTTCAGAAAAAGAGATGTGCTAGAATAAAGTGGCACAATTTGAATACAGAGGGGAGGGCTCAGGGCAACGTGAGGAAGTATTTTTTCACAGAGAAGGTGATGGATACATGGAATGGCCTTCCTAAGGAGGTCATGGGGTCAAAAACAGTGAGGGAATTCAAAAATGCATGGGACAGACATAAAGCAATTCTGTTGGAGGTTAGAAAGAAGTAGGCTGTTGACTAACTAGGATCTGTAGCTTATCCATTAGGTAGAGAAATGGGCAGACTAGGTGGACCAAGCATTCCTTATCTGCCATCAAAGTCTACGTTTCTATGTTTCTAAGTATCTAGGTCCTGCTCTCATCAGCCTGCACTGTTGTCCAGGGAATGTACAGAGCTGAAAGAATGGGAAGGAAGAGGGAGTGACTACAGGGAGGCTGCGATAAAATCCACAACCTGCTTGGCAGACCATGAGTCCCTCCTAACATTTTGTCTCTACAGTTCTAGTTTAAAAATACATTCCAAGGTCTACAGGTGTTCCAAAGGAGCAACATCAGTCTAAGAGGGCTTGTATGGCATCAATGGCCAGCCCTCGAAAACACTTTCCCGTGCATGCTATTTTTTTAGTGTCCAAGCATTTCTTTTTTATTTAATATAGTTTATTAAATTGTTGCCTTTTTTAGGCAATGTCCAGCAGCATAGATAATAGCATATATGTCAAGAAGCTGCAACTGTACAAGAAATAAGACACAAAAAACATTACTATACAAACAACAGATATCCTACACCATTCCCTGCCTCCTCCCTTCCCCCTCCCTTCCCCCTCTCCAATAGTCAGTGCAACTTAAAAAAGAAGGAAAAAAGGGAGTTGACAATAAGAGATGAGAATAAAAGGAAAAATGGTGGGAATAAGGGAAGTCATGAAGGGACATACTCATGTTCTAAGGCATCCATAAGGAAAGGAAAGTCAAGAGGGGCTCCCAAGTACGCTGAAAGGTATGAAACCTGTGATGCATACTCACTACATGCTTTTCTAGCTGGATGGTGAGCAGCGCTTCATGATACCATTCCATCACTGGGGGAAGGGTATCTTCTTTCCAGTGTCTTAGCATAAGCAATTTCACCATTGAAGCAACTAGGGTGAGATGGGCTTTATGTATTCTTGGCGTTCCATGTGGGTATATGGCCAGCAAACAACATTCCGGAGTGAATAAAGATTGCAGGCCCAACAATAGGTCTGTATATTGTTTAACAGATCTCCAAAAGGTCTGCATATGGGTACAGTCCCAGAGAAGGTGATATAATGACTCGGGGACAAGTTTACATCGGGAACAGATAGGAGCCGAAAGTTTACCTAATTTAAGTAACTTTATCGGTGTATAACACAGGTTGTGCATAATATTAAACTGTATCAAACTAAGCCAGTCTTGTTTAATGTACTTACAGACCACTGCCCAGACACCTCTCCAGTACTCTGTCTCTGCTGGGAGGGTTAGTTCTTGAACCCAAAAGAAGCAGATTCCAGAGGGGAAGACAAGGGTCAAGTGCTTGCAGTTGTTTGTGCAGTCTGGAAACTACATGAGGTTAGTCTGCCATTTGAAAGGTCTCCAGCAGGCCTTCTGAAGGCTGTGTAACCCAGGGTTTGGGTTCTAGAAAGGTGAGAATTACATTTTTAACCTGCAAGAACTTGAAGATATCTGCTTGCCTAAGGTGGAGTTTATTTTGGAGAACAGGAAAGGGAGCTACTTCATCCCTCTGGAGAAAGTCTGCTAAGGTACTTGCACTCAGTCTGGGCCAGAAAGAAGAGGGTATAGGGTGATGGCCAATCTGAAACTACAGGTTGTTTAGTATGGGCTGGGCAGGGGAGAGGTGCCAATTCACCGATAAGTGGTTTTGCACTTGGTGCAAAGTTCTGAGTGACCAATCCATTGGGAATGTTTTGAGAGGATGGAGAAGCTGAGAGGCAGATGTGTACACTAAAACATCCAGTGAAGCAGATAATGTATGAGTCAATCACCTTTCTATATCTAACCAGATAAAGAAGACTGAATTATCTGCCACTGGGATATCTTTTTTGAACCAATGGACAATTTTGCTTATGTGCTGGGCTCCATAATATGTAAACAGGGAAGGAAGAGCAAGCCCACCCTGTAGTTTAGAAATTGTTAACTTAACTTATGCCCTCTTAACCATTTTATTTTTCCACAAGATGGCATTGGACATTCTCTGCAGTCTCATGAACCATACTTTACAGAAAAAGAGACCAAGCACGCCCAGAGGGTATAGCAGTCTTGGAAGTTCATTCATTTTTAAAATGTTAATTCACCCCCCAGAGAGATAAGGGAAGTGCACCCGAATGGTCCAGATCAGTTTGCGGTACTTGTAGAAGTTTAGTGAAGTTTTCTTTTACTATGGTGGGCAAGTCCCTAGCAATAATGATTCCAAGATATGTTATAGTTTTAGGTTCCCAGACAATACCATGGGTGCTAGTCTATCTTCCTAGTATGGTTATTTAGGGAGAAAACTCTCATCTTGGAGAGTTTAAGCTGGTAGGATGAGACTGCTGAGAACTGGTCTAACTCCACCAATAGAGCAGCGAGAAATGCCTTATGGTCTTCCAGATGCAAAAGGAGGTCATCAGCTTACGCTGAAAAGGCATACCTCTGTCCTTCCATTTGGATGCCCTTAAGGGTAGAGGAAGCAAGCAATTGCCATATCAAGGGTTCCAAGTAAAAATTAAAAAAAGAAGAATGGAGAGAGGCTATCCCTGTCAAGTGCCCCTCATCAGGGGGAATGGATCTGACAGACACCCGTTGCACCATACCCGAGCTGTTGGAGAAGAATAGAGGAGCCTAACCCATTTAATGAAATCATCTGGAATTCCAAATGACTGAGGGAGGCAAACAAGAATTGCCAGGATATTCAGTTGAAAGCTTTTTCAGCGTTTAAGGAAACTAAGGCCGCTGGGACTTCAGACTTCCTGAACTCTGACAGCAAGTGCATGAGCTTCCTCAGGTGAGCTCCTGAAATCCTCCCCTGCATGAATCCCACTTGTTCCCAGTCAATAACCTCCCCCATAATCAGAACAAGATGATTGGCCAGGATCTTAGAAAGGATTTTAATGTAAGTTTAAGAGGAAGACTGGGTGATAACTCCCAGGACAGAGGGGATCCTTTCCTGGGTTAGTTATTAGTGTTATTAATGCCTCTAAAAGGTAAGATATTGTATACCCTTCTGGAACCACTGATTAAAGACCTGCACCAATAGGGCAGTAAGTTGGGGAAACAAGCTTTGTAAAGATTATTGGTAAGCTTGTCTGGCCCTGGGGCTTTGTCTGGTGTTAGGTGCTTGATGGCTTGCTCTATCTTACTAGAGGAGATGGGCAGCCAAGGTATTTCACCATGTAGGAGGCCAAGGGAGGAGGAGCGGCAGCATCTAAGTAAGCTGAAATATCCTGGTCATTTATGGGGGTGAATCTTCTAGAGAATACAATTTACGATAATATTGCCCAAATACTGATGCAATATCTCTACGGTGGGAAATTATATTGTCGCTGTAGGGAGAGCGGAGACCAGAGACATACCTCATTGTCTCAGCCTGCTTTAACCTGAGGGCAAAACGTTTCCTGGCATTCTCTCCTGATTCCAGGTATTTTAGCTTGGTGCAGTGCAGTTCTAGTTCTGCTTTCTGTGACATAACCTCTGTGAACTGTGACTACAGCCTATGAAGTTTAGCCCACACTGAGTCTGGGGAGGCCTGTTGCAGAGAGTGCTGAAGCTGGTGGATTTCTCATAGCAGAGACTCCAGTTGAAGTCTGTTTTTCAGGGCATGTGTAGCTGCAATTTGAATAAAATCCCCCTGGAGGGCACACTTGAGAGCTGCCCAACCCCTATCTACCCTCTCAACTGTGCCCATATTGTCCACCAGAGATTAAGCAATAAAGGTTTGGCAATGATTCAGAGTGTCAGGGCTCTGTAAGAGCTGTGTATTGAGGTGTCATAGGGAATCTTTTCAAGCTCCTGGCCCCCATAAGTAAGAAAGACTCACAGGAGAGTGATATGATAATACTCTGGGGTGAATGCTAATGTCCAGGACACCAGAAAGACAAGCATTACTCACTAACCAGTAGTCTATGTGGGAAAATGTACCATGGGGAGGAGTAAAATAGGTGTACTGCCTGTCTTAGGGTTCAAGGCACACCAAATGTCTATCGTCCCAGTTCCAGACATCAAATCCCATAGCACCCGCTGTGCTGGGATCAATCCTACTCTTCTGCTGTCTGATCAGTCTAATACAGTTTGGGGGCTAGATTCCAGTTGCCTCCAAGAAGGGTTAATGGAGGGATATTGGGAACCAGCAGGGTGAGTAGCTGTGTGAAAAAAAATGTGGCAAGTCCGTATTTGGACCATAGATGGAGCCTAAGAGGACTGGGGAAGACTCCAGGGTGCCCTTGACAATCATATAACACTCTAGTGGGTACCACAGTTCATGTAACTTGACAAAGGGAATTGTCTTAGCAATGAGGATGATTGTGCCACTCTGCTCAGAGTAGGTGCCCGCATCAAAGACTTGTCCCACCCAGGTTCTCCAGAAAAGAGAAATCTCTTCCCTCTATAAGTGGGTCTCCTGCAAGCAGGCTATTCCAGATCATCATTGGAGAAGGAGTCTCAAAATCATTAGTCGCTTCTGTTTGTCCAGGGCTCCTTTAACATTCCAACTGCTGAAAGTGTACGGTCCTCCCATTTAACTTAAATAAAAGTGTATACTTTCCTGGTGGATTATGATCCAAATCCCATTGAGATAGTCATGACCTCCTTCCCCAGGATACCTTGGTAACATTGGTTGTGTTGCACAGAACTGCCCCTCCCACCCCCTACTATGTAGAGTAAGCATGACAAAGATAGAATCAACATAGTCCCCAAATCTGCTTGGGACCCTCATATTCAAGGTTATAACACTTTTCCACTTAACTGCAAAGGTAGAAAGGGGGGCAGTGTGGCTGTTACCGTCAGTAACTTATTGGATTGTTTAACTATTGCAGAAAAGATAAAACACATAATATAAAATCAGAATCCTTATGGGTTAAGAGCTCATTTGCCAAAGCTCAGCCCCTTTTTGTGGGTACTTGCTACCAGCCCCCCCAACTCCCCCATAGAATATCTAAATGTCTTAATCTAAGAATTAGAATCAGTATGTGAACTTGGCAATGTCTTAGTGCTGGGAGACTTTAATTTTGATGATATTGACTGGACTAACTTCTCAGCCAAATCTTCAGGAAGTCAACAATTTCTGACTGTCTGTGTTCAGCTAAATTTAAAACAAAGCATTTTACCCCCCTCCACAAGAGATGGAAATCTCTTGGACCTAGTATTGCACAGTGATATTCTTAATATTAGCAACGTACAGATTTAAGCCCCACTGGGCAACAGTGACCATAACTGTATCTCTTTTGACTTAATATTTATGTATGCACTGGATAATAATCCCACTATGATATACATGCATGATAGAGCTGATTTTTGGGGTATGGAACATACCATCAGACAAACTGACTGGTATAAAGCACATACTGAATTTCCAATACAGAAATATTGGGAATTACTATATAGCACTTTATTACATATAAAAACAGTTACATACCAGTGATGGAAAAACTACTGTACTTTAAGGGAAAGCGTAACCTTAAATGTCCTTGCAAATTAATTAAACGGCTTTTTAAATTAAAAAATAATAAATATGGTAGTTATTTGAAATCTAAAACTACACACAATTGGGAAAATTACCTCTCATCAAAAGAAATGTACATCTAGTATTAAAAAGCTAAAAGAAAGTGAGAATTTAATCTGGCCAAAAATGATAACAAATCTAATAGTAAGTTATTTTTTTCATATATTAATTCTTTAAAAAAAAACAATGTAAGATTGGACCAAATCCTAGTTGGTGATAATGTCATACAACATCCTATAGATACAGTATGGCTAACATCTTTAATAAAGAATTATGTAAGGTATTTTCTGATACAACTCCTAGAGATCCTATCCTTCAGATCAACAGCGATGCTCCAATTATCTTTGATCCTAAAACTATAGCAGACATATTATTAGCACAAAAAGGTAAAATGAGCATGGGTCCTGACAGTCTAACTGGACATTTTCTATACTTATTGGCAGATAAATTAGTGGTCTCTTTAAAATTATTGTTTGAGTTGTGCCTAATCAATAACTTTGTCCCCAATGAAAGGAAAAGGGCCAATGTTATACCTATACATAAAAAAGGTATAAAATCTGATTGGTTGAATTATCGCCCCATAAGTCTAACATTGTCCTTATGTAAAATACTGATTAGGGATTAGGGATGTAATTGAACCTACTCTAAACCTGATTGACAAGGAACAACATGGCTTTAAGAAAGGAAGAGGCTGTCTGACCAACCTTACGAGTTTTTATAAAGATATTAGTCAATTAGTTGATTGTAAAATACCCTGTGATATTGTGTTTATTGACTTCAGCAAGGCATTTGATATCATACCTCAATGGGCCTTAAGGTTAAAACTGTAATATTTACATATCAATAGATATATAATAACTGGCTTAGCCTTTTCCCCATAGGGAAACCATGGCATAATTTACCATTATAAAGGAGCATTTATAACTGCAAACATGAGCACATTTTAAATCGCTCTGCGCATGCCCTTCTGCAGCTTTTCCCTTCCGATCGCTAACCGCATGCTTTTCCCCCAGAAAAGTGAACCACCACTCTGACTCAATGGTAAGTGTAAATTTAAAAAGAATATCTGCAAGAGGAATCAAAACTAGTGCTGTTTACTGAAAAAAAGTGTTTCAATGAATAGAATTGAAAACATCGAGTCGTGGGACGCATGCTAAAATATAACCACGCTAGGACCACACAGACTTTCATTTTATATAATTGCTGTTGTGAAAAAGGCAAACCCAGCAATGATATAAAATTAAAAAAAACAGGTCAGTGTGTGTAAACTCGAAGTTTACATACCCACTCAGGGTTTGCTGCTTTTAATAAACCCCTCGAGTTTCACTCTTGGGGTTTATGTAGCATCTAACCCCTCGGGAGGGTGTAAACTTCTCGTTACACACTCCGACCCATACTTTATTCTATATATTATAAACTGAATCCATAATTGGCTGTCTAATCATACACAATAGGTCATTATTAATGGATGTTTCTCAGATATGGGTAATGTGACCAGTGGGGTACCACAGGGCTCCATTTTGGGCCCCTGTTTGTTCCAGGCCTTCATCTCTGATCTCACCACTAATTGTCAGTCAATATCTGTCAAATATGCTGATGACATTAAGACTGGAGGTCCATGCTGGTGCCCTGATGAGAAAGGAATAATCCATCAGGATTTGGATTGTATCACAGCTTGGGTTGTTACATGGGCCATGAAATTTAGTAACAACAAATGTAAGGTCATTTAAAAATCCTGAGAGTGTGTATGTTTTGGGTAACCGCATGCTGGCTATTACCACAGATGAGAAGGAGTTGGGCATCATTATCTTTAAGAATTTGGATTATGAACATCACATAAACAATGCAGTAAATAAAAGTAGTAAGATTATTTTGTCTATTAAATGTAACATCACGTCCAGAGATTCCAGGGTAATGATGTCATTATTTAGAGCTTATGTTAGGTCACATTTGCAATATGTGTCACAACTCTGGTGCCCACATAACAAAAATCCCACATCAATCAATTGGAGAAAGTACAGAGGAGATATGCTAAATATCTAAAAGACATGTATAGTCTGTCTTATAAAGATAGACTCAACAGACTTAATCTACTATCTTTAGAAACGCATCAGTTACGAGGGGACATAATATTTTTATATAATATAGTTCAGGATCCAGAACTACTGACTAAATTGGGACTTTAGTTAAAAGATAATAGATATGACACCAGAGGTCACCCACTTCAATTGAAAATGAACTCTCAAAACTATTTAAGTAGGAAGTTTTTCTTTACTCTTAGAACTATCAATCCATTGAACAAACTTCCCCTTCATGTTATTATTAGTAAAAATAAAGTTGAATTTAAAGCAAGACTGGACACTAATCTAATGTCAGATACCTAACTATCATAACTGGCTAGTATGGGAGCTCTCATGGGCCTTTGGCTCACTTGTTCTCTAAGTAACCTTAGTATGAAACTTAGTATGAACCCTACCATTAAAGGTTCCTCCACCTCCCACCCCTGACCCAAATCTCCCAAAAACAACATTTGGCAGCAATTAAATTATAGAAACTTTCTTAACACTGGTTCTAATAACCATACTCTTAATGCTACCATGGCATGCAATCATCCCTCACCTGCCCACTTGAAGAGTCAGAAGCCCCCTCCTCCCACCACCTCAATCATTGCAATGGTAAATTAAACAGGTGTTCTATAATAACCAATCCAGGTTATTTCTCCTGTGTTGGACATGTAAAAATAAAGGAAAAATTACTTTTTAATCAGTGGCAGCCAACATAAAACCTTTGCTGATATGCCTGTTGTGAGTTCCATCCCATGCTCCTTTTAACAAGGCAAGGGGTTTCGTACAAGGAACCCCAAGATTATATAATTTAGAACAGTAAAACAGAAAGACTCAGGAGCACTGATGGAACAGGAAACCCTTCTGAAACCAACATATCCTAGACTCCTGAGGTTATGTTGTCTCCAACAGAGTCACCCCACTTCCCATTGCTGAGGTCAATAAAGTGATCAAAATCCACGGTGATAGGGTGAGCCAGACTGGTCTCCCACAGGCTCTAATCTGGGTAAGTCACTTGGGATAAGGCTATCTTCCACAAAATTATCAATATGGGGATGAAAACCAGTTTATGCTTTAAGTCTCCCCCTTGGAAGAGAGAGGCCCATATTACTACTCCAGTCCCAGGCTTGTTCTGGGATCAGGGAGCGATGGTGCAGTTAGTGAGCTTCCTTCCTGAGCCCAGGTTTTAATGCTCAAAACAGGCCTCAGCTTAGAAGGTAATCCAAACTTGATCAGGAAAACAATCCAAAAGTTCATGCAGGAGTTCAGCTAATCTAATCAATGCTGTTAGCTTGAATTACAGGTCTCCACTTTAATGATCACAACAACCAGTAAGCCAGCTATAAGTTCACTTGAATAGGTCAGGGAACAGTACCTTAAGCTCCAATGCAGCCTGCTCTGCTGTCTCAAAAGATACCCACTTGTCATTAATTTTTTAACTTGCAGTGTGGCGGGGGATCCTCATTTTGTATGTCTTTCCTGCAGCAATCAGCTTTACCATGAAAGGGTGCAATTCTTGACTTTTTGCCCTGACTGACTGTGGCAAGTCCTGGGCCAGGTGTAGCTTGTGCCCTTCCTACTGTAGCTCTTGCAGCTCCCTCACTTTTGCAATGATGTACTGCTTATCCAAGAAGTTTAGAAGCTTGAAAATGAGAGGCCGAGGGGGAGAACTAGGTGGTGGAGCAGGGCATAGGGAGCGGTGGTCCCTTTCAACTACATAAGTGGTATTGTTTGGTGAGGGGCCCACCATGTTCCCACAACATTTTTGTACTGATTTAACTGGATTGCTCTCTTCCTCTTTTTCTAGCAGGCCAAATATTACAAGATTATTATGCCGACTGCACCTTTCTAAATCTTCCAGCTTGTCTTCCATCCTGCAAAGTTGCTGATGTAAAGTGGAAGCATTGAGGTCTACAAATATGACAATACTGGCCTCAGAATCCCCTACCCAAATAGAAAGGAAGTCTATAGTAGTGCGGATTTGCTGTATGTCCCCAACGATTGCCAAGAGGGACTCCTGAAGCGGCTGCATTATTTCGAGGTAGCGCTCCTCAGTGAGTGCCATGTTGGTTGAGGAGGTGCTATAAGCTGTGGCAGCCTGACATTTAGACCTTTTCATGGCCTTCTCTTTTTTCAGGGGTCACCAGGGGAGTGTGTCTTTGAGGAGTCTTCCACTTTTGGCATCAATAATTTCTTCTGGTCCTCATCTTCAGATAAGTTTTTGCAAGCAAGGAGACAATTTGGAGAGGCTTCTGAATGGTAAGTCACCAGAAAAAAGGTTTTATTTGGAGTGGTAGCAGGGAGTGACAGGAGGCTGCAGCTCTCCTCTTAGGTAGCCATCATGTGATCCCCCAGTGTCCAAACATTTCTAGTCCTGTACCACTAAAGTGACTTGTTTGAACCAGGTGTTGTACACTAGTCTTCCTCAGTAAATGAGGTGGGTTTTCATATTGAAAAGAGTAGAGTCTCCTATATTCAGTTTATTTCACGAGAACTGTGTCCATCAGGTGGCCTACTGCATCCAGCAGTATCTCTTTGAGTGCTACTTCCAATCATTAGGGCGTCAACAATTCATTCAGCTACTGCTCTGTTTTTTCTTCTGTGCAAGCCAGTTCCTTGCACATTTCTTCTTGTCTAATATTAGTAGTACAATTTTTATTCAGCTGAGAAAAACAATGAATAGGTACAACTCGAGTGAGACAAGTTTATTTCCAGTAAGGCCCTAAATTATATTTGAAATTAAATTAAATACCATATAGTTGCAAAATCAGAAACATAAGATACATTAAACTTCAAATACACTACAATACAGTATATAGCCTACAACATACATATTAACTGGAGTCGGACTATGGTCATTTGTGGGGGTGTTCCTCCTGGTAAGAATCTGTCAGATCTCCTTAGTTCCTTTATTAGCAAATATGTCAGGCAAGTCTACTGTGTCTAAGTCCTTGTTACTCTTCAATATGACACTTATAGTTTTGGTGCCCATATCATGCAAAAACATCTTCCTCTAGGAATTTTACTAACTCCCATTAGTCATCAAGCAATATTCCCACTATGTTACATCCTACTGGAATATTCTAGACTAGAAACACTTTTTTTGTGGGTTGATACCTCAGCATGACAACATCCCTCTACCTCCTGGAAGGCCATTGTGATTACCAATATTTCCCAGGTGGGGTTCTAGAATGTTTCTAACCACTCCAGTTCCACATGGGTGTCCAGTTGGTAAACAGGAGATCCAAGTCATGCCTTGAGTGATGTAACTGAATCTCTGTTGATGTTGCAGTTACTAACCCTGCCTTTTGGGCTCAACAAGTTGAGAGGCCTGGGTCCATTTAACTCTTAGTTGAAGGGTTCATATACAAGATTAGAAATAATTTGTGAGGTGCCTCCTCCCACAGAAAGGTGTAAGTGGATTTGGTGTAACTATAACACCAACCCCTGGAATGCTGTGCCTCCCCACTGGGTCAACCCACATGTGAACTACTTCAGTGCACTCACAGTCCCAGGACTCATGCTCTTAACACTTTGAAAATGATACTTGCTCAAACAAGGAGATAATCATAAAAGCCTCAGACCATTTTACACTAGTACTGAACATGCCTTAAATGCAGTGCCTTTTAGTTGCTGGGATACATTTCTAAAGGGACATCAGGCGTCAGCAAGTGGAAGATTTAAAATCAGACTCCCATAGTATGTTGATTTTTACAAATGTCTTTTCATGCTTTTATTCAAAAATTCTCTGGTCACCATAAACTCTTCCCCTATGTTCCACTTTCTCTATAAAGGTCTTTTCAGTGGCTGGTAGTCCTGTGAATTTAAAGAAAACAAATACATTTTATGACTAAATTCGTACTTCATACAGTGTTGGGTAAGTTATTTTTTCTATTACTTTCTATTACATTTGGAAACTTGTTCTATGAAGCTCTGTGCAGTCACTAACAAGGATGGGGAAGTACTGAAATAAGTAATACACCTTGCAGTTACAAAAATGTTTGTCTTTTTATACAAAAGTAATAGGTTACTGTAACTGATTACATTTATTTGGAAGTAACTAGTAACTAGCCTATTACTTTCAAAAAATGTAATCTGTTATAGTTATTTATTATTTTTGTATTGCTTTTGTAGAAAAAGAAATAAGTAACTGTAACTATAAGCTGTATTACTTTTTCTAGTACATCTCCATCCTTGCTAGTGACTGCACAAAGTTTCATGGAACAAGTTTCCAAAAGTAATAGAAAGTAATAGAATAAGTAACTCACCCAACAATGACTTCATATTACTTGTAAGTAAGCTGGTCACATGTGACTCACCTTTAGTATGACATTTTATAGACTTCTCAATGTGTACATGTTTTGTATCCACTAACAGAACAATGCAGTAAATATATTTAACATGGTCATTTTCAACTCACCCTGAGTTGCAGTAACTTCATCCTTCTCTTTAGAGATGCACTCTGCTACAGGGGCATAGCTAATTTATTTTACAGAAGGGCTAAGTACTAAAAAGTGATAATTTACCTGTATCAAGACAAGTAAGAGTCAGGGTTCTAGGGGCCCCATAGGCCCCCAGAAGCCCTAGGATATAAGATGTGTTTTGGTGCATTCGAGGTGTAATTTTACACCTTACATGAGTATTTTTTAGTATGTTTTATCCTAGGAAAATTTTCAAACAGAAAGTACAATGCCCAAAATCCGTATACCAGTAGTTTCCTGTTGTCATTTTTCTATTGTTAGTGTAATATGATTTTTAAATTGTTGATGAAATCCTATCTATCGGACTGGCTAAGGGCATCATCTGACAGTCTGGTTATCAGTGCATACCTGGAAATTTATGAACAAAATGACTGTTTACACTTCACAAATCAATCTGTGTAATTTTATAAGTGAAATAATACCCATGTATGAGTGTGCTGATATATGGACTTCCTGAGTGTTTGAAGGCATTCTGCATACACCTTGTGCCTTACTATATACCCAAGGCATCCGTATATCAGAGCACACCTGGACACATCAATGGGTGTTATTCTTTACTTCATGTACAGCCTTCTCTATGTGAATGCCATCTTTAATAAAACCCTATTTTCATTTTCCAAGTAGATGAAATGAATACAAATGGTCATATTGTTAAATATTAATTACAAATGCAAAAAAAAAAGTCAGCATTGTCTGTAATAAAAACAGACAATACTGTCAATTCATTGTTGCTCTCTTATTTTTTGGTCTATTTTTCTTTATTTTAGATTAAAAAAATAATGCAAGTGAACATATGTACTTTAAGTGGTACAGTAATATAACATTCCATGTATAAGTGTTACCAATGATGCATACAGTATGTACTCTATCCAAATGATGACCTTAAATGCTGGCCAACATTATTAGAAAGATGTTAAGAAAATATAAGTGAATTAATCTGATCTACTGGAAAGGAACTACTGCACAGTGCATGCATTATATGGACAGACAGCAAACATGGTATTCTATTGTCGTGTTGTCTGTGCTGTTCTACAAAGAAATATTCAAGAACACCTTCAGTATTTAACCCCCTCTCCCAAGTTGCATTGATAGAGTTACCCCTTGATAGATGAATGGCCATATTCTTCTATTTTCATTTGCTGGCCTGTGAAGGGGAAGGCTTTGTAAATTGTTGCAGAGTAGTACTCTCACACCATTGCATGGTACAGACATAAGGCAATTCTAGTGGGAGGTAGTTGGAAGTAGGCAATTGGTAAAAGTAGGATCTACAGCTTATCTGATAGGTAGGAAAATGATCAGACTGGGTGAGCCAAGTGGCCCTAATCTAGTATCAAAGCCTATGTTTCTGTGTTTTTGTTTCCCCTTCCTGGTACGAGTGGTCTGCTCCTGTACTACACATTTTGTGATGACAATGTTTGGACAGCAAGGTGAAATTATTAGCCATGACTTTCTACCTTCTATTTTTACTATGTTAACAGTCCATTTGATTCAAGTCAGAGCCACCAATTTACTAACTCGGACCTTATTAGTCAACTGGTAGCTCTGACAAGAATGAACTGGACCAATAACATAGAAAAAATAGAAAATATATAATGCAGGGGTGGACCAGTCATACCAGGAAGGGGAAAGCAATGGTGCAGCAGTTGTCCTGTGCACTAATTAACAATCCCTTCACCTACTCATGGGCCAGCATTTACAAATAGAGTATGGCCATTCAGCTATTAAAGGGTGACTTTATCAAGAGGGCATATGGGGGGATTCTTATAGGTATATTATGGGTGATCTTTCAAGTTATACTGATATTACTATATAACTGAAGTAGTCAGTGGTAGATTAGTTCAGACAGTATATATCTACAGTTGTTTCCATCAAACTTGGTTGAACACCCCCAACAGAAGTTAAAGAATATTGCAAGATTTTGTCAGCAGTTACACCTCTATTTTAGAATCATTCTTCTGTGTTTTTTGTTGTTGAACACATCAATTACTGTTGAAAAAATCAGAGTGTTCTGCAATGTCACGTTCAATGCTCACAAGTGCCAGTGATGATAATCGTTCTTCTGCCATAGTTCATTGTAGATAACTTTTAAGAATACCGAGTTTGCTGAAGATACATAATAACTGGTCAGCAATTTCTCTCAATAAACTGACCAGGTTGATATTTTCCATAACAACTGGTTGGTTGTTATGACATTCATGAACCATGCCAGTCAAACTATGCTGCTGCCTCATTGGCCAACATTCTATATGTGGAAGGGGCCAAACAGTCTCACAAACTGGAGAAAAATTGCTGGCCTGTTATTATGAAAAATAAAAGATGGGGAGGGTGTTTCATATGAGAAGTTAATGCACACCCTCATTGTGGGATGCTTTGATGCATTCCACAACTCAGTTGTGCATTAAATTCTCATATCAAACACTTCCCCATCCATTATTCTCTATATTCAGCATTAGCAGCAGACATTGAAATACAGTAGTACTGAAAATAAAATACAGAATTCTGAGGTTTGGATATGCATTCTATAGGTCATTATCATTGAGAAAACATAACGTTGAACATACTGTAGAAGGGGGAGGATTGGGAGATAGTTCTTCATAGAAAGTACAAAAATCTTTGACTCCAGTCCAGATTTCTAAAATTAATCCAGACTATTCAGATCAATGCTGGCATGTATATGCCAACAGAGGAACACTGTCCCATTGCTTTTGGTCATGTCCTGAAATTAAAGCATGGCAGTCTAAACTTCAACAAATATTACAGTATATTCATTAATGGGAATACATATAGCATTAGAAATGGATACATTTCTATCCAGTAATGAAACTGAGGATTGTAGAAGCAGAATTTCTTAATGCAACCACCTAGTTTCTTGCAGCCATATACACCATAACATCAGGCAATACCAAAGTATTCTTACATATCACCTCCCTTTGGAGGCTTCATCAGAGAATGACATTGCAGTTTAAGCCATCACCACTTAAATACTCAAACTAAACAATCAGCTGATGTCATCCATCAATCGGGATGACACAGATGTTTTTAATAATTAATTTCACCCAACAACTAAGAAAAAGCAGTTACAGTTTTTGTAGTTCAACACTTTAAAACAATCTTATTCATTCATACTAATTCATTCACATGCCACTGGTATAAAGTATATAAACACATGAAACATAGATACAATTCCTTGTTATGCAAGGATACTTCTTGGATACCTACAAGGCAACAAGATGAAAAAAAATAAGTTGCAAGTTTGTAAAAACACCAGTGAAACATTACAGTTAAGAATAACATGTAATATTCACTAAATCCACAGAGTGTAAAGCACTTAACCTATGGAATGGTAGTTATGGTATGGAGTCGAGGGAGAGAATTTGTTTCAGAGAATGACTGCTATATTTCATTTCTTTAGAAAGTGGACCACTTCGAACTTTCCATTGAGACCTGGCCTTCTCAAAGCTCATAGTTCATATATCCATCACTGTTCTCTATGAGTCAACATGTTTTCTAGATCCCTTCCCCTCACATTTTGTGGTATTGTATCTATGCCAGTGGCACTCATCCTATGTAACGTCTAATTGTTCTGGCTGTTTATGTAGTGGGCCATGGCATATTCTGAGTTAGCATTTCTTATAGCCTGAATGTGCTTGTTTAGTCTAAACATCAATTTTCGTTTGGTCCTACCTACTTAATAAATATCACAAGTACAATTCAGGAGATGTACCACAGCTTCAGAGTCACAGTTAATGCTACTGTTGATCTTAACTGTTTTGCCTGTTTTGGGATTAATGTAAGCATCTTTCCTTTTCATTGTATGACATGTGCTACATATGCCACAAGGTTTTGACCCACATGTTTTTGGTAACTTTTATTTCATCAGGCCTAAAATAGTCATGGTCTTGGCTAATGGCCTCACCCAGTAAGCAAAAACTAAATAAATAAAATAAATAAATACATGCCTTTAAGGTTTCAGCAATAGTTAACTTCGAATTCTAAAATACCATGGTTTTCCTTTTTTGCCATGAAATGGAAAATAGGTAACCAATGCCCCTTGAATTTATCTATCCCCAGTCTCACCTTAGCTGTCAACTATTCTAAATCTAGAATTTTTTGACAGATATCATACCAAATCTCCATAGTTGGATGGGTTGGTGTGAGCCAATTCACTGTGTTTGTCTTAAGAGCAGCT
Organism: Neoceratodus forsteri; assembly: GCA_016271365.2. NCBI lineage: Eukaryota > Metazoa > Chordata > Ceratodontiformes > Ceratodontidae > Neoceratodus > Neoceratodus forsteri. The sequence goes on along the minus strand of CM057456.1, from coordinate 679,586,358 downwards.
CCTACTAGCATCACAAAAATATATCTTTGGGATCTAGTTCTTAATGAGGACGGGGGTGGACCCAAAAGCCAATGTTGTATTGAATCAACCAGGGAGATCTTTAGCATTTCACAGATTGTTGTCTGAATTTTTCCCCACTATTGTTCAACTACAGAACAAGTCCAAAAAAGGTGAAAATAGGACCCCACAGATTGGCAAAAGAGCCAGCATCTATCTGAGGGGTGGTTCCCATAATGTTTTGTCACTGTGGGAGGTCTAATAAATCTCACTCCCTCCTTCCAATGAAACTCTCTCTCCAGAACAAAGAGGCTGTCATAAGGTTAGCACCTGCCCAGACCATATGCCAATCTTTGTCTGAAAGGGGACGTTTAAATTCCGTATGCCAAGCCTCTTTTATATTGACCAAGGAGTCAGAGGTGAGATTGCTCATAGTTTTCACCAGCATAGACACCTTCCCCCAGGCTACCGAGCTGGACCCTAGAGGAACCAGAGCCTCCCTAAGAGGATTTTCAGGAGCATCTGTTCTCTCCCAGGGGAGACACACTGCTATAGTTAGATAATGTCTCAGTTGCAGATACCTGAAGTGATCTTGATGGCTATGGCCAAATTTCTCCCTTAATTGTTGAAAGGTTTTGAAAATGGACCCCAAGAAACATTGACCGAGAGTGCTAAAACCTTTTCTGTCCCATCTGATAAAGGACATATCCTACTTCAGAGTGACAAAGTCCTTATAACTCATTATAAGGGTAGAGGGGACTAGGGAAAGAGGCAGACACAATTTTTTGTTTACCTCTTTCTAGACTTGAATGGTTGCACTGAACCAGGGATTAGGGTTTACAATAACTTTAATCTGGGAAGGTCTAAAAACTAGATATCTGTAGCCTTTCTCAAAGGCCAGGTGGACAACTCTATTTCTGCCTAGTGGGGGGGGGTATTTGTGAGAGAGAGCTTAACAACTGCCGCTGTGAAGCCCAAAAATACTGTTGTATATCAGGTAACCCCAACCCTCCCTTATCCTTACGGGTCTTTACAATCTTCCATTTCACCCTGGGTTTGTGGCATCCCCAAATGAACTTGGAAAGGGTGGAAATAAACAGAAAACAAGGGAGGATATTCATACGTGTGGTTTTATTCTACCAGATAAAGAAAGGGGAAGTTCCTTCCATCTATTATAATCTTTCCTAACCTCCTGTAGTAGGCATGTATAATTTTTTGCAAAAAGCTGTTTCATGTCTCTGGGGATCCAAATTCCCAAACATCTAAAACTGGAAGCACTCCATTTGAAGGGATCTAATCTAGGCAGATCTCCTCCCCCCATCCACCCACTGGATCTAATTCCTATTTTTCCACATTTATTCTATAACCTGACAATTTACCAAAGTCTGTCAATGCATTTAAAATATGGGGAAGGGCACAGACTGGATCTGATACATATAGTAAAGTATTTTCCACATTGAGTGATATTTTTACTTCTGTACCATGGACCTTAATCCCTTGGAATATCATAGATTGCCTGAAAAAAGCTGCTAGTAGTTCAAGACTATGAGCAAAAAGGAGGGGAAAAGGGGGCAGTCCTGCCTGCTGCCTCTCTGGACATTAAAAATAGAAGTCACTCCATTAACCCAAACCCTGGCTACTGGATCAGCATATAAATTCCCCACCCAAGACCTGAATTTGTCTCCAAAGCTAAATCCCCCCAAAACTGCATCCAAGTATTGACAATCTGCCTGGTCGAAGGCTTTTTTACTGCCTAAGGAGACAACTACTGTGGGCTTATTTTTAAGTGACACCAGAGAGAACATTCAGTAGCAAGTGAATGTTATATTGCAAATGTCTCCCTGGTATGAAACCAGTTTGATCTGGATGCACCAGGGTGGTTATCACTTCCTAGAGATGGCTGTTGAGTACTTTGGTAAAAATTTTTGTATCTTGGTTAAGTAATGCTATAGGTCTGTAACTTGCATAGGAGGCTGGGTTTTTCCCAGGCTTGGGTATCACAGTTATGAGGGCTTCCTTCCAAGTATCAGGGAGGGAATTAGGGCCGTGGGCAGAGTTACAAATCTTTGTTAGAAGGAGAACAAGTTCCTTCCTGAAGTTTTTATAAAATTCTGCTTTATACCCATCTGGACCTGGTGCCTTCCCAGTTGAAAGATTTTTGATTACTGCCAGGACTTCTCTGTAAAAGAGGCTTCTAGTTTTTCTCTTTGGGAGTTAGAAAGAGAAGGGAGTTTCACCTGGGTCAGGAATTCCTGGATTCGTTACAAGTGTAGGGGACCCTGCTCTGTCCTATACACCAATTCATAAAATGCCCTAAATTAATCTGCAGTCTCCATGGGGGAGAACTTATCTATGGGTGAACCAGTGGGGCAGATAATTTTTTCTACATATCTATCTGCTGTTTGTTTCTGAAGTCTCTGGGCTAACAACCTACCTGCTGTCTCTCCTCTCTCAAAGTACTTCTGTCTTGTGTATCTTAGGTTGTTTTTTACTGTGTGCTGTAATAGAGCATTATAAGTATCTCAAGTTTGTTTCAGCTTATCTAGTACTACAGTTGACCCTATGTGTTTGTGGTTTGCTTCAATGTTTCTTATCATATCTAAAGTAGTTTGGAGCCTAGCCCAATACTGCTTTTATTTATAAGAGGCATTTGAGATAGTATGGCCTCTTAAGACTGCTTTTAAAGTATCCCATATATATTTAGGGGCAGAGTCAGGTTCAGAATTTTCTATCAAATAATGTTGGATAGCCTGCTTAACTGAGTCTATATAGGACTTATCATTTAGTAAACCTGTGTCAAACCTCCAGGATCCCCTCAGTTTAGGATCCCCCCAGTACAACCTGGCCTTTATCATGGCATGGTCTGACAGAATCATTAGAAGGACAGATACATCTTGAACACTGTATAAGCATTCCTTTTGTGTGTAAAATCTGTCCAGTATTGAGTACAGTCCTGTGGCTGGAGAAGAAAATGTGTAATCTGTGGAAACTGGATTTTGACATCTTCACTGGTCCACCAAGCCAGACTCTGCACAAAGGGTCCTTAAAAGGCAGCAACATGCTTTTGAACCATAGGGTGTGGTGGAGCTTCTATCCCTCACCACATCTTCAACACAGTTCTGATCTCTCATACAGATAACCGGTCCAGGTGGCAGCCTGATATTTTGGAAAACAACAAACTGAAAAATTCACCTGAGGAGGTGTAGGAGCATAAACCCCCACCAGGTGGGGTGGTCTCCCTCTTTAAAGCCCTGAAAGGATAAGCCAGTGCCCTGAACCCCACGTTGTGTCTCCTGAGTCTGGAATGGAAGGCCCCTTGTCACAACAAAGGCAATACCCACTTTTTTACCAGTAGGGTGTTCATCAGAGTATACATTGCCCACCCAAGCTCTACGAAGTTTCAAGTGCTCCCATAAAGAGAGCTTAGTGTCTGAACACATGCAATATCACAGATTCTCTTTTCAATTCTGTAAGTATTTTAGGTGTTTTATCACATTATTAATATATTTCACATTTATTTTTTTATTTTTTTATTTTATTTTAGTCTTTGGTAACTAGATAAGGCCCTCTAGGCACAAGTGCCTGTTTTTCAGGGGCGACCTGGGTGCGTTTGGTGGTTAAGTGACTCACTCAGAGTCACAGAGTATGCAAGTGGTGGTTGTGAGAATTAAACTCAGGTCTGGTCTGCTGGATGTATCAAGCTCATTCACACCTTGTTCCTCTAACTTCAAGGCTATACTGCCAGCCCAACACATAGTGTCAACTTAGTCATGATATACCTAAGGAGTGACAAACAAAAGTTTTAATCCAATCATATTCCCTTTGGTGGTCCCATAAGGGGTTAAGACAACTACAGAGTCCCTCTGAAGAGTGAGTAGGGAAGGAGAGATTAGGAGGAAGCAAGAGAAAGAGAAAGAGGTTAAGCGGCACGAAATAGAAAAAGTGCCAAACTAGTAGAGAGCAAACAAGTTGTCCCCATCCCCAACATAAACCAATGGAGGTGAGAGGAAGCCACAACTTGTAGGCAATATTTGTTACCACTGCCTGCTCCTCCTCAAGGGAGGTGGGGTACTCCTCCTGAGGGGGAGGGAGGGACACATGCCCTTGGAGGGTGCTACCCCCTTGCATTGTGGTGTGAGAATGAAGCACCTGACGAGCCACACACTCTAAGCCTTTCCCCTCCTACTGATGTTAGAGACTACCAGTGAGGTGAGGAATGTTCCCCTGTTCTCCAGCTCTAGGCTGCATCTGAGGAATTTTTGTATTATGAATCAGAGCTAGCAGTATAACCGATTAAATTGTGCTCTTTCCACCCTTAGCAAATGGTTAATTCCTCTAAAATTGATGTTCTTACTGTACATAATAACACTGCTTAGGTTACAAAATGCAAGGCCCTGAAAAGATTGAGTGGCTAATCAAACACTAGGCAACTTGTGATCCCAATACATCCTGTAAAAGCAGACATGAACTATCCTCTTTTTTTGCCAGATTGGTTACAATTTGCTATTGTGTTCTAAAGTCTTAAATATACTTATATCAATATGTTCTTTCTTTTGTGCAGCAGTCCCCAGAGTCATGGAAAGCACCATGGTGAGCAAGGAGAAAATGGTATGTAGGGATAGCAGAGATAATAACAGGACATCAGGAATGTCACAAGAACAACAGCCCCCACAGGTTGCAATTGCCACTTCCAGTTGTTCCTAATATCCAACTCCTTAAAGTTCCCACCAGATCTGAGGCCCAGTCCTGCTCCGATCCCCTCCCCAAGAATCAACAAACACTGGGAGTCCAAGCATCAGGCACAAACCTCTACAAGAATGTCTCTCACATGTACACCAGGCAAAAGCACCCAAATCACCAGCAAACCAAACTCAAGAGTCTCCCATGCTGAAACAATCGTAGACTGAGAAGGTATTTGCAAATCATACAGTCATTACTTGATTTCCATGTCCCCAGCTTAAAGAAGTCAGGAATCCTGGTGAGCCTGAGGGTTACTGAATCAGGCAGACTGACCTTTCTGAAGCCATCTAGAGAGATCGGAATGCAAGGGTAACAGCACTTCCAATCTGGAGTTTGGATTGGTAGGCTTCTTAGTACCTGGAGCCAGGGACCATAAAATCTGCTCAATTTGAGATTCGGCCATTTCTTCTTTTAGATCTGGCAAGGAAATTCGTTCCATAGTCAAAAAGTCCATAGCTGCTAAGAGAGAGATGAATATTTTGGGGCCTTCTAGCAACTCGACCCACAATTTGGCGGGGTATCTAAGGTAGGCTTTTCCCCTTTTTCCCTCAATTGTTTTGTCACCCTTAAAACTTTTTTTCCTGTGTGAAGCCATTGAAAGAGGGAAGTCTTAATCCACATATACTTTTGCACTGTCAAAATTTAGGTATTTTTTAGCCTATGCCATACAGAGGATTTTTTCTTTCACTAGGTATTTGAGAAATTTAATAAGTATATCACGGGGGGGGGGAGGGGTGCCCCAGGTTTGGGTTTAGGAGTGATGGCCCAATGTTCCCTTTCAATTTTAAGTTCAAGTTTCAGTTCCGTTTTAAGCCAGCGCTCCATATATGCTTCCACGTCCTCCTGCTCAACTCCCTCCAGAATACCTATGACCCGAATATTATTTAGTCGAAAGCGGGCCTCTGAATCTTCTGTTTTTGCTTTAAGGGTCCTTTCTCTTTTGTGCAAAAAAGAGAGAGAATAACTGTAGGCCATATGCTCGTTTTGAAGCGTTTCTAAGTGTTGTTTCACCAAAGTCGTTCTTGTTTCTAACTTTCTAAAATCTTTCTGGATATCCATAACTTTAGTATTTATGTGTTGAAGTAGCTTGATAATTTTCTTGCTTCCCGCCTTGTGACCATCGAACCAGACTCGGAGCCCGAGCTGTCATCCCCTGTAGCTGAGAGTAGAGAAGATCAGGAGGGTGCAGGGCTAAGGCCCAAGGCCGTCTTTTGCTGTTCGCCCACTGCTGCCATTCTGGGAGTGGCAGGGCCTCACTTTTTCATCCTCCCCATCACTGAAACTTGTGGGATCCAATTTTTACACAGTTTATAATAACAATTATGAATAGCACTCTGGATTGCAATTGATTAAGAGCTGGAGTTACAGGAGAGTAGAACTAAGCTGCCATTCCCATTAGCTACGTCACTGGAAGTCCCTGCACATCTTTTTCTGAAGTTTGAAGTTTTTTTCTTGGAGTTTGCTGATTTCCTTGAGGTACTTGAAAGTTTCTGTCATGTCCCAACTTTCTCTCCTTTCCTCAAGGGTATACATATTAAGCTCCTTTAGTTTCTTTTCATACAGCTTCTGGTGCAAACCCTGCACCATTTTAGTTGCCCTTCTCTGGACTGCCTCCATCCTGACTATGTCCTTTTGTAGATGGGGTCTCCAGAATTACATGGAGTACTCCAGATGGGGTCTCACCAACTGTCTGTACAGAGGGATAACAACTTCCTGTTTTCTACTGGTCATGCCTCCCCCTATGCATCCCAGTATCCCCCTAGCCCTCCTTACTTTCTTCTCACATTGCTTGCCTACCTTTAGGTCATCTGATATGACTTTGCCCAGGTCTCTTTCCATTTTTGTTGTTGTTAGTACCTCCTCCACCCACTGTGTACTCTTCCCTTGGGTTTTTGTTTCCCAGGTACATTACTTTGCACTTCTTTGCATTGAATCTAAGCTGCCATACATTTGACCATTCCTCCAACCTTACCAAGTCCCTGCTCATCCTTTCCACGCCCCCACTTGTGTATCAACCCTGTTGCAGATCTTCATGTCATCTGCAAAGAGGTATACTTTTCCTTCCAGCCCCTTCACAATGTCACTTATAAAGATATTAAAAAGGGCAGATCCCATTACTGAACCCTGCAGTACCCCACTAGTAACCCCCCTTTCCTTTGATTGGATTCCATTTACTATTACCATCTGTGTCCTGTTGTTCAGCCAGTTGTTTACCCAGGCTACCACTGTGGGACTTATTCCCAGGCTGGCTAACTTGTTTATTAATCTTTTGTATGAGACTGTGTTAAATGCTTTACTAAAGTCTAGGTAGGCCATGTTTACAGCCCCTCTTATGTTGGTCACCCAGAAAAATAAATCTATTAGATTCATCTTACATGACCTTCCAGCAGTGAATCCATGCTGCCTTGGGTTATATGTCCCGCTGGCCTCTAGGTACTTAACAATTCTTTCTTTCAGAAGTGATTCCATCATTTTCTATACCAATGAGGTCAAACTAACAAATATGTAGTTTTCTGCTTCAGCTTTGCTCACATTTTTGTGAAGGGGAATCACATCCACCCTCCTCTAGTCCTCCAGAACCTCACCGTCCTTCCATGATTAGTTATAGAGGGTAGTCAATTGTGTCACTAGTTCTCCCCTTAGTTCTTTTGAATTCTGGTGTGTATCCCATAAGACCCCAATGCTTTGTCCACCTTCAGCTTTAGGAGTTCTTTTGCATTCACTGTGGTAATGAGGACATTCTCAATATCCACCTGATATAGCTGAGATAGCTCTGTCATACAGTCTCTCAGTGAGTTCTGCTGCCCTTTGTTCAAACAGTTCCTGCATGCTGCAATTCCTTTTAATTCTCAGTTACTGTCTCTTGAGTACATTTTTGACAGTATTTCTGGGATGGCAACTGTGGGCATGCAGGAGACTGTTAGGTCCCTTCCCCTTCCAACAGGAGGGTGGCATGCGACCCCACAGGGAATGGAAACATCTCTTGGTGGGGGACTCCATTATTAGGAGGGTAGTACTAGGGAAGGGAGGGAAGAGGGAGGTAAGGTGTCTGCCTGCCTGGTGCCATGGCTTGGAGGGACAGGGAGTGAATCCTCAGGATTGTGGGAGCAGCTGCACAGGGGTGGGAGCTGGATGCAATTGTCCACCTAGAGACAAGTTACTTGGCTGAGAAAGGGATTGGAGCAGTGCAGAAGGAATCTGTGGAGTTGGAGAGGGGCCTTAGACAAGTAGCACACACAGTAACCTTCTTGGAGGTGCTGCCTGTCTATGGTATGGGTGAGGCTAGGGTACTCCACACCATGGGATTCAATCAGTGATTGAAAAACTGGTGCAGAGCTCAGGGTTTCAGCTTCACTGGGGACTGGGGGTCAACCTGAAGGGATACAGGCCTATACTGGTGTGATGGTCTGCATCTGTCCAGGAGGGGGAACTAGGATCCTACGTGATAGGTTTAAATGCTTCATTGGCAAGAATTTAAACTGGCCAAGGGGGGAGGCACTGAAAAGGAGAAGAGAAATCCTACCCCCAAAAAAATCAGAGTAGTTAGTGTGGTAAACACCAAGATAGAGCAGTCGATAGGGAGAAGGGCAGGGGTAAATGGAGAAAAAGGCAAAGGCAATAAGGATATATATATATTAAAGATGGATCCCACACCTAATATGGGGTAGATGGAATAGTCTATAGGATCTTGAAAAAAGCTGGTACTTTAATTGCCCCAGTGTTGGCTAAAATGTTTAATTTTTCCTTGAGTAATAATGTTTTTCCTACAAAATGGAAATGTGGTATTGTTAAACACATATTTAAATCTGGTATTTTGTTAAATGTAAATAATTATAAACAGATTACATTGTTAGCTCCATTATCTAAATTGTTAGAGAGGGTTGTTTCAGATCAGATCAAGGAGCACTTGTACAAGTTTCAGCTTTGGTCCCCATCTTAGCATGGCTTTCAATCTGGACACAACACGGAGACTGCCTTGGTGAGGTTCACAGGCCAGGTATATAAAGCCTTAGATGAGGGTAAAATAGTGGCTGCTAGGTTTGTGGACCTCACTAAGGCATTCGACCTTGTTGACCATAGGAAACTATTATTTAATTTACTTAAGTTGAATTTTTCCAATGAAGTGATATTTAGGATTGAAAATTATTTTCTAGAAGGGTGCAGAAAACTTTGATTAATGCTATAATGTCTGATGAGGGTAATTTGATGTGTGGTGTTCCACAAGGCTCCATTTTGGGCCCTTTGTTATTCTATCTTATTTTAAATTCTTTGCATAACGTATGTAATCATACTGAGCTTATTTTATATGCAGATGATGCAGTTTTATTATGTATTGGAGATTCCTGTCAATCTGTTAAGCAGTATTTGCAAAAGGATTTTAGCCTACTGCATGAGTGGTTTATTGGGCATAATTTAGTGCTGAATCATGTTAAAACAAAATGCATGGTTTTTAAAAATCCTGGGTCTAATGTAAATTTTAATACCTTGAATGATAATTATGATAATAACATTGAAAGGGTTTCTGAAATATGTTACTTGGGCTTAAATATAGACTGCTACTTATCTTTTGAATTTCACATACTGAAATTAATTAGTGAGATACACCAAAGATTAGGAATGTTGTATCAACTAAAAAGACACTTAACATATGATACTAGGGCATTATTGGCACATAGTTTATTGTTTTCAGTAATTGATTATGGGTTATTAAAATATATTTTTCTTCAGATAGGATGCTAACAAAGCTTAAAACAACTTATCATATCATTTGATTTGTCACTGGTCAGAACAAAAGGACTCATCATTGTTGTCTTTATAGTAATTTAGGGTGTTTGTCCTTTTTTGATAGATTTAGAATGCATGCTGTAGTATTTCTGCACAAATTACATCTAGGATTTCTACCAGGTACTATTTGTGAGATGTTTCCAAGACTGCTTAACTTTGTCAGGACAAGGTTAAAAATTAGCTATAAATTTCAAATCCCTTTTTTTAAAAGTACAATGGCTCATAATTCACTTCAATATCATGCAGTTAAATTATATAATGATTTGCCTTATAATATTACCAAATCTGTAACTATCTCATTATTCAAAAGTGTTCAAGCAAAATTTATGTCTAATGAAGCAAAATGCCGTTGTTTTAATTGATATATTCATATGTATGACTTTGTATGCTTTTTGTATTACATATTGTTTTGTAATTATATTGTGACTGGGCACCAGTGAAAATGGGCATTTTACGCTCACTGGTCATGCAGGGTAAAAATAAAACATAAAAAAAGGACAGGAATGGGGCAAAAAGGGGATAAGGCCATTAAAAAATGGAGAGTAATGAGTACCAATGCCCGTAGTCTAGGTAACAAGTTCCCTCAACTGGTGGCCTTGATGGAAGAGGAACATCTGGATATCATAGCAGTCACAGAAACATGGTACACAGAGAACCATGACTGGGATGTCAACATACCAGGGTACATAATCTACAGAAGAGACAGGGAGGGTAGAAGAGGAGGAAGAGTAGCTCTCTATGTAGGGGAAGGGATGAAAACAACTGAACTAATGGGTAAACAGGGAGGAGAGGAGGCACTGTGGGTCACCCTGGAGACCAGAAATGGCACCACAGTCCGCACAGGGTTGTATACAGACCCCCATCCCAGGGGGAGAAAATGGACAAGGAAATGATAGAAGGCATCCTGAGGATGGCAGAAAAAGGGGAGATATTGCTGATGGGGGTTCTGAATATGCCAGATGTTAACTGGAGCATCTTTGCTTCAGCCACATCCAAGAGCAGAGCCATTTTCAATGCCCTACAGAGGGCATGCCTCAGACATCTAGTGTTGGAACCCACTCAGGAACGAGAAGTCTTAGACCTGGTACTCTTAAATGTGGACAGAGAGAGGATCTCAGATCTAGAAGTGGGTAGCCATCTGGTAACAAGTGACCATCAAATAGTGTGGTTCATGATAAATTAAGCTGTAGAGTCAAGTCATACAAAAGTGAAGATACTGGACTTCAGGAGAGCTGATTTTGTCAAAACCTTCCCTTTTCCCCCTCATAAGTACCCTTCCTACCCTCCGCCCCCTCAGATGTCACTTTCTCCCCACACCTATTCCTCCAAAATCCTGCGAACCCCCTTTTAAAGCCATACACCATGATTAATTTTACTTCTCATAATGGCACCTCTTTTTCTCACCTCACTGGTATCCCACCCTAAGAACAAGAGCCCATCCTGGATCCTAGGGAATGCAAGTCTCTTCCTGCTGGCTACATCCACCTTGACTGGATTGTTACTGGCCACAGATTTCTCTGCAAACATCCAAGCAAATGAAAAAAAATTCCTCTACCACTGCACCCCTGCTCACTTGCCACCGTGCCCAGCAAACATGCCCAATGTAACTACAAATAAAGACACATCCCTGTCGTCTGTACTGCTAGCATCCTTATCAAACATGGAACAAAGACAGCTTGGGCATATGCTTTACTCCATTACACTTCGCAAACACCTCTGGCAGCCTCCCATCTGCCCACTCTTACCCCCCCTGCTTCTAGCGCTCCTAGCAGGTGACGTAGAAGCTAACCCTCTGTAACATAGACAGCCAGTTCTGAGTGCTGTATTATATTTTTTTAATATAAAATGTATTAATGCTGAAAATTCAAATGCTGTAGGAATGAACTCTCTCATCCCCCACAGATTTTAGCTGACAGATGCTGGCCAAGAGAACTGCTGACATTATGTATCACACACTCAGTTTTTTAGAGACAATGTGTTACTGGAAGACTTTTATTAAGGATCCTGGTTCTCTGAGCTAATTACAGAGTTGTTAAGTTAATTTTGATAAGAGACAAATCATAAACTAGGTTTATGACATTAAAATAAGGGAAGCTAGTATGTTACACAGAGGTGTAAGGTTGTAAATGACCCTATGAAGCCTGTGTGAAGAGGGTACAGCATGAGATCAAAAGAGGTGTCACTGAAACTTGAGTTATGCTAAGGTTGCAGAGTTAATACATCCTGTATAGCTGTATAGTATAGATTAATAAAATTACATCCTGTGGTTGTATGAAAATATATTTTTGTAAGATATTTGACCAGAGAAGGGGCTGGATGACTTCATCCAAAAGGGGTTGGCCAATACTGTTTGAAAATATTATTCTCTTTCAGTATAGAGGTGCATTTGTATCTGACACTGACTAAGGAAACATCTGAGCACTGAAAACAGGTATTTAGAAAGCTAGACAAAATCTAAATATAGTGTAGGAATTGCACTGTTTTAAATCTTGTTTTGTTTAAAGCTATGTATGTCTTGTGTTATAAGAGTTCTGTATTGTATGTTTGACATTATTATATATTTTAGCAAAAACTCTAATTTTAGAGCAAACCTGGTCTGTCTTTGAATTGTTTTCTTTTGCTAAGAAATGTTTATGGTTCAGAAGACATATAGCTTGTATAGTGGTACCAAACTGGAAACAGAAGCATTTTAAATCTGATGTCTTTATTAAGTTTTAAGGGTTCATCTCTGAATACCTGGTTAGGTGCCCGTAGGCAAAGATATCTGGCCCCCTGAAGACAGATATATCTGAGCCTGTGCATTGGGTATGCTAGCAAGAGGTTACAGTTTGAATCCCTCCAGAACTGAGACCAAAGGTTGATCTGAACTCACAAAAACAGACAAGAGGGTTACCTTGTCTGTTACACTGTTCACAAGACTGCGCTCAGAGGTTGGCACTTTAGGAGTAGAGGCCAGACCTGCTGAGTGAATTTGTGACACCCTGGTCCAACGAACATACACATTATCCACATAGATGCTGCATGGGCAGGATGCCATGGAATAATGATTGCCCACCTAAATGTCTGAAGCCTCCCTTCCAAATTTGCACAGTTAGAGGCCTGGGTGACCAACTACAAGCCCCACATGCTGGGTATATCTGAGACCTGGTTAAAACTGTACCATGACTCAGACTTGTACCATATCTAAGGCTACTCCCTCCTCTGACTGGATAGGCTGGGAAGGAAGAGAGGAGGAGGTGTTGTGCTGTATGTACAGGACCACATATTAGCTGCCATTGTTGCCTGCTAAAGACTGACTCCATAAGTGAATGGGTTATCACTGAGCTGACTATTAGTGTGGCAAAAAAACTTCATGTTGGCTGTTGCTTCAACCCCTCCAGCCTCTACTCAGGGATTGTCTAATTTTCTCTCTGGCTTGACAAACTCCACCTCATCCAGGGATATGTTCCTGCTTGGGGATTTCGACCTAAACTGGGCTGCGAATCCAAACCCGGGGCTGCACAATTCTTCTAACGTCCCATAACATGGATCAAGTAATTTCTACCTCAACCAGATACAACCAACACACTATGAACCATTCAGTCCTTGACTGGATTTTAACAAACCAGCCTGATCTAATCCTCCAAGCAGGGACCATGTCTGATGCAATTAGTGACCACAACCCTACCTACATATTTGTGAACAACAAATCGATTCACCCCCCACCAAAAATACTGTCCTTCAGAAATTTCAACACCCCAAACCATGACCTCATTACCAGACATGCACTGCCCTTAAACTGGTCCTCCCTATAATTGACAGAAAATGTCTCTTCTGCTGTCAATCTACTCACCAACACCCTCCGGAAACTACAGAACAACTATTTTCCCATCAAATCAAGGAGGGATAGAGGTGGCTGCTTACACTGGATAACCAAAGAATTGTTACAGCAAATAAAGGACAGGCACTCTAGTTGGAAAGCTTTCAAAGCATCTCCAGCCCCCCTTCTATGGAATGCCAATAGGCAACTACGAAACACCTGTAAACAAATGACAAAGTCACACAAAAAGAAATACTTTAACAACCTTAAACAAAATGCACTGGGAAATCCTCATAAATTCTGGGCAACAATTGGGTCTATACTAAATCCCAAGATCAACAAGCAAATAACACAACTTATGTCCCTAGCAGGCATAATAAATGATCCTGCGGGCATCACAGACCTTTTTAATATCATGTTCACCAACCTTAGCCTATCCCTTAGCAAGCTTCCTCCTCACCCTTCCTCCAACCACATCAGAATTGGTAGCCCCCACACTCCTCTAAGCCATCATGCCTCTACCCCCCTCTTTCTATTTCAGAGCCGTTGGTACCACTACTATTATCAAACTCCTGGAAAACCTCCCCCATAGGGGCAGCCCTGGAAGTGATGGACTCTACCCTGCCTTCCTGAGGATCATCTCCCCAGCCCTGGTAAGCCCACTAACACACATCTTTAACCTTGCTATGTCCACATCAACAGTGCTTGACACCTAGAAACACGCAAAGGTGATACCCATCTTCAAGGCAGGAGGCCCCTAGACTCAGAAAACTATAGACCCATTTCCCTGCTTCCTCCTCTTAGCAAACTGCTAGAGAAAGTTATCCATATCCAGTCATCTGAACACCTAAATAAGTTCAACCACCTATGTCCCCTCCAGCATGGCTTCCACAAGCATCACAGCACCTCATCTGCCCTGGCAGTCTTCTCTAACCACATCCTCAAAAACATGGACTTGGGCAAAGCTATGGGTGCAGTCTTTGTCAATTTGTCAAAGGCATTCGAATTAGTAGACCACAATCTCCTTCTCTCCACACTTCGACAATTTGGCTGTGCCCCTGGATCCACAGCCTGGTTCCATAGCTACATCACAAACAGGTTCCAGTCCCTGCTCATAGGCAAAACTGCCTCAGTCCCCCTTCCTACAAACACTGGTGTTCCTCAAGGATCAATTCTTGGCCCCCTTCTCTTCTCTATGTTTATCAATGCATTACCCACTGAGAATCTAAACTGTAATGTGATTCTCTATGCAGATGACCTAGTCCTGTAACACAGTGACAAGTCCTTGGATTGTATCTCCTCTACCCTCGCAGGCAACTACAGGGCAGCTGCAAGCTGTTTCATATCCAGAAAACTCCTAGTAAATGAGAAAAAGATAAAGGCCTTGCTCTTCAGATCCAAGCCCTTCTTAAACAAGACTGCCAGATCTAACACCATCCTCACTGTATGTACTACCACTGCCCCCCCACTTGAGCAGGTCACCTCTTTCTCATACCTTGGTGTTACCCTCAACTCCTCTCTCACATTTAATGATCATACAGCCCTGATTGTTAAAAAGATTAATCAGAAACTACATATGGCATATCAAGCAATTCACCTGCTTTCACCTGAAGCTCACCTAGCCATAATGCAAGGCAACCTTCTCCCTTTCCTGGACTACTGCTTCCCATCTACTCCCCAATACCCATAAAGAAACACTCCCACCTATATACGACATATAATGCTGTCAGTCACTTTGTCCTCAAAGTCCCCTCATTAACCCATCCCTGCAACCTGTATCAGTCCCTAGGATGGCTCGCCCTCCAGGCACACCTGAACTACACTGCTGGCTGCCTGGTGGACAACGCTGTCAGAAGTAACCAGCTATCCCCTTATACTCCCCTACTCATAACTACAGCAGCTACTAGACCACGTTGGGCCTCTTCTTTTCCAGCCCATGAAGTTCCTCATGTCTCTATGATGATGGGCAGCAAGGCTTTCTCTGTAATGGCCCCTCCCTCTGTAACAGTCTTCCCACTTCCATTCGTACATCCTCATCCCATGCATCTTTCAAAGCCAATCTTAAAGCCTGACTACAGAAGGAGTCCACCTGCAAATGCTCACTGGGCAGAAAAGAAACCCAGTGAACCACCATAAAACTACTGCAATCTGTTGGCCACTACCCCCTACTCAATGGAGCACCCCAAACAAACATGACTCATTTGATATCTCACACTGCTTATCTTGCATGCTACCACTACTCAGCTGGCTCAGGCAATCTGCCAGGACAGGTGTGTCCATCTGGTCTAAATTAATAGCAGTTTGACGGGTTCAAACTGCTGCTTTTTGCCTAGTTTATGAGAATGTTTAGCTACTCTGTGCGTATGCTTAACTAATTCTCATCTGTACCTTGGCCTGTATTCTTTGTCTAATGTTATGTTATCTCCATGCCTATAAACATTATGTAAATGATGACTGTTCTCTCTGTCCTATTGTTATTGTAACCACCGTACACTTCAATGTGAATTTTTATCCACTCCTGTATTTCCCTGTACTGCCACCTTGTGGCCCGGGTTGTGATTGAAAGTGGTCCACTGGATCAGTGCACTTACCTGGTTACCAAAAACATAAATAAATACATAAAATCCCACCACCCCCACTTGCATACTGTGTGACCTTGAGCAATTCACTTAACTTCCCTGTGCTGCCAGGTCACACCTGTAAACAAGCTTTCAGCTTAGGCCCTGTCCACACTACCCCTCTGTAGCGTTACAGAGTGCCTAAACCATTACCACAATAGTTTGTGTTTACACCTGTAACGTTACAAGAAGGCATTTTTGTCACCATTGTTGAAACCACATATGAGGTGGTTTCAACAACGGTTATGAAACCGGTTACGCCTCGGTAACCTTACCGGGTATAGTGTGGACGCATGGGACCGGTTCTTTAGCACAGTGCGAGCTGCATTGTGGGATCGGGTGCCAAGGTAATGGTCGCCTGGCTCCCGAAGTGTGGACTGGCGGTTCCAGTCCCGTAATGGACACTGCAGCAGTGTGGACACACTGAACCACTCCCCGGTTGTAATGGTTTCTATCCGTTTCAGGGTCTGAGCAGTGCAGTGTGGACGGGGCCTTAGTGTGCCTCTCCTGGTTAAACAATTGGGAAAAAAAACATTTTTGTTCTTTATTTTCAATCAATCACATACAATTTAATGTAGAACTGAAGCATAACATTTAAAATGCAAGAAGTACCTAACATTGAATCAAATCGCTTTATTTTCATCATGTATTACTTCTGGCTGTCCTTGTTCTTTAATTTTTTTCTTTTGCAGTCAAGATCATTAAATATGAATTTGAAGCCTTAATTATGGGCTGCAAATTAATTGGATAAGATTTGCATGTGACTCTTTTTAGCGAGTAAATATCATCAATAATGAGTGCAGTCTGACTGTTATGGGTGAGCCCATTCAGTGGTGGACATTAGTAAATTAAATTCAGTGGCAGTTGTATTATGATACTGTGAATTTGGAGTTTAGTATTTATTTTAGAATTAGGAACAATAGAATTAACATAGTCAATTATTTAAATGGATTGATATGGCATGGTACTGCATTTTTCTAAGAGGCTATATTGAACTGGACATCTTGTTGCACATATATATTTTTATATACACATTGTAAACCTAAAGTGTGTAACAATGCAATCATATATATAGCAGGGCATAGGTTCTTGAATTGCATATGCTGTGAATACATTTAATGTGAACAGTCTATTATTTTAGAACTTTGAGCAATGTTTAAATTTATTTGCAATAGAAATGTTTAACATATAAATGGAACATAAACTTTAATGGCCACTGTGTTGATAAATTTAGTTGCATGTAAGTAATTAAGGTAGTTGATGAATTTTAGGGTTTTCTAATTATGTTGCACATGCACTGTGAGTATTGAAGAATGAAGGGGTTATGGAATCGTACTCCTTCAGGAAACCACAGCGGGGAAGTGCAGGGGCTAGTAGTGCGGCTAGTGCCTAGGTGCCCTGGACTCAGGCCGGGCATATGTATGGTAGGAGACCATACTTTTGTATTACATTCAGTTGGTGTAAGCACTTTATTGCAATTTATAGTTAAGTTGTGGAAAATCAATCCTTTTTGCATTATTTAAAGTGCTATAGAAAGTTTTTTTCTGGGGTTCCCCCCCTACCATTTGACCACCCATTATTTTGCTCACCAATAACACAGTTGACAGTAGTATTTATTAATAAAGACCACATAAGCTGAAGCTGTTTTTTTGGGGTTGAGCAGCCCTGTGATTTAGGGTAGCAGATTTCCTTTTCTCTTTTTGGATTTCTAAGTTTGTAAATATGGTTTGAGACCAGTGCTGTACTTTGATGTGTCTTATCTGTAGACTTGTTATTGCTATAGAGCACTTTGCAGCATTGAAAAGCAGCAGACAGTGATACTTTGTATGTTTTATGACATGCTATCAGACAGGCAGTCTATGGCTACAGTGTTTCTATCTCCTGTTGGATCTGTTGGGGTCTGCATTTAAAACACAACAGGGGGTCTCTCTGTCATTGTCTAGTGCAAAACATGAATAGCATTAGTAAGTCAGGAAGAAATGACAATCACAGAAGTGCTGCCATGTACTGTAATGGTTTTGATTAATGTATTTTATATCTATTAAATAATGTATTGAAGGAGGTATACAAAGACAGTGTGGAGGGGTGCAACATTAGTAGGACAGACATGTCTTCACACAAGACATAGTGACAGTAGAGGTAAGTAAGATAACTAGCAACACGTCTTATTATCAGAATATATTGTGGCTTATATGTTTCTCAGCCTCATTATTGTGAATACACAATGTGTGCTTGTATGAACATACAAAGAGCTGGAAAAGTTAACGGACTGTTTCTGCCACTGGTAAACTGCAGGTATCCTACTGCATTTTAGAGTAATGCAAAAAATGACATCATTGCTGTTTTCATGTCTTGACTCTTTATTGTCTATTAAAATTAGAAAACCATGGCATGGTAGTAGAAAGAACATTAAAGAATATAAAGCATGCCTAATATGGGTTGCTTGCACAGTTCTCACAATGGCCACCTTTGAAGGTCCAAATGAAATAGAAGGCAGTATAGCATAGTGGTTAACGGCAGTAAGTTGCAAACCTGGAGAGGTCAGTTTGAATCCAATTATCTCCTTCTTGCATGCTGTGTGCCCCTGACCAAGTCATGTAACTTCCTTGTGCTGTCAGGTTGCATTTGGAAGCAAGTTCTGGTTTGGTGTGCCTTTTCTGGTTAAATAATTTCCCCAGATATAAATGTTATAAATGTCAGGGACCTGGATGCCAAATACCAAGTCTATTTATTTATTAGATGAAACTCAGTTTAGTCCTAGGTCATTGTTTAGCATGTACCCTAATGTGTAGCACTGAGCGTAGAAGTTTGCAAGCAGTGGAATAGCTAGACTGCTATGGTGGGCTAGTCATTTACCATAATTGAGTCAGTTAATTGTGATGAAACAAAGCTGTTATTTGCAGCCATCTGTCATGTCATTGTAAAAAAACACACAGGGAAAAAAAACAGTTATTTGTTACCATAAACTGTGAAATCCTCAACTGCTATTCATTTGTTATGTTTTCTTGCATTCATGCACAGGAAACATAGTGCCACCATACAAGTTTTTGTAGGTGTGCCTCCCCCACTTTCAATGCCCTGCTCCCTTTTGCAGGCACAGCTGCACCAAGCCAGTGAATGTTGGAGCTGTCTATGACGGTCGCTCAGATGTAGTGGCATACAGTTGAAAGTGAAAAACGATTGCAATCAGCAGTGGTAATGTGTATGCAATTTACATACTGCCTTCAGCAGGCAATTTACATAATGCTGTCAGCAGTATGCAAAGTGCCTACACTCTGCACTGCATCTGTACAGCTGTCATAGCTCCATTGTTGTCTACCCCTCCAACAAATACCAAAGTAGCATGCTAGGAGCCCACCCCAGTGTACTCATGTGCTCTCCTGTGCACACCACATGGCTAATGGGGGTGCCCAATCCCCATCAGCTTCGCTGCCCCCCAAACAGACTTACAGGTGGCACTCTGGAAGTTCACCCCAGCATGGCAAAAGTCCCGCAGTGTAAATAACACCTGGAAAAAAAACAGTCTCTCATTGACTGTCTTACTCCCCTTCCCAAACCCGCACCCAGCCCCTATGCACCCACCTCCCCACACACACCCCGACCCCATACTTACCTCTGGAGGTCAGTGCAATGATTTTTGGTGGACCAGGAACATGTCTGCACTCTTCAAAGCTGACCGTGAACTGAAGAAATGCCTGTAAGCTGTATAATGGAATAAATGTTTTTTTTCAACTTTGGTGCATATCTTGGCCATTTTTGGGATTTTTTATACCGATTTTTCAACATAGGGTTCTTGGGGCCCCACTTCATGAACTTAATCACTGTCATTTTGTTATTCTGTCCTGAAAGGAGATTTCGCAGTCACTGCACAGAACCACCTTTCAGGCCTGAGTAATGAAATGACAATGTCACAGTTCATGAGGTAGATCCCAAAAAAACCCTATGTTGAAAATTTGTTGGAAAATTCCCCAAAATGACTGTTTTACTAGGGTGTGTTGCGCAGTTCCTATGCATGCTCATAACTTTGAGAATTTTTAATGTTTTCACTCCAGATTTTCCACATTTCCATTTTACCACACCTCCTTATGAACAGTCCAGCTGTCATTTTTCATATCTCACCCAAAATGTGTTTGTGCACATGTAACACGCATTAACACAGCTGGTGTGTGAAATCAATGTGCAGGACACAATAAGAAAATCACAGTGACATTGGTCATGTGCAGAGGTGTTCAAATGGCTATGTTGAAAATTTGGTGACAAAAGTCCATAAAGTGACTCTATTACGAGCGTGCATTGTGCAGTTTCCATGCACCCTCATAAGTTTAAGAATTTGTAATATTTTCAGTCCAGATTTTCAACATTGACATTTTTCCACACCTCATTATGAACAGTACAGCTGTTATTTTTCACACCCTGGCCAAAATGTTTTCACACTTCCAGTGCAAAATAACGTAATCACTGTGGGAAATCAGTGTTAGGAACAGATTACGAAAATCACAGTGACACGGTTCATGAGTAGAGGTCCCAAAATGCCTATGTTGAAAATCTGCTGTAAAAAATCCCCAGCCTACTTGCATTATGGGTGTACGTTGAGCAGTTTCTATGTACACTCATGACTACACTAGTTTTTGTATAGTTTCACTCCAGATTTTCAACAATGCCATTTTTTACACCGCCTTATGAACAGTACACCTGTCACTTTTCACATCCTGTTCAAAATGTGTTTTTGCACCAGTGACACCAAATGGCAAAGTTGCTCTGCAAAATCACTTTTCCCATAACGAACTGATAGTGTCACTGTTGATGTGATGGGGTCACAAAAAACTCATGTGGAAAACTTGGAGTAAAATACCAAGAAACTCCCAGGGTGTTAGGGTTTTCAACCATAACTCCCTACACTGTAGGGACTGAGAGGCATGGGGTGTGACTTGGGATTGTTGACAGTATTGCTCATGCCATTTCACCCCCACCCCCACCCTGCAGCTGTTGACAGGCATTGAGGTGTGCCTTGGACCCTTTGCCCCCAGAGTTCACCCCATTCTCCTACACTGCACCCATTTCATCATATTTCCTTATGGAATGGGGTGAATGTAAAGCCTAAACACCCCAAGGCACACCTCAACACTTGTCAGTGTCTAAAGGGCAGGGTGAGGTGAAATGTTGCGACCATCATGGGCAATGACCCAAAGGCACACCCTAATGCCTGTCCATCTCTGCAGAGTGAGGGTTGAGTTGGTATCAGTTCAATACTTCACTGCCATTCCTATACTGCATCTGTGTAACTCCTGCACTTCCACTGCTAATGCCAGCAAGCAAACATTCGGCATTGACAAATGCTTGGTAAGTGTGCATCACTGACCTAATAGGGAAGAGAACACTAAGATAATCTCTATTGTAAACTTCAGGTTCATTCAGAAAGGAATATATTGAACTGCCCTCTGTTTCTCTCTCTCTCTTTCTCTCTCTCTCTCTCTCAGCTCCTTTGCAACATGATGGGGTGAGAGAGAGAAGAGAGAGTGAAAAAGAGAGAGATCGCCATAGTAAAAAAAAAAAGCATTTGTCAATGGTGAATGTTTGCTTGCTTGTATTGGCATTGGTAGTGCAGGAGGCAGAAATAGGCATCATAAAAATGGCAGAAAAGTATTGATGTTGCCTGTGTGAATTGTACAGTACTGTAACGTAGTAGGTATGTACTGCATATCTTCCTATCGCACAGCTCGTTAGCTTTCTGGTATTGCATTAATAGCAGGGCCATTGCCAGGTGGGGTTCATCAGGTTTGAATGAATCCCCCCCCTTGGCTTTTCTTTTCTGAGTGCTAAAATCAGATTCTCCTGCTTTGACGATCTCTTACATTTAAATGTGCAATGCCGCTAAGCCTCTCCTGTGACAGGTGATGGCACTGAGTAGTTGTTTAGTAACTCTTGTTCTGACTGTACTGCATTGCCTGAAAAAGATGTCTGATGTAAGTCGCACACGGTGTAATAAATAACGGAATTAATCGGCTGCCCTTTACTGAATTAAAACAAGCCCAAATGATCTTCTGAAAACTCCATTTATTATGCTAGTGCATGGCCACAGGTAAAAAAAATGTAATACCCGATTACAGAGCAAACTCGATGAGTGTGAGAAGCAGCAAGAATGGTCATGGTGCTGCTCAACTCCATGGGTTTTGTGTCTTGCTTTTACTTGTAAGATTTCCAGTGGGTCTTCCATGAATGAAGCTCATGTTATTTTTTGATTGAATAGCTAGAAAGATATTAATCTTAGCTTGGAAATTTGTGGAGCATCTGTTTTGAATAATTTTGGTCCCATTAGTGCCTATGTTTTGTTGGATATTGAGTCCGCAGATAAACAAGCTGAGTTGGATGAAAGATATCTGGAGCTCCAGCTTCTTGGATCCTGATCCACTGAGGGAGTCAGAACCTCAGTGTAACCCCCCCCCTCCCCTTCACCCGCAGCACAGTCTGAATTATCTGAATGCCACAGAATGGTTTGAGGTGGGTTTGGAGCTGTGTACCCCACCAACCAATTAAGTCTGCAGATAAACCAGCTGAGTTGGAGGGGAGAGATGTCTAGAGCCCTAGCTTCTTGGATTCTGACTGAGGGAGAGAGCCTGGTGGTTCTTTCACACTTGCCTCATTTATTTTAATTTTTTTCACATTTACAGGTGTAGTTAGGCAGACAGGTTAGCCAGTTTGTCCAGGTGGGAGAGTTAATTTGATCTGGGACCCGTGAAATCCCACATACTAACTTCCAGCCAGAAAATTCATAATTAACACAATTAGGGGCTTCTGCTGTCTAGAGGAAGCCTTGGAAGGAAGATAGAATTTTTAGGCAGTGGTGACAAGCATTGAGGATGCTCTGGGATACCTGTACTGCACAGGTTATTTGCTAAGTTGCCCATTCTCCCTACAACTGTTCCATTGCTCTTAGAACAAAACAGCAGCCCCTGCAGCAAATATCTGGTTCAACCCCTGAGCTTTTCTTATCACCGCAGAACCGCTTCCTCAGGTCATAACCCATAACAGGGAAACAGTACGATTCCATCTGCAGAGATCCATTTTTTCTAGTGCAAACACCACCACCCCTTTTTTCCCTTCACCCACAGCAGCCACAGACTGAATAACAATGCTCCAAAATGGTTTGAGCTTGGTCTGTAGCTTACCCCCCCAGCCAACCAACCAACCAACTAATTGTTTTTGTGAGGTATTCCCACCAAATAAAACATTGGGTGGCTAATTCCGTTGAGAGACAGTGCATGCGGCGAGAGTGAGCCGAGTCTGTGGAGAAGTAAGACTGAAACCGGGGTCTGGGTGATAAATATGAAGCAACGTGACCGTCAACTGAAGAAAAATGACAATAATCTGCCACTGGTCAGGCTAATTACTGATTTATTCAGCCAGCCACCGGCGCCTCCTGGTAAGTGCTGCTACTGTACTGCCATAATCAACGCTCTGTAGTAGATCGTATTGGGGAAATCTGTGGCCATGAGAGGTAGCTTTTCATAAAAACGGCGTCTGTGAGAATTGAATTGATCATTTACCACAGAACATTTATGCCTCAGAGTAAAGACTGAACTCTCTCACTTAGACACTGTGGATCTCCACTATGTCTCCCATCATAAGCATACCTCTCAACTGTCCCTGATTTTTAGGGATGTCCCTGAATGATGTTGCCTCAGCATTTTCCTGTGTCCCTCTAAAATTTGTGTTTTTATGACAGAACAGTTGATTGTAAGCACAAAATAATGCCCATATATCACAGTTACAGACTTGTTCTTCTTCACAAAATGCATCTTACACTAATTCCCTCATTCTGTCAGTTTTTTGAGTGAATATTAACAATAGATGTGTCCCTGATTTTTGGGGTCTTTGGCCCTGATTTTTTTAAGCCTTGTCCCTAATTTATGAGGCAAGAGATTGAGAGGTATGCTCATCAGTTGCACACAGTTAGTGCCATGAACCTTATCTTTGATGGCCATCATGTGAATCAAGTGCAATGTTCTGCTGCCTAAATGTGATAATGTAGGGATTGTGCTAAAAGTTGTTTGGTTTGCCAATGATGTCCCTGTGTCAGACTCTAGTATTTATTTGAAAGTGGTTTCCATTTTTTTTCTGGCTTCCTAAACTGCTCAGCTGTGTGCTTGTTACTGTCCAGAAGCCAATGTGGACCTGTGAGCCCTAATGAAAAAACTATATGTGAAACAAAAAAATGTAAATGCCCCATCCCATCTTTCTATGGGTTTTTCAGTGATAAGCACTATAAGTGGAAAATTAGAGTGGGTTGGGGAGTAGGGGATGCAGTTTAGGTGCAGGCCCAGGCCAACATCTGCATAACGTGTAGGGCTACTACATGGTGTGCCCCTTTAAGACTTGTGCTAACGCTGACTTTATTGATTGTCCATATAATGAAAGTCCAAGGTATTTGTAATGTACTCTGTTGCTGAGCAAATAAGGTTGAGTCCACATGTTGTATTTCTATTCATGAGCAATGAGGTTTCCAAGTTACCTTTCTAGTTCAGCAAATGATTTCTAGAAGGTTGAAGCTGCCAAATAGAAAATTTGAAACAGCCAAATGTGAGAGTGAATTGTATCACTTGCATAAAAGTTGATGAGAAATAAAAGCAGGTTTGAGTCTTGTGATGTACTGCAGCAGCATCACTATAGGGAGTATACACACATCTGCCTATTTCAGGAAGTCTCCCTGATTTTGCCCATTTTCTACATCCCTCTGCTTCCTCTGGCACATTCCAATTCTCCAAAATTCATCAGAATCAAAGAACATGTGTGGGGGTCAATAGAAATGTGGAACAAATGTGGATTATGTGTGTGTGTTTCACATTTTAATCTAGGCACTGGAATTTAAGGTTAAAAGTCGTGGGCCGATATATTCAAACTGCACCAGGCTGTGGCACAAGCCTGGGCGCAGCCCAACTTTGTTGTGCAGGGGTGTAGTCTGGGCGATATACAATGGATCTGCAATATGGCACAGCAGCTTTGAATATCACACCCTGGCTACCCCCACTGTGCATGGTACAGTGGCACTGCACCAGCACAAGTGACCAGAGTGAAGCATGGAGATGCGCTGGCACAAGTGCCATTGTGCCATGCACAGCACCCGCAATATTCAAAAGGGGACATGCAGATGGAGCCATAATTTATGCAAGGTGCACAGGGGGTGATTTGCATCTCATTATGGACCCATTTGCATTCCATTAGCATGCAGATGCACCGATCTCTGATGACTTGCGCTTGGTGCCCTGTCAGGTAGCAGCCATCGGGGACCAACGTCCCCTGCAGTCCGATTGGGGACATTCCTGTAACATAAAAAAAAACCTTGTCTAATATCCCTGGTGGTTCAGTGGACCTCTATATGCCAGATCATGGGCATCAGTATAGTTCCTCCCCATACAATGTCCCCGGCGGTCCAGTGGAACAATCACTGCCCGATCTCGGGCATCAGTAACACATAACAGACCCCTTCCACCCTGGTGGTCTAGTGCACCCTCCTCCCCACCCTCATACTGAGCCCCACTGCCCTGCTCCCCCCCGCCGGCTGATGGGGGGGGAACGGGGTGGTGGGGCTCAGTGGGTGGGAGCAGAGGGGGGTACACTAGATCACCAGGGTAAAGGGTCTGTTATGTATAACAGATGCTCACGATTAGGGAGGCGATCAGTCCACTGGACCAAAGGGATATTGGACGGGAACTATACTGATGACCGTGACCGGGCACATAGAGGTCCACTGGACCACCAGGGATATTGGACGGGGGGATTTCGCTCCAGGGATGCCCACGATCGGGCATGGGGGGGTGCCACCAGGTGGCAGCTGCCTTTGCACCCTACAATCGACGGCTTCGCCTGTGGGTGCCAATCGCTGTTCCTTTTTTTGGATTAACTTTGTGCAGGCGCGGGTAGGGTTGCTCATGCGACTCTGCACATCCTGGGCTGAATATCAGGCTGTGCAGGTTATGCATGGGTGGCTCCCCCCATGCCTGCATACATTACTGGTGCTCTCCAGTGCATCGGGATTTGTGCGGCGCACTTTTCTCTTTTGAATATCACGCCGAGGCGCATCAGTGGGTTGCGCATGCCTCAACACTGTTGCTCCATGTGCAACCCTTTTGAATATCTGGGCCATGGTGTTTAGATAATTGGTTCTGAATATAAAACTATTTTCTCATTCTCTGTCCATCACAGAGAGAGCAGCTGACAGACAGTGACCATATAAAAAGCCCTTAGGTTGCTGACAGAATTAGACCATATAAAACATAACCCAATGCTTAACAAAATCATTGTTCTCTTTTACTTTGACCAAACTAGGCTTGTAAATCTAGAAAGCTACAGAAAAGTTGTGTGGTCCCCACTGCTTAGAGCAAAGCACTGAACAAGGAAGGCTAGTGACTATAACTCACTGCAGAAGTGAAAAAATATTGACCCTGTGGGGTATAATTAATAATTTGTCATGTTATTTGTGGTAATGCAGCAAATTACGTCTATTCTCTCTTTGGGCAGGCTACAGGGGCAAATGTACAGCAGCTCAGCAGGGTCAATGGAATTTTTTTTTTTTTACTAGTTTGTTCATCAGGCATTCACTTTCAGTTGCTGGGGTTCTGAACAAGTTGAGGGGGGTAATTTTATTGTGATAATTTAAATTGGTGCGGCTGCCCAAACCTTAGATTTTCAAAGCAAGAGGAAGAGTCTGGGTTGGTGGCAGGTGGTGTGACAGGTAAGGGAGAGACAGTGGACTGGGGAAGGAGGATGGGGAAGCTGCAATCTAGGTTAGTAGCTGCACACTCTGGCAGGCTTTGATAGACTGGTTGGTCTGTTTCTGCTGGGAGATTCATATGTATATTTATGTATGTATTTTTAGGATTTGTTCACTTTATTGTGAGGTTGTGTGGGCTTGCTTTCAGTTGCTGTAGGTGGGGGTCTGAATGAGTAACAAAACAGGTATTGTAATGGTTAGGACTTGAACCCAGGCCACCTGGAATACCGTTCGAATTGTGCTAACCAACCCAATAGCAACAAAATATTTAGTTTTAATAATCATACAGGAATGTGGTCTGCATATTTCATGGAACACATACAAACAGAGGTGAGAGAGTAAGTGCCACAGCTGGGACTTGAACCTAGGCCGCCCAGTCAAATACCATTCTGATTGCACTAACTAGCTGTCACTTGGGCATCTGGAACATGAGTAATCTGAAATGTGTTCTGGTTGGCCTGGGTTCAAGTCCCAGCTGAGGTAATTATTCTTTCTTACCTGTTTTTGTATGTGTTCCATGAAATATGCACAACACAGTCCTGTGCGAAAAAGTACATGTTTTTGTAACTATTGAGTTGTGCATTTGAGAAAGGTGGATACTGTTTAGAGTAGGGACCCAGCTGATGGTGAGGGTCCACCTCAACAGTGGTAGCTAGGTGACTCCGCGGGGCCCTGAGGTGAATACCTGAGTCCCCACTCATTTTAAAATTAAATTAGTAAAATTGCCAATCACGGCTGCACAAAACATTTTTGTTGCATTTACTCTGTGGGGTACATTGACTTATTTGGGGGGTTATGTGTCATAAATATGCAGTAGCACCCCTCTTTTTTCAATGCCATTCATAGTTTGTACACACACACCATTTGAGACAGTTGTCGTTGACAGTAGACACAGCCGAGGATTTAGCAAACTGGGTGACTTTGCTGCAGGGCCCTGAGTTGAATACCAAGAGACGCCCACTCCTTATGGAATTACTGCATTGCCAATGGGGAGGGATGCATGGACTTTGTTTGTTGATGTGTGCATTAGCTCTCTATAAGAATGATACAGTTTCAGAATGGACAAAGGTGACCAGCACTAACCTTGGATAAGGTTAGTGTTGCATCTCTAAGTGGCCATATGTTTGATTATTCCAGCTTTAATCTGTTTTGCATTGACTTGAGTTTGCCATGGGAAGCCTTAGTAACACAGGGGTCAAGTGTTTAACTAGTGTACATTGACCACAGCTAGTGCAGCTAACTCTAAAAGCTAACTAACTTGGCGCGGGCACTCGCATCCTTTACGTACATTTTGCACGTTGGGACACTTAGTCTTTTTTCGCAAAAGTACCCAAGACACTCAGCCACCAAGCCCTGGGAATCAGTAAACTTTAGGGAATTTTTTTATGTTACAGAGGCCCAGGGCAGTTATAACATATTACAGCCACTGCTCAAATAACTAAGCCCTTGTTACTTTGTAGTGGCCACAATTTGTTTGAATACACTCTTGAAACAGAATGTAGATTAAAATGCCCTAATAGAAATTAATGGAGCTTTCTGCAGAACACTACAGTAAAAACAGTGCTGGCACTGGGGTCTGCTCCCATGCATTTGAATGGGAACCCCTGGAAATTTTACAAGGACTCACTTTTCGGTTCCAGACCTTGTTTTTCATAGCCAGTCTCGGACCCCACTGGACCCCCAATCAAAAAATCCTACTAAGAGTGACCATCCTGCTGTGAGTCCATGTTGCCTCAGATCCTGAGCACGCTGGATTCCATATGTGCCACCATCCTTTCTTTCAGCACAGTGTCTCCATGATCTTTCCCACCACTGAGTCATGAGTGTGGGGATGCACTCAATTCCAAAAACTGCATGTTTTACAAATTTCTTTTCCGGATTCTATATTATGAAAGGTTTTGGTACTTAGTGATGGTAGAAGTCAACTAATTAAGCAATAAGGCATGACCAGGGGTTAGATTAACAGTGTGTTAATCACCCACTAGGGTGTAATGAGGCACGAGGTGCAGCTGAGTGCCATATTGCCCCTAGGGGGTGATTAACTGACTGTTAATCTAACTCCTGGGAGTGCCTTACTGCTATTATAAAACAATTTCCAAAAGAAGAGTGCTAAAAGAATACTTTTTGAATGTGTTCCTCATTTAGAGGGAGACTTTTAATAAAATAGTTCTTCAACCAACAGTTTAAGAATTCTGGTTCAAAATCAGAATGCAGCATTCCAGTCATTCAGCAGTGCTAGAGGATGGAATACTGACAGGAAGAATCCATGTGCCATCGTGAGCAGGCTGTACATGACAGTGTAACATGGATTACTGTAAGGGTGTTGGAATCCTAACAGCCAATCAGATTGCAGCATTTCTGAGAACATTTTTATAATTACAGTTCTTGTTAGTTGGAGTATACCATCACTAGATGCCATAACCTGATGCATAATCAGGAAAGTGGAGGAAAGACGCTTCGTCAAAAAGGAGCACAGACCATGCTCTGCTATAAAAATGTCAAAGGAGCACAGGGATACTTAGCGGATCAGGAAGTGGGAGAGTGATCATGTGAGCAACCCATTGGGGTAAATTGTGTGGGCCATTCCCTTTCTGTGGGGCCAGACAAGAAAAGACTGCAAGGAGACAGCATGGATGAGTTCCCCAAGAGGTAAGGGAGCTTCCTGTTTAATACTGTTATGGTTTGTAAAGGGGAGATGGTAACTTTGCACTGGGATGCCACCAAGTTACCTTTGCCTCACTCCCTTGATATGCTTTTTGAAACAGGGAAAAAAAGACACTATGAGGAGCCTGACTCACTTCCACCTTGTGAGATTGTTGGCCACAGTTCAGAAGCTGAAGGAATGGATGAAGAAATAAATACCCAGATTATTCCTACTGAAGGTGACATCTCAGACTGTGCAGTACTTCCTATGGATGCTGATCAACCAATAGTTTCTGGCCAAGTTGAAGACAATGAAACTGTTGCTAACCTTCACGATAACTGCAGCAGTGCAGAGTCTTCAAATTACCCTGAAGAACTGAGAAACGAATATTCTCCACAAAGTAAGTAGCAAAATTTCTGTTAACATACTAAGAGCCAGCAGAATATGCCAAATGGTCTGTCTTGCCTGCTCGAAAGCCAACAACCTAATCGTTGCTCGCCTTATCACCCCAGCCCCAAGAGGTCTTCTTTACTTTCAGTTTCCACTTGTACCTGTCCTCCTTCTTAAAACCATCCACTGTGCCTTCCTCCACCAGTCTCCTGGAAGTGCATTCCATCGGCTCCACCACCCTCTCAGTTAAAAAATGCTTCCTACATTCCCCTGAATTCCCCTCCAACTTCCACTCATGGCCCTGGTCACTCCCCCTTCTTCAGCCTAAACAACTCCCTGGTTCCACTCCAAATTATTCCCTTTACATACTTCAAAACTCTATCATGTCCCCCATCCCTCCTCTCCTCCAGTGAGTAAAGCCCAAGCTCATCCAGATCTCCATGGACTGTCTCCTCTTCCTCACTATCCACCAGTGCTCCCAATTTTGACTCATCTGCAAAAGACTCAACCTATTTCTAACCCCTCCCTATATCTGAGACATAGGCATTGAACAAGAGTGGCCCCAATACTGAACCCTGAGGGACTCCACTGATTACCTTCCTAGGGGTTGATATTATCCCACTCACCATTACCATCACATCTCTTTGTTCAATAGATGATGATACAGCATTGATACAGCTATTTCCTACCTGTATCTGACCTTGCATGTTTTGAAGTTTATTTACTGGTTGGCATGTGCTAACTCTGCTTTATGGAAGCCGAATAAGGGCACACAGCACACTGATCTTTCATGTTTCAGTGTGTGGTGGACATTCAATCCACCTTGAAGTTGAAGAGAACTGCTGACTGCCATGGGGGGGGAACTATGGTTCTTTCCATGTGCAGAAAAACAAAACAGAATGGTAAAATACACAAACTGACTTTATAACACAAGCCACAACATGCTGCATATTTTGCTTAGCGCTGACAACTACTGTCAGAAAGCCATGCTTGGAATAAATTGCTACTGTGTGCATGTAGTAGGCAGTAGACATCACCCAATGTATTTACTTTGTTTCCAACAATTGATAGTAATTATTGCTTTTCTTCTTTTTCAGGTGACTATGATGCATATGTAATTGAGGACATTGGAAACGTCATTAATGCAACAAGGTGTACATCAGAAATAGGCAAAATATTAGCAACACTATCCAGTGGCCAGAAATACCACTTATTGAGGAACCACTTCAAGCCAAGCAGTGACTATTTATATCCATCTATGTACATGAATGGGTATAACCGTGGATTCAATGGTAGCAAGTGGCTGACTATGTACAAGTGGCTAGTGTACAGTCCGAAACTTGATGGAGTATTTTGCATCCCGTGCACATTGTTTGTTCATAAATGGGATGACATGGGGATTCTAGTGATCAAACCATTTACAACATGGACAAAAATATCAGATACCTTAAGTGGACATGCCATCAGACCATATCACAGATTAGCCTTACAGGGAGCTGATGCATTCAGAATACAAATGGAGAAGCCCGAGAACAGCATGCCTATTATTCTCGATCAGCGAAGGTTGGAAAACATTTCCCAGAATCATCATATACTTAAACTAATAGCCAAGGCAGTATTATACCATGGAAGACAATGCATTGTTTTAAGGGGTAGCAATGAGAGATTATCGGACTGTGGCAATCACGGAAATTTCATTGCACTACTGCAGCTTCTTGGAGAATCTGATACAATTCTGAAGCAACGTATTGAAGCATGGTGGAAAAAACAGATTGAAAACAAATGAAGCCAAGTACTTTATATGTCCCCTATGTCGTAAAATGAGATTATTGAAGTGATTGGGCTACAGAGTATTCAGAAGCACATACTCCGTGAAGTACAAGAAGCACAGTACTTTGCTATACTGGCTGATGAGGTAACATGCCATAACCATGAACAGATGCCTTTAGTTATTAGATATGTAGACAAGAACAACAACATTAGAGAGGAATTTATAGAATTTGTTGATCTAAATGTTACAATGGGTGTTGCCATTGCAAATGAAATCATCTGTTTCCTTGAGAAAGGTGGACTGAATCTAAAGAACATTACAGGCCAGGGGTATGATGGTGCTGCTGCAATGTCAAGTGACCGAGTTGGAGTACAAGCTCAGATTAAACAGCATGCACCTTTAGCAACATATGTCCACTGCAGTGGAAATTGCCTGAAACTTACTATTGTGCATTCTTGCAAAATCCCTACAGTACACAACACATTGGATAAAATGAAGGAAACTTACATGTTTTGTAATCGCAGCCCAAAGAGAGAAGGATTACTGAAATGCATTATAAGCAAACATGTTGAAGGAGCAAAATCACGGAAACCATTATTAGATTTATGCCACACGAGATGGGCAGAACGGGATGAGGCATTTCAATATTTTTACCATGCATATGTTTACATGGTGACTGCCATGGAAGTAATAACATATGGCCATCATGCAGAACAGTACAATGAATCATTTACCAGAAGCAATTGGGACCTGATGACAAAGACTGATGCATGCGGACTTCTTCATACTCTTACCACCTTTGACTTCATCATTAATTTAACAACCATATATTCAACAGTGTCACATCTGCATGGCATTTCTGTGAAACTTCAAAGTACCACAAATGACATTATCAATGCATATTCAATGGTGAGCAGTATTCAATTCCTAACTACTGTAGCAGTACAGCTTGAGGATGTTTTTACATTTTAGAATGACCTAAGGAGCACATTCTCACTTCAGCACATGCTTTTCTGCTTTTCATTATAGGAAACAGTCACTATTTAACTATTTGTCATTTCCATAGGTATCTGATGTGAAGCAAACATATGCTGCTCTTCAAGAAGATGTGCAGGCAGCTTTCAGCAAAATAAACACACAAAGCATCAGACTGGCAGAAAAGCTGGAAGTTGAACCGTGTAGATCAAGAATGGCTGGGAGACAGCAGCACAGAGCTAATGTACCAGCTCAGACAATGGAGGAATATTATCTGCGAAACCTGGCTATCCCATTTATAGATCACATTATTTTTGAACTTAAGGCACAGTTTACTGGTAATTAAAAGTTTATTTTACTTATGTCTTTTTTAACCGGGTAAGCAGAATGATACGGAGCAGTTCAGTTACAATCTGGCCCCCAAGTGTGGCAGACATTACACATCAGCAAGAAAAGTACAATACAGTGCCACAACAAAACAAGACAACTGAAGCATGCTTTACTGTGTGGTCAAACTACGTATCTCAGCATTTTGAAGAATACAGAAAAATCAGTACATACAGGTGCAAATAAGATGCAAGAAATGGATACACAATTTAAGGCCTTAAAATACTACAAGCATATAGGATGCAGACAGTCTCTGGGAGCCATGTAAATAATTCATTAAGATGGAGTGGTACATAATTTTAACAGGAGAGCTAAGTGCATAGTCATAAGTAACTACAGAGTCATTTTTGGGTGTATGTTGTATTAATTCGAAGTACATGCTAATAGGTCAGTAAGACAGGTAGACATTATACAAAACCAGAACAGCATACAATGCAGAGGGTAGGAGCATTAGATTAGGGTGGGATATTTCATAAATCAGAGCAAAACTGTCAGTTATTCATTTCTGATTGTCTTCTCTTCTTCTTTCAGGTTTATCCATCACAGTGAGTAAACTTATGCATCTGGTCCCTTCAGTCCTGTGCTCTGCAAATGTGGAACTTTCAAATGTAAATCAACTTCTTGAAGCTTACAGTGATGACCTACCCTCTCCAGAATTGTTTCAAGAGGAACTTTTACGCTGGAAAGTCAGCTGTTGTAACAGATACAGTAATGTTAAAGACATGCCAAATACTGTTGAACAGAGTATCAAAATCTGTGACAGCGATATGTTTCTGAACATTTATATGCTGCTGAAGATATTCGCCACTTTACCAGTGACTTCTTGTGAATGTGAGCAAAGTGCTAGTACCCTGCGGAGGTTAAGTACTTACCTTCATTCAACAATGGGACAGCAGCTACTGAGTGCTCTTGCACTAATGCACATTAACAGTGACTTTAATGTAGACATTGACATGGTTGTAGACTTAATTGCAAAAATGCACCCTCTCAGAATGCAGCTTTCATCTGTTTTATACAGCTAAATTAGACTCAAGAATGCACACATGGACTTCGATTTTCTGTACTCAGTAGACTGCACTGTTTCTGTATTGTTTCACTCAGGACATACAAACATTAGTTTATGGTGCACTGAGTGCACCATAAACCAATGTTTGCACATCTGGATTACTTACAGTAGGTGATGCTCACTTAATCAGTCAAACCTAATTTAAAGTGAAACTCCTAACGAGTCCCTCAGTAAGTGCAGCATCAGCTGCGGAAACACCACACTATGGCTCAGCATATTAGAATTTTTATTTACTACCTGAAGCCCCGGAATTTTGATGAAAAAAAAACATTCGTCAATGATGATGATGATACAAGTTTGATATCCAGTCAAATTGGCCTTTTAAACTGTAAGGCACAGTTGGTATCTCTTTATTTTTAGTACTTTCAGTAATCTTGAGTGTCTGTGTGAAGGAAATGATAGTATATTCCACCTGGCTCATAAGTTAGGTTTTGTTTGTCAGGCCTATCCCATTACTTGTCTATAACGATAAGCAGAATAAGCAAGAAAATGCGCCACAGAGCATCTAGTACCCAGGGCTTCTGCCTCGCTGCTCCCAGACACAGCTTTTTGAAATACGATTTTTGCATGATGAACTGTGTGCAAATATACTACTCATTGCAAAAAGACCCCCCCCCCACAAAACTCCTGGCAACAGCCCTGAATAGTAGCAATCTTTGAGGTCACTAAAAACCATGCCCTGTGCGATCCAAACATCACAATCCATCACTGCCACACACACTCCCAGACTTACATATCCTTTTTTCCAATGATCCCCAATGTGAACATTTATAGAATTGCAGGAAGATGGATCTTCAAACCTATTTAAACTGGGATACAGCAAAAGTTAAAAAAAAAAAGTTCTTGACATTTGGGCTGAAAAATTGCATTATTATTTTGCAGAGCTACACATTTTTGTGACTGTGCCCTTATGCTAGAAAAGGGGTAGAGAGAAAACAATATTTGATTTTGCATAAAAAAACACAGGCAGATGCAGTTATGTCCTCTAAAGACTAGATTAGGCCACAATATTCCACTCTGAAAAGTGGAAAGACAGAAGATGTTGTAATACACAAGGGATGACAGACCTTAAAACATTTCCTGTTGCTTTTTCCTGTGTTTAATAAGATCAGAAACAAATAATTGACTCCCTTGATGTGCACTGTGTATTCCAGGCTATATAAATAGTGTACCACTTGCTCACTTTTAAAGAAATTTTCCAGTTTTTAGCAAAACACTGACAGATGGCATCAGCAGAAATCAAATCTCATAACATTACCAAAATACCCCTTGAATTTCAGTATATAAAAGAATCCATTCTTTATTATTAAAGAATGAAGAAAATCAGTTTTTTGCCACTTAGACTGCATCTGTTCCTGCTGCTTTTCCTGCCTTATAATTCTCTGCTGTGAATGGCATCATAACCCCTTACCATGGCACCATGACAATGACTGACTCTGATGTTAGAAGCAGAAGATTGGGATTTAAGGCAGGAAAAGCAGTCAGGACAGATGAAGTGTAAAGGAAAAAGATAATGTTTTCATGTAAAATGCCTTCTGTAATAAAAAAGGAACAATTTTCAGAAGGACAGTCTTACAGGATTTAGGAAACTGTCCTACATGCTGGGCCTTTGGAGATCTTAGGGCTCAGCTCCGGGCAGCATGGGCAGAGATTGCACACCTCAGATTTCATATTCAAGAGGAAATACATTATAAGAACCACCCGCCATTTCCCCAGCATCCAACAGAAAAACCTCGACCGCAGAGCGTAGTTGGTCCAGGAGGTTGGCAGGTGGTTAGGAGGGCCAAATTGGGTGCCCCATCACTCTCTGCTCTCCAACATATTACCTCCAAAAAACATATAAACACTACAAATAGGTATCTTCCTCTATCTATGAAATCAAACAAAGAGGCAGAAGACACTGCAGAGCAGGACACTGCAGCACAGGAGCTAGCACATCAAAACTCACCCAAATCAGGAGCCAAAACAAAAAAAGCAAAAAGGAAATCCAAAAATCTTCCGATCATAGGAGACTTCATGATTCGGGGAGTTGATACCCATCTCCAGCCAGGGGTAATGGTCAGATGTCTCCCAGGTACATCAGCATGGAGAGACACTGACCGCATTGCTAAAATTGTTCACAAAGCAGGAGAAAACATTGATGTCCTAGTACACATAGGGACTAATGATCTCGC
This sequence comes from Neoceratodus forsteri, assembly GCA_016271365.2. Classification (NCBI taxonomy): domain Eukaryota; kingdom Metazoa; phylum Chordata; order Ceratodontiformes; family Ceratodontidae; genus Neoceratodus; species Neoceratodus forsteri. Next base: position 679,550,244 of record CM057456.1, on the reverse strand, counting down.
CAGCTGGTCAGTTGTGGCAGCCAAGGAACACCTGACCAGGCTGGGTGACAAACTATCACCTATTTCATCTGACATCTCCTTCTCTGAGATCCTGCCGGTCTGGGAGAGGGGAGCAGATGGACAGAAGGTCAGAGAAGAGGAGATAGGGAAGCTAAACACGTGGCTCAAGGGCTGGTGCCAGGAAAAAGGACACAGATTTGTAGGGAACTGGCAACAGTTCTGGGAGCGAAAGTTCTTTAAATTTGATGGACTGCATCTGACTAAGAAGGGAGTCAGTGCATTGGGGCAGAAGTTTGACATCTTTGCAGAATATTTAAACAAGCAAATGGGAGAGGGGTGCAGTGCCCCATACGTCAAATGGGAAGAACACCCCTCTCCCTTCAGCTAGTGGTCAAACAGGGTTTCAGCATGTTTGCAGTTCATTTGCATCACCAGGTGAGAAAAAAGGTTTGTTTCCCCATATGACGCACAGGAGTAATGCCAAACCTCACCCAAAAACCAACACACCAACATCTGGCCAATGGAAAATCATGTACACAAATGCTCACAGCCTAGGAAATAAGATCCCAGACCTGCAAGCAATAATGTCAGAGGCTAAACTGGACATAGTAGCAATTAGTGAGATGTGGTTTACCACTAACCACACTTGGAAGACTTCAGTACCTGGCTATGTACTGTTCAGAAGAGACCGAGGTGCAAAAAGGGGGTGAGGAGTGGCCCTGTATGTCAACGAAACTATCAAAGCTACAGAAATTCAGAATACACATGAGGAGCCAGAAGAACTGTGGGTCACCCTGAAAACAGGAAATAGGACAGCCATAAGAAATGAGGTTGTCTACAGGCCCCCAGACCAGGGGGAGGACATAGACACATTACTGTTAGAAGATATACAAAACATGACAGCTAAAGGGGAGGTTCTGATAATGGGAGACTTCAACATGCCGGATACAGATTGGTCAATACCAGCAGGAACATCTGCCAGAACTAGATACATAGTGGATACCCTGCAGGGGGAGGGCAACAAACAACTGGTACAGCAACCCACAAGAGACAGGGCTATCCTAGATCTAGTACTGACTAACAAGGAAGGGATCACAGATCTCCAGGTAGAAGGTCACCTGGGGGCCAGTGACCACCACATGGTATGATTCAATTTGGCTACTACATCTAAATCATCCCTTTCCAAGGCAAAAATATGGGACTTCAGAGGAGCTGACTTTGATAAGATGGCCAACAGAGTTAAGCTAGCCCTGGCAAAAAGAAACACAGGTGAGGGGTACAGGCAAAGTGGGCAAGCTTAGGGATGCAATACTTGAAGCAACATCCTATTGTGTTAGACAGAAAAGGAAGGCAAAAGAAGAAGGAAACCACTTTGGTTCTCAAGTACAGTAGCAGAAAAGGTCAGAGCCAAAAGGCTAGCCTTCAGGAAATATAAGGGAACACAGCGGGATGAAGATAGGGAGGCATACCAAACTGCCCTAAGGGAAGGCAGTAAGGCAGGCAAAGTCCCAAACTGAGGAAACACTAGCACGAACAGTAAAAGAAGGTGACAAGACTTTCTATAGATACATTAGTGAAAGGAGAAAGTCCAGAGAGAGTATTGCTAAGCTTAATAGAGAAAAGGGAGCATGTGAGGAGGAGGACCCTGTAAAGTCATCTATCCTAAACAGATACTTTTGCTCAGTATTTACTGAAGAGAAGGTAGGGCAGGGCCCACAGCTCAGCATCATGGACACGGGGGGGTTGAGCACTACTCCCTTCACAAAAGAAAGGGTGCTACAAGAGCTTGCTAAGCTCAGGGTGGATAAAGCAATGGGACCTGATGGCATACATCCCAGGGTACTTAAGGAGCTAAAGGTGGAACTAGCAGATTTATTAGCCGAACTGTTTAGTGAGTCTCTGAGGACAGGAGAGGTCCCAGAAGACAGGAGAAGGGCTCATGTGATCCTGCTCCACAAGATTGGTAGCAGGGAGGAGGCTGGGAACTACAGACCAGTCAGTCTTACCTCAGTAGTGGGCAAGATTATGGAGACACTCCTTAAGGAAAGGATAGTGCAACACCTGGAATCCATAGGTAACAGGGATCCAAGACTAGCATGGGTTTACAAAAGGAAGGTCCTGTCAAACTAATCTCATAGATTTCTTTGACTGGGTAACCAGAGTGGTGGACCAAGGGGAGCAGTTGATGTTGCCTACCTTGACTTCAGCAAAGCTTTGACACTGTTCTACATAGAAGATTGATAAATAAGCTGGGTAGGCTCGGGTGGGTCAGAAGTTGGTCAACTGGGTGGAAAACTGGTTGTCGGGCAGAAAACAGAGAGTGGTGGTAAATGGTATACAGTCAGGAGAGATGCAAGTCACAAGTAGGGTACCTCAAGGATCAGTTCTGGGGCCAGTCATCTTCAACATCTTCATTAGTGCCCTTGCAGATGGACTAGAGGGTAAGACTTGACTGTTTGCAGATGACACCATGATCTGCAACAGAGTAGATGATCCAGATGGGGTGGGCAGAATGAGAAGAGATCTGGATAAACTAGCAAAATGGTCAGAAGAGTGGCAACTGGGATATAATGCAAAGAAGTGCAAAATCATACACATAGGGAAGAGAAACCCTGAAGCCACCTATAGGTTGGGAGGGTTGCTAGCAGTCACAAAGGAAGAAAGAGACTTGGGCATCATCATCATCGATGACCTGAAATCATCAAGCAGACCTCTAAAGCAGTAGAGTAAGGCTAGGGGGTGTTAGGGTGTATTAGTAGGGTATCACAAGTCGTAAAGGAGGTAATAATCCCTCTTTACAAGACACTGGTTAGGCCCCATCTGGAGTACTGCATGCAGTATTGGAGGCTACACACCACAAGGACATTAACCAAATTGAGGCAGTCAGAGAAGGGCAACCAAAATGGTGCAGGGACTGCATCAGAAGACACATGAGGACAGATTAACAGAGCTCAATATGTATACCCTTGAGCAAAGGAGGGAGAAAGGTGATATGATCGAGGCATTCAAACACCTTAAGGGCATTAAAAAGATGAAAGAGTCTAACATGTTTAAATATAAGAAAAATAGCAGGACAAGCAGACACAGCATGAGATTAGAGGGGGCCGAGTAAGGGGGAATGTGAGGAAATTATTTTTCACAGAAAGAGTGGTGGATGCATGGAATGGCTTACCACAATAAGTGGTGGCTATGAATACAGTGCAGGGCTTCAAACAGGCATGGGATAGGCATAAGGGAGCAATACAAATGACTATGAATAGATAGGCCACTGACAGAGCAAAGGCCGATGGCACATTTATAAGGCTGAAAAAGAAATGGGCAGACTGGATAGGCCTTGCGGTCCTTATCTGCCATCAACTTCTATGTTTCTATGAACGTTCAGAAATACACAATTTTTTGGTCTGTGTGTGTGGGGAGTGTAACTGAGCTCTGCTGCTGTCAGCAATGATTGTTTTGCTGTTTCTTGATATGTCCCACTGAGCCACTCTATGCAGTAGAAGAGGTGTCATGCACTTTTGTTGGGTGAGAAATGGTGAATCAAGGCTGAGCTGCACTCACCAAATGCAAATGAAACCACACTTATGCTGCAATACATGGCTCTGTGGGACATACTGATACCTTACAAGTCCAGCAAATGTTTCCATCTTAAATGTAAAAAGTAAAAATAAATAGATTGTCCAAACATGCCAATTTCTAGCACAGGTGCACAGCAGACACTCTTTGCTGAATAAGAGAGTCTTGTGCAGTGTTGGGTAAGTTACTTTAAAAAAGTAATCAGTTATTACGAGTCAATCTCAAATAAATATAATCAGTTATAGTTGCTGATTACTTTTGTATAAAAAGTCATTAGTGACTGCAACTGTAATGCATATTATTTTTCTATTACTTTTGACAGCTTGGTGCAGGAAGCTCAGTGCTGCTCAGTGTTGTATGTCTCAACTATTGTTAAGCCTAGTAAAGGTATATCCTCTTGTACCAAACAAGATGTTTGCTGTATGGTGATGTTTCACACTTCTCTGAAGCAAGAAGTGCTATAGTGTGGTAGAACCACTGTCACTGCAGTCGCCTGTCTGACATAACTGAAGTCCATCTATTTTTGAAAACCTGAAGAAATTCTAAAAGCTCACATTGCAGCAAATCAGTTCTGTGGAGGATAAGGTTACAGTCCCACAGACTGGGGGCAGCACACTTGCACAGCTTTTTTTTTTTTTTTTCACTTCTTCAAACTGGGGATCTGGGTAGACCAGCTTAAAATGAGTTAACTCTGACATCATGAGAGAAAATAATCTCATTTGTCACTGAGCAGCCAGTCACCTCCCTTGTAGTAACTTACCAGTAACAAATAATTTAATTATGCAAATCAGAAGGCTGTGGAGGGGAGGCAAAGTTTCCTCAGAGCTGCTGAAATATGTTGCAGCAATCTGTGCTGCTAATGTGACATACTGTACTGTTCTGTACTCCAAAATACAGTATACTGCATGAAGCAGTATTGTTGCCAGAGTGGCTGATAACAGGTTACCTGCAGTGAATAAGTTATTAAGGATATGACAAAGGTTATTACACATGCATATGCACAGAAACACACACACACTCACACACTCACACTCACTCACACTCACACACTCACTCATTGGGGGGGCTTCCAATGGCAGTAGAGGTGGTTGTTAATGTGCCAACCCCCCATTAAAATGAATCCGGCAGGAGGACTGATAGCCAGTTATTATATCCTCAGAGCTATGTTGAGAAAAAATTTACAAAACATCACTGAAAATTAGGGCTAAAATAAACTTTTTTTGGGGGGGTGCAGTATTAGCCATCCACTGCTATACAATTTAATTCACACATTTTTGTGAGAAAGAAGTAATGTGATCTCTGGGGAATTGAATCCAGGTCCACAGAACACCATCCCATGCTCTAACCACTGAGTTACATGCTCACTTGACTGGTTTGGGGTTCCCAGACATACTTCCTTTTCCTGGTATTGCATATCCACCAACTGGGAATAGTAGGCTGCCAGGCTGGGATTCAACTCCTAGTTGGTCACATCATTTCTTTCTCACTACTGTTTGTGATTTAAATTGCTTAGCAGTAGCTAATATTACACCAAAAACATGTAGATCCCATGGATTCAAATAACTAAACTCTATCCCACTCAGAAATATGTTGGTATACTGTACGTGTAAAATGTTGAAATTGAATTTGTTTGGAACAGTCTAACCCACCTTGATCATCCCAAATGCATGGCTGCCCTCCCTATGTAAATATATGCAGCTAGAGTTTGGGGTCAGAAAAGCTGTGGTGGGGGGAGAGGTCTAATTTGCCTGCAAGAACAGTGACTGCAAGGCCAGAGTCAAACCTTTTGCTATAGACTATTCCATTTGTTTCGACTGGCTTGACCGACACTTTAGTTGGCTATGGGATTTGCAGGACTAATGCTATCACAGAATACCAATGCAAGTGCATGGACAGGTGCTTGCTATAGCTGAAATTGATACATAGACAATTTGTGATGCACTGCTGAGCTGATCAGTAGCCACCCTCTTCCATAAAAGTTCCTTGGCTCTCGTGGCTGCCCAGGAAAGTGATGGAATCAGCTTTTTGTTTTCTATGAGAGCACTTATAATTCACCGGCAGAGTTGCGGTACATACCTGTACTATTTTTCTGTCACAGCCATCAGCTAGAGGGACATGGTGAGCCTGAATTGGAATCCTACCCAAAAAAAAAGTAATATAGTAAATTGGGTTACAGTAATGCATTACTTGAAAGAAAATGTAATCTTGTAAGGTCCCAAGATTACGTTTTCTTTCAAGTAATCCATTACCATTACAAGTTACATAACAATGTAATCAGATACACTACCCAACACTGCTCATGTGCAGGGAAGTGGAGCACTTTGTTGGCAAGCATTCTCTCAGCCTACTGTATAACGGTAATCAGAAAATCAATTTATTAAGAGAGAAGAAATTCTTAGTTTTACTAAATATAACTCACTGTCTCTGAAACTAAGAGAAATAAAACTGTGGAAGGACTCTTATTGAATTAGAAAGATAGCTTAGTGACAATAGGCATACAGAGTTTTATGTTCTAGATTTTTTTCTGATGCTTAAGTTAGTGTCACTTTCTTTCCCTTTTAGCTGAAGAGTGTTCTAAAAAAAAAAGAAACCCTATTGAACTTAACTGGTAAAAAGCTCCTATTAATTAAGCTGCAAATGGGGCGTAGAATATGAGCATATAAAACAAGTTATGCCATGAAGTTCAATGCCCTGCTGAAATACATTGAACAGCATACCTATTCTTTCAGTTCGCAATCCGGCTTTGAAGAGTGAAAACGCATCTGTGGTCCACTGAAGATGACAGTGTCGGTAAGTAAGGGCTTGGGAGGGCTGTGGGGTGCTGGGCTCAGAGTGGAGGGTCGGGTGGGGACATTGAGTGCTACAAAATACATCGATGGGTCGTTTCTTTCCACATGGTTTGGAAAAAAATCAGAAGGACTTTTTTCCTTGTTGATCACGACGCTGGGGGATTGGGCACCCTCATGTCACTGTTATGTTTTTTATTGGGGGGTGTGTAGCTGAGATGGTGGGTCAGGTGGGACAATAAAGAAAAAAGAAAAAAGATGTGACTGGGCATTGGGAGCTGTGCGCTTGGGGGGGTCACTTACAGGGTGGTGACACTGGTGGATTAGGCAACCCCAGTGTCAGTGGTATGTTTGTGTGTGTGTGTGTAGGGAGGGGGTGATGAGGACAATCATGGGGGGAATAAATACAATAGAAAATTCAAGACGACATGACCACTCATTGGGAGCGGTGCCATAGATCATCAAGGGGGTTTCACAAAGGAGTTGGTGACAGTAGAGGATTGGACACCCCCTAGTGTCTGTGATATGTTTCGGGGATGAGAGGGAGGGCTGGGTGTAGTGGACAGTTAGGGGGCTGAAAACTGCACAACAGGCGGAACACTGCTGTTCAGTAAATGTGTAATGAGAGACTCTTTGAATTCCATGTGCTGGTCCTGCTGTCTCTCTCACTCACTGTACTGCCAAACAAAATGTGAGAAATACAACTTTCCCTGACACTTTGAAACAGGGACCTCTGAAACAGTGTGCTTATTGCCAGACAGGCGGGGGGGGGAGCTAAAATCTACATGACAGGGGTGGCAAACAGTACTGGGCACAACCTTCAGCTGGCTGTCAGATACTCTCCAGGCCCACTCCACCAGGGACAGTATTTTAAAACACATAGAGTGAGAGGAGATGCTGGATGAACTGGAAGAATGCAGTCACTCATCTCACTCACTGTGCTGCTGACGGTGAGGGGCAAAACAGAAGTACTTCGGGGCAGACTGCAGGTCAGCAGTGAGATACACTCTCTAACCACCCTGATGCACACTTATCTCTCTCTCTTTCTTTCTCTCTCTCTCTGTCTCCCCCTCATGGGTTCCACAGTAGTGGAAATAGTCACAGGGACTGAGGAACACATTGACAACCATGACTGCTGATCATTGAAGGGGCCGGCTACAGTATGACTGAAGTATGTGCTCTGCCACTGTACTGGAACCACTGTAGGGACTGAATTTGGGGAGGAGGTTCCTCCGCTGTACAGTTCACCATTACAGGAAAGCACAGCACAGTGATGTCCCACTGTTGGAGACCACAGGACTAGAAGTGGACATTGTGGGGGCAGGGGGGCAAAGGAAATCTGTGTGTCTCATACTCTCATCTCTCTTTCTCAGCCACAGATGACCATGGCAGAGCCACAGAATGAATGGGGTGTACTCTGTTGGGTATTGGTGTCACTGTGGGGTGTGCCACTCTACCTGTGTCTACTGGACCACAGTGGGGGACACAGACAGACAGACGGGGAGAGATAGAGAGAGAAAGGGACACAGTCACAGCATACTGCAGTGATCGGCAAATAACTGCAATGATGAGGAGGAACAGGCCAGTTTTATGCAAATTGCAGGAGTCAGAAACAGCATGATATCAGACCCCCTCTAAATCCTTTTCTTGTTGGGAGGGGATGTTGCAAAGGCAAATGAATAAAGTTTTTTGTAGTGAAGCAGAAGAACATCACTGTACAGATTGCCATGCATTGTTACAGCATGATATCAGACCCCTGCTAAATCCTTTTCTTTTTTTTATTGGGGGAAGGGGGGTTGAGAATAGTGCAAAGGGAAATGAATAAGGTTTTTGTAGTGCAGCAGCACATCGCTGTACAGATTTCCATGCAGCCTTAGACAATTTGTAGTGGATCAGCCCACAATGAAAATCCTTTGCTCCATGATTGTTTAAATTACCCATACTAAGTAGGTTTTTTATAGTGGAGTAACCCGAAACAAAAATACTTTTACCCACACTAAGTAGATTTTTGTTGCGGAGCAGCCCAAAATGAAAATCCTTTGCTCTAAGATTGTTCCAGGTTACCATTTGTAATTACAGAAAAATTTTTCCTTTTAACTTCATGTGTGGGGGGGAGGTGAGGAAAGGAAGACGTAACACAGCATATATGTAAAGTAGAGACACTTTACCACCACTGATTGCAGCGGATCTTTTCTTTCAAGTCAAGACCATTATTCTCAAACTGCTGTCATACACAGCTCGCTGATCCATTGGTGCATACCGGAAGCACCCCTTACACTGATAACTGCATTGGCAAGAACATGCACACACCTCCAAAAAGTCCTATTGTCCCAAGATGTTTCTTGAGCATGCATGTAAGCAAACATAACAACAGACTGTATCAATCTCCTACATACGAACAAATGAAATTTGCCAGCAGATAAAGGCCTAGAGGTCTATCAAGTCTGCTCGAATGTGCAGCTAGCACCCCTAATTCTGCAGCTGCCCCTCCTTTCCACCCTTCCCCTTCATTAACCCTCCCCCTTGTCCTGTCCCATCCTCGTTGAAGCAGTCCACTGTTCTACTGCATACCACTTCAGCAGGTAACGCATTCCACCCAGCCACCACCCTCTCTGTAAAAAAGTGTCTCCTCATCTTCCTCCTGAACCTTCCTCACTCTAGTCTCATATCATGGCCCCTGGTGGCCCTCCTCTCCCTTCCCCTACTTTGAACAGCCCCTCTGTACCCATCTTGTTTATTCCTTTAATGTATTTAAAGGTTTCAATCATGTCACCCCTGTCTCTCCTTTTCTCCAGTGAGTACATGTTCAACTCCTTCAACCTCCTCTCATATGATAAGTCCCCCAGCACCTTGATCATCTTTGTCACTCTACGCTGCACCCCCTCCAGTACTGAATGTCCCTCTTCAGATACAGATGCCAGTACTGCACGCAGTACTCCATGTGTGGTCTAACTAATGACCTATACAGTGGCAGAATCACCTCCTCCCTCCTCGAGGATATACCCCATGCAATACAACCCAGCATTTTGTTGGCCTTTGCAGCTGCCTTCCTACATTGTGTCAAGTTGTTCATTGACCCTGTAATGAGCACACCCAGATCCTTCTCCTCTCTCTGTCTGGGTTGGCTGCACTCCCCCTAGCTGATAACTCCTCCTTGGGTTCTTCATCCCAAAATGCAGCACCTTGCACTTTTTGGCATTAAAACCCAGTTGCCAGGTGTCTGACCAGGTTTCAAACTTTGCCAGATCATCCTGCAACCCCTACCATCCCCCTAGGTCATCCACCACCGCACCTACCTTGGTATCATCAGCAAACAGACTGATCTTGCTCTTGATGTCCCATGATATGTCTGCATAGTGAATATCCCAAACAACACCGGTCCCAACACTGAGCCCTGTGGAACACCGCTCATCACTGCCCTTGGGTGTGAGAGCTCCCCACCCACCACCACCCTCTGTTGCCTTCCCTGCAGCCAGTTTCCTACCCATCTCACCAGCTTTGCACCCACCCCTGTGCCTACTATCTTCCTTCCCAGCCTTCCATGTGACACTGAGTCGAATGCCTTACTGAAGTCGGGATACAGGACACCCACTGCATGGCCCTGTCCAGCTGCCTAGTTACCCAGTCATAGAACTTGACTAGGTTGGTTTGGCAGGATCTGCCACATATGAAGCCATGCTGTCTGCTGTCCTGTAGTCCTTTGGCCTCTAGGAGCACCACCAGCCTCTCCTTCAGGATAATCTCCATTAGCTTACCCACAATGGATGTGAGGCTCACTGGTCTGTAGTTTCCTGGTTCATCCTTGAGGCCACTCTTGTGGAAGGGCACCAGATGAGCCATCCTCCAGTTCTGAGGTACACACCCCAAATGTAGTGAGGCATTAAATAGGTCTGCCAAAGGTCCTGCAAGGACCTCGTCCAGCTCGTTTAGTACCCTGGGGTGGATGCTATCTGGGCCTGGTGCCTTGTCCACCCTCGGTGCTTTCAAACCCTCTCAAACTCTGCTCTCCATGATTTCCCCATCTGTCACCACTTCACCCCCCCGCTTCTTCCATTTCTCCCACCTTGGGTGTCACCCCCTCTTCTCTTTAGTAAATACTGAGCAGAAGTACTCATTTAGTGCTTCTGCCTTATCACACCCTGCTTCCACCCAACCCCTCCTTCCTAATCCTTACTATGTGGTCCTAACAGCCCTTTTCTCCCTGATGTACTTAAAGAAGTCCTTCTCCCCCTTCTTAATGCCTTGTGCCAGCCTGAGTTCCGTAGATGCTTTGGCTCCCCTTACTGCCCTTGTCACCTCTTTTGATTCTGTCAAGTACTCCTCCCTGTCCTCCCCCCTCCCTGTTTTCTTGTACTTCCTAAAGGCAACTCTTTTCCTCCTTACCTTTTCCATGACCTTCTTGCTCAACCAGATCAGTTTCTTAGCCCTAGCCTTCTTGCTCTGGGCTTTGCAGCAGGTTTTGGTTGCCTCCACTATCCCCAGCTTTATGAGTTCCCATCACTGGTTAGTGTCCATACTAGATTGAATTCTGGCCAGGTACCCTTTTACCACTTCCCCCATCCTCCCAAAGTCAGCCATCCTGAAGTCCAGCACTATTATGCCAGATTCCACTCCTTCCTTGCCCATATCCAATGTGAGCCATACTGAGCGGTGGTCACTCCCTGACAGCAGTTCCTCCACTGTAAGTTCTCTTACAAAGTCTCCATTTGCCAGCACAAGGTCAAGGGTATTTTCTAACCTGGTTGGTTCACTGACCATTTGCAGCAGGAAGCTGTCCTGGAAGGCATCCAGCAGTACCTGCTCCCTTCTGTTCCTGGTTGTTGGGGTGCTTCAGTCCACTCCTGGCATGTTGAAGTCCCCCACAATCACCACACTACCCTTCTTGCAGGTCCTCCTGATCTGTCCCGCTAGTTTTCTGTCTAACTCCTCCATCTGAGATGGTGGCCTGTACACCACTCCCATTCTAAGAATCCCAGACATAGTGTCAAAAATGTACCTAAGATACAGTATCTGAGGAGTAAAAGAAACTGCAACACATAGGAACTGGTTGAACAAAGAGCAGCAGAACTCACTGAGAGACTGTATGAGTGAGCATGCAGTCAGGTGAGTATTGAGAATGCCCTCAGTTCCACAGTGAACGTGGGTAGGTCATCACTCCTTGCAAGCAGAGTAAAGCCCAAAGCAGACCACTGCTTAACTACTGTCACCATATATGGTGTTGGGACACAAGACATGGTAAAAATTGTACATGACAATCTTCCTATTCTCAGAGATACACCACAGCTCAGAACACTCTTTGAGAAGCCTCTGGGGATATCCTACAGAAGAAGTAGGACCCAAGGGACATGCTTGTTAATAGCTATGAGTCAAGGCCTGATCAAATAAAAGTTACCAAAAACATGTGAATCAAAACCTTGTAGCACATGTAGCATGTGTCACCCAATGGAAAGGAAAGATGCTTTCATTAATCCCAAAACAGGCAAAACAGTTAAGATCAACAGTAGCATTAACTGTGAAACTGAAGCTGTGGTATACCTCCTGAATTGTACTTGTGGCATGTATTATGTTGGTAGGACCAAATGAAAATTGATGTTTAGACTAAACAAACACAATTGGACTATAAGAAATGCTAACCCAGAATATGCCATGGCCCACCACATACACAGCCAGAACAATAAGGCATTACATAGGATGAGTGCCATTGGCATCGATACAATACCACAAAATGTGAGGGAAGGGGATCTAGAGAATAAGTTAAATCAAAGAGAACAGTGATGGATATACAAACTAGGAGCTTTGAGACAACCAGGTCTCTATGGGAAATTCAAAGTCTTCCACTTTCTAAAGAAATGAAATATAGCAATCATTCTCTGAAACAAATACCCCCCATTCCATACCATTACCACAATTCCATATGTTCAGTACTTTATACTCTATGGATTTAGTGAATAGTACATGTTATTCATAACTGCAATTTTTTCATTGGTATTTTTACAAACTTACAACTTATTTTAATTTTTTATCTTGTTTCATTGTAGGTCTCCAAGAAGTATGCTTGCATAACAAGGAATTGGATCAATGTTTCATGTTTTTATATGCTGTATACCAGTGGTATGTAAATGAATTAATATGAATTAATAAGACTGTTTTAAAGGGTTAAACTAGAACAACTGTAACTGTTTTTTGTCTAGTTTGGTGAAATTAATTATTAAAAACACCTGTGTCATCCCTACTGGTGGATGACATCAGCTGATTGTTTTGTTTGAGTACTTAAGTGGTGGTGGTTTGAGCTGTACTTTCATTCTCTGGTAAAGCCTCTAGTGGGAGGTGAAATGTAAGAATGCTTTTGTATTGCTTGATGATATGATGTTTATGGCTGCAATGAACTAGGCAGTTGCCTTAAGAAATTCTGCTTCCTCAATCCTCATTTACAGGGGGTGAGTGTATTTCTCCATTCTGTCTACTGAACTATTAACTTTATAAACAGCACCACCATCCATGTGCACTCACCATTTGCCTTCTATTCAATAACCTAAATGTGAACCCAGGAGGAAAATCTCAGACCAAAATAGTTGCCTTAGCAACAATGGCACTGAAACATATCATTTTGGAAAACTAGAAATCACCTAATTTATCGGGCTTCAACTAATATAAATGGTGATATATTTTTAAGGAGTCACTTCTGCACTAAGAACTAATGTATGTAACTGATCCATCAATGGATAATTTAAGTGGTACTTCTTAGAAAGAAATTCAGGAAAATATACCTCCTATTATAAGGATATAGGATACAGACTTCCCATCACAACATCTAGGACTTCTTCATGTATTTAAATCAGTTTATTTCATTATCTTAATATATAAATAAGGATATGTAGTGTGAATGTATTTGTTTATTTTTAGATTTTTTTAATTTTCAGCCTTATGAACATAGGTAAGAACTTGATATGTATTGTTAGAGGGAGGGATTGTGGTGGGGGATACTTGGATTATATCAGCTGGATGGGTTGTGTATTTTATGGCTAAATATATATGTATAAAGCATATAATGTATTATTCCAACTGAGTAAACTCCAATAACTATGACTGAAAAAAAATAGAAAGAACAAAATTGTTGATATTATGACTATGCTGTATCAGTGTTTACATCCTCTGAGTAAGTGGAAAGCAGATTTTGAAGACTGTGTGTATCATTAAAATGAGTTGGCAACAGAAATCCAAAACAATTCACTGTGTTATGAAAGTCATTCAATCTCTTTCGCATTTCAGCAGTGATTCAATCTTAGATTGTACAGAACACATTAGTATTGAAATGTATTGTAGGATCATTTGTATGCTCAGATTGTGATTGTTCACCTGGCATACATTTGCATCGTCTATGTCTAGTTATTTTGAATTCTGTGTTTACCTCATTTTGTTCAGCAAATTATGTGGCTAAATTAATCAGATCATAGTAATGATCCATTGTTCTCTTTTGCTCAAATAGTTTTAAACATAAAGTTATGATAGTTGATGCTGTAAAGATGTCCATTGATTCACGCTGTAGATAAAATGAGAGGCTAGTGAATGACTTTAAAATTTCTAGCCATATGCAACATCAGCACAAATTCAGATTTTACATGAAATCAAGTAAAGCATGTGCATATCCAACGTTTTTAGCTGTCCTTTCCGTTTTGGGGATTCTATGTAGTGTTAATAGCAAAGCTGGAGAAGTTTTTTTCAGAGTTCTGACTGCATCATATTTGCAGTACCACCTAGTTGCACACAAATGTTGAAGTTGCCTAGGGCCAATTTCCAGTTCTTCTTAAACTTTACTAAATATATCTAGATGAGGCTGACTAGAAGTAATGGAGCTGTATATTCATTTAATATAGAAAAAAAGTAACTTCCTCTATATACACATGACAGCTACCTGCAAGCATCAGGTTATGTTTGTGTGAATGGCGGGGTACATATTATGCATGTTTGTTTATTTCTTTAACATGGGTTTGTAAATCAGAAACTGTACCTGACCTGTTTGCAGCACCATCATATGCTCGTGAGAAAAGGTGGTCCATATCAAGATTCAAGTCTGATAATGTTGTACCTAAGCACTTTAAACAAATGCACTGATGATGGATTCTCAATATTTTTTAAAAGCAGAAATCTCTCTTCAATATGAAATTTATGATCAGCGAAGCATGCACAGATGTACAGTTTATCAATGTGAGATATATCAATGGCTGAGTCCAGAATGATCCCAAAATATTTTGTTTCATGCACTTCAGTGGTAATGTGATCTAAAACCACACTTGACAGAGCTGATATGGATTCATTTTGTATCTCTGGACAAAGATAATCCTGCATCTCGGAACTAAGATAACTCTGCTTCAGTTTAACTTCTGAAATATGTCTATTTAGTATGCTGCCATACTTGGCTAATTGCTAATAACTTTGCCAGTCCAATAAAATTCCATTCATTATTAGTTTCAATAGAAAAGGAATTCATGCAGGAATAAGCAGTCTCCATGTGGCCATGGAAAGGAAGGTTTTGTTTTTTTTCAAGAAATAATGTCATATCCTAGTTTGTGTAGAACTTCTCTGTTATGCTGAACCTGATGCACAAAGTTAGTATCTTGAATTCCTTCTACTTCTGTTTCACTGACTGTATTGTAAATTTTAACGATTGCATATAAAACTTACACAGAAAACTGAAATTATAACTTTTTTGGGTGTAACTTTGGTTGTGTCTAGGCTATGTTAATTGACAGACAGATATGCTCCTTTGCTTGATGGGACAAACAAATATTCTGAAAGAAGTCTTAGGACATCCACAGCATCCTCACCAGATTCCTCCAAGTAACCCTGCTCTGAAGGCTGTAGCAGGCATGAGACCAAAAATGCTAAGAGCCCCAGGAAGTGATGGCAAATGATAGCAGCACAGAAGCAATCGTTCAAAAAGTATATGTTTAAGGAATAGCATTTCTTCTTGAGTAACAAATAAGAGACAAGAAGTTATGGTGACAGATGAGAGTTGATGTACTTAAATCTTGGTAAGTCATAGCATGCATATAATGGAGCCACCTCTGAGCACTCCAACCTGCTGCATTACTAGTTCCTTCCTTATAATAAAAAGAATTCAAACCCTACAACATGACCTGGCTACAGCAAATTGCAAGGCCATGAAAGATTAGGCAAGCAAGGGTCTAGGCCCCTTAATGGGTGAAAAGAAGTTAGTGCTCACCTGACCTTACAGAAAGACACTTAACTATCCCTATCTAAAGTGCAGATTGAGTATGCAGGATGTTTATACATTGTTCTTCAAGGCCCATGTTCTCAGGAACTGAACATGCAGCATAAATAGGTGGTGATCTTTACTGATCACTGGGGAGATGGCAAATAAATATCTCTAGAAACTGTAGTAGCAAGGATCCTTGCTGCCCTGAAGAAAGGTTTATTTGAGACTGAATGACACTGTCTGTTGAATATTTTGGTGTTAAGAAGAAACAGAAGCTCACAGAGCTATAACAAGCATAGGACCTGTGGATTATGGAAATTAAGTTTCCCTGCAGGTGGAAAAGATTGAAACAGTGTGAATGTGTCTGGGAATGGGGCTGTTGGACCACTCCATTAATAGTGTCTCAGTCTGTCCCAGTTACAAAGGGAATAATATAAGACAGTCCCTATCGAGTATCTGTCTGCCTATGGGAGCCCATGAAGAAGCACAATTTAAGTATACAGGCATGTGTCAGTAATTACAGATGCAGTGAACTGTGCAATGTGAGATGAAGTACACAGTCACATTGCACTGTATCTGCTTGATATGGCCCACCCTGCTCATAGACGTGAAACACAGTCACACATAAATATTTTAACAATATCACAGACACTTAAAGTGACTCTTTGAGTAACAGATGTTAGCTTGCAAGCCTTGAGTGCCAACATCTGTCACCATCACAAGTCACAAGTATTTTCTTCTTGTTATTTTTAGTTATATTTGTTTTATTTTTAAGATGAATGAATTCAAAGTGAAATTGCTATTATGTTAAGCAATGTATCAGTTGGAGAGTACCCTTACTACTGTTTGATAAAACAGTTCTAATAAGCACTGCAAAATATGAAGGAAAAATGTAGTGATTACATTATATTGTAAATTTGTATGATGCCATATAATTATTTACCATTGAGAATGAAGAGGTATTTTCTTGAATGGCTTTCATAATACAGTAGTAGATGTGGGAGCTGCCTGCCCCATTCAGAGGATCTAAACCTGGCATATACAGTATATGATTTTTGTGTGCTGGTAAATTGTATTATACTGAACTTGCAGCTCAATTTTCTTCCAAATCTCAGAAAAGCTGCTGAGTGCCCACCGTAGCCATGCCAACGTAATCACATTTCAATATTGATGACATGAAGTAATACATGTGCTGCATTGCTTTACATACAATGTGGTTGAGGCCACAGTGGGTGTTAAATATTATTTAAATACTATTTGCATGTTATGATTATAAAGGTACCACAGGATTTTCCTATCAGGAAATTCTCCTCTCATGAAACAGATTTTCTTGTCAGGAAATTCCACTGTCAGGGATGGCATGCTCCTCTCAGGAATGAAATTGTTCTGTCAGAAAATGGTCTTGTCATGAATCTCCTGGCATAGCTATAACCTCTACAGCTAAAGAGCTGAGCTACATTGCTGTGCCACCTTTGTGGTGAGATGAAAAGGTCTACAGCCTCACAAACAAGAGGTTGTGGGTCTGAATCCAGACAACATCTCTTCGTTTTTATTTTTTCAGAATTTCACTTGAGTGGTGATCCATGTCAGCATGGTGATAGACTAGTAAATGTTTAGGAGAAAAGGAACTTACATGCCAGAAACAGTAAGCACAATGTATGGGGTAGCACAGGTGTCTTGACAGAACAGCTCCCCAACAGAAACATCTCGTGGCACCTTTACAATCTATAGCACCTTATATACGTCATCTACTTCAAATGCAGACGAGAGAGGGGAAAGAGAGGGAGGGTGAAGAGGAATGGAGAAAGGAAATAGAGAGGGAGGGGAAGAAAAAGGAAGGGAAGAGAAGGATGTGGAAGAGAGAGGAGGGGAAGGGAAGAGATCGGGGAAGTGAGGGATCCAAAAGTACCATACATGTGCAAAATATATGGAAGAAGAAAGTCACCAAAGCTGAACTTAAAGAGAACCAATCCTGATATTGTTTTAAATTTTAAAACAAACAAGAGGAAGCTCCTTTACCTCACTGAGAGCTCCTGTATGATAAAGGCAGCCTTTGTACTTATACCCCAGAATAGAAAGGATCTTAAATTGCCCTTGATGTGCTACCAGTGTGATCATGTTCCACTTCCCTGTTGCTGGTTGCATCTCCTATTCCTAACATACTGTAGCTATAGGGAGAGCATGGCAGAGCCCTCCATTCAAGTCCATGGAGTGTGATTTAAAAACAATGTTTTCAGCTGTTTCAGTGACTGTTTGGTAAAATCAGAGCCATTGTTCAACTAACAAGAATCGTTTTAGTTGAACTCTGGCTATGATTTTTCCAAAGGGCCACTTAAGTGGCCAAAGACTGTGTTTTCACATCGTGCTCCACAAACTTGAATGGAGTATGCTTCCATACTTTCCCTATACTCCCACACTCTTCCACTATGTACATCAGAAAAAAGGGCTTGACTAGCAACAGAAAAGTGGAACATGATCATGCTGCTAACCCCTTAGGGCCAATTTACAATCCCCTCCATTTCTTCAGGATTATAACAAAGGCTTTTACCACAGAGAAGCTCCCATGGAGGTAATGGAACTTCCTCTTGTTTGTATGCAGCAATGAGAAAGGTGCTCTAAGACAGAATGTGAAACAGATCGATTGTTGTGTTCTTGCTCTCAAACTATTCAATCACCTCATTAAATGAGAAATGATCTTAGAAACCTCTTTGAAGTAAAACTCTTTTCATTCTCATACCTGTCTACTGACCATGTTCCGTTGCTCTCTGTTAACTGTGCTACAAGTATTCAGTCTGTATTTGGTCATCAGTAATTCTTTCACTGACTCCTTACGGAATGCAGATTGCTCATGATTGCTAAAGCTTTTTGTTGCTTTTTTCTATTTACAAAACCCATAATTTGGATTAGTAAAAGCTGGCTCAAACTCTTTCAAAGAATGTTTTCCAAACAACCAGAATGCACAATTTTCCTTTAGAGAAAATATTGATTATTTTCTGAGGTGCTTTATTCAATTTTTTAAGGTGTTGTAAAACCACTCTAGTCAAAACATTATTTTCCCATTTTTATCTTTTGCAAAATTGTGACTATCATTCAGACCTGGCCGAATGGTCCCTTTTCTAATATACAGTATCACTTATTACATCTGTACTCATGTGTCTTGCAGTGTCAGTGGATCAGCAGGTTGCACACTCACCCTTGAGGCTGGAAGAGCAGAAGGCTGTGGGTTCTATCCCCACACCTGGCACTTGGGTTAAATTCCAATACTGACACTGTAGTGCTGAACTCCTGAGGTGATGTCTTTCAGATTGGACATTTAACTGTGGTCCCACATGCTTGTTCAGGTGGATGTTAAAGATCATATAACACTTCTTGAAAAGAGTAAGAGAATTTCCCCAGTGTCCTGGTCAAATTTTTCCCATTCACTAAATATGCCACCAACATCTTAATCTGGTTCAGTTTCAGTTGGTTACCATCTGTAACCTTCCCGGTCACCCCTGAAAAAGGGACTTCTAGTCTTAGTGAACCTACTAGGTCAACAAAATTCAATAAATAAATATGACCGTTGATATGGAGGGCAGAATCTTTTGGATATTTCTTTAGCTGATCCTCTAGAATGTTACCATCAATTGCTTGGTAAGTGGGCTGTGAATCATCATTGTCATTATAGTCATATTCAGTTTCAGAATGACTTGAGTTAACTTCACAATGACTTTGTATGTCAAACAAGAGATACTCACTAGTTCTGAAATGCCATGTACAGTGCTTTCTGATGAGACATGGCATTATCCATTTTAAAACGTATCTCAGAAGACAAATTACTTTTCTTGACAGATTCATTCACTGTACCATCTGCCAAATCACCAGGTTGATGACAACTTTTGTTTACAGGTTCCCTGATATCATCCAGATCACAACTGCCACGTGAAAAGATGGAATTTTTTGATTGCAACAACATTGATATATCCTGCCAACCCCTTTCTTTTTTTGTCTTTCCAGAATGCTTACTAATAGTGCATGCTCCTAGCCTATCTCTCCTGATTGTTAAATTGCAATAAGAGCAAATGGTATTTTCTTTAGGCTACAGTGTTTTTCTCAGCATATAGACCAGGTTCAGCAGTATCGAATGAGTGATCGTCCTATACAAGGTGTCACTTTATGCAGTTTACAAAGTGGTCATCACTTAAAATGTCAATAAATACAAATATTGAACCCCTAACAAGTGCTAACACAGTTGCATTACACTTAAAAAAGGTACCCAAAAAAAAAGTGAATATATACAGTGTATGTATATATATATATATATATATATATATATATATAGTGTACATATATATTTATTTACTTACTGGCTACTTAACATTGGGCAGTATATATAGTTTCAGATAGTGGTGGAAGCAAAAAAACATCACTGTGTTGAAGTTCAGTACTGGAAATACTGTAATATTCATGAATTAACATGTACTTGTACATATAAGGTATTCTGGCCACAAAGTTATTTATTTCTGTCTTAGTTCCTTATGTGTAATTGCTTCTTAGTGAGCATACTACATTACTTTGCATAATGATTTGCTTCATCTGAAGCGATGGAAATTCGACTTGCGTGACCAAATCTGGATGCTCTTCTTACAGACAGTTCCAGCACTCCTCTTATTTCTTGTTGAAATGTTACACATGCTCTGTAGAACTGCATACTCAACCCATTTTTCTGAACTTATGTCCTGATTCATCGAGTCCTTCAGTAGAAATGTGTTGACATTAACACAAAAGATTATAATCATGACATTCCAAATACCTAAGAAACTGCACTTAATCACTTATTTTGTCTATTACGCAAATATAACAACTAAAAAGGACTATTATTTTAAACATGCATATTTGTATTTTTTGGGGGGGAAGTTATAAATCAAATAGTAATTTTGTGACTTTTTTTACCTGTGTCATGTATATCTGCAGGGGTTGAGGTAACTAAAAGTAGTAACCTGTTGTGGCACACACAGACTGAAACATAGAAACATGGAAGTTGACAGCAGATTAGGACTACAAGGCCCATCCAGACTGCAACAAAATGCATAGGTGCATTTTTAATCTGTGGCTCTAAATTCATAACTGCAATTTTCTTGCTTGCAGTTACCAGTAACATTTCGCTTTCAATGTACTTTATGCATTAGTGCTGGTTAATTGACAAGACTAGAAATTGTTATTATTTTGACATCCTTATAATGCAGTCATCATTACTGTATTGTGCTCATATAGTTTCTAAATGACTTTTAGAACTTCAGTAATTTTGAAACTATAGACTACAGTCATTAGATATAGACTCCTGGCTCAATACACACTTTAACATGTTTATTACATTGAGTTTTCTTTGGGAATGTACATCCTAAATTATAACCATTTGGTAGGCCCAGGGGTCAGAGGTCAAGGCTCACCCCCAGCCCAGGGATCAAGCCCCACCCACTGGCCCAGGGGTCAGAGGCAAACCACTGTGTTCTAAGTGTTAAAGCACCGCCCATGGTCTGGGGTCAGAGGTCAACCCAACCCAACACCATTAGGGGTCTATGCATGGGATAGACATAAGGGGAATTTTGGAGACCGGGGGCAATGAGCAGCACACTTCTAGAAAAAACATAGAGGGAACAAAGAAGCTCAAATGGGCAGACTGGGTGGGTAAAAGTGAGACCGTTATATTAATGTGCACACATGCCACGCATAAAAACATTGACATGAGACACATAACTCAGGGAGCTTGGTCAATCAGCCCTCTGACACACTGGATCAGGGATTCCCTGGACTTGAAGAATATCACAAACTGTATGCCTTTGTAATCCTACAAACACAGAACCCATATGTAAAGTACAGTCAAGCATGGGGTTTAACTGCAGCTGCTACCCCCTTTAAAAGGAAAGAAAACATTGTTTAACCAGCAGTGGCACACTAAGCTGAAGCTTGTTTCCACATGCAACCTGAGCTCACAAGGAAGTTAAGTGACTTGCTCAGGATCACAAAGTATGCACCTAGGTGGCTGTGGGATTCAAACCCAGGTCTCTAGCTCTGCAGCTCAGAGCCTTAACCCATTGTGCTATACTGTCTCAAGTGCAATGAGAACTTTGTTGTAACAGACAGTTGCACTGCCAGGCAGTGCCACATATTATGTCAGGGGCTCAGGGAAACCTCTCAGTCGGAGGCGATATGCCTCATGATGTTCAGAAGTCCCCATAGTGGAACACTTTTTTCATTGATTTTTCCACTGTGTCAGCAAGATGACATCTGCTAGAGCAGCAAAGATGGACAAGGCAGATAGAAAGAGAGGACATGGGTCCTAGTGGCAGACCAACACCAAAACACCACACAAAAAAAAACAGCCACATATATCAGATGGTTCCCATAGCATGCCACAGACCTGGGGTGTCAGAAACCTGTTCACAGACATTCTCTGGAGTTAAAAAACTCTGTCAGAGCAATGCAAAAAATATTAGAAACAGATGGCACCTGTAACCTCACACACTTAGTAATGCAGCCCTAGCACCTCACAAGGATCAACTGTCAGGCTGCTTCTTCCAATGTAAAAGGGGAAGCAACAGTAAGGCTGTAAAACCATATGTGGTCTTTGCAACCCTTAGAATAGCCAGCTGCAGACTGAAAACACACAGCTGTTAATCTTCAATATCATGCTGGATTCTGGGCAGCCTCAGAGTGACAGCAACTTTCTTATTTAACGATATTTAATTATTTTCAAATAATACAGAAAATACATTATATTCTCATACATAGTATTAGAAATATACATTAACCATTTGAAAGTCTACTAATTACCAGAACAGTTGATATACATAAAACCAATACCATGTAATTGTGTACAATAGGATATGGGGAATCAAGTTCAAATGTCCAGAAACATCAAACAGTAGAAATATATTATTGCCAGCCTCTTCATCGGCTGGGGTTATATCAATTAAGGAGAAAACATACCTGTAGGTAGTGAAAAGCAATCAATGAGGACTGCTGTTTAGCCGTTTAAAGCTGAAATTGTGGAAACAAGCCTGGACCATTGGAATGCCAGCCAGAGAGAGAAGGATTAAGTGTCCCAGTGGACACGCCCTTCCTCCTGGGGGGTGGACCTGTATCTCACTGCTCAACCCCCACCTGGGTGACCACACGAGGAGGTGCAAGGAGTGGAGCACGTAGAGGGAGCTGGAGCACAGTTGTTATTAGTTGCACCAGGGGTACTACTGGCATCCAATGAAGTCACCTCACTCCTGTTGAGTGGGCAGGACAGAAAGGTTAACACAGGGATGGCACATACAGATGAAGCCTCAATCTGTCCCTGATGTCTATCCCTACCCTGTCCCTAGCAGATGGCTACTGGGGGCACTCCAGGCCTTCACCTACACTGTGGATAGCCAGATAAGAAGAGGAAGTAGCAAAAGAGCTGAGGGCAACCCCTGCCTGTGGGTAAGCTGGGGGAGGCAGCACAGCAGTGTGTTGTATTTGAGCCAAGGAGTGCCAGGAGTTCAGGCTACAGGATCTCAGGGTACAGCAACAGGATACTGGTGGTTGATGGAAGAATGTCCTGGCCAGGAACCTTGGAGAGCAAAACAAAAAAAAGCTGAAATCATAAAGGGAATCATTGATCCTACCATGGGCCCTCCTCTCCCTCCCCCTCCAGTACACTGCAAATATCAACACAACCTTATCACTTCGAAAATGGTTAGGCACTTTAATGTTCATACCCTGGACAGAGGACCTAAATCAAAACATTCCCTTCCCTGAGGTTGCAACTGTTAGGATCTTCTGTTGACTGCAAATATCCAGTTAGCAACTGGAACCGGTGATAGTGGAGAATACCAGACCTATCCTGAACCTATGCTATAAGCATAGAGTTCAAGTTACCCTACTCTTTCAGAAATACATTTTGTTTATTTTTTGTATTAGTTTATTTGAGTTGGGAGGCTTCACCCCTACACCCCCTTAAAAAAAAAAAGAAAAGAAAGGGAGGGATGGGGCGAAACCCCCCAACTGAAATAAACTAATATATCTTATGTGACGTAAGCACGTCTAGTTACGAATTTTTCATTGCAATCTGTTATTCTTGAACCACAGTTATGTTATAGGTCCATGGTAGGTCCGGTGTTCTCCACTGTCACCCTGGAACCATGGTAGAAGGCATGTATAACCCCATTATTGTGCCTGGCCATGCGGTCAGTGCCATTGTAAGAAAAACAAATATTGTATACCAATCCTCCATACATAGATACATCATGTTGCCATAAATGTCCAATCAAAAACATTAATAACCCCAACATAAACTGTTTCAAAAGATCAAGTAGGAAGGTTGAATAGAGTTCTTTTCCCAAAAGAAAATCAGTCAGTTTTGAAGTCCCACAAATTCAGTGAGATAAATTCAAAACTTCAGCTGTCCAGCACCTGAATTCTCTTCTAAGTTCTCTTCTGAAAGCTTCTGTTCAGTGGCACATTTACTAGCAAACTAGGCTTCCATTTTCTCCATCCACCTACCCATATCCAGCCTGCCCCTGGCCCCACATACCGACTAGTCTCTAAAGTGGGGATATGACAATAGACTCCAGCCATGATGAGCCAGAGGCTTGTCTGACACTTTTTACACTTGGGGGTAGCCTGTGAATTATTCAAAGTATTAATTTATTTTTTTTCATTTTATCCCTGAAGTTCCTGACCATAACTTCCTTGCTCCTCCTTCAGCCAACCTCTCCCCTATACCCATCCTCCAACTCCTGAGATCCTGTTTGCTGACCTACATACCTGGAACTCTGGCCATACCAGTGCCACCACCTCACCTCTCATCTTCTGCTGGCTGCTGCTGCTCTTCTCTCCCGGAGACCCAGACTACCTCCCGACCATCACCAACACACCATGAGCCGCCCATGTGACCCAACTCCCCAAAATCTGGCAAGGAAGCCTGCTGAAAGGTTGCTGACTGCTAACTGTACTGTTGGTTGGCGCTTTGCTGACTGGCACCTGACCATCGCTCGACCAGCTCCTCACGACTCATCCATCGCCATCGTCTCTCTCACTCTCCTTGGCTTGTCTTACTACATGCCGCCTCACCAAGACACATGCGTATGGCGCCTAGTAAGTCCTCCCCTGGCCAATCACAATGTGGCATCCTGGCCAGCAACCAATCAGACGCAGACAGAGTCACATGGTGATTGGTGGAGGTGAGTTTGACAAGCAAACCTAAAGGCGCATATTTTAAATAATGTCAGTGCCGCGCCCGCACCAGCAAATTAAATGGGGGGGTGGCAAATCATGCTGGCAGCTGGCATGGGTCACACAGCAGCAGATGTCATGCACTGAGCACTTAATGGGGGAAAAATCAAGCAACAACAATGAAAATATTGCTGGAGCTCAGCCCAGCTCAATAAATATTGATGGGGCCAATGCCCCATGGGCCCATACAACCCGGCGCCTATGATTATAACTTTTCAGAGTTAATAGAGCAGTGAGAGTGAGGTCCCTACTTGCATTCAGATTAGAGGTGGTTACACAATGTGTTACAAAATCCAGATCACAGATGAAACTGTGATAGTTGTGTCAAGGCTGTGCCCAATTAATCAATTTGTTGGAGATCCAGAGTATTTCTAGGTGAACGGTCAGTCTCACTACTCATTACCAGGGATTTACCAAGACAGCTCTTGGTCAGGATAGATCAAGCTTCAGACTTTTGTTTTTTATCTGAGCTACAGGGGGAGTTTGCCATGAATTTACCCATTTTAATACCAGTTACCTGTTTTTATCTGCTGTCCAGCTACATAGGAGGGTATTGTACATAGTAAGTTAGACAGAGATGGATGTGCAGTACTAGCCATAAAAAGAGTTCCCTTTGACTGTAGCATGCCTTAATGTTCTGTGCCTTGAGCTAATTGGATTAACTTCCCATAGAAAACAATAGGTTGGGGCAGACAGTATATGGTTTTACACTTGTTGCAGCATTCCACAGTACTCTGGAACTTTGTTGTGACCACTGCTGCAGGCTGTCATGTCCATCAAGAATGTTTCCCCACAACTTCAGGGGTAATAACCATATACAGTAGACCTGCCAGGATGCAGTGCACTGTCACAGACTTCTGCATGACAAAAGGGTTTAACTACCATTAAAACTGAATTGTTTCATGCAATAACTCCTGCAGATTTCCACAGTATTGTTCTTTCATCCTGGCAGGCTCCTCTGTATATTCTGTACATCTGTCACATCTTAATATCCGGCAGAATGGGACAAGTGACTTGGCAGCCAGGAAGATGACAGATTGATCCTCTTAACTCTTCCCTCCCATGGCAAGATAGAAATATAGAATTTGATGGCAGATAAGGACCGCTTGGCCCACCCAGTCTGTTCATCTCCCTACCTAATGGAAAAGCTACAGATCCTAGTTAACCAACAGCCTACTTCTTCATACCCTAATCCCCTAGAATTGTCTTATGACTGTCCCATGCATTCTTGAATTCCACCACTGTTTTGGACTCCACAACCTCCTCAGAAAAACTGTTCCATGCATCCACAGCCCTCTCCATGAAAAAATACTTCCTCACATTACCTCTGAGCCATCCCCCTCTGTCTTCGAATTGTGCCCCCTTGTTCTTGCACACCGCTTTCTCAATTGACTTTGCTGATTCCTATGAGGTACTTGAAAGTTGCTATCATGTCCACCCTCTCCCTTCTTTCCTCGAGGGTATACATATAAAGCTCCTTAAGTCTCTCTTCATATGTCTTCTGGTGCAGACTCTGCACCCTTTTAGTTACCCTCCTCTGGACTGCCTCCATCCTGTCTATGTCTTTGCAGAGACTGGGTCTCCAGAACTGCGTGCAGTACTCCAGATAGGGTCTCACCAGCTGTGGGTAAGGAGGGATGACAACTTCTTGTTTTCTACTGGTGATTCCTCTCCCTATGCATCCCAGTATCCCCCAGCCCTCCTTACTGCCTTTTCACATTGCTTGCCCATCTTTAGGTCATCTGATATGACTACCCCAGGTCCCTTTCCATTTTTGCTGTTGTTAGTATCTCACCCCCATTGTGTACGCTTCCCTGGGTTTTTGTTTCCCAGGTGCATTACTTTGTACTTCATAGCATTGCATCTAAGCTGCCATACATTTGACCATTCCTCCAACATTGTCAAGTCCCTTCTCATCCTTTCCACCCCACCTTGTATATCAACCCTGTTGCAGATCTTTGTGTCATCTTCAAAGAAACATACTTTTTCTTTCAGTTCCTCTGCAATGTCACTTATGAAGTCATTGAGATGACAGGTCCTAGTACTGAACCCTGTGGTACCCCCCCAGTAACCCCCCTTTCTTCAGAGTAGACTCCGATTACTTTCACCATCTGTGTCCTGTTCTCCAGCCAATTCTTTACCCAGGCTACCATCTTGGGACCCACTCCCAGGCTGGCTAATTTGTATATTAATCTTTTGTGTGGGATTGTGTCAAATGCCTTGCTAAAGTCCATGTAGGCCATGTCCACAGAACCTCCCTGATCTACTACTTTGGTCACCCAGTCAAAGAAATCTATTAGATTCATCTGACATGACCTTCCCACTGTGAATCCATGCTGCCTTGGGTCCTGTGCCCCTCTGGCCTCTAGGTACTCGACAATTCTTTCCTTCAGAAGTGATTTCATAATTTTCCCTATCACTGAGGTTAAACTAATAGGTCTGTTGTTTCCTGCTTCTGCCCTGTTCCCACTTTTGTGAAGTGAAATAACATCTGCCCTCCTCCAGTCCTCAGGTACCACCCCATCATCCCATGATTTGTTAAAGAGGATAGTCAGTGGTGTCACTAGTTCTACTCTTAGTTCTTTTAGAATTCTGGGATGAATCCCATCAGGCCCCATTGCTTTGTCCACCTTCAGTTTTAAGAATTTTTTCAGAACTCTTTCTTCTGTGAATGGGCTGGTATCAACCCCATATCCAGAGTGTTTCTATTGTACCTTCCCCTCTTCATTTGTGAATACTGAGCAAAAATATTTGTTTAGCATCTCTGCCTTTTCACAGTCACCCTCTGACCATCCCCTCCCCTTTATTAAGCCTCATTATCCCTCCTTTGGTCTTCCTTCTCTTCTTGATGTACCTATAAAACGTTTTATCCCCCTTCTTAACTGAGCTGGCTATCTTTTCCTCGGTTTGGGCCTTTGCTGTTCTGACTACTTTCCCTGCTTCCTTTTGCTTTAACCAATATAGTTCAACTTTTCTGCTCCTTCTGTGATTCCTTGTACTTCTGGAATGCTTTCTTTTTCTTCCTAACCTTCTCTGTCACCTCCTTTGAGAACCATAGTGATTTTTTACATCATTTTGTTTTGTTTATTTTCTTCACATAAAGGCTTGTTGCCTCTGTGATGGCAGTTTTGATTATTCCTCATTGTTCTTCCACCCCTCTTTCCTGTTCATCTGCTAGTGCATTCCTTAGGCATTTCACCCATTTTGGCAAAGTCAGCCCTCCTGAAGTCCAGTACATTTGCCTTTGTATGGCATGACTGAATTGCTGTGTTTATTGTGCACCATATTGTTTGATGGTCACTAGTTCTCAGATGGCTACCCACTTCTAAATCTGTGATCATCTCTCCATTTCCATTTGACAGTACTGGGTCCAAGATTGCTCCCTCTCAAGTGGGTTCCAGTGCTAGTTGTCTAAGGCATGCTTCCTGTAGGGAATCTAGAATGACCCCACTCTTGGAAGTTGCTGCTGCAAATGTACTCCAGTTAAGATCTGGCATAGTCAGATCCCCCATGAACAATATCTCCCCTTTTTCTGCCATTCTAAGTATACCTTTTATCATTTCCTTGTCCATTTCCTCCCCCTTAGATGGGGGTCTGTATACAACCCCTGTGTGGATTGTGGTGCCATTGCCTGTCTCCAGTTTGACCCACAGTGCTTCCTCTCCTTCCCATTTACCCTTTTGTTCTGTTGCTTTGATTCCTTCCCGTATGTAGAGTTACTCCTCCTCTTCTTTAACCATCCCTGTCCCTCCTATAGATAGTGTATTCTGGTATGTTTACATCCCAGTCATAGTTCTGTGTGTACCATGTTTCTGTGACTGTCACAATATTCAGATGTTCCTCTTCCATCAAAGCCACTAGTTCAGGAAGCTTGTTATCCAGACTATGAGCATTGGTTCTCATTACGCTCCATTTTTTGATGGCCTTACCTCTTGTAGCACCATCCCTCTCCTTGTTAACTTTGCTTTCTCCATTTACCCCTGTTCTGCTCCCTACTGACCTTTCTGCCTTGGTCTTTACCTCATTTAGTACCCTGTTTTGTAGGGGATGGCTGGGAATTTCCTGACACTTATCAGTGCCTCCCCCTTGACTAGTTTAAAGGCTTGCCAATGAAGCATTTAAGCCGATTACCCAGAAGAATTGTTCCCCTCCTGGACAGATACAGACCATTCTGTCAGTATAGGCAGGTATCCCTCCAGGTGGTACCCCAGTCCCCAGTGAAGCCAAACCCCTGTGATCTGCACCACCATCCAACAAAATCTTCCTACTAAACTTAATTTAATTGACTTCTAACTCTATTCACAGGCAGAACAGACTATACTGGCTTGATCTATTGCAGAAGAATCCTGTTTAGCTAGTTTTCCAGCAGTTTTTTTTTATTATTTATTTATAAGTTTCATTAAAAAAAATTACAATACAGAACATTGCACAGAGGGATGTATAAATTGAACTTAATAGCTGCACCATTACGACAAAGAAATAAGATGCCCTCCCAGTCGATACAGTATAGGGGGAAGTACCCATAATAAGAAAGAGAATTAGAATTAACATTTGTCCCCAGGCTTATCACAGCTCAGAACCATTCTGTGACACCAGTACAGAGTAATGAAAAAATGATACCAAAGATTCCCATGTTGGCCAAAAGCCTATAAGTATTTCCCCTTAAACCCCACTATAGCAAAACTCTATACCAAACTATAACCCCAGGGATCAACCTAATAATAAAACAATACTTGTAATATGGAACAATCATAATTTTCATTTAGGCTGTAACCTAAACAATTGGAACAAAAACAGTACATTGCAGCACTACCTTGTGAGGTGATCCCACCACTCACTCAAGATTGTGAATAACACATCCAACTTAAAGTCCACTGAGAAAGAGGGCATACACCATGCAGAAAAACAGATGGGGATAGTGCACCTGAAAGACGCCAATACCCCCACCACATCAAACATGATTCAGGGACAGAAAATTGTTGATTTGGAAGCCCACAAAATGTACCACTAGGTTACTGAAGTAAATAAACATAAGATTAGGCAAGCCAAGTCCCAGCAGCAAGTCACTAAATGAGAGAGATAGTCCTGGGCTACAATTAATTATAGTGGACACAAACAGGAGTGAGAGAGGGGACGGTCTCCAACACAAGAAGATTGCAAAAAGAAGCAGGAGACCAGACAGTTAGAAAATTCCAGGGCAGCTGTGCATGTACTTATGCAAGCAAAGTTCACTAAATAAATGCAGTATTCACTCATCTCCCTCATCTTCCTGCTTCAACAAAGCTTCTGATGCCCCAACCATGTCTGTTTCAATCTGTGTTAATAGCTTGATGGCATCAGAGGTATCATTAAACATATAGGAGTGCCTATTTCAGAGGATTGAAAGTTTAGCAGGGAAAAGAAGCTGATGTTGAATGTTCAGCCCTTGAAGAGAGGAGCACACCTGATCAGAGGCCTTCCACTTCTGCTTCATAGAAAATAAATGGTTCAAAAACACTGACATTTCTGCATCCCCATTGCGGAGTTGTCACCTTCATTTGGCCATGTTCAAAATGTGATCATGGACACCCACACCTTAACAGACCACCAGAAAGGTCCTATTACAATCTGCAGCCCTACGGGTGTGAGGGTAATTTAAAAGGCCTTTTCTGAAGCAAGGGAGGATCCTCTTCTGTCAGCCACAAAAATTGTAGTAAAAAGGTTTGTGCAAAGCTCAGGGAATCATCACCCTCCATTTATTCTGGGAGCCTAATAATAAGAATGTTATGCACCCTGGCTTGATTTTTGACATGTTCTAGCTGCATCTGCAGTAAAGAGTTTTTCTTTATAAGTTTAAGCACTTCCTCTTAAGATTTGCTAGTAGAGCCTTCCATACATTGCACAGTCTGCTCCAGGACATCAACCCATGTCTCAAGGGAGCTGACCCTGGGGACGGCAAGGTGTCCAGTTTTGTATCCATGTCCTGAACAGTCCTGACAAGCTGGATGAGAGTCAAGCAGACTGTAGTGAGTGATATCTCCTTGTTGCTGGAACTGCCTCCACCAGAGGCTCCATCTTGCTGTGCAGGTTGACTGTCCCATGACTGAGATGTCTTGGGTTTAAAAAAGTCAGTTGGAGCCAAAGTACTTCTTGGTTCCCCCATTATTGCTCAGACTGCGCTGAAAACAGATAGATGAAACAAAAGCAAGATGAAAATACAGCTCAAATATAGATTTTAGTCACTGTTAGATTCAAATCCCACAGAGCTCTGTAAACAAGTGTCTGCTCTGTTCAGCTGCTAAGGCAAGCCCTCTTCCAGCAGTTTTGACTTGCCTTACCTCAAACTGGCACAGCTGCAAGTCTCACAAGATGGTGTTTCCTGATTATGCCACTCCAGTCAACAAGTTGGACAACCTGCAGGAATTAAAGAACAAGTTCACAACACTTCTGACAGAGATCTGGCAACAAAAGGAGGCTAATCACAAAACGTTGCCAGGATATCATTTCACTTTTAAAATGCAATAACAGAACTAAACAAATCTTCAGTAACAAAGTCTCCACAGATCACCTGACAACACACCCTCCCAGAATAAAACAGAAGAACCTGGCATCTGTAGGATCACTTTGAAGACCTCAAAAATAGAGGTTGATGAAAAAACCTGAGAATCATTGGCATCCCTAAAAGTGTGGAAGGCAAGAACACCGGTCTTTTTCTTCATAATTTCCTGCCAGTGCTACTACATTATCAGTGGGCAACTCCAATTAAAACAGAGTACTCTCACTGCTCTCTAGCCCTGCCATAAAAACCAGGACAGAAACCAGGGACCATATTCATGAAATGCTTTCACTCTCCATTCAAATAGCAGATTATGCAACTTGCTAGGGAAAATGGCACAATAACTTGACAAGGTCACAAGATACACATATGCACATATAACTGGACTTTTGACCAGAGGGCCTGAACTAGGGCTTATCATGCCTTGATGCAGCCAGGGGTACCATACTGCCTCTGGTACCTGGCTACCCTTCAAATTATCAGGAATGGAGTTTCACACTTGTTTGACACACCTATAGTGGCTGAAGAGTTCATCCACTGCTCATGGCCCCAGCAAATCTACCAGTTTCCAGCCAGCAAGGGGAGGCCCTGGGGATACCACTCCTGCTCTGCACATCAGGAAGCCCATTCAAACCATTGCCCACCAGCAGCTCGACAAGATAACCCTAAGGAGGACCCTTGGATCCTCACCTTCATGCATTGAGGAAAGAGCACAGCAAAGAAAAAAGGAAAACTGAACGAAACTGCAACTTCCTCCTTGATTAACCTGTGAAGCTGAAGTAAGATCAGAAACATTGAGGTCACCTCAGAAGGCTCCAATGCAGAGCCATCAGGGAGCGAATATACCCACTGAGGAAAACTCTCCAACTCTAGAAATCCACAACCAACACCTAAGTGCAAAAACCCTTTGCTCCAAAGAAACAACCATATTCAATACCAGGACAGTGGCTGAAATCATGACCCAAACTCACTTTTTACCACTGACTACTCCACGGAGCTCTGAGGAACTCTGGTTTTGACCGTTTGCCACTGCAACTGCTGCTACTCCTACTGCAACACCCTGCAGCACGGCTCCACACAGCCTAAGGGGTGAGCAAAAATGTGACTTAAAATGGTGGATTTTTATATGCTGCTGTGGTTGGTTACTTTCTCCACCCTTAGAACAAAGCCTGTGCAATCCTGCACCTCCATCAGTGAAGCCCTGTATGAACACTTTACATAGTTAAAAGGGCCAGGTCTTCCTCATCACCTATATCCTTTTTATTTAATGTATGGTCCAATTTCTTACTGCATTTACGGTATTAAGACTCATTGACTGCAAACATATTTTTTAATGCAAGGGCTGTATGCTACAATTCCAATAAGCGTTGAAAAATAAAATGTATAGGATTTGACAGCTGGGGGGATATACCTTAACTCACCTTCTCCAGGGAATATTTTTCCTTACCATTTCATTAAGGTCAAATATGTGTGAAGAGCATCTAATACTAAAGCTTTGCTTATTAGCACTCACTGAATCAGTCTCTGGGGCTCTTCAAGTCTCAGACTACAAGGAATGCCATCCCTGGGGTCTCAATGACAAGTACCTGGCTGACATCATGACCAGTTTAAACGCTCTCATTTCATAGCCAGCCCCACTAAGGCCAAAGTACTTAACTGCACAAGCATGAAGCACCCCTTATCACCTCCTACCTCCCTCTATCCCCATTCTACAAGGTTCTGCCTCCAAGCATGAAAGAAAACAAAAACAGTCCCACCATATCACAGTGTCTCTGTCCCCAGCCAGTTCTTTGCAGCAGAATTAAAGCCAAAACAAGACAACAGCACATAAATTATGCCCCATACCTCCACCGCAAGGACCCTGAGGGGTGATGGTGTTAAGTGCCTTCCCTGGCCTGGGTGGTGTCAGGAGATCCTGGGGAAATTTAGGCACACCACCAAGCCTGTCTAGTTGCAGCCTCTGACGGGCCTCACTACTGGCACTATTGCAACAGCATACTCCGGGGAACCAACAGTAGTGTCCTTCCATGCTAATAGTGATCTAAGTTCTAAATAAAAAAAAATACAGACTTTAGCACCTGAAAAGCACTGTTGTAGAAAACAGCCAACATGGCTCAAGCATATACCATCAATAAACAATTGTTAATGGAAAAGATAAATACACATATACACAGATACAAATATTAGTGCAAATATTAGTCAAAGAACTATTTAATAAAGTTAGTAAGTTAACAATGCATTTACAAATGTAGAGAAATTGACAGTAGCCACCAATTCAGTTTTCTGGTAAATGGCTGGTCAGCAGACATACATTGTGCTAATCACAGACTTCTAGAATAAAAAGTATAGTAAAACAGTGTTAATGTTTCTGTTCACTTTGAATTTAGGCAACTAAGGAAATAAACATCTAGTAAGAATTATTCATTTTTGACAGCTATAATTAAACCTTCAGGCTTCACAGACAAGAGAACCATAACAGATATTATAATTACATGAACCATGGCCATGAATGTGTACAGCAAAGTACCAAAAGAAATTCAAAATATAAAAAAGCAGATAGCAGCTGCAGTTCAGTTGGAAATAATGCTATATATTCTGTAGCATTTTAAGGTTTGAAGCAGATTGAATTTTATGTATCAGTCAGATGTGAGAATTGTCTGACAGTACTGTAGTAACAGGATTCAACAAAGCATCCAACTGTTAAGACAGTGAGTTTATTTCTTGTTAGCTTCACAAGAATTGCCCCCTTATTTGGTAGAGTAGAGGTTGAAACATTTTTCTGAATCTAACAAAATACACAATTTATTGGGACCATTCCATGACTGATAATTAATGATAGGAAATGCTCCATATGTACTTGTATAAACAGACTTTGCACATCATAGCTGCAGAGTGCAGACAGTGACTGTGCTGTACACAGAAGAGAACATCACACCACATGGAGAATGTAGAGACGTGGCAGTCCTCGAGACTTCAGATGTGGTTGAAAATCTGTTGG
Source organism: Neoceratodus forsteri (assembly GCA_016271365.2). Taxonomy (NCBI): domain Eukaryota; kingdom Metazoa; phylum Chordata; order Ceratodontiformes; family Ceratodontidae; genus Neoceratodus; species Neoceratodus forsteri. The sequence goes on along the minus strand of CM057456.1, from coordinate 679,515,889 downwards.
CAGATTGGGATATGCCTGCCCCCATTTAGTTTTTTTTCCACCAGTTCATAACTTTAGTTCAAGAACAAAATGAAGCAAAGCAGTGACTTTTGAAGCTTGCTTGTTTCCTCCCTAACGTGTAATGTGTGTGTGTGTGGGGGGGGGGCACAGGATAGACTAAGTATAACTACTAAATCACTCAGCTTCATAGAGAAAAGGACTAGGAGCATGAAACTGGAAAAAAGGGCACTTTAAAAATGTAATAAAATTGGTACACATAAAAGTTTCACTTCTATGATAATGTAAGCTCTACCTTTACCATACAAACATAGAAGAAGATAATTTGTTGGTAAATAAGCATAGCTTAGCTGGCCCATTTAGTCTGTACATAGTCTTTTCTCAATACATTGAATAATATTTTATTTTACTAATTAATCTGCAAATGTGCTTTATGAACACCTGACCACTTTTTTGTTTGATCTCAACTACCATAAAAATAACCTGGTGTCTTTATGTACCTTGTGGCTTTACCACCTCCAGAACATCACCAGGATCAAGCCCCTCATTCTGCCCAAGGATCTGCTGACCCTGATACATGCCTTTGTGACCTCTAGACATGACTACTGTGACACTCTGTACTTCGGGGCCATGGGAGGCACCCTCCACAGGCTTCAGCTACTGTAGAATGCAGCAGCCCAGTTGCTGACAGGACAGCCGAGGTCCTACCAAGTGACCCCGGTCCTGCATGCTCTGCATTGGCTGCTGGTCAGGTGGAGGGGCCCTTTCAAGGTGGGCTTGCTCACCTATAAGGCCCTATATGGACTGGGTCCTGGCTACCTGTTGGAGATCCTGCTTCCTGTGACCTCTGCTTGCTCCATCTGCTCCCCTTCAAGGGGCCTCCTGGATGTTCCCAGGGTTCAGCTCGAGACATTGGGTGACCTTGCTTTTAGTGTCTGTGGACAGACCCTGGGGAACTCACTTCCATCTGTAGTCTGAGATGCCACCTCAATTAGTGTTTTTTAAACTCAAGCTGAAGGTCCACCTCTTCAACTTGGCTTTTATGGGGTGATCTCCCAAACCTACTGTTTCAGCTGTTATTGATCTATTTAAATAGCTGATTTTATTATTGTTTTGAAAAAAATTTACTGTTGTTTTATTTGTGTTTTATATGCTTGTAAGGCATCCAGAGCCTCAAGGATTGGGTGCCTTAGAAATAAATTTGCCTTGCCTTACCCTGCATGACCCTGTGATTGTACAGGTACTTCATGTGACAATGCAAGGCAACTTTCCCACTGCAAGCCCAGGGCCAGTTCTTAGGGATGGGAAAATTGGGGCTAACTAACATGACAAGAATAGGAGGTGTGTCAGTGGGAGAAACAACACATTGGGCCTTAATTTGTTTGTACTTTTCTCATTGAAGACAATTACGATTTCAGAGTCTGCCTTGAGCAATTAGAACACTTTTCAAGAATTGCTCAGCTAAATACATTTGGGTGTTACCTTTTACTCTACTTGAAAAAATTAAAAAGGGATGATTCTGGACAAGAGTTATTTGATGACTTGGTCTACTCTGGGCAGACTGGCACAGATGGCTGATTACTGATGCATGGCACAGTGCACTCCTCCTGACACACAGACAGAGTGCGGAGCAAACACAATGGAGCCAACATGCTTTTTGATGGCACACTTCAATGCTCAGCAGTTTGCTCGATCCATTATCACTGGCCACTTCAACTGGCTGATGAGCTGAGGAGGACAGCAGACTGACTGGCAATTGTCTTTAACACCCCTTGGAACTTTTTTTAAGCTGTAAAAAGAAAATCATCCCTCACAGTCTCCTGCCATTATGCATGAGCCGCCCACCCTCTGCAGCACCCTGCCCACACCCCACCCCATACTTACCTCTGGAGTATGGCCGGGCAATCTTTGGTGGACCGGGAACACATCTGCTGTCTTCAAAGCTGACCGTGAACTGAGGAAATGCCAGTAAGCTGTATAATGGCATATATAGGGTTTTTTTTCAACTTTGATGAATATCTCAGGCATGTTTTGGAATTTTGTCACCAAATTTTCAACATGGGGTTTTTTGGGACCCTCCTTATGAATTCTGCCACTGTCATGGAGTTATTCAACCCACAAAGGTGATTTCACGGTCACTGCATGGAATCACCTTTTTGGACTGATTAATGAAATGACAGTGCCAGTGTTCCTGCGGCGGGCTCTCAAAAAACCTATGTTGCAAATTTGGTGGAAAAAAAAATCACTATTTTATGAGCGTGTGTTGTGCAGTTGCTACACACGCTCGTAATTTCACAAATTTGCAATGTTTTCATGCCAGATTTTCAACACCAGCATTTTTCCACACCTCCATGTGAACAGTACAGCTGCCATTTTTCCACTCATGCCCAAAATGTGTTTCCGCACCTGTGGCACACAATGGAATGGTCGCTGTAGGAAATGAACTTTTGGGACAGATTAACAAAATCACAGTGCCACTATTCATGAGGGGAGGTCCCAGAATGTCTATTTTAAAAAATGTGGGTGACAAACTCCCAAAAATAATTTGGTTAGACATGTGTTGCACAGTTTCTATGCAAGCTCACGACTTTACCAATTTTCATTATTTTCAATCTAGATTTTTAACGTTGACATTTTTTATGCCTCCTCTTGAACAATACAGTTGTCATTCTCCACATCCAGCTCAAAATGTGTTTCACCCCTGTGTCACCAAATGGTATAGCCACTGTGCAAAACCACCTTTCAGCTGACAAACTGATTGTGCTGCTTTTCATGAGGTGGGCTCACAAACAGCCTATGTTGAAAATTTGGAGTGAAAATACCACCACACGTCTATGCTGTTAGGGTTTCCAACTGTAGCACCCCCCCCAGTACAGACTGACAGGTGCCAGGGGTGTGACTTGGGATCATCAGATGTAATGCTTGTGCCATTTCACCTTCACCTTGCAGCCACTGACAGGCATTGGTTGTTCCTTGCACTGTTCGACCACAAAATTCACCCCATTCTCCTCTTATGGATCCATGTGAGCATATTTCTTTATGGAATGGGGTAAGTATAAGACCCAAAGACCCCAAAGCACACCATGACACTTATTAGTGTCTACAGGGTAGGGTGAGGTACAATGGCATCAGCGTTATAACTGATGACCAAAAGGCACACCCCAATGCCTGTTGTTCTCTACAGGGTGGTGGTGAGGTTGGTGTAACTTCAATACTTCACTGCCATTCCTATTATGCATATCTAGCTCTGGCAGTACCAATGCCGATGCCAGTGAGACAACATTCGGCATTGACAAATGCTTGTTTAAGGTGTGGTAATACCACTCACTTCAAAACATTCTTCTATCTTTTTTTTGTTTTTGTAAAATTGTAACTATCATTCAAACCTGGCTTTCATGGTCCCTTTTCTAATATGTCTCTGATTGCATCTGTACTCATGTGACAGTTGATATGGAGGTCAGAATCTTTTGGATATTTCTGCAGCTGAACTACTAGAATGTTACCATCAATTGCTTGGTAAGTGGGCTGTGAATCATCATTGTTATTACAGTCATATTCAGATTCAGAATGACTTGAGTTAACTTCACAAGGACTTTGTATGTCAAAACAAGAGGTACTCATCAGTTCTAAAATGCCATGTGCAGTGCTTTCTGATGAGACATAGCATTCTCCATTTAAAAAGGTATCACAAAAGACAAATTACTTAAATTGATAGATTCATTCACCATACCATCTACAAAATCACCAGGTTGATGACTACTTTTGTTTAAAGGTTCCCTGATATCAGCCAGATCACAACTGCCCTGTGAAGAGATGGAGTTTTTTGACTGGAACAGCATCGATATATCCTGCCAACCCTTTTCTTTCCATGTCTTTCCAGAATTCTTGCTAATAGTACATGCGCCTAACCTATCTCTTCTGACTGTTAAATTGTAATAAGAGGAAATGGTCTTTTCTTCAAGCCAGTGTTTTTCTCAACATATTGACCAGGTTTAGCAGTATTAAATGACTGACAGTTCTATATAATGTGTCACTTTCTGCAGTTTACAAAGTGGTCATCACTCAAACTGTCAGTGAATACAGATAATTAACCCCTTACATGTGCTTACACAGTCGCATTACAACTTAAACAAGCATTTGTCAATGCCGAATGTTGCTTGCTTCTATGTGCTGTTTAGGTATTTGGAAGTCATTGGAGTGCAAATATTGAAAATTTGCGAACTTACGAGCGTGCGTAGGAACTGCGCAATGCATGCTCGTAAAACAGTCATTTCTAGGAATTTTTTCACCAAATTTTCAACATAGCCAATCTAAGACCTCTGCTCATGAACAGTGTCACTGTGATTTTGTTAATGTGTCCCACACATTGAGTTTGCACACTGACTGCGCCATTGTGCACTACATGGGTGGAAACACATTTTGGGCAGGATGTGAAAAATGACAGCTGTACTGCTCATAAGGAGTGTGAGTAAAATGGCAATGTTGAAAATCTGGAGTGAAAATATTGAAAATTCGCAAACTTACGAGCGTGCGTAGGAACTGTGTAACGCACACTCGTAAAACAGTCATTTTTAGGAATTTTTTCACCAAATTTTCAACACAGGCATTTTAAGACCTCTGCTCATGATCAGTGTCACTGTGATTTTCTTAATGTGTCCCATACATTGAGTTCACACACCGACTGTGCCATTGTGTGCAACTTGGGCGGAAACACGTTTTGGGCAGGATGTGAAAAATGACAGCTATACTGCTCATAAGGAGGTGTGGTAAAATGACAATGTTGAAAATCTGGAGTGAAAATATTGAAAATTTGCAAACTTACTTTCCTGCTAAGGAACTGTGCAACGTACGCTCGTAAAACAGTCATTTTTTGGAATTTTGGCACCAAATTTCCAACATGGGGTTTTTGGGATCCCTTCTCATGAATGATGTCACTGTCATGGTGGTATTTGGGCATGAAGGGTGATTTCACAGTCACTGCACAGTCACTGTGCGAAATCACCCTTTGGGCCCAAATACCGCCATGATAGTGACATCATTCATGAAGGGGTCCTCAAAACCACATGTTGAAAATTTGCAAAATTTAAAATGCTCTGAGATATGTAACAAAAAGTTGACCCCCTCTATCTAGCCCATTATACAGCTTACTAGCATTTCCTCAGTTCGAGTCAGCTTTGAAGAGTGCAGACGTGTTCCGGTCCACTGAAGATCATCGCGCCGAGGTCTGGAGGTAAGTATGGGGTGGAGGAGGGTGGGAGGCTGGGTGCACAGTGGGTGGCTGCGGGTTGTGGGGGTTGGGAGACATGCCGCAGGACCGTTTCATTTCACAGGTTTAAAAAAAAAAAAAGACATTGTGGGGCGTTTGCCATGCTGAGGTGGGCTCCCAGCATAGCACAAGAGACGTTGGGGGCATTCAGCCAATGGGGATTGGGCACTCTGCGTGGCATAGTATTTGTTGCCACGTGGGTGGGCCTTCATGGCACAAGGACAGGGTGTGTTCAGTCGACGGGGATTGGGCACCCCATCGGCCAAAGGACTGCTTGCCATGCTGGGGTGGGCTCCTAGCGTGGCACCTACTACTGGGGGGCACGCTCAGCTGATGGGGATTGGGCACCCCATCGGCTATACAGTGCGTGTGGGGGCGTGCACGCCTGTGGGTGGGGTGGGGGCTGCACGTGAGCAGCCAATATTTTATTGGTGCTCACTGAAGCATAGCTCCCCTCTTCAATCAGAGCACTGCATTTTGGAGCGTGTCATGACAGCTCCAAAATGCATTGGCTTACAGGGGCCGCACCTGCCAGCACACTAACTGAATTGGAGGATTTTGGAGGTGACACACCTCCAAAATCTCTGATGATGGCACTATGTTTCTTGCACATGCATGCAAGCAACATAAAAAGGTATCCCAAAAAAATGAAAATATATGTATACTGACTACTTAAGACTGGACAGTATACTATACGTTCAAATTGCAGTGGAAGCAAAAACCATCACTCTGTTGAAGTTCATCACTGGAGATAACATTCAGGAATTAACATGTACTTGTACATATAAGGTATTCTGGCCACAAAGTTATTTATTTCTGTCCTAGTTTCTGATGTCTAATTGCTTCTTAGTGAGCAAACTACATTGTTTTATGTTATGCTTTGCTTCATATGAAGTAGTGGAAATTATGAAAAATTTGACTTGCGTGATCGGATCAGAATGCTCTTCTTACAGACAGTTCCGGCACCCCTTTTCTTTCTTGTTAACATGTTACATGTGCTGTGTAGAACTGCATGCTTAACACATTTTTCTGAACTTATGTCCTGTTTCACCGAGTCCTTCAAACAGAAATATGTTAACATTAACAGAAAGGATTATCATCATGACATGACAACTACCTAAATAACTGCACTTAATCACTTATTTTGTCTATTACAGTAATATAACAATCAAAAATTAAAAAGTCCATTATCTTAAACATGCCTATTTGTATTTTTTTTGGGGGGGGTAGCAATCAACTAGCAATTTAGTGACTTTTTTTATCTGTGTCATGTATATCTGCATATGGTAAGGTAACAAAAAGTAATAACCTGTTGTGGCACAAACAGACTGCAACAAAATGCATACAGTAGATGCATGTTTAATCCCTGGCACTAAATACATAACTACAATTTTCTTGCTTGCAGTTACCAGTAACATTTCACTATCAGTGTACTTAATGCATCAGTACTGGTTAATTGACAAGACAAGAAATTGTTATTAAATTATTTTGACATTCTTATAATGCAGTCCTGGTAAACTTGGTGTGTATAGACAAAGTAGGCCGTGGGCCCATTGAATTGTCTCCCACTCATAGTGGGTTTAGCTATTGACAGTCTTGTGTAATAAATATTTGTCTAACCTTCTTTTAATCTTTTATGTAAGTGATAATACCCAACAGAGTGGGCATTATTGGGATATAACGGACCGCCCAGGGGTGCAATGAGGCCCGATGCCGCAAGTGGAGGGCCTTATAGCCCCTGGAAGGTCCATTATATCCCATAACACCCACCCTGGAGGGTATTATTACACTTAGATAATGGGATTACATTAGCTATTTTTTTAAATAATGTTTTTATAAAAAAAAGTGTCAAATATTACTAAAAATAAATAGAAATGTGGGCTTGTAAAATAATCCCTTGCCACTAGAGGGTGCTGGGTTTTTTAATATGTTGGAAGGGAAGTGAGTATGGTGGGCAGAGTGAGTAAAATGGCACTGAGGAATCGGAAGAGGAGCGCAACTATGAGGGTATATGAGCTGCAGTAAAGTATTTTTTTTGTTTAAGAGACAAAAAAGAAATAGTGTTTGGTGTTTGTGGCTGAGCATTGTCACAATGAAGGTGAGCTGGGAAAGGAGTGGGTGGTAGACAAGTGAAAGCAGAGCCGATGGACTGTTCGAAATGCTGTTGGGGGTGAGAAAGAGCAGAGCTGTGAGGCAGGAACGTTTTTGTAAAAAAATAATTTACTTTTTGGTACTATGGTTTGTGTTGACAGTGAGGGATGCAAGTGGAATGAATTTGAAGTGGGTTATTTTGTCTAGCCGCTCGCTTAGCAAGGGAAAAGAAATGGTACTGGCCATTTCGAGAATTGGAACTTGTTTTAGGCCGTTGTTAAGAAATAATGACCCGGGTGGTTGGGTGTTTGAACCAATCAGGAAGCGAGTTTTAGTTTCCACATTATCTAATACTATATTCTGCTTGTATAATTTCTAAACAGATTTTAGAACTTCAGTAATTTTGTAATTATAGACTACAGTCATTAAATGTAGACTCCTGGCTCAATACACACTTTAACATGTTTATTACGTTAAGTTTTCTTTGGGAATGTACATCATAGATTATAACTTTCCAAAGTTAATAGAGCAGTGAGAGTGAGGTCCCTACTTGCATTCAGATTAGAGGTGGTTACGCAATGTGTTATAAAATCCAGATCACAGATGAAACTGTGATGGTTGTGTCAAGGCTGTGCCCAATTAATCAATTTGTTGGAGATCCAGATTATTTCTAGGTGAACCGTCAGTCTCACTACTCATTACCTGGGATTTACCAAGACAGCTCTTGGTCAGGATAGATCAAGCTTCAGACTTTTGTTTTTTATCTGAGCTACAGGGGGAGTTTGCCGTGAATTGACCTGTTTTAATACCAGTTACCTGTTTTTTATCTGCTATCCAGATACATAGCAAGGTATTGTACATAGTAAGTTAGACAGAGATGGACGTGCAGTACTAGGCATAAAAAGGGTTCCCTTTGGCAGTAGCATGCCTTAAGGTTCTGTGCCTTGAGCTAATTGGATTAACTTCCCATAGAAAACAATAGGTTGGGGCAGACAGTATATGGTTTTGCACTTGCTACAGCATTCCACAGTACTCTGGAACTTTGTTGTGGCCACTGCTGCAGGTTGACATGTCCATCAAGAATGTTTCCCCACAACATCAGGGGTAATAACCATATACAGTAGACCTGCCAGGATGCAGTGCACTGTCACAGACTTCCGCATGACAAAAGGGTTTAACTACCATTGAAACTGAATTGTTTCATGCAGTAACTCCTGCAGATTTTCACAGTATTGGTTTTCCATCCTAACAGGCTCCTCTGTGTACACTGAACTTCTCTCACATCTTAATATCCAGCAGAATGGGATGAGTGGCCTGGCAGCCTGTAAGATGGCAGATTGATTCTCTAAGCTCTTTCCTCCCCTGGTACAATCCAACAGAATTATCCTACTAAACTTAATTGAATTTACTTCTAAATCTATTCACACGCAGAACAGACTTTACTGGCTTGATCTGCTACAGCAGAATCCTGTTTAGCTAGTTTTCCAGCAGTTTTTATTTGTATTATTTATTTTAAGTTCCATAAAAAAAACTCACAATAAAGAACATTGCACAGAGGGATATATAAATTGAATTTAATAGCAGTACTTTTACAACAAAGAAATAAGACGCCTTCCCAGTTGATACAGCATTAGAGGAAGTACTCAAAATAAAAAAGAGAATAGGAGTTAACATTTGTCCCAAGGCTTATCACAGCTCTGAACCGTTCTGGGATACCAGTACAGAGTAATGAAAAGCCAGTACCAAAGACTCTCATCTTGGCAAAATGCCTATAAGTATCCTTCTTAAACCCTACTATAGAAAAACTCTATATCAAAATATCACTCCAGGGATTAACCTAGCAGTAAAACAATACTTTCATTTAGGCTGTAACCAAAACTATAACAGCACATTGCAGTGCTACCCTGTGAGGTAATCCCACCCCTTACTCAAGATTGTGACTAACACATCCAACTTGCAAAGTCCAATTAAAGTTCACTGAAAAAGATGGCATACACCACGCAGGAAAACAATTGGGGATAGTGCTCCTGAAAGACGCCAATACACCACCACACCAAACACAACTCAGGGACAGAAAATTGCTGATTCAGAAGCCCACAAAAAGAATCACTAGGTTACTAAAGTAAATAAATATAAGATTAGGAAAGCCAAGTCCCAGCAACAAGTCACTAAATAGGAGAAATAGTCCCAGGTTACATTTAATTATAATGGACACAAACAGAAGTGAGTGAGGGGACAGTCTCCAACACAAGTACACTGCAAAAAGAAGCAGGAGACCAGACAGTTAGAAAATTCCAGGGTAGCTGTGCATGTACTCATATAAGCAAAGTCCCTTAAATCAATGCAGTATTCACTCATCTCTCACGTCTTCCTCCTCCGACAAAGCTCCTGCTGTCCCAGCCATGTCTGTGTCAATCTTTGTTAGTAGTTTGGTGGTATCAGAGGGATTATTAAACATATAGGTGTGCCCATTCCAGAAGATTTTAAGTTTAGCAGGGAAAAGGAGCTGATGTTGAGTTTTCCATCATTGAAGAGAGGAGTGCATCTGAGCAAAGGCTTTCCACCTCTGCTTCACAAAGAAGGAAAGGTCCAGAAACACTGAAATGTCTGTATCCCCAGAGAGGAGTTGCCACCTCCATTTGGACATCTTCAAAATGTGGTCATGGACACCCATGCTGTAACAGACCATCAGAAAGGTCACATGCCCTGTATTGCCATCTGCAGCCCTACATGGGGGGGGGGGTTGAATCAATAGGCCCTTTCTGAAGTAAGGGCAGGATCCTTCTCTATCAGCCACAAAAAAAGTCTGTGCAAAGCTCAGGGGATTGTCCCCTCTGTTTATTCCGGGAGCCCTATAATGTGAATATTGTGCTCACTGGCTTGATTTTCCACATTTTCTAGCCGTATCCGCAATAAAGAGTTTTCCTTTATAAGTTTAAGCACTGCCTCATAAGATTTGCTAGTAAAGCATCCACACGTTGCACAGTCTGCTCAAGAACATCAACCCATATCTCAAGGGAGTTGACCCTGGGAGGCAAGGTGTACAGTTTTTTATCCATGTCCTGAACAGTCCTGATAAGCTGGATGAGGGTCAAGTGGACCGTGGTGAGTGATATCTCCATGTTTCTGGAACTGCCACCACCCAAGGCTCCATCTTGCTTTAAAGGTTGACCATTCCATGATTGAGATGGCTTGGGTTTAAAAAAGTCAGTCGGTGCAGCAGTATTTCTTGATTCCCCCATCATTGATCAGGCTGCACTGAAAACAGATAGAGGAAGCAAAAACAAGACAAAAATACAGCTCAAATATAGAAAGTAGTCACTGTTAGATTCAAATTCCAAAGAGTTCTGTAAACAAGTGTCTGCTCTGTTTAACTGCTTAGTCAAGACTCCTTCCAGCACTCATAATTCACCTCTTGCCTCGGCCTGGCAGAGCTGCAAGTCTCACAAGATGGTGTTTCTTGATAATGCCCCTCTAGTCAGCAAGTTGGACAACTTGCAGGAAATAAGGAACATGTTCACAACACTTCAGACAGAGAAACGTCAACTAAAGGAGGCTAATCACAAAGCATGCTAGGATATCATTTCACTTTTAAAATGCACAAACAGAACTGAACAACAAATCTTCAGTAACAAAGTCTCCACAGATCACCTGGTAACACACCCTTAGAGAATAAAACAGAACAACCAGGCAGCTGTAGGATTACATTAAAGACCTCAAAAATAGAGGTTGATGCAAAAACATGAGAATCATTGGCTTCCCTAAAGGTGTGGAAGGCAAGAACACCAACCTTTTTCTGCAACATTTCCTGCCAGTGCTACTCCATCATCAGTGGCCAGCTCTAATCAAAACAGAGTACTCTCACTGCTCTCTGGCCCTGCCATTAAAACCAGGATGGAAACCACAGCTCATATTCATGAAATGCTTCCATTCTCCAGTCAAATAGCAGATTATGCAACTTGCTAGGAAAAATGGCACACTAACTTGACAAGGTCACAAGATACACATATACACATATAGCTGGACTTCTGACCAGAGGGCCTACACCAGGGCTTATCATGCCTTGATGCAGCTGGGGTACCTTACTGTCTCTAGTACCTGGCTACCATTCAAATTATCAGAATGGAGTTTCATACCCGTTTGACACACCTACAGTGGCCGAAGAGTTCGTCCACTGCTCATGGCCCCAAGCAAATCTACCAGTTTCCAGCCAGCAGGGGAGATCCTGTGGATAATACTCCTGCATCACACATCAGGAAGCCCAATCAAAACCATTGCCCACCAACAGCTCTACAAGAGAACCCTGAGGAGGACTCTTGGATCCTCACCTTTGGGCATTGGGGATATAGCACAGCAAAAAAAAAGGAAAGCTGATTTAAACAGCAGCTTCCCCCTTGATTAACATGCAAAACCAAAGTAAGAGCAGAGACAATGAGACCACCTCAGAAATCTCCAATGCAGAGCCATCAGGAAGCAAATATACCCACTGAGGAAAATTCTCCAACTCTAGAAATCCACAACCAAAACCTCAGTGCCAAAACCCTTCTGCTTCAAAGAAACAACCAGATCTGGTACCAGAACAGTGGCTGTAATCATGATCCAGACTCACTTTTTACCACTGAGTATTCCACAGAACTCTGAGGAGCTCTGACTTCGATCATTTGCCACCACAACTGCTGCTACACTTCCTGCAACACTCTTCAGCACGGCTTTACACAGCCTATATCCTTTTTATTTAATATATGGTCCTATTAATAGTTGCATTTACTGTATTAAGACTCATTGACTGAAAACATGTATTTTACTGCAAGGGCTGTATGCTACAATTCCAATAAGCATTGAAAAATAAAATGTGTATGATCTGGCAGCTGGGGGGATATACCTCAACTCATCTTCTCCAGGGAATATTTTTCCTTACCATTTCATTAAAGTCAAATATGTGTGAAGGACATCTAATACTAAAGCTTTGCTTATTGGCACTCACTGAATCAGTCTCTGGGGCTCTTCAAGTCTCAAACTACAAGGAATGCCATCCCTGGGGTCTCAATGACAAGTACCTGGCTGACATCTTGACCAGTTTAAAGGCTCTCATTTCATAGCCCGCCTCACTAAGGCCAAAGTACTTAAGAGCACAAAAATGAAACACCCCTTATCGCCTCCTACCTCCCTCCATCCCCATTCTACAAGGTCCGGACTCCTAGCATGAAAGAAAATAAAAACAGTCTCACCCCATCACAGTGTCTCTGTCCCCAACCAGTACTTTGCAGCAGAATTAAAGCCAAAACAAGACAACAGCACATAAATTATTCCCCATACCTCCACCCCAAGGACCCTGAGGGGTTATGGTGTTAAGTTCCTTCCCTGGCCTGGGTGGTGTCAGGAGATTCTGGGGAAATTTAGGCACACCACCAAGCCTGTCTGAATATAGCCTCTGACAGGCCTCATTACTGGCACCATCACAATTGCATACTCCAGGGAACCAACTGTCGCTTCTGTCCATGCTAACAGTGATCCAAGTTCTAGTTAAAAAAAAAATTTAGACTTTAACACCTAAAAAGCACTGTTGTAGAAAAAAGCCGACACAGCTCAGGCAGATACCACCAATAAACAATTGTTAATGGAAAAAATAAACACACATACACACAGATGCACATATTAGTGCAAATATTAGTCAAATAACTATTTAATAAAGTTAGTAAGTTAGCAATGCATTTACAAATATAGAGAAACTGACAATAGCCACCATTTCAGTTTTCTGGTAAATGACTAGTCAGCACACACTCATTGTGCTAATCAGAGACTTCTAGAATAAAAAGTATAGTCAAGCAGTGTTAATGTCTTTGTTCACTTTGAATTTAGGCAACTAAGGAAACAAGCATCCAGTAAGAAACATTAATTTCTGACAGATATAATTAAACTTTCAGACTTCACAGACAGCAGAACCATAGCAGATATTATTATAATTACATAAATCATGGCCAGAATGTAGTACAGCAAAGTACTGAAAGAAATACAAAGTATAAAAAAGCAAATAGCAGTTGCAGTTCAATCAGATAATAATGCCATATATTTTGTAGCATTTCAGAACTTGAAGCATATTGAATTCTATGTGTCAGTAAGATGTGAGAACTATGTGACAGTACTGTACTGACTGGATTTGACAAAGCATCTCACTGCTAAGACAGTGAGTTTGTTTCCTGTTAGCCTCATAAGAATTTTCCCCCTATTCAGTTGAGTCATAGTTGAAAAATTTTTCTCAATCTAAAAAAATACACAATTTATTGGAACCACTCCATGACTGGTAATTGATGATAGAAAATGCTCCATATGTACTTGTATTAATGGACTTCACGCATCATTTCTGTAGAGTGCAGACAATGACTGTGCTGTACACAGAACATCATACCAGATAGAGAATGCATAGACGTGACAGTCCTCGAGTCTTTACTCTTCAGAAGTGGTTAAAACTCTGTTGGCAGTGTGGGACATGCCTACCTCATTTAGTTTTTTTCACCATTTCATAACTTTAGATCAAGAAAGGAATGGGACAAAGCAGTGACTTTTGAAGCTTACTTGTTTCCTCCCTAACTTGTAATGTGGGTGGAAGGGTGGCAGAAGTTGAGGTACAGGATGGATCTAAAGTCTCCTCATGGTAGTAAAACTACTAAATCACTTGGTCTTAAAGTAGGGAAAAGGACTAGGAGCATAAAACTGGAAAAAAGGGCACTTTAAAATGTAATAAAAATGGTATACATAAAGGCTTCAATTCCATGAGAATCTAACCTTTACCTTTACCAAACAAACATAGAAGCAGAGAATTTGTTGGTAGACAAGGACTGCATAGCTGACCCACTTAGATTGTCCCTAGTCTTTTCTCAATACATTGAATAATATTAATTTTCACTAATTCAGCTGCAAATATACTTTATAAATACCTGACCACTTTTTGGTTTGATCTCAACTATCATAAAAATAACCTGGTGGCTTTATGCACCCTGCATGGTAACTCGTGAGGTGGGTGTGTGAGGAAGGGCACTGTCCATAGTGGCAACTCCTTCTCAGCACAATCCCTCACAGCGATGGGAGGGTAGGGTGACTGGATGAGGTGGCGGGTGAACTGGGTGACAGGATGGGGGTATGTGTACACACGTGTGGGGGGGTATGCATAGTGAGCATGGGCTGGGAGGGGTGGAGTGGCTATAGTGGGTGGTGCTTTGGTGGTTAGCTGAGCTGCGTTGTGGTGTCAGGGGTTCGTTACTGGTTAGGGTGGGTGAGGAGCCGGGCTTGGGTCTGGGCGCTGGTGCAATTTTATTGCACCCAGCCTGAACCTTTATTTTTTTTACTGCCTTAACCCCTCCACATGTACCCCCCTAGTGTTGAGAATCCTTAAATAGGGGGGTGCGGGAGGTGAAGCCCCCTGTGAGGGGGTTGTGGGGGTGTGCAGCCCCCCTCAGAAAGCATTAAAACACTGTCCTGGCACCATTGTCCATCTTATTGAACAACATAACAGCTTTCATAGCCACCTGCATATAGACAATGTTGATAACTGCTGGTCCACTTTAAACCACTGTATGATGTCACCTAATTTCCCAAATCATACATCAGCACTAATTGTTGATGTATCTAAAGTCAGCACTTTAGACTCTTATTTTTCATTCTCTTCTTCTGTTTCTGTTTCTTATGCTACTCTGCTCTTCTGCAGAACTGAGGAAAACCAATCAGTTCAACCAGACAAGCAAGGTGCCATAATAACTGCCATTGCACAGCTAGACCTACTTAGGATGTCTTGCCACCTAAAGCATTTTTGCTTGTGGGCATTGTTTTATTTCCTTTGTTTTCCTGCAGTACTAAGTTGTTACACAAGGTAAATATGGGGATTGTGAACTGGAATGGGTGTGGGACACATATCTCCAGGGGGCTGCTCTGGAGGGTGGGACGTTGTCCCATCTGCAAGGATCTTTCTCAGGTTTTAGATAGAGGCCACATGGGTAGAAATATTCTGGCTGTGTTGTCTGCTTAAATGGAGCTGTCCTCCATTCCTACTTCCACAGTAGCCCACTGGCCTTGGGGAGTAGAGAATGGTAGGGAGGGAGGGGAAAGAAGTAAGACTGGCCACAAGGACACAGTTAAGGCCAGCACCACTCTGACTACAAACCATTTTGCACCCCTTGCAAATGTACGGGAACCTGATTCTGTGAGGGGGGGGACTTCAATTCACATAGCAGGCCTAGGCAGAACAATGTAATAGCATCCAATGGGCATGAGAACAAAAGTAAGAAAGTCAAACATGTCATAGTAGTAGGAGACTCCATGAGTAGAGGAACAGAGTTGGAACTGAGTGCTGAATGGCAAAAAAAGAGTCTAGCTAGGTGCCTTCCTGGTGTCACAGCCAAATGGGACATAGAGTGCGTAGGGAGGATGGTGGACAGGGTGAATTGAGGGCTACAAGTGCTGGTTCACATGATAACTAATAATCTGGCAAACCAGTGGGTAGAAACAGCAAAGCAACACTTTGAGAGATTGAGGGAACAGTTAACTATCCACTCAGCATCCCTGGCCTTCTCCGAGGTCCTCCCTGTGTGGAGGGGAAAGGGTTGGAGAGGGGCCAAAATTAGACAGAAAGAGGTAGATGAGTTTAATGAGTAGGTAAATGGATGGTGCAAAAAAAAAAGGTTTCAGTATTGGGGGTGACTGGGAGACTTCAAGGAATGGAGGCTTTTCTGGGACAATTGACTCTACCAAAGGAGGGGGGTAAGAGCTTTAGGGAAGAGGTCTGACATCTATACTGGACATTTAAATTGACTGAGGGGGAGTCTGAGGCTTGGAGAACTATCATGGCTAGTGGGGAAGGGAACCTAGCTGCAACAGGTTCAGTCAGAACAGCTGTGCCTCTGGCAACTACCTCACCAATGTCTGAAATGGGTATCATTTTTGGAAACAGCAGCAGGATCACTATGAGCAGCTGTGCTTCTTGTACCTGCCTCAGCAATGCCTGCCAAGGGTATAATTTTTGCAAACAGCAGCTGTTCCTCTTGCACCTGTCTCAGCAATGCCAAACATGGGTATAATGGCTTGGGGCACCTAATAGACAGTGTAATAGTATACTGCCTACAGTCAAAAACAATGTTTCACATGATGTTTGGTATGGTCAGGGTTAGGTAATAGCATAGTCACATAAATCAGGTAGTAACTCCCTGGCCCTAACCGACTACCTGATTTTCCTTAGGGTAGGATAATTTTGGACAGTTTTGAGTATATCTGTGGGTAGTCTTGAAGGTCTCTCACCATCCTTGGAAAGTCCTTTATAAATCACATTAAGGTTTACTCCCTGTTTAGAAAGAAAGAGCAGTCTGAAAATCCATCAAGAAGCCAGATAATCCTCCTAGGTGGCAGCACCAGCTTTGCAGAGGTGACCAGACAATACGAGGCTAGTCCCACAATAGTGGGGGGGCAGTTGCAGCAACAGCACAAAGAGTCAAAAAGTTCAAATTCCAATGAAAACAGTGGTGGCTGCAACAGTCAATCAAAAAACAAAAAGTACTTGATCAAAATTGTGTCCCCAAAATGCTAACAGTTGCATCAATTATAGGAAAATCTGTCTCCTTCTCCACTCTAACTGCAGGGATGGCATCAGCAATGGGACCCAGATGTTAGTAGAATGGGTCCAGAAACACTCAGTCTTGACCCTGATGAAGAATAGCACTAGCCCACCACAGCCATCAGTACATTAAATCTCAAGTGGTACAACTCAGTACAGCAGAGGAAATTGCATCTGAGACAAAATCACTACTGGGACTAGCGGGAAATGAAATGGGGACCTAATTAAAAAACAATAAAAGCTACTTGCTGCCACTAACTCAGTCCACATCCCTAACTACACTGCTTCCCACCCAACAAACAAGCTAGCTAAAAATGAATTGCCACCTAAACCATCGACAACAATATAGTAGGAAAACTCCTCCAAAATAAAAATTTAATTTGTAAAGCAGGTCGGAAGGGGGACTTCAAAATCATAACCGCATCTGAAATGAAGCTCTCTAAACAGCCTGACCAGCTTGGTGGCTGTAGCACTCTGCCCACAAGATGTGATTCCACCGTGCCTTTTAAAACTGGATTGTGAATTCCATAGAAGCTGCTTGTCTTAGTTGCAAGGTTTCAGAGGTGAAAACCTTCCTTGCCATGTAGTCCAGTTTTCAGGACTCTTTCTCAGGGGGCACTGCACATAAGGACGTCCTTGTCCTTCGGAAGGCAACAGCTTGGACCACTCTCTCATGGTCTGGGTGGGAATACAAGTAATCGACACCCTGTTTATCCACAAACTATTTCTTTTCTATTTTCCTATCATTGCCAGTAGCAGAATTTAGAATTTCCAAAATTCTGCTTGTAGTTTCTCAGAGGGATTTGTGGATGGTGACTGACAGCTTTCTAGTGGAGGTCAGACTGAGCATAATCATGAATTCAGTCTCCTCAAAAGTATATCCACCTTTCTTTGGGTGGGTATTGAGGATATTGGTGGGAGAAGTTGGAGAAGTTGGCAGCATGGTGAATTTTTAGACATTCACAAATTTACTCTGCAGGATGAATGTCTACTTCATGTTTAAATAGAAATTCACAAATAGTTAAAAAAATGGATATTTTCACAAACTTTGCCCATTAATTATGGTTCTATGGAAAGTTAGCATGTATTCATGGAATAGAAGGTCACATTGATATTTTTTCCCTTTCATAGGCTGAATTCAATGCAGTGTGAGGAAGAGGGAGTCGGAGTTAGTTGTGCTCTGGAGCTGTATGTCAAAACCCTTCTAAAACCACTTTAAAATGGATTTTTTTATCCAAAATCACTCTATTAAGGGTAAACTGTGCTTCTGCCTATAGATCACCAAGTAGTTATTGATATTTTTTTGTTTGATTTACATAGTTTAAAGTAGGGATGAGAGAACCTCAAAAGGTTCTTAGGTTGTATCACACCTCATATGTATGATAAAGGTGCTATGAAACTGTATATGTAGCTAGCTAAATGAAACAAGTAATTGCGTGTACCTGCCATTTTATTTCTGTGAGCACTTAATACGTTGAGCCCTACTCCTGTGCCAGGAAGTAAGTCGAGGGGCATGTAATTTTACCCACTGTCTTAGTGAACTACACACACAAGCAAGGGAAGTATTTTTAACATAGCAGCACTAGGGTGCATTTTATCTTTTAACCACACACATGTGGTATACAATTTGAGAGTTTTGACTTTAAAACCAGTAGTTTCAGTTACGAGGGAGAAGTGACCCCTATAACAGCTTCCAGGTCAACTCAGCCTTCTTAAGCAGCCCTGCTGCAAGCATGGCGAGCGCGGGCAAGGCACACACATTAGTGCATGTGGAGATGTGCCCAGAGACATGTTCATTTGCACATGTTATGCATGTTGTTCAAGTGTAGAGGGTAAAGTCGAAGACATAAAATGCTGGACATGGGCTGTTAAACTCAGTAAGTCACATATTATCAGATAGAGCAGCAGTGTGTGATTAAGTTGTAAAAACCATGGACTTAACACAGTTGTTAAAAGATAAAATGGGGATATTATGTGCTGGATGTGATATGTATTTGTTTACTAAAGTGCCAGTACTTGAAAGTCCTTTCAACTGTCTAAAATGTAAACAGAACAAGGAGATCTCATTATTTAATACTAGATTAAACATGTTGGAAATCAGTCAACAGGGATTAATACTGAGAATGAGTAATGAGGAAACAGGAAATGATCACATTGTGGTCACGGCAGATACAGCCCCAGATGCACAACACAGTTTGAATTCAAATGTATGTCAAAACCTGCCCCTCATTACACAGGCCAACCAGGACTATGAAAACACCAATATAGGATTAAATGTAACCTCTAATAGAAAGAGAATAAGAGAAAATTAAGCTCAGGACAACCCAGATACTGACTTGTTTGACATACAGTTTAAAAGACCAGTTAAGGAAAAAAGAGAAAAAAGCTGAGGCATTTACCTTACCACTTCACAATAACTTTGACCCTCTTAGTAAATTAACTGAGGAAGAAAGCATTACCATCCCCCCCCACAAACGCCTTCCATTGAACCAGAAATCACCAATATAAATGATGATAGTATGATCACCCTTACATACATCACCCCCTCCCCCAGTAATGCCCTTGCTTGAAACAGATATCACAAATGTGACAAAGGAAATCCCTGTTAAGCTGGCAGCTCCAAACGAAACAAATATGGACCAGTCAGATCGCAACAATAGTTCCATAGATACCATGTCTCAAAAAATCTATTTTCCAGAGCAGATATTCATATTGGGGAATTATATGACAAGATTCATGGACAGATACACCTTAAGGAGGAATAAAGAAAACGTAACAGGTTGTAGTTACAGTGGGGCAACCATAAAAGACATCACACAACTACTCCCTGACATACTATAAAATGTCCTAGAACCCAAAACTGTTGTGCTACATGTAGGTATGAATAACTTTGATAAACAAGAAGTGGGAGAAATAATGCAAGACATGGA
The DNA here is from genome assembly GCA_016271365.2 of Neoceratodus forsteri. Classification (NCBI taxonomy): domain Eukaryota; kingdom Metazoa; phylum Chordata; order Ceratodontiformes; family Ceratodontidae; genus Neoceratodus; species Neoceratodus forsteri. The sequence goes on along the minus strand of CM057456.1, from coordinate 679,496,007 downwards.
AGTAACAATAAAAACCTTGCAAGATCCAACTGTGACTCCAATAATCTCAGAAGTCCTTCCAATATCAAGGGCTAGCTACAAAAGAACCAAAAGCATTAAAAACTAAATAACTGGCTGTGTAGATGGAGCCTCTCAAATAACATACAGTGCATAAGAACATGGGAAAACTGAAAATAATTACTCATTGTATGGATATGATGGGCTACATCTAAGTAGGCAAGGATCTCGGATCCTTGATTGTACCTTTTACAATACACTGAATCAAGAACAAACACAAAACTATATAATACTGGGCAAGAGTAATCTTTAAGAATTACTGAAAATAAAATTAATCTACAAGCAGCCATTAGCAAAAAAAAAGTAAACAAAATTATACAGAGTAAAAAAACAGGACAGTATTTTCTCTTAACTAACATTAGGAGCTTACATGGAACAAAAACAAATTTACAAGTAATACTCAATAAAGACAAAATTGATATAGCTGCAGTAACAGAAATTTTACAAAAACAGAATGGCAAAAAAAGGTGTGGAGTGGCTTTATTTATTAAAAAAACAAAAACAAGGCACTGCGTCAGCATGTGTTCTAAAAGCAAAACAAAATGGTTATATTAAATGCACACTGAAAATGGAAAATAGAGTTAAAAATCTACATTTTGACCGTAGGTCTTCTTCAGGAAATATCTAAAAAGGAAAAAAACAAAGTGTAGATTGGAGGTAAAATGAGGGATATATTTGTGGGGAAAGAAAAAAGGGGAGGCTCAGGGAGAAGAAGTGATGAAGGGTAAGATTAAGAGAGAATCTATGAAACAAAAAGGTGATGATGGGAATGATAAATCATAACAGGAGTGAAAGAGCTAGGGAAGTTCCTGAGTGGGGACTAATTAATGGCATAGTAAGACGGCTGAAAGGTGACAAATGTGTGGGACGGAGACAGAGATGGAGGCTTATGGTGAAAATGAAAAACAAATTAAATGAGTACAAAAAAAAATAGACTTTAGGGAAAAAAGGGGTGGCTGAAAGATGTTAGTGGAAAATAAGTGTATCATTTAAACCAGAGGGCTGCTGGGAGCCAAGGTGGATGATCAGCTTGGCTTCCATGTTTTTTCTATAGTCAGGATCCCAGAAGCCCTGCTGAAGGACACAAACAGAAAGGTCATTGACATTGTGGTCCCTGGAGATAAAGTGGGATACAATGAGTTTAGCAGTGTCACCATTCCCGACTGCTCTGTAATGTTCCCTGAAATGGTCAGCAAGGTGCCTACCAGTCTCTCCGATGTAAATAGCTGTACACTTCCTGCAAAGATTACAATATACCACATTAGTGGAGGTGCATGGGAACTCCTTGGTGATTTAAAAAACACCTGTAGGCCCCTGAATTTCAGTCACATTGGAAAAAAATTTGCAAGTGCAGCAGCGAGTCCTGTTGCAAGGTTTGGTACCTGGGAGGGAGCAACTGTTAGGAGTAGGTAGGCTGCTTTTAACCAGGAGATTCCTCAGGTTAAGTGGCAAGCGGTAGGAGGCAATAGGTGGTTCTTTAAAGGAAGCACCAATGTTAGGGTCAGTTTGTAAAATGGGAAAGTTACTGGCGATGATCGCTGTTGTTCTTGTGTGACAGTATCCTTCCTGCAGGGGTCAAGGTTATGGAGCATGTTACTGATCCAGGAGAGTGCTCTGTCCGCTGTGCTTTTAGGGTATTCCATGTTGATAAATAAACTATGCGTTATTTGGGTCTGCTCAGCAAAACCACCATCTTCACTGCATAACCTGCGAAGTCTAAGAAACTGTGAATAAGGCAGGCCGACATGTTTAGGATGGAAGGAGCTGTGGAAGACGAAACTGTGGGGGTCACTGGGTTTGTAATAAACTGATGTCTTCTGACCAGTGTTCTGTACTGACAGCTGGATATCCAGAAAAGGCAGTGTAGAGGAGGATACTTCAACAGTGTATTGAAGGGAAGGATGGGCCGTGGTAAACATGTCAAGGAAGACTTGGAGGGTCTCCCTGGAGCAAGAGGTGGCCTTCATACAGTCATCAATGTAGCATTTGTAGAGTTCAGGCACGGTCCCTGTGAATGAGAGAAAAAAAGGTTCCTCTACCCAACCCACAAACAGATTAGCAAAGCTGGGACCCATCTTAGTACCCATGGCAACTCCACTGACCTGCTGATAAAAACTGTTATTAACAGAAAAAGCATTGAGTGTAAGGACCAGTTCTGTCAGATGAGTTAGTGTGTGTGTGGGTGGCAGCTGGACTTCCCTCTTATTCAAGAAATACTACAAAGCTGTCAGACCATCATCATGGGGGATCACTGTGTACAGAGATTTGATGTCCATGGTGAAGATGAGATGATGAGAGTCACTGAATATGTACTTGTCAAATAACAGGAGAGCATGGTTAGTGTCTTTAACATAGGAGGGCAGGGACTCAACAAGGGGTCTCATGAGGCTGTCCAAAAATGCAGAGATGTGGCATGTGGAGCAGGAGCAGGCAGACACTATGGGATAACCTGGGTTACCTGTTTTGTGGATTTTGGGAAGGAGATAAAACCTGAATGTCTGGGGATGCTGAACTATGAGTCTCTTAGCAGAAGCAGGGAGCTCTTTGTTTTCAATAGCAGAGGTGATGGTGGTGGTGACCTCAGTCTGATACATCAGCAGTGGGGGTCCTGTGGAAGAGAAGAAGAAAACCTGGTGTCAGAGATTTGCTGTGTGGCTTCAGTGATGTGTAGCTCCTTTTGCCAGATCACAGCAGCACCTCCCTTATCAGCTGATGTGATAACAATGTCATTCCTACATTGCAGAGATCTGAGGGCTGCAAGCTCACCAGGCGTCAGGTTGGAATGATTGTACCTGCAATGAAGATTGAAGTTAATGTTTTTTTCCTTGCATTGGCTAGCAAAATAATCAACAGCAGCAAAATGTTCAGGAGGGGGTGTCCATGCACTTCACTGGGGATTGATATTGTTGATTATACATAGATACATAGACAATGTCGGCAGATAAGGGACTATGGCCCACCCAGTCTGCCCATTTGAGCTTGTAAGTTCAGTTTGTTTTCCTAGAAATCTGTTGCCCCTTACCCCTGACCTCCAGAATTCCATTATGTCTATCCCATGCATTCTTAAATCCCGTGATTGTTTCAGCCCCCACCACTTCCTCTGGCAGGGTGTTCCACTTGTCCACCACCCGTTCTATGAAGAAATTCTTTCTCATGTTTCCTCTGAATCATCCTCCCTCCAACTTCATCCCATGCCCTCTTGTCCTGGAACATCTTTTCACTTAAAAATAGTGTTTTCCTGCACCCTGTTCCTCCCTGTAAGATACTTGTATGTCTCTATCATATCCCTCTCTCCTTCTCTCCTCCAGGGAGTACATATTCAGTTCCTTCAACCTGTCTTCATAGGACTTGTGATGCAATCCATGCACCATCTTTGTTGCCCTCCTCTGAACCTTCTGTACCCTGTCTATGTCCTATGTAGGTATGGTCTCCTGAACTGTACACTGTACTCCAGGTGGGGCCTCACTAGTGTCTTGTATAGCGGAATTATGACCTCCCTTTTCCTGCTGGTGATGCCCCTGCCCATACATCCCAGCATCCTATTTGCTTTACCTGCTGCCTTGTCACACTGTTTCCCTACCTTAAGGTCATCAGAGATGACAACCCCAAGATCCCTTTCCTGCTTGGTGCATGCTATGTCCTCACCCCCCAACTGATATATTGTGCCAGGGTTTTTGTGCCCCATATGTATTATCTTGCACTTCTTTGCATTGAATTTGAACTGCCAAACCCCTGACCATTCTTCAAGTTTCTGCAGGTCGCTTCTCATTCTGTCTACACCCTCTGGTGTGTCTACTCTGTTACAGAGCTTTGTGTCATCAGCGAAAAGTGAAATTCTACCTTCTAGGTCCTGCGCAATGTCACTGATGAAGATGTTGAATAGGACCAGTCCCAGCACTGATCCCTGTGGTACCCCACTGGTCACTCTTCCATCTGTGGGTGACAGCCATTTACCACCACCCTCTGTGTCCTGCCACCCAGCCAGTTACCTACCCACCACACTACTGTCCTGCCCACACCCATATTCCCCAGTTTGTGTAATAGTCTTCTATGTGGCACAGTGTCAAAGGCCTTGCTGAAGTCCAGATAGGCCGTGTCCACTGCCCTCCCCTGATCCACCTCCCTAGTCACCCAGTCAAAAGATTCAATTAGGTTGGTCTGACATGACCTCCCGCTGGTGAAACCATGCTGCTTTGGGTCCTGTAGTCCATTGACAACCAGATGTTCCACCAATCTCTCCTTCAGTAATGCTTCCATGATCATGATTGTTCTGGTGATACTGTCATCATCTGTGGGAAGAGGAATCCCATTACAAAAATGAGCTGTAAGGCATACTCTATGATAGAAGCACTGCAGATCAACTTGAACCTGGGGTACATCAAGATGTCTGGATGTGGGCACAAAAGAGAGACCTTTGCTAAGGAGTGATTGCTCATCTTGTGTCAGGGGAAGGTCTGGAGGAATACAAAATACCAAGTTGCTAGATTGTGTCTGACTCAAGGGTTCATGTTGGTTGTTGATCTGCTGGGTGAGAGACTGGAGTTTTGCAGATTTAGTGTCCTTGAGGAACTGAAAGAGAGCAGAGTTAAGGATTTGGATGCAGTGCTTAATAAAAGAAAGGTTATGTGGAGCTGTTTGCTGCAGGAAATCCTTTTGCCTTTGAATGATTTTGTCCACAGAGATCAGCTGTGTTTTAATTAAGGGAATGGTGTGTGTGATAAGTTTCCTAGAGAAAGTTTTCAAAAGTTTATTAGTGGAGGAAACATGTATCTCATACCCAAATGAACAAAGATGGAATTTCAAACCGAAACCTTTAGGAATAATACCCAGTTGGCGGCATTTGGAAAGAAACTGTAAGTGACTGCAGAGCTTAGTTTTAGAGCAAATAGCAGAAAATAATTCAAGAGAAGACTTAGAAATATGAGAAAGAAATGCAGACATAGATGAAATGAAGGAGCATCATAGAGAATTCTGAAGAGATTTCAGATTAGGCATAGTGGGTCACAGCAAATGTAGCATACAAAATGTAAAAAACAAAAACAAGGCACTGCGTCAGCATGTGGTCTAAAAGCAAAACAAAATGGTTATATTAAACGCACGCTGAAAACAGAAAATAGAGTGAAAAATCTACATTTCAACCTTAGGTCTTCTTCAGGAAATATCTAAAAGAGAAAAAAACAAAGTTAGTGTAGAGGGGAGGTAAAATGAGGCATATACAGTACATGTGGGGAAAGAAGAAAGGGGAGGCTCAGGGAGAAGAAGTGATGAAGGGTAAGATTAAGAGAGAATCTGTGAAACAAAAAGGTGGTGATGGGACAGATAAAGCTTAATAGGAGTGAAAGAGCTAAGGAAGTTCCCAGGTGGGGACTAATTAACAGGGCATAGTAAGAAGGCTGAAAGGTGACAAATGTGTGGGAAGGAGATAGAGATGGAGGCTTATGGTGAAAATGAAAAAGAAATTAAATGAGTACAAAAACAAATAGACTTTAGGAAGAAAAGGGGTGACTGAGACTTTAGGAAGAAAAGGGGTGACTGAAAGATGTTAGTAGAAAATAAGGGTATCATTTAAACCAGAGGGCTACTGGGAGCCAAGGCAGATGATCAGCTTGGCTTCCATGTTTTTTCTATGGTCAGAATTCCAGAAGACCTGCTGAAGGACACAAACAGAAAGGTAATTGATACTGTGGTCCCTGGAGATAAAGTGGGATACAATGAGTTTAGCAGTGTCACCATTTCTGACTGCTCTGTAATGTTCCATAAAACAGCCAGCAAGGCTCCTACCAGTCTCTCCGATGTAAATAGCTGTACACTTCCTACAAAGAATACAATATGCCACATTAGTGAAGGTGCATGAGAACTCCTTGGTAGTGTGAAAACACCTGTAGGCCCCTGAATTTCAGTCACATTGGAAATAGATTTGCAGGTGTAGCAGTGAGTCCTGTTGCAAGGTTTAGTACCTGGGAGGGAGTAACTGTTAGGTGTAGGTAGGCTGCTTTTAACCAGAAGATTCCACAGGTTAGGTGGCTGGCAGTAGGAGGCAATAGGTGGTTCTGTAAAGAAAGCACCAATGTTAGGGTCTGTTTATAAAATGGGAAAGTTACTGGTGATGATCCTGTGAAGAGAAGGTGTACTGTGATATTTATTAAAAACAACACTAAGTTCAAACTAATCACTGACTCAACTGAAAACACATCTTGTGAAATAATCTGGATAGAGTTATTAAGGGAAAAACAGCTTAAGTTACTTATTGGTCTCTGTTATATGCCACCAGATACAAATCTGGTAGCCAATCAGGAAATTCTCAACAGTATAAGCAGCAAATCCAACTTTAACAAAACCATACTGCTGGGAGATTTCAGTTTCCATGGCATAAATTGGAAGACGCAGCAGGTGGTAATAACCAGGAGAATTATTTCCTAGATGGATGCTCTACTAACAGTTTATATCAACTAATTAACAAACCTACAAAGAAAAATAATATATTAGATTTACTTTTGACAAATATCCCTGACAAAATTAGTAATATTCAGGTTAAATCACTGATTAAAACAGTGATCATATGACCATAACCTTTGATACCAATATACATATAAAATCCGAGTTATGGAAAATGTTTTTTTTTTCTAAATTACAATAAAGCTAATTTTGTACAACTAAAGCAGGACTTATATGACTGGAAATGAGATGATGGGACAACTTCTCCAAACAAACTCTGGACTAGAATCAAGGATAAAATCTTTGAAACTGAAGCAAAATATGTCCCTGACAAAATAATCTATAACAATAAGGGGAAGATCCCACCATGAGTAACACTTACTATAATTAAGTTAATAAAACAAAAAAAGGGCATATAATATAATGAAATGAGATAACAGGATGATCCTAAAGAAATGCAAAAATAAAATGAAAATGGAATAAACAAGTTAGAATACAGATTAGCATACAGAATGATGGAGGTAAAAGTTTTTATTCCTATATAAACAATAAAAAGCAAACACCGGGGACCTTTGGGCCCTTGACAATAAATTCCAAAGAGATAACAGCTCCCCAGGAAATTGTCGAGGAATTTAATAGATACTTTGGTTCTGTATTTAATACTAAGACTAAAGTAAATGTTACACCCTCAGGTAATAAAGCTGAAAACCGTTTGGAAATTTCCAGAGATGAGATTCTGGGTAAACTAAATAGTACAGTATAAATAAAAATAAATCACCAGGGCCTGACAGACTGCATCCAAGACTGTTGAAGGAAATTAAGGAATGGTTAGTGCAACCACTATAGAAATTATGTAACATGTTTCTTTTGTCACATAAAATACCGAATGATTGGAAAACAGTTGTTGTCGCACTGATTTATAAAAAGGGTAATCATGCAGACATTTCCAACTATAGACCTATCAGTCTGACCAGTGTATTGGGAAAGATTTTTGAGTCCTTACTTAAAACTAAACTGGAAGATGATTTAAATAAAAAGGGAATAATAAACCAAACACAGCATGGTTTCTGAAACAACAGATCCTGTCAGTCCGGGAATTTAGTCTTCAGTGAGTACATTAGTAAAACCTTGGAAAACAATACACCAGTAGATGTGATCTACCTTGATTTCTGCAAGGCATTTGATAAAGTGCCTCATGACCCCTTAATAAACAAAATGAGAACACTAGGAATAAATAATATCATCACAAATTGGGTTGAAGAATGGCTGAATAATTGTACCCAGAGGGTATGTATCAGGGGATGCATGTCTGTATTACATCCAGTTAGTCGTGGAGTACCTCAAGGGTCAGTTTTGGGCCCAGCATTGTTTTCCATTTTTATATCAGTCCTTACTAATAACATCAATAGTTTTGCTATTAAGTTTGCGGACTATACTAAAACAACAGCCCAGGCTAAAACCAAAGAAGACAGTTTAAATTTCACTAATGATTTGGAAAAACTTGAGGACTGGGCAGTTAAAAATCATATGTCATTTTATACTAGTAAATGTGTTAATATGCATCTGGGAATTACAAACAAACATTATCAGTAGACATTAAACAGTCAAGCCTTAACCCCAGTAATGCAGCAAAATGATTTAGGCACAATAATTATTTCAGATTTATCCTTTTTATAGTCTCTGCAATCATGTCATAAATTGGGTTAATAGACTTATAGGTTGTATTAAAAGGAGTTTTACTTCACATGATAGGGGATGTATTTTGTCACTTTACAGGGCATATGTGAGACCACATCTTGATTACTGTTCCCCCTGGTGGAGCCCTTATCTTAGGAGAGATATCAACAGATTGGAAGGGGTGCAGAGGAGAGTTACCAAATGTGTCACAAATATGCATGACAAGGGTTACGATGTAAGGTTGAAAGATCTAAACCTGTACTTTTTGGAACGAAGAAGAATAAGAGGGGATCTCCTTTTAATGCATAAGATCTCCACTGATAGTGAACAATTGACACAGTTAAGAATGTCCTATAGTTGACGGGAATGTAAATTTAGAAGCAATAAGGATTAACTGACACTAACATACCCCAGAACCAATAAAAGGCATTCTTACTACACTCAGAGAATTATCTCCTTAAGGAATACACTTCCTAGCTCAATATTAGAATCTTCCAACCTTGCTAAATTCAAACAGAATCTTGACTGCCAACTGTCGTAAATACCAGTTTGACTGGAGATATACATTTATGGGCCACGGCCTTCTGTATGTCTACTTTTCATAGTATGAATCATAGTAGGTTGTAAAAGGTTCTAACAAGTAAACAAAGGTTTGGATTCTTATCTGAACGTTTTATGATCTGTATTTTTTATGGTAACTATGTGTTAAAAAACATAATTTTAAACTACTTTTAATAAACATATCTGTAGAAAAAAACAATAAAACCACTGTTTAGTAGTAATAAACAACTTGATTAGTGAAATGAGATGAGAAGGAATGAATGATGTGACTGGATCAGCTTACTGGAAGTGCCAGTGCTGTAATACGTACAATTGGTATCAACCTCTAAGATGATGATGATGATGATTTTGTCCAAAAACAGGCAAGTCCCAGAACTTTAACTGGCCTTTATAGCTTAGCAGTTAAAGCACCAGTGCAAACTGTGAAACTCTGATAGCCATCCACCACACACTGTCTGTGTGATTTTTTGTCAAAAGGCAGGCAACTTCCAGAATGTTCTCTAACAACTCGTCTGTTTCTGATATTTAAAAGAAGCAATGCTATTACTGTGTACAAGTTATTATTTATTTATTTGAATTTTGGTAACCTAGTAGGCCCACTGAAACAGTGCAGTCTCCTTCTTCAGGGGCAATCTAAGACAGGGCTACAATACAACAAAATATGTGTAAAAGAGTAGCAAAAAGTGAGTGAGAAAAATTAAACATACAGCAAATAAAACACAATTAGTACAAAGCAAGAAAAAATCTCTCTCTCTCTCTCTCTCCCTCTCTCTCTCTCTATATATTTATATATATATATAGATGTATATAAAATAGTGGCACGATACTGCCACTATAGTTAGGGTTGAGTACCCCATTTAAGGTTAAATCTGAAATTTGGCAGCTTAATAACTTTGCCACTATATGATGGATTTGCCTGAAACTTGGAACACAAGGTCTGGCACCATAGTTCTCTAGATCTGCCAAGTTTCATAACAGTTGGATATACAGTTGCGGAGGTACAGAGCACTGAAAAATGCACAAATTACGCATTTTTGTGCTTTCTCTGCTTGCACCTACAGGTCACACGGTCTGCGTGACCAGTCCAAAACCCTCAGGGAACATGCAGCCAGGGTCTCTGATGTGCCTTTCAAAGATTCTGTGAAAAAATAGTAAACGTTTCAAAAGTTATTCAAAAAACAAGTTTCCCTTCATAGTCAATGGAAAAAGTTAACAAAAAGTGCAAAAGTGTTGCAAATGCAGTTTTTAGTGTTGCAAATGGCCCTTGTAATGTCTCAAATCCACCATCTTGTTTTCAGCTGGTGGACACAGAAATGCTTGGCATTTAAACTTGGGACCCTCTAGAGAAACAATTCTTGCTGTGTTCACCTAGCCGAGGCCTGAGGAGGCTAGCCATGTCTTTTTTGAGGGGCTAAGCACCCCAGAAATTTGTTTTAAAAAATGTTTGTAAAATGTAATGTCACAAAGCACTGTCACACATTCCACACTTTCATGATTTTATTTGTGAAAGTGCCATGATTTTCGACACTACTTTGCGACACTATGCCCAAAACAATAGAAAATCTTTGACACTGTGCTGTAAAAGAACAGTTTGGTCTTTGGGCCTGAAATTTGGAAGGAAGAAAGCCAAGATCCCACAAATGTGACTCTTGGTAGTTTTGTGACAAACTATTAGAGGGCTGCAAAGTTACGGCACTCTGAAGTTGACAATTTTTTCCATAGGCTAACATTACGGCGTCTGCCGTGCTTTTCGGGGCCCGTATCTCAAAAACGCTTCAAGATATAAACTTTTTGTTGGAAAAATGCTTAGTCCCCCACTAGGGAGCTAAGTAGAAAACTAGCTAAGATAGTCATAAATAATATGAGATTTGAATTTCTTTTCTACATCATGTGGTTCCTGAGATATAAGCAATTTAGTATTCCAAGTGTTCATTTTCTGCTCCGAGGGCCATTATTAAGCATACATTCTTTGTATTCACTGTGCTTCTGAATGCACCTTTTTTGGGGGAAAAAAGTAAGAGAAGTAACACAATAGTTTGCGTTACTGTTACAGTTAGCATTTTTGCTTGCATTTCCATCACTGTTTGCATTAGCATTTCTATTTACGTCACCATGTAGTGAACAAGTAGCAGAATAAAGGAGGAATGGACCATAGGTGTAGTTTGACTTTGACATTTGTTGGGGCAGGGGGCAGAATGTTTGTGTAATTAATTTAAAATTACTGAAAAAAGTGTCATCCAGGGCAAATTTTTTGGGGGTGCAACACTCCTGTCCCCCCCAAACTATGCCCGTGGAAAAGACTACAAAGGCAGAAACACTTAAATTCAGCTGGGTACTTTCAGTATTAGGCAAAGCAGGTGCAGGGCTTAGGCTGTAATAGCTGTGCAGAGAAGGAGTGCTTGAACATAGCAAGGGAGGAGAGGAAGCATGAAGATAAGGGGAGTGCAATCCAAGTGGTGGGTGCAGAGTAGGCAAATTAATGCTTGTGTATTGCTAGGCGGAGACAAAGAATATTAAGCAGAGGGGCCAAGGATGACCTGAGCAAAAATGGAGAAGATTTATGTATCAGTAGGTAACTCAGGAGGGGGGGAGAGAAGAGGAACAATTTTGCAGATAAAGCAGAGGTAGGTGAACAGCAATCTTTGTCATAATCAGGCCAGCCAAGTTAAGCTAGAACCTCACTGTGGTGGCAGCATGTGTTGGCTCTGAGAGCAAATCATTCCACCCTGTAGTATAGCATTCTCAGCTGGGACAGTGGGGTTCCCTTGGTGGAGTGAAATATGGGGCAGCATAGAAAAGGATGTGAGGAGGTGGCAATCTTTTTTTTCCCCAATTTATTCAGCTTTATTGGTTTTAATTACAAACACCAAAGATTAACAAAACCAATACACACATGATTACAACAGACTGATGACACACAAACCCCCTCCCCCATATAATCCCACCCCATGGCAATGGGCATGACCCAACAGTAAAAGGGTAATAAAGGGTAACATGATCATGTCTTGGGGTAAGATTGTGACATATAAAAGGTGTGCATTTGCTCCCATTTGTTATTTAACTGGACAGATGACCCTGTAGGTTGGTTATCACATGTTCCATAAGCAAGTTAGACAACAGTTCTTCTAACCTTTCCATATATGAGATGGTATCTTGCATCTCACCAATAATGCAACAATAGCTTTTTGAAAGATAAGGCAATGATAGTCATATAAAATCTACATCATTGTGCCATCACACCAGAATAGTCACCTACCAGGCAAATTTCTGGTACAAAGAGCTCCTCAATGCCCAGAAGAGGATCAGTCCTTTGTCTTATGGTAGACCAAAGTAACTGAATTTGGGGGCAGTCCCAGAACATATGGAAAAGGGTGCCTTCAGCCTTCTGACATCTTATACACTGAGGGAAAAGGATCTACTGTACCCATGTTGATAAAGTTTTACTGGTGTTAGATACATGTTGTTGAGAAATTTAAACTACATTATCCTCAGCCTGTCCTGTGTGATGCAGGTGTAAGTACCCTTCCAAATCCTGCCACAGTCAAAATCCAAATGAGGGAATTGTGAGGCCCAATACCTACAGGCCCCATCCAGAGAGGGGAAGTCTCTACCAAATAAAATGGAGTATATTTTAAATACCACATGGGGCAATGTGGCAATGGAAGAGAGGGAGTGTAAAGATTCCCTAGATCCATCGACTGGCATTACTGAGTCCAAATTAGAAATCAAAAGATGCTGGATTTGGTATACTATGAAAACCTGGGTTCTATCTACCTTATATAATTTAGTATGTCACCAGATGAAAGACAGACTCCATCTTTGAAAAACTCTCTGACATTAGTCTCTATAAGTTGTGGGATCCAATGAGGCTGAATTATCTTGCCACCTGTTTTAAAGTTGAGATTCCCTGTGATTGGTTGGCTCAGATCATGCTTGTGTTTGTATTAAAAAAAAATCAGAGTTGGTAGTGGATCCTGACCGAGACTGTGATTGGGGACTTCTGTAATGCAGGGGAGAGGTCCTTTAAATTAACATATAAAAGGTTTGCTGGGGAAACTCTTTGTGAGTTTATTAGATCCGTCTCTATCCTGAGCCAAATAGGCAACCATGGAAGTACTCTCAGCACATCAGGTGAGGTTAACCAATACAAGTATTTGCTGGATTGGCTGGCCCAGTAGTACAGTCCAAAATGCAACAGCCTAAGTCCCCCTCTATCCTTGAGGGCAGCCATTTTATTGTAGGCCCTTCTAGGGGGTTTACCCAGCCGTAAGAAATCACTTTCTAGAACCATTTGAGTGGCAGCCACAGATTTAGCAGATTCAGTGGGTAAAAGAATCTCAGCAGAATATTCACTTTCATCAGACAAATATGACCCCAGAGACATAGGAGAAGAGTCTTCCAGTGAGTTAGACCCTGCTGGACTGTTTGAATAATAGCATTTAAGTTAAGTTTTCTCATTTTAGAGTCACTGCTACCCAGGTTGATGCTTAGATACTTAAGACTATGAGAGTTCAATTGCAGACCAACATCTCCAATGTCACTTTTGAGTGTTCTGGAGTTTAAGGAGGAAGGCTAAAGTCTTTCCCAGGTTCATTTTATATTTAGATAGTAAACTATAATCCTTGATCATTTCTAGTGTGGCCTGTATAGAGGTTTGTGGATGTGTGAGGTGTAGTTGTATATTGTCCACATATGCTGATAACTTCAGCTCTTGGGATCCCATTCAAAAGCCTTGAATTTTTTTTTAAGTTTAATAAGGAGGGGTTCTAGGTAAATGTTAAACAACAGCTGTGATAAAGGACACCCTTGCCTGGTTCCCAAATGTAGTGGAAAGGAGGAGGAAAAGACCTCATTGCAAAACATACAAGCACTCAGGTTTCCATAAAGAGCACTAATCCATTGCACAAACTGAGGTGGGAACCCAAATCTATCCATGGTGCAAAATAGGTGGCAATTTTTTGATGGGAGAGATGAGAGAGGAGAGGATGAAGGTGGTAGAGCAATCCTAGTTCCTTACAGAATTTTTTTAGTAGTCTGTATCACATGCTGCTCAAAAGACAGTGAGGGGTCTAGCAGAATATGCAAGTATTTGAATGATTGCATAGATTCAAGGGTATGCCTTGCTGTAGACTGAATGCAAAGTGTGCCATGGGGTGACACTTTCTGGAGGGGTTAAAGAATAGCATTGATTTTTTTGGGGTGTTAAGGACTAAGTGATTCTTTAGGATCCATTTCTCAAGTGTATGGATGTCTAATTCCAGGCTGTAATTAAGCCACGGGGCAGCACAAGAAGACTGGTAAAAAACAACATCATCATCATAAAGTTGCACCATGGACCTCCCACAGTTCAAGGGTAAGTTAATTATTAACAGAGAGAACAGAAGGGGCCCTAAGATTAAGCCTTGTGGTACACTGTGGGTTATAGTATTAAATGAAGAGAGAGCCTCTGACCATTTTACTCTTTTAGAGTGGCCAGATAGGTAATTCTGGAACCAGGAGAGTGATAGCTGGTCCATACCCTAAGAATATAGCTTGTGTATCAGAAGTAATGGTTTATCAAATCAAAGGCTTTAGTTAGATCTACCAATGTGGCCCCAGTGTAGAGCCCTTTGTCGAGTGAATTGAGGATATGAGGATATCTGAGGTTACCTTGGTAAGGGCAGAGAGGGTGCTATAATTCCTTCTAAAACCATGCTGACAGTTGGATTGGAGGAGATAATATTCCAAGTAAGACTGAATTTGGTTGAAAATAAGTTATTCTTGTACATTCGCTAATGGGCAGAGAATTGATATGGGTCTGAAGTTTTCAGCTGTGTATGCACCACCCTTGTGCAGCAGAATGACTATCGTGACTTTCCATTTAGCTGGCACCCTTGCAGTAGAGAAAGGCTTATTTATCAGATCATGAATGGAAATAGCAAGGGCTGAAGTGCCTAGTTTTAGAAAACGAGTTCTAAAGAGTTAGAACCTGGGGAAGTATCTTCCTGTAACTTCAATAACAGCTGCAATACTTCTTTTCATGCAGCTAATTTGAAGTGAAATTCAGGGTGAGAAAGAAGCTATGTGTGAAGGTGGGATGAAGGGTCAAAATTAGGAGAGATGGCAAAGTGCAAGTCATAGCTAGTGAGATCAGAGAAGAAGAGGTTTAAACCATGTGCAATATATAGGGCATCAGATAGTGTGGTACCACTAGCTAGTACAGTGCTGGGGGAGACCAGAAAGTCACCTTTAATTAAAGTGCTTCCTTGCTTGTTTCCAGAATGCCTTGCTTCCAGAATGCCTTAGGGTTACTGAGACATTTGATCTCCAGAGAATAATAATAATACTTGTGCTTGGCACTGCAGAGTTTGCTCTTACATGAGTTACAAAGTTGCCTGAAGGTCTGCCTATCGGAGGGTTTGCACTTTTCTTAATTTTTTTCCAGGTCCAGTCCCGATGGAACATGAGATGCCTCAGATCCATTGCTTAGCCAGGGTGCTTTCAAACCTACAAACTTCCTTCTTGTTAGGGGAGCATGTTGATTTATTATAGCTTGCAGTGTATTAATAAAGTAATCCAAGGCCTGGTCAATAGATGGCAAAGCTTTGATAGGGCCCTAATCCACAGTAGAGAGAGAGAGAGAAAGACAGAGAGATGACAAGAAGGCTGATAAGTCAAAGAGTGACATATTTCTAGATTCTGTGATTTTCGGTAGAAGGTTTGGACATTTTTTACTCTATAAGCAGAGAAATAGAAAGTGATTGTTAATAAAATCAGAAAGGACATTAACAGTCTGCACCCTATGATGGCAGTTGGAGACTATCCAGTCTAGTAAAAAATGGTTACCTGACTTTGAGTTCAGTCTAGTGGGTTCAGAGGTCTGTTGTGTAAGGTTGGCATCATGACTGGTTGGGCCAAGTGGTTCTTATCTACGTCAAAGTCTATGTGTCTATGTTTCACCAGCTAGTGTTGAATGAACTTTTTTTCATTTTGGTTCAACCAGTCAATGTTGAAATCACCACAGAGTATGAGATTGTGGCTGGGAAGGTCGGAAAAGGAAGCTATAAGAGAGAGGAGGATGTTATCAACATCCTTAGGGGGAAAGTAGATGTATCCTATGAGAAGTCTTTTGACATTACCAAGGGTTAAGGTAAGGAAAATGCATTTTGCTAAGGGAGGGACTGTGGAGGGATAAGCAACTTCAGAAGCTGCAATGCTGGACCTAACAGAAACAAGAACACCACCCCCTTTTTACCTGGCCTCTCTCGCCTAAAGCAAGAGTAGCCACCTAGAGCTACTTCATGTGATTGAATACTAGATTTAAGCCATATTTCAGTATTACCCAACACATCAGGGTTGTGAAGTGTAACCCAGGCCTCTACCTCATCCATTTTAGGGCACTGACTCTTAGCATTTAAGTGGGTTATCTTCAGGCCCTTGATGGAGGGATGGATGTGGACTAATGGAGTGGAGGGGGCAAACTGTGATCCAGTAGCAGCAGTGAAGTGTTTACTTTGGACTGCCTGATGGTCTTCTTTCACACTGCTTTGCATTACGTTCCATACCAAGATCCACTGCTAAACATAATTGATGACATACAAACACACTGACTCCTTCTATAAACCATCAGACCCTGGTGACTGACTTAAAAAAAATAGATATCTGGGACTTGCCTGCCTTTGGACTGTATCATCGTCATTGTCATAATGGGGGTGGGTGTTTTTTCTGAGCTCTGAGAGATGGTAGCGGTAGTAGTAATATTACTGGTTGAAGTGGTAGGGGTAGCAGATAGACTAATATGTGAGGATGATGATGAGTAGCCTGCAAAAGTGACCCAGTGTACAGTAAGGAAAGTTAGGCAATGGTTTGACTCTGGTCCACATGTCGGTAGTAACGTGAACTACCTTCTCCTCAGCCTCTCGGGGAGCATGGCTTCCATGAATTACTAAATTGTCACATAGCCTGGGCTCAGCGGTTACTTAAGCAATAAGGCATGACAGGGTGTGTGTTATAATGTAATAACATCACTCCTGGGGTGGGTTGAAGCATGAGGCGAAGCCAAATGCTTCCACCACACCAGGAGTGACATTATTACACAATAACACACACCTTGGAGTGCCTTATTGCAATTATACAATGGCTTTTTGTTATATACAGAATAAAAAAATAATTTTAAAGAAGGTTTTTGTTAGCGTGAGAAAATATTTTTGTTTCTTAAGAGAAGATGCAAACAATCATGCTAATGCAAGGAATCCAATGTTACAGTGATGTTATTGTGTAATATTCAATAGTAAGACAATTTCCTGGACTCTGATTTGTCAGTGTGTCTCTGGCACAGTGAGGTTATCCCAGCACAACCTCACTGTATTAATTTAGATGAGAGGGATGATGCCTTGGATGAGAGGGATGATTCCTTGGATGCCTGGAATGCCATCCACTTAAGAAACAGAGATATATTGCCACACTAAAAATCTACTAAAAACATTATTTTATTTTTATTTTTTTACTTTGTATAACAATTAGCTATTGTATAAAAGCAATAATGCACTCCAGGTGGGGTTGTGCTGGGATAACCTCACTTCTGGGACATTGGATGCATTCAGCCTGCGACCTCATACCCAACCTTATTGCTTAAGTATTTTCTAGTTGGCATTGAATAGCATGGCTCTAAATATTCCATAAGCCTGAAACCCATGTCTTCCACAATAGAATATGGCTGCAAATAAAATACAATCATTTCTGCTATTTTATGATTTATGATTTTATGATTTATTGCCAGTGTTATGGGATGGTTTTGTGAATATTTAGACTTTCTTTCAAAAACTTATTTTAACTTCAGCTACTGCTTATCAAGGGTAAAGTTACATTTGGCTGGGGATGTTGTATGACTACATGCCATGCCTGGTAAAACAGAGGACCTTACAGAATTATCTTGAGGTGAAAGTGGACTTTTGAAGCTTGCCTGGTGATCATTTCCCACTGTTTCAGCAGAATGTTCCTGTTCACCAAGAGCCCTGCTAGATTTCCAGGCACCAATGCTAGCCTGTTTATTTGAACCATATATAATGATGGGGTTAAGTGGCAAAAGGTGTTGCATCATTGTTGTTCCAAGATGCCCATTATTTTTCATTGTAACTAAGGATAGAACTAGTGACACCACTGACTACCTACTTTAATAAATCATGGGAGGATGGGGTGGTACCTGAGGACTGAAGGAGGGCAGATGTAATTTAACTTCACAAAAGTGGGAGCAAGGCAGAGGCAGGAAACTACAGAACTGTCAGTTTGGCCTCACTGTTAGGGAAAATGATAGAATCACTTCTGAAGGAAAGACTTGTTGAGTACCTAAAGACCAGTGGGGCACAGGACTCAAGCCAGCATGGATTCACAGAGAGAAGATTGTGTCCGATGAATCTAATAGAATTAATTGACTGGGTGACAAATATAGTAGACCAGGGAGGGGCTGTGGACATGGCCTATCTAGACATTAGCAAGGCATTTGACATAGTTCCACAAAAAAGATTAATATACAAGTTAGCCTGCCTTGGAGTGATTCCCAAGGTGGTAGCCTGGGTAAAAAATTTGCTGGACAACAGGACATAAACGGTAATAGTAAACGGAGTCCACAATGAAGAAAGTAGGGATACTACTGGACTACCACTGGGTTCAGTACCAGGACCCTTCCTCTTTAATGTCTTTATAAGTGACATTGCAGAGAGACTGGAAGGAAAAGTATGTCTCTTTGCAGATGACACAAAGATCTGCAACAGGATTTATACAGAATGTGGGGTGGAAAGGATGAGAAGGGACTTGGTAAGGTTAGAGGAATGTTCAAATGTATGGTAGCTTGGATTCAACATAAAGAAGAACAAAGTAATGCACTTGGGAAACAAAAACCCACGGAAAGAGTACACAATGGGGGGGGGACCAATGACAACACAAATGGAAAGGTACCTGGGGTTAGTCATATCAGATTACCTAAATGTGGGCAAGCAAAGTGAGAAGGTAGTAAGGAGGGCTGGCGGGATACTGGGGGTGCGTAGGGAGAAGCATCATAAGTAGAAAGCAGGAATTTGTTATCCCTCTGTACAGACAGTTGGTGAAACCTCATCTGGAGTAGTGCATGCAGTTCTAGAGACCACATCTCCACAAGGACGTAGACAGGATGGAGGCTGTCCAGAGGAGGGCAACAAGAAAGTGCAGGATTTGCACCAGAAGACATACAAAGAGAGATTAAAGGAGCTTAATATGTATACCCTCAAGGAAAGGAGGGAGAGGGGGGACATGATATAAATTTTCAAGTACCTCAATGAAATCAAGAAAGTCCAAGTGGGTACCATCTTTCAGAAAAAAAAGATGTGCAAGAACAAGGGCTCACAATTTGTAGCTTGACGGGGGACAGTTCAAAGGTAATGTGAGGAAGTATTTTTCATGGAGAGGTTTGTGGATACATGGAACAGCCTTCTTGAGGAGGTAGTGGAGTCACAAACAGTGGGGGAATTCAATAATGCATGGGACAGACATACGGTAATGCTAGAGGGAGGGTAGGAGGAAATAGGCTGTTGATAAACTAGAATCTGCTGCTTATCCATTAGGTAGGGAAATGGGCAGACTAGGTGGGACAAGCAGCCCTTTTCTGCCTTCAGATTCTATGTTTCTGTATTTCTGCACACACTCACACACACACACACACACACACACACACACACACACACACACACACACACACACCCCTGCACCTAGACTATAAGCGCTGATGCTGCAGGTGCTGCTAGTCTGCTGCCCACAGAGATTCAGGGACCTGGCCTAATCCTCAGTGACACAGTATTTACTTTTTCCTTCAAGGATTATCCCATGTTATGGAATGCCCACTGAGCCAAAGCTTGTAGATTTACCCCACAGAGCAAAGGAAAGAAGCGATGAGAGCTGACTGACTTGCTTGTGGGGGGGGCACACACACACACACACACACACACACACACACACACACACACACACACTAGTTCACAGTTCACACACTGCATTTAGGATTTAAGGGCTGATGCTGCAGGCACTGCTACCCCAAGAGATTGAGGGTCTTGTCCTAACCCTCTATGACACAGTATTTATTTACTTTTTTCTTCAAGGATTATTCCATGCAATGAAATGTCGACTTGGCCAAGGAATCCGTACTAAATCCCAACAACCTTATTTCCGATATGTAAAATCCTGATAACACAAAATACTGACATACCAAAATCCCGACATGAAAATTCCTAACATTACAACTCTCTGTATTCACATAATCCCGACATGTATACAAACAATAAATTGTAACTTACCATTATTGACTATTCCGGGACCTTCATGACTTGGCAGATGAGTCTGATTTAAATCTGTCACCTGAGTTTATGATAACAGATTTTGAGCTGGCGGCAATAAATGCCTGCAAAACGGAGTATCCTACACAGGGCCCTATTAAGGCTTAGGCAACATAGTTACAGGCCTAGGGTCCCTGCCTGCTAGGGGCCCCCCAGCATTCCCCAATATTCATTTACTATTATATACTCTTTTTGTCTGAGCTGCATTTTTTTTTGTAAATGACTCAGCCACTGAGAAATATGAGCAAGACAGGGAATGAACTGTGACTTGACTCTTACCTCCCTGATTAGGTGTTAAGTGCTAAAAATAGTTTACAGGGCCCTGGCCAGGCTGACCTTTAAGGTGTTAACAGGTCCATTTCCTTTGCTTTGTCTCTTAACCCCACTAACAATACCCATCCAGAATCAAGTCTTACTCTTAAATATAATAGATTAGCAGTACAATTCAATGGGTTTCTTTATATTTAATCTTGTTCCTAAAATTAAGAAATCTACAATGTATTTCAGTGGTACAATTAAAAATTGTAATCCTTTTTAACGCTGCAGGTAGGCGGAGCCTGCAGCCTTACTGCATCAGCTCTAAAAATGAGCTACAGGATTAGACCGAAGAACACTTCCTTTGGAGTTTTCAGATGATCCTTCCACTACTTTGCAGCCCTTCAATTTAACCCTTGCAGTGCTGCAGACTAAACATCTGTGCAGAACTCAGTCAAATATAATAGATTAATTATAATTATTTTGGCAGCCTTGTAGTGATAGTGCTCCAGTTTCTGGTTTGCATTACAGATAACAGCACCTAACTGCAGAGCAGTATCAAATTATATACTTGGTCATCTCTCCCATTGTGTGTGTGTGTGTGTGTGTGTGTTGGTGTGTATTTGTGTATGTGCGTGCGTAGCAATACTTTACAGTACTTTTAAAACATAACAGATTACTTCACAGAAGCTAATTAATGCCAGTATGATTTTAGCTGAGAAGCCCCTGAAGGGCAGCGTTTATCAAGAATTAGCAACAAGTAGAGAGTTCCTCTCACATAAATTTTAAACTGTCTCATTAAGTTTCAAAAAAGCATTCTAATGATAGAAAAACTTTGGGATTATATACTCCTAATACATGTAAAATGAGCTTACAACTTTTATTGCAAGTGTCCTTGTGTTTTAAAGAGCACAGTCAATGAAAGACAAAATGCTGAAATGAGGCCCAATTGCAAGTTGACATTAAAATAAAATAAAATTATTCATATATCTATGTGTGTGTTTGTGTGTGCAATATATATATAATAGAAACACACACATTTACATACACACATATACAGTATACACATACACAAACATCTATCTATATATTATATATTTATACACACACACACATATATATATATATATATATATATACTGTATATATATTTATAGATATTCTATGCAAAAAACTGTGTTAATGCATCATTTAGGGTTAAAACAAAAAGGTCAAGAAATGAAAAATCTTTAGGGTTGCCCAACCCACCAATCATCCACAGACTGACAGATGACGGAGTGTGTCATTAGCGTTATGAGACCTAAACGTCACCCCATTCCATATGTAATCATATTGAGAAGGGACAGCGAAAAGGAATAGGGTGACATTTAGACCTCACAGCCCCCATGACACACCCCGTCATCTGTCAATTTGGGGATGATTGGTGGGTGGGGGGAGGTGCAACCCGAAAGATTTTTCATTTACCGACTTTTTTTGTTTTCACCCTAAATGATGCATTTATGCAGTTTTTGCATAGAATTTCCTTACTGTTTGAGAAAGAATACAAAACTAAGTACTTGCAGAAGTTGGTGGGAGTGGGCCAACCAACCCATGCACTTGATGGGAGAGGTTGCCCAGTTCCAAGCAACTTGTAAACGTGTGTGTACCATCAACACCTGCCGAATTTCAATGTAAAACACCAAACCATTTCTGAGATATAACATGTGAAAATGAGAGATTTTCATTCATCAGAGTTGCACAATTCTACACCTGTTGAAATTTTACAGACACAATGACTGAAAAGTGCATCCATTACACTAAGGCTAGATACTCTATCAATTTCAAGTGACCACAACAATGCAAAACACTGTCCACAAAGTGTAAAGTATGCCATGCAATATCTCCACAGAAAATATATTGTCTGACACGTAGACATGGTAATTGACATCTACATGGCATCCCGTAAACACCCTCCAAATGTTAAGTAAAAAGACCAAACCATTTCTGAGATATATAATGTTAAAGATTAGTAAAATTGGCCTGTCTAATGCATTATAAAATCTGGCCATCTTGTCCCTATCTCACAATCAAAGAATCTCACGATCAAAGAATTTGTAGGCTCACGATCAAAGAAATTGCACACTCATGATCAAAGAATAAAAAATGGTGAAACATAAGTTTTTGGACAATTTAGATGAAACCACCACCATGCCTCGATAGAACGGAGCCCCCAGATGAAAACCTACCCTCTCATTTGTCTTCCTAGGCCACCCCTGAGCTGAGGAAATTATATCTTTAGGTCATGATGCAAGATCATGATCAAAGAATCTCACAATCAAAGAATTTGCAGGTTCCCGAATAAAGATCGTTAACGAGCCATGATCAAAGAATTTAAAAGCTTATAATTCTGTTTTTTGATGAGATGAAACCAAAGGCATGGCTCAATAGATCAGAGCTCCCTGAGTAAAACACATCCAAGTTTTACTTCAAGAGTGACCCCTGAGCTGAGATATTTGTGTTTTCATGATCAGAAATCTAAAAACAAGATGGCGTACCTCACGATGAAAGAATTCTCGGGGACAAAGATTCTTGAATCGTGAGGCTGCAAATTCTTTGACCACCAGGTGGGACAAGATGGCCAGAACCCCATTCTTTGTTCGCAAAACATACATATAAATTTGCCCATTGACTTATAATGGGAACTTAAAAGTGGCATAACTTTTGAATGTTTTAACATTTTTTCACCAAAATGAAAAGCAGCATGTTCGGCCACCAAAGCTCTTTCAAATGAGCCATCTCACAGAGTGGCATGCCACATGATGGCTGGACATGGCCACATACAAAATCCCAAAAGCTGCCTCCAAAAATGGATAATTTTGCATTTTTTAGCATTTTGGTGTGCAAAGACTGTAAGTCTGACCAAAATGAAATTTGGCAGTTCAAGAGATCTACCATACCCCACCACACATACCAAATTCCAGGCAAATCCATTGAATGGGTTCAAAGTTATTAACGTGCACAATTTTGACTTTAACATAGAAGTGACATCTCAACCCTAAATATAGTGGCGCGGTCGTGCCACTATAATATATATACATATATATATACATGTATATGTGTGTGTGTATATATGTGTGTATATATATATATATATATATATATATGTATTCTATATATATATATATAGAGAGAGATATAGATATATATATATATATATATATATATATTATATATATATATATATTATGGTAGCACGGTAGTGCTTCCATAGTTAGGGTTGAGGAGCCATTATTATGTTAAACCCCAAAACTTTGCACCTTAATAACTTTGCAACTGTTTGACAGATTTGGCTGAAATTTGGAATACACGATCAAGAACCATAGGCCTTGGCATCTGCCAAGTTTCATACCAGTAGGATACACGGCTGTGGAGTTATTAAGCATGATTTGCACACACGTTTATGCTTTTCCTGGAATTCTACGGTCGCATGTACAGGTTGCATGGTTCTCGCGACTGGCCCGAAATCTTCAGGGAATGTGCAGCCAGGGTCCTCAATGTGCCTTTCAAAGATTTGGTGAAAAAATATTAAACGGTTCAAAAGTTATTCAAAAAACAATTTCCCATTATAAGTCAATAGGAAAAGTTAACAAAAAGTTTGATAGTGTCACAAATGCATTTTTACTTTCTCAAATGGGCCTGTTACTTTCGCAAATCCGCCATTTTGCTTTCAGTTGGTGATCAGAAAAATGTTTGGCATTTAAATTTGGGACCCTCTAGCAACCTAATTCTTTTTGTATTCACCTAGTCGGGCCCTGAGGATGCTTGCCATGTCTTTATTTTGTAGCAAAACACCCCAGAAATATGTTTTTCAAATTTCTGGGAAAAGTACTTTCGCAAAGTACTTTCGTGCTCACGAAAGTGTTGCAAATTTTTGCAAAAGCTTTCGCAAATTGCCACAGTACTTTTCTAGGTTGTGGGGAAATGACAGCAATTCTTTGGCACCCCGCTGCAAAAGAACAATTGGGAGTTTTGGGCTGAAATTTGGAGGGAACGCAGCTGACATCTCACAGATGTGCCTTTCAGTGTTGTGTTGAAAAAAATATTACATGGCAGCAAAGTTACAGCACTCCAAAGTTGACATTTTTTCCCATAGGATAACATTACGGCGCCTGACGCATTACAGGAATCCTTTGGCACCCTGCTGCAAAATAATGGTTTTGTCTTTTTTCCTGAAATTTGGAGGGAAGACAGCCAGCAGCCCACAGATGTGTCTTTCAGTGGTTTGGTGAAAAAATATTACAGGGAGGCAAAGTTATGGTGCTCCGAACTTCTCTTTTTTTCCCTTAGGATAACATTACGGCGTTCGACGCATCTTTCAGGGCCCGTGTCTCGGAAACGGTGCGAGATACGGACTTTTCGTCAGAAAAATTCTTAGCCCCCTCATGGGGGCTTAATACAAAACTAATCAGGACAGTCATAAATCATACGCCTTTTAAATTTTTTTTCTGTGTTGTACGGTTCCTGAGATATAACCTATTTAGTATTCTAAGTCCTCATTTTCTGCTCCGATACCCGTTATTATGCATACATTCTTTGTACTCACTGTCTTTCTCTATTCAGCTTTTGGGGAAAACCAGCCTGTGCACTTACATTACTGTTACCATTGCCCTTTCCACTTGCGGTTCCATGCCCGTTTCACTTACCGCTGACGTCTATGCCACCACGTGCCTCATCCTTTGCGTTTTCATCTGAGCTTGCGTTTCTGTTATTTTTTTGCCATTTGTGTCTACAGTACTGTTTCTCTTTATGTTTCTCTTTGCGTCACCATGCCCATTGACATTTTCGTTTGCAGGCACCATGTTACTATGTGACAACAAATCACGTGGCAGACCATTCCTGTCTATGCCACCGTGTGTGTTGCCCTTTCTGTTGTCATTTGCATTTGCGTTACCATGTGCGTCACTGTTAGCACTTCTGTTTGCATTGCTCTTCCTGTTACTATGCCACAAGACATCATGTGGTGGGAGTGTGGGGCCCTTTGGGCCCTGCACTCCCGCTGCTGCATTACGTGCCGGAAGCGCGGGTCCCTATGTGTGTTATCCTTTGCGTTTTCATTTGCGCTTGCGTTTCTGTTATTTTTTGCCATTTGCGTCTACAGTACTGTTTCTCTTTCTGTTTCACTTTGCATCACCATGCCCATTGACATTTCCGTTTGTAGGCACCATGTTACTATGTGACAACACATCATGTGGCAGACCATTCCCGTCTATGCCACCGTGTGTGTTGCCCTTTCTGTTGTCATTTGAGCTTGCATTATCATGTGCGCCACTGTTAGTGCTTCTGTTTGCGTTGCTCTTCCTGTTACTATGCCACAAGACATCAAGTGGCGAGCACTCCCGCCACCGCATTACATTCACTATTTCTTGTTATCATTCTCAAAAGAAGGCAAATTAGAGGCAAAACTCCATTTAATGCATTAGTTAGGGTTGTTCCATGCACAAAGTGAGGATATTCGATGTTAGGGTTGAAAACCCTAACTCCGAATCACCCCCAGCACCACACACACATAGACACACACACACACATGCAAGTATGGGGGAGGACCAAGTCAACACAACCAATGACAGACATCCAGCAGCAGGTGACAGAAATAACAAACAATTGTCTAAATGTACTATGAGACATCCCCACCCACCTGACCAGGTACTGCATGCTCAGTAGAGATCAACAGCAAAACTGAGGCCATGTACACCAAATGTACACATCCCTGATTGCAGCTGCACACAATGTACCCCACTTAGTAGTTGCATGACCTTACCTACTGATGCCCCACACCACACCACAACTGGTACTGTGCCATTAGTCAATATAAATGCTGAAGGTGCATGATGACAGTTGTAGAAAGGTTTTAACACTAGTGAGTATACATTAATTAAGAGAAGCACATAAATTAACTACGAGACACTAGCATGCTCAAGATAAAAGTAGTGTTACATTTAGTATGTGATTTACATAGTAGTACATTTACTGCAACAGTTTACTCAAGATAGAAAGGCTGATGTAAACGTATGGAAAAGCATTGCCTGTTCAACGCTGTGAAATTCATACTGCCAGTATCAGATGCATTCTTACTGATGAAGGTGTACTGCTGATGTACATACATAGACTTTCAGTGTGTTTCAATACTAAAGATGCAGTAAGTATTCTTTGTAAGAAACAGCGTAATTGCATGGATCAGGCCGAGCAGCTTCTAAATATCATAGTACTACTGAGCCAACAATGACGTACCTGTATCGGAGATGTATATAGCATAGATTTTCTTGTAGGCACTTACTGAGTATGTTGTACCTGATAAACACAATCTCATTGCATCTGTGATGACTAACTTATTCAAATAGCAATACATTTACTATTGTTGCAATGAGTGAGCTATGCCACTTAAGACACAGTGTAATTTTTTTTAACAGTTGTTTCATACTCAGGCTGTATGCCTAGTGTTTGGGTTTGCCACACTTCTGTCACTGATGCTATCAAAGTGATAACTATGTTAATTGTGGTACAACAGGAATCAACAGAATCCAGCTGACATGAACATTCAAGGTGTTCACTGCACCAACCATGACACCATTGCCAACACCTTCAATGCCCTTTTTTCTTCTCCACCAGTCGCTACTCTAACTAGCCCACAACCTGACTGTCCCTCTTCTCCTCCCTCGCCCCCACCCCTCCCTTTCATTCTGACTCCAACCACATACCTTGAAGTTCACAAGCTACTTAACTCCCTTCCGGCACGTGGGGGTCAAGGGCCTGACGGCATCCATCCTTGCATACTTAAGCAGTATGCATCTTGGCTGACCAGACCTATCTCCTGGCTTTTTAACCTCTCGATTAGTAGGTCTACTGTCCCATCCACCTGGAAAACTGCCAGAACCATCCATATACACAAAAAGGGCGATGTCAAACTCATGTCCAACTACCGCCCTATATCTCTTTTGCCCACTCTCAGTAAGCTGCTTGAAAAAATAGTCCACCACCAGCTTGCTGATCACCTTGACATGTTTAAACTTCAAACCCCATGCCAACATGGTTTCAGCCCCAGTCACCGTACCACCTCTGCACTTACACAACTTACAAATGACATCAGAAATAATATGGACCGTGGCCTACTCACTGGGGCCGTCTTTATCGACCTGTCTAAAGCCTTTGACATGGTACACCATCCTCTCATGCTAAAGAAACTCTAATCCATTGGAGCATCTGACCAAGCCCTCTCCTGGTTCCATAGCTATCTTGACAATCGGACTCAGGCAGTAGCATTTCACAAGGCCCTTTCCTCCCCCTTAAACATCTCCCGTGGAGTTCCCCAGGGATCCACTCTTGGACCTCTACTCTTCTCCCTCTTCCTAAATGATATTCCCACCATGTCCCGGCATAGCCGCACTCTTATGTACACAGATGACCTTGTTCTCTACTCTGGGTCAAAATCGGTTGCTGCCATCAACTCCACTCTCACTAATGACTTCCAATTCCTGCAGACCTGGCTCTCTAGCAACTACCAAGTCTTGAACCTAGAAAAAAATCTATGCTATGCTATTCGGATCCTCTAAGAAACTGTCTGCCCCTGCGAACAGGCTCCGTGTTCAATGCCTTGATGGCTCCCTCATCTTAAACACTGAGTCCTTCAAGTACCTTGGGGCCACTTTGGATCCCACACTTGACCTGTCTCAACATGTCAATATGATGTGCCGTGCCGTCAATGCTAAAATTGGTGGAGCTTATCGTGTGCGCCACTCCCTCACTCCTTCCGCTAGACTTTCTGTTGTGAGAGGTATTCTCTTACCCCAGCTCCAATATGCTCTGCTCCTCCTCTTTGCTGTAAACTCTGCTACACTCCACAAATGGGACACTGTCTACAACAACATCTGTGATTCGCCTTAACTGCCTCATGCCTACCCATCATTGTCTCCTTTACATGGCTTAAATTGTCTGTCACCTAAGGATATTCGGAGCCTACTCCCTGGGCTGCTTTATCGACTCCTGTCTAGACCTCCTGCCCTGTCTATATTGCCAACCTCCTGACTCCTGCCTCACACACCCATACCCTCAGATCTTCCTCTGTCCCCATGCTCTCCACTAGACCTTGCATGACAAAATGGGTGAACAGGCATTTGCCCATTTTGCTCCCAAATTCTGGAACTCACTCCCTTATGGTGAAAACTTCAGCCTCCCATCAAGAATTAAAACTCGCTGTTCACCCACCTTTCTAGCCTCTGCCAATGCAAATGCTCTTAATTTGCTTTGTCCCACTGCAGGCTGTCGGGTCTGACCCTGAATACTACACTAATGTTCTCCCATGCAATATGCTTGTCTAGGTGGCTATGAACCTTGATGTCTTTACTGTCCTCAGCTGTCTTATGGTTACCCTAATTGCTTTATTTTACATCCTTATTATGATCTATGCCTAAAATGTACCCTTATGTAACTATTACTGTGCTACCCAATGTATATCTTGTTTTGCTCCTGTACACCTATATTATGTCTGTGCATTTCTGCATATTGTAACCAATGTCCTGTTCTCTCCCGGGTCGTGCCTGAAAATAGGCAGGTCTGTTGCCTAGCGCACTTACCCGGTTACCAAAAGCTAAGAAATAAAAAAACATAAATAAATAAGTAGGTATAGTGTAGATATAAACAGAATGTCTTTTAGTATTGATTTAACTCACAATGGGGTAAGTGTACTAGGACAGCAGGGGTTATTCTCTATCACTGACTCTGTCAGTTATAATCACACTAAGGTTTTGATGACTGTAATGATCAAGTTACACTGTTCATCTTCATGAGTTCATATTCACAGCCATTCTCCAGTAACTAGACAGTGTATGGTGTAACTGGGTGGGACACTGTGTTGCAAAGCTGCTGCAGTGTCTAGCAGAGGGAGAGTGTCTACTCATAAAGACAATTAAGCAATAAGGCATGACCAACAGTTATGTTAAATGGTCTGTTAATCACCCTGTAGGGGTTTAATGTTGAATGAGGCATAGCCGAGTGCCATATGTCGCTAGACAGTGATAAACTGACCATTAACATAATACCTGGGAGTGGCTTCAGGGGAGGTGAGAGTAATGTTACAGTTCATCCTCTGTCTTACTCAGATTACTCAGTGGCTGAGTCCTTTACAAAACAAAAAAAATGCAGCTCAGGCAAAAAGAAGAGTATATAATAGCAATCATATTTTGGGGAATGCTGGGGGGGGGAGGGCTGGCAGGCAGGGGCCCCTAGGTCTGTACCTATGTTGCCTAAACCTTAATCTGGCCCTGTTTAGGATACTTTATTTTGCAGGCATTTATTGTCGCCTGCTGAAAATCTGTTATCATAAACTCAGGGGACAGATTTAAATCAAACTCATCTACCAAGTCATGAAGAAACATAGACTTTGATGACAGATAAGGACCGCTTGGCCCATCTAGTCTGCCCATTTCCCTTCCTACAGGATAGGCCGCAGATCCTAGTTAACCTACAGCCTATTTCTTCCTACCCACCACAAGAATTGCCTTATGTCTGTCCCATGCATTCTTGATTTCTCCCACAGTTTTAGACCCCACAACCTCCTCAGGAAGGCTGTTCCATGCATCCATTACCCTCTCTGTGAAATAATTCTTCCTCACATTGCCCCTGAACTGCCCCCTCTATCTTCAAATTGTGTACCTTGTTCTTGCACGTCTCTTTTTCTGAAAGATGCTACTCTCTTAGACTTTGTTAATTCCACTGAGGTACTTAAATGTTTCTATCATGTCCCCACTCTCCCTTCTTTCCTCAAGGGTATACATATTAAGCTCCTTTAGTCTCTCCTCATATGGCTTCTCTTGCAGACTCTGCACCATTTTAGTTGCCCTCCTCTGGACTGCCTCTATCCTGTCTATGTCCTTGCAGAGATGGGGTCTCCAGAACTGGACACAGTACTCCAGATGGGATCTTACCAACTGTCTGTACAGAGGGTTAACAACTTCCTTTTTTCTGCTGCTGGTGCCTCTTCCTATACATCCCAGTATACCCCAGCCCTCTCTACTGCCTTCTCACATTGCTTGCTAACCTTAAGGTCATCTGATATGATTACCCCCAGGTCACTTTCCTGTTTTGTTGTTGTTACTACCTCCCCCCCCATTGTGTATTCTTCCCCTGGGTTCTTGTTTCCCAGGTGCATTATTTTGCACTTCTTTGCACTGAATCCTAGCTGCCATACTTCTGACCATGCCTCCAACCTTGCCAAGTCCCTTCTTCTCTTTTCCACGCCTCCTTGTGTATCAACCCTGTTGCAGATCTTTGTGTCATCTGCAAAGAGGCATACTTTCCCTTCCAGTCCCTCTGCAATGTCACTTATGAAGACATTAAAAAGAACTGGACTCAATACTGAACCCTGCGGCACCCCACTAGTAATCCTTCTTTCTTCAGAGTGGACTCCATTTGTAATTACCTTCTGTGTCCTGTTGTCCAGCCAGTGTTTTACCCAGGCTACCACCCTGTGACCCACTTCCAGGCTGATTAATTTAACCATTAATCTTTTGTGTGGGAACTGTGTCAAATGCCTTGCTAAAGTCTAGGTAGGCCATGTCCACAGCCCCTCCCTGGCCTACTACTTTGGTCACCCAATCAAAGAAATCTATTAGATTCGTCTGACATGACCTTACTGCTGTTAACCCATGCTGCCTTGGGTCCTGTGCCCCACTGGCCTCTAGGTACTCACCTATTCTTTCTTTCAGAAGTGACTCCTTCACTGTCCCTACCACAGAGGTCAGACTGACAGGTCTGTAGTTTCCTGCCTCTGTCTTGGTCCCACTTTTGTGGAGGAGAAACACATCCACCTTCCTCCAGCCCTCGGGTACCACACCATCCTCCCATGATTTATTAAAAAGAGTAGTCAGTGGTTTCACTAGTTCCCCCCTTAATTCTTTTAGAATTCTGGGGTGAATTCCATCAGGCCCCATTGCTTTGTCTCCCTTCAGTTTTAGGAGTTCTTACAGAACCCTTTCTTCTGTGAAAGGACTGGGATCAACCCCCCTATCAAGAGTGCTTCTGTTAATTGGATTAGGCACTTCCCCCTCCTCTTTTGTGAATACTGTGCAGAAATATTCATTCAGTATCCCTGCTTTTTCACTGTCCCACTCTTACCACCCACCATTCATTCTATTCAGCCTTACTATTCTTCCCTTTGTCTTTCTACGCTCGGTATAAAAGGTTTTATCCCCCTTATATAAAAGGATAAAACCTATAAAAGGTTTTATCCCCCTTCTTAACCGAGTTGGCTATCTTTTCCTCAGTTTGGGCCTTTGCTATTCTGACTTCTCTCCCTGCTTCCTTCCGCCTTAACTGGTACAGCTCTCTGTCCTGCTCTTTCTGTGTTTCATGAAGGTCCCAGAATAGTCAATAATGGTAAGTTACAGTTTATTGTTTCTTACACATGTTGGGATTATGTGAATACAGGGAGTTGTAATGTTAGGATTTTTCATGTCAGGATCTTGGTATGTCAATATTTTATGTTGTCAGTATTTTGCTGTGGCACGGGGTCATTCTGCTGTGTGACTTAATTGTGTTGCACGGTTTATTTGTTATTATTGATCTGTGGGGGGCTCTGCCCCCACCCCCCCCATTACTGGGGGCTGCATCCCTGGACACCTCTACTTAGGATTCTAACTCTGGGGGGGCCAACACAGACAGCGCACAGCTCTGGGTTTCGCGCATAATGCCGTATGCTATTAAGTGTACAACATTATGACCTGGTAGATTTTGCTGTCAGGATTTTACATGTCAGGATTATGGTTGTTAGGATTTAGTATGGATCCCGGAAAACAGGATGACTTGATACATGTATCTGTGACTGTATATGACCATTCAGTTTCATGTGGGTGACTGACAACATTTGCAGTTTGCATTACTGTTACTGTTTCCTTTTGAAACCACAGGCTTACTTCATTTGCAGTTAGAATACAGACTTTGTCACTCTGACTACACTCTTCTTGGTTATATGCTGCTTGAGATTTAGTACCAGTCTGGCATTTTTGTTTCTTATTTTGCATTGAGTGGTTGACATTGTTTTTTTCCCAGGGAGAAACTGCAGGTTTTGGGATGGGAAAAGGATCTTGGGGTGGTTGTGGATGCAAAAATGAACAACTTGGAACAGTGTAGGAGGGCAGCAGTGAAAGCAAATAAAATACATGGGTGCATCACCAGGGGGATAACCTCAAGGAGATGGGAGGTGCTTCTCCCTCTGTATAACTGCCTGGTTAGACCTCACCTAGAGTACTGCATGCAGTTTCTGCATCCGTACATGAAAAGGTCCTTGCATTTCTGGAGAGGGTTAAGAGGAGGGCAACCAGGATGATGCAGGAGCTAGGGGGAAGATCCTATGAGGAGAGACTTGAGGAGGTCAAATTTCACTTTCTGGAGGAGAAAAGGGATAGAGGGTATATGATCAAGGTCTTTAAATATCTAAAGGGAGTAAACAGAGGTAGCATAAATAGGGTATTCCAGCTGAGAGAGGAGGGGACCACCAGGGGGCACTCAATGAGGCTGGCTGGTGGGAGACTCAGGGCAGGGCTAGGAGACGGTACTTCACCAAAAAGTTGGTGAACACTTGGAACATACTACCTCTGTAATTGGTGGCTGTTAGTACAGTGAAGGGATTCAAAAGGGGCTGGGACAGGTATAAGGAGAAGGTTAAACTGAATAATGTCAGATCTGGAAGTGTAACCCTGATGAAAGATGGGGTCAGGGGGTTCCGGGGAGGTGGGAAGGCTGCAATTGTGTCCTGGCCAGGTGCTGATTTTTGAGCAGACTTGATAGACCATTAGGCCTACTCTGCTGGCATCTTAGTCTGTTAGTATATAAAAACAGTAAGACTTGTGAATTTACTTGGAGTTCTGTAAAAATGCAGGCAGTTTGGAGCAGTCTTGAATCACTGCTGTCTAAAAACATTCTTGTGGATATCTTTTAGAATTACTATCCCTTTTTGTAAGGGGTTATTACTGTTATCACTGCTACCAAACTATTAAATATAAGCCCCTTTATGATAAAGCCTCCTCCCCCCCACCACAATTCTGTGAAAATAATTGTAATTTCAGTTTGCATTTGGGTTGTAATTTCATTAGCTTGATTGTTTGCACAGGCAGTTGATTCTACTTTTACTTCAAAACTGGCAGATGCCTGCATGTGTAAAAAAAAAAGTCTGTAATATTTAAGTGGCAGTTTGAACCTCAGATACCACTTCTCTTGCCCTTAAGGTTTTACCCATGCTTCTGCTGTGTTTCACTTGATTGATTAGATGCATACTGTTTTACTACGCAGTGTGGGTTACTGGTGTAGGCCCTTTGTGTGGCAATGTATGAAAATCAGGGTACTGAATGTTTTATGTACATGAAATAATCATTCCTTATATTCAAACATTGTTTTTCCACTTGTGCTGAACTGTTAGGCTGATTCAGTCCACGTGGTGATTTGCACCTGGTTAGCACAGCTTATCATGGCTCTCACACAATTATATAGCTTTACTTTTGGGAGCCTGCTTACAGCCAATTTATAGACATAGACTAGTACCTTATTAGTAAAACCTGTTGATTCTGGATACATATAAGAAGTGCACAGTTTAGTTTTACTGTGTTGTGTTTTACCAACTGTGGACTGAGTTCACTAGGTCTGGTGTTCAGTGCCATATGAGAACTTAAGTTGGCAATGCTTGTGAGAAAGGGGGCTTACAATGATGATATGCTTGCTGCAGAAAAACTCCATTTGTTTCTAAAAATGTACCATTTGCACACATAACCAATGCAAATTCTGTCAATATGAACTACTTAAGGTGTGCAAATGAGCTGTGGCATTCAAACCGCAGTAAGCAAATCAGCAATGAAAGCCTGTCTCTCTTATAATTGCCAGCCCCTGTTCTCATACAGCAATGCACTCAGGACATCAGAACTCGATCCTCAGTGCCTAATAAGTAAAACATTGAACTAAACTGTGCTCCACACTTGGATCTCTCACATGTTATTTCTGAAACTATGGAGCATTTTAGAAATAGTCAGCAATAGAACAGAGACACTTCAAAATACAGAGTTGTTGCTTCAGAGTTCCATCTATTTGATTCTTTGGTGTTGTTATAAATCATTTCTGTTATACTACATATTCCATCTACTTGTATAAAAACTCATTATTTGCACACATTGCAATAAAAGCTCATTTGCACGGTATGGAATTCTTGAGCTACAAATTAGCTGTGACACAGAAAGCAGATTTAAACGGCATTGGAGCTGATCCGCAGCAGCCTAGTATTGCAACTCCTTTCATGTTCTGTTGCAATTTACTGCTGTTTAGTGAAATGACTCAGAGTAAGTGTAAATACTGTTTACCAAGTTGAATTCAAAAGAAAACATGTGTCCTGTACTCAATGAAGCCCTACAAGGTAGAGGAGAAGGACTGATTGTCCACAGCATTTGTTTCTTAACCCTAGGCTGCCGAAAGAACTAGAATGAAGCTATTTGATTGAGCTCTGAGCAGATGTTCAGTCTGCAGCTATGCAAGGGTTACATTGAAGGGCTGCAAAGAGGCTTGGTAAACTCCAAAGGAGGAGTTCCATTTATTTGAGCTATGGACAGATGTTCAGTCTGTAACCCTTCAAAGATTAAATTGAATGGCTGCAAAGAAGTGGAAGGATCATTCAAAAACTCCAAAGGAAGTGTTCCGCTGTCTGAATCCAGTAGCTTATTTTTAGAGCTAATGCAAGAGGGCTGCAGGTAGTAAAAAGGCAGGCTTGCCTTATAGTTGAGCAGTGTATAGTGCTGTTTTACTTAGTGTTTTGGTTATTTTGTTTCCTGTTTTCTGTGGTTTGTTACTTTACTTCCTTTGAACAGTGTGGTTAGTTTTACTGAATCATTTTTTCACCACAGTCAGGGCTGTGACCAGGGAGGTGCAAGAGCTGCTGTTGTAGTAGGGCCAGCACTGTCAGGGGTCCCACTGTTTCAGAGGTCACCATTAAAAAAAATAACTTCTATTACAAACAAGCTTTTAACTTTCTCTTTGGAAATTGCTTATTCAGTTGAAAGTGGGCCTGTCAGCAGTAGCATCAAAAGATTCCAACTCCAGTTTCAGTGGTGGGCAGGGTGAGTACAGAACAAAGAAGCAAAAGGGCCTATTACTCAAAACATCGAGTCTTGGGGCTAGTGTCCCTAGGAGGAGCAGGGACACATTACATTGTTCAGTTTCTTGATTATAGGGTCTGCAAGGGAGACAGGTGCAGCATGGACAAACAGTGGATGCACAACAGGACTGATACAAAAAACTTGCATTATAAATATTTCATATGCGCTAATGGTTATTTTGCATTTTTTTGTTGAGGATGTAGGCCCCACAAAAAGTTTTACTGGGGAGCCCTTACAGTAGTTTGCACAACCCTGACTATAGGTTAACTATATTGATTTCATTTATGTTGCTTGATAGAAGTTAGCTGTCGGTCGTGTACTTATAGCATCTTGCACGTGTCCCCAAGTCCGACTTCTAGTATGAATTTCCTCTTCTGTACTGCTTTTCTTAAAAACCAAGAAAAGAAAAAATATTTCTGGTGTTGCTGTTTTTGTTCACACACTGTCTGTGTAAAGTGTTGTGTAGTCTTGCGTGGGTCCTCCAGCCCTTAAATAATACCTGCTGAGTACTGTTTAGTGAAAAAAATTCTGGTGTGGTGGTTTCTGTGTAAAGTTTTATAAAGTGTTGTGTGGTTTTGAGTGGGTGCCCTTCATCCTTTAAATTGCTGTTATGTGTTGTTTTGGTAAAGTCCTCCCCCCCATATAAAAAGGAAAAATATATATGTTTTTGTTGTTGTTTACTGTCTGTGTAAAGTACTGTGTTTTTCAGTCTTGCATGGTTCCCTACTCCCTTAAATAACACCTGTTATGCATTGTTTATAGAAAAAAAGGAAAAAATGCAAAACAAATTCTGTTGTAGTTGTTTCTGTGTAAAGTCTTGTGAAGTGTTGTGTGGTCTTGCTTATCTCCCTCTAGACCGTTAATCTTATGTTTTGAAACCTACACATATATGAAAATGCCCATAAAGAGATGCTTTGCTAAAGGAGTTTCTGGCACTGCTGCCAAGAACAGCTTAGCTTCCCTGGTTCTGAAGGGTACCATAACCACTCCCAGTTATGATGATGCAGGTTAACAAGGGTCTGGTACTGCTGGTAGCACTAACTGACAAGGAGTAGTTGCTACAAGTAGAGGCATTAGAATGCCTAAATGTTTCTCCACCAAATATGTGGCATCAATTCTGGTGGGTGCTGCTAGTGCTGGCAGTGCAGGCAGGGACAAGGGGAGCATTGCAAGAATCCCAAAAAGGTTTTCTTCAGGGAATATAGTTCAGGCTGAGGACTTGGAGGTGGCTGATGCCACCAAAAGTGTCACAGAAGAGGTTGAGCCTGAGTCACAGTGTGATGTTGCAGATCTGAGTGTTAGGGAATCAGATGCTGCTGAAAAGGAAATACAGGATGATGAACGTGATGATGATGAGGGGCCGGGGATGAGAAAGTCATTTCTCAGAAGGTTAGCATTGTAGGTGGGGATTTCAATAATTACATGGACCCTATGTGGGAACCAAAAGGAAAGTTATGGCCAGAGATAGGGCATCAGTAAAGTCCCCCCCACTGAAGTTCTCAAGCTGTTGGATCTATTAAGCCAATAGCAGTAATAACAGGGGATGAGTGAACAGTTGCAGCAGAGCAGAAATCATGCCCCAGAGCACCCATATCTAGCACTCCAATAATGTTCCACTACCCGGTCCTCTGCCATCATGTGAAAGAAGGGGTACAAAATCCCTAGTTTGGGATTTTTACAATCTGGACCCAAAAGATGGGACAGTGGCTATCTACCAGCTATTCTAAGTCTGTGTGCATTGTGGGGAAAAGAGTATCCACCTCAGGACTGGTGGGCAAACCACACATCTGAAGTCGAGGCACCTGGCACACTGGACTCAGCACCAAAAGGCAGCTGGTGCAGGGGGCCTTCTCCCTTACTGACCTAATTCAGCAAGGCACCTCAAAGTGTCTTATACATAGACCCAGGCTGGATTCTGTAGTAACTACAGAGGTTTACTACAGGCATGAGGAGGAAGAGGAAGACTTGGTGGGATTTCCTAGTAGTGGGCAGGAAAGCAGTGGTGGTGTGAGTATTAGCAGCCATAGTCAGCCAAGCACATTAGCCTCTGTTTCTAAAACTATACAGCCTTTCTTTGGCACCAGTGTGTCAGGCTTGACAAATGAATCAAGCTGCCATGTTCAATTTCAAAGGGTGCTATCTACATCTGCTCATTGCTTCCTAGCTTGGTACAGCCAGCACCAGATGCCTAGCTGAGCTGCTGCTAACCCCCTCTGAACCATTACTGGGTAGTGCATGGCTGTCAAATGCACCTTCAGAAACTGCCTCACTTGGCTGTCGGCAGCGACTCACTCGGCCTTACCCTACAAACATGGGTGGACATATGCTGTCCCCTAGCACAGGGGTAGTAATGGTTAGTTATACCCCAATAATTATACCAGTGTACAACCACCTGAATCATCTGAAGCCTTTGCAGTGGATGGTACAAACCAAATTTAGCAGAAACCTTTAGCCAAAAAGGTCATCTTTATGCTCCTGCTCCTTTCTGGCAACATTCACTGGAACCCAGGCCCACTCACTTCAACGGGTCCAGGTGTTCATAAGATTGAAGGCCTAAAAAAAAACTCACTGAACATCAGCAGTTTAACAGCAAAATTTGACCAACTGCAGGCATGGATGGCTCTCCATACCCCTGACATCCTCTGCCTAATGGAGACCTGGTTGACCAGTAGGATTAAAGATAGTGAAGTTGCCCTCAAAGGCTTCCAAGCATACAGGATTGATAGAATAAGCAAGAGAGGTGGGAGATGCCTCATCTATGCCAGAGACTCTCTGCATTGCTCCATCCTCCCTGGAACCAGGGTGGCTGAGGACCATGAGATTATAGCGATAAAGGCACAGGTCAGTCAGAATGACAAAACTCTCATCCTTGCATCAATCTACCTGCCCACCAAGAAAGCCACAGCAGGCCTTCCCACAATTAAGGACATTATCAGCACACTTCCAAAGGGGCTGGAGCTTGTCATTACAAGGGATTTTAACATAAACTGGTATGGAAAGGAGGTTACTCCTTTCAGGGATCTTATAGCCACCTCCAACCTGACACAACTTGTCATCTGCCACACCAGGCAGAATTATATGAACATACGAAATTTGCCAGCAGACAAAGGCCTAGAGGTCTATCAAGTCTGCTCAAATGTGCAGCTAGCACTCCTTATTCCGCAGCTGCCCCTCCCTTCCACCCTTCCCCTTCATTAACCCTCCTCCTTGTCCTGTCCCATCCTCATTTGAAGCAGTCCACTGTTCTACTGCATACCACTTCTGCAGGTAATGCATTCCACCCAGCCACCACCCTCTCTGTAAAAAAGTGTCTTCTTATCTCCCTCCTGAACCTTCCTTGCTCCAGTCTCATATCATGGCCCTGGTGGCCTTCCCCTCCCTTACTTTGAACAGCCCCTCTGTTCCTGTCTTGTTTATTCCTTTCATGTATTTAAAGGTTTCAATCATGTCACCCCTGTCTCTCCTCTCCTCTAGTGAGTACATGTTCAACTCCTTCAACCTCTTCTCGTATGATATGTCCCCAAGCCCCTTGATCATCTTTGCCACCCTGCGCGGCACCCCCTCCAGTAACTTAATGTCCCTCTTCAGATACGGACACCAGTACTGCACGCAGTACTCCAGATGCGGTCTAACTAATGACCTATACAGTGGCAGAATCACCTCCTCCCTCCTTGAGGATATACCCCTTGCAATACAACCCAGCATTTTGTTGGCCTTTGCAGCTGCCTTCCTACATTGTGCTGAGTTGTTCATTGACCCTGTAATGAGCACACCCAGATCCTTCTCCTCCTCTGTCTGGGCTAGCTGCACTCCCCCTAGCTAGTAACTCCTCCTTGGGTTCTTCATCCCAAAATGCAGCATCTTGCACTTTTTGGCATTAAACCTCAGTTGCCAGGTGTCTGACCAGGTTTCAAGCCTTGCCAGACAATCCTGCAACCCCTGCCATCCCCCTAGGTCATCCATCACCGCGCTTACCTTGGTATCATCAGCAAACAGACTGATCTTGCACTTGATGTCCCATGATATGTCTGCAATAAATATCCCAAACAACACTGGTCCCAACACAGAGCCCTGTAGAACACCGCTCGTCACTGCCCTTGGGTGTGAGAGCTCCCCACCCACCACCACCACCCCTCTGTTGCCTTCCCTGCAGCCAGTTTCCTACCCATCTCACCAGCTTTGCACCCACCCCTGTGCCTACTAACTTCCTTCCCAGCCTTTCTTGTGGCACTGAGTCGAATGCCTTACTAAAGTCCAGATACAGGACATCCACTGCTTGGCTCCTGTCCAACTGCCTAGTTACCCAGTCATAGAACTCGACCAGGTTGGTTTGGCAGGATCTGCCATGTATGAAGCCATGCTGTCTGCTGTCCTGTAGTCCTTTGGCCTCTAGGAGGGCCACCAGCATCTCCTTCAGGATAGTCTCCATTAGCTTATCCACGATGGATGTGAGGCTCACTGGTCTGTAGTTTCCCGGTTCATCCTTGGGGCCACTCTTGTGGAGGGCACCACATGAGCCATCCTCCAGTCCTGAGGTACACCCCAAAATGAGTGAGGCATTAAATAGGTCTGCCAAAGGTCCTGCAAGGACCTCTGCCAGCTCCTTCAGTACCCTGGGGTGGATGTCATCTGGGCCTGGCGCCTGTCCACCCTCAGTTCCTTCAAACCCTCTCGAACTCTGCCCTCCATGATTTTCCCATCTGTCACCACTTCCCCCCCTGCTTCTGCCATTTCTCCCACCTTGGGTGTCACCCCCTCTTCTCTTTAGTAAATACTGAGCAGAAGTACTCATTTAGTGCTTCCGCCTTATCGCACCCTGCTTACACCCAACCCCCCTCCTTCCTAATCCTTACTATGTGATCCTTACAGCTCCTTTTCTCCCTGATGTACTTAAAGAAGTCCTTCTCCCCCTTCCTAATGCCTTGTGCCATCCTGAGTTCCATAGATGCTTTGGCTCCCCTTACTGCCCTTGTCACCTCTTTTGATTCTGTCAAGTACTCCTCCCTGTCCTCCCCCTCCATGTTTTCTTGTACTTCCTAAAGGCAGCTCTTTTCCTCCTTACCTTTTCCATGACCTCCTTGCTCAAACAGCTCAGTTTCTTAGCCCTAGCCTTCTTGCTCTGGGCTTTGCAGCAGGTTTTGGTTGCCTCCACTATCCCCAGCTTTATGAGCTCCCACCTCTGGTTAGTGTCCAGACTAGATTGAATTCTGGCCAGGTACCCTTTTACCACTTCCCCCATCCTCCCAAAGTTGGCCCTCCTGAAGTCCAGCACTCTTGTACCAGATTCCACTCCTTCCTTGCCCATATCCAATGTGAGCCATACTGAGTGGTGGTCACTCCCTGACAGCGGTTCCTCCACTGTAAATTCTCTCACAAAGTCCCCATTTGCCAGCACAAGGTCAAGGATATTCCCTAACCTGGTTGGTTCACTGACAATTTGCAGCAGGAAGCTGTCTTGGAAGGCATCCAGCAGTACCTGCTCCCTTCTGTTCCTGGTTGTTGGGGTGCTCCAGTCCACTCTTGGCATGTTGAAGTCTCCCACAATCACCACACTACCCTTCTTGCAGGTCCTCCTGATCTGTCCCACTAGTTCCCTGTCTAACTCCTCCACTTGAGATGGTGGCCTGTACACCACTCCCATTCTAAGAATCCTATTCTTGGAATCCTGGATTTGCATCCAAAGTGACTCCGGACTACCCTCCTCCATTTCCTCCCTTACACACTTCAGTCCTTCCTTCACATATAGTGCCACCCCCCCTTTCC
This sequence comes from Neoceratodus forsteri, assembly GCA_016271365.2. Lineage (NCBI taxonomy): Eukaryota > Metazoa > Chordata > Ceratodontiformes > Ceratodontidae > Neoceratodus > Neoceratodus forsteri. The sequence goes on along the minus strand of CM057456.1, from coordinate 679,454,759 downwards.
AAATCACCCTGTCCCTATGAAATAACCTGTACCCTGGTACAGACAGGTCCCAGTCATTGTATTGGGTGGCCCATGTTTCTGTGATGGCTGCAATGTCCACCTCTCCTCTGCCATGAGAACCTGTATCTCTGCAGTTTTCCTCCCAAGGCTCCTAGCATTAGGGTAACCACCTTCCACCCCCCATCCCGCCCTCCTTTCCTAGCATCACCAACAGTACTTGCCATTTGTCCTTTGTCACTGTTATGGGGGGTAAGCTTATATAGTTTCCCAACCTGTGGTCTCTGCATATATCTTCCCCAACTGTGTCCCCCCGCTACTAGTTTAAATTCCCAACTTCCTCTATGTACTCCTCCATCCTCTGTTTCAACACTTTCTTTCCCTCCTTAATCAAGTGTAGTCTGTCCTTGGCATAGAGACTACTGTCCTCCCAGGTTCCTCCCACCCCCCAACAGCCCATATCCTTTAGCACAACACCAGGTTCTTAGCCATCCATTAAATTCTCTATTCTCAGCTTTCTTTTTGTGCTTGCCTTTGGCACCAGAAGTATCTCTGAAAAAGTTACTGAATTTCCTGCCCCCTCACATAATTGTGCTAGTTCCTCAAACCTCCTCTGGATTATTTCTACTGTCTTGTCAGCCAGGTTGTTTGTCCCAAGATGTATAATTAAATGAGGCTTGTCCCTACCCCTTCTAGCATATTTCAGAACAGACTGTCCCACCCTTTCCGCTGTCATTCATGGCATGGTCTCCACCCAAATGCGACTATGCCTCTCCTCCTTGCTACCCCAGCTAACTCCTCTTAGTATTGAGTCCCCCAGCACTAAAATTCCACCCCTCTTACTCCCTGCTTGCTTCCATTCATCTCCCTCTCTCATTTCCAGCTCCTCTTCTTCCTCCTGCACATTATTTCCCCCTTTAGCCCCTGTTGCAATTCTCCCAGCAGAACTTCCCCCTGCTCCAGTTTGGTCTAGACATTTATCAATTACTCCTCTAATTTCATAATTTCCCTCCTCCACCTTCTTTCTCTCTAGCAGTGCACACTACTTTCTGAAGACCCTTCACAAATGCCTGCTCCCTCTCTCTTCATAGTAACCTGTTCTCTCCTTTCCACTCCATGACTTTTGCCACGTCTTCACCTCCCCTCACAAGTCCCTATCTCCTCCTTCCATTTGTTATTTGTCTCCTGACCTGGTTTCCCCAAAATCGTTTTTCCTGGCCTGGGTCCCTTTGTCTCTGCTTCCCTTCTTCTGACCCACTCCTCACCACTGTTGGCTTGAATCACCCTCCCTCATCTCCCCTTCTTCCTCCCTCCAGTATTGGGCAAAACCCACCCCCAATCTGCCTTGCCTGTCTTAGGTCCTCCTGCAGACCCTCAATCTCCTTTCTAAGTTTTTTCTATGTGGTTACACACTAAACATCCTCCCACACTCCAGGCAATTTTTAGAAAGATTGGTGCACCACAGTTGTTGCAGCCAACCACCCTACCCATTGCTGTCGTTGCCCACCAGCGACCCCCCACCCTTGCAGATGCAGGATACCAAACACTCCCCCAAGTCTCCCCTCTCCCCCCTCTATCAGTGCAAAAATGTTCTTTATTTTTCTTACCTTCTTTGTTGCACATATTTAGATATATTGAGCAACTGCTTTTTATATTCCTATCCTTCCTATCCACACTCAAAAAGAGACTTTAAGTAGCCATTGCACAACCTTCTTCAAACTCCTACTCCTCCTTTCCCCAATGCAATATCAATGCAAAGAAGTAATAATGAAAGCTCCTAGATTTGCATTTACTTCCCTTCCCCTGAGAGAGCAGTCACCTCTTCACTTGCTGCTGTTCCTTTCCTGGATGTCTGCTTCTGCTGTGACAGGTGCACATCCTTTGCCTGTTTGAGGAAGTGATGTCAAAAGTATAAAGGAAATAATGGACCAGGGGTGGGACCAACCCAAGTCTTCCAGAAACAATCAGGAGCTGAGGCCTCTGGTCAGACCATTAGCACCCTTCGCCCACTCTGCACTCAAACTTTGCAGCTAGTGAAGCCAACAACAATGAATCACAAGTCTACTCAAAGCCCCTAAAATAGGTTTGCTACCCAAAGAAACAGTACTCCAATTCAAACAGCTTCAGCAACAACACATCAAAACAGGCTTGGAATTAGAAGATATAGGTCTCCAATTCAAAGAAACAGACCCAGTTAAATCACACCAATTATGTTTTAAAACAGAAGAAATAGGCCTCTACAAATGCAGCCTGCCACACAGTGACTCAAACAAATGAGCCCACTTATAGCTACCAAAACAGATTTCAAAATTCCAACAGCCCCAAACAATACTCTGCTAGCCCCTTAGTAGTAAGAAAGAAATGAAATAACCTTCTACAAAGTAGAATCCACAAGAAACAATGTAAAACAACAAGAAGCTACTGTACTGTAGATCTGATCCTGTCCCCCTTCTAGTTCCTTACAAGACAGGAAACAGTACCCTCCTTGACTGGGTCCTTGCAAGCTCACCATCCAGGATCTTTGAGATCAAGGTTCTCCCAGACATGCTAAGTGACCACTCCCCAATCACCTTCCTGTGAACTAATAAATTTACCAAAAGCCCACCCATCCTCATTGAATGCAGGATCTGGAGGAAGGGTAAACTTGGAGCCCTCAAGTCAGCCCTTGCCTTGCATGACTGGACTCATATTGACCTGGCATCTACCTTTGATTAGGCCCTTAGTTACTTCATTAAGGGCTTTAGCTCCATCTGTGACATCTATGCCCCGCTCATGAAAAGGAAAATTCGGGGGCTGGCGAATGGCTGGATTGATGGGGAGCTCTTCTCCCACCTGAAATAAAGGAACATACTCTGGGAGAAGGCCTGAAACACAGGTAACAAACATGATTACCAGTGTTACAGAACAGCCAGAAACTGCTACACCAAGCTAATCTGGCTCACCAAAGTCAATTATCATAAGGCCCAGCTTTGGAATTCTTGCAGTTATGGGAAAAGATTCTGGAATAACATCAAAAGCATCCTTGGAAAGGAGGACAAGAATCACCCTCAGCTTCTCAGTATATGTAACAACCCCAATACAGACCGTCTAGCTATTGCAGAAGCATTCATTAAGGCTTTCACCAGTCTTACCCAAGTGCTACCACCTGCCTATTTTCAACCTGGTTTGAACCATTCCAACAACATATCTACTGAGTGTTCTTACCTGACCTTCTATTTTAAAAGGGTGACAGTGAAAGAGGCCCTAACTATGGTCAAGAAAGTACTAGGTAAGACCAGACTGGGCAGTGACGGGATAGACATGAAACTTCTTTCACTCACGCTGGATGTTCTTATAGTACCCATTACCATGATGTACAAAAAGTTCCAGGCCCTTGCTCAATTTTCAGCAGTTTGGAAGCAGGCTCTAGTTATGCCAGTGCATAAAGGAGGTGACAAGTCTCTTGTAGTCAACTACAGACCCATCTCGATCATCTCCCCCCGTCCAAGGCACTGGAAAAGATTGTGACAGGTCTACTGATTGACTACCTCAATAAGTATAATCTACTATGCCCCAACTAGCATGGCTTCAGACAAAATCACAGTACCACCACTGCCCTGCTGAACTACATGAACTATGCACATAAGGCCCTGGATGAAGGCAGACTGGTGGGGTCTGTCTTTATTGACCTCACCAAACCCTTCGATGCAGTCAACCATGCCCTGTTACTGACCCAAATGCAAAACATGGGTGTGGCACCCAACGCCTTTTCTGGTTCCAAGACTACCTGATACGAAGAAATCAATGTGTCAAAATTGGGCAAACAGTATCCAGCGCAAGAGAGGTATCATTAGGAGTACCTCAGGAGTCAATACTGGGGCCTCTACTCTTCAGCCTTTTCTTAAATGACCTTCCCACAACCTGTGACACCAAACTCATACTATATGCAGATGATGCTGTGCTCCTGTGCAGTAGGATGTCTCAGGCTGCCCTACAATCTGAGCTGCAGAACTCTTTCTCCAAACTCGAGGACTGGTTCTGTAGTCATAAGTTGCTACTAAACTACAAGAAGACCAAGGCCATGCTTATGTCCAGCCCCCACAAGAAAAATAAGCACCACCCCCTCATCATCTCCAACTCATGCAGTGAGCCGCTGGAACAGGTCCACTTGCTCAAGTATCTGGGGGTCATAACAGATGATACCCTTACATTTGCACACCATACTGACTCTCTGGTCAAGACAGTCAATACCAAGATTGGTGTCCTGTTCAGGCACAGGCAATACCTCTCTCTGGGGGCCCTCCACCTGTCAGTCAACAGTTCCATTATATCTAGTATTGACTATGGACAACTGGTCTATGGGGTGGCAACAGATACAGCACTCAAGAGGGTTCAGACTACGCACAACAAAGCCTGCAGACTCACACTGGATGCTGAGCATGGCACACACACCTGTACTCTGTATGAACCTGAAAATTGGCTGTCATTAAGAAACAGGGTCAAATTCCAGACTTGTATCCCAGGGAAGAAGGCTCTATTGGGTAAAACACCACCTTGTGTAGGCAATTTGATCAAGGTGGCCAGCTCATTACAGGTCATCAGAGGGAGGACTAGAGAGACCTTTGCTTACCCTTCTGTCATATGTCACTTGGGCAATATGCTTTTGCCTACCAGGCCCCCCTGTGGATTAATGAACTCCCCAGGCACCTCCTGGCCACCAATCATCTGGCCCAGTTCAAAATTGACCTCAAACAGCACCTAATAACACTCTCTAAGTTCACCTGCCCCTAAATTCTGCAAGCACTAGGCAGGCTTCAGGTACCCCCTCCCTCTGTCCCTTCTTATGACTTGCCTCAGCAATCAGTTTGCATCATGCTCCTTCGGCACCCACCACCCCACCTTCCCCCTCAGCCAACTCCCAGTCACACTACTAATGCAGGCTGCCTGACCATTCCCCCTCTCACCCCACCATTTACTCTAGCATGTCTTCTCCACTCAGCCTTCTCTCACCCCCAGTTCTCCCTATACCTTATTGCCCTTCTTCTCCCACCCTTCACCTTCACTGCAGTACCTACCTCTCTCTCGTACCACCTTTCTTCACCCCACTGCCAGCTATCCCTGTCCCTCTGAACTCCTGACAAGGTACTTTGTGGCTGCTTATTCCCCCCTTTACCATCATAAAATGTTTGTTCTTGTTATTTTAAATTGTATCTATGTTTTGAGTTATTCTGTTAGTTCTGAATCCAAGCTGTATCATTCATTGTAATATACTTTTGCTTTCTCCTATTGTTCTTTGTTTTGCAATCTATGACGTGGAACCTTTGTAAAAGAGCTTGTGCCCAAAGGTCTTTTCCAAATCACTAAATAAATAAAAAAAATAAATAAAAGCATGTCATTCATTTCTTCAGCCACTGTGAACCACAAGTCCATATCTAGCCCATCATGCATGCCAGCAGTGAACAGAACCCATCTGATTGGTGTCTCTAGCTCCACACCCCAATGAGTATAGCCCACACTGCAGAGCATGTTTGATCATCACACCAAATACCCACCAAATTATACTGTTACAGGTGAACTTACTGCAGCAACTGCAGAAATTGTCAGTTGATCAGTTGTCATTCTCTTTTGTGGTGAATGTATGGCTCCGTAGGTTGATGGCACATGCCTCTTCAAAATGGAAGATCCCGACATGCACATATTTCTCTGCTCATGCCATTCTGGAGCTGTAAAGGACTGTGACACAGACAGTAAGACATGCCCTACGGCATTCCACATCACCAAACATTCAACTGAGTATGAAAAGGTGGACTATTGACCAAACAGCTGGTAGCTCTTATCTTACCCTCTGGAATTCTCTGCCCCATCAGCTTCTGGAATGCATGACCATGAGGGGATTTTAACAGGCACTTAAAACTTTTCTGTGGAGTCAGGCCTACCAGTGAAATGTTACCATCTGTAACTGCTGTTTTATATATTAATGTAATAGTTTTATGGAATCATGTTTTATTATTGTAAAGCACCTAGGTACTTGAAAGGTGCTTAAAAAATAAAGCTTATTATTATTATTATTATTATTATTAAGTATTAAGCCCATGGGGCACAGGTACCTCAGGTAGTATTTGATGCTGAGATAGGAAAAAACTGTATAAAGTCCAATTGGGGTGGTGGCAACATTTTGAATATTTGCCAGCATGCCACATAGGCAATGAGGAGTGTACCAGGCTCACACACAGGTCAAAACAAGTTAGAAATTCTCCTGACCAAAACTAATGAGTGGCTGCACCCACTGTCCCTGAAAGCAGGTTTCATAGCAAGTGATTATGATGCCGGTGTTGTGAAATGCATCAGCAATAGTGGGTTTCTCAGGGTTCCTTGCATGGCACACTGTCTTAATCTTGTAGTGCAGGAGTTTTTGGTATATCCTCAAATCAGGGCAATGTAGACTGTGGCCCGTCACATCTGTGCCCACTTTGCTCATTCTAGAAAGGCCTGTGACAAGCTTAGGAACCTTCAGATAGAAAACAAGCTTCCTCAGTAATTTGTATATAAACATCAACAGGATCACCATGAAAACAGGCCTTGTATAAGACCTATGGTGTAAACTGTTTCCATTGTCAAATTGTTTTTCTGTACATATAAATAAACATGTTTTTACTACTACTTTCAATCTGAAAGTTGTTACAAGATGGAATTTGACACTGTTTGTGATCGAGTGCTTATACAAGCAATACCAAGGCATCTTAGAATACCAGTTGATGCACACAAGCTGTGACAGTTCGGGAGCAATCCTGTCTCTGACAACCAGGCAAAGGCAATTCATGGATTGCCTGATCATATACCCAACCCCGGTTCCTCTATGCAGCAGTGACATGAACTGCGACAAGTGTCGCTACAGTGATGGTACAACACCGCCAACTGGCATTGTGCTGTCTCTGTAGAAAAGTGTGTTTTTTAGGGAGGCCTGGCCCCCACACTTTAGAAAACCAACTCAGAGTTGGTTTGGGGGAGGGGGAAAACACCCAAGGGACATCAGTGTTGGGAAACTAGCAGACAATCACAGAAAACTGTTAATATTGTTGCCGTGATGATCTTCACTGTGTTCCAGTCACATAGGAATGGTATATCCTCAACCCCTTATTTGCATCCCTAATATTCAGATTGATCATCACCCCATTCCCTCTTCTTTTTGCCCTCAGTTGTTGCCCCTTACTGTGGACACTCTTAGAGGAGGACAAACTCATGTCATTTGCCTCCTTTCAGGAGCAATTCAAGTTTTCCCACTCTTTTTCATTTAAATTTTGCCAACTGACCTGAGCTATTATAATCTATTTTGGTCTCTACCTGGTTAAAGGTGGTGGGTCATAGTTTGGATACTCTTATCTGTATGGCCAGACAGTCCCGTTCTACATTGGGTCTGTATCGGGTATTTCAGACTATTGCTTACATTAAACCTTTGGGATCTGTTATTATTGGCAACAGGCCTTAGGTTTACAATGGGATCCAAAATCTTGGTGCACTGTTTGGAAGAATCTTTATCTGTACATTAAGCAGGATAGGTACACTTCTGTTCAATTCAAAATTCTTCATATCCTTTATTTTACTCCACAGAAATTAGATGAGCCATGCTGCTTCCCCAGTGTGTTCCAGATGTAATGTTACTGAGGGCACTCAAACATTTACTGTGTGACTAGCCTAGGATGAGTCTCTTCTGGAATGCCATCCAGAATTTCCTGGACCCATTTTTTGGATTGGAAGGTTTCTTTATCCTTGAGGTATACCTACCTGGCTTGTATCCTCCACAGCTCTGGGCCTCATAAAGGCTACATGGCCTTAATCACAGTCACCACAAAAATTGTAATTCTTTGCCTTGGACCGATATTGTGATTCCCACCTGGTAAGAATGGCATATAGAGCTTTTACAGGCTCTGAATTTAGAAAAGCATATTGCTTCTCTTCGTCATCATCCTGACTGGGAATCACATTATGCTTTATTGTCTTTAGTTTCTGGCAGTGCTTAAATGGCTTAGTCCTAATTTAGTCCCCTGAACACATTTTTTTTTGGTTAGTGCAACCCTTTTCTTTTTGTCTTTCCCTTTAGAGCATAAGAACATTAGAAAGAGCTGGCAGATGGGGACCGCATGATCCGTCTAGTCTGCCCATGGTGCTCTCCCCCCCAAGATATCTTTCAGCTTCATTTACCCACAATGCCTGTCCCATGCAAGTTTGAATTCTCTTACCATCTTCAATGCCACCACTTCTTGTGGCAGGCTGCTCCATGGATCTGTCACTCTCACAATGAAAAAGTATTTCCTAACATAACTTTTGAACCTACCTCCTACCAGAGGCAAGTTGTGCCCTCTTGTTTGTGCAGCTCTGTTTTCCTGGGAGAGGTTTCCCACCTGAGTTGTGTTAATCCCCTCAACATATGAATAGAGTTGGGATATCTGTGGGGCAGATATTGTAAATGAAGATAATTGCAGGGCAGAATACTGGTTGTTGTGAGAGTGCAATTACAATCGAGTAGTTGTGGGGCAGATATTGTGGTGCAGGGTAGTTGCAGAGCAGAGCAGAGTACTGGGTTACTGAGAATCTATTACTTGAGCTGGGACAGTTGTGGGGCAGATGGGGGAATGGGGTAGATGCAGGGCAGAAAATTAGGTGTCTTTGAGAGTGTTACTAGAGTGGGGGTACCTGTGGAGCAGATATTGTGGTGTAGGGTAATTTCAGGGCAGAATATTGGTTAGCTGAGACGATGATGATACAGTAGGGTAGTTGCAGGGCACATATTTCAGTGTGTGGTGGTTGCAGGGCAAAATATTGCACATATGAAGATACAAAGAAGCCAGCAGAAGAAAACCTTTGATCTACCTAGTTAGCTTGTATTGCAGGGCTACAGCTTAAGCTACTGACCCAGCCCCTTCCCCAATCTGTCCATCTCCTTTGTCTGCCCCTCCCTTGAACTTTATTTTTCCCTTAATTCTGTACTAGCCTCTCTTGAAACTGCCCACTGTCTTCAATGAAACTGCCTCTTCCAGAAGCACATTCCAACCCACCATCACCCTCTCCATGAAGAAGTGCCTCCTAGCCTTTCTCCTACCCTCCCCCCAAACTTGAGACTGTGTCCTCTAGTGTTATGGCTTCCACTAAGCTTGAAGAGATACTCTATTTATGTATTTATTTATTTGACAGTATCAGAATTACAGTCCTTTGAGCCAGAGACTCTTTTACAAAGGCTCCTCATCAGAGTAGTACAGGGTTATACAAAATACAATTGATATGGAACATACATTAAGCAGAGTACAAATTTCTTTTAACATGTATATTACAAAAAACAGTGGACAAAGATACAAGTAAGCAATTAAAGAAGGCATTCATCATGAGCAATGAAGAGAACTACTTAGACACATAAGTGGTGCAACCCAAGCAGAATAGATAGGCAGGATAGGCCTCCATTGTCCTGAGATAGTTGATAGAGTGACTGCAAGGACTAAGATGGGGAGGGTAGAAGGAATTGGGCGGAACTTGCCAGATTAAGGACAGTTACAGGTATGGGTGGCAAGGAGATGGTTCTGAAGGAGGGACTTGAAGCATTCAAGTTTGTTTTCCAGGGTGCTATAACTGGGTAGGAAGTCCAGCCAGGAGGGGACTGTATAAGAAAATAATTGATGTCCTAAGGCAACCCTCACTCATGGTACTAGGTGGGTAGGTTTGGATGAACTGCAGGTATCCACAGTCATGGGTGCTGATTGGATGACATTGGATAGTCCAAGTGGGGCAAGACCACTGTATATCTTCCTGTTGAAAAGACAGGTTTGGTACCTCAACCTACCATCAAAGTTGAGCCAGTTGGCTAGGCAGTATAGTGTGCAGGTGTGGGTGAGTCTGGGACTGCCCATGGCTATCCTGCATGCTTTATTTAAGGAGACTTTAATTCTATGGAGGGCAATGTTATTAGCTGTTCCATAGACCAGTATCCCATAGTCTCTGAGGAACAAGATGGAGGGTGAGATTGCAATCTGGAGGGCTTCAGGGGGAGCTTCTGTGGTGGAAGAGCAGGCCAATCCTAGAGTTGACAGTGGTGCTGAGGAGGTGAATATGGTCATGGAAGATGAATGTGGAGTTGAGGGTGATCCTGAGATATTTTAAGGTATTCACCTGCTCAAGTGTGTAGAGAAGGTTGCTGTGAATTTAGAGTGGGGTTACTTTGAGCTTTCTTTGGTGGTGGGTAAACAGCATAACCTTGGTCTTTTTGTAATTTAGCACCAGTCTGTGGTTGATGAACCAGGATTCAATCTTGCTAAAGGATTTCTGGAGGGATAGTTGATTTGAGATGGGGTCTGTGTGGGAGAAGAAGAGGACAGCATCATCCACATATATGAGAACTTTCTCAGAACAGGCCTTTGGTAAAGGATTGAGGAATAAACTACACAGAATGAGCCCCAGGATAGAACCCTGGGGTACATGAGAGAGGACTCAGAGGCAGTTAGAGAGAGTGCCATTTATTTTGACCTGCTGGGAGTGAGTAGATAGGTATTCCACAAACAAGGCCGTGACCTCCTGGGAGAGGCTTATGCAGAAGAGGGCAGATAGTAGTAGGGCATGATTAATGGTGTCAAAGGCTTTTGACAGGTCTAGGAAGACCGAGTTGACCAGGTGTCCACTGTCAAGGGTGGGGTGGATAAAACTGGAAAATTCAAGGAGGGTTGTGGTGATGCTGTGGCCTTGCCAAAATCCATGTTGCTCCCTACAGAGAAGGTCATATTTGATGAGGTAGTCCATAAGCTGATCCAAGACAATTCTTTCAAGGGTTTTTTTTTGGGGGGAGGATGGATATAGGGGCGATAATTTCCAGGGAGAAGACGGTCACTGATTTTGTGAGTAGAGGTGATGACAGCAGTTTTCCAGATGGAAGGGAATTTACTTAGGCTTAGGGAGCTGTTAAGGAGGTAAGTGAGGGGGAGAGAAATGGAAACATAGAAGTTGACTGCAGATAAGGACCACATGGCCCATCCAGTCTGCCCATTTTTTCTACCTTATGAATGTGCCATAGGCCTGGACTCTGTCAATGGCCTATCTATTCATACGCATCTGTATTGCTCCCTGGTACCTAACCCATATCTGTCTGAAGCCCTGCACTGTGTTCATATCCACCACTTCCTGAGGTAGGCCAGTCCTTGCATCCACCACCATTTCTGTGAAAAAGAACTTCCTCACATTACCCTTAATTGGCTTCCCTCTAGTCTCATACTGTGTCTTCTTATCCTGCTATTTTTCTTATATTGAAACATGTTAGACTATTTTGCCTTACTAATCCAGTACCAAGTGAATGAGTCTGTGGTCCAAGGAGTCATTAATGTGTGCAAGAGCCATTTAGGGCTTTAAGGAGGTAAGGCTTAGCTTCCTGGACAGTAATACAGTAGCTCTGAAATAAAAGGGTGGGTGAGGGTAAGTAGGGGGCTGGGAGTTGGTAACGGGGTCAAAGAAGTTCGGGGAAGTACAGAACTGAGATCCAAGAAGGAGGAGTTAAGGGTGTCAGCAATGAGTTTCAGTTCAGTGGAAATGGTACCATTGATGTTAAGTTGGATGGGGGGGGGTGTCATGGATTTACCATTGATTTCCTTCATGTTGTCCCAAAACCTGTGGTCAGAACCCCAGGTGGAGGTAAAGGAAGCTCTATAGAATTCTGTTTTAGTTTGTGTGTGGCCTAGGTGCATCTGTTTTGTGCAGCCGAGTAGTTTTGTCCATCTGAAGGCTTGCCAGAGACTAGGTTTTTTTTCCAGAGGTTGTCTCTGTGGCTCATCTGGTTAACTAGTGCCTGTGAGATCTAGTGGGTGTTAGGACCTTTAATAATATGCTTGGAGAGGCAAGCAACTAAAGCACAGGCTGAGTTTAAATGTTAGTTGACCAGTGCCCACGTTTCATTGCCAAACGGACATTATAATATTAAAAAATGATCATGAAGGTGTGTCCCATACATTATAATGTAGTGTGTCCCCATGATCTTCCTATGATCACACCATAAATTTGCTGAGCATGGCACGGGGGTGGATCTTAGAACTGGGAAGTGCCTGTGCCCTGGTAAAGAAGATTTTGTGAGTGATATAAAAAAAAGCACATATTTTCAGGGCAATGGCACATAAAAAATATGTCTGGGAGGCAAGGCACCGAACTGCATGGTGCATGGGGCTAACTTGGTAAGGCTCTTTAAGGGAAGTGTTAGTGTCATGGGCAAGGTTTGTTTGGGGACCAGTCCCAGTGGGCAATGTGGTCTTTCAGTAGCCCCAGCTTGCCAGGTTTGAGCTGTCGCTGGAGGGCAGTTTTAGAGGTTGGTTTCTTTATCTTGCATGACCAGATGCAGAGTAATGGCAAGTGGTCATTTAGGGCATTAGGGAGCATGGTGGTGTTAGTGATTTTGTGTGGACAGTTGGATAGAATAAGGTCCAGTAGGGTGGAGGTAACATTAGTCAGATTAACATGGGTGGGGAGGGTAACAAGTTGGGTGAGGTCAAGAGCAGCAATTGCATCCTTGTAAGCAGAGGCAGAGTAAGAGAGCCATTTATATTGAAGTTCTCAAGAGTTAATTCTTCCAACTTGGAGGAAAGATGGGAGAGGTAGTCCAGTACCAATAGGGAAGTGAGTTTCTGGTTGCAAGGGGAGGTGATGTAGATGGAGGTGATGATCAGTGGGGACCTGAAGTTCCCAGAGTGATTTTTAGCAAGAGAGCATAGACACCAGCCTCAAGCTGGTGGGGGAGTGAAAGGCATGCCCCTGAAGAGCATCACAGAGGTAGATTGCACACCCACACCCATGTTTCCTGACTCTATCCTTCTGGAACAGGGTGCATACAAGGATAGAGATAGAGGAGTTGGGGGTGGCCTTTGAGAGCCAAGTTTCAAGAATAGATAGGATGTCAGGCTGGTGTTGGGCCATCCAATCTTGGAGGCCATCAAACTTTTTCAGAAGGCTACAGATATTTATGGATGCAATGCGAAGACCAGGGGAAGAGTGGCAGTGCTGGGTAGGGGCAGAAGGGGGACCAGGGTTTGGGTTAATATTTCCAGTCATCAGAAGGAGGAGGTAAAGTGTTATCAAGAGCACTTGGCACAATTACTTACTGGGAAATGTGAGAAATGTGGGTGGTATGCAGGGAGAGACAGGTCAAGATAGGTAGGGCATGAAGGTGGGGGATAGACAGGAAGATGGGGGCCAGAGGGAATTGGGGTTGGAGGCAGCCAGGGGTGGGGAGTGTGTGTGCAGGGATGCTATGGTAGTGGTAGAGTGAAGATACTGTTAAGAGAATGAAAGACATCTGGAGGGAAGCTAGAGGGGTGGCAATGGGGGGTAGGGTAAGAAGAGGAAAAGCAAAAGGGGTGAAAAGGGTAAATGGAGCAGTGGGTTGGGGAAAGGCCATGACAAGCAGACTAACAGAGAGCCACAGCAAAGGGGAGCAGTAAGGGGTACCTAAGGGCATTTAATGGTGAGGTAGCCGAGATAGCGCAGTGGTAGTGCAACGGACTAAGATGCAGAAGGCATCGGGTTCGAGCCTGTGGAGAGGGGCTAGAAAGCACTGGCTGAGGAGGAGGGAATGATATGAGAGACAGAGAGAGAGAGAGAGAGAAAGACTGAGAAGAGGGGTGGTAGGTAGGAGTATGGTGACTGGAAGAAGGGAGAAAGTAGAATGGAAGGGGTGATAACACTGCCTCCTAGTGGTCATAGAAAAGAAAAGGAAACCAATAGGGGGAGGACAGGAAGAGGAGGAGTGAAGCAGAGGTTGAGAGAATGGGAGGAGAGGAGTGAGGCACACTACTACCTTCTGGTGGTAGAGAGGGGATACCAGCTAAGGGAGGTTCAGACACATAGAAAACGTGCACATGACATGAAGATGTCAATAAATTAAGGGACGCTCCTGGGTAAGAGGGTGGCTGGTGCAGGCAGAGCAGTTGACAGCAGCATTGACAGGCTAACACCCCTCAGTAGACTGGCTTCTCAGCTGTGCTGTTACCTTTAGAGCTCTGCAGTCCATGCTGTCCCTGCTGTGTGCTGTCTTCAGGTGTGTGTGTATGTGTGTTGGGGATGGGGTCCTGGGGCGTATGTATGGAAGCAGAACAAAGGCAACATTAGTATGTGGCAGGAAGAGGAGTTCAGAGATGACACCCTGAGTACTGCTGCCCAATGCCTATGCACCCTATTATTCCTTTCAAATACCTGAAGGTCTCAATCAAGTCTACTTTCTCCTCTCCTTTCCTCCAAGGGTGCACATGTTCAGGGTCTCAAACATCTACTTATATATTCTAGCCTGCTGGCCAATTATTATATATTTATTATATTTATCTGGTTTAGGATTAATACCTTTGAGTCAAGGACTCATTTTCAAAGGTTCTAAGTCAGTGCAACACAGTACATAATGAGCAAATACACTTAACAAATAGTATAAAAGGTAAGCGAATCTTATAGTACAGACAATTATATCAGGTAATTACACCGGTGTAAAATTAACACATAGTGAGGGTGTTACAGATACAATAAGGTATTACTTTAACCTGTTAGCACAACTGTGCATGGTCTAGAGCCTTGGAGGTATTAGGTACCTTCTAGGGGCAAGATTCCAGTATAAACAGGAAAGATAGCTGAAGAATGTACTAGTCTATTGTAAGTGATCATAGGGTCATGGTCATGGGTGGGGGGTAGGGCAGCCAGATGCAGGCTCTGTCATTAGTTAGCAGCCCGAGGCAGGCTTTGTCATTAGTTAGTGTCATAGATAATGCTATAAAATGTAGTCAGAGGGACTTAGGGAGAGGAAAGTAGTCAGGAGTAGAGGTGAGCTCAAGAGGGTATGGAGGGCAGAAGTAGCTGGGGGTGGAGAAGGGGTGAATTAGTACTTATAATTGACCATAAGGGGGGAATGGGTTAGGAGAGAAGAAAGGTGAGATGGGATGGGAGAGGTTGGGGTAGGAACCAGCAGTGCACATCATGTTGATTTAGCTAGGGCATTGGCAGCCCTAATCCAGTTCCAAGTGGGAACGGAGCCCAGTTTTAGAAAGGCTGGTCTTTGCACAATCAGTGAAGGTGGTAGGTAGCTCATTGTACCACCTGGGACCCTGGGAAGAAAGGGGTTTCTGCCCAGTTTTGTATATTTAAATGGCACCTGGAGACCTCCTTTTGCCACACTTCTAGTTTGTTTGGAGGGTTGTGTCTTGTAAAATAGTCTGCTCATGGATTCAGGCATTGGTCCTAGCATTGATTTTTTTGCCAATAGGCAGGTCTGGTATTGCGCTCTTAGGTGGAGCGTAAGCCACACCCAGTCTGCTCATACAGATTCCATGTGTGAGTAGAGAGATTAGTAACTAGAGTCAGGCAGCAAACCTTGTTAAGGATGGTTCTTACTCTGTTGGGTGTGGTGTCAGAGCCAGCACCATAAATGGGTAGGCCATAATCGATGGAGGAATGGACTGAGCTGCTTGTGGCTAGTTTCAGGACTGCAGGAGTCATTGAGAGCCTGTGATGGTAAAGAACACCCAGCTTCATGTTTGCATTTGTGACAATGTAGTCAACTTTGCAGAAGTTGAGTGAGTTGTCTAGGTGCACCCCAAGATACTTGAATGTTTAAACCTGGTCCAAGGTATCTCCCTTATTGTTCTGTACTTGTAAGGGGCTGAACTTCTTTTTGTTCTGAGGAACAGCAAATATCATGCAGTTGTTTTTATGGTTGAGCAGTAGTTTGTTTTGAGTGAACCAGGCTTCAAGCTTAAGGTAGCTGTTCTGCAACCCAATAATGATGGCAGATTGATCCCTGCAAGATACAGAAATAAAGATATCATCAGCATATAGTACAATATGTGCTAGGTGGGCAGAGGGAAGGGTGTTTGTGTAAAGGCTGAAGATGAGTGGGCCAAGGATGGATCCTTGTGGGACTCCTAAGCTCACTTCTTTGGGTTCTGAGAGTATTCCATCTATCCTGATGCACTGAGTTTGATGGTAGAGGTAGCTCTTAAACCAGCCCACAGTGTCAGAGGATAGGGCAATTGTCAGCAAGCTGCTAAGGAGGAGGTGATGATTAATGGTGTCAAATGCCTTGGTGAGATCTATAAATATAGACCCCACAGCTGACCCATTATCCAAGGTGTCACAAAGCTGGGAGATGTAGTCAACCAGGGCAGAGAGGGTGAAGTGCTTTTTGCAGCAACCATGTTGCTGTGTACTGCATTTGTACTCATTCAAGTATTCAGTGAGTTGATCAGAGACCACCCTGTCCAGAGCCTTGGAGAAGGATAGAAGTATAGATATAGGTCTGTAGTTACTTGTGTTTGTTTTGTCTCCAGCACTGAAGACAGGAGTGACAAGAGCCAACTTACAGCTGTCAGTGAACACACCAGATCTTAGGGAAACATTAAACACCTTGGTGAGTGAGGTAGCTAGCTCATCTAGGGTTACTGTGACCAGCTTCATGTTGATTTGGCCACACCCCATCCTGGTCTTACCGAGGACCCACTTGATGTATTTGATGGTTTCAGAACCTGTGATCTGTTTGAAATAGAAATATGGTATTCCATTACTAGAAGATGGGAGGTTGCATAGGCCAGGGGGCTGATCTGCTGGAGGTGTGAGGTAATTATTTGGTAACACACCTGTGAGGTCCATAAAGGCAGCGTTGAATGCATTTGCAATATAAAGGGGTTCCTATAGTGTCCCTGATGCAGTTCTTATCAGGTTAGGTGGTGTTTTGGTTGCCTTATTCATCAGTGATTTTATAGAGTTCCAGAAATCTTTTCCAGAATCCCAGCTTTTGTTAAGAAGGTCCTTACAATAATTGGCTTTGGCTTGGTGAATGAGCCTAGTGCAGTTGTTTCTGGGTGCCTTGTAGGTGATGAGGTCAGCCTGCTTTCCAGATTCCTTGGCCTTGTGCCACAGGTTGTCCCTGATGCATGAGCTAGATTAGGGATCCTAAAAGCCATGGAGCAAAGCTCTCCTTTACTTTTTTGGTTTTGAAAAGGGCAAAGATGTTGAAGGCCCATGTGAAAGTCATGAGGAAGAAATCCAAAGACTGATTGCCATCCTAGGCTCTGTCAAGTGAAGACCAGTCAGCTTGAATCAGGAATGATTTGAAGGTATCCAGGAGCCCTGTTCTCAGGGTCTGGTTTCTGGAGACCTTTCATGGGCACTTAGTAAAGTTATTAGTCCAAGTGCATGTGACCAGGGAATGGTTGCTGAGGCTATCAGGCAGAACAGATACCTCAGAGATGTGTTCCAGGTGCGAGGAAATGATCCAATCAATAAGGGTGCTTCTGCCCATCAGTAATTTTGCCTAGCAGAGTGATTGGCCATCTGGGTGAGGTAGAGGCTGAATATTTGGTTGATGGTAGATTTTTCACTCTTGGAGTGCCAGTTAATGTTAAAGTCACCAACAACAACCTGATCCCATCTTTTCCCCAGATGTTGTTGGTAGTTGATGAACTGCTTGAGGCTGGTGGTTTGCTGGCCAGGGGGTAGGTATATCATAGTGAGTAGGAGGACCTTGTTTTGCAGGTCTATAGACATTTTCAGATTAAAAATTTGAGTCTCCTTAGTGTACAGACTGCAGGGCAGTGCCTGGGATTTTACATCTCTTCTGAGCTAGGCTAAGCAACCACCCCCTTTTTGGACAACCTGTCCTGCCTGAAGGAAGTGTATCCACCAAGGGAAATAGAGGTGTCTGCAATTTTGGGGGAGTGCCAGGTTTCCATTAGAGCAATGATGTCAGGTGAGTGCTGTATGACCAAAGCCTGGAATTGCTTGAACTTTGAGAGGAGGCTTCCTGTCTTAAAAGAGATGACCTTGAGTTTTCCTATCTTTGGGGAGGGACCAGGATTAGGGTGTACATTGCCAGATACCATAAGAATCAAGAGGATCAGCTTCCTAAGGAGGTAAGTCCATAGCACCCTATATAAGCAATTGGACTTTGTCTTGGAGTGCTTTTGGTCCAAAGTGCTCCCTACACGGTACCGACTATATAGTAGACTGGCTATGGGGATGAAAGGGGAGCCTTCCTTTGTGCAGTTTTGCAGGGAAATTTTGAAGCTCTGTGACTGGGTGAGGTCAGCATTTCTTCCCCTGAAAGTGCCCATCTCATGCCAGGAAATAAACGTGTGGGCTTATCATTTGGAGGTACTGCCCCATTCCTGGTTACATCTACCTTGAGGTGGACTACAATTGACAACACAAGGATGAGCATAAGGTGTCTCCACATTGTGAAGGGTAATCAGGTAACCTTAAGGAGGACACAGTTGCTGACACCAACAATGCTCTACTGCTATGCTAGAGACTGACTGAGTCAGCTGTTATTCTGCATGGGCAGCCGAGGCAGTAGGGGCACTTGGTTGAGTGTACCAATGTTTTGCTTAAAGATTTCTGGTTGGTCACATAACCAGTGTACTTTTTAAGAGAGGGTGCTGACCCAGTTGCAGTGGGCGAACAGTAGTTTTATACTGGTAGCAGTTCCCAGCTGCCAGTAGGAAAGTAAGTTGGGAGGGTGGAGAGAAACTCCAGCTCTGTCAAGATACCAGAAAGTGGAAAAAGGGAGGGAATGGCACCTTTAAGAGGAGAGAACAATGTTTAGGAGTTCCTCAGATATAGACAATGGGTGGGGTTAAATTGCTGGTGCAGAATATTTAATAATGGTCAGGGGTGGGGGTGGATGGGGTGGGACAAAAATATAGTGTGCACCAGAGAACAGTCTCAGTAGGTGCCAGAAAGTCAAAATTCAGTCCAGGTACAGACAGAACTGTAACAACCAATGGGAGGCCTGCTGCAGTGTAAGTGGACCAGTCACAGGTGCAATTTGGGAGCTGACTGAAGCTCCAATTGTAGGATGTACCTGGTGTCTCTGCTTTAGGATGGCTGGCACTCAGGAGGATGAAGGGGAACTGTTGGTTCTGCAGCTGAGCTGCTCAGTTTCAGTTCATGCATCTAACCAGAGAAAGGCTGTTGCTGCTGAAGAGGGAAGTTGGTGAGAGGCTCTGGTGCAGAGATCCACTCTCAGCCTACCAGGAGTGGTAGCCTATACTGCTGTGGAGCCTGCTCAGGCCAGACAGAGGCAGGGAGTTAAGAGCAGGTCAGAAACAAATGGGTACAGAAACAGGGTGGGCCAGCAAGAAACTAAATGTGGGAATGACAACTAACTGTAAATAGATTGCATAAAATAGGGGCCAACAAGGGGCATAGCAGTGAACAATAGAGAATGTTGCAGGGAGGAAGGGGAAGCCAGATTCAATGTTGTCTGGTAGGGTTTGAGCAGACAGAGAGAGCAGAGAGTGGGGGAGCAGGTGGCGGGATTATAGAGAGAGATGGCAATTAAAGAATAGGAAAGGCAGTGTATTCCAGGTGTGGAGTTGGGCAGAAAAGCACAATCAGATAGTGAGTGTGTCCTGAATTAAAGAAATGTTTACACCAAATACAGTTCTGATGACAATTCTATAGTTCAGTAAGTCCTATTAAACAAGCATTAGTCAATGCCGAATGTTTGCTTGCTGGCATTAGCATTGGATGTGCAGGAGTTAGACAGGAAATGAATCCTCAGGATTGTGGGAGCAGCTGCAAGAGTGAGTGATCTGGATGTCATTATCAACCTAGGGACAAATGACCTGGCTGAGAATGGGATCAGAGCAGTGCAACAGGAGTTTGTGGATTTGGGGAGGGGCCTTAGACAGGTAGCACACACAGTATCTTTCTCGGAAGTGCTACCTGTCTATGGCATAGAGGAGGCTAGGGTACTCTGCACCATGGGATTCAATGACTGGTTGAAAAACTGGTGCAGAGCTCAGGAATTTGGCTTCATTGGGGACTGGGGCTCCACCTGGAGGGATGCAAGCCTATACAGGCAAGATGGTCTGCATCTATCCAGGAGGGGAACCAGGATCCTAGGTGATAGGTTTAAATGGTTCATTGGCATGCATTGAAACTAGCCAAGGGGTGAGGAACTGAAAAGGAGAAGGGAAGTCCTAGCCCCTCCAAAAAAAATCAGGGTACTTAGTGAGGTAAACTCCAAGATACAGCAGTCGATAGGGAGAAAGACAAGGGTAAATGGAGAAAAAGACAAAGGCAGTAAGGACAGGAATGGGGCAAAAATAAAGCCATACACAAATGGAGGGTTAGGAGTACCAATGCCCATAGTCTAGGTAAATAGCTCCCTGAAATGAAGGCCTTGATGGAAGAGGGATGCCTGGATATCATGGCAATCACAGAAACATGGTACACAGAGAACCATGACTGGGATGTCAACATACCAGGGTACACAATCTACAGAAGGGACAGGGAGGGAAGAAGAAGAGGAGGAGTAGCTCTCTATGTAAGGGAAGGGATCAAAGCAACAGAACTAAAGGGTAAACAGGGAGGAAAAGAAGCACTGTGGGTCACCCTGGAGACTGGAAATGGCTCCACAATCTGCGCAAGGGTTATATACAGACCCCCGTATCAGGGGGAGGAAATAGACAAGGAAATGTAGATGGTATCCTTGGGATGGCAGAGAAAGGGGAGATATTGCTGACAGGGGACCTGAATATGTTAACTGGAGTACCTTTGCTGCAGCCACATCCAAGAGAAGGGCCATTCTTGATGCCCTACAGGGGGCATGCATCAGACAGCTAGTTTTGGAACCCACTTAAGAAGGAGCAATCTTAGACCTGGTACTCTCAAATGGGGATGGAGAGAGGATCTCTGATCTTGAAGTGGGTAGCCATCTGGGAACAAGCGACCACCAAACAGTGTGCTTCATGATAAACTTAGCTGTAGAGTCAAGCCACACAAAAGTGAAACTACTGGAGTTCAGGATGGCTGATTTTGTCAAAATGGGAGCGTGCCTCAGAAAAGCGCTAGCAAAAAGGCAAGAAGGTGGGGTGGAGCAACAATGGGGAAATATCAAAACCACCATCACAGAGGCAACAAGCCTTTGTGTGAAGCAAATAAATAAATCAAAATGAAAGAAAAAACTTCTATGGTTCTCAAAAGAAGTGGCGGGGAAGGTAAGGGAGAAAGAGATAGCATTCAAGAAGTATAAGGAAACACAGAAGGAGCAGGACAAAGAACTGTACCAGTTAAAGCAGAAGGAAGTGTGGAAAGCAGTAAGAATAGCAAAGGCCCAAACTGAGGAAAAGATAGCCAACTTGGTTAAGAAGGGAGATAAAACCTTTTATAAGTACATTAGGGAGCAAAGAAAGATTAAGACAGGGATACTGAGGCTGAATAAAGAGGAAGGTGGTTGGGCAAAGAATGACAGTGAAAAAGCAGGGATACTAAATGAATACTTCAGCTCGGTATTCACAATGGAAAAGCGGGGGAGATACCTAATCCATTCAATAGAAGCACTCTGAATGAGGGTTGATATTAGTCCTTTCACAGAAGAAAACGTTATGAAAGAACTCTTAAAACTGAAGGTGGATAAAGCAATGGAGCCTGATGAGATTCACCCCAGAATTCTAAAAGAACTAAGGGAAGAACTAGTAACGCCACTGACTACCCTTATAAATGAACCATGGGAGGATGGCGTGGTACCTGAGGACTGTAAGAAGGGTGGATGTGATTCCCCTTCACAAAAGTGGGAGCAAGACAGAGGCAGGAAATTACAGACCTGTCAGTTTGACCTCAGTGGTAGGGAAAATGATGGAATCACTTCTGAAGGAAAGAACTGTTGAGTACCTAGAGGCCAGTGGGGCACATGACCCAAGGCAGCATGGATTCACAGCAGGACAGTCATGTCAGGCAAATCTAATTGATTTCTTTGACTGGGTGACCAAAGTAGTAGATCAGGGAGGGGCTGTGGACATGGCATACCTAGACTTTAGCAAGGCATTTGACACAGTCCCACACAAAATATTAATAAACAAATTAGCCAGCCTGGGAGTGGGTCCTGGACAATAGGACACAGCGGGTAATAGTAAATGGAGTCCAAAGTGAAGAAAGGAGGGTTACTAGTGGGATACTACAGGGTTCAGTAATGGGTCCGATCCTTTATAATGTCTTTATAAGTGGCATTGCAGAGGGACTGGAAGGGAAAGTATGTCTATTTGCAGATGACAAAAAGAACTGCAACAGGGTTGATATGCAAGCTGGGGTGGAAAGGATGAAAAGGGACTCGCCGAGGTTGGAGGAATGGTCAAATGTATGGCAGCTAGGATTCAACGCAAAGAAGTGCAAAGTAATGCACTTGGGAAACAAAAACCCAGGAGAAGAGTACACAATGGGGGGTGAGATACTGACAAGAACAAAAAATGGTAAGGGACCTGGGGGTAGTCATATCAGATGACCTAAAGGTGAGCTGGCAATGTGAGAAGGCAGTAAGGAGGGCTGGGGGTATGCTAGGATGGATAGGGAGAGGCATCACCAGTAAAAAAACAGGAAGCTGTTGGCCCTCTGTACAGACAGTTGGTAAGACCACATCTGGAGTACTGTATACAGTTCTGGAGACCCTATCTCCACAAAGACATAGACAGGGAGGAGGCTTTCCAGAGGAGGGCAACCAAAATGGTGCAGGGTCTGCACCAGAAGACATATGAAGAAAGACTAATGGAGCTTAAGATGTATAGCCTTGAGGAAATGGGGGACATGATAGAACCTTTAAAATAACTCAGGGGGATAAACAAAGTCCAAGAGGGTAGCATCTTTCAGAAAAACAGATATTCAAGAACAAGGGGGCACAATTTGAAGTTAGAGGGTGGACGGTTTAGAGGAAATGTGAGGAAGTATTTCTTCACAGAGATGGTTGTAGATGCATGGAAAGGCCTTCCTGAAGAGGTTGTAGAGTCAAAAACCATGGGGGAACTCAAGAATGCATGGGACAGACATAAGGCAATTCTAGTGGGAGTTAGGTGGAAGCAGGCTGTTGGTTAACTAGGATCTGCAGCTTATCCTTTAGGTAGGGAAATGGGCAGACTAGGTGGGCCATGTGGTCCTTATTTGCCATCAAATTCTATGTTTCTAAGTTTCTAGATGCATAGTAGGAATGGCAGTGAAGTTTTGGACTGATGCCAACTCCACCCCCACCCTGCAGAGATGAACAGGCATTGGGGTGTGCCTTTGGGTCGTCGCTCATAATGTTCACGTCATTTCACCCTACCCTACCCTACCCTGCAGACACCAACAAGTGTCAAGGTGTGTCTTGGGGTCTTCAGGCTTTACACTTACCCCATTCTATAAGGAAATATGCTGAAATAGGTGCAGTATAGCAGAATGGGATGAACTTTGGGGCTGAAGAGTCCAAGGCATACCTCAATGCCTGTAGCTGGCTGCAGCGTGGGGTAGGGGTGGAATGGCATGAATATTACTGTCAAGAATCCCAAGTCATACCGTTTATGCTTGTCAGTCCCTACAGGGTAGGGCATTATGGTTGAAAACCCTAATACTAGTGATAGTTTTACTCCAAGTTTTCAACATGGACTTTTTGCAACCTCTCCTCATTAACAGTGGAAGTGTGATTTTGTTACTCTGTCCTGAAAGTTAATTTTGCACAGCGACCTCACCCATAGTGTGCCACAGGTGCAAAAACATGTTTTGGGCAGGATGTGAAAAATGACAGCTGCACTGTTCACAAGGTGGTGTGCAGAATGGCAGTGTGTAAAATCTGGAGTGCAAATATACAAAATTGGCAGTTACAAGAGTGCATAGGATCTGCACAACACACGCTGGTAACGCAGTTATTTTTTTGGAATTGTTTCACCAAATTTGCAACATGGGCTTTTAGGGACCTCTCCTTATGAACACTGTCACTATGATTTTCTTAATCTATCCTAAACGTTGATTTCCCATGGGGACCTCTCCATTGTGTACTAGATGTGTAAAAACACATTTTGGGCAAGATGTGAAAAATGACAGCTGTACTGTTCATAAGGAGATGTGGAAAAATGTCAATGTTGAAAATCTGGAGTGAAAATATTAAACATTCTTGAAGTTACAAGCATGCCTGGGAACTGCTCAATGCACGTTCGTAACACAGTCATTCTGGGGAATTTTTTTCACCAAATTTGCAACATATGCTTTTTGGGAGCCCACCTCATGAACCGTGACACTGACGTTTCGTTAATCAGTCCTGAATAGTGATTCCACACAGTGATCGTGAAATCACCTTTCGAGACTGAATAATGAAATGACAGTGAATGAGTTCATGAGGTGGGGTCCCAAGAACCCTATGTTGAAAATTTGGAGCCAAACATAACAAAAATAGCCAAGTTATCCACCTAAGTAGAAACCCCCCCATACCCCATTGATGCCTCTACACAGCTTACAGTGATTTTCTTCAGTTTGTGGTCAGCTTTTGAAGAGTTCAGATATCTACTGCTCCACCGAAGATTGTCACAACAGGGCCCGGAGGTAAGTAGGGGGTGAGGGGGGGTGTAGGGAGGTGAGGTTTACAGAGGGAGGGTGTGGGATGGGAAGGGGGAGTCGTGACCACAAGGGACCATTTTCTGTTTTGCAGGGGGGGGAACAGAATGTTGTGGGAAGGTTTTTTTTTTTTTTTACAGGTTTGCCAAATACATTTGGATACACTGGGGTGCAATCCCAGTGTTCCACCTGTGTTGTTTTTGGCAGGGGGCACTGAAACTGATGGGGTTTGGGCACCCCATCAGCAAAGTAACCGTGTCTGTGTTGGGGGCATAATGTCGAGGGGGATTAGGCACCCCCCCAAGCAGACAAATAAAACAAGGGGGACATTATGCCAATGGGGACGGGCACCACTGTTGGCAAATGAACTGGAGAGGGGGCATGCTGACAGGGGGATTGGGCACCTCTGATGTTGGCTTTCTAAGGACTGTGAAAGGCAGATGGTGGGAGACGCTGCCATGTTTATTGAAATGTTTCACCAGGAAAGGCACGTGATGGAGGTGTGTCAGATCTGCTGCTGCAATGACGAGCCTGTCTCTCATTGCAGGGATGGCTTTCTTTCAAGTTTGTGGTATGCTTCTCAACTGCTGTCATAGACAGTGTGCTCATTCATTGGTGCCACAGAGACAAGCCCCAATAAGCAGTGGCAGCATTGGCCACAACACTGTCGCAGCTCCACAACCTGCTACTCCAGCAAACTGCCACAAAATGTTTCTTGAGTATGTGCTAAAGCAAACATAAAAATGTTATATATATATATATATATATATATATATATATATATATAGTATTATACATATTATACAGCTAGATATAGATATGTAATAGATAACCTACTCTGAGGTGTGTGGTGCGCTCTGATATACGCATGCCTTGGTGTCATCAACCACCCAAGGATGCATATTTCAGAGTGTGACCACACACCTCAGAGTGGTTTATCTATATTATAAAACATCAAAATTGTCTTGGAGAGGGGTAAAAGTGCAGGTGTGCAGTTACACTCACGCACTGTCATGTGATGTGTTTTATACAATCAGAACTTTGATTTGGACCATTTATGTTTACCATTATATATATATATATATATATATATATATATATATATATATATATATATATATATATATATATATATGTGTGTGTGTATATATATATATATATATATATACATATATATATAAAATACATAATGGGTAGAAGTGTGATGTGCATAATATGCTCACTCCTGCAGAGTGAGCTCTGGATACTCACAGTGCGAGAATCATAGCTCACAATGTGGAGTGAGTATATTATGCATATCACATGATCTGCACATCATGTGTGCAGTTTATACAATGAGTGAGAGCCCAAAATACAGTTATGTTTTCCTCGTGTTTTTTCAGATTAAGCCATAATGTTGCACGCCTAATAGTGTACGGCATTCTGACGAATCTGGACCTGTGCGTTCCTCGAGTTCAGAATCTTTAGTGGGAGGCAGAGCCCCCCACAGAACATAGACATAATGCCTCATGGCATAAATTGCACAGTGCGATTATGCCATGTGTCATTATGTTTTCTACATAATGACCCCGTGCCATTTTCTTTTATTGTTTGGTAATTGGGTAAGTTTTTAGAGGTGAGTGGTTCAACGTCACACAGTGTGAATGTGGAGGTTGTGAAAATCAAACCCAGATCTGGTGTGCTGGATGTACCAAGCTTGTTTGAAGCTCATGACTCTAACCTCTAGGCTGTTCTGAGAGTACTGTTTGATTGTTTTCTGAGTGTGTTTAAATGTTTCTGAATGGGCTTAGAGTGTTACCCACATTATGAGAAACAAGTGAATGTGTTTGGCAATGCTGATTTAGGTTCAGCAAGCAGTGAGCTACCGTGAGGCACTTTGATTTAGACTGCAGGTTTTCTTGAACTTAAAATGAAATAGTAATGGGCTGAGAGTTTTACAAACCCTGTGGGACACAGGTAAATGTTCTTTGCAGTGTTAAGTGAGTTATTTGCAAGTAGCAGTGAGAAACAGATTTGTAAAGAAGTTCAATTTAGTATGCAGGCTGGAGTGAGTGAGAGAGAGAGTGAGTGAGTGAGTGAGTGAGTGAGTGATTAATGGAAGATATTTTAACTCTGGTGATGTCATCATCAGATATCACACTCAAGTCGAAATAACATGTTTTATTATCACTGTGGAGCTCTCACCCCTATTGTATAAATATAGCTTTGCAACCGCTTTAGGAATATATCAATTATACTGTAGAATCTTGCTTTAAATGGTAAATAAAAAATTCAGGCTAGCACACACAGCAATTTAAAAGTTAAAACAATTTTTAGAGTAGTAATGTGCACCAGAGAACAGTCTCAGCAGGCACCGAAAGTCAAAACTCAGTCCAGATAGAGTGAGAACTGTAACAGCCAATGGGAGGCTGGCTGCAGTGTAAATGGACCAGTCACATGCACAACTTGGGAGCTGAATGAAGCTCCAATTGTAGGATGTACCTGGTGCCTCTGCTTTGGGATGGCTAGCAGTAAAGAGGATGAAGAGGTGTAGAAAATCAGCAGCAATGGAAATTAAAATGTTGTGTTGCATTGCAAAAGCGATAAGCCGCAGGCAAGAAAAGGTAATGCTGCCCTCCTATGAACCGTCTCCAGCAGGTTAATGTTCATTGTAATGTATGAGCTCCAGTGCTGTACACCGTATTCCAGACGTGGCCTCACTAAAGACCTGTGCCAGGGCAGTATTACTGTTTCTTGGGTGCTGCTTATTGCTCTTGCAGTGCAACCCAACATTTTATGTTCTATTGCTGCTGCATTCCAACACTGAGTGAAGTGCTTCAGGTCACTAGTGATAATCATTTCCAGATCCCTCTCCTCCTCTAATGCAGACACTAAGACCCTGCTGGAGTCACATGATGCAATGCAGCTAGAGCCAGCAGAGGCACTCAGTTCTGCACCTTCCAGCCATTAAATCCTTATTTTAACAAGGTCAGACTTCACTTTTTTACAACTGGGCACAACAACTTGCATTATAAAATCACTTGCTACTATTCATAGCTATTTTGGGGCTCAGACATCACTATGGACATGAACGCAGCAGCACTGCAACACACACCACCACCCTCACCAGAATGGGAGCAGTAACACAAGTGCTACTGACAGAGCACCTCTGCAGCTATGTACAGTGCCCAGTTAGTACAGTAGAGATCTTCCTTAAGGAGCTGTCACCACTATAGGGTACATGAACTGCAGTTTTCAGGGACCTCTGAGCTATCTGACCAGTGACTGAGTAGCTGACTCAGAGGATCGGGGTCGTGGAAGCCTGAGTTAGCTCTTTGGAAGACTGGCAGAATCATATTGACCCAGAGTTTCCCCTGCTTAGGAAAAAGCCTGCCAGACTAGAAGAATGGCTAGAGGACAACTAGGGAATATTCTACCACAACAGCCTAGTGATCCTCAAACTCCCCTAGAAGTTAAAGGGAGTGATACCATCCATTTCGTGTAGAAGCGTTGTTGTAAAGTAGCTGACCCTTCACCAAATGGTTCGAATTAAGTGATAGAAGGGGCACAAAGGGCTCTCCACCCAATGCCCACAGATGGGGAATGCCTGAGATCAATAATTTCCAAGCTCCTCAATTGCTTGCACAAAGCCCACATATTTAAGAAAATCAAAGAATGCAGGAAAATACAATGGGAGAGTCAAAAGCTGTACTTCTTTCAAGATTTTCTGCTGGAGGTACGAGACAAAGGGTAGCATATTGCCCAATATTCTACAAACTGTTGCTCAAATCCATTTTCATCTGCAATACCTAGCCAAGTTAACATTATTCATAGAAAAGGGCCAATCACCTTATCCCAAAGCTGATGAAGCCAGAAAAGAGTTACTGCTAGTTTTGCCCAACCTCTTCAAGTCATCCTGAGATAACTCTGCTTCAGTATAAACTCAGTACTGCTGCCTGATCTTGCTGAATTATGGTTAGTGGCTTTCTGTATGAGACTGTGTTGGACTTTAGTAAGCTAGTGGGTATAGCCCATCTAATCTGTCTTCCACTTCAGAATTTAGACTTTTGCATGGTAAATCAGACCAATGTTCAGTAGAATACCCCCTAAACATCTCCTAGTAGTTGATGGGATGTGTACTGTTGGTATGAAGAGACTTAACAACAAGTGTTGACAAACTATTGAGGGCTCGTAACTTAAGGTACCACGCTGAAGTGGCAGGAGGGAAAGGTGCCTTTTTATGTGACTAACAGAAGCACACCCCTCCACCCCACCATTGAGAAATCATTATGATTCTCCAGGTGCTAAATAGCATTGGCGCTCCTAAATCAGTCATCTGTGCCATACGTTAAATTGTCATTTCATGGCAATGAGATATGGTAAGCACTGCATGCTGTGCATGACCGTGGTGTGAGTAGAGAAGGAAAATATCCAAATAGATGTATCTTCGCTCTCCAGTCTCCATCCTGCTATGGGGCAGAACTGTCACATCTGGTAAACAGATCAGCCTACACAATGTTACGGTGGACTTTCATAGCTGCCAATACTTGTAGTCTATGTATACTCTGGAAGGCACAACTGGCTATTTCTTCCTTCTGGGACTGAAACCTCATTACAGAATTGTCCTGCAGTGACCACTTTTCCCTGTAGCCTAGACTGTAGACACAACCCGAGCCATTTTGCTCAAAGCAAAATATAACAATACTCAGTGACTCTGTGCCCTTAAACAACAGCTTTAAAGGGGTCAGTTTCTACTAATGGACATTGACAATTACATCACAAATGAGCTGTATTACTGGCTTACTTGTACTCTAACTATTAATGTCTATGCAAAGTTGTTGTTGCTATATGTAGAATGCATTGTGGGGGGCTCCTGATTCCCAGTAAGGGCTTTGCCAGAAATGGTTTGATACTGTGAGTAGTTACTACAGTGTACAGATAGTTATTCCTTGAATAGCCCTTGGCAATCATAGCTTCACACCACCACCTAGGATGGAACAGCCATCTATCTCTGTGTGTGATGGTTCTTTAAAACCACCAGGTTGTGGGTGGGCATTACCACCCACTACAGCCTTTCTAACAATTCTTGGTTTATGGACACTCTTCCAGGTCTAGGCAGACCTTGTGGAGATAGCCAGACCCCCAGATATATATACCCCGAGGAAGATGCCTCTAAAGACAGATTGTTCTTTAAATGCTTTCTTCAAGGGGGAAGGTGAGAGCTGAGGTTGCTAACTATCCCAGGACCATTGCAGAACAGATAGCTTCCTGGTTATGGTCCCTGTGACTAGGGCAGAGGGAAAAAATAGTAACTTTAGGTTTGCTTATACTTTTTGTTAGTGTGAAAATTTGTGGGGGTTTTTTTGCATTTTATTTCTGCCCCATCTTGGTCAGCCCTAGAAATGGGCGAAGTGGCCTCAATTCGCTCCGCAAAGTGAATTGTGAAGCGAAAGTGAATTTGCAGAGTGCTCCACAACGCGAAGTGGAGTACTTCACATTATCATGGGTAAAGTGGAGTCCATTGAAAACAATGACTTACATTATTCCACCTTCCCAAACCACTACTCCACCAATTCTTAAGGCAAAGTACATTGAAAACAATGTACTTCGCCTCATTTTGCCTTGTTTTTAAGCTCCAAAGGCAAATTTTGCAGTGATTCAAGGGATTTTAGGTCACATGAGCTTTAGATTGTCCTGCACAGCCTTAGTTTGGGGTAGTGTGTGTAGGAAGTTGTAGGAGACAGTCTGCTCTGATAGCCCTCTGTGATTCAAACCTTCTAAAAGCTATTAAAAAAAGCCTTTTTGAGTAATTTTTTTTGCTGAAACATTAGTTCATCAATTGTAGGAAATTCTCTTGTGCTCATACCATCGAACGTTTATTGTTTGTGTATGGATTTTGAATGTTAATGTACGACATTCAGTCTGTGTACTAAGAGACAATGGAAGTGTGCTTTGGGGAGGGGCTTATCTGTGGTGTAGGTACTGTAGATTAACCTGGAGAAAAAGACAGTTCTTTCTGTTTTGGTGTTATTTTTCTTGTATAACTGTGTTAATGTACACACAGTAATATTTTCAATAATTCTTGCCATTTTTTTTGCTGATTGTTGTGGTGCAGCAGTGCATAATTTTCGTTTGTTTAAATTACGTGGTTATATTATTGAAGTTTTAAATTTGCTGTGCATAACTTAAAGTGTGTGTGAGTATGTGTGTGATGCATGTCATCAAATCACACACCTTTTATTGTGCCACATAGTAATTTCAGCAATGTGAACCTGCTATCCACTGCAGCTGTGGGATTTTTGTACTTCTTTGTGGTATTTTTACTGGTACTAGTACTAGTGACTGTTACTGCAGCAGTGCGGTACACTGCCCCCCCACGGCCCGCCACAACTGACAAGGGTATTCTTTTCCAGATCTGAATTTCTGATAGTGAGCACTGGTTAGGTGTTGTGCCTTTGTGTCTGCATCTCTTCAGTGCGCAGCACAATCATAATCTGTCTGTGCATTTGCATCTGTTTAGGGCCCAATCTCCATCTGTAACTTAAGTCACAGTTGTTTCCTTGGCTTCCCTTTAGATACTGGACTGGTGTGATGCTTAATTCTGCATGAACATTGTACTCATTAATATGTATTTTGAAGTCAGGAACATCATCACGAGTCACTTGTGGTACAAATCACATTCTTCATCATCACGGTCACAAATGCAGTCACAAATCATGATTCACGATCATGTCACGAATCACAACATTCATTTTTTGACTAGTTACTTGGATGTATTGTAATCCTGTTTTGTAGTATCTCTCCAGGCTTCACCACCCCACCATTGTACTCATTAAAAAATATTTTTAAGTCGGGGAGTTTTGTGCTACAGCTGATCGGGGAAGTACAGCTGTGGGCATTCGCGTTCCCAATACAGTTCCATATTGGTTATCCCACACCAACGATACTGAATCATGTTCTTCATCATCATGGTCACAAATGCAGTCACAAATCATGATCATGTCACGGATCACAACATTAACTTTTTTACTACTTACTTGGATGTACTGAAAGCCTGTTTTGTAGCATCTCTCCAGGCTTCACCACCCCACCATTGTACTCATTAATAAGAGTTTTTAAATTGGGGAGTTTTATGAAACTGGCTCAGCTCATCAGGGAAGTACAGCCATAGGCATTCACATTCCTTCCTGTACAGCATGTGAGTTACAGTACTGTAAGAAGTGGTGGTCGAAGTGGCCTCAATTTGCTCCACAAAGTGATTCATGGAGTAACACAGAATTCGCAGACTACTCCACAATGTGAAGCGGAGTACTTCGCTTCATAATGAGGAATGCAAAGTCCATTGAAACCAATGACTTTGTGTTATTCCGCTTTCCCCAAACCACTTCTCCACCAATTTTAAGGTGAAGTACATTGAAATTAATGTAATTCACCTCACTTCACCTTGAAATTGAGCGTCAAATGAAATTCTGCAGTGATTCATGGGATTGCAGGTCACATGGGCTCTAGATTGTTCAGTACAGCTTTAGTTCTGGCCTGGGTAGTGTGTGTGTAGCGGTAGCTGGAGACAGTTTGCTCTCAGAGCTCTGCAATTCAAAACTTCTAAAAGCTGTTTAAAATGCCTTTTTGAGTAATGTTTTTGATCAAAATTTAATACATCGATTGTAGGAAACCTTTCTGTGCTAATATCATCTAATGTATATTTTTGTGTGTGGATTTTGAATGTTAATTTAGAACAGTTAGTCTGTGTACTGTGAAGCGTTTTTTGTGGGAGGGGTGTATTTGTGGTGTAGGTACATTAACTGGGAGAAAAAAGCAGTCTTTCTATTTTGGTCATATTTTTCTTGTATAACTGTTAATGTACACACAGTAATATTTTCAGTAATTCTTGACATTTTTTTGCTGATTGTTGTGGTGCAGCAGTGTTTAATGTGTCTGTTTAAAACATTTGGCTATATTATTAAAGGTTTTCAACTTGCGCTACGCATTACTTGTAGTGTGTGTGTGAGTGTGAGTGTGTGTGCGATGCATGCCATTAAATCAGACACCTTTTATTGTGCCACAGAGTAATTGCAACAGTGTGAGCCTGCTATCCATCACACCTGCATTAATATTCTTTATACTGCTTTGTGGTATCGTTACTGGTAGTGGATTGTTACTGCTGTGCACTAATCCTCCAACTGGCAAAATGTATTCCTTTCCAGATTTGGATTTGTGACTTGCAAGCACTGGTTAGATGTTGTGCCTTTTCGTATGCATCCCTTGAGTGTGCAGCGCAGTCTTAATCTGTCTGTGTGTTTGCAGTGCACCATTAATTCTGGAAGACTGCATTTCTTGTTATGCTCTCATTTCACTTCATCAGCACTGGGGGAATTTTCTGGACATAAGACAGAAGCATTTCTTTAGCACTGGGGAATTTTCTGGACACAATACAGTAGCATTTTGGGGATGCACATTAATTCTGGTGACTCTGTGTGACCACTGTATGCATGACTGAGTGCGCCATTAATTCTGGGAGACTTCACATTTCTTGTTACGCTCTCATTTCACTTCGTCAGCACTGGGGAGTTTTCTGGGCACAAGTCAGTAGCACTTGGGGGATGCACATTAATTCTGGTGACTGTGTGGGTGGGGTGCTGTCAATATTGTTGTCACTCCACCTTACTTCACTTTGAAGGTGAAATGACAATGCAAAGTAATAATAACAAGGTGAAGTGTGCCTTTTCCATGAGGCACTCTGCATAGTGAAGAGTCAATGCGAAGTGGCCACTTTGTGTTCACTTTACCAGTGGATTTTAAATTTGCTGCATCTCTAGTCAGCCCTCCTTCCCACCGGACTTCATAGCCCTGTCACTATGGCATCTCCCTGGAATTACCATCTCCAGGTATCCCCTATAGTTTACCCTCCATGGCAGGGGGCAGGGAGTCCCCTTGACCCACCAGACCAGATCTACATTCAGGAGTTGCCTGAGTCACCAGGTGCAGGGTCTGCGGAGGTCTATGATCCTGGT
This sequence comes from Neoceratodus forsteri, assembly GCA_016271365.2. Lineage (NCBI taxonomy): Eukaryota > Metazoa > Chordata > Ceratodontiformes > Ceratodontidae > Neoceratodus > Neoceratodus forsteri. The sequence continues at coordinate 679,421,448 of CM057456.1, read as the reverse complement.
ATGCGAACAGGACCATTTTTCTGTTTCCACCCCTGGTTCAGGGGTAAGGTGTGCAATGACACCAATAGCAGTGTTGCAGATGATCCTGTGTACAGCACACTGGGCATCTGCCCCACCTCCTGCCCCTCCCCATTGCTAGTGTTGGTGTGCCAACCCCCAGCTTCCACTAGGGGCCAGGTCAACACCAATCACTGGATAACTCCTTCCCTGGGAGAAAATTGTGCCCCTCTCTGGCCAACCCAAAGTGACCTGCTTGTACAGTGAACATGGGTCACCGGTGTGGCAGGAGGTATGGCATTGATACCTTAGCCTTCCACGCCACTGGGCCAGCTCTGTGTTTTTTTTTGGGGGGGGGTAGGAAATCTGCAGGAGCATGGAAGTGGGAGGATTTTACATTTAAGTCTGCATAGGCAGAAAGGGATCCTATTCCCTCTTATACGACTATGTAATATTCATGGGTAGGACATCTAAGCTAGTTACATGGAATGTTAAAGGAGCTCAAGAGAAGTGCAAAAGATATATGATCCTTGGCACCTTAAAAACTTAACACTTAACAGCCTAAAGAAACTCACATGAAAAGGGAGCTAATTTCTTTATTTTTACAGAGAGTAAGTGGCCAAACATACAGGGCATGGAACAGTAACAACAAGGAAAGGGTCACCCTCCTATTCACCCATAGCATTGCCTTCCAACTGATTCAAGAGTATTGGGATCCAGAGGGAAGGTACTTGTTTCTACTTAGTAGAATTAGTCAGCACAAGGTCCTGCTGGGTTCTGTCTATGGCCCAAACACATACTCGCCAAGCCTCTTCTTGAATTTGACTGAATTTATTGCTCTCTTCATGCACCTCCCTGTCTTAATAGGGGGTGACTGGTACTTGACATACTAGCCAGACCTGGACAAATTTGGAAACAATAGATAGGGCCTTACTTCAGGTCAGAGGGGCCTTAGAGAATTTATGGATGATGTAAGACTGACAAATCCATGGCAGCTCCTTCATTCTATGGACAGACAATACGCATTTAATTCAGTACCGCATGCTACATTCTCCAGACTAGATTATTTTTTAATTAACCGGGAAAGCATACCTGGATTAACATCTTGTGAAATTCACCTACAAGGTCTCTCTCTAATGCCCAGTACAGTCATACCCTTCCTCCGTTCACCATTCCCTCAGCCAGTCATTGAATTCTTCTATCATTTTCTTCCTAATTGTGCTGGTTCTTGGTACTAGCAACACCTTAGAGAATGCCAGCAATCTGGCTATTTCCCTATAAGTTCTTCCTAATACCATGAATCTCTCTTGTACTGCTCCCACCTCCTCCCCAGCTAGGTCATTGGTACTGTACCTAGGTATCTAACTATGGCTAGCTTCCATCCAACTCCACCCCCACCACCAGCTCACCAATTCTTAGGCACACCTTCTCCGCTGTCATCCCTAACATACAAGACACTTTTCTACCAATATTTGAACTCCTTTCCTTCCCCGGTAAATACCCTTAATTCTCAAGTCCCCTGGGATTATCACCCTTCCTCTTCCTCCATTCCTGCCTTCTTTCCCTTCAGTGACTGCTTGACAAGCTGCTCCCCCATCTAATAACTCCCCCTCAATCTTGTTTACCACTCCAACCTTAAGCTTCCAAATTCTGCTTGACTGAGACCCCCACAGCTTCTTCTTGCCCCCTCCATCAGTCTTTCTATGCCCTTTCCTGTCATTTCTTTTCTGGCCACCAACCCACACTTTCTTCATCTCCCATACTACTGTCACCATAGATCCTTTATCATCCTCACCTTCTACTGTCCTCTTCATGTACTCTCTTCTCTATCCAGTGTGACTACTATGTACTCTCACCTCCTCTTTTCTGTCATGTTTTTCCCAACCCATTTGCCTTAACCCGATCTCACTCCCAACCACCTGTTAAATCATTCTCACTTCCAGTCAGTGGATGAAATCTATTTCTTAAAAGCTACTGATGCCTCTCAGAAAACTTTGAAAAATATAATAATTAGACACAATTCCGCTTGCATTCTGTACATATTCCATAGAAGTCTTCTCTGATTATTTCTTACTGAGGAAATTTACATGAGTACATGACCTTTATCTCTTAGAGTTCATCTGCCATTATAGCTTACTCCCCACTTCAAGTCATAATCCTGTATTATGACATTTCATCCTGCTGCCAAGGGAGTAACTCTGATGTCACAAGCATTGCTCTGTGACCTCAGGTAGGGAAAAAGCAGCATGAATAGATGACCTCTTCAAGAGCAAATATCCTGTTTTCATACAAATGACCTTGGTAATAAATAATGGGGAGGAGAAAAACAGAGCAAATGTGGAACATAAGCTGGAGAGTGTCTAAATATTAAGTTTTATATTTAAGTTCTTTTGAAGGCATCAGCTGCTCATTTAGGGAACCTCTTTCAATGTCCTGCTTTATCTCCCGTAGTCCCACCTTTCCTCCCTACTAGTTGCTATTCCGCCTCCCTGGGCTCCTCTACCCTTTGAGATAGTGGTACTACTGGATCTTGTGTAATCCCATCCACCCTCATCCACTACCTGCCAACTTCTGTTCCTTGAGCAACACCCATCAATCTTTTTTTCCCCTGCCCAGCTTCTTGTAGACTCCATACCATCCTCCCCAGCTCCCATCTAAACTGTTTTACCTTTTACAATTAATTGTTCAGTAATTGCTATTAATTGCTCCTGGTTTCTGCAGCTGGACATCCCCTTTTACCCAGATTGTCCCCAGGAATACTGCTGTCCCACAACTATTACAGCACACCACCGTATTCCTGGCATCCTGATGTCTGTAAGTGCTACTATTCCCCCACATCTTCTCAAGCAATGTTCCATTCATCCTCACACTATGGTGATTTTAGCTGTTTCTCCTTTTGTTAATTGTTATATCCCTTATATAGCTACCCTACAAAGGCTGTTGCTTCTAAACAGAATTTTGACCTACCCATTACCTACCACCTGTCCCTTCTGTAACATTATTCTTGGTATAAACAACTGTTCTTATGTGTTTTAAACATACTCTAGCAATTTAAAAACAACACTTCAAAATCAACAACACTTAAACATCAATACATAACATCTATCACATTACCAAACATAATAATAATAATGTGAATAATTTTAGATTGCAATACAAATTACCTTCTCCTTTCTGTATACTACTTTACAACAACTTTAAATCAAATGCCGACTTTTATACTTACTTTTTCAGATGTATTAATGCTGAGATTTGTCTATTCTCAGGAACAATATTTTATTACAATATATAAACAGATATTGTGCATCTAAGGTTTTACACTTCAGATGCAGTGTTTCCTGTCAACTGCCACCCCATGCGGTTGCCTAATTTCTGTCACCCTTAAACTCGGCCTTTTAGTTTGAGGACTGCAGTAGATGATCACTAGGCTAAAGCCTAAAAAAAGTATAGTAGCCCCACCCACTAGTCACTATCCTCTCATGATTGGAGCAGCAAGGATAGGAAGGAGAAAGCCACTGCAGGAGCCTGCTGCTGCTGATGACAAAGCAGGCACAAGTTGCAATCCCAGTCAGTCCTGCACAGCACTCACTTATCCCATTCAAGCCAACTTGACTCTGACTGCTGTAACAGCTCATCACAAAAGTTCTAGGTGGTTTTCAAATGTCACTCATATTGTGAAACACCTGTGCCAACTACACACAATCCACTCCTGTTTCAAGTACTGAGGAGAGGGATGTGGAAGTCACTGTAGGATCCTATTGCTGGTGATGTCAAAGCAGGCACAAGTTGCAATCCCAGTCAGTCTTGCAGACCACTCACTTCTTCTGTTTGAGCCAGCTTGGCTCTGAATGATAACATGTAGCTGCATTAGTGCATTAGTGTTGCTAGAGTGAGGATGGCTGTGTGGCAGATAGCAGGGTGTAGGGTAGTCACAGAACAGAATATTGGAAAGCTTTGAGAGTGCCATTAGAGTGCAAGTAGCTGTGGGGTAGTTACAGGACAGAATACAGGGTAGTTATGAGAGTTGAAGTTTTGCAGATTTATGGCACCTTTGCTGACAAAGCTTAATTTCTATACATCTCTAAACAATAACAAGAACAGGACAATGCATGTAATTGTCTTGGTCCATTTTAAAGGAATTGAGTCTATTAATAATTCTGAGATGTATATAGTTTTACTGCTTGTTCCAGTAAGACTGACTTCTGACTAACTGGAGGCTGCAATCTTGTAGGCTGTTTGTAACCACTTGATTGCTGATTTTCCTGTGTGGAGTCTGACTGAGAGTCAGCAGTAGCTTTGTATGTCCATGTTGTTACTGCAGGGTTAATTTTCTTCTTTCAAGGACTTGGTTATTGGATCACACTATCTGCAGTTTTTCCTGAATTTCTTTGGTATTTTTGGTCTTTGTTTTCTTGGTCATCAGCTGATACTTGCTGAAGCTTGGATTCCTCTGTACTGCAATCATATAATGGGAGATCCTAACTTTTTTTAATAATCAGTTTTTGTTTGATTTCTGCTTTGCTTTTGTTCAAATTTTAAAAGCAGAATATTTTTCTACTTTGCAAAGAACAGCAATTTTGGAATTTTATGACATCAGTCCATTGTAACTTGTTTGTTCACAATAAAACAACAGATCTCAGACAGAATTTGGAATCTTCTGAAAAGAAAATTATTTCTAAACCTTCCATCCATTGTTCATTTTTTGGAGATTATATTTGTGTAATTACAGTCCCCACCACTCATAATGGGAACAACTGTGTATTGTTATATTGCCCATTATATTTAGTGGTAGTTAAAGCCGCATTAGTGAAAAAGTTCCACATGTCACAAAAACAGTAGTGATAGCACAAATATGATATGATCATAAAAAGCAATACTTTAATCAACTATAGAAAATAAAAGTTAAGTAATACTGTATACTGTACTATAATAACAATAATGAATAATTAATAATGAAACTGCATAAATGTAATGACAACATAATCATCCTGCCCAAAAAACAACCCCCAGTGTTTATAGCACTTTACAGAAAAAGTTCAGAACATTCAGTAGTGTCCTACTTGCCCTGGAAAAACTCCGTATTCTTGGTCTGGGCCTTTTTTGTCTGGCAGTAGGGATGCCAAACCCACTCAACTTTTTTCAGGGTGCCCCAGTCAGGTTCAAGTGAAGGATGCTGCTCCATTGCCCTTTGGAGAGTTAAAAGTGCTGACCACACATCCTCTGGTGTCACTACTGTTTCTTGCTGGCTGTTTTCTGGGTCTTGCTTCTCCTCATCCTCCTCGAATTCTGCATCGGTGCATAGGGAGTTCATCACCTCACCTATGTCATTTTCTGTGCATGGTTGCTTTTCGTTGTCACCAATGTGACAGACTTCCACAAACTCTTCAGGAGACATTCCCTCAGGAGCAGGTAAAGTGTCCTGTTCATCCTCTTTGGCCACATGTTCCTCATTTTTCTGTGACCACAACCAGTGAGACCACTTTTTCGGAAGCATCACTGAATGGTAAGTTGCAACACAGATTCCCAAGCCTGCTTCAGCATTCACACTGCATCCAACAGATTTAACTTTTTGACACAATGTACTGCATTTAAATCAGGGTTGGTGTCCAGGTTTGACAGCACTCTCTTCCTCATCACCCTCACAGTGCTGTTTCATGTAATAAATTATCCCCTGATTGGGGTTAGATCAGACGGGTGATGTTAGGGGGAAGAAAGACCAGGCTGATGTTTTGCAGGCCAATCAAGTTGGAGTGCCCAGAGAAGTTGTCCAGCATAAGGGCAATTTTCCGACCATGGAGTTTTTGGTCCCAGTTGTGTAATCAATCCATAAAGATATCAGATGTCATCCATGAGATTCTGTTAGCCCTTTATACAACTGGTAGGTGATTTATGTCCCAAAAAACATCTTGGCAACTGAGACTTGCCTATAACAACAAGTTTGCATTTCTCTGTCCTGTCCATATTGCAACAGGCAAGCACTGAAATTCTTTATTTTGCACTCTTATGTCTCTGGACAATCTCTGTTTTAAATGCTAATGTCCTGAAGCTGACACATCGGGAAACCAGCCCAGTCTCGTTGGCATTGAAGATGTTCCTTGGCTCATACCCCTGAAGTAGGCCAGGCAGGACACTCATTAGCCACCAGTCAGCACTGGCAGCATAAGCATTACATTTTCTCTTTGCCCATGGCGAAACCCAATGTTGTTTCTACTTTTACCCCTTTGCAACCAGCCCTCTGATGGATTAAAGTTGGTCTTTCCTAGTGCCTCTGCTAGCTGTGTTGCTTTTTGCATTAAGATGGGACAACTAATGAGCACATCTCTGCCATGAGCATTTTAGAACCACCATAGCAGGGTATCCTCTATCTCCCCATCTTTGCCCTCTCGTTTTCTTTTTTGACCAGGGCTGGCATTCTGGCACCATTCAGCCATGAGCTGATCTCATTGTTTATGCAGGTCAGCAAACATTGATTTAGGGAGACCTAGCTGGACTGCAAGCTTCTGCTGACTCATTTTGGGCAACTCAGGCATCTTATTCAGCAGCTCGATCTTTTCAGACAGGCTGAGAGCTTTGTGTTTAGATACCATTTTTGCAGCATTTGGGGAGGTGCTGCACTCAGTGTAGTTTGCAGTGTGGTTTGCACAGAAGCTCTGGGTAAATGTTTAAATATCAAGCCACCATGCCTAGCAATCATCAATTAATAATTTAGGTACTGTATCTGTTAAATTATATTATCATTAATACATGATGGACTGTGACACTTAAATTAATCACTGCAATATGCTGTGAAGTGCCAGAGATTTGCTTGAAATATAAGGCATATGACAATCATTATAATGTTAATGTTTATGCACTGGGCAAACAGTTTTGTACAAATGCACACAGTAACCCTTTGCACGTGACAAGTGCAAGCAGTATATTTGATGGGTACTGTATTATAAAGCATTTATTTTACTTTATCATAGGACTCAGTGTAAGAGACTGCAGTCTGTAAATACCTCTTAGCCTAGTATCACATACTACTAAGTAACTTAACCTAAGGCATAAAGTAAAGGCACTCAACTAATGGGAACAGAACACTGGGTGACTGGAAAGGTAGTTAGCAGTAGGGATTGTGGGGACACTCATCTCCAAGGTCATGCTTTGGAGAAGGGGACACTGCCCTATTTGCAATATCTTCAGGGAGTTCTATGTACAATTAGTAACAGCTAAGAAGAAAATTTTCTAGCTCCAACTCCAACTAGGCTTGTGCCCGCCTTCAAACCCCTACATCCTCAGACCAAGGACGTAGCCAGGGTGGATTTCTGGGTGCTTGGAAACCCCCCTCCTGCTTGCCAAACTGTCCAGTGCAAAAAAAAGTTAAAATGTTTAAATTCTCCTGAAAGTGCAAGTGATAATGATATGTCTCCCCCCCCCCCGAGATTTACTTACAGACAGTAGCATGATTCGGGATGCCACCACCAGGACCTGCCACTCAGAGCTGTAAATCTCAAGCGGCAGCTTGAAGTTGCCATTTAAACTTTAAAGTGAGAGCAGGGCTGGTCTGTCAGGAGGTGGGGCAGAGAGACTTCGGCTGATGAATACGCATGACTGCCCTGCCTCCCGTACTGCCGAGAATACACAACAGAGACTCAGTTCTGCATCACATGACTGCATTTGGAGTGTCATGTGATGCAGATGTTGCCAAGGAGAAGCACAGATCACTGCACTGACTTTCCTTCATCAGGTCTGAGAGGCTGGAGAGTCTCTGGCTATGGTGGAATAGGGCTCAACACGGATTTTTAGAGAGTGGGTGGCTCAATTTAAACATCTCCATCTCCTGTGGCAGTTTGTGACTATTGGGACTCAGCGTCTCGAGTGGGCAGCAGCAATTAATTTAATCTGAGAGGCAGGGAAGAGGCTGACTGATCATCTGTGGCCTGGGTGATGGTGGAAAACTGGCAGGCAAGCCAGAACATTTGGGTCATGTCACAGTGATTTTCCCATGGTAGCTGCAGGCAATTTAGACAAGCTGGGGGGGAAATTAAGAGACAGATTTTGATGTTTTTTTTGGGGGGGACTCCTCTGGCTCAGCCATAATAATGTGGCTTAAGTGGCCTGGAAATTAAACAAGGCTAGTATTTCTGGTCACATCACTGCCATTAAACAAACAATAGCTGATCTTAAGTGGTGGCTGGCTCACTTTAGCACAGCTAAATGGACACACAACTCGTGCTTCATGAAAGGTGGGTATCGGTCACAAATGAGACTGCATATTAAATCAACAACACAGTCATGGCTGATCTGTGAGCTGTGTGCAGTAGTGTTGTCTTATAATGGAATGATTAATGATGAAAATGATAATCTGAGGCTCTGAGCTGAGGAAAAAGTCTGTCTTCTGGTTCAGTATGAAGTTAGCCAGTGGGTGCACTGCAAATAAATATAAAAGAAAGAAAGGTTACCTATTCTGGTGGACAGAGAAACAACCCCCCCCCCCCCCCCCAAGTTCATCTGAAATACCTGGGACTGCAGGGATGGATGAGACTGACAATTCAAGTTTCGATACATTTTGTAACTCAACTGTTGTCACCTAAAATGCACAAAACTGCACCATTTAACTCCTAAATTTTCAAAATTGTCCAGGGGGGCATTCCCCTGGACCCCCTTAGAAGTGTTTGGGAAACCCTCCACTACCAAATTCTGGCTACGCCCCTGCTCAGACATCCACTGACCCAGAGAGGTGGAAGGTGGTGGGGTGGGGGAGGAGATTGTGTGACAGGAACAGTCACACAACAGTCAGCTCTTCCCATGAGGTAATAATGGTAAACAATGTTGAGCCCTTGGAAGGTATACAGGTGCCTGACTCAGGCAAGGACTATCATAGGTCAGTCAGGGCTGACAGCAAGGGTAACATGGTGACACCTGGGGGCAAGAGGTGGCAGGGATTAGTAAAGGGGATTCTAGTGATGGGAAACTCCATTGTTAGAAAGGTGTCAGGAAAGAGCAGTAAGGGAAGGGGGTGGTTAGATGCCTGCCTGGATTATTAGCCATCCATGATTGGGATAGGATAGAGAAGGAAGAAGCTCAAGGAGCGCTGATACACTTTGGTACCAGTGATCTGGCAAATTGGCCAGTGGAGATAGTGAAGAGGGACTTCCAGAGGCTGGGACACAGAGTGAAGATGCACTAGCCATTCAAGACTAGGATAGGATAGGATAGGATAGAATAGGATAGGAAGGATAGAGGATAAAGGAGGGCAGAGGGTGCTGGTACACCTTGGTAGCAATGATATTTCAAATCAGCCGGTGGAGACAGGGAAGAGAAACTTCCAGAGGCTGGGACACAGATTGAAGAAGCACTCAGCTTCCTTAATCTTTTTTGGAGGTCTTTCCTGTCTAGGGAGGATAGAATGAGAAAAATAGTGTGAGGGAGGTAGTGCTTAAGGGGTTAATTTGGTGGTGGAAGGGGTGGTGTCAGGAACAGGGGAACCACTTTTTATGGGAGTGGTGGGGGGTTTTCAACAGAAGGCTCTTCAAAGATGATGGCTGTGACCTGACAAGAGTGGGGACTAGTGGGTTAGGACAGAAGTTTGACATCTAGATTGGAAAACAGTTGAACTAGACGTGGGGGAAACTGGGGCTAGGGATTCCACTGTGGAGGGATGTACATTGGGAAACCTAGATAGTACTCCCCCAGGGGTTGGGGTAAGACATTCAGGGAATAACAGATGGAAGGAATAAGTTCACTTAACAGGGCAGAGTACATATGTAACCTCCCCCCACTGGCCATCCTTGGTCAACTTGCAGAGCTGCTCGTCTCACACATGGTGCTATCAAGAGGGATGGGGGTTTTCACTACAGACAGTTCCATGTACCCATACCTCCACTTCATAGCCAGCCATCCTTAGACACGCAAACCAAGTGTGGCAACTACCTGGCTCACACCTGGGGGGACCACTTAACAAGGCCATCAACCTGGGTTCATGGGAGAAAACGTTTGCTCAGCACTATGCTAGGCTTGTACTTCTGGTTAAGAGCACCCAAGTAAATCCAGACAATGGAAGCAAGAACTGTACTGTTCAAACCAGGTTGGGATTCTAGAGTGTGGCTTTTATTCACATTACAGAGAATAACAGAAAGCGAAGATGGACCCCCACAGGGCTACTCCCACCAGTAATGCAGATTTACTGAGGTACAGAGCACACACACAGTGAACCTTGAGGTTCTGAATGGATTGGTACACATGGCCTGAACAGGTACACTTCCCTTCTTTCCCTTAGCTTGGCACCCTCAGTCTGTAGTAGAAACTTTCCTATATTTCATGATGAATTCTTGGTGGATCCCTCGACCACCCACGAGCACATCCTGGCTCACTGGAAATCCAAAATCCCACATCTGGGTGTTTTTCTTAGTAACTAGCCAAGTGCACTGAGAGAAAACAAAGGTGCCCAAACAGAACCTGGAGAGGTAAACATGGTTACTCCAGATTGGAGGGGGGGTCTCTCCCACCTTTTGCTTCCAATATTTGTATTCAGCCATTCATCTGGTTAGCAACACCTTTCTCTGAAACACTCTCTTGTAGATGATTTCTTGAAATGTCTTGCACATTTAACATTCTGCTTCTCATACTTCGGAAGTGTCATGAAATTAAAAGTTCTGTATATGGCTATGTCTTTAATCTAGACCCCCACTTTAACAGATGCTTTTAAATCAGACGTAGTCCAAAAGTTCTGTACTTGGCTAGTCTCCCTCGGACTCCACAGTAGGAAAACACTTTTACTTGAAACCCAGTCTTAAAAGTTCTGTGCTTGGCTAGTCTCCCTCGGACTTCACAGTAGGCAGACACTTTTAACAGAAACACAGTCTTGGTGAACAGAGTCCCTTTGTCAGAGAAAACTCACCACAGGAATACAGGTGCTCCAGTGCTTTTTCCACAAAAAGTAACAGGTACTTACAGAACAAATGAATCTAGGCAGCTTCACCACTCTGCATGCTGGACCAGGGGATTGCCTCTGAATCCTGGAATTCACCCCCATCCTTCCAGGGATGGGGCACTGGAAAACTCTCTAGAAACAGTCTCTACCACTTCCTTCACTGGTCTTTTGTGTTCTTCTCTAGGGTGAGAACACACTACCCCTTCTCCTGATGTAGCTCTCATTCAGATCTAAGTCTGAGGAGCTGCATTCTGCAGCACTCCTCACTCTCCAGACTGTCCACACTGACTACTGACTCTCCCAACATTCTACTCCTAACCCCTGCAGCTAGCATTCCATTGTGGCTTATGTTGGTGCAAAAATTCTAAGGTGACATCATCTCTCCAGCTCAGCTGAGACAGAAAACAGAGTGTGACAGTGTGAAACCCATTTAACTGGCTTCTCACAAGCTGCCTCTCCCTGCCTGCCACTAATTCTAAGTGGGATTCTAGTAATCCCTGGGAACAAGGGGGTTACACATACAACAGATATAAAAGGAAGGAGAAACACAAGAAACCAAGGTTATTAGAGAAGGGTAATGGGGAGGGCAAGTGAGAATCAGCAGAGGTGCAGGTGCATTTTGAACGGTGGTATGCTTTAATGCCAGGAGTCTGGACAATAAGGTTAGTGAGTTTCAGGCTTTGATGGCAGATTCTGGGATGGATCTAGTTGTCATTACAGAAACCTGGGCAAGTGTGAACAATGACTGGACATAGCAATACCAGGCAGCATCACATAGGATGACAGAGGAATGGGTAGAGGTGGAGAGGTGACCATCTACATTACAGAAAGGACTGAAGCAGTAAAGGATGCTGAGGGTGGGGGAAGGGGGAGGCAGAATCACTATGGGTTCAGCTAACAGAGTAGTCAGGCAGGGAAATTTGCACAGGAGTGGTTTACAGACCACTGGAGCAGGGAGAAAAATGAGATAGGGAACTGGGTGCTGAAATATGGAGGGCAGCAAAGGGGAGGTTGTAATAGTGGGAGATCCCAAACTATCAGACATTGACTGGGACATCCCAGTGGCCAGGAGCTCCAGAATTCAGGCCCTGCTTGACGGCTTGCAGGACTGCATGTTGGTATTGCAGGTCATGTATCCCACTAGATGATCAGTCATTCCAGATGCGGTACTCAAAAAATAAGAAAAAATAGAGTATGGTTAGAGGTGGCCCTAGGCACCTATAAGCCCTTGTCTAAGGCTGATGTGCTAGACTTCAGAAGGGTGGATTTCAAACATATGTGGGAAATTCATTTATTTATAAAATATTGATGACCGGGTAGGCCCACTGAGTTCCAAAGGTCTCTTTTTTGAGGCGACCCGGAATAACATTACAGGGTAAGTAACACAGATGCAAGTAGTTACAGAGAGAGTACAGATAATAAGTACAGATGCATGTGGTAACCTATGGAAATAAGTTTTTTTGAGAAAAAGAGTCACATATCATGTCAATTCAAAATTTCAGTGCAAATCGCAATATGCTACGGTACCTGTACACCAGGAGATTAAAATGATAAAATAAACGGAAAACTCACTGGATCTATTTCTAGATTGCTACATCCTTTTTGCCCTCTTTAAGAAAAAGTGCTGACTGAATTTGTTCATTTAGACCTTAACGCCTTAAATATGAACCCATTCTAAAGATCCAGTAAGCCTCCCTACTGCTTAAAACCAAATCCCTACCCCCCCCCGCTGGACAAGTTAGTTGGGGTAGAAAGTATCAGGGGAGTGGAGGAAAGATGGGGGGTTATAAAAGGGGTCTGTTCTTGAGGCAACAAAAAAATGCACAAGAAGAGTTATCAACAGAAACAAGTGTATGAGAATAATTTGGTTCTCTGAAATGGTCAGGGAGGCAAGGAGGACTAAAAAGAGGGCCATTATAAAGAATAGAACACAGGGTGATGAAGAACTGGATAAATACTAAGAGAAAAATATAGAGGTCAAGGGGCAGTCAGGATTGCAAAGCCAGACACAGAGCTGCATACTGCAGAGGGGATGAAGGGAGTGGAAAAACAGCTCTTTAGATGTATAAGAGAAAAAGGAAATGAGGGAATTGTCAAGCTAAGGAAGGGCGGCAGGGTAATACAGTAGAATAGGTAGAAAGCAAATGTGCTAAACAACTACTTCTGCTCATTATTTACTAGGGAGAATTATGGGCCCTTGCAGAAGAGCAGCATAAAATCAACTTATAGAGGGGTCCCAAAATGAAATTGCAGACATGTGGTGTTGAAAGAAGTGAAAAGGGTCTAGCGGTCTGAAGGTAAATACTGTAAGTCCCCAAGGCCAGATTGGATGCATCCAAGGGTGCTTAGGGAATTGGCATCAGTGTTAGATGAAACCCTGGCGGGGCTATTCAGTAGTTCTACGTAGCAAGGAGTGGTTCCCAGGGTCTGGAGGATGGTGGAGTGTGGAGTTTCATGGAATTTTCAAAATTCCACCAAAATTCTGGTGAATTTCATTGTAAGCAGAATAGTAGAATTATGTGGCAGAAAAATGCAGACTATAATTTTTTGCTACATTTCCACAGAATTACATTCTGCAGATCTCAATATTTTCCATGTAAAGGGTTGCAGAATGATATTCATAGAAAAATGCTGTTCAATGAAATATAATTCCATGGATCACAACAAGCATATTTCTGACATGGTTCCACTGAACAAGAAAGGTGACAAGGAGCAACTGAAAAACTACAGAATCGTCAGTCTTACCTCCATGATAGGGAAACTGATGGAGACACTAGACAAAAGTGGTGGAATTACTGGAGAAAAACAGATGTTCGGATAGTAAGCAGCATCTATTCATGACAGGTAGATCTTATTAGACCAAGCTGAAAGTATTCTTTGACTGGTTAATTAAGATAGCTGGAAAAGACCATGCTGTAGATTTGCTCTACTTCAGCTTCAGCAAGGCATTCAATTCAGTGCCATATTGCAGGCTGTTGAAGAATTTAGGGGATCTGGGGACAGCTAAAGAAACAGTAAGGTGATAGGGAGTAGGTTGGAGGGGAAGCAGCAGAGAGTGGTGGTGAATTGGACCTAGTCAGAGGAAAGAGAGGTCACTAGTAGAGACCCACAGGGATCTGTTCTGGGCTTAGTTCTCTTCAAGTGTAATACCCCAAAAGTACAGCCCTGGTGCCCTAGTATCCCTAGTACATCTCTGGTGCCTCAGTATTCCCAGTAGAGCCCAGGTGCCCCAGTATCCCCACTAAAGTCCAGTCTCCAGTGTCCAAGTATGGTGTCCCTCATACTCCCTGGCAGCTGGAATAGAATAAGGTGGCAGGGATGGGGGAGTTAAAAAGCAGGACATAGAGGCCTCACACAGTAAAAGCAGCCTGCTTGTGTAAAAATTTTTTTTTTCTGGAGTTTCTCTCCGCTGCCAGTTTTCCTGCCCCAGTGAGTGGCATAAGCCATCTGCCAGCCTTTGAACATCTATATCATGCTTTACCATTGATTGCCCTCCATGTCACCAGAGAGCTAGGGTGCTATTGAGCCCAGTACAGTGGGAGCAGTTCTAGTCCAGTAGTGCTGTCAGGTGTTTGTGAAGAGAGTAGCATAGTTAGGCAGGAGACACAGGCCTGTAAGAAGAAACAAGGATGCAGAGCTTATCTTCACCTGCAGTCTCTGCATCTCCTTTTCTGATAGCAGTTCCAGAAGCAGCCCCATGTGGTCATCTCCTAGCAGCAGATGGCAGTTGGAAGGAATTAGTCAGTGATGATCGAGAGAAGCTGCAGTCATGGTATGAGCTCAGTTTAGCTCCATTTTTTATTTTCTTTTGTTTAATATTCCATTATCAGCAGTAACAACAGTCTCTGAGCTGCAATGGTAAGAAGAGGGAGTCAAGCAGGAAGAGCAGCAGCCAAGCCATGGTAGTAACAGAGAAGGAAGCTGGGGCTGAGTCAGGTCCCATCACCGGGACCACCCATCATGCATTCCTCTACAACAATCCCAGCACTCTCCTGCACCCCTACCATGGGTCCCAGTATCCAGCCAGCATCTAGCCAATCAGCCACCTCATCATTTCTATAACATCACCCTGGTTGTGGGCAGTGAGTTGGTTGCAGTATCAATGAGCAGGTGCTGAGTACCAGTGCTATATATTAAAAAAAAATATGTATTAATTGCAAAAAACTTTGTTACTGCACTAGTTTTTGTTAAAGTGACAAAAGCAGCGAAATTTGGTGTTAGGATTTCCAACACTAACACCCCACCCCTACCCTGCAAGCAGCAACAATAAAAAAACATTTTGGTTTCCCCTATCTTGCCTCTTTGCATATCCAGCAAGGGGTGTGACTTGGGGCTGTCAACTCAAACACTTCCCCATTTCATCAGTAAATAAACTGAGATGGGTACTGTACATGAGAATGAGCCATCCCAGTGGTGCTGAGGGTTGAGGCGCTGGACGCCACATCTTGCACCACGCCAGCAACCCGGGTTCAAGAACAGACTCGGGTCACCGGGGTTGGCAGGGGGAAGGAGGATCGAGAGTCCTCACAGATGGTCTCTTCCTTCGGGAAGGGATACTGGGGGTCTTCAATACACCTGACTCCTGGGAGAGCAGGTGGAAGCACCGACTCTCGGGGCAATAGCGTCTCCCATGGGGGGAGTCAGGAAGGGGAGGATGCCATCTGACTCTTGGCAGGCGTGCGTAAGCACATTCCACCCGAGCTGGCATCCTCAGTGGGAGGGAGGGAGGGAGGACAGAAAACTGGAAAACAACCGCTGCACTCTGGATGATGGCCGCTCCAGCCACCCAGTTTGCAACCATGGGAAGACCCAGCTGTGCAAGGTGCTCCACGGGAGGAAGGAGGCAGGTAGGAGTCACCAGAGAGGCACTCTAGGGGCAGACTCAATGGGGACTAGAGGGCATTGAGCTAGCCCGAAGGAGAAAAGTGGTGAGGTGACCAGGAGGGGATAAAAAGAGATTTCAAAAAAAAGTATAAGAGAATGGGTTGAGTGTTAGTATTGACAATGACAAGGCAAACCCATGCTGGATGTGCGAAGAGGAAAGATAGGTGGAACCATAATGGTTTTACCTGTTGCTGCCTGCAGAGTGGGGGACATCACATTTCCCTACTTGTGCTGCCTTAGCCCTAACTAGTGCATTAACAAAGTTTTTTGCAATGTAGTTACTTACTTTTTGAGATAGTATAATCATATTTCATCTTTCGGATGAGACATTAAACCGAGGTCCCATTTGCATGGATTGGTGGTAGTTCAGGTGGATGTTAAAGATCCCATGGCACTTATCAAAAAGAGTAGGGGAATTTTTTATTAGAAGAAATATAACAAAGAACAGTCAAGAAAAAATATAAATGGGTAAACAGTGAAAAAACAGAAGAAAAAACTGGAACATAAACATTTCAGACACCTGGAAAAAAAGAAAATTAGTAATACACAAAGCAAATAAGCAAAAAACCCAGGTTATCAGTAGCACATGTCATCAGCATACGCTGAGATCAACATCATGTCACTCCTTCAAATAAAATAATCAGAAGTGCTCTCCACCATTTCTCAACCACAGGAGGAGGTAGTGATGAACTTTCTTTCAAATAAAGGACTGTGACTTCTTTCGTAACTGTAGCGATCAGACCCCTCAAAGGCACAAAGGATTGTTGTAAGACAAATTTACATCTATTCTGCCAAATGCACCATTTCATGATTGCTAAAACCACCCATAAAGTCCCCAAGTAAAACATATCCCAGGGAGACCCAAAGTGACCACAAACTAAAACTGAATAAGACATAGTGTGTAAGGGTGGCATTTTGCCAGTATGTGGCTAACTGATCCCAAAATGAAGCAATATAAGAACAGTCAAAAAACAAATGTTGCATTGATTCAATTTGCATAATACAGGAATTCCGAACACACATTCTGTCTTCAAATGCTTTATGAGCATGATTACCTTTTACATTTAGATTGCCATGGCAACACATCCAAACAGTATCCCAGAATTTGCCTGGCAGATGAGTCTCCATGAGTTGCACAAGTAACCATCTAGGCTGTATGGTAGGAGGACAGGGAAAAACAAGGACCCTGTAGAAACTGAGTCCCCAGAACATGAACATAAAAAGCTTTCCTAGTCATCCCTCTACAGAGTTGGGTGGTCACATTCCATAATTTAAGTTTTTTGAATGCTTCAGTTAAATAGAGAGAGGTACCTTCTGGGATTAAAAGAAAAGGTCTCCAGGGAGGCGCTTCCCACTTACAAAAGAAATATGAACATCTAGCATGGAGACTCAAAGCCCAATTCATCCTATTCTCCACTAAGAGAGGAAGAATATTAGAATAAACAAAAATAGAGAAAAAAACAACAACACGGGATTAAGCATATTTAAACCCCTTTGTTTAACAGGCCAGTAAGTAACTGCTCTCTGGACAGGGTTCAAACAACTCCCAGAAAATAATTGAAAACAAATATTAGTAAGCTTAGCCTCCAACTTAAGGGGGAGTGGAAATACATAACTTAAAGTAAAAAAAAATGGGAAATGTAAAGGTTTTTAAGAGATAAATCCTCTTAAATTGAGTCATTAGATAAGATTTCCATTTGTTGATTTTATATTTACCCAATTCCGTTCAACTGCATCCAAACCCCCAAAAGAGATTCCCAACAATTGTATAGAATCAGTATGAATCTGTATCCCCACTATATCAGTAACCTGTAATCCTGACCAAATGTCTATAGCTACCCCTTTACATTTTGGTTTATTAATAAGTGACCCTGAATAGCTAGAAAAAGACTGAATAACCCCTAAAGCATGTATGCCAGAACTATGATCACAACTAGAAGGCAGACATTATCAGCATAAGCAGCTGTGCATGGAAATGGTATACCTGCAGGACTGAGCATGTGAGAAATAAGAGGATCAGTGTTAAAAAGCCGCAGCATAGGATCAATAATAAAAACATAGAATAAAGGGCTTAGTGGGCACCCCCTCTTTGAATTCAAGTGTGAGATCCCAAACAACCATTCACTAAAGGAGTCAAAAAAGCAGAATTATATAAAGTCTGAATCCACTGAACAAAAACCCTTGGTAAACCATACTTATACAATACAGAAAATAAAAAGGAATAAGGAACCAAATCAAATGCCTTTGTCTGATCAAAGCTAAGAACATAACCCCCTGCAGAGGTACTATCAAAGACCTCTCTCAAAAATTTCGGGTTATCCAATAAAGACCTCTGTAGGATGATACAGATCCGAGAAGGATGAATCAAATTGCCAGCAGTGCAAGACAGCCTAACACATAATAGTTTACTGAGCAATTTCCAATCGGTGTTGATCAAATTAATAGGTCTCCAATTAGCAATATCTTCCTTAGCATTTTTTTTATGCAAAAAAATCAATAAACTATCTGCCAAACGCGGAGGAATTGAATAACGTCCCTGAAGAATAGCATTAAAAATAATAGTCAAAGGCTGACACAGCAGATCAATACTCTTTTTATAAAACTCATTTGGGATGGCATCAGGGCCCAGTGTAACCCCGGTTTTTAATTGCTTTATCAAAAAATTCACTTCTCAAGGAACAACAGGATTAGTCAAATCGCTAGTGTCTGCCGTAGACAATTTAGGGAGATCTAAAGTGCCTAAAACATGTTCCGCATCCTCCAAACAGGAGCATCCCGGCCAAACATGGAATAGGCATGCTCGTTCACGACAGCCAAAATATCCTGATCAGAAGTAACAACCTCCCCAGCAGAGGTTCGAAGACCAGGCATGTCTTTGATGTCTACCCATTGTTTACAGCAGTCATATGGATTTACTGATTGGGCCTTTCCTTTCCTACCATATTTTTGCTCCATAAACAGCGATGCAGCCCTATTATATTGAAATGAACATATGTCTTTCTTAACTCTGGCTATTTGAACAGAATAACCATAACCAAAGTCAGACTGTAAGGAAAGCAGTCGTCGTAAATGCCGCCTTTTATCCAAATATTGAATATAATGGTCATTATGTTGGATTTTAGACCGCAATCTACAAAAATGGTTAATTTCTAGTGTAGTATCTGACTGCCGCAAAAGTGGGTTTTCATACAACTCAAAAACCAAAAGTCAGGCTTCTAGAACTAGAGACAGGGCATGCCAGCCTTGAGCATCCTCTAAAAGTGTAACATTAATTTTCCAATGATTATGAGCCTGAGATTTATTCCCAGGAATACCTAAGTGTAATTTTAACAAGCATTGGTCAGATGTCTCAATAGGAAGTACAAAACATTTCGACATGGTATCCATTCTGAAAGGAGAAATAGATCAATCCTGGAGGATGACCATCCCCCTATGATATGTATGGGAGGGAGGATGAGGACCAAAAAGGGTACTATCCTTCTGCCCAGCAGTAGCACACATTTTAATTAAAAAATTTGAATCAGGGTATAATTTCTGTGTCATACCAGTCTTATCCAACAAAGAAACTGTACAGTTGAAGTCACCGCCAAACAATACAGATTTAGTAGTATGTAAATAAGGCTGAATGGCCTTCATAACATCTATCTTGTGTGTCTTAACCTGGGGGTTATAGATGTTAATCAGCTGCCACTCCTCAGCCTGAATAAAAGCATCTAAAATCAAAACCCTCCCCTGAATTAAATCTATCAAATGGGTTACCACAAAATCCAGAGCATTAAACAAAATCCCAGCCCACGCACAAAGATCCTCCTCAATGACCATTCCTGTGAGGCCTTCCTTGTATCATTCGGGGTATATAGACTGGTGTCCTGTAAAAAAAGAATATGTATGTTAAGGGATTGCAAAAGAGAAAAAGTGGTACACCTCCTCTTAGAATTATGAATGCTATTTACATTCAAGGACCCACAAGTCAGTTCAAAAGATACAGTAAAGGGAGAAAGAAAGATCACGACTTTTTCCCTTTGCCAGGAGATCTTCTTTTACACCTTTCTTTTCCTGGCCTTTTAGAGTCACTGAAAACTTGTTCAGAATTAGTCATAGGATCAGGTTGTGAAGAGGAAGTCATTGAGGAAGTGTCAGAGTCATCTTCTGTCCCTACTGCCTGTTTCCTCTTGGCCAGAGGGGCAAATCTTTTGGAAGTTGGCACCATAGCCACTGGACCAGCCACATCAAGCAAACTGAGAACCTCAGTAGAACCCTTAAGGGAGCTATTCCTGGTGACCCATTTCTGAGGCTAAAGAGACCAAGCAGTGTCATCTGGAGGAGGCATCAAGAGTCAACCACCTTGCAAACTGGAGTGGGTAAAACCACACCGCTACGGCCTGGAACAGCCTCTCCAAGAGGATCTCCAGTAGTAACCTCAGAAGAAGTCAGAACAAGTGCTGAATCAGAGGCTATTTCCAAGTCTGTAATCAGTAAAGAAAGGATATCTGGGGCTGGGGCAGAGTCCAACGCCCAAGGGTCCAACCCCTTAGGCTGAGTTGCCAATTCCAGCCCTTGCTTCTCATGTTGGGAAGGAGGAGGAGAAGGCCGAGTTGGAGGAGAAGGGCGGGTGGCAGGCTGAGCAGCAGCTTGCTGTTGTGTGTTGTATACAGATTAATCCTGTTTCTCCTGAGTTTGAGATGGATCGTTATGGAAAGCCCAAGGACAATGACGAAAAGTATGGTTAGTAACCTCACATAAATTGGAAGAAGTAGGATTCAGACAACCAAGGCTAGTATGACCAATGCGCAGGCAGAGAGAGCATTTCAATTTATCACAAGCATTACTTAAATGTAAACGAGCACCACAACGAAAGCAGGACTTCGGTTGACCAGGATAAAAGATAAGGCCTCTGTCTCATCCAAGGTAGAAGCAGCTTGGGAGTTGTTGAAGAATACTGTTTAGGTATGGCAAGCGCACTTAATTTTTCCAACCCCCAGTCCAAAACTGCTCCAAATCAATAATAGCATCAGAAAGTCCAAGGACTGTGCACTTCAATTTTAACCAGTACACTATATTAGTAACTGCTACCTCCTAATGTTTAAATAGCACAGTGATGGTCCGAATTGCAGGTTTAGAGACAGGGATGGCTGCAAAGGGGGTCCACAAAGGAGTGTACTTCACCTATTGGTAACATTCTCAAAATTATTCCAAACCAGTAGCCGTCTTAAAGTTGAGGTCAAAATTAGAGTCACCAGATGTGTGGATAAGGGCATATACTTCCACCAGAGAAAAATGCAAGCTACCTTTAACCAAAGTTTTCCCCACATAAACCCTGTTAGGAAAAACCTCTAAACCCCTTTATAATGTATCCTGACAGCATTCTGTCTTTTAGCTAGTTCAGGGGTGCATGAGAAAGTCCTGCATAAGACCTGGGTGGAGGCCCTGAACCAGAAGAGGAACTCGTGCCACACATAGGAAGGGAGTCAGTGGCAGTGGAAGGGGGCAGACTGAGGTCAATCCATAGAAGGCAGACTGTGATCAGCAGATAAATGCTGCCCAGTGACAGAAGGAGTATGTGAAGAAAAAAGCTGTGGGCATGGAACAGGCCTTACAGGGGAAAGGAAAGGAGACGGGACTGGAGTAGAAACAGTAGAAGAGGAAACAGAGGCCAAATGTAAAACAGGATTCTGAGTTAAATGTAGCTCAGGGGGGAAGGTCCAAAGGATCTAGTGCAACCCTGTCATTGGTAGCATCTCTTGGAGGAGAAGTCCAAGCATGGGTATCTGGGGATTTTATCCAGCCTGCCCCCCTCAAGGACTCAGCAATAGTAATCCCAGTAGCCAAGATGCTGTGATCAAAATTGGGGGGTACTGTAGAAGTATCAAAGTGGGGGGAGGGATGCCCTCCAAAACAGAAAAATGTCCATATCCACAGATGTTTCATGACAGGGGAGAGAGGTCGAAACAGGAATGCTGGAAACAGCATCTGGGACTGGAAAAGTATCTACTGTAACGTTGCCTAAGTCTGAAGTAACACCCTCCATACTCACAGAAGGAGGAAAATCCACAGGATGGTGACCAGAGTCTGAACACTGTAAATCCTGAACTCGTTGCAGAGCATCAGAAGCAGAAATCAGCCATGATATGATTGAGAAGTCATCGCACAGTTCTTGAGGAGAAAACGAAGCCAGAAAAATAGACAACTCACCCGAATCTGACTCTAGGCACTCACTCCAGACAGAGATCAAACTGTCAGTCCAAACAGCAGGGGAAGCAGGCAGTGAAGTAACTGTAACAGCAGGTTCTGTGGGCTGTAATCTTGAAGTCTGTGATGCTACTGCATCACACTCCAGCTGATGCCGAGTGTCAATACGAGCCAAAGGAATGTCAGAAGACGCTGAAGACAGCAAGCCAGAAGGCTGGCCTAGAAAAGCTTGTTGAGCAGCAAGGATGTCTCAAGCAGCAAGAGCAAGATGATGTTAATCCAGAGAAACCACCGAGGTTTGCTGAACAACCACCGTGTTTGAAACATCCAAAGCATGTAATGAAACAACATTAATTGCAGAAGGAACTGTAGCTTGGTCATGATTTCCAGCATCAGTCAGAATCAGAGCAGCAGCCCTCTACAGAGAGTGAGAAGAGGAGGAGGCTCTCTCCCCTGCCTCAAGCATATCCAGTCGCTCCTCAGACACACTTCAAATGGCCATCTTGGCTGACGGTCAGAAATTCCCCCAGTGGAGAGTAGGGGAATTTCCCTGGTGTTCTGGCCAAATTTCCCTCATTCACTAAAAATACCACCAACAGCTTTATCTGATTCAAGTTCAGTTGGCACTTATCTGTATCCCCCTCCCTCCCCTGGGTCATGCCTGAAAATAGGCAGGATTTATCTAGTGCACTTACCCAGTCAAGAAAAACTAAAATTAAAAGCAAACCTATATATATGCTTATTAACCTGTGGAGGGTCTTGTATTCCCCCATCCATCCATAAAAGTGAAAAGACTCAGCACCCCCTCCTCCTGCTTAGCCATTATAAGTTCAAAATCGAAAATGAACCAGGGCAACAGAAATGAGAGAACAAGTTGCTGCTAAATGGTCCAGCCTAAGCCCCCTTAACCACCCCCTAAGATGCTACAGCAAAGTTCATCACAAACATGAAACAGTAACTCCCAGTGAGTATTCAACACTCCTGCCCTCCCATGTAAGCATAAAGAGTGATAGCTGGAACATGAATAATTATCAAGCCCTGTAAGCAGAAAAACCCAATGATTTCCTTCAGGTAGCATGTAGCAAAACTTCATAATACATAGCAGGCAGGGAACAGCATGAGATTCCCTAAATGAAAGTAGCCAGTGAGGCAGAATGGAATGCTTGCCTTTGCACTCCCCACTACAGTGCAAACTCAAATGCCTCACAGCAGTGAGAATGTCAGTAGTGCAATCCCATTCCTGCACCCTATCACAGTAGCAAGACCATGGCTTGCTACCCCGGTCAAATAAATATTAGATCCCTGATACAGTATGCACTAATACCCCCAGTAGCAAGACTGCTCCAAAAAGCTACTAAAGGGAACCCTAGCCCAAATAACTAAATAGTAACTGCTAGGGTATTAGTGGGGAGTGAGTAAAAAAACAAGCTGTCCTTGAGCAAAATGTTAAGGCAGAGTTCATCGTGATACAAGGTGTTAACTAAAAGATCAACCACATACAAAAATGATTAAGGAAAGAAAGCAGAACCATTACTTAGGAATATGGCTACTTCCTCCTTACTGCCAGCTGCAAAACACCTGGAAATCCCATTTAGTCACTAAGCCAGACATGTAAAGGAACTACTAAAATTAATAGGCTTCACAGAGCCCTTTCCACTAATGGAAAATAAATCCATAAGAGCAAAAAAGGTAGATTTTAAATGAGCTATTCCAAGTTATAAAGAAGAAATTGCTTCAGCCAGCTGATTCTGGTGTGCAGTCCATGGTTTCCACTGTCAAGAAGTGAGGGCAGATTGTCAGTGACTAATGGTCTTGGTGGCCAAAATAGGGTTACTCATTGAGGCTAGGAGCAGCTGCTGTGGTTTTGGGTCTAGTAGCAATAGCAGGTGCCTCTACTGACCTTGAAAGGTGGGAAATTCTCAGGGTCAAGCAGGACTCTTTGTCCTTCCCTGAATAATTAAAAAAAAATCCACTGCATGCCCCTCTAGAAAAAATTATACTCCCCCCTTTGCCATCAAAGAGAAGCATATAAATAAATTCTGATCCCATATAACAATAAGCTCAATTATGTAAGGAACACAGCAACCAGTAAGCTATCAATCTTACTACACTACGATTCCAACAGATGCCCCATGTGGCGTTGTGGTAAAGTTGGCAGTGCTCATTGGTGAAAAGGAACAATAAGGACCCCTGATAAGGAGGAAAATAGAACCACATGGGGTACTTCCTGCTGCAGTCTCCCAGTTCATGTAAGTAGAGGAACAGCTATGCCAATGGTAGAAATGCACCAAATGAATCTAATAGAAAAGCAGACAGCAGCTCACAGTTGTCTGCACTGAAAATAATCTAGTTGCCATTCCAGTTTACAAATATGCAAATAATAAATATAACCCCCTCTGCTGTTTGTGAACCTCCTCCCCAGGAGTCTACAATGAACCTCCAATTTCCTGATCCCCTTATCTTACCACAGCTAAGCAATAATCCCTTGAGGCAGGGCTACCAAATAACAGTATACCAAATCAAATCCTCCCCAGCAATTATGGTGAAAATGACAGCCTGTTTTTATTGGGTAAAAAGTTTTGGAACAAAGGAAACAAACTGCAAGACAAAAATTCAAAAAAAATGGAACTAGAAAGCCCACCCAGCAAGATCTCTCAAGCTGTGGGAGGCTGAGGAGAAGACAAAGTGCTGATTAGATCTAGCAGTATAGAAAATAATAAAGACCAGGGGCCAGAGTCACAAAATGTTGCCCTGTCATGCAAACTATGTTTTGCACCAAAGTGGTACTTACAAAAGCCCAGTTTGCACCTGCAAAGTTCTGAGGGGGCTGCAATGCAAAAGATGGTGAGGGGAGCTCTATATCTGCACAGTCCCATTCACTAAGCATTTAGCCCATGCAAGGGCCTTTTGCGGGGTTCCCTTGCATAGAGAAAATTCCACCAATAAAAAACTTCCTCTTAACTCCATGCAACCCCAATGGTTGGTGGAGGTAGTCCAAGGAGGCTCCCTGACCCACATCATAATGTCTTTGATAGTCTAGCAGTCCCTCTTCCCACAAAATTCCCTGCCCAGTACTTGTAAACTATTTTCCTGGTGGTCCAGTGGACCCATCCCCCATGCTCTGATCATTGTTCCTGTAAACAAATAATCCATGGTAGTCTTGTGGTTCACCCCATGCTCTGATTGCCATCCCTGTATAGCAACATAAAGCCCTGTTAGTCCAGTGGTCCCTCCCCACTCCCCCCCCACTCTGATCACTATCCCAGTATAAAAGAAAATCCCTGGGAGTTTAGTGGTCCCTCCCCCTTACTCTGATCACTGTCTCATATAAAAAATTTAATTCCCTGGTAGTCTGGCCTCTCCCTCTCCCTCTCCCCCATTCTCTGATCACAGTGCCATTGATGAAAAAAGTATTCCCTGGTAGTGTAGTGGTCCCTCAGCCATCCCTGGATGCCATTTGCTATCCCTGTAATATATGAAATAATCTCCCTGGTGGTCCAGTGGTCCCTCACCATCTCTCATCACCAGTAGCTGTCCTTATAGTTTTATCAAACAAATATGCTTTGGTAGTAGTGGTAACCCCCTTGCTGGATCACCAATCACAGCTCCAATACCATAGATAACTATGGTCTGGTGGCTTGTGGTCCATTCCCCCACCCAATCACCAGCCCGATGATGGCAACATATCTCCAGTAACCCCCAAACACAATACCCTGTAGTGTAACTGGACAGATGTCCATGGTAGTCTAGTGAATCCCCTTCCCCATTCCAGGATCCCCAGCACATGACTTTACAGATGTTCCCTGGTTGTCTAGTGTACCCCCACCCTGGCAGATAATGCCCTACCACTTCACTCCCACCATCCCGAACCAAGGCCAGCACTCAGCACAGCCCTCCTGTCACCACCATGGCTGGCCGCCGACTGAGCTGTGAATGAGTGTGTACTGTATACAGTATGCACTCATTCACAGTGACAGACAGTGCTGTCCCAGAGCTCCTGCAAACAATGAGTTGGATAAATGAAAAAGTGGTCAAAGGAATCGGGTGCGATAGGATGGGATTCCCCTGCCACAATACCAGTGAACTGCTGCTACTACTTCCAAGTACCCTCTACAGAATTACTGGGTAGTAAAAGGGCACTGACAGTAAGGAGTGACCCAGAGGTGTTGACTAGACATAGATACAGACACAGGCACAGGTAAAAGGGATACAAACAGGCCACTTAAAGCATCACTGCATTATACAGTATGATAACATAACATTAGTGGCAAAGCTATCCTAAAGAGCAGTTCCAAGGCAGGGGGAAGAAACCACTTCAGCTCACTGTCATCTGTAAGCAGTCCATGCCCTCCTTGATCAATGGATGAGGATGAATCACTGGTCAGTGATTATCAATACCACTGGAAGCAATTTTTGTTTTCAAGACTAATGACATTTATTATGGCTTCGGGTCCTGTTAACAGGGTTTTAACACTGAAATCAAGCCCTTAAAGTCAGAAAAGCAGAAGATGAAAACCCTGACTGGGACCATTTTTGGAAATCTGAGCAGCGTGAACACCTGCAATCACCAGGAAAAGGACGATAAGGGTAATACTTTTCAACATCTGTAAAACAAGCAAAAAAGAGACCGCTATTAAAAAAATTATTAAAAATCAGTGAATGATAACAACAAATCCTTTTTAAATTATGTTAACAGTACAAGAGGAGGACAACAAATAGTTGTGCCTTTGTAGGTTGAAGATACACTGATTGAAACTGAAATGGCAAAAATAATTAATAAATATTTCACAAGTGTGTTCCAACCTAAAACTTACAATATGATCAATATGTAAGATATATGCACTGCTGGTAAGTAAATCTGAGTCCATCATAACTGAGGAAATGTATCAAAGAAATTATGGAAGTTAAAGACTAATAAATCACCAGGGCCTGACAATATGGTGCATGGATTGCATCACAAGTCCTATGAAGACAGGTTGAAGGAACTGAACATGTACTCCCTGGAGGAGAGGAGGGAGAGAGGGGATATGATAGAGACATACAAGTATCTTACAGGGAGAAACAGAGTGCAGGAAAACACTATTTTTAAGCGAAAAAGATGTTCCAGGACTAGAGGGCATGGGATGAAGTTGGAGGGAGGACGATTCAGAGGAAACATGAGAAAGAATTTCTTCACAGAACGGGTGGTGGACAAGTGGAACACCCTGCCAGAGGAAGTGGTGGGGGCTGAAACAATCACGGGATTTAAGAATGCATGGGATAGACATAGAGGAATTCTAGAGGTCAGGGGTAAGGGGAAACAGACTTCTAGGAAAACAAACTGAACTTACAAGCTCAAATGGGCAGACTGGGTGGGCCATAGGCCCTTATCTGCTGACATTGTCTATCTATCTATGTATCTATGTAATATTCACCTGAGGCTACTTAGGGAACTTGCTAAGAAATTGGCTGGGCCCCTGGCAACATTATTTAATTCATCTTTGGACAAAGGGAAAGTTATTCCATAGTAGAAAATTGCAAATATAACACCAATATGCAAAAAGGGACCAAAATATGATTCTAACAATTATAGATCGATTAGCTTGACATCATCCTTGGGTAAAGTGATGAGAGAATTTATTAAAGATGAGATTGGAAAACATATAATATTGTGAATGAAGGATCAACTGATATCACTCAGCATGCTTTTACACATCACAGATTATGTCTCACTTATCTATTGCAGTTTTTTGAGCCGATTATCTATCTATCTATCTATCTATCTATCTATCTATCTATCTATATCTATCTATCTATCTGTCTGTCTGTCTGTCTGTCTGTCTGTCTGTCTGTCTGTCTGTCTGTCTATCTATTTATTTATTTATTTATTTATGTCTTTGAAAACCAGGTGAGCAAACTAATCCAGAGGACCATTTTCAGTTGTGACCCGGGTCTCCAAGGTGGCAAACACAACAAACATCAATACTAGGGCACTCAATGCTGGCTTCCCAATAGATGTTGTTTACCTCAATTTTTCCAAAGCTTTTGATTTAGTATCCCATTTGGAACTGATTCATAGACTGAATTAAATATAAATGTAAATATAGTCAGAAGGGTTAAAGCATGGCTAGATCAAAGGAAACAGAGGGTTTGTATAAGATGGTGGAAGACTAGGCTTGGTGACCAAGGCACCTAGCTTCAACTGAGCTCTTTTCTTCTAGGTTGCTTGAAAGGACAGAGCAAAGAACCTTACCAAGGCAAGGAAAGAATTAAGGATTCTTTTGGCTAGGCAGATTTACTATGTGTTGTTATTTTTATTTTGTACTCACAGGGATTGTTACTGTTTGTTGCTAACATTTTATTGCTTTATTTTTCTCTGATTCAAATTGTTGTTGCTGGGTATACCTTCTGCTGCAGTATTACAGGGTGTGCTTACAGATTACTGCTGTAATCTTCTGATTCAAATTGTCTTTTGCAAGGTGTATCTTCTGTTACTGTTTTATTTTTCTCTATAGCAAAGTATTTTATTACAGGGTATATCTTCTGTGAAATTATTACAGGTGGTGCTTTACAGGTTTTACAATTTTATCTATCATTAGGATAAGCTTTCAGGGCTACTGCATTTGTTGCTGGCTGATTATTTCTGCTCTTACCTCCTTACTTCTTTCATCCGTGGTTCTTCTTTTTCAGCAGTGAAAGGGCCCAGCCACCCACTCCAACCCCAACCACCCCACAGTAGACTCCTTTTATAGGGTAGCACAGTCTGGACATTTCCTGTAGCAAAGAAGGATGGGGCGGCTCCAAGGGGTATCCACACAGTGACCTCATTTACAGGGGCACTAGTAACTTAACTTGTTCTAACAAGTTATACAAAAACAAACAAACAAAACACAAAATCAAACTTTTGCTTTCATTTTCTTCCTTCTAATTACTCTCACCAGGTTATAAACCCAGCAGTTTATATGGAATGGATATCATTAACTGCAGGTAATGTGGAACACTTTTCAGAAGGGTAATTTGACAGGATTTAGGACACTGTCTTACATGCTGGGCCATTGGAGATCTAAAGACTTGGCTCCAGGCAGCATGGGCAGAGATTGCATGCCTCAAATTGCATATTCAGGAGGAAACATATTATAAGAACCTCTTGCCATTTCCCCAATATCCAACAGAAGCACTTTGACCACAGAGGATAGTTGGTCGGAGAGGTTAGTAGGTGGTTAGGAGTGGCAAATTGGGTGCCGCATCACTCAGCGCTCTCCAACATATCACCTCCACAAACCATATAAAAACTACAAACAGGTATCTGCCTCTATTTCCTAAATCAAACAAAGGGGCAGAGGACACTGCAGATCAGGACATTGCAGCACAGGAACTAACACAACAAAACTCACCCAAAACAGGAACCCAAACAAAAACAAGCAAAAAGGAAATAAAAAAAAACTTCTGATCATAGGAGTCTCCATGATTTGGGGAGTTGATACCTATCTCCAGCCTGGGGTAATGGTCAGATGTCTCCCAGGTACATCAGCATAGAAAGACACTGACCACATTGCTAAAACTGTTTGGGAAGCAGGAGAAAACATTGATGACCTGGTACACATAGGGACTAACGATCTTGCAAGCCAGACAGTTGTGGAGACCAATGAACACCTGACCAGGCTGGGTGACTAACTATCATCCATTTCATCTGGCATCTCCTTCTCTGAGATTGTGCCAGTCTGGGAGAGGGGAGCAGATGGACGGAAGGTCAGAGAAGGAGAGCTGGGGGAGCTAAACATGTGACTCAAGGGCTGGTGCCAGGAAAAAGGACACACATTTGTAGAGAATTGGCAACAGTTTTGGGAGTGAAAGTTCTTTAAATTTGAGGGACTGCATCTAACAAAGGAGGGAGTCAGTGCATTGGGGCAGATGTTTGATGTCTTTGCAGAATATTTAAACTAGCAAATATGGAGAGGGGTGCAGCATCCCATACATCAAATGGGAAGAACACCCCTCCCTCCTCAGCTAGTGGTCAAACAGGAGTTCAGCATGTTTATAGTTTATTTGCTTCACCAGGTAAGGAAAGAGATCCTGCTCCCCATATGACTCACAGGGGAAATGCCAGACCTCATCCAACAACTAACACACTGAAATCTGGCTAATGGAAAATCATGTACACAAATGCTTGCAGTGTGGGAAACAAAATCTTAGACCTGCAGGCAATAATGACAGAGGCTAAACTGGACAGAATAGCCATTAGCAAGACATGGTTTACCAATAACCACACTTGGGAGACTTCAGTACCTAGCTATGTACTGTTCAGAAGAGACCGAGGTGCAGAAAGGGAGGGTGGAGTGGCCCTTTATGTCAATGAAAATGTCGAAGCTGCAGAAATTCAGAATACGCATAAGGAGCCAGAAGAACTGTGGGTCACCCTGGAAACAGGAAATGGGACAGCCATACAAACTGAGGTTGTATATAGGCCTCCAGACCAGGGGGAGGACATATATACATAACTGTTAGAAGATATACAAAACATGACAGCTAATGGGGAGGTTCTGATAATGGGAGACTTCAACATACCAGGTACAGAGTGGTCAATACCAGCAGGAGCATCTGTCAGAACTAGATACATGGTGGATTCCCTACAGGAGGGACTCAAGCAACTAGTACAACAACCCACAAGAGACAGAGCTATCCTAGATCTAGCACTGACTAAAAGGGAAAGGATCACAGATCTCCAGGTAGAAGGTCACCAGAGGGCCAGTGACCATCACATGGTATGGTTCAATTTGGCCACTAGAACTAAATCATCCCATTCCAAGGCAAAAATATGGGACTTCAAAGGAGCTGACTTTGTTAAGATGGCCAACAGAGTTAAGCTAGCCCTGGCAAAAAGAAATACAGGTGACGGGGTACAGGTAAAGTTGGCTAGCATTAAAGATGCAATACTTGAAGCAACATTCCATTGTGTTAGAGAGAAAAGGAAGTGCAAAAGAATAAGGAAACCATGCTGGTTCTCAGAAACAGTCGCTGAAAAGGTCAGAGCCAAAAGGCTTGCCTTGAGGAAATATATGGTAATGCAGCAGGATGAAGATAGGCTGGCATACCAAACTTCCTTATAGGAAGCAGGGAAGGCAGTAAGGCAGGCAAAGCCCAAACCAAGGAAACACTAGGACAAACAGTAAAAGAAGGTGACAAGACTTTCTATAGATGCATTCATTCACCTACGCAGCCAGTATAATGTTATGCTTGTGCAACTGTGTTAGTTTGGTTTTGGCTCTTCGCACTCTATATTCCAGAGGAATTACCACCCTGTAGGGGTACAAAAGACAAGGAATCCTCAAAGAGGGTTCCACCCCTAGAGGTGCCACAGGATGATTCCCGTGGCTAAAGGTACCTTAGGAATCACCCTAAGGAGAGAAGTGCTTCTGCTGGAGGAAGAGGAGGGGAGGATGGTGAAGCACAGAAAAAAATTTCACAATGAAGCTGAGAGGAACTGCTTATATAGCTCAGGAAGTGGGAGTGGCTGGCTGCTTGGCCACTGAACTCCAGGCAAAGCCTTTCAAATTCAGTGACCTATGCAGCCAGTATAGTATTATGCTCATGCAACTGTGTTAGTTTGGTTTTGACTATTTGCACTCTCTATTCCAGAGGAATTACCACCCTGTAGGGTTACGAAAGGCAAGGAACCCCTTAGAGAGAGTTCCACCCATAGAGGTGCCACATAATGATTCCCATGGCTAAAGGTAACTTAGGAATCCCCAAAAGAAATTTAGTAAAATCATCCCCAAAGAAGGAGGCAACACAAAGCATATGAACAAGTAGTAACTTTGATGTAGTAGCAGGAACTGTGATGTAGTAGTAGAGAAGCATAGACAGTTTGATAACTTAATGAGATGCTCAGCTTGATAATGTAATGAAATGCCCAGGTTTGTGTAGCATGATACTAATGATTTGCTTTCAGATTAGGGGATTCCCTAAGGAGAGAGAGAATGGCAGGACATCCTCCACCTCCATCTAACAACAGAACCTCCTAAAGAAACTAGGGAACACTACTATGCTAACTAAGAGTTATGAACTGAGGCAAAGGAGGAGAGAAAAACACCCTATGAGGAGGAAATCTCTGGGGATCCAAGGCCTAGGTCACCTTCCCTCCAGGCTTGGGATATTTTATTTAGTGACTGCTCTGCAGCTGCAATTTTGAAAACCCAATTAAAGGGAGGTGGAAAATATTCCAATTTGGAGGAAGGCTCTCACTCAAACTCTCTAGTGGGAACATCATGGAAGGTTGTGAGAAAACTCTGCAACAATACGTCCAACCAAGACAAAGGAGGAAAGCAACAACTGCTGAGGCACTCACATGGCCTACCCACCCTAAAATCAAACCAGGTGAACCAGCGGCAGTCGTAGGGAGGGTGCGGTGAAGGTGCCTTGCTATGGAAACCACTAAAGTCAATGGCTAACCATTATAGTGGAACACTAGAGCCAAAGGAGGTAGCTTTTTCCACCCTTCATCGCTAGTCTTACATTCTATATCAGGAGCTTCTGTCACGTTGCAGGCAGCAATAGCCAAGCCTGGTGCAAGGACATTCACAACTATGAGCCAGGTGAGAAGGATTCCACCCCAAGTTGGACATGCTCAAGATGCTGACTAAATGGAGAGTGAGACCATTGGCTGCAGGAACCCTGCACCAGAATAGAATGGCTGGTATGCCCCAGAAATTGATTGAGAGTTGAAAAGCTGGTGAGCTGAATGAACATGGTGGGCTGAGATCGTAATGATCATTGAGTGCTGAGACTGTGCAAGTTCGAATGAAGAACTGAGTGCAGCAGAATCGCAGAGGCTGAAACTGAAAGGTTGATAGTAGGCATGAAGCAATGGTTTGCATAAGCAAGGAACAATGACTGCACAAGTAAGTATGGACCTGCTCGTAGGTCAGAAAACAGTAGTGTTAAGTGGACCTGCATGTAGGTCTGCATAACATAGGGCAAACAGCACTGAAAAGTGGGGAAAGCCAGCCAGACATTTCAAAGCCAAATCAAAGTGAAAAACTCTGAGGATTTTCAGAGGTGAAGACAGGATTTAGAACATAAATAATTAGCCACATTGGCCATGACCCCCAAACACCTCTTAGTCCCCACTGTAGGACAAACAAGGAAGCAATGGAAGGACCAACAACCACATGCAGATATTAAAGATAATTTAACAGCTTCAAGAGGAGCTTTAGCTAACCTCAGAGTGGAACAAGGTACAATAGCAATGGGAGTAAATGAAGCAGTAGCAGTAAGCAATTAGGCCTGTGCAGCAGTAGTGAAAACAATTGAGTACACTGTGTTGTAACTGCAATAAACAAAATAAAAGGAGGAACAATGCTCTGAAAGCACTGTCATTAGGCAGTGCAATGAGACTGTTGCAATGAGGTAATTATAACAAGCATGAGTGAGGTGTATAACTAGGTTCAAAGTAAATGTGAGTCAGGTGAAAGTAATCCAGTATGTAACGTGGAACAGGTATAATTGAGCTGAAACACACAGATCATGTTTGCCATTGCAGTGCAAGTAATTTAAGAATTGTGAGTAACCAAAAGCAAATAGTATGAACACTGGAGAAGCAGTATGCTAGGAGCTTAGAAATAAGGCCACCCCCCAAAAAGACAAAACCAAAGACACATAAACACAGAAAACAGGGAACAAAAAACAGAAGGAAGCACACACAGTCAAAGGCAACCTACAAACCAGAAGCAAGAAAATAAACACAGAAGCCCAGCAGAGACAATCATGAGCAGCGGGGGGAGGGGGGCACAGGGCCCAACCAGCTCAGAGGACAAACCAACAGATCTTTTGACTGCAAAGAAAAAATATTTTACAATGAGGCTGAGAGGAACTGCTTATATAGCTCAGGAAGTGGGTGTGGCTGACTGCTTGGCCACTGAACTCCAGGCAAATCCTTTTCAACTAGTGAAAGGAGAAAGTCCAGAGGGGGTATAACTAAGATCAAAGGGGATAAGGGGGCACGTGAGGAGGACGACCATGTAAAAGCATCTATCCTAAATAGATACTTCTGATCAGTATTTACTGAAGAGAAGATAGGGCAGTGCCCACTGCTCAGCACCATGGACACAGGGGGGAGAGAGGTGTGCACTAGTCCCATCACAAAATAAAGGGTCCTACAAGAGTTCAATAAGCTCAGGGTGGACAAAGCAATAGAACCTGATAGCATACAACCCAGGGTAGTAAAGGAGCTAAGGGTGGAACTAGCAGAGCCATTATCAGAACCGTTTAGTGAGTCTCTGAGCACAAGAAAGGTCCCAAAAGACTGGAGAATGGCTCATGTGATCCCACTCCACAAGAGTGGTAGCAAAGAGGAGGCAGGAAACTACAGACCAGTCAGCCTTACCTCAGTAGTGGGCAAGATTATGGAGGCACTCCTTAAGGAAAGGATAGTGCAACATCTGGAATCCACAGGAGCACAGGATCCAAGACAGCATGGGTTTACAAAAGGAAATTCCTGTCAAACTAATCTTATAGATTTCTTTGACTTGGTAAACAGAGTGGTGGACCAAGGGTGAGCAGTTGATTTCGCCTACCTTGACTTCAGCAAAGCTTTCGATACTGTTCCACATAGAAGATTGATTAATAAGCTGGGTAGGCTCAGGGTGGGTCAGACGTTGGTCAACTGGGTGGCAAACTGGTTGATGGATAGAAAACAGAGAGTGGTGGTAAATGGTATACAGTCAGAAGAGATGCAAGTCACAAGTGGGGTACCTCAGGGATCAGTCTTGGGGCCAGTCCTCTTCAATATCTTCATCAGTGACATTGCAGATGGACTGGAGGGTAAGGCTTGTCTGTTTGAAGATAATACCAAGGTCTGCAACAGAGTAGATGATCCAGATGGGATGGGCAGAATGAGAAGAGATCTGGATAAACTAGCAAAATGGTTGGAAGAGTGGCAACTGGGGTTTAATGAAAAAAAGTGCAAGATCATTCACATAGGGAAGAGAAACCCTGATGTCACCTATAAGCTGGGAGGGGAGTTGTTGGCAGTCACAAGGGAAGAAAGAGACTTGGGCATCATCATTACTGATGACCTGAAATCATCCAAGCAGACCACTAAAGCAGTAGGTAAGGCTAGGGGATGTTGGGGTGTATTAGTAGGGGTATCAGAAGTCAGAAGAGGGAGATAATAATCCCTCTTTAGAAGACACTGGTAAGGCCCCATCTGGAGTACTGCATGTAGTACTGGAGTACCTTCACAAGGACATAAACCAAATGGAGGCAGTCCAGAGAAGGGCAACCAAAATGGTGCAGGGACTTCAACAGAAAACATGAGGACAGATTAACAGAGCTCAATATATATATATATAGCTTAGAGCAAAAGAGGGAGAGAGGTGATATGACTGAAACTTTCAAACACCTTAAAGGCATTAACAAGGTGAAAGAGTCTAACAGTTTTCAGTATAAGAAAAATAGCAGGACAAGAGGACACAGCATGAGATTAGAGGGTGGCTGATGAGGGGGTAAGGTGAAGAAGTTATTTTTCACAGAAAGGGTGGTGGATGAATGGAACGGCCTACCTCAGGAAGTGGTGGATATGAATACAGTGCAGGGCTTTAATCAGGCAAGGGATAGGCATAAGGGAGCAATACAGATGAGCATGAATATATAGGCCATTGATAGAGCAAAGTCTGATGGCACATTCATAATTAAGAAAAAGAAATGGGCAGACTAGATGGGCCTTGCAGTCCTTATCTGCCATCAACTTCTATGTGGCTATGTTTCTATGTATTCCATTGAGTGGGGATACATGACCAGTGGTGTCTTTCAGGGATCGGTGCTGGGACTTCCCTTTCTTACATTCTCTTACACGTATCTTCAAGGAACGTCTTGCAACAGTATGACTTTTGGAGGTGTGTGACCCTCCTCCAAATACAGTGCTAACTGTAGCAGGTGTGACCCTACCAGACCAATATATGCTGAGCTGTGTATGACAGCAGTTTGACTGTGTTGGTCTGCACTTCTAAGAAAAGGTCCATTGCAATCAGCAGTGGTATCGTGTATGCAATTAGCATACCAACATCAGCCAAACTGCTGTCATGCACAGCTCGACATCAAATCCCTCCCGCTTCCTTCCTCTGCTATGTTCTCCCCCTCTCTCATTACTCTTCTCCTGGCCCCCTCCTTGTGTGCCAAGGGGGGTGCCCAATCCCGCTTGGCTCATGCACCCCCCAGCACACTGTGTGGCCAAGGGGGGTGCCCAATACCCTGTCGGCTTTAGCCCCCAAAACAAAAGCAACCAGTTGGCATGCTGGGATTCCACCCCAGCATGCTCATGCTTCCCTCACACACACACACACACACACACACACACACACACACACACACTGTATGGCTGTCAGTTGTGCCCAATCTCCACTGGCTCCAGCCCCCCACCCTCTCAACAAACACAGAGGTGGCATGCTGGTAGTCCACTCCAGCATAACAATAGCATCCTTTTTTTTTTAAATTCCTGTGAAACAGGAAAATGGTCCCTCAGTGAGTCCATCGCCCCCTGCCAACACTCGTCCACCCTCTGTGCACCAAACTCTCCACAACCCCCCCCACCTAGGTGGCACGCTGGGAGCCCAATCCAGTGTACCAACAGCATCCATTTTTTTGTAATTCCTGTGAAAGAAGAAAATGGTTCCTCGGTGAGTCCCTGGCCCCCCCAGCCAACCCACACCCTCTATCTGTGCACCGACCTCCCCACACCCCCCTCAACCCATACTTACATTCAGAGCCCAGCGCAATGATCTTCGGTGGACCAAGAACATGTCTCACTCTTCAAAGCGACTGTGAATGGAGAAAATGCTGGTAAGCTGTATAATGGCATAAATAGAGTTTTTCCAACTTAGGTGGATATCTCACCCATTTTTTTTTTACTTTTGGCACCAAATTTTCAACATGGTGTTCTTGGCACCCCTTCTCATGATTTCAGTCACTGTCGTGGCATTATTCGGTCCCAAAAGGTCATTTCGTGGTCACTGCATGGAATCATCTTTCAGGACCAATTAATGAAATAACAGTGTCAGTGTTCATGAGGTGGGCTCTCAAAAAACATATGTTGCAAATTTGGTGAAAAAATTCCAAAACATGACTGTTTTACAAGCATGCATTGCACACTTTTCACGCACGCTTGTAAGTTCATGAATCTGTAATATTTTCACTCCAGATTTTTAGCATAGGCATATTTCTACACATCTTTATGAATAGTGCAGCTGTCATTTTTCACATCCTGGCCAAAATGTATTTTCGTGCTTCCGGTGCAAAATAGCATGGTTACTGTTGGAAATCAGTGTTTGCTACAGAGTAAGAAATCTCAGTGACACTGTTCATGAGCAGAGGTCCTAAAATGCCAGTGTTGAAAATTTGGTGACAAAAGTCCATAAAATGGCTGTGTTATGAGAGTACATTGCACAGTTTCTACACACACTCACAAGTTCATAAATTTGTAATATTTCCATTCCAGATTTTCAACATTGTCATTTTCCCGCATCTCCTTATGACCAGTACAGCTGTCATTTTTCACATCCCGGCTGAAATGTGTTTTCACACTTACGGTGTAGAATATCACAGTCTCTGTGGGAAATCATGTTCAGTACAGAGTAAGAAAATCACAGTGACACTGTTCATGAACAGACATCCTAATATGCCTATGTTGAAAATTCAGTGCAAAAAATTCCAAAAAATTACTGCTTTATGAGCGTGCTTTCCGCAGTTTCCATGCGCACTAGTAACTTTGAGAATTTGTCATATTTTCACTCCAGATTTTCAACATTTGCATTTTACCATATCTCCTTATGAACAGTACAGCTGTTATTTTTCACATCCTGGCTGAAATGTGTTTTCACACTTCTGGCACAGAATAGCACAGTAACTGTGGGAAGTAAGTGTTCGGTACATAGTAAGAAGATCATAGTGACAGTGTTCATGACCAGAGGCAACAAAATGCCTACATGGAAAATTTGGTGAAATAATTCCACTGAATTACTGTGTCACAAGTGCGGGTTGCGCAGTTTCCACATAGGCGCATGCCTTTGAGCATGCCCAGGGCATTAGGGTTCCTAAGACAGACACTTAAGAAGTACAAGGGTGAATTATTGATCAGTTCAAGAGGAGTTGCAGACAGGTACTCTGTTGGGATATGGATCCTAAAGGAACATGGACACAACTGGGGGGGTGGCCTGCATAAATGTCAAACACCAGTGCAAATATTTGCAAGTGAATGTTTGGCATTGACAAATGCTTGTAATATATTTATTTCATCTATGCAAACTTTTCCATCATCCTGGACAAGCAGAATAGCAGATGACACAAAATTGGGAACAGTAGTTAATAATAAATCTGCTATAGTACAGCTTCAGAAGTATTTATATAATTTAGAAAACTGGGCTAAAAAATACAAACTGAGCTTTAATGAGAGAAGTGCAAGGTGATATATTTTCGAAGTAAAAAAAAATGGCCAGGTTTACTCTCAATGGCAAGGAATTAGATATCAATGATAAGGAAAGACACCTAAGTATTATAATAAGAAATATTATGTTATTTAATGATCATACTAAATAAATCGTGATAATGTAACAACTACTAGGATGTGTACTGAAACATATTAAAAGTGGAGATGAAAATGTTCTATTGCCACTGTACTGTGGTCTGGTGAGACCCTATCTGGAGTACTGTGTATCCTTTAGGGCACCATATAAATATAGGCAGTATCCATTTTATAAAGAAGGTACAGAGAATAGCAACCAAGAGAGTGACTACACTAACTAATTTGACATATGAAGAAAGATTAAGCTAGATTTATATTTTCTGGAATATAGAAGTTTAAGAAATTACCTACAGTGTATTTAATAAGGACTAAGGAGGCAATATAGCGCAGTGGTCTAAGGCTCTGAGCTGCAAATTTGGTGACATCCAGCAGACCAGACCTGGGTTTGAATCCCACAGCTTCCACTTGCATACTGTGTGACCCTGAGCAAGTCACTTAACCCCCTTGTGCTCCCAGGTCGCTCCTGTAAAAAAGCTTTCAGCTTAGTGTGCTATACCTGGTTAAACAACTAAAAAAAATAATATTCATACGAACATATGAAAACTGCCAGCAGATACTAGCCATACTGTCTATCAAGTCTGCTTGAGTGTGCAGTTAGCAGACCATACTGAAGCTGCCCATTCCTTCCCTACCCACTCCTCTGAAATCATGCCCTTGCCTTCTGATACCACGTTCTCCTTTGCCCTCTTTGTGAACTTCCTGTTGACCCTGCCCTATCCATCTTAAACCTGCCCACCAAGATTGTATCAAAGTATTTAAATATCCATGGGCCCTATGCCCTACTGTACGCATGATGCCAAAGCACCAAGTAAACTGGGTGCATTGGCTTAATTACATGGGAATGCTGTCAAGTGGTGTCTGCACAGCATTCACCAATGAGGTGCACAAAAACTATGTGTCTAATCCCCTGGCCACGCAGATTGCAACATGTCGGGAGCAGGCCAGGGGCATGCCAGCACTATGCACCATTCACTAAGGTACATAATGCTTTATGCAGGGGGGGTGGAGGAATGACCATGTCACAGCTGCTGTGACATTGCTGTAACCCACTGTGTGCCCCCATGGACATGACTCACCAGTCATGGTGAACCTGGGTGTCCAACCTCCATGCCACCTAAGCCCATGAGTCCATTGGTGAGGGCTGGGGATGCTGAAGTGGAGAGGGCCCAGATACTGAGGTGTCATGTCCTGGTAGTGGCATACCCCCCACACCATGGTAGACCCATCCTTGTAATGCCAGGCATTACCCCCACACATGCCATCCCTGACTCTGGTACTGTCCATGCCCCACAATATATGACTGCCCAGGTCCCCAATGGTGTCATACAGGATGCCCCCTGCCATAAACACAGGTGCCCTGAACTCCACTATCCAGTTCCCCTACCCCAAAATATGATTCTTCAGGCCTCAATCAGGAAAACACAACTGTTGGTGTTTACCAATGCCCTGTATTATTTTTGAAATGTAAGTTTATTTCCCTTGCTAATGGAAAACAAGATGGTGGCAGCATGAACTTGGATTCTGCATTGGTAGTCAAGAATCTTGTTTCACGATCAAGAATCCTGTTTTGAGCCTCACATCTAACTTTCCCCATAGGAAATAATGTGAACCTTTAAAATTGAATAACTTTGGAACAGATTATTTTTTTTAACCAAACCTTTAAAAGGCACCACTGTGAACCAAGACCTACTGTATATACCCTAAAATGTTCAGATAAAAATTTCACACTATTTTTGTGTAATGCAGTGACAAAGAATTTGACAATAAAATGGTAATTTAGATGTTTTTTAAGACTCCATGAGCCAGATATTCGAAATGTTGCCCTTGGGCTAAATTAGCAGTGCCCACTGTGATAAAATTGCCTGAACCAAAGAGCCACCATATTCAAAAGGAACAGCCTGGTGATAAACCTGCTGAATACAGTATGCTAAGGAAGCCAGGCAAACTGGGCTGGGAGTTCAGGGCAAAAATAGCCCAGGAATAAGACAGCACTTAAAATAGCAAACAAGACAGCACTGAATATGGCACCTGGGCAGGCAATGCAAACACCCGTTACATCGTCACCACAGTGACTCCCTAACGGTGAAGACCATCACAGCTCCAGTAATCGGGCAAACCCACCTGTCACTGTGATGGTTGTGTGGCGATCAGGACTGCCTCACTGAGTGTTTATCGCCCCTACAAGGGAGGTTGGGGGCACACTGACATCCCGTGGCTATAATGCTGACAGCAGTGGATGTAGGCGCTAGTGCTGTTGAAGCACTATAGGTAAACCAAAACAACCACAGGAACACAGTGCAGAGGTAAGCCACCATGCCCTGGACCACATGCAAAGGAGCACAGGTTGGAAAGTGATTCCAAGATCAGACAGCAGTGCAGAACCCAGAAACTGACACACACCGAGCCAGGGGAATGGCCAGAAGCCACCAGGACCCATGAGTGAAATCAAAGAATAGTACAACCCTATGGAAAAAGCCAAGCACACAACAATGACACAAGACACAGTGAAATTCTGAGTAAGGCATGTATAATGTGACAAACACAAAGTAAAGTCAACAGGTAAATCAAACAGGGAACAACAACAAGAAACACAACAAACAACAATGTAATGAAAATAAAAAAATGCAAACACTAAAAGGAAAACTACAGCAATCACAACTACACTTACTACAACTATTTACACCACAACAGAACCTACTGTTACTACTGATACCAATTCTACATCCATGATTAGAAGCAATGCTATAAAACTGATTAAACTACAACTACAACTAAGCTAAGAAACATGCTGAGCATATGTACAGAGGATGACAAGGATGACAAGCAACAGAAAAGCAATGCAACAAGAGGAAACAGGGATGTAGACACAAAGCAATGAGGTAAAAGGGCAGAAACAGAACCATCAGTCCAGTAAGGGGGGAGACGAAGGCAAACAAAGGAGTGAAGACGGCTATTGCTGGGCACTGGAATGATCCAGCAGATGTGCCTCCAGCATACTGGCCACCCTCCTCATCTTTACAATGAGCACAGCCTGCTGCCCAATGATTGTCTGCTGTTGATGCACGATCCACCATGCACAGCTGCCCCACCATGCCCAACAGCAGCCATCACCACCCACAGGGCAGGCCTGTGCTGCACAAAAGGCACAGGATGACCAGAGTTCCAGACCTATAATCCAGGCAGCCCTGTCATCATAGCATGTGGCTCAGCAGGACCTGCATGAGTTTTGGAGAGAGATGTACCATGAACTGTCACAGCTGCAGGACACAGTAGGCTCTGCCCTTGCCCATGGTGAGCAGTGTGCAGAGGAGCGGATGCCCCACATCCTGGCAACCATCAGCTGTGACTTTGGGGGGCTCATGGCCACTGTACAGGATCTAGTGGATGAGCTGTGGGCAGCACACATGGTTAGCCAGCAGGGTGCACACAACACACAGTGCAGCAGCACCATGCGTGTACACTGGCATGTCTGCAGTGCACACAGGGTGGACTCAGGCTCTTCAACACCTGCATTCCCAGTCCTCCATGTGGTGTCATGGGTGCACACCTTCTACATCTGGTTCTGCATCCTCCTGCCTCTTTCAATTGCTGCTTGTAATACACACAGTCAGTGGCTGGCCATAGAGGTGAGAGGTGGGCTGTGCCAGTCGCCAGCTGGGGAAGGGTGAGGAGGTGCTGGGTGGATTGTCAGGGATGGATGGGGGTATGGGCGGCCACTTCACTACCAGGTATTGCTAAATAGAACTCAATTTTATTATGATGGGGGGTGCTAGACTACCAGGGAAAGGAATATTAATTATTAAGAACTACAGATCATGGGTGGGGGAGCACTAGACTGCCAGGGATATAATTATTACAAAAATATGGATAAAGACACATGGGGGGGGCACTAGACTACCACAGATAATAAAGAAAGCTATTAATAGGATACTCATTTGGGGAGGCCTCTAGACTACCAGGGATAACATACAACATTATTTACATTGCTATGATGGGGAGGGGGCCACTAGACTACCAGGAATAATAAAAAGTAAACTTTTTTAATTCATATTCGGAAAAGGGAAGCCTCTTG
The DNA here is from genome assembly GCA_016271365.2 of Neoceratodus forsteri. Taxonomy (NCBI): domain Eukaryota; kingdom Metazoa; phylum Chordata; order Ceratodontiformes; family Ceratodontidae; genus Neoceratodus; species Neoceratodus forsteri. The sequence goes on along the minus strand of CM057456.1, from coordinate 679,378,842 downwards.
AGCAAAACCCACCCTTATTTTACTTAATAGGGCTCCCCTGGGCTACAGAAATTGATTTTTAAAATCTGGCCATCTCATCCCTTGCTCTTTGTTCATGAGCAAGCAATTTCTTTGACCGCCAGCATGCATCACGAACGAAGGACGAGATGGCTAGATAAAAAAAATAAATTTTTTCAGCTCAGGGGTGTCCTAGCAAGACAAATGAGGGTGGGTTTTACTCAGGGGGCTTCGTTCTGATGAACCATGGTGGTGGATTACTGCAATTGTGTAAATTTTGTAAATTACACTAGTTTTTATTCTTTGGTCGTGACCATGCAAATTCTTTGATCGCGAGCCTACAAATTCTTTGATCATGAGATTCTTTGATCGTGATCATGCATCGTAAGGGTAGGATGAGATGGTCAGATTAAAAAATACATTTTCTCAGCCCAGGGGTGTGCTAGGAAGTCAAATGAGGGTGGGTTTTGCACAGGGGGCTTTGTTCTGTTAAACCATGGTGGTGGCTTACTGCAATTCTTTCAATTTTGTAAATTCTTAAAGTTTTAATTCTTTGTTCATGAGCCTGCAAATTCTTTGATCACAAACCTGCAAATTCTTGGATCGTGAGATTCTTTGATTGCCATCTTTGATCGTGAGGACAGGACAAGATAGCCAGATTTTTTACAATGAAATAGATAGGGAAATTTTATCAAACTTTAAGATTTAATAACTTGGAAACAGTTTGCTCTTTTTACTTGAAATTTGGAGGGTGTTTACAGAATGTCCTGTAGATGTGAATTATTTACATGTCGGAGAAATTTTTTTTTTTGTGGAGCTATTGATTGGCACACTTTACGTGTTGCGGACAGTGTTTTGCTTTCGGTGGTGGCTTGAAATTGACAGAATACTTAGTCTTAGTGTCATGGATGTAGTTTTCAGTTGTTGTGTGTGTTAAATGTTAACAGGTGTGGAACTGTGCCAGTCTGACATGTGAAAATCTTGTACATTAAAAAGTTATATCTCAGACATGGTTTGGTCTTTTCACTTGAAATTTGATGGGTGTTGACAGCATGTCTTGTGGATGAAAATTACAGTGTTTCTATGTCAAAAAATATTTTTTTGGTGCAGATATGGCATTGTGTAATTTACGTTCTGTGGACAGCATTTTGCTTGTGGTAGTGGCTTGAAATTGATAGCATACCTAACCTTAGTGTCATGGATGTAGTTTTCAGTTGTTGTGTGTGTTAGATGTTAACAGGTGCAGAACTGTGCCACTCTGACGAATGAAAATTACAAATTTTGACATGTCATATCTTGGACACGGTTTGGTCTTTTTACTTGAAATTTGAAGAGTGTTGACAGAATGTCCTGTAGATGTTAACAGAGGTGTTTACGTGTCAACCATATATTTTTTGCAGACATATTGTGTGGCACAGTTAACATTTTGTGGACAGTGTTTTCTATTGTTGTACTAGATTAACATTTGTTTGGTGGCTGGCCTTGCTGTTGTGAATGTACCTTTAAGTCATTGGGTGTGTAATGTGGCCTGACACTTACAAGTTGGTTGGAACGGGGAGCCCTTCCCACCAACTTGCGCAACTTTCTACTTTTCTATTCTTTCTTAAAAAGTAAGGAAATTCTATGCAAAAAACTTCATTCATGCATCCATTAGTGTTCTTCTACAGTGACAAAAGTGAGGAAATTAAATTTTAGAGTTCCCACCCCTTGCATCCTATGCCAGCCCTCCCCCACCAATAGGCATCGGGGTGTCTGTTGGAGTCCTTGGCCCTAACTCTCACCCCATTCTCCTACACTGCACCACCTCAGTTTGTTTACACATGGAATGGGGTGAGAGTTAGGGCCAAGGACCCACAATGCACACCCCCTGATGCCTGTTGGTGGGATAGGCTGGGGAGGGGTGCAAGGGGTAGGAACCCTAAAATCAAATTTCCTCACTTTTTTCACTGTAAAAGAATCCTAATTGATGCATTAATGACTTTTTTAGCATAGAATATACATATATATAAAAAAATCACATATGCCCCCACAATGCAAAGCATCAAGGGATGCATATGGAAATCACCAAAGAATGTGATGCTGGTCCAACTTTAAGCAGAATTGCATGGTGCTGAAAGGCCTCTCACACAGTTTGTAAAGGGTGCTAACAGAAGACATAGACACATGTTTCATCCTACCAGAACTCATCCGTATGCCTCGTCTGTTTGACACCCCAGTGGAATGGACCAGCTACCCTTAAGGCAGTGTGCCTTGGATATATTGTGGTGAACCCATTAAAATAATAAACTATTCAAAAGACAAAGAACCTCAGTGCGCAAACACTGAAGCAAGGGTTACCCCAAAGGGCATTTGGCTGGGAAGCCAAGTTTCAAGAAAATACAAAATCACACATGCCCCCACAATGCAAAGCATCTGTGAGATGTTGGCTGTCTTCCCTCCAAATTTCAGCTCAAAAGACCAAACCATTCTTTTGCAGCAGGGTGGCAAAGAACTGCTGTCATTTTGGCCATAGTCTGGAAAAGTAGTGTGATTTGCGAAAACTTTCACAAAATTTGCGAAAGTGTCATGAATGTAACACTACTTTGTGACACTACTTTTTTCAGAAATTTGAAAAACATATTTCTGGGGTGTTAAACCCCAAAATAAAGACATGGCTAGCATCCTTAGGACTCAAATAGGTAAACACAAAAATAATTATGTCCCTAGATGGTCCCAAATTTAAATGGCGAGCATTTCTGTGATCAGTAACTGAAAAGGAAAATGGCTGACCCACAACACTACTAGGGCCATTTGTGACACTAAAAAGTGCTTTTGTGAAAGTGTCAAACTTTTTTTTAACTTTTCCCATTGACTTATAATGGGAACTTGTTTTCTGAATAACTTCTGAACTGTTTAATATTTTTTCACAAAATCTTTAAAAGACACATCAGGGACCCATCCACACATTCCCTGAAGTTTTCAGGCCAGCTGCACAAACCATGCAACCTGTAAGCATGAGCAAAGAATGCACAAAAAAAATGTAAAGATGCATTTGGATGTTGCTTAATAACTCCATAGCCGTATATCTGACAAGTATGAAAGTTGGCATATCCCTAGGTATATAGTTACACCCCATACCTGCTGAATTCCAGGCAAATCTATGGAACAGCGGCAAAGTTATTAAGGTACAAATATATTCATTGCAAAAAAATCCATTTAATGCATCATTTAGGGTTGTTCCATAGCGATAAAAGCAAGGAAATTCAGTGTTAGGGTTGAAAGCCCCCCTTGCACCCTCCAGCCTGCCCCAAACTGGCATTGGGGTGTGCATTGGGCTTGTCAGCCCTAACTCTCACTCCATCACATAAGTAAACAAGCTGAGGTATAGGAGAATGAGGAGAGAGTTAGGACCGATGAGTTCAATGCACATCCCAATGCTGGTAAGGGGGTGGGATGGGGTGCAAGGGGGGCTTTCAACCCTAACACCAAATTTTGCTGTGGAACAACCCTAACTGATGCATTAAACTGAGTTTTGTTGCCTATGTATATATATATATATATATATATATATATATATATATATACATATTTTTCATGGAAGAAAAATCCATTTAATGCATCAGTTAGGGTTGTTCCACAGTGACAAAAACAAGGAAATTCAGTGTTAGGGTCGCCACCCCTTGTGTTTGGGGTCATTGGCCACAGCTTTCACCCCATTCCATGTGTAAATAAGTTGAGGTAGTGCAGCATAGCAGAATGATGTGAGAGTTAGAACTGATGACCCCAACACACAGCCCGATGTGTGTTGGTGGGGATGAGGTGGGTGTGGGGTGCAAGGGATGACAACCCTAACACCAAATTTCCTCACTTTTGTTGCTGTGGAACAACCCTAACTGATGCATTAAAGTGATTATTTTTCCATGAATTTCCCTTCTTTTTGAGAATGAGCACTATAAATAGTGAATGGAGTGTGGTGGTGGTGGGAGTGTGTGGCCTACCATGTGAGTTTTTGTTACTTCACTGCACAAAAACTGTATGACCAACTGAAATGAAACTTGTTAAATGAAGATATGTACCGTGCCATACCATGTGTCCAGAATTGTGTGTACACCTGTTCAACGGTCGCACTGCACCAGGAGCAAACAACATAACATGCACAATTCTGCAACTGTAATGGCCAGAGAACTGATAATTGGCACAGTGAAAGAGGAAGTATACATCTTTGCACATTCCAAATGACAGGCAAATTGGATGCATGGTTCAGAAGTTATTGGAGCATAATAAACCAAATTTTCATTCATTGGAGTGGCATAATTCCTCATCTGCTAATGTTCTACACACAAAACCACTGCAAAGCACCTCCATGTCACTAGGGTTACCTATGCTATTAATTTAAAGACAGTAACACCATGCACTAAATGTTACCTGCATCACACAGTATCTCTGCAGTGAATTTGTTTTCAAACATATAAACAACATAATTCACATTTCCAAGACATCTACTCAACACCCTCCAGATTTCTTGTCACAAGACCAAACCGTCCCAGAGATATTCAATTTTTATGTTTCTGTACCTTTAAGAAGTCTTCCACCACAAATGGTGGAAATCGTGGCTGAAAATACACTAAAATAGTGGAGCTGGTGGCTGAAAAATAAGTACCTGTAAAGCAGGCCAACTTCAAAAGGCCATAACACTAGAACGGAATAACATGTTTTTACCAAATAAAAACTGACATGTTCCATGAATGAAGGTCTTTCTACCTGCCAAGTTTCAGACCAATCAACAACACACTGATTGTGCTATGCATCGTGGAAGACAGTGCAGAAAAATAGCAAAAACAATGTTTTGCACTGCACTACACAAACGCAAAAACACAAATGGTAATGTTAATGCAAAAGGTGATGGAAACAGTGAGGTAAAATAAAGTAGTGATGCTAATGGTAACGCAACTCAAGCGCAAATGGTAAAGCACATGGTGAAGCAAACGTACAGTAAATGATAACACAAACAGTAAGAGAAATGTAAGTGCAAATGTAAATGAAAACTGAAATGGTAATGCAAACACTAGAGTCAACAGAAACACAAATGTTAACGAAAACAGTAACGCAAACAGTAACGGCGCTGCCAAAGGAAACAGTAATGCAATACATAACAGAAATGCTACAGAAAATGTAAACACTAAGGCCAACAGAAAGGCAAATGCAAACGGTAACAAACACCCACACAGTAATGGTAACGCAATTGGAAATGCAAATGGTTACAGTAGGAGCAATGATGACACCAAAGGGGAAGACTAACACAAAAGGAAACACAAATGCAAGAGTGTACACAAATGCAAATGGTGACGCATGTGGTCACAGTAACACAATTGGAAACACAAATGCAGATGCTTACGGTAACACCAATGAAGACGCCAAAGGAAACACAAATGCAAACAGAGATGCAAACAGAAGTGCATACGCAAACACAAATGGTACTGCACATGGAGATGCAAAAGGAAATGCAAACAAATACAGTAATGGAACCACAAATGCAAGCACAAACACAAATGCAAAGGCTAACGCACATGGTGATGTAAACGGAAATGCTAACCCAAATGGTTATGGAAACGCAAGCGGAAATGCTAACTGTAACAGTAACGTAAATGCACACACTTTTTCCCCCAAAAAGGTGCATTCAGAAGCACAGTGAATACAAAGAACGTATGCATAATAATCGCCTTCTGAGCAGAAAATGGACACTTGGAATACTTAATTGCTTATATCTCAGGAACTGTTTATTTAAAATATCATATCATTTATGACTTTCCTGGCTAGTTTTGCACTTAGCCCCCTCGTGGGGGTCTAAGCATTTTTATGACAAAAAATCCTCATCTCGAAGCATTTTCGAGATATGGGCTCCAAAAAGCACAGCAGATGCCATAATGTTAGCCTATGGAACAAATTATACAATTCAGAGTGCTGTAACTTTGCAGCCCGCTAATATTTTGTCACCAAACCACCAAAAGCCACAGCTCTGGGATCTTGGCTTTCTTCTCTCCAAATTTTAGCCCAAAAGACCAAATTGTTCTTTTGCAACAGAGTGGCAAAGATTCCTTATTGTTTTGGGCATAGTATCACAATGTAGTGTCGCAATTCACAACACTTTCACAAAAAAAATCATGAAAGTGTTGAATGTGTGACAGTACTTTGTGACATTACTTTTTACAAAAATGAAAAAAAAACATATTTCTAGGGTGTTTAAACCCCCCAAAAAAGATATGGTTATCATTCTCAGGATTTGACTGAGTGAACACAGCAAGGATTGTGTCTGTAGAGGGTCCAAAATTTAAATGCCAAGCATTTCTGTGACCACTAACTGAAAACAAGATGGTAGATTTGCGACACTTCAAGGGTAATTTGTGACACTAAAAACTACATTTGTGACATTTTTGCATATTTTGTTAATTTTTCCCATTGACTATAATGGGAAACATGTTTTTTGAATAACCTTTGACCGTTTAATATTTTTTCATGAAATCTTCAAAAGGCACATCAGGGACCCTGGCTGCATGTTCCCTGAAGGTTTCAGACCAGTCATGCAGACATGCACCCTTTGCAAACTGTGTGAGAAGCCTTTCAGCACCATGCAATTCTGCTTAAAGCTGGCCCAGCATAACATTCTGTGGTGATTTGCATATGCAGCCCATGATGCTTTGCATTGTGTGGGCATGTGTGATTTTTGTATTTTCTTGAAACTTGGCTTCCCAGCCAAATGCCCTTTGGGGTAACCCTTGCCTCAGTGTTTGCGCACAGAGGTTCTTTGTCTTTCATATATACACATACATATACATGTAAAGACATATAGATATATGGATGCATTTGGAAAATTCCAACTCGACTCCCCAATGGAGGCGATTGAGTAATATTATCAGGAACATTAAAATCAGTTGTTATCAGTACAAGTGTCTGACTTACAGTAGTGCACAATTGTATACATGTATGTAATTTAGTTCTTACACAAACCACACTTAAATTGGATATGCTAATAGGTACTATATACATCAGCAAAAATTATCAAAGCAGTAATCAGCATTCACAGTGAATTAATGGAGTACCTACATCACTAAAAACCTTAAGCCAATAATAAATAATGGTTGCATACAATACTATGAATATTAAAGTAATAATCTGTTATTGAGAAAATAGCACTGCTTGTTAATAAACTAATATTTACCATAACACTCTTTATTACTGTTAATTATATCTGTATGATCTCACTACAAACTAGAAAAGTTTGACTAAATATTTATGTTCTGTTAAGTGGTATATTAAGAATATGTTTAAATACTTGTGAATTCAATAAAGTAAAACAGCAAAATAGTTAGCATTGTTTAATACATTAATTAAATAGCAAGTAAGACAACTGCTAAAAACGTAACAGTACTGACTGTAACTAAATAATGTATTACTAATCATATATATATATATATATATATATATATATATACATACATATATATATATACACAACACAGATGTATGAAAAGAAAACATACATACTAGTACACTGTTGCAATAATATATGGATGTATTAAGTCAAGTCACAAAGGGCCAAAAAAACAAAAGTCCCACCTGGTAATACTCAACATGTCACAGAGTGATGCCTATATCAGAGTATGATACTCATAAGTACAGGTCAGCAGATCATATAAGAAACAGTGTGCAATTGTGCTAACACCAAAGTGGCACAAACAAATGCAGGATATCCATTACTCATAAAAGATCCAAATATTATAATGACGCACTACAAGTGTTTAAAAAGAAATGCGATACACAGCATTGCCATGCACATGGCCAAGTATTGTGCCTTGGTAGAGGCACACAGTAGGCAAATGTGCCAAGTAATACTTGTTATGGCTGCATATGAGTTACTCAGAAGAAAAGACAAAGACAGAACAGGAGGACCAGATAGTCATATCTCTTTTGTCATCTCAAAGTCTTTCTTAGACATCCAAGTGAGGTTTCTCTAGTGACTGTAAAGACAGTTGCCACTGATTGAAGACCACTGCAACTATTTTCACTGTGTTACTGATTAATGCAACTATCTTATGTCAGATTGAGTAAACATATGCATGTAAACCATGCAATGTGCTAACAGTGTAATGTTCAATTCAGATTTGCATAAAAAACAATGGAGTTAATGTAGCAGAAGTCACTCTGTAACAAAATGGACAGCAAGTTATATCACATGTTGTATGACTATTCTTCTGATGTATGAAAACTGTGGTAGTTCTTCAATATCAGGACATATGCATTTGTTAAGTGTCGCAGTAGCTTCTGTTTAAAAGTGCTTGTGAAGTCATTGTATTCAACCCAGCCAGTTCTGTACCTCAACAAAGAAGTGTAATTTCCAGAATGTACAGACTCTCCATAGTGGTAGATCACAGCCTGAGTGTCAAACACTGCTTGGTTAAATATAATTCTACCAGCTGTGAAATTTGTGATAGGTGTGTCAACTCTGAGCCCATTAGAGTCAGATCTCTGCAATAGAACCATAAGATATCGAGATGAAATCCTGAGAGGTGTAGACTGAGTACATGTCCCTCCACACCTAACACATAGGTGACCACTTTCTGTATTGGTAAATAGCTGCCGGAACTTGACACTTTGAGACTGAGGTACAAACAAAGAAACCCAGAGCATGACCTCAGCAGTTTCTCGCTCTGAATGACTACGTGACAGACATACATATCTGGTAACATATGAGACAGTGAAGTACTGTCGCATTGGAATCCCCTCTTAATCCAAACAGTTTATGATGGCCATCATAAACTTGGTGGCATCCTGCTGCATGTTATCAAACATACTGCACCCATCATATGTACCTAAGACCTGTCTTACAGGTGTCAGTGACTGTACATTGTGTAACTGATCAGAAGTCACACTGACAACTTCTTTCAATGCCTTTGATAAGGGAGTGTCTAGTTGAAGCTATTTCCTGCACGAAGTGAGGCATGTGTAGAAAAGCTTGCATAGCTGAATTAGCATAGCAGTTTACTTTAGTACTGTTATCAAACACTGGGACAACAGCCATACCAAGTAACTTCTTAGTAACAGCAGATTCGGCATCTGTATTTGACATACTGACCTTCTTATTACTGTGCACAGTTGATTCAGTAGTGGCAGATCATTTTCTCTTGTTGCCAGCTGAAGCTGTGACTGTGGGATGTGAGACAACCACATATGTAGGTAATGGAACTAGAGACATCTGTGACTGATACAGAGTATGTAATCTGTTGTACTCCACAATACATCACTTGTCAGCACATATCTTCTGTAGTGCGAGTGTTATGATGTGCAACCCAGAAGGACTGCAGATGCGGGGAAGTTTGACATAGCTTATGCCATCTTTGAAAATGTCTGTGCCTATGTCCATGATTGCTGAATCCAAACTCAAACCCTGTGACTTGTGAATGGAAACACATATGCAACACATGTTGGAAACTGTTTCCTGTTGACATAGATATCCTTAAATACTTGGACTTTAACACAGGTATGATCAATCTGCACAGACTGTTCCATGTTGTCAAAGTGGAAAACAAATGTCTTAATAAACATCTTCTGAACATTGTATACGAAGTCAATATTGTGACCCATGGTACCATTTACCATGCCATGCTCAACATCAAGATTATGCCGTAGCATGACACACGCATTCTTACAAACTGTAAGAACAGCTTCCAGGCCAGCTATGCATGAAACATCCAACTTCAGTTCAGAGTCATTCAGTCATCTTTGCTACCAGCTTCTGACTCAGAATTACACCATCTACTGTATCAACAGCATGCAGTGTGACAATTTCTTGATTCTCTCACTGCAACATAACACTAACTCAGCACATTTCTTAAATTATGGCATAAGACATACAATCCATGTGCCCTAAGAGTACACATCACTGAAAACATTGCATGCTGTATGTATGGATGTAGTATACATTGTGATTCTTCGATCATGTAACATTTAAAGATGTTCTGGTGACAACTTGTATGAGCTTGATCCAAGAGTTCCTTGTAAGCCAGATCACCACTCTGCTGCACGTTCTCATGCAACTCAACATAAGTAAATAACTCCCACAGGTTAAAACCTCCAATGCAGCCTAGTGTATTCTTAGTCTACTTGACAGTCAGAGCTGCAAAGACATGTTTTGCATTAAATGGTGCAAGTTGTAAAAGGTCTCCAAATACAATGGTGATTTTACCACCAAATGCATCTCTATTGTCAGTGCCCAACATCTCCTGTAGACATAGGTGTATACAGCTAATCATCAAATTAGAGTCCATGATAATCTCATCAATGATTAGCAACTTTATCTTAGTAAATATAGAATGAAGCTGAGATGCAACCTCAAATGACAGCTTACAATAATCTCCTGCTTTGCCATGCTCCACTGTCAACATGAAGAGATGATGTAGTGTAACTCCACCAATGTTGTATGCAGCCAGTCCAGTGGGAGTACTAACAGCAACAGACATTGATGCACCTGCCAGTTTCTGTATTTCAGATGCTATGGCCTCTATAAGGAAGCTCTTTCCTGTACCTGCTGAGCCACTAACAAACATCAGTAGTGGCTTGCGGTCAGGACAGTCACGTTTCTTTGTTAATTTAGTATCCTGTGCCAGACAACATCAGTAACTGCAGAGTGCACCACACATTGTTGCTCATTGAGTCTCTCAATTCTGCTGGATCAACAGTGCAGTGTGTGCCATGTTCCATAGCATTCTTCACTTCCAACATGAGTACTTCTGGGGCATTCAGCAGTAGAGGTGCTCCAAGGATACCTTCTCCTTCTGGATCAAGGTTGTCCTGTGAACTAACAGGAGTGTCCTCTTCAAATTGTTTCTGTGCCTTTTCAAATTGCTCCTTCTCAGTGTCCAGTCTCTGTATATATGTGTCAGAGTATTCAGTTTTGAATGTGTCATAATTGTGATTGAATTCTTCCTCAAATGTATTCAGTCACCTTTCAATTCAAACTCATTCCTCCAGGGCTTAAATAAGAATAGCAGAGCAAAGTAGTAATGTTCTCTGCTCTCTAATGTGCCTAGATGTAATTTGCAGTGGTCAATGAGCCAAGGCTTATGTCTCTTTATGAGACAGCCATCCACTCCTCTGACCTTGTAGATGTCACGTGTACAATCAGGTGAGACATCTGTCTTGTAGTCATACCATTTAGCCACCTCAAATAGACACATGCCATCCATGTCCTCTGTGTCTATGGGGGTAGTACATGTCAATAAGGTTATTCTTCAAAATACATTTTGAAGAGGGTCTGTTGAGAGCCAATTCCTCAATCTCAGTGTGAGGAATAAGTACATGTTTGCCGTTCTCTTTGTAGTTATCACTGAGAAATAGCACGGCATCAGATTTGCTGTACAAATGTGTATGGATCAAGTGATTACCAGCCTCATAAGCACCACATTCTCTGTGTGATAGGGTCTTCAATCCCAGTGACCACAACTGAGATGTCAGGCTCTTGCTTGAACTGGAAATATCTTCCCAAAGATCTTGCAAGCTAGTCTGTTCATGTTTGGTGATGTACAAAGTGATGTACCTATTCAGAGCCAATGAGTTGTCAGCCACAAACTGAACATCTATGTTTGCTGGCCACATTAGAAGAAGAGTGAAGTTGTAGTTATTGATGTACACCTCATTCTCATCCCTGGGTAACTCATATACCTTGTTGGTTGATTTTTCCTTCAAGTGGTGTTGCATAGCTGAAAACTGTTAATTCATGTGACCATTCTGACAGACACATCTGGGAAATCTGAAGCAACAGCTTGTGTACCAATCAGATTTTCTCTTCACTACCCAGCAGCAGTATTTCAAACAAATATGGTGTTGGAACTTCTGCACCAACTTCCACAGTGTAGGACTGTTATACTTGTCCGTTATGTGGCAAGTGATGTATCGCTTAATGAACAAAAGCACTTCTGCTGCTTCATGTTTGCCTATGCATGGGGCATCCTTGATCCACAGTAACATATGAATATGAGGAGCTCCTCATGCCTGAAATTCCATCCTCCAGAAGTAATGATCTACAGTACCAAGAGGCGGATTGTCCTTTGAAAAAATGAAAGTCAGCATATCATGGAATCGCTTTTGAAAATGTCTAGTCATAGACCCTGGGTCAAGTGAGCACATTTCTCTGAGAGTCATTGATGAAATGCCCTCTACATCACAGTTTATCCACTTCAAGAAGTAAGTCACCTCCTCACAGTTGTACTCGGCACAGCTGAGTGTGCACCATACTCTCACAGCATATTCAGCACCTCAGAGTGTCTGCGATACCAGTATTCTTTGGTGCCTCGTAGACTTGATAGTATGGAAGACAAATTGACTTGCACATTTTCATCCTTTTGTTTTAATTGCTGCAAAAACTCAATGGCAGTGATTCTATCAAGTGGAGTTGTGAGCTATATAGTATGTGCAATAGATGCAGACAGTATGCTAAGCTCACTCTCCCAGAGGAGATGGAACAAGTACTGTGTGTTACATCTGAATTTGCCATCCTTACTGAAAACATGACTGGTACAGTATTCAGCAACTTGCACGCACACTTCTCTATCATCTAGACATCCACCTGACCCTTTTGGGGATAAATCCAGAAAATAACATGATTCCAATGTCGCTTCCCAAATGCTGACTGGGCACCTTCCACCTGTTTCATTTGATACAGATCAGTTTTATCCCCTACTGGATCTCTGCCATGCAGGGGATGTATTGTGTACTTTTCATACACATTATCATTTCTCCACATTGACCTTCTCAATCATTGATTTTGTGGTATCCAACACATCATGTTCATCAGACATGCTACTCATGCGATCAATGACAAGGTCTGCATAAAAGGGATTGTTGCTCTTCAAGTAATAAGAGCAAGCTTCACCTTCTCTATATTGGCAACATTCTGCCAGATGACCTTTGACTTTGTTGGAACACTGTTGACAAGAATCATCAAACTGTTCTCACTGGAGATTGCCTCCTCATTTTCCTGCAGAGGAAGTGGAAGATACATAATGGAACCCATAAGAGACCTAATAAGTTCTGTTTGTGGAATGTTCCATGTTTTTGTATTCAGACGTAGAATAGTTTGAAATGGTTTCATAGTTTGAATAAGAATCTATTCAAACATATTCAATGTGTCAATCTCAGCGGGCATAACATTTGTCTCCATATTGTTCAACAATGACCTTGGTGGCAGAGCGTTACTCTTCACCTTGGAGAAACAGTGCTTGCACATCACAATGATTGGGTCTAACTGGAAGTCACACTTTAACAGCAGAAATGCTGACAGTTAAAACCACATATCATTGTACAGTGACAAGATTTCCAGATTAACTGTGACAGTTTGTTTCTGGTAGCAGAGCTGATCACATGACACAAGTACAGAGTCAAATTTCTCTGTCTTTGCCGACTCAAATTTGGCAATTGATTTCCCAAACTGCTTCAGAATATCCGTTTCTAAAACAGAGACAGAATTTCCATCAACAATTGATGACTGATCAATCACAGTGTCTGTGACACTGCTGTCATGTTGCAGCTGTTTCAGAAATGTCATGGCACCATGCATGTCACCAGACTGCAGTAACTCATTAAGACAAATATACTGCACAATAACTTGTCACATCTCATAGATCCTATACACAAAGTTCTGCATCACTGATTGATGCACTCCCAGCATTCGCATGTGATGAAATACACTGTCACAAACACCACTATCTAGGCATGCAAGTTAATGACCCATAAGTACAGTATGTGGATGGATCTCACAAAGGTCTATAGTCTCAAACAATTTATGCCTGTCTTTATGGTTAGTAATGACAAACAGATTGATAAAGTGCTTGACTTTGTCAAATGAAATGATGATTGCCTTTGGTTGCAAGTCACATCACATGTCCATGCCAGACAGTGATGCTTTCAATGCTGAACAGTTGCTTCAGACTCATTATCTGACTTGGTTGTAATGTCATCACATACAGTTAACACATTACACAGTTTATCGGACTCATCAATGCAGAACTCGCTGTCCTTTTTCTGTGAGTAATATGACTTCTCCCAGAAAGATGCTTCTGAGTGCTGTGTGTATAGCCAGCTACCTGTGAAAATGTCACAGAAGTTGTGTTGGTTCAAGGCAGGATACCATTGTAGCCTCATCTTAATGCTGTCCACAACTTTTCTGAACTGTTCAAGTACATGTGCCATTTTATGCCACAAGTATTGATGAACAAGTACTGCTCTGTTGACAAATGTATGAACTCTGAGATGCAATTTCATCAAAAACAGATGAGTCTTTAGCTTTTTGTGCTCACGTCTCATCACAGCTGCAATAAGTCTATCTTACTTAGCTTTACAAGCTAGTGATAGAAAATAATTTTGCTTCTTCAGGTGAGCATCAGCAGCCATACCTTTAAGTTGTTGGTTAGTATGTTTTTTCTTGCTTGCCTTTGTAACATTATTCTTCTGTCTGGAAGATTTCTGCAACTGTTGCTGGGCTGTGCATATTTTGCTTGCAGCTGAGCAAGTACGTACAATTTTTGTGGAGTGTGCAACCTGTGAAGTCACTCCTTGAGCGGAATGATAATTCAGTTTATGTGATGATGTAACATTTGTATTTTTCGAACCACTCTTAGGCAACAGTGTACTACTATGATACCTGTTTCATCTCTGCATAGAACTGTATCTCTGCTGAGAAGGCATCTTTCTTCTCTAGAAGTTCACAGTAATGTGGGGAAATGTTTCTTAAGTATCAGACACCTGTATAAGAAATACAGAAAAACAAATATTTAGTGGTCTCCAAACATTTAATAACATTGCAGTCACATACACTGTACATCTGTCATATTATGTCAGTAGAGACTATTGCTAAGAAAATGTTGGATACACAGTCCTTATTGCATCACACTAGTGTAGACAACATGCAATGGTTTTAGGTGTCACACAACAGAAGCTGAGTTATAAAGCAAGCAACTTTATTTATATAGTGCCTTTCATAATAAGGTACTGTACATCATGTACTGTAACTACAATAAAAACAGTATAATAATTAAAACAATCAATTAAAAATTAAGGAAAGTTAAGGAAAATAAGTAAGTGTTCAGCCCTGATTTAAAAGTGCTGATGATCAGGCATTCTCTCAACCAATAAGGTAGAGAATTCCACAGGGTCAGTGCTACAAAAGACAATGCTCAGGCTCCAGACATCTTCAAATGGACCCTGGGAATCTCTAGCAATCCATCACTGGCAGAGCAGAGAGGGTGATTGGGGGAGTAGGGAATCAGGAGATATTTCAGATAGTCAGATCCCTTTTCATGTAGGACTTTAAAGGTAAGCAAGCCTACCTTATAGGTGATCCACCACTGAACTGGCAGTCAGAGCAGATCACGTAGCACAAGCATAATGTGACTGGTCCTAGAGGTGCCCGTCAATAGCCTGGCTGCAGCATTCTGCACTAGCTGCAAGTGTCAGATATCAACCCCATACACTCCTAGGTAGAGGGCATTGCAGTAGTCAAGATGGGTAGTAATGAAGGCATGGATCTGTGTCAGAAGGTCACCGAGAGGAATCAGGTGTTTCACCTGAGTGATATTTCCCAGATGGTAAAATGAGGATTTGACCACAGCTGACACCTGAGATTTCAGGATTAGACCATCATCAAAAATAATGCCCAGGTTACACACCCAATCTGAGGTAATGAGTTAGACACTGTCAAGCCATAGGCCCGACATGTACCCAGCTCCAAGACCCACCCCAGGGCATCCTGGATCCACCACCAACACCTCAGTCTTATCTGGATTCAGTCTCAACCAGTTTGAGCTCATCCAGTCCTTTATCTCAGCGGGGCAACTATTCAGCACTGCAATCTCATCCTCCTGTCTGGAAATAAAGAACATATACAGCTGAGCATCATCTGCACAGCAGTGAAAAATCAAGCCATGTCACCTGATGATATCTCCTAATGGCAGCATATACACTGAGAACAACATGGGGGCCAATATGGAACCCTGTGGCACACTGCAGGCCAGGGGGAAGAAGTCAGAAGAATAAACTCCTGTGACTACTGTCTGAGACCTGCCTATGAGACAAGATCAAAACCACTTGAGGAATGTACCTGACAGACCACAGAGAAACCACAGGGTTTCCAAAAGCACCTCATGGTCCACAGTGCCAAAAGCTGCAGAGAGAGATTGAAAAGGACCAATATGGTACATGCCTTTTGATCTCTAGCCATTAGAAGGTCATTTAATACCCGAACAAGGGCAGTCTCCGTGATATGCCTCTTCCTGAAACCAGATTGGAGAGTTTCATAGACATTGTGAGTTACCAAATGATTATTCAGCTGCAGTGCAACTACCTTCTCAATAACCTTCCCTGCAAAAAGAAGGTTTGAGACAGGTCGGTTGTTAGCTGGATCAGCGGGGTCCAAGGAAGATTTTATAAGAAGTGGTCAAATGACCACTCCTTTAGGGGGTCAGGAAAAACACCCCTATACAAGGATCTCCATACAATTTCAGCTAGGATCAGGCAAATGACATCTACACAACCCACTAAAAGGGAGGAAGGGCCCAGATCCAAACTACAACAGGTTGAATGCCAAGTCTGGACAATCTTCACAAGGTCCATGAATTCCAGCCAGTTGAAATCCATCCAGACAATCTAGGTGTTCACCACCTTCTGTCAACCCTCACAACCCCTCTTGGAGAGAGCAGGGCTGATTCCAGTCCAGATGCTGGCAACCTTATCTGTGAAAAACTGAGCTAGCTTATCACACTCAATTAGTGAAAAGACTCTTCCGGACCAAAGACAGATTGTAATGCACAATCTGTCAACAGTTCAAAAGAATTCAGCTGGTCAGTTCTGCGCAGTAGAACTCTCCCTGGACAGGAATTCTGCCTTCTTACGGGTGATTTCTGATTGATAGCCTTTATAATGTTCCATCAATCTAAGTCTGTCAGCATCCATGCCAGTCTTCCACATAACATGACACAATATCTAAAAACATGGCAAAAAGTTATTTTTTTAAAGGTTTCACTATCCACACTGTATTTCTCAAAAAACATATTTGTTTGCAACATTTTCGCAAAGTAGTGTTGAATGCACATGCAACAGTGTTGTCGTTAGCATGATAGTGTCAAATAGTAGTTTCGCAAAACAGTGTCACATGCACAAGAGTGTTGAATAGTAGTGTTGAATACACATGATAGTGTCACAGAATTATGTCATCAGCAAGAAAGTGTCGAGTAATAGTGTCGTGAGCACGAAAGTGTTGAATAATCACATTGAAAAAAACACCCTATTTAAGGCTAGACCAGTCAGACACTGCTTTGTATTTGAGCGATGGACACTCACACCAATGGAACATACAATGATCAGGCCATGTCAGGCAACCGATTACAAGTGCTGAAGACTGGAGAAGTAGTATATAGCAGCCAGCTTAGAAAAAACATCAACACTGGTTTACTCTGCGTAAGTACATCACATTTTCTATACGATTTTACTAACATTATAAAAACTGATGATACCACAAAAATACAATTAAACAAAATGTTTTTTACTCCTCTGTTTGACAATAACAATATAAATAATGTGTTATGCTGTAGAAAGAAGTTATAACTGTTTAACTTCAGAGTGTCAGTGAATACTTACTAATACAGACGGAGCTGCAAATGAAGGCAGAAAGCAAGCAGCACGTGTATCATAAAACAAGAGGCAACAAATGATATCTATCTGTTTACTTGTGATTGTTTGAACTAGCCTATCAAAATGTAGTATTTTCCCACCTAGAAACCTTGCAACATTTCTGCTTGACAGGTCCTGCACCCATTCAGTGTAAGTGTAGCGTATGCATCCACTGTACTGGTTAACCATGAGAAAGCATTAGCCAATTATTTTGTTTTTTCCTGTGTTTTGGGACAGCCCAACAAAGCAATATTGAACCAGAGAGGGAGATCTCAGTTTCATATTCAGAAGTGACTAGACACTGCAGGACAAACACTGATTTTTTTTCTTTTTGGTAGCCCTGAGTCCACTTCTCAGTTTAAAAGCTTAGAATGGCAGAAAACAGCAAATGCACTGTGTAGGTCATTGGCAACAGCATAGTACGACGAGCTTCAGCGTATGTTCAGAGAAGCCAGTTTGGTAAAGACCTCTAGCTTCCAAATTGCAATGATAAGTGGTTTGGCAGGGGAGGCATGAGGTGAGAGCATCTCATGCCAGCAATGCACTGACTACTGAGCAATCAAGCTCATCTGGGCATACTGCTGATTCATCTCAGAGGCAATGATTTAGGCACCAAATGATGGGTAGATTTAGTAGCAGAAGCAAAATTGGACCTTGCTTCTATAATGAGTATGTTACCTACCTGTAAGATCAAATTTTCAGATATTACAGAGAGAAGGATCTGGCAAGCAGAACAACACATGTACCTGCTTGACAGGGCATGAATAAAGGTAAACATACAAAGCATACATCACCCTGAAATTAAATATTGTAATGATTAGCTATATCTGCCAGATGGTATACACTTCTCACATGCTGACAATTGCCTTTTCCTGGGAGACCTTCAAAATGGAATCCTCACAGTGCTCTAAAATATCAGTGTTTCAATGTACCGATAAACAAATGGTTCTTTTAAGAATCACAAAATCTTGGTCAAAAAATAGTCAAGCTGCATACATAACACACAGCATACACACATGCAATTTGTGTTGGCAGAGTAATTGGGGGTGCAGGAGTGCATAGACTATTTGATGTAATGTAACCACAAGTGGTATAATCTGTATAAACTTTTATCTGACCTGTACAATTGTCATAAGCATGTGTTTCCACATATAGTTGAAAAAAAAATGTTTAAACTGAATGAAGCCATCCTCATAATGATACATATAAAAAGATACACTAAATTATTATCTTTCTCACTTTTTATTTCAACAGATTATTAAAAACAAAATGAGAATCTGGTTACTTAGTGAGATGTGTTGCCTGATCAAGGCAGCACAAACCAAAGGCAATGTGTGCACACTAATGCACAGCACAAATAAAAAACTGGGTGCCATGTGGAGACATATAAATGCTTACTTGAGCTATCACTTTAAAATCAAAAATAAAACCGCACTCTTGTACAAGAGGAAGTGGAAATTGGTGCGCCAGCATTTCTATATGCTGAAGAAATGCGGAGATGTACCAGAGAATGACGCCCACTGGTACTACCTCACCCAAGAAATGTAGGAAACAGCTGGGAAGCCTGAAGCTGGGGAATGCCTCCAGTGTCGTAAATATAGAATACATTAACAACTCAATGCAATATCTATACCAGTATTAAGAATGCTGTACAGTGACAGTTGATAGTAGTATTAGGCTTTGCATAGAATAGAAATTGTGCACCAGACAACCATGCATAACCCACTATATGTGTAGCTCCTGTACCTTTGAAAAAATGTGCATGCATCAGAATAAGCACTTCCCACTGAACATGTGTCAAATCTGTGATAATAAAAGTTAACAATAGATCCTTCATTGTACATCCTCTTAACATAGGAGTTGTTTAACAGTAAGATGACTGTCTTGTTGTTGTTGTTGCTTATGTAAATCTTTCTCTGAATTATGTTTCATCAAGTGTCAGTGAAGAGACAACAGCATAGTATTGTAGCCAAAATATACAGTAGTACACAGGAATGCAGAAAGTAACAGAACAACAAAGACAGGAGAATAAATCAATTGTACAGAGTATTAGAATAATGAAACCGATATATACTGAAGTCCATGATGATGTATACAGCACTGTAAAAATGTTTCATTATTCATGTACAGAACAGAGGTGGTACAAGCCAGGGCTGAAGCTGTGGAGGGCCATGAATCTGACACAGACAGTGCCATCCTTGTCGAGTCAGAAGGTAAGATGAATCTATTTCAGTAAGATGAATAACTAATAACCTAATCCACAGGACACGGGGAAATTGCCTGTGAGAGCTAACACAACTCAGCAGAACGGCACAGTGTGCGTGTTTGTTATCACATAACACTACTGTTATTGGGGGGCCACTAGATTACCAGGGCTGTAAATATTTTATTGGGGGAGCACTAGACTACCAGGGATAGTTATAACAGTATTTTGTGCATGCAGATCGGGCAGAACAAAGTCCCCTGAGCAAAATGCACCTTCATTTTACAGTCTAGGGCACCCCTGGGCTGAGAAAATCAGTTTTTAAATCTGGCCATTTCGTCTCTCACTCTTTAATCATGAGCGAGCAATTTCTTTGATCACAAGCATGCAAATACTTTGCCCACAAGATTCTTTAATCATGATCGTGCTTCGCAAGCAATGGACGAGATGGCCAGATCAAAAAATCAATTTTCTCAGCCCAGGGGTGTCATAGATAGTCATACGAGGGTGGGTTTTACTCAGGGGGCTTCTTTCTGATGAATCATGGTGGTGATTTACTGTGATTATGTATATTTTGTAAATCTCAAGAGTTTAAATTCTTTGATCGTGACCTTGCAAATTCTTTGATTGCGAGCCTGCAAATTCTTTGATAGTGAGATTCTTTGATCACGATCGTGCATTGTAAGCAAGAGCCAAGATGGCCCAATTAAAAAAACAATTTTCTCAGCCCAGGGGTGGCGTAAGAAGTCAAATGATGGTGAGTTTTACTCATGGGGCTTCGTTCTGTCGAACCATGGTGGTGGTATACTGCAATTCCTTCTATTTTTTGATTTATAAGGTTTTTAATCTTTGTTCATGAGCCTGCAAATTCTTTCCTCATGAGCCTGCAAATTCTTTGATTGTGAGATTCTTTGATCGTCATCTTAGATCACCAGGGAGGGACAAGATGGCCAGATTTTTTTATAATGGAATAGATAAGGACATGTTAGTAAACTTTGATATTGAATATCTTGGGAACGGTTTGGTATTTTGACTTGAAATTTGGAGGGAAGAAAGACAATATCCCACAGATGTGGATTTTGGTGGTTTGGTCAATAAATAGTGCAGGGTGGCAAAGTTACCACACTATGAAGTTGATGTTTCTTCCCATAGGATAACATTACGGCATTTGCCGCATTACAGGAATTCTTTGCCACCCTGCTGCAACATAACAGTTTGGTCGTTTGGGCTGAAATTTGGAGGGAAGAAAGACAATATCCTTGAGATGTGCCTTTTGTGGTTTGGTGAAATATTATTACAGGCTGGCAAAGCAACGGTACTCTGAACTTGATGATTTTTGCCATAGAATAACATTATGCTGTCCATTGCATATTTCAGGCCCTGTATCTCGGAAATGGTGCCAGATACAGACTTTTTTGTCAAAAAATGCTTAGTCCCCCAAGAAATTAGCCAGGAAAGTAGCAATTCATGCAAAATTTAAATTGTTTTTCTACGTTGCATGGTTCCTGAGATATAAGCAATTTAGTATTCTTAGTCATAATTTTGTGCTCCGAAGTCAATTATAATGCATACATTCTTTGTTTTCAATGTGTTTTTTCAATGCAGTTTTTGGGGGAAAGAAGGGTGTGCCATTTTGTTACTGTGTCAGTTAATGTTTCTAGCTGCACTTCTGTTACCATTCACATCACCGTTGCTGTCTATGCCACTGTGTGTGTTACAGTTTGCATTTTTGTTTGCACTTGTATTTCTGTTTTGTTTCACATTATTGTTGCTGTTACCATTATCATTTGAATTTGCAGTTGTGGTACCATGCCTGTGCATGTTACGGTTTGTGTTTTCGTATGCACTTGTGTTTCTGTTTCTGTTGGTTTTATTGTTGCTGCTACTGTTACCATTTAGATTTATAATTGCAGTACAATGACCTTACGTGTAACAGTTTGCATTTCCATATGCACTTGTGTTTGTTTTTGTTGGTTCTATTGTTGCTATTACCATAACCATTTGAGTTTACAATTGCGGTTCCGTGAGTGTGTGCATTATGATTTGTGTTTTCATACGCGCTTGCATTTCTATTTACTTTGGTGTTATTGTTGCTGTTACTGTTACCATTTGTGCTTTACAATTGCAGTACCTTGAATGTGTGTGTTACTAGTTGCATTCTGTATGCACTTTTGTTTGATGTCTCCATTTACGTAACTGCTTTGGCGTCGTTTTATGCTTGCATTTCTATTAACGTTTGCTTTACCATTTATGTTTGCTTTGCCATGTGCGTTACCATTGCCACCTGCATTTGCTTTGCAGTTCCTTTTACTTTGTAACAAGACATCACATGGCAGGAGAGTGGGGCCCAAAGGGCCTGCGCTCCCACCACTGCATTCCATTCAGTATTTATTATCCTCATTCTGAAAAAGTAGGGAAATTAGAAGCAAAAAACTCCATTTAATGCACCAGTTAGGGTTGTTCTACAGTGAAAAAAGTGAGGAAATTCGGGGTTAGGGTTGAAAGCCCCCCTTGGACCCCCCAGCTCACCCCCCCCCAACTAGCATCAGGGTGCACATTGGGTTCATCAGTCCTAACTCTCACCCCATTCTCCTATACCTCTGCTTCTTTACACATGTGATGGGGTGAGAGTTAAGGCCAATGACCCCAACGAACACCCCAGTGCTGGTTGGGGGTGAACTGGGAGGGTCCAAGGGTGGCTTTCAATCGTAACCCCAAATTTACTCACTTTTTTCACTGTAGAACAATTCTAACTGATGCATTAAACAGAGTTTTTTGCCTCTAATATATACTATATATATAGATATATTCATGGCAAAAGAACTCCATTTACTGCATCAGTTGGGGTTGTTCCACAGTGACAAACATGAGGAAATTTGATGTTAGGGTTACCACCCCTCTTGTACCCCACCCCAGCCCACCCCCACCAACAGGCATTGGGAAATGCATTGGGGTCATCGGTGCTAACTCTCACTCCATCCCATGTGCAAGCAAGCTGAGGTGGTATAGTATAGGAGAATGGGGTAAGAGCTAGGACCAATGAGCCCAATGCACAACCTGATGCCTGTTTTTGGGGGTGGGGTGCAAGAGGGGCTGGGAAAACTAACATCGAGTTTCCTCACTTTTGTTGCTTTGGAATAACCCTAACTGATGCATTAAACAGAGATTTTTGCCATGAATTTCCCTTCTTTTTGAGAATGTGCACTATAAATAGTGAAGTAACGGCAATGCAAATGCAAGCGCAAACGTTAATGCACATGGTGACACAAACGTAAATGATAATGCAAATGGTAATGCAAACACAAGTGCAAATGTTAATGAAAACAGAAATGCAAATGCAAGCATGTACAAAAAAGCAAACCATAATGCACACAGGCATTGTAACGTAATTGGAAACACTGACATTTATGGAAACAGCAAAGATGATACCAAAGGAAAGAGAAACACAAACGCAAATGGAAGTTCATGTGCAAATGCAAATGGAAATGCACACAGAGACGCAAAAGGAAACTCAAACAAAAACTGTAATGGAAACACAAACGTTAGTTACACAAATGCAAGTGCAAATTAAAATGTAAAGGGTAATACACATGGTGGCATAGATGGGAATAATAATGCAAATGCAAATGCAAATGCAAGCACATGCAGAAACTCAAATGGTAATGCACATGGTCATGGTACCTCAAAAGGAAATGCAAATGCTAAAAGTAACAGCAACGATGATGCCAAAGAAAATGCAAATGCAAACAGAAGCAAGTACACAAATGCAAATTGTAATGCACATGTGACGCAAAACAAAACACAAAGAAAAACAGAAATGGGAATGCAAATGTTAACAGTAACACTAACGCAAGCTCAAATTAAAATGCAAAGGGTAGCACACATAGTGACGTACGTGGTAATGGTAACACAAATGGAAACAGAAACACAAGAGCGTATAAAAATACAACTGGTAATGCACAGTCACAGTACCACAATAGGAAATGCAAATGCTAATGGTAGCAGCAACAATGATGCCAAAGAAAATGCAAATGCAAACGGAAGCGCTTACACAAATGCAAAATGTAATGCACATGGTGATGCAAAATGAAATGCAAACAGAAACAGTAATGGAAATGCAAATGGTAACAGTAGCGCAAATGCAAACTCAAGCTAAAAGGCAAAGGGTAACGCTCTCGGTGGCATAGATGGGAACGCTAATGCAGATGGTTAAGGAAACGCAAGTGGGAATGCTAACTGTGACAGTAACGAAAGTGGACACCCTTTTTTTCGCCAACAGCTGCATAGAGAAACACAATGAATACAAAGAAAGTATGCATAATAATGGGCCTCGGAGTTAAAACCTTTCTACAACTGTGACCATGCACCTTTAGCATTTATATTAACTAACGGAATAGTACCAGTAGTGGTGTGGTGTGAGGCATCGTTAGGTAAGGCCATGCAACTACTAAGTGTGGTATGTTGTGTGCAGCTGCATTCAGGGATATGTACGTTTGGTGTACATGGCCTCAGTTTTGCTGTTGATCTCCACTGAGCATGCAGTACCTGGTCAGGTGGGTGGGGATGTCTCATAGTACATTTAGACAATTGTTTGTTATTTCTGTCACCTGCTGCTGGATGTCTGTCATCTGTTGTGTTGACTTGGTCCTCCCCAATACTTGCATATGTGTGTGTGTGTGTGTGTGTGTGTGTGGGGTGAATTCGGAGTTAGGGGTTTCCTCACTTTTGTCACTGTGGAACTACCCTAACTAATGCATTAGCAGAATTTTTGCCTGTAATATATATATAAATATATATATATATCTATATATCTATATATATATATATATATATATATATCTATATATATATATATATATATATATATGTATATACACATATATGGGATATGATATGACCCAACAGAAGATATCATATTTATCTTCATGAGAGGCCAATGATGTCATGATGTAATTGGCCACAAGTGACGATAAGTACGATATCTTTAGTTGGGCCATGTCATGTTCTGTTCATATAATGTATGTTTTGTGCTCCACTCAACACAACCCACAAATATCCCCTCAATACAATCACTCACATAGAGGTGATGGCTGTTGCATCTCAGCTGTACATATCTCTCCCAACACATGGCACATGTTATTGAAAAATATATGTATATGTTTAAGCCTGCCACTTTGAAATTATGATAAAACACAAAAACTTGTCTGGATTGTGGTTGCCCCTCCCCCCGCAACTCAACAAATTACATATATTTCAAAAAAAAGTCTGATTACAGTATTTAATGAAACACACATATTTGGTTGATACGTTTAGAAACATATCTGGTTGATTGTGAAATTTTCTTTTCCCACTTCCACCTGAAACTAGTATGACCAAGCAGCTATCCCCAGAAATGTAGTGTCACCGAGTGCTATAAACATTGAAATGTAAGGCACTGTCAGACATTTAGAATAATATAGTCTGTATTGTAAGAAGTAAGAAAAGTGTGCCTTTTTGCTAGTTGTAGCTCTGTTTTCTCAAAAGACACTGCCAACAGTACTGAGAGGAGAGTTAGAGAGTCAGCAGCTTCAGAATACCAGATGGAAGTGCTAGCATGTATTGCTATGGCAACAGACGCTCGCACTTCCTTCTGGTGTTCTGAAGCTGCAGACTCCCTCAATGTCCTCTCAGTACTGTCGGCAGCTTCTTTTGAGAAAATGAACCTAAAATTAACAAAAAGGCACACTTTTCTTAGTGTTACAATCTTGACTACCTGTTTCTAAAAGTCTCAAAGTGGCTTACATTTCGATGTTCATAGCGCCCGGTCATGGTACATTTCTAGGGAAGGCTTTTTGATCATGTTATGTTTCAGGTAGAACTGGATAAAAGAAAGAAATAGGAGTGGCAGGATCAACCAGATATACTTTTTAAATATTTGCTTGTTTAATGATATGGGGAGATCAAGGAAATGTAAGAAATGCATGTGTGTTTGGGGAGGGGGTCCTGCTTGTAAAGAGAGACAGTCACAGGATGGAAAGTGCAAAACTTTCACTTTCTTTAGAATGACATATAGGAATATGGAGATATCAGTGATATCTTCACATGTGAAGATATCATTGATATATCCAAGACCTGGCTGAGATACTACATTTTTATGCTGACATTTATCCAAAAACATACATTGTATATGTATTATGGTAGCATGGTAGTGCTACCATAGTTAGGGTTGAGGAGCCATTTCTATGTTAAACCCAAAATTTTGCACCTTAATAACTTGGCAACCGTTTGATGGATTTACCTAAAATTTGGAATACATGATCAAGAACCATAGACCTTGGGAATTGCTAAGTTTTGTACTGGTCAGATATATAGCTGTGGAGTTATTAAGCATGATCTGGGCGTGCGTTTATGCTTTTTCTGGAATACTTCTGTCACACCTACAGGTCGCACGGTTTGTGCGACCTGCCCAAAATCTTCAGGGAACATGCAGCCAGGGTCCCCAATGTGCCTTTTGAAGATTTCATGAAAAAATATTAAACAGTTCAAAGGTTATTCAAAAAAGAATTTCCCATTATAAGTCAATGGGAAAAGTTAACAAAAAGTTCGACAGTGTCGCAAATGCACTTTTTTACTGTAGCAAATGGCCCTGTTACTGTCGCATATCTGCCATCTTGTTTTCAGTTAGTGATCAGAAAAATGCTTGGCATTAAAAATTGAGACCCTCTAGCAACCTAATTATTTTTGTATTCACCTAGCCGGGCCCTGAGGATGCTAGCCATGTCTTTATTTTGGGTTAAAATACCCCAGAAATATGTTTTTAAGATTTATGGAAAAAGTACTTTCACAAAGTAGTGTCACACTCATGAAAGTGTCACAAATTTTTGAGAAAGCTTTTGCAAATTGTGACACTACTTTTCGACACTATGCCCAAAATAACAGTAATTCTTTGGCACTCCTCTGCAAAAGAACGGTTGGGAGTTTTGGGCTGAAATTTGAAGGGGAGGCAGCCAACATCTCACAGATGTGCCTTTCAGTGCTGTATTGAAAAAATATTACATGGTGACAAAGTTATGGCACTCCAAAGTTGACATTTTTTCACATAGGATAACATTACGGCACCCGAAACATTGCAGGAATCCTTTGGCACCCTGCTGCAAAATAACGGTTTGGTCTTTTTTCCTGAGATTTGGAAGGAAGACAGTTAACAGCCCACAGATGTGCCTTTCAGTAGTTTGGTGAAAAAATATTACAGGGAGGCAAAGTTATGGCTCTCCAAACTTCTCTTTTTTCCCTTAGGATAACATTACGGCATTCGCCACACCTTTCAGGGCCCATATCTCGGAAACGGTGTGAGATATGGACTTTTCAATGGGGGCTAAGTACAAAACTAGCCAGGACAGTCACAAATCTTATGACTTTAAAAAAAAATTTCTGCGTTGTACGGTTCCTGAGATATAACCTATTTAGTATTCAAAGTCCTCATTTTCTGCTCCGATACCCATTATTATGCATACATTCTTTCTACTCGCTGTCTTTCTCTACGCAGCTTTTGGGAAAAAACAGCCTGTGCCCTTACATTACTGTTACCGTTGCCCTTTACGCTTGCGGTTCTGTACCCGTTTCACTCATTGTTGATGTCTACACTACCATGTGCGTTATCCTTTGTGTTTTCATTTGTGCTTGTGTTTCTGTTATTTTTTGCCATTTGTGTCTACAGTGCTGTTTCTCTTTCTGTTTCACTTTGCGTCACCATGCCTATTGCCATTTCCATTTGCAGTCACCATGTTACTATGTGACAACAAATCATGTGGCAGACCATTCCCGTCTATACCACCATGTGCGTTACCCTTTCTGTTCTCATTCACGCTTGCATTACCTTGTGCACCACTGTTAGTGCTTCTGTTTGCATTGCTGTTCCTGTTACTATGGCACAGAACATCACGTGGGTGCACCAATCGCTACATTACATTCACTATTTCTCGTTATCATTCTCAAAAAGAAGGGAAATTAGAGGCAAAAAACTCAATTTAATGCAATAGTTAGGGTTGTTCCACAGTGACAAAGTGAGAAAATTAGGTGTTGCTGAAAACCCACCGCCCACCCCTAACCAGCATTGTGGGGCATGCATTGGGATCATCGGTCCTAACTCTCACCCCATTCTCCTATACTTCTGCTGCTTTACACATGTCATGGGGTGAGAGTTAGGGCTGATGATCCCAATGCGCACCCAATTCCAGTTGGGGGTGGGCGGGGGTCCAAGGGGGGTTTTCAACCTTAACACCGAATTTCCTCACTTTTGTCACTGTGAAACAACCCTAACTAATGCATTAAATGGAGTTTTTTGCCTCTAATATATATACATGTATCTATATACAGTATTATAATAGCATGGTATTGCTACCATAGTTAGGGTTGAAGAGCCATTCACATGTTAAACCTAACATTTTGCACCTTAATAACTTTGCAACTGCTCAACAGATTTGCCTGAAATTTGGAATACATGATCAAGAAACATTCATCTTGGAACCTGCCAAGTTTTGTACTGTGTGAATATACGGTTCCGGAGTTATTAAGCATGGTCTGCATGCAAGTTTATGCTTTTTTTGCAATTCTTTGGTCATCTCTACAGGTCACATGGTTTGTGCGACAGGTCCAAAATCTTCATGAAGTGTGTGGCAGGGGTCCCCAATGTGCCTTTTGAAGATTTCATGAAAATATATTAAATGGTTCAAAAGTTATTCAAAAAACAGTTTCACATTATAAGTCAATGGGAAAAGTTAACAAAAAGTTCAACACTTTCACAAATGCAGTTTTTACTTTAGCAAATGGCCATTTTACTTTCGAAAATCCGCCATTTTGTTTTCAGTTGGTGATATGAAAAATGCTTGGCATTTAAATTAGGGACCCCCATAACAACACAATTATTTTTGTGTTTACCTAGTTGGACCCTGATGTTGCTAGGCATGTCTTTATTTTGAGATTAAACACCCCAGAAATATGTTTTTCAAGTTTCTGGAAAAAGTACTTTCACAAAGTAGTGTCACACTCACAAAAGTGTCACAAATTTTTGAGAAAGCTTTCACAAATTTTGACACTGCTTGTCCAGGCTATAGCAAAATGGCAGCAATTGTTTGCCACCCTGCTGCAAAAGAATGGTTTGGTCTTTTGGGCTGACATTTGGAGACAATGCAGTCAACATCTCACAGATGTGCCTTTTAGTATTTCAGTGAAAAAATATTACAGGGAAGCAAAGTTATGGCACTCCAAACTTGATGCTTATTCCCATAAGATAACATGCGTCTGTCACATTACAGGAATCCTTTGCCACTCTGCTGCAAAATGTTGGTTGGTCTTTTGTGCTGAAATTGAGAGGAAAGAAAGCTAACATCCCACAGATGTGTCTTTCAGTGATCTGGTGAAAAAATATTAAAGGGAGCCAAAGTTATCGCACTCTGAACTTCTCTTTTTTTCCCATAGGATAACATCACAGCATTCGCCGCACCTTTCAGGGCCCCTATCTCGGAAATAATGCAAGATACAGACTTTTAGGTAGAAAAATGCGTAGCCTCCTAATAGTGGCTAAGTAAAATACTAGCCAGGAAAGTCATACATCATATGACTTTTCAATTTTTTTTGTATGTCATAGGGTTCCTGAGAAATAAGCAATTTAGTATTCCAACTCTTCATTTTATGCTCTGAGACCCATAATTATGCATACATTCTTTGTACTCACTGTCTTTCTCTATGCAGCTTTTGGGGAAAACCAGCCTGTGCACTTACATTACTGTTACCCTTACCACTTCCGCTTGTGGTTCTGTACCTGTTTCACTTACCGTTCCCATCTACGGCACTATGTGTGTTACCCTTTTCATTTTCATTCGTGCTTGCATTTGCGTTATTTTAACCATTTGTGTCTACAGTACTGTTTCTCTTTCTTTTTTGCTTTGTGTCACCATGCACATTACTATTTGCATTTGTGGGCACCGTGTTACTATGTGACAAGACATCACATGGTGGGGTCCTGTGCTCCTGCCACTGCATTACATTTACTATTTCTCATTATCATTCTCAAAGAAAAGGGAAATTAGAGGCAAAAAACTTCATTTAATGCATTAGTTAGGGTTGTTCCACAGCGACAAAAGTGAGGAAATTCAGTATTAGGGTTAAAAGCCCCACTTTGACTGCCCATCCACACCACCAATCGGCATCAGGGTGGTGTTGGGGTTGTTGGTCCTAACTCTCACCCCGTTCTCCTATACTTCTGTTTCTTCACACATCTGATGGGATGAGAGTTAGGGCTGACAACCCCAATGTGCAGTCTGAAGCCAGTTGGAGGGTGGACGGGGGTGTCAAAGGGGAGCTTTCAACCCTAACACTGAATTTCCTCACTTTTGACGCAGTGGAACAACCCTAACTAATGCATTAAACAGAGTTTTTTTGAGATATATATATATATATATATATATATATATATATATGTGTGTGTGTGTATATATATATATATATATATATATATATATATATATATATATATATATATATATAATGGTAGTACAGTAGTGCTACCATAGTTAGGTTGAGTAGCCCTTTTAAGGTTTAAGTGTCAAAATTTGCACCTTAATAACTTTCCCACCATTCAGTGGATTTGCCTGAAATTTGGAAGACTTGATCAAGAGCTATGCATCCTAGAATCTGCCAACTTTTGTACTGGTCAGATATATGGCTGTGGAGTTATCAAGTGTGATCTGAGTGCGCGTTTATGCTTTTTGGTGAATTCTTTGCTCGCACCTACAGGTCAGACGGTTTGTGTGACTGGTCCAAAAACTTCAGGGAACATGTGTCCAGTGTGCCTGATGTGCCTTTCGAAGATTTCATGAAAAAATATTAAATGGTTCAAAGGTTATTCAAAAAAACAAGTTCCCATCATAGGTCAATGGGAAAAGTTAACAAAAAGTTTGACAGTGTTGCAAATGCAGTTTTTACTTTCGCAAATGGCTCATTTACTTTCACAAATCCTCCATTCTGTTTTCAGTTAACGATCAGAAAAATGCTTGCCATTTAAATTTGGGACCCTCTAGCAACACAATTATATTTGTGTTTACCTAGTCAGACCCTCAGGATGCTAACCATATCTTTTGAAGTTAAACACCCTAGAAATATGTTTTTCAAGTTTTGGAAAAAGTAGTGTAGCAAAAGTACTTTTGCAAGCATGAAAGTACTTTTCAGACTATGGCCAAAATGACAGCAGTTCTTTGCCACCCTGCTGCAAAACAATGGGTTGGTATTTTGAGCTGAAATTTGGAGGGAATGCAGCCAAGATTTAACAGATGTGACTTTTGGTAGTTTAGTGAAAAAATATTAATGTTTGCAAAGTTACAGCATGTTGAAGTTGGCGTTGTTGCCCTTAGACTAACATGGTGGCATCTGCTGTGCCTTTAGGGGCTCGTATCTCGAAAATGATGCGAGATACAGATTTTTTGCTGTGAGTTCCATAGCCCTTTGGGCTATGCAATAACAAAAAACTAGCCAGGAATATCATGATTTTACTGAATTTTTTTCTCTACGTCACATGGTTCTTGAGCTATTAGCAATTTAGTACTGATAATGCTCGTTCTATGCCTATAATGCATACAGTGTGTGTGTGTGTGTGTGTGCACACTGTTTTTCTCTATGCACCTGTTTGAGATAGACAGATTGGGTGGTACTGCCACTTTAACAGTTACTGGTTTTACTTCTGCTTATCTCTTCTGTTGCATTGTCACTACCATTGTTAGGATTGTAACAATGTTACAAGACATCACATGGTGGGAGCACAGTGCCCAATGGGACCTGTGTTCCTGCCACTATATTGTGCTTAGATTGTCAAAAGCTATCATGCCACTGCCACTGTCTTCTACTTAGAGTGTCACAAGCTATTAGGTGGTGTGACTGCAGGGCCCAAAGGGCCCTGTGCTTTTGCTACTGTATTGCACTTAGAATGTGTCAAGTTGTCACATGGTGGGAGAGCAGATCCTAACTGTATTCTACTTAGAATGTTACAAGCCACTGTATTGCTGTTAGAATGTCACATGTCATTGTGTGATGGGTCCCACGGTCCTGCCACTGTATTGGAGTTGGGCCCTGTGCTGTTGCTACTGTATTACAGTTAGGATGTCACAAGCTATCACATGGCAGGAGCTCAGGGCCTGAAGTGCCCTGCACTCCTTCCACTGTATTGCAGTTAGAATGTCACATGCCATTGCGTGGTGGGACCATGAGGCTCTTCCAGCACTGTATTGCACTTGGGCCTCATGCTCTTCTCACTGTATTACTGTTAGAATTCAGCAAGCTATCATGTGGCAGTAGCATGGGGCCCAAAGGTCCCTGTGCTTTTGCTACTGTATCGCACTTAAAATGTCTCAAGTCATCATGTGGTGGGAGTGAAGGGCCTGGTGGGAGTACAGGGCCTGAAGGGCTTCACATTCCTGCCACTGTATTGCATTTAGAATGTCACACATCATTACATGGTGGGACCGTGGGACCCAAAGGGCCCCACATTCCCACCACTGTATTGCAGTTCGGCCCTGTGCTCATGCCACTGTATTACAGTTAGACTGTCAAAAGCTATCATGTGGCTGGAGTATGGGGCCCAAAGGCCCTGTGCTCCCGCCAGTGTATTGCAGTTAAAATGTCTCAAGTCATCACATGGTGGGAATGCAGGGCCTGAAGACTGAAGGACCAGGTATTGCATGCTCAGTGGAGATCCACAGCAAAACTGAGGCCATGTACACCAAATGTACACATCTCTGATTGCAGGTGCACACAATGTACCACACTTAGGAATTGCATGGCCTTACCTAATGATGCAGCACACTGCAACACACCTGGTACTGCACGTAGACTGTAGAGCCACAGCAAAATGTAGGCCTGGAGATGCATGGTATTTCTATCCGATTGCAGGTATGCACAACTTAACACAGTTAGGTACTGTAGCACTTTGGCAGCCAATGAATGAGCTCTGAGACCAAGTAGTCCATGCTGACTGTACAGGTGCAGCAAAGATAAGGGCATGAACATTAACAGTGAAACTTCTTCATTGGACCCTTACAGAGGTTTGTGCACTCATAAGTTGTACAGTGTCAGCCACAGAATGCCCACCCCCACCACTTGTTGCATCCTGGCTGTGTAACCACAGGAAAACAAAGGGCATGTACATGAACAATGCAACTTCCTGATTGCAGCTACACTCCACTAACCACAGTTATCACCTACATGCCCTCAGTCAGGTGATGCTCCCCCAAAGTGCAAGACCATATACGGCATCCTAAATGTAGACCTTCAGCAGAACTGAGCTGATGGACAACAGTAATACACCTGAGTCATTGCAAGTATACTCAACTTACCATAGTTAGCATTAGCATGACCTTATGTATGGAATGCCAACATTCTGACCACATGCTGCATACTGGCTACAGATCTACAGCCACAATGACTCTGTAGCATCTGTGGTGCAGCCATGGGACTGCAGCTACAGTCATCCTTGCACACTTATGAGTTGCATGGGTAAGTCACGTCGTCCCCACCCCTGCACACAATGATTTTTCTGCATTCTGAATATGGAGCCATAGCTAAAGTAAGTCAATGCACAGCAATGGTACAGCTCCATCACTAAGGTTGCAAACCTGTTAGCAGAATTAGAACTTGCACACCCTTGTACAGGCAATGGCTTGCTTCCCCTCAAGATCAGGTTCACCATCCTGAATGTGCTGACACAGAGAATGTACAGCTAAGTACAACACATGCTCAAATGCTACAGTTGTCTCACAATGATGTATGCATCTTGAAGTTGATCTAGGCAGTTGTATGGCACTATTGTGTATTTATAGGTATACAGACAACTGTATTTCTGTAATAATGGAGTTTGATTGCTGGTGTACAGTCACGGTGCACCAGCAGGTGTTGTGAGGTCTGTGGCATCACTAGGTAAGGCCATGCAACTCATAAGTGTGGTACATTATGTGCACCTGCAATCAGGGATGTGTACATTTGGTGTACATGGCCTCAGTTTTGCTGTGGATCTCCACTGAGCATGCAGTACCTGGTCTGGTGGATGGGGAAGTCTTTTAGCACATTAATACAGTTGTATTTTATTTTTGTCACCTGCTGCTGGTTCTCTTTGATTGGTCATATTGCCTTGGTCCTCCCAGCTACTTGCATATGCGTGTGTGTGTGTGTGTGTGTGCGTGTGTGCTTGTGTGTGTGTCTGTGCATGTGTGGTGCTGGGGGGTGAATGCAGAGTTAGGGTTCTCAACCCTATAAATTAATTTCCTTGCTTTTGTCTCTGTGGGACAACCTTTACTGATGCATTATATCTATATCTATCTATCCATATATATATATATATATATATATATATATATATATATATATATATATATAGATTAGAGGCAAAAAATCCATTTAATGCATTAGTTAGGGTTGTTCCACAGCACATTTAAAACCAGAAACCTAGCTGGTTGAAAACCTAACTCGGAATTCACCCCAGCACCCCACACACACACACACACACACATTCAAGTATGGTGAGGACCAAGTCAACACAACCAATGACAGACATCCAGCAGCAGGTTACAGAAATAACAAACAATTGTCTAAATGTACTACGAGACATCCCGCCCACCTGACCAGGTACTGCATGCTCAGTGGAGATCAACAGCAAACTGAGGCCATGTACACCAAACGTACACATCCCCTGATTGCAGCTGCACACAACGCACACACTTAGTAGTTGCATGGCCTTACCTCATCGATGTCTCACACCAGACCACACCACTTGTGGGGCCACCTGAGCAACAGAGTTCAGCAAAACCAGGAGTTGTACAGGTATAATATCTTTGATTATAACAAGGGTTTGAGAAATGCAGCTTTCTAATTGACTGTAAACATTGTAACATCCTTATGTTTCATTTTTATTAACATACATGTAGAGCTTAACCATATGATGAACATGGTTTAATGTTGTTTAAAAAACAGTTTTATTATGATATCAATAAGCCACTCCCAGGTATTATGTTAATGGTCAGTTTATCACTGTCTAGCGACATGTGGCACTCGGCTATGCCTCATTCAACATTAAACCCCTACAGGGTGATTAACAGACCATTTAACATAACTGTTGGTCATGCCTTATTGCTTAATTGTCTTTATGAGTAGATACTCTCCCTCTGCTGGGCACTGCAGCAGCTTTGCAACACAGTGTCCCACCCAGTTACACCTTACACTGTCTAGTTACTGGAGAATGGCTGTGAATATGAACTCATGAAGATGAACAGTGTAACTTGATCATTACAGTCATCGAAACCCTAGTGTGATTATAACTGACAGTCAGTGATAGAGGATAACCCCTGCTGTCCTAGTACACTTACCCCATTGTGAGTTAAATCAATACTAAAAGACATTCTGTTTATATCTACACCATACCTACTTGATTCCTGTTGTACCACAATTAACATAGTTATCACTTTGATAGCATCAGTGACAGAAGTGTGGCAAACCCAAACAGTAGGCATACAGCCTGAGTATGAAACAACTGTTAAAAAAATCACACTGTGTCCATAAGTGGCATAGATCACTCATTGCAACAATAGTAAATGTATTACTATTTGAACAAGTTAGTCATCACAGATGCAATGAGATTGTCTTTATCAGGTACAACATACTCAGTAAGTGCCTACAGGAAAATCTATCCTATATACATCTCCAACACAGGTACATCATTGTTGGCTCAGTAGTGCTATGATATTTAGAAGTTGCTTGGCCTGATCCATGCAATTCAATGTTTCTTACAAAGAATACTTACTGCATCTTTAGTATTGAAACACACTGAAGGTCTATGTATGTACATCAGCAGTACACCTTCATCAGTAAGAATGCATGTGATACTGGCAATACGAATTTCACAGCATTGAACAGGCAATGCTTTCCCATATGTTTACATCAGCCTCTCTTTGTTGAGTAAGCCATTGCAATAAATGTACTACTATGTAAATCACCTACTAAATGTATCACTACTTTTATCTTGAGCATGCTAGTGTCTTGTAGTTAATTTATGTGCTTCTCTTAATTAATGTATACTCACTAGTGTTAAAACCTTTCTACAACTGTCATCATGCACCTTCAGCATTTATATTGAATAACGGCACAGTACCAGTTGTGGTGTGGTGTGGGGCATCGGTGGAGTAAGGCCATGACAACTACTAAGTGTGATGCGTTGTGTGCAGCTGCAATCAGGGATGTGTACGTTTGTGTACATGGCCTCAGTTTTGCTGTTGATCTCCACTGAGCATGCAGTACCTGGTCAGGTGGGTAGGGATGTCTCATAGTACATTTAGACAATTGTTTGTTATTTCAGTCACCTGCTGCTGGATGTCTGTCATTGGTTGTGTTGACTTGGTCCTCCCCCATACTTGAATGTGTGTGTGTGTCTCTGTGTGTGTGTGTGGTGCTGGGGGGGTGAATTCGGAGTTAGGGTTTTCAAACCTAACAGCGAATTTCCTCACTTTTGTCGCTGTGGAACAACCCTAACTAATGCATTAAATGGAGTGTTTTGCCTCTAATTTCCCTTCTTTCTGGGAATGATAATGAGAAATAGTAAATGTAATGCAGGGCCCCGCGCTCCCGCCACATGATGTCTTGTGGCATACTAACAGGGACAGCAACGCAAACAGAAATGCTAACAGTGACGCACATGGTAACACAAGCATGAATGAGAACAGAAAGGGTAACGCACACGGTGGCGTAGACGGGAATGGTCAGCCACGTGATGTGTTGTCACATAGTAACATGGTGCCTGCAAACAGAAATGTCATTGGGCATGGTGATGTAAAGTAAAACAGAAAGATAAACAGTACTGTAGACAGAAATGGCAAAAAAATAACAGAAAGGCAAGCGCAAATGAAAACGCAAAGGATAACACATATGGTGGCACAGACGTCAACAGTAAGTGAAACGGGTACGGAACCGCAAGCGGAAAGGGCAACAGTAACAGTAATGTAAGCGCACAGACTGGTTTTCCCCAAAACCTGCATAGAGAAAGACAGTGAGTACAAATAATGTATGCATAATAATGAGTATCGGCGCAGAAAATGAGAAGTTGGAATACTAAATACATTATATCTCAGGAACCGTACGACATAGAAAAAAAATGTAAAAGTCATATTATTTACAACTGTCCTGGCTAATTTCAATCTTAATCCTTGTTAGGGGGCTAAGAAATTTTCTGACGAAAAGTCCGTATCTCACACCGTTTCCGAGATACAGGCCCTGAAAGGCGCAGCGAATGCCGTAATTTTATCCTATGGGAAAAAAAGAAAAGTTCGGGAGCACCATAACTTTGCCTCCCTGTAATGTTTTCTCACCAAACCACAGAAAGGCACATCTGTGGACTGTTGGCTGTCATCCTTCCAAATTTCAGGAGAATAGACCAAACCATTATTTTGCAGCAGGAATCCAAATGATTTCTGTAATGCGTCGGGCGCCGTAATGTTATCCTAAGGGAAAAAACATCAACTTTGGAGTGCCGTAACTTTGTCGCTGTGTGATATTTTTTCACCAAACTACTGAAAGGCACATCTGTGGGCTGTTGGCTGTCTTCCCTCCAAATTTCAGGAAAAAAGACCAAACCATTATTTTGCAGCAGGGTGCCAAAGGATTTCTGTAATGCGTCGGGCGCCGTAATGTTATCCTATGGGAAAAAATGTCAACTTTGGAGTGTCGTAACTTTTCTGCTGTGTAATATTTTTTCAATACAACACTGAAAGGCACATCTGTGAGATGTCAGCTCCGTTGTCTCCAAATTTCAGCCCAAAACTCCCAACGGTTCTTCTGCAGCGCAGTGCCAAAGAATCGCTGTCACTGTCCCACAGATGGAAAACTACTGTCGCAATTTGTGAAAGCTTTCGCAAAAAAGTTCGACACTTTCATGAGCACGAAAGTAATTTTCAAAAGTACTTTTTCCAGAAATTTGAAAAACATATTTCTGGGGTGTTTTACCACAAAATAAAGACATGGCAAGCATCCTCAGGGTCCGACTAGGTGAATACAAAAATAATAAGGTTGCTAAAGGGTCCCAAATTTAAATGCCAACCATTTTTCTGATCACCAACTGAAAACAAAATGGCCAATTTGCAAAAGTAACAGGCCCATTTGCGAAAGTAAAAATGCATTTGCGAAAGTGTTTAACTTTTTAACTTTTCCCATTGACTTATAATGGGAAACTGTTTTTTGAATAACTTTTGAACCGTTTGATATTTTTTCACGAAATCTTTGAAAGGCACATCGGAGACCCCAGCCGCACGTTTCTTGAAGATTTTGGACTGGTCGCACAAACCGTATGACCTGTAGGTGCGACTGTAGAATTCCATAAAAAGCATAAACACGCACTCAGATCACACTTAATAACTCCGCAGCTGTATATCCAACCACTACGAAACTTGGCAAATCCCAAGGCCTATGGTTCTTGATCATGTATTCCAAATTCCAGCCAAATCTGTCAAACAGTTGCAAAGTTATTAAGGTACAAAATTTTGGGGTTTGACATAGACATGGCTCCTCAACCCTAACTATGGTAGCACTACCGTGCTACCATAATATATATATATATATATATTTATTTTGCATTCAAAGAATGGGGGTTCTGGCCATCTTGTCCCACCTGGCAGTCAAAGAATTTTCAGCCTCACAGTTCAAGAATTTTTGTTCCTGAGGAATTTCAATAAATCTTTGACCGCGAGGTCCGCCATCTTGTTTTCAGTTTTCCAATCGCACAAACACATATATTTCAGCCAAAGGGTCACTTCTGAAGTAAAACATCGATGGGTTTTACTCATAGGACCCTGATCTATCAAGCCATGGCTTTGGTTCCATCAAAATGGGTTCAAAAATGGAGTTATTAGCTTTTAAATTCTTTGTTCATGGCTGTCTAACGATCTTTGATCGCGAGGTGACAAATTCTTTGATAGTGATAATCTTTGATCGTGATCATGCTTCGAAGTGAGGAATGAGATGGCCAGATTTAAAAATAGTATTTTGTAGTCCAGGGGTGCCTTACAGTGTTAAATTATGGTGGGTTTTGCTCAGGGGGCTTTGCTGTGCCCCATCTGCATAAGAAAAATAATGCACTAAATATCCCTGGTAGTCCAGTGGCCCCTCCATCACAATAAAATATTAAGATTCCTGGTAGCCTAGTGGCTCCCCAATAAAATATATTATCCTATGTCATGCCCTGGTAGTCTAGTGCCCCCACCCCCTGTATTTTTTCAGATCCCTGGTAGTCAAGTGGCCCCCTGAGCTGTACTGTATTATTATAAATAAATGTTTATATCCCTGGTAGTCTAGCAGCTCCCCCAGCATAACGAAATAATAAACAATTATTTCTATTACCCGGTAGTCTAGTGGCCACCACCCCCCGCCATCCATGCCAGCCCACCC
This sequence comes from Neoceratodus forsteri, assembly GCA_016271365.2. Lineage (NCBI taxonomy): Eukaryota > Metazoa > Chordata > Ceratodontiformes > Ceratodontidae > Neoceratodus > Neoceratodus forsteri. Next base: position 679,339,502 of record CM057456.1, on the reverse strand, counting down.
AGCACCCCTCACCTTTTGCCAGCTGGCAACTGGCACAGCCCACCTCTCACCTCCATGGCTAGCCACTGACTGTCTGCATTACAAGCGGTAATGCAAAGATGAGCTCTGAAAATATTTTGTCAGAAAAATGCTTAGGCCCCTCAATTGGGGACTAAGCAATAAACAAGCAGGGAAAGTAATAATTCATTAAAAATTTAAATTTTTTTCTCTACATCGTGCAGTTCCAGAGATATAAGCAATTTAGTATTCCAAGTCATAATTTTCTGCTCCTAAGTCAATTATAATGAATGCATTCTTTGTTTTCAATGTGTTTTTTTCAATGCAGCTTTTGGGGAAAAGAAGGGTGTGCCCTTTCTTTACTGTGTCAGTTAGTGTTTCCAGTTGCACTTTTGTTACCTTTTGCATCACCATTCTCGTCTACCCCACCATGTGCATTGCAGTTTGTGTTTTCATTTGCACTTATGTTTCTGTTTTGTTTCACATTATTGTTGCTGTTACCATTACCATTTGCATTTGCAATTGTGGTAACTTGCCCGTGTGCATTACGGTTTGCGTTTTCATATGCGCTTGCATTTCTATTTCTGTTAGCTTTATTGTTGCTGTTACTGTTACCATTTATGTTTACAATTGTGGTACCATGACCTTTCATGTAACAGTTTGCGTTTTAATACACGCTTGCATTTCTGTTTACTTTGGCATTATTGTTGCTGTTACAGTTGCCATTTATGTTTACAATTGCAGTACTGTGAAAGTGTGTGTTACCAGTTGTGTTCTGTAAGTACTTCTGTTTGATATCTCCGCTTATGTAACTGTTCGATTTTGTGTCAGTTTCTGCTTGCATTTCTATTACTCTTTTTACCATTTACATTTGCATCACCATGTGTGTAAGCCTTTGTGTTTGCATTTCTGTTGCACTTACTGTTACTATAGTCATGCAAAATCACATGGTGGGAACACGGGGCCTCTTTTGTGCAACTTTCTACTTTTCTATTCTTTCTTAAAAAGTATGGAAATTCAAAGCAAAAAACTTTGTTAATGCATCAGTTATGGTTCTTCTACAGTGACAAAAGTGAGAAAATTTGATATTAGGGTTTCCAGCCCCCCCTTGCACCCTATCCATATCCTACCCCCACCAACAGGCATCAGGGTGTGCATTGGTGTCATCAGTCCTAATTCTCATCCCATTCTCCTACACTGCACCACCTCAGCTTGTTTACACATGAGATGGGGTGAGAGTTAGGGCCAATGACCCCAACACACACCCCGATGCCTGTTGGTGGGGGTAAGGTAGGGTAGGGGTGGGGTGCAAGGGGTAGGAACCGTAATGTCAAATTTCCTCACTTTTGTCACTGTGGAAGAACCCTAATTGATGCATTAATTATGTTTTTTTGCATAGAATATATAGAGATAGAGGCAAACAAACTCTGTTTAATGCATCAGTTAGAGTTGTTCCACAGTGACAAAAGTGATGAAATTTGGTGTTAGGGTTGAAACCCCCCCTTGGACGCCTCCAGCCCATCCCCCCAACTGGCATCAGGGGTGTGCATTGGGGTCATTGGCCCTAAATCTCACCCCATCACATGTGCAAAGAAGCTGAGAAATAGGAGAATGAGGTGAGAGTTAGGACCACGACCCCAACGCTCACCCTGATGCCGGTTGGGGGGTGGGCTGGAGGGGTCCAAAGGGGGTTTCAGCCCTAACACCATTGGGATATGCAACTTGCAGTGAAAAATCTGTATCCCGCATCATTTTCAAGATACGGGCCCAGAAATGCGTGGAGTATGCCTCCATGTTAGTGTATGGGAAAAAATGCCAATTTTGGAGTACTGTAATTTTGCAGCCATACAATATTCTTTCATCAAACCACCAAAAGGCACATCTATGAGATGGTGGCTGTGTTTCTTCCAAATTTCAGTTCAAAAGATCACACCATTCTTTTGCAGCAGGGTGGCAAAGAACTGCTGTCATTTTGGTCATAGTCTGAAAAGTAGTGTCGCAATTTGTGAAAGCTTTCACAAGCTTTTGCGAAAGTGTCATGAGTGCGACACTACTTTGTGACACTTCTTTTTCCAGAAATTTTAAAAACATATTTCCAGGGTTTTTCACGCCAAAATAAAGACATGGCTATCATCCTCAGAGTCCGGCTAGCGAACACAAAAATAATCGTGTTGCTAGAGGGTTCCAAATTTAAATGGCAATCATTTTTCTGATTGCTAACTGAAAACAAAATGGTGGATTTGTGACACTACTAGGGCCATTTGCAACACTAAAAAGTGCATTTGCGAAAGTGTTGAATATTTTGTTAACTTTTCCCAATGACTTATAATAGGAACTTGTTTTTTGAATAACTTTTGAACCGATTAATATTTTTTCACAAAATCTTCAAAAGGCACATTGGGGACCCTGTCCACATGTTCCCTGAAGTTTTTGGACTGATCTTGCAAACTGTGCAACCTGTAGGCATGAGCAAAGAATTTGTAAAAAACGTAAATATGCACATGGATGTTGTTTAATAACTCCACAGCCATATATTCAAGCAGTAAAAAAGTTGGTAGATCCTAAGATGTATAGCTACACCTTAAGCTGGCCAAATTTCAGACAAATTCATTAAGCAGTGGCAAAGTTATTAAGGTGCAAAGTTGACCCTTTAACCTTAAAAGGGCTCCTCAACCCTAACTATGGTAGCACTTCTGTGCTGCATTATATACATATAGAGCAAAAAACTCAGTTTAATGCATTAGTTAGGGTTGTTCTACAGCAACAAAACAAGGAAATTCAGTGTTATTGGGGTTGGCTTGTGATCCCCGTCCACATCCCCAAGCGGCATCAGGGTGCGTTGGGGTTGTCGATCTAACTCTCACCCCATTCTCCTATACTTCTGCTTCTTCACAGATATGATGGGGTGAGAGTTATGGCTGACAACCCCAATGTGCACCCTGATGCTGGTTGGGGGTTTAGATGGGGGGTCAAAGGGGAGTTTTCAACCCTAACACCAAATTTCCTTGCTTTTGTCACTGTGGGACAACCCTAACTGATGCAGTAAATGGAGTTTTTTGCCTCTAATATATACGTATAATATAATACGCACACCCCAATTCCAGTTGGGGGTGGGCTGGAGGGGTGCAAAGGGGTTTCAACCCTAGCATCAAATTTCCTTGCTTTTGTCGCTGTGGAACAACCATAACTGATGCAGTAAATGGATTTTTTGGCCTCTAATTTCCCATCTTTTGAGAATGATAACAAGAAATAGTGAATGTATTGTGGCAGTGGGGGGCCCCGTGCTCCGACCACGTGAAGTCTTGTCACATAGTAACATTGTGCCTGCAAACGTAAATTGTTATGCGCATGGTGACACAAAGCGAAACAAAAAGAGAAACAGTACTGTAGACAGAAATGTTAAATACAATGCAGACACAACCGCAAATGAAAAAGCAAAGGGTAACGCACAGGGTGGCATAGACGTGAATGGTAAGTGAAACGGGTACAGAACCGCAAGCAGAAACAGTAATGGTAACAGTAATGTAAGTGCACAGATGGGTTTTCCCCAAAAGCTGCATAGAGAAAGACAGTGGGTGGGATATTCAAAAGGGCTGTGCCAGCGCAAGTCTGAAAATGCGCCATTCTGCGATATTCAGCAGGAGGCAGTTGTGCCACTGAAAACACGCTGAGCAACAGCGCAATGCAAATGAAGGTATGCACAACCAAAGGGGGTGGAACCATGCATAAAGTGCACAATGCAATATTCAAAGGTTTGCACAATGCGCAACAGTGGATCAGGCAGAAGTTGCGCCACAGTGGAAATGAGCCAAAATTTAAAGGCTCAAGGAAGAGGCGCAAGAAGGCGACAGGGAATGCACATGAGGTAGCCAGACAGAGCAGGCCACAGCAGCAACCAGTGCAGGCCAGGGAGTAGTGAGGACAGAATAGGGGCAGCTGAAAGTGTGTGGGGCCACAGAGTGTAGAGGCCAGTAGGTGTACCCGGTGCAGTGGAGGTAGCAGTCAGGACAGTGGGGGGTACAGATCAACAACAGCCAGGGGGGCACAAGCCAGGGAGATGGACAGTGTCAGCTTCCACTTGGAAGCTGTAATGAGGGGGTGAGAGGGCATGCTGCAGGGGGACATGGCCGTGGGAGGGCCCGTCGGTGGTATGCCCCCAACAGGCAGTACCGTGCCTGCATCAGCTTTGAGCTGTATTCAGACATAGAGATTGTGGGCTGGTACCACCTGAACAGGGCAATACTGAGGCAGCTCTGTGAGCTGTGCAGTGATATGATGCAGGCACCCTCACCATGGAGTCACGCTCTGTCAGTGGAGACAAAGGTAACAGCCTGCATGTGCTTGCTCACCACAGATACCTTCCAGATGCCAACAGGGGACAACACAGGCATAACAAAGTCGGCCACATCATGCATCCTCACCCAATTCCTCAGCACAGTGCTACCACATGCTGCGGAGTACATCCATTTCCTCAGCACCGTGGCTGAGAGTACAGCAAACATACAGGAGTTCCACAGGGTAGCATGTATGCCTGGCATGCTAGGGGGAATAGAGTGCACCCATGTGGCCATTTTCACACCACCTTGCCCCAATGGGGCTGCATATCACAATCGGAAGGGGTTCTCCAGTATCAACTGCCAGGTGATGTGTGATGCCAGTGGGCACATCATCAATGTCTGTGCCACGCACCCTGGCGAAGCACATGATTCATTCATATGGCACCAGCCTGCACTGTGCCATTGATTTGAGAGTAGGCACATCCCCACAGGACATCTAGTGGGTGAGTATGCATGTAGGATTGGCAAAGTGGGGGCAAGGGTGGGTAAGCCACAGGTGCCATGGGAGTGGCACACAGGGCTAGTGGCAATATGGGCCTGAACTATCTCCACACAGGTGACAGTGGATACCCACTCCATCTCTGGCTGCTCACATCCTACCGGCACCCCACAACTCCATCACAGCAACGCTTCAATGAGGCACATGCCACCACACGCAACATCATCGAGCGGGTGTTTGGGATGCTGAAGACATGATTCTGATGCCTAGACACCTCCGGTGGTGCCCTACAGTGCAGCCTCTCAAAGGCCTGTGGGATATTCCTGGCCTGTTGTATCCTGCACAACATGGCCAAAGACTGTGGAATAGCCATACAGGTCGAGGAGGGGGACAGCAATGGGGATGCTGGTGATGCCAGATATGATGGGGATGAGCAGACCCCCCTTGGACGGCATCACCCCCTAACTGATCCGGCTGGCCCAGCTGCACTGGGACACCATCACAAAGGAGCACTTTGCACAACGCAGGTAAGTCATGGGACCATGTGTGACCAACACTACCCAGGGCGCAACCCACATACACACAGGATAACTCACCAGGGGTGCGTGATGGTGAGGGGAGTTGAAGGGTACAGGAGCAGAAACAAGCAACCAGAGAGGGGTGAACAGTCACATGCCACATGGACAGACACACACACACACACACACACACCAGGCACAAAGTGCACAGGGGAAGGTGCACAGCAGAGCTGGAACAGACATGTGAAACACACACATCCACAGGCCACCTCCACCAGCTGTACTGTCCATGTACGTGAGTCAGATGCTGGGCACCCTTGCACCTTGATGTACAGTGCAATGCAGGCATCATCATGTACACACACCTGTGGACAGCAGTCAGGAGGGTGTGCAGGTGGTCCGTGTGTTGGCATGTTTGGCAGTGCACTCACTGGTGTACTGCCCACTATAACACACATTGCACCCAGGGCAGCACCAGACAGGGCCCACACTGGGAGACAGGTCAGTCGTGTGGCACTGTGCCACAGCCACCTTGGATGCATGGGTGTCCCCACCAAGACCCAGCAGCACTGGCAGGCTGAGCATGGACCACTTGGGGTGGCACCGATGGACCACCCGGGTCCCACTGCACGAGTGCGACCTTGTCCGCACAGCAGTCTGCAGCATACCGAACATACCTGCAAATGGGGTGCTTGGGATGCCCACAGCTGAACCCGGCATCGACAGGTTGGGTGTCACACGATGCCAGGAACAGGGAGTGGATAACGTACTGTGCGGCATGCATAGCACAGAGGCACCTGATTGTGTGCCCAATGTGGCCATGACAGCGACCAATGCCAGAGTCTGCCTGTCAATGGTGGCGGTCATATCCATCTGCAATTGGTCAATCCCTGCAAGGATCCTCCTGTTGTCCCTGCTGTGCCACTTCACAGCCACACACAGTGCCTCCACGGACATTGCAACCTACATCTGCTGCTGTACTGATGCCCACAGCAGGTGGGTGTGCTCGTCAAATGGGTCGTCTGCCACATCGGCAACCTGTCCCTCAGGGTATGGAAAGGCCTGATGTTCATCACCCCTTGAGGGTGGGCACTGTTCACCAGGAACAGGTATGGGCAAGTCAACAGGTGGTGTACATACACCACCACTGAACCCTGTACCCCCGGACCTGGTGGATACTGCTGCTGATGCCCCTCCACCTGCTGTGCCCAAGGGACCAGTCGTTCCACTGCTGTGGCTGCAACAGTGCCAGTGACCTGTACAGTTACCAGTGCTGTCCCATTGGTGCTGACAGGCACAGTCTGGGACTGTGCTGATGTGCTGGTACACACGTTGGAACCATCTAGGTCCATGGGTAAGAGCTGTCTTGCTGTGTGTCCATTAGGTAACACACATGTGTCAATGCCTATACAGGTCGTTGCATCATCATTGGTGCAGGTTCATGCCACAGCTACAGCCACATCATGCTGGCATGCTTGCATGCCAGACCACTGAGACACAGGAAGGGCACCCTTCACACCTGTCTCACCAACATCGGAGATGGCAGCCAGGCGTGCACACTGGTGCAAAGCATGCCGGCTACCAGCAGAGGTTGATGGACCCTCCTCCAACTCTGGCTGGATATCCACAGTGGACAGGCCCTCCACCACTGTCCCCTGCAGACACACAGGATCTGTAACAGAAAGTGAGAACATGTCAGTGCATGTGATCTACCTTCCCCCTGACCATGTCATACCATAGAGTGATGGGCTACCACCTGTCTGGAGCCACCTCCCAGAATGCCCTCAATGGCACTGCACTGCAAGGATGCAGCAAGATGGTCCTCTGCTGGGGTAAGCTGCACCACCTCCGGCTGGCTCCCGCTTGTGGCAGCGCATGCCGCCCTGAGGGCTGCCACCTTCTCCTTCACCCTCCTCCTGTTGATCCCCATCTTCTTTTTACATTCCTGCACCGAATGCTGGTGGTTTCTGTGCAGGTTTACGGTGCGAGCTACCCCCTCCAATAGAGCAGCACTGGTCTGAGGGGTGCCCTGCCATCCACTGAGTAGTGGCTCTTCCTCCAGGTAGGCCTCGAAGAGTGCCTCTGTCTCCGCTTTTGCGAAGTTGAGCCTCCTCTTCCACCCACCATCATCCTCTTCACCCATTCCTAGCTCGGCCATGTCACAGTCTTTATGGGTGAAAATGGACACCTGTGATTGTGCAGTGTACAGCAATACCCTAAGACCATAGTCCAGAACATCATACAGCATGTAACTCACCTGTCACCTGCAGTAACCGAATATGGTCACTGCTGATCAATGTTGCATATTTATAGTGCAATGTATGCACATTAGGGGTGGAGCAACTTTAATGAGATGCAAATCATGCCATTGTGCCATTGAATGGCTGATCAGATGATTTGCATATGACGGCTGAATATTACGCTGTTGCACTTTGCGCAATACAGTTGAGCCGGCTGAGCCAATGGCGCAGTTCTGTGACTGCATAGTACACTGCACTGTGCATGCCCTGGTACCTTACACAGGCATCTGTCATGCTGATGATGTGCTGTGCGTGATCAGTAATTCAGGACATGCCCACCATTGTGCCAGTGGTGCTACAGCGCTGGTCACCACATGGTGCTGTGGCACAACTGCTCAATAGTCCACTATGGCAATGGCACACAGGCGACTGATCACACTGGACATGTAGATGTCCAATGGCGCTGTGTGTGGCCTTGCGTCAGAGACCCATGACCTTGTGCCTGACCTTTTCCCCCTTGGCGCTGAACGTATGGCATGTCTGCAGCTCTATCGCGCTTTTCTGAAACAGCACGATAGGGACCGATGGCGCTATACAAACAGCATGATAGGGACTGATGGAGTTGTATTGCACAACATTTCCACGTGGGGTTGCTGCGCTGTGAAGCACCATATTGCCTACTATATACCTGCAGGAATGGCATGCAGGAGAGCTCCACAGTGGAGTGCTTTGGAGGTGGCCAACCTGGTGGCTGTGGTGGAGCCTCACAATGGGTCACTGTTTGGGGAGGAACCCCTGAACATGGCCTGCATCCATGTGTGGCAGAAGGTGCCCACTAATCTAGAGCAGGCCACTGGGAGGCGAAGAACACCAGAGCTGTGCAGGCACCAGTACAGTGACCTGCACAGGAGGGAGTGGGCACTGCTGGCACACCAATGATCACATGCCAGGAGGGGTGTGGTGCCGAGGCCAGGTGGGTGAACCGTCTATGCATCTGTATTGGCCGCATGGGTAATGCTGTGCATTGTGACCAGCACATGGGGGAGGGTTGGTCTATGGTTGGCTGTGATGGTGTTTGCAGGTGTGTGATGTATGGGTCTGGCTATGTGGGCAGGTGCACTCATTGGGGTAGAGGACTGTCTGCTTTGGGATTTCACTGATGTGTTTCTCAACTTTTGTTTCCCACAGGCATGGAGGAGTGGAGGCGGGCCCAGGATAAGGCTTGGATAGGGGTTGTAAAGGTCGCTGGCCGAGGTGATGGCAGTGTTGGGCCACAGCAGCAGCAGTAGTAGCAGTGGCTTGATGAGGGTGTCATTACATCATGGATGCTTTTGCATGCTTTGGTGCGGCAGGGCATGGCCACCATCCATGGAGAACACTGCCATGCAAGTGATGTGTGACAGTCAGCACTGTCCAGTGGCACTGCATGTCTGTGAGTGCATCACTGGTGGTCCATGCATGCACTGGGCACATGGCTGTGGCACTAACTTCCCACCACATAGCCACGTCACTGTACAGCCTTGGTTGTGCTGTGCTGGTCATGGGTGAGATGTGTGTGCAGTGGCACACATGGCTGTTGCTGCCTGTTTGGGTTTGTCTTGTGCACGGTCACTGTGGCTGGGTGCAGTCCATCACAGGGGCGGGGAACTTGGCTGTATGCCATGCATGTTGGGAGGGCTTTAGGGTTGTGGACAGTCACAGCCATTGATTCTGTTCCTTTGTCCTAGGTGTCTGGGTCCAGCAGAGGATTGAGCAGGCTGTCCACCACCTGCTGGAAGTTTCAATGGAGTCCCTGGGCATTCTGAAAGAGATGCACCAGAGGGGAGTGAAGTGACAGAGGAGGGCATGGGACCAGAGGCAGCCTAATGCTGTGCAGCCTGGAGGGCAGTAGCTGCCCCACACCTACCCCCTTTACCCATCCCTCATACCCTGCCTTCCCTCACCCAGTTCTTCACCCTGCCCTTACCCACCCCTACCTTGTACCCGTACCCCCACCCCTTTCTTGTATATAGCTGTATATAGTTGTGTGTTCCTGTTAATATTCTTTCTATAAATCTATTTTGATATGAATACTGTGGTGGTCTCTGATTTGCAGCTGGCTATGGGTGCTCAGTTGCAGTGGTGTTCATGGCATCTGGGGTGCTATTGTCCTGGGATTGTGTGTGTGTGGGGGAGGTGTCCCTGGTGTGGTAGTGGCTTTCAGCCGGTCTGGCCATGTGCTGCCACACACCGATGTGTGCTCCTGGTGGGTCTGGCTTGTATGGTTCTGTGGTACACATGGTTGCATTTGGCCGGGGCATGGGGGTCCCTGCAGTGACGGTCACAGTCAATGCCTAAGGTGGTGTCTTGGGGTACCAGTGCAGGGTGTGCTGTGCACAGGGGGGGCTGTTATGCACTTGGGTTGTCCGCCCCCTTTTTGTGGCAGTCTCAACTTGCCAGTGGGTGTACTGGGGCACCATGGCCCAGCTGTGCTTTGTTGGCTTGTCCCCATGGGCTGGAGGATATTCTATCCCTCCACCAATGATACTGTGCTTCGGGTGTGGGGATGTGTTGTTTGTTCTGCAGTGTGTTCCTGTGCCCATCTGTGGCATGGGTGGTGGGCCCCTGCCTACCTCCCTGGTTGTGCAGTTCCATTGCTCTGCTGCTGGGGGCTCTCTGCTTGCACTATGGTGCCACTGGACTGCTCAGCTGGGCTGGCCTTGTTGCACTATGGTGCATCATATGTGCTCAGCTTTCCCTTCCTGGTTGCGCTATGGCACAGGTTGTGCGATATTCAGACATTGGCTGGTTGCACAATTTGACTTGCTCTATGTTTGAATATCGTGTCTGTTGTGCATGTGTGCAATTGACTTGTGCTTGCTCCTGCTATTGTGCGCATTTTGGGTGCAGTTTGAATATCTGGCCCAGTGAGTACAAAGAATGTATGCAAAATAATGATTCTCGGAACAGAAAATGAGGACTTGTAATAGTAAATTGCTTATATCTCAGGAACCGTATGACATAGAAAAAAAAAATTAAAAGTCATATGAATTATCACTTTCCTGGCTAGGTTTGTATTTAGGGGGCTAAGCATTTTTCTGACAAAAGTCCGTATCTCACACCATTTCCGAGAAATGGGCCCTGAAAGGCTCAGCGAATGCTGTAATGTTATCCTATGGGAAAAAAACAGAAGTTCAGAGTGTGGTAACTTTGCCTCCCTGCAATAAGTTTTCACCAAACCACTGAAAGGCACATCTGTGGGATGTTGGCTGTGTTCCCTGTAAATTTCAGCCCAAAAAGAACAAACTGTTATTTTGCAGCAGGGCACCAAATGATTGCTGCAATGTGTCGTACGCTGTAATGTTACCCTATGGGAAAAGTGTCAACTTTGGAGTACCGTAACTTTGCCACTGTGTAATATTTTTTTAAGTTCCCATTATAAGTCAATGGGAAAATTTATATGTGTGTTTTGCGAACAAAGAATGGGGTTCTGGCCATCTGATCCCACCTGGTGATCAAAGAATTTGCATCTTCGTGGTTATAGAATCTTTGTCCCTGAGAATTTTCACAATTCTTTGATTGGAGTTCCGCCATCTTGTTTTTTGTTTCCAATTGGAAAAACACAAATATCTTGGCTCAGGGATCACTTCTGAAGTAAAATGTGGATGGGTTTTACTCAGGGGCCTCAGATCTATTGAGCCATGTCTTTGGTTTCATCCAAATCAGTCAAAAAATAGAGTTATATGCTTAAAAAATATTTGTTTGCAGCTCATTAATGATCTTTTATGACAAGCATGCAAATTCTTTGATTGCGAGATTCTTTGATTATGATCCTGCATCGTGAGCTAAATATACAAATATCTCAGTTTAGGGTTGGTCTAGGGACACAGATGAGGGTGTTTATTGATCAGGGGGCTTTGTTCTGTCGAGGCATGTCATTGGTTCTGTTTAAATTGCTGAAAAAATTGGGTTTTACTATTTTTTTCTTTGGACGTGAGCCCTTTGGAAAATTCTAATTTCTCAGCCCAGGGGTTGCCTAGGAAGTTTGATTAGGGTGGGTTTTGGTCAGAGGGCTGCCTTCTGTCGAGGCATGGCAGTAGTTTCATGTAATTGTGCCTAAAACTCGAGTTTCAACATTTTATTACCTTCGACCATGAGACTGCAATTTCTTTGTTCGCGAGCCTGCAAATACTTTGACTGTGTGATTCTTTGATCGCAATCCTACATCGTAATGGTACGACGAGATGGCCCTTTGAAAAATGCTAATTCCTCAGCTCAGGGATAGGTTATGAACACAAATGAGGGTGGGTTTTGTTCAGGGGGATTTGTTCTATCAAGGCATGGCTGTGGTTTTATTTATAATGTGTAAAGTTTGACTTTCACCATTTTTTATTCTTTGATCATGAGACAACAATTTCTTTAATCGCCAGGCTACAAATTCTTTGATCGCAAGGTTCTTTGAGCATGATCCTGCATTACAAGGTAGGGACGAGATGGCCCTTTTTAAAATGTTTATTTCTCAGCTCAAGGGTGGCCTAGGAAGTCAAATGAGGGCAGGTTTTGCTCAGCAGGGTTTGTTCTATGGAGGCATGGTGGTGGTTTCATGTTATTGTGACTAAAAGTTGAGCCTGACCATTTTTTTTTTATCATGACTCTGCAAATTCTTTGATAGTGAAATTCTTTGATCGCTATCTTTGATAGCGGTGGAAGGACAAGATGGCCAGATTTTATAATGGAATAAATAGGCAAATGTCTAGCAAGTGTTCATTGTTCTTCTGTCATTTTCTCACTGTGCTTCCGTGCACATCTTTTTGGATCCAGATGATGCATTTTTCCAGGCCTGCTTAAGGCTCAGCCAGCTTGAGTGCCATATGCTTTCTTCTTATGGGGGTTGGTGGAAAGATGTAGGCTGAGAAGCATGCCTGGAAAGATGCGTCAGCTGGAGCTGATGTTTTATGCAACATTTTGTCATATTACTGAATTCTGTCATTGATAAAATGTGGTAAAATGCTACTTTTTAATTATTCTGTGATTGCCTTCTCCTCACCCCCGCCGACACTCTGAGACTCTCCATTTTGTTTTCAAGCAAAGGGGTGCCTCTATTTTGTTTGTAGGCAAGTGTAGGCAGGCCTCCATTTTGTTTGCAGGCAAGTGCAGGCATGCCTCCATTTTGTTTGCAAGGAAAGTGTGGGTGTGCTTCCATTTTGTTTGCAAGGAAAGTGCAGACAGGTCTCCATTTTATTTGCAGGCAAGTGCAGGCAGGCCTCCGTTTTGTTTACAAGGAAAGTGTGGCTGTGCTTCCATTTTGTTTGCAAGGAAAGTGCAGGCGGGCCTCCATTTTGTTTGCAAGCAAGTGCAAGCAAGTGCTCTACTCTACCTCATGTGGCATCACCACGTGTGCTGCTCTGCCCTACCTCATGCGACGTCACCATGTGTGCTGCTCTACTCTACCTCATGTGACGTCACCATGAGTGCTGCACTACTCTAGCTCATGCAGGCAAGTGCAGGCATGCCTCCATTTTGTTTGCAAGGAAAGTGTGGGTGTGCTTCCATTTTGTTTGCAAGGAAAGTGCAGACAGGTCTCCATTTTATTTGCAGGCAAGTGCAGGCGGGCCTCCATTTTGTTTGCAAGGAAAGTGTGGCTGTGCTTCCATTTTGTTTGCAAGGAAAGTGCAGGCGGGCCTCCATTTTGTTTGCAAGCAAGTGCTCTACTCTACCTCATGTGGCATCACCATGTGTGCTGCTCTACTCTACCTCATGCGATGTCACCATGTGTGCTGCACTACTCTAGCTCATGCATCATCACCGTGTGTGCTGCTCTACTGTACCTCGTGTGGTGCTACTGTTTTGCCCTGTGCCCTCCTCGCTGTTTTCTGTGAGTAAATTTTTTTAATGTATTCTGTGTTTTTTATTATGGCATCATTTCTTTTTTTTATCTTGAATAGTTTTGGAAAGAAAAAGATGGATCAAAGTGAATCAAGAAGACATCAAACACCAAGTGTGTTTGCTGCTGACTTGCTTCATGGGGCTTTGAAGAGTTGTTCTGTACCACTCACAGTAAATGAAAGAAGTCAGCGGTACCAAAATAACTTAAGAAAGGATCCACAATGCATCCAGGAATAGAAAGAAAAGGAAAAAGATGTGCACGGAAGCACAGTGAGAAGATGACAGAAGAACAATGAACACTTGCTAGACAGAAAAGTCTGTTGCAAATGCAGGAAGCCAGGAAAAGGAAGAGGGACACGACACCAGATACTGTAAAGCTTTCTGTAACTAAAACAACTAAACAAACAGCAGAACAGAAAAGAGAATATTGGAGAGAGAGAGAAATAAATAGAGAACAACGCATGATGACTTCACAAAAAGGCAGAAGAATCAATGAAAAATGACAACAAGAATACCATGAAGTAAAGAAGATGTGGACCATCAATTCTTTGACCACAGCCACTAACACCACAAACTGTATGGAAATGCAAGCAAGCATACCATCCAGCACAATGGAAACACAAATGGGAACACCCTTCATTACCAGTACAACCATGACAGTGCTTGCCTTGGATGAAAGCACAACACCACTGATGGACCCAAGGTCAGAAAGCACAATTAGAAAGACTGTGCAGAGAACACGTGAAGGACTGCCCAGGTCCCTAACCAGTTTGCTGCAACAATCTCAAAAGTTATCTCCTTGGCCACTCCAAAAAAACAGGCTGCCCACTCAAGGTTCGGATGTCGCACCAAACTGGACAATAAGTTAGTGGAAGTCCTTCACCAAAAATTGCATTTGTTTAAACAGTGCAACAGGAAGGCAAACAAACAATTGAAAAAATAATTCATCAGCACGTTTCTTGTTCTGAAAAAGTAACTCCTACTACAAAGAGCAAGCACATGCCTGGGGATCAGTTGGAGAAGAATGATGAGGGTATCGAAGAGCACGCAAGTTAAGAGGAGTACCAGGCACAAGCTGGGAATATCTGAGGGGCTGTAGAATAAAGTAGATGATTTTTTCAATATATCAGCAACACCACTTCCACACAAGAAAGCATTTTCTAAGCAAACTGGAAAAGCAAGATCATTCTTAGACAAAACTCTGAAAAGGCTGCACCAAGAATTTTGTGAGCAGAACCCAAATGAGAAAATTGGACTAACTAAATTCAGCAGTCTCTGTCCTGAAAATATTAAACTCGCATAGGATCAAAAACTGGACCAGTGTCTCTGCGAGTATTGCACCAATGGTAAACTAAAGCTGTTAGCAATAATGCAATTTGCCCAGCAGAAAAAATGGAGTGCACTATGTCCAATATTTGTGAAGCAGTAGAGTTGACAATGTGCCCAAAGAAGGAAGGTGAGAAATTCTTTAAAAAGTCCTGCGTTGAAAAAAATTGCAAAACGTGTAGCACTTCTGCTATTGACAAATCATTGGAAGAACTTTTACAGACACATGGAACTGAGGAGGTGAAATGGCAACGGTGGGACAGTGGGACTATTTCCAGGGTCACAAATGGATCAGAAAGTAAACAAACAAGAAAAGTCATGAAGAGAAAAGTGACCACATTTCGATGTCTGGTTCAAGTCTTGAAGGAGGACCTCCAGTTTTTGGGTTGACATCTACACGTAGCAGCCTGGCAACAACACCAGTTCAAATCACTCAAAGATAACCTTCCCAACAGCTGGGTATTGATGGTTCTAGACTTTGCAGAGAACTACACATGCAAGTACCAGGATGAAATTCAGTCATGCCACTGGCACCATGAGCAAGCAGCTGTTCATCCTGTAGTGACATACTACAGGTGTAAAAGATGTACAGACTTAGTTACACAGTCACTTGTCTTCATAGCTAGTGATCTCAGACATGACCACCATGCAGTTCTACATTTCATGAACATGTCCAATTACTACCTCAGAAACATCCATGGCATCAATATTGAGAGACAGATACATTTTACTGATGGGTGTAGGAGTCAGTACAAATCAAAATGGACCTTCCAGAACATATCATTGTCTCCATTACTACATATATTCCCAATAGAGCATGCATTTTTTGGATCCAGGCATAGAAAAGGACCCTCAGATAGTGAGAGTAGAGTGGTAAAGTCACGTGCAAGCCTAGCTGTACAGTCCCAGCAGGCTATAATTTCAAATGATGCACACCTCTTTCAGTACTGCAAGAGAAATTTAACAAAGGAGCCTGCCATCAAAGGTTGCACTCATTATCGCAGAACATTCTTCTGGGTCAGTGATTGAAAAATGAGCAGAAATGCAGGACCAGGACTAAAAACAATAGCTGGCATGCAAAAGGTTCAGAGTGTCTGACCAGCGGCAGATGATGTTGAAGTCTAAGGCCACAGCTGTTTCTGAGGGCCATGCAGAAAGGAGAATGGTCAATGTGAAAATGCAAGATATGTCAACGGATGGGAGAAGAGGATTATTCATACTGTACCTGGCTATGTGTCTTCAGTGAAGGATAAAGAAACTTCAGGGCCCTCTACATTGCCTATTCTGGTCTCCAGTGCAGTCATTCGCACACCCTCTCCCCCTTCGGATATAAAGACTCTTGGGCCCACTATACTGTCATTTCCTGCCTCCAATGCTATCATCAGTACACTCACTCCCACTTCTGATATCACACATACAATGACCAGTACGTCTGCTGTTGTGAACCAGATTAGTGAACATGCTGCCGCATTGACAGATTCTGCAGCCAGCACAACAACCAATACATCTGTTTTCAGCACAGCCAGAACAACAGCCAATACATCTATTGCCAGCGCATCGACCAGAAAACAAAAGAACTATGACCACATACAGGCACGCCAGTTTTATGCTGTCTATTACTCTAACACATTTTACATTGGACAAGTAACATCATTTGATGAAATGAAACAAGAATTTGAATGTACATTTTTGCAATGGAGCAGGGATGGCAAATTATGTTGGCCACGGCATCCAGACATTGATGTCATAAAGGGAAGATGATTTTTTTTATGGACCAGTAACAGCGCAAGGACAAGGACAAGGAAAATTCAACATTTCACCAGCTGACCTAAAAACCATTGTCAACAAACATGAAAAACTGCAACAACATTGGAATTAACAGAATTTGAAGGAAGTATTGTCTTTAACAGAAACTTCCACTTTTGAGACATGGCACCCCAACTTTTTTTAAAGAAAGTAGTGGACTCCATGAGAGAGTAGCGGACCGCCTTAATGAAAAATCCAACTGAGAGCATGGCTGAAGACTCATAACTCATGTGGAAGCACAGAGTTACAAAGTAGAATACCAATCAAGACTACCTGCCTGCACACATCACGCAGACTTGTTAATGTTTTTTTTATCAAATAAATGCATGGCTGCAGCCATTTCTCTGCAGTGCTCGGTGTGTGTCTCCATTTGTTTGGGCAGAACCAGGAGAATAGGGCAACACAGCATAAGACAATGGAAAAATAACTATACTTAAATAGAAGATTTTAGGGGTTGGCAGAATTGCACCTTGGAACACTTCAAAATGGTCAAACATAAATATGCTACTTGTGCAATGTCTGGTGTTAAATGGTTTTAATATTATAATGATTAGATGCTGAGAACAACACTGTTTTGCTGCCTGATGTGGCACTCGCCTCACTCTTTTGGTGTCCAATGTTGTACGTGCCACACTGTTTCATGTCCAATGTTGTACACGCCACACTGTTTCGTGTCCCCTGTTGCACGCGCCACAATGAGTGGCTTTTATGTCAAGTTTCTGTTATGCAGTTATCTCACTACATAGTTACTTTTTCAACTTTGGGTAAGAGTGTTCAGAAAAGGTTATCAAAATTATTCTACTGTGAGGTTGAAAAACTTACTTCTATGTCACACTTCAGTACCCCTTTCTTGTGAACTGACCCAGGTGTGATTTTCATGCCTTGAGAGTTACAACGTTGCAATACAATCATTATGTATGAACTTGAAGATGTAACTCTCAGAGAGCAAACACAGGAATGACCACATATTTGGCAAAGCCAACCAGTTTCTGCATTTGCAGACAACTTATGTAACTTCATGGTTCTCTGTTCAGGGACATACACAGACAGCCACAGCATGTCCTGAGTTGCTTGTGATTCTTTGTGGCCACATGACAAACATGTGTACTTGCACAAATAGTCAACTTTAAAGTGTTGATGCAGATCAATGCCATCATCTGCTAAACTGTTTATCATTCCCATAATGAACTCTGTGACATCTTGTTGTGCATTGTCAGAAAACATTAATTGTCCTGCATATTTTCCAAGAGTTAGTCATAGAGAAGCCAAGCTTTGTAAACTGGGCAACTGCTCTTGACTACCTCTAATGACTCTTTTTAATGCTTCTGACAGAGATGTCGACTGACTTGAGTTCAAAACATCAGCAAACTCAGGGATGTGGAGAAGTGCTTGCATTGTAGTATTCGCATAGCAGTTTACTCCTATGCTGTTGTCAAATATTGGCAGTGTGTTAATCCCGATACATTTCTTCACAGGTGGAGATGTGAGCTGTTTATGGAGAGAATGCTCAGTAATAGTTTGCACCCTTCATTCATTGGGATATCTATTCCTGATGCATATCTGAGAAAAGGTAACAAAAGAGTATTTGATTGGTACTATATACGTAATCTGTTGTACTCAACAATGCATTTTGTGTCATCACGTATTTTACTTTCTGCTAGATTTACTATGTGTAGTCCAGACAACTGTCTGGCATGAGACAAAGCAACATAAGACATCCCATCCTTGAATATACCAGTGCCTATATCTGCAATGGCACTATCAAGGCTGAGCCCTTGTGACTTGTGTATGGACACTGCATAAACAGTACAAAATGGAAATTGTTTCCTTGTCACATATATATGTCTTTCACAGGCTCAAACTTGACTGCAACTCTGTCTATTGGTTGAGGAGTTTCAGTTGTCAAACTTAACAACCACAAACTCCACAGCTGTATTTTACACATTGCACTGGAACTCATGGATGTACCCGATAGCTCCCTTCACAAGACCTTGCCCAACATCTAGGTTTCTGCGAAGCATGATAAGTGCATTTCTACAGAGTGGTAAAACAGCTTCCGAGCCAGCAGTATGTGACACATCACTTGTCAGCTGTGTGAGACACTCAACCATTTGTGATACCATTGTTCATGATAGACTTATTCCATCTATGGTATCTATGCATGTGAGAGTGACAAAAGGTTGCTGTTCTCTCTGCATCATGATCTCATTGAACTCTGCGTACTGTTTAAGTCTTGGGAATAGACATACAACATGTACCCCAGATTTCTGCACATGTGCAAAGATATCACAAGCATCCTGAATAGGAGCATTATTTTTAGTGATCATGCACTGTCTTAGCATGTCAACATGAGTGGGTGACAATGCACCACTGTGAGCCTCATCAAGCAATGCTTTGTAAGTCATGTCACTTTGCTGTCTCATATTCTGTGACAGTTCAACGTATGAGAAGAACCCCCACAGACTGACTCCTCCTATGCATCCAATTGTTTTCTTTGCCTCTTCAGTGGAAAGAGTACAGAAAACATGTTTTCCATTTACAGAAGCCAGCTGCAGGAGATCCCCAAGAACAATAATATTCTTGACACCAAATGGTAAGTCATCATCGATACCTAGTATCTCCTGTAGACTTAGGTGGACATATGTAAGGAGAACATCCGAAACCATGCTGATCTCATCTATTATCAGCAAATGCATCTTGTCAAACATTGACCCCAGTTCAGAGGCAACATCATATGACAATTTCCTGTAATCACTACTCTTGCCATTCTCAACTGGCAACATGGATAACTTATGAGGTGTCATACTACCTATGTCATAAGCTGCCAAACCTGTAGGAGCAGCAACAATAACTGAGGTTGCAGAGTTAGTAAGGTCACGCACATCTTTGCTTATAGCTTCAATCAAGAAACCTGTTTCCAGTCCCAGCAGCACCACTAACAAACAACCTCACTGGTGTGTGCTCCTCACAAACACAGTGCCTGGTACTGTGCTGAATATCATGTTGCACAGCATGTATCACAGACTGATACACAACTTTTTGGTGTGAATTCAAGTAGTCAACAATGTCTGCAGCTGACTCTGAGAACTGCATGCTTTGTTGCATTGTGCCCTCTACCTCTGACATTAGCACAGCTGGGTCATTAGGAGGAACGGGGGCCCCAAGAGCCCCTTCTCCTTCAACATCAACCATTTCCTGTGATGTTACTGGGGTGTCATCATCCAGAATTTTCTTAGCATTCTCAAACTGATTTTTTCCATTTCAGGTCTGTCAATGTAAGTGTCAGAGACATGACTCTTAAAGGTATCATAAGTTTCTATGAACTCATGTTCATATGTGTCAGATAATCCTTTCAATTCATATTCTGTTCTCCAAGGCTTGAGCAGAAACAATAGAGGAAAATTGTAATGTTCTTTGCATTCTGTTGTGTTCAAGCTGAGTTTGTAGTGGTCAATTAGCCATGGTTTTTGTTTTTCACAAGTGTTCCATCAAATCCAGTGACTTTATATATGCTCTTCTCTGGGTCAGAAGGAACACCCCATTTGTAATCATACCATTGAGCAACTTCAAAGAGACACAGATCGTCCATAGCACTGTGGCACTGTGGATAGTAGTTGTCAATTAAGTTGCTCTTGAGAATATTAGTGGATGTTGGTCTTGTAGCAGCCAGATCCTCAATCTCTTCATGGCTCTTAAGGATGCAACACTTGTTCTGCTTTTAGTTCACATTCAAGAAATGAATGGAGTCTGACTTGCCATATAGCCATACACCTGTAAGTCCGTCACTTGCTTCATAGGCTCCACACTCACATTGTGAGTCTTAAGTCCCAGTGACCATAGCTTAGAAGACATTGACCTATCACAGTTAGACAGCTCTTCCCACATTTCTTGCAGGTTTGTCTGTTCATGCTTAGTGATGTATGATGTGACATACCTCACGAGAGCCATTGAATTGTCAGCAACAAACTGAACATCAGTGTTTGCCTGCCACATCAACAGAATAGAAGGGCTATAGTCATTGATATAGACTTCTGATTCTCTGTGAGGTAGTTCATACATTTGCTTTGTTGATTTTGCCTTCAAGTGGTGTCGCATGGCAGAAAAGACATCATTGAGACAAGCATCCAGGAAAGCTCATCTTGGGAAACCAAAACAGCATCAAGTGTACCACTGTCCCTTGTTCTTTACTCTCCTACAACAGTATTTGCCACACAGGTGTTGTTGGAATTTCTGAACCAGTTCCCACAGTGCTGCAATGTCATACTTGTCTGGAATCTGACATGTGACATACTTCAATATGAAGCTTAGTATCTCACTTGTCTCTTTCTCACCAATATGTGGGGCATCTTTTATCCACAGCAACATATGTATGTGTGGAGCTCCACAAGCTTGGTACTCAACCCTCCAGAAGTAGTACTCGACTATACCAAGAGGAGGATTTATCTTAGACAGTATGAACTTTAAAAAGAACATGGAACCGGTGGTGGAAATAACATGAAACAGTTACTGGATCAGTTGAAGAGAGTTTTTTCACAGTCATAGTTTGTATGTTCTCAATGTCAGAGTTTACCCATCTGAGAAGGTCAAGCAGATCATCCCAATAAAATTCAGCACAACTCAGCATTATGAACCATGTTGCTGGTCCAAACTCTCTCAGCATGCATATCACTTCAGAGTGTCGTCTGTACCAATATTCTTTAGTACCACACATGCTGGACAAAATGGAATAAAGACTGACTTACAGTGTTTCATCTTTGCTCTGTAACTTGTGTAGTAACTGTGCAGCTGTCACATTGGTGATCTCTGTACCAGATCTCAATGTATGAGCAATACTAGCAGATAGGACACTAAGTTTACTTTACCAAAGAAGGTGGAAGAGATATGCAATGTTTCTTTGAAACTTGCCATCCTTATGTAGAACGCTTGAGGCTCTATAGTCAGCTCCTGGAACACATAGTTCTCGTTCATCTAATTGACCACCTGAGCCAAGTGGAAACAGATCAGGAAAACAACAAGCTTCTAGAGTAGCCTCCCATATACTTACAGGATTGCCCTCCACTTGCTTCATTTGATATAATTCAATGGTATCCATTACTGGATCCTTTCCATAAAATGGGTGTATGGTGAATTGCCCATAGACATTCTGTACAGTTGTGATGTAAACCTCCTCCAGTATGGCTTTGTCAGAGTTCTCCACAGCATTACCTATAGAAAGACTAGCAAATGCATCAATGTCAATGTCAGCATAAAAAACCTTATGCTTCTTTAGGTATTGTAAAGCATGCTTTACCTTCTCAACACTGACTATATCCTGTCATATTGTTTTTGCCTTTCTTGGTACACCATTCACCAAGATGACTACACTATTGTCCTGAGAAATAGTGTTGACATTTTCTTGCAAAGGTAAAGGCAAATATACATCAGAACCTTTCAGAGACTGTATCAGTTCTTTGTTTGGCAGGTCTCTCATCTTTGTCTTCAGCCTGATGATTGTTTGAAATGGATTCATGGTCTGAATTAGAATCCTCTCAAACAAGTTCAAGACTGCTATCTCAGGAGGAGTTGGTTCAACTTTCATTTTATTAAGTACAGACTGAGGAGGTAAAGTGTCACTCTTAATCTTGGCACAACAGTAAGAACAGAGTGACACAGTTCCAATTTCTCCAAAGTCGGACTTTAAGAGAAGGTATACATGAAGACTGCCCCACATTACATTCCAGCATGAAATGTTCTGCAGGTCTATTGTGACACATAAGTGTTTGTAGAACAGGCGCTCATATGATATGCTGATTACATTGAATTTTTGTGTCTTGCTAATTTCAAATCTAGCAAATTCACATCCAAAATTCTTCAGAAGCTGAGCTTCTTGCACCAGTGATGTGTGCATTGTGTTTGTGTGTTCATCAACAGTAGCATTAGACCTCAATCTATAGGTTGTTTGCAACTGTTTTATGAAGTCCATAAGTCCTTCCACATCTCCATCATCGAGCAATGCTTGAAAGTGTATGTAGTCTTGAACAATAGATCTCATTTGATATAGTCTTTGTACAAATTTTTGAATGCCAGAGTTATGCACTACTAGCATGCAAAAGTGATGAAACACACTGTCACAGTTCATGCTCTCTAAACATGCAAGAGAGTGACCCATTAGGCCTGTGTGAGGCCAAATCTCACACTCATCAATGGTGTGAATCAGTGTATGTCATTCAGATCTCTTGCTGGTTAAAAATGTTGAGAAGAAGGTTTCAATAGACATTATTGATTGTTCTCTAACATTGCATGTAGTGTCACATGCCCATTTCTTAGCTGACAACTTTAGGTTACTTGCAACCTGTTCAACTTCAGCGTCTTTCTGAAAATCAAGGCTTTCATGAATGCACCCAAGGATACTGAAGGAGTTGGCAGTGGAATTGACTCAACCTATAACTTATCTTTTCCAAGTATCTATGGATATGGGATTGGTCCCTAGGGATTGGAAACTGGCTAATGTTGTCCCTATCCTAAAAAAAGGGTCTAGAACTTTGCCTGAAAACTTTAGACCAATCAGCCTAACTTCAGTACTGGGTAAGATAATGGAGCGATTAATCAAGGAAATAATAATTGAACATCAGGAGAAACAGGATATTATTGACCATAAACAACATGGATTCACCAAAAATAGATCATGTCAGACAAATTTATTGTCCTTTTATGAAAATGTGAATCGAGAAATGGATGTGGGAAATTCTGTGGATGTAGTTTTTCTTGATTTCGCCAAGGCTTTTGATAAACTACCCCACAATGGCTTACTGTCAGTCTTGGAAACCATCAATTTGCCTAGTAATATATGCAAATGGGTTTCAAATTGGATTCAGGAAAGAAGGCAGAGAGTGGTTATTAATGGAGAATATTCTGATTGGGCTCCAGTGACTAGTGGGGTCCCCCAGGGCTCTGTTTTGGGCCCTTGTCTATTTAATATATTTATCACTTCATTAGCAATGAGTAATAACAACATTTGGATGTACAAATTTGCAGATGACAGTAGATTGGGTTTAGTGGTTAATGATGCTCAACAAAAAGCTACCCTACAGCAAGCCTTGGATTTAATTTACAATTGGACATTTTTAAATCAGTTAGAATTAAACAAAAACAAATGTAAGGTAATGCACTTTGGTAAGAATAATAAGAGAGAATTATATATCCTAGATAATAACACCTTGGGAGAAACAACAGAGGAAAGAGATTTCGGTATTACAGTTACTAAAGATATGAAATTTAGATTACACTGTAGAAACCAAATTAGGAAAGCAATCCATAACCTAAATTGCATTCTCAAACATATTGTAAGTAGGGATAGAATGGTATTGATCCCACTTTAGTGCATTGGTGAGACCTCACCTTGAATATTGTGCTCAGGTTTGGTCTCCCAAAATAAGGCGGTTATTTTATCAATAGAAGGGGTTCAGAGAAAACTGTCTAGGCACATAAAAGGATTAAAAAACAAAAATTACTATGAACGATTACTCAGTCTAAACCTTTATTCATTATCCTATCGTAGACTAAGGGGTGATCTGTGTTTTTTATATAAAAATATGAATGATATAGATTTAATGAGAGAAATGGGGCTCACAAGAAACCCTGGAAGAATTAGTACTAGGAAACATGCCAAACAACTATATCAGCATGCATGGGAGCACAATTTTCAGAAACAATGGTATAGTTGCAGAGTTGTGGGGGTTTGGAATACTTTGCCAACAGAACTGGTAGATAGTATTACTATGACGGAATTTAAGAATGGGATTGACTGACATTTTGGTAATAGAAAATTTTTAATCTAATTATGTGTGGCAAGCCTTATAGGGTAGTACACTATCTTCCAGCTTGTAATTACCTATGATACCTATGATATAACTAAGACATTCTGCACTTTTGCCTGTTCATCAATTGTCAGACTGACATTTCTGTTGTGTGCATGGTATGCCTCTTCCCAGAAGAATGCTTCTGAATATTCTGAATGAAACCAGTCTCCTTGAAACACCACAGACATATTTTCTCTGTTCAAGTGTTCAAAAGACAATAGTTTGTTTCTCATCTCCTCAGTCTTTAAGCTTAATTTATCAATAGCTGACATAATTTCAGCCCATAACTGGGAACGAATTACTAGAGCTACATTAACAAATCATCTTACTCTCAAGTGCAGTTTCATTAATGCAACCTTACTACAGTCTGTTCCCTTTGTGTCTTATTATACTAGAGATCAAATGGTCAATTTTAGCTCTGTGGACAAGTTTTTTGAAAATACTTGCCTTACTGTGTTGTGCAGTAGCAGAACTGATGTGTCTAATACTTTTTTGTGTCTCACAGATCTATGTTTTGTTTATGACAGTGCTGGACGTTGTGTCTGCACAGTACCTGTAGAAAGTCTACTGGTTGTAGTTTTACTAGAGGAAGTGTTGTCTTTGTTTAAATATGTATGCTTTATGATATGTCTGCTTGCAACAGAAGACATTTTCTTTTTCTTCTGCTGACATGTTGCACCTTTACTGCTTACGTGGCATGACAGTGAACAAGCAGTACACCTGGGACTTTTACTTTGTTCTTTTACTTAACGGCAAATGGTCATGATGAAAGACCTCAAGTATGTGTTCAGTCTCTTGTCTGTTTAAGTCTCCTATGAAAGAAGAATAATGTGCTATAGATTTATAAAAAGTATATACTGCATAAGCCATTGACAGCATACTACACTACAAAAAATATAATTTGTTAATGCTAAAATTTGTATCACAGTGTGTGACCAGATTCAATAATTCTGTGCACTACAGTGTCATCTAAATATTGAGTCAGATTGTAGAAGAGTAATGGTTGTCAAAAGACCACCTGTGTCAAGCGCAGTGGCATACGTATCTGCTTACAACCAAGTTACAGAATTGTTAAATGTGACTTGCTAAATGTTTTCAGACACTTATGTTAACCTGTAATAATGATGGAATAGCCAGGGTACTATTGCTCAATTGAGATAGTGCACACTGGCATGACTGTGCACGAAAGTGCACCAGGTGTTTTTAATAGTGTTTTTGAGGTATGATATTAGCTATGTAGATCGATGTAATTACATATTTATACCAATGGGAAGTTAACTGAGTAAGAAACTGAAGCTACACAAAGTTACATGAGTTGTACATACAAAATTTGATATTTTTGTCATGACCAAAGAGTTTGTTGCCTTGCAAATGATCCTCACGATCAAAGATGGTCGCGATCAAAAAATTTGCATGCTCATAGCCAAAGAACATGAAAACAGAATAAAATAATACTAGATGTTTATTTAGCATAGTTACTGTGGTAGACAGTTGTTCTAACTTATAAATAGACAGTCAATATGATGTGGTGAGAATGTATAAAAAACAGAGTTTTTTACAATTACTCATCTTAAATAGTTGAAATCACACATTATTCTCATGAACAAAGAAGCTGTGAGCTCATGAACAATCCTCACGATCAATATGGGTGATGATCAAAGATTTTGCTCGTTTGCGATCAAAGATTTAAAAGTAAACTAAATATTTTCATTTACACTATGTACAAGTTTCATAAGTAATGAAACCAGATATGACTACACAGTATATAGAAAGTTAATGATAAAAATGTTTATTTTATTTCTATTTACTTTCAAACTTCAAATCTCGTATTATCCTCACGATCAAAGAATGTGCAGGCTTGCAAACAATCCTCATGGTCAAACTGAGTTGTGATCAAAAAATTTGCATGCCGTGATCAAAGATCATAACAATATTGTTTCATTTTAGAAAACTTAGTAAACATGATTATTCCTGTGATATTTATGTCTGATGAGTAGTGGAAATACTGAGGACTACTCAGTGTGTTTAAAAAATGAAAATGTAAACCTTTTTTTGAACTAGAGAAGCTTCTGCACAGAAGTCTCACATTATTCTCCTGATCAAAGATGTTGTAGGCTTGTGACCAATCCTCACCGTCAAACTGAGTCGCAATTAAAGAATTTTTACGCTCGTGATCAAAGATCATAAAAATACCATTTCATTTTGCAAAACTTAGTAAAAATGATTATACCTATCATATTTATTTGTGATAAGTAGTAGAAAGGTTCAGGAGAGCTCAGTGTGTTAAAAAATACACATTCTAGCATTTTCAACAACTACAGAGACTCTAACAACAAAGTCTTGTGTTATTCTCTCGATCAAAGATTTTGCATGCTTACAATCGATCCTCACGAACAGTGCGAGTCATGATCAAAGATTTTGCTGTCTCGCGAACAAAGAAATGGCTAACTTTATCATGTGACTTTTCTGAGCCAAGAGAATCAAAGAATAACACTTTGGGGCCATTTTGAGACTAGTATTTGAGCAGCAGCTACTCCAGGGGCAAATAGTGAGTTATTATATCAGTCTAATATTAGATCATTTTAATTAAGTTTTTAGTTACTTGAATAATATGGCTTTTTAAAGAGCATAAGAAGCACTGTGGCATATTGTATGCTGGATTTTGCCAATCTGTTGCCACATTTTGGTGTGATAAATTACATGTTTAATATTGATTCATATTCTTTTTTACTGTTTATTGTAGTTATCTTAAGAGTGTTACTGTGAGAATGAATATAAGTGGATGATTTTACTGCCCCAGGTTTGCTATTGCTTGTACCAGTTTACCATTTGTTATGAGACATTTGCAACATTTAACAGTTGTTGCATAAAGGGAGCTCTAGTGCATTTTTCTGGTAATACAGTTTGTGCTACTTGCTTAGTTGTTATCTGAGAATAGTACTACAATTTGCTTAAATATGTGTTTATTTTAGCATGTGCCCAATCCTACCTGGGAAAGACATTCTGTGCTGTCTAGGCTAAGATGCTAGTGACTGTTTTACTGTTATTAGATAGAGACATTCAAACTTATTTGTACTTAACATATATAATATCACTAATTCCCTGTAAATACATACTAAGCACTGAATTATCACAGCTGTAATCATACTGCAGCAAGATAATGAAAATGAAGAGCAGACTTTTAAACTGTAGAAGACTATGTCTGTGAGGTACTTAGCTATGCTTCCACTCACCACTCAAGCTGCTAGCTGAGAAAGAGAGAGAGTTGAGCTTCACAGACTATAATGACTACTAAGTTTGTCCAATGAAAATCTGTGTTGTTGGCAAGTCATGAAGTGTGCCCAATGTCCAGCCAGTGTTCTCCCACCAAAACAAAAAGAATGTATAATAAACAAAATACCAATAGAAAAAGCCTTTACAGACATAACTGCTGCAGAAGACATTGAATTTGTGGCACATAAATTTTGTGATCATAATCCTGCTTCCGTATTCACATCATAGTAAATTAGCGCGATGACATTGAATAAAAGACTGTCATTTCTCTGCAATTCTTTTGTGCTGATTTTTTTTGGGGGTGGCATTTGCTCTCTACCTGACACAATGCTGTTGCTTTCCTGGTTGAAATCTAAGGCAATGAAGACTGAGGTATCCAATGTGAACCCCGAGGTGCTTGCTCAGACCTCAGGTGTAGAATCGCAAGTTGCAGCTGCAGTTGCTAAGGAGCTGTCCAACCCTCCACCAGCCAAAAAGAAGAAGCTGAATACCTATGAACATTACGCCACAGAGCTGAGGTTTGAATTGGGGCAATATGATACTCAGCATTAATAGAATGGGCTATAATAAACAAAAAGGCACTAAAACAGTCCATAAGACACTTTCTGATTTCCTTCATTTAAAGGTGTAATTTTTGACACTTGTAGCAAATTGTGTGGCCCAAGAACTTATCCCAGTGAAGCTAGTTATTAACCTAGATGAGACTGGTGTCAACATGGTGCCAGTGTCTGAGTGGACCATGGCTTCTATTGGCTTGAAACAGGTGTCTGTAGCTGGACTTGGAGACAAGCGATAAGTCTCCATGGTGTTGGCATGTACATTGGCAGGTTGCTATTTGCCCCCACAGGTAATCTACAAGGGTAAAACCTATGCGTGCAACCCAGCATACAGATTCCCTCAGGACTGGGATATCACACAGTCACCTAATCACTGGGCCAATGAAACCACCACCCTGCAATACATTTCAAGTGTTATTGTCCCTTACTTTGAGTCTATTAAAGAAACACTTGAACTGCCCAGTGAAGAAAAAGCTCTCCTGCTTCTGGATCTTTTTAGAGCTCATACTACGCCTGAAGTCCTGAAGGCACTAGAGTTAAACAATATCTTGCCTATATTCATCCCAGCTTCTTACACTGACCTGTTGCAGCCCTTGGATATTGCTGTGAATAAACTCTTTAAGGATAGTCTGCAAAAGCAGTTTACTGCTTGGTATGCTGAGATAATAGCAGAACATCTGGCCAAGGGTAGTGAAGAGTACAACATCCACTACAAGCAGCATCACTTGAAGAAGCATCATGCCACCTGGCTAGAGGCAAGCTTTGCAGAGCTATCTTTGTGAAAAGATGATTGTATCTATGGGTTTTCAGAAGCTGGGATACTAAATGCCCATAGTAACAGCCTGAACTTGCTATGTTTATTGTGTGTACTTACAGAAAATCACATTCGGTTAGCCCATTTCTCATGTGTTTTTTTTTTTGATTTCCACAACATAGGTGTCCATATCTTCTGATGTCATTACACCGATAGCCACATCCATGGAGATGGGTGATGAATGTGACCACGTGTCTGACCAGGAATGCGGAAATGCTGAAAATAATGAAACACCAAACAAGTTGCGAGAAAATGGGACTAACAATAGCTTAACTCTTTCAACCCATAATTGTTTTTCTGGGATTACTGTATAAACATTAAAGTTTTTTGTGCAGCAAATCCAGTCTTCTGGTGTTGATTGCTATGGTACAATGAGGAAAGATGGGGACAGTGAAAGACTGGGAAAGCAGTGCCAACCAAGCTCAGATGAAACACATAGCTCTGGTAAGAAA
This sequence comes from Neoceratodus forsteri, assembly GCA_016271365.2. Lineage (NCBI taxonomy): Eukaryota > Metazoa > Chordata > Ceratodontiformes > Ceratodontidae > Neoceratodus > Neoceratodus forsteri. The sequence continues at coordinate 679,310,040 of CM057456.1, read as the reverse complement.
ACCATTTTCCATCAAAGGTGAATTGTATACTGTATTTGCGTTTGTCGTTACCAGTATAATGTAGCTTATACAGAACATCAGATTCCATAACAAAATGTTTCACAATGTAGAGAAGGTGATGCGTAATTTAAATTTCACTGGCATTTTATTTTCGCTGACTTACTCAATTAGTGAATATAATGAAAATAAAATGATAGCAAAATTTATGTCTTATACAATATATCTTTTAGGCTGCATGAGTCAATCTGGGATCAGGGTATTACTTGTGATTATTTTGACTATATTTATCTTTATGGTACAAGTGAATACTGGTCTTTCTATTGATTATGCTTGGTAGTGCTTGGTAGTCAGACAAGGCACAATTGTAATATTTCTTCATTTGAGTTTTTTGATTTTTGTCACTCAGCATGGCAGAAAAATCAAGACTGAGTGTATGGATTGTGGGATCAAGTTTGGTGAGAAGGGCAGCAGTTTTCAGTAGAGGTAGTCATTTTGGCAATGACTTGCACCTACTTGATACCTCAGTGTCTTGGTTTGGGAAGGGTGGCATGAGGTGGGAACATCTCATGCCTACCATGTACTACTTGTTGGAGACACACTCAGAACCAGACATACTCCTTGCACATCTCAGAGGTAATGATTTGGGGAACAAAAGGGCTATTGATTTAAAGTTACACAGTTTGACTTACAGCATATAATGAGTATGTCACCAGCTTGAAAAATTCTATATTCTGATATTACACATTACATAATCTGGAGAGGTGAATATTATTGTCCTGCACTTGAAAGATCACACAGGAAGGTAAACATACAAATATCTGGACTCCTCCATGCTGTGGGGAAGCATAACATTTTTCACCCCCAAATTACATATGACAAATATTGGCTGCATCTAAAAGATGGTGTGCATCTCTCTAGCACAGGTAATAACATTTTTGTTGGGGACCTTTGAAATGGTATCCTTACACTTCTGTGATTGTGTACCTGTACAACTGTGTCTTTCAAGCACATGACATAGGCACTGACAAAAATGGCTCTTTTAAGAGACAATATAAATGGACAAAAAGTAGAAAACTTCACACTATAAACATCATTGTCTATAGCTTACAGTGTGAGTGTTTGTTCAACGTACAGTGTGTTGTATTTTTATCATAGAGGTATTAGATTCATGGTAATCAGTTGATTGAGATGTTTATTTGTACTCAGGATGTTATACCTCTTTGGAGGGAGGGTGACATATTGGTTGGCTATTCCTGTGCAACTGTTTATTTTGGGGACATGTGTTGATGTGGGTTGAGATATGTGTACTGTTTCTATTCTGAAGTTGTTCTTGGTATGTGACTATCCACTGAGGATCGAGTATGCTTGATTTTAAGGGGGGGTTAGATGTATTATCTGAGTAAGGATGTGCAACTCTTAAGCATTTTAACTGCTGTGCAGTTGCTATCAGGCACTTATGTAGAGGCAGTGCCACAGAGGATTAAGAGGCTGGATGCCACATGTTCATCCACACTGGTGACCTGGCTTCATGAATGAGTTAATAACATTTGTCATCTGTAGGGTAAGACTGGGATCAAGCAGCTGACAAGTACTCTGCCAGTACTGCGGATAATGGTGGGATACAGACCAAAGTCTGACAGTCTCTGGGGAACCTTGCTACTACCGTGGTTGTGTGTGTGTGCGTAAGATGGGGATACATGGTGAATGTCTGGATATTGGTGCATGGAAGACATTTCTATCTGTGTTCCTTTTGCTTCAAAAATAAAAAGCAGGGCTGAACAGAGGAGCTTGATGGCTGTGCCCTGACATGCTTTTACCAGTGTCATGGAAGGTTAGTAGAGTGGCTTCAATGTTGGTGCAGTGGTTAGGGAAAGGGAGCCCTTCACTATATTGCCTATTGCTAAGCTAGAGCTTCATCAGATCATGTTAGTCATATGGTGGCCGTCCCTGCCTGTGGGCCATGTTGGTGGATGCCTCTATTAGTATGCTGCTGCAGTTGTGGACAAATAGAACTAAATAAAATTAAAAAAGTGATACAGTTATACTGTTAATGTACATAGCTTCAGTTACATTGTTTTATGTGGTGAGGATTCAGTACATGGGGTGGCATTTTGTGGATGCTACTGTTCGTCTTTTCAGTGCTGAAGTGGGTGTGTGTCTGGTTTCACGGAAGTATACTACTGATGTACTGTACATGTCTTTATTATTGGTGTGCAAGTGCAGTCAGTATTCATTTTGTACTGTGGAGCTGGGTTATTGGGAGTATTGCCTGCCTGAAGGCATGAGACTAACTTGTATGTATCTGGTATAACAGAGCTATACTGTTGTTGTGTGACATTATCTGAGTTGTATATCTATTATGGCTAGGTACTACTTGGCAGGGCTGCAGATACAAATTTTGAGGCCAAGGACAAGTGACTTGAAATGGGTCCCTGTTTTTCAAACCAGTTAACCGCAGAGGTAATGCTAAATCCTGAGGTTGAACACTCCTGAGCTTGGAGCCCCGGACAACATCCCCACTTTTTCCCCTATAACTTTGGGTCTGCTACTTGGTCTGGTGGGAGTAACATTTTTATTTTATTTTTCGCTACTTTTATTTCATTTATATTTTATTTATTATTCCTTCCCCTCTGTGTGAATAAACACATTTATTTATTTGTGTATTTCTGTTTTTGATAACACTTGTAAATAAAAGTTTTATATTTTTCTAAAAAATATTATTTTATTAAATACAATAGTTTTTTCAATTATGTGTGTTTGTCTTGTTATTACAAATATGTATGTTGTACAATCATTGGTTAGAGAGGGTGAACTGATAGCATGCCTGACAATATACAAATTATTGCTGTCAGAACTAGTGAATAGTTGGTATTAGACAAATATAGTGTTGATTATCATGGTCTTGTTTGGCATATGTTTCTTGAGTTATGATGCAGTAGCTGTTTTGCAGAGATAGGCTGACAACTTGGGTGAGGTATTGTTCTGAATGTGTCTTATATAAAGCTTAGATAGGCTTTTAACATCTGGTGTGGTAAGAGAACATTGCATTTTTATTTCTTTCTCAAAAAGTCAGGAAATTCATTGCAAAAAACTGCATTAATGCCTGTTGTGGTATGTTTAAGAAGTTGTATGTTATTTCTGTTGTGTTATGGTGTCTGTCTGTGATTGGTTGTCTTGCCTTGTACCACCCCCATAGTTTTGTGCTCTGTGTGTGTGTGTCTATGTTTGCACCTGTGTGTGTGTGTGTGTGTGTGTGTGTATGACAGCGCATCAGTGGTAGGGGGAGCTGGAGATAGGCTGGAAAGCTTAACAATCGAATTTCCTGACTTTGTTACTATAAAAACTGTTTCATTGAATATATTCATATATATTCTATGCAAAACTTCATTAATGCATCAGTTAGGGTTCTTTCATAGTGAAAATGTGAGGAAATTCAATTTTAGAGTTTCTTAATCTCTGCTATTTCACTCCCTCGATTGGCTTCTACCAATAGGCATTGAGGTGTGCATTGGGGTCATTGGCCCTAACTCTCACCCCATCCCATATGTAAACAAGCTGAGGTGGTGCAGTGTAGGAGAATGGGGTGAGAGTTAGGGCTGATGACCCCAATGCACACCCCGATGCCTGTTGGTGGGAGTGGGGTGGGGATCGGGTGCAAGGGGTAGAAACCCTAAAATTACATTTCCTTACTGTTTTCACCGTAGAAGAACCCTAATTTGATGAATTACAAAGTTTTTTGCATAGAATTTCCTTACTTTTTAAGAAAGAATAGAAAAGTAGAAAGTTGTGCAAGTTCATGGGAGCGTGGGGCCCTTTGGCCTTCGCTCCCACCAACTTGTAAGTGTCAGGCCACATTACACACCCAATGACTAAAAAGTACATTCACAACAGCAAGGCCAGCCACCAAACAAATGTTAATCTAGTAGAACAATAGAAAACACTGTCCACAAAACATAAATTGCACCACACAATATCTATGCAAACAATATGTTGTGCGACACGTAAACACCTCTGTTAACATCTACAGGACATGCCGTCAACACACTCCAAATTTCAAGTAAAAAGACCAAACCATGTCTAAGATATGACATGTTAAAATTAGAATTTTTCATTCATCATAGTGGCACGGTTCCGCACCTGTTGACATTTAACGCGCACTATGACTGAAAACTGCATCCATGACACTAAGGCTAGGCATCCTATCAATTTCAAGCCACCACCACAAGCAAAATATTGTATGCAGAACATAAACTGTACCAGGCCATATCTCTATCAAAAAAAATATTTTCTGACATGGAAACACTAATTTACATCCACAGGACATGCAGTCAACACCCTCCAAATTTCAAGTGAAAAGACCAAACTGTGTCCGAGATATAACATTTTAACCTATGAGATTTTCATTTGTCAGACTGGCACAGTTCTGCACCTATTGACATTTAACACACACAATGACTGAAAACTATGTCCATGACACTAAGGCTAGGTATTCTATCAATTTCAAGCCACCACCACAAGCAAAACACTCTCCACAACACGTAAAGTGTGTCACACAATATCTCCACAAAACAATTTATTTCTGAAACATAAACATCATAATTCAAATCTACTGGACATGCCATAAACACCCTCCAAATTTCAAGTAAAAAGACCAAACCATTTCTGAGATATTCAGTGTTAAAGATTGGTGAAATGTCCCTATCTATTCCATTATAAAAAAAATCTGGCCATCTTGTCCTGGCCTCGCGATCAAAGATGGCGATCAAAGAATCTCACGATCAAAGAATTTTCAGGCTCATGAACAAAGAATTAAAAATCTTATAAATCATAAAATTGATAAAATTGTGGTATACAACTGCCATGTTTCAACAGATTGAAGCCCCTTGAGTAAAGCCCACCCTCATTTGACTTCCTAGGACACCCCTGGGCTGAGAAAATTGATTTTTAAATTGGACCATATTGTCCCTTGATCATAATGCACGATTGCGATCAAAGAATCTCATGATCAAAGAATTTGCAGGCTCACAATCAAAGAATTTTCAGGCTCATGAAAAAATAATTAAAAATGTTATAAATCAAAAAATTGAAGGAATCGGTAAACCACCACCATGGGTCGACAGAACAAAACCCCCTGAGTAAAACCCACCCTTATTTGACTTCCTAAGGCACCCATGGGCTGAGAAAATAGATTTTTTAATCCGGCCATTTCGTCCCTCTCTCGCGATGCAGGATCGTGATCAAAGAAATTGCATGCTCATGATCAAAGAATAAAAAATGGTGAAATGTAAGTGTTTCACTGATTTGAACTGAACCAATGGCATGCCTCAATAGAATGGACTCTCCTGAGCAAAATCCACTCTCATTTGTGTCTCTAGCCCACCCCTGAGCTGAGATATTTGTGTTTTTAGGTTACAATGCAAGATTGTGATCAAAGAATCTCACGATCAAAAAAGTTGCAGGCTCGTGATCAAAGATCGTTAGAGAGACGCAAATTAAGATTTTAAAAGCTTATAACTCTATTTTTTGACCAATTTGGTGGAAACCAAAGGTATGGCTTAATAGATCGGAGCCCCCTGAGTAAAACCCATCCAAGTTTTATTTCGGAAGTGACCCCTGAGCCGAGATATTTGTGTTTTTCCGATCGGAAATTAAAAAACAAAATGGCAGACCTCACAATCAAAGAATTTTGAAAATTCCCAGGGACAAAGATTCTTGAACTGTGAGGCTAAAAATTCTTTGATTGCCAGGTGGGATGAGATGGCCAGAACCTCATTCTTGGTTCGCAAAACATACATATAAATTTTCCCATTGACTTATAATGGGAACTTAAAAGCGGCTTTACTTTTGAATGCCTTAATATTTTTTCAACAAACAAAAAGTGGCATGTTTGGCCACTGAAGCTCTTTCAAATGAGCCATCTTGAAGAGTGGTACACCACACAATGGCTGCACAAGGCCACATCCAAAATCCCAAAAGTTGCCTCCAAAAATGGATAATTTTGCATTTATCAGCATTTTCGTACACAAGGACTGTAAGTCCAACCAAAACAAAATTTGGCATATCAAGTGATCTACCACACCCCACCATGAATTCCAAATTTTAGACAATTCCGTTGAACAGCTCCAAAGTTATTAATGTGCAAACATCTGACTTTAGTATATAAGTAACCACTGAACCCTAACTATTTTGGCATGACCGTACAACTATAATGTATATTAGAGGCAAAAAAATCCATTTAATGCATTAGTTAGGGTTGTTCCACGGTGACAAAAGTGAGGAAATTTGGTGTCAGGGTTGAAAGCCCCACTTTGCCCCCCTGTTCACTACCCCCAACCGCACGGGTGCGTGTTGATTGTTGGCCCTAACTCTCACCCTATCAGATGTGTGAAGAAGCAGAGGTATAGGAGAATGGGGTGAGAGTTAGGACCGATAACCCCAACACGCATCCCGATGCTGGTTGGTGTTGTGGATGGGAGGTCAAAGGGGGGCTTTCAACCCTAACACTGAGTTTCCTCACTTTTGTTGCTGTGGAACAACCCTAACTAATGCATTAAATGGATTTTTTTGCCTCTAATTTCCCTTCTTTTTGAGAATGATAACGAGAAATAGTGAATGTAATGCGGCAGTGGGAGCCCTGTGCTCTCACCACATGATGTCTTGTCACATAGTAACATGGTGCCCACTAATACAAATGGTGATGCAAAGTGAAACAGAAAGATAAACAGTACTGTAGATACAAATGGTTAAAATAACACAAACGCAAGTGCAAATGAAAACACAAAGGGTAACGCACATGGTGCCGTAGACGGGAACAGTAAGTGAAACAGGTACGGAACCGCAAGCAAAAGCAGTAAGGGTAATAGTAATGTAAGCACACAGACTGGTTTTCCCCAAAAGCTGCATAGAGAAAGACAGTGAGTACAAAGAATGCATGCATAATAATGGGTCTCGGAGCAGAAAATGAGGAGTTGGAATACTAAATTGCTTATATCTCGGGAACTGTACGACGTAGAAAAAACATTTAAAAGTCATATGATGTCTGACTTTCCTGGCTAGTTTTGTACTTATCCCCCTTTATTTCTAATGAAAAATCCATGTCTTGCACCATTTCCGAGATACAGGCCCTGAAAGGCACGGCGAACGCCGTAATGTTATCCTATGGGGAAAAAAGAGAAGTTTGGAGTGCGATAACTTTGGATCCCTGTAATATTTTTTCACCAAACTACTGAAAGGCACATCTGTGGGATGCTGGCTTTCTTCCCTCCAAATGTCATCCCAAAAGACTAAATCATTATTTTTTAGCAGGGCGGCAAAGGATTCCTGTAATGTGTCGGACGCCGTAATGTTATCCTATGGGAAAAAGCATCAAGTTTGTAGTGCTGTAACTTTGCCACCCTGTAATATTTTTTCACCAACATACTAAAAGACACATCTGTGAGATGTCGGCGGCATTCTCTCAAAATTTCAGCCCAAAAGACAAAACAGTTCTTTTGCAGTGGGGTGGCAAAGAATTGCTGACCTTTGCTATAGCCTGAAAAGTAGAGTCGAATTTAGAAACCTTTGCAAAATATTTAGACACATCTGAGTGCGACACTACTTTGCGAAAGTACTTTTTCCAGAAACTTGAAAAACATATTTCTTGGGTGTTTAACCTCAAAGTGAAGACATGCGTAGCATCCTCAGAGTCCGACTAGGTAAACACAAAAAGAATTGTGTTGCTAGAGGGTCCCAAATTTAAATGACAAGCATTTTTCTGATCACCAACTGAAAAAAATGGTGGACTTGTGAAAGTAAAAGGGCCATTTGTGAAAGTAAAAACTGCATTTGTGAAAGTGTTGAACTTTTTGTTAACTTTTCCCATTGACTTATAATGGAAAACTGATTTTTGAATAACTTTTGAACTGTTTCATATTTTTTCACAAAATCTTCAAAAGGCACAACGGGGACCCTGGCCACACGCTCCCTGAAGATTTTGTACCTGTCATGCAAACCATTCAACCTGTAGAGATGACCAAAGAATTGCATAAAAACATAAATGTGCATGCAGATTACGCCGAATAACTCTGCATCTGTATATCTGAACAGTACGAAAGTTGGCATATCCCAAGATGTATGATTCTTGATCACACATTCCAAATTTCAGGCAAATCCACTGAACGATTGCAAAGTTATTAAGGTACAAAATTTTAGGTTTAACATGTAAATGGCTCGTCAAACCTAACTATGGTAGCACTACCATGCTAACATAATATATATCTACATATCTATCTATCTGTATATATATATATATATATATATATTTATATCAATATGAGGGAAGAAAATTTTAGGAGGATTGAGAAGAAAAGTGATAATAGGAAAGACAAGAATAGAAGCTAGAAATAAAAAAAGGTAATGATGGGCATGAAAAGGCAAAGTAGGAGTGAAACAGCTGAGGATTCCTCGAGTGGGGACCAATTAACAGGGCCTAGTAAGAAGGATGAAAGGTGATAAAAGAGGGGAAGCAGATGAAGACATCTGTATAAAATGAAAACAGATGTGCAACATAGCTGGAAAGTCCATGTGAGCATTCACCCCTCTCACACACAGTGGATGGACGTGTGGGTAGGCATGCCCACACATGGAAGTGTACCATGAAAAAATGCAATGATAAATATGATGTGGGATGCAGGGGAAAATAACAGACTACAGTGGTAAACTATATGGTGGCTGAAAGTTGTTCATGAAAAGTATGTCTGTCATTTAAACCAGATGACTGTTGGGATCCTATGTAGATGATCAGCTCAGTTTCTATATTTCCAGAACAGTGGGAGAATTCAAGAATGCATGGGACAGGCATAGGGCAATTCTAGTGGGGGGCAGGAGGAAGCAAGCTGTTGATTAACTAGAATCTGCAGTTTATCCATCAGGTAGGGAAGTGGGCAGAGTGGGTGGGTCAAGCGGTCCTTATCAGCCATCAAGTTCTGTTTTACTTTGGTCAGGACTACAGAAACCCTTTTAAAGGATACAAACAGAACGATCAATAACATTGTGATTCCAGGAGGTAAAATGGGGGAAAAAAGGCTAGCCGTGTCTCCATTCCTGACTGCCCTGTAATGTTCTCTGAGTCAGTCAGCCAAGTGCCTGCCGGTTCCTGTGATGTAGCTAGCTGCACACTTCCTTGAAAGAATACAATGGATCACATTACTTGAAGTGCATAAGAACTCTTTGGTGATGTGAAAAACCCCTGCTGGACATTGAATTTTAGTGACACTAGAAACAAATTAGAAGGTACAACCATGAGTTCTGTTGCAAGCTTTGGTATCTGGTAGGGAGGAATTGTTAGGAGTATGTAAGCTGCTTCATACCAGGAGATTCTATGGGTTGTGTGGTCAGCAGTAGGAGACAACTAGTGGCTCTGTAAAGGAAGCTTCAATATTAAGGTCAGTTTGCAGAACAAGGAAGTTCTTAGTGATGGTCCTGTGAAGAGAAGGGGGTATTAGAACAGAAGGGATGAACCAGTGGAATGCATTGTAGTTGCTGCTTGAGAATATCCATCCTGAGAAGGTCAAGGTTGCTGGGCATATTACTGACCATGTAAAGTGCTCTGTCCACCATGCATTCTGTGTATCTCCAATCAACAACAAAAGAAACTGTATTATTTGAGCCTGCTAAGCAAAATCATCATCTTCACTGCATAACCTGTGAAGTCTAAGAAACTGTAAATATGGCAAACCATTCTTAACATGTTTGAGATGGAGGAAGCTGTAGAGGAGAAAGCTGTCTGAATCAATGGGTTTGTAAAAAAACTGATATCTTCAGATCAGTGTTCTGCACCAACAATTTGATATCTAGAAAAGACAGTGTGGAGGAGGACACTGCAACACTGTACTGAAGAGAAGGATGGCCTGTGATAAACTTGTTTAAGAAGATTTGAAGGGTTTCCCTGGAGCAGGAGGTGACCCCTACATAATCATCTATGAAACATTTGCAGAGGTCTGGTACAGTCCCTCTGAAAGAGGGAGAGAAAGAACTGTTCCTCAACCCAAACAATAAACAGA